>CM060942.1:679209989-681876848 GCA_030765085.1 Allium cepa
TTTGTTATTGATAAAGTAAGTAAACAAATACAACAGAGATTAAGCAAAGATTTGTATTAACAAGTTGCAGATTAAACTTCTGATGAACTACGTGTTTGTGGGCCTCGAGATCATCGTTGCGGCTAGCTTGAGGGTTTGAAATCCTCCAAAAAATGCAAGTTGAATTTATAAATCATTATATTGTTGGTTCGAGATCGATTTAGGGTTGAAAACCCAGATATACTTGTAGTCGAAAATGTTCGTGCTGCATCGCCGTTGGATGATCGGAATCTTCGGCACCGGTGCCAATCGAGGCGTCGAACGTTGGCGAAGCTTCGGTTGAGTTTTTGTTGTAACGACCCGGAAATTTCGATTCCGAAAATTCCAGATAGTTAGTCAAAAGAAAAAAGAGAAAGGAGAAGAAACAGAAAACTCAAACTCAGAATCTCACATTCGCAGCGGATAAAATATAATATCACATAAATAATAGTTTTACAAAGAAGAACTGTATCTTTACTTGTATTTTTATACATCAGAGTTACAACTATTACACAACACTGGACAGTTTAAAACAACATGTTCCAGATATATAACTATGTATCACAGCGGAAACTCTCCATACGTTATCTAGCTTGCCTCCTGAGCTTCAGAACGTCCTTATCTGAAAATCTGTAATACTCGGTCTGACCCGAGTATTACATCAAAGTAGCACCCGGGTCAGGCTGGAAACCAGCGTGAGTAAACCCATCTAACATGGAATACAAAACGTTTTGCTGTCATAATACCCGAGGTAACTCATATCGATTTACAACTTCACAAGTTGTTTTAGACATTACTTATATCACACATCAATTTTTAAGTACCAAAACTTAGATTAAATGATCCTATTTACTTAAATCATTCCATTCCAGCCCATTGATTTCACATATCAATTCACAAAGAATCGAAGTGGTTTCGGGTATTAACTAATACCCGACCCCAGTCCCTTCAAATCCAATGTCATCCTAACCCAAATAATTCAAATGAAATGTAATTCAAGCTTTAAATATAGGATGTCACTTTATACAATATTTTACCATAGACAACCACATTATCACTGTTCAATCCATCATATGATATTACAGGACATTTCATATCACATAGCATCACGATCGAATACCAGGGATAACAAATAATCCAAGGTATTCAAATATCATTCAATCATTCATAAGAAAAATATTTTAGTCATACCATTTCTAATTACTTTAGTTATCTATCAATGAATTGAATTAATTACTTATTACCTATAAACCTTGCTTTAATAATAATTAATTATATTCAATTAATTAATCATTTTTTAATTATTCATCTTGATTGATCATCCTTGATTAATCATTCCTTAGTTACAATAAGTAATTAATTCTCAATTTATTACACATATTTATTTATTCTTTACCCATCCATACCAGTTACATTGAACCTTGATTAACCACTCAAATTAAGTATCTCATATTCATTTCATTTATCAATCATCCCTTAATAAATCATACTCATTATTTAACTAATTACTAATTAGTTTCCTTAATCAATCAATACTTTAATTAATTACACTAAGTAATTAATCCTTAATTACGTCCATTAAGTAATTAATTAGTTACTAATTATCACTAAATTACTTAATTAACCTCTAACTATTAATTAGTAAATCTTAATTATTATTAAATTAAACTAATTAATTACTCTTAATTACCCTATTTGATTAATTATTTATTTATTATCCAAATCTTAATTATTCCTTAAGACAAATCTTTATTTTTATTAATGAATTACTTATCATCAACAAAATTTAAATACATTTCAAAACATTCCACTTTTAGATTAAACTTTAAATTGAAATTTAAGATTTTAAATAACTTATAATTTAACTTAACAAATTTAAGTTAAATACACTTCAAATCTTCCAAATCAATGTTTAAGGAAACATTTAACTTACATAATAATTTTAAAATTCAATTTACATTTTTTTTAAAAAAAACCTTTAAAATTCCTGCATTTAAACCAATCCAGATTCTACCCGAGAAAACTCGAGTCTAACTTCGGATTTCCTCATCTTCTACCCAAATTTCAAAACTTGTTAGTTCAGTAAAAATTAAATTTCAGAACCTTGTTAACTACAGTAAAGGCAAATTAGAAACACTTCGAGCCCAAAGCCCAATATTCCGATCATAAACCCGATCCAGCACATGATTTTTTTCCCAACCCATTCTTCTTCTTCCCTGATCAAGGTAAGCAATCCAACACAGCCAAACATGCACTGATATACGTGCACATGCACTGATGATCGACCCCCTCCCTTCATCGTCGCTACCCCCAGCAGGTCACCATCGACCATCTGAACCCTATCAACAACTCAGCATCAACAATTCTATCCTACATCAAAAATGAGAAGAACGAGACCCTCAGGATAGATCTGTTCACCCAAAAATTCCTTTGACACGCCACCACCCACCACCAGAAAGTTCGACTCTTCGACCGTGACTTCGTAGAAGACCCACGAACATTTTTCCCCCATTCGCGAACTACTCCGGCAGCACCGAGACATCAATTTCAATCGACAACCCTCCTTGACTAAAACTTTACCTTAAACCCTTATTAGCTTCGCTGCATCAACCATGGCAAATACTTAAGCTTTCTACTATTTTTCCCATACACCCCGACATCAAAGCTTGCTTCAACCAAGGTCTCGGCCAACCCTATAACGTCGATCTCTAGAATTTTACCCAAGACCAAAATCCGATCAACACAAAATTTCTCAATACTCAACAACTTAAAAATCTTCAAATTTGTTTTAAAATTCATCATTTATGATAACGAATCTGGGTATATAATCAAAGCATCAAGATTTGAAAATCAAAGTTTAAGTTATTGAGGAATTTTCTCTGTAATATTCAAATTTGGGAACATTAACCGACATTTTACACAGATTTTATTTTTAAAATTTATGTCATATACACTTGAATATTTTCTTATTAGAGATCAAGACCAAGAAATCATTTTAAGTTGATAATTTGAAATTTTACACCAGGTTTTAAACCTGTAGTATTCAAACAGGGATATGATATGACTTTTCCAGGCATGTACTTAAAGATTATCATCCATATTTATACACAAATTCATTTTTAATGACATGCACAACATAATACTTATCATATTTTCAAGGATCATCTCCTACAATCTTAAGATATTCCAGATTTTATGATTTACTCACCTCTGTTTGAGGACAACAGTGAAGCAGGATACTTCCAGGTTTTAAATCAAAGCTTTTTTACATACATACATATGTATGGATATATATATATATAATCACCTCTAACAACATGCAAGTGTACTACCCATCATATTTCCCACAAATTATCACATCCAGGCACATATAAAAATAGATTAAATTAGATAGTAGTTTACTCACCTCTAAACAGAGAAACAGATTTTAAATGTGACTGATTTTGAATTTGCAGAGAGCTTGAACCTGATGATTTCTTTTTGTTTGATTCCAGGTTGCACTATCAGTTTGAAACTACATCTTGGTTACAGGCTTGCATTTGGTAAGAGTAAATTGATTATAGGTTTTTATCTTTGAAATAAGAAGAGTTACAGGATTGATCTATTGATTTGGAAAATGTATTACAAGTATTTGTGTTTTGAACTTGAAGAGTGTTTATTGATTTTCTTTGTGGTTTGTAGGGTAGATCAGGTTGACTTTTTTTCTTTGAGTTTAGAATTAAGAAAAAAACAATGAGTATGAAAGATGTACACTTATATAATCAAATTTATGATTTTATAAAAATTAAGAAAAATAAACTAAAGGAGTGACACTTGTCCCTTACCACATTTAATTTCTTAACACTTGTTATCAAGTAAATCTATATGCTAACACATGTATTTGTGTATTTCATTTATTTTTAAATTGATTTTTAAAAGCTTTTATATAAATATCCTAACTAGTTAATACATTTCTAATTTAATAAATGCTTTTGTAATTAATTTTCTAATTTATATATACATATCCTATTTTATATAAACAAATTTCTTTAAAAAGAAAATAATACAAATAATTTATGTTCTCGATAAAATCAAATAAAAGGCATTTTAAAGCCAAAGTATAATTTAAGATATATATATATATATATATATATATATATATATATCCTTTGAACTTCAATTTAAATATCCAAATTCAAATTAAATTTCAAATTAAAATTGAAAATCCAATTGATGGATACATACTATTTTAACAATTTCAAATTCCATTTATATATAATAATTCTATTTAAAATCCTTATATATATACAACACAATTATTATTATTGTTTGAAAATAACGATTTTATCGGGTCTGAATAATTTATAAAGGAGATTTTTAAATAATTATTTTTCCTAGATATGAATAATTCAATTCTTTTTATATTTCCTAATTCATTTACACATCCTAATATATTTTATTATCATAATTTTATCTGTTCGATTGATTAAAATAGTTAATTACACATTTATCAGATGTCCAAAGCCCGGGTTATCACATTTGTGGCCTCTGATGGCCAGAGGTGGAGGGACGAGGCCATTTTCTGGTGATGGTTTTTGATGAAGTATGGGTCGTGGGGCTCGATTTCGATCATAGCGATGGTTCGCGCTTGGGGGTGGCTCGATGGGTCGAGGAGTTAGGCGTCGACCTAACGACGGTCGTAGCTTCGACCAGTGACGATCGAAACGGTGTGCAGCGTGCACACTTTCTCGTTTGTATCAGTAGTTCGTTTTTGGGAGGGATGTTGCTTGACTCGAAGTGCTACTCGGGGTTTAGGGGAGATGACTCGAAGATAGGGACGAGTTGTTTTGGCTTCGCACCAGGTCGTTTTCAAACTTAAACAAATTTAAGTGAATTTTTTTTGTCACGGGTCGATTTGTGGAAAACTCAAAGCAAGGAGCATTTTCGCGTGGGGATGACTCGAGACAGCCTCGGGTGGTCGTTGAAAATAGCAACTTATAGTTTTAAAATTTTTGAAAACATAAGTTTAAATGATTTTCTGAATTCATTCTTTATAAAATGATGATAGTTTGTTAAGTGGAATGTGAAGTAAATGGTACTGAAATAATTATTTGAAATTAATGAAGTTCAAAGATATTTCAAACTTATATTTTTAAATAAAGTTGTTTTAAATTTAACTTAATAAAAATTGAGAAGTAAATCAAATATTCAAAGTGTTAACCTAAAAACATATTTATTTATAATGATTAAATAATTGATGATTTGATTACTTTATAATTAATAATTAATTAATTAAAGAATAATTAATTAATAAAAGTAATTAAGATTTAATTAATTAACAATTAAGGATTTATTTAATTAAGATAATTAATTAAAGAATAATTAATCAATAAAGTTAATTAAGATTTAATTAACTTATAATTAAGAATAATTAATCATTGATTAAAAATAATAAATGAAAATATGTGGTTAATTAATTTAAATCACACAATTAATTCATCTTAATTAAAGATGATTGACTATTATCAAATGTTGTGTACTGGATTGATATTTCTGTTTGTGATTATGATACTATATTATGCGAATTGCTTTGTGCTGAACTGTGATTTGTGATTTGTTTCTGTATGTATGTGAGAACCTTTTTGCCCATAAAACGACAATTAAACTTCGATGCGACAGGGAGTCGGATTTCAGTTAGTTATCTGAAACCCACATCGAACCCTAAATGTGAATCTTTGTGATTGATACATCCACGTGTTTTAAAATTGAGCGCTCACTATTTGGATTAGCCGGGAGAGGACCTTTGTGTCATATAACCCATTCGGAATAGTGATACGACGAAATGAATAGCATTTGAAGACAGTGGTGAAGACCGGGTGTCTTCGAAAACGATAGGACAGCCTATCGAATGTCTCTGCACTGAGTTGCTCCGGTATAGAGATCTCCACGTGTGAATGGGAGTCCGATCGGGATTGTGGATACCCGGATTTGCAAGGGCTTCTTCCTTTATTGGACGAGGTGCCTTCGGTTTTGTTCGAACCCGGAACAGATTTGCATGGTTGTATGTCTGACACGACACTTTGAGATATAAAGAAGATTTCTTTCAAATACATATCTGTTGGTGGCGGGGAATTCATTCTCTTAGCTTAACACCCTTTTCTAAGACGTACGAGCTCAGAGGTTATATAGTTGAAGGTTATCAGCGATATACTCCTAATTTGGTAGTGTGGCATGCTAAGTGCTGCTGTGTGTTGATGTTCATTTGTGATCAAAGCATGGCTTTCGTGAAAAGCGTAGCTTTGTGGACGAGACCTCAACGGACCTCACACCCCGGAAATGGTCGAAACAGAAAAGATACGGCAAGGTTATGAGGGTCGCACCCTTTAGGGTATGTCATTTCCTTCTGGAAAAAGGTGATATCATGGTATGGAGCCCGGATACTTTACCTATGTGGTTGCTACAATCTCATTTACTATGTTGTTGCTTTGTGGTAGAGGGCCCTCGGATAAAGGTCGCAAACGATCGGGAAATGGCATAGTCTTGTAGTAGTTACCTAGTTACAGAGGTAACCCGGCCTTGTGTTGGCAGAGAACTGGTTAAGTTCTCGGGACGTCCCTCCAGAGGCGTACCCATATGGCAGTAGGAAGTTCCTTAGCCTGACCATTTGTTGGAAAATCCAAAGAAACAATACGAGCCCTATACGGTTTTAGTTGTATAACCTGCCATGCAGCATGGCGGTAACCTGCCACAAAATATGGTAGCTATAGTAGGCATACGACGAAATGTGGTATGCTGGCTAAGATTAATATTATACTTTCGAAATGATTTCCTACACTATGCACTAGAAATAATATCAAAGAAATTTTTTCTTGTATCAAGCATATTTGACTATCATAAGAAGAAATCTCCTCCAATTCTGCGATTGCATTGTGTGTGTGGTGGGAGGTCTTATGGTAGTTTCATTTTCCAAAAGCATACGGATTTTGTTTTATAAATCTTGTTTTATTTAAAAGCAATTGTTTTTGTTTACTCATACCAGTCCCATGACTGACCCGGAGTTTATTATTTCTTTTCTAAACTCTGGGTGCCCATAATTTCCACACGAACAGCTTAGTAGCAGGTTTTCGGTGTTTTGGTGCTAGCTGTATTTGAAGTCTTTTGGTTTGGAGGCTATCGGTTCTTGGAGGCTTTTGTCTTGGAGATATTTTGAAAGCTTTTGGATCTCAGGGTGCTTAGTTTTGGAAGTTCGCTATCACTTTATTTCCTTGAAAACTTTTTGAAATGTGTCACTTCTTGTTCTATTATGAAGTTCCATTTTGAAGTTGTTATATATGTATAAAAATACTCTGATATTATGATGATGTTGTATCAGTGATGTAAATGAATGTTATTCATTTTGTTTCCGCTGTTTTATATTCAACTGATGTTGTTATAAGCTCCATCCGACTGGAGTTCGATGTTTGAATCTTCGACAGTCTAACACTAGCGAGGTATTTGATGACAATTTTTGAACATTGGATTTCGGGTCGTGACATGTGGTATCAGAGCTAAAGGTTGAGTAAGAACTTTAGCCACGGAGTATAACACATTAGATGGCTCATTAGAGATAGGGTGAAGTATACCCTAGAATGAGTATAACCCAAGACCGAAACCCTTAGTCTATTTCTTTTAGCTGCTGATATTCCTTAAGATATCTCATCCGAATATCTAAATCAATTTTCTTACTAATTACCGATAGTAAGAATGAGTGGACGAAAAGGAAGAGCTGGAGGGCGAGGAAATGCCACAACACCTAGTCAAGTTCCCCCAACAGCAGAAGCAGCTTTATCTACTCAGCATCAACCTAATATGGCTGATTTGTATAAGAGTTTCTCAAGGCTTGGTGATAAGCCGTTCACCGGCAAGGAGTCGATTGTTGAGGCACAAGCATGGATCAGATCATGTGAAAGAATCTTTAAAGGGCTAAAGCTGCAAGACGATCAGATGCGACTCATAGCTTCTTGACAACTTCATGAAGAAGCCTTTGCATGGTGGGAGACAGTCACTGTAGATGAGCCAGAAGACGAGTTTACTTGGGATAGATTTAAAGAAGGTTTTGAGAAGCGCTATATGCCATCAGTTGGGATTTCTCGAATGTACCAGGAATTTTTGGACTTAAAGCAAGGGAGTTTGTCATTCCAGGAGTATCTAAACAAATTCAATGAATTGTCTCGTTTTGGTCCAGAATTGGTGAATACACCTTTGAAGAAAAATGAAAGGTTTATTCGTGGGATGAATAAGAAGTTCCACGAAAGGATGACTGGCCACGTCAAAGAATCCTTTTCAGATTTAATTGATATGGGGTACAGATATGCTACACTTGATAAGCAACAAGCCCCGGTGGAGAAAGGAAACACGAGCAATCAAAATTGGAAGAAGAGGAAATTTGGAGGCAAGAAACCATGGCAGGATAAGGAGAAAAAGAAGAGCAATTAGGGAAGCTCGACAGAGAATGTTACTTGCTTTAATTGCTTAGAAAAGGGCCATTATTTGATCAGATGTACGAAGCCTAAGAGACAAGTCAATCAATCCGTTCAAGCGAAGCCCAGGAAATGTTATTATTGTCAGAAATTGGGACACAAAGTTAAAGACTGCCCAACCATGAAGCATGCTCAGACAGCCAAGGTGTACACAGTCAAAGACAAACCTACATCTTCCACAGCAAAAAAAGGAAAAGGAGTTCTGGAAGGTAACCTCACTGTTTATGATAGCATTGTCAGAGTTCTGTTTGACATGGGTGCTACACATAGTTTTATCTCTCAGCAAGCCATAAATGAATTGATTCTTGAATCTGATTTTGTTGATGAGCCTATATGCGTAAAGAATCTAGTTGGAGGCCCCGCAAACCTTTGTCGTCGATTTAGAGACGTTCCTATAATATATTCTTGTTACCAATTCCCTATCGACCTCTTTGTTCTTGGTTTTAATGAGTTTAAAGTCTTACTCGGAATGGATTGGCTAACAAAATATGAAGCCAAATTGGATTGTAATAATCGATTGATTTCAATCAAAACCAAATTTGGAGATTCCATTGAGATTTCTTGTGAGAACCCAAGTCCTAAAAGAGAAGGATTGATGTATAATTTGGGTTATCCCGAACCCAATCTGGAGTCTATACCCATTGTTAGAGATTTTTCAGACGTATTTGAAGAAGTGAAATCCTTACCTCCACATCGAGAAATAGAATTCAGAATTGACCTAGTACCCAATGCTCGTCCTGTCGTTCACGCAAGTCGTAGGATGGCACCCAGGGAAAGGGTTGAATTAGTCAAGCAAACCAATGATTTACTAGATAAAGGGTTAATTCGTCCTAGTGTTTCTGAATGGGGTTCAGCGGTCGTGTTTGTTGCTAAATCGGACGGATCTTTGAGACTATATGTGGATTACCGCGATCTCAATAAGCTGACTCTCAAGAATAAACTTCCTCTACCTAGAATTGATGACTGTTTGATCAATTGCACGGTGCTCGTTTCTTTTCGAAGATGGATCTAGCACAGGGGTTCCATCAACTACAAATCGCCGAAGATTGTGTTCATTTGACCGCTTTCAGGGGTCCTAATATGTTCTGCGAATGGTTAGTCATGCCTTTCGAGCTAACCAATGCTCCAGCATACTTCGCAGATCTTATGACCCGTGTGTTCTGGGAAGTATTGAATAAATTTGTGCTCGTGTTTATTGACGATATTTTGGTCTATTCCAAGACCGAAGAGGAGCATGTCGAGCATCTTAGAATCATTTTGGAGATATTAAGGAGAAATATTCTATTCGCCAAATTTTTCAAATGCCATTTTTGGGTCAAAGAAGTTAAATTTCTCGGCCATATTGTTAATGAAGAAGGGATTTCTGATCCTTGCAAAATTTCCGCTATTCTTGATTGGAGGAAACCCACTACCCTAAAAGAAGTTCGAAGCTTTTTGGGTATAGCAGGTTATTATCAAAAGTTTGTTCAGGGCTTTTCTAAGATAGCTAGTCTTTTGACTAAGCTAACAATGAAGAATGCAAAATTTAATTGGACTTCGAAATGTGACAAAGCTTTTCAGGAGTTGAAGAAGAGATTAACCACCGCTCATATTCTCGCTATTATTAACGGGAACCAGGGTTTATCTGTTTATACCGATGCTTGTGGTGATGGTTTGGGTGCGGTATTAACGAAGAATGGGAAGGTAATTGCCTACGTGAGTAGACAATTATGACCACATGAAAGAAACTACCCAACCCATGATTTGGAGCTTCTAGTTGTTATCTTCGCTTTGAAAATATGGCGAAATTATCTTCTGGGCAAGAATCTTTTTCAGCTTTCTTAATAATTTAAGAATTTAACTTAACTTAACAAATATACTTATTGAACTCTCATTTTGCTTTAGGTGAAAATTTCGAATTATTCACCGACCACAAATCTTTGAAATATCTCTTCACCCAGAAAGATTTAAATCTACGGCAACAACGATGGTTAGAATTTCTAGCGTCCTATGACCTAGATATTCATATACGCCTGGAAAAGCCAATGTAGTTGCCGACGCTTTAAGTAGGAGGCATGCTCTTATTGCATATCTTGTTGTCACTCCTACTCTCCTTGAAAAGATCGCCAACAAGAAAAAAGTAGACCAGTTCCTTCGTGGAATCTAAAAGAATACTTCAAGGTGAGGATTCTAGTTTTGGGATTGATGATAATGGAGTTATAAGGATGAAAGGCAGGATTTGTGTCCCGGACATTCCCGAACTGAAATGTGAAGTTTTAGATGAATGTCACAAATCTAAATTTAGCATCCATCCAGGAGTTAACAAGATGTATAGAGATATTAAAAGAACTTTCTGGCGGAAGACGATGAAAAGGGACATATCTATATATGTAAGTCGTTGTGCTACTTGCCAACAAATTAAAAGCGATCAAAAGAAAATGGCTGGTTTACTTCAGCCTTTAGAGGTACCCAAGTGGAAGTGGGACCAAGTATCGATGGATTTCATCAACTGGTTGCCCCGTACTCAGAAAGGAAATGAAGCAATCCGGTTCATTGTGGACCGTTTGACTAAGACAGCCCACTTCTTGCCAGTGAAATCTACCCGCATGGCAGCAAGTTTAGCCGAGTTATATGTGAAAGAAATTATCCGTCTCCACGGTATTCCTAGCAACGTAGTGAGTGATCGTGATCCGATCTTCACTAGCAGATTTTAGGAGGCGTTTCAAGACGCATTAGGAACAAAACTGAATTTCAGCACTACTTATCACCCACAGTCTGATGGGCAGACTGAGAGGATTAACCGAACCTTAGAAGACCTATTGCATGCTTGTATACTTGATTTTGGTGGTTCTTGGGAGGACCATTTACAGCTGGCCGAATTCTCATATAACAATAGCTATCAGGCCAGTATGGAGATGGCTCCTTTTGAAGCTTTATATTGTCGTCCGTGTCGATTACCTGCATGCTGGATCGAGGCAGGTTATAGACTCGTCCTTAGACCGGATATGATTAAAGAAGCCATAGAGAAAGTTGATTTTATACGAAAGAAATTAAGGACGGCTCAAAGTCGTCAAAAGAGTTATTATGATCGTAGAAGAAGGGATTTGGAATTCCAGATTGGAGACTCTATCTTTCTTAAAGTATCTCCAATGGGAGGTGTATTAAGGTTTGGGAAGACCGGTAAGCTGGCACCACGGTATATTGGTCCTTTTCCTATTCTGGAGAGGATCAGTTCTTTAGCATATCGATTGCAGCTGCCTAACTAGTTATCTGGCGTGCATGATGTGTTCCACATTTCTAACCTTCGGAAGTATGTGCACAATCCGGATAGTATTATTGAAGAAGCTGCTCAACAGGATCTCGAAATCACTCACAATTTAACAGTTAAAAGAGAACTGACAAAGATTGTGGATCGTGATGAAAGCAATTGAGAAAAAAAATTGTGAAACTGGTTAAAGCACAGTGGAGTGGTGATCCAAAGGACTGCACTTGGGAAACTGAAGATAATATGCAGAAATCATATCCCAATTGCAGATTGGATATCTCGGCTTAAACTGGTAAGCCATTTCTCAATCCTTTTCTAAAGTTGTACGTTCTTTGTTTGTTTTTCTCTCTCTTTTAAATTTCGAGGACGAAATTTTCTTAAGGGGGGATATCTGTAACATCCCAAAATTTATCATTTTAAATGGGTAATTTTTTTAAACTTTTGGAATT
Source organism: Allium cepa (assembly GCA_030765085.1). Classification (NCBI taxonomy): domain Eukaryota; kingdom Viridiplantae; phylum Streptophyta; class Magnoliopsida; order Asparagales; family Amaryllidaceae; genus Allium; species Allium cepa. The sequence continues at coordinate 679,222,199 of CM060942.1, forward strand.
CAATTTGAAAATAATTTGAAAAGTTTCAAAACAAATAAAATAAGTGACCATTTATATACGAATAAAATTCCAATTTCTTTTGAGTTTAAAAATTTGAAATAATAAATGTTTTAAAAATCATTTGAATTTAAATTATATATATATATATATATGTATAAGGCATATATGAGTAGATTTGAATGTATATGTTGAATTTGAATTTAAATTGTACAAGTATATGTATGAGTATATATATAGACATAAATGGATTATAATTCAAGTTGAATTGGAATTTGAATTTGAATTTGAATTTAAAATAAATGTTTTAGAGAAATAATTGGCATTTGAAATCATAGATGTGTAATTTATATAATGTAAAAGATTGGTTAAAACATTCTTCTTTTAACATTGTATATATACAAATGAATAAGGGGTATCATTATTAATAAAGTGAATTTGATATAAAATTTACTTAAAAATTCTTTTGTCTTTGTAAAAATACAAGTGTTAAACATGCATGAGGGAGATGGTGTAAAAATAAACAAGTGTAGAGATCTCATGATTGGTTTTAACAAGTGGCATTCAATTTAGTTGATTGAAAAAAAAAACTTAAACTCATAAAAACTTTTCAGCTTCTCTTTTTCAATTATTTAGCCTCTTAAATTTCTGAAAAAAGAGTAAAGAAATCTTGAACATCACAAATCTCAACACTAAAGGAAATAGAAAAAAAAACTGAAGCATCTTCTTGAATTCAAAAATTTAAAATCTAAGAATCATCTCCAACATCAAAGCAGTAGTTTAATTTCCATCTCTCAGGTAAGTTTTAAACTTCATAGTTAAGTGAATTTGTAATTTCAAAATCAAGTTTTAACACAAAGGTTTTAAACGGCAGATTAATATAATCAATGCTCCAGTTTTGTCCAAGAAAACAGCGGTGGATTCTTCTAAAATAAATTTTGGGCAAGTGAACTTTTCTTTTAAAATTTGAATTTAAATTTGTTAATCGGTAATGAAGCAAGAATTTAAGCAAGTTGTATCAATTAGTTGCAGGAAAAATAATCAAGTTTAAAGACTAAAAAAATTTCTGGATTTCAAGCTGCAGACCCTATTCTCTGTTGCATTAAATTCAAACTATAAGTAAGCTTGGATCTTTGTTTGTTATTGATGAAGTAAGTAAACAAATACAACAGAGATTAAGCAAAGATTTGTATTAACAAGTTGCAGATTAAACTTCAAGATCAAAGTAGAAAAATATCCAGGCTTCCATCTTTATTTTAAAACAGTCAGGAGCTTTCTGTTCAAAACTGTGTCAGGTGAGTAAACCTCTGATTTATCCAATTGCTTATTGTTGTATGCATGCCTGAATTGATGTTGAAAACTTTTGCATGTGAACAAATGGTTGTGCATGTGTATATTTGCTTGGGCATGATTATATTCAGGGTCTTCATCTCTGTTCTTCTTAGTCTCAGGTTTACAGAGTAAGCCCATGCCAAATTCCAATCTCTCTCTGTTCTCTTCTGGAATTGAAAACTAAGTAAAATTAAATGTTGTTTTAAACATGCATTATGTTCTCTTCTAGATCTGAATCGTCATTGAAAATAATGATTTTTGAAACTTAAATCTAAATTTTTAATGCAGTTTTGGCCGATAAATTTTAAGTTGATCAGAAAACGAGATTTTATAAAATTCTGATGAACTACGTGTTTGTGGGCTTTGAGATCATCGTTGCGGCTAGCTTGAGGGTTTAAAATCCTTAGAAAAATGCAAGTTGAATTTATAAATCATTATATTGTTGGTTCGAGATTGATTTAGGGTTGAAAACCCAGATATACTCGTAGTCGAAAATGTTCGTGCTGCATCGTCGTTGGATGATCAGTATCTTCGGCACCAGTGCCAATCGAGGCGTCGAACGTTGGCGAAGCTTCGGTTGAGTTTTTGTGGCCTTTGATGGCCAGAGGTGGAGGGACGAGGCCATTTTCTGGTGATGGTTTTTGATGAAGTATGGGTCATGGAGCTCGATTTCGATCGCGGCGATGGTTCACGCTTTGGGGTGGCTCGATGGGTCGAGGAGTTAGTCGTCGACCCGACGACGGTCGTAGCTTCGACCAATGACGACCTGAACGGTGTGTAGCGTGCACACGTTCTCATTTGTATCAGTAGTTTGTTTTTGGGTGGGATGTTGCTTGACTCGAAGTGCTACTCGGGGTTTAGGGGAGATGACTCGAAGATAGGGACGAGTTGTTTTGGCTTCGCACCAAGTCATTTTCAAACTTAAACAAATTTAAGTGGAAATTTTTTGTCACAGGTCGATTTGTGGGAAACTCGAAGTAAGGAGCATTTTCGCTTGGGGATGACTCGAGACTGCCTCGGGTGGTCGTTGAAAACAGCAAATTCTAGTTTTAAAATTTTTGAACACACAAGTTTAAATGATTTTCTGAATTCATTCTTTATAAAATGATGATAGTTTGTTAAGTGGAATGTGAAGTAAATGGTATTGAAATAATTATTTGAAACTAATGAAGTTCAAAGATATTTCAAACTTATATTTTTAAATAAAGTTGTTTTAAATTTAACTTAATAAAAATTGAGAAGTAAATCAAATATTCAAAGTGTTAACCTAAAAACAAATTTATTTATAATGATTAAATAATTGATGATTTGTAATTACTTTATAATTAATAATTAATTAATTAAAGAATAATTAATTAATAAAAGTAATTAAGATTTAATTAATTAACAATTAAGGATTTATTTAATTAAGATAATAAATTAATAAAGTTAATTAAAATTTAATTAACTTATAATTAAGAATAATTAATCATTGATTGAAAATAATTAATGAAAATAATTATGTGGTTAATTAATTTAAATCACACAATTAGTTCATCTTAATTAAAGATGATTGACTATTATAAAATGTTGTGTACTGGATTGATATTTCTGTTTGTGATTATGATATTATGTGATGCGAATTGCTTTGTGCTGAACTGTGATTTTTGATTTGTTTCTGTATGTATGTGAGAACCCTTTTGCCCGTAAAACGGCATTTAAACTTCGATGCGATAGGGAGTCGGATTTCAGTTAGTTATCCAAAACCCACATCGAACCCTAAATGTGAATCTTTGTGATTGATACATCCACGTGTTTTAAAATTGAGCGCTCACTATTCGGATTAGCCGGGAGAGGACCTTTGTGTCATATAACTCATTCCGAATAGTTATACGACGAAATGAATAACATTTGAAGATGGTGGTGAAGACCGGGTGTCTTCGAAAACGATAGGATAACCTATCGAATGTCTCTGCACTGAGTTGCTCCGGTATAGAGATCTCCACATGTGATGGGGAGTCCAATCGGTATTGTGGATACTCGGATTTGCAAGGGCTTCTTCCTTTATTGGACGAAGTGCTTTCGGTTCTGTTCGAACCCGGAACAGACTTATATGGTTGTATGTCTGACACTACACTTTGAGATATAAAGCAGATTTCTTTCAAATACATATCTGTTGGTGGCGGAGAATTTACTCTCTTAGCTTAACACCCTTCTCCGAGACGTACGAGCTCAGAGGTTATGTAGTTGAAGGTTATCAACGATATACTCCCAATTTGGTAGTATGGCATGCTAAGTGCTGCTGTGTGTTGATGATCATTTATTGATCATTTGTGATCAAAGCATGGCTTTCGTGTAAAGCGTAGCTTTGTGGACGAGACCTCATCGGACTTCGCACCCCGGAAATGGTCGAAACAGGAAAGATGCGGCAATGTTACGAGGGTCGCACACTTTAGGGTATGTCATTTCCTTCTGGAAAAAGGTGGTATCATGGTATGGAGCCCAGATACTTTATCTGTGTGGTTGCTGCAATCTCATTTACTGTGTGGTTGTTGCTTTGTGGTAGAGGGCCATCGGATAAAGGTCGCAAACGACCGAGAAATGGCATTGTCGTGTAGTAGTTACCTAGTTACAGAGGTAACCCGGCCTTGTGTTGTAGAGAACTAGTTAAGTTCTCAGGACATCCCTCCAGAGGCGTGCCCATGTGGCAGTAGGAAGTTCCTTAGCCTGACCATTTGTTGGAAAATCCAAAGAAACAATACGAGCCCTGTACGATTTTAGTTGTATAACCTGCCATGCAGCATGGCGGTAACCTGCCACAAAATATGGTAGCTATAGTAGGCATATGACGAAACGTGGTATGCTGGCTAAAATTAATATTATACTTTCGAAATGATTTCCTACACTATGCACTAGTAATAATATCAAAGAAATTTTTTCTCATATCAAGCTTATTTGACTATCATAAGAAGAAATCTCCTCCAATTCTGCGATTGCATTGTGTGTGTGGCAGGAGGTCTTATGTAGTTTCATTTTCCAAAAGCATACCGGATTTTCTTTTATAAATCTTGTTTTATTTAAAAGCAACTGTTTTTGTTTACTCATACCAGTCCCATGACTGACCCAGAATTTATTATTTCTTTTCTAAACTCTGGGTGCCCATAATTTCCACACGGGCAGCCTAGTAGCAGGTTTTCCGTGTTTTGGTGCTAACTGTATTTTGAAGTCTTTTGGTTTGGAGGCTATCGGTTTTTGGAGGCTTTTGTCTTGGAGATATTTTGAAAGCTTTTGGATCTCAGGATGCTTAGTTTTGGAAGTTCGCTATCACTTTATTTCCTTGAAAACTTTTTGGAATGTGATCACTTGTTGTTCTATTATGAAGTTCCATTTTGAAGTTGTGATATATGTATAAAAATACTCTGATATTATGATGATGTTGTATATGTGGTGTAAATGAATGTTATTCATTTTGTTTCCACTGTTTTATATTCATCTGATGTTGTTATAAGCTCCATCCGACTGGAGTTCGATGTTTGAATCTTCGGTAGTCGAAAACAAGCAAGGTATTTGATGTCAATTTTCGAACATTGGATTTCGGGTCGTGGCATTAATAATAAAGATTTTGATAAAAATGTAAATAAATTGAAAGTATTTTTACGATTATCACTTAAACTTAAAAGAAAAGATTTAATTTGAGTTCAAAAGCATTGGAATGTTGCAGTAGAGATAGGAAGTAACATGGATATTTGATGACCTTTTCAATCAGTGTTTGAATTGGAAGGATGAAGTACTAAATCATCCTCCCTATAATAGTGAAGAATAAACACTACTGGAGTTTTTCTACCCTAGTACAGTTTGAATTATAAAATCTTTGCGTAAGAAAGTTTGAAAAGCATGAATTGGGTAAAACATTTCTTCGTAGTAAATAAAGAGTAAGCCATGATAATTTATTGTATCAAAAATTTCTATGAATGCAAGAGGTTTCTCGATTTGACTGGCTCTATAAGAAGAATTTGGTTCTCCATGGAACTTGAAATTCGGGCATGCTTCTACTTAAAGAAGTTATTGGCTAGTGCACGAGAAGTATTATCCAACCCATGATCTTGAGATGACAGCTATTGTTTTGCTCTCAAGTCTTGGAGGTAATTTAAGTTGTAGGTCCTTAAAATGTTAGTTGTTTTAACATCGCCAGAAGATGAAGACGATTTGGATTATTTATGGGTAGTTGCGTTGATTCGACATTTTGGGCAACTTTATAACACACATATTGCTTTTGGCTTGAGAAGGTATTGCTACCGACCATGTTGTTTTGACTTAGTGAATTATAGGTAACCAAGCAAGTAGATTGTCGCCTTATAATATACATTATTTGGCGATATTTATAAAATATTGGTACTTTAGTTGTCGTCACAACTTCATGTACACTGCTTGAGGCTAACGTGATATGAGTTCCACAAGATGTTTAGTAATCTAGGACATCGCCAGTTTTAGATGTTTCTAGATGAGTTTTTTAGGTATGACATTATTTAATATGTCTATTAGATTATAAGGGCAATGTACATTTCCATCTCGAGTTGTCACGACCATAAAACAGTTGGAATTAAATGGTGAGAAGTTACGGTAAATTTTGGAATTTCAAACTATAAAAGATATTCTAAATAGAGTTGGAGTCAAGATTTTGTAAAGAATGGTTAAATCCAGGATTTGGATTTCTGTTAAGAAAAGGATATTGCCATTTTCACACATGGAGAATGCGAATGCGATTTTTCATGGAAAATAAGACTTGAAATTTTTTGGAAAGATTTGGAGAAAATGATAATAGGATTCTTTTCAATCATCCTTTGAATTGGAAGAAGAATAATTATTTAAAGAAGTTCATAAATATTGACTTAGGATACATAGTTTGTGTTGCATAATAGTTATGCGTAAACGATGTATCATCTAGTCGATTACCATCAATACTAAAATAATTTTAGGTTACAATTTCATTTTTAGGATCTCACTTAGAGTTAAGATTTTAATTGTTAGGCTTGGATATGAAAATAGACCAAGTTTACCCTATTAGAATACTTGATAATTTACTTACTTGTACACTGAAGTTCTTAGGATAAATCCCTATAGATTATAAATGTGATGCCTAAGTATCACAATTGTTGAAGGATTGGAGAAAACAATCATAAGTGAAATGAGATAGGTTAAGTTGAATCGAATTCGAAAAGAGATTACGCTATTTTCAACAAATTAAGAAATCACCGGGTTTGGATATCATTGGATAAAATGGAGGAACAATAAAAAATCTAGGTTAGTAGATACCATAGGGGAACACCATCCTCTTTCGGATTGTGTTGCCTTAGTATCTAGAAGAGGAAGTAACTGATGTACTGCTGAATAGTTTAAGGCATTTGGTATGGGCAATGAGGGTTGCATAAGGCAATATTTCCATTGGAGCATACTTATTCTCAAGTTATCTATTTGACGCATGCCAACATCACTTTATTCGAGTTGGTAGCACGAATTGTAGAGCTTTGCCTATGCACTTACATTTGGGTTGAGGTTACATGAATGTAATAAAGATGATAAGTGCAGTCGAAAGAATGATCCACCAAAGGGTACTTGGAAAGTCGAAGACAGAATCCGATCTTCTCATCTCGAATCTTTACTGAAAGACTTTTCCATGGACGGAGGAAGACCGTAAGAGATAGGCATACACATATGTTGAAAGAGACATATGGGGTTGAAGTTCATGTTATGCGACGTGGTATCTATGAGGATCTCGTCGCTTGGATACATTATTGGGTTGGTAGTTCAGAAAAGTTAGCACCAAGTATTGTAAGACTTTTTCCACTTTTAGATGGAGTAGGGAAGTTAGCTATGGTGTGGAGCTTCCTTAAGGGTTGGCGAGAGTTCACAATGTTTTTTAACCTGTCACACTTGCGGAAATGTCTACACAATTCAGGTAACATGGTCGAGCTGAGTCAGTTAGAAGAAATTATGGTAAAAAGTGAGTCACTAGTTCGCCATGCACACACCCGCGTTATTGGGCATGGGACAAAGCGACTCCACAACAAAATAATTAAATTAGTCAGAGTCCAAAAGGAAGACAACCCAGTTAAGAGTGCATGGGAGCTAGAAGAGAAGATCCGAGTTACTCTTCTAGAGCTCTTTTTTCGAATGTTTCCATTTTAGATAGCATAACTATTTGTGTGTTTAGTATTTAGCTTACTAGCTTTCATAGGTTGGAATGTTTGGACGCTATGCATGGTTGCGAACGTGCCACTAGGAAGTTTTGGATGGTGATTGCTAATGGATGAATCTTATCTCTTAGCATTGCACATAACAGGATGATATTTGTGGTGGACCCTCCCCCCACACACGCCATTTTACTCACTTTATTTTATTAGTCATATGCATATGGTGGTTGCGTTTTTCATATGTATTAAATGGTTTCTCATCCATATAGAATTTAGTGTATAGGATATCACATACATTTTGGATACATGACATAAGCACTTGCATTCAAAGAGGTCGACTACTTTAGGAGGCCCCTAATTTTTTGCATTAGTTATGTGTTTATATACATTTCATACTTATCTGTAATTATTGCATTAGAAATTTTAAACTAAGGACATGTTTGCTAGTGGTTGAGAGTTCGGTAGATGGTTGTAGATATTGATTTTCGTATGTACGAGTTGAATTTTTCTATCCTTGGAGATTTTGAGGACGAAATCCTTTTAAGTGGGGAAGAATGTAACGCCCTGCAGAAAAAATTTAACCAAGAATTTAATAAAGAAATTAATTAAATATAATAAGCGTAAAAATGAAATTTTTATAAATATACGAATTTGGTTGCGAAACTTACATCGTTGAATTCATAGCGATTTTCTGGACAATTTTCATGTATGAAGTTTCATAATTGGAACTCGTATGAAAACGTTATTAAAATTTAAAGATTTGAAATAAAAAATAATTAAAATATATAAGAGGAAGTATTTTATTTGAAGATAATTTCACTGGTCGACGGCCTGGTGGGACCAGTCGACCACTCCAAACAAAGTAGTCGACCGCTTAGACACTGTCTGTTGGGGAAACCTTGGCAGATTAACCCAGATTTAATTAAATTAAATTCAAACGTCTAGATGGGTTTCATGCACTTATACACATAGCATGTAGTGTTCGTTCATTGCCTAGAAACCCTAAAATGTAATGAAACTCCATCTCTTCCAAAACTCTCTCTTCTCTTCAGATCAAATGGTTCTTTAAAGTAAAACAAAATCAAAGGTTAGAATAAATATTAGAAAGAATAGGAGATCACCAAATTGAAGATAAAATCAAACGGAAGGGAGAAGCCAACAAGAGCGAAAAAGCTCACATAAGGTCAGTTAATTAATAAAATATAAGGATTAATAAGATATTTGATTTATTTATATATTTATTTGATTTGAGAATTTACCTCATTTTAATCTAAAATGAAAAGTTTATTTAATTTAAAGGTAGTTTAAATTGGAATAATATGGAGATAAAAATTTATTTGATGATCATTGAAATTTGAGATATTGTTTGTTTAATAATTGCAAGTATAAATAAATCGAATGTTTCAAAGTAAGGTTTGTTAGTACCTTAATAACGTCCCAGAATTTCAATCATTCGAATTTGGAATATTTAATTGATTTTGAATATTGAAAAGTTAGTAAATAGCTTGAATGTCAAATATAATGGTTATTTGAATATTTGGAATTGTTTAAATTAATAAATCTTGAATTTTAATATGAATGAAAATGGTTTCGAAAGTTGATTTAAATTCTATTTGAATAAGAATGAAGATAGTAAACTTTAATTTATAATTAAAGTGATTAGATAGATTTTTAATAATAGTTCGTTCTAATTAACGTGTGAAAATAACTTTGGGGACACTGTCTCGGATTCCGACGAAACCAGTTCCATTAGATTCATAATATAGCATGCCGTTGAATTTCGCGATGATCGGACATATCGTTTGGTCGTGCGAGCTCGAAACGCATAGGAATTAATTAAAGGAATTTTAATTAAGATAATTTTATTTTGAAAGCTAACTTCTGTATATGATGGAATTGGGTCCCGATACTAGTTTCATTATGTTCGAGATAGGGGTATTACATAAAGAACACCAGGCGGCATGCCAGGTTTGGAGTTCGAAAATTTAGCGAGTGAATTGTGCTTTGAAAATTTTCTATAAAAGGACCTCAATGTTTTCATTTTGCATGACCCTAGCCGCAATTAAATAACAGCTCCATTCAACGGCTCGCAATGATCGACGCCACTCCATCCACTTTCAGCCCTCAACCCCAACTAACAAAGTGTAGAGCTCGACCCCTAAAGCCATTTAACGGTTGGATCATCGAATGGTAAGCCACAGCAACGGCTAAAGGAGCACGAACGCATGCAGTTCTTTGGCCAAATTCCGGTGATCTAGCGCGAATTATAGGGTAGCGCGGCTGGTTGGAGGCTTGAAGGAGGCAGGGCGGTGCACGGTGAAGGAGCGGAGGCGTGATGGTGGCGGCTCGAAGAAGACGCTGTCACGATTTTATTGCCAAGGAACGAACGAGCGTGAGATGGAGGGAAGGTTATTGAAATTTAAACTTAATTAGTTTAAGATTAATTATAATTTAAATAATCTCAACTACATTAATTTATAACTTTTTCATACTAGGTCGAAATCGAACGTGATAAGTTACTTTGTGGTCATTACAACGAAATCTACGTTATAGAATTGGATTGGATGAATTTGGAGCTAGTAGGAGTTTGGGTTAAATTTGAATACCTGTTCAATTTTAATTCAAACCAGAACGTTTTGATAAAAACTAGAAATAATGTGAGTTAACTTGCCTCTCTAGCCCGCTTATATTTCTATATAAGTGTGGATAATTTTATTGTTGATTGTTTGTTAACTGTTTAGATGATCTATTATTTTATTAGTTGGTTTGGATATATTCCCGCCCCTGGAGCGAATGAGATCCGATTACGTTCCGGTGTATGAGCATATGACTTTTTATATACGATCCCGCCTCGAAGAGTTTATTTATATTATTTGATTTTATACTATATGTGATGCTAGGGGACAAGTTGGAGGGATCCAATAGGATTCCTCACACTATTGATTTTACTTTTCATATATTTTGATATATGATGTTTGGATGCCATATTTGATGATATTGATATGATTTCCTTATTTAGTACTATAGTAGCACTGATCTATATTTTTAGCATTTTGAAATACTGTAAAATAGTGATTTGAATTGATATGGTTTTTAAAGTGATTTTGGAAATTTTATATGTTTTAATCATCTTTAAATTATTTAAAGGATTGAATTTATTTTAAATAAATAAAAATGTATGATTTTTGATGTTATAAGATTGATAGTTTTATGAAATATTTAATATAGAGACAACTAAATAGTTTATATGAAGAATTTATAGAAGTGATATTTTATAAATAAGAAAGAGATTTATAAACGGAATTTATATATATTTATATATATATATATATATATATATAAATGGATTTGTAATTGATATAGGTTAAACTGATTTATAAATGGATTTTTATGATAAATGATATTTACAAAAGAATGGATTTATAAATCAAATTTTATAAATAAAGAGATTTTACAAAAAAGAAGTTTTATAAAATAAAAGGAGAGATTTATAAACATAGTTTTGTAAATATAGAAATGATTTATATTGAAATTTAAATATGGCGTTTAATGGCTTTTAAAAATGATAATCCTTAGAAGTAATGTTTTGAGAATAATAATTTCAAATGGAATTTAATGGTTTTAAAAGTAATTTTAAATGTGTTAAGTGATGAAAACATAGATTTCAACTTTTATTGTTGTAATAGACGTTTTCGGAAAAATGAGGAAGGCATGGACTATAGCACTGTTGGTATAGTAAATGATTACCAAAAGGAAATGTTTTATATAGTATACGGGATTTATGTATATAATTAATCGAATCCCTATACTAGTGTTTTGAGTTTTCGTAACGATGTCTTACGCAACATTCGTTTTGATCCAATAAATTATGTTTTGATCTTCCATTGTGAAACATACGAATTGGTTCTTATGATCGTACTAAAGGCTTGGTGGTACAAGAAGCATTGCTTCTTATACTTAGCACACATTCTGAGGTGTATGAACTCGGGTGTTGTACGGTTATAGAAATCTATTTAGCGTGTCTACAAAATTGTAGTGTTACTAAATACACTTATACCATTGATATAAGTCTATGGAAATGTTTTTCAATATTGAATAGTTGAAATGGTTTTGAGAATATATCTTTTTAAAGATAATTTGAAGTAAATGTTTGGAAAGTGATTTAATTAAATGGGCATTGGGACTGCTTATGTGCTAGATTTTATTTGTTGCTTTAATAGTTAAATAACGATTATCAAATTTGGCCATTTTTGGTTCCTTCATTTGATATGGGAACTAATTTGTCATGCACTTAGCACGAAGCTAACTGTGTGGGATTGATTATAGTTTGGGTTAAGAACGTTAATTTGAGTAGTGCGGAGTGACTATGGTACTCCAATCTACCGGGCTTCCTTCTTGGACAAAGGATAGCAAGGGGAGAGTTGGAAACGTGATAAGTCTACAAGACTTGGTTTCTGAATATGGTTGAGGGCCTCTTTATCTCTGTTGGTCGGGAGAGACAAGGATCAGATTTGTTTGAAAATCTCTTCGTACCAACATATGCATTCGAAAGTGGAGGTTCATGATTATGATTTCTGAAGACAGAGATCTTCGTATGCAAGGCTACTTGCCACTAGACCCACGATGCATATTATATACATATGGTGGTAGTAGTGCTTTGTTATTAAAATCTTCGATCCACATAGTCTTCTTGCTACATATTCTAGGGTTGATTCCGACAATATGTGGTAGGATAGTTCCTTTGGTTTGTCCTGTTCCTAGACAACTTGCATGGAAGAATGTCTGACTTACCTTTTAAATCGCATTGATTGGTCTCTATAAAACGTATCATCTGTTTGGTGGCGAAGAAGGCAATTTCTCGTAGCTTAACACCCTTTCCTGAGACATACGAGCTCAGGAGTTATGTATTTGTAGAAATCAGTTGTGTGACTAAGAAATGACAATGTGGCATTCAAAGTGGAAAGTTGATATTCTGTGGAAGATAATCGTTATCTCAGGCCTCGCACCCGAAAATGACTAAAACAGGATAGATGCAGCAAGGCTGTGTTGTTTGTAACCATTATGGTATGACATTCCCTTCTAAATATATTTTTTTCCGCTATAATGTCAGGTTTTAAATTACTGTGGTGTACGCGAAGGAAGTTCTTGGATAGGTCGATAACGACTAGGGTGATGACATATTCGGTACTATCTAGTTAGAGGTAGGCTAGTCTTGTGTTGGTAGAGGATCATCCATTGGGTCTAGGTACATTCCTATAGAGATGTACTGTCGGAAGGTAGTCCCTTACCTGGTCATTTGTTGGAAAACCATTCTCCAATACGAGCTTGCAGTTTTAGTTGTCGAGCCTAGTATGCTGGAATTTAAAAATGGTAACAATTTCGGCTATGATTAATAATATTTATATACTAGATACTTCTATAATATAATAAAATTTAATATGAAATGTTTTGGTTATCTTAAGGTAGAAACTCATCCGTGTTTATGTGTGCATGGTCTTACGAGACACCTTTTGTTTTGAAAAAGAAAAGTTTCTGATAACTTTAAAAATTCAGATTGAGATGTGTTTTCTCACGCTAGTTTAACAGATTGATTCAGATATTCTTCCTTTCAATGCTCAAGTCAAACCGGGCATATTTACATATTTAGATTTAGATGCTTTGGAGCTTTAGTAGATGAGCTGGAGGTCTTTAGGTCGTATTCACATATATACTTATTTTTCCGCTTCAAGCATTTATGAGGGCAGGTTATTATAGCTGTCCAGGCTGATGATTGTGAATTGTTATGCTATGATGGATGCATGTATGTTACAGTTTCTCTTTTGTAAAGATCATTGATATTATATTTTATGCTGTTCCACTGCGATTGTAAGATTTTGTGTTGTTTTAGTTTCATATTCTTTTCTTCTCTTCTCTTCTTCTTCCTTCTTTATTTCCCATAACTATCTGTCTTTCCATTCATTTGGGTTGGACAAGTGTGGTTTTTGTGAGCTCGAATTGTGCGGATATGCGAGTTGTCAGCTGGTATCAGAGCACAAGGTTAAGCGAGAACCTTGGCTTTGGTGGGGAAACTCATTTGGAGATAAGGTAATGGAATGCCTTATTATAAGTTTTGAGTATATTTTAGATATAAATGCGTATTTTTTGTGATCATAAATTTTTTTTACATTGTGTTAATTTATCTGTTGAGTGGCTTATGAATTCTGGTTGGTACATGGGACGCAACGATATCGATTGGGTTTTATAAACAATTAAACAAGGCAAACTAACATAGTATTATTTTGAGAATTGGTAAATGAAATAATTTTACCTGAATTACATTTTATATATAAAAGAATAATTTATCAAAAATTATTACAGTTATATGTGGTGTGTTTGGTAGTTAATATTTGTCATATGTTTTTTTTGTGTTTGTGCTCCAATAAAAGTTGTTATTATTATAATATAAACAAAGATAAACAATTAAGGAATGCTTTTATATAACCGAAGCGAAGTTATATATAAGGAAAATTTATAAATATGATTGTAAATAAAAAAAGGATTTGAAAGCTGAGAATTTGAAAATTGTTTTTCAAAGGTTTTGGAAGAACAATAATAGTATAATTTTGAAAATATTTTGATTAGAAATATTTTAAAATGGGATTTAAAATATATAGAAAACACTGAACTCGTTTTGGTCGTTGGAAAATAATTCGGGTGATGACTGTGGATCATTAGAATTTATTATCGAGTTTCTAAGTGATGGATTGCTACGATTGGAGTTTTGTTTTGGTAAAACTAGTTTTGATTTTAAAATTCAAAAGTATGATTTGAAATACAAAGATATTATTTATGGTATTATTTCAAAATAATTTGAAATAAGAACAGGGTGTTTAAACTCTAAAAAAATTCATTCAAGTGTTTTGTAATAATATGAGAAAATAAGTTTATAGCTTTTAAATTTTGAGAATTAGTAAGTTAAAAAAAATGGTTGTTGAATACAAATGTTAAGAAAAGTAAATTTGAAATCGAACAATGAAATGAAATTTAACTTAAGTTAAGTTAAATAAAATGAATTTTGAAAAGGAATTTGACTCAAGTAAAGGTAAATGAAGTGAATTAATGAAATGTGTTTAATGAAATTGAATTTGATTTGAAATGGATATGAACATAAGTTATAAAGTTAAAAAAAAACATGAGAAGTGTTGCATAAAATGTTTATAATAATCGTAAGTTATGGTTTTATGGAATGGTTTATAAATGATAATAGTATTAAAGAAAATGTTTATAAACCCAAATAAAATTTTATGAATGGTTCATAGATGAATTAATATGAAGTGAAATGTTGTCGAACATTAAATGGATGTAAATGAAACTGAATATGAAAAATAAAAGTAAATAAATAAATGTGAATAAAACAATGTGTATAATGGTTACGAATAAATGAATGTAAATAAAAGAATCTGAATATAAAAAAGAGAATGGGATATAATAAAAAACCAATTTAAATAAATATATAAGCTGCATGTAGATCATTTTATTTGCAACACTATTTGATCCTGATTCGAATATACGATTTCGAGATGACTTACATCGGTTCGAGTTTGAATTTTTCACTCGATTCTTGACGACGAGCACTAGATATGGATTTTTAATTTATTCTAATATTCTCTATCATAGTATATGGCTATGCAAGGAGAATGGTAGTTTCTAATCAAGGAACCGGATCTGAGTCCGCAATAGATTGGTCGCGTGAATGATACTAGTTCAGAAGTGAAATTGTGTGATCAAGTGAGTGATCGAGTATGGTTTTGCATACGGATGGTTTATGTACATCGTATGGGCTTAATAAATTAAATGTTGACATTGGGAAATGTAAATTGATATGGTTATGAATTGATTTGATGGATATTATTTGTTTGATGGTTTCTTTGGTTACATTTGTTACATTTTCATATATTTATTATATTAGTACATGTTATATGTTGATATTACTTTTCCTATACTTTTTCTCATTGGTTGTTGAGTGATTGGTAGGTGCAGATGACGTATGCTTCGCATTTGAAGCTCGCTTTCGCATTATATATTGATTGTATATGCTTGCTAATATAGGAAATAGTGCATATCTCGAATTACAGATCGTGTGTGTGTGTATGTACCCTACGAAATGCCTCATCCTTGAAGATGAGATGTATATTTGTGATTATATATATTTCTAATTTTTTTCGATCGAGCCGAGCAAATGAGACGCTGTTGAAATTTTTTGTAAATTGAAGGCGTTAGAAATTTTTTGAGAATTTTAGAAAAAAATTTAAAACTAAAATTTAATTTTGAGTTATAACATAAAATGAATGAAAGGCAATTAGTTGGTATAGGTGGGTGAATTTAAAAGACTTAGAAATTTTATAATTTATTTCAGCAATTTTATTTTGAAAAGTGAAAGACTTAAAAGAATTTCGTAATCTATTTCAACTAGTTAGTTTTGAAAAGTTAATAGGTTTGGGGCATTTTTCTTACTTGCTAATTTAGGGGACGAATATCTTTTAGGGGCGAAGTATGTAACGACCCAGAATTTTAGTCATTCGGATTTGGAATATTTAATTGATTTTAAATATTGAAAAGTTAATTTTACAAGTTAAATAACTTGAATTTCAAATACAATGGTTATTTGACTATTTGGGATGGTTTAAATTTTAAATCTTGAATTTTAATATGAATACAAATGATTTCGAATACTGATTTAAATTCTATTTGAATAAGAATGAAGATAGTAAACTTTAATTCATAATTAAAGTGATTAAACAGGTTTTTAATAATAATTCGTTTTATTAACATGTTAAAAATAGCTTTCGGGACACTGTCCCAGATTCTGAAAAAACTAGTTCTATTGGAACCGTAATAGTGAATTATACTACGCCATCGAATTTTGTGACGATCGAAAGCATCATTGGGTCATACGAAATCGAAATGCATAGGAATAAGTTAAAGGAATTTAAATTAATATAATTTAATTTTGAAAGCTAAACTTTGTGTATGATGGAATTGGATCCCGATACAAGTTCCATTGTGTTTGGAATAGGGATATTACTTATAAAACGCCTGGCGGCACACCTTGTTTGAAGTTCGAAAATGTAGCGAGTGAATAGTGCTTTTAAATTTTTCTATAAAAGGGCATCAACATTTCCATTTTTGCAAAACCCTAACTAACGAAACCTTATCTGCCATTAAATAATAGCTCCATCCAACGAAGTGCAATGATCAATGCCACTTTGTCCACTTTCAACCCTTTGACCCCAACTAACAAAGTGTAGAGCTCGACCCCATGAAACTAATCAACGGTTGGGTCATCAAACGGCAAGCTACAGCAGTGGCTAGAGGAGCATGAACGCACACAGCTCTTTGTCCAAATTTCGACGATCTAGGACGAATTGGAGGGCGGCGTGGCTAGTTGGAGGCTCATCAGAGGCGGGACGGTGCACGGCGAAGAAGCAGTGGTGTGATAGTGACCAAAACGGTGGCGACACGATGAAGACACGTTTTTATTGCCTAGGAATGAATGAGCATGAGATGGAGGGAAGGTAATTAAAGTTCAAACTTAATTAATTTAAGATTAATTGTAATTTAAATAATCTCAACATTCATTAATTCATTACTTTTTCATACGAGGTGGAAATCAAAAGCGACAAGTTGTGTTGCGATTGTTACATCGAAATCTATGTTATAGAATTGGATTGTATGGATTTGGATCTAGTAGAAATTTGGGTTTAATTTGAATGCCTATTCAATTTTAATTCAATCTGGAATATTTTACGAAAACTGGAATCAATGTAACTCACCTCTCTAGCCCACTTATATTTCTACATAAGTGTGGATAATTTTATTGTCGATTGTTTGTTGACTATTTGGATTATTTAATATTTTATTAGTTGGTTTGGATATATTCCTGCCCCTTGAGTGGATGAGACTCTATTATGTTTCTGTGTATGAGTAGATGACCCTCTGTATACTATAAGTGATATACTATAAGTGATGCATGAGGACAGGTTGGAGAGATCCAACAGGATTTCTCACACTGTTGATTTTTCTTTTCATATATTTTGATATATGATGTTTTGGATGCCATATTTGATGGCATTGATTTGATTTCTTTATTTAGTGCTATAGTAGCACTGGGCCATATTTTTAGCATTTTGAAATACTATAAATAGTGTTTTTGAATTGAAATGATTTTTAAAGCATTTTAGGAAATTTTATATGTTTTTATTACTTTTAAATTATTAATTTAAATAAATAAAAATGTATGATTTTTGATGTTATAAAATTGATAGTTTTATGAAATATTTTAAATAGAAATTTCTGAATAGTTTATACGAAGAATTTATAAAAGCGATATTTTATAAACAAGAAATAGATTTATAAGCGAAATTTATAAATATATATAAATGATTTGTAATTGGTATAGAGTGAACTGATTTATAAATGGATTTTTATGATAAATGAGATTTATAAAAGAACGAAGTATAAATAGAACTATGTAAATAAAGAGATTTTATAAAAAAGAAATTTTACAAGATAAAAAGGGAGATTTATAAACATAGTTTTGTAAATATAAAAATGATTTATGTTGAAATTTAAATATGGAGTTTAATGGCTTTTAAAAATGATAATATTTAAAAATAATGTTTTTAAAATAATAATCAAGTGGAATTAATGGTTTTAAAAGTGATTAAATTGTGTTAAGTGATGAAACCATAGATTTCAACATTTATTGTTGTAATAGACGTTTTCAGAAAGATAAGGAAGGCATGGACTATAACATTGTTTTTATTGTAAATGATTTCTGAAAGGAAATGTTTTATATAGTATACAGAATATATATAATTAATCAAATCTCTATACTAGAATTTTGGGTTGTCGTGATGATGTTTTATGCAACATTCGTTTTGACCTAATAAATTGTGTTTTGATCTTCCATTGTGAAATACACAAATTGGTCTTATGATCATACTAAAGGCTTAGTGGTATAAGAGGCATTGCATCTTATACTTAACCCCCGTTCTGAGGGGTATGAACTCGGAAGTTATATGGTTATAGAAATCTAATTAGTATGTCTCCAAAATGGTAGTGTTATTAAATATATTTGTACTGTTGATATAAGTATATGGAAATGTTTTCCAATATCGAATAGTTGAAATGGTTTTGAGAAAATATATTTTAAAGATAATATAAAATAAATATTTGGAAAGTGATATAGTTGACTAAAAGATTAATTAAATGGGCCTAGTGACTGCTTATATGCTAGATTTTATTTGTTGCTTTGATAGTTAACTAACCACTCATATAAATTTGCCATTTTAGTTCCTTGACTTGTTATGATAGTTAACTAACCACTCATATAAATTTGCCATTTTAGTTCCTTGACTTGTTATGGGAACTGATTTATCGTGCACTTATCAAGAAGTCAATTATGTAGGCTTGATTACCGTTTGAGTTAACAATGCTGATTCGAGTAGTGCGAAGTGACTACGGTACTCCAATCTACTAGGCTTTCTTCTTGGCCGAAGATAGCAAATTGAGAGTTGGAAACGAAATATGTCTACAAGACTTGGTTTCCATATAAGGTTGGCCTCTTTATCGTTGTTGTCTAGAGAGATTGAGATCGTATTTATCAGAAAACCACTTTGGACCAATGTATGCGTTCGAAAGTGGAGGTTCATGATTATGATTTTTGAAGATGAAGATCTTCATGATGTAGGACTACTTGCCACTAGGCCCGCGATGAATATTATATACATATAGTGGCAATAGTGCTTTGTTATGAAAATCTTCAATGTGCAAGGTCTTCTTGCTACTAATCGTAAGGTTGATTCCCGACATGATGTGTAGTGGAGTTCTTTCAGTTTGTCATGTTCCTAGACAACTTGTATGAAAGAATGTCTGACATTGCATTTTAAATCACATTGATTGATCTCTATAAAACATATCATCTATTTAGTGGCGGATAAGGCAACTTTCCTTAGCTTAACACCCTTTCCTGAGATGAACGAGCCCAGGAGTTATGCATTTGTAGAAATTAGTTGTGTGATTAGGGAATGACAATGTGGCATTAAAGTGGAAAGTTGATATTCCGTGGATGATAATCGTTACCTCAGGCCTCGCACCCGAAAAAGACTAAAACATGGTAGATGAAGCAAGGAAATGTTGTTCGCAACCATCAGGGTATGATCATCCCCTTGTAGATATATTTATTCTTGCTATGATGTCGAGTTTTAAATTATTGTGGTGTATGCGAAGAGAGCTCTCGGATAGTTCGGTAACGACCGGAGTGATGACATATTCGATATTCTCTAGTTAGAGATAGGCTGGTCTTATGCTGGTAGAGGACCATCGGTTGGGTCTTGGTACAATCCTCTAGAGATGTACTGCCTAAAGGTAGTCCCTTACTTGGTCATTTGTTGGAAAAACATTCTCCAACATGAGCTTGCGATTTTAGTTGTGGAGCCTGGTATGCTAGAATTTAATAATGGTAACACGTTCGGCTATGATTAATATTAATTATATACTATACATTAGTATAATATAACATAATTTGATATGAAATGTTTTGGTTACTAAGGTTAAAACCCGTCCGTGTTTATGTGCGGTTTTTGTTTTGAAAAATAAAAGTTTTTGATAACTTTAAAAATTCAGGTCGTATTCACATTTTTGTTTATTTTTACACTGCATTGTTGTTTAAATTATCAGCATTTGTGGGGACAGGTTATTATAATTGTCCAGGTTAATGATTGTGATTTGTTGTTGTGTTATGATGGATGTATGTATATTACAGTTTCTCTTTTGTAAAGATCATTAATATTATATTATATATTATTCCGCCATGATTGTGAGATTCCGTGTTGTTTTAGTTTCGTTTTCTTTTCTTCCTCTTTTGTGTCTCTCTCTTCTTTCTTTCCCATAACTATTTGTATTTCCGTTTAATTGGGTTGGACATGTGTGGTTTATTGTCAGCCGAATTTTGCTGATTTTTGGGTTGTTACAAACTTAAGTATTAGTTTTGATGGTAACAACTATAGACATTATGTAAAATATAAATACTAATGTTTTATCAAGTTATATATAGTATATAGAGTAGGATATTAGATAGATGTAGATTAAGAAGACTGTACAGTATCAGGAGTAGATTCAAGATGCTGATATAGAGTTTTAAGAGTTGGAGAATGAAAAGTCATGAGTATTGAAGAGTTCCAGATTTAAAAATATATTTCAGATAAGTTATAGAGTGATAGAATTTATGTTAAAACCTTGATAGTACTTTCTTGATCTCTCTCTCCCTTTGTAAATTTTTTAAATTGTTTTTCAAATCTCATGGTTATAAAATAATCTTTTTTTAAAAATTCTCAAAATGATTTTCAGTCTCTTATACTTATAAATATACTATTTTAGTGTTTTCAAGTTTATATATATATATATATATATATATATATATATATTGAATTTTTTTATACCTTAATAAGTTATAATTATATTGATTTTTTATTTTTTATTTACATTAAACTAAATACTCTTATTAAATCTTTCAAAATTATTTTATAAATTTTTATTAAGTTATATTTCGATCAGAATGTGTATAAACTATATTTGAATGACTCTACAAGTATCAAATTATTTTACAAAGCAACATATTTTCAAAAATTATATTTTTAAAGTGTTTTTCAATTTTGTGAAGAGTATGTCGACATAATCTACGTCGACATAGTGGCCGTAATTTTCAAAATTCAAATTTGAATGGAAGTGGTTTTTCGTCGTATCTCTTCGTGAATGTACATGACCATTGTTTACCCATAAATACCAGATTTTCAAACTAATTTGAATTATCATTTTCTTATTCATCTCTTCTCCTTCCACTCTCTTATTTTTTAAATCAAAATATATCCCAAACTCTGCCGAAATTCAACCAGAATCAAATTCAATCATCACTAGTTTGATTCTCCTTCATCTACTCTATGATTTCGCATATCTCTCTCACTCAAACCAAGCTCATAGTGCTATTCAAGAGTTATAGGATCAATTGTAATCAAGATCGAAGATTTGAGTCTGTAAAACTATATCAGATCATACTGGTATACTTGTGGGCGTGATTATAGCCCGTAAAATCAATTGGGTGTGCTTAGTAATCCATAACTCTAGTGGGTGTGCTTATAGCCCGGAAAACAAGCGACTCTACCTAGCGGTTGTGATTCTATAGGGTTTGTCTTGTTGCCTTGAAATCGAGATTGTATCTGCATTTACTAGTTGAAAAGAAACACGTACAAGGAATTATGCGGAACTGGATGTATGGTAACTCCGAACCAGTAAAATCTTGGTGTGTTATTTCCTCTTTACTTTTATTGCATTTACTTCGATCTGCACTTTGATTCTGTGATTGTTTTTGTGATCGTTGATTACATCATTCCAAGTAGAATCTTAAAGAATTTGAAAAATATTCATATAATCCACTAGACACTATTCACCCCACCTCTAGTGTTAATTTAGCCTTAAGATCCCTACTCCGCTGACTCACATTTGGTATCATAGCATTGGTTTTCAAAGTACTCATCATTTGATTTTTGAAAAAGTTCAAATGGCTACAAACACTGGTAATAGTACTTTTAGTAACACTATTAATGCAGTTGTTAGTAACTCATTTATTGAAGGGTAATAGACTGCTATACCTCCACTTTTTAATGACAGTAAATACACATAATGGTCATGTAGAATGAAAATTTATTTATAGTCAATTAGTTTAGACACATGGAATATCACATAAACTGAGTAACTGAACCCAAGACTAATTTTGCACAGTGGATTGCTGCCAAAAAGCGGTTGCGCAAGGTAACTCTAAGGCTATGAATATATTATTTTGTTTACTATGTAGAAATGAATTTAATAGAGTATCTATATGTAAGTCTGCATTTGAAATTTGGAGAACTTTGCAAGTTACAAATGAAGACACAATGAGGTTAAACAGACCAAAATTTCCATGTTAACAAACCAGTTTCAATTATTCAAAGTAAGTCCAAATGAGTCCATAGTTAATATGTATAGTAGATTCCAAGATATACTACACTCACTTATTACACTGGGTAAAAATTTCTAAGAAGGATCAAGTTGGAAAAATCCAAAATTCACTAACTCCTGAATGAGATCTAAACACTCTTCCAATCGAAGAGGCTGGTGATATTAGCACACTAAAATTAAAGAGTTAATTGGCAATTTAATGTCTTTTGAAGCACAAATGGAAGGCAGGAGAGAAAGTAAAGCAATAGAGAAGAAATCTATAGCTTTTAATGCAATGATAGATAATCTGGATTTAGACAGCGATGACGATAAAGAAACTACTTTCTTGACAAGGAATTTCAAAAAAAATTCTAAAATTTAGGAAGATGAATAATTTCAAAATAATGACAACAAAAATCTAGAAAGCGGAGCCGGAAATGGAGTTGGATGTTATAACTGCGATTAACCTGGCCATTTAAAATGAGACTGTCCATATTTCGATAAACCGGAAACTACATCAAATACTGATTCATCCATAAAATGTAGAAGAGCTTATACTGCAACACTAGACAATTCAAATACTTTCTTAAGCGATAGCGCACTAGATACAGAGAATACTAATATATGCACCACAGCGTAATTTAATGAGAAGTCTGGAGAAACAAAACTAAAATAGGTATGCATTTAAAAATAAAAAAATTGAATTCTTCATTGTTGATTGGTTTTTGATTGCTAGGAATAACCTATAGATTAATAATAATATTGGTTAAAAATGTGTGCATATATATTAAATAATATATATATAAGAAAATATTAAACAAAAATAATATAAAATATATTTTAAATTCTTTAGTGTATATGTTAAATAATAGTGGAAATTAGCCGCAATGACCTCTTTAGCAAGTGAAATTAGTTTCTAGGACACACAACTGAAATAATTACTTTTATGGACAAAATGCAAAATAATTAGTTTCTAAGGCCCAAAAAACTTTGAAATTATGTCCTTGAAAGTAATTGGACAGCTGACTTTGTCCTTAGAAGTAATTATTCTTTCAATTTTAGCCTTGAAATTAATTTCTGTGGATGTGTGTCCTAGAAACTAATTGGACCGCAAAATTTGTCCTTATAGTAAAATACCCCTAATAATAAATATAATATCATTATAAGTATAGATAAACAGGAATTATTTGTTGAATTTTCCTATTTTTTGAAAATTTCGACCTATATTTCGACATACTCCACATGCATATGTCGATATATGTAGGTAGATTTTGAATTTCAAATTCAAATTCAAAATTTGAATTTTCCTCCACCTTTTCACCAACTCCTATATTCTGAAAAGATGTCTCTAGACCAAAGAACACGTCCTTTTATTTTCTATTTATTTGCTTTATCTCCATCCACAAATTTTTCACTTTCATTTTCAAATTCAAAAATCATAAACTCTCTTATCTCTTCAAACTGCTCTTTAATGGCATCCTCAAGCAAAATTAAGGTAACCATGAGGCTTTCCAAGAAAATAAAAGAATATTTTTTAATGATCAAAAAGCCATGTAAGCCTGTATTGAGTATATATCTTTCGAAAAAGTCTTTCCTGGAAGATTTGCTATTTTTTGAAGATTTTCCTACTTATGATCTTTTTAATCATTGTTTACAAAATGAACTTCTTGGTTTAGTCGATGCTTCTCAAAATATTTTATTTTGTTATCCAAAATTGACGAAGATGTTTTATGCAAATTTAAAAGGAAAGTTTTATGATGAAAGAGAAGGAGAAGTTTGAAGTAGTGTCAAGGGAACACAAATTATTTTAAATTGTGAATTTTTGGGTCGCATTCTTGGATGCAAATCAAGTGGAATGGAGCTTTCAACTTTTCAAATTGATTTTCAAAATTGTGAAGTAATCCATGACATTTTAGAAAGTGGTGATGATTTTGAATTTAAAAACAAAAACTTGCATCCAAAAGCAAGAATTGTAAGCCTTCTTTTGCAATAAAGTATCACTCCTAAAATGGGTAATTATAGTAACCCGACACAAAATGTTTTCAAAGCTCTTTTCGCCGTTTATGGTCAATACAACATAAATTGGTCTCAAGTCATTTTGAATGAATTTTTTCTTAAAAAATTTCCTAAACCTGAAAACACACTATTTCATAGTGCATATCTTACTTATGTTTTCAATTATTTTGGTGCTGACCTTAAAGAAGAGGAAACAATTCCTCGAAAAAATATTTAACAAGGCCAACATTTCACTTATGCATATTTCACCCTTTTTCGAGCGTTATGAAACGCTTGCGGAAAAGGAACAAAGGTTGGCTTGAGAAAAGGAGCAAGAAATAAGAGAAGATGAGGAAAAGGAAGAAGAAGGAAAGGAAATGGAAGTCGAGGAGGATGAACAAGAAGAGGAGGAGGATACTTCCTTGGAAAGTATCAATATGCCACCTAATTCATCCAGTTAAGATCTTCTCAAAAATCAAGAGAAGATCGTTCACAACCAAAGAAAGCTTAAGAAATCTTTCTCAAATTGATTTACCTCAATTTCCAACAAAATGGACACATTCTTTGGAAATATCATCCTCAAGCTTGGTGGTTCTTATTTAACTTCATCCACATGTATCTAGTTGTTTGTTTAAGCTATCTTTGTATTTGGATTTTTCAGTTTTAAGTTTATGTTGAATCTCATGCATCTTTCTTTTATTCCTTGTACTCATCCTTACTATCAATGAGTATTGTATTTCTTGCCATTATACATTGTCAGTTATCTCTGGAAAGTCATACAAACAGAATAATATAGGCCAAAACAATAGAATTGTAAAATAAAGTAGTTTTGAAAAATATATTGCATATGTCGACATATGAAAATCATGTATGTCAACATATAACGGCCATTTTTCCAAAAATTAAAAATTAAAAAAATTACAACTAGCAAACACTAATTCATTTCAAACGACTTCCTACTCATGTATACCTATTCACTCTGGAAAATTATTATTTTCAGTCTCTATCTTCATTCTTTTTCATACATATACCTATCTCTTCAATAATGGCTTCCCCACATTAATAACTTTGGGAAAACCTCAAACAAACCCTTGAATCTTCAAGAACATTATTTCTCTCATCTTAAGAAACCAGAGACACTTAGAATTGAGTCAAATGCAGATGATCAAGGAGTTAGAAAGGCATTTCGACGCGATTCGGTGTATGATTTCTGCATTGAACAAAGAAGAACCAGCTACCAATCCAGAGTTTACCAAAAGATGATAAAGATTGGGATGCTGTCAATGTGGATCCAATATTTGGCGCTGATGGATGGGTTGAAGCTCCTCGAAATGTCTAGTTTAAATAAGTTTGATTGTATATAAATAATAAACTTCATTTGGTTTAGATTTGATTGGTTTGATTTGTGTGGATTTGTTTGAATGGTGTGTGACATTAACCTTATTAGATTGGATGAATATTTGGATTGATTATGATTATCTTATTTTACATATTGCTTATTGTTTTTATACAATCATTCTCATCATCATCATCATTATATATATATATATATATATATATATATATATATATATATCAATTAGTATTTCATTTAGAGGGAGTTAGAGTTAGAATTAGAGTAAAAGTTAGTGTTAGAGTTATAGTTTTAGGTGGTTATTTTTGTTGATGACAAAGGGGGAGAAATTTATAAATCTAGGCATAGATTAAGGGGGAGTTTTGTAACCCGGGGGGAGTTATATTATATTTTATATACAAAGTTACCATCATCAGGAAAAAGAAAGATAGTTAGTACTTTAAGTATTGGTTTTGATGTTATCTACTATAGACATTATATAAAATATAAATACTAATGTTTTATTAAGTTATATATAATATATAGTGCGGGATATTATACATGTGTTGATTAAGAAGACTATACGGCATCAAGAGTAGATTCACGATACTAATATAGAGTTTCAAGAGTTGGAAAATGAAGACTCATGAGTATTAAAGATTTCAAGATTTCAAGATATTCCAAATAAGTTATAGAGTTGTAGAATTTATGTTAAAACCTTGATAGCACTTTCCTATCTCTCTCTCCATTTCTAATTTTGTTTTAAATTGTTTTTCAAATATCCTGATTTTAAAATAATCTTTTTAAAAATTTCTCAAAGTGATTTTCAACCTCTTATACTTATAAAGATATTATTTTAGTGTTTTAAGTTTATATATACATTGAATTTTGTTTATACCTTAATAAGTTATAATTATATTAATTATTTATATATTATTTACATTATATTGAATTCTCTTATTAAAACTTTCGAAATTATTTTATAAAGTTTTATTAAGTCATATTTTGATTAAAATGTGTATAAACTATAATTAAATGATTCTACAAAATATCAAATCTTTTTACAAAGCAATAGATTTTCAAAATAATATATTTAATGTGTTTTTCAATTTTATGAAGAGTATGTCGACATACTCTATCTATGTATGTCGACATACTCAATCTATGTATGTCGACAAAATGGTCGTAATTTTCAAAATTCAAATTTAAATGAAAGTGGCTTTTCATCGTATCTGTTCACGGATGGACATGACCGTTGTTTTCCTATAAGTACCAGACTTCCTAACGAATTTTTAATTATCATTCTCTTATTCATCTCTCCTCCTTCAACCCTCTCATTTTCTAAATCAAAATATACCAAACTCTGTCGAAATTCAACCAGAATCAAATTCAATCATCACTGGTTTGATTCTTCTTCATCTACTCTCTGATTTCTCTTATCTCTCTCACTCAAATCAAGATCAAAGTGCTATTCAAAAGTAATAGGATCAATTATACTCAATATCGAAAATCTTAGTCTATAAAACTCTATCAAATCATAATGCTATACTTATGGGTGTGATTGTAGCACGTAATTCAACTGGGTGTGCTTAGTTGCCCATAAATCTAGTGGGTGTACTTGTAGCCTAGAAATCAAGTGACTCTACCTAAAGGTCAAGATTCTGGAGGGTGTGTCTCATAGCCTTGAAATCGAGATTGTATTTGCATTTACTAGTTGAAAAGAAATTCATACAAGAAATTGTGCGGGACTGGATGTAGGGTAACTCCGAACCAGCATAAAATCTTGGAGTATTCTTTCCCTTTTACTTTTACTACATTTACTTTTATCTGCACTTTGATTCCATGATTATTTCTATGATTGTTAATTACATCATTCCAAGTAAAATCTTAAAAAATTGAAAAATATTCATATAATACATTATACGCTATTCACCTCCGCTCTAGCGTTAATTTAGCCATAAGATCTATATTCCGCTGACTCACAAGGTTGAGATATGATTTAAATTGATTTAACTTGATTTTAATATGGATACATCTTTTATTCGATTTGAATTGAATTTGGGGTTTAAAAGGTATGCAACATGTTGATTTCACCCAGAACTAATTTTGGATATACATACGTTTAAAAAGGATATTTGCTAAGTTGAAACCTTATAAATGAAATTATAGATTAAACATAGAAATCGTTGGAATTACATGCAGAATTGTTGACTGGAACAGATTGGTGAATTCTGGTTAGAAACTGGAATTATAATTGTTGTTGAACAAAACATGATTTACTGTAATTATGAGAAAAGTTAACAGAAAGAAAAGAAAAATAATAATTAACAAAACCCGATCGGTCGATCCCCTCACTGTATGCGGTCAACAGCTACAGTGGTGAGCGATCGACTGGTATACGTGTTTCATGCATAAATTAAACCTTGGTCTAAGATCCAGGTTATTGTTTTTTATATTGGGGGAAATTAGTTCCCTAATTCTCGACTTTTGGACGTTACGAGACTAGTGAGGTAGTGTACGCAGGCAATTTGGCCTAGACACTAACCATTCGACAAGGGTGATTCAATCATTGGAAGCACTCAAAAGAGGTTCTACATTGTACGTGCAACATTAATGACGATGCCTAGATAGACGTGTGACCCGACACTAATAGGAGATTCCACTATATACGTGGGTAATTTGGTCTAAACACTGATGAGGATGTCCGACGATGTGCAATAAATGGCATTACCAATGAGAGGTGGTGTAACATCCCTCATTTTGAGGCCGAAACAAAACGTTACAAATGTTGCTGTCGTCCATAGTATTAAATTCCAATGATAAAATACGGTCATGTTAATTGTATTAATAAAATCAAAAGCACATGTATGAAAATTTTCAAAACTTGTTTCGTTAAATAAACTTTCACATCACATTTCAGAAATAAAATTTCACATTCATTACATAATCTCATTCGATCCCACATTTAGAGAAAATATAATAATTACAAAATACTCTAAGAGCAACATATGAAGATGCTCCTTGGTTGATCAGTGTCTAAAGTTATAACTATTGTCATTACATCCATTCAAAAAAGAAACAACACGGTGGAAAATAAAAGCTTTTAATAATAGCTAACTTGCCTCATGCACATCTCTGAAAGCTTATTCATCTAACCTAGGAATCCCTACTCTCGACCTACTCAAGTGAGTACCTAAGAGTTCAAGGAAAAAATAAAAACTTCGGGTTAAAAAAGTCTGATATGAATAATAATATACCATCTCAAACCAAAATAGATATCTAGTGAGAACAACGCAGCTAAGCAAAACGTGTTTTGCCCTCACTAGTATCTTATTCAAATATGTCAACCATAATTGTGTACCGACACCCATAAGGATTAAAATAAAATACAATATGCTCATGTGCATGCTATATTGGTAATGTAAGCATGACAATGATAAATATGTAAATTAGCTGATCAAATAGTAATGCGAACATATAACATCATTCATCAAAATATGTTCAATCAATACTCATTGGCATCACAAATAACTTAGTCTAAGTGATAATTCTTTTGGCAAAACCTATATAAAACTTGGGTTAAACACCACTTTACTTACTTGAAAACATTTATTTATTTAAAAACGATTAACCTCTTTAAATCATTCTTAAAAATAGCCCATTACTTAGCCAAAATTTTATGCCTATGTGGAATCATTTTATCGGGTCATTTAACAAAATCATTCAATTTGCAAATTTACCGCATCCATGCCTTTGAAACATGATGTCGAAGATATATTCGAAAACAAAAATTTTGATTTTGCAAAAGCATAATTCCACAAGGCCGAAATCATGATTACCATATTGTAAAATATATTGATTGTCGCACCTATAAAAACTTAGCATTTAGTTTGCATAATATATGGCTTTCGGCATAGAAAGTAAAGGATGTCGTATTTGAAGGTTTTCGAACAGTTGCCACAAAAATCTAATTTCGAAATTAAAACTTGTGGCATTCATTGCCATAAAACACTTGATGTCGAAAATAAGACTTGTGGCATCATTTCCATAGAGCAATAGATGTCAAAAATAAGACTTGCGGCATCATTGCTGTAGAGCAATGGATGTCGTCTTCTTTAAAACTATAGCTACTTATGCCGCTAATATGAAGGATTCTGAAAAAAAAGGTGGCAAGGGACATCAAGCTTAAAACTAATAAAAGATGTCGACTATTTGATGTCGGACCTCGAAATATTTAAATCTGAATGGCAATCTTAAAACATAAGGATGTCGCATTCATGTTTTGTTGAGTAATGAAACCATTGATGTCTGCCGAAATCCTAGACATCTATATGAACGGATTCATTTCATAACTACCAAAGTAGATTCATATGCATCCCTTCATGTCAATGTCGCACTTCATAACTGTTATCGATATCAGCCATTATCAGGGATTTCAGTCCTTTAGTCAAGCGACAAGGCAATTTCGTAGTTAAACTCAAAACTGTTATATTTCCATATAAAGTCATTTCTTTTTCACCAACTCTTGTCCCTTGTCAATTTTCTATTGTTAATAAAATAGTTTATTATATTCATTTCAGAAAAACTACTGCGACGTTAATTTACCTTCCCCAAAATAATTTGCAGCCCATTCAAATTACATTAATAATTATTAGTCTTTCAAGCTTAATAATTCATAGAAACTCATAGCTACTTAGGAAAAATCCAAACAATCGCTCAAAATCATAATTTAAAAACCTCTCATATAAAATTTTGGGGATAAATAATAATTAAAACCCGAAATAAACACGTTTTTCATCTTAGGAAATTCATAAAATATTCTTATTAACTTGAAAATTATGAAATTGAAAACCCATTTTCAAAATAATATTCTACACAACATACCAAAATTTGGCATCAATTGGAGATCAAAAATTTAGGTTTTACCCTTAAAACCTACAAAATCAATTGCATAAAAATTCCAATAAATCATCATTTAATCCAATGATGATATAATCAATCCATACATGACATATTATCATTATCAATCTAGAAATAGGTCATAGAACTGAAAATAAATATAAAAACTTCTATTGGATACTGTTATTCACTTTAGATTTGATAATAAGATTGAAATTTGTGGTTGTTTGATTTTCTTAAGCTTTTCCTTTGAATTACTTTAGATTCCTCCTCCTTTTCTTCCTAATAATAGCTGGCCTTGATTTATGTTTTACATGGTAATATCTAAAGTGAGAATGAATGAGAGGAAGGAAGGGTTTAGGGAATGAACTAAGGGATTATCCCCTTTTATCCCTCTCGTAAATTCTTTTCTTTTCTTATGTTTAAAACCATATCGTTAATTGATTACATAAGCCACGACCTAAGTTAATTATCAAATATCATCCTCCTAATTACGCCATACATTATTCTATTTAATTTATCTAATCGAATTTCCTAGATAATGTTAAACCAAAAACTAGGGGTGTTAAAGGCTTCCCCTTATAGAATTTCGTTCTTGAAATTACGATAAGGATAACAACAAGCATATCAATCACACAAACATGTGTGACAACACATAACAAAAATACTAACCTATCTGACACTACATATAACTAATATAGAACATACAATCCAAAAGATGCAAGATAAGTCTCTTTAATCTCACCTTCAGTCTCCCAAGTACAGTTGAGTTTCACTAACTCAACTGCCTTATTACTAAATTTCTTCTCATCTATAGCCATAACACGAACTTTGTTATCTAACAAAAGTTATATCTGGTTCTACTACAAAATCTTCTAATACAGTAAGTGCAATAGTAGTTTCTGGATCATGAACACATTTTCTAAGATGAGAAACATGAAAAACATTATGGACTCCATCCAAATTATTCGGTAACTCTATCCGATAAGTGAGTTTTCTGATCCAATCTACGATTGAAAATGGACCTCCATATGTCGCTGCCCATTTCCTGTCTTCCCAAAGCGTACCACACCGTTCATCGGTGATATCTAAACAAAAACATTATCCCCAGCTGAGAACTCTAAATCTTTACGCCTCTTATCTGCGTAACTTTTTTGCCTTAACTGGGCTTCCTTCATCCATGCTCGGATCAATTCAATCTTTTCCACAGCTTCTCTCACTATATCTGGGCAAAGAATTAATAAGTGCTCGGTCTCCAACCAATATGTTGGTGATTTGCACGGCCTTCCGCAAAAAGTTCCAAAAGACCTCATTCCTATACTAGTTTGATAACTATTGTTAAAGGAAAATTCGACTAAGTGCAAATGGTCTTCCTATGACACTCTAAAGTCTAGTACACAAGCCCTTAAAAAATCTTCGAGAACTTTGTTTACTCTTTCCATTTGCCTATCCGTTTGTGGATGGTAAGTGGTACTCATCTTTAGCTTGGTACCTAAAACTTTATACAGACTCTTCCTGTAATGACCCTACCGGGATACCTATTTTAGCAAAGAACATTATAAGTAGTGTCATCTGCTAATCCGGAGGATATGGCTTGTTAAGGGTGATCAAATATGAATATATTTTTATACTAATCCCGACATGTCATTTATACCTTTTTACTTAATGTCTGAACTGAAATTTGACATGTACAGTATTAATACAAAGTGATAGACACGCCGATTTCTCAAAATTAGAATAATATATCATATTAAATAACAATCACAAATCATTGTGGAATAAAACACATCATATACAATACATAGTGCGAGTCTACAAAATATACCTCTATGCTCACATAATACACAACTCAAAATAAGTCATTATCTCAATAATACACCATAAGATACAACAAACGAATATCCTAAAGAAGATAAACTAAGATGTCAAAATGTCTATCATCTGCTAGCATACCTACGCAAAGGTCGAAGCGTCCTGAAAACCTGAAAATCTCGACCTGATCCGAGCAAAATAACATCCGAGTCAGACTAACCCAAGTATCAACTAGGGTAAGAACTAGATATAACACAAGAACAAATAACATACAAGTAAATACAAATATCCATGAAATAACGAGTCACGGAAATTAATTTAACTTAGAATTCATCATAAGACACATGGTTATACATCTAAGTCATGAACACATATTAGTCACTAAACATTGAATTCATAAAACAAAACACGACATCTCTAATCACGCAAATATCAATGATTAACGCTAAACATGATTAGTTTAAGTCATGACATGAACTAGTCACTAAACACAGGATAACATAATTAACTTAACTTAACATTCACAAGATAGAATAACACACGCGCGCGCGCAAACACACACACACATACATATATCACGAATGCAGAATAGTTATAGAATCAAATTTCTAGAATCCAAGAGATCTTACTCAGAACGATCGCAATGTTTGTACACAGAACCATGGCAAACAAACAAACAATTTGGCATCACATGAACCGATCTGATACCGGGGATCGTACACAGAACGAAAACACATAATCATAGAATAATCTCAAGGATAGTCCATACCGATCAAGGTGATCATACAAACCATACTCGATAAATCTACATTTATTTAATATTATTATATTTTTATGTTCGAAAAGAAATCCAGGAATAAACTTCTTAAGAATCTAGCAACCACTTGCCGCACACCAAAAGAAAGAAATCTAAAGTGCCAAATAATCCACCTTCAGTAATCACTAGAATTTAACCAATACATCCCATACCGTATGGTGAAATCCAAGTATTTACTAAAAGCTAATAAATACCACTTATTACGGATATCACCGGAAAACATGAATAATATTCTCTCAAGGATCTAGCTACCACTTGCCGCATACCAAAAGAGAATACAACTCTAAAGTGTTAAGTACTTTCTTAAATATGATCAGAAGAATTTAACTTAGGCAGCACATACTACCTAGTTAAGTTTTAAGTATTCGCTAGTGAGTTAATAAATTCCACTCAAACATTCTATTCAATATGTTATACCACATTCGACGAAGCGTTATTTAAAAGAATTTAAACCAATCGATAACACTAAGTCGATTATTAGCACTTTCCAAATTATAGAATTAGGGTTTTCACAACATTTTCTCATTTTGAGTTTATTGTTTAAAAAAATTATTAAATTTCCTTAAATCCATTTGTTATTTAACTTTTAAAAAAGGCTTACTTATTTGATAAAATATTCCAAATAGCTATACAACTCATGAAACCATATTCCAAACCCATATTCAATTATGCTTCTCAAATTATGATCATAAATCCATAAAACTCTTTCTTTAAAATTTACAACTAATTTTATTGTAAAACTAATTTAGAGATTTGAATAAAATAAAGTACATTACATATAGATATAATTATTACTGAAGACATAATTTACCAAGTTTATAAAGCATATTCCAAGAATTTTGTTATAAACCCAAGTTTGGTAAAGTATATATACAAGAATATGTATATTGTTAAACAAAACTAAAACCTTGAAATATTTATAACCAGATTCCTTATAGATATATACACAATTTTATTTTAAAAATCCATAGTATCATTTATAAGTAAACCTAAACTTATTAGCATATATGTGGTTTAATTATCAAACTAATTGAACTTCAAAAGTAAACAAAGTTGAACTTTGATATTTGAAACAAAATGCACTGTTATATATATATATATATATATATATATATATATATATATATATTACTAAAAGCATTCAGTTGAAAATCGGGTTTTGAAAATGGAATTGATTAGCAAATAATTTCAATACAAATTCCTTTTGAAAACTAACGAAAACGAATTATATAAAAACAAACATAGGTAAACATTTCCAAATGGGTAAATGACAAAAAACTTAATCATCAAAGTAAGATTTCAGAATCCTAGAAACTTGAAGCATTTGAGAGAATCATAAGAACCAAAAAAATGTATCAATCGAAGCAACATGGAAAAAACAAGGCGGACGTGCAAATTAAATGCAAAAAGGCAATGCATGCATGACTATATCTTCAATGCAGCAGGCTTACATGAACAACTCTCAGGGAAAAAGCATAGGGACACGTACAACTGCAAGGCAACAAAGTAAGTAGTATGTGCTACTATTCATTAAAGAGATGTTTGTATATAGGTCTATTTAAATGTGTACAATTGCACAATGTAGGGAAGTACAAAGTAGGTCAACAACTAACATAAGGGACATACATATATAATTAGAGAATAGGCATAAGTGTTGTGTACCCATTTCAAAGTAATATGGCATAAAGGACGAAATAAACCAATGCATCAAGTAATGTGCCTGATACATTTTCATAGTAAACAGGGCTTCTCACATTCAAATAACGGGGACTAAAGGAAAAAAAAAACTAAGCAACAGGCAACGAACGAAGTACAACTCAAGGCCACAGGCATTTCCACTTTTCAATGAACGAAACCAAAATAAAAGGAACGAAACTAACCAATGGAACAACGCACCAAATCAAGGCACATACTTCAAAATTCAGAGATAGGCTTTGTGACTGATTAACTCGCTTTTTCACTCCTTGCAATTAGATAGCCATATATGTACAGCAGCCTAAAATTAGAACCGCAACCCTAGAAAACCTCTCAATTTAAAAAAAAATAACACCAAGAATTAAACATTGTAAAAACTAAAATCGAGTTGTCTAATGGTTAGAATAGGACTATAGAACATTACCTTGGATTTATTAGCTTCTAACAATGTTTGGGTTGCAAGCGAATTGGAGAACTTTGATTTTTGGTTTCTAGGTTTAGAAGGGGGGAATAGTTTCTAATTTTCCTTAATTGAGTTTACTGATTTAGAATTGAACGTATAGTTCAGAATAGAAGAAAATTCCTCCTTGGTTAAAATTGTCATTGGGCTTGGGTTTTAAATTAGACCCAATGAGAATCTAATTGTATTAAACAACAACCTAATCTCTTTTATTTAACCCAAAAGCCATGTTTTTAATTTAATTCACTAATGGCTTATAAATAAAATACCTAAGTGCTTAAAATCATAGTCCATAAATATTTATTAAAATGAACATTATTTCAATCAAGTCTACACTCTCAAATTTTCTTTTATTTAAAAAAAGGATTCAACCAAATAAATATTCTTGTCTAAATTAAATTTCAATTTCCACTAATATTCGGATATATTATAACTCGTTACAACTTTTGTAATTAAAAGTTGTTCGAATTTCTCCAATATTCTAAAATTAAAATTTATCATTTTAAAACAATGTATCTCATGTAAAAGTATATAAATTCCAAACTAATGATTTAAATCTTTCAATTTAAATCATTATTTATTTTATTTTATTATATATATATATATTTACATATTAATTAACTCAAAAATTCGGGTTGTTACAGACTCCCCTCTTCAGAAATTGCGTCCCTGCAATTTCCATAAAAAAAGAAATCTATAAATTAGATTTTTCTTTCATTACATGAATAATATTGAGCCATTAATCATTGTGATTCACTTCGTTACTTACAAAGTTGATTGCGTAAGCTATCAACAGTGTCTTACCAAGTCTCTTAGTTTCACTCAATTATTTCATGGCACATATATTATTTCTATTTATTTTTAACTCAATTTAATTCCTATGTTTTCTCCAAACGATTGTCTTTACATTCTTATGTCGAAATATCTCAATTGATATTTAGAAATTTCTATCAGTAATATGGCATCCCATATATCGATCTAAACCATTAAATATTCACCGGACAAGTTAACATAATATTTAGTTATGATTCTTTCTTAGTTATATCTATTTTATCCTTAATATCATCCATGCATCAAATTCTATTAAATATAACTAATCAATCTGTTCCTAACACTCAATCATCCAAAAGTAAACAATTTATTTTTAAACTAATTTGAGTGCAACCAAGCAAAAGAACGAACGCTGTCTTATATTATAACTATACCTTATTGGGCTAATCTACCAGAAGTCTCCCCAGCCTTCCCTTTTCCTTCTTTCCTTTCCCTTTGTGGGTATGCTTCAGTCAAGTGGCCCTCCTTCTTGTAATAAAAGCAAACACCGGATGACGAAAGTTTGGGCTTTCTACACTCATTCGAATAATGACCTTGATTCCACAATTAAAACATGTTATTTGACTCTTATGCGGAGCTGTAAGACCAGACTCACTTTGCTTCCTTTTCTTAACTTTTGATTCTGAATTCCCTTATTCGGTAGTTGGCTTCCTCTTCTGGTTTGAGTATTGCTTCAGCCTCAAAGAAAGGTCTTCCACATCATCCATCTCCACTTCCTCTAGGCGAAGAGATAAATCAACTAAAGATTCAAAAATACATCCAACTGAAGTAAGAAGGCCTTCTTCAATGACTAGCATAATCTATAGATAAACTTCTGGTTTTCTTCGTGAGACTATTTATGAAATCCAATCCATATTTAGATAAAGCCTCAAATTCTGCCACGTATTCCATAAAGGAAGATTGATCCTGCCTAAGATCAATAAATTTCCTGGTCATCGCTTCTTTCTCTGCTTCTAGCAAAAACTTCTGTTTGAATCTCTGTCTAAATTGTGCCCATGTAAGCTGAGCATCTTCGACCTCTGCCACTAACAAATCATACCATTCGAATGCCCTTTCTTGTAATTGACTAGATGCTACCAGAACCCTTTGAGCATCAGAAAGGTTCGTGCGAGCGACTAACCTTTCGCATGATTTTATCCAAGCTTGTATTTCCATAAACTTCTCTATTCCATTGAGCGATGTACCTAGCAAATGACCAAAGTCTCTACATAGATGAGCAAAATCAGCACGAACTAAATAAGCTTCCGGATCAACAGTTCGGGCAACAAAAATAATATCTGAAATCTGCTCAGGAGTCAAAAACATCCCTACAGGGCTAGGATTACTAATAGATCCTAGTGCAACTCTAGGTCTACCTCTAGCCATGATTCTAATCTGCATAATCCAACTCTAATATTATTTTTATTATAACTAGTTAAATATCAAAATACGTCCCAATGATTACTCCCTAATCGTTTTATTTTCCAATCATAATTAGTAATTAATATAACTATTTACCACAAAACTATTTACCACACACCCAAGGGGTCAGGACTCTAAGTCTCACTAGGTCTAGATTTGTGATATCATACGCTATAATGTTCTGACTCAATTTTGATACCAACTTAATAAGTAAATGTCACAAAACTCAATTTAATTCTCTTTTGGTTAACCCAAAAGCCATGTTTTTAATTTAATTCACTAATGGCTTATAAATAAAACATTTAAGTTCTTAAAATCATAGTGCATAACTCAAACAAAAGAATTTCTTAAATATTTATTAAATGAACATTATTTCAATCAAGTCTACACTCTCAAATTTTCTTTTATAAAAAAGGATTCAACCAAATAAATATTCTTGTCCAAAATAAATTTCCATTTCCACTAATATTGGGATATATTATAACTCGCTACAGCTTTTGTAATTAAAAGTTGTTCGCATTTCTCCAATATTCTAAAATTAAATGTATCATTTTAAAACATTGTATCTCTTGTAAAAGTCTACAAATTACAAACTAACGATTTAAATCCTCCAATTTAAATCATTATTTATTTTATTTTATATATATATATATATATATATATATATTAATTAACTCAAAATACGGGTTGTTACACTTCTAGAATTCACTAGTGAACAAAGTATCTTTGTCACTGATTATACAATTAGGAATCCCATGCAATCTTACAATATTCTTCATAAGTTCAAAAAAACCAAAAATGTGTAGTAAATATAAACAACATGCAAGAAGAAAACTATTGTAAATTAGAAACCTATTTCCCGAAGATAGAACTCACAAGAGTTCAAATTAAACTTTGAAATTTTCATAAAAAAAACAATTCATTCACCAAAGTAGGTGTCGTCCTTGTCGACTTAACAGGAATAAAGTGTGCACTTTTAATCAATCTATCTACCACAACCCAAATACTTTCATTTTCCTTATTCGACATCGGTAACCCATCGATAAAACCCATGGATATAGAATCACATTTCCAAAGTGGCATTTCTAAAGGATGAAGCAATCCACTTGGCTTTTGATGCTAGACTTTTACTTGTTGGCAATTTAAATATTGCTTCACCCATAAGTCTACATCCTTTTATCCCTTCCTAGGAGAAATTCATCTGCATGTTCCGATACACCTTAGTACCTCCAGGATGAATAGTAAACTTTGAACGATAATACTCCCTAAGAACTTCCTTAAGTTACAATCATCTGGAACACACAACCATCCCTTCTTCCTCAATCATCCATTCTGGTCAAGAATAAAATCCTTTAAATCATCAATCTCAATTCCACCTTCCAATCTTCTAATCCGTTCAGCTAGTAATGGATCATCTCTCCACTTAGAAGCAATCCTTTCGATCATCACCGGTCAAACTTCCAAATGTGACAATATAATAGTTACCTTTCTAGAACTAGCCATTGATCTTAATTGCACATCATATGCGTTATCCACCCTTTTGACCAGATAATATTCAGATAGATTTGTCGAACCGAACTTGAAATTATCAAGGCAAGATACCTAGAGAGATAGCCCAAGAGTCCAGAAACCAAGTGCAAGCAGAGCTATAGGATATAACACAAAACAACATAAGAGAAAAGGAACCAAAATTCACCTAAGTCATGGATCGGTACCGATCCAACATCCTAGATCGGTACCAATCAAAGAATATTCACCGAAACATACCCCAACTCCTACTATATACTTGTGATGATGCTAGAAGCTTGTTTCAAGTATTGTTTTGTCAATTCCATCAATCCTTATCGATCTGCTCGAGCACTTGAATCAGCAACTCTACTTCTCCACGAATCTATCATTTGAACTCGGAAATAAGCTAATATTTTGGTGCAAGCAAGTATGAAATCAAAAAGCTAATCGACAAATGAACCAAGTTAAAGAGTTCAAGATGACCAATCTGGCCATCCTACGGATTGATATGGATCCAAGCCCTTGGATCGTTATCGATCCACGAATCATGCTGAGATTTCAACCAATTTTCTTGGAGAATGGGTTTATGGCATGGAAAATTAGGTGGAGATCGTTGTGATGAGATTTTAGGCTTCCTACGTCTATAAATAGAAGGTTGGTCTCATTTCTAAGGATTTTTTTGGCTCTTGCTTTCCCTTCTCTAATTTCTTGTAATCACTATTGGATTTATACCGATCCATAAGAACTTTCGCTTGTAATCAACAAGATAATCAATAAAATCACCAGTGGACGTAGTCCAAGATTAGTCGAACCACTATAAATTGTTGTGTTTTATTTCCTATTCACTTTCATTAAAATTTCTTCACTTTTTATTCTTTAATTAATCTTCTGGATGTTTGTGTCATTTTTGGTTCAAAGATTTTTGGTGCTTTTACTGAGAAGAATATTCTCAGGCTACTTAGATCCATCATCGACTATGGGATTTCTTAGATCCGAGAGATAGATCCAATTTTTTAACCTTACAGTTCTATTATTCAGATTTTAAATAATCTAAGAGAAATTATTCACCATGGCCCTATTAAGGAGAGAAAATGTTACAACTTATTGAGCTACTAATGATGCTAAGAACCGGGACACTCACCATGTGGATAAAGCTGCCTAACCTAGACAACCTAAGATCTAGAATCCAACTGATCTTGTGACTAGAGTGGAAATGGATTGTATGATAAACCATATGGAGGACAGATTCCAGGAGAGTGGTGACCAGATGAACCGACAGATGTAACAGAGTTTGAGGTTGTTGAATGAACTAACGAAGAATAGCAGAAGGAGGCGTAGGAGGGATTCAAGTTTAGAATCTGAAAGTTCCTGATCATCTGACCAGAGATGGAGGGTTAAAAAGAAGAAGAGGACTCAAAAAACTGCTGGGGAATCATATTAAGGAAGAAGACAAACCCACAGCTCGAGTTTGTGGATAGCTACCAATCTAGGTGGATGGATCGGTACCGATCCAGATGATGGTGGGCCCATAGCTCGCCATCTAGGTTGCGACATGGATATAACTTTTGATAGTGTTATGGATGATTGGAATGCTAAATATAAAGTTTCTGCTACTAATACAACATACATGAATCAAACATGGAGACTAGTGGAAGAACGGATCTCCCGGAGTCTGGAGAACCTAGGTATCGAGAGTATGCCCGAGAGCAAAATTTGTAGACCCGGAGTACTTGGAAGATATAGTCAGGAGGCTTGTAAATGAGAACCGGTTTAGAAGAAATGATGAAGGGGTACTTCTCCTAGTTGAAATCCATTTACTGAGAACATTCTGCATGAGAAGTATCCATGGAGATTTGCAATGCCAGCGATGCCACAATATGGAAGAAGATGAGTCCTAGGCAGCACTTAACGAAGTATGAGTGGCATATGGACACAGCTTAAGCGTCTGATGCCGTGAGATGTCATTGTTTTCCAATTTTACTAAAAAGGGTAGAGACGACGTGGATCACGCGAATCCCACTGAGGTCCATCTTGTATTTCATTAAGTTGTCACGAAAGTTTCTAGAGCAATTCCACTTGCACACTTCATGTTTGAAAGACGTGATGTCATTTTTAAACCTCTTCTAAGGCATGGGAGAGTCATTAAAAAATTCCTTGAATTGGTTCTATACAAATTGTGGCGAAAGTGAAGAACCACAACGATGACATAGTGTTGATGGCGCTCATTAGGGGGATTCATCCTGGGATGGATTTCGAGGAATGGGTGTAAAGGAAACACCCCATCGACAGTGGTAGGTTTCTATTGAAAAGCTAATTAGTACTTATGCTTGAAAGAAGAACACAATCGTCCC
Source organism: Allium cepa (assembly GCA_030765085.1). Lineage (NCBI taxonomy): Eukaryota > Viridiplantae > Streptophyta > Magnoliopsida > Asparagales > Amaryllidaceae > Allium > Allium cepa. The sequence goes on from CM060942.1 coordinate 679,263,813, forward strand.
TAGAGGAACAGTGTCGGAAATTCAGATGAAGTGATAAAAATTAACGTTGTTATAAAGCAATCTGGAGGAAGTTCTGGAAGCGTGGATGTGAATATTGGCATTAAGAAGGATGGCCAAAAAAAGAGCAATTATGATGCCAAGAAACGAAAGCCAGATAATATAGATTGTTCTAAGATTCCTAAGTACGACAATAATGCTAAATTGAATTACTTATTTGAAAATATCTATCTCGCAACTCAAGGCACTGAGCGGTACGGGAAGCCGACTTTGAGAGAGCCGGTTGAGGAGGAGAAGAGATTTAGCAATTTTTGCAAGTTTCATGAGAAGCACAGTCATAATACCAATGAATATAGGCAATTGTGTGATATGGTTAAGGAGCTTATTCGGAAGAAGAAACTACAACAGTTTGTGAAAGCCCCATAGAGTAATGGGCAAGCAAATTCTAGCCCCTTGTGTCGTCTTCCCAAACGGGGTAAGTTGATCCTAGTGGTGAGGAGCCTAGGAGGCTTGAAAAACACTTGGTAATCAACACAATCATCGATGGACCACATTCAGCCAACAAGAGTTTTAATGAGATGGACATGTGTGCTATTGCTTTGAAGCGTATCGTGTATGAGATCTGTTTGGTAGTTGTGGATGGAACCTTGGCAAAATAGTTCAAAACCATGATAGATGACATTATTTTTCGAAATAGAGATGCTGATGGGGTGGAAGCCCTGATGATTAACCCGTTGGTTATAACAGCCATATTTGTATCTACTATTGTACGAAAGGTGCTGATTGACTATGGGAGTTCGGTCGGCATTCTATTCAAAAAAAGCCTACGACCAGATGCTTCTGGAGGGCAAGGACTTGAAACCGTGTAGATCTCGGATCCATGGATTTAACAGGACGGCTATAGAATGACTTGGTATATCGAACTATCGGTGGTACTTGGAGAGGGCGATCATAGGCGAGTGTGAGTCATACCTTTTGTGGTGCTTATAAAATATTTTTGGGCCGACCGGGCCTGGTTGAATTTAGAGCGGTTATAGCTCCCCAATGTTTGAGGCTTAAATTTCCTACGAAGAATGGTATGGAAGTAGTGCACAGAGATCAAGGTCTTGGCCATGAATGTTATGTCTCCAAGCTGAGGAAGGCGAGGCAAAGAGAGAAAGGAAAGGTGTAGAGGGGACTCTCTGCATCAAGGATTTGGATGCATAACAACCATTGCCTAAGCCCTAGGTTAGGCAGCATAGTCGGTTCCACAAGGATATGGATCTACGGAAAGAGCTACTATATGGAAGAACGGCTCCCATCGAATTAACGATCAATGTTCTGGTCAGCCAAAATGATCCAACATGGGTCCTGAAGGTTAGTTTATAGTTCGGCATGAAAATAATGAAGGATTTGGTTGATTTTCTTCAAGCAAACCTGGACGTATTCGCATGGATGCACTCTGATATATATGGAATCTCACCAGAAACAGCGAGCCATGCATTGAACATAAATCCTAAATTTGTTCATGTGAAACAGAAGCATCATAGCCTGGGTCTATAGAGATTTGCTACACTCAAGGAAGAGGTGGATAAACTAAAGGATAATGGCTTCATCCATGATGCCATATACTAGGAATGGGTGTCAAATCCGGTCTTGGTGAAAAAGTCAAACGGGAAGTAGAGGACATGCATCGACTCTTTCGATCTGAATAAGGTGTGCCTGAAGGACAGCTTCCCGCTCCCAAGAATTGATTAGGTGGTGAATTCGGCTGCTTTCCATGAATATCTTTCATTCATAGATGCATACTCTGAATACAATCAGCTTCCAATGCATGTCCCAGACCAGGAACATACTAGCATACTACCAATTTGGGACTGTATCGCTATTTGGTCATGCCGTTTGGGTTGAAGAATGCTGGAGAAACTTACCAAAGATCGGTAAATAGAATGTTCAAGGATTAGATTGGACGCTCAATAGAAGTCTATATGGAAGACATGCTCATGAAGTCAAGGCATTTGGGAAACCACATTGATGATTTGGCAAAAAAGTTTGGTGTTCTTTGAAAATAAGATAAAGCTCAACCCTTTGAAATATCTTTTGGCTTTGCGTCAGGGAAAATAAGAGAGTAGAACGTATTTACATGTACATAAGAGGGCTATTTATACATGCATAAAACCCTAATTAAATTTTTAGGGTGCTTCCCAAAATGTCATTTAGGAAGTATGACCACCAAGTAACCATTGGCCACTAATTAATCCATCATTAAATATGCATGAAGCTTTATCCGCCACTTAGTTTTCCATTAGCTTCTAATTGTAGATTTAGGTAAGTGAGTAGGTGGGGTCCTCTATAATCATGTATTCGAATTATTTCCATCATCCATCCTTTGTATTCATTTGTGCATGCATGTATCTTCATAAAACTCTGTTTTATATGCATCCAAATTCCTATAAAAATCATAAAAAAATGTCCAAGTAAAAATTCTCAAATTGACACATGCAAAAAAATGACCATTTTGCCTTTGAACGAAGATGAATATATGATGATTTGACAATAATTGAATTTTGGTTTAAACATGTTAAAATGCCCAAATATGACATTTACTTAAATAAAAATAGATAAAATATGGATGTAAATATATGCACATTTACGTGCACATCAAATACCCCTACACTTATCTTTTTATTCCTCCTCGAATAAAGAAAAACTAATATAAATCCGTTTTTATAGGGAGCATGATTGCATTGAGCGTATGCAACAAGCCGTTAAACCTCTGGATGTCCCCAACAGGACGAGTATTGTCTCGTGGGAGTTTTCAGCGGATATTACCTATAAAATCCGAATGCAAAATGAAAATATTTACAAAATGTAAGATTTATTTACAAAGAGATGAATGCGAGTTTTTGAAAATATTTACAATGAAGTATTTGATTTTAAACTGACACAAATAAGTTAAATATAGGTTTTGGTCATTATCTTAAAATTTAAGTCATTTACTCGTCAAAATTTCCGATGAAAATCAAGTTATCATAACAAATAGAATATAGTTTAACTCGTTGTTTCGGTTGATAACACAAAGTAACTATAAAATGGATTCTTAATTGATTAGCAAAGTTTATCAAAGTGGTATTTTCATTTCTTTTCAATAACAAGTCAAATCAAACAAGTTAAAATAGTGCTTGGATTTCAATTGCTTACTCTCTCTTATTTGAAAATTTTATTGATATTAACAATATTTACATATGCTTAACTTAGGTAAACCGAGGCTATATATATTATTCGTGCACTGTCTTGTGGACTGATGTGAGGGGAATACAGAGTGTGGCGATATACCGATCGTGCATGGCCTTTCGGGAGTACGTGAGAAGGATACAGAGCATGACGAGCTAACACACGGGTGTGAACACATAACTCTAGGTGTCAAAAATATATACATATATACAAATGTTTTTTAGAAAGAGAGAGTTTTGCAAAATTAGCTTAGCGCCATTTAACTTAAAAGGTAAAAATGTCATGTCCTTTAAATTTGCCACTTTTTTAAACAAAGATTCTCAATTATAATATACTTCATAATTAACACATATGAACCTTCCTATACACAAATTAAACCATTGTTATTCGTAATCAAACTTCATTTTTATTTTTGTTAAGACAAACAAATTTTTTAAAAATTTCAATTATTAACCAAAACTTATATTTATCTGATAGTGTTTCTTCAAAAATAAATCAAAATGCTGAATAGAAAATATTTTTGAGAGTTAGATATTTTGAGATTTTTTTTTTGAGTTAAAAGAAAATGAAAATTCAAAAATTCCATGAAACTTAAAAAAATGAAAATGAGACACTCCCACACTTAGTTTTTACTATGTCCCCACAGTAAATGCATGATATAATGAGTGTAACGGGGAAAAATATGTACATATTTACAAAAGAGGGTTAACATTCTTACTAGACGTAGCTTGGCTCATGAAGAATCATGAGCTCCTCCTCTTGGATACTTGGCAGTTCCAAGAAAGGTTTCAAATGATGAATGTTGACTTTGAAAATTGATCCATCCCTAGGATTTTCTATTTCTACGGAACCATGTGAAAAAATAGTCCGTACCACAAATGGTCATGTCCATCTCGATTTAAGTTTTCCAGAGAATAAATGAAGTCTTGAGTCGTATAAAAGAACTTTTTGGTTAGATGAAAATGTTTTTCTTAGGATTGACTTGTCATGAAAACCTTTTTTCTTTGTAAATTTTCTCATCTTCATACGCGTCGTTCCTAAGTTCTTCTACTTCGTTGAGTTTTAGTTTTTGGTTTTTGCCAGCTTTATCGAGATCAAAGTTTAAGTTCTTTATTGCCCACAACGCTTTGTGTTCGATTTCAACGGGTAAATGACAAGCTTTCCCATAAACGAAATGGAGACATCTCAAGGTTAGTTCCAAAAGCAGCACGGTAAACCCAAAACGCGTCGGTCAATTTCTAAGACCAATCTTTTCTATTTTTGTTGATAGTTTTCTCCAATATTTGTTTGATTTGTCAATTTGAAACTTGTGGGTTATCGAGTAATTCTTCATTAAAGTTTCAAAAGAACGATTGCAAAAATGGGTTCCGTTACCACAGATTATTGTGCGAGGTGTGCCGAACTTTGAAAAGATATTTTCTTTGAGAAACTTAACAACAATTCTATGGTCGTTGGTTTTGCATGGAACGACTTTGACCCATTTTGAAACGTAATTTACAGTGAGAGGGACATAAAAGTTTTCAAAATAATAAGGAGATGGTCCCATAAAGTCGATACCCCAAGCATCAAAAATTTCGATCGTAAAAATGGGGTTTAGAGGCATCATATCTCGTTGAGAAATTCGTCCAAGCATTATACATCGATCGCAAATTTTTCAAAATTCGAATGAGTCTTTAAAAAGAGAAGGCAGATAGAAACCACATTGAAGCACCTTTTCCGTAGTTTTTCAAGGACTAAAATATCCATTGCACGCTTGATCATGGTAAAACGAAAGAGCACTCCGGATCTCATTATCCGGAATGCAATGTCGGATGATTTGGCCGGGGCAATATTTGAACAAGCATGGATCGTCCCATTAGAAATATTTCACTCGGGACATGAGTTTGTATTTTTCCTATTTGGACCATGATGAGGGAGTTTCTTTAGTGACTAAGTAGCTCACTATATCAGCGTACCACGGATCGATAGAAATTGAAAGAAGTTGTTCATCGGGGAAGTTTCATTGATTGGCAAAGAAGATGGTGCGTTTGAAAGATGAGATAAGTGATCGGCTATGACATCATCGAATCCTTTTTTGTCCTTGATTATAAGATCAAACTCTTGTAATAAAAGGATCCAATGAATTAAGCGAGATTTAGCGTCCTTTTTTAGCAAAGACATACCGAAGCACAGAATGGTCCGTGTACAGAGTAATGTGTGACCCAATCAAATATTGTCGAAATTTTTCGAGAGCAAAAACTATCGTTAGAAGCCCTTTTTCATTGGTTGTGTAGTTAAGTTGAGCGTCGTTCAGAATCATGCCAGCGTGGTAGATAACGTGAAGGATCTTATTGATGCGTTGTCCTAAGACAGCACCAAATGCAAAGTTTGAAGCATCACACATTATTTCAAATGGGAGAACCCAATTAGGTGGGCAAATGATTGAAGCTGAAATGAGTTCTTTTTCAAGACGTTCAAAAGAAGAGATACACTCAGAGTTGAAATTGAATGAAACATCTTTTTCGAGGAGAGTCGTCAAAGGACGAGCGATTTTGCTGAAGTCTTTCACAAAGCGTTGGTAAAAGTCGGCGTGCCCTAGAAATGATCGAATGTCCTTAACAGATTTAGGAATGGGTGGGTTCGCAATTACGTCAACTTTCACTTTTTCTACCTCAGTGTCTTTATTTGAGATGATATGTCCAAGGACTATGCCTTGTTTGACCATAAAATGGCATTTTCCTCAATTTAAAGTCAAATGTTTTTCTTTACATCGCTTTAGAACCAAATCGAGGTGATGTAAACAATGAGAAAAAGATTCACCAAAGATAGAAAAATCATCCATAAAAACTTCTAGAAAGCATTCAATGATGTCGGAAAAAATGTCAACCATGCATTGTCGGAAAGTAGCAGGAGTGTTACAAAGTCTGAATGACATACCTCGATAAGCAAAGGTACCAAATGGACGCATTAAAGTCGTTTTCTGTTGATCTTCAAGAGCGATTGGAATTTCATTATAGTCGAAGTAACCATCAATGAAGTAGTAGAATTCATGGCCGGCTAACAGTTCGAGCATTTGGTCAATGAAAGGAAGAAGAAAGTGATCATTACGTGTTGTGGCATTTAGTTTTCGATAGTCAATGCAAACACGCCAACCAGTTTGAGTCCGAGTAGGAATGAGTTTGTTCGAGTCGTTTGTTATAACAGTAAGTCCGAACTTTTTAGACATGACATGAATTGGGCTAACCCATGAGCTATCGGAGATGGGACATACGATACAATTATCGAGGAGCTTAAGATTTCATTACAAACCGCATTTTAATTTTGGGTGAAGCCTCCGTTGTGCATTATGAGTGCGTTTAGTTTCGTTAATTAAGTGAATGTGATGTTGGACAATAGCAGGGCTAATTCCCTTAATATCGGTAATTGACCACCCAATTGCTTCTTTGTTTTGCGAAAAAATAGAAAGTAAGGAGGTTTCTTGATCAAGAGAGAGTTGCAAAAATTATGACGGGCAACGTTTCGTTATCACCTAAGTATGCGTACTTAAGGTGATCGGAAAGTGGTTTGAGGTCCAACTTCGGGAGTTTCTCGATCAAAGAATTGGGTGGGGATTCGAACTAAACTCGAAATGATTCAAAAGGAAGACTGTATTCAATCTCATTGGGTATTTCATGAAATAATTTTTCGTACTCAGCTTTATGTTCATCGTTAAGATCAAGTGTCTCATTTTCGAAGTTTTCATGAATGGCATTAACTTCCAACGCTTGGTCACGAGGTTCATTCGATTGGCTTTCAAGACTGAAAATATTAAGATCCAAAGTCATGATTGCAAAAGATATTTTCATCAAACCGCTGCGATGATTGATTAAGGCATTAGAGGTGTCTAAGAATAATCGGCCTAAAATCAATAGAATTTGACTAGCAGGATTTATCACGGGTTGTGTTTCGAGAACGATAAAATCAACATGGAATAAGATTGCCCTACTCGAATGAGCACGTCCTTGATTTCTCCCACGGGCTTCTTAATGGAACGATCAGTGAATTGAAGCGTGACCTTTGTGGCTTTGAGCTAATCTAAGCCTAATTGTTTGTACACAGAGTATGGAATCAAATTGACACTCGCACCTAAGTCTATCAGGCATTTGTTAATCGTTTGTTACCAATTGTACACGAAATCATAGGGTAGCCAGGATCTTTGTATTTAACGGGCATGGATTGGAACAAGACTTCACTTAAACAAGCGGCTAAGAAGACTTTTTTAGGCAATTGAGTGTGTTACTTTTGGGTACACAAGTCTTTAAGAATTTTGCATACGTGGGGACTTGCTGAACGATGTTAGGAAACGGGATGTTCACTTTCACTGGTTTAAAAATTTCCAACGTCTTTTCCATTTGGTCTGAGTGTTTCTTGGGTCAAAGACGATGTGGAAATGGAACACGATACTCAGTAGGCGGGTCTATTCGAGTAGAAGAAGAAGAATTTTGATTGGCATTCGATTTGATGATTGGCTCCACGTTATGTTCTGATTCGTTTGTTGCTTTAGAAGCGTTGAGAAAAGTTTTCGGTAAATCGTTTGGATTAACGACTTGATTATTGATTTGTTTACTGGAACGTAAAGTTGTGATAGCATTTAGTTGGGTGACATTGCTATCTTGAACAACGCGGGCTTGATTTGAATTTGCGTTTTTATTTCTGGGATTCGAAATGGGCTGGCTTGGGAATGTGCCTCGTTCATGTTCGCTCATAGACGTGGCTAATTGACTCATTTGCATTTCAAGTTTTGCAATCGACCGGTTTGTGTGTTGCATATATAAGGTCAATAAATTTTGCAAATTGCTGTTTGATTGAAGGCCTTGAGTAGTTGTTTTAGCCAACATTTCAAGAGTTTTCTCAAGTGAACTTAAACGTTTATCGTTTTGGGGAGGATGAGCAAATTTTGGTAGAAAAATTGATTGTTGCAGTTGATTATGAGATGGACTTGCAAAATTTGGTTGAAAATGATTGGGTTGAAAGGGAGGATTCAAAGCATTATTTGGGGATGCTTAAAAATTGGGACGAATCGTATTCACGTTGGGATTGTTTTGGTTCCAAGAAAAATTCGGATGATTTCTCCAACCAGGATTGTACGTTAGAGAAAACGGGTCATCTTTGGCTTTATTGAAAGCATTGATTTGTTAAAGAATTAGGGCACTGATCGGCTATATGATTAGGATCGTTGCATTTATAACACATCGTTGAGAAGCTTGGTTCATTTGATTCGATGAGAAAAACGTTATCGGATTTTTTAATCATTACGTCAATCTTAGCTTCCAAATCAAAAGAAGATCCTATCGAGTGTGCACTAGATCGTGAGTAAATTTATTTTTCGTTCGAACGTCCCAATTGGGATGATTTTTCGGCGAGGTTTAAAAAAATTGCCAAGCATCATCGTGATGTTGGGAAAGAAAGTTGCCTTGGCACATTGATTCGAGCATGGTTCATGAGCTGTTTTCGAGTCCATCGTATAAGATTTGGCAAATCGTCCATTTTTCGAAGCTATGATGTGGACATTTATCAAAAGCTCTTTGAAACTTTCAAAATATTTTTCGAATGCTTCTTCCTTGTATTAATGAAAATTTACAATTTCGTTTCAGATTCTACTCATTTTTTCCAAAGGATAGAACTTTTTTAAGAAAGCTTTTACGAATTCTTCCCATGTTTTAATCGAGTTCGATAGTAAGCTGTACAACCATTTTTCAGCATAATCCGTAAGAGCGAATGGGATTAATCAAAGTTTGATTCCGTCATCAGAAAGTTGTTGGAGTTTAATGGTTGCGCAAACTTGTTCGAATTTAGTCAAGAAAATATATGAGTCATCATGCTCGAAATTGCCAAATTTTGAAAGAGTGACGATATTGTTCGAATGAATTTCGAAATGGTTACCCGTAGGGGTGGGTAATGTGATGCAAGATGGAATAGAAACTCTATCGGGAAAGATTCTATCCATAAGAGTTCGAGGGGTGTTCTCGTTCGCTATTTTGGAAGGATTGTCTGTTCGAGTTAAACGATTAGTTGTTGAGTCGCGAGTCCAATGATTTGTTGTTGTATCACGAGTCTAAGTACTCATGCACAAGTGAAAGTTGAGAAGGGAAAGAAGTTAGAATCGAGTTTAGAGAACGAAATAAGATTTGGAAAATGAAGTGAAAAATTGTTTTTGTTTCTTTTTTTTTAAGGAAGAAAAATATTTACCAAGTAAAATTTATTTTCAAAAGAGAAGTTTGAATTTTTTTTTGTCTTTTCAAAAAAAAATTATATATCTTTTTTGTTTTTTTTCAAATATTTACCAAAAGGATTTTTTTTTAACTTTAAGAAAATGGTAAATTTGATTTTTTGTTTTGTTTTTGACTTTAATTCTTTTTCATTTTGAAAAGAATTTATATTTTTTTGGAATTGTTTTTGATTGAAAATTTTCGAAGTAAGGGAAAATGGATTTTTTGGATTAAGACTAAGTTAAGTAAAATTTACAATTTTTTGGGATTTTGGATTTTGGATTTTCTTTTTTAAATATACATGAACTGGTGCAACTAAATGAATGCAAATGACTTTATTGCAGTTTTCTGTCCTTAATTACTCCTATCCCAAAATTGTATGATCACACTTTGTCTTAAATCAACAAAAATATTTCTCGTCCAGGTAACGGGCATGAGTTATCGGTGCACCATGAATCACCGTGGCAATGCAGCCGAAGGTTGAAGTACCTTTAGATGAACAACCACTATAATGTTTACGAATCATCATAATATTTATAAATGGTTATTACTTTGCCATAGCTTAGACACTAAGAAATAAAATTGTTCAAAGAAAACAATTGTGAAGATACAATCAGCCCTAGATGAGCTTGCGACACCCTTAAGTCGAATGTCTAACTTTTATTATTAGTCAAATTCTACGATGAAATTCGATTTGTGGGCTAAGGAAAGGGTGATGAAATCCCTCATCTTATGTGAATTAGGGTATTGTCCTTAGAAAATAAAAATAAGATGAGATGAATGCAAAACAAAAATTAAACGTGAATTTACAATGCAACTAAAATGAAGTTTTTTTTTGGATTTTAAAGTTTTTTATATAAGTGCAAACCAAAAATGCAATTCAAAATAAAACTACGAGATAAAAGCACAATACCAGAGCGTGCGGATTATTTAGCAGTTTTTTTTAAAAGCAGCGATTTATTTTATAAGCAAGTAAGCAGTTATATTTATCAGCAAGCTAAGCGAAACAAGCAAACGATTCTTTCTTCTCCGTTTCTGCAACCTGAAAATCAAATCAAGATATATACAGTTTACTTTCGTTTTTTAATATATTTTTTTCTAGAAAAGAAAATAAGAAAATTTGAAACCAAAACAATTTTCCAAAACCAAATTCACTAAACAAATAAAACCTAAGACAATTCATTTTTTTTGTGAATATTTTTAACAATAAAATAAAACAAGAAAATGTTTTAACTAAAGAAAATAAAAGGATTAAAAAAACAAAAGAAAATAGTCTAATCAACACGGCTCATCAAACAAAGCCAAGACCGCAGCCTTCCTCTATCTGATAAAAGAATTTTACCCAACCAAATCCGTTCAATACAAATTTGTTTTCAAGAGAATTCCCAAATCAGAGTGTTCGAATTTCGTCTTAAAATCAATTGATCGTTTCGAGTTGCAAGGGTGTCGTATTACTGGAAGTTATCGTAGTCGCGATTTGTTCCGATGCAAGGTTCGAATCGAGGCTAACGGTGGTGGATAAGTTGCAAGAAGACGGTCGATTTGGAAGTCGATGACGATGCAGATGTACTTGCTCAGAAGTATGAAGCGGTAGAGGTGGGTGATTGAAGAGGTTGAGTATTGCGTAGTGGTTGAACAAAGCAGTGAAGTTTGATTTTTTGGGTTGCTGTAGTGTGTTGCACAGAAAAGCGGGGAAGAACTACGGAGCGAGGGATATGTGTATGAATGGTATGGTGATGGTTTTGGTAAGTAGTGTATTCGAGGAGGAGTTGACACTGAGTGTTGAAGAAAGTTTGTATAAGCAGTGAATGCTACAGTATTTGATGTAGAGATGGGGGAAGTTGGTTTCTATGAGGTGAGGGATGGTAATGGAACTATTGAAGGTTGTTAATGGTTAGAGTTTGCCGTGGAACAGTGGTTGTAGCAGTTAATGTCAGACGAACATAGAGGGAGGCAGATGGTTTTGGCAAGTAGGTAATGGTAATTGTGTGTTGTAAGTGTTGAATTGCACATGACAGTGGCTGGGGGGCATTGAAATGTTTTGGACAGTGTTATAAGAGGTTAGTGATGGGTTTGTGGTGGTTAAGGTAGAGTTTGATGAGTGTGGAGTTTGGGGATAGGCAACAGTGGAGTGGGTTATGTGGTAAAGGTTGCAATGTATGGTTGTTGTTGATGAAGGCACTGATGGTTTGGCACTGACGTATGGATATTGGTGATGAATTGGCAATGAATTGTGGTTAGGCAAGGCAGTAATGTAGTTTGATGTCGAGGAGTTGTGGTTGATGAGAATGCAGTGTTGAAATGTAGTTTGTTTGATGCAGCAGTTCAAAGGTGGTCGAGGTAGTGTGCAACTGATGTGAAGTTGTTGATGGTGCACTGTGTTGTGGCACAGTTTTGTGGTGATGGGTATGTAGTTGCAGAATGTAGCAGGGGAGTGGTGTTGACAGGCAGAGGGGATGTTGGAGGTGTTATGTGCAATTTTGTGGAGAGTATCGATGAAAGAGGGCAGAGGGAGAGTAGAGAGTTGAACCAGGAGACTGTAAGTTGATCGTGGATCGACAAGCAGTTTGGAATGCTTGTAGCAGAAATGTCAGTGCACAGTTTGTATAAGGATGTTGGAGTTGAAGCAAGGGCCAGTTTCTGGAGGGGGAGATTTTGAAGCAGTAAGAACAGTGCACATAAATGTGCACAGTGCACAGAAATTTAAATGACTTGTGTAATTTTTTTTCTTTTTGAAAGTTGTAAAATCCAAGCAAAATTGTAAATGTAAATGAAATAAAAATGTTTTTTTTTTTTTGTACATGTTTTTTTCTTTTAAATATGAAATGCAAATGACACTAGAAAACTAGAAATGAACACATAAACAATTGCAAACAAAAATCAAACAACAAACACAACACAACTTATCTTTATATATGCAAACAAACACACAAATAAAATCAAAAGTGTAACGACCCGTAAATTTCAATAATTAAAATTGTTAATTTAATGAGATTTTGAAATTTAATGTTGAAAGAAATAAAAATTTAGTGAATTATTAACGAAAATAATAACTTGGATAAGATTGGTAAGTTAATTTTTAATAACTCGAATGTAACAGTATAAATGTAAGTTAATTGTTAATAACTTGGATGCAATTTCAATAAGTGAAACAATGTAAATGTTAATTATCTTCTTATTGTAATAAAAGAACGTTACCAAGATGAAGTGATTAATTTGATTTAAAATCTTAATTAATACGCGCATAAATTTATAATGTGATATAAGAGGTAAATTAATAATTTAAAAATGTTAACTTACTAATAAAATAATGTATAAGGAATGGAAATTGAATAAATTAGTGTATGAACTAATGGTAGCGCTTGTTGTGAGCTAATAAGTAAATTTAAAACGTAACAGTACTAATTTAGGTTAATAATTAATAGGTTGAATGAAATGTCAATTAATGAATTTATTAAAATTGTAAAGTTATAATAACATATGGTAATTGGTTAGGAAGAATAAAGATAATTAAATGTACTTTATTGATAATTAATATTATAACGGAAAGTGTGAATGTAAATTAAAAAGGAAACGCAAAATTTATTTATAAGATAGTAATTGGATGTAAGTTAAGGAAATATGTTATTGCAAGTTAATAATTGATAAACTTGAATGAACATTCCAATCTAATATAATAATTCAAATGTTATGACTTAGTTTTAAATGGAATATAGTATAAACAAATGCAATCAGTGTATTAATGTGTGAAATAATATATTGATTTATTTATTACTGAATGTAAATAAATGTAATTATGTTAATGTAAGTTAATAAATGATTAATTTAGCGCAATCCCAATTAATTGAAATAACAGGGAGGTCATAATTTATTGTATCTAGTAAATTTGGAAATTTAATTCCAATAAATGTAATAAAGTATTAGAAATGTACATTGTTTTCATAAGATAGTATAAAGGAATGTAAACTTGTGATCTATGTATGAAATAATAACCAAAATAAGGGAAATAATATTAATGTAAGTAAAAGTAGTAACAAATTGGTCTACTAAATCAAATTAGGATATCAATAATGTAATGTTTACGAGGATTAATGCAAGGACCGAAGGTATGTATGTAATAAATAAATAGAAACGTGAAATTCTCATAAGTAATAAATTGGCAAAAGGGAATGGAGCTAAGGTTTGGTTTTAAAACCTTAATTAATGTGTATAATTAACAAGATTTCACATTTGAAACATAGCCATTAATACAAATAAAGATAATTAGGGGTATATAGCATAATGGAATATAAAACCAACAGTAACTAAGTGTATAGATTAATAATAAACTTAATAAAAGAGTTGAACTAAATCAATCAATTTATTTGGAACTAATAATTGGTATTCAAATTTTAGATAATAAATGGATTATTGAAATTGAATGAAATAAAATATTACGTTAGTGGGAATTAATATGAAATGAAATATACATAAATGAAATGTAATATAAATCAATGATAATTATACCGTAAGATGGAATTGATAGAATAATAAATGGAAAGTAAATTAAATTTAATTATTGGAAATTTAATTTATAATTTTGAATATAATAAAATTGAAAATTTGACACTACAATGATAGATTAATCAACTTTAAATTGACATCTAAACTTGTTTAAAATTTATTGTAGATGATTAAGAAATATAAAAGTGAAAAAATTGTCAATTATAGAAGTGAAATTAAAATTTTGATTTAATTGATTGATTTTTAATTTATTTAATTAATATAAAAATAGCCATTTTGGCCACTGACTCGAATTTCGATGAAACTAGTTTCATCGGATCCATAACGGTGAATTATTATAGGATTTCAAGTTTCATAGCGATCGGGCTTGTCGTTTGATCGTACGGACTCGAAACGCCTTGAAATAAATGAAATTGAAATCAATTTGAAAAATATCGATTTTAGCATAACTTCTTCATACGATGCAATTTGAACCCGAAACCTTTTCCACTGCGTTTAAAATATTTTTAAACATCTATTTTGATATATGGTTTGACCCAATTTCATTCCGGAGTCAAAACGGGCTTTTCGGGCCATCTATCGTTTAGCGCGTTTATAAATCTGATCCATCTATTTTTTTTCCAACCTTGTCTATAAATACCCAGTTATAAACCCTACCAGTCTCTATTTCCTCATTTCTATACGTACAGAAACTTCTGTGCTCCTCTTCCTCAATGGCTGTAAACCCTAATTTATCCAATTCAAATTTCAATTCAAAAATCAACTTGAAAAATTCAAACTCCTCAGAAAAATTTGAAAAAAATTATATATCGAAGATTTCATCGATACAAATCTGCAGCAACTGTTCATTTTTGAAATTTCGCTCGGATCAGCGGGAAATCGAGGTCAAAGTCGAATTAGGCGTTTTTGATTTCGATAGATATGGGTTTTGTAGAAAACGTCGTTGGGAGTCTAGAGGTGGTGATCGCATCACCTACCTCGACCTGTGGTGGTTGGAATTGACGAACCAGGGTTTCGAAACCCTAGTTAAAATTGGCGGCGGCTCATGATTCTGTCGTCGTCGAACGGCGATCAGAGGAGGGGTCACGGAGGCGTGGCGAAGTTGGCGTTGTGGTTTGGGATGGCTCGCGCTTTGCTTGGATGGCACGACATCAATGCGAGGTGGCGGCATACGTTGGCTGAGCGTGCGTATCAGGATCGACCTGTAGATGTTAGAAAGTGAGGAGATGAAGGGCTACATGGCGAAGTTGGTGTTTTATTTTCTTCTTGTTTTATTTTGTTTTAATTTTAATTTCAACTCGTTCTAATCGACTTAACTTTCGCATACGGATTCAGATTCATGCACGGTTTTCTCTGCTAGGTTCGTATTGGAATTCCGGACACTTTGAAGCTAGTTTGGATGAATTTGGAGACTGTCCAATTTTTGGGTTTGAATTGGATTTGAATTCAATTTAAATTCAAAAGGTGAGTGTTTTAACCCACTCACAACTTATAAAATTTCTTATGTGTGTTGAATTGATATTTGATGTGATTTGAAATTTATTTATGATTATTTGGCATATTTTTAATCATTATCTCAGTTAATTGCATTTATTTAAATTAAATCGTTATTTAATTTATTATTGAATATAACTGTCAGTTAGTTACCTGTTATATATTATCAGTTATATATTGTTTTTGATTGATTGTTTTGGATGATTGTGATGGATGTATGATTTTTATGATGGATGAATGGATGTTTGTTTATATCATCATAATCTGCAAGTTGTTATGCATTTATTTCATTCGGGATTGCGGTTTGAAATGATACAACCGCATTTTTTTATTTTAAATTGCTGATTTGAAATGATAAATATCTGTATCACTTGACAATTGGATAGAAAATTGTATACAAGCACCGCGGTATATATACAAAAATATTTTGAAATGATTTCTATGGTTTTGTAAAGAAATATAAAGGTTATATAAATATTGATTTTAGATGTTATATAAACGTCAAATTTATTACTAATTTTAGCTATATATAAATAGGCTTTGAAATATAAAATAAGCCCAAAAATAAAGTTTGATTATTTTATATAATATGGTTAAATGAATATTGATTTTTGATATTATATAAATATTATTAAAATACTTGAATTTAAACTATGTATAAGTTTGTTAAATAGAAATTTAGTTTAATGATAGAGTTTGATTTTTATTAAAATAAATGTGAGTAAGGATTTAAATTTTATTTTAATATAGAGTGTATAATGATTTAAATAAATTAAGGTTGGGAGATAAATTTGAGATTTATTTGGAATTGAATTTATTTAAGAATTAAACTCTAAAAGGTTGATGTGAAATTTATTAAATTAAAAATTTTAAAAGGTATAATTATTATAACTGGATTGTTGGGTCTAGGTGAATTAAGTGATTATTTCAAGTACAAATGAATTGAAGAAAATATTTAGTATTTGAAATTTGAGTTTTGTTTAAAATGAAATGGATTTATTATGTAAAATATTTCAAAACTAAATAATAGAAGATTTGATTTTTAATCTAAATTATCAAATTTAGTTTTGGAATTTTGGAATATTTAAGCCTTGAAATATATCGAAATTTAAATGTTTTATCGAAATTGAAATGTTTCGAAGTTATGAATTTCAAAGTATCATGTTTTTAAAAGTGTTTCAATTTCAAATGTTTGGCTTCAAGGTATATAAATTTGAAAGTGCTATGATTTTTGGAAAAATGGATATTTTTGAAAATGGTATTATATTGATTTGGGTTTTACAAAAATGATATCATATTGATTTGGTTTTTGAAATAGAAATGATATCGTATTTATATAGTTTTGAAATAAATATTATATTCCAGTTTAAAGTATAAATTATTTTGAAAAGACCGCAGTGTTATAATAACGTTTGGTTGTTAAAGATACCAGGTTCGGAAGTTGTCATACTCTCTGCCAACTTCGAAAACCACTTTAACAACCGTGTACGCGGTGGAGATTCCAGAATGAAGTAGGATGGTGGCGGCGTTTCTTTTGAGGTAAATACGTGGACCCAACTCCCGTGAGTTGACATAAGGTGGCTAAAACAGGAGCGATTGACGGGCTAATGAGGTAGCTCTTTTGATCAGACACATCCCTTCGATATTATACTCTGACTTTTGGATTGATTCGGTGGCCACTTTTGATTTTTTATTTGGGGGTGTGGCTCGAGGTGGGCGGTAGCTGCGCGCTACGCGTTACCACCGGCCCGGAAGCGTAATTGGTATATCTCCTCTGGCATTGCCTAGTTGTGTCGTGTCACCTACTCTATTGCGCCTTGTACGAGTTTTTATTTGTGTCGTACCTATGGAGTATCCTCTGGTAGCCTCCCGATCAGGAGCTATTACAGTATTGTATAGACTATTGGCATTATTACGTGTTAAGGTGGAAAATGTAAAACTTTAACGCTCTTTAAAAGTAAGTTTATTTTACTAATAGACACTATTATAATAGCAAAATATTACTACATAGTAAATAGTTTAACGGATCCTTAGGAGATGTGAATCCCGAGCATTTCTTGAGTTACTGCACTCACGTTAGACACTGGATAGGAGATGTCAAATCGCATAAACATCTCTGACGCCGTTTACACTCATATTTATTCCTGTTGATTTAACTTACATAAGATATTTTTAGTTCTAACTCGAATGTTTTGTCCTTTCAATTCGCTCGGGTCAGTCCGAGTGTTTCAGGATTTGAAAATTTTATTCTGGAGGACGAAGACGAAGATTTGTAGTACTATTATCTACTATATTATTCCACTACACCATTAATTACGCTGCATTAATTATTATTTCTGGTATGTGTACTCTGATATGTATTGTATAAATAAAATCAAATGTTTTTGTAAAACAGCTTCATGAACTGTTATTTGATTATTATATTTTATCGTTCCGCTGCAAGATTCTATTTTGTTTATTTTTCCTTCTCTGCTTTTTCTTATTTACCCCATTACAATCCGCCCTTTTGTATGGTTTAAGTCTGACGTGTGTGGTTTATCGTCGATTTAAAGCGTGCGAAAAGGCGGGATGTTACATCTGGTATCAGAGCTTTGGTTTAGCGATAAGCCTTAGCTTTGTGGGGTTTGACTCTTTATCAATATGGTAGTAATACCCTATGATGAGTAACTGAGTGTACATATATGAGAGAGCGTATTTATTAGTGTTATAAAAAGGTTTTAATATTGTGTTAATCTGTTCCGTTTTGTATTTATAAATTCTGGTTGGTGCATGGGACGCTATGACATAAATAGGGATTTCTAAACACTTAATAGGACAGACCGACATAATATTTATTTTTAATATAGGTGAATGAAATAATTTTTCCTATTATATTTTCTATATATATAAAATAAATTTATAAATGATATATATATTTGGTTGAAATATATTGGTTGTTAGGTATTAAAATTTAAAAATAATAGGTAAAATGAGATAGAAAATAAAATCAATGAAATTTGGAAATTTTAGAACTTAAGTCCGGGATTTTGAAAAATTGCATTCAAAGGATTTTGAAATATAATAATATTATTTAGAAGTAATTTATGATATAAATATTTTAATATAATTTGAAAGTATTGTTTTAAGAAATTTGAAAAGGAATAAGCTCTGTACTTCCCTCTCTGTCGCTGGAAAATAATTTCGGTGATGACGGCCGCATCATCGACATTCATTTTCGAGTTTCGAAGTGGGAAGGCACTGTAGTAGCTTTACTACAGATTTATTTTGATAAAAAAAATATAAATTTTAAATTGTTTTAAATATAATTGGATGTATAAATTGCAAGCATATGTTTATCTGTTATTTAAAATGATTTTGAATAAATCCGGTATTTAATTCTTAAGTTTCCGTTAATTAATAGTATCAATTAAGGGTAGTAAAATGGAATATAACTAATTTATAAATTGGAACCTTTAATTAAAATAAGTGATTTAATGCTAAGTTATAAATGAGATTAAAAGAAAGTTGAAATTGTAATCTTATAAAACGAAAGATATAATTATTGAGCATTTAATTAATTAAAAGAAATAAGATAAACTTGTATGATTTTAATTACATTCTTAAAGGCATATATATAACTTACCAAAAGATATAAAAAGTTGAAATGTTAATAAGAAAATGTAATAGATATTATACAAGTAATAGACTTGATGTAATGAAAGTAATTGATGAAATTCTTTAATAAATAAGAATGTGGTGTTGTAGTTGTTATAAACTTAAGTACAATTGAAATAATACTAATTAAATATAATAGAAAGCAGGTATGGCAAATAAGAAAATTTAAACTTAAGTAAATAAGTTGAAGTTATTTCTAAATAAAATTGTAAGAAATAAATGAAATTAAAGGATAAATCATTACATGAAAGAAAAGAAATCAAACAAAAAATGTATGAATGGAATTAATAAGAATAAACTTAATCTGTTGTTTGAAATCGTTGTTTGTTTTGGTTTATGGTTGTTTGGGCAAGGAAACTTTAAAATTGTTTGGATAAACAAATAATCTATTTAGTTTCATCTAAGACTGTTGGGTAAATGATGCACTAATAGTTTATTTTCATTTTGTACAATTTAAAGTTCTAAACCCGAACAACTATTTGTTTTATTGATATGAATGAACGATTGATTTGTGATGATCCTATGTGATGGTTGAATGCTTTGTTGCTATTGATGGTTATTTGTATTGAATTGTTTGTAGTGGGTGAAACAACTTAAATATTTCATCTTTATGTAATTATTAACTCTTTGTAGATTATATAAGTGAAATACAGGTTATGGAAGCAATAACTACTGCTTTTGGTTTCATAATTAAGCGTAAATTGCCCGACAAATAGGTACATTTTTCGGATTAAGATTATTATAGCGTTATTATATTATTTTTTCCGTGTTGGGATATATTGTTTTGGAAAATATGTTGTATATTGTTATATTTGATATTATATTTTCTCCCGAGCCTCTTCGTACAAAGGAGACTCTGCCGAAATTTTCCGTAAATTTTGGACTTAGAAAATATTTTGAAAATGTTTTCCAAACCTTATTAATTTGAATATATAAAGATTTAATTGTTTATAAATCTATATATTTTATTTAAATTATCCTATTATGTAAACTTATTGTTATGAATATAATGTCTTTTACCTTCTTTTCCTTTTCGGGAATGAAAAGTTTTGAGTGGGGGAGAGTGTAACGACCCGCAAATTTTCAATAATTAAAATTGTTAATTTAATCAGATTTTGAAATTTAATGTTGAAAGAAATAAAAATTTAGTGAATTATTAACGGAAATAATAACTGGGATAAGATTGGTAAGTTAATTTTTAATAACTTAAATGTAACAGTATAAATGTGAGTTAATTGTTAATAACTTGGATGTAATTCCAATAAGTGAAACAATGTAAATGTTAATTATCTTCTTATTGTAATAAAAGAACGTTACCAAGATGAAGTGATTAATTTGATTTAAAATCTTAATTAATGTGCGCATAAATTTATAATGGGATATAAGAGGTAAATTAATAATTTAAAAATGTTAACCTACCAATAAAATAATGTATAAGGAATGGAAATGGAATAAATTAGTGTATGAACTAATGGTAGCACTTGTTGTGAGCTAATAAGTAAATTTAAAACGTAACAGTGCTAATTTAATTAGGTTAATAATTAATAGGTTGAATGAAATGTCAATTAATGCATTTATTGAAATTGTAAAGTTATAATAACATATGGTAATTGGTTGGGAAGAATAAAAATAACTAAATGTACTTTATTGATAATTAATATTATAACGGAAAGTGTGAATGTAAATTAAAAAGGAAACGTAAAATTTATTTATAAGACAGTAATTGGATGTAAATTAAGAAAATATGTTATTGCAAGTTAACAATTAATGAACTTGAATGAACATTCCAATTTAATATAATAATTCAAATGTTATGACTTAGTTTTAAATGGAATATAGTATAAACAAATGCAATCAGTGTATTAATGTGTGAAATAATGTATTGATTTATTTGTTACTGAATGTAAATTAATGTAATTATGATAATGTAAGTTAATAAATGATTAATTTAGCGCGATCCCAATTAATTGAAATAACTGGGAGGTCATAATTTGTTGTATCTAGTAAATTTGGAAATTTGATTCCAATAAATGCAATAAAGTATTAGAAATGTACAATGTTTTCATAAGATAGTATAAAGGAATGTAAACTTGTGATCTATGTATGAAATAATAACCAAAATAAGGAAAATAGTGTTAATGTAAGTAAAAGTTGTAACAAATTGGTCTACTAAATCAAATTAGGATATCAATAATGTAATGTTTATGAGGATTAATGCAATGACTGAAGGTAGGCATGTAATAAATAAATAGAAACGTGAAATTATCATAAGTAATAAATTGGAAAAAGGGAATGGAACTAAGGTTTGGTTTTAAAACCTTAATTAATGTGTGTAATTAACAAGATTTCACATTTGAAACATAACCATTGATACAAATATAGATAATTAGGGGTATATGGCGTAATGGAATATAATCCAACAGTAACTGAGTGTACAAATTAATAATAAACTTAATAAAAGAGTTGAATTGAATCAATCAATTTAATTGGAACTAATTAATTGGTATTGAAATTTTAGATAATAAATGGATTATTGAAATTGAATGAAATAAAATATTACGTTAATGGAAATTAATATGAAATGAAATATACATAAGTGAAATGTAATATAAATCAGTGATAATTATACCATAAGAAGGAATTGATAGAATAATAAATGGAAAGTGAATTAAATTTAATTTATAATTTTGAATATAATAAAATTGAAATTTGACACTGCAATTGATAGATTAATCAACTTTAAATTGACATCTAAACTTGTTTAAAATTTATTGTAGATGATTAAGAAATATAAAAGTGAGAAAATTGTCAATTATAGAAGTGAAATTAAAAATTTGATTTAATTGATTGATTTTTAATTTATTTAATTAATATAAAAATAGCCATTTTGGCCACTGACTCGAAGTTCGACGAAACCAATTTCATCGGATCTGTAACGGTGAATTATTGTAGGATTTCAAGTTTCGTAGCGATCAGGCTTGCCGTTTGATCGTACGGACTCGAAACGCCTTGAAATAAATGAAACTGAAATCAATTTGAAAATATTGATTCTAGCATAACTTCTTCATACGATGCAATTTGAACCTGAAACCTTTTCCATTACGATTAAAATATTTTTAAACATCTACTTTGATATATGGGTTGACACAATTTCGTTCCGGAGTCGAAACAGGCTTTTCGGGCCATATATCGTTCAACGCGTTTATCAATCCGATCCATCTATTTTTTTCCAACATTGTCTATAAATACCCGGTTATAAACCCTAGAAGCCTCTATTTCCTCATTTCTATACGTACAGAAACTTCTGTGCTCCTCTTCCTCAATGGCTGTAAACCCTAATTTATCCAATTCAAATTTCAATTCAAAAATCAATTTCAAAAATTCAATCTCCTCAGAAAAATTTGAAAAAATTATATATCGAAGATTGCATCGATACAAATCTGCGGCAACTGTTCTTTTTTGGAAATTTTACTCGGATCAACGGGAAATCGAGGTCAAAGTCGAATTAGGCGTTTTTGATTTCGACATCAATTGGAAAAATTGAGATATGGTTTTGTAGAAAACGTCGTTGGGAGTCTAGAGGTTGTGGTCGCATTACCTACCTCGACCTGTGGTGGTTGTAATTGACGAACTAGGGTTTTGAAACCCTAGTTAAAATTGGCGGCGGCTCATGATTCTGTCGTCGTCGAACGGCGATCGGAGGAGGGGTCTCGGAGGCGAGGCGAAGTAGGCATTGTTGTTTGCGGTGGCTCGCGCTTTGCTCGGGTGGCGCGACATCAATGCGAGGTGGCAGCATGCGTTGGCTGAGCGTGCGTATCAGGATCGACCTGTAGATGTTAGAACGTGAGGAGATGAAGGGCTACGTGGCAGAGATGGTGTTTTATTTTCTTTTTGTTTTATTTTGTTTTAGTTTTAATTTCAACTCGTTCTAATCGACTTAACTTTCGCATACGGATTCAGATTCACGCGCGGTTTTCTCCGCTAGGTTCGTATTGGAATTTCGGACACGTTGACGCCTGTTTGGATGAATTTGGAGACTATCCAATTTTTGAGTTTAAATTGGATTTGAATTCAATTTAAATTCAAAAGGTGGGTGTTTTAACCCACTCGCAACCTATAAAATTTCTTATGTGTGTTAAGTTGATATTTAACGTGATTTAAAATTTATTTACGATTGTTTGACATATTTTTAATCATCATCTCAGTTAATTGCATTTATTTAAATTAAATCGTTATTTAATTTATTATTGAATATAACTATCAGTTAGTTACCTGTTATATATTATCGGTTATATATTGATATTGATTGATTGTTTTGGATGATGATTGTGATGGATGTATGATTTTTATAATGGATGAATGGATGTTTGTTTATATCATCATAATCTGCAAGTTGTTATGCATTTATTTCATTCGGGATTGCAGTTTGAAATGATACAACCGCATTTTTTATTTTAAATTGCGGATTTGAAATGATAAATATCCATATCACTTGACCATAGGACAGAAAATTATATACAAGCACCGCGGTATATATATAAAAATATTTTGAAATGATATCTATGGTTTTGTAAAGAAATATACGGGTTATATAAATATTAATTTTAGATGTTATATAAACGTCAAATTTATTATGGATTTTAGCTATATATAAATAGGCTTTGAAACATAAAATAAGCCCAAAAATAAAATTTGATTATTTTATATAATAGGGTTAAATGAATATTGATTTTTGATATTATATAAATATTATTAAAATGCTTGAATTTAAGCTATGTATATGTTTGTTAAATAGAAATTTAGTTTAATAATAGAGTTTGATTTTTATTAAAATAAATGTGAGTAAGGATTTAAATTTTATTTTAATATAGAGTGTATAATGATTTAAATAAATTAAGGTTGGGAGATAAATTGGAGATTTATTTGGAATTGAATTTATTTAAGAAATAAACTCTAAAAGGTTGATGTGAAATTTATTAAATTGAAAATTTTAAAAGGTGTAATTATTATAACTGGATTGTTGGGTCTAGGTGAATTAAGTGATTATTTCAAGTACAAATGAATTGAAGAAAATATTTAGTTTTTGAAATTTGAGTTTTGTTTAAAATGAAATGGATTTATTATGTAAAATATTTCAAAACTAAATAATAGAAGATTTGATTTTTGAATCTAAATTATCAAATTTAGTTTTGGAATTTTGGAATATTTAAGCCTTCAAATATATCGAAATTTAAATGTTTTAACGAAATTGAAATGTTTCGAAGTTATGAATTTCAAAGCATCATGTTTTTAAAAGTGTTAAAATTTCAAATGTTTGGTTTAAAGGTATGTAAATTTGAAAGTGCTATGATTTCTGGAAAAGGGATATTTTTGAAAATGATATTATATTGAGTTGGGTTTTATAAAAATGATATCATATTGATTTGGTTTTTGAAATAGAAATGATATCTATTTATATAGTTTTGGAATAAATATTATATTCCGGTTTAAAGTATAAATTATTTTGAAAAGACCGCGGTGTTATAATAACGTTTGGTTAAAGAGGCCGGGATCGGAAGTTGTCATACTCTCTACCAACTCCGAAAACCACTTTAACAACCGTGTACGTGGTGGAGATTCCAGAATGAAGTAGGATGGCGGCGGCGTTTCCTTTGAGGTAAATACATGGACCCAACTCCTGTGAGTTGGCATAAGGTGGCTAAAACAGGAGCGATTGACGGGCTAATGAGGTAGCTCCTTTGATCAGACACATCCCTTCGATATTATACTCTGACTTTTGGATTGATTTGGTGGCCACTTTTGATTTTTTATTTAGGGGTGTGGCTCGAGGTGGGTGGTAGCTGCGCGCTACGCGTTGCCACCGGCCCGGAAGAGTAATTGGTATATCTACCCTGGCATTGCCTAGTTGTGCCATGTCACCTACCCTATCGCGCCTTATACGCGTTTCTATTTGTGTCGTACCTATGAAGTATCCTCTGGTAGCCTCCCGTTCAGGAGGTATTACAGTACTATATAGACTATTGGCATTATTACGTGTTAAGGTGGAAAATGTAAAGCCTTATCGCTATTTAAAAGTAAGTTTATTTTACTAATAGACACTATTATAATAGCAAAATATTACTACATAGTAAATAGTTTAACGGATCCTTAGGAGATGTGAATCCCGAGCATCTCTTGAGTTACTGCACTCACGTTAGACACTGGATAGGAGATGTCAAATCCCGTAAACATCTCCGACGCCGTTTACACTCATATTTATTCCTGTTGATTTAACTTACATAAGATATTTTAGCTCTGACTTAAGTGTTTTGTCCTTTCAATTCGCTCGGGTCAGTCTGAGCGTTTCAGGATTTGTAGATTTTATTCTGGAGGACGAAGACGAAGATTTGTAGTACTATTATCTACTATATTATTCCACTACACCATTAATTCCGCTGCATTAATTATTATTCTCTTGTATGTGTACTCTGATATGTATTGTATAAATAAAATCAAATGTTTTTGTAAAACAGCTTCATGAAATGTTATTTGATTATTATATTTTATCGTTCCGCTGCAAGATTCTATTTTGTTTATTTTTCCTTCTCTACTTTTTCTTATTTACCCTATAACAATCCGCTCTTTTGTATGGTTTAAGTCTGACGTGTATGGTTTATTGTCGAATTAAAGCGTGCGAAAAGGCGGGATGTTACAAAAAGAAAATAATTCGAAGAATAGAGAATCAAAATCAAAGCAATTTTCCGACAACGGCGCCAAAAACTTGTTCGGACGGATAAATATCTATTGAGTTAGAAAAAATTGAACGAATTTTGAAATAAAATTTACCGCTAGCGCACGGTGTACTATCATAGTACGTAGCGAGTACGAGCCGATCCGTAGGAAATTTTTAAGATTTTAAAATTTCTAATCAATCAAATTAGACCAAATAAGAGAATATTGTTAACTATAAGCAAAATGAAGCTAAAACTAGAATTAAAATGAGATTAAACACTATGAGATTAGAGAATAATTTAGAGGCAAATCCACTCTCATATTTTTGTAAGTCAACAATCAAACAATATATGATCTCTTTTTTGATATTAAGTGAAATAATTGTTATATTTATCATAAGTATGGTTTATTTATGTTATTAATTAACATAACTTAAACCATCAAACTATAATATAACAAATATACGAACCATCAAACTATAATATAACAAATATACGACTTATCAATTCTCATGAAAATGAAGCCAAAGCAAAAGCTATTTTAAGTATGATATATTTACTATTATAATTAGTAATATAGTCATCAAATTTTGTTTTTATTTTCATCTCAAAATCAAAAATCAATTAACAAATGATGATGTAAATTGTGTTTATGTTGAAAAAGAATAGCTTATTTGCAAAAGCAACATAAGCTATCAAACCCACTTGTATAAACTTACATCAAAATCCACTTTCATGAAGCACAAATAAAAGAGATCATAAATCATAAAAATATTGAAATTACATAAAGTTAGAGAGCTTCATTACCCCAAAAATTGAAGGGGTTTAGCTGCTCATTTGTGTTATCAAATCAACACTTGTAAATTTCAACATTAAAAAGCAAAGAAATGAAAACTAAGCAAAGGAAGAAAAAGTGATTAACTACTAACTACTTGCATAAAAATTAAAGCTACACTACTTGCGTGAATGTAATTCTAAGCTATAAACATGAAATGAGAGAAAGCATAGAAATAAACATCAACATAAATGTATGTAAAAACAAGTAGAAAACAGAAGAGAAAGAGGCTAGGAAGCCATTTTTATTTCATGGAAATTGTGTTTACAACTTGCTTGCTAATTTTTCTAAGTAAAGTAAGAGAGTAGAAGATATTTACATAGACATAAGATGACTATTTATACATGCATAAAACCCTAATTAAAGTTTTATGGTGCTTTCCAAAATGCCATTTAGGAAGTGTGACCATCAAGTAACCATTGGCCACTAATAAATCCATCATTAAATATGCATGAAGTTATACCTCCACTTAGTTGTCTATTAGCTTCTAATAGTAGATTTAGGATAGTGGGTAGGTTTCATGATCATTATTTGAATTATTTCCATCATCCATCCTTTGTATTCATTTGCGCATGCATGTGTCTTCATAAAACCCTCTATCATATGCATCCAAATTCCTATAAAAATCATAAAAAAAATGTCCAAGTAAATATTCTCAAATTGACACATGCGCAAAAATGACCATTTTGCCTCTGAATGAAGATGAATATATGATGATTTTTTTTTTACAATAATTGAATTTTGGTTTAAACATGTTAAAATGCCCAAATATGACATTTATTTAAATAAAAATAGATAAAATATGGATGTAAATATATGCACATTTATGTGCACATCAACCTGTTGTAAAAAAATCGAGAATTTAACTAGCAATCTAATTCCCAATTCAAATTTGAACTGTCAAATCAAATTCCTATCATTTCAATTCATATAAATTTAAATGTCAGTTACATTTTACCAAACAATAGTCGATAAAATTAAATTACTTCATGTTTTCAATTTAACTAACATAAAAATTATTCGGTACCTCGTGATCGTTACAAAACACTTATCTTTTATTTGAAACTGAAAATTTTATAGCTTTAAATAAATCCCACTTTGATTCCACAACGAAGTCTTCGTCGATACGATTCCATCGCGATTCGTTACACTCGAATTAGATCTCTTACGAAAAAGTTATACAATAATTAGCGATACCATTTTAATTAACAACATTAAACTAATTAACTTAATTAACTAAAATTAAAAGCAAACCTAACACAACTTTACCTGCTTTCATTCGTGCACAGTGCCAGCCACCCTCGTATTCCAAATCGTGATTGCCTCCTTCATCGTTTCTTTATTTATTTTATGAACTGAACGAATCGCCCACCGCCGACCTCCACTGATTCGCCACTGCAGTCCTTCACATCCCTAGCGTGCGCCGCCATGAGCTCCAGATCACGGCCAAGCCTCTGTGCCTGTGCACGCAGATCCAAACGCAACCCCAATTCGAGCACGAATGAACCTCCTCCGGTCACTCCAACAATCCTCCACTTGCATGACCCCAGCTTACCTCACGCTCCGCCATGCCCTCGTGTGTTATTTTTTTTCTTTCCTTTTTTTTTTCAAACAGCAAGGATTTATAACGAGAGAAGAAGGGGGTATGTGATAAACAAAATAGGTGCAGCCTCGTATGAAATGTTCGATGAGGGAATAAAACATATTGTAATTAGAAAATATCTTGCCCGATCGACCGATGAAATTCCATACTCCAAACTTAGTGGAACTAGTCTTGAGGCCTAGTTCGATCATATACATAAGATAGCTTTTCAAAATCAAATTATTTTAATTAAATTATAAAATTAAATTCTACACTTTTCAAGCTCGCACGACCAAACGATAAGTTTGATCGCGACGAAACTTGAAACCCTATAATAATTCACTATTACGGATTTGATGAAACTGGTTTCATCGAAATCCGAGACAGTTGCCAAAATGGCTATTTTACTCCTTAAATAAAATATGAAATTTCCAATTTCTATTTATTCACTTTTAAATCCAATTTTAAATGTTAACAAACTTTATTCATATTTAAATAAAATTTAAATCAAGTTCTGGTATCATTTTCATTTAAATAATTCAACATATATTTTTCAATTTCAATTATCTAGTATAAACACATTCAGTACATAAAATTTCATTTTCAATACCTGTTATTTCCAGAAATTTCGAAATTTCTTATTTTAAAATTGTATTCAAGTTCATATTCAAATAAATTACATAAACAATTCATTAAATTTTTATTTCTAACCATTTTTATTCAACAATCAAATTAAGTTTAGTAATTTAAAATAGCTAAAAATACGGGTTGTTAAATTCTCCCCCACTCAAAACTTTTCGTCCTCGAAAAAAGGTTAAGTAAGGAATTTAACATTGGATATATTTTATTCAAAATAATCAACTTACAAAACATTAAAATCTTATTTACAAAACCATCACTACGCTTCTGCTACGCCACTCTGATCAGCTTATGGAAATTACATTTTAGTTATAAAAACAAGTCATAAAATTTTAAAATCCCAAAAAATTTCTAACACCCGGATTTACGGAAAATTTTGGCAGGGTCTCCTTTGTGTGGCTCGTTCTGAAATTTTTTACAATACAATATATAAAATTAATATATACCAAATATACATCTCATCTCAATGTTGAGGCATCTCGTATGGAAAAAATATAAAGTGCGGCATGTAATCTAAGATAAATACCTTATTATTATTAATACGAGCGAATTCGCTCGTATTAAGCAAGCAAAAGCAAATGAATCCGTGTTTATGTCCAAACGGTCTTCATACGTACCATCTCAACTCAATTTAGAATATTAGTCACTTATAAAGATATAGAAGCACGTATAAGTTTAATAGACGTGCATGTATACATGGAACATTACTGAATTCTTTCTATGTCTTGATGATAACTTATAGTTTAATCTACAAACGACAAGATATATTTAGTACATCACAATTAAATGTGATTACCTAACGGTTTCAACATTAAATCAGATAATTAAAATTTAAATGAAAACAAATACAACACACGTGAAAAGAATCAAATAATGAAGGCCATACCCGATAACCAACATTTCGTTGCTATTTTTCGAAGCATCTGCGCAAAATAGTCCAAGCTAACAGCCCTTTTAATTTGAATTTCAAATTCAAATATTTGTTCCAATTGATAATATTTAATACCATACTTTCAAGCCAAAACTGAAAATGATTTGCTCATGTAAATTGATCATGTTAAAAATGTAATTTTAACCCAAGTAGAATCAAAACAAAATATTGAGCATGACTGTTCATTCCTATATTTGACTGTCTATAAGTCAAAAGTATGGCGATGGTGTTCAAAGTCTTTGAAATGGCCAGATCCAATGTACTTAGATTCAAAACTGAAAGAAACGCAAATTTCATTTTCCATCCATACTCAAAATTCAAACTAACAACTAACGTAAGTGTAACAGTACAAAACATGAGTGACAAACAACTCTTAATTTCAGCAATCCAAAGAAATCTCAAAACTAATTCAGAAATCACTTGCCTTGCTAATGAATTAGATTAAAACTCTTAATCAATGTATTAAGTATATGGCCTTGCTGATAGATTGGGTTATTGCTTCACATAATGTTTCCAAAGATGTTTGGTTCAAACGTCATATATGTGGACGCTTACCCAACATAACGATTATATAACATGAATTTTGAGTCCAAACTATAAACACGAGCACAAATACACAACGTAACAATAATATGCAATCAAAACAGTTAAAACAATAATTTACAACAAAATAAATCATCCAACAAATAATATTCATCAAGTTAATTCCATCTATATTAATTTACATTATTCAATGTCAATATTTTTCTTATTAACATCCAATTTTTATTAACATTTAATCGGTTTGCTTTAAATTTATTCACATTAATTTCATTTACATTCAACTTATTCAATTCAATTTATTAAATCACAATTGTTACACTTTTTGTTTAACATATTTGTATAAATTCATTTATGAACCATTTTATTAAATTATTCCATTTAACCTTGTTTAAGTAAATTTTTATTTTATTACCACTTAGTATATTCTATTTGATACTAATATCATTTATAAACTATTTAAATTTATTATAAACATTTTTTATAATACAACTCATGTTTATTATTATTACTTTATATCTTAAGTTCATATTAATTCATTGATTTACATCATTTATTCATTTCATTTATCCAAATTAATATTAATAATTTTACTTAAGTAAATTTTATCACTTAAATTCATATTAACGAATTTTTTTGTCACAATTAATTTCATTCAAATTTTCTTACGTTAACTTCCATTTTTATAATATTTCATTAACTTACTTCATCAATTTATTCCATTCAACTTGACTTAAGTAAAATTTCATTTCACCATTTAGATTTCAACTTTCATATTTCACAAAACATTTCTTAAGTTTATAATCATTTTATACAAACGTATCTTCTTTACACATATTATTCAAACTATAATTATCTCAAAAAGATATAATTAAATCTTATAACATCCTTTGCAAATTTATTTATTTCCTTCTTCAAACAATTTTTTACCTTCTCTTGAGTTCATATCTAACTAGTATTTTCTTTTTACTACTCAAATTATTCATTTGATATTTCTTAGAACATTGATTAAGTTTATAACATTTTTTATAACAATTTAATTTAATTTTATAAAAATTTCTTTAAACACAATTTCTACAAGGAATATTTCTTTAAACATTTCTTATTACTCAAGGTCAAATTTGTACAATGTTCTATTACCATTCATACTTAACATTTCAATTTTTTTAAACATTTCTGTATGTTTTATGTATGTTTTTAGAATGTAGTTGTGTATTATACAACTACATTTAAATTCTCATATTTTATTTAAACACTTAGCTTCAATTTCTGATTTCTCATTTTAGAAGTTCCCAATTATTCAAAAATATTCACTTTATTTCTACAACTAAAAATCATTAATTAACAGGAACCTAAGAATTCAAATACTGGGTTCAGTTCAAGTCATTTTGAAATAATATACACACTTGTATCTTTTATATATATCAAATCATATTTAGAAATTTTTAAATCAAAATCTATTTATTAAATCAAAAGCACAGTAAAGCTACTAAGTGGCCTTGCCCATAGTGAGACTCGAAAATGAATGTCGATGATACGGCCGTCATCACCGAAATTATTTTCCGCAATAGAATAAGGGAGTACAGGATTAATTTCCTTTTTGAAACAATTTCTACTCGTAAATATTTTTAAATAATGCTAATATTATTATCAAAATCTTAGAAACGATTTCAAAAGCACCAGAATTTAAGTTCTCAAATTCTCAGTTTAAATTCATTATTTTAACTTAAACTAAGATTAGATTTTTTTATATTAATTTCATAACTCGTTACTTAAGTTTATAAACATCCATAACTCAAATTAGTCAAGTTAGTATTCCCAATATTGGTTTTACAACCTATTTACTTCATATTCAATTTATTTTAGAAATCTATTTATCTCACAATTTTAAACTTATATTACTTACCTCTTATACTTAAATGTATCAACATTTCTTTATTTAACATTCACTTATTTCATTTGCATTCAATTTACAATTTCAATTACTTATATAAATTTTACGTATAATCATTTATTCTCATTCAATTTCTATATATATATATATAAATAATATAATTTAGGTAAATTATTACATTTACCCAATTTTAAAACAATATTATGTCGACTTGCCATATTTAAGTGTTTAGTAATCCGTATCGATAATAAGGCATCCCACACACCAACCAGAATTTATAAACAACTCAACGGATAAGTAAACACAATATAAAACATTTTATAACACTAACAAGTACGCTATTTCATATATATTTGCTAAAACAAACTCATTCTAGGGTATTACTACACTATCTCTAATGAGCCAAATCCTACAAAGCTAAGGTTATCGCTAAACCAAAGCTTTGACACCAACTGTGACAATAAACACTTCGAAAGGTTTAAATTGATAATAATCCACACATGTCTAACTCAAACAATTGGGAACATAGATAATCAATGGGGTTAATTAACAAAAATAAGAAAAGGAGAAGAAAACAAAATAGAATCTCACAGCAGAATGACCAAATACAATAATCAAATAAATAGTTTATGAAGTTGTTTATACTATACATTTGATTAGAATTTATACAACATTTATCAGAATTATATATACATCAGATCAATAGAATAATGCAGCATAACAATAATGTCGTGAAATAATAATAGTAATATAATATACCAAAATCTTCATCGTCATCCTCCAAAACAATGATCTTAAATACGCTAAAAACTCAAAGCTGACACATGCGTAATGAAAAGACAAAACACTCGAGTCAGGACTAAGATATCCTTATGTAATTCAAATTAATGTCACAGATAACATGAGAGTAATAGTGCCAGAGATGTTTACGGGGTTTCACATCTCCTATCCAGTGTATAACATGCGTGCAATAACTCAAGATATGTTACGGGATTTTCCATCTCTTAAGGATCTGTCAAATAATTTATGTATAGTAGAATACGCTATATATATAATATCTGATCAGTAAAATAAATATTTTTCTTATCGTTAAGGCTTTATGTAACGACCCAGGATTTTTATGAATTTAAATTGATAATTTAAATGAATTTTTGAATTAAAATTGTAAAATTGATTATAAATGGCAGCGAGTTACCCCGATTCAAACAGAAAATATATTAAGTCATATGAATGTGAAAATTTGTATATATGTGAATATATATGTATATATTAGATTTGAAATAAAAATTTAAATAAATGGTTTTAAAAATAAATAGAAATAGGAATGAGAATATTTATATATGATGAATTATAAATTATGAAGTAAATAAAATTAGACGAATTTCAAATTACATAGGGACTATAGAAATTTATTTACATTGTAAAGCAATGTACAAAAGCAAAGAAATAAATATGAAGTGATGGCACTAGAATAAAATTTAACAACATAATAAAAATAGAAATGTGTTCATATGACAAAATAACAAGGCAAAGTAATAAAGCTTTAGACAAAATAAATAAATACATTCAAATAAAAATAACAACTTTATATCTATATAACATGAGTAGGCTTGCAAAAGTAGAAAACATAAGTAACAAAAGAAGTATAAAAACAAACTACAACTCAAAACAAACAAATACACAAACTGTACATACATAATAGAATAACATAAGTATGTACACTTAAAACAAATGTATAAACAAAAGATATAGCATCATGTAAACAAGTCAATACAAAGAAATGCAAGATCTCAGCCGAGTAAAAGAAGATAATTAAAGACTTAAACAAGTAAATTATAAGAGCTTAACAAAGCAAACAAATAAAAATAAGTACAAAGCAAAGTTGCAGCCACCATAACATATCACTGCAGCCATACCTCTAGCATATCAAAACATTTTCTCAGCATATATAAAATATACTATCACTTGTACTCAAGCATTAAATGCTTACACCTTTGGCAGCACAAAATATGGTCTAGAAAGATTTTATTAGCCTCCAAAGTCTTTGCTCTCAAGTGTACAAACAAACATAAATATTGTATACCCTGTAAACTCAGTTTTATATATAACAATCTATCCACTTTAGTTTTCTTCCATTCTAGGCTAAAAAAAGAAACACTGAAATAAACATCATCTGCAACTTAAACAAAGCTTTACTTTAAACAACAAACATCTCAATAAATCAGAGAATCAAAGGAGGGAGCTTAAGTTTGCAACTTCCAGTCTGTGTCAAAGAAATAGAGCAACTCTGTTCTCCCCATAACACAAATCTGTGAGCAAACTAACCAACTTGAATTTATGTTATACCTTATTTCTGTGAAATGGAATGGTGAAAATTGTTTGCATGGTTGAATTCTGTTGAATATAGTAGAATAATTTGTATATGTACCTGTACATGTCTGGGTATATCCATATACAGGCTATTTGATATTAACAGGCAAGAACACTTAAGAAAAAAATCATTTTCATTTGATCTATGCCTTGTGAGAACTTAAAATTTAAATAAGTTATGTTTGTTAAATGATAGAATAAAGTTTAAAATTTATTTAAGTTTAAAGTAAATTGAGTTTGCTCTGGAAAAACCATAAAGACAGTTCATGTCTAAAATAAGTGAAATTTTAAATTTCTTAAAATATCAATTCAAGTTTATAACCGGAATTCTCATCTGAAATCATGAATTTTAAAACTAAAATTACAAATTTTAGTAATGGGTTGAGTTGGCATTGCTGTGTTGATCATTTTGGGAAGATGGGGTTGCCTCGGGCAACACACTTGATCGGAGAAGTCGAGATTGGTTCGAGGGTTAAAGGAGTGATCAGGGAAGCTTTAAAAATTATTGGATCAAAGAATCATGCTATGTGGGTTGTGGAATTTGGGTTTGAAAGTTTTTAACCTAGTTTAAAATGGGAAACTTGTTTGGGTCAGTACGGTCTCTAGGGATGATCGAGTTGATCGGGGTTTTAGGTGATGGTGGCTTGGTCGTAGGCGAAGGCGTGGCCGGTGGTGGAGGTTCTCTGGTGGTCGGTGGGGGGAGCAGTTGCCGTTGACAGGTTGAGGTGGTATTTGTGCATGCGTTTCCAGGTTTGGCTAAATCACTCGATTTTGATTTTCGAGTTGTTTGTGTATTTTGAAGGTCGGGGTGGTAAGGATGGGTGATCGCCGATGTGAGGAGGTCGGTGTGGTTGACCGGAGTGGGCCAAAGTCACGGTGCAGGTGCACGAACCACTGATGTGTATCAGTGGCATGGGGTAGAAAAAAAAAAGAAAGAAGAACTTGGACTCGAGGTAATCCTCGGGAAGTTTGCAAGATAGCTCGAGTTCGGACTCGTGTATTTTTAGGTTCATGCCGAGTAAATATTTAACACTTAAACAAAATTTATAAAATTTACAAGTCCTCGGGTAAGTTTGGGGAAAAACTCGAAGTTGTCTTCGGGTAGAACGAAGTTTGACTCGAAGCAGGGTCCGGGTGGTATAAAAACAGTTTTCAAAATTTTAAAACAAAATTCAAGTTTTAAACAATTTTAACTTATTCTTTTAAATAATTGTTTTATTTAAGTATGGGACCGGTTTAAGGTTTAAAAGTAAATTATTTCAATTAAATTAAGTTTTAATTAAAGATTTAATTAAAAGGGTTAATTTATTAAAGATTTAATTTATGTAATTGAATAAATTAATGTGATAAATTAAAAGATTCTTTAATAATTAAAGGTTAATTAAGTACTGAAAAAAAAAATTAATTTGTTGAGAGATAATTTATTAATGATGGATAATTAAAGGATAATTATTTAATTAAATATTAATAAATGATAAAAATTGATTTAAATCAAGTGATTTATCAATATTTAATACAAAGTATAATGTGATTAATTCAAAATGGTAATTAAAGAAATTTATTAGTTAATAAAGATAATTAACTAAGGATTATTAAGTATTGATTAAAGTGATTAATGTTAATAATTAATTGGATTATTTAATTTAGATAATCAGTTATAAATTGTTTAAATGCAATTACTAAATGAAAGTAATTAAGAATTAATCACTTATTGTAATTAATTTTTGGATATTTTGATTTATTAAGGTTAATTAATTAAGTAATTGGTTTAAAGGTTGATTTAAATTAATATGATTAATTAGGTATAATTTAATTAATTAAAGTGTTTGATAAATTTATTTATATCAAATGATTTGTAATTTATAAATAAGATTGAATAATTTATTCATAAGTAATTAATTTAATTGGAAATGAATTGAATTACTTAGCATTAAATAATTTATTAATCCTGCTTATAAATGATTATTAAATGCTTGACCTTACTTATGAATGATTATTTTGTATGAAATGCCCTGATTGATTGTCCTATCTGATCTGTGATATTTTGATCTGTTGATTGTGCTATGTATAATTTTATTCATTTATGATACATCTGTATATATATATCTGTGAATGAAGATAAGCGTTATAGTTTATATCGCTTATTGGATATATTGTTATATTTGATTTGTGATGATTGTATGATGTTGCACTAGTGTGTTAAACCCCTGGACCACACTTATACACACACCAATATGGATTTCACGAGGAAATCGATTAAGTCATGGATTTTTGAGAATAGTTTTAAATTTGAATATTTGAATTCAAATGTTTTGGAAATGGGTTGGGTTTAAAGTGAAAAGCTTTTGAAATGGAATTTCAAAGATGAAATTTATTTTGAATAACTTGATTGAGTTTTGAAATTTAAATATTTTGATTTAAATTTGAATTCAATATTTGAAATTGAATTCTATATTCAGTATTTATGATATTAAATGGTATACCTGTTTATATGGGTTTTAAACCATTTTAAGGTGTTGTTTTTTTTGGGAATTTGAATTAACCCAAAGATTTTAACTTGTATAAATGAGATTGAATTCCTTCGAAATGAGAACTACTTGTTTTCAAATAATAATAGCTTTCATTTTAAAGAAAGGATCTCCAAATTATATTGAAAAGGTTTCAGGTTTGAAATAGAATTGAAATGTTTTGAAAGCTATGAAATGAGTCTTTAATCCAAAGACCGAATGAGTTAATCCAACTTGAATTGAAATTGTATTTGAAAGGCTATGAATGAACCTTTGGAAATGATTTTGAAAGCTATAAGTTGAATCTTTGATTTGAAGATTCAACAAGTTAATCGAATTTTGAAAACTATGAGTTAAATCTTTGATTTAAAGATTTAATGAGTTAATCCAATTGGAATGGAAATTGTTTTGAAGTCTATGAATTGATCTTTGTGAAATAAATCTTTTTGTAGTATAAAGATTTGAAATGGTAATTGATTTAAACCATTTGGAAGAAAGTTTTGGGTAATAAGTTGTGACTTAATTGAAATCCCAATATCCATATATTTCTTGTAAATATTGCGCTCACTATTCGGTTTAGCCGGGAGAGGACGTTTGTGTCATATATCCCATTTCGAATATGTGATATGTCGTTATGGATAGCATTTGAAGACCGGATATTTTTGAAAGCGAAAGGACAACTCGTCGAATGTCTTTGCATCGACTGGTCCCCGGTATAGAGACTCCATCTGTGATGGGAAGTCCGAACGTGATTAGTG
The DNA here is from genome assembly GCA_030765085.1 of Allium cepa. Classification (NCBI taxonomy): domain Eukaryota; kingdom Viridiplantae; phylum Streptophyta; class Magnoliopsida; order Asparagales; family Amaryllidaceae; genus Allium; species Allium cepa. Next base: position 679,301,667 of record CM060942.1, read on the forward strand.
AATATCCGGATTGCAAGGACTTCTTTGGAAGTGCCTTCGGTTCTGTTCGATCCCGGAACAGACTTGTATGGATTGTATGTCTGACATTACAAATTGAGATATAAAGCCGATTTCTTTCAAATATATTTCTGTTGGTGGCGGAGAATTTATTCTCTTAGCTTAACACCCTTCTCTGAGACGTACGAGCTCAGAGGTTATATAGTTGAAGGTTATCAGCGATATATTCCCAATTTGGTAATGTGACATGCTGAGTGTTGCTGTGAAATGATCATTGTGTTGATTATTTATGATAGGATCATTTGTTTGATCGTCTATCTTGGTGATCATTTCTATGATCATTTGTTGACCCAAAGCACAGCTTTTGTATAAAGCGTGTTTTTGTGGACGAGACTTCGTCGAGCCTCATACCCCGGAAATGGTCAAAACAGGAAAGATGCGGCAAGGTTATGAAGGGTAGCTCCCTTTAGGGTATGTGCATTTCCTTCTGGATAGAGGTGGTATCATGGTATGGAACCCAGATATTTAACCTATTTGGTTACTACGAATTTATTACTTTGTGGTTGTTGGTTATCGGGATCCCGTGAGAAAGGTCGTTTACGATCGGGGGATGACATACTCGTGTCAGTAGTTACCCAGTTAGGGGTAACCCGGCCTTGTGTTGGCAGAGATCCGGTTTGGTTCTCGGGGACGTCCTTCCAGAGGCGTTCTCATGTGGCAATGGGAAGTTCCTTGGCCTGACCATTTGTTGGAAATCCAATTCCCAATACGAAACCCTGTACAGTGTTAGTTGTAGAACCTGCCATTTACTTATGGCGGCGCCCCACTGTTTAGATGGTAGCTATAGTAGGCATACGATAATGGTCGTATGTTGGCTAAGATTTATATCTTTACTTTCGAAATATTTTTCTACACTATGCACTAGTAATAATATCAAATGTTCTTTTTAATACGTATCAAGCATCTTTGACTATCATAAGGAGAAATCTCCTCCGATTCTGCGTTTGCATTGTGTGTGTGTGCGGGAGGCCTTATGGTAGTCTCATTTTTAAAAAGCATTGCGAATTGACTTTGAAAATCTTTTATTGAATGTTTTTAAAGATAAACTATTTTTGTTGCTCACACCAGTCCCACGACTGATCCGGAGTTTATTGTTTCTTTCCTAAACTCTGGATGCTCATTATTTTCTACACGAGCAGTCTAGAGGTGGGTTTTTCAGATAGTCAGATTAGTAGGTTATCTGGAGTTAGTTCAGTCTTTGGTTCGCACCAGTCTTGCCTAGCTTGGTGCATTGTTATGGGGGTTTCGAGCTATTGCTGGATTAGTTCTTGGAGATGGAGTTCAGATTTGGAGTTCTTCATTGAAGACTATCTTAGAGTTATTTTGTTCCGCTGCTAGATGTTATCTATTTTTTTTTTCCGCTGCTGTTTTATTGTATCATATCTCTGATGTATATTGATATCTATTGGATCATCTGTTGTATCAGATATTGTATCAAAGCCGTATATCAATGTATTATTCTTTTATTCCGCTGTGTTGTTTACTTAATGATTGTTATAAGCTCCGGCGAATCGGATTTGAACGGTCGAATCTATGGCATCGAATACGATATGAAGTATGGATGTCGATTTTCGAGCGGGCAAAATTCAAAACGTTACATTATAAGCATTGTCGTACAGTTTGCATATAACACTCCAGTACCACGTCAGGGGATAGAGATGCACCGTGATACGACAACACTAAACCAAAATCATAGTGGTCTCATATAGGGATAAAAGTATGACAAGGCATGTAAGGCAATGCCCAAGGTAGGATACTATTTGTTCGGGTTGCAGGCATGGTGGTAATGCATCGTAGCCACGGTCGCCCACCGCGTCCATCCATCCCATATCGAGTCAAAGGGAGGTTAACCCAAAATCAAGGCGCACCAATCGAAACCAACAATAAGAGTAATAGTTTGGACCAATTCCAAAGAACATCGAAGAATGGATGTCCGCTAGGGGTAGCTAGCCCACTTGGCTCTATCAAGCCATCTTGTTCTAGTCATTACAAATTGGTACAAGTGCCCGGGTCTATCCATCTTCGTTCTCTTTCTTCAAATCTAGCAAACGTATGCCAAATCCAACCACATTATTCTAGAGTCTGCTTCATGTACATAGTTGTTAAAATGGTTCCTCCAATATTGACAGAGAGTGTGCCAATCAGAGGCCTCGGTCTTTTTAACAACCAAACGTCATTTTACACACCGATCAATACATTTACATTTTGAAAATGATTCATACTTGATATCAAAATATCATGTTCTCTTCAAAATCAATTTCATTTTGAAATCATCATATTTACTCAGAATTTACAATTTCACCTAAACATCATTTTCACCTCAATATCTCAATTTCGCTTCAAAAATTGTTTCGAATTTCAGTTTAGGTTATAACTATATTTTAAACCGATTCGTATTTAAATCAACGATTTAAATGTAAACATTCCAGCCTTAACTAGATTGAATTTTTAGAAAATAGTTTGAATAGTTTTAAATAGTTTAAAAAGTTAAAATAATTTGATATAAAATCGTTTGATAAAATGGTTTACATATTAAAAATGGTGTACATAGGAAACAGTTTGGAAAATCAAAATAATTTGAATTTTTAAAAAGATAGATTTTAAATAGTTCATGTTAGAATAATATACTTGAAAATAGTTTCGAAGTCAAACCGATTCAAATCCCAATCTTTCACTCAAATCAATCTCAATTCCCATTTCAATTTAAATGGATTCAATTCTCATTTCAATTCGAATTAACTTCCATTTCAAGTTCAATCCAATTTTCAATCTTAAACTATTTCGGATATATATATATATATATATATATTGTTCAAATTCAATTTCAAAATATCCATTTAAATCAGTTAGTTCAAATTAAACTTCCATTTTTGAAATTAGATTCAAATCTTAAAATTTATTCCTTTCTTGGGTCCAAATTTGAAATATTAGTTTACATCACTTTTACCTAAATAGCTTCAAAGTTCAAGTTAAAAGTTCAACCCTTCAAAAAAATTCAATTTCTATAACATAAGTTATATTTCAGTCATAACTTCAATTTCCAAGTTAAATTGTTTAAAACCATTTCTTTTAACAATTTTATATTCAACATTTCAAACTCGAATTATATATATATATATATATATATATATATATATATTGTTCAAATTCAATTTCAAAATATCGATTTAAATCACTTAGTTCAAATTAAACTTCCATTTTTGAAATTAGATTCAAATCTTAAAATTTATTCCATTCTTGAGTCCAAATTTGAAATATCAGTTTACATCACTTTTACCTAAATAGCTTCAAAGTTCAAGTTAAAAGTTCAACCCTTCAAAAAAATTCAATTTCTATAACATAAGTTATATTTCAGTCATAACTTCAATTTCCAAGTTAAATTATTTAAAACCATTTCTTTTAACAATTTTATATTCAACATTTCAAACTCGAATTCGAAATTAATTCAATCTTTATGTTATCCCATTTTTTGGTCAAAACTGGAATATCAACAAATTGGTAAGGAATGTTGGATATCGGGGTTAAGCTCCGATCGGGACGAAATTGATTGGAGATGATGATGAGGATTAGGAGAGGCTACGTTTCAAATCTCAGGTTAACTAGAGTTCGTCTGAAGGAGATATGATCGATGCAAGGTAGGAGGGACATACTATTTGAACTCCACATGGCTCATTCAGCATTCCCAACACAAGGGATCATTCGGCATTCCCAGTATAACATCCATTCGGTAGTACCGAGACCGAACCACCACCGATCCAAACCCTCTCCAAGCAAGGCCGGTCCAAAGCATAGCCGAACCAGACCTCACTACTCCACTACCTGCCGAATCAAACCCAAAGTGCCACTGCCGAACCAACCTACTTCCCTCCACTGCCGAACTAACCTACTTCCCTCCACTGCCGAAACACCCTACTTCCCTCCTACTGCCGAACCAACCCTACCGAACCAACTCCATGCACTACCGGACTAACTACTACCGGACCAACTCCATGCCAAGCCAAGCCACTCACCGCCGAACCAAGGCCTTGCCGAACCAGTACTGCCAGGCCAGATTGCTTCAGCCCAGGCCCACAACAGCTATATACATCCAAGACCCCTGCCCCCAGCCTCACTCTATAAATAGAGGGGCAGGGGTACAACAATGGGGGACAAGTTGGAGAGCTCAGGCCTGGAAGGAACTTTCAAACAACTTTGATATACTTGTAATCAAAGTTTTGTACTTGTAATCGGATCGGAAAAGGAGAATAACATATAAAGTGGATGTAGGCACATTCTGGCCGAACCACTATAAATCTGTGTGTCTTTTACAGTTTAGTCCCTGTTTTTTACGTATTTGCATAAACCGTCCAAATCACTACGAACAACGTAAAATCAACTAAATCATACGACTTGGAGGTGTTTGCCCATTTTTTGTGCAAACATATTTGGGTTATTTGCTCAGATCTGTGATTTGTGTTTGAATATTGCTGATTTGTATTCATACACTGGTGCTTTCACGGTATTTTATTCTGCCAAATGTATGAAAAGGATGAAAGAGGGTTTGGTGATTTAATTTTGGAATTAAATAAGGAAGCTTTTAAAAAAGGAAATTGAAAAGATTTTATGGTTTTTTTTAAAACATATTCTCTCTCTCATCCTAATTCACGTTTTGATTTAGACAGGCAATATTTCCTTCTTTCTTTCTTAAGCTTTCCACCACTCCTTTAATAGCATCATGAAAATAAAATTTCATAAAAAAAATTTAAACAAAACAAATAAATTCAAGATGGTTCTTGTTTCTTGATCCTTGCAACATCTGGAGGCTGATTTCTGGATGTAGGAGGTTTGATTCATTGTTCATGGTACGATTCATTGGCTACATTTAAAGGAAAAATTCAAAATTTCAAGGTGTAGTTTAAAGCTTTGAAATTGAAGCATGATCTTCTTATTCTAGTAATTTTGATATAATTTTTTAATGAATAAAATTGAATATCATAATTTATATGTGTATAATATTGTTTTGAAAATGGTTTATGTAGTTTGAATTATTTACTATATGAATTGATTTTTTATTTAGATAAATCAGAGTGTAATTCTTTTGATTTGAAAGTTTATATGTTTTTATTGTTTGCGTTTGTGCTATAATAGAAACTTACATATGATTAAATGATGATTTGATAATAAATTGATTACAATATATTTCTAAATTTGTTACCCTATTTGACATCACGATTGTTCACCCGCTTTTTGGCAAGGCAGCATACAGGCAAATTCAACCCAATCGGCTGCACGGTTATCGAGGCTGGAATGTCGGGGACTTAGTTACAAATGGATAGACGATCGATTACAGATAGTAAACATGAGTATGAGGCTAGGAATTAGCATAATCGATGGATAAACGATGCAGGGTACTTGGAGTATGGATTTTTGACAAAGGTTGAGTTGCTTCGAGATGCCCATAGGTTTACTTCGGGTTTTCATGAGGTTTGCTTTGAGTCGGAGAAGTGCTGATTTTGGGTCAGCAAAGGAGGGATTGATATATGGAGGGGTTGGCATATGCTTTGGGTCAGCGTAGCTCTAACCTTGGGTCCACATTGCATTGACTTCGGGTCGGCAAAGGTTTGGATAGGTCAGGTCGGCATATAGGAGTTCTTCGAGTTGGCACTTGAATAGCTTGGGGACGGCAATGAGAAGGCTTCGGGTCATCATCAAGGCAACTTCGGGTTGGCATGTTAGCAACTTGGGGTCGGCAGCGATGAACGATATGGGCTCGACTATGGTTTTAGCAGGCTCGTATGAGTGAGGAGGCCCTATAGCTGGGATTTCACCTATAAATACAGCAGGCGTGGCTTCAGGATATAGATTCTCATTATGCTTCTCTTCATCTTCTTCTACAAAAAGCTACTCTGCCATTTTTGTTTCAGAAATTCCGAATTATAACTAGAATCGGATTTTAGTACAATAAAAAGGAAATTTCTGGAGTGGACGTAGGCCGGAGTTAGCGAACCACTATAAATCTTGTCTTTCTTACTGCTTTTATTCTAATTTTGATTATTCTTCATATTATACTCTCTACATATACTCTACCTGTGACCTGTGACTGGATATTGGTGCTTTCACTTGTTATTAGGTGTTGGTGGTCAATTTTGACGCCAACAACAATCATCCTTCTTTAAGTGTTCAAAGGATTTTAACGTATTGCTTAATTCCGTATATATCACCTTTATTTTTATAATAACAATGAAAAAAAAATTATTCATTCATATAGATTGTCCTTAGATTTGAAAGTTTATTTGTTCTTATTATCTGCATCGTATTGTAATTGAAACCGAGACACGATTAAAGGATGCTTTGAAAATAAATTGATTACAATAAATTTATAATTTTTTTACCATATTTGACATGACTGATACTTTCATTATGTATTTAAAGGATTGTTAATATACTGCTCAGTTTAGTATGTTTCACTTTGTGTAAAAAACATTTTTCATATAGGTCGAATCTCTTGATTTAATTGTATACATATATATTTTATTAACTAATTTAAGTTTACATAAGCTCATAAATACATCAAAAAATTTAAGTGTAATATGGTTTATTTTGAATTAATTAATAAGTTTTGGGTTAATTTTGTACACAATTAATTACATCTATACGTATATACGTACATATAAAACTTAATGTTTATATTTCAAATTGTATAATTTAAATGCTTTATTAATATTAAACTATTTTAAATGAGGTAGCAGTATGCATACGAATTGTTGTTTGCCATTCTTATTCTTATGTTATAATGATTCATTGATTATTAATTGAATGCTGCATAAATCAAGTTTGTCAAAAGGGGAAAGATGAATCAATCGTCTTTGTCATCTTTTATTTCTTTCCCTTTTGTCCCTTGTGTGATTGCCTTTAAACTTATTCTTATTCATTCATATACATCATGTTATCAATTGATCATACTCGCCTTATGTTTAATGATTCTGTCACACAATTAAAGAATGAACATACTTGATATATTCAACTTATTTTTATATCCCATTCTTGATTGTTTTATAATTAAATTAATAAAAAAAAAATATGGTATTAAATAAAATACCGATTTTATTTAAAAGAAATTTAGATAAGATATAAATACATTTAGAGTTCATAGGCTCATAAATGATCCAAAAAAGCTAATTTTTTTTTAAATTCAGTCATTTCTTTTGCTGCAAGCTGGCCCAGTTCCTTCACTAACCGCCTAATTTAGGAGCCCTGGGCCGCCCACTTGGATCCACTCTTACATTCTTCAATTACCTCCTTGATAATCGTGATAATATCCACTTGATGTGCTTGTCAATGTAAGGACTCTTAGTCACAATCCCAGATCATGCCCCTATGGTAACAAACTGTTGGCCTAGGTGACAAAAAGGGGCTTGGGCTTACGACCATTCACTAAAATCCTATATTGCACGTCTAATATAATAAAAGTGTCACATATCTAGAGCGCGACCCCGTGATTTGGTCCCCAAGATGGACACTAACTATTGAACTCAAAAATGGGCATCAACACCCACTAGAATCTAGTAAAGATTAAATAAAGAATTAAATTAAAACAGAGCAAAAATCATAAATCAACACATAAAGTTTTATAGTAGTTGGGCAATCTTGGCCTACGTCCATTTCATATATTTATTGATCTTGCACATGATTATGATTACAAGAATGTTTGGATTAGCTGGCATCCGTTAGCACAAAAGTGAAGAATAAAAATGGCAGAACCTCGACAGTAGAAAGCAAGATCCCTTTTCTAACGCCATGCTTGCTATATTTATATTGGAAGACTTGTATGGATCAGGCCGAAATTTCGGCATAGGAACCTCTATGCCACGACGAGGAAACACAAGAATTTTCAAGCCTATTGGGGCCCACGATAGGGATCAACCATGGTCGCTAATTTGGTGTCCAAATGGGGTGCAATCCCTCTAATATCCATATTTCGTGTTATTCTGTCTTACGATTTGTGTTATATCGCGTTTTCTGTGAAGTGGCGTTGCATGTCTTCTGATTTCAACTGATCCCTTTAGAGGGACAGGAGCCGATCTCTTTAAAATATCCCATGATGTGCGATTCCTATGAGATGTTCCACATGTTGTAGTAAGCTTGTGCTCCAAGTTTCATGTCAATTGGATGAATAGAACTTGGGTTATTGCTTGTCTTCTATTGGTTGCACTTGTTTGGCTGAAATATGCCGATCCCTCCAGTACGATCCCTTTTATACCGATCTCTTTCTTAGGTGAAGTAAATTGCTCATAACTTGAGCATGCAAACTCCAAATGATTTGAGATTTGAAATATAGCCTCATGGGACCTTCCTTGCCACTCTACATCGACCTCACACAATTTAGACAAAAATTGAGGATATGTGCCGATCCCCAAGGGGAAGGGATATGCACCGATCCCCTGGTTGGGGAGATATTAATCCATACTTGTAATATTTTAGAGAGTCTATCTCTTGGTCTTGATTGATTGGCGCTTCATATCATTGCTTGCACTTTACCTCACAATCATCGCTCTATGCTACTGGCCTTAATGATAGTCGAGTCTAACTTGTCCAGTCAGCTCGGATATAGCTGGATCAAAGTGCTGGATAAAACTAGTCTAATCTGGTTCCCTCTAACTCCAAATCATATCACAAAGCACTTCATCATAGACAATTAGATAATATCTATTAATATATATATATATATACACACCGATATTTCCCATATAGCTCAATCATCCATGAGTTTGCTCTATCCCGAGCATCCCCTCGCGTAAGTATAATCCCAATATCCTAGTTTCCATCACTTAAGTCACATCTACTTACAATGAATAACCGAATAAGTATCACATCGGCATCCCATACCACCGCCTGATGCTCAATCGTTTATTCAATGTTCATAAACTACACTCAATCTCCACAACATTTGTAGAAAGAATAACTTTAGAAATATTACCAAAAGTCTCTTGCTAGACGATATTATAACTTCATTTATTCAGTTTCCTCATCACACAAAATTAAAATCATCATAAATAAAAATATCACAAAAATAGCAATATCATGAGTCCATATAGAAGGACGTCATCACCATATTATATCAAAACACTAATCAAATCAATATCAACAGTGAATCGTTCATATCATTTAAATCAATAAGGAAATAATGAAAAACTAAAAATGCTGAATAAAACCTCATAAACCGTATTTATAACTTTTAAATTATCTTTAGAACCAAATTTACTTTAGATAATTAAAGCCTTTTAATAAAATAAAGCATTGAATTAAATTAAATCCTTGAATTTCATTATAATTTCCATCATCTCCGTATAATGTAAATATAATTGTCAAAATATTTACTACACAAAATCATTAAATAACATATATATATATATATATATATATATATATATAACGTTTAAATGATTTATAGAATCAAATCTATGCATCAATGTCCCGCTATTACCCCGCTATAGCCATACTATATCTCATAGCGGGTTTCTGCCGCTACAATTTTTCATATAGCCTCAAAAATAGCCTTTCCACTTTAAGCCCCGCTGTTTCCGCTGTATTCTATCATTCCCGTTATATTCCGCTATATCTTCTTTAAAAGAAATGAATTGAAAAATAACAATTATACATTATAAAAATTATGAAATTAATCTATTTAACTGAATTTTTTAATATATTTTCAGAAATGGAAATACTCTAATATTCTACTAAATTCAATTATGTTATATAACAGTTTTATGTTTATTTACAATATATTCGCATATGTTTTTATTAAAATTATTTATGTATTAATTATAATTCAATTGAATGTTGATTTTTCATTTACTTACCATTATATATTTGTAAAACATTAAGTGCGAGTTTTATATGCCATTTTAGAGTCATACATTTTATCCCGCCATATCCCCACTGTATCCACGCTGTATCCCTGCTATGACTTTTTGCATCTTCGCTGCATTGAATCTGCCGAGCTCTTTAACAGCACGGAATCAAATACTTAAATTATGTTGCTAAGGGCACTCAGTTCCCCTTATTCTAATACCATAGAAAAAATAATAAACGCCATAAAATTTCTATGCTTCCTTATATCGAAGTCATTCCACACAATAATCAACCATCGCATAAAGTCATTTTGCATGGCGAACAAATGCCGACCAACACCATTTTTCATGCCCATTAATTATTGAACTACATTTGTTCAATGGTTTATCGTTGTGGAAAATGGTGTTGGTCGACGGTTGTTCGTCATGTAAAAAAGAATAAAAAATGATGCATTTAGTAGCCCCTTAAAAAGTCTGGTATTAGGAAGTGTATAGTATAGAAACTTATGGTAATTTTTAGCATTGATATGAGGAAGAGAAAAATAAGGTGCCCTCGGCAACAAACTATTTAAACTATCCTTTAATCAATTAATTTCTTTTAATAAATAAATAATAAAATTCTTTATAAAATAACACACACACAGATATATATATATATATATATATATATATATATTTCATTTATATGTTTTTTCAAAACACTCTTTACTTCATATTTTATTATATTTAATTATATCACATATCTTATTATTTTTATTTTTTCTTTTTTTCTTTTTAAGGCGGAATAGATCACTGGTTAAATCACAAGTGGACCACTGGTAGTCGACGGTAGTTGGTAGACCTATCGATCGAAAGCATTTTGAAGTAAAATCGTAGCATTTTATGGATCTAACCCACCTCTTCCTTACATCTCCTATGATTATATGCACAGACATCCGATCATTTATACCCAAACCAAACATAGATATATATGAAATAACATGATTCAACGTAGAATTGTGAGTGTATAAACTCACATGTACGTTCCTCTTCAACTTTCTCTCTTTTCCAACTCTTTGAGCTCCAACGTAGTAACCAAACTCAAATCCCTTCTCACCGTAAGTGCACATGACTGTCGAGATACATATACTCAAATTCAGTGACTTTTAATAATTTATTTGGTTATTTTAGAATTTGAAAGAGGAAGATTGCTGGGAGAAAGTACCAGGATTAGGAAAAGTGAACAAGAAGATATACATGAATTTTCATTTGATGAAGGAATGGAGAAATCCTGAATTGGAAATGTTCGAAGACGTGAATAATCAGGATATTAGAATTTTGGACTTGGGCATAAATCCATTGGTTTGGGCTTTTTGGCTAAAGGTTGGGTTAGTAAAACGTATGTATTTTTTTCATTATTTCATTTTTCATAAACTATTTTCTACTAAATTCTTGTTTACAGTACTTAATTATGTACCCAACATTATAATAGTTTCTAGAATTTATTTTCACATTTCAATTTATTTAAATTTTAAATAATCCATATTCACATTTTAAGCCCATTTATTAATTAATTTCCAAATTAATTTATTTCACAATCTTTTAGACAAATAATTATTATCAGAACCATTTAATTTTCTCACTAATTACTTTATTATAAAATTTCAACATTCCTTATTAAATCCAAAATTGTTCTTATTTAATCTATAAAGATATGTTTTAGCCAATTAAATAATTATTATTAACCTTTGTTAATTACCCATAAATACCAGGTTGTTACACGCGAGCTCGCCCATAGACTTCTACCCTGATCGAGGACCTTATTGGACACATGGTCTATGCCTTGGACCAGTGCGAATTAGATCTCAGCATAGGAAGCCAGGAAGTGACAATGATGAACCTTTGGATCCCCACATGGGTGAACACCATTCCAGATGGTGTTCCCAATAAAAAAAATCAAAAATATTCTTGGAGAAAATGGTGACTTGAGTAAAGTGATTAAGATCAACATGAAAACTAGACCTGTAGGTCAAGGCAGAGTTGGTGGAATTCCTTACGAAAAGCACAGATGTGTTCTCTTTGGGGAATGCTGATATAACCACATTAATTCCTTAGTTATATTGCATGCCCTCAACATCAACTTTAAAGCTCGCCTTGGCCATCAATAAAGAAGGTTGCTTAACTAGTGAGATATAATGTGTTAATAATAAAGGTAGAAAAGCTCCACGACAATGGACTCATCCAAGAATCTGAATACCACATATGGGTTGCTAATGCAGTACTTGATCGAAAACATAATGGGATTTGGAGAACCTTCATTGAATTCTCCGACCACAACAATGCATGTCCAAAATATAGCTTTCCTCTACCGTGCATTGAGCAACTCATGAACAGAACTAGTGGACATGAATTGCTTACATTTATCAACGCCTATTTCGAGTACAATCAAATATTTCCATGCATGGTCTAAATCATGTACACATATTATTCATAACCCATATAGGACTCTACTATTATAGGGAAAGCACTTTAATCTCCAAAATGCTTGGAAAACTTATTAATGTCTCGTCACAAGATGTTCGTAGAATAAATCAAAAGGTCGATGGAAGTCTACGTCAACGATATGCTGGTTAAATCTAAGAAAGCAGTTGGAAACGTACAAATTACTTTTGATACTTTCGACATACTTTGCAAATATAACATGAAGTTAAATACAAAGAAATGCATCTGTGCTTCTATAGAACTTGAATCATATAGGGTGCATAGGAAGTGCCAAAATAATTAGGCAAATCACAACAAGATTCAAGCTCTATAGGATATGTAGGTCCCATACCATTAAGCAAGCATGAAAACCAAATGAGATGTCGGTGCTCAACCGCTTCATATCTTGGACCACTGACCGGTACATCCCTTTCTTTGACCTCATACTGAAAGGGAAATTGCTTATAAGGACTGATGAATGCACCAAGGCATTTAAAGAACATAAGTATCATTTACCATCTCCTTCCGTCCTTTCCCAGGCCACAAACGGGAAAGATCTCTACGTGTACCTTATGATCACTGACCACGCGATCAACGATGCCCTGGTATAAGACAAAGAATGAGCTCAATGATTAATATATTGCATTTGTAAATGATTGTTAGGTCCGAAAACAAGGTTATTTAGGTTAGAAAAGCTGGCTTTCTGCTTGCTCTTGGCTTTTCGCAAATTATTCCCCTATTCCCAAGCATATCCCATCAAAGTCCCCACCAACCAACCTCTAAAACATGTATTGATCCACCCCAATATAGTGGTTAGCCTCTTGAAGTAGGTAATGGAGCTTATTGAGCATCACATCATATTCCACTACGACAATTCCAATAAAGTCCACTTAGTCGATTTTATTTTAAATTGTTCTATCCTAGAAAATTGTTGTGAAGTGGCACCCTCCAATCAATGCTCTTAGCAATTATTCATGGTGGGGCATCCTATGAAAAAGGGGAAGCAACCAGCATTGCCTTGTCAACCCTAACAAACAAGACATTTGCTTTATTGTATGATTGAACTTTAAGCAAACCAAAAATAAAACTGAATACGAGGCCATCTCAGTTGGCCTTAGGATGGAAAGATAACTCAAAAATGAAGCAATCTAGGTACATAGTGACTCCTAGCTACTCATCATTCAAATCATCAAGCGATTCCACAAAACATTATCCATACATGTCGTTGTAGCCAAGAAGCTTGTTAACACCTTCTTAGATTTCAAGCTAGAACAAACATCTTGAGAGAAGAATGCCAAGATCGAATAACTGGCCAATGCAACAATGCCGACAAGTAATCCAGAGGAGAACAAACCCTAGGTTCTGTTGGAGATTCGAAGTGCCCTATGTTTTAAACATGGGGAAACCACAGTGAAATTAAGCAATGATCATATCGATAGTTAGATGGATTTGCTCTAAAATATTTGGTAAGTGGGGAACTACCAGGAGAATGCAAGGAAGTAAAAAAATTCCTTTGTTGGGCACTCGACTACATGTCATGGATGACAATCTCTACCAGAGGGTTATTCCACCCCGCTCCAACATTGTATCCCAAAAGCAGAAGCCAATCAAGTCCTTAAATATTTTTATGAGGGTCTGTGAAGACCATGCTGGAGGTAAAATACTTGCAAAGAAGGTATCCCAGTAGGGATTATTACTGTCGGGAATAACAAAGACTCCATAAAATATGTTAAGAAGTGTGATCGTTGTCAACGATTCGCCAACATCCCAAAATCTTCCCCTAACTTGTTAACTCTTGTGACCTCCCTGTGGCTATTCAACACATGGGGGATCAATATGATCGGGAAGCTATCAAATGCAAAAGGAGGATATAACCATGCCAAAGTCACCATCGACAACTTCACTAAATGGATCAAAAAGGAATCCCTCACTTTGGCCATTATATCCAAGATCCTCAACTTCATCAACAAAAATATTGTGTATTGCTTCAAACTCCCTACGAAGAATATTACCAATAATGAAAACCAATTTGAGAGTGGTCAGTTCCAAGAGTTTTATGGAAGAAACTAAATTGAGAATTGTTTCTCCTCTATCACCCACCTTTATGCAAATGTATGTATGGATGGATCAATAAAATAATCAAATCAACCTTGAAGAAGCGTCTCACTAAAGCCAAGGAAAACTGGGATGAAGGCCTACGACTTGTACTATAGTCGTATAGAAGCTCAAGCCAAACCTTAACAAACATTCACCATTATCGTTAGCTTATGTGTATGAAGAAACGATGCCCATAGAGGTAAATGTCCCTTCGCCCGATGCCTCCTAATAACTCTAAAAAATGAAGAATTGTTGTAAGTCAATCTCAACGCTCTAGATGAGCGAAGAGTGGAAGTGGTATTCCGAATGGAAGCATTCTAAAGAAAGGCCGCTAAGCAGTATAACCACCAGGGTTAGACAATGGAATTTCACAGCGGGCGACCCCATCCTTCAATGAGGCTTTTCCAACACAAAATACCTATCTGACAGTGTTTTGAGACCTAATTAAGAGTGGGCATGTGTAGTTAGCACTACCCTAACTAATAGAGCAAACCCATCCAATTGACACCAATATTCCACATACATGGATTCAAGATCACTTCCAGGTCTGCTATATTAGTAAATCCTTGTAAGTCCGAATTATATGGCATGGAATAACATGTACGCCATACTATAAAGCGATAAGCTATTATAATTTCCTATGTTTATGTGAAATAAATGGGTTACATCAATCTTATAACTATGTCTAATAGCTCTAAGATAAAATTATAAGAGGCCACCCTAAGAGGGCACATGCATGCATTGCCTTTGACCTTGTTAGGGCAAGCCAAGGTAATAAACCTCCATGAGAGTGCAAGAACTCCACGAAGCTCTTGCTCGTGCTAGAGAAGTACAACGACCTCCCATCCCTTTAAGGATACGCAATCCAAACAATGCTTTCGTCCATTTCAAGGACACTTGTTCATGGATAAAGACACCATCCAAATTCCCAATTCATGTATCTGTGGTGTACTGCCACGTGAGGATGCACGAGCCAAACAATGCTCCGGTTTATGCTGGGGGCAACCGGTGCATAGATTTTGTGGCTACCTATGTTATGCTCCTGATTCATGCATCCATGGAATACTTATCCATGAGGATGCATGAGCTAAACAACGCTCCCGTCTATACCGGGGACATTGATGCATAGATGGTGAGACCATCATGTTATGGTCCCAATTCATGTGCCGTTTATGTGCTACTCTATTAGAATATGCAAATTAAACCACGTTCTCATCAATGCTGGAGGCATCTATGAACCGATAACATGACTACCCACGTAGTGTTCATTAATCCTTCGTTTATGATATTTCTCATTCTGTCAAGAGAGGAGCAAGGCATGGTGCAAAGGAAGGGCATAACTAGTAGAATTAAGGTTGTTCTCTAGGGACATCATGTAATTTGTTGTGTACTCTTAACTCTGCTAACAATCTTGTTTTAAATAAAATATATTTTTGTTTATAATTCTATTACATGTATTGTTATATTATGATATAAGTAATGAATTAATAACATTAAATATCTAAGTAGAAAATCTTTAGGAGTAGTGTTTCATCGGTTGTAGTTACGAATGAAATTGTAACCATGAGTATTGAATGGATATAAACTAAAGCACCAACTCCTTAAATTTTCCTAGTTGAGCTGTATTGAGAAAATGATATCGATACATCTATTGATACTAGTGTACATAATGCTCTCCATAGTTTGATGTTGATTTACTCATGACTATTAGGGGTACCAAAGGGTTACATACTTATGATGCTTTGAATTAGCACAAAATGACTCGACAAGAGTCTTATATTGGTTATTATAAATAGGTCAAAATAAAATATCTCTAAGTAAGGACGTATAGTCTTCTAACTTGAGAGTACCGTCAATCTTGAGTACACAAGCTGTACTTTGACTATGGTCAACCATATGGAAAAGTGACCTTGTTTCGACCATAATAGCGTACACATTGAACTACTCAAGAGAGGATTTGTCTCCTTCATTATAGAAGGTTCATATGATCATAATTGCTAAACGACTTCAAAAGTAAAAATATCTGGCCAGAGTAAAACGGTTAATCGATAAATGTTATTGGATTGAACCATGAACTTCGAAAGTTATTGGCGCAACTAAAATGGATATTAATAGAGTTTTTGACCTTAGGACAAACTCTAGATATCAAAGTGATATATGGATGATGAAAAGAATATGTGTATAAATCGTCGTTAGTAGGTGATCTTATATTAAATAAAAAATTCGTTTTCACCTAAATGGTATGTTAGCTTGAACTTAACCCTATATCGTGCTTCAAAAAGTCCATTCATTCTTGTGTATTTAAATTATTTGAATATTGAATGTGGATCGAGTTCACAAGAGAGTTAATATAATCACGTTATTGGTTATATGAGAATTCTATAAAGGATGAAATTAATTTATAATTTTTTTTAAATTAATATAAATGTTTAATTAATATGTGGCTATTTCAGTTATTTCTTTCAGTCTTAAAATTGGACAGAATGATGTATAAACATAATACGACGGATTGATCGGTTTAGGAACTAGGAATTGATTAATTAAATGATGATTCAAATTGGTGTTAAAAGGGGTATTGATCTAGCTTGGTCATCCCAAGGTCGACAATATATGGGCTAGAGAAAGACTAAACCAAGTCTTTATAAATCTAGAGGAAGAAGGGTAGGTAATGGTGATGGCTCATTGCTATAAATTTCCTAGCCTCAACACCAACATGAGTACACTTTTTTAGCTCTCTCCTTTCATTTTTAGGCCCCAGCCCCCACCCTGCCCCTTGGTAAAGCCTACTTTTCAATTTTACAACATGAAAAGAAGGAGGTGACAGTGGTGCTTGAAGACGAAGTTATGAAAAAACAACGTACCGACTCTCGACGAGATCGTTTCGATAAATGGTAATACTTTTGATTATGTATATATGCATCAAGAAAATAGGCTGAAGGGCTTCTCAGCACATGATAATAAATAATTAAATTTAAGAATAAAAGATAAATGATTATATTAGTTTTTTGAAGGAAAAAAGGAAAATGTTAAATGATAAATGTTCCTAAAATTAATTATTATGTAGTGCTATCCAAAAAAACTATGAAGCCTTTTAAAAGGAAATCCCCTATGTATGTGTTCACAATCATGTCTATTTATTATATGATAATTATGTTAGGATCGTAAATATAACCTAGGGGAATGGGGTATTTAAAATTATTTTCATAGTTAAATAGATATATAATAACTCGGAAACGTATTTACCCAGCTTCGGCCACTAACACGTTAGTGTCTGCTGCTGCTACTCCCAAAGATACTATTATAATTATATACTTGAATGCTTACAACACATATAAACTTGCACTTGCAGCTAAAATTAATAAACAAATTTTATACCTAATCATTTTGCATCGACTTTGTCCCCAGGTCAAGAATTTTCGAACTACAAACCATAGTTCAATCCTAGTTAAAACCAGAGTTTAAAATGTAAAAGAATAAATAAAAAAAGGAAGGGAATTTTTTAAAGGATAAATTAAGCTAAAAAATTAGGAAAAAGGACATACGCTTTATTTTTTTCTTTCTTGGACAGCCCAAAGCTCATTCGTTACTTAAACCGTCTCTCTACTTTTCTCCACAAAACTCAATCGTCATCTTCATTTCCATACTCCTTCTCAACCTTCGATCTCAAAAATTAAACTCGATGTAGCCATGGTAGCTGAAACCAAAAGTAAATCATCTCCAACATAACTGTAAACATCAATATCGATGTACAACAGCATGAAATTCATTACCAATCGCTAAATCAAAAAATCTTAGCTTAACCTAAAATTGAACAGCAACACAAATTCATCAACATGAAATGAACAGCAACACAGACAATGACCACTGCTGGAATTTTACTGATTTCTGTTAGGAACTAAAGATAGTGGTCTTGATGACAACAACCTTTATGACTTATTTTATTATAAATTATATACTAACACTATTGTCTAGATATATATGAATAATATTATGCAGGATATATATAAGGCAGGTACTGATTATTGAAGACTGTACAGTATAAAGATCAAGAATGAAGAAATCAAGTTTGAAGACTCAATAGTATCAACATCAAGATTTCAAGATATGTGTCTAGTTTTTGTTAAAAATTCATAATAGCATGGAAATCTTCATTTTGAATTTCATTTAGGATGGAACCCATTTCTACCTTCTTAGTGGCTTACAAACCCACGGCAAGTAGCTTACAAACCTACGACAAGTGGCTTACAAACCCACAAACATCCAGGTTTTGTACAAGTTCTCGAGGTCCTGATGTGATGAGATATGCTACAGGAAGAAGCTTGCAAAACTACTTCAAAATGGTTTTTCAAAATGATTTTAAAAACTGTTTTTCAAAATGTTTTAGCCTTAAAACTATCTTTTCAAATGATTTTCAAAAATATGTTTTAGCCTTAAAATATCCTTTGTTTTTGTGTTTTAAAACATAGTAAAATTTGTTTATTTTACTCCAGAATCATTTCATCTTGCTTTCATTTCAATACCATTTTCAAAAAAAAAATTACATTATTTTTATCAAGGGGATGTCGACATCATGGGATACCCCATGTCGACATGGTGGCCGTTGAATTCAAATGTTTCAATTTTCAAAAGAAGTGTCTATTTGTTTAAGTATCTTCAAGAATGGTTATGACCGTTGGGGCTCTATAAATAGGCTTCACAAACGAATTTTTTAATCATCTATTTTCATATTTTCTTCACTTCTTCTTCTCCACAAATCCATGTTCTACAATTTTAATATTTTTAAGATCGTGCCGAAATTCTACCGAATTCTCAAGTGAATCAAATTAGAATCTCATTATTGTTTGATTCTCGGCCCTCTCTCGAAGATCAAAGTGCTATTCAAAGTTATAGGATCAATCTATAATCAAAAGCTTATCGAGTCTCTCTATAAGGTGTGGTTGTGCCTGGAAATCAATTGGGTAATCTTGTGGCCCATAAATCAAGAGAGTTTGCCCCAGACTCGTGCGACAGGAGGGTATCTCAAAGCTTTTATAAATTGAGGAGTGTAATCTCGACACTGGTTTAATAAAAATCTATATGAGGTGGTTTGCCTTGGCATAGGACAGGATGTAAGGTAACTCCGAACCAGTACAAAATCCAGTGTGTTCTTTTCCTTACTGCTTTTTATTTTCTTTCCGCGTCTGCGTTTGATTCTGTCATTGTTCTGTGATTAAGTTCTGCATTTGTTTGTTTCATAATTTCAATTTAGTTCATATAAGTCTTAGAATTCATTAAACACTATTCACCCCCCTCTAGTGTTAAATTAGCCTTAGGATCCTTAATCCGCTGTCCCTTTCAATTTCATGTCCTCACTTAAAGAAAGAGAAAACATTAAGAAGTGAATTTTTCGTTAAAAATGATGTGATGTTCAGTTCAACTACTATACATTTGAGGATTGATTTTGGACTATTTGAGTTAGAACTATTTGAATATAGCTTCTGTCGTAAAAATTGATGTTCGATTCAATTCAAGTAATATGCATTTAGGTGTTCAGTTTAAGTAGTATGAACACCTGATGAAATTTTCTCTCATGAGACGCTGACTATTGCTTGTATTATTTGTATTTTCTTTTTCTTACTATAGAAAATGCTTGTATTATTTTAAATGTTATTTACAACAAAACCGATCCCTACATATATGGAAAAATGATACCAAGTAGCTGTGTTATATAATATGATACACTATAAATTTAATTATTTAGTTCACTGTCATGCATGATAAAAGTGATACCAAATCAATGAAAACCCATATCTAGTAGCTATTTGATTCGAATTCATGCTTGGTTATTTTATAAATTATTTTAAATGTTATTTACCACAAAGCCGATACCTACAAATACAGAAAAATGATACCCAGTAGTTATGTTATGTAATATATGATGCATGATAAATTTAATTATTTGGTTCATTGTCATGCATGACAAAAGTGATACCAAAACAATCAAACTCATATCTAGTAGCTGGTTTATTCGAACTCATGCTTGGTTATTTTATAAATTATTTTAAATGTTATTTACCACAAAACTGATAGCTACAAATTCAGAAAAATGATACCCAGTAGCTATGTTATATAATATGATGCACTGTAAATTTAATTATTTAGTTCACTGTAATGCATGACAAAAGCGATAAAAAAACAATGAACATTCATATCTAGTAGCTATTTGATTCGAATTCATGCTTATGTTATTTTCAAAAAAAACTGATACCTAAATATATGAAAAAATGATACCCAGTAACTGTTTGGTATACTATGGTGCTTTATAAATTTAATTATTTAGTTCACTATCATGTATGAAAAAACTAATACCAAAACAATTCACACTCATATCTAGTAGCTATTTGGCTCGAATTCATCCTTCGTTATTTTATGAATTACTATAAATGTTATTTCCAATAAAAATGATACTTACATATACATAGAAAAGACACCCAGTAGCTGTTTGCTATAATGTGATGCTCTATAAATTTGATTATTTAGTTCACTGTCATGTTTGAAAACTAATATCAAAACAATGCAAACTCATATATATATATATAGTAATTTTCTGTTTCAACTTCATGCTCAGTTATCATATAAATTAATTTATATTTTATTTCCAACTAAATCAATACCTAGATATATGCAAAAATAATACCCAGTAGGTATTTGATATAATTTGATAACAACAATAAGACCAAACAACACTTCTACATCATATATTGAGTTGTCAATATTTCACCGTAACATAGTCTAAATTATATATTGATATCTAAGCTCATAGTTCTTCTCATAGTTCTACACATGACAACTCAACAAACAAATCATTGCAATCACTTCAAAACTAGAAAGGAAATAAAAATTATCACATAAAAATGATATAAATATCATACAAAAAATTGATACTGTAATTGTTTATACCTGAAATTGATATTAAAAGCGTGCAAAAATAGAACCTTAATTTATAATACCTAAAAGTGATACTAATAGCATACAAAAACTAATACTAAATTTTTACAAACCTGAAACTGACACTAATCGTGCCAAAAACTGATACCAAACATAAAATAATTTTAAATAAAATAACCAACATAATAACACAATAATTCACCACTTCCCATGCCACCTATTATTCTCAACACATAACAGTTAACTAAAAGTGATACTACATAACTAAGTTCAATTACAAATAGCAAATCAATGTACATATTAATATATGCTAAACCAATATACTTATACGATCGAGTTCAATTACATAAAATTGCTAAAAAAGACATACAACCAAGTATAATTCTCAACAAATTCATAAAAACATGAAAACTAAATCATATTTTCTTATAAGCTTGACAATTACACTTATTGTGACCATATTATTTGCATACTCCACATCTATTTTGCTGATTTTAAATATTTGCAAATCTTCATCTCTATTTAATAGCAGGCCTATCGATACTACATTTATTCTTAAGTAGCTTAATAACATCTTCAACACTTGCATCGACAATAGGCTTATCGAAATTAAGAATGTGATTTATAGCATTAGCAGATTAGAAGATCTGGAACACATACTGAACAAACCAATGATACAAATATTCACATTTTTGCCTTTACCGTTGAAAGTAGATTCTGTTCTATATGAAGATAGTAGTAACTAGGAAAGGCAGAAGAAAAAGCTTCATGAACACTTAAAATCAAACGTTGACGGCAATCCGATATAAAAACCAAATCACGATGTGACGCCCCACCTCTATACCCACGCTAGCCAAGAACACTCCGGAGTAGTGCTGTCAACTAGCACGGAGAATAAGGCTGTTGAGGAGCGACCATCCATGTAATTGCTTATCACACGGTGGCTATAAATAATCTTCGGATACAAACATAGAAATAATCATATCACAAATCAGTCACAGATATCCATATCACAAAGGCGGAAGAAGATATGAATATATAACTAACACATGAAAGTGTACATCAGAGTAGTGGTCAGTAAGATCCACGATAATACAAAAGAATAGCAACACGTGCTATACAAAAGAATACAACTATGAGTCTATATCTCAAGTGTATACAACAAAAACTGCTAATCTAAACAGTTAGCCAAAAGTCAGAGTGATGAATCCCTGGGAAGAAGTCAAGCAGAAGCACCTGTAACATCTCGGTCTGACCCGAGTATTATTTAAGAAAATAATAAACGGGTCAGTCTAGCTATAAATATCAGATGACATGATATAACATAAAAGATATGGCATAAACATAAACATCCATAATGACATACCACTATAAGTATGTAAATAATGATCAACAGAAGATCAATCAATAAGAGATAATCAATATCACAAGAATCTTCTCAAAGATTCGGAAAGGGCATCATACCCCAAACTTGTACTCGTAACAAGTCAATGACATAAATTCTAGAAATCAATGCAAGAAGTCCAGAAATCATAGAAAAGAGAAAGAGGCCTATCACATGACGGTCCGAAGACCAAGGGGAGCTACCCCACATGTGTGAATGGAATCACACAGATTAAGGTCCAGACTAACCAAAAAGCAAAAAGGTATGTGTGAGTGGAATCACACAAGTGGTGTCTAGTCTAACCTCGCAACAAGAGACATCGCACAGTTGCTAGTCTAAATCATCAGAATGATCGTCATGATCAACGAGAAGTGTCAATTACACTAAGCTAGTAAATATAGAAGTTTAGCTTCATGTCCCATAACCACTTGCTTAACTTAAATATTTACAAACAAACTGTAAATCTTCACTAATAAAATTGTCACAAGAGGTTCAATCGAACAAGTCCAATAATTAACCGACGAAGTGAACGCAAGCGTTTCATACCACTTGTTTTACTAAGTCGTTTAATTAGATTTCTCATCCGAGTGAGGTAAAGGTTTGTATATACTAATAGATTGGAAAACGGTTTAAGAAAAGAGCTTTGTTATTAAAAATAGAGTTGAAATTGTTTGTTAAAAGAGTTTTGATATTTACTACTAGTATTGAAACCTTTATATTATAAAGTGACAAAACACAGAAGCAATTGTAGAAACAATCAGTCACAAAAATCGCATACGGAGATGTGAATAAAATCCAAGGAAATTAGCTCAATG
This sequence comes from Allium cepa, assembly GCA_030765085.1. Classification (NCBI taxonomy): domain Eukaryota; kingdom Viridiplantae; phylum Streptophyta; class Magnoliopsida; order Asparagales; family Amaryllidaceae; genus Allium; species Allium cepa. The sequence continues at coordinate 679,325,237 of CM060942.1, forward strand.
TTTTTCAGATAAGATCCCCTACGGAGGGGGGGTCCAGGGGGGGTGGCAACCCCCCAAGGTGGGGGTGCGGGGGCAATGCCACCGCTTACGGGGTTCGACCTGCCCGGTCAGGTCGCGGGGGTCCAGGGGGCAGCGCCCCCGGCGGGGTGCGGGGCAGCGCCCCCGGCGGGGTGCGGGGCAGCGCCCCGACAAAACGGTATGACCTAAGTGAAGGCAAGAGGCCTACAACCTAAAGCAAAATGAGGTCTAACGACCTAAGGGTGCACGCGACCTAACACAATGGCTGAGCGACCTAACTAAGTGCGCGACCTGGTGGGTAAGGAGGTCGAGCGACCTAAAGTTCTTTGCGACCTAACGAGGTAGAGGGGACACGCGACCTAAAGGTACACGACCTAAGAAAGCACGCGACCTATCGACAACAAGGATCGAGCGACCTAACGGCAACATGGGTCGAGCGACCTAACTTTGCCGCGACCTATAAATATCACGACCTAAGGCCACAACGACCTAAGAAATAAAGGGAAGCGACCCAAAAGAGGAAGGGTTTAACGACCTAAGCAGTGAAGAGGCCAAGCGACCTAGCGTGGTCAACGACCTAAAAGGGTTCGCGTCCTAAGAAAGTGCGCGACCTAAAGCACACGCGACTTACGACCTAAGGAAAGCAGGCGACCTAACTCCACACACAAGGCCTAACGACCTAAGAGTTAAACGACCTACGACCTACGCCACCAACTCACGAGCGACCTAAGTACTAGGTCATGAACGACCTAACTCCGAACACACGAAAAGTGGTCAGAACGATCTAGGAGCTATCTCGTACGCGACCTACGATCTAAGACCCACACGACCTAACTCCGAACGACCTAAAAATGGCCAGAACGACCTAAATGCAGAAATTTCGCCAAAACGCCAAAAATCGGAGTTTTTCGCCAATCCAATCCAAACCAAAAGCAAATATTCATGCTAAAGTGATAGGGAATCATTCCCAACAACCCAAGATAGATATAGATAAGAATGTGAGTTAAAAATCTCACCTTTGCACCAAATATCAATGAAAATGAAGTTTTAAGCAAGCAAGAATCAATCCTTCTTCTATCTAAGCACAAGAAGCTTGAATCCAATGTCTTCTTCTTGAATTTGGAGTAGAAAGATGTATTGCAATTGAATTTGAGTTTTGGAATTTTAATTTCCCATTCCCTCCACCATTAATGCCAAAGCTTGATTAGTTAGGAAATTTATGAAGAGTGAGGAGAAGAGTGTTGGAACTTGGGCTTAATAGGCTAAACTAACCCAAAGTCCAAAGCGGGAAAAGTTGGTGAAATTTCACTAACTCCAAACCTATCGATCTTTATACTTAAAAAAGTTGTAAACGACATTTCGAACTCAATGGAAGTGGTCTCGAGTCCTAATTTGACCGTTTGCAAAAAGTAGCTTTTCGGACCAAAATCCGATTAACGAGTTACTATTTAAATAAAATATTTAAATACAAACTCGATAAATATGCGGGTTGTTACACACGATCTTCTTGAAGCATTTGTTTTAAGTTATTTAAAAACCATTCTCAGTTATCCACATTTTCAAAATAAATTATGTCCATTGAAAAAGGGAAAAACCTACAAATAATAATTTTGAGAAATACTAAAACAAAATTTAATCAACTGTTACTCAAAAACTGATACCAGAAACTGCTACCGATAACTGGAAACCGGTACCTAAAAACCGAGAACTAAATTTTGATACTATGCAGTAAAACATTTTAAAAATCTGATACCTAAAAACTGATGATAAGCACTAATCTAATACATGTCAATGAAAAGACTACAACACTAAAAAATATTACTTTTTTTTTCAAATCCTAATATCATATTCTAATACTTTCTGATACCATACAATGCATATATTACACTAAAACTGATGCTAAACTAAAAATCTTAATACTAATCTCTAATACTTTCTGATACCACGCAATGCATGTTTTACTCCAAAACTGATACTAAACTAAGAATCTTAATATCAAATCTTATTTCAGTATCTGCACCGTTGTACAATAGGATAGTAACAGAAACTAATACTAAGTAAAATTGATATTAACCTAAAAATGATCCTTACACAAACTCAAAATAACAGTTACTAAAACTAAAAAAATGATACCGACATAAACAGAAACTGATATTGGTTATTTTCCATAATAATGACACAACATCACTAAATAACTTACAAATACATAAAATAAAAACATAACTTGATTACCATTTCAATCAAACCAACATGAATGTAAGGAAAAAAACATCAATAAGTTTGCTTCAGACTGCCATTTTATTATAGTGTGGTAATTTTCTTTATACAACAAAAATCAGATGTAACAATTTTTTTCCAATAACTGCAGATTGTAAAACTAATACCTAAAATATTATATTGAAATTACTAAGAAAAATGATACTCCAAAAATGTTAATTGAATATTTGATACTAACAGACTTCAGTAGATGTTTGATAGTAATAAAATACTAATTCAACTCATTTATCATCATATTTAATTTGCAACAACTTCATTTTTTATAGAATCAAATATCAGAAACAGAAAAGTAACAATTTTTTTCTAACAATGACACCTACAGATATAAAACTGATATCTAAAATTCGATATAGAAAATAGTAAAAAAATAATCCTCAAACAAAGTTAATTGAATGTTTGAAACTAACGAAACACTAATTCACCCAATTGAATGTTTGATGGATATAATCATATTTACTATGTAACAACTTCATTGTTATATCTACTCAAAAAAAATAAAACAAAATAGTAGAACACTTCGAAACTTTATTACTGTGAGAAATGATACTAAAAAAGTCTAAAAATGATACATAAAAACCGAACCTTACTGAAATAAACACAACAATGCATTTTCATCCAAATCAATATGAATCCAAGATATACATTAGTGAACAAAAAACCACATTCAATTTAAAACAAATAAGAAAACATTGTTGAAAAAAAAGAACAAACTTACTACTACCACCAAAATTGGCCATAGAATATGAAAGAAGAAAACATAACAACAAAACTGAAATTAATTTTTAATAATAAAAATGGAAATGTTAGAAATAACCAAATTAAAACATTGATAGAAGAGAAAGGAGAAAAAAACATCGTATAATACCTAAATCTGAAAATTTCCACCGTTGTGTTCAAACAGGCGAAAACCAAAATCAGGTTAACAGAAATGGATCGTGCACGACAATAAAGAAGAATGAAGAAGAAAAGTTAAGTTTGTAATCTCAAAAGAGAAAGCGAAGAAGAATTGAAGAAGAAGAATAAAATCGAAGAAGAAGAGAAAACGCGCACGACAGTTAGGGTTTTTAAAAATATTTTCACGCTTTTGTCCTTTTTGTCCTTGAAAACAAAATATTGATGGACGTACTAAGAAAAATTCTAAATTTGTTATCTGTGTTTTCCCGAAAATGAAACCGCTTACAAAATAAACAAATACATTTAAGTGCAATTTCGAAAAAAACGAGGGCTATATAAAAATTCTACCCATTTCTTCTTTATACTTCACGTTGAAATAAAAATGCCCAAATGCGCTGCCTCCATGAAAAGAAATGTGTCCTCGAAAGATCATGTTGTTCCAAAAATTCCACAGTCGGTTGAAATTTTCTACCGTCGTCTTCTGGATTTTCATAAGAAAAATTTGAGAATTGAAGTTGTTGTGTTCTGGATCTTGACTGGTTTGCTTTTGTTAACAAAAGAGCCGCCTACGGCTTCACCTTGAGATCCGAGGGTCGAACAACTTGTGATGGCCTCGAGGATTGTGCTGTCGCTTGTTGTATGTTGCGAAATCAAAATTATTGACCAAGCTTGATGATTGGAGTGCAGATGTGGAGATGCATCTAATATTTCCTTGTCTAATACGGTGCGAATCTAACACAAAGCTGCTTTGCTGAGATGCTGCTTGTCCTTCGTTAAGACTTAGACCTCTATGATGGTGTCGTTGCAGAGAATCTGTGATTTTGATGTATAGTTATGCGGCTATTGTGCATTAGGCCTAGATGAACTTTGTTTGTTGAAAAATATTTTGGTCTGGTTAGTTCGGGGATGCCCGATGTTGCGTGTCGGTTTAATACTATGGGAAGTTGAGATTCGCACTATTGTAGTAGCTAAGGCCATGAACACCGATGCACTTCTGTTGGAAGTTTTCTTCAATAGCAAATTGATTTGATTTTAGAAGAAGATAGATAAGAGGTTGGAGAAGAAAAACAATTTTTTAATAAGGAGAAAAACTTTATTACTAAACTTTATTACAAAAATTCATGTATTTCTTCTTACATCCAAAATGAGTGAATCCACCTCAATTTATAGGAGTTCACATCACAAATAAATGGTGGCAATTACCTTAATCTATTGATTGGAGCATGACAATCGACTACTTCTTTGACATCCATGTGAAGGTCGTATCTCCCATATAGACCATAAGGCCACTTGTGCTTTTTCGATCATCCATATCTCCACTCCAATCACTATCACTATATCCAACAAGCTTGTAATTACGATAGATAGAGTAGTACCAGCAAAAGTTTGTTGTCCCTTTGACATAACGAAGAATCTTCTTTGCCGCCTTCAAATGAGTTATTGTTGGGTTCTCCATATACCGACTGACAATTCCTATTGCATATAGGATGTTGGGTCTTGTGCATGTTAAGTATCACAAGCTTCCAACCAAGCTCTTAAAGAGTGTTGTGCCCACCTTTTCTCCTTCCTCATACTTTGATAGCTTGATTCCACATTCCTTTGGCATGTAGACTGACGCAGCGGATAATTCTAAACAAACTTCAATCGGTGAAAGTAGCGATCGATGGAATGAAGATACCGAAATGCCCAAATTCGTTGATCCGAAGATACCGAATTCTAGCTATCTCAAACACGTTGATAGCGCACTATACCGTGTTCAAAGATCTACGATTCTTCGCACGTTGATCTAGCGCACTAGATTCCATGAATCGGCTTCAACAAACGTGGATTCGAGCGCACTCGAATGACGTAAGTGGAGATAGGAGATTACACTCAACTACCAATTAGAGAAGAAAGCACAAAGCAATCAACAAGGAATTTTATTTCCAAAATCAACCACCAAAAAGTTACAACTCACTCCATATTTATAGAAGTTTACAACACAGCCCATAAGTCGTGTACGACTCAAGACCTGACCGACTCATCACAAGACTTACGACTCATATGACTCGGTAGCGACTCAAACACCATGCGACTCAATATAGGCACATAACCGAGACAACTCTTAAGTCGTCACCGACTTAACAACACAACATAGCAACCGACTCAACAGATGACAACGACATACGACTCAGAACAGCGGCAAAAAAAATAGACGACCTAAACATGAACGACTTATATACAACACGAGTCATCAGATACAAACGACATACGACTCATCATCACCATTAACGACTCATTACCAACGACTCATCCTCAGCGACTCAAGACTTTACGATATACGACTCATCATACAAAGCGACTCAAGCTCCCAAGCTTACAGCTTCCGCGACTCAAGCTTCCAAGTTCCTTGCGGCATATCCCTTCAACCGAGTCAACTCCGAACGACTCATCTAGGTCGTAACCCGTCCCCGCCTTATGGTCTTCAATTACTGGAATCCCTCTTTGTTTCTTGATGAGTCGTGGACGACACATGGCCATGTAGTTAGGTCGTGTACGACTCATCAATCCAGAACTATTTAAACTCCCATTGAGTCGTAACTCGTGCCCTTCCTCTGACTCAAGATCTTTACTTGCTGAAACTTTATCCTTCTTCACGTTAAGTCGTAAATGACTTATGGATGAGCCATTGAGTCGTGTGCGACTCATCAAGCACGAACGACTTAAGCTGTTAGGAGTTGCCACTTTCCCATATGACTCCTTCACCTGAGTCGTGCGCGCCTTACGGGTTAAACCCGAAACTCCTTTAGATCGTGCTACATCATCCTCCCCTGGTTGAGAAAAATTCGACCTCGAATTTGTAAATTCTTCCTCAACAATCTCACCTCCATGATATGGAATTAAATGTTTGACGTTAAAAACATCAGAAGTATAAACATCATCTGGTAGCTTTAATCGATAAGCATTCTCATTGATTTTCTTCAAAACTTCAACTGGACTAATTTTTCTGGCTTTCAGCTTATTATAAGCGCCCACTGGAAAACGATCTTTCGTCAACACAGCATACACCAAATCACCTTCCTTAAATTCAACACTCCGTCGTTTCAAATCAGCAGCCCGCTTATACTTCTCATTTGACTTTTCTAATCGTTCTTGAACGATCTTATGACACTCCGTCAACCCGTCAACAAAGTCTACAGCTCGTTTAACAGTCCCCTTCAGTTGTGGTACTACTACCAAATCCAACGGTCCCCTGGGTAGATTTTAATATACAATCTGGAATGGACTTAATCCCGTGCTACGATTCACTGCATGATTATGAGCAAACTCTGCCTGGCATAACTTCATGTCCCAACTTTTCAGATTATCTTTCACCAAACATCGCAACAAATTTCCCAATGATCTGTTCACAACTTCGGTTTGACCATCTGTCTGTGGATGATACGCGCTGCTAAAGTTCAACTTCGTTCCCACCATCTTCCACAAACTTAACCAAAAGTGACTCAGAAAACGAGTATCTCTATCCGACACAATAGACTCTGGCAATCCATGAAGTCGATAGATCTCCCTGAAAAATAACTGAGCAACACGAACAGCATCCGTCGTCTTCTTGCAAGCAATAAAATGTGCCATTTTAGAAAATCTGTCAACCACCACATATATAGAATCATTACCACGCTGCGTTCTCGGCAATCCCAATACAAAGTCCATACTCACATCAACCCATGGTCTAGCCGGTACAGGCAACGGCATATACAACCCAGCATTGGTCGCGGTTCCTTTCGAAACTTGGCAAATATGACATCGCTCCACAAACCTTCCCACTTCTTTCCTCATCGACGGCCAGAAGTAAGACTGTGAAATCAATTGCAAAGTACGATCACGGCCCACATGCCCTTCCTCATGTAACTCCTTGATAATTTTCAATCTTAAGCTACAATCCGGTATGCATAAACGATTCCCTTTAAACAGGAAACCATCCACCAATAAAAACTCGTCATCACTTCCTTCCTTTACCTTTTCAACAAATTTCACAAAGTAAGGATCTTCTTCAATTTCTTTAACAAACTCCTTCAAAGTCAACAGAGTTTTCAATTCCTCAATCTCCTCTAGCTTGCTCTCCTTCTGTTGTTGCTTCTTGGGAACCAAAGTGATTTTAGTACCCTCGAACATGAAACTATAGCTATTAGCACGACCATCATGTTGCACTGCTCTATCAAACTGCCATGGTCTGCCCAACAACAGATGACACACGTCCATGTCTACAACGTCACACCAAATTTCATCTTTGTACTTCTTCCCAATAGAAAAATTAACACAAGCCCTTCGACACACCTTCACTTCACCACCCTTCCTTAACCAAGCTAGCTTATACGGTTTAGGATGTTTCTCAGTTTTCAAGTTCAACTTCTTCACATCCTCGGTAGAAATAATATTATCGCAACTTCCAGCATCAATAACGAACTTGCAAACTTTCCCCAGAATAGTGCATGTCGACTGAAAAATATTGCTTCTCAACCAACTACAATCCTCCTCTTGCTTTGGTGTGAGACAAGACCTCCTCATCATAAGATTATAACCTTCATCTTCAGACAATTCTTCTTCCTCCTCAACATAAGGTGTATTTGAACATTCTGCCTTCTCATCATCATCCCCAATCTCAGCAACCATTGCTCTCTTCTTCGGCTTCGGACATTCATTGCTTTTGTGACCCAACTCCTGACAATTATAACATTTGAAACCACTGTTAACCTTTGCCTTCTCAGCCTCCTTCACCACTGGTTTTGTAACAGGTTTAGGAACATTAGAACTTCCACTAACACTCCTCGCTTGATTATTGGAATTAGTAAACACACCACATCCACGCCTTCCTTGCTTCTCCCAAGCCAACGCTTTCTGATGTGCCTCCGCAACTGATCTAGGATCGAACATATTAACCATATCCTGGATCTGCATTCTCAATCCCCTAATGAATCTAGCAGTTAGCTGTTCTTCCGTTTCCATAATATCATTCCTGGCAATGAGTTGGTAAAATTCGTCAGCATAATCACTAACAGACTTCGTCCCTTGCCTCAGATTCTGCAACCTTTGGTACATAAGTGATTGGTAGTTGTATGGTAAGAAAGTAGATCTCATCAATTTCTTCATCTTCTCCCAAGATTCTATCTTTGACTTCCCCATTCTCTCCCTGGTAAGTTTAGTTTGCTGCCACCACGCCAAAGCTCTCCCCCTCAACCTAGTAGCAACCAATTTTACTCTCCTATGCTCAGGAACCTCCTTGGAATCAAAGATCTCTTCCACATTTGACAACCAATCTAAGAATTCTTCTGTTACCATCCCTCCTTTAAACTCCGAAATCTCCATCTTCATTCCCGATTCCCAACGTCGATCATCATCAATAACCCGATACTGACGTTGTCCCTGATCTCGGTCTCTGAAATGAACACTTCCCCTATCACCGTCAAACTCCTCATCAAAGTCTGATGTATATCGTTGTCTTTCACGCCCTCCAACATCTCTACCACCACTCCTACTACCCATATCTCTTCGATCACGACCATCATCATTCCTCCTACTTCGATTATCAACACTCCGTTGATCCTGACTCTCTCTCCTCTCCCGATCTGAATGATGTGAAACTCTACTTCCTCCACGAATGGACTCAGGTGAATTTCTTCTTCTACTTTGATTCATATCAATCATAAGCTTCTCCAACCTACCAATGCCTTCATCAATCTTCTCATGCATACGTTGTTCCATTTGATCGGCCTCTTCTCGTCTATATAATGCTTCAACATTTTGATGGCGATTAGCTCTCCTTGGTGGCATGGTTGAAAACTCTTCACAATCTTCAACAAGTACTTCAAAAATCTTCAAGTTCCAATAAGACTTCAACAAGTTGAACACAAGCTTCAACACAAGTAAACAAATCACGGCCTCAACACTTGTCTCGGCTTGCTCTATACGGCTTAACTCCTTGACTCGGCTACAACTTAGATCGGCCTCAACAATTCACGCTTGGCGCGCAAAAATCTCCCCACAAATTCAAACTCCTTTGCACCCTTTGATCCACAAGGCTATGGATCAAATACTCCAAACTTGTTGCAACTTCAAGATGAACACAACGAACACAACTTCAAATACTTGGCTCCAAGAATCAACTTAGCTATGATTGGCTAAGTATGGCTCTGATACCAAACTGACGCAGCGGATAATTCTAAACAAACTTCAATCGGTGAAAGTAGCGATCGATGGAATGAAGATACCGAAATGCCCAAATTCGTTGATCCGAAGATATCGAATTCTAGCTATCTCAAACACGTTGATAGCGCACTATACCGTGTTCAAAGATCTACGATTCTTCGCACGTTGATCTAGCGCACTAGATTCCGTGAATCGGCTTCAACAAACATGGATTCGAGCGCACTCGAATGACGTAAGTGGAGATAGGAGATTACACTCAACTACCAATTAGAGAAGAAAGCACAAAGCAATCAACAAGGAATTTTATTTCCAAAATCAACCACCAAAAAGTTACAACTCACTCCCTATTTATAGAAGTTTACAACACATCCCATAAGTCGTGTACGACTCAAGACCTGACCGACTCATCACAAGACTTACGACTCATATGACTCGGCAGCGACTCAAACACCATGCGACTCAATATAGGCACATAACCGAGACAACTCTTAAGTCGTCACCGACTTAACAACACAACATAGCAACCGACTCAACAGATGACAACGACATACGACTCAGAACAGCGGCAAAAAAAATAGATGACCTAAACATGAACGACTTATATACAACATGAGTCATCAGATACAAACGACATACGACTCATCATCACCATTAACGACTCATTACCAACGACTCATCCTCAGCGACTCAAGACTTTACGATATACGACTCATCATACAAAGCGACTCAAGCTCCCAAGCTTACAGCTTCCGCGACTCAAGCTTCCAAGTTCCTTGCGGCATATCCCTTCAACCGAGTCAACTCCGAACGACTCATCTAGGTCGTAACCCGTCCCCGCCTTATGGTCTTCAATTACTGGAATCCCTCTTTGTTTCTTGATGAGTAGTGGACGACTCATGGCTATGTAGTTAGGTCGTGTACGACTCATCAATCCAGAACTATTTAAACTCCCATTGAGTCGTAACTCGTGCCCTTCCTCTGACTCAAGATCTTTACTTGCTGAAACTTTATCCTTCTTCACGTTAAGTCGTAAACGACTTATGGATGAGCCGTTGAGTCGTGTGCGACTCATCAAGCACGAACGACTTAAGCTGTTAGGAGTTGCCACTTTCCCATATGACTCCTTCACCTAAGTCGTGCGCGCCTTACGGGTTAAACCCGAAACTCCTTTAGATCGTGCTACATCATAGATCGGGTTAGAGTCATCCATCTTGAACTTCTTCAGCACTTCCTTAGCATAGCCTTGTTGATAGATTAGAATGCCTTTGTCTTCTTGTTTTACTTAAACGCCAAGATAGTAAGACATAATCCCAATATCGGTCATATTGAACTCCTTTTTCATCTCTTTCTTAAACCCATTAAACATACTTGGATTGCTACCAGTGAAGATCAAGTCATCTACATACAAGCATACAATCAATGTATCACCATTTTGGATTTTGATATAGAGTGCATGTTTATACGGACACTTGATGAAGTTTCTCTCTTGGAATATTTTTCAATTCGAGCTCTCCAAGCCCTTGGGGCTTGTTTCAATCCATAAAGTTCCTTCTTTAGCTTCAATACCTTATCTTCTTCTCCCTTGATTAAGTAGCCTTGTGGCTGCTTGATGTAAACTTCTTCTTTAAGAACTCCATTTAGGAATGAAGTTTTCACATCTATTTGATGTATCTTCCAATTGTTTTGAGTGACCAATGAAATAATTAGTCCAACAGTTTCTAGTCGAGCGACTAGAGCAAATACCTCATCATAGTCAATGCTAGCTCTTTGACTGTAGCCTTTTTCCACCAGTCTTGCCTTGTATCTTTCAACTTCTCCTTTAGCATTCTTCTTTATTCTGTGTACCCACTTCACACTGATTGCCTTGTTCCCTTGTGGAAGTGAAGCCAACTCCCATGTGTCATTTTTCTTGATCGCCTTTATCTCTTCATCCATAGCATTTCTCCAACTCTTCTTTTGGTAAGCTTCTTGAAATTTCATGGGCTCGCAATCCGCAAATAGACAAAAAAGAGTAAGATTTTATTGGTTTTCAGTTAACTCATATATTTCCTGAAGGTTTCTAAAGCGTGATGCTTTTTCACTTGAGCTTTCGTCTTCTTGATAACTCGTGGCTGGTGAAGCTGGTGGAGAAGTGGCTCCTCTCTTGATTGTTCTATCCTTGATTGTTGCATATCATCTTTTGTAAAATGTAGAAGGAAGTTGTAGTCTTCATTATGTAAACTCCAATCCCATTCTCCTTCTTCATCGAACACAACATCTCGATTAATGATTTTCTTCCCCTTATTAGAATTGTAGAGCTGGTAGCCTTTGGTATTGGTGTTGTAATCAATAAAGATGTACTTCTCACTTTTTTCATATAACCTATTTCGCTTCTCGTCCGATATGTGTACGTGAGCTACGCTCCCAAACACTCTTAAATGGGAAAGGCCGAACTTCCTTCCAATCCATGCTTCTTGTGGTGTTTTTCCCCATGCACTTTTTGTTGGAGATCAGTTTGATAGATAAACTGCATATGCAACTGCTTCCGCCTAAAACTCCTTTGGTAACCTCTTACTTTTGAGTATGCTCCTTGCCATCTCAAGGATTGTCCTATTCTTTCTTTCTGTTGCTCCATTTTGCTGGGGGATCTAGGCACCGTCAGCTGTCGTCGAATTTCATTATCCTCACAATACTTCCAGAATTCCTTTGATGTGAACTCCCCTCCATGGTCTGAACTCATGGTTTTAATTACAAGGCCACTTTCTTTTTCAACATAAGCCTTGAACTTCTTGAAGTTCTCAAACACCTCTGATTTCTCCTTTAAAAAATATATCCATGTGTTTCTTAAAAAATCATCAATGAAAAGAAGGAAATAGTTACTCTTACCAAGTGAACTTGGCTTGATCGCACCACACACATCCGTGTGTATGAGTTCCAATGATTTTTTAGCTGTTTAGTATGACTCCTTTGGAAAGCTTGTTTTAAATTGCTTTCCAAGTAGACATACTTGGCGCACTTGATCAAGTGGCTGATGTAAGGTAATCCTCTTATCATTTCCATCTTGGAGAGCAACTCTAATCCTCTAAAACCGAGATGCCCAAATCGAAAATGCCAAAGCCAAGAAGTATCTTTGTAGCACATCTTAAGGCATTTTGCAACATCATTTTGAATGTTGAGAACGAATGTTCTAATTTTTGTCATCAGCACCTTAGCAATGAAGTTACTTACATCATCTCTTATAGAAAGTTTTTTATCTTTTAATCGATTATCATAACCTTTCTCGAAGAGTTGTCCTAGGCTGAAGATGTTGCTCTTCATGTTTGGCACATAGTAAACATTGAAAATGAATTGGTGATCTCCATTCTTCAATCGAATGAGAACATTTCTTTTACCTTTCACCTCTACTTTGGGTTCATCTCCAAATGCCACATTTCCTTCATCAATTTATTAAGTTCCACAAACATGCTTCTTCTTCTACACATATGGTTGCTTGCACCACTATCTAGGTATCTTTGATTATCCTTACCTCTTTCATTTTCCTTGTAAGCAAACAATAAAGTACCATCTTCTTGACTTCTTTCTTCAATGTAATTGGCTTTCTATTCAACTTTATTATTGCTAGGAGCTCTACATTCAGAAGCATAATGTCCAAAATTTTCACAATTGTAGAATTTGATGCGTGACTTGTCATGCCTTTACTTCGAATTTCCTCTTCCATAACATCTTATTGATCTTTCTCCTCTTTGGTGGTTGTTGTCATTGTTGTTGTCATTATTGGGTCTCCAACCTCGTATTTGTCTATATCCACGATTTCGTCCTTGTTTTTGACCACAACCTTGTCTTTGTTGGCTTCGATTGTTTTATCCCTTTTTAAATCAATTCATGTCTTGAGTACTTGCTCCATAATATCTTCCTTCTTCCTTTTCTTTTCTTCATAAGCGTGCAATGAACCAAGAAGTTCCTCTATTACCATGGCCTCCAATTTTTTTGTCTCTTCGATGATGGCGAAAATATGTTCGAACTATGGATCTAATGATATAAGACTCTTCTCCATAATTATTACATCATTTAACTTTTCACCGTTTCTTTTAGGTCATTAGCAACCATTAAACTCTTGAGAAGTAATCAGAGACAATTTCACCTTCTTTCGTATGCAAAGTTTCAAACTCTCCTCTTAAAGTTTGAAGACGTACCTTTTTTACCTGATCGGTTCCTTTATAAGATGTTCGAAGCTTTTCCCATGCTTCTTTAGTTGACTTTGATCCCGAAACTTTCTCAAAAGTATCATTATAACGGCCCATAATTTTAGTCATTTGAAATTCATATATTTAATTGATTTTAAAATATTCACAAGTAAATTTTATAAGCTGAATAACTTAAATTTGAAATATAGTGATTTAATTGGATAATTTAATTGTTAATTTACTATTTGAAATTGTAGAAATAATTGAAATTTGGATTTAATGTGCATAAAAATGATTAATAAAGTGATATAAATTCTATTTGAATTAGAATAATGTTAGAAAACTTCTGAAATTGAATTAAAAGTTAATTCGTAGAAATTCAAAATTTTAATATTTAATTAATGTGTAAAAATAGCCATTTTTCAAAAAATTACGGATTTTGACGAAACTAGTTTCATTAGATCCATAATATTATATTATTGTAGAATTTCAAATTTCGTATCAATCAGATTTATGATTTAGTCCTGGCAAGCTAAAAAGCATAGAAATTCATTTAATTAAATTTTAAAATTAAATAGTCGATTCCAAAACTATCTTCCAAATATGATCGAATTAGCTCTTGATATATATTTCATTGTGTTCGGAATAGGGGCAAAGCATTATAAATGCCAAGCGGCACGATTCGTTTGGAGTTTGAAAAATTTTCGGGTGAATAGTGTCGCGAAATTTTCTATAAAAGGACGTTATAATTTCTATTTTTCACTCAAAACCCTAGCTTTCCGAACCCTAGCTGCCATTGACGTTCAATGGCTAGAAACTTCCATCGTTCTCCCTTAGTTTTCTCTCGATCCGTCGACTTTCATCAAAAACCATCAACTACAAAAACGCAGAGCACATCGGGATCTTCAACTTCAACGGTATGATCGGAAATGACAAAGCCGATCGGCGGCAATTCAGGCTCAAAGCCGCTGCGGTCGCTCACGTTTTCCAAGGCATAGGGATGACCGAGCTTGACCGGTCGTCGGTCGTTGGTGGAGCTTGCTTCGGCGCTTCGTGTGGCACTCGCCGATCGTCTTCAAATGCATCGTGGTGTGTGTGAAAATTCGAGAAATAAGGCGACCATTGGGTTTGTTGCGTACGTTAATATTTTGGGGGAAGAAGACAATGGCCAGATTTCATCAAGCAAAATGTGCGGCCTGGATTCCAGGTCAAATAAAAAATAAAAAGAAAATTGTAAATTTATATATATAATAAATTCGTATTAACTTCTAAACATCAAAACTTTATCGTACGAGGTCCGTTTTTGATGAAAAAAGTTGCGTTGTGTCCATATTGACAAGCACTACGTTTTAGAGCTGGTTTGGAGTTGATTGGAGTTAGTGTAAATTTTGGGTAAATTTAAATGGCTGTTTAATTTTATTCGGAATAAAACACTACAACTGCTATTGGAATCAATGTGAGTACAACTCACTCTTTCCGACTCATTGATATTTTTATATAAGTGAGAATAAATATTATTTACAATTATTGATGATTGTTTGGATGATATATGATATATTGTGTGTGTATATATTGACTGGTATTTGGATATATTCCTGCCTATTAGAGCAGATGAGAACCTATACATTCCTGTGTATGAGCGGATGATGCTTTGTACGCGCGTCTGCCTCAAAGCTGACATTGTACATATATTCTAATATATATATATATATATATATATATATATATATATATTTGTTGCAGGTGATAAGTTGGAGGGATCCAATTGGATTCCTCACCGCTGTGGATTTATTTACAACTATTGTGATATATGTTGTTATCATGTGATATATGACGTTTTAGATGCCGTGATTGATGTATTTGGTGCTGTTGCAGCATTAGGCCTATTTTGGAAATTTAAAAATGTTAAAGTGATGATTTCAAATTAAAAAGGATTTTCAAGTGATTTTGGAAATATGCGTTTTATTAATTTTTAATTGTTAAGTAAATGAATTTATTTAAATAAATGAAAGTTATAATTTTTATGTTATAAAAATTATGATTTTTGTGAAATATATCAAAATGTGATTTTTGAAATATGGAGATAACTATTTTGTAAATAGTATAAATTGAGAATTTTGAAATTATTATCAACGGTTTATATGTATAGATTATAAAATTTATATTTTTTAAATAAAAATAATGGAATTATAATGAAGTTTTTATAAGTGTTAAAATGGAGTTACAATTGGATTTTATAAATGAAAGATTTACAAATTTATGAATTGATGATGTTATAAAAAGAATGAATTTGGAAATAAAATGATTTATAAGTAATTAACTTATAGTTGGATTTTAGCATATAAAAAAGAGATAAATGGAATGGCTAAATTAAGGGATTTTATAAATGGAAGTTTATAAAATATACAAATGGAATTTATAAACATTATTTTATAAATCTGAAATCAACTTATTTTGATAAGTTAAATATAGAAGTGTATTAAAGGTATTATATTTGCGATTTTGGATAGTGGACAATCCTTTAATAATTGTGTAGAAGTATTGAATTTGGTAAGTGAATTATATTCATGATTTTGGACAGTGAATAATATTTTAAACTAAATAAATGTTTTGGGAAGTGATCTTTTTAAATGGAGTTAAACGATTTGAAAGATGTTTTAAGATATGTTAAGTATCGAACACATAGATTTCTACATCTATAGTTGAAATAGAGATTTTCAAGAAACAAGGAAACGATGGACTATAACACTGTTGTTATAGTAATTGGTTTTCGAAAGAAAATATTTTGTATAGTATATGGGATTTATATACCTGTCTAATTATCAAATCTTTATGCTAGTGATTTTGGGTTGTCGTAAATACGCAACATTCATTTTGACCCAAATAAATATGCTTAAGAGAATGTTTTCCTTAAAACAATAAAATATATACTTAATCCTGATTTAATTATATGTAATGTTTTCTAAGTGTTGAAAATAAAGAGAATTGTGAATTACTTATTTTATATAAGTACATGGAAATGTTTTCCAATATTGAAGTATTGAAATGGTTTTGAGAATATACTTTTTAGAGATAATTTGAAGTGAATATTTGGAAAATGATTTAATTAATAAAAGATTTGATTAAGGGCCTAGTGATTGCTTATGGTGCTAAATATTTGTTTGTTGCTTTGATAGTCAAATAATCGACTATCAAATTTGGCCATTTTTAGTTTCTTGACTTGATGTGGGAACTATTTAGTCGTACACTTAGTACGTAGCCTTCTGTGTAGGCTTGATTGTCGTTTGTGTTGAGGATGTTGACTCGTATAGTGCGGAATATTACTCCAATCTATCGAGCTTCCTTCTTGGCCCGAAGGATAGCAAGTTGAAAGTTGGAGACGTGACAAGTATATGAGACTTAGTTTCTGTGTGAGGTTGAGAAACGCTTTTGCATTGTTGGTGCGAAGAGACCGGGATCGGTTTATCCGAAAACCACTTCGGACCAACATTTATGCGATGATTGTGCAGGTTGGTTATGATGATATTGATATTCTAGAATTTCATAGTGGAGGACTGCTTGTTGATCTTTTAGGGTCAAAAACCCAATATACATCCAGTAGCAGTAGTCTCTTCGTTATGAAATATCCGATGCAAGGACTATTCACTGCTAATCCTAGGAATTTCCCGACAGGATGTGGTTGGAAAGTACCTTCGGTTTTCCCTGTTCCTGTACAACTTGTATGGATATTTTTTGACATTGCATTTCTAAAGATTACGTATATTGGTTTTTACAAACATACATCAGTGATGGCGGAGAAGGCAACTTCTCTTAGCTTAACACCCTACTTGAGACGTATGAGCTTATGGGTTGTATTTTTATGGAAGGTGACTAGTAGTCAACGGAAATGGCCGTGTGGCATTCAAAGTGATATGATATGTGATTTGTGAAAAGTAATCGTGTAACAACCCTATATTTTATGATTTATTTTTATTTTTATATTTTAATTATTTTAATTAAATTTTTGACTTAAAAACTTATTTTATTTATTTTTAATGATAAACTTTAGTTTTGATATGAATTATCATTCCAAAGCATGACTAAAAAGAATATTTTCCAAAAAGTGAATTTTTAGTCAAAATAGTCAAACTTTTGAATTTTATTTTAGAATTTTAAAAGTTTGAAAATTTAAATTTTTTCTTTTATTTTGAAAGTACATAAAGTTTTAGGAACACTGCTTTTTGTTTCGTTGGAAACGGATTTAAATTGTGAAAGGTATGTATATTTCAATATTGAGTGCAATTTGTTTATTCTGCAATTTTGTTATTTTAAATAGTATAAATTTTATTTTTCTTTGTCACATTTTATTGTAATAGTATTCATATGTTATTTTATGTATGTTTTTGTCTTTTAATATTTTTGAAGTGAGGCAGGAATTTTTCTAGAGCTAGTAGTATTTTTCTTGTAATTTCCATGCCCCGTTTTCAATTTTTAAACATTTTCTTTAGTTCTTTTCTATTTTTCTCCAATTTAATTATTTATTTTATTTTAGAAATGATAAATAAATTATTTTATTTCAAAATTTTGCTTTAGAATCTTTTTAAAATGAAGTAGATATTTTTCCAAAGCCATTGAAGTTTTAATTGTAATTTTTGAACCTTGTTTTCAATTTTTAATCAATTTCCTTAATTCTTTTTATGTTTTCTTTAAATTTAATTATATATTTTTATTTTTTTTCACTTTGTTTCGGTTTTAGATGTACTTTCTGAATTTTTTTTTATTTGATTTAAAAGGAAAGGGAGTATGGAAGGTTTTAAAAGCTAAGAAACGTAAAGTCGTTTCATCGTTTCTTTTACCGTTTCTTTTTCAATCAATACATCAGTTATTTTGGCCGTTCCTTATACTATCTTCAGCTGAATTCTTTTTCTTCATTTTCACATGAAAACATCTTCCTCGTCTCATTTTAATGGCTAGAGAAAAATTGGTAATGGCTTCTCTATATTTTTCTACTTTTTCTCCTTCCTTTTTGCTTGTTTTTGCCTTGTTTTCTTTGTTTGTTTTGCTCAGCCACCACTAGCTAGCCTTGGCCATCACCCCACCACCTTCTCCTCTTCACCATCCACCACTTAACATCATCTCCTCCTCTGATTAGACCAGGCCGCACCCTCCCCCTTGACAAAACTCCACACAAAAGCCTTGAAAACTCCTTAAAAACATGTTAGCCTAGCCTAGTAGCTTCACTACCTTCATCCACTACCTAGGCCACCACCTTAGGCCACCGCCACCACCTTGATATGACCACCACTAATCACCTAAGCTACTGTCCAAATCTGAAACATGAAAGGTTGAGCCCAAACATGCCTTAGCCGAGCCCAAAAAGTTCACCAAAACTCTTATATATGCCTTAACTTTTTATATTCTCTACATTTAAACTCCTACCCACTTCATCACCTTGTAACCGCGTCTTTTCCTACCCAAACCTGATCCAAACCATGCTCAAACCTGACCTTATTAATCCCCTAGGCCATTCAAACAAGCATAGGAAGCAAGTGCAAAGTCTTTTGTTTTGTTTTATACATCTATTTCTAACATTGTTAAGTATATCCTGTTTTTGAAACTTATGTTTCATATATTTGTTTTGTTTGAATGTATCCAAGGCTATAAATCTTTGGCTCTCCACTATCAAATCATATTCATGCTTTCGTGCCTTTGAAGATCTTTGTTATGTGTAGTTGTTTGTCATCTCCAGTTAATACAGGTGAGTAAATCTCACCAGATGTTTACACTTATACAAATGTGAACTGACACCTTGTGAATCTGTAGAACTATATTATCATGTTATATATGCTTATATTATTATCATATGATGTTCACACCTGTTATTACACTTATTATATTATATGTTACTGTTATTTCATGCTATTCTGTTTATTTTATCTGTTCATCACACTGCAAGTTCCCTTTAGATTAGAGTCACTATGGGTTGAAATGATACATACCCGAACGGACTTTAGAATAGGGAAAAATCGTTATGGGCTGAAATGATAGGCTTGAATGGTTTTTATTTAATTTATTTTAACTTGGGATTTCGGGTTTGAAATGATAAAACCCGGATTTTCTTTGTAAATTACGGGTTGAAATGATATATTACCCGTATCACTTTACTTAGCATAGAAAATTATATACAGGCCCGTAGTTAAAATATGTTTTTCTAAAAATTTTAAAATATTTTAGAATTTTAATTATTATAATATTTTGATTTGAAATTTAATAAAAATATAATTTTTGTAAAGTATTATTGATTTTATGGAAATCTATAAGTTAAATAAATTATGGAAAAGTTAGAAAATATGAATGTAAATTATTTTGGAAATTTTGATTTAATTTTTAATGGGATTTAAATAACTTTGAAAATATGATAAATTTATGATATTTTGAATTTAAATTAAGTTAAAATGATTTTATAACATATTAATGATTTTGAATAAAGTTAAAATGTGAAATGAATGGATATTTTAAGTTGAAATTTTGAAATATAACTAAAATTGGAAATTTATGAAATTGACTTAAAAGTGAACTTTTAGTTAAGTAAATAAAAATAAAATTAAGTTATATTTGAGAATTTGAACTTAAGTGTTAAGTTGAAATTTAATGTAATGAATTTAAAATTGAACATTGCATTTTAATATGTGAATTATTATTAAATCTTGATTTTTGAATGGAAATTTAACTTTATAAAATCAAGAACTTGAGGAAAATTAAATGATGTTTATAAATGTGAAAATGTATGATTTTATGTGTTAAAAATGTTTTAAATAAAAATATAATTGATTGAGAAAATATATTGAATATTTGAAGTTAATTTACTGCATTTTTGAAATGCTATTAGTTACAATGTAAATGATATTACAGCATTTGTAAATGCTGTAGTTGATGATAATGAACTAAAAAGCTACTGAATTAAAAAGTATTATAGCAATTGTTGTAAATGCTATAATTTTTGAATTTAACTAAGTTTATTCGAAATTTAAGTAAACCCTATTACAACGTTTTAAAATGTTGTTTTTGTTAAATTGAACTGTTTTGAATGTAACTTTCCGTAGCGTTTTCTAAATGCTGCGAAAAGTGAAATTTCACTGTTTTGATAAACGTAAGTGAATAAATGAACTTTGGAAGTTAAAATTTTGGAAATTTAATAATTTAATTATTAACATAATAACTTCATTTTAATGATAAAAATGATTTTTTGGAATATAAACTGTTTTGAAATATGAATTGAAATGGTATTTTAAATTGAATAAAATGAATAATGATTTAATCTTTATTTTGATAAAGATTTGGGTAAAAATGATATTTTATTTTGAAGTATAAATATTGTTTTAAAGTTATAACTACGGGTTATAATAACGATTGGTTGTTAAAGAGACCGGGATCGGATATTGTCTTATAGCTGGCCAATACCAAAACCACTTTAACAACTGTGTACGCGGTGGAGATTCCAGAATGAAGTAGGATGGTGGGGACGTTCTCGAGGTATATTACGTGGACCCAACTCCCATGAGTTGGCATAAATGACTAAAACAGGAGCTATATCGGGCTACACAAAAGGTCGCACCCTTTCATCGAGCATGCTCCATCGGAAACCATTCTATTACTTTTGCGATTCGATATGTGGCACCACTTTGATTCGGGGGTATTGTTCGAGGTGGGAAGAAGCTGCTGGCTTGCCGTCACCACCGGTCCGGGAGTGCAAACGGTGTATCCACCTTGGCATTGCCTCGCGTGCCATGTCATCTCCTTATATCGAGCCCACTACGATTTTGGTTTCAAAGATCCGACCGCGTTAAGGTTCACCATCCCCTTAACGCTATTTTCTATATGATTATACTTTACTGATTAGACACTACTGTATATAGCGTATATTACTACATAGTAAATAGTTTAACGGATCCTTAGAGGATGGGCGGTTCCAAGCATCTTCTAAGTTACTTGTACCTTTGCTACAGTTCACTTGAGTTGGTTTACATTGTATAAGTATGTATGTCCTGACTCGAGTGTTTGTATTTTTATTTACGCTCGGGTCAGCCTGAGTTATTCACAGATTTGGATTTCCACTTTCTAGAGATTGGAATCGCTGGAGATTATCTACTTGTCAAGTTTTATCTTTTCAGTTCGGTTGTTATATTCAGCTTGTACTTGGTTATCATATTTAAACTTCTGTTGTACTTTATTTCTTCTGTTATATCTTATGTAAATCTGATATATTTATATAGTAGCTTCATGAACTACTATCTCTTTTACTTCCGCTGCATTATTATTACTCTGTGTCTGTGATCTGTGATTTTTATTTACTGTATATTCTGAGATTTGCCAAATTTTTATTTACAACGCGGTATTTTGAGCAATTCAATTCCGGCATGAGTGTCTACCTATACACTTATAATGGATGCGAATGGTTGAAAATACCTGGTTGTTACAAATCGTTACCTCAGGCCTCATCAACCAGAAATGACTGAAACAGGGTTGGATGCGGCAAGACTTAGTGGGTCGCTCACAAGTAGGATATGATCATCCTCTTCTAGATATATCTTTACATGCTATGACGTCATGTATCTGATTATTATGGTCTGTATGCTTTGAGGGCCCTCGAAAATGGTTGGTAACGTCCAGAGGATGACATATTCGGTACTATCAAGTTACAGAGGTAGGCCGGTCTTGTGTTGGTAGAGGGCAGATGTTTTGTGCCTCGAGACATCCATCTAGAGGTGTACCCATCGGAAGGTAGTCCCTTCACATGGTCATTTGTATGGAAATCCAAACTCCACTACGTACCTGCCATTTTGATTGTATTACCCATTTTGGGCTATATGCTAGAATTTAATCAATGTAATAATTTCGGCTATGATTAATATTATTTGTGCAATAGACACAATTATAATATTAGATGATTTGATATGAAATGCTTTAGTTATCGTAAGGTAAAACATGTCTGTGTTTATATGTGGGCGTGTCTTACGAGATAATTTTGTTTTGATAAAGGAAAAGTTTGGTAATTTAATAAATTCAGTTGAGTGTGTTTCTCACGCTGGTTTACCAGACTAATCCGGGCATTCTTCCCTTTCAATGCTCGGGTCAGACCGAGTATATTTACAGGTTTAGATTTGGTGCTCTTGGAGCTTCAATAGGAGAGCTGAAGATCTTCATTTTCATACACACGTATCTATTTATTATCCGTTGTGCGCATTATTGTTGTTGTTTGTTGTATTGTCGGCAATTGTGAGGACATACTATTATAACCGTCCAGGCTGATAACTAGTGATTGATTGTTGAACTCTGATTGATGTATGTATATACAGTTTCTGTTTTGTAAAGATCAGTGATATGATACTATATATTATTCCGCTGTGATGTGAGATTCTTTATTGTTATGATTGGTTCTATCTTATCTCTTTCTTCTCTTCTCTTCTTCTCTTTTCTTTTCTTTCCCTTGACTTTCCGTTAGTCTGTGCTTTTCGGGTCGGACATGTGTGGTTTATTATCGATTCAAAAGGTATGGATTTGTGGGTCGTCATAATCGTCATCCAATGCTTGATAGATTATAAAGAGAGCCTTCTTGTCTCTCGTCCTTGAGTCTCTCAAACCATTCCTTTGAGTTTGAGATAGATTATCTTCATTCTCTTGTTTGGGGTAGCCTTTCTTGACTATCTCCCATACGTCATATGCACCAAGGAGAGCCATCATCCTTAAACTCCAATTGTCGTAATTGGTCTTAGTGAGCATTGGGATTTGTAAGGGAACGCCGCTATTCGCCATCTTTTTAGGAGGATCTTCAAGCTCCGATAACACTTTGTTGGAAAAAAATTTCAATAGCAAATAGACTAGATTTTAGAAGAAGGTAAATAAAAAGTTGGAGACGAAAAAAGATTTTTTAATAAGGAGAAAACTTTACTACAAATTTTTTTATATTTTTTTCTAAGATAAAAAATGAGTGATTCCACCTTTATTTTCAGGATTTTACAACATAAATAAATAGTGTAGATTATCACAATCTAACGGTTCTCCATAAGTTTCTCCTAAATATTCTCTCTTACAATTTCGAATATATTAGTCCATAAATATCTTCTAAATATTTTCTCATACAATTTTAAACAAAGTATTCCATATGGAAAGAGTGTAATGACCAGGCTTTTAACAATAGGAAGAGAGAGATTATGTCATTAATGGCTCAGATAAATCGAGATATAAGTATAATAATCGGGAAAATTAAAAGAAGGAACTTTACTTGCTTAACAGGACAAGAAGAATGAGCACTAGAGAGGATGAGCTGGATGGCAGCGAACGAAGAAGATCAACTAGGGAACTGGGAGTCGCTATTGATGATCTTCCTTAAAAGAGGAATGTTTAGTTAAAGTATGTTTTTAGGATAAAGTGCTTGGCTGTATTTATCTGCTACGTATTCTTGTATGCTCGTAATTGGGCCGCTACAGCCTGTTTGAGCTTTGAAATAAAATTAACGGAATATAAAAAAAAAAGTATACATAAAACTATTATATAAGTGATACGAAATGTAAAAGATATATAATAATAAAACTTATATGATATGAATGTATAAACTAAAGATGGAACGTTAAAGAAAGACTCAAGGGGTAAATTCGTATGAAAATGTATGTATACCATGATTTTTGATGTGTCCGACACTTGAACCACGAAGGTATTTTATTAAAAATACATTATTCCATAAGTCGATATCACTCAATATATATATTGAAGATTATGAATCTTCAATATAATGTCATTCTCTACCATATATATATATATATGTATGTATGTATTAATATCAAAACCGTGGATAGTATTTGGAGACTTCAATGCAGTTCTGAAAACACACGAAAAACAAGGAGGACTTACTCTGAAGGTTTGCCAAATTTCTGAATTCAACAACTGCGTACTAATAGCAGGACTAATTGAAGTGCTCCATATAGGCCTGAAATATACATGGAAAAGTGGTGAGGGAAAAAAATCAATTCAAGACTTGATATAGCGCTGGGTAATATAGAATTACTGAACAAATTTCCAAATATTAAAGTTACAGTGCTACCAAGTTCGACAAGTGATCACTGTCCTCTTTACATACAATTTAATAATGAAACACAATCACATAAAGGTAAACCGTTCAGATATGCAAACCATTGGCATCTACTAGAAGGATATAAAGAAATAGTTGATTTTAACAGCATCCAAACTCCAGAAGGGAACTATATGTACGAATACATAATGGAAGTGAAACAAATGAAAAATAAGTTGAAGTGGAATAAACTCAGACCCAAGTCAAATGAAGACATCAAAGAACTACAGGAAAGGCTGGGAAAACTCCAACATCAGTTAGAAGAAGAGCCTCTAAATGAAGAGCTAAATGCAGAATTTTTTGACAAACAACAGCAACTAAAGAACTGTCTAGGCATATAAGCAATGGAGATAAAACAAAAAGCTAAATAAAAATGGCTAACACAAGGGGATGAGTGCAATAAATTTTTTTGTACTAAAATGTCTCAGAGGCAAAATCAAAACAATAATTTACTAAACTATTTAAATGAACAGGGAGAAGTTGCTGGGAACTTGAAAGAGTTGGAAATAAAGGCCATAGAATATTTCACAAACACCTATAATGGAGATAGTGTTCAACAAATACCTCATATCAATTGTAGGAAAAGAATCTCTAGAGAAGGTGCTCAGATGCTCACAGCTGAGATTACAGAAAGGAAGCTGAAAAGTGCCATTTTCTCTATTCATAATGAGTCCAGTCCTGGTCCCGATGGAATGAGCGCACTCCTTTTCAAAATGCACTGGGAAGACCTAAAAGATAAAATGCTCAAAGGTTACCAAGAGGCTTTTAACTTAGGTGAATTCATACAAGAAATAAATCACACATTTATTACTCTGATACCAAAAGTTAAAAAGCCAAAGAAATAGAAGAATATAGACCAATAGTATGCTGCAATATCACATATAAAATTCTTAGCAAAATTATCAACATGAGACTCAACAAAGTCCTACCTCGAATCATTTCACAAAGCCAAAGTGCGTTTATAAAAGGCAGATATATATCTGAAAACTCCTTACTGGCACATCTTTACTTCTAATAACGAAAGTTCGATGAACTAACTTCAACCGCGTCTTTCAGAAATACCCAAAATGCCCTTATTTCCGCATGCACTCCCATTTCGTTTATCGGTTCGTAAAATCTAACTATGTCTCTTCCCAAATTCATCCCCGTTCCTAAATTCAATAACTCAAAACCTAGATTTCATTCATCACCATCATCCAATCAAATCCCAAGAAATTGATTTCTTTCACTTCAGAATCAACACTGGAAGCACAACCAGAGATGTAGCGTCCACGACATGCGATTACATAGGTCGCCGGAGATAGCTTAGGTGTGTTACCGCCTTCTTTCTCTCGAAGGTACATTTCTTCATAATTCATATATTCTATTAAAATGTTAACATGTTTCGATTTCCTTTAATTTTTGGCATCGTTAATCATTTTTTTTTTCCGATTGATCTGATTTGTGAATGTTAAATATAATTTTTCCAATCTAATTTTTGATTCTTGAAGAAATATTGTTATAAAAAAAACCACTGAATCCATACAACTTTTGACATTGTTACTCATTGGTTCTGATTTGATTTCTGAGTCTATAATGTCAAAGACGGTCTTTCAATTTTTCAATCTGATTTGTGATTCACGAAATAAGATTAAGTAACTTAATTGTCGATCCAACGATGAGTTACCACTCTACGTATCAAATTTATAACTTGAAATTGATCTAGGCGATTGTCTTCTTCACTCCATCTTTGTAAGTTAGATCTGTTGAAATGGTTTTTTGAAAATGCTTTTTAGGTTTTTGCCCATTCTTATCACATGTAATTAACAACGCCATCCAATTTACTTTCAAACCCTAACTCATATGTTGTGAATTAAGTAATATTACTCACAGTTATTTTTTGCTCTTGGTTTGTGAGCACTTTCAATGGCAATGCTGATTACAGAATCCGTTTGGTACCTATGCTAATTTTTTACTGTAAATTTGTTTCATGTGTGTTATAAGTGTCCATGTTAAACTGTAAGTAATTGTAATTGATTACTTCTCCCTCTTCAAATGCATTATTTCATCTAAACTAGCATAAACTTATACTCAAGTAAAAGATTCATTTTTTTTACAGTAAGTAATTGGTTTCGTACTTCCGTTCATTTTTTAACGCAAATTTGTTCATTTTGTTATAAGAATTTTTGTGCAATATGATAATTTTTCTATCTTAAAAGGTAAGTAAATGTAATTTATTACCTCTCCTTCCTCAAATGCATTATCTTACCAATGGGTAGATCTTAATTATAAATATCTTACCACTGTCTTTTTTTCTTTTTCTTTTACCTACAGCCATTCCCTGTAAATGTCAGTATTTACATGTTTCTCTAAGTTCCGTACATGTATGTGAAGATATGCCATTTACAAAAAAGGACAATCGATAATGAGATAATATATGGATTGTATGATTTTATTTATTTGATCCTTTTTGGATTATGAAACAATAATAATTTTATTTTTTATTTGACAAAGAACAAGTTTTCACATATTCTACTTTGTTAAATCATTTGTATATTTTCTCCAATGGATATGGATAAATTCTTTTTGCACCATCAGTACATTTTGTGATTGAATATTTTTTACACCATTACCACTACTTGCACCCTGTTTGTCATAACTGCATGTGTTGCTATTATTGATTTGGCATTTATATAGTGGGTCCAGGACTATAGCTGAAAAACATTCAATATGCTATATTAAAACAATGTTTATTGTATCAAAACATCTTTGGCATGGTCAGGAGTAAACATTGTATAAACAATGTGGATTTCTCTTATATTTTTTTCAATGAAAAAAATAACAATTTGTTAAATACTTAAAATTTACTCCCCCTTCCCCCGCTCTGTTATTACTAAATGTGTGCCTGAAACAAATATTATATCAGCTGGCCATCGTTGATAATTGATAATTATTCTTATTTTAAATTCTGCCCAAAGTAAAATAGTGGACAACATTTCTTCCTCGCCAAGTGATAAGAAAGCAAGTCTAAATAATTAAGCAAAATATATTATTAACTTACTTCAAGATCATAATATAATCATACATCATTTTATAGCCTTTAATTTCCAGTAAGGTTTTTTGAAATGATTTTTTTGATTGTTTTCCTAATTGCATGCTTTATTAGTGAAGTGGAAATTATATTAGAAGAGAGATATTCCTCAAAAATTTAACTGGTTGAGCAAAGAAATTATATGATTTAGATTTAAGTATGCTATGCATTTTTAGTTTATTATGTTGTGTGTTAATTTTGTTTATGTCACGAATACATTATATTATGCCAAACTTAGTGAAAGTCTTGATATCCACGATCTCATTAGGCATATACTTGAAAATTTACATGTAAACTAAGCTGTATGATTTCAATTTAAATAAAATATGGTTTTCATTTGGTTTGATACAAACACAGATGTGGTTAGTTGATTCGGTACCATAATTTGGTTCATCTCTTAGCCAGTTCTTTAATAATTTAGAAAGATGCTTTTGATTTTGGAAAAAAGCAACATTTCATGTTAAAACATTTGTGTATTGTTGTATGTATGGTAGCAATGCTATTCCTACATTTTATATATGTTACGGATGAAGTTTTTGACTGTTTAATTTGAAACATTAGCAAAATTATCAACATTCAATTTCATTAAAAAATGATCATAAAGCGGTTCCAAAAGTTGGATTATGTTATACCAAAAGTACATGTTCTTTGGTCAGAATCCTGGAAAGATATGGCTCCATAAGGCACAACCCATCAGCATATTTTAGGTGCTCTCATGCTTAAACTGCTGATAATTGTTAGTTGTTAATAAAAGCTATTATTTTATTTTGCAGCTTTGAGTTACCATTGGGACATATGGGATAAATATGCGAAATATGCAAAGACATTAAGGAGAGAATGAAAGGCAATGGTAGATTTTTGAACATATTTCATTCTGCATATAAAATAATTTTTCTTTGCCTTTCCAGACTACAACTTACAGCTGCTATATGCTGAAAGTTTTGACAATAAAATTTGGGATCATACTACACTCAATATCCAATATTCTCTGTCCCTTGGTCTTACCGCTCATGTATACTGAACTTGTAGGTAAATGTAATTTATGTATGCTTGACTGTTTTAGTTTGTGGATATGTGCAAATGAGAGAACCAATTGGCAATTGTTATTTTCTGCATTTGAACTTGACTAAATCAATGACAAAGTAATTATAATGCATGTAAATCAGTAGCGTTTGAGAGTACATATTTATTTGTTTGCTGAAGTACCAAGACTCTACTGATATTCTGTTGCAATATACTATCTTTAGTATCTATACGATGCAGTCAATTTTATCCATTCATACTGTAATTGGTCTCAGCTTTGAGGAGACGAATTTCAGTTTTAGTGGAAAGTGCTTGATACCTGCACTTCTCAGGCACAATTTGCTTAATAACCAATTTCAGTTTTTGCCGAAGGTATCTTTCTCTTCACAATTTTAGAAATGAATTTGGACTGGATACTGGGGTTTTCATATTGCTTTTTTTTATTAATGATCCAATTGTTTTTGTTACCTAATACTTCTATGTTTATCTTACAAAACAATACGGCTAAGTACTTTATGCACTATCATAAAATCTAATGGTATCGATCCAGACAATGAATGAATACGAATGTTTTAAAAATAAAATTCAATCTTTTATCTTGAAACTTCCCTTTGAATTTGGCTAGCTAAATCATGAAGTAATCATTTTATGGCTTCACGCTCATGTTCACATTTTTTTACAAGTGTTAATATGAAGGCAGTGAGAATATATTTAGTCAATTTCGTTGTTCTTAGTGTACGATCAGTATGAGGAACGTATATTAAGATTTCAGACGTTATTAGGTTATTATGTATTTGAAGCAAAGGATTAAGTTGTTGATATTTGCTAGTTGGAAAATAGGTTTCTGGATCTGAAGGTGGTAGTTTGGAAACTTAAATTTTACAGTTTCTTTTTGGCTTCTATTATATATATAAATGGTAATTTTATTAAATATTTGCATAAGTATATACTAAGTTTTGAGACATCAACTTGAGTCCTTACAATATCTTATAATGAAAGTTTTATAATGGTTGTTTGGGAATATTTTATCCAAAATCGAAATATTTTTTTAAGATGGAAGGATAAATATGATCAGAACCGTATTATTTGTTTATAATGGAAGGATAAATATGCTCATTGCTTGCAACTTAGCCCACATTATTACATCATCAAGTGGTAATATGCTGAATCTGAATGCTAAAAGTGATGCAAATTTTTCGTTACATACTACATGCCGATGATAGATGAATGTGAAGCCCATAAAACATGGTGCTCACTACACTAAAGATAGCTGATGCAAATTAACGTGATATACATGCATAGGTCATGGCTAATTGATGCCAAGCCAGAAGCTTGAAATAGAGGGGATTTGAGATTGAATGAGCGGCTATGATAGCTAGAAGCTTCTATGATTGAAAGGAGGGAGTGAGCTATGTGTGTAGCCTACAACCTATTGTGTTGATACCATCATGCCGGAGCAATTAGGATGAACTTGCAACATTATAGTTGAATTTCAAGTAGGTCACAATATATAAGTCACAACAGCTAGGCATTTTTGATGAGCTGCATGCATGACACATAGAGGAAGACTAATCGGTTAACGTAATATTTAAAATTCTTGGGTTTTACTATTACAATTGGGGTGATATGTATTATTCTCACAGCTTCTATTTTCCCATTGTTTATACCGAATGTACCTTCATGAATAATGTTGGTAAGTTGTATATGCATAGATTAAATCTGCATTTGTAGTGAAAATTTATTGCACAATGCGCTAATTAACATATAATGGCTTTATTACTGATAATTACATTTTTCTTTGGGATTAATGTGTGTGTGCATATTGTATACCATACAAGGATAGTGTATTACACATTCTGCATTCTTTTATACATTTGTTCAATACAAGAATAGCTCTTGAGAAATCAAAGAAAGATCTGATTGTATAGCCATACAAGGTGTATATGAAATATATTTTTTACACTTAATTAGTTACTTATTTCATATTTTTATTACAACTGACATTGAAGTATCATCGATTGAAAGGAGAGGTAACAATGGACAACTATACATTTGTTAGGTTCATGCAATGTTGGTCAATAATTTTACTAATAAATATAGTCAGGGTAAGAGGCAAATGAAGCCAGCTCTGGGTAGTGCCCTATTTGAAATTTTCCAGACCTTCCATAAAAAAACATTTTTCTTTTTAGTTTTTGGCTATCTGAAACTAGAAACTTGCCATATTTGCAATGAGTTAATGTTGATTACAAGCCAAATTTAATTATATTTTTGTTCCATAATCTGTTATCTAATTGCAATTCTAAATTCCATTTATCTCTGGTTATCTTATGTAAGTAAGACACATGTAACTATATTTTCTACTCTTTTGTTCACCGCTCAAGTATGTTACTTTATATGGAAAATATGTTGCTCTATCTGAAATCATAGGCTAGATCTGCTACTGAATATGTAATATTTCAGCTATATTTTGTAGTTTTATTAACAAGTATTATCTAATTGAGTCGAGATGAAAGAGGTCAAATGGATGGAGTGTATGTCAAAGTAAATTTATTTTGGTTAACCGATATCTGGAAATTTAAGTTATTTATGGTTCTGTCTTTCGATGAGTGGAGATTTGATTACATAGTTTTGAGATGTGCATGTATGTAAATTGATGTTCTTTTGTGTCGTATTTTGTATAGTATGTGGTAATGATACACAAGCGCATTGTTGAAGTATTGCATGCACATTGATTAGATGCAGGTCCAACTGGACGTGCATATATACTCGTGAACTAATAAGGGACTTTAACAAGAATGGAGCAGATAGGGTGTGCTTAAAAATAGACCTTTACAAGGCATATGATAAAGTGAACAGACAATTCATCCTACATATGCTACATGAAATGGGAGTGCCGGCGAAATTACTAAAACTCATAACATATTGTATATGTACACCTACTTTCTCAGTGATTATAAATGGGGTTCCTAAAGGTTACATTAAGACAAACCGAGGAATTAGACAAGGCGATCCCCTATCTCCCTATCTATTTGCTGTAGCCATGGAGTGGTTCTCTCTTCAAATGGAACTAGCAAGCTTCCAATCTCTAATTAAACCCATATATAAGATTGTTCCAGAAGTCAATCATCTCATATATGTTGATGACTTATTGGTGTATTCAAAGCTACTAACTTGGGTATTAACACAATAAAGGGAATTTTTAAGCAACTTGAAGAACTAGCAGGACTCGAAGTTAATGAATTCAAAACTAAGTGCTATATGAATAAATACTGCAAAGATAAGATAAACATATTAGCACAACTTGGAGTTGGAGAAGGAGAACTGGCAGTTAAATATTTAGGGGTTCCATTATCAAATAATAAAGTTACTGATGCAGAATGTAGAAAATTGATAGACAGCATTCGAGAAAAATTACAAGGATGGAGATCAAGATTATTGTCGTTTGCAGGGAGAGTGGAACTGGTACATACTATTATTACTTCAAAGGTTAGATTCTGGCCACAAACCTTTCAGATAACAAACTGCTCTATTGCAAAGATAAATACAGTCTGTGCTAACTTCATATGGAGAGGAAGCTTTCACAAAGTGAGTTATAATGAACCGTGCAGACCTAAAAGTGAAGGAGGAGTTGGTCTAAAAAAATTATTTAAACTTAAAAAAGTTTATGGACTTAAATTAGCCAGGAAATTGATTAGTTTCGAAAATCTTTGGGCTAAATGGATGAGAGCTAGATACTTAAAAGAAAATTTCTGGGTCATACAAGCAGACAACAATGCTTCAGTGATATGGAAAAATATCCTCAAACACAGAGAAACACCTAAAGAATCAGTGGAAAGACAAATAGCAAATGGCGGAGATACAGATCTATGGGGGAACTCCTGGATTAAAAATAAAAGTATTCTTGAGAGAGTAGGACGGGAAAGCTTCTCAGCTAATAACACTCCAGAAATACAAGTTGCTAGTACAATTCATAACAAGAAATGCGAACCAGAAAGGCAATTGATAACAAGAAATCTGAAAAAAGAAATTGAGGAAATCCTTATTCATACAAACAGAGAAGTTGATAAATGGGTCTGGAAAAACAACAAGAAAGGTCAGTTCAAAATGAGTGAAGTATGGGATCATAATCGGCAGCACTATGAAACTGTCAACTGGCACAAGGTCATTTGGAGCAAATCAAACTGTCCTAAAATGGCGCACATTGCATATAAAGCCATCAAAGGAAGACTGAGTACTAAAGATAGACTAAAAGGATAGGGAATTCTTGAAGAAGACACATGCAACTTCTGCGGTAAGGAAATTGAAACCCACCGCCATTATTTTTTGATTGCAAGTATAGAAAACATGTATGGGCTATCCAAAAACTAAAAAACTTGCAAACAGAAGCAGTACTAAGCCTAGTAGATGAGATAAATTACCTGAGTGATAGGACAGATCTCACAAACTTTATGAAGGAAATCGTGAAAATTTCGTTGACGACAACTGTCTGGCATCTCTAGAGAGAACGAAATGTAAGGGCTTTCAAAAGCAACAAAGAAAAAAAATGAATTAGAACTTGCAGAAAATATTGTTAGAGATGTAAAAATTAACACCGGAAGAATAAAGAAGTTTACCAACTTAGAGGCAAGAGAAAGACTGCAATTGGAGAACTGGAAGTGGAAGGCTGAGAGGCTAGGAAATCAAGTAAGCACCGAGGAGCCGCCATAGCTATCGGAAATGGAAGAGCCCTAAGTAAATTAGGAAAGTTTGTGAGTTTGTGTTAATTTCGTGTTGATCTGTCGGTTGTTTAACTCAGTTATGTTTTGTTGTGTCTCTGTATTGTAACAGGCTTTTGAGCCGCAAAGCCTGATATAATATTAATTAACCCAGTTTCAAAAAAAAAAAATGTATTAATAAATTACTTGCATACTCCTTGGTTGTTAAGCAAACTGAACTTAAGGATGTTATGTGTAGTATTATTAATATATTGAATAGACAAGGTAAGGAAACTATATGTATTTGTTTAGCAAACTCAAAGTACATATAGTATACTTAGGCCGTCGCGATATGGTATGTACGAGTGAATAATCTCATTTCGGTTTTTCGAGCAAACTCAAGGTCGAAGTGAAATTAGGACAAGGTATCAAGGTTAGGAGTTGTATACGATACAACCAATAAGGACTTTCATTTATGTAACTATGATTTGTTGAGCGAACTCAAGGTCAGAATACCAAGACTGACGAGTCCTAACACTTACTGGTGAAGTCATAAGCCTTCTATGTTTTGGCTTAGGCGAAACATAAAAGACTAGTAGGAGCTTATTAGTAAAATGAAACATAATGTTTAAAGTTACTAATATTATAAGAACATCCACTATGTTTCTTTCCTAATAATCTACCGCTTAAACTTACAAAAAAGGTCAACTCCAAAACTGTTCAATGAAAGCAATCAATTGACTAGACAAAATAACTATACCGATTGGCTAAGAGCAATCAAAACAACGCTAATTAATGAGCGCCTTTGGAATGTTATTACATGCGAACCTAAAGAACAACCCACCGATGATGCGGACCCCGAACTACAACTTGCTTATGAAAAATAGGTGTCGGACTAAGATATCGCCAAAGTTACCGTGTTGTTTAAATTAGACAAACCGTGCAGTGGTAGCACAAAAATACATTTTTCCATGGGATATCTGATAGTCTCTAGGCCCTGTTTGATGAACAGTAACGTTCCATAAGGTACTAACTTACAAAGTAGCTTTTCAATACCAAAATGACTAAAGGATAGAAAGTGGATGGTTACTTGCAAAAGATAAAGGCCTCTATTGATGGGATTTCAAAGTTGGACATACAAATAAGCAAATAACTTCAAATAAACTTGATCCTTGTTTCTCTTACTCCTCTATATGAACTATTCATATTGAATTATAACATGAACCAATAAAATGTGAATCTTGTAGAGCTCCTCAATATGTTGAGGTCGGTCGAGTTTGGATCTAAGAATCAAGGTGTAGTACTTGCTGTGAACGGTAGTGTGTCATCTTCAAAGAGTTTGAAGAAGTGAAAACGAGACCGTAAGAAAAAGAAAAGTAAGAAGACTAGTAAAAGGGCAAATGTCACCACTGCCACAAGAAAGGTAACTGGTAAAGAAACTGTTCCGACTGCATGAAGATTAGTAAATGAAAGTAAGTAGAATGGTTCTGGGGCTCCATCAGGTACATTTATGATTCAATTTTTTTTTGTGATCACTGCAATGTCATGGGTTTTAGGTATTGGATCTGGTACTCATGTATGTAATTCAACACAAGGGCTTAGGAACTGGCATCGCATGACAAAAGGATTGATGAGGGTCCAAGTTGCTGATGGATCTATGGTAGAAGCAATGATAGTAGGAAACTATCAATTAATTTTGTCCAATGGATTAGTATTCATATTAAATAATTTCTATTATGTAAAAAACTTTATTTGTGGGATCATTTCTTTTTCTAGATGATCTAAGACTGGATATATATTTCATGGTGCAAACAAACTTGTAAACATTATTTTGGATGGAAATAATTTCTGCGAAGGTGTTCTTGAAAATGGCATTTATGTGATAAATACTAATTATGCATGTTCTGTGAATAATATTTCTAATAATTATCTTTGGCATTGTAGACTAGGTCAAATTAGTGAGAAACGACTACACAAACTGAAAACCGAAGGTCTTCTACCGTTGAGTGACTTTGAATCATTTGACATGTGTGAATCGTGTGTCAAAGAAAAAATGACTAAGCATCCCTTTAGTGGGAGCAATGAAAGAGTTGATGAACTTTTAGGGTTAGTACATAGTGATGCCTATGGCCCGATGCATATAGTTACCAAAGATAATAGTTCTTACTTTGTTACCTTCACCAATGATTTCTCAAGACCGAGATATGTGTATCTTATGAAGAAAAAAATCTAAGTCTATAAGAAATTTATTGAGCACAAAATGTAGTATAGAATCAAACAAACTGTAAGATTAAAATTCTTCAATCATATCGAGGAGGTGAGTATGTTGGATAGGATTTCAAACAATACTTAAAAGATAATGGGGTTATCTCTCAAGTTACTCCACCCTAGACTCTGTAACACAACGGTGTGTCGAAGCGAAGGAACCGAATCCTATTAGATATGGTTTGTTTCATGATGAGTAAGGCTGAGTTACATATATCATATTGGGGATATGTGATAGAAATTACAACGCATATGTTGAATTTGCTAACAACTAAATCTGTGCCCAAAACACCATATAAGATGTGCCGCGTTAAAAAACTCCTACTCAAATATTTGAGGGTATGGGTTTATACAACATACATTAAAATGGACCGAATAAATAGAGCCAAGATTGATACTGTGTAAATTTATAAGATATTCCAAAAACTAGATGGGATATATATTCTACAACGCAGAGGAACAAAAGTCATTGTTTCTCAGCACACTATCTATTTTGAAAAGGAATTTCTGTTAAAGCAAATTAATAGTAAGGATGAGATTATAGACTTGGATAAGATCCAATAAATTAACACTGAAACTGAACCAGTGGTAGAACCAAATTCGCCTGTATACGAAAACATACAACCTATTAGAAGGTCTAATAGGGAATCTCTTCACCAGGGAGTTACTATGGTTTCTCATGGATGACGAGAAGGAGGACTGTGTTTTAGATGATGACACTCTTTTGACATTCCAACAAGCATTGCAGAATAAACACTCTGCATTATGGCTTCGAGCAATGAAATCCAAGATGGATTCCATATACGAAAATAAATTTTGGACTTTGTCAGGCATACCTGAAGAAGTAAATCCCATCAGCTGCAAATGGATTTTTAAGAAAAAGCTAAATGCAGATGGGGAAGTGGAGAATAATAAGGCAAGGCTAGTTGTGAAAGGATTTTGTTAAATTCAAGTGTTAATTATGATGAAACTTTCTCACCCGTCGCCATGCTTAAGTCTATTCGGATTATGTTAGCTATCTCTGCATTCTATGACTATAAAATATGGCAAATGGATGTAAATATGGATTTTCTAAATGGTGATTTAGAAGATACTATTTATATGTCGCGGTCCGAGGGTTTTGTGGTCAGTGGGAGTGGGAACAAAGCTTGCAAGCTATTGAAGTCCATTTATGGACTTAAACAAGCCTCATGGAGTTGGAACAGGTGTTCTGATAAAGTAGTCACATAGTTTTGTTTTTATTAGAACATGGAGGAATGCATATACATAAAGGAATAGGGCATTGCTATAGTTTTCTTAGTATTTTATGTCGATGATCTATTATTGATTGGCAACGACACTTCATTGTTGCAATTTGTGAAAGCGTGGCTTTCCAGGAATTTCTCCATGAAAGATTGGGAGAAGCAGCCTATATACTTGGTATAAATATCTATAAACATAGGTCTAAGAGGTTGTTGGGATTGTTCCAATCCCTGTACATAGACACCATATTGAAAAGATTCGGTATGGAGAATTCCAAGCTTGGAAATATTCCGATGCAATCAAGAATCGTCCTTTCTAAGAAGGATGCTCTTCATAACAATGAGGAGGAGGATCGTATGAAAAGGATTCCCTATGATTGAGCCATAGGATCCAAAATGTACGCTATGCTATATAGTAGATCAGATGTGTCGTATGCACTAGGATGTGGAACCCGATACCAGTCTAATCTTGGAGAAAAACATTAGACGAATGTAAAATATATACTTAAGTATTTAAGAGATACTAAGGACTTATTCCTCATATACAGGAATGAAGACCTCCTTATGAAGGGGTATATAGATTCAAGTTTTCAAAATGACATAGATGATAAGGCTGAGATTATCGCCCTCAATGAAGCAGCTAAAGATGCAGTTTGGATGTGTAAGTTTTTGAGTGAGCTCAAAGTGATTCCTGCTATCAAGAATCCTACATCATTGTTCTATGAGAGCGCACAAGAAGTCAGGGCATATACTTCGAAAGTTCCACCTGATTAGAAAATTTGTTGAGAAGAAAGAAGTTGTAATACAATGGGTAGATATCGTGGACAACATAGCAGATCCATTCACTAAAGGCCTGGCTCGGTCAACTCTTGATAGGTTGATTGAAAGGATGGGACTGAAATTCCATAATTGTCCTCAAGTGCAAGTGAGAGATTGATAGAGTTAGGGGTATGCGCTAAGGGCAATTGTGTAATTTACTGTAAATTAATTAACTCTATAAACAATTCTCATTCGTAACAAAGGTGTTTTTTGTTTATGTTATATATTTGTTATAATGTATTATAAATAATTAATGCTTAATTAATTATATTTAATAGCAAATCTATAAATGATGTGTCTTATGATAGAAATTCCAAAATGGTTGCCATTATTATATCATAATTTTATAAAGCACGTTATTTTAAAGTGTTCTTAGTAAAGATGCATCGATACTGGATATCAATGCATCCGTTGAGACTTGAGTACATAATGCTCTCTAAATGTTGGGCAGTGTTTTACTCATGGGTTATGGAGTACCTAGAGGTTACGTACTAATAGTTATTGGATAACCACAGGATGACTCAGTCGATAGTTTTCTGATGATTAATACAACTAAGGTCAAACAGAAAATATCAATATGACTAATTTACAAAGTTTCCTCGACTTGAGAATAATGTCAATCTTTAAAATGAAAGCTCCACTTTGATTATAATCAAAGCATGGTACAATGTCCATCGAGTGACTATAGTTGGGACGAGTGCAAGAATTGGGAGTGAAATACTATTCAAGAGAGGATTCTTCTCCTCGGTTATATGAGGTCAGTATCACGGTCAATTCAAGTCAATCCAATGTCAAAATTTCTGGTTAGAGTACTACAGTTAATAGTAATTGTTATTATTGATCCAAGGAATTTGTGTTTGGACTATAGAATGGAATATGGACGATGTTGGAATTTTGACCATTACCAAATTTCATAGGTCCAAAGTGATATAGTTTTGACGAAAAGAATTAGTGTAAATAAATGTCACAACCGCGTAACGCTTATCAAACTAAAATTTGAATTTTACTGAAACTAAGTAAGTGATAAATTTAGAAATAATATTACACCACCTGCTAAGTCATGTGAACGTTTACATTCGAATAGTTCAATGTTGATTGCTGATCGAATTTACACCCAAGTGTTACACAACCGAAATGAATAATTCTCTTTAGACAATTTGATTTAATTAGTTTGTAATTGTTAAAAATTAATTAAATTAATATTTATGAAATACTAATTATAACATTTAAGTATGATTTAGGAAATAAATACATTTATACATATTTATAATAGTTATAAATATATTGATCGATATGAGATATTGATAACAAATTAAATTGGATTAGATTAAACATATTTAATTGGGGTTAAATGAACTATTAGCCCATGTTGTTAGAGGCTTGGTTCAGCTATAATAATAGGGCATAGGAGCAACTAAAAAGAGGTTAAGGGGTTTTGAAATGAATGGTTGAAATTAAGCGAGAAAATGTATGAGATACTATCCTACTTTCTCCCTTATTCAACTAATATATAATCATTTCTAAACCTAACTTGTACTATCTTTTTTGGCCACCTCCTTCATCATCCTTGTGGCCGATCTCCCCATTAAAACCCTATGTAAATTCTCAGATCAAATTCATTTAAATCCAATGATATTTGATAGCAAGAAGGTCTGTGATTCAAGACTAGCAATCTGACGAATCAAGAAATTTTAATGGAAGAGGATTCATCTTTTTTACATGGACTTGAAGGCTCTGTTGTACGTAACCATTTACTTGTATTGTACATAGAAAATTATGGTAGCATAATTTACTTCTCATATATCCTTGTACATTTGCGTGCGTGTGTGTTATTATAGTTTAGTTAGTTTGATGGGATTTCTATAGTTAATGTTGTTGTCACAATAATGATTGGCTATGTGCATAAATTTAATGTACTCATACATACTCATATTTCATTAATAATCTTAATGATATATGCTAAATAAAAATATGTTATTTTAATATTATATTAATTAATACATATATACATTTATATATATAAATTAATACATCTACACAATTTATATCTAAGTATTTATACACACACACACCATATAAAATTGAACAATTAATTTTCTAATATATGTTTATATCTTTTATGAATTTTAACAGCTGAAAATAACCTTTTATGTTATTGTTATATATATTTGTTTCATTATTTAATTACTACAAGATTTAATAAATTCATATAAAATAAATAACATTTTGAAAATTCAATTTCATAGTTTATAAAATTAGTTTGTCATATCAAATTCTCTCGGCAAAATTTATCAGATTTTATGCGTTTGTTTTTATATTTTTAAAAATTAAATTAAAAATCGACTGTTTAGTAATTAATTAATTAAAATCATAATTTTTATTCAAAAAATTATAAAAATACTCGCAACCCTTAAAATATCATTCTAGATTTTCTACGTTTTAAAATTTGAAAGTTTATTATATAATTATTTATATTATTTAATAAATGAAAAATTGACTAATTAATACATAATATATATTTATATATTAATATATTAAAATTATAAAAACCTGAGATCTATAAATTAATCAAAATGAAAATAAAATAAAAAATTAAAATTATGTTTTATACACACACACACATATATTTTATTATAATACAAATTTACATTTATTATATATATATATATATATTCTTATATAATTATTTTATCTTAATTCGAAAGTGTGTGTGTATATAAATGAGTAAAATAATTTATTTTCATAAATATGTATGATTTTATATGTATACATATATGTTCAATTATATTTAGTATAATACACACACACATATATATTTATAATATTTTATATCATAAAATTAATTACATACATATAAACATATACACACACTTATATATTTATAACTATGTAAATGCACATATTTGGACAACATGCAATACATATAGAATGTGCTAATGTGTCCGTTGCGGTATAAATCTCATCATCTATATACGGGCATGTTATACCTTGCACAGAATAAAATGTTACATATGCACACATATAGACATATGTATACTTATATATTAAGTAAAACTAAATAAAAGAAATTTCAAACAA
Organism: Allium cepa; assembly: GCA_030765085.1. NCBI lineage: Eukaryota > Viridiplantae > Streptophyta > Magnoliopsida > Asparagales > Amaryllidaceae > Allium > Allium cepa. Next base: position 679,366,066 of record CM060942.1, read on the forward strand.
CAATTTATGAATTTAAATAAAAGAAATGATTTTATTTAAATTAAATTAATAAATATTCTAAATAAATTTGGCTTCATAGCCCAACAAAGATCCAATAGGGTAAAAAATTTGAAATTCACCCATAACTTCCATTGTGGGCTGGTTCGGTTCCAACATAATCAACCACTTGCAATCATTGATGCTTTTCTAGTCACGGACCCTTTCCAAGTGATTGATAACACTTCATATGGAGTGACTAAAGGTTTCACTGAACCCATGCAAACTAGCATATACCAGCAAAATAAGAAGGCGATAAAAGTGAATCACAAGATCAATACTTTTGCTCATCAAATAGTATATTTAAAATTAAAAACTACAATGACTTCAATCTATTCTTATCTTCTTCCTGAAAGTTTCCAAATTGAAAAAAAGAAATATTCTTCAATCTGTTCATGATAGTTCATTAAGAATTCTAAAGCATTCAATAATTGAAGCGGGTATGGTTGGAGGTTTGAAACAAGGCTTTCCATTACCACTGAGAGAAACCCTAACTGATGTGCACGTTATGGGAGATGTTGATAGTTATTAGTCGCCGCACTTGAGGGTAGAAGGAACCAGATTACGGTCTTAAAATTCGAATAATTGAGAGGGTAAACTTTTCTGTAATTATTGGAGAAACTAGGTTAAAAGAAAAATTTCCATGCGGTGGAATTTTAAGGAAGATTAGGGGACGTGGAGCCTTTAATTATTAATTAACATGACGATCTAGATTAATTGAATCAGACGGTTGCTGAATTGTGTCACTGAGTGTGTGTAATTTGTGTCTAAATAGCCACTCCCAATAACAACCATAGCATCCATGCGACCATCGCAACCAACGTAACCAATCTAGCCTATACAAATAGTAGAAGCAGAAAATAATATTCCTACTCATCCACCATAACAAATCATCGTATGGGGAAGTAATAATAATACTTAACCATTCAAAATTAGCGACACACAAAGTCAACCCTAATCATCAAATAAGAAAATAAAAATAGTATAAATGTACTTAAATTTGTATCGACCATCCATTATAGTAATGCATCACCAATGCAAGTATAAATCATTAAATGTGTACTAATCATCTGTCATGACCTGGATTTTCGACCTTCGAAAATCGACATCAATTCATCCACGGTATTACATGCCGAACAGTCGAATGCCGAAAATATTAGACCGTAAGGTAAAGAAGGAAGAGGTAGAAGAAGAAAATAGAAAACAAAAACACAGAATCTCACAGTCGTAGGGAAACAATATATAATAGATAACAACCAATCTTTATACAGAAAGAAACTATACTGTTTTAATACATTACATCATCAGAGTACACACAAACAATAACACAATACCGGACAGTTATAATAACTTGTCCTCACAAAAGCTGACTATACAACTTACAATGTAAAGCAGAATATACATCAAGTATGTGTCATACATCTCATCGCCCAACTCGTCTCCTGAGTTCCATAGCATCCCATCCCGAATCTATAATATTCGGTCTGACCCGAGCATTATAATAAAATAACACCTGAGTCAGTCTAGAAAACCAGCGCGAGAGAACACACCTAATTGAATTATTTAAGTTTCCAAAAATCCTTTGAAAATCAAAGGTATCTCGTAAGACCATGCCACAAATAAACCTGTCGAGCTTTTACCTTACGATAACCAAAACATTTTATATCAAAATCCTTTGATATTATAATAGTGTCTAAGTAAAAATACTTATTCAAATAGCTGAAATGCTTGCATCTCACGTTCCATCATAGTTGGGCACAATCAAAATCGTACGGCGTTTATTGGAGGATGGATTCCATACAATGGCAGGGCTAGTGGGGTACCGCCCGTCATAGTACCCGGTCTAGATCAGCATACCGAGGACCACTCCCGATCCCCTGCAACACAAGACCGGAGCTACCCCTTACTGGATAGTCCGAATAAGATCACTCTGCGGTTGGGATCAGCAACCGCCCACACAGCCGAAAAAGGGACTCTAGACAGGGATAATTTTACCCTACTTGGGTGCTACCCACTTAGCATTGTTGCACCTCCCCTGTTTTAGCCATTCCTGGTTGATGAGGCTTGAGGCTGCAATTTCCTTTTTAGCACACATTCACTTAGAATTCTCACCGTCCTCCAATGATGATGTACTGATAGCATTCATCCATACAAGTCAATTCCCAGTCCGAACGGAACTGAAGGCACTACTCCTACTACATCCATTTTGGAATCACCCTCAGGATTAGACGCGATTAGCCCTTGCACTTCACTGCTCCATCTTCGACTCCAAGCTCTTGTCTTCCTTACGAAAACATACACATTGGATCAAAGTGGTTTTCGGATCACAAATCCGATCCCGGTCTCTTCGAAACAATGTTCGCTATTTTCTGTAAACTCAACCCCGGTTCTTTAAGAAATAAACAGACGAAAATAAGATTGGAGTTCACCTCCTAATCGTTTCCGTGAACGGATTTCCTTGTAAACATCCTAGAAGAACGAAGCGAGTTTATGCGTACAGTATAGCACCTCGAACGGTAACTATACCATATAATTCTCGAGTTTCCTCTAGATATTTCCAAAGTTATATTCGGGTCCAGATTTGATAGTCGGTTGTTTAACTATCAAATAACAATCAATTCAACCAAATATTTAATTCCCACTAGAAAACATCAAGTCTTATATTTAATTTTGATTTCAAATAAATTAAATCACTTTATCCAAAAATATACACATAAAATATGTAACGACCCGTACATTTCAGCGATTTAATTTATTTAATAGAATTTTGTAATAAAAATTTAGTAGAAATAATAAAAGGTGATAAATATATATTGAACGCTAATTTAACAATGGTAATTTAAGCCTTTGTTTGTAATATGGATAAATATAAATTTTTCAATAAAGATTAGTGTAAGTATTGTACCTGAATATAATGGGAAGATAGAGAATATAGGTAAGGCATTTAATTAGTTAAGTGTAAATTTATGGGTATAATAACAATTCGTATACATTACCTAATTAATCTATCAATTAATTTGTTAAAAAAATCCAAACCTTTTAGTTTGGTAAATAATTTGATGCGTATTGATAAGCGTTACTTTAACGATTAATTTTAAAGTGATGGGAAGAAAATAAGTAAAGTTATGCAGTAATAAATAAATAAAAATATCGCAATAAATAGGAAACTGACATAACATTTATTTATATAAACGTTACTTATTGATTTGAGAGTAACGGAAGTGTGAACATGGAATAAAATAAGCGTAGATTTATGTTAGTTAATTATTGAGAATATGGGAAATAAGTTGAAATAATATTAATTAAAAATTTATGCGTAAAACATGTTATGTAAGATATATTGATTCCATTTAATAAATTGAGGATTAATATTATCGAAGAGGATTAAATATGGTCTCAATGTAAATTTAGATAAGTTTTGAAGTAAAGACTAATTCCATTCAGAAGATGACAATGGGTGCAATATTTTGATTTGTAAGCAATAGTAATAGGTTACATGTTTAATTGGTTGATATAATTTGAATTGAAATAAATGTTAATACACTAAATAAAGGTTACATTAATATGATAAGTAATACAATGTCTAGAAGTTTAATATAGAGTGTGTTAAGACGTAGAAATGGAAATTAGGAAGCAGTTGGAATTAAATGAAATTTTAGGTGTATTTATGAGAAATTTACGTACAATTAAAGAGGCGAATGAAATAAATACCAACCAATTTTAGTGAATAACGGGATCTAAACCTAAATAAATAAATTCCTTGAAATTTAAGTTTTAATTTTTGATAAATTGGATTTGTACTTTAATATTGAATATTTTGGGATTATTCAAAAATAAATTAATGTAGGAAGTTGTTAAAGGATTCTAAATTTACCAAGTGGTCCAAACTGACAAAATTTGCAAATAATTAAAGTTGGATTGTAAATCTGATTCAATTAACCTATTATTAATTTATTTGTTTGGAATATAAAAAGTAATGATAGGGTTAATTGAAATTAAGGGTAGTTTAATTTGTATGTTATTTGGGATTAAGGCAAGATGGGTGGATATTAGGAGTTATATACTTGGATCATTCAATTTATTTGGATAACATTGTCATAAATGTAATTAAATGTACATTTACGTGAAATATAATACCATGCTTAATAGATTGCTAAGTTGTATATATTAAAGGGAATTTTATTAATTGTTTTTTAAAAAAACCTTAATTAATATGGTTGATAAATTTAATATAAGAAAAACCAATGAAATTCTTGGGAATAATGTAGGTTAATATGAGTTAGTAGTTAGGGTGGTGACTAAAATTGGTAATACATTGCAATTAATGTTAATAGTGTTGACATAAGCTAATAAATTTAAATGTTAATGCAATACCAATTTATGTATTTAAGGTGATTACGAAATTGGAATTTGATAAATGCAGTAACTAACTCAGGGCAAATAGATTTTATGGAATCAATAAAAGATAGGTAAATTTAATGATTGTTTGGTGGTAATTTAAGCATGAATGGGAATAAATCGGGCAATAGTGAGAATTATTAATTATTACCCATCAATTTATTTAGAATCTAAATCAAATGCAACATTCGTTGTTATTTGTAACTTATGGGTGGAAATAACGTAAACTTGATTCAGAATATGATAATTAGTTAGATTAAAAGAATGGAAGGCAGGATATATGGATTCATTTGGATGTAGAACACGATAATTTGAATTTATTGGAAACTGAATAGAACATTTTATGTGATTGAAATTAAAGTTGGAATTTGGAGATGTTTTAGGAATTCCCATCTATAGGATACCAATAGATAGGATAATTAAATGAAAGGTCAACTAAAGGATTTCTGCAAAGTTAATTTATAATTTGTAGATAAAATAAAATTAAAGTTTTACGTTGAAGTTAATAATGTACTCAACATTTAAGAAACATCTTAAATTGTCTAAATTTGAATAAACAATGAAGTAATAAATAATAATTATTAATAAAATCCAAAATTTGGTAACCCGTTTTCAAATTAATGATAATTAGTGTTGGTATAAGCTATTTATTTAAGTAACAGTGCGATGCCAAAAAAAATGGATTAGAAGTAATTGCGAAATATAAATAAAATATTTTAGTAGGGAATTCAAATGTATATATACATAGAAATGTGGATTTTTATAGTATGAAAACTTAGTCAATTTACAATTGTTAAATCTATTGAGAATGAATAAAAATCTAAGATAATTATTACGGTAATTTAGAAATTTAGTTGAAAATGGAAACTTATCTATGAATTTGGAATTTAATGAAATTGTGAATTTATATTGAAACTTATAAATGAAGCATCTAAATTTACATTTGTAAATGCGTTTAAAATTCAATGTAAATGTCTGAGGAAGAAATTAATTTATTTACTAATCCGTAACGTATCCAATTAATATAAAATATTCTGGTGGGCCAACAACCGTTTTGCGCGTTTATGATTCGTGCCCACCTATCCTATTTCACTTTGTCTATTTATAGGCTGTGTAAACCCTAGCCTCCATCTATCTTCATTTCTCTTTGTGTGTTCATTTCTTCAACTTCCTCTCTTCCAATGGCTGCAAAATTTCTAGATCCAATTGCAGTCCAAAATAATATATATATATATATATATATATATAATTATTCCAAACTTCTCTAAAAATTCCAGAAAAATTATATGTCATAATTCTCGAAGAGCGTAATCTGTTGGTACTGTCCGTTTTTTTGATTGGTGCTGTAGCGTGCTCGAATTTGAGAAGAAGGACGTGGCCTGTGACGTGGCATGGTGATGTGGTTTATTTGTTTATTTTGTTTTATTTAATTTTTGTTTCAATCGAAATTTTCGAATAACTTTCTCATACTTAGTCCGATTCATGCGAGATTTTTTTTGTTAGGATCATAATTAAATTACAGATCCGTTGACGCTGGTTTGGACCAATTCGGAGACCGTCGAATTTTTGTGTTTAAATTGAATTTAAATTCGATTTAAATTCAAAAGGTGAGTGTTTTAACCCACTCACAATTTCTAAAACTTCTTATGTGTGTTAAATTAATTTTAGATGTGAGTAGAAATTTGTTTATGACTGTTTGGTATGTTTTATTCATTATCTCTGTTAAATTGCATTTATTTAATGTAACTGTTAATTTATTTTATTTATTGCATATAAATTTGATAGTTAGAATTTATTTATTTGCATATTAACTGCCAATCATAGTTATGTTAAATTTTTATTTCATATCAACTGACAGTTAAATTTGAATTTATTTTTGCATATAAACTGCTAGTAACAGTTATTAAATTTATTATTGAATATAAACTGTTAGTTAATACCTGTTATTTATTACCTGTATAATTTATATATCGATGATTGTTTAAATTGGATGATGATTGCAAATAATGGTTGATGATTGATATTTGGATGAATGGATGCTATATTGTATATTGTATAAACTGCAAGTTATCATGCATTTCATTCATTCGGGATTGCGGTTTGAAATGATATACAACCGCATTTTTATTTTAAATTGCGGATTGAAATGATAAACATCCGTATCATTTGACCATAGGGTAGAAAATTTTATACAGGCACCGCGATATATATATAAAATTATTTTTTTTGAAATGTTTTTCTATGGTTTTTGCAAAGCTATATATATATGGTTTATGGGTTTTTGATTTGGTTATTAATAAAGGTTATTTATATATAGTAATTTCCGGTTTTAAGCTTTGTATAAATTGTTTTGAAGTATAAAATAAAGTTTGATTTTTAAGATCAAATACGATTAAGCATTTATTTAAAATTTAAGTTCTGGAGTTTTATTGACTTAAATGAGAATAAGGTCGGAAGATGAATATTGAGTAAAATTTGGAATTAAATAAAAAGGTTATTAATTTTTAAAGGGTATGATTTTTATAACTTGATTTTTGTGTAGAGTGATTTAAATGAATATATCAAGTTTAATAAATTGAAAGATTATCCAGTTATGTGAAGTTAAAGGTTTTACTTAAATTATATTGAATTCATTAAGTAAACATTTCAAGTCTAAATAAGAAGTAATTGAATTTGATACATATGGATTTGTCAAATGAGTTGTTTTTGAAATGGTCAAATATTTAAAGCCTTGAAACATAAGAATTGAAATGGTATTTGGAAGTGTAAATCGATATTTGAAATTGATTTGTGAAATCTAAAGAAGCTATTTTGTTTTATAAAAGTAGTTTAATATTTAACCATTTAAGAGATGGAAATTTGTTTCAAAGCTATGTTTTTCAAGGTAGTATAATTTGGAAATATTATGTTCAAGAGTTTGATTTCTAAATATTTTACTTTGGAAACCCTATGATTTTGGAAGGAATATATATTGGAAAATAAATGATATCGTATTGATTTGGGGTTTTAAAAATATAAACGATATCGTATTTATATGGGTTTAAAATGGATATTTTATTCTGGTTTTAAAGTATAATTATTTTAAATGACCGCGGTGATATAATAACGTTTGGTTGTTGAAGAGACCGGGATCGGAAGTTGTCATACTCTCTGCCAACTCCGAAAACCACTTTAACAACCGTGTACGCGGTGGAGATTCCAGGATGAAGTAGGTTGGTGGAGGCGTTTCCTGCAAGGTAAATACGTGGACCCGACTCCCGTGAGATGGCATAAGGTGGCTAAAACAGGAGCGATTCTCGGGCCAATGAGGTCATTCCTCTGATCGGACACTCCTCTTCGATATTATACTTTGACTTTGGATTGATTCAGTGGCTACTTTTACTTTGATTTTTGGGGGAGTTTGTTTGAGGTGGGCGGTAGCTGCGGCTACGCGTTTCCATCAGCCCGGATAGCAATTGGTAAATCTACCCTGGCATTGCCTAGTTGTGCCGTGTGACCTACCCTAGCGCGCTTTATACGATTTTGGTTGTGTACCATACCTATGGAGTGCCCTCTGACGACGCCCAGTACGGGGGAGATTACGGTACTGTATAGACTATGGGAATATATAACTGTGTTAAGGTGGAAAATGTAAAGCCTTAACGCTATTTAAAAGTAAGTTTATTTTACAAATAGACACTATTATAATAGCGCAATATACTATATAGTAAATAGTTTAACGGATCCTTAGGAGATGTAAATCCCGAGCATCTCTTGAGTTACTGCACTCATATTTATTTCTGTTAATTTAACTTACATAAGATCTTTTAGTTCTGACTCGAGTGTTTTGTCTTTTCAATTCGCTCGGGTCAGTCCGTGCGTTTCAGGATTTGAAGATTTAGCTCTGGAGGACGAAGACGAAGATGTATATTATTATTATTTATACTAGTACACTACACACTGTTCCGCTGCATTGTTATTGGTATGTGTAACTCTAATATGTATTATATAAATGATTTGTAAACAGATTTATAAACTATATATTTTATTATTATATTTTATCCTTCCGCTGTGAGATTCTGTTTTCTTTTATTTCTTTCTCGTTTTTCTTATTTACCCCATAACAATCCGCCCTTCCGTATGGTTTGAATCAGCATGTGTGTCTGTTCAAATCGTGCGAAAAGGCGGGACGTTACATCTGGTATCAGAGCTTTGGTTTAGCGATAAACCTTAGCTTTGTGGGGTTTGACTCTTTACTAATAGGGTAGTAATACCCTTTGGGAGTCGCTGAGTGTATATATATGAGAGAGCGTATTTGTTAGTGTTATAAAAAGGTTTTTATATTGTGTTAATTTGTTCCATTTCGTATTTATAAATTCTGGTTGGTGCATGGGACGCTATGACATCAATAGGGATTTCTAAACACTTAATAGGACAGACCGACATAATATTTGTTTTAATATAGGTGAATGAAAATTTTTTGCCTATTATATTTTTATATATAAAATAAAAAATTTCAATTGATATTTATATTTGGCTGCAATAGATTGATTGTTAGGCAATAAAGTGTAAATAATAATAGAAATAAGATTGAAAAATAAGATAAATGAAATTTGGAAATTTAGAACTTAAGTCCGGGTTTTTTCTTTTGACTGATTTTGAAATATATTAATAATTTTGTTTATAAGTATTTTCTGATATAAATATTTAACATAATTCGGAAGAATCGTTTTAAAGAAGATTTTTGAGAAAATAAGTTTTGTACTTTCCTCTCTGTCGCTGGAAAATAATTTCGGTGATGGTGGCCGCATCATCGACTTTCATTTTCGAGTTTCGAAGGGGAAAGGCCACTGTAGTAGTTCTACTGCAGATTCATTTTCGAAAAAGATATAAATTTTTAATTGTTTTAAATAAAATTAGAGGTATATAAGTTAGAAGAATATATTTATCTAATATTTCAAAATAATTTGAAATTTAACCCGGTATTTAATTCTTAAATTTCCATTAATTAATTGTTTAAATTATTGTAGTGAAATAAAAGGCAAGTGATTAATAAATTGAAACCTCTAATTTAGGTAAGAGATTTAATGCAAAGTTATAAAGGGAAATTTGAAATTCGTAACATATGAGATAAAGAGTAATATTGTTGAACATTAAATTTAATTAAAAGATGAGATAAAACTTGTATAAGTTCATTTGCATTTTCTTTAACATATATAACTTACCAAATAAAAAAGTTGAAATGTTTAATAAGAAATGTAGTAGAAATTTGTACAAGTAATAGTAGGTAATGAAGCATTCAATGAATTTGCTGTATTCAATAACTTAAGATATAATTGAAATTTTACCAAGTAAATATAAATAAAGGTAAGCATGATAGATAGATGATTATAAAACTTAAGGAATTAAAGTAAATAAATAAGGACATGCTATTATAAATGAATGAATAATTATAACAAAATATAAGGAACCAGCATGACCCGAGTTAATGGAATTGAATAATTGTAAGTAATAAGTAAAAATGAATGAGCAAACCTTTGATAAGTAAATGTAAATGAGAAAAAAATCACTATATAAACAAAAAGGGAAATCAAACAACTAAAGAATGAAATTTATAATAAGTTAGTTTGGTTGCTGGTTTGAATTGTTATTGTTTGATTTATGGTTGGTTGGGTAAGGAAATTTGAAGTTGTTGTATGAATAAATAATCTATTTTGTTCCATCTAAGTCTGTTGAGTAAATGATGCACTTGATAGTTATTTTTCATTCCGTACAATTTCAAGTTTGAACCCAAACAACTATTTGATTGTGTGATTGTATGATTGTTTTGTAATTATATGTATGCTGTTCGAGGAAATTGATGGTTGTTGTATTAATTTGGATGATTAGTGATTGGAACTACTTAGATATTTAAATTTTGGACTTAGAAATATTTTCAAATGTTCTCCAAACTCTAATAAATTTAAGTATAAAAAGATAATGTTGTAAATTTGTATATTTTAAGAAAAGTAACAGATATTGTAAATTTAATTGTTTATAAGGTAATGTTTTGAATAAAATATGTAGATTCTAAATCCTTCTTTTTCCCTTCTTTTTCCTTTTCGGGGACGAAAAGTTTTGAGTGGGGGAGAGTGTAACGACCCGTAAATTTCGGCGATTTAATTTATTTAATAGAATTTTGTAATAAAAATTTAGTAGAAATAATAAAAGGTGATAAATATATATTGAACGCTAATTTAACAATGGTAATTTAAGCCTTTGTTTGTAATAGGGATAAATTTTTCAATAAAGACTGGTGTAAGTATTGTACCTGAATATAATGGGAAGATAGAGAATATAGGTAAGGCATTTAATTAGTTAAGTGTAAATTTATGGGTATAATAACAATTCGTATACATTACCTAATTAATCTGTCAATTAATTTGTTAAAAAAAATCAAAACCTTTTAATTTGGTAAATAATTTGATGCGTATTGATAAGAGTTACTTTAACGATTAATTTTAAAGTGATGGGAAGAAAATAAGTAAAGTTAGGCAGTAATAAATAAATAAAAATATCGCAATAAATAGGAAACTGACATAATATTTATTTATATGAACGTTACTTATTGATTTGAGAGTAACGGAAGTGTGAACGTAGAATAAAATAAGCGTAGATTTATGTTAGGTAATTATTGAGAATATGGGAAATAAGTTGAAATAATATTAATTAAAAATTTATGCGTAAAACATGTTATGTAAGATATATTGATTCCATTTAATAAATTGAGGATTAATATTATCGAAGAGGATTAAATATGGTCTCAATGTAAATTTAGATAAGTTTTGAAATAAAGACTAATTCCAGTCAGAAGATGACAATGGGTGCAATATTTTGATTTGTAAGCAATAGTAATAGGTTACATGTTTAATTGGTTGATAGAATTTGAATTGAAATAAATGTTAATACACTAAATAAAGGTTACATTAATATGATAAGTAATACAATGTCTAGAAGTTTAATATAGAGTGTGTTAAGACGTAGAAATGGAAATTAGGAAGCAGTTGGAATTAAATGAAATTTTAGGTGTATTTATGAGAAATTTACGTACAATTAAAGAGGCGAATGAAATAAATACCAACCAATTTTAGTGAATAACGGGATCTAAACCTAAATAAATAAATTCCTTGAAATTTAAGTTTTAATTTTTGATAAATTGGATTTGTACTTTAATATTGAATATTTTGGGATTATTCAAAAATAAATTAATGTAGGAAGTTGTTAAAGGATTCTAAATTTACCAAGTGGTCCAAACTGACAAAATTTGCAAATAATTAAAGTTGGATTGTAAATCTGATTCAATTAACCTATTATTAATTTATTTGTTTGGAATATAAAAAGTAATGATAGGGTTAATTGAAATTAAGGGTAGTTTAATTTGTATGTTATTTGGGATTAAGGCAAGATGGGTGGATATTAGGAGTTATATACTTAGATCATTCAATTTATTTGGATAACATTGTAATAAATGTAATTAAATGTACATTTACGTGAAATATAATACCATGCTTAATAGATTGCTAAGTTGTATATATTAAAGGGAATTTTATTAATTGTTTTTAAAAAAAACCTTAATTAATATGGTTGATAAATTTAATATAAGAAAAACCAATGAAATTCTTGGGAATAATGTAGGTTAATATGAGTTAGTAGTTAGGGTAGTGACTAAAATTGGTAATACATTGCAATTAATGTTAATAGTGTTGACATAAGCTAATAAATTTAAATGTTAATGCAATACCAATTTATGTATTTAAGGTGATTGCGAAATTGGAATTTGATAAATGCAGTAACTAACTCAGGGCAAATAGATTTTATGGAATCAATAAAAGATAGGTAAATTTAATGATTGTTTGGTGGTAATTTAAGCATGAATGAGAATAAATCGAGCAATAGTGAGAATTATTAATTATTACCCATCAATTTATTTAAAATCTAAATCAAATGCAACATTCGTTGTTATTTGTAACTTATAGGTGGAAATAACATAAACTTGATTCAGAATATGATAATTAGTTAGATTAAAAGAATGGAAGGCAGGATATATGGATTCATTAGGATTTAGAACACGATAATTTGAATTTATTGAATTTATTGGAAACTGAATAGAACATTTTATGTGATTGAAATTAAAGTTGGAATTCAGAGATGTTTTAGGAATTCCCATCTATGGGATACCAATAGATATGATAATTAAATGAAAGGTCAACTAAAGGATTTCTGAAAGTTAATTTATAATTTGTAGATAAAATAAAATTGAAGTTTTACGCTGAAGTTAATAATGTACTCAGCATTTAAGAAACATCTTAAATTGTCTAAATTTGAATAAACAATGAAGTAATAAATAATAATTATTAATAAAATCCAAAATTTGGTAACACGTTTTCAAATTAATGATAATTAGTGTTGGTATAGGCTATTTATTTAAGTAACAGTGCGATGCCAAAAAAAAATGGATTGGAAGTAATTGCGAAATATAAATAAAATATTTTAGTAGGGAATTCAAATGTATATATACATAGAAATGTGGATTTTTATAGTATGAAAACTTTGTCAATTTACAATTGTTAAATTTATTGAGAATGAATAAAAATCTAAGATAATTAATACGGTAATTTAGAAATTTAGTTGAAAATGGAAACTTATCTATGAATTTAGAATTTAATGAAATTGTGAATTTATATTGAAACTTATAAATGAAGCATCTAAATTTACATTTGTAAATACGTTTAAAATTCAATGTAAATGTCTGAGGAAGAAATTAATTTATTTACTAATCCGTAACGTATCCAATTAATATAAAATATTCTGGTGGGCCAACAACCGTTTTGCGCGTTTATGATTCGTGCCCACCTATCCTATTTCACTTTGTCTATTTATAGGCTGTGTAAACCCTAGCCTCCATCTATTTTCATTTCTCTCTGTGTGTTCGTTTCTTCAACTTCCTCTCTTCCAACGGCTGCAAAATTTCTAGATCCAATTACATTCAAAAAAAATAATATATATATATATATAAAAAAAATTATTTCAAACTCCTCTAAAAATTCCAGAAAAATTATATGTCATAATTCTCGAAGAGCGTAATCTGTTAGTACTGTCCGTTTTTTTTATTGGTGCTATAGTGTGCTCGAATTTGAGAAGAAGGACATGGCCTGTGACGTGGCATGGTGATGGGGTATATTTGTTTATTTTGTTTTATTTAATTTTTGTTTCAATCGAAATTTTCAAATAACTTTCTCATACGTAGTCCGATTCACGCGAGATTTTTTTTGCTAGGATCGTAATTAAATTCCAGATCTGTTGACGCTAGTTTGGACCAATTCGGAGACCGTCGAATTTTTGAGTTTAAATTGAATTTAAATTCGATTTAAATTTAAAAGGTGAGTGTTTTAACCTACTCACAATTTCTAAAACTTCTTATGTGTGTTAAATTAATTTTAGATATGAGTAGAAATTTGTTTATGACTGTTTGGTATGTTTTATTCATTATCTCTGTTAAATTGCATTTATTTAATGTAACTGTTAATTTATTTTATTTATTGCATATAAATTTGACAGTTAGAATTTATTTATTTGCATATTAACTGCCAGTCATAGTTATGTTAAATTTTTATTTCATATCAACTGACAGTTAAATTTGAATTTATTTTTGCATATAAACTGCTAGTAACAGTTATTAAATTTATTATTGAATATAAACTGTTAGTTAATACCTGTTATTTATTACCTGTATAATTTATATATCGATGATTGTTTAAATTGGATGATGATTGCAAATAATGGTTGATGATTGATATTTGGATGAATGGATGCTATATTGTATATTGTATAAACTGCAAGTTATCATGCATTTCATTCATTCGGGATTGCGGTTTGAAATGATTTACAACCGCACTTTTATTTTAAATTGCGGATTGAAATGATAAACATCCGTATCATTTGACCATAGGGTAGAAAATTTTATACAGGCACCGCGGTATATATATAAAATTATTTTTTTTGAAATGTTTTTCTATGGTTTTTGCAAAGCTATATATATATATATGGTTTATGGGTTTTTGATTTGGTTATTAATAAAGGTTATTTATATATAGTAATTTCCGGTTTTAAGCTTTGTATAAATTGTTTTGAAGTATAAAATAAAGTTTGATTTTTAAGATCAAATACGATTAAGCATTTATTTAAAATTTAAGTTCTGGAGTTTTATTGACTTAAATGAGAATAAGGTCGGAAGATGAATATTGAGTAAAATTTGGAATTAAATAAAAAGGTTATTAATTTTTAAAGGGTATGATTTTTATAACTTGATTTTTGTGTAGAGTGATTTAAATGAATATATCAAGTTTAATAAATTGAAAGATTATCCAGTTATGTGAAGTTAAAGGTTTTACTTAAATTATATTGAATTCATTAAGTAAACATTTCAAGTCTAAATAAGAAGTAATTGAATTTGATACATATGGATTTGTCAAATGAGTTGTTTTTGAAATGGTCAAATATTTAAAGCCTTGAAACATAAGAATTGAAATGGTATTTGGAAGTGTAAATCGATATTTGAAATTGATTTGTGAAATCTAAAGAAGCTATTTTGTTTTATAAAAGTAGTTTAATATTTAACCATTTAAGAGATGGAAATTTGTTTCAAAGCTATGTTTTTCAAGGTAGTATAATTTGGAAATATTATGTTCAAGAGTTTGATTTCTAAATATTTTACTTTGGAAACCCTATGATTTTGGAAGGAATATATATTGGAAAATAAATGATATCGTATTGATTTGGGGTTTTAAAAATATAAACGATATCATATTTATATGGGTTTAAAATGGATATTTTATTCTGGTTTTAAAGTATAATTATTTTAAATGACCGCGGTGATATAATAACGTTTGGTTGTTGAAGAGACCGGGATCGGAAGTTGTCATACTCTCTGCCAACTCCGAAAACCACTTTAACAACTGTGTACGCGGTGGAGATTCCAGGATGAAGTAGGTTGGTGGAGGCGTTTCCTGCAAGGTAAATACGTGGACCCGACTCCCGTGAGATGGCATAAGGTGGCTAAAACAGGAGCGATTCTCGGGCCAATGAGGTCATTCCTCTGATTGGACACTCCTCTTCAATATTATACTTTGACTTTGGATTGATTCAGTGGCCACTTTTACTTTGATTTTTGGGAGAGTTTGTTCGAGGTGGGCGGTAGCTGCGGCTACGCGTTTCCATCAGCCCGGATAGCAATTGGTATATCTACCCTGGCATTGCCTAGTTGTGCCGTGTCACCTACCCTAGCGCGTTTTATACGATTTTGGTTTTGTACCATACCTATGGAGTGCCCTCTGACGACGCCCAGTACGGGGGAGATTACGGTACTGTATAGACTATGGGAATATATAACTGTGTTAAGGTGGAAAATGTAAAGCCTTAACGCTATTTAAAAGTAAGTTTATTTTACAAATAGACACTATTATAATAGCGCAATATACTATATAGTAAATAGTTTAACGGATCCTTTGGAGATGTAAATCCCGAGCATCTTTTGAGTTACTGCACTCATATTTATTTCTGTTAATTTAACTTACATAAGATCTTTTAGTTATGACTCGAGTGTTTTGTCTTTTCAATTCGCTCGGGTCAGTCCGAGCGTTTCAGGATTTGAAGATTTAGCTCTGGAGGACGAAGATGAAGATGTATATTATTATTATTTATACTAGTACACTACACACTGTTCCGCTGCATTGTTATTGGTATGTGTAACTCTGATATGTATTATATAAATGTTTTGTAAACAGATTTATAAACTATATATTTTATTATTATATTTTATCCTTCCGCTGTGTGATTCTGTTTTCTTTTATTTCTTTCTCGTTTTTCTTATTTACCCCATAACAATCCGCCCTTCGGTATGGTTTGAATCGGCATGTGTGTCTGTTTAAATCGTGCGAAAAGGCGGGACGTTACATCATATTTAAAATAAAGCTACTTAAATCCTTTATTCAAAATAAAACTTATGAAATTCTATGAGAATTTAAGTAAAATTTGGCCAAAAACTTCTTTTAATATAAAACTATTACATAAAGTATGAATAATTAATAATCATCCTTTAAATCATAATACTATTTTAACCTTTAAAAATAATTGACTACCATAATTAACTTAATTACTATTTACTTTAACTCTTTTAAAATAATTAAATAATAAATTTTCTAAAACATTCTCTTAAAACATTTTTAAAACTTCTAAATTATACTTAAAAATCTTTTCTTTGGAAATATACTTAACTTTTCCGAAAAAATACATTTCCTCTTCAATAAAACCAGTAATGTCATTTATAAATCCTTCTTGATTTATCTCCAGTTTAATTTTGTGTCCCAATCCCGTAAATATCATTTTCTATACTCAAAAACAAGACCATTATTTATTTTCAAAACGAATTACCATCTCTTTATAAATTTCCATCATAAATTTATAATTTCAAATTATCCCTGAAAATTACTTCACTTTATAAAACTTCATTTATAAATTTCATAGTCCCATTTTCCCTTTAATCACTGTTTCAAAACACTTAATCGATTTTCAAGCCAATTTTCTGAATTAACTCCTTTTTTAAATTTATCTCTTGATTTACCCAAATTACCCCGAATCCCTAATTTCAGATTCTCCTTCTTTTCTGATTTAAAATCTTATTTAAATCTGGAACATTAATTCCACACTTTATTTCAGAAATTCCCCTTTTATTTCTCTCCAAACCATTTAAATCTTAAATTTAAAAATAAATCCTTTAATTCTTAAACAATATCACTTAAGTCCTCAAATCTCTTTTATTCCCATTTATTCAAAAACTTTTTTTTTCTATACTCGTAATTTATTTAATAGGGCTTTTAAAATCAACTTTTACCTTTTTCCCCAAATTCATTCTTTTAATTTATCCACTTCACTATACTTATTTTACATAAAATTTCCTTTTTATTTCCCTTTAAAAATCCAATCTATATTTTTTTGATATCTTAAAATACCCAAAATATATTCAGCAAAACCATAGCATTCAATAACTTGAATTTCCAATATAATCTATCACAGATTATCAGCAAATCATATCACTGACTATGAAAATAAATTTCAATATTTTTGAGGAATCCAGTTGGATCCCTCCAACCTGTTTCCCCGCATCCACAGATGTTAGTATAAGATAAAAATACCAATCCCACTTCGAGGGGGATATCGCGGTATATAAGGTCATCCGCTATTATGCGGGCGCATAAGGTCTCGTCCGCTATATAATACGGGAATATCAATCACTCCAATACTAATATATATACCACTATATATATATAATATCACATCCAGACTGTTAATAATTATCAAATTCAATCAATCGACCAATAATTAATTTTACTACTTAAAATTAATTGTAGAAATTCCAAGTTGAGTGAGATTAACTCACCTTTGATTTTATTTGCAACCCAATCACAAATATACATATAAATCTTTAAATTAGAAAATAAATGGCATATATACCTATATCTTACTGTATGTTTTTTTTTCTTTTTTTTTCTTTCTATATAAGTTCATTTCCTTTTAAATAAAAATACAAATTTGAATTTTAAAAAACAGAACAAAGAGCCATACCCAACTAGCCGAATCCTCCTCCAGCGAGCTTGAACATCTCGTGACCAGGACAACTTCCAGCCTCCCCTTGCTTAAGAGACTCGGCCATTGCCTTCGAACCAAGTCGTGACACCTTCACCTCACCATCGCGACTTCCACCCTTCATCACCTCGACCTGCTCCTTAGCCCCGCCACCCTAACCATCCCACGCGAGCCCTAAGTTCAATCGCGGCGCCATGACAAGCTCGACCCATTCCCCTTCGCTACCAATAATCCACGAACGAGGCCTACCCTCATCGCTCTTCACCTGGCCTCACGCACTCAAGCTCCCTCTCTACGTCGATTTTTCTTTGAATTTGAACTGGGGAGGAAGAATAAGCGGCTCTTGATTGATAAAGTTTTTACTTTTTTCATTGAAGAATCGACCATGGTTAATTTCAGCGACTGGAGGGAAAAAGAAGGTGAGGGAGGCCGATGATTTTACTGCAGGCATATCTCTTATATATATTTCAAAATGTTTTTGTTTCCTTGTTTTCGAAATTATTTGATTGCGTGAGTTAACAAAACGTGAATGAGGGGGACAGAATGAGATGTTAGCATCCTTGAGTTAATTTGCTATAGTGACTTACTATAGTGATTTGAAGAGAACGAGAAAAGGTTCTGATATGTTATTTTCTTTTCAAATCAATTTATATATATATATATAATTTGTAAATTTAAATCGTCTCGAAACCGTAGCTTAAAATCTTGACCTCTCATTGAGGTGCGCTGCTAGGCATTTATAATGTTATACCCCAATTCCGTACGCGATGGAAAATGTTTCAAATTCTAATTCGATTGTATGGAGAAGATAGCTTTTTGGACCCAATTTTTTTATTGAATTTTCAATATAAATTTAAGTGCATTTACATACCGTACGGCCACACGATAACTCCAAACGCTACGAAATTTGAAATCTGACAATAATATACTATTACGGATCTAATGGAACTAGTTTCATCGAATTCTAAGATCGTGCCTCGGAAGGCTATTTTTAAATGTCAATTCAACGATATATTTTCAAAACTGAACAAATTACCTTTTAATTCAATTTTAAAACTTTTATTATCTTCAGTATTATCAATATAAATTTTACAAGCCTTCAAATTATTTTTAACAAGCTTAAAACTCAAGATTCCATATTTTATCCAATTTCCACTTATCAAATTCGATAATTAAATCATCCAATAAATATTGTTATTTGAAATTCAAGTTAAAATAACAATTTAAATATTTAATATCAATTAAATATTCTAATTTCAAATACCCAAATTCTAGGTCGTTACATCATCTCATAATAATAACACAACATCAATCATCAATTGACCGTAATAAACTATCTATCATCTACTAGCAAAAATTATGAAATATCGCATCCATATCCTAACGTGATTCCATTAACGTAAGAAAAATATATCACATATTACATCCAACCAAATATTTTATTTACAACAATTATTTTTCCTTAAATATAAAAATCATTTTACCATTGTTTCATATGAAAATACGTTTGTTCGTCTAAAAACAATAATAATCCTATAAAATGATAAAATACTTCATAAATTCTTTATTATAATCTCATTACTTTAAATCCCTTAAAACATCATAATTTAATCAAAAAAGGTAAATTACGGCAAATTACCTTCAAAAACCATATTATTATTACTTTACTCAAATTACTTTGTTATCTTTCATAGTCAATTTATTACTGTTCAACACAAAATAATAGCAATCCACTTCAAACTTCAAAAACTCCATTTATTGTTATTTACCTCAAAAAATAATGACCTAGCCCCCAATTACTTTTGAAAACACACTGTTGTTGTTGTTCTTGCTGTTGTTACTATTCCTAAAATCTCTTATCCTTGTTATTTTGTAACACCTAACACCCTTGGACACACTGATTCAAGGCCTAAATTGCCGCTTAACTCGCTTCATGCCAAGAAGTAAGAGTCATTGTATTTTAAAAGTTTGCATGATACAGAGATAATTATAAATTCAATATATTCTACACCTTCGGATCTCATAATGAAGGAAATAAAATATAAATACTGAAAATAGTCCAAAACAGATAACAGTCTCAACAAAACCTTTTCCGTACAGAATTGTTTCCAACTAACAAATACAAATAGTTTGACTGATAGAAATAGTGAAATATAAGGTACATGGAGAATAATTGTAAACAATATAACTTGGAGCGCGTGATCTCCTCCTCTATGTACTAAACCATGACAAATCACTTATTGACTATTCTCCTGTAATGAGTATAAAAGGGAAGAAAAGGAGTGGATCAAACAAGTCTAGTGAATGAATTATATTACTGGTGTATGGTGTTCATAAGCAATTAAATTCATTTATAGTCTGGTGCTTATTTGATTCTATGGACTATATATATAAATTTGTAAGTAATCTCCTACCTAGGCACTACACCTAATACTAGATGTAATAGTCCCCCTAAATATACTTAACATCTAATAATGATCCTTAATGACTAACCACAAAACTTCGGCATTAAGTAGACAACCTCAAATAGGAGTCACAAGTGTATAATATGATAATCCACTAATTCCATTGAGCATGGTCCATAATATCTAGATCATTTGCTCCAAAGCATCGAGAAACCTACCCGCTCACGTTCGTTATCTTATGCACATCACTAGGTATACACAATAATGTCTAAGCCCAATTGCCCTTAAACATCGAGTAACCTCCCGTTAGCATCCAATGTCTTATTCTGACACACTACGTCATGCATACACCATAATATTTAGGGATAACATTGAGTAACCTCCCGTTAGTATCTGCAAGTATGCACTACACTAGGCATACCACCACAATGCCTAGATCCAGTTGACCCTAAGACATCAAGTAACCTACTATTTGTGACATGTTCTCTAAAGCACACCATCGCGGTAAAACAACATATAACATCGAATGCCATGCCTTGTAACTTCATGAAGTGTGAACCTAGGTCATCACTAGTATGATACTTTTCCATCTCGTTGTGCAACTTCTTTTAGTTCTATGGATGCCTCTAAAGTCAAAGAAGTGGGAACAAGTTTCCCTGATTCGTCCTACTCGGCCTGCACCAGGTCCAAGTCCAGATTCAACATGGTCTTTAAGAAAATATTCAGATGTATGAAAATCCAATCCAATTGTCTGGTTTCCTGATGCGAACAAAAAATCATTCCCAAATACTCAAATGTCTAAATTCCATTTTTAGACACCCAATTGAATATTCAGACGTTTGAAAAAGGATTCAGACGTCTGAATTAGGTCGAATTTCAATGTTATGCTTTCAGATTGGTATTTCATGAAATCTTGACATCTAAACCGAATTTTTAAACACCTAGTTGAATTACTAATTTTATATTTTTATTTATTTTTATTATTTTTATTTATTCTTTCATGACTTCACATACAAATTTAAGGACTTGTTTTCAACTGGATTTCTATGTGTATTTCGTACCCTTGATTACACCAATACAACTTATTAATTTCAAAGATTATACATATGCACATATTCTTTTCAATTAACTACATACGTATTTTCAAACTAGAAATCTATATATATTTAAAGTTATCAATCAATCCAATATGAGAAAAATGAGTATTCAGTTTCTTTCATTTATGCAATCCAAATCAACTTTCTCAAATCAACCAAACTTTATCAAAGAAGGATTTATATTCATATAATTTAGGATGGATTAACCTAGTCTACCTTTTCCTCTTTTCTACAGTTACCACGTATTAATTTAGCATTTTCCCATAATATCTGTACATAATTGAAAGTAATCCATTTGAAATAACTTTGGATTAAAACTTCTATCTCAAATTAAAAGAGTATATTTTTAGACTATGTTGAAATATAAATAAATTTGATTACTCATGAATCAACATACTCTAATAATCAATCCACACACCTTTTTAAAGCTTCCTTCATCCTGGCTTTCTTTGAGTCACCCTCTCTTCTCTCTTTCTCTTCAATTTGTCGATTTCCCTTCTCTATCCTGATGTTACTTTGATTTTATTTTTTTATTTAGGTTTTATAATTTTGGACGACATAGAGAGGTTCTGTTTAGGTTAAGAAATCTTTAAGGAAGAGGAAGGAGAATTGTAAGTATATGTCACGACTAGGTTTTGGAATGAGAAATAATGGAGGCTATGGCACTTTTTATAGCTAAAAACTAGAGTTTTCTATTCTAGGCCGAAAATCCATATTTACAAAAATGCCACTGGTCATATTTTCCTTTTTTTCGACCTGTATTATCAAATTTAACAAGTTATATGTGTTTCTTAACTATTAAAGTCATCCTGGAAGTAATGGAATAGGTCCCCTTGCCCGGTTTCAACGTTTATAAATTACAAATTTAAAATTTTACTGTTGGTGTCAAAATTGACCACTAGCATCCAAAAATATGTTTGTGTACAGAAGTAAATGAAAAAACAAAATCAAAACAGAGGAAGATGGCAAAATAGTAAGCAAATCAAAATAGAAATCAAGAACAATGGGATTTATAGTGGTTCGGCTAACTCCGACCTATGTCCACTGTAAAGATTTTCCTTTAATTAGTTTATACCGCTGATTACAATTACAAATCTATTAAATTCAAGAATGAAAATGGCAGAGTATGGCCTAGGTAGAAGATAAAGAGAAGCCGAATAAAGATCCCTTTTCTTAAGCCATGCCTGTTGTATTTATAGAGGAAAACGTGTACGGTTTGGGTTGAAACTTTGATAGAAGATTCAAGAGACCAAGATAAAGTCACCTAGAAATTTCCATGCCCATTGGGGCCCATAATAGGAATCGATGTCATCCTTATTTTGGTGCCCAAATGTTGTGCGCTCCCTCCAAGGGACTCCCTACGCTATATTGTGCTTATCCAACAAGTTTCATGTCATTTGGATCAAAGGAGCTCAGGTTATTGATTGTTGAATGCAAGTGTGTACCTGAACCATAGCAAATACCGATCCTTGCCTTGGTGGGTTCAAATGTGCCGACCCCTCCTTTTTCCTAAGCTATTAAAGTATTACCGATTCCTCCATACTGAAGCATGCCAATCCATCTTCCTCCATCTATGTTGAGCCCTCCTATTCCTCGACCATGCCGATCCCTTCTTTTTCCAACAAGGTAAACCGAACCATGCCATTTAACTGAAACCTACCGAACCCTTGATGTTATTGCTTGCCACTTCATCCTATGTCGATCCCTTATTGTTAGTTGAAGTTTGCTGATCCATCTGATATGCTGATCCTTTATCTTGCTAGGCTATTGGAATATACTGATCCCTCCAGTGACCATCCATGCCAATCACTTTCATCGTCAGTGTCGATCCCTCTGTTTAACTAACCATGCCGATCCCTTTACCTATCCAAGCCATTTCCATATTTTTAACATCTCACATCGTCTACCTTCCAACTCCGTCCAATTCTGACTTCATGTAATATCTGCACTTTACCTTCGGGTCCTGCAACCGTAGATCTGCACTCATCGACCATGATAACCATGAAGTTTGTTAGGTTAAATTCGTATGTATACCGGCTTGATAAAAGGCGGGTTAACATTTACCTCTTAATATAAAATTAAAATTTTGTACTTATTATTATTTTAATTTATTTATTAAAATTTCTGGATTGTTGCATTCTCCCTCGCCTTAAAAGGGTTTCATCCTCGAAATCTCTAAGGATGGAAAAACGTATTTTGCTCATACAACCCATATCTACAACCATCTACTCAACCACCAACCACTTGCAACCATTGTCCTTAGATTCAAATTTCTAATGCAATATATACTTGTATGTGTGTAATGCATATGAACATACTGGTAATATAAAATTAGGCGATCTTCTGACCTAGGTTACCTCCTGGATGCAAATTCTTGTGCCATGCATCCAAAATGTAACCAATACCCTACTTGCAAATCTACATGGATGAGCTACATTCAATGTATATGAAAAAATGCAATAACCATATGCATAAAACTGATAAAGTAAAGTGGATAGTGTGGTGTGTGCCATAGGCCAACACATACATATCGGCCTATATGTGCAATACTACCAATAAAATTCATCCATCAGCAACCATCATCCAAAACATGTCCTAGTGGCACATGTACAACTATGCCTAGCATCCATAAACCTAACTATCTATGGATTACACTAAGCGCAATACTAAATGTATGAGTAATTATACCAACTAAATGGGAAACATGCCAGAAAAGAGTTCTAGTTGGTGAGTAGTCTTTGACCATAATGGCTCGTTTGAGTTATCACGTATCCTATGCACTAAGTGAGTGATGTGAGGATGGATGATGGATGCAATGTTTTCTTTTGCTATTTATCACTCTATGGATGTTACATGATGTAGTTATCTTTGATGCAGATATCAGGACACCCATTAGTACTTTGACGTATAATACACACATGAAGACTATGATAGAGTACCACATATCCTATGTTATATGCTAACTCTATAGATGCAGGAATAGATCTGGTGTGATTATCCATACACTTTGTCCCATATACTATATTGACTTTCGTAGTAATTTGAGATGGTTCATCGCTGACACAAGACCGTTGTCTGACTCGAGGTTTTATGCTTTACTTCTTATTATATCAGATACTCTTAATTGAGTAGACAATGTAACAGGTGTAAATGGCACATGAATTTGTGTAGATGTACTAGCAGGAGGTGATGCTTTCTCATACTTATATTTTGGGCCTATTACTGATATTCAACTGTGTGACATTATAGAGCCTTGACAATATTTGACTTGCTATTATTAGAGACAGTTTTTCGTTTGAGTTTATTTATCCACCGTATAAGCACTATTATGTTTTGTATAACTGTATGGATCTGTGCACTATGATTTTTGTGGTTCATTCAGTTATTATTATCTCGTATGTTTTATATCTATGATGACTAATATATTTTATTCGATGTATTATAGATACATGATAGATAATGTGATTGTATAATGTTTTCTTTCCCTTCTATTCTCTTCTCTTCTATTTCTCTTCTTTACTTCTTTTCTTTCCTTAGACCATTGGCCGAATGCTCCAGCAGTGCACTATTAACCTATACGAGCATCGTAGGCATGGGACGGTCGTCACAGCTACCCCCTAGAGCATTCACTTTATTGATTGGTAGTATGGTTTTAGAGATGCATGTATACATGTGATGTTCATGTTACCTTGTGAGATACTTGCTATGTCATACCAGTTATTATCACATGTTGACATCTACATTCTCGACATAGTCTATCCTATATGTTATTTATATAATACTCGGTCAATCTGTGACATTACAGGTTTAGGGATGAAGAAACCAGAATTGTGATTCTTTAGCATAGATGGAAGCTAGTATATTAGTTGACTAGTGTACTATTATATATTTTTGTAGCCTCTTGTATAGTATATATATATATATATATATATATATATATATATATTGGAATTATACATTGCATATTTTTGAGATAGTGGGAGTTTGACCTATTTTATATCCCCCTCAGACTTGTGTATATCTTATATTAAATGTTATCGCTGTGTTGATGACTGTGCGCTTTCTATGATTTATTTTATATTGTTATTGTTTTATCCTGAAAACAAACGTGTTTATTGCTTTGTGCCGATACTGAGTACGTATATGTGAGTTTTTAATTCGATTGTTGAATATGTACAAGTATTTTCTCAAGAGAATATTCATGTATGAAACCCAATATCGCCTCGTTCTCCATATTATTAGACAGTGTCACCTAGTAATATTTTTTGGTAGTATGGGTATAGAGGTGGGAGGTTACACGATGTCAAGCAAAAAGATGGTACATATGGAAAAAGGTAGATAGCAGTTGTTTTGCTGTAAGGGAGCAAGTAGAGAGGAATGGAGTTGTGAGGGGTGTTGAATATGCGAATATATGATTTTGTTTGATGATAACAAACATATATAAATTCATTAAATGTATTTGTTAATGTACTATTTTATAATGTACCATTCTATTTTTCACATAATTAATATATATTTGCTGAATAAAATAAATAACATAGAATTTGAATTCAAACGGATATTTTATTCAAACAAATATTTATTACAATTTTTGAATAGTACAAATTTCAAGCTCTCACTATATATATACACAACTTCAATTACAATACAATTTTGATTACATCACGATTCACATTTACATTTGACCTCACTACATATCACTCATTCACTCAACTCTTATTTTATCTTCAACTTTATTCCAAATTGAATCCACCATCTGAGCAATTTGCAAAACTATATACCGACGCGGTAAAATTGAAAAGGAAATATTTTTGCAGTATAAAATAAAATGTGATGTTGAAAATAATATTTGCCTAAGTTATTTGGGTAGTTCGTCATCATTTAAATTTGAATTCTTCATACACGAACAGCTTGTGACATGCACAGTGTATCACTATACATGCCACAAGGCCGTGCACACCAATATATACTTGATAAAGTTACAAGGACAGGTGAGCACAAGTGTAACGACCCAACTTCCTATCTCCAGGAAATCGCATCGCTAATAAGAAAGAAAGGGATAGAGAATAGAAAGAAAGAGAAGAAATAAGAACCAACACATCAGAATCTAAACAGCGGAACGAATAAACTATATTAATAACATAAAATATTTACATAGTTTACAACATTATCAGAGTACACAGATAATACAACACATACTAGACAGTTATAAACACCTATCTAGTATTTACAACATAATACAATCCCAGAGACAATCACAGAACACACAGCGGAAGACTAATATCTAACGTAGAAGCCTCCTGCTCCATTGCTCCTCCAATACTCGTCAAAGCTAACCCGAATCCTAACCTGAATCCCTTGGCTACTCGTAAAAAAATTTGAGTACCCAAGAGTTCATGAAAAACAAAAACAAACTCTGGGTCAGACATTGGTCTGGTGTGAGTAACAGGTTAACGTTGCTTAACTTTTAAAAACCTTTTGAAAAGAAAAGTATCACGTAAGACTTCCCACACATAAACATGGAAAAGTTTTTACCTTACGCTAACCAAAACATTTGATAGGAAATCCGATGATATTATAATAGTGCCTAGGGTTTTCAAATAAATATGAAATAGCCGAAATTGTTGCATCTATTAAATTCCAGCTACTAGCCACAAAAGTGGGTAATACAATCAAAACCGTTGGCACTTATTGGATTTTGGATTCCATACAATGGCAGGGCTACTGGGGTACCGCCCGTCACAGTACGTGGCCTAGATCACCGTACCGAGGATTACTCCCTTCATCCCCTGCAACACAAGGCTGGACCCGTTCCTTACTGAATAGTTCCGAACAAGACAACCCCGGCAGTTGTCGCGATTCAACCGCCCCACACAGTCGAAATAAAAAGGGACCTCTAGACAGGGGTAAATCTTGCTCTCAAGTGGGGGCTACCCACGAAGCCTTGCTGCACCTCCCCTGTTTAAGCCATTCCCGGTTGACGAGGCTTGAGGCTACGATTACCTTTATAGGACATCAAATCTTAGAATGCTCATCGTCCGCCTGATGATGTGCTGAAAGCATTCAATCCCTACAAGTTCGTTCCGGGTTCGAACGAAACCCAAGGCACTATCTCGTTGCATTCATTATTGGAATCACCCTCAGAGTCAACGACCATAGCCCTTGCACTCTAATTCACCATCTCGAATCTATAAGCATTATTCCGTCAAACCCATTACGGAATCACCCACAGAGTTATACTTACGTATAGCCCTTGCACCTCGAGTCTTCACTTGCTCCATTTGGATTAACGACCTAACGTTAATTGGAATCGATGTGGTTTTCGGATTCCAAATATGGAAACCCGATCCCGGTCTCATCGAAATCCAAAGCGTGTCTTTTAGGTCCAAGTTGTTTTAGGTTTAAAACAATTTAATTTAAACTTATCTATATACACACAGATAGATACTTCACATCATCATAATAGATAATCAACAATATTATCATAAACAAGTAATCATCACAAATTGACAATCTATATTACCATCATCCATAGATAATTCATACCATCATAATGCAATCCAATGCATCCATAACACACAACACAATTTATCTCATGTCCGAGATTCAAACCATTCAAGTCAAACCAAATCATTCATTCATAAGCAAGGATCTATAATCACACCATCTATAATTAATCTAAAATGAATTAAATTAATTACTTCTATCTTTAATTAATTTAAAATGAATTAAATTAATTTTCTATTCTTTAATTAATTCAAAATGAATTAAATTAATTACTTCCTCATTTAAAACTTGCTTACTTAACTCTTAATTGATTTCCAATCAATCAAATAATTTTCCTAAAATTAATCACCTTAATTAATCACCCTTGATTAATTATCCCATAATTACATTCAAGTAATTATCTTTAATTAATTTTACAAATTAATTATCCTTAACCAAATTTAGTAATCAACCTTTAATTACTTCATTAATTAATTAATTATAGTTATTTACATTAGTCCTTAATTAATTACATCAATTAATTACTTCCTTAATCATTTATCATTGATTAATTAATCCTAATTAATTAATCCTTAATTACATCATTAATTATATTAATTAATGATCCTTAATTAAATTTAAATTAATTACTTATTTAAATTAATTACATTAAGTGATTAACCTTAATTAATCCACAATTATTAATCATACTTGATTAATTACATTTAGTAATTATCTAACCTTAATTACTTTCTTAATCACTCCTAAATTAATTATATTTAATAATAAATTCTATTGATTAATCATCCTTGATTAATCTCATTTGTAATTAATTATCTTAATTAATTACATCACTTAATCTTTTCAACATGACTTAATCAGTTAATGCTTAAATTAATTACACTAAGTAATTAATTCCAAAATACCATACTTCAATTAATTACTTCCAGTAATTTATTTTTCTTAATTACTTCTCTAAGTAATTTTTTCCTCATTGATTACTTATCAACTCATTTAATGATTATTCTAAATTAATTAAACTTAATTAATTAATTTAATCTAATCCAATTAATAAATTAATTACAAAGAGTAATTAATATCTTTAATTATTTACATAAAGTAATCATACTTAATTAAGTTTAATAATTGATTATCTAAATTAATTAATCCAATTAATTATCTAAATTAATTACATTAATTAATTAATAAATAATCACAAGTTAATGACCTTCATTAACTTATCATCAATTCTTTAATTACCTTTTTTAAGTAATTAACTTAAATTAATTAATATTAATTACAAATTTAATTAACCTTAATTAATTTCAAATCCTTAATTAATTAAAAAAATTAATTAATTACATTATTTAAATTATCTTGCTAATTTAATGAAACAAAAATCATTAAATTTACTTTTTAAAATAAAACATTTCTTATTCATGATTGCTTTATTATTAATAAAGTAACTTAAAACAATTTAACTTAAAATTGTTTTAAATTTACATTTTAAATTTAAAATTTAAAAAAAAGAAATCAAACTTAACTTAAATAAAGTTTTTAAAAACATTTTAAAATCTTTTAAAGCTTTATTCCTATTTTATAAAAGAAGTTATAAGAAATTTAAACTCCAAATTCATTTAAAAATACAAATCATATTTAAATATGTTTGAACAACCAATTTGTTTAAACATTTAAATTTCTTTTAAAAAAAAATCTTCCTTAATTTTCAAACATTGTTTCAAAATTGAAGTTTGATTCCAGATTTAAACTTATGTTTAAATCTTCTATTCCAATTTAAAGATTTATCTTTAAATTCAATTATTTAAACTCTTTTATAGTTGTTTCAAACATTTAATGTTAAAAAAAGTTTAAGTTAAGATTTTAAAAACTGGAATTCAAACTCAGATTGAAACCATACCTTAAGTTTAGTTTTAAATTCTTGTTTAAAATTTGCATTCAGATTTTAAACAAGTTTTGAATTGAAATGTACAGGTTTTTCTAAAACCTGTTAGCTTCAAGAAAATAATACCCAAGCCCCCTTTATTTTACTTCGAGTAAAACCAAGAATTACTTCGAGTAACAACTCGAATTTCCCGAGTATTACCCGAGTCCCAACAATTCTGCAAACCAAACAATTACCCGGATACATCACCCCACCGTGCATATGCACGGTGGCTCTGGCCATCTCCGGCCTCCTCCGCTACATCGAACAAGTCGACGTTCTACCCAAAAACCCATCATGACCATCCAATCTTTCTTCCAAACTCGAAAACGAAATTGAGCTTGAATCCCAAACTGGAACTAAACTGGAACCCTTCTTCAAGACCTGTCATTGCCAAATCACTGCCCTCCGTCCACCAGAATAGCAGCAACTCCGGCCCTGACTTCGTCAACAACCACACTTCCAATTCCCAAAGTCCTGTTACGCTCGATCAACCAGAGCCCTTACCTCGACCCAAAATAATCAGCCTGTCCAAACTAGGTTTAAGGACTTCAATCCTTCACCGCAGCTGTCACAATCAATTTTTCGGCTATCTGACAATTTTGCCGAAACCCCTGATCACTGCTCTTCCTCCACCAAGAACCCCAAACCTACTGATCAACTTGATCATCAAAAATTTACTCAAACCCATTATCAGTTCTAATAAAAACTGGAGTCTCAACTTCTAACTAAAAACTATGATTATAGTTTTAAAAATCATTATTTTGTTTAAGTTTCCAGATTTTAATACTGGATTTATAATTTATAATGTTTGAGTTTCAACTTATTTAACATACTCTGATGTTTAAGATTTTACAGAGACATCACCAAATTTGAATTTTGCTCAATAGGTTTTCTAAACTAAACTATGTTCTAATCAATCATAGTTATTGCATAATCTAAGCCTTAACAAAAATTTCCTACTAAAGCAAAAGGATTCTTTTTTTTTTTAAGAAAAATGATAACAGAAAGTTTGCAGTCATCACATACACACATATACAAATTTACATAGAACATTCATCAATAAATATTCACACAACTTACTTATTTCAGGGAAAAATAAACATGCAACAAAATAATACTTATTATTTTTAAATTAATGAAGTTACTCACCTGATGTTTTGAAAGCAGAGCACAAATTCCTTTTGAAAAGCTTTTTGTTTTGATTTTAAAACCCGAGTGCCTTGCTATTGCTTTAAGCTTGCATTTAGATCTGCATGCAGGTTAATGGTATTGATCTTGATTTAACTTGCATGCAGGCTATGAACAATCCAGATTTTTTCTTTAGTTTTGAATTTGACTTGCAAGTTTGCCGTTAAAACTTGCATTACAGATTCTATTTTTTTTTTTTAAAGAATGCAGAGGCTTGATTTCCAGATCCAAGAAATGCAGAGACCTTAGTTTCCAGATGCATGCTTTGATTTTGTTATTGAAAGGATTTCAGGTTGAAGAATATGAAAGGAACTTCAGATTTTGGTTTAGAAAGAATTTTCAGATTTTGTATTGAGGAATATGGTTACAGATTTGATTTTTAAGAGTTTGAAAGTAAATTTTGTTTTAGCTGAGAGATTTTTTTCCTTTGTCTTGAGAAAATGAAAATTAGAAAAGATAGAAATGAAGGAAACATGTTTTTTATAAATGTAATTGATTTAAAAATTAAAAGAAAAATCAAAATAAGAAGGACACTTGCTACACTAGCTATTTAATTCATTTACACTTGTCCTTCCACCCTTAGTTTCATAACATGTGTCTTGAAATTAATATTATTGTTTTTTTATTTATTTTAAAAGTAAATAAAACTCCTTTTCTTTATTTATTAAGCACATATGTATATAAATCATTTTCATATATAAATATTTATGCATTTCTTTTTAAAGAAAATGAAATAAAACAAATCACATAAAAATGAAAGCTTATCAAATAATTCAAATATGTTTATTCTTTGAATTCAAAATTAATTCAAATTCAAATTCTATTCATACATTTAAAAATTCCATTTTAAAACTATTTTATATTAACATATTTAATTTTGACAAAAATGATTTTGTCTTTTTAAAACATAACATATTTATTAATTTAAATAATTTATAAGGGAAGTTATAAATTACTTATCTTATTTAACTTAATTAATTACATTAATGGTTTTATATACAATTGGTATTTTTAAATTTTTAAATAATTCCAAATTATAATTATTAAGCTATATTCAACAAGAAATAAAATAAACTTTTGTTTATCTTATTTAAAATTTAAACTATGTTTAAAATTCAATTATACAATTTAAAACAATCTCTTTAAATATTTTAAACCAATTAGTTATTTATTAAATAAAATAAAAATCTTCAAATTATTAAAAATGAATATTAGAATTTAAAAACAAGATTTTATTTGTTTATTAATCTACAAATCAAAACCTATCTATTTACAATATATATACACATATACATTATAAATAGAAAGCAATTTATTAGCTTTTAAGAGATAAAGGAATTAAACATTAATTTAATTGGATTATTAAATCAAGTTAATTTTTATTAACAAAATTTTATCAAATAAATTTAATTTTAAATACAGATTATTAAATTGATATTGCTAAAATTTCCGGGCTATCACAACAAGGTCAAACCCAAATAAAAAGACGGGTTCAACTCAAGTGCAATAAAAATAAAGTCACGATATCAGCACAAGGTCAAACCCGAGCTATAAGCTAGATTCAACACAAGTGCAGACCAAATTTCAAGTCATACGCATGAACCAAGTTAATCAGAAACTTCAAAACAACATTTCTACAAAACATTCTTATACAAGTTTCACTGACTCGAATGAGCAAATAAAAGAAAGGAACTTAACAAAGACAAAGAGGAATAATTCAAGTTCACCATGCAACAGCAAGTGATAAACCAGAATGCCATCATATGTACAAAACCAAATGCAAGCCAACATCAAAGCATTCACCAGCTCAATATGCTATGCACAAGAACCAAGGTCAGAGGCGACATCAAATGATCATGTGACAGTGTATGCAAAGTTCCCAAGTGTACATAAACAAGTAACATATATATGCTACGAAGGCCAGAGATGTGTGGATACAAGAAAAAGTGACTTCAACAAGTTGATATGCAAACAATGTATGCAGCGACATGGTGACTGTAGAATACGAACTCGAGTCAAGGCTGAAATTGAACACAAACTTCAGACTCAAGTACATATATAGGAATGCACAGTACAAACTACAACACCAAGTGATACAACAGCTCGAAACAATATGGATGTCGAATGGCTAAGCAAAAATGCACAATGCACTAATCCAGACATACATATGTATCAATGAAGCAGTGCAGCAGTAAATGGAAGCAACTCGAACTCAAGTAAAGCAAAAGTCAGTAATGTACACATGAACTACATGTCTCAAAAGATGACGATGATGATGGAACAACTGAAAGTGATAATGATGACGATGATGATGGAGCAGCTGAGCTGGCATTAATAATGAAGAAATTCAAAAGGTGGAACCGCAAATATAGAAATCTAGCTCTAAATCAGAAATTGAAAAGCAGAATAGACAAAGTACTAGACAATCTAGAAGAACGGGAAGATCATTTGTCATAAGTGCAACCAACCCGGATACATCAAGCCTGATTGTCCTCAAAATCGACGCGACTTTGAAAAGAAATCCAAAAGGAGAAATTTTGCAGCCATGTGGAATAGAAGTGATGAAGATAATCAAAGTACAAGCAGTGAGAGTGAGAAAACAAATATGTACCTTCAAGGTAATATAACTGATAGCGACGATGACGAGCCAAGCGAGATATCAAAACTTACTCACTCTGAATTATTTATATATTTCCATGAAGTAGATGGCTGTTTTGAACGACTTAGGGAGAAATATGCTAAAATTGAATCACAAAGAGATAGTTTGATAAAAGTAAATGAACAACTTGAACAATTAGTTAAAACCTATCAAAGTAGGATCCCTAAGTGTGATAAGTGTCCCACATTTGAAGAAGAAATAAAAAAATCAGAAATTAAAATTAAATCGCTTGAAAATGAAATTCTGATTTTGAAAGAAAGCGAAAGTACTCGAAGAGAAAATTCTATTAAAAAGTGCACACAATTATTAAACGAAAATGAATCTCTCAAAACACAAGTCCAACAATTGTAAATGACTTTAGTTAAATTTTCCAAAAGTGAAAAATCGTTGAATATGCTATTAAGGAAGCAAACTGTTAATACAGTTAGACAAGGACTTGGATATAATCAATCTGAAAATGTTAGAAATGAAATTAATCAAGTCAAATCAATGTGCACAATTTGTAGAAAATTTGGACACAATCAAAACAATTGTTGGTATAGACCCAAACACGTGAAAACTATACCAATTTGGGTTCCAAAAGGCACAAATATAAAATCTCTCAAAGTTAAACAAATCTGGGTGCCGAAAGGAACATATATAAATAGTTATGGGTCTCCACGAAATTATTTTTCAGAATATTCTGCCACTGACAACAATGGACCTATAAAAACAAATAAGTTACAAAAATCATTTATCGTGTACGAGTGGTGGCAGGCTAAGGAACAATAACAATGTTATCTTGATTCTAGCTGTTCCAGAAACACAACGGGTGACAAAGCAAAGTTCCTTAGCCTAGTACAAAGTGACAGAATCACAATGGCAACAACAACAAAATTATCGTAAAGGTAAAACAGGTAATGGTATATTTTGAATGATATATTAAATGTGATAATCTACACCGTATTCTGAATTAAAACAGCCAATAGTGTGATGATGAAATAAATGATGATTTTGATTCTAACTTATTCAAAATTGTTGGCCAATTATATTCTTATGCCAAGAACACTTTAAAAAACTTTGGAGTCTTCGAATTACTTCATATATATTAGTTTGGATTAATGATAGTATTTTATTGGTAAATGATAATGCATTTGGTTATTTTACTGCTGACTCTATATTCACGGTTTTTGATTATTTACATGGATTCAATTCAAATTCAAGAGAATGTCATTTAAATGGCTGTTAAAATTAATTTTAAGATATTTTGATGCACACTTCATGGTCTGGTCTATCAAATTCAATTAATGATAATTTTGAGTGAAAGAAAAATTCAGATGCAGATTACACTGGTAATCTAGTTGATAGAAAAATTACTAGCGGAACGTGATTTATGTTGAGACATTTAGTAATTGCATCGTTTTTTCAAAGAAAATATCTGCATATTTTTCATAATTTTCAAATAGCAGAATTTTTTCTCATAAAACCCCTTCTAGAAAATCATTTTTGACCTTGTTTTCAGATTGGTCATTTTAAAAAAAATTGATTTTATAATTATTTTTGAATTTAATATTTTAAATTATAACATTGACTAATTTGA
Organism: Allium cepa; assembly: GCA_030765085.1. Classification (NCBI taxonomy): domain Eukaryota; kingdom Viridiplantae; phylum Streptophyta; class Magnoliopsida; order Asparagales; family Amaryllidaceae; genus Allium; species Allium cepa. Next base: position 679,401,518 of record CM060942.1, read on the forward strand.
CTCCCTACTAATTATCAAAAAGATAAATAGCGATTGGAAAAGTGATGAGTGTTGATATTTATCATATATTACGACTCGAGACGGTCTAATTAGTAAATTTCTTTAGAAATTTAAACAAGAGTTATAAAACTTTTTGTTGGTAAAAATTCCATGACCATCTCTATTTCTATCATATTTCTAACGACCATCACTCATCAAAATTCAATATAGTTCGTCGATATGTGGTACTTTAAACAGGAATCATTCGTTTTTCATTTTATAGTTTTTAAAAAAATAAAAAAAATTAAATTAAAATAAAATAAAATCCAAAATATTCACTCTCATTTAAAAGTCCTCACGGTTATGCATGGGTGAATTACTTGGAATTTGTTATGTGTTTCCATGCACATTTAAAAGTCCTCACGGTTATGCATGTATAGAAAGCATATCAAAATTGATTTTTTAAATAAATAAGTTGATTCTAATCCCATTTAAAAGTCCTTACAGTTATGCATGGTTAGAAGATACTTGAATTCATTTTTTTAAAATGAAATTGGAATACTACTAATCTCATTAAAAAGTCCTAACGGTTATGTATGGTTGGTAGATATTCAAATTCCTGATATAACTATACCACAAATAGACACAACTGTATGGTTTTATATGATGACATCATTCACATCATTCTAAAAGTGCAATATGCGCCTAACAGAGTATTTATGATTTTTGTCTGATTTTTTATTGAAATTTAATATTTATATTCGATTGAGTTTTAATGTTGTATTAATATCTATCACTTTATCTCTATTTTTCTAACACTATTACTCTTTTGCTTGATAACAAAAGGGGGAGAGAAAAGTTAAGATTTTGACAAATAAAGATCAAATATTTTCTATTTGCATTTAGGCTCATTTGCATATTTTTAATTGTATGCATATATGATGGGGGATCTTTGTGTAGAGAGGAAGCATTTAAATAGAGGGAGCAAATATAGTGTATCAATGATCAAATACATTTAACATATTCAAAATCTTAAATATATGTTTGTTATCATCAAAATGGGGAGATTGTTGAATATGCGAATATATGATTTTTGTTTGATGATAATAAACATATATATATATATATTCATTTAAATGTATTTGTTAATGTACTATTTTATTTTTCACATAATTAATATATATTTGCTGAATAAAATAAATAACACCGAATTTGAATTCAAACGGATATTTTATTCAAACAAATATTTATTACCATTTTTGAATAGTACAAATTTCAAGCTCTCACTATATATATATACACAACTTCAATTACAATACAATTTTGATTACATCACGATTCACATTTACGTTTGACCTAACTACATATCACTCATTCACTCAACTCGTATTTTATCTTCAACTTCATTCCAAATTGAATCCAGCATCTGAGCAATCTGCAAAAATATATACTGACATAGTAAAATTGAAAAGGAAATATTTTTGTAGTATAAAATAAAATGTGGTTTTGAAAATAATATTTGCCTCAGTTATTTGGGTTGTTTATCATCATTTAAATTTGAGTTCATCATACACGAACAACTTGTGACATGTAGTGTATCACTGTACATGCCACAAGGCCGTGCATACCAATATACACTTGATAAAGTTACAGGGACAGGTGAGCACAAAGTCAAACCCAAATCAAAAGCCAGGTTCAACTCAAGTGCGATAAAAATAAAGTAACGATATCAGCACAAGGTCAAACCCAAGCTATAAGCTGGATTCAACACAAGTGGAGACCAAATTTCAAGTCGTACGGCATGAACCAAGTTAATCAGAAACTTCAAAACAACATTTCTACAAAACATTCATATACAAGTTTCACTGACTCGAAGGAGCAAATAAAAGAATGGAATTGAACAAAGACAAAGAGGAATAATTCAAGTTCACCATGCAACAACAAGTAATAAACCAGAATGCCATCATATGTACAAAACCAAATGCAAGCCAACATCAAAGCGTTCGCAACTCAATATGATATGCACGAGAACCAAGGTCAGAGGCGACATCAAATGATCATGCAACAGTGTATGCAAACTGCCCGAATGTACATGAACAAGTAACATATATATGCTGCAAAGACCAGAGACGTGTGGATACAAGAAAAAGTGACTTCAACAAGTTGATATGCAAACAATGTATGCAACGACATGGTGACAGTAGAATACGAACTCGAATCAAGGCTGAAATGGAACACAAACTTCAGACTCAAGTACATATACTGGAGTGCACAGTGCAAACTACAACACCAAGTGATACAACAGCTCGTAACAATATGGATGTCGAATGGCCAAGCAAAAATGCACACTGCACTAATCCAGACATACATATGTATCAATGAAGCAGTGCAGTAGTAAATGGCCGCAACTCGAACTCAAGTAAAGAAAAAGTCAGTAATGTACACATGAACTACATGTCTCAAAGAACAGTGGATAGAGCTCGATGTAAGAAGACTCGAGTGCTACCAGAACTCAAAACCAAGCAGTGAACCAGCTAATGAACAAAGGGCCAGAAACCAAAATAGTTACAAGTTGAACAAGTTAATGCCGAAATCAACATAATCAAATCAAGTGACCGAAGTCAACAGAAATCGAAATCGTGGTGGCCACAAACGAAATCAACATCGTCAAACCAGAATCGAAACTGTGATGACCATGAAAAATGAACAGTTCAAAATCAACACCGTGTTATTCAAGTAAATTGAAAAAGTCAGTAATCATCTCAAGCATCCAAAAGTAGATCAATGGCCAACGCAAATCAATTGACAAATCCAAACAAATATATACGAACGAGAAAATAGGGATTCGAACCCTATATAAACATTGACATCATAGGCAAATTTCATCATCCGAGTTCGAGCAAAACAGAGAACAGTAATCATTCAACTCGAATCATCGATCGAGTTCAAGCAAGTAATCAGAGGAAGCAAAAGTAAAGATCACATACCAGATTTATGAATTGAACTCGTCGAAGCAGCCGAAGTGAGCAATGAGGAAACGATCGATCAAAGCTACACGCGAATATCCACCTAATCGATCAATTAAAAATCGGCATTTCAAAGCCCTAATTATATATCGAAGAAGAACGAACAAGGAACGACCACCATTTTCACGAAAGAAAGGAACGGATTAAATAAAAGAAAGACGGGCCAATTAGAGATAGAAGAAAAGCCTGGCGACCATTATAACATTTTTATTTGTTTATAGTTTGGACTTAATTTTTAAATTAGAGTTTTAAATTTGTTTTAAATTTAAATTCTTCTTTTAAACGTTGTAATTTCTAGTCGTGTGACTAGGGGACAAACTACGTGGCATAGTTTGAGAATTCGCAACTTAGTGGCTGAGTTGTGGCAGGGTTTTGAGCGTAGAGTTAAGGCTAGTCGATAGCGGGTGTCGTGACTTTACATGTGTAAGCGTCTGACTGCTTAATTTCTAGTAGAAACCTTGGAGGCAACATGTAGGCAGGGTTTTGCCGAAGCTGGGTAAATTTTGTGTCGTTCTATTTCTACATTTATTATTCTGCTATTATCTGTGTTGCTATTATAATTGATATATCTATGTTGAAATAATTTTATAAGCTTCCGCAATAATTTTTATAATTAATAGCATCACCCTATTCACCCCTCCTCTAGGGTGAAATCTATCCAACAAGGGGAAGTGCGAAAAGCATAGGTATTGGATCGCAAGCAGAAATAATCAAAAAATGCAAACAAAGGGAAAAAGGAGAAGGTGAGGAGGAAGATTGGAGATATATGGGTGTGGGGAAATAGTGAAGATGGTGAAATAGATAAAGTAAAAGACTAGAAAATGAAAAGGGCCTAAACTTTTATTCCTAGTTTGTAACGACCCTGGATTTTGGCCCTGTTTATTTTAATAAATATTTAATCAAATTAAATAAAGTGTAAACTGATCATATGAAAATGAATATGATTTTGGAAATAATTGCATTTGTTTATACTGGGTTTGTATTTTGAAAGGAAATGGATTTGAAAATTTAAAATAAATCTCTTAAAAATATTTAAAATAAAATATCTTAATAATATTTACCTTATATAATTGAGTTAAAATACTTTACTTTGTTTACATTTGGAAATATACATATGGATGATAATGTTTAAATTAAAATCTAATTCTAACAATATAAAATATAAATGTAAAATATAAGTCAAACATATGTATATAATTTAAATAGTGATAGTAAAGTACAAATAGAAATAAATACAAATATAAGTAAGTAAACTATATTGAATATAACATAATCATTGATAGTTAGAAATGAAAATAATAAAACCAAATATTTATATGCAACATATCTGTATTCACCTGACCAAAGTAAAAATAAACCTGACCCAAACATATTCATATGAATTATACAAGCAAGCAATTAATAAAACATTTTTTTTACACAATATCTTCACATGTAAATCCAAACACAAAGTACAGAATGAAATTAAAAAAAAAGTATTACATAATATCAGACAAATATGTATATTGAAGAGTAAACTAGAAGTTAACAAAACAAAATATTTTCATACACAAAATAACAACAACCATATATATATATATATAAACTATTCAAGCCAGAAATAATGAAACAAATTAACTTCATATACTCAAAATCTACCTGCAATCAGTCAAAGTATATAGTATAACACCTGACACATATATGTAAAATATTCAAACTGGAGGCTAATAACAAGACAGATATTCATATATAAATTATCTTCATATACAACACCCTAGCCTACCTGCATAAGTACATGTTTGCATACAATATCTTCACACAGCAAAACAAATGATAATTATGTAAACTAATTAAGCAACACAACATTTAATGCTTATCTGTTCGAGCCCATATTCTTGTCTATATAAAATATGTACAAATCTTTACTTTGCAGAATAAAGATCCGATCAACATAACTAAAACAAAAGTGAGATAAGTATAAAAACAAAACAGGCTTGTATATATGTAACCTGTAAATAATTATGTAAGGCAAGCTAATAAAATATCTATGTACTAATAAGATTAAGTGTAGACAATAAGTACATTAGCATTAAATGTTTTATCATCTCAGCAAAACATTTGGTCGAATTCAAAGATCATCTCAGACCCATTTGAAATCTTGCCGGATAAATCAAAAATAAGAAACAACCTAACTAGTTACTACCTTCCTTCACACACCTATTATCTTATATATATATATATATATATATATATATATGGGACGATCTTCTATCTTCCAGTTCGTTCTGTAATTCATAAAAAAAATAGAAGTGAAATCAAATTGAATTCAAACTCAAATATATCTAACTCAAACAAGAACAGATAGGACCCTGCAGTTTCAAATCTTCAGGTTTTCCAGAACATCAAATATGCTCTGTTCAACAGTATTTTTTCCTGGTGAGTAAACATAAAATTTCAAGCTTTAGTTTAATTAAAAACAGTAGGATGATTTATGGATTACATGGTGATGTATGTGCTTTATGTTGGTATAAATCTGTGTTTATATACAGACTGTTTTTTTTGAATAGTGATTATGTTGTTCATTTCTTCTAAGTGATGATAGGGTTGAAAACTATTAATCTTGAATTATTTTCATTTGATTATGGAAAAGTTTTAAATTTTCCAACAAAACAATATGCTCGAATTTCAATCAGGAATTTAAATTGTTTTAAAACATATTAAGAAGCCATGCACTGGAAATTAAGTTTTTACAGGCAATAAGGATTATGTTGATAAATTCAACTGTTATAAAATATAAATTAAAGTTGATAACTTGGATCTTCAATGCAAAATAGGATTTTTAAAGCGGAAATGAGAATTTTTAGTGTAGAATTGAAAAAGCAGTTCATCGTTTATCAAAAGTGGCATTTTTACCAATTACAGACTATTGATCTAATAATAAATGTTTAAATTTGTATTGAAGCAAGTATAAACATTGGGAATCTCGTAAAAATTAACAAATAATTTTCCTATTGAGTGAAACTAGAGGACGAGATCATATTAGGGTTTTAGGGTGGTGTTCATGTTCATCTCTATAACGTGACGCTTTCAACGACCATGGATGATCGAGTGCCTCGAGCATTTGGGGAATGGAAGGGTGGCGTGTTGTCGAGGTGCGGCCAAAAGTTGAGGGCTTCCGGTGGTCACGGCGGCGGTGGCGAGGTCTATTTGTCATATTGGTTGAGCTACAGAATTTCGATCTGTATGCATAATTTCGTTTCGATGGTTTGAAACGAGATTCGAGTTTGGTTTTCCTTTGTTCGTGGAATTCGTGACTTGTTGGCGAGGTGGGTGTTCGTCGGAGGTCTTTGGTGCCGCCGTACACGTGCACGGCGTGGAGGTGGGAGTCGGCGTCGTGTCAGGGTATCTCTCGAGTCGTGCTCGAGTGTATAGGAAGGTTGCTTCGGGTTTTATCGTGTGAGTAAGTGAACCTGATGTTGTAATTAAACCAAGTTTAACTTAAACTACAGAAGAAGAAAAAAAAGGGAAGAAGAAGGAGTTTTGCGTGGTAATGAGGTGGGTGTCTCGGGAATGTTAGCGTGCAACTCGAAGTACCACTCGGGTTTAAATCAAGGGGAGCCTCGAGGTTTTGTTTATCTGCAGCAGTATTTATAAAATTTAATATCTTGTTTTTTTTTACAAGTTTTAAACACAGTTTAATTTTTTATGTCAAGAATCTATTACAGGACTTAATTATTGTTGTTAGTAATTTAATGATGTTTTAAACACTTAATTATCATTTTAATTAAGTAATTAATTTAGTTAAGCATAAAGTTAATTAACATTTGTATTGTAGTTAGTAATATAATTGAATTTCAAATTTAAAGAGGACTTTAGAATGTTAACTAAGTTGGATAATTAAAATTAGATTAACTATTTCTTGAAAGCAATTAAGAATAATTTACTTTATAATTATAATTAGAAACCAATTAATAATTAAGAAATAAATTAATTTGTGATTAACTACTTAAGTTAATTAATGAACAATTAATAGTTAATTAATCAAGTGATTAAGAAATGATAAATGAAGTAATTAACAATTAAATAAGGGATAATTAAGTTTATTTAATTAATAATAAATTAATGATTAAGGGATAATTTATTAAGTTAATTAAAGTTAAATAACTTGATTAGAAGTAATAAATTAAATAGCATGAAATAAAATAATAAAATAATAAAGTAAATTAACGAATTAATTACTTATTGTAATTAATAAAGTTTAATATGAATTGTTTAAGATAATTAATTAAGTTTAATTAATTTAAATAATTATTTGATGATGTGATAAGTATAATCACTTAGAAAAGTAATTAATGATAAGCACTGGATGCAATTGATTGAGGATGTTTTAATAATGAAAGTAATTTGAGTATAATTACTTTGTGAAATTAATCAAGGCATTAATTTAAAGGAAAATTAATTAAGGAGCAATTAATTTATTTGATGAAAAATTAAGGTGGTTAATTACCGAATAGTATTAATCAGGGGTGATTAATAAAGGTAGTTTAATTAAAGATTAATTACTTAAGGTATTTAATTTAATACTGGATAATTAATTAAAATGTAATTAGTAATCATAAATAAATATAATGAATAATAAGAGATTAAAGAGTAATTAATTAGTATAATTAAGAAGAAATGTAATGTTAATAATTTAAGGTTAATTTCTATGTTTAGTTAAGATAATTTATTTGTGGAAATAAGTTAAAGGATAATACTTGAATATAATTAAAGTAAATTATACAAGGATGACTAATTAAATTGAATAATGGGATGATGATAAATTAATTGATTGATAATTGATTTATAGTTATATAAGCAAGATTTATAATGGTGAAATAATTAATTTAATTTACTTTAAATTAATTAGAGATGCAAATAATTAATTTAATTCATTTTAAATTAATTATAGCTGATATGATTGTTTTTGTATGGATGGATGATATTGTTTACCTTGAACGGTTTGAGATCTCAAGTATGAGATAAATTATGCGGTATGAAATGTATGCTTTGATTGAAGTATGATGATAATATGGATTATTTTTTGTGATGATAATATTGATTATCTGTTTATGATAATAATGTTGATTATCTATTGGGATATTGTGAATTATCTATCTGTGTGTATATGGATAATTGAATTGTTTAAACTTTAAAACAACTTGGCCTTAAAAGATACATTTTGGATTTCGATGAGACCGGGATCGGGTTTCCATATTTGGACATCTGAAAACCACATCGATCCAAATTAACGATAGGTCGTGGATCTGAAGTAAAGATGAAGATTCAGAGTGCAAGGGTTATCGTTGTTAACTCTGAGGGTGATTCCAAAATGAGTGTAACGAGATAATGCCTTCGGTTTCGTTCGAACCCGGAATGAACTTGTATGGATTGGATGCTTTCAGCACATCGTCAGGTGGGCGATGAGCATTCTAAGGGATATTTTTTGTAAAGGTAATCGTAGCCTCAAGCCTCATCAACCGGGAATGGCTAAAACAGGGGAGGTGCAGCAAGGTTAGATGGGTCATACCCAAGCAGGACAAGATTTTCCCCTGTCTAGATGTCCCTTTTTATTCGGCTTAGTGAGCGGTTGGTCGCGCCAACTGCGGGGTTATCTTGTTCGGGACTGTTCAGTAAGGAATGATTTCGGCCTTGTGTTGCAGGGGAGCAGGCGTACTCCTCGGTACGGTGATCTAGGCCCCGTGCTGTGATGGGCGGTACCCCAGTAGCCCTGCCATTGTATGGAACCCAATTTCCAATAAGCGCCCTCGGATTTGATTGTATTACCCACTTTTGTGGCTAGTAGCTGGAATTTAATAATGTAACAATTTCGGCTATTTTCTATTTATTTGAAAACCGTAGACACTATTATAATATCACTGGATTTCCTATGAAATGTTTTGGTTAGCGTAAGGTAAAAACTTAAACGTATTTATGTGTGGGGAGTCTTACGTGATACTTTTCTTTCCAATGTTTTTCAAAGTTAAACAATTTTAAACCGTTTACTCATACCAGGCCCATGTCTGACCCGGAGTTTATATTTTGTGTTTTTCATAAACTCTTGGGTACTCAAATTTTTACGAGTAGCCAAGTGATAGGTTCTTAGATTGTTGAGTCCTGGAGGAGCTTGGAGCAGGAGCCCAGACGTATGTAGATATCTATCTAGTTCCGCTGTGTTAGTTAGAGTATGTTGTATTTTGAGATGTATGTAGTGACAGATGTATATAGGATTGTCATGTGTATGATATTGTAAAACTCTGATATATGTAAACTATGTAATAGATATGTGATAAATTATATTTTGTTCCGTTTCCGCTGTGAGATTCTGTTGTTATTGTTCTTTCTTTCTTTTCTTTCCTATTTCTACCTCTTTCTTTCTTAATGATGATACGTCTTTCTAGGAGTAGAAAGGCGGATCATCACAGTTGGTATCAGAGCTGAAAGGTTAAGTGAGAACCTTGGCTCTGGTGGAGGTTCCTCATTAGAGATAAAGTCAGTAGTACTCTAGAATGAGTTTGAGCGTATTAATAGATATGAGTGCGTATTTGTTAGTGAATATAAAACGGTTTTATATTATGTTGATTGATTTATTGAGTGGTATATGAACCTTCGTTAGTGCTGTCTGCACAACTGTACCGAAGGGGTTTCTAAACACTTGAATAGAACAATTCGACATAATATTGTTTTTAAAAGTGGGTGAATTAAATAGTTTCACCCAAAGTATATTTTGATATAAAAAAGAGATAATTTTATGCAAATTATTATATATAATTAAAGTGTTTGGATGACAGTGTTACGGACAAATAAGATTATAAAGATTTACAATGGCTTATATAACCAAGGAAAGTATGAGATTGAAATTGGAATTAAAATTAAAAGTGAAGTTGAAAATGAGAATTTATTTTGGATTAAGTTGAAAATTTAATTTTGGAATTTAACCAATGATAAAAATATATAATAATAACGATGTAAATAAATTGATGAAGTACATCAAATTTAGAATGTAAATGAATTGGATTGGGGAATTTAATAAAAATAAAATTTTGGTTGAGATTAACTTAAGCTTAATAATTGGATTTAAATTTAAGATTGAAATGAAATGAATTGAGATATGGATGATATTAAATGAAATTAAGTTCTTATTTAATTAAATCCAAATGAATTAGTAGATTAAAGAGAATAGTATGATGCTCAACTTAACGGAAGTTAAGTAAAACAAATTGAATTGAAATAGAATTCTATTGAGTTATAGATAATGTTAAATAAATTAAATTCTTACTTAAGTAAATAAAAGTAAGTTGAAATGAAATTGAATTGGAATAAATATATTCCGATAACTTATAAAGGAAATTGGCAACACATTGATTAAGAATATTTTTGGCTATAGATGAGTATTCAATCTCGAGTTAAAATGAAATATGAATATATATTCAAGCTTAAATTGGGTAAAAATGTGAAAATATGAATGTGAGACTTATAAAAGAAAATATGGAGAAGTAAAATAGTAAGCCAAAATAAAATTGTTTTGTATTTGGAGAATGAAATAAAAATCCAAACTTGAATTATAAAATAAAATTGAACACAGATAAAATAATAAGATGATTTTTAAAGATAAAAATCCAATGTAGAATTGGAAGTGGAAGCGAACTAATTTGGAGTAAACTGGTTAATTGAATAGGTTAATGAGAATTAAACTGGTTAAAATAGAAGTTGGATTGTGAGGTAATAATGGAATTTGAAATGAAATACGAGTTATTAATACAAATTCAACTTGGAATTATAAGTAGATTAAATATGAATTAAAGTTGTTGCGGAATGGAATTAACATAGAGATAATTTGAATTTGCAAATAAAATCCAATTCAAGTATGGATGGAATAAATACGGCCTTGGATTTAATCTTAACAAAATAAATGGAATTTGATCTAGGTGAGTATCAAATAAGTTGGAAATGAATTTAAGTATAAATTAAAACAAATAAATTAACCTAAGATTAAACTTTATAGAAGCGTAGCTTAGAGGGAAGTGAAAGTTTATTTAGTAAAAGCTTTAATAATTTAAGTTGAATGAAAAAAAAATCTTTATTCGAATAGAAATTGACGCAACGGATAATTAACAAAACGATATAGATCGATGAAAGTAGCAATTGATGGATTGATGAATACTGAAATGCCCAAATTCGTTGATCCGAAGATACCGAATTCTAGCTATCCTCGTCACGTTGATCGCGCATGATACCGTGAAAGAAGATCTTCAATTCTTCAAGCGTTGATCAAGCGCACTTGATTCCGCGAATCGGCTTCAACAATCGTTGATTCGAGTGCACTCGAATAACCGAAAGTGGAGATAGGAGATTACACTCAACTACCAATTTAAATTGAAAGCACAAAGCTAACAAAGAGAATTATATTCAAAAATCAACCCCCTTACAAATGACCGACACAATGCCTATTTATAGGCTACAACATCACACGGTTCAATTAAGCAGTACCACCGACCTAACTTAGGTCGTCCGCGGCTTATAAAAGAAAAACTCACGACTTATGACTTAAGTAAGGTCGTTAACGACTTAACAAACCAACACACACAACATACCCGCACATATATACAACACACACGACTCATGACAGCGGCAACAAAAGACACGACCTAAACACAAACGACCTAAGGACATAGCGACTTAAAGACACACGACACATATTTACAACATCATACGGTTTAACGACCTACGACCTAAGTAAGGTCGTTAACGACCTAAGACAATCAACACAAGTACATCACAACAGATTACCACATACGGTACAGAAACATAACGACTCAACGACCTATGACCTAAGATGTAGCTTGGTTCCAGCACTGTTTCAACGATCTAATACGCTAGGTCGCGTGGGAGGTTAGGTCGTGAAGACGGAAATGGGGTTAGGTCGCGAGGTGAGTTAGGTCGTGGAGATGATTTAGGTCGTGGAGAGTTAGGTCGTGGATCTGGGAACAGAGTTAGGTCGCGAGGTTAGTGCAACTTACCCCTCCGGTTTCCAGTTAGGTCGTGAGCGACCTTCTTTAGGTCGTGAGCGACCTTCCTTGACTTCCACTGTGCCATCTACGCTCTCTAGCTCGTCATCCTTCATTCCGTTAGGTCGTGAACGACCTAAAGCTTCTTCATTAGGTCGTGAGCGACCTATCACTTCTTCGTTAGGTCGTGAGCGACCTATGACTTCTTCCTTAGGTCGTGAGCGAGCTAAGTCTCGTGAATTTGCAGGTTGCGCTGCATCATCCTCCTCTGGTTGACAGAAATTCGACCTCGAATTTTCATTATCTTTTTCCACCACAAGTTCATTTCCATAATACGGAATTAAGTATTTGACGTTGAAAACATCTGAAGTATGAACATCATCTGGTAATTTCAATTGATATGCATTCTCATTGATTTTCTTCAAAATTTCTACAGGACCAATCTTTCGCGCCTTCAATTTATAGTACGTTCCCACCGCGAAGCGATCTTTTGTCAACACTGCATAAACCAAATCACCTTCCTTGAAATTCACACTTCTCCGTTTCTTATCTGCCAGTCGTTTATATTTTTCATTTGATGCAAGCAACCGGTCATGAACAGTTCTATGGCACTCCTGCAACTCGTTTACGAAATCACAAGCCCGCTTAACAACTACCTTCTGATATGGCACTGTTGTTAAGTCCAACGGTCCTTTCGGAATTGCAGAGTATACAACGTGAAATGGACTAAAACCTGTACTACGATTCACCGCATGATTATGAGCAAACTCAGCTTGACATAACTTCATATCCCAGCTTTTCAAATTGTCTTTCACGAGACATCTCAGTAAATTCCCCAACGATCGGTTAACCACCTCCGTTTGCCCATCAGTTTGCGGATGGTAAGCGCTACTAAAATTCAGCTTTGTTCCAACCATCTTCCACAAACTCAATCAAAAATGGCTTAGAAATCTAGTATCTCGATCAGAAACAATAGATTCTGGTAAACCATGCAATCGATACACCTCTTTAAAGAATAGTTGAGCCACTCGGACGGCATCAGCCATCTTCTTACAAGCTATGAAATGTGCATCTTCGAAAACCTATCCACCACAACAAATATAGAATCATTCCCCCTTTGAGTTCTGGGCAAACCAAAAACGAAATCCATGCTGATATCAACCCATGGTCTGTTAGGCACAGTAACGGCATATATAATCCTGCATTCGTAGCTGTTCCCTTCGAAACCTGACAGATATGACATCTCTCCACAAATCTCTCTACCTCTTTCCTCATTGATGGCCAAAAATAAGACTGAGAAATTAACTGCAATGTACGATCTCTGCCTACATGGCCTTCTTCATGTAATTCTTTAACAATCTTCATTCTCAAGCTACAATCTGGTATACATAAACGATTCCCCTTGAACAAGAACCCATCAATCAACACAAATTCATTAGCATCCCCTTCCTTAATTTTCTCAACAAACTTTGCGAAGTAAGGGTCCTCCTCAAACAATTCTGGCAATAATTCGAATCATGTCACTTCAATCTTCATTGTTGTCAATAAGTGATTCCTTCTGCTCAATACATCTGCTACATGATTCGTAATTCCCGATTTATGTTTCACAACAAACGTAAATTGCTGCAGATAGGCAATCCATGATGCATGCCTTGCTGAAATCTTGTCCTGCCCCTGCAAATGCTTCAAAGCTTCATGGTCTGTGTAAAGAACAAATTCCTTATGGAATAGATAGTGTCTCCAATGTTTCACTACTTGCACTATAGCATAAAACTCCACATCATACGTACTATATCTCAACTTTGCCCCTGATAACTTCTCACTAAAGTATGCAATAGGACGCCCCTTCTGACTCAACACTCCCCCAATTCCAACCTTTGATGCATCAGTATGTAGCTCAAACAATAACTGAAAATTTGGTAAAACTAGAATTGGTGCAGACGTCAACAATTCCTTGATCCTTCCAAAAGCATTCCCGGCTTCCTCTGACCACGAAAATTGTTTACCCTTCATGCAATCGGTAACAGGCGCCATCACGCTACTGAAGTGTGGAATAAATCTTCGGTAGAATGAAGCCAATCCATGAAAACTTCTCACTTCCGTAATTGTCCTCGGCTGTGGCCAATTCCTGACTGCTTCAACTTTATTCTGGTCCACCTGTATACCTTCCTCTGAAACAACATAACCCAGAAATAAAACACTATGCGTCATAAACACGCATTTCTTCGTAGCAGCATAAAATTGTTCCTCACGAAGAACAATTAACACATTCCGCAAATGCTGAATATGCTCTTCGGTACTTGCACTATAAATCAGAATATCATCGAAATAAACTACCACAAACTTCCCAATGCATGGTCTGAAAATTTGATTCATCACCCTCATAAATGTACTTGGTGCATTTGATAGACCAAACGGCATAACCAGCCATTCATATAATCCTTCCCTTGTCTTGAATGCTGTCACCTGGTCTAATTCGAATTTGATGATATCCGCTCTTCAAATCAATCTTCGAAAATATAGTTGCCCCACTCAGCTGATCTAGCAAGTCATCCAACCTCGGCATTGGGAATCTATACCTTACAGTAATCTTATTCAATGCTCGACTGTCAGTGCACATCCTCCACGTCCCGTCCTTCTTTGGTACCAACAAAGCTGGCACAGCACATGGGCTTAAACTTTCCTGCACACGTCCCTGCTCAAGCAACTCTTCCACCTGCCTCCTCAACTCTTCAAGTTCCTTCGGACTCATTCGATAATGTGGTCTATGCGGTACAACTGCTCCCGGAACAAGATCGATTTGATGTTGAATGTCTCTCAGTGGCGGTAACTCGTTAGGTAACTCTTCTGGAAATACATCCTCAAATTCTTTCAAAACTGGTTTCGCTTCTTCTGGAATCTCAACCTCTTCATGACTCTCTCATCCAATCAACAAATAAACTTCAAGCTCCTCTTCAACTTCTTTAACAAACTCCTTCAAAGATAATAAGGTTTTCAGCTCTTCGATCTCCTCCAACTTGCTTTCCTTCTGTTGTTGCTTCTTGGGAACTAAAGTGATTTTAGTACCTTCAAACATGAAACTATAGCTATTAGCACGACCATCATGCTGCACTGCTCTATCAAATTGCCATGGTCTGCCCAACAACAGATGACACACATCCATGTCCACAACATCACACCAAATTTCGTCTTTGTATTTCTTCCCAATTGAAAAATTCACACAAGCCCTTCGACAAACCTTCACTTCACCACCCTTCCTCAACCATGCTAACTTGTACGGTTTAGGATGCTTCTCACTTTTCAAGTTCAACTTCCTTACTGCTTCAGTAGAGATAATATTTTCACAACTCCCAGCATCAATGACGAACTTGCAAACCTTTCTCAGAATAGTGCATGTGGACTGAAATATGTTATTCCTCAACCAACTGTTTTCCTCTTCTTGTTTCGATGCCAAATAATTTCTCCTCGTCATCAAATTATACCCTTCATCACCGGACAACTCTTCCTCCTCCTCAACATAAGGTGAATTAGAACATTCAACTTCCACATCCTCTCCTTCAACCTCTGCAACCATTGCTCTCCTCTTTGGCTTCGGATATTCATTGCTTTTGTGCCCCAACTCCTGACAATTGTAACATTTGAAACTGCTATTAACCTTTGCCTTCTCAACCTCCTTCACAACTGGTTTACTGATAGGTTTAGAAACATTAGAACTTCCACTGGCACCCTTCACTGGATTATTGGAATTAGTAAACACACCACCTCCACGCCTTCCCTGCTTCTCCCAAGCCAACGCTTTCTGATGTGCCTCTGCCACAGATCTTGGATCGAACATATTAACCATATCCTGGATCTGCATTCGCAATCCTCCAACAAATCTGGCAGTCAGCTGTTCTTCTGTTTCCATAATATCATTCCTGGCAATGAGTTGGTAAAATTCATCTGCATAATCATTGACTGACTTCGTCCCCTGTCTTAGATTCTGCAACCTCTGGTACATAAGTGATTGATAGTTGTAAGGTAAAAATGTAGCTCTCATCAACTTCTTCATCTTATCCCAAGACTCAATCTTTGACTTCCCCATTCTCTCTCTCGTAAGTTTAGTTTGCTGCCACCATGCCAAAGCTCTTCCCCTCAACCTAGTAGCAACCAACTTCACTCGACGATTCTCCGGGATCTCTTTGAAATCAAAGATCTCTTCAACATTGGACAACCAATCCAAGAATTCCTCTGCTACCATTCCACCTTTGAATTCTGGAATTTCCATCTTCATACCCGATTCCCATCGACGATCTTCATCTACATCCCGATATGAATTTCGAACTTGGTCTCGATCTCGATAATGAATACTAGCTCTATCACCCTCTTCACCAAAATCAAATGTACGTCTATATCGATCTCGACCATCAACATCCCTTTGATCACGCATGTCTCTTCTACTATGTCTCTCTTCATCTCTATATGGCTCTTCTTCAAACTCACATGGAGTTCTCCTCTCTTCATGCCTATAGTCATGGTGATCTCTTCTTGACGAAATTGATGTTTCTCTTCTCTCTCTAAAAGATTGTGGTGATACCCTCCTCGCTTCCGTAACCGATGGCGAAACTCTGTTTCCTCCATGGTTCGAGATTGGTGATCTCCTCCTTTGATTTTGATTCAAATCATTCATCAATTTCTCTAACTTTCCAATGCCCTCATCAAATTTCCCATTAATACGTTGTTCCATTTGCTCGGCTCCTTCTCTTCTATACAACGCTTCAATATTCTGATGACGATTAGCTCTCCTCGGCGGCATGATTACACAATCACAAATACTTCAAACTCGGCTTGAACAAGCAAGATGATGCACGGCTCAACACTTGACACAAAGTTATGTTCGGCCTTCACTCAAACACTTCTCCAACTTTGATCCAAAATGAAATGGATCGAAAGCTCCCAACTTGTTGCAACTTCAAGATGAACACGATGAACACCAAACTTCAAACTCCTTGGCTCCAAGACTCGGCTTAGCTATGATTGGCTATGTCTAGCTCCGATACCAAAACTGACGCAGCGGATAATTAACAAAACGATATAGATCGATGAAAGTAGCAATTGATGGATTGATGAATACTGAAATGCCCAAATTCGTTGATCCGAAGATACCGAATTCTAGTTATCCTCGTCATGTTGATCGCGCACGATACCGTGAAAGAAGATCTTCAATTCTTCAAGAATTGATCAAGCGCACTTGATTCCACGAATCGGCTTCAACAATCGTTGATTCGAGCGCACTCGAATAACCGAAAGTGGAGATAGGAGATTACACTCAACTACCAATTTAAATTGAAAGCACAAAGCTAACAATGAGAATTTTATTCAAAAATCAACCCCCTTACAAATGACCAACACAATGCCTATTTATAGGCTACAACATCACACGGTTCAATTAAGCAGTACCACCGACCTAACTTAGGTCGTCCGCGGCTTATAAAAGAAAAACTCACGACTTACGACTTAAGTAAGGTCGTTAACGACTTAACAAACCAACGCACACAACATACCCGCACATATATACAACACACACGACTCATGACAGCGGCAACAAAAGACACGACCTAAACACAAACGACCTAAGGACATAGCGACTTAAAGACACACGACACATATTTACAACATCATACGGTTTAACGACCTACGACCTAAGTAAGGTCGTTAACGACCTAAGACAATCAACACAAGTACATCACAACAGATTACCACACACGGTACAGAAACATAACGACTCAACGACCTATGACCTAAGATGTAGCTTGGTTCCAGCACTGTTTCAACGATCTAATACGCTAGGTCGCATGGGAGGTTAGGTCGTGAAGACGGAAATGGGGTTAGGTCGCGAGGTGAGTTAGGTCGTGGAGATGATTTAGGTCGTGGAGAGTTAGGTCGTGGATCTGGGAATAGAGTTAGGTCGCGAGGTTAGTGCAACTTGCCCCTCCGGTTTCCAGTTAGGTCGTGAGCGACCTTCTTTAGGTCGTGAGCAACCTTCCTTGACTTCCACTGTGCCATCTACGCTCTCTAGCTCGTCATCCTTCATTCCGTTAGGTCGTGAACAACCTAAAGCTTCTTCATTAGGTCGTGAGCGACCTATGACTTCTTCCTTAGGTCGTGAGCGACCTAAGTCTCGTGAATTTGCAGGTTGCGCTGCATCAGAAATAGTTGGATAAAAATTAAATTTGTATAAATAAACTCCGATGGCTTATCAAAAGAATTTAAATACTTGAAATAAAAGTATGCTTGCTTAATACAGGTAAGATCTGGAGTTTAAAGTGAAAATGAATGTGATTACGAGTAAATGGATGTAAGTGTGGACAATAAATGAATTTGTGGCTCATAAAGTTAAAAAGTGGAATTATAGCCCAAATAAAATTATTTCGTATTTGGGAAATGAAATAGACATCCAAACTGGAATTACAAACTAGAAATAAACTCAAGAACTATAATGAAGTGATTTTTGTGATGAAATCAAATATTGAATTGGAAGTGGAAATAAACTAATTTGAAACAAATTAGTAAATTAAGTATGTAAATGAAATTGGAATTGGTCCAATAAAAGTTGGATGGTGAATTAATAAAATTAGATTATAAATTAAAATGAATGGGAGGCGGAGACCTCGAGTTTTAAATATAAAATTCAACTTGGATTGGTGTTGTATCTTACAGAATTGAATTGCTAGAACGGATGTCTGGAATTCATAATGTATTCTATACATCTCATCTAGGAGATTTGTTCAGGATCCATCATTAGTTGTAGAACCGGTAGTTCAGGGAGATTTGGAAGTTGAACAGAATTTGACTATGGTCAGGAATCCTGTTCGGATTGTTGGTTAAGACGAGGGGCAACTCAGGAGTAAGTAGTGAAGCTTGTCGAGTGCAGTGGAGCGAGGATCCCAGAATTTGCACCTGGGAAACTCTGGATAGTTCTAGGAAAGTTTTATCCGGATTTGTGTTCGGATAACTAGTGATGTTTGTTAGGATAGATTGTATGGTTGTTTGCTAATGTATGAATGATATGTATGTTTGAATGGTTGGTATAACAGCTTTTAAATTATCTTTGTTTTAAATTTCGGGGACGAAATTCTTTTAAGGGGGAAGGAATGTAATAGCCCTGGATTTTGGCCCTGTTTATTTTAATAAATATTTAATCAAATTAAATAAAGTATAAACTAATCATATTAAAATGAATATGATTTTGGAAATAATTGCCATTTGTTTATACTGGGTTTGTATTTTGAAAGGAAATGGATTTGAAAATTTAAAATAAATCTCTTAAAAATATTTAAAATAAAATCTCTTAATAATATTTACCTTATATAATTTAATTAAAATACTTTACTTTGTTTACATTTGGAAATATACATATGGATGATAATGTTTAAATAAAAATCTAATTCTAACAATATAAAATATAAATGTAAAATATAAGTCAAACATATGTATATAATTTAAATAGTGATAGTAAAGTACAAATAGAAATAAATACAAATATAAGTAAGTAAACTATATTGAATATAACTTAAACATTGATAATTAGAAATGAAAATAATAAAACCAAATATTTATATGCAACATATCTATATTCACCTGACCAAAGTAAAAATAAACCTGACCCAAACATATTCATATGAATTATACAAGCAAGCAATTAATAAAACATTTTTTTTACACAATATCTTCACATGTAAATCCAAACACAAAGTACAGAATGAAATTAAAAAAAAGTATGACATAATATCAGACAAATATGTATATTGAAGAGTAAACTAGAAGTTAACAAAACAAAATATTTTCATACACAAAATAACAACAACCATATATTTATAAACTATTCAAGCCAGAAATAATGAAACAAATTAACTTCATATACTCAAAATCTACCTGCAATCAGTCAAAGTATATAGTATAACACCTGACACATATATGTAAAATATTCAAACTGGAGGCTAATAACAAGACAGATATTCATATGTAAATTATCTTCATATACAACACCCTAGCCTACCTGCATAAGTACATGTTTGCATACAATATCTTCACACAACAAAACAAATGATAATTATGTAAACTAATTAAGCAACACAACATTTAATGCTTATCTGTTCGAGCCCATATTCTTGTCTATTTAAAATATGTACAAATCTTTACTTTGTAGAATAAAGATCGGATCAACATAACTAAAACAAAAGTGAGATAAGTATAAAAACAAAACAGGCTTGTATATATGTAACCTGTAAATAATTATGTAAGGCAAGCTAATAAAATATCTATGTACTAATAAGATTAAGTGTAGACAATAAGTACATTAGCATTAAATGTTTTATCATCTCAGCAAAACATTTGGTCGAATTCAAAGATCATCTCAGACCCATTTGAAATCTTGCCGGATAAATCAAAAATAAGAAACAACCTAACTAGTTACTACCTTCCTTCACACACCTATTATCTTTTATATATATACACACACATATATATAAGATAATAGGTGTGTAAATCATAAAAATATACATATATCTGTGTGTGTGTGTGTGTGTGTGTGTGTGAGACCATCTTCTATTTTCCAGTTCGTTTTGTAACTCATAAAAAAAAATAGAAGTGAAATCAAATTGTATTCAAACTCAAATATATCTAGCTCAAACAAGAAAAGATAGGACCCTGCAGTTTCAAATCTTCAGGTTTTCCAGAACATCAAATATGCTCTGTTCAACAGTATTTTTTCCTGGTGAGTAAACATAAAATTTCAAGCTTTAGTTTAATTAAAATCAGTAGGATGATTTATGGATTACATGGTGATGTATGTGTTTTATGTTGGTATAAATCTGTGTTTATATACAGACTGTTTTTTTTGAATAGTGATTATGTTGTTCATTTCTGCTAAGTGATTATAGGGTTGAAAACTATTAATCTTGAATTATTTTCATTTGATTATGGAAAAGTTTTAAATTTTCCAACAAAACAATATGCTTGAATTTCAATCAGGAATTTAAATTGTTTTAAAACATATTAAGAAGCCATGCACTGGAAATCAAGTTTTTACAGGCAACAAGGATTATGTTGATAAATTCAACTGTTATAAAATATAAATTCAAGTTGATAACTTGGATCTTCAATGCAAAATAGGATTTTTAAAGCAGAAATGAGAATTTTTAGTGTAGAATTGAAAAAGCAGTTTATGGTTTATCAAAAGTGGCATTTTTACCAATTACAGACTATTGATCCAATAATAAATGTTCAAATTTGTATTGAAGCAAGTGTAAACATCGGGAATGTCGTAAAAATTATCAAGTAATTTTCCTATTGAGTGAAACTAGAGGACGAGATCATATTAGGGTTTTAGGGTGGTGTTCATGTTCATCTCTGTAACGTGACGTTTTCAACGACCATAGATGATCGAGTGCCTCGAGCATTTGGGGATGGAAGGGTGGCGTGTTGTCGAGGTGCGGCCAAAAGTTGAGGGCTTCCAGTGGTCATGGCGGCGGTGGCGAGGTCGATTTGTCATATTGGTTGAGCTACAGAATTTCGATCTGTATGCATAATTTCGTTTCGATGGTTTGAAACGAGATTCGAGTTTGGTTTTCCTTTGTTCGTGGAATTCGTGACTTGTTGGCGAGGTGGGTGTTCGCCGGAGGTCTTTGGTGCCGTCGTGCACGTGCACGGCATGGAGGAGGGAGTCGGCGTCGTGTCAGGGTATTTCTCGAGTCGTGCTCGAGTGTATAGGAAGGTTGCTTCGGGTTTTATCGTGTGAGTAGGTGAACCTGATGTTGTAATTAAACTAAGTTTAACTTAAACTACAGAAGAAAAAAAAAGAGGGAAGAAGAAGGAGTTTTGCATGGGAATGAGGTGGGTGTCTCGGGAATGTTAGCGTGCAACTCGAAGTACCACTCGGGTTTAAATCAAGGGGTGCCTCGAGGTTTTGTATATCTGCAGCAGTATTTATAAAATTTAATATCTTGATTTTTTTCTACGAGTTTTAAACACATTTTAATTGTTTAAGTCAAGAATCTATTACAGGACTTCATTATTGTTGTTAGTACTTTAATGATGTTTTAAACACTTAATTATCATTTTAATTAAGTAATTAATTTAGTTAAGCATAAAGTTAATTAACATTTGTATTGTAGTTAGTAATATAATTGAATTTCAAATTTAAAGAGGACTTTAAAATGTTAACTAAGTTGGATAATTAAAATTAGACACTATTTCTTGAAAGTAATTAAGAATAATTTACTTTATAAATATAATTAGAAACCAATTAATAATTAAAAAATAAATTAATTTGTGATTAACTACTTAAGCTAATTAATGAACGATTAATAGTTAATTAATCAAGTGATTAAGAAATGATAAATGAAGTAATTAACAATCAAATAAGGGATAATTAAGTTTATTTAATTAATAATAAATTAATGATTAAGGGATAGTTAATTAAGTTAATTAAAGTTAAATAACTTGATTAGAAGTAATAAATTAAATAACGTGAAATAAAATAATTAAATAATTGAGTAAATTAAGGAATTAATTACTTATTGTAATTAATAAAGTTTAATATGAATTGTTTAAGATAATTAATTAAGTTTAATTAATTTAAATAATTATTTGATGATGTGATAAGTATAATCACTTAGAAAAGTAATTAATGATAAGTACTGGATGCAATTGACTGAGGATATTTTAATAATGAAAGTAATTTGAGTATAATTACTTTGTGAAATTAATCAAGGGATTAATTTAAAGGAAAATTAATTAAGGAGCAATTAATTTATTTGATGAAAAATTAAGGTGGTTAATTACCGAATAGTATTAATCAGGGGTGATTAATAATGGTAGTTTAATTAAAGATTAATTACTTAAGGTAATTAATTTAATACAGGATAATTAATTAAAATGTAATTAGTAACCATAAATAAATATAATGAATAATAAGAGATTAAAGAGTAATTAATTAGTATAATTAAGAAGAAATGTAATGTTAATAATTTAAGGTTAATTTCTATGTTTAGTTAAGATAATTGATTTGTGGAAATAAGTTAAAGGATAATACTTGAATATAATTAAAGTAAATTATACAAGGATGACTAATTAAATTGAATAATGGGATGATGATAAATTAATTGATTGATAATTGATTTATATTTATATAAGCAAGATTTATAATGGTGAAATAATTAATTTAATTTACTTTAAATGAATTAGAGATGCAAATAATTAATTTAATTCATTTTAAATTAATTATAGCTGATATGATTGTTTTTCTATGGATGAATGGTATTGTTTACCTTGAACGGTTTGAGATCTCAAGTATGAGATAAATGATGCTGTATGAAATGTATGCTTTGATTGAAGTATGATGATAATATGGATTATCTATTGTGATGATAATATTGATTATCTGTTTATGATAATAATGTTGATTATCTATTGGGATATTGTGAATTATCTATCTGTGTGTATATGGATAATTGAATTATTTAAACTTTAAAACAACTTGGCCTTAAAAGATACGTTTTGGATTTCGATGAGACCGGGATCGAGTTTCCATATTTGGACATCCGAAAACCACATCGATCCAAATTAACGATAGGTCGTGAATCTGAAGTAAAGATGAAGATTCAGAGTGCAAGGGTTATCGTCGTTAACTCTGAGGGTGATTCCAAAATGAGTGTAACGAGATAATGCCTTCGGTTTCGTTCGAACCTGGAACGAACTTTTATGGATTGAATGCTTTCAGCACATCGTCAGGTGGACGATGAGCATTCTAAGGGATATGTTTTGTAAAGGTAATCGTAGCCTCAAGCCTCATCAACCGGGAATGGATAAAACAGGGGAGGTGCGGCAAGGTTAGGTGGGTCATGCCCAAGTAGGACAAGATTTTCCCCTGTCTAGATGTCCCTTTTTATTCGGCTTAGTGAGCGGTTGGTCGCGTTAACTGCGGGGTTATCTTGTTCGGGACTGTTCAGTAAGGAATGGTTCCGGCCTTGTGTTGCAGGGGAGCAGGCGTACTCCTCGATACGGTGATCTAGGCCCCGTACTATGACGGGCGGTACCCCAGTAGCCCTGCTATTGTATGGAACCCAATTTCCAATAAGCGCCCTCGGATTTGATTGTATTACCCACTTTTTGGCTAGTACCTGGAATTTAATAATGTAACAATTTCGGCTATTTTCTATTTATTTGAAAACCCTAGACACTATTATAATATCACTGGATTTCCTATGAAATGTTTTGGTTAGCGTAAGGTAAAAACTTACCCGTATTTATGTGTGGGGAGTCTTACGTGATACCTTTCTTTCCAATGTTTTTCAAAGTTAAACAATTTTAAACCGTTTACTCATACCAGGCCCATGTCTGACCCGGAGTTTATATTTTGTGTTTTTCATAAACTCTTGGGTACTCAAATTTTTACGAGTAGCCAAGTGATAGGTTCTAGGATTGTTGAGTTCTGGAGGAGCTTGGGGCAGTAGCCCAGACGTATGTAGATATCTATCTAGTTCCGCTGTGTTAGTTAGAGTATGTTGTATTTTGAGATGTATGTAGTGACAGATGTATATAGGATTGTCATGTGTATAATATTGTAAAACTCTGATATATGTAAACTATGTAATAGCTATGTGATAAATTATATTTTGTTCCGTTTGAGCTGTGAGATTCTGTTGTTGTTCTTTCTTTCTTTTCTTTTCTATTTCTACCTCTTTCTTTCTTAATGATGATACGTCTTTCTGCGAGTAGAAGGGCGGGTCATCACATAGTTAATCTTCATTTTAGAGATGGTGTTTTTCAATAAACAATTTTTGATTATTAAAGTAGATTATTATTATTATATTAGATAATGGTTTATTATATTATTTTAATAAGGCTCCTACTAAATTTCAAATTTCTTACACCATAAAAGTGATGTAGGAATTTTATAAATTCCTCTAGTGAGTGTGGGATCTATTTATTACGTTATTATAAACTTAAAGGCGCTTGATAAATTATAGTCCATTTAAATGGTACATTACACGTTACTAGTTATATCTCGTATATAAATTCTAAATATGCATTCTTTGCTCCTGATCTTTTTTATAACCCTGAGGGTGCTAAACAAATCATAAAATATATTTACTCATGATCTTTACCAACCCCCAAGAGTGGTCAACTAAGTTATATAATGTCCTTACAAATTTGGTGGCAAAATAAGCATCACTATTATAGCTTAAGGGTGCTCAATAGCGATAAGTTTATATAAAACTCGATGTATATTGTAAACGATAGTGAGCGTTATTATTTTAGATTCATAATCTAAAAATAATAATAATAATGAGTATTATTGTCAATAACGAATAGTGAGTATTCACAATATTCAATGACATCATTTGCCATTTTATATGTATATAATATTTTATAACTATAATGTATTTTATTTCAATTTTTACTTTTAAAATCATATTATTTTACCATATATGTAGTGTATAACATTCTCATATTTAGTTATAATATTTATAATATAATATTAAATTCTTTTGGCAAAGGAAAGCTGATTTTTACAGTGACACATCCATTTTTATAGATAAATAATTATAGGTGTTAGGCAAAATACATTAGCAGCTTTGGCACATAAGCCTAAAGAGCACTTGCACTGGTTGCATAAGCAAACTCACTTAGACACTTACATAGACTATACAATACATTCAGTACACTAGGATCAATGACAATAGCAAAAGCCACGCACTAACAAAGCACCAAAGCTAGTACATACACAGTGACATGATACAAACACTTTGCAAATATGGGAGAATCCCACAAAAGTCCATTATTCCAACGTTACAATTTATAAACACAATACGAAAAACTAAAGAAAGATATCGTAATACCTTCCAAAAATCTATCTTGGAAGAAACAGAAGTATCATCCTTTAGTACGCAGTTCATTTCAGCCCCAAAATAACCATCAAGAAGGAATCAAAAGCTTCTAGCAGAAAACCATTCCTTAAAAGCAAGATAGAAAACCATAGTGGACAAAGTCTGCCATATTCACTTGTAGAGCCAAGCTAAACAAAGCAAATGGTTAAGAAAACCCTTAAAATTGATTCAAATGAGTCGCCTCCTTGACAAGAGTATTAGAAACCCATAGTAAAAGAAATATTGAAACACTTACAAGCAAGCAGACTTGCCAGAAGTAATGACCCAGAATTTTATCTCTTTGGTTTGAGAATATTTAATTTGTTTTAATTATCCAATTAATGGCTTTAATAATTAAGTAAACCTCTTTTAATTTATAACTAATTGTAGGAAATTCATTTTTGACATTAGTTTGCTAAAAAAGATAGTTCAATGAAAAATAGAAAATGTGACCGAAAATCGTTTTTCGAATTATTGACTTTTCATCATTTAAAAGTTGTCGGAAATATTATGTACATTTTAGTAATATATACACACATATTATTAGAACCACTAGTTTATGTTTCAATGACAACAACTATACAATCATACACATATATATATACTTTTAATCAAAATTATAGGTATATAGTATAAGAAGACATCGTGCTTGAAGATATTGAGAAACTACGACAAACAACGATCTATCGATCATACTATAGTTAATAATGGTATTTTACTATAAGGAGTCTCAGATAAAATATTGTTAAGGTCTCCTTGAGTATATATACAGACACGATCACACACGATTTCATATACACTAAACTTAATATGAAAAACTATTTTTTCTACTCATAAACGTTTGAGGTAAAACCACAGATATTTGAGGAAATAGTCGAGAAAATAACTTTTTAAAGCCACAGACGTCTGAGGTACAACACAGATGTCTGTGACAATCCTCGGGTAATTATTTTCTAAAGTCAGAGACATCTGAGGTTTTACCAAATACATCTGTCATTTGAAAAAAATGCAAATTTTTGAAAAGACACTTAAAGAAATTACCCTTCATCGATAGGTTGCAGCCATTAAAATAAATAGAACTTATCTAATAGTAATAACTCTTCATCTGCATCCTTTTTAATCTATAAATACTATCATGATTGACATGTAAAGATTAACTAAATTTAATTAATTGAATCTTTTCTCTCTTGACTTATCATTACTTTCTTGTGCATACATTGCTTACATATTCTCAATCTATTATAACCAAAATATATTTTGGTAATACCACTTCCTACAACTCAAAGCATTCAAATTCACATACTCAAAGGAGATCATAGGAAGATTTGTACTATCGGTAAAAAATTGTGTTATTTAGAACATAGGAATGTAAGAGATATACTTTTGCATTAGCCTATTCCTCTGGGGAAAAGTATGGGTCAGTTGGTTAAAGGAAATACCGAAAGGGAGCTTCGTGATTGGACGTAGGACGAGGGGTCTGAACCAGTATAAATATCTAGCATGATCGTTTCTATTATTTATCTTATATTCAATTATTATTCTCTGCTTAACATAGTTAGTAATATACACATGTATATGTATATATACATATAAGTTGCATCATTTATAAAGATCCTATAGACTTTCACATATACAAATAATATATGCATGGTTAAGATAGTATACGGTAAATGTATATTCATTTAAATAAATTAAAAGGGATGTGACCTTTTTCAATTAAATAAAAATAAACATAAAAGGAATGAAATTTCATATTTTAAATGTAACATCATGGTACAAGGAAGGGGTTTGCATGTTGGATAAAACGAGGGTGGAGATGCCATGTGTGTGGAAGATGGAAGGGAGGGAAAGTGGTGATGTGGCTAAATGTAAGTGGAGGTATCTACTAAAAGGGCATGTTAGTAATTTTCTTAATCCATTTTGCATGAAATAATTTCCTGATTTCTCTCTTATTTTTTTTTCATTTCAGTCCATATTTTCAAAAACTCCATCTTCTTTTTCAAAGCTCTAAAAAGTTTTTAATGGCTTCCATAGTTTTTGAAGTTTAAAAATCCTACTCTTTTTCCACTTTTAAATTATTGAAAACTTATTTAAACACTCTTCCTCCCTTTCTTACATCTTCTTCTTTCTAAAAAAATTAGCCCAAACTCTCTCTATAACGCAAGGCCGAGCCCGTAAACCGATAGTTGAACCCAAAATTCACTTCCCTAAGCTAAAAATCAAGTTTTTACAAAAGAAAATCCACGGTCTATGGTCGATCCTAGTTCCAACGGTAGTCTTAGCCAATTTGGCTAAGTTTTGGTAAGTAAAGCTCACATTTTTAATTAAAGTTTTCATCTTTATACGTTGATAGTAAATTGTTGTTGAATGTTTGGTAGAAAATAGTGTTGCGCTTTACTTTTATGTGCTTATATGTAGTATTGATTATAGACTTGAAAATTAAGTCAAAAGTGAAGCAAGGGTTAAAGTTATGATCTTTACCTTTTGTGTTTGGTTATGGTATTTGTTGGATGTTTGAGCTTATATTTGAATGGGGAAAGCTAAAGGGTAGTTAGCACTTGATTTATGTTTGTTGTCGATATGTAGATCCCTCGATTTTAAGCTTATTTACTTACCTATTTTCTAAAAAAATGTTTTACAAAACTTTTTAAAAACTTTTGTGCTTGATTTCCAACACTTTTTACGAAGTTTATAAAGTAACTTAAAGTTAAAAGGTGAAGGGTAAAGGGAATTTGGTTTGTAAAACTAATTTAAAAGTTATGGTATCCACGATAGTCGCTAGGGATGAAGTTCGTACGAACACTTTTTCTAAACTAAAAGTGTTTCCATCTTAAATATTTTGAAAAGTATTTTCAAATCATTCCATAAGTATTAAAAGGTAATGATTATTTATTGAATAAGTAAATGTAAATGATTATTTAATTTATTCATTAATTATTAATCAAGTTGGGTTAATTATTAGCCAATTATTAATTAAATTAAGATTTAATTATTATTAAGTAAAGGTTTTATTTTTAGTTATTTTATTTCCAAGGACCAGCTTGATTAAAAAATAGCTTTATTTTATAAAGAATAGTTTAAATACAAGGGATTCTCTTTGTTTGTGCTTTTAAGCAGCCAAACAAATATAATTAGATTATTAATAGCATCTGTTTAGTAGAATAAATCCTCGTTCTGCTATTAAATTAATTTGGACGTTTAATTTTATACTAATTGTTTTATATGGGATAAATGACACATTAACTGTAGGTGGTTAATGTGGATTTGATTTACATGCATGTTGCTTATTTAAATACCTGCTATGTGACTTGAAAGGTCAAATTGAATTAAATGGTAACTTGGTTTAGTATCAATGTGGTCGTTAAGTACCTTTCTAAATTTGTAAAGTTATGGATTTAAATAACTTCAATTGTATAATAATTTGAGGTTTAAGTATTTATAAATGATGTTTTAAAGTAAGTTATTTAGTTATTTTAATAAAGACGTTTTAAGTTATTTAATTATATTATTAATGTTGTTAGTTAACTTGTTTATTTTTTTTTAAAGTTAATTAATTATTCAATTAATAATGTGTTTAAAGTGAATTACTTATCTTATTATTATTGTTTAAAGTAAATTAATTATTCATTTATGATGTTTAAAAGTAATTAATCAATTGAATTTAGGTGTTCATAAATGATAAACTGTTTTATAAAATGGATGTACTTAGTAAAAAGGATTTATTTAAGGAGATTTACAAATGATACTTTGCAAAGGAGATTACAAACGATATTTGGTAAAGAAGTTTTATAAGGAGTTTATAAATCTTTTAAGAGATTTATAGAGAAGTTTTATAAATTAATTTAGGGATTTATAAAGGGATTTGAAGTATGAAATGGGATAATAGAAATAGAATTTTATAAAAGAAACGAGATTTGGTTTTAGTAATTAGTGCCTCTTAATTATGGTGGTATGGAAGCGTTCTTTCCATACTTAACACCAAAGGATGGTGGTTTGGTTTATAGTAAGAATTTTTTTAAATAATATTTGTTTTGGCCCATTAAGATATGATTTTAGAAAAGAGGAAATTTCCTCAAATTTTGTTAATATACTTGTACCATTATGACAAGTATATGGATATTTTCTAAGTATCGAAAATACAATGGTTTGAAATATAATTATACCACTAAGTATATCTCCAATAACCCAGTTGCCTTGTCATTGATGGAAATCCAATCTCCAATACGTGCCTTTATGGACTTAATTGTGTCCAACTATGTTAAAATGTGAAATGCAAGCATTTCGGCTATTTTATATATTTATTTTCCCCTCTAGACAATATTAGAGTATCACTGGATTTTATAATAAAATGGTTTGGCTATCGTAAGGTAAAAACCCATCCATATTTATATGTGGTGTGATCTTACGAGATATCTTCATTTTTTAAAAGGTTTTATAACTGTAAAAATCCATTTGATTGTGTTTCTCATGCTAGTTTTACCATACTGATCCGGGCGTTATTTTCCTTATAATGCTTGGGTCAGCCCGAGCATATTTTCATATTTAACAAGATGCTTTGGAGTTTCAAGAGACGAGATGGATCCTCCAAGGTGTATTCTCGTATTTTATCTTCCGTTGTTTTGTTCTTATTGTATTTATCAAAAATTCTAAGGACGGATTACTATAACTCTCTAGGGTCTTATGATAGGACAATTATACTCTGGTTGATGTATGTATATAAAAAATTTCGTTTTGTAAAGTTCACTGATATATTATAGATTACTGGTCATGGTGCGAAATTATGTTCTGTCTTTTTTCATTCTTTCGTCCTGATATCTGTCTTTCCGGCATTTGGATATTTGACATGTGAATACTGTGGATGTATCAATGTTAACTTCCGAGGATCGAAAAGGTAGAACGTTACAGTTAGTATTAAAGCTGAAGTTTAAGGGAGAATCTTTGCCTTGGAAGGGTAAACTCATTAGAAATAGGGTTAGTAACACCCTTGACTGAGTCTGAGTGGATATATATAAGAGCATGTACGTTTAGTGATATAAAAATGTTTTATATTGTATTGTTTGATTGGTTGAGTGGTTTATGAATTCTGATCAATGTGCCTGGCCAACTTATTGATAGGTATTTCTAAACATTTGAATAAAGCCAACCAACATAGCATTGTTTTAAATTGGAAAAAGAAATAATTTACGTAGAAGTACCTTTTATATATAAAAGGATAATTTTCAAAAGTTAATATTGTTTTTCATGTTTTTTTACTTAGGAAATAATAATATTAAATTATTATCGTTTAAGGTTTGATTAGTCATCCTCGTCAAGTTTTAGGGCATTAACTATTGTTTATTGATTTATAAGTAATTTATCTTTCTACAACTTGGGGTGGGTAGGTAAAATTATGGGAACATTGAAAACGAACACCGTGTAAATTAGGTTTCACAATTTAAGTATAAGACGTTCAATATTAATGTTGGGTTAAATTTGATTTTAGTAAAACTTGTTTATTAAAAGTTAGAATATTTTAGAATAATTATTTGAGAAATGATTTTGAAAAAGAAAAATTGGTTTATAAGAATGTGACTTATAAATAAAAAGGATTTAAGTGAAGGATTTGAGGACTTAAATCCTGATGCTTTTAGAAATTTGTTTTCAAGATTTAGGGAAAATAATAATAGTAATATTTGAAAATATTTTAGTTCAAGTATAAAAAATTTGGGAATGAAAAATTTATGCAGATGCATTATCTTTTGTTAGCCTGGGGAATGAGTCTCGATTTGTTTTGGGATCATCCGAATAATCTTCTAAGTGACGATCGGATGTTTGCCTAGGCAAATGTTGTAGGGCACTAAGTAAATTATTCTCTTTAATATTGTACAAGGGAGAAAAGTTCAAATCCAAACAAATCCAAAGCAAGATGGTAATAGATATTTTGCTAAAACTATTTGTTTGGAAATATGTAGTTATTGTTTCAAAAAGGGGATTTTGAAATAGAAAAAGTATTTTTGTGTTAACAAGTTCGAGTGGCTTGGAAATAACTAAAAATGGGAAAGAGATGTATTTGGATGGTAAGCACTTCTCTTAAGTATTACCCTTTTTGTAAGGGAATGTATGATACTATTTGGTAGCACCTAGTTCCTTAGTATTATTTTAGGGTCACTCGGGCTATATATACACGTTTTATAGATCAAAATCAGCACTAGGGAATTGGAAGAGTGATGCTAGTTAGAAGTAAAGTTATGCATTCGAGTAGTGATCGAATCAGATTTGGCATAAGGATGATATATGAATATCATGCGGACTTATGAATAATATTGGGTATTCATGAGATGAAATTTTAGGATTGAACTTCTATTAAGGGGGAAAAATGCAACGACCTGGAATTTTATTATTTTAGTTTGAGAATATTTAATTTATTTAAAATATTCGATTAATAGTTTTAATAATCAAATAACCCCCTTTTAATTTACAACCGATTGTAGGAAATTTATTTTTGAATTTGGTTTGCTAAAAGAGATAGTTCGATGAAAAATAGAAAATGTGGCCAGAGATCGATTTTTGAATTTTCGACTTTTCATCTTTTAAATTTTTTCGAAAATGTTACGTACATTTTAGTATTATGTACACACATATACGATTAATATATGCATAGTTAAGATAATATATGGTAAATGTATGTTCACTTAAGTAAACAAAAATAGATGTAAGTTTTTTCAAATTAAATAACAATAAAAGTAAAAAAGAATGAAAGGTCACACTTTAAATGTTACATCGTGGTATAAGGAAGAGGTTTGCATGTTGGATAAAAAGGGGGGTTGGAGATTCCATGCGGTGTGGAAGAAAGAAGTGAGAGGGTGTGGTGATGTGGCTAAATGTACGTGGAGGGTATGTACAAAGGGCATGTTAATAATTTGCTTAATCAATTCTGCATAAAAACAATTTCCTTTTCTCTCTCTCTCTCGTTTTTATCATTTCATTCCATATTTTCAAAAACTCCATCTTCTTTTTCAAGGTTCTAAAAGCATTTTAATGGCTTCCAGAGTTTTCAAAGTTTTAAAAATCCTACACCCTTCCTTCCCTTCCTACACCTTCTTTCCAAAAACTAGACCAAACTCTCTCTACAAAGCATAGCCGAGCCCATACAACCCATGACCGTACCAAAAAGTCGCTTCCCTAGGACAAAAGTCAAGTTTTTAGAAAAGAAAATCCAAGATCTAATGTCGATCCAAGTTGAAGTAGTGGTTCTAATTGATTTGGTTAATTTTTGGTGAGTAAAGCTCACATTTTTAATTAATGTTTTCACCTTTATATGTTAATAGTAAATTGTTATTGAATGTTTGGTTGAAAATGGTGGTGTTGTGTTTTACTTGTATGTGCTTATATGTATTATTGGTTATAGACTTGGAAATGAAGTCAAAAGTGAAGCTATGTTTTAAAGTTATGATCTTTACCTTGTGCTTGTTCGTTATGGTATTTTTTGGATGTATGAAATATGTTTGAATGACGTAGGCTAAAGGGAAGTTGGCACCCTGATTTGTGTTTGTTATTGACATATAGATCCCTTGATTTTAAGCTTATTTACTTATGTATTTTCTAAGAAAACGTTTTACAAAAGTTTTCAAAAACGTTTACTTTGATTTCCAACACTTTTTACAAAGTTTATAAAATAACTTAAAGGTAAAAGGGACGGGTTAAAGGGAATTTGGTCTATAAAACTAATTTTGAAGTTATGGTATTCATACCATTAGTTGCTATGGATGCAGTTCGTTAATCGAACACTTTTTCTAAACTAAAAGTGTGCTCATCTTAAATATTTTTGAAAAGTATTTTCAAATATTACATAAGTATTAAGATAACTATTACTTATAAATTAAGTGTTAATGATTACTTAATAAATTAATTTAAATAAAGATAATTACGATTTAATTAACTAATTGTGTAAAGGTAATTAGATCTTAATTATCAATTTACCAAGATAATTACAATTAATTAATTAAGAGAGTTTTAATTTATTATTATCTAAGTAATTTAATTGATTATTATTTAAATAAGGTCTGATTATTACTTGATTATTAATTAAGTGAGGTTTAATTAATTTATTAATTATTAATCAGGTAGGGTTAATTATTATTTATTAGTTAATTATTAATTAAGTTAAGATTTAATTATTATGAAATAAAAGTTTTATTTTTAATTATTTTATTTCCAACGATCAGTTTGTTTGAAAAGCAGCTTTCTTTTATAAAGAATAGTTTAAGTACAAGTGATTCTCTTTCTCTGTGCCTTTAAGTAGCCAAACAAATATGAAAAGATTATTGATGACATCTATTTAGCAGAATAAATCCCAGTTCTACTCTTAAATTAATTGAACATTTAAGTTTATGTCAATTGTTTTATATGTCATAAATGACACATCAACTATATGGGTGGTTAATTATGGATTTGATTTACATACATGTTGCTTAGTAAATACCAGTTATGTGACTTGAAAAGTCAAATTGAATTAAATGTTAACATGATTTAGCACCATTGTGGTTGCTAAGCTTCTTTTCGAATTTGCAAAGTTATGGATTTAAATAACTTCAGTTGTATAACAATTCGAGGTTAAGTGTTTTTAAATGATGTTTTAAAGTAAGTTGTTTAACTATTTTAATAAAGATGTTTTAAGTTATTTAATTTTATTATTAATGTTGTTAGTTAATCGGCTTAGTTTTGTTTAAAGGTAATTAATTATTTAGTTATAATATGTTTAAATTTAATTACTTGTCTTAATGTTGTTTAAAGTGAATTATTTATTTATTTATGACGTTTAAAAGTAATTAATTAATTAAATTAAGTTGTTTATAAATGATAAACTGTTTTATAAAAAGGATTTTACTTAGTAAAAAGGTTTTATTTAAGAAGGTTTACAAATGACACATTGTAAAGGAGATAATAAATGATATTTAGTAAAGAAGTTTTGTAATGAGTCTGTAGATCATTTAAGAGATTTATAAAGAAGTTTTGTAAATTAATTTGGAGATTTATGAAGGGATTTGAAGTACGAAACGGGCTTATAGAAAGAGAATTATAAAAGAATTGAGATTTGATTTTTGTAATTAATCCTTCTTAATTATGGTGGTATGGAAACACTCTTTTCATACTTAACACCGAAGAATAGTGGTTTGGTTTATAGTAAGATAATTTTTGAATAATATCTGTTTTGGCCCATTTAAATATGATTTCGGAAAAGAGGAAATCTTCCTCAAGTTTTGTTATTATACTTATGCAGTTAAGAAAACTATATACATATATATATATATATATATATATATGAATATGAATATTTTCTAGGTATTGGAAATACAATGGTTTGAAATATACTCATACCACTGAGATAAGTATATGAATGTTTTCTCAACTATTGAAAAGAGTATAAGGGGTTTGTGAATTTATCTTTTGTTAAGGTATTTTGACTCAAATAATTAAAAGATCTTTTAATAATTGAAATATTATTTATAGAGGCTTCGTAGATCCCATATGGAATTAAATATATGATTGATTGCTTGTTATTTGATAGTTAAATAACCAACTATCAGATCTTGGCTAAAAATATAACTCTGAAAATATCTAGGAGAAACACGTAAGTTGTAAGGCATAGTCATATTTGATGATACTGCATTGTGAGTATATATCTTTTTTTCTCATAGGAAAAATGATAAGGAAATCCATCCACTTAAACGGTTAGGAGGTGATCTCCGCTCTTATGTATTGTCTGATTATTTTCGAAAGAACCGGAGTTGAGTTTACCGAAAACTATTGAATGTTGGTTCGAACAGGATCAAATAAGTATGAATTATCCGAAATCCACTTCGAACCAACTCAAGCATTGTATTAAAGACGTCTTGAAGATGATAGGATCAAAAATGGAGCTCTTTGAAGTGCAAGGGCTACTTGCTGCTAATCCTGAGGGTAATTCCAAATGGATGCAGTAGAAGCAGTGCCTTCGGTTTGTTCAAATCTTGAACAACTTGTATGGATGAATACTGCGATTTACTAAAAGAGGAAAAAGGTAATCGTGACCTCACAAGCGTCATAACCCGGTAATGACTAGAATATCGAATATGCAGCAGGGCTATGTGGCTCGCTGCCATTAGGTGCCGTATCCCTCAATCTAGAATCGATATTTATGGATTTGGTGTGCATGCGGAAGTGGGGCCAAAGCTAATTGCACGTTTTTTTCGAGCTTTGGTCTCAGGGAATGATGTAATCGGGCTTGTTATATACGAGGGGCATGCCAGCTCCGTGCTGGCAGTGGATCCATGTGAAACCCTCGGTGCATTTTTCTAGAGGTGTACTGTGGCAGGCGGTACCCCAGTAGTCTTGTTATTGATCGAAATCCTATCTCCAATATGTCGCTTTATGGACTTAGTTGTGCCCAACTATGTTGAAATGTGAGATGCAAGCACTTCGGCTATTTTATATATTTGTTTTCTCCGACATTATTTTAATATCACTGGATTTTCTAATAAAATGATTTGATTATCGTAAGATAAAAACTCATCCATGTTTATGTGCGATATGTTCTTACGAGATACATTTATTTTTTGAAAGGTTTTATAACCGTAAAAATCCATTTGACAGTGTTTCTCATGCTGGTTTTATCAGACTGCTCCGGGAATTATTTCTCATAATGCTTGGGTCAGCCCGAGTATAATTTCCAAATGTAGCTAGATATTTTGGAGCTTCATGAGATATGCCGGATCATCCAAGGCGCATTTTTGTATTTTAACCTCCGCTATTTTGTTCTTGATGTATTTATCGAAAATTATAAGGATAAGTTGTTATAGCTGTTCAGGGTCTGATGATAGGATAATTGTATCCTGATTGATGTATTTATATAAAAGTTTTCTTTTTGTAAAGTTCATTGATATATTATAGATTACTCGTCATGTTGTGGGATTCTATTCTGTCTTTTTACTTTCTTTCGCCACAATGATCCGTCTTTCTGGCACTTAGATGTTCGGTACATGGATACCATGGATTTATTAGTGTCGACTTTTGAGGATGGAAAAGGAAAAACGTTACACCAGATCTATGTTAACCAAGCGAATCAAGCAAAGGAGGTAAGAACCAGCAATATGATAACCAGTATAAGCCAACAAAAGCACCACAGCATCAACAGAAGCAATCACACTCATTGCAAACTATCACCAATGAGATCGACGGTTGATATGAAAGAAAGGCAGGCATAAACGTCGATTCATGTATTGTCACCCCCTTTCCAAAAATGAACTAAAATCAAAGCCAGAACTCACAATGAGATTTCAGATTAACAAAAGGAGCGTAAGTGGATAATTGGCGGATGAAACATCTGGTCTACATAAAAAAAGTATAGGCAAGAGCAACAGAACTAAAATCGTGTAGTGAAGATATAGGGAAATGGGAAAGATGTTAACTTACTATTGATTCTTTAAACAGAAATTGAAAAAACAATACAAATAACACAAATTCAACGATGCTCTCATAATATTTTCAATTCTATTTTGATCCACTTGCATGCTGCATCATCTATGTCCAACGTTAGCAAACCTCTTTGAAAATTCTTACTGAGAGATAATTTTGTTATCTCTGTAATGCTATAACGGCCCAACTTCATGTACCGATCTCTACAGGCCATAGCATTTGCAACTTACGATCTCCACAACAAGGAACATCACTGCCTCTAGATGAATTTGACGACTTGAACTTCATTCATCTTTCCATCATTTCCACCATCTTGTGAACTTCATATAAAAAGTACGTTGTGTGCATCTTTGGTTAGCATAAGTAGTGGAACGAACAGTGGTATAACGATGTATTGAAGAAGGACTATCCATATCAAAATTGATATCAGGTTCTAATTGAGAAAATTCATCTGGCCATGAATGTTGAAATAGTTGGGAAGCCAAAGGATCATTTCATTCTTGAGGTAAGGGCTCCTCTATCCAAATGGTATCTGGAGTAGAATTTGATGTCGTGCTTTGGAACTCATGCACTTCATCCTCCATTTCGGCAGCAGGAGATTCAATCTACATGGAGATCATGACATTTTTTCCAAGGAAGTGTTTTTAAATTTTTGCTCCAGTAATCCAAATCGGTATTGGTGCATATCTCTATTTTAGAACAATGTTACTGAGTTACTAAAACAAAATTAAAAAATTATTCAGTAATTAAGAAGAAAAATATGTTAGAACTTATAAAAAATAGCTTAACTCAATCCGT
The DNA here is from genome assembly GCA_030765085.1 of Allium cepa. Taxonomy (NCBI): domain Eukaryota; kingdom Viridiplantae; phylum Streptophyta; class Magnoliopsida; order Asparagales; family Amaryllidaceae; genus Allium; species Allium cepa. Next base: position 679,439,690 of record CM060942.1, read on the forward strand.
CCACCAACCACCGTCGCCAGCCACGATGTTCCTCTAAATATCCTAACCTGCTCCAGTTTTGTTGCGCGGTTTCTTACACTTGATGAATTCATTTTTATTAGTATTGTGGTTGTTTTTTGCACCAACCATACCTAGCACTTAATTTTTGCTCTAGAACGCGTTAAATTTATCAGCATTCTTCTGATGAATTCAAAATTTTCCTTTTTTTAATTTGTTGAGAATTCTTCAATGTAAAATTTTGCAAATAATGTGAAAAACTCAAGATTCCAGGAAAAAGTTTGTTTTCTTCTAGAGGAAGCAATTTGTGAAGATTGATTTTCCTAATGAAATTGAAGACCGTGAAGATGTGAGTGAAGCAAAGTGGAGAGTAGTATTTATAAGAGGGTCGTGGATGCAAAAAATACGTCTGACGTTCGGAGATACGTCCGACGTGTTTAGTACGTCCACAAATTCCTCTCCAACTTCAAGAAGAATCCGCGCTTAGGAAAAACGCTGACGTAAAATTTACCCCGAATGTATCACCACTGTGTCGAACATAATTTTTCGCTGTGGCTTTCCTCAGACTGATCTGTTAGTCTATAAACCCATCCTAAGAGGTAAGAGCGAAAGGGAAGTGAAGATTAAAAGGAAAAAAAAGCAATGGCTTAAGACGAAAACGATACATGGTCTCTATGCAAGCATTTTGTATTATATTTACTTAATATTTATGATATAATATTAAACCTTGAATATATATGTATATATTTCATTAGCTAACACTTTAATTAATATTACAACTAAATTGTTTTGAGTTTATTTATTCATAAAATTTATCATTTTAATTTCAAAATATATTCAAATTGTTTTGTATTATATTTCATTAGCTAACCACCGTCGCCAGCCACGATGTTCCTCTAAATATCCTAACCTGCTCCAGTTTTGTTGCGCGGTTTCTTACACTTGATGAATTAATTTTTATTAGTATTGTGGTTGTTTTTTGCACCCACCATACCTAGCACTTAAATTTTTCTCTAGAACGCGTTAAATTTATCAACATTCTTCTGATGAATTCAAATTTTTCCTTTTTTAATTTGTTGAGAATTCTTCAATGTAAAATTTTGCAAATAATGTGAAAAACTCAAGATTCCAGGAAAAAGTTTGTTTTCTTCTAGAGGAAGCAATTTGTGAAGATTGATTTTCCTAATGAAATTGAAGACAGTGAAGATGTGAGTGAAGCAAAGTGGAGAGTAGTATTTATAAGAGGGTCGTGGATGCAAAAAATATGTCTGACGTTCGGAGATACGTCCGACGTGTTTAGTACGTCCACAAATTCCTCTCCAACTTCAAGAAGAATCCGCGCTTAGGAAAAACGCTGACGTAAAATTTACCAAGAATGTATCACCATTGTGTCGAACATAATTTTTCGCTGTGGCTTTCCTCAGACTGATCTGTTAGTCTATAAACCCATCCTAAGAGGTAAGAGCGAAAGGGAAGTGAAGATTAAAAGGAAAAAAAAGCAATGGCTTAAGACGAAAACGATACATGGTCTCTATGCAAGCATTTTTTTATTATATTTACTTAATATTTATGATATAATATTAAACCTTGAATATATATGTATATATTTCATTAGCTAACACTTTAATTAATATTACAACTAAATTGTTTTGAGTTTATTTATTCATAAAATTTATCATTTTAATTTCAAAATATATTCAAATTTATCTATTTATAAATTTCATGAATTTAAATTTAAACAACATTAAATTTATTTATTTATAACCTTTATGAATAAAAATTTAAAGCAATTTCATATTTATTCATAACCTTTACAAAATTTAAGTTTAATTTAAGCAATTTTAAATTCATATTTCACATATAATTAATATACGCTTATTTGAATCAACCCAGTATACATTTGAGCCTTACACAAAAGTCAAACCTTGAAATGCATTGCTTCAATGAGCCAAGTAATGGATAGGAGTAAGAAGGTTTTTCGTTTGAAAGAATGCTTATTAATTTGACCAACCATCTTCTTAGTTAAATCATTTTCCTAAACACCCGTATGATTGAATTATAATTATTTATATAACACATTGCGGGCTTTAATACCATTATTAGATGCATTAGCAACGGGAAAAGGAAAATTTTGACTTATTATTTACAGTGTGTTATCATGAACAATATGGTTTACATTGAAGAATTTCTTGACTTTTCATGGCTTCCTCCCTCCCCTACCCCTTCCATCCTTCCAATCGCTTCCACTGATCCATCCATACCCATCCTACCTCCTTTGATACTCCCTCCAACTAAACCTTTTCATCATATGTCTTCCTCCAAAACCACCCACATCACTTGACCCTACATTTCCTAACCATGTCCTCTCAACCCCATACCATGCTCATAAATCATCTACGTTTCGTCTACCTCTCGACCTTCACTTTCCCTTCATGGGTTTCCGTATTCAAATCCAAACCATGTGATTTTGGCAAATTTACACCTATTAATTTTAACCTAAACTACATTTGATCTCCTTTTGGTGTCCCTGTCGTAGTCGGGGTGTTTGGTATTGAATATCGAAACTCACACTTGGTTGGCTTTTTCCTTAATGGAAACTTAATATATACTATTATGATGAATCATCTTAATAAAGCATGGAAGCTTAAAGGAGTTCTTAAGGTGAAATATGACAATGTGAATTTGTACTTTGAACTCGGTTATGATAAAGATAGAACAAAGATCGTTGAATCTGACCCTATATTTCTTGGAAGAAAATGTTTATTATATATATTTAGAAGCCTTCATTTGGTAATATTCAACTAAGAATTAAAAGTGTACCTATATGGTACACTTCCGTAAAATTCCCCCATTGAACTCGAAGTTATTAGGTATAAACTAATTTTCTGGCCATATAAGAAGGTTGATTTGCCTCAATGAAGCAACAACAAAGCTAGCAAGGTTTGAGTATGCTAAGGGTCTGATAAAAATTGAGCCTTACAAAGCTCTGTCTGATTATATCAAGTGTGGTGAGGGTGATCAGACATCCTAGGTTGAGATAAAGCTAAGATTAGAAGCCTAAGATATGTATTAACCGCAAGATGTTTGGACATGAAACTAGTGGGTTTTTGAAAGTAATGATAAACTAGTGAGTGTTTTGAAAGCAATGATAATGGTGCTCAAAAGGTTGACAACAAAGAGAAAAATCCTTACTGCTGTTGTAATTCAAAAAAGAAAGCACATTAGTCACTTCTGGGAGAAAAAAATTAATAGTGTGCTTGCTAAAAACTCTGGTACAAATAAAAATAATGTTTGGAAGAATTTAGCTATTCAAATAAGGCCTAACTAGGAAATGAATGCTAGAAAAGAACAATTGGTCCCTATTATTTTAGACGATAATGTGCTAGATAATGACACAAATAATAATGAAAGAATTAGTGCACATGCTAGTAAAAGCAACTCTTCTACCTTGCTACCCAGTCCTTTGACTGCAGTCAACCCTTCATGTTCCGCACATGCATTTAATTTTATGCATGCATGCAAATAACCACAATAATGGATAACTAAAAAAATGTAAACATGCATAATTTCTCCTCTATTCACAATTAAGAAGCATAAGCAACCCTGACAAAAGATAGAAACATTTACTCCTATAACATTTCTGTTGTACTCGTAACCCTATCAAAAAATAAGGATAAGGACTCATAATAAACAGCTAACCATGCAACTATTAATGAAAATTTGCAAGCATCATATGTATCTAAAGCATCTTTTTCACAACCTTCTTACTGCAGTCTATTCTATCGAACTTCCATTCCAATACATTCTTATCTCCAACTAATTACATCTCTTCACTCCCACTCTTATGCACTCTCTCAACACAACTTCTCTACCAATCTTTTTGTTATCCCGCTATTTGGAAAGGCCGTGATACCAAAGGATTGATCGAAAACCAAAGACAGCTCGTCTTAAAGATTGGTTATACATTGCTTCGCTATGGATATCGATGAATTTTTGTCCGAGCCCGGATCAGGCTACAATTAATAGGACGCGGCAAGAATAGTCATGAAAGCCAGCACTCCAAATTTCATGCCAATGCGAGTTCGTATGCTCATGTTATGATCGATGCAATTTGATGGCAAAAACCATATTTTCGTATCCATCAGGGCACACCGATTCGTATCGATGCAGCTCGTATCCACCATCTTGCATCGGTTCGAACCCATCGACATCGCATCGGTCAGGATGGCTGCATTTTCGTATCCATCCATTTCGCATCGATCGTCTTCGCATCGATCAAGCCATCCCACTTCGCATCCATCAATAGGCCCTACTTCGTATCGATCAATTTCGCACTCAAGAACCTGTTTCGTATCGATCAACTCTGCATCCATCAACTAGTAACGCACTTTGTATCGACGACCAATACCTAGTTCGCATCCATGAAGGAGGCGTTTATTCGAATCCATCAGGGAGCTTTAGTTTGTATCCATCAAAAATATCGATACGAAGTGACCATCGAAACGAACTAAGCCACCCATCTCGATTCGATCTAGGAAAATGCAAATCAATACGAGGCGCATGTGGTTGATCGATTCAAACTGTGTAACGACACTCGATACAAACGAGGCGAAACTTATGGATACGACGCGGTCAACTCGGAGCAAAAGGTGGATCGATGCGAGATATGCGCGCCAGGTCGCTGCGTTGTCACGTGCCTTGATGGAGTCGAACAGATGGATACGAAACCATGGATTCGAACTCGGAAGCATACGAAAATCACAATCCTGCATCGATCATATCTCCAAAACCGCTGATCCATATGCTACGAAATTTTCACACCATCTTCCATACAAGGTAAAGATTGTTCCTGCCAAGTTTCTGCACGATTGGATCAATTTTTGATGGATACGAAATTGTTTCGTATCGATCACAGATCGAGTCGAAACTTGGTGGGGTCGGTTGCGTGCGCCCACTCACGTGCCAGAAGAAGTTTCCCGAAGTTTGAGCGCGATCTCAGCCTCCTACGCCTATAAATAGCCCCCTGAAGCCTACAAAAAAGGGATCTTTTGGCCATTCGACGTCCAGACTCTATCGGATTCAATTATACATCTTTCTATCACCATTGTATTCTAACATCAGAGTTATAACTTACTGTAATCTGCTGTAACTAATTGAAATCATCGAAAGAATCAACAAAGCCATAAACTTCAGAGTGGACATAGGCAAGGTCGCTGAAGCACTATAAATCCTTTGTTTCTGATCGTTATTTCTGAATTGTTGTGCTTGATATTGCTTAGATCTGAGAATTGTGTTTGAATATTGCTGATTTGTATTCATATACTGGTGCTTTCGCGATACTGGGGTTTGTGACCATTTTTGGTGCAAACACTTTGGTGCTTTCATTGAGAGGGATAACTCAAGGATTCTACCATTTGGAAGTTGAATTTGAAGATTTGAGAATTCATATCTAAGGAGCTATGACAGGACAAACAAGTAGAAGGCAGAGACCAGAAAGAAGTCAACACGAAGGAAGTCAAGAGGCTTCCTCAGGAGCGAATCAGGCATCGATATTCATCACCAGGGATGAGATGGAGACGATGATGAAGAGGCAAAAAGAGATGATCCAGAATTTGCTTCAACAGATTGGGCAACTTGGAGCGCAGAACCGAGGAGTAGAGGGAGTTTAGAACGGAGCAGGACCATCCGGCGTAGCACCTGGATTAGGGGGCACACATTTGGAGCATATTGATCCAATCCCGGAGAGAGAGAGGGGCATATGAGCAACCTGGTGGTAGCAGAGGAATGAACGCTCAGCCGGGGGGTAGATTCCAGTATTCCCTCGTGAACTCGGGGGGCAGGTCGAAAACGATGAACGAGGATTACAACTTGGAGATAATGATAGGTTGGCGGAGATGGTCAGGCGAGCCATGAGGGGCGGATTGGTGAACAAAGATCTTGAAGACGTGAACATAAGTCCCTTTTCTCCTGCAATTAGGATGGCTAGGAACCCACCAGAGTTCAAGTTACCATCAGTGGAGATATACGATGGGAGGACGGACCCCGCGGTCCATCTGACAAGGTATATGAGGCACATGGAAGTGCTGGGAGCACCACAGGAAGCTATGGCCTGGTACTTTCCATTATATCTGATGGATATCGCAACGTTATGGTTTAGGCAGCTGGGGAGTGGCTCCATAGGAACGTGGGCAGATTTAACTGAGAATTCATCAGGCAATATAGGGTTCACATTGCAAGACCCAAGAATGTGATGAGTATGGCAATTTTAAAGCAGAAAGCCGAGGAGTCTTTGAGGAGTTTTCTGACGCGATTCAACGTGGCAGCAGCATCGATGGATCGACCAGATCCATCCATGGTTATGATGGTAGCTATGTCCAGAATAGCTGATGGCACAGAGTTCAAAAATTCGTTGACTAAAGATCCGCCTATGGATCTAGGAGAATTCTATCACGAGGCGGAAAAGTTTTTGCGATTGGGGGATGCAAACGCCGAAAGAGAAGAAGGAGAAGAAATTAATGTTTATGCGGTCAAAGATGGAAATCCCCCTGAGAAAGGTACAGAAACTAGCAAGGGAAAACGAAAGGCTGAGAATAACGATAACAGATCAATGTGACCACGAAAGGAACCAAGATTCATCACATACTCAGAGCTGAACGATAGTTTGGAACGAATCTATCAGGATACCAGAGAGCAGGTTCCATATCGTAGACCAATGCGAAGGGATCCGACTGTTGACCAGAGGAAATCAGATAAATATTGCTTATTCCATGAACTGAACGGTCATAACACTAATGATTGTAGACATCTGAAGGATGAGGTGGAATGGCATATCAGGAATGGTAGGCTACTTCAATATGTGAGGAGGCGAGCTCCAGCGGTGGAGCCAGAGCGACCACCGTCTACATCAACTAGAGGTGACCCTGAACCGGGACACCGTATGGTTATCAATTGATTGATTGACTGAAATAACGATGAAAAAGTCGCAAACCTCTCACTAACACGGTTAAATCATTTACACATGTATGAGATCGCGCACGATCCATAGGCATGCTCTGAATGACTACTGACCGCACCATAGTAAGAGTTTACGCTTTGACATCCTCGTCTTTCTTTTGCTTTGATTTTGATTTGGACATTTGGACTTAGTTTGTTTGGACATTTCTGTTGTGGAATTCGTATGATCATTGCTTTAATGTTTGCAATTCTGTGAAAAATTTTACTTGTATACCCGTTGGATCGCGAACGGTCTGCGAGCACCTCTTGTTTAGCGATGAACCGCCAAAGTCTTTGATTCATAAACTCACCCGAACGTGAAATCTGGCATCGACAATACTAAGTCCCCCCAGGGACACCAATTCGCCTCGAACGGCACACGACCTCGAACGGTCACAGTTCGCCTCGAACGGCACACGAGCTCGGACGGTCACATTTCGCCTCGAACGGCACACGACCTAAAACGGTCACAGTTCGCCTCGAACGGCACACGACCTCGAACGGTCACACTTTGCCTCGAACGTAACCCGACCTCGAACGATCACCATTTGCCGCAAACGGCATCCGACCGCGAACGGTCCCATTTCACCATTTGCCGGGAACGGCATCCGACCGTGAATGGTCTCATTTCACCATTTGCCGCGAACGGCATCCGACCGCGAACGGTCTCGTTTCACCATTTGCCACGAATGGCATCCGACCGCGAACGGTCCCATCCCATTGCTTCATTTACCACGAACGGCATCCGACCGCGAACGGTCCCATTTCACCATTTGCCACGAACGGTATCCAACCGCGAACGGTCCCATCCCATCATTCGCCGCGAACGGCATCGACCGCAAACAGTCTCGATTCACCTCAAACGGCACGCGATCCCGAACGATCGTCATCCGAGGTCGTATGAAACCATCGAGTTCTTTACAAGTTGTTGACGAGATATGAACATCCAGCGTACGGCATTACAAAACACACCTTCCTATCGCACGACATGTTTAGGGGGGCAAATCTTATCCCGCTTTTTGGCAGGGCCGTGATACCAAAAGATTGATCGAAAACCAAAGACAGCTCGTCTCAAAGCTTGGTTATACATTGGTTCGCTATGGATATCGATGAATTTTGTCCAAGCCCAGATCAGGCTATAATTAATAGGACATGGCAAGCAAAGTCATGAAAGCCAGCACTCCAAATTTCAATCCGAGTACGTATGATCAAGTTATGATCGATCCAAATTGAAGGCAAAAAACATATTTTCGTATCCATCAGGGCACACCGATTCGTATCGATGCAGCTCGTATCCACCATCTTGCATCAGTTCGTACCCATCGACATCGCATTGGTCAGGATGTCTGCATTTTCATATCCATCCATTTCGCATCGATCGTCTTCGCATCGATCAGGCCATCCCACTTCGCATCCATCAATAGGCCCTACTTCGTATCGATCAATTTCGCACTAAGCAACTATTTCGTATCGATCAACTCTGCATCCATCAACTAGTAACGCACTTCGTATCGATCGACCAATGCCTAGTTCGCATCCATGAAGGAGGCATTTATTCGAATCCATCAGGGAGCTTTATTTCGTATCCATCAAAAATATCGATACGAAGTGACCATCGATACGAACTAAGCCACCCATCTCGATTCGAACTAGGAAAATGCAAATCAATACGAGGCGCATGTGGTTGATCGATTCAAACTGTGTAACGGCACTCGATACAAACGAGGCAAAACTTATGGATACGACGCGGTCAACTCAGAGCAAAAGGTGGATCGATGTGAGAGATGCGTGCCACGTCGCCGCGTTGTCACGTGCCTTGATGGAGTCGAACAGATGGATACAAAACCATGGATTCGAACTCGGCAACATACGAAAATCACAATCTTGCATCGATCATATCTCCTAAACCGCTAATCCAAATGCTACGAAATTTTTACAGCATCTTCCATACAAGGTAAAGATTGTTCCTGCCAAGTTTCAGCTCGATTGAACCAATTTTTGATGGATACAAAATCGTTTCGTATCGATCACAGATCGAGTCGAAACTTGGTGGGGTCGGTCGCGTGGGCCCACTCACGTGCCAGAAGAAGTCTCCCGAAGTTTGAGCGCGATCTCAGCCTCCTACGCCTATAAATAGCCCCCTGAAGCCTACAGAAAAGGGATCTTTTGGCCATTCGACGTCCAGACTCTACCAGATTCAATTCTACATCTTCCTATCACCATTGTATTCTAACATCAGAGTTATAACTTACTGTAATCTGCTGTAACGGATTGAACATCGAAAGAATCAATAAAGTCATAAATTTCAGAGTGGAAGTAGGCAAGATCGCCGAACCACTATAAATCCTGTGTTTCTGATCGTTATTTCTGAATTACTGTGCTTGATATTTCTTAGATCTGAGAATTGTGTTTGAATATTGCTGATTTGTATTCATATACTGGTGCTTTCGCGATACTGGGGTTTGTGACCATTTTTGGTGCAAACACTTTGATACACATATTCAACCTAATTCACCTTCCGTTGTTTGCCTTAATCATAAACATTTGACACTTCAAACCACCTCTTATCCTTATTATAACATTCATTTACCTTACCAATTTGTGATCTGATGCTTGAACACAACATACCCATCCCCTCTCTTTCCTTTCTTAATGCTCCTCCTCTAACCAACAAAATATTTAGGTTGAATCTATTCCAAACCTGTTCTCGTTCCTATTCTTGTCCCACCCATCTGTCATAAAAAAAAATCATTAACCCACCCAGTAATTCTATCTCCCGCCAGAAACTAAGGCAAGAAAAGAAGATTGTTTTATCCGATTCAGATTATGGCAATGGTAAAGATATGATATTGCACAATTATTCAATGACTCATCAACTTTCAACTTTGCATGATTAAACCTTCCATCAATTATATCTACTTGGTTGGGTACACGAGGGAAAACCAAAAAATCAATAAAAGAAATGTTGGCTAAAATAGCTTCATGGAACATTGGGGGTGGTCTTCTCCTAGTGAAGCAATGATAAATCAAGATGTTAATACATCAACATCAGATTGAAATGCTTGTCATTCTTGGAACTAAACTTAATGCTAAACAGACGTCAAAAGCAGCTAACGTCATTAGTCTCCTATGGAACTTTACTGCAACTTGAATAATGCTCAATACGGTGAGCCGAGGAGGTTTTAGTCTTTTCATCATATGAACGATCTGGTTATGAAGTGTTGTCGAGTTTTATTCTCATCTATTTTGGGTAATTGTTATTTTCTATTTAGTCTTTCCTCATCGGTTTCGCTTCAATACTATATTTTATATTACTTGTGAAGTGGCCGTGATTGAGTGTTTAATTGTATGGATTGCAATTGTAGTCTGGTATGGAAATTATGCTACAGCTTAGATTTTGTTTGTGTGGTTTTAACATAATTTTATATATGTTTATTCTCAAAACATGTTAAAGTATTCTGTTCTTAAATCTAAGGTTTAGTGTAGCAACCCTCCTTGAAACGGGTTTAATTTTTGACTCAATAAAAGTCCATCGAACCTTAAAACTCATTTTGAGTCTGACTGTTAGTTGGTAAAAATAAATAATATATAGAGCTATCCATCTATGTTATCAAAATCTCACAGCGGTAGGGATAAAATATAATCTCAAAAATATATACCCATTTTATAAAAATTCAAATCTCAAAAACATAACATAACATCCCAAGATTCAAAATACAATGTCTTAAAACAATAACATCATGTCTGAAATGAGTACATCAAAATATATCAAAACATAAATACATAGATAACTACCACAAGTCCTCGCCTCCTCCTGCAGCCTCTCAATCCGCATCATCTCACTTAAATAGCGTATTGTAATGAGAAGGGAGTCAAAACAAAAATGTCAAGTGAATGAAAATCACAAGTCTTACCATAATATTGGATAATATCATTTAGATAAGTAATATGTCTTACGCATCCTATACTACGTCCTACCAAGAATATTTCCAACTATACGCCCAAAGGCCTTTCCAATCCATTCCGCAACTACCGCCAGTCCTTGCAATGTGAGAGAAAGTACCTGAACCGCTTAATACCACTTTAATGGGAATAAAGCAGACTCTAATCATCTAATACTAATAAGCTAGGCAGATTCCCATCATTTGATACCTAAACCTAAGGCAGACCGCTCTTTGGTACTCCCTAACTAACATCGTCCGAAATCTCATCTGGCCACTTAATATATCTTTATGGAAAAAGGCAGACCCTACAATAGCTACTTAATACCTCAATCCTAAAGTAGACCCCTCTCGATATCTTTCACTACCAAACCTAAACGATTATCTCGACCATTTAATACTCCTTATGGAGGAAGGAGGCGGATCCTACAACAGCCACTGAATTCCCCCGGCCCAAACTATGACGTCTCACATAGTCCGATTATTCGTAGGTCTTGTTAGCCACATTAATTAGAAAGACTTACCATATAGAATTTAGTCTCACGTCCACTATGGGTACTTACTATAGACAATGTCTCACATCGAGCACAAAGTCACGCTGTTGGTAGCCAGATTAGTTAGGTAGACTTCTATGTGCTTTTGACTCACCTTGTATCCCTATAACTTAGTTATAATTCTGCTTCCTTAACACACTACCATATATAACTCACCCTCATTTACATATTAAGGCAATATAAGGAGAACTCCATAATTACCTTAATTATGGACTAATTTCCATAATTATCCTTAACTTCCTTCCTAAGGGATTTAATGCTAACTAATAAACTATTTATACCATGCGATTAATGCGTTATTAATTATACGCTATTAACAAAATATTTATATATACACAATAACTAATATATATATATATATATATATATATATATATATATATATATATATATATTCCTAAGCATGCGAATAATATTCTTATTCTAAAATTCACGCCGTATACTAATTGTTAAATGTCAAAACTACCATATACAAGTCTAACTCTATACAATACTTTCAAAATAGCTAATACCCTTAGCCAAACAATTGACTTGCATAAATAAAATAAAATCATACACCAAACTTATTCTATATTAATATAGTAGGATTAATGCTCTACTTGAAGAAAACAAAACTTCTGATTTAAACCTTTTATTTTCTATTCAACTTTTCCATATACGAACCTGACGTGAAAACGTGATACCTTTTCCTCTAAAGTACGGAAATAAGCAGTGCAAACTACGAATAGGAGAATTCATATTTTACGCATCATTTTCAAACTTATTAACCCCTTAGCACAACATTAGAAAAGGTTGGAAGTGGAATAGAATTTGAAATATTTAAATTCCATTAACAAAACAAATTCTACTGTGTTAATATAAAATAATTAAGATTCCAATAAATATAAGAATTTCGTATGGGGGAATTTTGTGGTTTTAATTTTAGGGTTTTCGTGAACAAAATTCCCCAATGCATAAAACAAATCCAAACCACTACTTTACAAATACTAAAATATGGAAAACTAAGATTTCCACTCACAGAGAATTTGCCTTCTCCCTTTTAGATTTGATTCATGCCCCTCTCCTTCAGATCTCTACTTTTTGGAATATACAACAATTTAGATAAATTAGATTCTGAATCGACAATTAGAATCAAATATTTAAATATCCTAAGTGATTCTGAATCGTATGGAAGACGAAGACTAGCAGAGCTTCGCCAGCATTCGAAAACAATTTTGAATTAAAGTGAAGGGGCTAGCCACTTATTTATAGTGGTTAGAATGCCATCGAACCGTCATATTTAAGTCAGATTAAAATAATAAAATCTGGGCCGTTTCTGTCCTAAATTAACCCTAGCCTCACCCTCTCATCGGTCGACCATTCCTTCATAGGCGGTCGACCGACCCTAGAAAGGCGGTCGAATGGCCTTAGCATTTTTGGGAACGCAATAATTATTGTCGTTTTAATGAATTTCTTTTCCTATTTTATTTTTAACATTATTGTTTATTTTAACGTTTCCTTAAACCTTAAGATTCCCATCAACGATAAAATATTTATTTGCATTTTAAATTTTGAACGTTAACCCTAATTAAAATTTTAAATTTAAATTTAAATTCACTTTGAAATATTTTAAATTTGAAGACTTCAAATGTCAATAAATTTTCTGTTTGAGCTTCAATTATAGAATTTTATATATGAAAGTTGATCATAAAATCACCATGAATGCAATGGAGTAACATTCATAGTCAAATTCTGACTTTCATAAAATCTCTATTTTTAGCCTTATCATTAATTAATTAATTTCTTAATAATTTTTATGAGGTGTTACATTTAGTTTGCTTTATTTACATATATGGAAAGTACATTTTTTAATTGCATAATACTCAATTTGAAGAAAAAGGGTGTTATCATTAATATTGTAAATATTGCAAAGAGAAGAAAAATATTTGACGCAAAACCCATGCTAAGAAGCATCACAAATAGTGATAATAACTATAGATTTGTACAACTAAAAGTATATGCATTAAAATAATCCATCGGTAATTCCATACAATATAGCATGGGTTTATCGATGAATTTATATTAAAAAATCGAAAATTTTAGTACAGATGTCGAAAAAACATCGGTAAATTTTTAATTTGGACAATGGAGAAATGTCAATGTTATCATGCTATATTCCATCACTGAATTAACACTAGGTTGTCGATTTTAATTTTACAAACACTTGCTCATTGTAAATCTATCGCCGAATGCAATTTAGCAAGTGTTTGTTAATGGATCACCGCTGTAAAATTAAGATTTTCTTCTAGTGGTAGTGAGTGTTCTGCTTGCATAAGTGTCGCCCTTGTTATCAAGAAAGTATTTGAAATTATATATTATTTTACCTTATCATAAATAAAATTTCCGCTTTAGTATATCATTGAAACATCTCACCTTCATACCCATACTATCCAAGAGTATTACTGGGTAATAATGTTGGATAATGCGCATAACAAGATTATATAGGGTACATATGTGAGCTAACACTGTACATATTTCAAAATTGAATAGTCAATTTACTTATTCATACACAATATCAGCACAAAGCAATAAATATGTGTGTATCCAGGGCAGAACAATATGCTATATATAATAAATGATAGAGAACATGGAGTCGGTATCGTAGCAGTAATGTATAATATGAAATATATATATATATATATATATATATATATATAAGAGACAATGTGGATACAAGACATCTCAAATGTCCACTATCTCATGTAGATAGAGAATATACTCAATGCATCATAAAGTCATACATACGATGAAGCGGTGTCATATTAAAATGATATACAACAACAATATGTAGCTAATCTCCATTATGCGCCGAAAATACAAGCTGGTCTCTTCATCCTTAAACCTAAAATGTCTTGGACTGACCCCGGCATTACGTAGACAACACATAGGTAAAACTATGGCTGGCTTAATCTGGCTCACTCCTGCATCATAAAGGAAGTTGGACAGTGATAGACAAACAGATACTACATATCTATAAATTGGTAGATACACAACCATCTAAATATGCAGACACACGACAATAGGCACATAGCCATATAAATATGCTGACACGTAGCAATAGGCACGAAGCTTCTCATCCTACTTATCCTCGTATGAGTGTCATCCAAAAGCAAAGACTAACCGAATAAATAGCACAAGGTGTCTCATACCACCGCATGTTACTCAATCATTTATTCACGAATCATAAATTACACTCAGTCCCAAAGTAATCTATATCATGAGTCGTAGGTGTAACCCGATATGTATTACCAAATGTCTTATATCAAACGATATTCTTGTTCGTTTACACAAATTCTTCACACTCTAGGATCTGCTCACAAAATTATTCTATATAACTGAGTCCAAAGAATAACCGAAGAAATATTACCAAAAGTCTCATACTAGATGGTATATAGAAATAAAATCATCGAGTAATAAAATCATATAGAAATAACTCTGTTTATTTAGATTCCATGTCATATTGAAATAAAATCATCGACAACATTTAAATAATTCTATAAAAGAGATTTTGATTGAAATAAACAAATAAAATAACACTCCTCAAATTAGTTTGTACATTCCAAATGTAGTAAAACTTCAGAATCATTAATGTAGTAAATATTACATGCAAGTTTATATTCGGTACAAAAATAAAGGTTATATATTTCTATGTAATGCACTGCTTCTTTGAACTTATATATATATATATATATATATATTCAAATTAAGTATAAAGTATATAATTGTTATTATATATATATTGCTTATATTTTATATAATTTATTTATATACTATTATTATTATTCCAAACAGCTGGAAAAAAACATGCCCACTGTTTGAACGATTGACGGTAGAACGTAGAACCCAACTTGGTTTTGAATTCCTAAAGCCTAATTCAATCTATTTTGCTTACTTCTCCACCTTTTCCTTGTTATTCTCTCCTCTAATTCAATGCATGCTACATTATTCATCCATACATCATACCAAGGAAAACATACATACATATATATATATAAAAAGGATTTAAACATAAATTTGTAAGTAAAACTACTCACCACGATCATATCTTGGCTAGTGCGCTTCCTGCTTCCACTTTATTCCTCATTTGCAAACTTCCAGTGACTCAAGTCTCCATCAAAAAGCTATCTTCTTCATGAAAAATGGATCAGTATGATGATGAGAGCAGTATATATAAACTAGAGAATTTATAGCTTTTTATTTCATTTTATTTTTGATTTAAGAAGGAAGAGGGATGGATTTCATAGTCTTTTCATTTTCTCCCCTTAGGAAAGGATGTATATGTCAATGAATAATGTGAAAGATGCTTATGTGAATACATTTTCCTAATGAATCAAGAATTTTCTTGGCTCAGGAAATTCTTTCTTAAGATGGGTTTAGGTTTGAGTGTATGGGGTTAGGCTTTATGTAGATTACTAAAACAAAACATTTCCTTCTTATTTTCTTTTACAAACTATTTTTCCTTCAACTCATATCACTATTAATTCTCAATTAAAAATTATATTTATAACACATAAGCAATAACATTACATTATGGAATATTATAGAATTAATTCCCCATAAATTCTTTTATTTTAATTACTTAACTCAAAACATAATAATTAGATGGCTTTGTTAATTATTTATTTACTAATTCATATCAATTTCAATTTCCACTTTTAATTTATTTATTACTCAAATCAATATTATTCAATCATTATATGATTTATAAATTATTATTTCCATGTATTTTACACATTTTAATTTAATTACCACATATTTACATTGTAAACCTAGCTATTAAATCAATTCCAAAATTATTCTTGTTTAAACTTCAAAAATTCATTTTAATCATCACTACAATTTTCAATTTATTATCTCTCAACATCGGATTGTCACAGACTTCCTTCTTAAGAAAATTTCGTCCTTGTAATTCCTCCTTAGCGAAAATCTATAAATAAGCTGATAACTCCAATCTTAACTATACCATTACAATTACATTTAAAAACAAAACAATCAATCATTAACAAAATCACACAACGCTCTATCTTTACTATTTTGAATTAGCACGTTTCGGGATTCGCATTGCCCCATCAAGTATCGAATAGAGAAGCAAAAAAACAAAGACTAGACCTTTCATCATTGGCTTATCAAAAGACTCAAATTTATCCTCCACGACCAAGTTTAAAATCATGGGCTTTGCATTCAAATGAACTCATTTGGAAGGTGTCAATATTTGCATACATAATCAAAATATATTTCTCATATGTTAGAATTTCCAGGATGCTTCGAAATAATTTATATAGCACGAAGAACTCCTATAAATTAACAACACCCAAAACAATATAGAATTTTCTTATTGAGTTTTAAGCAAGTTCTTTTGTATTTACAAATAAAAAATATCAATAATATTTAAATCCCAAAATACTTATCAATTACCATCCAAAGATATCAATAAATGATACTCAATATATCCCTTTCTATCTGAAAACATATTCACAAAAATTGGAAATTACTTTCCCTAATTACAGAATGTTTTATTTGAATAAATTCCTTTCTAAATACCCTACCCATATTTCTTATTTTATAAAAAATTTAAACACTATCCAAAAATCGGATTCCTATCAACTAAATTTCAAAATACTTAAAAAAAAAAAAACCTCTTTCTCTCTAAAATTTTCACTTCATAATTTGATATAAATACCTTTCAAAACATTCTTTTCGAACTTACTAATATCGACTAACAAAACTACTATTATTTATAATTTTGAAAACTAGTTCACATAAATACATTCCATATATTTAGAAATCAAACACCTTTTGAATTAAAATTACTTAAATTTGAAGATGTTTAATTATATAATTTCCTATCCAAATTTTTTCAAATATATATAATACAGAGAAGTCAAACACATTCATAATTTCAAATAAAAACTATAATTTCTTTAGTAGATCAGGCCCTCTAGTAAATGTCAATATTAAACAATGTAAACTTAGCAGCATCGAAGTATTTTATCACCGAATTTAACTCATAAAGAATTTCCTTTCCATTCAAAAGAGGAATAGCTAAAATTTCAATTACTATACAACTTTAATTTCCATTAATATTATTCACTTTACAATCTTCAGGATATTTTATCACAAAAGTCTGTATCACAAAAAATTCTTTTCCTTTAAGTATTTTATCATATTAAACTTTAATCTAAAACATTTCCAAAGTTTCTACCATATTGACTTTACACATCTAATTTATTATATAACATACTTATATACGACTTTAATACAACCTTTACTAGCATTTATCGATAAAATAATACTCACTTATTTTATAAAGCTATCCCTTAATCCCAAAATATCGTTTCATAAAATTATACTTTTCTAGATTATTTCATATTCTCGTAAATAAAAATATCTACATTATATTAAAATATTTCATACTCACAAAAATTAAAACAACCAAAATTTATAATTTGTTCAAACATAAATATAAATAATTTGTAATTCCTTTTATTCCAAACTTCTTCCATTTGGGAACATATATTTGCATAAATCTTTATCTTTTTTATTCATCATTAGAATCACATTATAGTATCCACATAAATAAACTCAAGTCACACACCATCATTCCAAAGATCATACACAATTTGTTTCAACATATAGCATATATATTTCAAATTTACAAATATTATAAAATATAACGACATTACCTTGCCATTTAATTTTAGTGACAAAAATACCAGTTGGCTGCAATGTTGGTCTCATGATCAACATTATGTTGCCATTAACCTCAACTATCAACTAATGTTCAATGTTTGCAATTGACGCTTAAAATATTTGCCAAAATTTCTTTGCAAATAATACTTCTCTATTTCATATATTAAACACATTTTTCTCAAACTACTTTATATGATTTTCCAAAACATTATAGTTTATCTTCAAAACATTTTTCTACTATCCAAAATATTTCCTTTAATACTGTTTAAAATATTTATTCCTTTCAAAATAGTTCAATCTTTTAATAACATTGAAATCTCAACTAAATGTTTTAACTTATCAAAACAGCATGTCCAAATGTCTCGTTCTGGTGTTTGGGAATCGATAATGTTTGCCAAATGCATCGGCCAAAATTCTTAAAGCACTCAACGAAAAAATTAACATAAGTTTTACATCAAAAATTCCTTGAAATAACTCATACATACATCTTTTCAAAAAATTTACTTTTATGAAAATAATTGTTTGCTTCTATTTCAAAACATAATCACTTATCATATTTACATACATATATTTACCAAAAGGTTTTTATAATTTAAAACAATTACTTTGTTTTATAAAATATTATCCAACACGTTATATGTATAAGATTGATGAGTTTTCTACGCTTTACCTATAAGGGCTATGCATGGAAGGTTCTTATTTCTGATGTTGTTATAAGAAGCGTTCATGTAGCAATGAATATATGTATTAGGTCCCTTTTTTAAATCAAAAGCGCAAACTAGCTTGCAGTTTCCTGATAGAAAGTGCAAGTTAACTTGTGCTTTTTTAAAATTTCAAAAATTTTCAAATTTTTCAAAAAAAAATTCAAAATACCAAAAACTGCAAGTTAGCTTGCATTTTCTATCTGAAAAGTGCTAGGCAGCTTGCGTTTTCTATTTTTCAAAAATAAGGACCAAATTTACATATTCATTTCTATAGGGACTTTTCTTATAACAACATAAAAAACATGGACCTGTAGCTCTTATCATGTTATCTAAACACATACTTTCCCATATTGAAATATTTACAAGTGCTTTCCAAATATACATTAAAATAATGATTCACTTTTATTAATTCCAACATCACACATCAAATATCAAACAACAAACAATAGCAAACAACATCATACTTATTCATTTGTAACAACAATTTAACACCAAAATTATTGCACTTCACAATTCTAATTAATATTTATAATGATAAATTATCTTACACAAAAATATAATTCTCAATTTCTTTAGCAGTAACTTCACTATTGAAGACACGCAATGTTTTATTTATCAATATTTAAATAGGCTTCAAATCTATACGTAATGATTCCTACTCAATAATATTCTTACCAATAATTACAAATCTGATAAAAGAAATTATCAACCAAACAAATATACATAAGAAACAAACAATCGGTGGGCTCAGCGAAAAGCAATGCATCGGCTTCCACTGCACACTCCAATCAATAACAGAGCCAAATGTTATCCCGCCTTTTGGCAAGGCCGCGATACCAAGAGATTGATTGAAAAAACCAAAGATAGTTCGTCTCAAAGATTGGTTATGCATTGATTCCCTATGGATATCGATACATTTTGTCCGAGCCCGGATCAGGCTACAATTGATAGGACATGACAAGAAAGCCATGAAAGCCAGTATTTCAAATTTCAGGTTAATCGGAGTTCGTATGAACGAGATATGATCGATGCAAGTTAGCCAAAGAACACAGTTCGTATCCATCAAATTGTTGAGAAGATGCCCATTTCGAATCGATGGGGTTCGTATCCATCAATGATTGCCTTGTTCGAATCCATCAGGTTCCACACACTTCGAATCGATCGAGTTCGAATCGATCAGCAACGTTATCGGTCAGTTCGAATCGATCGGTTTCGAATTGATTAGATGGGCATCGTCTCAGCATGTTCGTATCCATCCTAGAGTATTGTTTCGTATCCATCGGCTTCGTATCGATCGAAGTGGCCAGGCCTTCGCATCGGTGGACTACGTATCGATCGAACTTCGGCTAGAGTGTCTTATTCGAATCCATCAGCATGGCTCGGTTCGTATCCATCGGCTTCGTATCGATCACCTAACATCAACTTCGCATCCATCAGAGATTCACTGCTTCGTCTCCATCCCAAGACCGTGTTCGAACCCATAAGGAGAGGCTTGTTCGTATCCATCAGGACAACTAACCATGGGTGACGTGTCATCCTCGATACGAACAAGGCGAATTTTATGGAGTCGAGACGGTCAACTCGGAGCAAAGACCGGATCGAGGCGAAGTATGCATGCCACATCATCACAAGACCACGTGAGGTGATCGATTCGAAGGAATCGATTCGAATTGATGGATTCGAAATAAACAGCCAACCGAAACGTACAAGCTCGTATCGATCATATCTCCCAAACCGCTGATCCAAATACAACGAAATTTTCATAGTAGCTTCCATATAAGGTAAAGATTGTTCCTGCCAAGTTTCAGCTCGATTGGATCATTTTTTGATGGATACAAAATGACTTCGTATCGATCTCAGATCGAGTCGAAACTTGGTGGGGTCGGTCGCGTGGGCCCACTCACGTGCTAGAAAAAGTCTTCCGAAGTTTGAGCGAGATCTGAGCCTCCTACGCCTATAAATAGCACCCTGAAGCCTACAGAGAGAGGATCTTTTGGCGATTCAACGTCCGGACTCTGCTGGATTCAATTCTACTCTTCATTAACGCTGTTGTAACCAGATTTCAAAGCTATCATCAACTGTGATCCGCTGTAATCGATTGAGATCATCAAGTGAATCAATAAAGACTTAAACTTCAGAGTGGACGTAAGCAAGATCGCCGAACCACTATAAATCCTGTGTCACTTACTGCTTTATTGTGAATTTGCTGAGTGATTTTTATTACTTATTTCTCCATATATTTGTTATATGTGATCTGTGATTGTGAACGGGTGATTTCAACGACTATCGGGTGTTTGTGACCAATTTTGGCACAAACATTTTAGTGCTTTCACTGAGAACGCTAACTCAGGAATTTTATTAATTGAGAGTTGAATCAGAGAGTTTGGGAATTCAGATCTAAGAGCTATGATAAGACAAGCAAGTAAAAAAAAGGCCAAAGAGAAGTCAACATGAGGGAAGTCAAGAGGCTTCTTCAGGAGCGAATCAAGCATCGATCTTCATCACTCGGGACGAAAGGGAGACAATTATGAAGAAACAGGAGGAATTGATCCAGAGTTTATTTCAACAGATAGGGCAACTTGGAGCACAGAACAGAGGAGCTGATGGAGTCCAGAACGGAGCAGGACCATCCAGTGTAGCACCTGGATTAGGAGGCACACATGTGGAGAACATTGATCCAATCCCGGAGAGAGAGAGAGGAGCATCTGCGCAACCTGGAGGTAGTAGAGGAATGAACGCTCAGTCAAGGGGGCAGATTCTAGAATTCCCTCGTGAACTCGAAGGGCAGGTCGAAAGCGATGAACGAGGATTGCATCTTGGAGACAATGATAGATTGGCAAAAATGGTCGGGCGAGCCATGAGAGGCGGATTAATAAATAAAGATCTAGAAGATGTGAACAGGAGTCCCTTTTCTCCTGCAATTAGGATGGCTAGGAACCCACTAGAGTTCAAGTTACCGTCATTGGAGATGTACGATGGGAAGACGGACCCCGCGGTCCATCTGACGAGGTACATGAGGCACATGGAAGTGCTGGGGGCATCACAGGAGGTTATAGCCTGGTGCTTTCCATTATATCTGACAGAAATCGCAGCATTGTGGTTTAGGCAACTGGAGAGCGGCTCCATAGGAACATGGGAAGATTTAACTGAGAGATTCATGAGGTAATTTAAGGTTCACATCGCAAGACCCAAGAATGTGATGAGTTTGGCAACTTTGAAGCAGAAGGCAGGGGAGACTTTGAGGAATTTTCTGACACGATTCAATGCGGCAGCAGCTTCGGTGGATCGACCAGATCCATCTATGGTTATGATGGCAGCTGTGTCCGGAATAGCTGACGGAACAGAGTTCAAAAATTCATTAACTAAAGATCCACCTTTGGATCTAGGAGAATTCTATCACGAGGCAGAAAAGTTTTTGCGACTGGAAGATGCTAGTGTAGAAAGAGATGAAGGATTGATGTCTTCGCAATCAAGGGTGAAAATCCACCTGGAAAGGGTGCGGAGACTAGTAAAGGAAAAAGAAAGGCCGAGGATAACGGTGACAGGTCAAAGCGGCCACGGAGGGAGCCGCGATTCACCACATACTCAGAACTGAATGGTAGTTTGGAACAAAACTATCAAGATACAGAGGGCAGGTTCCGTATCGTAGGCCGATGCGAAGGGATCCAACTTCTAACGAGAGGAAATCAGATAAATATTGCATATTCCATGAACTGAACGGTCATAGAACTAATGGTTGCAGGCATCTAAAGGATGAAGTGGAAGGGCATATCAGGAATGGTATGCTACTTCGGTATGTGAGGAGACGAACTTCGACGGTGGAGCCAGAGCGACCGCCGTCTACATCCGCTAGAGGCGACCCTGAATCGGGGCACCGTCTGATTATCAATTGATTTCTTGATTCAAATAATGATGAACAAGTCGTAAACTTCTCACTAGCACAATTAAATCATTTACACATGTATGAGATCGCGAACGATCCCCAGGCATGCTCTGAATGATTATTAACCGTCTCGTAGTGAGAATTTACACTTTGACATCCTTGCTTTGCTTTTGTTTCATTTTGATTTGGACATTTAGACTTTGTTTGTATGGACATTTCTACTGTGGGATTCGTGTGATTATTGCATTGATATTTGCAATTCTGTGAAAAAATTTACTTATATGCCCGTTGGATCGCGAACGGTCCACGAGCACCTCTCGCTTGGCAATGAACCGCCAAAGTCTTTGATTCGGAAACTCCCCCGAACATGAACTCCAACATCGATAATACTAAGTCCCCCCCCCCCCCCCCCCCCGGGCACACATAATTCGCCTCGAACGGCACACGATCGCGAGCGATCATAATTCGCCTCGAACGGCACACGATCGCGAACGATCACAATTCGCCTCGAACGGTACACGACCGCGAACGGTCACAATCATCCTTGAAGGCACTCGATCGCGAACGATCGATATTCGCCACGAACGGCATCCGACCGCGAGTGGCCCGTTGTTACCATCCGCCGCGAACGGCATACGACCGCGAACAGTCCCATTCCATCATCTGCCACAAATGGCATACGACCGCGAACGGTCCCGTTTCACCTCGAATGGCATACGATCCCGAACGATCGTCATTCGAGGTCATATGAAATTATCAAGTTCTTTGCAGGTTGTTGACAGGATATGAACATCCAGCTTATGGCATTACAAAACACACCTTCCTATCGCAAGGCATATTTTCGGGGGCAAATGTTATCCCGCCTTTTGGCAAGGCCGCGATACCAAGAGATTGATCGAAAAAACAAAAGATAGTTCGTCTCAAAGATTAGTTATGCATTGATTCACTATGGATATTGATAAATTTTGTCCGAGCCCGGATCAGGCTACAATTGATAGGACATGACAAGCAAAGCCATGAAAGCCAGTGTTTCAAATTTTAGGTTAATCGGAGTTCGTATGAACGAGATATGATCGATGCAAGTTAGCCAAAGAACACAGTTCGTATCCATCAAATTGTTGAGAAGATGCCCATTTCGAATCGATGGGGTTCGTATCCATCATTGATTGCCTTGTTCGAATCCATCAGGTTCCACACACTTCGAATCGATCGAGTTCGAATCGATCAATAACATTATCGGTCAGTTCGAATCGATTGGTTTCGAATCGATTAGATGGGCATCGTCTCAGCATGTTCGTATCCATCCTAGAGTACTGTTTCGTATCCATCGGCTTCGTATCGATCGAAGTGGCCAGGCCTTCGCATCGGTGGACTTTGTATCGATCGAACTTCGGATAGAGTGTCTTATTCGAATCCATCAGCATGGCTCGGTTCGTATCCATCGGCTTCGTATCGATCACCTAACATCAACTTCGCATCCATCAGAGATTCGCTACTTCGTCTCCATCCCAAGACCGTGTTCGAACCCATAAGGAGAGGCTTGTTCGTATCCATCAGGACAACTAACCATGGGTGACGTGTCATCCTCGATACGAACAAGGCTAATTTTATGGAGTCGAGACGGTCAACTCGGAGCAAAGACCGAATCGAGGCGAAGTATGCGCACCACATCATCACAAGACCACGTGAGGTAATCGATTCGAAGGAATCGATTCGAATTGATGGATTCGAAATAAACAGCCAACCGAAACGTACAAGCTCGTATCGATCATATCTCCCAAACCGCTGATCCAAATACAACGAAATTTTCGCAGTAGCTTCCATACAAGGTAAAGATTGTTCCTGCGAAGTTTCAGCTCGATTGGATCATTTTTTGATGGATACGAAATGACTTCGTATCGATCTCAGATCGATTCGAACTTGGTGGGGTCAGTCGCGTGGGCCCACTCACATGCCAGAAAAAGTCTCCCGAAGTTTGAGCGAGATCTGAGCCTCCTACGCCTATAAATAGCACCCTGAAGCCTACAGAGAGAGGATCTTTTGGCGATTCAACGTCCACACTCTGCCGGATTCAATTCTACTCTTCATTGACGCTGTTGTAACCAGATTTCAAAGCTATCATCAACTGTGATCCGCTGTAATCGATTGAAATCATCAAGTGAATCAATAAAGACATAAACTTCAGAGTGGACGTAGGCAAGATCGTCGAACCACTATAAATCCTGTGTCACTTACTGCTTTATTGTGAAGTTGCTGAGTGATTTTTATTACTTATTTCTCAATATATTTGTTATCTGTGATCTGTGATTGTGAATGGGTACTTTCAACGACTATCGGGTGTTTGTGACCAATTTAGGCGCAAACACCAAATACAATAATTAAATTCTAAGCCACCATAGGTCTAATATCAATATCAATACAGACACTGTTGGTCAGAACACAATCATTTATATTTTTAAACTCAAAAGAATTAGAATTGAAAATATTTTATATATATATATAATAATTACAAGTACATCCTCTATTGATTACCCTAATAATCATATATATATATATATATATATATATATATATATTGTCCTTTATTATAAGGTAAGTACCCATCATACTCAAGGGAACAGGGACTTTAAGTCTCTTCAAAGGCCATGACTTGTGCCTCATTCATATACAATGTATTGTTCTGAACCTACTCTGATACCAAAATGAAACAACATCTTTCCTAGAAGCCCCGATGTGGCCACTTCCAGTACCTCAGATTCGTTGGTCTTATGGCTAGCCTCTCAGCTATCACATACAACAACGAACCCGTAAATAGTACATGCAGGGGTAAGAGTCAAAGCTTCATCGCCAATAACAATGCTAGAACCCCTGTTGCTTACACAAACCAACCAGCTCTGATACGAAAATGAAACACCTCACCTCTATACCCATATTATTCAAGAGTATTACTTGGTAATACTGTCGGATAATACAGAGAATGAGGCTATACAGGATACATACATGAATATCTCTTTACGCTAACACTGGTACGTTTTCAAATTCGAATAATCAACTTACTTATACGTACAAAATATCAACACAAAGCAATAAATATGTGCGTCCCTAAGAAAGAACAACGCATAACATACAATAAATGATATAGAACACAGAGTCGGTATCCCAGCACTAATATATAATATGATATATATATATATATATATATATATATATATAATATGATATATAGATAAGAGACAATGTGAATACAAAACATCTCAAACATCCACTATCTCATGTAAATACAAGTATACTCAATACATCATAAAGTCATACATAAGATGAAGCTATGTCATATAAAAACGATATACAATAATAGTATATAACTAGTCTCAACTATGCCTTGACAACATAAGCTGGTCCCATCATCCCTAAACCTAAAACGTCTCGGACTAATTCGAGCATTAGGTAAATAACATACGGGTCAGACTATGTCTAGTATCTCAGTAAATACGTTGTTTAATTGTATGATAATAACACTAAAATAACCGAAGATAATAGTCATCACGACACCTAGCATAAAGATGTCATCACCCATATAAAATCATATCAAATAAGGAATCATGGAATCAATTCAAACAGATGAATCATCCATATCAAAATCTAGAAAACATCAATACATGAGATATCATTAAGTATAGTCAGGAAAGCACACAACAAAGCCGAAGTACATCTCCCAATCTCAAATATAAAATATCATCATCAAATCATACAAATCAACAAGAGAGATTGGGCTAACACACAACAATCCCGAAACAAATAAATAGTAGACATTCCCGGGCGCGTCAGATTCTTAAAGAAATAAACATCCATATATTCGATCACTAAAACATAAGCCATGTGCCTGAACATGAAGGATGTTTGCCTGAAATGGATTAGCCGTCTTCCTTAATATGAAGGATGTTTGCCTGAAAAGGATTAGTCATCTTCTCATCAATAATAAAGATGTAGGATACGGGGATTGACCATACATTGGACATAGTCTCAGTTATAATTACAGCTCATTATCACATGTAATACCTATATATCTACCATACGTCAGAATCAAATGGAAGACTAATAGCACGTCTTCTCGTCCCAGGAGCTATATATGTGCTCATCTGACACAACTCCTACGATCTTCAGTTACCTCACATCGGTATCATGACAAGATCCACCGATGTGCTCGTCAATGCGAGGACTCAACTTGGTCACGTCCCAACACATGCCCTATTATAAGAACCCCAACCTCTATACCTATATTATCCAAGTGTACTACAGAATTATAATGTCGGATAATATGGAGAATAAGGTGATATAGGATGCTTATGAGAATATTCCCTTGGGATAACATTGGTACGTATTATAACATCGAATAAATAACTCACTCACCTATATATACACTGTATCGACATAAAGCAATAAATATATGTGCCTCGAAGATAGAACAATACACAATATACAGTAAATATCAGAGATCACCGAGTCAATTTCAATGATAATATATGATATACAATATATGAAATATATTCAATATACATCACATCTATATACATCCAAAAATCTATACAATACATGATGATAATCTATAATACTGAATATCTGTCTCTTCTATGTCCAAAACCCAAGATGATCTCATCGTCCCTGAACTTAAAAAGTCTAGAACTGACTCGAGTATTATATAAATAATAAACGGTTGAGACTATATCTAAATCCAAGGTCAATAAATATATAAAACTTAGTATATGCTGGTTATACTCGAACAACCTAAAACCTATAATCTAAAACACCACAAAACCCAGTATAAATTGACATCACCCATATAAATCATACAAAATAGAAATTATAAACAACATAAAACGGGTGAATCATCCATATCCCAGAATCATCATCAAAATTTAGAAAACATCTATAAAAGCGATATCCCATGTATAATCAGGCTACATGTAGCTTAGCCTAAATGTATCACTAAATCCCATAATATAAAATATCCTCCACATCAATACAAATAATCATCCATAAACAAATTAACAAAATTGGCGACACATGTCAATGAAAGATATAATTGGAGACACACACCTATAAAGAGTAATCAATGATACATGCCTAAGAAGGATAGATAGGCCACACAAAAATAAACAAATAGCACATATAAATGATTAATAGTCGGTGACACATGCCAAAGAAGGAAATAGAGATTGATTATACTCTGGATACAATCACAGGTATAATCGTAACTCTTCATCTCGTGTGTGTGTGTCTATATCACACATACCAGAACTAGAGGAGAGATTGACATACACACTTTCTCTAGGAGACTACACACATAATTGGCGAACACGACACACGTATTCCACCAAGATGGCTCCTATAGTCTTGGTTACCTTGATGGATATTGTCACTCTTATCCATCGCATTTCATAAACATGCTGTAGGAACATGCTCTCCATTGGTCACGACCCTACATGTGCCCCCAAATGGTAACAGACTTCTGGCCTAGGTGACACATAGGAGTTATACGTTGCTGACACATAGGTATATAGATTGCTGACACGTGGCTATAGTGTCACAAAACCGGGGCGCGACCACTGCGATCAGGCCACTAGGATGGATATTGGCCAATCTGGTTCAACTATTGCAATATAAAGGAAGTCAAACTGTGAATAAGCAAATACTAAATATATATAATATAATCGTTAACACACAGCTATATTCTTATGCCGACACACGGCGTGATTTATAATAAAACCCCGTGTAAATGTCATCCACAAGCACAGAATAACCGAATAAATGACACAAGAGCATCTCATACCATCACTGTATATAGTCAGTTTATACAGCACTCACACATCACACCTGCGCCTTCAATATTCTATGTAACGAGTTCAAAGAATAACTGGAGAAATATTAACAAAAGTCTCATACCAGATGGTATTGTAACTCCGTTTATTCAGATTCCTCACTACATAGAATAAAATTCATCACAAAATCATACAAAAAAATGTCATCACCGTATCATTCCAAATCACTAAACAAATCATTATCAACGGTGATTCATTCATATGTTTATTCAAATTTATCTTTAAATAGAAGGTAAATAATAAAAACATTAAAAAAAGAATTTAAAAAGAGATTATATTTATAATAAAACTTCTCAAATCAATTTTTATACTCAAAAAATTATAAAACCTTTAATACACTTATACATATGGAATAATATATGCACTTGGTTTATTAAATACCAATATAAGATTCACTTGACAAATCACAAATAATTATACAAACCCATGCAAAATTTTCTACAACTAAATAATACATTAAAATAAATTTAGAAAACCCACCAAGAATAATTCTTTTCATTTCAAACCATAATTTATAATTCAAACCATCATTATATATTCGAAATCTTAAATAGCTCATATTGAAATTCATCTAATATCGCTTTAAAATTATTTAATAATCTTCAATAATTAAATACTATTTCAAAATTAATTTATAAGTTATAGAATAAATTATGTTTATTTCAAACTATATAATATAATTCAAAATCTTCACTTTATACTCTAAAAGTTAGAAATAAAATATTTTCCATTTCAAAACAACTTTTATATCCAAAAAATTTTCCTACAAATCATTTTATTTCCCAATCACTTTTATTTATTTATAAATATACTTCAATTTAGTTTTTTAAATATCAAAATAGTTTATTGAAGCTTTCAAAAATATAATAAAACCAGAAAACCAATCGAACATCCAAATATATAATTTATGGAACAAAATTCTCCAAAATCATCAAAATGCATTTTATTGTTTGGCCCGAATTATATTACATCAAATTCTAACCATTCAAACAATGCACACATAACATAAATAAATTGCACAAATTAAAATGCAAACGAATAGCATCTCCTTTGCATTTTTGATAATCCAACATACATAAAACTCCCAACTAATCCATATCACATCCAATATCCCAAACAAACATCTCATCCAAACAAATAAATCAATGTTCATACTCTACTTAACCGAGAAATTCAATCTGTCATTGGGATAAATATATAAAATGAGCAAGGGAAATATGGATATAGTTGTGAGTAAAAACAACTCACAAAAAATTCTAAGCAAGAATTTGCTACCTTCCATCGATTTCATGCCTGAGCCGTTACCATCTCCACATCAAATAGCAACCTACCTTCACCACTTGAAGCTGCCTCATCTACCGAGCTCACCATTATCACCATTAACCGATCGTAATGCCTCCTTTACTTAGCCAGCATCCCTTGCCCTTGATGCCAATAACCTCGACCAAACATTTTTGCATCTCATCATCCTCGCGCACTTACCCTAGTCGTGGCCATAAGCCTCCCCTCGGAAATCCTCATCCCGACCTCCAAATCGCCATCACAAGTTTTTCTACCAGGTCGCGCGACTTCAACTGCCTGCCATGCATGCGATAACCGTTTAACGCGATACTCCAACCATCGCGCCTCAACCCTTATGTCATCGACTTGCTCAACTCTGGCAACTTCGTGCACGCTATTTTTTTTGATGTCACGATTTTGAATTTGGGGTTCTAAGGCTCAAAAATGAGAGGAAATCTGGGCTTTGATTTGGGTAGGGGGAGAATAATGTTCTAGAGAGGAAGGCGGGCTGAATTGTATTTAGGCTTGTTTAAATTAATTAATGTAATTTCCTTTTTATATAACTCAATTATTTATTTGTAAATAAATTACAATCTAGTGTGAATCGATTTGCACTTCATTTTATACAATATATTTTGATAATCGAACAATTTCATTTATTTCAATACTCATTTATTTTTATTTAATTATTCATTGTATTGTCACAAAATAAATTTATATCCTAACAATTTCAATTATATAAATATTCAATTTCAAACACAATAATTTTCAAATATCAAACTCAAATAATTTTATTTTTAATTAAATTTATATATTAATATGGCGTAGAAAGTAGGGTTGTTACAGACTTCCCCTTATAAAAATTACGTCCTCTCAATTTCTTATAGGGAAACGTCAAATAACTCATAGCTTGACTTTCATCATATTCAATAAACTTCTAACTAACTTAACCACTAAATCGTCTACGTGACTCTTATTCTAGTTCACCTATCATATCCTATAATTTAAATAGATTCAATTTAACGACTTTCTATTTTCGCGTACGATAAAGATTACTGTGAAAATATTCTAAGTGTCAGATTTTCAGAAATTTTTTGACAGATTCTCTTTTGTACGGAGAGCGTTTCAAAAAATCCAAATATAACATAATTACATGATACACATCTCCGAAGAGGCATCTCAACATGGAGCATCTCGAAACACAGTGAAACAATATAATATCACAATATATCTCATTATAATGTAAAAAGTACATTTTTATTACAATTTAAGGAAATTTACCTTATCGTTTAGCGAGCAAAAGCAAGCAAACACCACCAGTATAGATTTAGAAGCATATTCCGTACCTATCTCAACGCAAGTTCTAATATTAGCTACATACAAGAATACATAATAAGTATGCACTTGCATGATGTAAAAGAAATGCAAACTTCATATATTAACCAATTTCCGACAAGTTTTTAATGCAAAACCTCTAGATCAAGTTATGGTCTCCAAAAGTAAATTGTTATATAACGTGTCAGCTTTCCAAAACATCTTTCGAATTGCAAAATTTTGAATAACAACTCATGTTATGGGGGATTTACTAAAGATAGTTAACTCGGATTTTTGTAAAATTATATAGGCCCACTAATGTAAATCGCCATTTTAACCTAGAAAAGATTAAAAAAAAAATTCAAAACACCTATAAAAAAAGCCATTGCTTAAGTTTTTTGCCTTTTACAATGGGTAAAGTCATCGAAATTGGATAAACCGTTATAAAGTTATGGCCAATTGGATTTTAGTAATGTTACATGAAAAGTTGGGACAATAATATACTTTCACTTTAATTCAAGTTTGAACCATAACTAACGTCAAAATTTATTAATGCATTTCAAATGAAAATGGTTCTCTAAAGATATAGCTTTGTAACGAATCTAATTTTAGTCCCTGAGAAGATGGTTTTGATGAAAACAACCTTAGGATAATATTGTAAAATATAAATACTAACATTATAGTTTAGATATATATATATATATATATATATATATGAAGGATTTAACCATGCAGCTATCAAGAATGAAGACTGTACAGTATAGAGATTCAAGGTATCAAGATTGAAGACTCATGAGTATCAAGATTATCAAGAGTTCAAGATTTTAATAATAAGTAATTTAGTTAGGAATTTTGTTAAAACTCCTAGAAAAGCACTAGCATCTTAAAATCCAATTTATTCGTGGAATGGAGTCCACTTCGAGCCTGTTCAAGGGATGGAACACAGAGTACGATAGAAACTACAAAAAATCTAGTGGAACGTTGTTTTGTATCCGCTAACCTTTTATTCAAATGTATTTACAAAATTATATTTTGTTTTCAAAATGATTTCAAAATCTTCCTTTCAAAAGAATCAAAAATATCTATCCTGATATTAAATACATTTAGCCTCAAAATAATCTTTATTTTCAAAATCAAATTATCCTTAGTGTTAAACTATCTTTTAATAATAATATATTTGACTTTTAATATTTATACTAAGATTTAAATATAAAATTATAGTAAAATTTTATATATACCAAATTATTATTCTCTATATTTACTTATGTATTTAAACTACAGTTAAGTATATTTATAAAGTTTAAAATAGTTTTAATACAAGATAGAAGTTAATTTCATAGAAAAGAAAATTACCAAAAATACCTTAGTCATGTCGACATCCTCAAGTACCCCTTATCGACATGGTAGCAGTTTATTTCAAAAATTTAAATTTCAAAGGAAGTGTCCATTCGTCATATCCTTTCACGAATGGATATAGTTGTCATTCTACTATAAATAGAGGTAGTTTTGAATGAATTTGTATTCATATTTTCTCTGATTTCACTCCTCTTCTTCTTCCACATTTCTTTATACACATTTTTACCATTACTCTGCCGAAATCAACATTGAATCTAACTAGATCATCTCTGGTTTGATTCTCTATCACTATCTCAACAAGATCTCAGTGCTATTTAGATTTATAGGCTTCTTTGTAATAAACTAAGCGAGAAAAGGTGTGATTGTAGCCTGTGAAATCAATCAAGTGAGAAAAGGTGTGATTGTAGCCTTGAAAATCAATTGGGTGAACTTGTTGCCCGTGAAATCAAGTATCTCTACCCAGAGGATTGTGAATCTGGAGTGGTGTACCTCCTGGCCTTGAATTCGAAGGTTGTAATTGTAAAACTGCTTTTGAAAGGAAATCCGTACTTGTGTGCGGGACTGGATGTAGGGTAACTCCGAACCGTTGGTTAAAAGATACCAGATAATCATTCATTGATCAAGAAGAACAAATGGATATATAATGGTCGACAAAGAAATGGGTACCAGATCAATACAAAATTTTTGATTCTCATCTACAACTTGACTTGTTACTGTACTTCTCTCCATCTGCTTCGCAATGCCACTGGTTTCGTGCGAATCAGACAAGAAATGACCAAGTTATGGTCAAATGATGTTTTGGTGAACAAAGAAAAAAAGAAAGCAAACTATCAATGGAATTCTTCAAATTGCATCTAAAGATTTGAGTATTTTGTTCCAACTCCTTTTTTAGATTTAATCCTTGTTCCCATGGTCATTTTGATGGGTGGATCATCAAAATCCAATCAAAATTGAGTGAGATATGATAGTTTGAAGTTCGCTATCCAAAACTGAAAAAACCATGTACGAGATTTTCTACATTTCTCCTACTGATCGGCCTCTTGCACCACAATACTGTCCAAATTCGTCACCAAACTATTACTGGGTCGTAGCCCTTGCCTTCCTCTTCGATTGGCCATTGGTTTCATCGAATTCCGTTAAGAAATGAAGGAGATATGCCTTCTAGAAGTTTGATGGTAAATAGAAAAACGGAAAGAAGAAGAAGAAGAAGAGAAACTTTTATGAAAAGTGGTGACTGATGGGCCTATTTATAATTATTGAAGTGTCCATTCATTCAAAATTCAAATTCAAAGCTTTGGTGCTAAGTTGGTCAATCTACTAAATCATCTGTATCTTTCTTATACGGTCTTCAAATTCAGCCAATGAACATATTACGCTGATCAGAAAAACGAGCTCGTCGCAACAAAACAGATCGCGTCATTAAATTCTAAAAGATATAAATGTGTGGTTGACGACAATGGAAGAACAACAAAGTTAGAAAGATGAAGTGCAAAAATTGGTACATTTTACTATTATTTCATCTTTACTGTTGCATTTAGGAATATATATTTATGCATTTAGTTACGTATAGAAATTTATCTCTTTTATAAGTTTTGATATTTAGGTCCATATATCGACACACCATAGTATAAATTTCGATATACTAGTCTAATTTGTTTTTAAAAATAATGTGTTTTCTTTCAAATAAAATCTTACTACTAATTTATTACAACTATATTAAGTAGAAAAGCATTTTTACATGCATAATGTCAAGTGTCTTTACACATGTTTTCTCATTATTATTTTTTGTGTTAATTAAATACTATAAAAAGTTGGGTAAAAAAATCAATTATTTACATGTTAATATCTAGTCGTAAAATTAGTGCAAAATCAAGTTAAAAACAAGCCCGCAATTTTAGGTAGCATTTCTAAAATGCTGCTTTTCTTCTGTAATGTTTTGTAATTACTGCAAATTCGTTTTTATAGCATTTTTGTGCTTTGAAACGCTGTAGAGTTTCAGAAACTTTACACATCATTTGGTAAACGCTACAGTTTCAGTTTTATAAAGTTTCGAATATATTTTACTACAAAAACTTTTTATAGCATTCTTTGAATGCTGTTTTTCTTTATGAAACTTTAAACTATGTAAAAGTGATATTTAAATTAAGTATTTTTCTCTATTCTTTTTAGACTTAGTTTCTAACTTACATTAGAATATTTTAAAATTAATTTCATGCTTAAATTTTTTTTAATAATTAATTAAATTTTTTAATGTAAGAATCCTTAATATGACACATGTTTATTTTAGTTTTCAATCTTTGTTATATCATATTTCATTATGATATTTTTTAAAACTAAAAGGTGTTTAAACATGTTTCTAAATATTTTAATCAATAATAATTTAATATATAGGTTTTAATTAATAAGTTAAGTATTTTATAAACATGAAAGTTTGGACTCTTAAAAAAATTTAAAAGAATTAAGTAAGGAGGGTATTAATTTTTATAAAAACCACATTTGATCATATATAGTTTAAGTCTATATTTCTTAGCATTTGATTTTGATATTAATTTTGATTACTACCTTTCATGAATATGTTATAGTTTCAATACCATTTATTACCTTTAAACTCTTGTCTTTACTACTCTTTCAGTCCCATTCATTAGTTTCCTTAACCTAAGTCTAGTAGTCGGTGTGTATTACCTTTGTTTGGTTGAAGTAATTTATAATAAATAGTTTGTCATATGTATACATACACACACACACACACACACACACACACACACACACACATATATATATATATATATATGCTTGTCAATTAGATATTTCTTATCACTCATGTTTATCTTATAATCTGAATATCTCTTACCTTAGTATATATCATCGTATCATTCTGCATATTATTATTTTTACTTTATTATCATTTTATTTCATATTGCATATCATTGTGCATCCTATTACATATCACATCTCGTTGCATATTACATCATAAATTACAATGCATGACATATCATAATCATTTACATCATAAGTTGCACTTCATTCTGCATATCATCTCATGCTACATTGCATATGTCATACATTTCATACTGTATTACAAACTACATATTGCATACATGTATATATAACAAGTGTATTTTATTTAGGGGGAGTTTGTGGTATTGTCTTATAGTTTAGGATTATTAGTTTTTGATTTGTTTGGCATGTTTTGATTGACTTAATTGTCTTATTTGACTTGATTGACTTGATTGACTTGTTTGACTTGATTGACTTGTTTGACTTGATTGACTTGTTTGACTTTGATTGATTTGTTTGATCTTTGATTTTTTTGATTTTTTTTGACATGATTAGATTTGAAGTGTGTGCTGATTGGATTATCTAAGATATACTTATACATATTTATGTATTGAATAATTATAATATAATTATGTTAATGTTTTTCATATTCCATTTACTATACCTTGCTCTAGTATTAGTTTAAGGGTTTTTTTTATATAGTTTTATGGTATTAGGATGGTTTTTGTTGATGACAAAGGGGGAGAAATATGAAATAGGATAGTTAGGCATAGATTAAGGGTGAGTTATTAGTTTTAGGAGGAGTTACTAGGATAGAAGTAATATTTTATAAATAAAGGTTGCCATCATCAAAAAGGGGGAGGTTGTTAGTCCTTGAGAAGATGGTTTTGATGACAACAACCTTAGAATAAGATTATAAAATATAAATACTAACATTATAGTTTAGATATATGTGTGTGTGTGTGTGTGTGTGTGTATGCAGGATTTAACCATGCACGTATCAAGAATGAAGACTGTACAGTATAGAGATTCAAGATATCAAGATTGAAGACTCATGAGTATCAAGATTATCAAGAATTCAAGATTTCAATAATAAGTAATTTAGTTTGGAATTTTGTTAAAACTCCTAGAAAAGCACTGGCATCTTAAAATCCAATTTATTCGTGAAATGGAATCCACTTCGACCCTGTTAAAGGGATGAAACCATAAGTAGGATGGAACCCACGAAAATCTAGTGGAACATTGTTTTGTATCCGCTAACCTTCTATTCAAATGTTTTACAAAATTATATCTTGTTTTCAAAATGATTTCAAAACCTTCCTTTTAAAAGAATCAAAAACATCTATCCTGATTTTAAATACTTTTAGCCTCAAAATAAACTTTATTTTCAAAATCAAGTTATCCTTAGTTTTAAACTTTCTTTTAATAATAATATATTTAACTTTTAATATTTATACTTAGATTTAAATATATAATTATAGTAAAATTTTATATATACCAAAATATTATTCTATATATTTGCTTATGTATTTTAACTATAGTTAAGTATATTTATAAAGTTCAAAATAGTTTTAATACAAGATAGAAGTTATTTTCAAAGAAAAGCAAATCACCAAAAACACCTTAGTCATGTCGACATCCTCAAGTACCCCATGTCGACATGGTAGCAGTTTGTTTCAAAAATTTGAATTTCAAAGGAAGTGTCTATTCGTCATATCCTTTCACGAATGGACATGGCTGTTGTCCGACTATAAATAGGGGTAGTTTTGAACGAATTTGTATTCATATTTTCTTTGATTTCACTCCTCTTCATCTTCCATATTTCTTTATACACATTTTACCATTACTCTGCCAAAATCAACACTAAATCTAACTGATCATCTCTGGTTTGACTCTCTATCACTATCTCAACAAGATCTCGGCGCTATTCAGAGTTATAGGCTTCTTTGTAATAAACTAAGTGAGAAAAGGTGTGATTGTAGCTTATGAAATCAACCAAACGAGAAAATGTGTGATTGTAGCCTTGGAAATCAATTGGGTGAACTTGTTGCCCGTGAAATCAAGCATCTCTGCCTAGAGGATTGTGAATCTGGAGTG
This sequence comes from Allium cepa, assembly GCA_030765085.1. NCBI lineage: Eukaryota > Viridiplantae > Streptophyta > Magnoliopsida > Asparagales > Amaryllidaceae > Allium > Allium cepa. The sequence goes on from CM060942.1 coordinate 679,477,193, forward strand.
GTGTACCTCGTGGCCTTGAAATCGAGGGTGTAATTGTACAATTGCTTTTGAAAGGAAATCCGTACTTGTGTGCGGGACTGGATGTAGGGTAACTCCGAACCAGTATAAAATCCAGTGTGTTCTTTCCTTTATTGCTTTTACTTTATTTCTGCATCTGTGTTTGGTTCAGTGATCATATCTGTGTCTGAATATTATATACATTTATGTTCAAATTAACATAAACTTAAAAAGATTTAATAATTCCTTTAAACACTATTCAACCCCCCCTCTAGTGTTAATCCTAGCCTTAAGATTCGTATTCCGCATTTCCCACATTTAAGATCATCGAAAATGAATCAATGGTTTGGGACTTAAGGTTAAAGCAAATCATGCCTTAAGCTTAAACTTTATATACATTCTCTAAATCTTTTTAATTATTTAAGGAGCATTTTACATTAACAGCTTTCAAGTTTAAGTTTGAAATCTCAAAAGTAAAATTCATTTAGCAGTTTTCCTTCAATTTACTAACTTCAATTTAGTTTACTAAAGCCTCAAAACTAAAAATTTATTTAGCATTTATCACATAATGCTACTATTTATTCCAATGGATCCATTCATTTTTCATTTTTTTTCAAAATGATTCAAACATCATTATATTACCAAATAATATACATATTTCACAAAATTTACGTATTTTAAAAGGACACTTAAAAGTTCTATAAATTTCTAAAACAAATTGATGAAATATATACTTTGTTTGTTCTCTAGAGTCACTTCTTTACTTCAAAAATCATTTTGTTCCTCAGCATCTAATCCATATTATTTATTTTCTCTCATTTATATATTTTCTCTCAATACATTTACAATTTGAGATTTTTAAAAGTGATATTTCATTTTGTTATTCATAATATTTGAGTAACATATTATTTTAAACTTAGTTTTAATTTGGAAAACCATACAGTTGCATCTACTACGCTGATATATATATATATATATATATATATATATATATATTCAAACATTATATTATTTTCAAACATTGTATTATTCTCAAAACATTTTCTGCTTTTCACACATTGTATTTTTATTTCAAGATATTGCATTTCTTCTAAAATTATTTTCTTTTTCAATATATATTATTCTTTTTAAATCATTGTGTCAGAATACCTCGTCTTAGTGTTTAGGAATCCCTGTAGATAACGTCGGCCATGCGCATCGACCAGAATTCTTAAATCATTCGACGGACAAGTTAGCACCAAAACAAACTATTGAAACATTTTCAATCACTTGATAAAAATCAAATTCAAAGTAATTAAATCATATGCTCATTTGAATAAAAATATTTAATTTCAAAATTCATATATACACCCAAGTCATGGACCATTAATAACAATAAAAAATTTCACGTATCATCCATAAAATAAATAGCATTTCACAACAATACACGCATTTTCAAACAAATAAACAAAAACAACACCTTCAGCGGAAAGCTATCTATCAATTTTCGCTATGCAACTCTGATCACTGTGGGATCACTTCATTCATATTCAAGCCACGAACATCCACCATTACTAATTTCAACACTACTCGTCGGGCTAACAACTCCTTACTTCACTACCTCCCAACTTTACAAAAAAACAAATACATACTACAGAGGTAGAGATAAGGAATATATATATATAGTAGGAAAAATAACAAGTACGTCCACGGATGATTACCCAAGTAATAATCATATACACATACGATCACCTAACTATAAACAATTATCTATCAAACGCCTACGGAGACAGGGACTCTAAGTCTCATCTAAGTTCAAGACTCGCATCTCCTATACTCTGTATTATTATAAATGATCGGTAGTTGGCAACACAAGCCAAAGAAGGATATGGTGATTGATCATACTTTGGACACGGCAGTAGGTATAACCGAAACTCACGGTCTTTTGTGTGTATATAAGTATATGTCTACATCACACATAAGAACCAGATAGGAGACTGACGGACACACCTGCTTCAGGAGACTACACACGTGATTGGTGGATACAACACAAATATTCGACCAATACGGCTCCAGTAGTCTTGGTTACCTCGACGAATGTCGTGACTCTTATCCATCGCTTGTCATAAACATGCTACAGGACTACGCTCTGCATTGGTCATGATCCTACATGTGCCCCCAAATGGTAACGAACTACTGGCCTAGGTGATACAGATGGGCTACACATTGCCAACACACTGCTATATAGATTACCGATACATGACTATGGTGTCACAGATCTAGGGTGTAACCATCGCGATCAGGCCGCTAGGACAAATACTAACCAATTTGGTACGACTATCTCAATATAAAGAATGTCATACAATGAATTAACAAATACTAAATATATATATATATATATATATATATATATATATATATATATATATAATAGCTGACGCACGGCTATATTTGCGTGCAGACACACAACATGATATTTAATAAATCCCCATATAAGTGTCATCCACAAGCAAAGAATAACAAAATAAATAACAACGGCATCCTATAGGACCGCATATTACTAGTTCATTTATACAGTGCTCACACATTACACTCGCTTCTTCAATATTCTATGCAACGAGTCCAAAAAAACTAGAGAAAAATTATCGAAAGTACCATACCAGACGTATTATAACTCCTTTTATTTAGATTCCTCGCTACATGGAATAAATTTCATCACAAAATCATATAAAAAGATGTCATCACCGTATCATTCCAAATCACGAAACAAATCAATGTCAATGGTGATTCATTCATATGTTTATTCAAAATCTCACTTTAAATAGAAGATAAACAATCAAAATATTCAAACTTCTCAAATCAATTTTTATACTCAGAAAACAATAAAAACCTTTACTATGCTTATATATAAGGAATAATATATTCACCTTGTTTATTCAATTCCAATATGAGATTCAATTACTAAAATTTATCTCCAAATCCTTTTGTTACATATTTTCCCAAAATTTCCAAAATTACTTACAAATCATAACTAACTACACAAAATAATATAATTTTTTTATAACAAAATAATACATTAAGATAAATTTATAAACCACTAAGAATGATTATTTTTATTTCAAACTATAACTTATAATTCAAACCTTCACTATATATCCAAAATCTCAAATAGCTCATATTGAAAATCATGTAATATCGCTTTAAATTTATCTAATACTCTTCTATGTATTTCAAAATAAATTTATAAGTTATAGAATAAATTATATCTATTTTAAACCATAGAATATAATTCAAAATCTTTGCTTTATACTCTAAAAGTCGGAATAAAATATTTCCATTTTCAAAATGACTTTTATATCTAAATTTTTTTGCTACAAATCAGTTTATTTCTCATTCACTTTTATTTATATATATATACTTCAATTTAATTTTTTTTAAACATTAAACTAGTTTATCGAAGCTTTCAAAAATATTATAAAACTAGAAAATCAATGCAACGTCCAAAATTATAATTTATGGAGCAAAATTCTCTAAAATCATCAAAATGCATTTTATCGTTGGCCCAAATTGAAGTACATCAAAAGTTGTCCATTCAAACAATGCATGCATAACATAAATAAATTGCATAAATTAAATGCAAACGGATGGCATCTCCTTTGCATTTTAAATAACCCAGCATACATAAAACTCACAATCAATCCAAACCACATCCAATATTCAAAACAAAAATTTCATCCAAACAATTACATTAATATTCATACTCTCCTTAACAAAGGAATTCGATTTATCATCGGGATAAATATATAAAACGAGCAAGGAAAATATGGATATAATTGTGAGTGAAAACAACTCATTGAAAATTCTAAGCCAAGCATTTACTATTTCCGTCAGTTTCATGCCCAAGCTGTTACCATCTCCACTCCTGCCAGCAACATGCCTTCGCCACTTGAAGCTACCTCATCTACCGAGCTCACTATTATTGCTTCTAATCGATCACAAGCCTCCTCGTGTAGCCAACACCCCTTTCCCTTGACGCCAATAACCTCGACCAAACATTTGTGAATCTCGGCATCATCGCGCGTTAACCCTAATCGCTGCCACCAACCTCCCTACGTAAATGCTCATCATGACCCCCACATTGCCATCGTGAGCGTTTCTACCAGGTCGCATGACTTCAACTGCTTGCCATGCATGCAACAACCTTTGTACATGATATCCAGCCACCATGCCTCACTCCTAACGCCGTTAACTTACTGAACTCCAGCACCTTTTCATGCACTGTTTTTTTAAGTCACGATTTTGAATTTGGGGTTCTAGGACTCGAAAATGAAAGGAAAGTCTGGCTTTGATTCATGTAGGAAAGGGAGAAGAACGTTCTAGAGAGGAAGGTTGGCTGAATTGTATTTGGGCTTGTTTAAATTAGTTAATCTAATTTCCTTTTTATATAACTCAATTATTTATTTGTAAATAAATTACGATCTAGTTTGAATTGATTTGCATTTCATTCTACACAATATATTTTGATAATCGAACAATTTCATCCATTTCAATACTCGTTTATTTTTATTTAACTATTCATTGTACTATCACAAAATAAATTTATTTCTCAACAATTTCAATTATATAAATATTCACTTTGAAAAATAATAATTTTCAAATATTGAATTCAAACAATTAAATTTCTATTGAATTTGCATATTATTACAGCGTAGAAAGCATGGTTGTTACACCTCTGGTAAAAGACTTCTGGCTTAGGTGACACGGAGATGAATGCATGTAGCAAGGGCGTACGACTATTTAATATAATAGTCATGGATTCGAGGCGTGACCCCACAATCAGGATGCCAAAGTGGTTGGCCTAATCTGGCTCACTCACGCATCATTAAGGAAGTTAGACGATGATAAACAAACAGGTACTACATATATATAAATTAGATGACGCACAACCATTTAATTAACGAAACATGGCAATAAGCACGCAACCGTATAAATAAGCTGACACGACAATAGACATGAATCCTAACTCACCGCAGCAAGCCCCTCATCATAGCTCATCCTGCTTATCCCTGTATATGTGTCATTCACGAGCAAAGAATAACCAAATAAATAGCATAACGGCATCCCATACCACCATGTACTAGTCGATTGTTTATTCACTGCTCATAAACTACATTTAGTCTCCATAATATTCTATAATGTAAGTCATAGAAGTAACTGGATAAGATTATCAAATGTCCCATATTAAATGGTATTATTAATCCAGACCTACTCACAAAATTATTATATACAATGAGCCCAATGAATGACCGAAGAAATATTACCGAAAGTCTCATACCTGACGGTATTATAACTCTGTTTATTCAGATTCCTCATCATATAGAAATAAAATCATCGACAACATTTAAATAATTTTGGAGAAGAGATTTTGATTCAAATAAACAAATAAAATAACACTTTTCTAATTATTTGCATATTCCAGATGTAGTAAAAATTCGAAAGCATTGATATATAAATATTACATACAAGTTTTTATTCGATACGAAAAATAATCATTATATATTTCTATTGCAATACACTATTTTTAAAATTATATATATATATATATTTAGTATAAAGTATAAGATTGTTTTCGTGTATATATATATATTACTTATATTTTATATAATTTATTTATATACCATTATTACTACTATTTTTCCAAACAGCTGTAAAAACATGCATACGGTCGATCGCGCGGTAGACTGATTGATGGTCGACCAGTGAACCCAACATGTTCACGAATTCCTAAAGCCTAATTTGATATATTTTGCCTACTTATCCGCATTTTCCTTGTTATTCTCTCCTCTATTTCAATGCACGTAGCATTATTCATCCGTACATCATACCAAGCAAGCACACACACATACACACATCTATGTATGTGTGTGTATGTATGTGTGTGTGTGTGTACGTATGTATGTGTTAATTTATAGGATTTAAACATGGATTTTATGAGTAAAATTACTCACCTTGATAATATCTTGGCTAATAAGCTTCTTGCTTCCACCACCTACCTTAATTGCAAACTTCCAATAACTCAAGCCTTGATTAAAAAGCAATCTTCTTCATGACAAATGGTATAGTATGATGTTGAGAGTATTATATATCAATTAGAGAATTCAAAGGTTTTTATTTCATTTTATTTTCGATTTATGAAAGAAGATGGATGATGGATTTCGTAGTCTTTTCATTTTCTCCCTTTAGGAGAAGATGCATCTCTCAATGAATAATGTGAAGGAAGCCAACATAAATACATTTTCTTGATAAATCAAGAGTTTTATAGGCTTTGGAAAACTTAGATAATAAAACATAGGTTTAGGTTTAAGTTTATGGGCTTGGGCTTTATGTAGATTTGTGACAGCCCATGTTTTAAGCAAGCATATAAAGATTTAAAATATTTTATAAAAAAACACTTAGTTAAAAATACTATTTTTCTGGAAATACTTGTGTGTGAGTGAGTGTGCATGCTCTTGTGCATGTGCACACTGATCCAGCACCTTATATGAGCTAGGCAATTTAGGAAGTTAAAGGCCTTGTAGATAAATGAAAAGTAAATGAGTGCATGACATGTTAGTATGTGCACATTAGCCTAATTACCATGCATAAGTAACTTAGGCAGTTTTAGCCCTAATCTCTACAGATTAAGTATGAGCATAGTTTCATGCGTGGGTAAAAATACATTAGCATAAGACATACACAATATTTGGTTGACACATACATATTTGATTAAGACTAGAAAAGACAAAAACCATGTCCAGGCCAAAGTCATGCATATAGTGTCTGTGAAGGAATTTGCCAAAAATGGCCAAGACAAGGAAAAGGATGAAACGGTGGGAAAGGAAAGTGGAGAGGGTGGATTGTTGGGTGAAGCCAGGACTGGGTGATGGGATTTCTGGTGAAAACAAATTACTTAACTGACCTCAAAACCCTAGCAGCTCCCCTATATACAAACCACCATCTCCTACGGCTGCATGTTAGAAACCAGAAAATAAAACATAAAAATAAACAGGCAGCAATTTAGAAAATCCATGGCAGAACTGAACCAAGACATGGGAAGGAGAACTTTGGTGAGTAAACCCTCACTTGGCAAGGCATTAAGACCTATGAAAGGCAGCCATATACCCTTTAGTTTGTTTTGACTTCTGTTTGATGCTTTGTATGCATTCTCAGTTTAATGATTTTCTGTTGTTTCTTAGATTATGTGATCTGCATTGCTTTGCTGTCACCAAACCTATGCTTGTTTATACATGATAATTTATTGATGCAATAATAACTTATTTTGATATGTTTATGAACTTGAGGAATATCTTTAGTTAAAGCAAGGATTAATAAGAAAAGTTGGGTGTAAGGCAGTAAGAGAAAGAGGTTCTTTGGCTTATGTCTTGCAGCTGAAGGAGATGATTAGGGTGCAATGAGATTTTCATGTGCCGAGCCTTAATCCATCATTAAGTGTTCTCTGGAAATAGGGTTGGGTAACAAGTAAACACACTTTAATGTGTGGATTGACTGTGAGAACCATATTGCTGGAAAACCATAGTAGCAATTCACTCTCTGAAAATTATTTAATCTATGCTTTAGCCAAGGATATGTCTCTGTGTGAAACTAAATTGAAGTGTATACAAGTACCACTGACTAGTTGTTGAATACATGAATGAATGAATGATTGGCTGTTGTATGAGATCTGATAGCATACATTATTTATGTGTACAATAGTTTTGGGGATTGACACTGCATAAACAATTTGGAGTCAGAGGAAAAACTTAATAATCAAACTAAGGATGTGGGTCACCTCTATCAGGTTGGGTATGACATAGTGGTTGGCTTGCATCAAGGTTGGGGTGTGAGTTTGCACATGGCATGTTTATGCCCAAATAGCTATAGTGCACTGGAAATTTGGCAGTAGTTCCAGGCAGTGTGCACCAGTGCAACCATGAATGTAATACTGGACCCTAAAATAACGTGAAATTATCATACATGCAAGGGTAAATAGGCTAGAAGTATGTGGGAATCCTAACATGTAAATTAAGGATTGATACTTTAGCTCAATACCATGAATACTGTATGTGCATGTTTGTGCATGCCTGTGCATGCTTGTGTGAATTGTATGATGGCTGTTATGATTTTCTGGACTAAAAGTTTCTGATGATAAGTTAGCCTAAGATTGCACACGTGATATTAACAGTACACAACACCTACCATTGGCACAACACTTTGTAATTTGAACATGAGAAAGTGATTTGTTAAACATGAGTAAAACACTGTACCTCTGAAAAACAGAAAGGCAAAAATGGAACATATTTCATTAATCTTTATGCATTATCAAGTGATTTTACTTACATCAGACTTCAGTCTGACCTGTTTGTTGCTTGCATCAAATGGGTGCTTCATATGTATTATGGAGCAGGTCAGGAGATGTCTGTAGGGAAAGAGGAAGCTAAGTAGTAAGATGCAGATGTGTGATGCTAAGAAGAATTTGTTAATTAACTAAACTATGATTTTGTAGCAGCATGCCTATTTATATTTTATTTTTAACTGTAAAACTTCTCTGTAATAATACTTGAATTGTGTTGGAACTCTGATTGTGATGTATGAATGATTTAAAGTCTACTAAGTTATAGAACCATTCTCAGTGGAAAAGATAAGAGTATTTAGCTTCATGTTATAACCTGTAAGCATGTAATTTCAGGAATTAAGTACTGTAACTGATAGTATAATTAAAACTCATGTGTAACAAGCAATGTATACATATGTAATAGACTGTTTTAGATGCTAAAACTTATTTACAAATTAACTGTAAATACTAAGAAGTGAGAATAAACACATAGGCAGGAAATTTGAAAACATAGAAAAGTAAGAACCCAGATTTACATGAGTTTGATGTTTAAACGAACGAGAAAATCTAGGAGATTATGGAAAGACAGTATAGGGGTCTAACTTAATCAAGCTGGCCAACTCACAAATTCAGACAGAGAAAATGGCAGTTGTACATGTTTATGTGAACACAGATGCACAGAAGCATGCACAACCTTCTGCTTTGTAAATTTGAGAAATAATATTACAAAAGCTTAAAATGTCATCGGTAAATTTTCATGTTTTATTAAATATACAACTGTTAGACACAAGCATAAGCAAACAAGAATTTGTTAACAAATCTGCACAAAGATTCAGATGGGGGAGGTTTTCCCAACACTTTGTACTGTGGCTAAATCATCAGTTTGAGTTTTAATAAATTAGATTATTCTTTACCTGAAAACTCTGATACTAGAATTAAAATGATTTGTATGTCCATATATATATATATATACACACAAATAGCTTTACAAGAAGTATATCAATATTTCTATATTGATCAGATGGGATCTTGGGAAGAATCAAAAGAAGAAAAATAAGAAAAAAAAATTTGTAAGACAAGTTGGTCCTGAAAGTAAGTAACCCTGGATTTAGCATAAACTAAATTGAGCCATTCAAATACTATGGCAAATTAGGGAGGGTTGCTCACAAGATTGCTAAAACAAAACAATCCCTTCTTCTTTTCTTTTACAAACTATTTATCATTCAATTCAAATCGTTGTTGGTTCTCAATTAAAAATTATATTTATGTTGCATAAGCAAATAACATAACATTATGGAAATTTATACAATTTATTCCCCATAAATTCTTTTATTTTAATTATTTAATTTAAAACTTCATAATCAGCCCGCTTTTGTTAATTATTTATTTATTAGTTCAAATCAATTTCAATTTCCAATTTTAAAATTATTTTATACTTAAGTCAATATCATTCATTCATTATATAATTTTATTGTTAGTACCATAAATGGCACAAACACTTAATAGATTATGGAGAATAAAATGTGATGAAAAGTAAATCAATATAAGAGAGAGCACCACACATTATAGTGGTTCGACTTATCGTTGCCTATGTCCACTTGAGATTTTATTGATGATATCTCTATTTTACAACTGTTTTTCATATCAATCGGTACCACTCCAATTACAGGAAATATATGTAAAATTGTTAGAGAGATAAAAAATCCTCCAAATGATGCCCCTCCATGCCTATTTACAGTTGTAGGTCACCGGGAAAATCTCTAGGATGTCTTCCTCAACATTCATCATGATGTAGCAGCAATTATACTAGAGAAGATGTAGCCTTGTCAGCAAACAACTATGGATCAGTATCGATTCATAAGCATGGATCGATACTATCCATAATAGGAACTTATGAATGGTTCTGGCTACCTCGATCGAAGTGATATATCATTAGTTTCATGTTTCTTGACTTGTTTGTATGGTTAAGAGCATGTTTCTTGGCCAATGGGATGGATCGTTGGAGGAGTTAAGTTGTTAATTCCTTATGCTTGAGCTATTTAATATCAAATGGCATGCGAATGACCCATGGGGTTAGGAATAGACTTCTAATATCAGTACTTGGTTGTAGAAGGAAAATGGGATGAATTTAGAAAGATTCTATGGATCAGTATCGATCCATAGCTATGGATCGGGATTTTATTCTTTTGGAGTAGCTTTGCCTTTGACTTGTAGTCTTGATTATACTTGGTTTCTAGACTTTACGGTTATCTCTCGGGCCATCTACCTTGATAGCTTTGAAGTTCTGTTAGTCAAGTCAATCTAAAGACCGCATGGTCAAAAGGCTAGATAACACTTGTTCCATAAAGTGCATCTTGTTGCAAACATGATGTGCTTTGAATCGAGACAAGTTGTGATTGTCATATAGGGTTTCAATCTATGTTTCAAATAATTGGTGTCCTTTCTTGTGATCTTTTTGGTGAATTTTTGTGTTTATAACCATTCATTATGACGCTTCACTAGCATTTGAAACTATAAACAGGTGCATGGTCTAAATATTTGTCATTCCGAACTCGATTGTTTTGAACTGATTTATATTTTGGACGTTTCAAATTTTGAATCTACCTTTATTTGGTTTCCAGTTATTAAATGCTGAAATATGCACACTCACATATATGCTTCGATTTTCCATCATGCCCTGGTTCTATGAATATATTTGCTCCTGTGAGGCACCAGATACATATGTATATGCTCATATTTATATGTATGATAATTTTTATTTTCGAACGTATATCGATCGGTACCAATCCATAGGCATGGATCAGCATCGAACCATAGCCATAAAAATAGGCAAGTTTTCTGCCTATTCTCTTGGATTAGTGGCTATATAATTGGGTTATTTCATTCTTTCTCTTTACTTTATTTTTTATAGCCGAGTCAAAGCTTTGCTCCGCCATTAAAAAAATTCATCTTCCTCGAACCTAATTTTTACTCCGCCATTGCATGATTCTCCGATCGCCGCCATCACCCAGACCTCAATCGAAACCTTCAATGAACCATCAGCCTTCCGTACTTAGACCCGAACAATCAAACCTGAGCTATATTGAATCGAAGTTTGGTGAGGCCCACGATTTCAACTCACGTTCGATTTATCCTTCCAGATATGAGCATGTTAAGGTGGGTGGTGACGTTGGAGATGAACGCCGACGAGGATGGATTGCTTTGAGGACAAATGGCCATGCTTAAGGGTAGGGCTCCAATTTGCCATGGCTGAAATTTCCTCAAGGGCTATGGTTTGGTACCGAACCTGCCCTTGGGATTTTCTTCCTTGGTCAATTTTTGAGAAATCAAAGCATATCCACTTGGAACCAAAACCCTTGGATGAAATCTCTTGAATTCATGACATCTTTAATGCATAGATGATGACTCGAAACATGATGAGACGGTCAGCGATGATGGTCAGTATGGATATACTCCAGATTTCTAAATGAACTATTGCACAATATCGAAAATCAGCACTACACGACACAACATAGCACAACACTGCACTAGATTTTCCGAGCGTCTCTCTACTCAAGCTGTAGGTCCATCAACTTTCAGATATGCCGAGTTAGATACCGTGTCAAGCTCAACTGTGGCTCATTCTGCACAGCAAACTCTGGTGCAGTATGCACCACAACTATAAAATCTTCAAGTAAAACAACAAGATTCGGAAGTTCCAATGGAAACGGTCCAGAAGTTGGACCTTCTCCAGATACTCTTGACGATGAAGTCATACTAGACAATCCCGTCAATTCACCTGCTACCAAAATCAACGAGGGGTCACTTAGGAGAATCTGTAAGAAGTATGGAATCCCATTTGAAGATGTATTAGTTCCGACATGCCATCAGAGAGCACACCATCCACCAGATGGATATACAACATGTAATAGGTATATGTGCTTAGCAGGATGCATCCCATCATTTAATCAGTACATCTAACAAGTTCTACATTTCATGCAACTAGCTCCGTCCCAGCTTCATATAGATAGTTATGCTTTCCTCCATATCATGTTCCTTATATTTACTTGCCACTTTGACCGAGTCTTGGAAACCAAGAGATCATATATTTGTTCAACTTTATGCATCGCAAGGGAAGTCCTTCACTTCACTTTCTAGAGACTTCAGGAGGTTGTCGGACCATAGTCAGTACTTGGAATAAACTGAGCTATTTAGGGAGGAATTCTTCTTTGTTCGCTATCCTCCTAGGTTTGCTCAGTGATGGAAATCTCTAGTAGGTTCCACTCTGGCCTTTATCATGCGGTTTATACCCAAAACTATCACTTCTGAATGTCTTTTTCATTCTTTACAGATGTACTGAGTAGGCCTTCCAATGCAACTTTAGTAAAGACTGTTAGATAATTCCATCTAACCTCGAAGGAAGAGAATGAGACCATGATGTTGCTCGACAATGAAAATCAACATTCTTATAACTTGTTGGAATTTAATCGCAGTGCTAGTGCTACTCTGAAGGATAGTGACAATGGTGAGGATGATTGTTCATATGAAGGTGATGGATATCACTCACTCATACCCCTAGTTCAAAGTCCGTTGATCGAGACTTGCCATGTACAAGAGCACATTGAAGAGGGTGAAATCAGGAATGAAGGTAAAGGAGCGGTAGAACATGGTGAAGAGGGTGAAGGTGACGATGATCAACAACCTCTTCAGAGGAGGATTCTTAAGACTAATCTTCCTAAAAAAGGACTCTGACTTTGCCTTCACCGGCTACTTCTACATTTGAGACTCATGTACAGACTTCGGAGGACCCTTTTGCTGGTCTTGGGCCAATTCCAAATGTAATCGACTCCTTTGGCCTTATAAATATAAGTATTGTGGATGTTGGGTCCCCTTATTCTCCTCCAAGAGGGCGTGTCTTCTACCAAAGTAGGGGAGATTACTCCTATCAGCAAAATTCAAACACATGGTTCATTGAGGGTACACTATGACACTTGTATGCGCATACACATGCATTATACTTTGCACAGTTCATGTAGTGCTCTTGTCTTGTAAAAGCTGATTTATCTTCGCTTTACTCCAAGTTTCCATGGAGCAATGTGGATTAGATGAGATTTCCAGGATCAAATAGGATATCAGCCAAGGCACAAACCAACTGCAAGACCTCACAAGCCCAGTCATGGTTATGATTCTAACCGGTGTTCATGCTACAATCGTGGAGGCAGAGAGAAAGATAACAAGCCACATGATTCATCGTCCAGGCTTTAATCTAGATCCAGGTCTCCTTAATCTAGAGGTTTGGAAAAATAGTATAGTCGTTGAGACAATTTCCTTCGTGATGACCCTTCTCGTGCTTCTCTCCCTACCTAGCAGCCAACGCCGTCTCACACTTCTCAACAATCCCATCATCCATCGAAATTCGCTTCTTTTGAATCCTCTTAGTGTAGATCTGATAAGGCGCCTATTGAGAAACTAGTTGAATAGCCTATCATTGAAAAAGAACAGCTGATCGATTCAAATCGTCAAAATGCCAAATTACAGCATCATTTTTTGTAGATAAATTTCGAAGCCTACAAGTTCGTTCCGAACTTAAAAGATATTCCTGCATACATAAAGGATGAAACAGTTACATACATCGATGATGTGTATGATCTGTATTTTACTTGAAGGAGGCTGGCAGAGGTAATCTTGGAATATTTTGAGAATCAAGAGGTTTAGATCGCAGGAATAAAGCTTATTTTGAACCAAAATGACGAGATTGTTGCTCTTCTCTTCCAAGAAGTTGCTGAGTTAAAGAAAGCAAAGGAGGATGCTGATCAAAAGGTCAAGGAGTTACACGCTACAATCGAGCAAGAAAGAAAGATTCATATAATTATAGGGACCTACTCAAAGCAAGTGAACTTATCTTGCATCTAGGGTTGGAAGATACAGTTCAGAGAGATCAAGCTGAAGGCTCCAGCTCACTCCTCAGGATATCATGACAGGTCTCACTTCCAGGCCTCCAGCTACCTCTGCTACTTCATCGGACCCAAAGTGTAATCCAGATATGCTGTAGCTTCTCAAGCCCAACACGCTATCTCCTATCCTGGAGGGAAACTCGGATGGTATGCCTGCCCACACGGAGTTTCTATCAAGCAGAGGTATATCGTTGACCTCATCTGTATTCAAGAAGGCACACATGACACCGGTCGATGTCATTAATCTCTCCTTTCATCTTCACAAATTATAGGTCAACTTGTGATTTCTAGTTTTTCGAAGGAAAGCACCCAACTGGGTTAACAAGCAGTAATGACCAATTCAATGGTCGTAACTATCTCCACAAAATTTGAGCATTCCAGTTAGTTACACTCTCGGTCTCGGTGCACAGAAGATCCAAGCTCTAGATGAAGAAGGGACCGGTAAGCTTCAAGAGATTCAGGTCGATGGGGATGTTTTAATGACAGCGACATTAGGACATATTATAAAGCCCACCATGTTGGAGCTTCACGATAAACAAGTCCTTGATGCTAGCAAAATCAAGCAAGAGCCGGCTGACTCCTTCCCTCTTCCGTTATCCATCGCATCTTCCAATGATCCTATTTTCATCTCGGTCACGCTATCTATGGCCAAAAGCACTCAGAGCGTGTCCATCACTTCATCACAAAGTACTCTAGTAAGGGGTCGAGGAAGTGGGGAACGAGGACGTAAGAGAAAGAATGAATGATCGGGCAGACAATCTTCCGGTGATGGGAAGAAAGGAAAAAAGAACAAGCGGAAGAAAGGAAAAAAGCACAAGTCGAAGAAATAATCGTTCACCTCCTTCATGTTTTTTCTTGCATAGAAGTACCTAGCACTTTTGGTTTATTGTTTTTTCGACTGATGTTTTGCGGATACGGCCCCCGCTTTTACTTTTCAGCTTGGATGTTAATAACACTTGTACTTGTTTTGGATGTGAATAAAAAGGCTTTTTGTTTCTTTCAAGTCTTATTTGAATTTTTCCTACCATTTTGAGAAGTGCGCTTTGCATTCAATGTGTTTGTGATCCACTTCTCATTATCTTCATCGAACTAAGTCTTTTGTCCATTTCAATGCTTGTCAATTAAGAATGATCTCCGAGATGTCTATCCGCATACAACTATGTTCAACTTTGAAACTTGGTCAAATTACAATTACTTTAATGGTTAGCTCTACACCACTTTTGAGGGTGTTTCGGGTGCGATCGTGCCTATCTTTGGGCATCAATCTAAGTTCATAAATAAGATCCCGTCTTTCTTCGGACCCGAACCGTTCAACCTGCTAATCTATGCAGGGTGTGAATGCTCTGTCAAACTTTGGGCTTGAGAAATAGAGGCGAACTGTCTCGTTTAACCTTTGAACATTTATACTCCTACCCCAAAGTTGCAAGTTAAAGGAGTTGTTCATCATCTCTCCGAACGCCAAATGTGGTTTGGCTTCATTTGTCCAATCATGGACTGTAGAAGCTTAGTGTAACGACCTAGAATTTTAGTCATTTGTAATTCATTTATTTAATTGATTTTAAATATTTACAAGTTAATTTTCTAAGCTAAATAAATTATATTTCGAATATCTTATTTAATTATATAATTAAATTATTAATTTAATATTTGAAATTACTAAAATAACTAGAAATTGGTTTTAATATGAATAAAAATGATTTATAAAGTTGTATTAAATTCTATTTGAATTAGAATGATGTTAGAGAACTTTTGAAATTGAATTGAAAGTTAAATTATAGAAATTGAATATTTTAATATTTAATCAACGTGTAAAAATAGTCATTTTTCATACAGTCTCGGATTTCGATGAAACCTGTTTTATTAGATCCGTAATACTATATTATTGTAAGATTTCAAATTTCGTGTCAATCGGATTTACGGTTGAGTCGAGGCAAGCTAAAACGTGTAGAAATTTGTTTAAGTGAATTTTAAATTTAAATAAGTCGATTCGAAAACCTATCTTCCAAATATGATTGAATTGGCTCCCAACATATATTCCATTGTGTTCAGAATAGGGCCAAAACATTATATATGCCAGGCGGCACGCTTCGTTTCGAGTTCGGAAATTTTTCGTGTGAATAGTGTCGTAAGATTTTCTATAAAAGGACAAACAATTTTCACTTTTTCACAAAACCCTAATAGCAACTAGGGCGAGCCCCCACTAAAATTTCTAATGGCCGAGAATGCTCGATGCTTCCTCTTCGTTTTTCTTCAAATCCATCAGTCTATTCAAGAAACTTCCAACTATAAAGTTGAAGAGCACGTCAAGATCTTCTATATCAACGACGAAGATCGAAAATCAAGCAAAGGATCGTCGGGAAATCTCGTTTATTAGCCAGCGATTTGCGCACATGTTTCGAGCGACATAGGCAACCGAGTTCAACATCATCGTGGTTGAAGGAGGAGCTTGCAAAGGGCATTCAAATGATGGCCTCTGATCAATGTTTAGATCAACGAGGGTGGCACGATAATTTGAAGTAGGTGGGCGGCTAGATGGGTTCTTTGATCAGTTCGAAATGAGGATGGTGGAAGAAAATTTGATCGACCCTGATATGATCAAAATAAAATCGAGCCGCCGAGATTTGATCGAGGTTAAAAGTAAAAGAAAATTGTGAATTAATTTATATTATAAATTGTATAAGCTTTAAAATATCGTAACTTCTTCATGCGAGGTCCATTTTTGATGAAACAAGTTGCATTGGGTCCGTATTGACAAGGCACCCAATCAGTCAGGGAAGAGTCCGGGTATGACCAGAGAAATGTTACATGTGACAATTTTGGGTAAAATTAAACGGCTGTTTAATTCTATTCGAAATAAAACACTGCAACTGCTATTGGAACCAAAATGAGTACAACTCACCCTTTTTGACTCACTGATATTTTTATATAAGTGAGAATAAATTTATTGTATGATGATTGGTGATTGTTTAGATGATATATGATATATTGATTGGTATTTGGATATATACATGCCTATTGGAGCAGATGAGACCCCATACATTCCTCTGTATGAGCGGGCGACCCTTTGTACACGCGTCTGGATCGAAGCTGACATTGTACACGTATTCTAATATGTATATTTGTTGCAGATGACAGGTTGGCGGGATCCAATTGGATTCCTCACCACTGTTGATTTATTAGAGATATTGATATATATGCTGTTATCATGTGATATTTGATGTTTTGGATGTCGTGATTGATGTATTTAGTGCTGTTGCAGCATTGTGCCTATTTTTGATAATTTAAAAATAATAGATTGATGATTTCAAACTGAAAGGGATTTTAAAATGATTTTGAAAATAGATGTTTTACTGATTTTCGAATTGGTTAAAGAAATGGATTTATTTTAAATAAATAAATGTTATAATTTTTATGTTATAAAAATTATGTTTTTTGTGAAATATACTTAAGCATGATTTTTTGAGTTATATAAGTTTCAATAACTATCTGTAAATTATTACAAGAATAAGTTTATTTATATCGAGATTTTTGAATTATTATAAATGGTATGTATATAAGATTTATAAAATGGATATTTTATAAATCAAAATAATGGGATTATAAAGGAGTTTTATAAATGTTAAAATAAAGTTGTAAGTGAATCTTACAAGTGAATAAGATTTATAATTTGTGAAGTTATAAATGAATGAATTTGTAAACAAATGATTTATAAGTGAATTAACTTATAATTTGGATTTTGGGATATAAATAAGGGATAAACGGAATCGGTTAATTAGGGTATTTATAAATGGAAATTTTTACAAAATAATACATGTGAATTTATAAATATTATCTAACAAATCCATAATCAATTGAATTTGATAAGTTAAAATATGGAAGTTTATTAAAGGTACTATATCCATGATTTTGAACAGTGGATAATCCTTCAAAATTAAGTGTGTAAATGCAATGTATTTGGTTGGAATTATATCCACGATTTTAGACAGTGGATAATCCTTTAATAAATCATGTAGAAGTAATGAATTTGGTAAAGGAGACATATTCATGATTTTGGATAGTGGATTATCCTTTATTGAATGTGTAGAAATGTTGGATTTGGTAAATTGACTATATTCACGATTTTGGACAGTGAATAATCTATTAATAAAAGGGATATTTTTGGGAAGTGATCTTTTAAATAAAGTTAAATGATTTGAAAATATTTTAAAGTGTGTTAAGTATCGAAACCATAGATTTCAACATTCATTTTTGAAATTGACATTTTCGAGAAGTACAGGAAATGATGGACTATAACAATGTTGTTATAGTAAATGATTTTCGAAAGAAAATGTTTTGTACAGTATATGGGATTTATATATCTATCTAATTTTCGAATCTCTATGCTAGTGATTTTGGGTTGTCGTAACGTTGTTTTACGCAACATTCGTTTTGACTCAAATGAAATTTTTTAAGTGAATGTTTTCCTTAAAAGAATAAAATATATACTTAATCGTGATTCAAGTATATGTAATATTTTCCACGTGTTGAAAATAAATTAAACTGTGAATTACTTATTTCTAAATAAGTATGGAAATGTTTTCCAATATTGAAATATTGAAATGGTTTTGAGAATATATCTTTTTAAAGGATAATTTGTAGTGAATACTTGGAAAGTGATTTGATCAATAAAAGATTAATTAAATTGGCCTAGTGATTGCTTATGGTGCTAGATATTTGTTTGTTTGCTTCGATAGTTAAATAACTGACTATCAAACTTGGCCATTTTAGTTCCTCGACTTGATGTGGCAACTATTTAATCATACATTAAGTACGTTGCCTTCTGTATAGCCTTGATTATAATTTGTGTTGAGGATGTTGATTCGTATAGTTCGGAATATTACTCTAATCTATCGAGCTTCCTTCTGGGCCCAAAGGATAGCAAGTTGAAAGTTGGAGATGTGATAAGTCTATGAACCTTACTTTATGTGTGAGGTTGAGAAACGCTTTTGCATTGTTGGTGCGAAGAGAACGGGATCGGATTTATCTGAAAACCACTTCGGACCGATGTAAATTTTTTTGATTTATGATTATTGTACAATGGTTTTTACAAACGTACATCAATGGTGGCGGAGAAGGCAACTTCTCTTAGCTTAACACCTTCCTTGAGATGTATGAGCTTAAGGATTGTATTTTTTTGGAAGGCAATTAGTAGTGGCATTCTAAGTGATGTGATTGTGATTTTTGAAAGGTAATCGTTACCTCTGGCCTTATCAACCGGAAATGACCAAAACAGAGTTAGATGCAGCAGGGCTAAGTGGGTCGCTCCCATTAGGATATGATCATCCTCTTCTAGATATATCTTTACACGCTATGATGTCATGTATCTGATTATTGTGGTTTTTATGCTAGAGAGCCCTCGATAAAGGTCGGTAACGACCGGAGGATGGCATATTCGATACTATCTAGTTATAGAGGTGGGCCGGTCTTGTGTTGGTAGAGGCAAAATGTTCTGTGCCTCGGGACATCCATCTAGAGGTGTACCCCTCCGGAAGGTAGTCCATTTACCTGGTCATTTGTATAGAAATCCAAACTCCACTACGTATCTTCCATTTTATTTGTAGAGCCTAGTATGTTGGAATTTTATAATGGTAACAATTTCGGCTATTTTGAATATTATTTGTATACTCGATACTATCATAATAAGAGAGGATTTGATATGAAATTTTTAGTTATCATAAGGTAAATACAGGTCCGTGTTTATGTGTGAACTTGTCTTACGAGATACTTTTGTTTTGACAAAAGAAAAGTTTGGTAATTTAATAAATTCAGTTGAGTGTGTTTCTCACGCTGGTTTACCAAACAGATTTGGGTGTTCTTCCTTTTCAATGTGTGGGTCAGACCGAGTATATTTACAGGTTTAGATTAGTGCTTTTGGAGCTTCAACATGAGAGCCGGAGATCTTCATTTTCATATACACGTATCCGTTTTGACTATTGATTATCTGTTGTGCTTAGTTGTTTTTTATATTATTAGCAATTGTGAGGATAGGTTATTATAACTGTCCAGGCTGATAACTATTGATTGATTGTTGAACTCTAATTTATGTATGTATATATACAGTTTCTGTTTTATAAAGATCATTGATACGATATTATATGTTTTCCGCTACGATGTGGGATTTTGTATTGTTCTGTTTGGTTCTATCTTCTCTCTCTCTTCTTCTCTCTTATTTTATTTCTCTTGAATTTTCGTTAGTCTATGCTTTTTGGGTTGGACATGTATGAATTATTGTCGATTCAAAGGGTATGGATTTGCGGATCGTCACATTTAGTTGGCACTACCTCTGGGTACCTGCATACCTGCATTTTGCACATGCAAGTTTATTTAATCATAACACCATTTACAGCGTAGAATCGAGTACAGACAAATTTATGAGCTCGGAAGTAATTGCCTTTATAAATGACAAAAATTGTAGATTTAGTTTGGTTACATGGAAAGTATGCACAAATTTGCATTCAAGCGAAATAGCATTGTAATTGTTCGCAATCCATGCCCACGGGAGTGCAATCCCATCATCCAATCATTTCAATAGAACATGAGGTTTCCCTAAATGATCCACCAGAGCTTGGAATGCATCTATACATTATTGCAGTGAAGAAAAAATTATTTTCCCTTTCTTGATCACATCAAAGAAAGGAATGCATTTTTTAGTGGCTTTGGAGATGAATCGTCTCAGGACGATGACCTTCCCATTCATGCTTTGGACATCTTTAATTGTCTCCGGGGCTTGGATGTTCCTCAATGCTTTGATCTTATTAAGGTTAGGTTTGATCCTATGGGAAATCATGAGGAAGCCTGATAATTTCCCTGAAGCAACACCAAATGAGCATTTCAAGGGGTTGAGCTTTATCCCGAATGATTAGAGAACATAAACATCTCAACTAAGTCATCAATATAGTTCCCCGATCGTCGTGACTTCACGAGCATGTCATCCATGTATACCTCCATCGAACATCCAATCTGATCTTTAAACATCACGTTCACCAACGGCTAGTAAGTCGCTCCAGTGTTTTTTAATCCAAGCGGCATAACAAGATAGCAGTACAGTCATAGATCAGTTATGAAGCTAGTGTGTTCCTAGCCTATACATGCATCAAGATCTAATTATATACAGTGTATGCATCCATGAACGATAACAACTCATGTCCAAATGTTGAATCCACTAACTGATATATTCTTGAGAGCGAGAAGCTGTCCTTCGGGCATGCTTTATTCATGTCAGAATAGACGGTGCATGTCCTCCACTTTACATTTGACTTTTTCACTAGAACTGGATTCGATACCCATTCCTGGTATTGGGCATCGTAAATGAAGAAGTTATCATTCAACTTCTCTAATTCTTCGTTAAATGCAGCAAATCTCTCCGGACCCAGGCTATGGCATTTCTACTTCACAGGAATGCACATCAGATTTAATATTCAACGCATGGCTCACTATCTCTAGTGATATTCCACACATGTCCGAGTGTGTCTAGGCGAACACATCCTGGTTCACTCAAAAAAAAGTAATTAATTCTTTCAAAATCCTTATGCCGAGCTATGATCCGACCTTCAAGACCCATGTAGGATCGTCATGGCTGATCGGGATATTGATCGTTAACTCGGTGGGAAGCTCTTCCGTCCAACGGCTCTTTCCTTGAATCCATATCCTTATGGAACTGACTATGTTGCTTGAACCAGGGCTTATGTAGTGGTTTCTATGCGTCAAAAACCTTGACGCAGAGAGTCCACTCTTTGCACTTTCCTTTTTCTCTTTGCATCCCCTCTTTCAACTCGATGATGTAGCACTCGCGGCCAAGCCCCTGATCCCGTTGAAGTATCCTCACACCGTTCCCGGTCGAGAATTTCATTGTTAAACATCCAATAGTGAGGGCCGCTTTGAATTAAGCAACGGTCGGTCGGCCTAGAAAAGCATTATAGGAGAGTAAATATCCAACACCCAATAGCGATGATCGCAATCTCTTGCGATCGCCCTCTCCTACGATCGCCCTCCCGAAGAACCACCGATAGATCCACGCATCCCACTGGCTCAGTAGCCATCCCATTATGTAACACCCTATATTTTTAGTAACATTGTTTAGAATATTTAATTAGTTAAATTAAATGAAATAATGTAAGATGATTAATAGATTAAGATTTGGGATTAAATAAAGGGTAGCTGTGCCATGTTAAATAAGTGAACTAAAGAATAGAAAGAGAATAAAAAGGTTAGGAAATATGCAAGGGAAACATAGGAACGAGGCATATCATTATACCCTAAACCCTTAACCCCACAACATTCACGTTCACTTCGTTTTTCACAATTCATAAATACAAGAAAAGGCCGGCCACCATTAGGAAGAGTAAAGAAGAAGAATTCAAGAGGAAGAATCAAATGTCTTAATCAACAACAAATATCGCATCCTTAATCAAAAAGCTAAGGTGAATAATGACTACATCTCATATTTTTGATTAATTTCAGTTTTAGATAAATTCGAAAAATATTAGCAAATGTTTTGCCATATTTTGGATGATAAAATGTATATCTATATGTTTTTAACGATTTATGCTAATTCATATAGATGTTGTGATATGTTTTGATATGAAGACCCTGTCATATGACATCCAAGTGCCTTACGAATTTAGATTTAGGTCAAAAATGATAATTTAGAAATATGTTAGAATTTTTATAATTTTCAAAATCAATTTGGATTTTATATGAATTTTCTAGTGAAGAAAATGCAAATTTGGGTTAAAATTAATTATGGCCAAATTATATTGGCTTAGGGTCTGAAACATATATATGGTAGAAAACATATTAAAGATGAATTTTTTGGAATTTTTGCGGAATTTTCCTAAGTGTGTCAGTAGATATATAAAATTATTTGAGGTATGAGACTTAAATGTTTTATATATTAATAAAAAAGGAGAAGAGGTATTTGTACATAATTCAAATCTTTATTTTCTAAAAATTGGCAGTACTTTTAGAAAAGAAAAATGTGCAACCAATCATAATTTGACAAACAAGTCAGGTTAGGTAGAAAGAAATAGTTTAAAGAGTAAAATCTATATGCTTTTTCTTGTTTCAATGCTTTCGGCGCCAAATTTCGACTCCTTACCTTCCCCTTCGACTTGATCAAAACTAATGCGTAGGGTATTAGATATTTGGTACGTAGTGAATTGGACAAAAGCGGAAGGCATTGGGTTAAAACAAGGGGTTTGAAAAGGGTTGAAGCGCTACTTTGCTTTTAAATGAAAATGCACCACTTTGCTTTCGACTGAATAGCTTTCAACTTGGTCTTCTTTCGATTGGGTTAATGACTTTAAAAAAGAATGGTTTTAAAGAGGTTGCATCTTTGTTTTTTAATAACTGCTTTCGATTAGGTCAAAGCCCCTGACTACTGTTCTTTAACTATCGACCCAGAATGGTTTCAAAAGGGTTATTTTGTTTTTAAAACCAAGCCGCTTCTCGAAGGGATGGTTTCGACACCATCACTTCTGTACTTAGGAATTCTTTTGAAAGAGACGGTTTCGAGTTAAATGTTTAAATGACCCTTTTCTCTATAAAAAGTATAACCCAAATGGTTTTGAATGAGATGGTTTAAATGATTTCGTAAGATGTTTCCATATGTTGTAAATTAAACCCAAATGCTTTCGAAAGGTTTGATGTTTTGATGCTTTCGAAAGGCTTCAAAGAAAGGTTTCAAAGTGGTGGTTCCCCAATGGTTTCGAAAGGTCTAAAAGGAAAGTTATTCCAATGGTTTTGAAAGGAGATGTTTAAGATTTCTAAAGAGGAAGTCTAAGGTTTTAAAACTTTTGAACGAGATGTATTTCAATGTTTTCGAAAGGACAAAGATGAATGGTTTTGAAACGTATGATTTTGAAATGTATGTTTTGGCCTTTGACCTAAGGTTTTGCTTGTATTGGAAGGGATACTTTCAAAGGTTTTGAAAGTGGTTCGTTCAATGGTTTTGAAAGTGTTGTTTAAAAGTTTTAAACAAAGGTTTCGAATGAGTTGTTTTTGGCAATATAGCCTAAGTTTTTTAAGTTAAAGTGGTTTAACTTATTTTGGAAGGGTGGGAAAATCCTTAACAATTTCATCAACACTATTTTAGGTAATCTATATATAACATGGCAAATAACTCTGAGTAAAGCAAAGAGTATATTTTCCTCATATATGTATGATTTAAAGGTTTAAATCATTTTGAAAAGGTTTTCAAGGATTAAAGGGTAGTTAACCGAAAGAAAATGACTCAGATTTGAATACCGGATGGGACTTGTGTAGGATCGTGCTCTATACTCCTTAGCTATTAGCCTCTAGCTAATTTAGTCCAAAATTCCAGTGTGTAGGGTTTTGTCAGCAGTGAGACTAAAATTTTGTTACACACAGAAAAGAATCTGAAACTGAAAGATGGGTTATTGATAAGCCAACAGAACCATTTGGATCAGATAGACCTGGAGAAGTAAGTAAGGGAAGACCTTCCAGAAGGGGAGTATCTAACAGTTGTTAGATTTTTATGAAAAGAAGCGTTATGCTCTGATACCAATTGAAAGTAACCAATAAGGCTAGCTATTACTTAGGATCGTGTAATAAGGAATATAATTAAATCTAAATGCGGAAACAGATGATAATAGCAAAGTAAATAAAAATAAAACAAGCACACCAGGAATTTTTATACTGGTTCGAACTTCCCGTTCTACATCCAGTCCCAGACTCCTTCTGGAATTTCAACTACAACAACCCTCACTTAACCTGAAGGAATGGGTTTACACTGCCTAAGCAATAGAATAGGACTTCACCCGCCTAAGCAACCGAACAGGACTGTAGTGTGTTCTTGAATAACTAACGTATCTGACTGTAGTGTGTTCTTGAATAACACTGATAAGTCAATTGAGTCCAATCTTCCTATAATCTTCTCCTTTATGATATATAGTGATGTTCTTTGAGAATTGTGGAAGATAAAGTGATCAATGATCAAAGTATGTAAGCAATTTGAGTGCAATTTGAAAGTTTGAGAATAGATGAGAATTCAAGACTGCTTAAAGTAAATTCGGTTTCAGTTAATCGTTTGTTGAATTCTGTAATATATTTATAGTGTATAAAGAGTTGCAACCATATATGAAAAGTTATATTGGAAAGAACAGGTGCAACCATTGATTTTGAAGATGTTTCTCTTCGGCGAAGAGAAGTGACTTTTCAAGAAAATAGCAGTTAGAAATATTCAGACGTTTAAATAAAAAAATTTCAGACTTCTGAATTGGATTACTACGCAAACAGCAAGGAAATAGGCTATTTTTGGCCTTATTCAAACGTCTGAATATTTTCAGTCAGACGTCTGAATATTGTGAAACAATATTCTAGTTTCAGCATTCAGACGTCTGAATGAAGTTATTCAGACGTCTAAATTCAGTCTGTAATAAAGATTATCATAGCTCATTTGGTTGGAGCACTTGCCTTCTAAACTATGACCCGGGTTCGAGCCCCGCTCCATGCAATTTTTTGAAAACTTGATTTTTCATTTAAAATATGAATGTATGTGTGTGTATACCATTTGGAGAAGATTTTAACATTTGTAAACTCTAGACACGACACTCTATAACTAATAAAACTTTGTTTGTCGCCTTCATCTTGTCTCTATCGTATATATCTCTGTATACATTCTTTCATCCTTTTATACTGTGTATCTTCATTTTGAACGTATTTGATTATCTCTTTTTGATGCTACGTACCTGCAAATTAGCTTAGAAATTCTTTGACGTAATTGTATAGTTGTTGTCATTAAAATCCAACAGCCAAGGTTCTAACATTCTCCCCCTTTTTGATGATGACAACTATAAAATTTAAAAACAATATTCATTCTATATAAAAATATATTAAATTTTTTAAAGCTCCCCCTAAGTATAACATCTCCCCCTAAGTATAATATCTCCCTCTATCAATATGCATATGAATTTCTCCCCCTTTGTCATTATAAAAAAGAATGAGGGAACATAATAAATATAGTGAGATAAACTCAATATTAATTAAGAAAAAAAGTAGATTTTACTATATTTGCTTAAGTCCATATTTCATTGTAAGCACGTAATTCTATTGAACATATGGATCATTCTTTAAAATTCCAAAATCTATCATTTTCCTTTTGTTTCTCCAAATACCTACAATAAATAATAATCATTTTCGGTACCCACTTACTATGTTAGGGTCCAGGGGGTCAGGTCTTTGGAAACCATACCCATTTGGGTGTGGTTGAACCTTTATAAATATAGTTTTCATCACTAATCGCATTCTTATAATAGTTGCTAAAATAAAGTTATTTATCATGATCAATCATGTTTGCTGGAATCCATATCTCAATACTATAAGTCATTAGCGCAGTACTTGAAGAATAATTTCTATCATTTCTAATCGAAGTACTATTATGACTATAACTGGTTTTAAAACTATCTTGGTTACTAGTATTAGCACTAAAATTAGTATACAAGAATGCATATCTAGTACTATTTCTACTTTTAGCCTGTTTATAGCCTAAACCTCTTTTATCATTGTGAGCTTTTGGATTCTTAACATAACCTAATACCTTCTTATTTGAAGCAGGTTGAGAATTTTCAATAATGCTGGATAAATTTTCTCCTCCTTTATTAAAATTGGAAATATTTTTAGTAATGTCATCAAGCTTAGGTTTGAGACTAGAGTTATCTAACTCAATAATTTTAGTTTTGGTTTTTAACTCATGATTCTCAAAAGCTAGAGCATTATTCTTTTCTTTTTGAGCTTCTATTTCTTGACTTAATAGAGCGAGTTGAGAATTGTCAGAGAGTGAATCTTGAATTTTCTCAAGTTCTTCTTCTAATATTTTCTTCTCGTCTTTAAGCATATCTCTTTCGAATTCTTCTTTCTTCTGATTTTCCAAAGCTTCCTTATATTTTCTTTTGAGACTTTTTAAAGTGTCTAGAAGTTTTGAATTTATTTCTATCATATCATCAAAAGTTAGATCACTAACCTCCTTATCTTTTGCCATGAAGCATTTGTTTGTTTGCTCCTTTGATTTTTCTTTATTGCTCTTCCTCTTCTTATTGCCTTGACTAGATCTCTTTGTAGCCATTTATTCTAGGATGTTATTACGATCTCTAGAATTCCAGGCTCTGATACCAATTGAAAAGAAGCGCTATGCTCTGATACTAATTGAAAGTAACTAATAAGGCTAGCTATTACTTAGGATCGTGTAATAAGGAATATAATTAAATCTAACTGTAGAAACAGATGATAATAGCAAAGTAAATAAAAATAAAACAAGCACATAGGAATTTTTATACTGGTTCGAACTTCGCGTTCTACATCCAGTCCCAGACTCCTTCTGGAATTCCAACTACAACAACCCTCACTTAACCCGGAGGAATAGGTTTACACTGCCTGAGCAACCGAACAAAACTTCACCCGCCTAAGCAACCGAATAGGACTTCAATACAAATAACTAATGTATCTGACTGTAGTTTGTTCTTGAATAATACTGATAAGTCAATTGAGTACAATCTTCCTATAATCTTCTCCTTTATGATATATAGTGATGTGCTTTGAGAATTGTGGAAGATAAAGTGATCAATGATCAAAGTATGTAAGCAATTTGAGTGCAATTTGAAAGCTTGAGAACAAATGATAATTCAAGAATGCTAAAAGTAAATTCGATGAATTGTTTGTTGAATTCTATAATCTATTTATAATGTATAAAGAGTTGCAACTATAGATGAAAAGTTATATTGGAAAGAACAGTTGCAACCATTGATTTTGAAAATGTTTCTCTTCGGTGAAGAGAAGTGACTTTTCAAGAAAGTAGCTGTTAGAAAAATTCAGACGTCTGAATAAAATAATTCAGACTTCTAAACTGGATTAAAACGCAAACAGCAAGCTATTAGGCATTTTTTGACCTTTTTCATACGTCTGAATATTTTCATTCAGACGTCTGAATATTGTGAAAACAATATTCATGTTTCAGCATTCAGACGTCTGAATGAATGGTTTCAGACGTCTGAGTTTGAACTTTTGTGCATGTATGAGCATGTGTGTGCATGCGTGTGCATATATTTATATATATATATCGTTTCAGAAGAGATTTTAACAAATGTCTAAGTAAAGTACAGACTCTAGACACACAATACAAAGCTTTAAACATCTGAAAAGGAATTTGCAATAAATCTCATGCAAAGATGGTAAGTATACATATCACATTTTATATAGGTTGTCACAATCAAAATCGAGATTCCAACAAAGAGAGTTTGCCCTGGACTCGGAGACAGGAGGGTATATCTCATGGCCTTGAAATTGAGGTTGTAATATCGACATTATATTTAAAAAGAAATTTGCATAAGAAATTGTGTGGGACTGGATATAGGGTAACTTCGAACCAGTATAAAAGTACGGTGTGTTCTTTCCTATACTTCTTTTATTTACTATTTGCATCTGTGTCTATTTCTGTGAATGTCTCTGTATTTGTGAATTGCATTTGTTTGAGTTTAATTTGAAAAGATTTCAAAAAGATTATAAAATTAATTAAATATTATTCACCTCCCCTCTAGTGTTAATTCTGCCTTAAGATCCGTAATTCGTATTTCCTACAACAGTGTGTTTTGTTTTTGATTGGCTTGTATGAATCTGCATGCAGAATTGATCGTTCCGTTAGTTGTTGGAGAAACTTCTCTTTTGTCTCAAAAACCATTCCAACACTGAAACCACCTTGAACGCAAGCAGTTGAAAATCGTTTGCCAGAAAATTGAAGATTAGCAATAACAGATCTTGCCAACATTTGCGTAGTACAAAAATCATCATCCAACGGTACTTCCATCTTTGGTTCATCACTATCAGCATCATTCTCACCTGCTATAGAAAAGTCATAGTTCAATGGGTCGTTGTTAACTTGCATTCTTTGCATCCGAGAGTCTTCATTAACATTCATAGAAGCCACAACATGCTATTGACTTG
Organism: Allium cepa; assembly: GCA_030765085.1. Lineage (NCBI taxonomy): Eukaryota > Viridiplantae > Streptophyta > Magnoliopsida > Asparagales > Amaryllidaceae > Allium > Allium cepa. Next base: position 679,506,464 of record CM060942.1, read on the forward strand.
AGGTTCTTCACCAACAGCTTCATTCCCATCAACGTCCATATCATTGTCAACATGTGCATACGGAGAATGGGCGGATGGCCCAACACTCCATTATGCAATAAAATCGACCGTCGTATACCTAATTGAAATATAGGAGTCAATTAACCAACAATACATATCAGAAGAGACGAAAAATATAAGTCAAGTTGTAAACATACCTTTGACTCATATTATATAGTTCGGATGGATTAAAATACATTGACTGCTACATATTAGCATTTACAGGTTCATCACTTCCGTCATGTTCAATGCCTTTTTGCTAGAAGCTGTTTACATTACAACAAAGCGTAAGAAAATATAACTACATAGCATTATATCCACCTATTCATCAAAAAAATATTACCTCGCACTAATATTTGCATCCATAGGCGGTGTGCAATAAAAATTGCTTTGTTGCGTAAATGGTTGTGAGTTTGTGCACGACATGAATCCGTACTGCATAGATGGGGGATGGTATCTTCCATCGGTTACATAATGATTACTGTAACTAGGAGATACGTAGCCAGCAGATGGATTCTCAATCTCCAGCATCTGTGTATAGTATCTGATTCCAGTACTTACTTCAAGAGATGTCACATGCTGTTCTTATTGTTGTTTTGCAACTTTCCCAATGTATAACTCAATAAATTTTGCAATAGCAGAAAACATTATTTCTACATCATCATCGTCCGCTAATGCTATTGATTTAGAACCCGAGTCAATGGGACAGTTAACCACTAATTCAATGCAAATTTTTCTTTATTAATCTTCGTCGTTTTATAAACAGCTTCTTTTAATTTCGTCAATTTGCAACATTTCTGCACTCTTCCTGATTTACACATACCAACGACATTTTACCATTTCTCTTATCATCAACAATAGTTCGCCATCGTAGTAGCAAAGCGTAGGAATCATATTTTTCGTCATTCTATAAATGAATATACAAATCTTTTAGTATGTACGCATGTACACAATTTGCAAACTTACTCAAACCCATTATTCACTTTATTAAATTTCAGAAATTACACATAAAAATTAGGGTTTAATGATTGTACCTTCAACTTGATGAACTTTGCTAAGCAATGTCGACTAGATCTATAGATTTAGCCCTAAACCAATGTTTTAAAGATTGAAATTTTGCTTTCAGAAGACGGCAGCCATTAGAGGCCTTTTGTTTTATTTTTTGGTAAAGATAGAAGTGGGATAGAGGAGGGCTGGATGCTGGCTGGATTTATTTCAGCATATAGCGAATTTTGAAAAATCGCCAATAAGTGATTTTCGAAAAAATGGCCAAAGTTGTTACTGTTTTTGGCGATTCGATTTTTCAAAATTCACCTACGTCAAAATCAGAAGTGGACTATTTCTGTAATTATGTTTCAAATTGGCCTATCACTGTTTTTTTCCTTTTCAAAAAGTAGGTCAAATGAGCAAATTTTCCACAGAAACATATAATTTTTCTTTATTGCTCTTCCTCTTCTTATTGCCTTGACTAGATCTCTTTGTAGCCATTTATTCTGGGATGTTATTACGATCTCTAGAATTCCAGGCTCTGATACCAACTGCTATGCTCTGATACCAATTGAAAGTAACCAATAAGGCTAGCTATTACTTAGGATCGTGTAATAAGGAATATAATTAAATCTAAATGCAGGAACAGATGATAATAGCAAAGTAAATAAAAATAAAACAAACACACCAGGAATTTTTATACTGGTTCGAACTTCCCGTTCTACGTCCAGTCCCAGACTCCTTCTGGAATTTCAACTACAACAACCCTCACTTAACCCAGAGGAATAGGTTTACACTGCCTGAGCAACCGAACAGGACTTCACCCCCTAAGCAACCGAACAGGATTTCAATACAAATAACTAATGTATCTGACTGTAGTGTGTTCTTGAATAACACTGATAAGTCAATTGAGTACAATCTTCCTATAATCTTCTCCTTTATGATATATAGTGATGTGCTTTGAGAATTGTGGAAGATAAAGTGATCAATGATCAAAGTATGTAAGCAATTTGAGTGCAATTTGAAAGTTTGAGAATAGATGAGAATTCAAGACTGCTTAAAGTGAATTCAGTTTCAGTTAATTGTTTGTTGAATTCTGTAATCTATTTATAGTATATAAAGAGTTGCAACCATATATGAAAATTTATATTGAAAAGAACAGGTGCAACCGTTGATTTTGAAGATGTTTCTCTTCGGCGAAGAGAAGTGACTTTTCAAGAAAATAGCAGTTAGAAATATTCAAACGTCCGAATGAAAAAATTCAGACATCTGAATTGGATTACTACGCAAACAGCAAGGAAATAGGCTATTTTTGGCCTTATTCAGACGTCTGAATATTTTCATTCAGACATCTGAATATTGTGAAACAATATTCTAGTTTCAGCATTCAGACATCTGAATGAAGTTATTCAGACGTCTGAATTTAGTTTGTAATAAAGATTATCATAGCTCATTTGGTTGGAGCACTTGCCCTCTAAACTAGTGACCTGGGTTCGAGCTCCACTCCATGCAATTTTTTGAAAGCTTGATTTTTCATTTAAAATATGAATGTATATGTGTGTATACCATTTGGAGAAGATTTTAACATTTGTAAACTCTAGACACGACACTCTATGACTAATAAAACTTTGTTTGTCACCTTCGTCTTGTCTCTATCATATATATTTCTTCTTGTATCTTTGTATACATTCTTTCATCCTTTTGTACTGTGTATCTTCATTTTGAACGTATTTGATTATCTCCTTTTGATGCAATGTACCTGCAAATAAGCTTAGAAATTCTTTGACGTAATTGTATACTTGTTATCATTAAAATCCAACAATTGAGGTTCTAACATTTTATGTTTTTCGGTAGGCTCGAGTCAGCCAAGGGTTAGTAGTTAGCCAAGCAAAACTACAGTGTATGGACAGATAGTCCATATGATAATTGAAATGTACATATACGCGATATTGCTTTATAGATTTAACCAGTTTTGGTTGTAGGATTATAATATGCAAAAAATATGTTTTAAGAAGGATATTACTGAGGAAAAACCCCGTTCCGCTAAGCGATGTGGTCTCACTTAATGTCAGATAACCAAGATATATAGTATTAATCACACCAGGCTTTATATCTGACTCGAAGTTTATTTTTCTTAAACTCTCAAATGCTTGAAATTGATTTGAGTAGGCTGAGGGTTGAGGTTTACAGGTTTTAGTAGGTTAACAAATAAAGTTTCCGGAGATGAGTAGGTGGCTGACAGATGGCTAGTTAGTAGTTGTTGATATTTTTTAGATTGATTCTGTTGTATTGTATATACAGCACTGTGGTCAACCAAGGGGACATCTTCATATGTCTCTCTTGGCGTAATATTATAACCACTATATTTTATCTAAACCTGGGAAAGTGATGATATTATGTAATATGAATGTGAAACATCTGTCTTGAAATGTAATCAGAAAAATATTATTTTTCTAAATCTGTGATTTTGTTTCATACTCATTTTCTTCAGATATTATGAATACCATTAACATAGCCGTATTTAGTCGTTGGAAGTTAATACTACGGATGACTACAGCATCTGTAGCGCTTAGCTTTGGGCCTGTAGATAGGGGATGTTACAACTTGGTATCAGAGCATAGGTATATAAAAAAACCTTAACTAAAAAAATGATTTTTGAAAACATAATCCTATGCAATTATAGATAATATTGGGGTATGGGACAACGCTATAGTAACGTACTTGTATCTGCCATATATAAGTTTTCACTTTATCTCTAGTCTCCTATCTCTATTAGGTTATTTTTCTATATCTCACAAAAGTTCAAATTCAGATATGGATTCTCGAAGAGATAATGTTGGAGGAGGAAGCACTGCTGTAGATGGAAATGACAGACCTAACACTCGAAGGAATCCAGGTCAAGCATGAGCTGGAAATACTGGTGCTGAAGCCCCGCAAGTTGATATGGGAGCCACATCTCAGTTTTTCCTGAATATGATGCAAGCGGGGGTTGCCGTTGGATTAGTTAGGATAGGAACCCAAGAAGCTCCAGTAATCAACAATTATGCTGTTTTGAGTAGGGACTATGCTAGGTTGGAAGGAAAACCGTTTATTGGGACTGAAGACACCATAGAAGTAGGGAACTAGTTGTTGCACTGTGAGAGGATTTTCACTGATTTAGGGCTCAGTAATAAGTAGAAAAGAAGGCTTGCTTCAAGGCAGCTTCAAGGAGCAGCTTTACACTGGTGGAATAGTGTGAGGGCTGGAGTTGATGAAGGAACCATGACATGGGCAGAGTTTAAGAGGAGGTTCGAGGAGAGATTTATGTTTATGATGGCAAAGTCTATCTTTCTCAGAAAGTTTGTTGAGTTAGAGCATGGAGAGAAGACTGTGTTAGACTATGCTACAAGATTTGAGGAAATGGCAAGATATGGTCATGCCACTGTGGATACCGTGATTAAGAGAAATTAGAAGTTCATTGTTGGGCTGAAACCTGATTTGGCCAGGGCTACATTACCTCATATAAGGGATGCTTATGATGTTGTAGTAGAGATGGCTCTAAGACATGATGAAATTATTGCTTCGGTGGAGAAGAATAAGGCGAAGGAGATCCAAGTAGGGCAGGCTTAGGAAAGGAAGTTCTTTCCTAAGAAGGGAGCCCGAAAGGGTGGAGCCACGAAGAAGGAAAAATCGTAAACTGTCAGTTTTAAGTGCAACGTGAAAGGGCATTATGTAAATGAATGTCATTTTGGAGAGGCAAAGAAAGTGACTGGGAAGAAGAATGCCAAATGCTTCAACTGCGATCAGATGGGTCATTACACGATCTAATGCAAGGAGCCTACTAAGGAAGGAAAGGGCAAGGTATTTGCATTGGAGCCTGCTACTTTGAAGCCAACAGTGCAGGAAAAAGGAAAAGCGATGTTGGGAGGTATGCTTATGATTCTTGGTATGTCAGTTATTGTTAAGTTTGATACTGGTGCATCGCATTCTTTTGTACCTCGTTGTTTGGTAGATAAGCTTAACCTTGAACCCTTATACCTAGTTACTTCCTTAAGGGTTGCAAATCCGATAGGAGGGTATGCAACACTTTGGATAGATGTGATTATCTAAAATTTGACTTATTAGGTCATACTTTTGTTTGTAGTTTGCATGTGTTTGATTTTGTAGGATTCAAAATTATTTTGGGTATGGATTGGTTAAGTAAATACGATTCTAGGAATTTTTCCATGATGGAAAAATATCGCTTAGACACCCAGATTGTAGGGAGCGGATTTTATATACCGTAGAAAACCCTAGCTGTGAGGTAAGTGCTTTGTTGGGTGTTGTGGAAATAGTAGATGAGCTGAACCGAGTTTTTGTAGTTAGAGAATTCATAGATATGTTTGAACCCGTAGTAGGATTGCCACCGAAACTGGCCATTGAGTTTCAAATAGATTTGATTCCTTGAGCAGAACAGGTTAGTAAACCGCCAAATAGGATGACACCTACTGAAATGAGGGAGGACAAGGTGCAGTTAGTGGATTTGGAAGGCAAGAATTTCATCAGACCTAGTAGTTCACCCTGGGGAGCAGCCGCGGTGTTTGCTAAGAAGCCGAATGAATCATTAATGTTATGTATCGATTATCATATATTAAATGAGAAAACAATAAGGAATCAATATCCATTGCCTAGGATTGATGATTTGTTCGATCGGTTGAGTGGAGCTAAGATATTTTCGCAATTAGATTTAGCGATAGGTTTCCATCAGCTTAGAGTGGCAAAGGATAGTATTCCTTTGACGACGTTTAGAACCAAATATGGATCGTACGAATTGTTAGTGATGTCGTTCGGACTGACTAATGAGCCACCTTTCTTTGTAGATTTGATGAACTAGATTTTTCGAGAGCACTTGAATAGGTTTGTATTGGTTTTCATAGATAATATGTTATTGTACTCTAAGGATGAAGGAGAGCATGAAGTTCATCTTAGAGTAATGCTTGAAACGCTGAGGCAACATCAACTAAAGGCGAAGTTCTCGAAATGTCATTTCTGGTAGAAGGAAGTGAAGTTTCTTGGCCATGTAGTTTCAAATAATGGGTTAGCAGTGGGTCCAACTAAGATCGAGGCCATGAATAATGGAAAAACCAGAAACGATGACTAAGATAAGAATTTTTCTAGGATTGGCTGGTTACAATCGGAGGTTTATTAAGGATTTTTCACGGATAGCGGCACCAATGACCAAGCTGACTCGAAAAAATATAAAGTCCGTTTAGACCGATAAGTGTGAGGAGGCATTCCAAAAGCTGAAACACTTATTGAATAATGCGCTTGTGTTGTTTGTTCCAGAAGGGAATCAGAACTTGGTGGTGTAAACAGATGCATGTGGGACAAGGTTAAGAGATGTGTTAATGCAGAGGGTAGAGTAATTGCCTATGCTTCTCGACAGCTTAGACCGCATGAAGTCAGATACCCAACCCATGACTTGGTGTTAGCTATGGCGATTTTTGTGTTGAAGGTGTGGAGACATTATCTTTTGAGAGAGATTTGAATTGTATACGGATCATAAGTCGTTGAAGTATTTTTCCTCTCTGGAAGGAGTTGAACATGAGACAGCAGAGGTGGTTAGAGTTCTTAGCTGCTTATGATTTCGGTATTGAGAATACACCGGGAAAAGACAAAAAGGTTGCAGACTCACATAGCAGAAAACATCAAAATGCGGTGTTAGCGATGATAGCCGAGTGGAAAGATTTGGAAGCGTTAGCAACTTTCAAGGTGCAGTGGAGAACTAAGAGTATTTCAAGTACAGAAACTGTTTTGTTATCATGTTTGGAAGTTCGACCAGTTATGATAGAAAAGGTAGCTTATAAACAACTAGAGGATCCAGTATCGACTGAAAAGATCAGAGAGCCGAGAGATAGAACAAAGTGCGATGACTTAAAGGATTTTAGTCTTGACCAAAATGAGTGGTTGAGAAAGAAAGGAAAATTGTGTGTTCCGAATTTAGGAGACATTAGGAAGAAATTTTTGGAGGAATGCCATCGTCCGAATTTCACTATTCATCCAGGAGGAACTAAGATATATCAGGACATGAAGAGAAGTTGCTTTTGCGAAGGTATGAAGAGAGTTGTAGACTTATAGGTGAAACAGTGTTTGAACTACCAAGGGGTAAAATCCGAACATCAGATGCCAAGTAGGTTGGTTCGGCCTTCGGACATTCCAGTATGGAAATGGGATTCTATTTCTATTGATTTCATTAACGGGTTGCCAAGGTCTAATAGAGAAAATGAAAGCATATGGGTCATTGTGGATAGGTTGACCAAGAATGCCTATTTCATTCCAATTAAGTCAACCAGAATGCCACCTGCGTTAGCGAAGTTGTTTATGAAGAATGCAGTTAGAATGCGCAGAATTCCTAGTAGTATAGTGAGTGATAGAGATTCTTTATTCACTAGAGAGTTCTAGAAGAGTCCACAAGATACCTTAGGTACCCAGCTCAAGATGAGTATCGCTTACCATCCGTAGGCTGATGGACAAACAGAGAGAGTTAACAAAGTCTTAGAAGATTTGTTACGAGCTTATGTGCTAGACTGTGGGGGATCAAGGGAAGACCATCTGCATCTAGTCGAGTTTTCTTATAACAACAATTATTAGGCTAGTATAAGGATGGCACCATTTGAAGCTTTGTATGGAAGGCCATGAAAATATCCAGTTTGTTGGTTAAAGACCGTGCATAGGTTGGTTCTTGGTCCGAATTTGATTAGAGAAGCTACAGAAAAGGTTAAGTTAATTCGAGCTAGAATGATGGAAGCTCAATCTAGACAGAAGAGTTATGTGGATAAAAGATGGAAAGACTTAGAGTTTCTGTTGGAGAGCATGTTTTCATTAAGGCGTTGTCGATGAAGGGTGTGATTCGGTTTGGAAAATCAGGGAAGTTGGTGCCGAGGTTTGTTGGACCATTTCCTATTATTGAGAGGATCGAGAAACTCGCATATAGAGTAGAGTTACCGAGCAGTTTGGCAAGAGTCCACGATGTTTTTCATGTTTCTCATCTAAGGAAGTGTATTCGAGATCCAGATACTACTATATCATCGACTACGTTAGATGACTTAGTTGTGAGCTGAATTTGACTATAGTTAGAAAGCCAGTTCGTATAGTCATAAGAGATGGGAAGAGGCTCAGGAACAAGACAGTTAGATTAGTTAAAGTCTAGTGGAGTGACGATAACAGAGACTGTACATGGGAGACTGAGAACTGATGAGAGATACTTATCCTAATTTGTTGACAGTATGTTTTACCTTTGATTGTTTTAATGAGTACCTTATCATAATTTCGAGGATGAAATCTTTAAGAAGGGGAATCTTTAACACCCCATATTTTTAATAACATTATTTAGGATATTTAATTAGTTAAATTAGATGAAATAATGTAAGATGGTCAATGGATTGAGATTTGTGATTAAATAAAGGGTAGTCGTACCATGTTAAATAAGTGAACTAAAGAATAGAAAAAGAATAAAAAGTTTAGGAAGTATGCAAGAGAAAAATAGGAACAAGGCATATCCTTATACCCTAAACCCTTATCCCCTCAACATTCACGTTCACTTCATTTTTCACAATTCAAAAATACAAGCTAAGGTCGGCCACCATTAGGAAGAGAAAAGAAGAAGAATTCAAGAGCAAAAATAAAATCTCTTAATCAAGAACAAATCTCACATCCTTAATCAAAAAGTTAAGGTGAATAATGACTACATCTCATATTTTTGATTGATTTCGGTTTTAGATAAATTTCAAAAATATTTGCAAATGTTTTGCCATATTTTGGATGATAAAATGTATATCTACATGTTGTTGATGATTTATGCTAATTCACATAGATTTTGTGATATGATTTGATATGAAAACCCTATCATATGACATCCACTTGCTTTGCGAACTTAGATTTAGATCAGAATCGATACTTTAAAAAATGGTTTCAATTTTTATAGTTTTCTGAATTAATGTGGATTTTACATGAATTTTCTAGTGAAGAAAATGCTAATTTGAGTTAAAAATTAATTACGGCCAAATCACATTGGCTATATATGTTAGAAAACATATTAAAAATGATTTTCTTGAATTTTTGCAGAATTTTCCCAAGTGTTGTAGCAGATATATAAAATTATTTAAGGCATGGAACTTAAATGTTTTATATTTTAATAAAAAAGGAGAAGAAGTGTTTTGTAAATAATTCAAATCTTTATTTTTTGAAAGTCGGCAGTACTTTTAGGAAAGAAAAATGTGCAACCAATCATAATTTGATAAACAAGGCAGGTTAAGTACAAAGAAATAGTTTTAAAAGTCAAATCTACATGCTTTTTCTGTTTCAATGCATTTAGCAGTAGGTTCTGACTTCTTACCTCCATCATCGACTCCATCGAAACCAATGCATAGGGTATCAGATATCTGGTACATAGTGAATTAGATAAAGGTGGAAGGCATTGGGTCAAAACAAGGGTTTAGAAGGGGTTGAATCGCTACCTTTCTTTTAAATGAAAATGCACCTGCTTTGCTTTCGACTAAATATCTTTCGACTTAGTCTGCTTTCGACTGGGTCAGTGACTTTAAAAACAATGGTTTTAAACTGGTTGCACCTATGTTTTTAAATAACTGCTTTCGACTAGGTCGAAGCCCTTGATTCCCATTCTTCAGCTTTCAACCCAGAATGGTTTCGAAAGGGTTATTTTGTTTTTAAAACCAAGCCGCTTGTCCAATGCTTTCAAAGAGATGGTTTCGACACCATCACTTCTTTACATAGGAATGCTTTCGAAAGAGATGCTTTCGACTTAAATGTTTTAATGACCCTTTTGCTATATAAAAAGTATAACCCAAATGGTTTCAAAAAATATGGTTTTAATGATTTCGAAAGGTGTTTCCAAATGTTATAAGTTGAACCCAAATGCTTTCGAAAGGCTTGATGTTTTGATGTTTTCGAATGGTTTTAAAGAAAGGTTTCTAAGGGGCGGTTCACCAATGGTTTCGAAAGGTTTAAAAGGAAAGGTTTTCCAATGATTTTGAATGGCAATGTTTAAGTGTTTTAAAGAGGATGTCCAAGGTTTTAAAGCTTTCGAAGGAGATTTTTTTTAATGCTTTCGAAAGGACAAAGATGAATGGTTTCGAAAGGTATGATTTCAAAAGGCATATTTTAGGCTTTGGCCTATGGTTTTACTTGTATTGAAAGGGATAATTTCAAAGGTTTCAAAAGGGGTTCTTTCAATGTTTTTGAAAGGGTTGTTTAAAGGTTTTAAACAAAGGTTTCGAACGAGTTGTTTTTGGCAATGTAGCCTAAGTGTTTTAAGTTAAAGAGGGTTTTAACTTATTTTGGAAGGGTGGGAAAATCCTTAATAATTTCATCAACATTGTTTGGGTAAAGTATATATAACATGGCCAATAGCTTAGAGTAAAGCAAAGAGTATATTTTCCTTATATATACATGATTTAAAGGTTTAAATCATTTTGAAAAGGTCTTCAAGAAAAAATTTAAAGGGTAGTTAACCCTAAGAATATGAATCAGATTTGAATACCAGATGGGACTTGTGTAGGGTTGCGCCCTATACTTATTAGCTATTAGCCCCAAGCTAATTTAGTCCAAAATTCTAGTGTGTAAGGCTTTGTCAGATGTGAGACTAAAATTTTATTGCACACGGAAAGGAAACTAAAAAGGAAAGATGGGTTATTGGTAAGCCCGCAAAACCATTAGGATCAGATAGACCTAGAGAAGCAAGTAAGGACAGAACGTCCAAAAGGGAAGTATCTAATAGTTGTTAGACTTTTTATGTTTTCTGGTAGGCCCGAGTCAGCAAAGTGTTAGTAGTTAGCCAAGCAAAACTACAGTGTATGGACAGGTAGTCCATATGATAATTGAAATGTACAAATACATGATGTTGCTTTACAGATTTAACCGGTTTTGGTTGTAGGGTTATAATGTGCAAAAGATATGTTTTAAAAGGATATTAGTGAGGGGAAAACTCGTTCCGCGAAGCGGTGTGGTCTCACTTAATATCGGATAACTGAGATGTATAGTACTATTCAGACCAAGCTTTATGTCTGACTTGAAGTTTATTTTCCTTAAACTCTTGGGTGGTCAAAATTGATTTAAGTAGGCCGAGGTTTGATGTTTATAGGTTTTAGTAGTTTGATGATTAAAGCTTCCGAAGATGAGCAGGTGGCTGACGGAAAGCTAATTAGTAGTTGCTGATATATTTTGGATTGATTTTGATGTATTGTATACATAGTACTCTGGTCAAACAAAGGGGCATCGTCATATGTTGCTCTTGGCGTAATAATATAATAACTATTTTTATCTGAACCTAGGAAAGCGATGGGATTATGTAATATGAATGTGAAACATGTGTCTTGAAATGTAATCAAAAAAATATTGTTTTTTTTTAAATCTGCGATTTTGTTTCATACTCATTTTCTTCTGATGTTATGAATACCATTAACACCGCCGTATTTAGATGCTGGAAGTTAATATTATGGATGACTGCAGCATCTGTAGCGCTTAGCTTTGGGCCTCTATATAGGGATGTTACATATTAAATCCCCCGATCCGAGATTTACACGGCTTTAAGTCCTTTTCCTTCAGAAGCATCTGGACAAGGCACTTTTAAACAGAATGTTGACCGAACTCCCACAGTCAACTGAAACCTTCCTCCCTATAGCATGTCCGATCATGGCTGAAATAACTAGCGAATCAATTGTCGGGGCCTCTACCCCATCAACATCTCTATTACGTAAAATGATACCATCTGTCACACTTCTAAGTTGCTTTATCAAAGCATCGTCTCAGTAAAACAACTCTTATTCACTACATGTTTTAAAGCACCAACATAGCGCTCCATCTTGTTCCAACTCTTCTCAGCTGGATGTGGTCCACCGATTATAGTATTTATCATAAGACGTTGCTCAAGCCACCAGGTTCATCAGCACTGGGCTCGGCTTGCCCCTGTTGGGATGTTGACCCATTAGGGTTGGAGTTCCCTTATCCGCCATCCTGCGAGGCTTTCATAAAATGCGGCAACTTCTATCTACGAATCAATTCTTCGATCATATCACATAAATATCTGCATTAATTGTTGTAATAACCATGTATCTCATGGAACTTGCAAAACTTGCTAGGTTTTTTCTCCTTCTCGGTCGACTCCTCGAAGTCGGCTTTCTGTACTGCTTAGCACCTTGAATTTCCAAGTAGGTATTCTCTATTGAGTTATTCAACTCGGTATGGCTATCATACTTAGGAATCCTGGGACAATTTGTGTTATCTAGCTTTTTCTTCCTAGCCCCATTATCACTATGCTTCTGACCATCATTCATATCGCCAACATACATATCCACATTCTCGAAACTCCCTCAGAACTGTTTTACTATAATATTGTTCTATATCACTTCAGCTGAATGCCTAGCATTAACCCTTCAGGGATGTGTACATACCTCTTCCAGGCGTAAGAACTAATTGGCCTTCCGGTGAAACATATCCATCACCGATGGGTGTTTCTTTTCCAACCATCTCTCGAAATTAGTATCAGGATGAATTCCCTTATCAGCACCATCAATACGATATCCTCTTGAGCATTGCTTACTTCCATCATTGCAGTATGAAATTTATGCAAAAAATGCTTTAAAGACTCTCCTGCTCCCTAGAAGAGGATAGAAAGTTACATCACGTCTTTCAGACATATTGTGTGCATGTGGAATTGCTCTATGAACGTTCACTGCATTTGATCAAAGGACGATATGGATTCAGGTGGCAACTGGGTGAACCACATCGTCACTACCCTTTTAGGAATATTGGGAAACAACGACATCTAATGACATCAGTATCCCTGGTCGAATCCATGTGCCAATCATACTTTATCAAATGTTGCATCGGATTCGTCTTTCCATTATATAATGGTATCATTGGCATAACAAACCTCCGTGTGTATTCTAAGATATCTATCGTGAAAGGATTCTGCTCAGGGTGGACCCCACTCATAATTTGTTTGGAATTGATTCTCAATTATCAGTCTCCTTACTATTTTGGTCAAATATGGTTCAGACAGGTCTACTGAACGGTAGTGAAAATAATTTTCCCTGAGTGTTTGGCCCGGTAAACGCTCTCGGTTAGTCTCATGATATCTTGGTTCCTCTAACTACGGAGGAACCGTTCATTCAGTAGGTCCTCGCATCTAATCTCTCCATGACAGATCTATAGCACCTCTCTGTGTTTCAACTTTCTGACCATTGATAGCATAGCCAAAAGTGAAACAAGCATCTTCACCAAGGAGTTGGGCACCAGGACTCACATTTGATGGTTTGGTACCAATCCCTCTTAATGGATCGGTACCGATCCATAGGCCTTGGCCATGGCTCGGTCCCACTTTCTATTTCGAATTCCCACCTTTCTTTCTTAGCATCTTTTACTTTCTATCCCTCTGCCTTTGCTCCGGTGATGAGGAACTATCAGATTCCGAACCAGAAGGTGCTATATCCCTCCAACTCCTCCTACGACTGCTGGTTACTTGACTCAATAATTCCAAGCCCTGCTTCACCTAGGCATTCAACTCATTGCGGCTTTCATGGAGCCTGTCTTCCATCTGCTTCATTATGTGGTCCATATCAACTCTGATAACCATACCAGCTAGGTATTAAACATCTATGGCTATTGGCTATGCAGCCTCATCGACTTACTGGGGATCAATCTCCTCAACATCTTTGACAGCATGCAAAGTGGTAGAATAGTCTTTTCGAAGAGCCATTATAAAAGCTCTTGTGTGGCTTCTTGAAAATCTAAGTAGTTGAAAATTTTAGAAAATGAAGGAAATTAGATCTATCTCTCAGAGTTAGACAATCCAATAGTACATGATGGATCCAAACAGGTGTGGGAATCGATTCTCAGTGAAAGCACCAAAATGTTAGTACCAGAAATGGTACAAACACCTAATAGATTATATAGAGAATAAAAAGTGATGAAAAGTAAATGAAAATGAGAGAGAATAGAAAAAATCATGTTTATAGTGGTTCGGCTAATCATTGCCTGCATCCACTTGATATTTTAATGAGGATATCTCTATTTTACAGCTAATGTGCTTGTCGTTTGGTACCGCTCGGTAGCCAATTACAAGAAATATATGTAAAATTTCTAGAGAGCTAAAATGATCCTCCAAATAATGCCCCTCCATGCCTATTTATAGTTGTAGGTCACCGAGAAATGCTCTAGCATGTCTTCCTCAACGTTCTCCATAATGTAGCGGCAGTTATGCAAGAGAAGATGTGGTCTTATCAGCAAATCGGTACTGATCCATAAGAAGGAGTTATGGATGGTTCTAACCACCTTAGATCGAAGTGATATATCGTTAGCGTCATGTTCCTTGACTTGTTTATATCATCATGAGCATGTTTATTGGCCAATTGGATGGATCGATGGAGGAGTTAAGTTGTTAATTCCTTATGCTTGAGCTATTTGATATCAAATGTCATGCGAACGACCCATAGAGTTAGAAATAGGCTTCTTGATAGAGTTAGGGGTATGCCCTAGGAGCAATTATTTAATTTATTACATATCTAACTCATGACCAATCTTGTTTGAAATAAAAAGTATCTTCTTTCTATAATATACTTGATATAATGTAGTTATATTAATTAATTAGTTTAATTAAAAGTATATTTTTTAGAAAATCTATAAATGGTGTGTTTTGTAATAGTAGTTACAAGATGTTGTAACTGTGAGTAATTTATCACAATATAAAATAAATATACCATTTTAAATATTCCCGATCAAGATGCATCAAGACTGGATATCGATGTATCTGTTGAAATTAGGGTACACAGCGCTCCCCAAATACTAGGCGGTGTATTACTCACTACTATAGGGGGCACCTCGAGGATACATATTGATAGTTATTGGATGACTATGGAATGACTCACTTAATAGTTTTATGTTGGTTAATATAACTAAGGTCAAATAAAAAATATGAATATGACTGATTTACACAATTCTCTAGACCTGAGAATACTGTAGATCTTCAATATGAAAGCATCACTTTGATTATAGTCAAACCATGGCATGGCATTCCATCGAGTGACAGTAGTTCGGTTGAGTGGAAATATTGGAAGTGAAACGCTATTCAAGTGAGGATTCGTCACCTTAGTTATATGCGATTAGTATCATGGTCAACTCAAGTCGACCCAAAGTCAAAGTCTCTAGCCAGAGCACTTCATTTAAAAATAATTGTTATTATTAAACCAAGGACTTTATGTTTAGACTATGGAGTTATATATGGATGATATCAGAATTTTGACCATTATCAAATTCCATAAGTCCAAAGTGATACAGTTTTAACGAAGAGAGATGGTGTAAATAAATGTCACAACCACGTAACGCTTAATAAAGTGAAATTGGATTTTACTGAAACCAAGTAAGCGATAAATTTGAAAAAAATACTACGCTACCTGCTAAGTGACGTGTGGATGTTAACATTCGAATAGTTCAATGTTAATCGCTGATCCAATTTACACCCACAAGTCACACAACTGAAACGATAAATTCCCTTTAGACCAAACAATTTAAGTAGTTTATAGTTATTATAAATTAATTACATTAATTAATATTTATGAAATATTAATTATAACTATTGAATATGACTTGAGGAATAAATATGGTTGTATATACTTTAGTAGTTGTAACTATATCAATTGATACGAGATATCGATGAAGAAATTAAATTGGATTTAATTAAATATATTTGTTTGGGCTTAAATGGGCTATTAGCCCATAATGTTAGAGGCAAAATTGACGGCAACTATGTGATATAGGGGGCGGCCAAAATAGAGTATCGGGGTATGTGATGGATGATATGATCTAATGAGACAAGTTAAGTGATGTGATCCACTTTTCTCTTTGATTCAACCACTATAAAAGGAATAATAACCCTAAATTTCTAGAGACTATTTGGCTGCCTCCTATAGAGATTGAGAAATTCAAAGACTTCGTCCTCGAATATCGATACATTTTGGGACATGTTTAAGTGTTATAAATATGATTTTATGACCTTGTTCAACATCATTTAATTAATAAATAATTTTATGAAACTCATTTTTGAAAAGCGTTTACAAAAATATATTATTCGAAGAAAATTCGACAATGTGACCAAAAATCGGTTCACCGAAAAATAGCTTTTCGATCGACATAAGTTGTTCAAACTATAGTGCGCTAAACTAATGATCAAATGAACACTGTAGTAACTAAATAACACACTCTCCTCTTCATAAAGCATGGAATGTTCTAGAAAGTTGTATTCGGATAAGAGAGAATATTATGAGAAGGGTATAAGAGTAATTAGCCATAAAAGAGAAGGGACGTAATGTTGTCATGTTTTGGTCTTTTCCTATCACCGTTCCTAAGCCTATATAAGGAGGGGTACACCCTTAGGAAATATATAAAAAATATTCCAAAGCTTAACAAAAAATTTCAATGCCATCTTCTTCTTCTTCACCTTAAATTAGTAAAGCAAGTAATTTTCAAATCAATTAAAAATCAACTCAAATTTGTAGTGAGACCTTACCACCACATAAAACACCTTCTACCTAGTTAGATTTTGAAAAATTGAAGCCACATTCCCCCACACATTGAAGCCGCGAGCGTCTCGAGAGGGTAGGAGGTTTGGAGGAAAGCAAATCAAGGAAGAAAGAGGAGGGAAAGGAGGTTGCTAGCTTGAGTTTGAACTTGAGTGCTTAAGCGTGGTTGTTTGTTCAGTTTAAGGTGAGCTAACTCATCACTTGGATTGATAATATAACTCATATATGATTACTTTTTCTTGTGTTAAAGTTGTATGAATTGTTAAGTGACACATGTTGAAAATTTATCATAAGCTTATATAATCCCTCAATTACTTAATCATCCCTTAAATTATTATATTATTTATTCTTTGGTTTGTTATTTATGTTAACTAATGAACCGTTAAATTACTTACGTAATTATCTTGAATGAATTTCATTTCATAATTCAACTTTAAATAAATTAATCATCTTGAATTACCTTAACTTACTTATCACATTAACAAATCAATCCTTAAAATTTATTACACAAATTTTATCAACCTTTAATTAATTATCTTAATAAATTGATTAATTACCCCTTGAACTGATTAGATTAACTATTTAACCATCCCCAAATAATTAATCCTTGATTCAATTCCATTAACTAAATCACGTCTGAAACATGTTGAAATTGACCTATTACAAAATTGCTTTAAACAAACCAATTTGAATGTAGTTTTTCTTTCTACATAAACATTAATGGAGTTAAATTAAATAGGGCATAAAATCTCATCCCGACGATTCAATTTGCCACTGCCTGTTCGAGAACCCTAGAACGAGAGCCCCTTCGATTGCCGACGAAAGCTCGCGAGCCACCCTAGTCGTCGATCTGCACTACAATGGACGAATACGACTACTTGACCTCACGCGTCTCAGCCTCGAACAGGTGCCCATCGATCGCGACTTCCCATCTCACGCCTTTGCCAACAACGATGCCTATCCTATCGCGTGCACCTTCATCGATGCAGCCTCGCCCAATCAAACACTACGCGCAGCGATTCACTCAGACAATCGAAACCCTAACCCCCTTCAATCAATCGCGACTGCGCGTCTTCCTCCCCAGTTCGAGTTTGAGTTTGATTATGACCGCGTCGCCATGTTTGTTGTTTTTTTTTATTTCAAAGGCTTCGGCCATATTTTTTATATCGATCTGATAAGCGAATAAAGAGGGGAAAGAAAACGTATAATAGAATACCTAATGCTTCCTGAGTACGCCTGATTGATATAAGATACCCGGGTTTTATATAAGTTGAATGTTTTGTATTCCATATTAGTTGGGTTTACTCACGCTGGTTTCCAGCCTGACCCGGGTGTTACTTTGGTGTAATGCTCGGGTCAGACCGAGTATTACAGATTTTCAGGTAGGTATGTTCTAGAGCTCAGGAGGCAAGCTGGATGGCAAGAGCGTATAGAGTATTTCTGCTGTATAATATTGTTGTGTATCTGTGACTTGATAATTGAGTAAATTCAATGTCTGTATATTTGTGACTCGGATGTATTTAAATGTAATTGACATATATAATATTCTTTTGTAGACTGTTATTATTTATTATTATATATATTATCCACTGTGAATGTGAGATGTTGATGTTTTCTGATCTTCTTCTTCTATCTTTTTCTTCTTTTTCATAACTATCTAGAATTTTCGGCTTCGAAAATTTCGGGTCGTTACATGTTAAGTGACACATGTTGAAAACATTAATTTTGATCCTTGTTTTGAGAATAAGTGGCATATAGGATTCAAATATGGATTTGAATGGACATGAATGGACTTATATGACATATGACTAGGACTTGAACAAATCAAATATGTTTTAGCTTAACATGGGTTGAGATATGACTCGTATTTGAAGTGCCCTTATAGTTGTAGTCGTTATTGATGCAGTTCGAAATTGTCTTGTTTTTGACAATTGTTATGGAACTTTGTAAAGAGATTGACATAAATATCTTGCCATATTTACAATGTTTATATTTATGTTTGTTGCTGTTAAAAGCTTGAATAGTAATAAATTAAGTAACATCTTGAAAACGACCAAAACATCACTAGTGGAAAACTACCCCGTTTAACATTGATTTTTGAACTTCAATTGTCTCAAAAAGCACTTTAAGTTCAAGCGATTTGTTTCATTCTTTTTAAGAGTATTGTCTAACTATATTTAGACTATTCTAAAAGTAGTTCGAGATATTTATGAATTTTTAAAGAGAGGAATTTTGGAATAAAACATGTTCTTTTTCCAAATTTTGTTGATTTTTAAAACTTGTTATTTTTAAGTAATATTTTGGATAAATGTTTTAAAACCTACTATAAGTATTTGCAAGTAATTTAAATGTTATCGAAAAGGGTTTAGAATTGTTAAATGGCTAAATAGTTGATTGTTGTATTACTTATTAGAAAAGTAACTAGCTATGCTTAACACTAATAAGCCAACGAAGTAATCTTATCTGTTTGTGAGATTTAAGATTGATGTCGAGTTGGGACGGAGCAATAGAGCTCTAACTTACAAGGCTTCCCTCTTAACGTGGAATTGGTAAGTGGAAAATGTTGGAAACTTTTTAATTGAGTTGATTCCTTATTGTCTATGGAAATCATTACTACTATACCTAACACTAAAAGCCGACGAGGTAGACTTATCTGTTTGTGAGATCCAAGACTGAAGTGTCTAAGCAAGGCTTGGAGCAACCAGTGCCCAAACTTACCTAGCTTCGCTCTTGGGTGAGGAATAATTAAGTTGGAATGTCAAAAACAAGTTAAGCATACGAATTTTAATTTGTATAAGCAATTGTTTTGATTAGATAATCGATTAGTCAATTGTCGAACTTGACCTAATATTAACTTAGGAAGTTGTCGAAGTGCTTCACGATTTTATACCAGTAAGAACCCCCAGGGAGGAGTATTGGTACAAAACATCTCTAGCTTTTTATTACTTTTAAAAGAACTAGAATTGAATTTACTGGAAATTCATAGATTGTTTTTGAAGAGTTCGGGATTGGTAAGTGTTTTACTTACCGAATACCACTTCAAAACTAGTATACGAGTTCTATATTTTAGAAGCAGCCGAAGAAAAGGAATCTATATGGAGATTTGAGATCTGTTAAAGATGCTCGAATCCATGTAGTGATTCATGATTTGTTAGAGATATGGGAATCCAATTAAGGATTCCTGTTCTATTCGAGTGATGAAGACTCGAGTGAAAGATGTCGAACGTACCTCGACATCAGAAATAGCGAAAGACAGAGTAGGATGCATAACCTGGGGTTAGCAACCCATGTCAGGATGTCACCAACTCCAAATCTAGAGATATTTATCGATTATTGGCCAGGAGGAGTTGATGATATTTGATTCATGTTGTTCATGTTTATGTTCGGACGTTGGGCCACTCTTGTTTAACTTATGGTATATTTTATCTAGAAGTATACAATACTCGAAAGGTGGTTTCTGATCCTTGTGCATGGAGATTGGATTCGGCACCCCTGAAGAGATCCCTATAAAAAATCCATTATGCAAACGAACCTTAGCGGTTTTTGATGTAACCTAATATGTTGTGGTGTGACCAATGTAAGCACCATAGCTATTTGATATTATTATATCCCATACCCTAGACATTATCTATCATAACACTATGTTAAACCTAATAAATGGTTGGTTTCTTTTTGAGGGAAAAATCGTTACGAAAATCTGTTCGGTCTCAACAGTCACTGTTACATATATTCATGTATCTCGAGTTTTCTCATACCATACTTATGTCTGACGCTTGGGTTTTTATCCCTAAATTCCTCATATACTCTTTAGAGTAGACTCAGTATCAGATTTTACCTTGGACGCTTCAGAGTTCAGAAGATGAGCTGGAGGTTCCATTATCTATCAATATTCTATTTCACTTGTTCCTTTTTAGCTATGTGCATATATCAGCATTGTAAGGACAAGCAGTTATCACTATCTAGGCTAATAATAGTACTTAGGTTTTGTGACTCTGAAAATCTTGTATTCAGAGTAACCCTTTTTACTATTCTTTCGATATTATAAATTACTGTGCCGCTGTGAGATTCTGATGTTGAGTTCTTTTTATCCTTTTCTATTCTTTTTTTTATTTTACCCTAACTTTCTTTCTTTCTGGCACTTGGGTGCTCGGCACATGAATACCATTGATGTATTAGTGCCCACATTTGATGGTCGAATGGTCGGGTTATTACATATGGTATCAAAGCACAAGGTTGAGCAAATAACTTGGCTTTGGTTGGGTATGGCTCATTGGGGTTAGGGTAAGCGACACCTTAGAGTGAGTCGAGTGTGTACGAGAGAGCATATTTGTAGTTTCTTTAAATCTATTCCTCTTTTTTAGCTTTCCTTAGGAATAATCTCTTTCTTTGAAATAACTCTAGGCTTTCGTATCCTAAATATATTCTGCTATGTTCAGGTTGTACATTATGAGTACCAATGCTGTCAATGCTCAAGAAGATAGAGGTAAAGGTGGTCGAGGTAGTACCGTCACTAATGGTGGAGATCGAGCACCAGGGAATGTTGCTCCAGTCAAAGAGCCAATGGTGCATATTGGGGAGGAGGTCATACAAGTCAGGCCTCAGGTGAACTTCACTTTGCTCTAACGCGATTATGAGAGGTTGGGAGGTAAGAGGTTTAGCGGTACAAAGATGATCATAGAAGTCCATAGTTGGATTAAGTTATGTGATCGTATATTTGGTGATATGGGGTTAGATGACGCGATGAAGTGTTGGTTGGCATTAGAACATTTGATGGACGTGGCCATGGATTGGTGGAGCACTATCACTGTAGATGTCCAAGAGAACAACTTTTCTTCGGCCCAATTTAAGGAGGGTTTTGAGATGAAGTTTGTCTCAGAGGCTGGGAATACTTTGTTTTTTAGAAGCTACCTCGACTTGAACCTTGAGGCCATGACAGTGGTAGAGTATGAAAACGGATTCGCTGCCTTATCTAGATTTGGGCCTGGTTTGGTAGATCGCCTTTAAAGAGGAATGAGATATTCATCGCACTGATCCGCCCAAATGGGGTTGAGGTTTGAGAGTTTGGCTCTGAAGCCATTTATTTCAGCTCTAGCCGCATACAATAAGTGGAAGTTTCAGCCACCAAGGAATATTTCAGGTTTGACCTGCCATAAGTGTGGAAAGAAAGAGCACTTTGCTACGAATTGTAGGTCAGGTATGGGAGGGCAAGTGGTGAAGGCACCGTTAGTTAAGGCACCTATTGCCAAGTTAATGAAGATAGAGCCTCAGACAACCAAGGCACAGTTTGCACCCAAGAGCTACTACAACTGCCATCTACTAGGCCATTTTTCTAAAGAGTGTTCGATGCTCAAAAAGAGGGAACGGCCTCGAGCTTTTGCACTAGCTCCACTTCTACTTCTGCCGCAGCAAAGGGGAAGCAAGTTTTCAAAGGTATTCTATCTATTTTTGGAATTCCCATTAATGTCTTATCTGATAATGGGTGCTTCTCTTAGTTTCATTTCCCATACTCTTGTTGATAGATTGAAACTTGAACTAGCTATAGCTTTATATTCTATTTGTGTGTCGAACCTTGTTGAGGGCTCGACCAATCTTAGTATGATTTGTTTAGGGTTTCTGATTTCTATCTTCGACCAACTCTTCCCTATCAATATGTATGTTCTTGGTTTTACAAGTTTTGATGTTCTTCTTGGGATGGATTGATTATTGTAGAATAATGTAGTCTTAGATTGTGATAAGCGGACGGATTTATTAAAGAAGGGAATGAAAGCTTTGATAGTGGATTGTAAAGGACCTAGCTCACTTATGACTAGTTTTCTTTATTCTCTTGATGTGGCTGAAAAGGAGTTGGGTTCTATCCCTATTGTTTAGGAATTTGTGGATGTCTTCAAAGATGTGTGAGGTTTACCACCCCTTAGGGATATAGAATTTCGCATTGGTTTAGTGAAGGATGCAAAACCTATTGAATTGCCAGTTCATAAACTTGCACCAAAGGAGAGGATGGAGCAAACAAATCGGGTTAGTGATTTGTTGTAGAAGGGCTTGATTCGAACAAGTCGTTCAAGTTGAGGAGTGCCTATCGTCTTTGCTACAAAGGCGGATGGTTCCTTAAGATTGTGTATAGATTATCGTAATCTCAATAAACGAACTTTTAGGAATGAGTATCATTTGTATGGGACAGATGACTTGTTCGATCAACTTTATGGAGCTCAAGTATTTTCTCAGCTTGGCCTTGCTATAGGGTTTCATCGGTTGAGGGTGGTAGAGGAGAGTGTATCCTTGACCGCAGTGGTTAGTTATGTCGTTCATCCTAACCATTGCTCCAGCATATTTCGTGGATTAATGAATTGAGTTTTTCGAGATGTGTCGAATAATTTTGTCCTTGTTTTTATTGATGATATTCTGGTCTATTCCAAGACCTATGAGGAACATTCGTACTATGTAAGGATTGTTTTAGGAACACTAAGAGAGCATGTGTTGAAGGCTAAGTTCTCGAAGTGTCATTTTTGGCGTTCAGAAGTTAGGTTCTTAGGTTCTGTAATTTCGATGGAGGGTATTTCTATCGATCCAGAAAAGATTTTGGCCGTTCGGGACTTGAAGAGGCTAGAAAGTGCAATGGATATTAGAAGCTTTCTGGGTCCAGTGGGTTATTGCAGGAGATTCATACAGGATTTCTCAAAGATTGCCTCTGGCTTAACGAATTTGATGAAGAAAGATGTCAAATTTGTATGGACAAATAGATGCGAGCAAGCATTCTTAAAGCTAAGAGAAAAGCTGACCTGTGCTCCTGTTCTTACTATGCTAGATGGAGGTAAGGGTTTGACTATTTACACTGATGCATGTGGAACATGTCTTAGAGCTGTGTTGATGTAGCATGGGAGAGTGATCGCTTATGCGAGTCGACAACTTAAACCGCATGAATCGAGGTATGCAACTCATGACTTGGAGTTGTTAGCGGTGGTATTTGTGTTAAAAATGTGGAGGTATTATTTACTGGGTGAAAGATTTGAATTATACATGGACCATAAGTCTTTGAAGTGTCTTTTTATGCAAAAGACTTGAACATAAGGCAACAGAGGTGGTTGGAGTTCCTTGTGGCCTATGATCTGGATATTTTGTATACTCCGAGAAAAGCCAATGTCATAGCTAACGCGCACAGTAGAAGGCATGCAGTAATGGTGAATGTTGAGGTCCGTCCAACTCTGATTAGTCGTGTCGAGGGGAATCAGCATAGAGATCTTCATTTTGCTAGGATAGCAAAGAATGTAAGTGAGAATGAGGCAACAGAGAGTGGCCGATATTCGAGGTGGATAGTCGTGGCATATTGAGTGTGAAGGGTAGGTTATGTGTCCCGAATGTTGATGGGATTAGGTAGGAAGTTCTAGCAGAGAATCACCATTCTAGGTTGACAATACATCCTGGGGTTACAAAGATGTATCATGATATGAAGAGGACATTCTAGTGGAAGGATATGAAGAGGGACGTTTCTATCTTTGTGAGCAGATGTGCTAACCTCCAATGGGTAAAAGGTAGTCGTCAAAAGATGGCCGGACTTCTTCAGCCACTTGAGATTCCAAAGTGGAAGTAGGAGCGTATTTCTATGGATTTCATCGACAGGTTACTTAAGTTGAGCAGCGGTAACAAAGGTGTGTGGTTTATTGTGTATCGATTGAAAAAAAGTGCGCACTTCTTACCTGTTAATACTACGAGGACCGCTTCTAGTTTGGTTAAGTTTTATGATAAGGAGATCGTTAGGTTACACGGTGTTCCTTGTGATATCATGAGTGATAGAGATCTGATATTCACAAACCAATTCTGGAAGGGTTTGAATGAAGCATTTGGGACCGAGCTTAGTTTGAGTACAGCTTACCATCCGTAGACAGATGTGCAAATAGAAAGGGTGAACTGAGTGTTGGAATACTTGCTTCAAGCATGAATTTTAGATTTTGGAGGTTCATGGGAAGAGAACTTACTGCTTGTTGAATTTTCATACAAGGTTATCAAGCCAGTATCGGGATGGCACCGTTTGAAGCTTTGTATGGAAGGCCTTGCAAATATCCATCGTGTTGGGTAGAATCTGGAGACCGTCTTGTTCTTGGGCCTGATATGATCTGAGAGGTGTCAGTTAAGGTTAAGGAAGCACATAATCAACAGAACAGTTATGCAAACGAGAAGCATATAGACTTGGAGTTCTTGGTTGAAGACTTTTCATTTGTAAATGTTTCTCCAATGAGAAGTGTAGTTCGTTTTGGAAGGTCTGGGAAGTTGGCTCCTCGGTATATAGGACCATTCCTAATTCTTGATAGGATTAGTAAACTCGCATATAGAGTCGAGTTACCGATTAGGCTATCGGGTGTGCACAATGTATTTCATGTATCGCATTTGCGTAAGTTTGTGCATGATCCTTCGATGATAGTGGAAGCGCCACAACAAGAAGACTCGGTGATTAAGCCAAATTTGACTATGTTGAGGTAGCCTATTCATATTGTGGACAGAGACACAAAGCAATTGAGGACTAAGGTTGTAAAGTTAGTCAAGGTACAATGGAGCGAGGATGCTCAGGATTGTACATGGGAGACTGAGGATAGTTTGAGGGAATCCTATCTGGATTGGTTCTTAGACGAGTTTTCTTATCTTAGTTTGTATTTGAATTACAGTTTAGTTTGTATATAGTTCTGGCAGTGCTATATATATCTTGTTCTTTTATCTTCTTTCATTATCGTTCTCTTTGAATTTCGAGGACAAAATGTTCTAAGTAGGGGAGAACGTAAGGACCTAGAAATTCGAACACTTTATCTTCAAATATCGATACATTTTGAGATATGTTTAAGTGTTATAGATATGATTTTATAACCTTGTTTAACATCATTTAAGTAATAAATAATGTTAAGAAACTTGTTTTTGAAAAGTGTTTGAAAAAAAATATTCCTCGAAGAAAAATCGATAATGTGACCGAAAATTGGTTTATCAATAAACAACTTTTCGGTCGATATAAGTTGTTCGAACTATCATGCACTTAACTAATGATCAATTGAACACATTGGCAACTAAATAACACTCTCCTCTTCATAAAGCATGGAATGTTCTATTAGGATAAGAGATAATATTATGAGAAGGGTATAAGAGTAATTAGCCATAAAGGAGTAGTGACATAAAGTTGTCATGATAAGAAGCAATTAATGCATTAGGATTTTTAAGGAATTTTGGTATTTTTCTATCACCATTCCTAAGCCTATATAAGGAGGGGTACATCCTTAGTAGGAAATATATCAAAATATTTCAAAGCTTAAGAGCAAATTTCAATGTCATCTTCTTCTTCATCTTAAATTCCTAACGAAAATAATTTGCAAATCATTTCCAAATAACCTCAAATTTGGAGTGAGACTTTACCACCGCATAAAAACACCTGCTACCTAAATAGATTATGAAAAATTGAAGCCACACTCCACACACATTGAAGCCGTGAGCATCTAAAGAGAGTTGGAGCAAAGCAAAGCAAGGAAGAAGGAGGAGGAAAGGAGGTTGTTAGCTTGAATTTGAACTTGAGTGCTTAAGCACGGTTGTTTATTGAGTTTAATGTGAGCTAACTCACCACTTAGATTGATAATATAACTCACATATGATTATATTTTGTTGTATTAAAGCTGTTTGAATTGTTAAGTGATATATGTCGAAAACATTGATTTTGATCCTTGTTTTTAGAACAAGTGGCACATAGGATTCATATATGGATTTGAATGGACTTAAATAGACTTATATTACATATGGCTAGGCCTTGAACAAAGCATACAGGTTGTAGTAGAACAAGGGTTGAGATATGACTCGGATTTGAAGTGCACTTATAGCGATAGTTGATGTTGCTGCATTCAGAATTGTCTTGTATTTGACAATTGTTATGGAAATTTGTAGAGAGATTCATTGGGATTTATCGCCATATTTACAAAGTTTTATATGTATGTTTTTTATTTAAAGCTTGAGTAGTAAGAAGTTAAATAACATCTCAAAAATGCCTAAAACACCACTAGTGTAAAACTGCCCCGTTTAACCCTAATTTTTGAACTTCAATTGTTTCAAAAAGGACTTTAAGTTCGAGCGATTTGTTTCATTCTTTTTAAAAGTATTGCCTAACTATATTAAAAGTATTTTAAAAGTAGTTTGAGATATTTATGAATTTTAAGAATTAGTTACGAATTTTTAAAGAGAGGAATTTTAGAATAAAACATGTTCGTTTTCCAAATTTTGTTGATCTTTCAGACTTGTTGTTTTTAAGTAATATTTAGGATAGATGTTTTAAAACCTATTAAAAATATTTCCACGCAGTTTATTTTTTCTTTCATAAAGGGGTTAGAATTGGTAAATGGCCAAATAGTCGATTGTTTAATTACTTATTACAAAAGTAATTAGCTATGCTTAAAACTAATAAGTCGACGAAGTAATCTTATCTATTTGTGAGAGTTAGGATTGATGTCGGGTAGGGATGGAGCAATAGAACTCTAACCTACCAGGCTACCCTCTTAACCGAGGAATAGGTAAGTGGAAAATGTTAAAAACATGTTAATCGAGTTGATTCCTTATTGTCTATGGAAATCATTACTACTATACCTAACACTAAAAGTCGACGAGGTCAACTTATCTATTTGTGAGATTCAAGAATAAAGTGTCTAGGCAAGGCTTGGGGCAACCAGTGCCTAAACTTACCTAGCTTCGCTCTTGGGTAAGGAAAAGTTAAGTGGGAATGTCAGAAATGAGTTAAGCGTACGAACCATGATTTGTATAAGCAATTTATTTATTAGATAATCGATTATTCGATTGTCGAACTTGGCCTAATATTAACCTAGGAAGTTATCGAAATGCTTCATGATTTTATACTAATGAGAACCTCTGGGGAGGAGTATTGGTACAAAACGTCTCTAGCTTTTTAACTTTTGAAAGAACTGAAATTGAGTTTACTGGAAATTCATCGATTGGTTTTGAAGAATCCGGGATAGGTAAGTGTTCTACTTACCAAATACCACTTCAAAACAAGTATACGAGTTCTATGTTTTGGAAGCGGCTAAAGAAAATGAATATATGTGGAGATTCGAGATCTGTTTAAGATGCTCAAATCTATATAGTGATTCGTTATCTGTTCAAGATATGGGAATCCAATTGGGGATTCATGTTCTGTTCGAGTGATGAAGACTCGAGTGAAAGATGTCGAACGTAACCTCAACATCGAAAATGCTAAAGACATAGTAGGATGCATATCCCGGGGCTGCTCCATGTCAGGATATTATCAACTCCATATCTAGAGATACTTATTGATTGTTGGCCAGGAGGAGTTGATGATATTTGGTTTACGTTGTTCTTATTTATGTTCAGACGCTGAGTTGCTTGTGTTTATCTTATGATATATTTTATCTAGAAATATACGACGCTCGGTAGGTAGTTTCTGATCCTTGTGCACGGAGATTGGATTCAGCTCCCCTAAAGAGATCCTCATAGAAAATCGATTACACGAACGAACCTTAGTAGTTTTTAATGTAACCTAATATGTGGTGGTGTGACCAATGTAAGCACCACAGCTGTTTGATATTATTATATCCCACACCGTAAACATTATCTGTCATATCACTATATTAAACCTAATAAATGGTTTGTTTATTTTGAGGGGAAAACCGTTACATGAATCTGTTCGGTCTCAATAGTCTATGTTACATATATTCATGTATGTTGAGTTTTCTCATATCGGACTTATGTCTGGCACTTGGTTTTTGTCTTCCCTAAATTCCTCGCATACTCTTTCGAGTAGGCTGACTATCAGGTATTACCTTGGACATTTCAGAGTTCAAAAGACAAGCTGGAGGCTTCCATTATCTATCTATATTCTATTTCATTTGTTCCATTTTAGCTATGTGCATATATCATCATTGTAAGGACATGCAATTATAACTGTCCAGGTTGATAATCGTGCTTAGGTTTTGTAACTCTGAAAATCTTGTATTCAGAGTAACCCTTTGTATTTTTCTTTTGATATTATAAATTACCGTTCCACTATAAAATTTTGATGTTGTGTTCTTCTTGTCGTTTTCTTTTATTTTACACTAACTTTCTGTCTTTCTAACACTTGGGTGATCTACACACTGATACCGTGGATGTATTAGTGTCCACATTCGAGGATCGAAAAGTCAGGTCATTACACCTCCTCTATCCATATCATCGCCGAAGCATGCCTCTCTACACCCCATCAAATCTTAAATCAAATTAGTTTAAATCATTAGTTATCCAGTAGCAAAGGGTCTGCAATTCAAAGACTAGCAATATGACGAATCGAGAAGTTTTCGAGAGGAAGAGAACTCATCATCATAAGGTGTACGTAAGGGCATTAGTTTAGGTAGGTATTTAGTTTTATATATGATGCATATTCTTTACATAACTCTATATATTATTCAAATATATATATATACAATGTTATTATTGAATTGTTAGTTATGTGAGATTTCTATAGGTATTGTTGTTGTGACATATATTGATTGGTTATGTGAATATGTTTATCAAATAAAGAAAAAAATTCCAAGGATATGATACACATAGCCAATATCATTATATTTTAATTATGTATATTTTATTAATTAATATATACATAGATTAGTATATTAATTAATTTACTCATATGACATGTACTAAACCATATAACTATATTGCATAAATAATTAATCTAATAATTTTCAAATGTATATTTATATAAATTATGATTTTTAGTAACCAAAAATAAAATTTGGAAATAATTTAATAAATTTTAATATTATTTAATCTTTGCACGAATCAATAAATTCATATAAATAAATTATGTTTCAAAAATTCAATTTTAAAGTTTTTAAATTAATTTATTATCACATATGTTTTCGTTCAAAAACTATTTTTATAGTTTTAAAAAATAATTTAAAATTCGACCAAAAATATTTAAATAATAAAAAATAATATTTTGACATGGAAAATTTAAAAAAAAAAATCGCAACTTATATAATACTATTCCTGACTTTATGAAAGCTTAAAATTTGAAATATCTTTTATATAAATATTTTCTATTATTTGCTTATTTTTAATTGACTAATTAATTATAATATATATATTGATATAATAAAATTTTATTTATATTTGGATTTGTTGTATATATGATCTGGGATATTTTACAAAATAATAATAATAATATTTATTTCAATTTTATAATTTATAGACCATTCTAACTCATATTTACATTTTAATCATTATATATATAATTATAATTATGTTACTTTATGTAACGACCCAGAATTTTCGATCTCGAAAATTCCAGATAGTTAGGAAAAAGAAGAAAAGATAGAAGAATAAGAAGAACAGAAATACCAACATCTCTAATTCACAGCGGATAAAATATAATAACAAATAATAACTATTTACAAAAGAATTCCGTATCTATCAAAATACCTTTATAATACATCATAGTTACACAAATATACAGACACTGGATATACGCAATCATCATGTCTCAGATATACAACAATAAAATACAGTGGGAACCCTCCATACGTTCTTGCCATCCAGCTCGCCTTCTGAGCTCCAGAACGTCCTTACCTGAAAATCTGTAATATTTGGTCTAACCCGAGCATTACATTAAAGTAACACCCGGGTCAGGCTGGAAAAGAACGTGAGTAAACCCATCTAACATGGAATACAAAGCATACAACTTATATAAAACCCGACGTAACTCGTATCAATTTACAAATTCACAATTTGTTATAGACATCACTTATTTCACACCTCAATTTTCTAAGTACCAAAACTTATCATTCCAACCTATAGATTTCACATATCAATCTATAAAAATTCAAAGTGGTTTCGGGTATTTCCTAATACCCGACCCCGGTCTCTTCGAGTCTCATTCAAGGCATCCAACACCATTCAATCATCCATAAGCAAACTTGATCACTTCCAAAATAAATTTAATTAATCCTAATTGAATTACTAACCTCAATCACTTAGATTCCTTCATTTAACATTTATTATTTTCAAATCAATTAATTAATCATCCCTTAATTATCCATCTTAATTAATCACCCTGGATTAATTATCCTTCAATTACGTTTAAGTAATTATCTTTAATAGATTACACAAATTAATTATTCTAAACCGAAAATAGTAATTAATCTTTAATTACTTCACAAATTAATTAACTATAATTAATTACATTAATCCTTAATTACTTATATTAATTAATTTCTCATAAATCACTTACTATTGATTAATTAATCTTAATCAATCAACCTTTAATTACATCATTGATTATATACATTAATGATTGCTAACTAAATTTCAATTTATCCTAATCAAAATTAATTACATTAAGAAATTAACCATTAATTAAACCATAAATATTAATCATTCTTGATTAATTTCAATCAGTAATTAATTACCTTTTTATTTACTTCATTAAATAAATTAATTACTCATTTTATAAATATAAGTTTAAAGGAATTTAAAACCAAAATCATTTTTATTTTTATTCTATAATTATTTCACTTCCAAAATTTATTCCTATATTTCTTTACAAAATCCAATTCTATATATTTTGATATCTCAGTGTACTGGAATATTCAATCAAACCATGGTATGCAATATTCCAATTATCAATATAATTCATCACAGCATATCAAATATTCATAACACAGAATATTAAACAATCTAAATAATTATGAGAAATCCAGTTGGATCCCTCCAACTTATTTCCCTGCATCCACAGACGTTAGCACAACATAAAATATCAATTCCACTTCGAGGTGGAATATCGCGGTATATGGGATTTATATAATATCATCCGCTATTATGCGGCGCATAGGGTCTCATCCGCTATATAATGCGGGAAATCAATCACCCAATATATACTAATACTACTATATATAATATAGCACATCAATCAATTCAATCATTCAACCAATTATTTAAATTTAATCATTTAAATTTAAAACCCAGAAGAGTGAGATTAACTCACATTTGCCCTTAATTTGCCATCTGATCCAAACCGCCTTCTTTCCTTCATGGTTTTGGACCCAAAATCAGTTGACCAAGCCCATTAGCCTCGATCCCGGCCAAAAAAGCTACAGACCTTCTTCCTCCTCCCTTTCTTTCCTTTTTGTCTCTGATACAAACATGCACGACCCATGCACGCAACACCACCACACACAACATCGATCAATGATTCGAAGGCCATCGACAAAATCCCCATCTCGAGCTCGTCCTAGCAGCGCCCTCACCCTGATCTCTGGGCCCTCCCCTTAAGGTCCGACCATGGAGTCGAGAAACACGTCCAGGCACAAAAAAAACGTGACACTTTTCACCGACGAATTCCAACAAACTTCACCACAACGAAGCCTTCTCTTTCATGAACCTAACGCCGAGCTCCGTTTCATCCATCTTTGACCGTGGGCGAAGAAAAACTGAACCCTAGAAATCGACGACCGTTGATCGTCGACGCGGAATCGCGGTGAAACTCTCCTAAAAATACTACACCTCCATAGGACTACAACGACGCATACGGCGTCGACCAATTCTTCATGGGTTGAGCGAAAACAATTTTTTTAAGTTTGGAAACATTTATAACACATTTCGGAAATTTGGCAATTTCTCAATCATTATTTGATAAAATCAGGCACCGTCAATTTAAAAAAAATCCAGAGACAAGGACGAACAACTTTCATTTTGATGGTGAAGGCTAATTGTGTTTAGAATGTAAGATATTGATTTTGAATGGTTGAAGAGGGGTTAGTTATCATGCTTGTCAAACAAAATGGAGAGGAAGATCGATTTCATTCGATTGAAGACGGGTTCGTGAATTTATGTTTGAGAGATTTTGTTTGGCCATGATTTTTTTTCCGGTTTGGGATAAGGGAGGAGATTCGACTTTTAGCAGAGAGAGTGGTGTGTTTGGGAAGGAAGGAATGACGTATTGAAGAAGGTTACTATTTATTTTATTAATATTCTCAAATTTTACAAGCTTTTCGAACAGACTCCGAATCAGACATGCCGCCAGGCGTTTATAAGATTTTACCCGCGTTCCGAACACAATGGAACGTGTTTCGGAGGCTAATTTGATCGCATGAGGAAGTTAGCTTTTTAATCGATTTAAAATATTAAATTATCGATTTTAATTTCAATGCGTTTCTCACCCGTACGAGCAAACGGTAAATCCAAATGCTACGAAAATTGAAATTCGATAATAACTAACTATAACGGATCCAATGGAACTAGTTTCGTCGAATTCCGAGACTGTGCCTCGGAAGGCTATTTTTAAACGTCAATTTAAACGATATATTTTCAAAGCTTAATACAACATTCCCAAATTCAATTTCAACACTTTTACTATCTTCAGTTCTATCAATATAAATCCCTCAAGCCTTCAAATTATTTTTAACAAGCTTAAAACTGAAGATTCAATAATTTACCCGAATTCAAATTATTAAATTCAATAAATTCAATCGCCAGGTTCAACTGATATTTGAAGTCCAAGTTAAATTATCATGCAAATATTTAAAATTAATTAAATATTCCAATTTCAAATGCCTAAAAAATTTGGGTCGTCACATTCCTTCCCCCTTAAAACCCTGAAATTGCTAGTTAAGAAGAATGATTCAATATCCGTTATTGTTTTTCCAAAACCAAACAGTTTTATCAACTTGCCATAACCTATCCTTTATGAAAGGCCCACTATTTCTTCAACCAACTTTCCAAAACCTTCCATAGTTTCCAACAACATTGTTTACTCCACTTATTCAAATTTAAATTTAACTCCAGATTTAAATTATCAAATCTTTCTCAAAAAATTTCTAACTAGTTTCCTTATAGAAATTTTCATATCATTATTTTAAACTAGTTTCATCCACTAATTTATTTCAATTTCCAATTTGAAATCGTTTTGTCGCTAACAAAAAATTTCCAAAAATTTTCTAACTCCCAAAATTTTCGGAAAATTTTGGCAAAGTCTCCTTTGTACGGAGGAGCTTTTGCAATATGACAAGAGATATAAATACATATACATCGACCCACACGGTCGGAAAAAACAAAAACAGTTCATATTTCCTATTTTTATTGCGTAGGCGTACCTTTATTTAGCATTTTTAAGCAAGTGGCTTATTAGTTTAGCCATTAGCGCAACCAAATCTAGTCAAACGGCTTCCCGGTACCTGTACTTACTCAATTTAAACATGTAAGCACTATATATATGAAGTTTATAACATTTCTCTTACTTAACAACTACAACACATCAACTCTAAAAGAAATGCATTCTAAATAACTTCCACGAGCAATTTATATGATTCCAACACTAATACAATTGCTTTTTACCAATTCATATACCATTTCGTTCAATTTTATCGGTTTACAACTCAATTGCTTACATTCAATTTATTTTAACCCAACAGCTCACATTCACTTCAAATGATTCAAAAATCAATTTTATTTTCTTCTATTAATTCATAGAATTTCTTTACCTTCGTTTACGTCAAACGACAACTATTTTTATACAAATTCGGCGATATTCGCTTAATAGAGTATCCATTTTAGTTTGTAACTACTTCAAATTAATTTCAACTCATTCTATATTTAATTCCATTTCATTTCTAATTTGTTCACCAACCATATATTTGCATTTCATTTCATCTCCGCGTTGGTTTCATTTTAAAACTATTTCATTGAGCTTGATAGCATTCGATGCTTATATTAATATCCTTTTTTCATATAAATTTAACCCAAATTTTTATTTAATGGACTTCCATTCTTACTCGAAACCAAGCTTTTATTGACTTAAGTAATTTTACTTCAAATTAATACGCCTTATAACTTAAGTTCATTCTGATAACCCAATTCCGATTAAAACTTTGATTTAATTTTTACTCAATCAGACTTCATTCATTTATTATTTAATTCAATCAACCCATTTATTCACACATTTTAAATTTTTAATTCACCTACTTAATTCATTTCCGAATTTATTTTATTAATACAAAACCATTCTTAATTTATTTCTACTCACCTGGGTTTTGTTTGCAACTCAAACCATTTCTATTATAATTCAATTCCATTTTATTTTTACAACATCTCCACTTATTTTAATTCATTATCAAATCCAAGTCGAATTATATTTGTAATTCCAAACTCCATTATTAACTTACAATCCAATTTATTTAACCGAGTTAAATTTTACTAATATATTCTATCAAATAATTTATTTAGCTAATTAGCTTACTTCCAACTTTTATTACAAAAATCACTTCATTAAATTTTCTCGAGTTCAATTTTATTTTATAATTCCAGTTTGGATTTTCTTTCATCTTCCAATATTCCAACACTTTTAATTTAAAATTTTAGAAATACTTTTAAATTCACATAATACTATTAAAATAAATTTTTATAAAAATACTTCTTATAACTCGATGTTTCAACCAGTCCATCCTTGTTCTCACAGAAATTCGGTCATACGTTGATCAGGCGTAGGACTGAAAATCAATAAGTACTTGGCAGACCCATTTTCAACATCCAATGAAAATACTTGGGAAAATAATTTTATTGAAAATATAGAAAACAGTTTTTTAAAATAAAGGAAATATCTTTGGTGAGAATGCTCTGGAAATCATCACCCCCATCCATGTCGCAGTTACATCCTGGGTTACGTTGCCATCACAGCAAAAGTCCATGTAACTGTAGGCACTCCACGCCCCTCGATTATGCCATGGAACCCACAACATATCGCAATTACATTCCAGGGTTACATTGCCATCGTATCCAAAGTCCATGTAACTGTAGGCATCAACGCCCTCGATTTTCGCTGTCAAAAATGAAACTTCTTCGCTCCCACATAGGTCATAGTCTACCGATGTAAAATCAAACGTAGACTGTTGGCTCTCAGCAGCACACACGACTTTCGCTATGTTACCATAGGTCGCAGTCTACCAATATAAAATCAAACGTAGACTGTTGGCTCTCAGCAGCACACATGACTTTCGCTATGGTCTACAGTAGATCGCAGTGACATCGAGTTAAACTGTCGTCAAAGCATAACCCAAATGCCTTTGTAGGCATCAGCGCCCTCGACTTTCGCTACACACTACTCATAATCCTTAGGAACTAGTTTGTCCGGACTCCTCACTAGATGAACTTTAGAACCCCCCTTAGGGTTCAAGGCAGTACCGACCTACGGCACTCCTGAGAAGTTCATTTCAAGAGAGCGCCTTTTTCCCCAGAGCCATTTTCAAAACACTTTATACTATACACATATAGTATCTTCCAAATCATACACCTAGTATGAATCTCAAATAAATCTCCTTTCTCAAAATCGATTATCCCAAAATCGATAAATCTCAAACTAGGCTTTCAAAATCTAATATTGATTTTACCCAAAAATCAAAAGCCTTTCCAAATCCAAAGGTTCCCAAAATTTTTTTCCAAAATCCTCATAAGACCCTTTATATATATATATATATATATATATATATATATATATATAATTTAACTTTGGATCATTTCAAACTTGTGTAAAATTCCTTTTATACTTCAAACACCTTCAAAATCTTTTTCTTCTGGCAATATATTCCACAAGGGGAGATTTATCTTACATAACAAAGATACATAACTTTGTTTATACAAAATCAAATATTCAAATTTGATTACTCTTTTTTTTATAAAGTTGTTTCCATCTTACTTATCATCATAAAAATATCCAACTTTCACTTTTATTCACTGTATATATTTCACAAAATATACGTTCATTTCAAAAGAAATCATTTCACATTTCTTATTCACAAATTTCCAATATCAATTTCATTTAAACCCGTACGATGTACACATATCATCCGTACGCTATACCAATCTGATCGCTCACTCGATCACACAATTTCACTTCCGAACTAGTATCGTTCACCCGACTTCCTAGTGCGGACTCAGATCTGGTTTCTTGATCAGAAACCGTCATTCTCCTTGCATAGCCTAACTATGATAGAGAATATCCAGAATCAATCAACAATCCATATCCAGGTTCGCCGTCGAAAATCGAGTGAAAAATCCCAACCCAGATCGATAAAACTATCTCGAAATTCTATGCTCGAATCCGGATCAAATCACTATGCGAATAGGACTATATACGTACACCCTACGTATTTATCTTCATTGACTCTTTCTATTCACATTTCCGTTAATTTTAATCCACATAATCACAATTGTTTCAATTCCATTAGGATTATCACTCTCATTATAAATAGTTTGAACTCTGTCCAGCTTAAATTCAGAAAATAGCTTGAAAAGTTTTAAATAGATAAATAGTTGAAAAACAATTAATAGTTTGTGAAATAGCTGTAAAATAGTTAAGTAATTATAAAATAGTTGAAAAATGGTCAAGTAGTTATAGAAAGTTTAAATAATTGCAAAATAGTTGTAAAATAGTAACTAATTTGTAAAATAGTTGAAAAAAGTAATTAGTTTATAAAACAGTTAAAAAATTGTTAAATAGTTCCAAAATAATTGTAGAATAAATATAAAATAATTTGGCTTTGAAAAAGAAAGGCTGTATATATTAAATAGCTTGGAAAAATAAGTTTATATTAAAACAATTTATATTGAAATTAGTCCAGAGTCAAAACTGTTCAGTTCCCATCAATTCAATTTAAATTTCCACTTCCATTTAAATTGACTCAATTCCAATTTGAATAACTTCAATTTCCATTGAAATTGATTTAACCCCAATTAGAGTTGAATCAATCATGATTTCTTTCCAAATTCAAACCAAATTCCATTTGATTTTAAACCTATTCAACTTTAATTACCATTCCAAATTATTCCGATCAATTTGGACTAATATCAATTGGACCCACTTCAATTTCAAATCATTTCAATTCAATCCAATTCAAATTTTCCATTAAAATTTTTAAACTTATACATCTTCAATCACAAATCTAATTAATTTAAATCAGATTCAATTTGAACGAATTCAATTCAAATTTCAAATTTAAACAATCCCGAGTTATATAAATTCGAGTTAAATTTTTAAATGTTGATTTAATCCTTTAAATCCAATCAACTTATCTCTTTAAACCACTTAATTCTGAATCCATTTGAAACTTATCTTCGTTCAATTTTAATTTAGTTGCATTTCTGTTACCACTTAATTTAATCCCAATAAT
The DNA here is from genome assembly GCA_030765085.1 of Allium cepa. Taxonomy (NCBI): domain Eukaryota; kingdom Viridiplantae; phylum Streptophyta; class Magnoliopsida; order Asparagales; family Amaryllidaceae; genus Allium; species Allium cepa. Next base: position 679,544,220 of record CM060942.1, read on the forward strand.
TTAACAACCAATTGCCTTAATATTTATTAGAAAGAAATATTGCTTTATATATCAAATATATTCTTATATAAAATCATTTAAAATCTTTATATAAGCAATAACAAGTACTCTCTCATATATATATATATATATACACACACACACACATATATATATATACACACTCAACTCATTCTAGGGTACCATTGAACCTATCCTTAATGAGTATCCCCCGCCAGAGCCAAGGTTCTCGCTTAACCTTTAGCTCTGATACCAACTGTAACGACCCAGAATTTTCGATCTCGAAAATTCCAGATAGTTAGGAAAAAGAAGAAAAGATAGAAGAATAAGAAGAACAGAAATACCAACATCTCTCATTCGCAGCGGATAAAATATAATAATAACAGTTTACAAGAATTATGTATCTGTCAAAATACTTTTATAATACATTAGAGTTACACATATATACAAACACTGGATATACACAATCATCATGTCTCAGATATACAACAATAAAATACAGCGGGAACCCTCGATACGTTCTTGCCATCCAGCTCGCCTCCTGAGCTCCAGAACGTCCTTACCTAAAAATCTGTAATACACGGTCTGACCTGACCATTACATCAAAGTAACACCCGGGTCAGGCTGGAAACCAACGTGAGTAAACCCATCTAACATGGAATACAAAACATACAACTTATATAAAACCCGGCGTAACTCGTATCAATTTATAAATTCACAATTTGTTATGAACATCACTTATTTCACACCTCAATTTTCTAAGTACCAAAACTTAGATTAAATAGTCCAATTCACTTAAATCATTTCATTCCAGCCTACAGATTTCACATATCAATCTATAAAAATTCAAAGTGGTTTTGGATATTTCCTAATACCCGACCCCGGTCTCTTCGAGTCTCATACAAGGCATCCAATACCATTCAATCATCCATAAGCAAACTAGATCACTTTCGAAATAAATTTAATTAATCCTAATTGAATTACTAACCTCAATCACTTAGATTCCTTCATTTAACATTTATCAATTTTCAAAGCAATTAATTAATCATCCCTTAATTATCCATCTTAATTAATCACCCTGGATTAATTATCCTTCAATTACATTTAAGTAATTATCTTTAATTAATTACATAAATTAATTATTCTTAACCGAAAACTGTAATTAATCTTTAATTACTTCACAAATTAATTAACTATAATTAATTACATTAATCCTTAATTACTTATATTAATTAATTTCTCATAAATCACTTATTAATGATTAATTAATCTTACTCAATCAACCTTTAATAACATCATTGATTATATACATTAATGATTGCTAATTACATTTCAATTTATCCTAATCTAAATTAATTACATTAAGAAATTAATCATTAATTAAACCACAAATATTAATCACTCTTGATTAATTTCAATCAGTAATTAATTACCTTTTCATTTACTTCATTAAATAAATTAATTGCTCGTTTATAAATAGAAGTTTAAAGGAATTTAAAACCAAATTCATTTTTATTTTTATTCTATAATTATTTCACTTCCAAAATTTATTCTCATATTTCTTTACAAAATCCAATTCTATATATTTTGATATCTCAGTGTACTGGAATATTCAATCAAACCATGGTATCCAATATTCCAATTATCAATATAATTCATCACAGCATATCAAATATTCATAATACAGAATATTGAAAAGTCTAAATAATAACAAGGAATCCAGTTGGATCCCTCCAACCTGTTTTCCTGCATCCACAGACGTTAACACAACATAAAATACCAATTCCACTTCGAGGTGGAATATCGCAGTATATGGGATTTATATATAATATAGCACATCAATCAATTCAATCATTCAACCAATTATTAAAATTTAAATTAAAATCAGATTAACTCACCTTTGCCCTTAATTTGCAATCCGATCCAAACCGCCTTCTTTCCTTCACGATTTTGGACCCAAAATCAGTTGACCAAGCCATTAGCCTCGATCCCGGTCAAAAAAGCTACAGACCTTCTTCCTCCTCCCTTTCTTTCCTTTTTTTCTCTGATACAAACATGCACGACCCATGCACGCGACACCACCACACACAACATCGATCAATGATTCGAAGGCCATCAACAAAATCCCCATCTCGAGCTCGTCCTAGCATCGCCATCACCCTGATCTCCGCCCCTCCCCTTAAGGTCCAACCATGGAGTCGAGAAACACGTCCAGGCACAAAAAAACGCAACGCTTTTCGTCGAGGAATTCCACCAAACTTCACCACAACGAAGCCTTCTCTTTCATGAACCTAACGCCGAGTTCCGTTTCATCCATCTTTGACTGTGGGCGAAGAAAAACCGAACCTTAGAAATCGACGACCGTTGATCGTTGATGCGGAATCGCGGCGAAACTCTCCTAAAAATACTACACCTCCATAGGACTACAACGACGCATATGGCGTCGACCAATTCTTTACAGATTGAGCGAAAACAATTTTTTTAAGTTTCGAAACATTTATAACCCCTTTCTGAAATTTGGCAATTTCTCAATCATTATTTGACAAAATAAGGCATCGTCAATTTAAAAAAAATCCAGAGACAAGGACGAACAACTTTCGTTTAGATGGTGAAGACTAATTGTGTTTAGAATGTAAGATATTGATTTTTGAATGGTTGAAGAGAGGTTAGTTTTCATGCTTGTAAAAAAAACAGAGAGGAAGATCGATTTCATTCGATTGAAGATGGGTTCGTGAATTTATGTCTGAGAGATTTTGTTCGGCCATGATTTTTTTTTCTGATTTGGGATGAGGGAGGAGATACGACTTTTAGCAGAGAGAGTAGCGTGTTTGGGAAGGAAGGAACGGCGTATTGAAGAAGGTTACTATTTATTATATTAATATTCTCAAATTTTACAAGCTTTTCGAACGGACTCCGAATCAGACATGCCGCCAGGCGTTTACAAGGTTTTACCCGCATTTCGAACACAATGGAACGTGTTTCGAATGCTAATTTGATCGCATGGGGAAGTTAGCTTTTTAAATCGATTTAAAATATTAAATTATCGATTTTAATTTCAACGTGTTTCTCACCCGTACGAACAAACGGTAAATCCAAACGCTACGAAAGTTGAAATCTGATAATAACTAACTATTATGGATCCAATGGAATTGGTTTCGTCGAATTCCGAGACTGTGCCTTGGAAGGCTAATTTTTAAATGTCAATTTAAACGATATATTTTCAAAGCTTAATACAACATTCCCAAATTCAATTTCAACACTTTTACTATCTTCCATTCTATCAATATAAATCCCTCAAGCCTTCAAAATATTTTTAACAAGCTTAAAACTGAAGATTCAATAATTTATCCAAATTCAACTTATTAAATTCAATAAATTCAATCGCCAGGTTCAACTAATATTTGAAGTCCAAGTTAAATTATCATGTAAATATTTAAAATTATTTAAATATTCCAATTTCAATTGCCTAAAAATTTCGGGTCATCACATTTTAATAGATATATATATATGTATGTGTGTAAGTAATTAAAAAAATTAAGTGAAATCATATCTTATATATACACACACACAAATTATATATATATATTTAATATTATTATATTTAATTTACATATATATATGATTTTTTCATAATATATATATAATATAATATTTTTCACTTGGAGATATATATATATATATAATAACTATAAATATATGCACATATTTCGACAGCATACAATACATATAAAATTAGCTAGCTTGTCTGCTGCGATGTTAATCACAACATCTATATACAGGCAGTTATATCCTTCATCGGATATCATGTTACACATGCACACACATATACATAAGTATATGATACATATATATATATATTTATATATTAGTTGAAAATAAATTAAATAAATTTCTATCAACAATTTATAAATTTAAATGAAATATATGATTTTATTTAAATTAAATTTAGAAATGCTCTAAATAAATTAGACTTTATAGGCCTGATAATGATCCAATAGGATAAAAAATTAAAATCCATCCATATCTTCCATTGTAGGCTGACTCGGTTGCAATAATAGTACCAGAGCCCAATAGCTTATGTAGTCCAAGTAGTCATATTAGGGTTAACTAATCAAGCTCACAGCTCAGTTAGTAGGGTGTCTAAGAAAGGTTGTGTCGAAGGATTGAGTTTGGGTAATCAAGTACACTGCCCTAGCTGGCTACCATCCTGGCCCAACAAATATGTGATCCTAAAAGGTTACCCTTAATAGAAGATCCCCGATTTGAATTGGGCATTTGGCTAAATTCAAAATTGCTTTAAAATTAAAAATAAAAGTTTTAAATTTAAAATAAGAAAAATATTATAAATGTTATAATATAAATTTTCAAAATTGTTTGAAAACTAAAATATAATATTTCAAATTTAAAAGTTAAATTTAAAATAAGTCATAAATATATTATAATAGTTATAATATAATAGAATTTTCAAAATGTTTGAAAAAATATAAATTAACTTCTAAATTTTAAAATTTATTAATTGGATCAATAATATAAATTAATTAAATAAGTTAATTAATAATTAATTAATTAATTAAAATGTATATGCATGTATTATATATTATGATACATGTTATGATATTTTAAAACATTTAAAATAACATAAGTATACATGTATGTATATGAATTGAATTTGAAATTTATATAATTTAATTAAAATTGTTTAATTAAATAAATTAATTAAAAGTTAATTAATTTTATAAATTAATTAAAGGTTAATTAATTAAATAAATAAATTAAAAGTTAATTAATTAAATGAATATACACATGTATAAGATTTATATGTGATACTATAAAATTTATAGTATGTAATAAATATTTGATATAAATGTTATATTAAAATAATATAAAATTAATTAACATTTTAATTAATTATAATCAAATGAATAAGATTTAATTAAAGTTATAGTATGGAAGAAGGTTGACCTCTCTCAACTTGAATGCTTTCACTAACAGAGTGCTCAGTGGCTGCAGTGTCGAATCCACATAAAGTAGTCCGATTATTGATAGCTATACCGGCTGCAATTACTTTACTTCCACTGTTTACTGCACCTGCAATAAAATTAACTTGGAGAAATTTATTTTCTTCGACTATTATTTTTATCTAACCTTAGAAACGACGATTTGTGGCATTTCCTACATTTACTCCATTTAGTTTTGACTTAGTTTCAGGCATAAGATAAGCAGAGTTTCATATGAGGATATTACAGGGACATCAGCTACACCGATAGCCATAAATTTTAGCTGTAGTTCAACCCATCCATGTACATGTATAAATTTAAGGAAAAATGTCCAAGTTTAATGCATTATTTGAATTTATATAATGAACACACACTTTACTTTGAACTGTGTCCGATTTCGCTTGAAAGTAGAAGTGGGAATTGCTTGCAACCCTCTTTCTTTTGTGACTCTACCAATATTAATCATGACTGATGTGCGCCAAAAGACTAAAGATTACTACTTAACTGAACACATGATATGGAGTTTATAAACAACTTCAAATCCATGTAATCGTAAAAAGTTCTATATAATCACTATTTACATGTTATATGTAATTACTACCTAAATATTATTTATATAACATTGATTGCATAGTACAGAATTACCTTCTATGTGATAAAAACCATTTATGTTTACCCTACACCTTGTACAAAAGTGTGTTGTTGAATTAATGCATCCACATTGTGATTAGATGCAGGCCCACCTGGGCGAGCATATACACTCGTATAAGTAATATAAAATATTAAAGTAATATAATAATTAAATTTATATAACATGAATGTATAAACTAAATGTGGAACGTTAAAGAAACCTAATTGGACTTGAGGAATAAATACATATGTATTGTACGTATACCGTGATTTTAGATGTGTTTGACACTTGAATTAGGAGGATATTTCATAAGAAATACATTATGCCATAAGTCGATGTCACTTAATATAATATATTAAATATTATGAATCTTCGATATAATGTTGTCCTATAACATATATATTAATAAACAAGTTGCAAACTCCTTAGTTGTTAAGCGGTGTTAACCGGGTTTTTAACCCATCAGAATTAAGTAGGAGTTAGAACATTCAAGCTATGCCAGAATAACTCAGGACTCAACCAAGACAATCAAGAAAATAAGTTAGAATAACTCAGGACTCAACCAAGACAATCAAGAAAATAAGTCGGTGCACCTTAAGAAAAATAAGTCAAGAATACACTAAGTGGATGGATCGCTAGCGATCCATCACCTATGGATCGCTAGCGATCCACAAGGATGCATTGTGAGTCATCCTAATCTCTTGCATCATGATAAACTGTCTCTTATAAGAATACTTGCCAACTTTCATTGAATTCTAAGAGCATAGTTCAAGAAGTGAAGACCTGTCTGATTCAAGCCGTTTGACTAAAAGAAGATAACTTAAAACGGACCTAGAGAACTCATACGAAAACGAATTGACTTGAAATATTGGAAGAACACTTAATAGAAATAAAAGAATGCTCATATAAAAAATGGGATTGATTGGAGTAAGTATGATGGATCGTTGGTGACCCATCTCGATGGGTCACTAGCGACCCATGTAGGTGGGCCCCACTACCTTGAATTTTTAGGGTAGGTCACACACCCTAGAGAGAGTACCTATAAACTCTCATCTGATTTCATTAATTTTTGATAAATTTATGGATGATTCTTTCGGACCAGATGACCCGTGAAGATAGATGATCGAACAAACTCTAAACAACTTGATATTTGGATAAGGCACTCAAATAGAAGATAGGAAGATAACCAAATGGAGTTCGCTCAAAAATACCCTAAATACATGGATCGCTAGCAATCCATACCCGATGGATCGCTAGCGATCCATCAAGTTAGCTCGGATCGTCTTCAAACTCTTTGAACTCCTTGTGGCATCATGTGTAGGCTTCTGCTAAAGTAAGCCTAACCAATGGCTCTCTAACCCTATAAATACAATCTTATTTGCAACATAAACAGGATCTTCTAAACTGGTTGCTAAAACTCTACATAGATTATTCACTCTTCTCCTTCCACACAATAGACGGCTAGGGGTACACTATGATTCTCCAGTGAACTCTTGGACTTGTGACTTAATTTAACTAAGAAGATACAACCAAATTGTAGACAGATTCAACTGTAACGGTAGTCGGTTAATAACAAAAGTTATAAAGTGGATATAGGCTTCATTAATAGTCGAACCACTATAAAAATCTCTTGTCTTTTTACTTTATCTACAAGTTACTATCCCTTTTTTCTATTTTGTTTGCCTTGATAAACAAGGCTGGTGCTTTTACACTTAATCTGAGGTATTGATCCATTTTTTGGGTTAACATTTTGGTGCTTTCATTGAGAGCTAAGGTAGATCCGAAACTTGAAGCTTGAACCTGTGATCGGAGAAAAACGAAGAGGCCTAACACCAGATCTAAAACTGGAGCAAGTTAACCGGAGCCTGGCTCTTCGAATTCTCACCAATTCGACTATGTAGCTAGAGAAGAAATGCAAAGGCTGACGAAGGAGATGCAGGATGGAATCTTGGCTAGGCAACAAGAGATGATGAAGGGATTCTTCCAAAGGATGGGACAATAAGGAATAGCAGGAGCTACAGGAATTCAGACCCTAGGGAACAATACAGAAGCTACTAGAGTTGGATTAGAACGAGATGGAACATTGCCTCCATGTCCAAAGCAACCGACACTTAGGGGCAACCCAGGAGTCAACCTGAGGATCGATGCCGATGATGGGATCAATATTAGAATTGGCACTGAGAGGGCCAATAATGGAGTGACTGTTGAAACTCCAGGAACTGGTGGTACATGAGACAATCTGAATACTAGGGTGCAACCGGCGGAGGAATATGTGACAGAGCTACCCCGGAGGAGCAGAGGACAGAATGAGACTAGAAGAGTAGGGCAGAACACTGGTGTGCAACCAGTGGAGTATAAACTGGATTTCCCTTGCCAAGGCGGGGGTAGAACATCGCATTCAGATGAAGACCCTTTGTTGGATGGTGAAAATTGAATTGCTGAATTGGTAAGGAGGTTGGTTAGAAGAGGTCCCACAGATCAGTGCTTGGAAGATGTGAAAAAAACCCATTTACTGCTAATATTCAGAACGTGAGATATCCTCTCGATTTCAAGTTTCCATGCAGGAATGTACAATGGAAAAACCGATCCATTGGTTGATCCAATGAGATACATCCGACATATGGAGGTTTTGGGTGCTTTTGAGGAAGAATGCGGCGTTCCATCCCATTATACTTGATGGATTTGGCAGCGATGTGGTTTGGACAACTAGAGAATGAGTCCATTAGCACAAGGACCGAGTTAGTAGTAGATTTTTAAGACAATTCCAAGTTCACATATCACAACCAAAGAATGTGATGACATTGGAAAATGTGAAACAAAAGCCCGGGAAGACCTTGAGAAGTTATTTAAAAAGATTTGATGTAGCAGCGGCTGTAGTCGATGGGTCGGACCCATCAGTGATTTTGATGACGGCAGTGTCTGAAGTCACGAGAAAGACCGACTTCAGGGCTGCACTTTAGAGGGATCCACCAATGGTTCTTATAGATTTTTACTACGAAACTGAGAGATGTTTACGTCAGGAGGATGTTGATGCTAAAGATGAAACTGAAAATGCGAAAATTTATGCTGTGGATGGCAAGGGATCCTCTGGAGTAGGATTTGGAAAAGACAAAGGGAAAAGAGAAGCTAATGATGATTATAGAGATCCAAAACGACAAAGGAGGGAGCCCAATTCTCTTCCTGCTTTGAGCTTACTGAAACCTTAGAAAGGATATACCTAGACATTAGGGGGAAAATTCCCTATCGAAAGCCTCTGAGAAGAGAGCCCACTAATCGAGAGAAAGGACCCAGAAAGTTTTGTGTCTTCCATGAGCAAGGCGGACATGAAACGAATGATCCCTGACACCTTCGTGATTTGATAGATGAACTGGTTTTGAACGATCAGCTGTCACAGTACGTAAGGAACAAAGCTACGATAGCATAGCCGAAGAAGCAACCACCCACAGTAGAGGCTTCAAGGAATGCCTAGGGATTTGGGCCAAGACAGATAATCCCATAACCAAGATGGATGGGAAGTTAGATCCGGCTGCTAAGTCTTGCTTTGGTCTCTTTTTTTCTCTTTTACTTTTGTATATTAGTTGTAATAACAATAATGATCCCAGATCGCTTAGACATGTGCTAAACCTAGATTGGTTTCTAGTTGATCTTCGAGTTGAGTACTGCTGAAGATAATAATCTCAGACCACTTGGACATGCACACCTTGCCATGCTCTGAGTCGAATGTTTGGGATGGACATTTAGGATTTCTGCTTATTTAATTTCTACTTGTTTGCTTTGATTTGAATTTTGAATTTTGTAAAATTCATATTTAATATGATAACTGATTTTTAATGCCATAGAGTCCCGACCGGAGAGACGGGACTGGAGTGCAAGGTGCAAGTCCTCTTGCCAGAGAGCGTGTGGATGGACTTATAAGATATCGAACATCATAGAGTCCTGACCAGAGAGACAGGACCTGAGTACAAGAAGTAAATTCCCTCACCGGAGAGTGAGCGGATGGGCTTACTTAATCCCCCTTTACTTAATGAGCAAATGATCTGAAAAGATCATTCCCCTGAACTGAAATAACAAACGATCTGGAGAGATCATTCCCTAAAGTAAATATTAAATGATCTAGAGAGATCATGCATTAAACTTAAATGGTCCAGAGAGATCGAACCCTAAAACAGATTTCATCTTGCGAAAAGGATTTGAATGCCTTATAAATAGAAAAAAATGGATAAATCCTGAATGAACATAGGATGACTTTAATATATGATGTGATATGATGTGGTTTTGATACATGATGTGATCTGATGTGATTTCGATATATGATGTGATTTTGATATATGATGTGATTTTGATATATGACGTGATTTTGATATATGATGTGACAACTCTGAATGAGAAACAAAATGATAACGATGTAAATCCTGAATGAACATGGGACAATTAGGGATATGTGATGTAACTAGGGATATGTGATGTAATAACTCCGAATGAAATCGGAATGATTATTATGTATAGATTACACTTAGACAGAGTCCAAAGTCTTAGGTTGTAACTTTGGAACGACTTATGACTAGCAAGAGAATCTGAATGAACTGGATGATTCACTGAGGCTAAAGCAACTAGAATGCTCATGTATCGAAGACTGCAGACAGGAACTTGTTCTTAAGCAAAGCACACCTTTCATTTAAAAGGCATACTTTAGAAGGCAAGTGTTAACTAGTTTTTTAACCTATCAGAATTTAATAGGAGTTAGAACATTTAGACTATGCCAAAATAACTCGAAACTCCACCAAGAAAATCAAGAAAACAAGTCAGTGGACCACAAGAAAAATAAGTCAAGAATACACTAAGTGGAGCCATCACCTATGGATTGGTAGCGATCCATAAGGATGCATTGCGAGTCATCCTAACCCCTTGCATCATGATAAACTATCTCTTCTAATAATACTTTCCAAGTTTCATATCGTTCTAAGCAGCTTATTCCAAGAAGTGAAGACTCGTTTGATTCAAGCTATTTGACCAAAAAAAGCAAACTTAAAATGGACCTAGAGAACTCCTACGAAGTCAGACTGACTTGAAATTTTGGGAGAAAAATTAGAAGATATAAAAGAAGGTTCAAAGAAAAAATGGGATTGATTGGATAAGTATGATGGATCAGTTGGCGATCCATCTCGATGGGTCACTAGCGACCCATGTAGATGGGACCCACTATCTTGAATTTTTAAGGTAGGTCCCACACACCCTAGATAAAGTATCTAAAAAGTTCCGTTTGATTTCATTAAGTTTTGAGAAAGTTATGGATGATTCTTCTGGACTAGAAGAACCGTGAAGACGGATGATCAAACAAACTTCAAAAGACTTGATATTTGGACAAGGCACTAAAATAGAAGATAGGAAGACAAACAAATGAAAAACACTCAAAAATCCCCTAAGTACATGGATCACTAGCGATCTAGCGATCCATGCCCAATGGATTGTTGGAAATCCATTAGGTTAGCTCGGGTCATCTTCAAACTCTTTAAACCCCTTCGTGGCATCATGTACAGGCTTCTGGCAAAGCAAGCCTAGCCCAATGGCTCTCCAAACCCTATTAACAAAATCCTACTTGCAACATAGAAAGGATCTTCTGAATTGGATGCTAGAACTCTGCATAGATTATTGTTCACTCTTCTTCTCCTAAATAATAGTCATCTAGGGGTTCACCGTGATTCTCTAGTGAACTCTTGGACTTGTGACTTGATCTAACTTAGAAGATTCAATCAAATTGTAGTCAAATTCAACTGTAACAACAGTCAGTTGATAAAATAAGTTATAAAGCGGATGTAGGCTTCATTAACAGCCAAACCACTATAAAAATCTCTTGTCTCTTTACTATATCTACAAGTTACTATCCCTTTTTTCTATTTTGTTTGCCTTGATAAATAAGGATGATTTAGCACTTAACCCGTGGCGTTGATCCATTTTTTGGGTTTATAAGAAGACTCAGCTAGGGATGTTATGTGTAGTATTATTAATATATTGAATATACGAGGTAAGATAACTATATGTATTTGTTGAGCAGACTCAAGGTACATATATTATACTTAGGCCGTCGCGATATTATAGGTATAAGTAAATAAATTCGTTTTGGTTTGTTGAGGAGACTCAAGGTCAAAGTGGAATTAGGAAAAGACATCAAAGGGTTAGGAATTATATGTGATACAACCAATAAGGAGTAATCCATCATTTGTGAAGCTATGATTTGTTGAGCAGACTTAAGGTCGGAATCCCAAGACAAACGAGTCCTAACATGCATTGATGAAGTTGAAAGACTTCTATGTTTCGCTTAGGGTTTGGTGAAAGATAAAAGACTAGTGGAAGTCTTATTGGAAAAATGAAATGATAACATTTACTCTTTCTAATATTGAAAGAACATATGTCGTATAATGTTATAATAATCTACAATGATAAATTTGTGTATTTAATACGATTGATAAAACATTTATCAGTTAAGATATACAAATGATGTGAATCAAAGATTAATAGATAGAAATATAACATATAATTACAAATAAATGCTTCTTGCATGTTAATATTTCAGTATCCATGCAAGCTTCTGATTTTACGACTATAAACACATTCATAATTTGGTCACTTACATGTTTATTTGATCGAGACCATGTATTGTATTCTACAAGTTTTGAACACTAAAGCAATACAAGACTATGGATATTTGATCCATGTACTATCACGTATAAGTGTTATATAGGAAATGATCATAGTTTGTAATATATGTGTTATCCCAACTTTTGGCAAAGTTGAGATACCCAAAATTTACTAAAAATCAATGATTACTATTCTTGAATATCAACCATGCATTGCAGGATAACCATGGATATCGATGAATTTTGTCCGAGCCCGGATCGGGCCACAATTGATAGGACATGGCGAGAGAGATCATAGAAGTCCGCACCTCAAATTTCAAGTCAATCCGAGGTCGTATGCTCAAGTTATGATGGATTCGAGTTAAGAGGAATGGACGTTGCCCAGTTCGAACCCATCACGAAGTCCAGTTCGAACCCATCACGAAGTCCAGTTCGAACCCATCACGAGGTCCAGTTCGAACCCATCACGAAGTCCAGTTCGAACCCATCACGATGTCCAGTTCGAACCCATCACGAAGTCCAGTTCGAACCCATCACAGAGGTCCAGTTCGAACCCATCACGAAGTCCAGTTCGAACCCATCACGAGGTCCAGTTCGAACCCATCACAGAGGTCCAGTTCGAACCCATCACGAAGTCCAGTTCGAACCCATCACGAGGTCCAGTTCGAACCCATCATGAAGTCCAGTTCGAACCCATCTCGAAGTCCAGTTCAAACCCATCACGAAGTCCAGTTCGAACCCATCACAGAGGTCCAGTTCGAACCCATCACGAAGTCCAGTTCGAACCCATCACGAAGTCCAGTTCGAACCCATCACGAGGTCCAGTTCGAACCCATCACGAAGTCCAGTTCGAACCCATCACGGAGTTCCAGTTCGAACCCATCACGAAGTCCAGTTCGAACCCATCATGGAGGTCCAGTTCGAACCCATCACGAAGTCCAGTTCGAACCCATCATGGAGGTCCAGTTCGAACCCATCACGAAGTCCAGTTCGAACCCATCACGAAGTCCAGTTCGAACCCACTGGGTCAACCAACCATGATGATGTGTCTTCCATAGGTTCGAATGCGCCGAGATATATGGAGTCGAAGCATTCAACTCGGAGCGAAATCCGGATCGAAGCGAAGTGTGCGCTCCACGTCGACACGAAGACACGTGCCACCATGGATTCGAAACCATCGGTTCGAAAGCATGGTTTCGAACCAAACAGCCATGCAATAAACCCCATTTTGAACCCATCATATCTTCCAATCTACTGATCCAAATGCAACGAAATTTTCACAGTAGTTTACATACAAGATAAAGATTGCTCCTACCAAGTTTCAGCTCGATTGGACCATTTCTTGATGGGTTCGAAATCACTTCGAAACGATGTCAGATCGAGACGAAACTTGGTGGGGTCGGTCGCGTGGGCCCACTCACGTGCCAGAAGAAGTCTCCCGAAGTTTGAGCGAGATCTGGGCCTCCAACGCCTATAAATAGATCCCCAGAGCCAACAGAAAAAGGGTCTTTCGGAGCTTCCGCCATTGAACGTCCAGACTCTGCCGGATTTGACTCTACTTGCAACCATCACTGTTGTAAATGATTTACTTCACTATAATCGCTGTAATTGACTGTAATCAGCAAGGATAATCAATAAAAAGCAAAACCTTTGAGGTGGACGTAGGCCGGAGATAGCCGAACCACTATAAATCGTGTGTTCTTGTTTATAATTCCTGTTTTGCTGCTTAGATCTTTGATTTGTGTTTGAATATTGCTGATTTATATTCATACACTGGTGCTTTCACAATCATTGGGGTTTGTGACCAATTTTGGCGCAAACACTTTGGTGTTTTCACTGAGAAGGACTAGCATCCGCTACATTCAGAGTTCAGATTCAAGAGTTCGAAGACTTCCAATTTAGAGACAATGACTCAACAAACAAGACAAAGGGTTGATAGGAGCCAACAAGGAGGAAGCTAAGAAGTATCCTCCGGATCAAGAGAAGGACAAGCTTCCGTCTACATCACAAGAGACGAGATGGAGGCTATGGCTAATTCATTGCGCGAAAGCATGATGAAGAGTCAACAGGAGATGCTGCAGAATTTCCTCGAACAGATGAGGGCGACGAACATGCAAAACCTTGGACCAACTACAACAGCTACGAGTGCGGGACAAGGAATCAGGATTACAGAAGCTAATGAAGGTCAGGTTCAAGACCAAAATACAGGAGTTGAAGGTGGTCAGCAAGGCCTTGGGGGCAGACCCTCAGGGTCCGATACTGGAAGACCAACAGACGGAGCTCAACAAGCTGGAGCCAATGCATATGCTAACGAGCCACCAGAACAATACGTACCAGAATTCCCTTCAAGGCCCGAGGGGCAGGATAGGAACTTGACAAGGGGCCAACCCCTAGACGGAGACGAGAGAATGGTTGGCCTGATGCGAAGAATCATGAGAGGAGGATTGCCTAGCGGAGGGCTGGAAGAAGTTAGTCGGAGTCCGTTCACTCCGAACATCCGAAACGCAAGGAACCCTCCAAAATTCAAATTACCAACGCTAGAACCTTACGACGGGAGGTCAGACCCGACCATGCATATTACCAGATATATCAGGCACATGGAAGTGCTGGGGGCATTCGAGGAAGTGATGGCACGATGCTTCCCTCTATATTTATCAGATTTAGCTGCACTATGGTTCAGACAACTGGAAACTGGATCAATCGGAACATGGAGCGAGCTTGTAGACTGCTTCATGAGACAGTTTAGGGTCCATGTGACGCGACCCAAGAGTGTGATGACTTTAGCTTCAATCAAGCAAAGGACCGGAGAGTCCATAAAAGATTTTCTGTTAAGATTCAATGTGACAGTGACTTCTGTAGATCGCCCGGATCCATCAATGATTTTAATGGCGGTGGTGGCAGGAGTCGCGGAAGGCACCAAATTTAAGGATTCTCTAACTAAAGATCCACCGCAAGATCTTGGAGAGTTCTTTCATAAAGCTGAAAAGTTCATTCGGTTAGAAGAATCACGAGCCGAGAGTCGTGAAATAAATACCACACAAAGCGTAGGAACCTCCAGAGAACAGTCCGGAGCGGACAAGGGAAAGAGGAAACAGGATGACAGACATGATGGTCCTGATAAACGGAAGAAATTCCGAGAACCAAGATTCAGGCAGTACACCGATCTGACTGCAGGCCTAGAAAGAATTTACACTGAAACTCGGGGGCAACTCCCCTATCGAAAGCCACCTATAAGGGATCCCACTGAGCGGGAGCGCAGGACTGGAAAATACTGCCTATTCCATGAGCTGGATGGGCACACTACAGATGAATACCACCACCTAAAGGATGAGGTGGAAGAACATGCTAGGGGTGGTAGATTGCCACAATTTGTCAGAGAACGGACAACGGCAGCAAGACCTGAGCGACTACCGCCTCCACCTAACAGGAACGATCCTGGATCCGGATCACGACTCGTCATCAACTGATTAAAGATGGCAAGGGCCAAGTCCAGGGTTTGGACTTTGGTCGAATAATTTCATTTAGATTTATTTTCAGAATAAAACGGTTACTCCACTTACACATGTACGGGAACCGGAGAGATCCCTAGGCATGCTCTGAGATGGAGATAAACCGATATGCCCGGAGAGGCAATGTTTAGCTTTTTTCTGATGTTTGAGATTGAACATCTAGAACTCAAATTTTAATAAATAAATTAGAATCTTTTGCAATAAACCTTTTGACCGGAGAGTCAAAGGATGAACATTAAATTTCAATATAAACGTGATCGCTTTATGACCCTACCCGTAGAGGCGGGGTCCGGAGTGCAAGAAGTGAGTTGCTTCGCCGGAGAGCGACAGGATCAACTCATTTAAGCGCTGTTTCCCCTTCACCGGAGAGTGACAGGATGGGATCCAGCAAGAGCCCGGAGAGGCTATGATCGGTCTCGAATGACCAAGACATCGCTTAATGTTCAGATACACTGAACCGGAGTGCAAGAAGTGAGTTGCTTCGCCGGAGAGCGACAGGATCAACTCACTTAAGCGCTGTTTTCCCTTCACCAGAGAGTGACAGGATGGGATCCAGCAAGAGCCCAGAGAGGCTATGATCGGTCTAGAACGACCACGGCATCGCTATACGTCCTAACTGAGACTAGAGTGCAGGGGATAGAAGGCAACGCCAGAGTGCAATAGGATCTTTCTATTCAATCACTAAGTCTAGAATGGGCTTAGTAGGGGTTCAGAGTAGCCAATAATAGTCCGGAGAGACTACGAAACTTCACTCTCAACATCTGCGGAAAGAACGGATGCTGATTTGGCTTCGAACAGCCATAAACTTGATTGATAACACCACAGCTATGGATGAAACATGAATTTATTACATTTGATTTAAGACCGTTCAAAACATACCTTTTACAAAAAGGCATGTTTTGGGGGGCAAAATGTTATCCCAACTTTTGGCAAAGTTGAGATACCCAAAATTTACTAAAAATCAATGATTACTATTCTTGAATATCAACCATGCATTGCAGGATAACCATGGATATCGATGAATTTTGTCCGAGCCCGGATCGGGCCACAATTGATAGGACATGGCGAGAGAGATCATAGAAGTCCGCACCTCAAATTTCATGTCAATCCGAAGTCGTATGCTCAAGTTATGATGGATTCAAGTTAAGAGGAATGGACGTTGCCCAGTTCGAACCCATCACGAAGTCCAGTTCGAACCCATCACGAAGTCCAGTTCGAACCCATCACGAAGTCCAGTTCGAACCCATCACGAGGTCCAGTTCGAACCCATCACGAGGTCCAGTTCGAACCCATCACGAAGTCCAGTTCGAACCCATCACGAGGTCCAGTTCGAACCCATCACGAAGTCCAGTTCGAACCCATCACGAAGTCCAGTTCGAACCCATCACAGAGGTCCAGTTCGAACCCATCACGAAGTCCAGTTCGAACCCATCACGAGGTCCAGTTCGAACCCATCACGAAGTCCAGTTCGAACCCATCACGAGGTCCAGTTCGAACCCATCACGAAGTCCAGTTCGAACCCATCACGAAGTCCAGTTCGAACCCATCACAGAGGTCCAGTTCGAACCCATCACGAAGTCCAGTTCGAACCCATCACGAGGTCCAGTTCGAACCCATCACGAATTCCAGTTCGAACCCATCACGAAGTCCAGTTCGAACCCATCACGAAGTCCAGTTCGAACCCATCACGAAGTCCAGTTCGAACCCATCACAGAGGTCCAGTTCGAACCCATCACGAAGTCCAGTTCGAACCCATCACGAGGTCCAGTTCGAACCCATCACGAGGTCCAGTTCGAACCCATCACGAGGTCCAGTTCGAACCCGTCACGAAGTCCAGTTCGAACCCATCACGAGGTCCAGTTCGAACCCATCACGAGGTCCAGTTCGAACCCATCACGAGGTCCAGTTCGAACCCGTCACGAAGTCCAGTTCGAACCCACTGGGTCAACCAACCATGATGACGTGTCTTCCATCGGTTAGAATGCGCCGAGATATATGGAGTCGAAGCATTCAACTCGGAGCGAAACCCGGATCGAAGCGAAGTGTGCGCTCCACGTCGACACGAAGACACGTGCCACCATGGATTCGAAACCATCGGTTCGAAAGCATGGTTTCGAACCAAACAGCCATGCAATAAACCCCATTTTGAACCCATCATATCTTCCAATCTACTGATCCAAATGCAACGAAATTTTCACAGTAGTTTACATACAAGATAAAGATTGCTCCTGCCAAGTTTCAGCTCGATTGGACCATTTCTTGATGGGTTTGAAATCACTTCGAAACGATGTCAGATCGAGATGAAACTTGGTGGGGTCGGTCGCGTGGGCCCACTCACGTGCCAGAAGAAGTCTCCCGAAGTTTGAGCGAGATCTGGGCCTCCAACGCCTATAAATAGAGCCCCAGAGCCAACAGAAAAAGGGTCTTTCGGAGCTTCCGCCATTGAACGTCCAGACTCTGCCGGGTTTGACTCTACTTGCAACCATCACTGTTGTAAATGATTTACTTCACTATAATCGCTGTAATTGATTGTAATCAGCAAGGATAATCAATAAAAAGGAAAACCTTTGAGGTGGACGTAGGCCGAAGATAGCCGAACCACTATAAATCGTGTGTTCTTGTTTATAATTCCTGTTTTGCTGCTTAGATCTTTGATTTGTGTTTGAATATTGCTGATTTATATTCATACACTGGTGCTTTCACAATCATTGGGGTTTGTGACCAATTTTGGCGCAAACAATATGATACTTCGATGAAATTAGTTCATTCGAAACAAGCTAATAAACAGTACTATCAGATTGAGTATTCAATTTGATTGATTACAAAAGGATTGTATTGTGTTAAATGTAACACTAAACCAAAACTACAAGAAAGAACTAATAATTCGATCATTGAAATACTAGTTTGATCAATTTACATAAGGTGCATCATTTTGATGTCTTTAAATGTTAAGGATGATCAAATGCATGTTTGTAAAGAGTTTGTTATCTTGTTGTAGTAAGGGTTACCTTTTGCGTGGTTTGACCATTTGAAAGGAAAACAAATGTATAAGAGAAGATGTAATTTAAGGTACAGTTGGGATAAAGAGAGTGAATAGTCACTTCTCCTTCATAAAAAACATCGAAAACAAGAATTGTAATAATAATAATTGATACTTAACATTGAAATGAGAAATACGATTTTTATTGTCTTCATATAAAAAATTGTTTACTATGAGATTTATTTCTTTGAGTTCAAGATATTTGATCAAAGAACTCTCCGCTATAAACTAATTGCAGTATATGTAATAAATAATCTATATTAAGTGAATGATGGATCTCCGAATTTAGTATGCTATTATAGTAATGGCAGAAATAGTGGGAGGATACCATATAGCACTTATTGATTGAATCAAATTACAAAAATTATTTTCGAAAAACATTCCAAATATTATTAATGAAATAATGACTATTTTTTGCGTTGACTGAAAATAGACATAGTTATATTTAAATATGAATATTATTGAATATTAGTTATGAAATAAAACTATAATGTGATAATTGTTTTCATAACAAAGTGATGCATTGAAAATATAGAAGTACCTAATTTATTTACAGTTAGTGTAATTTTGAGAAATAATTCTATTATATGATTATGAATCATACGATATTAGTTAATTATACCTCAAACAATTGAGGGTCGTGCACCATTTAGTAAGAGCATCATAAGAGTTGATGAACTCTTTGGATTGACTCACATAGATGTGCGCTATCGTAAGTCTATTAATACCAAAATAGTTCCACGTACTTCATCATATTCATCGATGACTTATCACAGATATGGACATGTGTATTTGTACATATGTGGTTTGTCTAAATAGATTCATAGAGTATAAAACAAAAGCAAATAATGTAACATGCAATAGAAATGATTCAATTTGATCGAATGAGTGAGTATATTGGAAAGAGTTCCAAACATATGTAAAAAAAGTAAAGATTCAATCTCAAAAGTTATTCTTCCATGTGATACGTAATGATATATCGATAATCGAACTTTGTTGGATAATGTACGGTTAATTGGATGACATATTTATGTTTTGAATATAGGTTTTGTAAACTAAAACCAAACCAGTTTTATAAATAAGGATATTTATAAAAAAATAATATGATACCTCTTTTGTTGCACTGAGAAACAATTATTGTTTCAATAAATACCAACTTCATTGTAAATGAATTTCTTTGAGGAATTGTTGGTAGAAAAATGGAATTGGATATGATCCATAGATAAAAATGATTAGATGAGATGAAATGAAATTACTTAACCAAAATGAGCACGTCGCATTAGAGTGTCTAATAAGTATTTTTGGACATTGAAGAGAAACTATGAGTTTCTTATCAATATTGAAAATATACAATCCTCAATTGTTTGATTAAACCATTGAGAGTGTTGACTCTATAATATGGTATGATGCAAAGATTTGAAAATAAATTCCAATTAAGTTTCCAGAATATGATTTTGGTAGTCGTAACCGAAGGGATGTGATCCATCGACTGCGATTGTGTCTTTATGAGCAAGACTAATGCAGTTGGAATTAAATGAGCAATATTGATAAGAATAATCTCATAAATTTCAAATATTAAGATTAGCATAGTAGATTCATCATTCAACATGATCAAGTTATTTACGATGTACTCATAAGATTATCGCTTGATCAGACTTGGTTTTTTGGTACATATGTGCTGAAGTAGTAAATTCTAAATAATGATTTAAGGTAGGTTATTTGCCCATAACAACCAGTATGTCTCGAAATCGATGGGAGTAATATAGAGGTTGTGAGTTTTCATACATGATCCAAGAAATGATTGAAAGTATCATTTATAAGCATCAGAATTAAACAAATATTTTGGTAGAAATATCAAACTGTTTGGTTATCAGTCAAAATGCAGAGGCAGCGTGTATTCACGAGAAAGAACGTTAAAAGACACATAGATATTTCTAAACCATAAGTAAACAACACAACGCTGATCTTTTAACAATGTATATGTGTTGAAATTATTTTTAGTTGTTTTAATACTCAATATTGGATTTGTAAATAATGTCTTTCATAGTAAGTATAATATCGGGAATGTCCTAAAACGATACACAAAGACACTTTATTAAAATGTAGGGAACATGTAAGATGGATTTTCTTATGCATTGGTAATATGAGTTATCGTACATGTTATGTTATCTACGATATCGTGTTTTGTTTATGTATTTGATACATTAAGCAACCAAATATAATTCAGTAAATGGTTGTTTGAAGCGTTATCGTGTATTTATGAAAAACTAGAAAAATGTTTACGGAAACAACGAACTCCTTATGAAGGAGTGTTCAGACTCGAAATTCATAAGTGATATTGAATATAATATGTCAACAATAAATTTAAGATAAGAATTTTTAAATTGGGAAGTTTCTAATTAAAGAGATTGCGGCTGATTCATTGACTTGAATAGCACCACAATAAAAACAATATATATATATATGTGTGTGTGTGTGTGTGTGTGTGTGTGTGTGTATAATAAATGGACAACTTTATAACTGAGCAAAGAGTGATTCCAAATGTTGAGATGCCCATAACATTGTTATATGATAACAATGTCACCATATAGTTCATAATAGAACTAAGACCTACTGGAAGTCGAGAGACATACTGTGAATTGTTCTATATGATAAATGTAGATTATCAGCGTCGGAGAGAGTTAATCGACAGGGTAGATGATTAAAGTTAATGGTATACCCATTCACTAAGAGATCGCTCCAATTGGTTTTTAGGAAATTGATTAGAGACGATGGAATAAAATTCGATAATTAGCCATAAGTGCAAGTGGGAGATTAATAGAGTTAAGGGTATGCCCTATGAGAAATAATGTAATTTGTAATATATATCTAACTCATTGACCAATCTTATTCGAAATAAAAGGTATTTTATTTATATACTATACTTGACATGGTTATATTAATTAATTAATTAAAAGTACATTTAATAGAAAATCAATAAATGGTATGTTTTGTGATAGTAGTTACAAAGTGTTGTAACCATGAGTAATTTTTCATAATAAAAAAAATAAAAATATTATTTTATATGTTGCTAGTTAAGATGCATTGAGACTGAATATTGATGTATCTGTCGAGACTATAATTACATAACACTCTCCAAATGTTGGGCGGTGTATTACTCATCGCTCTTGGGGGCACCTAAGGGTTACGTAATGATAGTTATTGGATAACTATGGAACGACTCACTCGATAGCTTAATATCGGCTATTATAACTAAGGTCAGACAAAAAATATCGATATGACCTATTTACATAATTATCTCGACTTGAGAATATTGTAGATCTTCAATATGAAAGCTCTGCTTTGAATATAGTCATATCATGGAATGACGTTCCATCGAGTGACTATAGTTGGGTCGAGTGGAAGTATTAGAAGTAAAGCACTATCCATATGACGACCTATATTTTGATAATTAAAAACATTAAATTTAATAATATTTTTGAAATTTAATATTGTGAGAAATTAAAACTTAATTATGACTTATTAATGGAAAAAAATTATTAGAATATAACTTAATAATGTTGGTTAGACGTAATTGACAACTGTATAATGAAATTCCAATTGATGGTGATAATAAAAGTTAATAAGGAATAAATCTAAATGTTGTACTAAAAATAGAACTCAATGTTAGTTGATTTGGTCGGTTTTAACATGCAATAGAAAACCAATTACTTAGTACGTAGATTCAGTAACCTTTGTTGTAAACAATAAATTTATAAATGTGTTTAAATTACTTATATGTAAATATTGTTTTATTAATCATCTTATTATTAAATCCGTCTAAAATTAATTTGAAAATCAATGAAATTTAATATAGTTAAGTATTGTAGTTAATGTAAGAAGGGACGTTAAATGTAGAGTGATGAGAATAATACGATGGAAACTTATGATAATAAATTTTGTAAGGGAATTGTTGATTTAATAACAAGTTGGAAATACAATATAATGGACTGGGATTCTATTACTATTGTAATTTAACGTTGAAATTAATTTAATATATTAATATTGGAATTAACATGGAAAATTGAATTTCAAAAGATCATTAAATTTCTATGTAATCAAGAATGATAAAATGGTTAACTTTTAAATTGATTAAATTGATTTTTAAATAATAATTCATTCAATTAATGTGTAAAATTAGTCTTTTTGGGCACTGTCTCGGATTTCAACGAAACCAGTTTCATCGGATCCATAGTAGTGAATTATTATAGGATTTCACGTTTCATAGCAATCGGACTTATCGTTTGATCGTGCGAGCTCAAAGCGCGTAGAAATCAATTAAAGGAATTTAATTAAAATAATTATATTTTAAAGCTAACTTCTGTATACAGTAGAATTAGGCTTTGAAATTAATTTCATTGAGTTTTAAAATGTTGAAAACCTATGTTGCGATACATATAATGACCTACTTTCGTTTGGGGAATGAAATGGGCTTTTCGGGTCCTTGTTATCGCTTCGACCCAATCGATCTGTTCCATCCATTTTTATCCATCTCTGCTTATATATATGTTGTTATAAACCCTAACAGATTCTATTCTTTTTTTTATGTACTTGTTGTTCTCATCTGCTCCTTCCTACTGGTAGACATCTCTAAACCCTAATTACTAATTCCAAATCCAACTCCAAAAATCCCAACTGCTCAAATCCTATCATATAATATAGCATCATGACGCTCTCGACGAATGGAATTAGCATCTATAATCATTTTTCGATTAGAGTCTCTATTTGTCCAAAAATCAGTGAAATAGTCCCAGCCGTTCAAATTAGGATTTGTATTTAACGGTGGATCGTCGACCAATCGACGATCGGGAGGCACTAGCGTGTAGAGGAGAAGGAGCAGCTTTCATCCACGCGGTTGGATCGTCTCAGAGGCATCTTGATTCTCTAGGATTGAAGAGATAAGATAGCGACTGCGTGGGGCTCTAGGAGGCGTCAGTGGTGGTCACGCCACCGTAGTTGAAGGCAGCTTGGCGCTAGGAGCGAGCGCATGTGGTCTGATCTGAACATAGTCACTCATGGCGGCTGCGATTTGGTCTTGCACGTGGTGGCATTTTTGGGTTGATCATGTTCTGCTCGATGTGATAGGGTTGGAAAGGTTGGGTAATTATGAATTTGCCCCTTTGTTTAATTAAATTTAAAATTTTAATTTCAAACATTCTAACTAGCATAGCTTTTGCATATGAAGTCGGATTGACGCATGGTTTCTTCCATTAGGTTTGTATCGAAATTTCGAACAATATGAAACTAGTTTAGTAGGATTTAGAGACTATTGAAATTTTGGGCTTTTATTGGATTTTAAATCGGCTATAAATCAAAGGTGAGTGATTTAACCCACTCACGCAATACTTAATCTTCTTATGTTAGTTGAATTAAATTTATGAAGTGATAAGAATATTTTTGGTTGTCGTTTGTCAGTTTAAATTGACATTTTAATTGAAATTGAATTTTATATTGAATTAAATTGACATTTAATTTAATACTGAATCTAATTGCTTGTTAACACCGACAATGGGTAATCAGTAACTTTTTGATATATTGGTTGATTTGGATGTTAATTGTTATTGGACCGTTGGAAATGAACTAAGATATAGGTTGAAATGAAATACACCTACGACACTTTGACTTGGATTGAAATGATATATATCCATCCCTGAAATTAAAATTAAAATAATTGATCACTTGGCCATAGGGTATAAAATTATATACGGACACCGAATTGGTTAAATTAAATGGTTTTAAAATCTTGAATTTGGATTTGGATTAAATGATATTGTTTTAAAGGAAATAAATTATGGATTTATATGAATTGAATTATTTCTAATTCAAGCTTTGAAATGTTGAAATTGAAATTGGTTTAAAGAAATTGTTTTAATGAATTAAAATTGAAATGTCAAGTATAATCGATATATGACTTTAAATTTGAAAATTGATTATTTTAAAGTTTGAACCTTAAATTGAACAATGAAGTTTAAATTATTAAGGGATTTGAATCAATAAATTGAAATTAGACTTGAAATCAATACAAATTGAAATAGTTAAAAATCGGAATTGAATTGAAATCTTAAATCATTGAATCGAATTGTTGAATCAAAATTGAAGTTAAAAATAAACATTTCGAAAAGTGAAGTTAATTCGAATAGAAATTGAAATCAAGTTGATTTGAATCGAAATTTAGTCAATTGAATTGTAAGATTGGAAATTTAGCTTTGTTGATTTGAAATTTGGACATGGGCCCAGATTTGTTGAAATGGAAAGAAATAGTTTGATTTGATGTTATTTTCAAAATAAATTATTTTAATATAAAGTACTTAAAATCTATTGTTCATACTCAAATTATCTTGATTTTCCAAACTATTTTACTATATAAACCATTTTCAATACTCAAACCATTTTATATTAAACTGTTTTAAATCTCTAAATTATTTAAACTATTTATATTATTCAAACTATTATTCAAACCGCTGTGCAAAGTAGGAATGTTTATATTTAAATCGTTGATTTAAATGCGAATGTGGTAAAATGAGGTTATAACCTAAGTTGGGATTTGTAATGATATTTTAGAGTGAAATGACATATTTTGAGTAAATATGGTATTTTTAAATGAAGTGATATTTTTGAAGTGAACATGATATTTTGATATCAAGCATGAATCAGTTTTGGAACGTAAAAGAACCAACTAGTATGAAAAATGACGTTTGGTTGTTAAAGAGGAAGGGGCCTCTTATTGGCATACTCTCTGTCAATATCGGAACCACTTTAACAACTGTATACATGGTGGATGATCCAGAATGAAGTGACTGAATTGGAGGTGTTTTCTTGATTTGAAGAAAGAGAACAATGATGGATGATCCCGGCACTTGTGCCAATTTGAAATGACTAAAACAGAAGCCATATTTGACCAATGAGGTTAGCTACCTCTAGTGACATATGTTCTTTGTATTACTATATTGATTTTGACTTGATTGGTGCACATTGATTTGATTATGGATGGATGTTCGTGGAGGGCCGTTAGGGGTTACCGCCAATCAAGAAACACAAAACGGTAGTATCCTACCTTGGACATCGCCTCACGTGCCTTGTCGTACTCATTATCTTTATTCGCAACTACTATGATTTTGTTTTAGTGTTGTCTAATTACGGCGCCTCCCTGACTATCGACGTTACCGGTGTGTCAATGGAAAACTGTAGGACAACGCTTAAAAGCCTTAACGCTAAGAAAAATATTTATTTTATTGATTAGGCACTACATATATAGCGTATCTTACTACATATAGATAGTTTAATGGAACCTTAGGAGATGGAAAATCCTATAACATCTCTTAGATTATTGCACACACGATATACACTAGATAGGAGATTTATAATCCCATAAACATCTTTGAAGCTATTACACTCATATACTTGCTATTGATTTAACTTACATAAGAATTTTTAGTTCTGACTCGAGTGTTTTGTCTTTTTATTACGTTTGAGTCAGCCTGAGAATTTCAATGTTTGAAGATATTATTCCTTGAAAATGAAGATGGAGTTGCTAGACCGTAGTTACTATTATTTTTCCGCTGCATTATTCTGGTATGTTTGTTGACTGTACTCTGATTTTGTTATAAAAATTGTATAATCAAATGTATATTGTAAAACAACTTAATGATCTGTTTATTTGATAATTATAATTTGTTATTCCGCTACGAGATTATGTATTTTGTTTTCCTTCTTTTATCTTATTTTCTTATTAAATCCCATTGATAATCCACCCTTTTGAATGGTTTGAGTTAGACATGTGTGGTTTATCGTCGATTTCAACCGTTCAAAAAGGTGGGTCATCACAGTTGGTATCAGAGCCAGATTTAGTGATACCTTAGCCTGATAAGGGTTAACTCGTTAGAGATAGGGTTACTAATACCCTAGAATGAGTCTGAGTGTATATATGTACGAGAGAGCATACTTTTTAGTATTATATAAAAATGTTTTTGTATTGTGTTAATTTGTTCCCTTGAGTATTTATAAATTCCGGTCGGTACATAGGACGCTATGGCATCGATAGGGATTTCTAAACACTTGAATAGGGTAGACCGACGCAATATTGTTTTGAAAATAGGTAAATGAAATAATTTTGCCTAATATTATATTTTGTATTTAAAAGTATAATTTTTCATAAATTAATAATATATTAGTGTGTTGGATGTTAGTAAATGATAATATTCAATTATTGTCATTTATTGTTGGTTAGTCATGGTTCTACAAACCATTGACTATTGTATGTTATAAGAAATTGTAATTTTATAAATATGGTATAAATTATGATTCACATATAAAATGAATTTAGATTGGAAATTTAAGAACTTAAGTTCCCGTGTTGAAATTGGTTTTCAAAGA
Source organism: Allium cepa (assembly GCA_030765085.1). Classification (NCBI taxonomy): domain Eukaryota; kingdom Viridiplantae; phylum Streptophyta; class Magnoliopsida; order Asparagales; family Amaryllidaceae; genus Allium; species Allium cepa. The sequence continues at coordinate 679,571,444 of CM060942.1, forward strand.
TTTTTGGAAAAAAATATTAGAATTATTTGGAAGTATTTTCGGATATAAATAATTTCAATAAGATTTAAAAGAAATGTTTCTAAAAGAATTTTAAAGGAAATAAGTTATGTACTCTCCTCTTCTGCCGTTGGAAAATAATTTCGATGATGACGGAAGCATCATCGACATTCATTTTCGAGTCTTAAAGTGAGGGGGGACACTTAGTAGCTATGCTACGCATTTGGTTCAATAAACAGATTTTAATTTAAAATTTCTAAATATGATTTGATATATGTAAAAGATATTAGTATATATATTATTTCAAATTGATTTGAAATAAACCCGGTATTTGAATTCTTAGATTCCTGTTAATTAATGATTTCCAATTATTGAAATAAAGTAAAATTTTAGTAGTTGAAACTTTTAAAATGAGAAATAAGAAATTGAAGCTAAGTGTTTAAATGAAATATGAGAAGTTAAATTTTAATAGTTGTAAATTATTGAACATTTTTGCTAACTAAAATGAATAAGATAAATTTGTATAACGTTCAATTACATTCTAAAAAGGGGGATTTATTGTAAAGGACAAAATATCCAAATAATTTATCCTCAAGGACACATGCCTATAATTTTATCCTTAAGGACAGGCCCAAAGCCCAGTTTTTCTCAAATGCACAAATCTCTCTTCCCCGTGCCCATTCAATCCCGTTTTCAGCTCCGACCACCTTATCCCGCGTCAACGCCACCTCCTCACCAGCGCCGCCATCTCCTCACCAACGCCACCATTACCACCTCCTCCTTCATCCGTTTTGGAGCAACCACCTCGTGCCACCTCCTCCACCCGTTTTGTGTTCACCATCGCCGCAGCGTCACCTCCTCACCAGCGTCGTGCAACTACCCCATGTCACCTCCTCCACCCGCCAACGCCACCCCCTCACCAGCACCATGCTCTTAAAAGCTGATACTGATACCAGTTTTTAGGTATCAGTTTTAAAATTTTAGGTATCAGTTTTGAAATTTTAGGTATCAGTTTTGAAATTTTAGGTATCAGTTTTGAAATTCCTTCTGATGCAAACCCTACCCATCGCTTCCAAATACCACACGTTATACCACCACCTTCACCGTTTCGTCAAACCAATAACCCATCAGAAATTTTCCACCACAAATCCATACTATTTCCTAAACCACCACAAATCCATACTATTTATTTTATTAAAACTGATACCACATCGCATACAAAATCGATACTGTGTTATTTTAATAAAACTGATATCACATCGCATACAAAACTAATACCCAAAAACTGATACTGTGTTATTTTATTAAAACTGATACCACATCGCATACAAAACTGATACCCAAAAACTGAACACAGTAGAATGATTTCCATCCTCTCGTCATCGCTTCCTCCTCTCGTCCACGGCCTCCTTCATCGTCTTTTCGAAATCCTCACTCACGTGCTTGATCTCCATCCCTAACTTTTCACGGTCGCTCTCCGCTTCCTCGCGTGCTCTTTTCTTCTCCGCGAGCTCCTTCATCTCAGATTTTTTTTCACAGACTCCATCTTCTTCCGAATTCGCCTCTCGAGCTCGAACTCCGCGCGCAGGTCCATGATTTCTGCCAAGGTGTTGTCGAGATCTGAGAGGTCGACGTCTCGGTCGGAGTTTATTGGGTTGGAGAAGGAAGCGATGGTGTGAGTTTTGTAGCAAGATCTGGAGTTGGAGAGGCAAGTTGCAGTGATTTGTCCTTGAGGATAAAATTTTAGCGGGCTGTCCTTGTGAGTAAAAAAGCCCTAATTTTTGTCCTTCACGGTAATTCATATATAATACTTACCAGAAATGTTCCAAAAGTTGAAATGTTAAATATGAATATGTAATAGAATATTATACAAGTAAAAGCTTAAGTAACAAAAATTCTTCAAAATGAACATATGTCTACCAATAAAGAATTAAGATGTACAAGGAATGTATAAACTTAAGTTAATGTTTTGAAATGCTTGATAATTAAATTAAATAGTTAAAAGTGAATATTATTTAAGTAAATAATTATAAACTTCAGGAAATGTTGAAATGATTCATAAATATATTTAATATTAAAGATACTATTGTAAAAATAATTGTGAAAAAAAATAGAGAAACTTAAATATGAAATGATCATTTATGAATGTTAATATTAAATGAAAGTCAAGTTATGCAAGTCAATAAATTTGAATTAAACTACAATAAACTTATGTAGTACTTTAAGGATTTATTCATTGATGATTTTAAATAGCGTGTGTGAAATAATTTATGTGAGAAATGAATGAAAATTTATAAAAGATGACCTGGTATGAATGAGCATTGAAAAGTAAATGTTTTGTTATAGAAACCAATAGAATAAACTTAAATAATATTTAAATTCTATGTTGTTTGGCTTATGGGAAGTTTGGGAAATGATACTTTAAATTGTTGAGGTAATATAAATAGTCTATTAAGTAATTATCTAGGGCTGTTGAGCGTAAGATGAAAGTGACTATGTTATAGGATCCTGTAATATGGAATATATACTAAACTTATTAACTAGTGCGGAAAGTAATTATAAAATACAAAAACAATAAAGTAAAATGACACCAGAAATTTTTATACTAGTTCAAACATCTTGTTCTACATCCAGTCTCAAACTCCTTTTGGAATTCAAACCAGCAGCCCTCACTTAACCTGGAGGAACATGTTTACGCCGCCTGAGCAACTGAACAGGACTTCTACCGTCTGAGCAACCGAATAGGACTTGACCGCCTGAGCAACCAAACAGGACTTGAATACAAAGTAGATTGATTGTCTTGGCCTTTTGTGTTCTTTTAACAACATGGATTTGTCAATTGCAGTTCACTCTTCCTATAATCTTTTCCTTAAGTATAATATGTGTAATTGTGTGTATACGAAGATTGGGAAGATTTAGATTGCTTAAGAAATGTAGAATTATATTCGTAAGCAATAGATATTTGAATATTCAAGATAGTAGTAAATTCAGAAAAGTTAATTTGAATAAAAGCAAGTAAGTGAAGTAATTTGATCTTGAAAGTCATGCTTATTTATAGTAGACAAAGACTTACAACATCTAGTGAAAGGTTCCATCGAACATCAATGGATGTAACTCTCTACAAAGAAGGAATCCGTTCGTGAAAAGAAGTGTCTGTTTATAAATATGACAGTTGAAAACCAGATCAGTCGACTGGTATATGAACTTCAGTCAACTGAGTTTGAAATCATATATGTGTATACATATATGCACAAATTTAAGTAGACTGAGCTGTGCGCGCAGTCGACTGAACTTAGTATTTCCTTAAAAACAATTTGAAAATATAATGTAAAGTCAATTTTAAAAGATCTTTGTTTATGTGAGGGAGTGTGAATTACTTGAGGAAGATTTTAACATATATGAATACTAGACTTAGACTCTAAAATGAAATGTATACTTGATATATGATCTTCGAGTCTTGTTGCCTCTTCGAGCCTAGTTGCCGTCGTAATTTGTAGTCATAGATTTGTCGAATATTCAATCATTCTTATGTCATCTTGATCGTCTTGGCATGAATCAAAACCTGAGATGCAACATTCTCTCCCTTTTTGATTGATGACAACACTTTGTAAAATATTGAAATATGAGCAAAATATCAACTAAAATCCTTATATAACTCCCTCTGAATCCGAGACAAAAATTTTCTTAAACCTGCATGAAATTTGTTAGTATAACACTTCTTTTCCCCTTTGTCATCGACAAAAAGGAGAGAAGTGTATATATTTGTTAGCATTTCTTTGTTTCTGGTCATGATTTTGAGCAACCACGGTCCAATATCCATTTTTCTCTCTTTTTAAGTGATACCTGCAAAATATAGAATTAACATTGGTATCCACCTTTTATTAGGGTCTTAGAAAGTTAAGTCTTTGGAAATCAAACCCAAGAGGGTTCAGAATTCCTTTTAAAAGTAAATTTTTTTATTTTTGTGAACAGTTTCTATAAATGTTTTTATATATTTATTTCTAATCAAAGAATTATTTGTTTTAGGAACCCAAATGTTAATATGGAACTTTTGAAATTTATTTTACAGTAGTATCATTATTCCTTTTGAAATTATTATACAAACAATTCTTTTTCTTTGGAATACTTTTTGAAACTTGCTTATATCCTATTCCCCTTTTATTTGAAGCTATCTGAGAATTTTCTATAATTTTAGAAAGATTCTCTCTTACTTTGTTACAATTAGAGACATTTTTAATAATATCGTCTAATTTTTAATTTTGTTTTAAGACTAGAAATATCTAATTCCAATATTTTAATATTAGCTTTCAAATCATGATTTTCAACTAAAAGAGCATTATTCTTTTCCTTCTGAGTTGTGTTTCTTGACTTAACATAGAGAGTTGAGATGTCGTATTAGAGCAAGATTCTTGAGAAATTTCATGTTCTTCTTCCAAAATTTCTTTTTCATTTATTAATATATCCACCTTAGTTTCAGTTCTACTCAATTTTTCAAGAGTGTCTTTATATTTTCTTTTGATGTTTCTTAGTTTATCAAGTAATTCAGAATTTATTTCCACTAAATCATCAAAATTTAAATCACTCACCTCGTCATTTGTGGCCATAAAATAGATGTTGGCTTGTTCAGAATCGCAATTTGTGTCACTGTCTGATGACGAAGATAATTTTGAATCATCCCATGTAACAAAGAAGGCTTTCTTTTTGAATATGTCTTTCTTATTCTTAAATTTGCCTCTCTTTTGATCAGGACAGTCCTTCTTGATGTGCCCTTTCTTGTGACATTCATAACATTCAAGAGCAGAAGACGATGGCTTGTTGTTGTTGTTACTGCTGAAGTTGTTCTTGTTATTTTTGAATTTGTTGCTCTTTCTGAATTTCAAAAACTTTTTGAAATTCTTAGCAATAAACGCCATATCTTCCTCATCTGAATCTGATTCATCCTTTTCCGCTTGGAATGCTATATTCTTCTTATCTTGCGCATGTCCTCGTTTTGCCTGAAGATTAACTTCATAAGACATTAGATTTCCTATCAACTCTTCTAGTTTAATGGTTGAAATGTCGTTAGCTTCTTCAACTGCAAAGACTTTTTATTCCTACTCATCGTTAAAGAGTTGAGGATTTTCAAAACAATATCAATGTTCGAATATTTTTCTCCTAATCCTTAGAGAGAATGATATATGTCTTGAAATCTAGAGTACATTTCATTTATTGTTTCATCTTACTTCATTTTGAAATTATGGAACTGATTCTTGAGCATAGAAATCTTACTCTTCTTCACTTTGTTAGTATCTTGATGTGTAACTTTAAGTGTACGTCAAATTTCATAAGCCGTATTACACATACTAACTCAGTTAAGCTCATTTTTGTCTAATGCACAAAATAGCATATTCATAGCTTTGGTATTAGCATAATCATCTAGCTTTTGTGTGTTAGGACATTGTGAATATCCAGTAGTAGGTATGTTATATTCCACTTGAGTAATATTCCAGGTTTCATAACCATTAGCTTGCATATAAATTGTCATCCTAGTAGACCAATAGTTATAGTTTAACCTGTTAAACAGTGGTTGTGTAGTAGATTGACCTTCAGTAAAATTTGTTCTAATGTTGTGTTCCATATTACTAAAATATCAAATAACTGTGTTACAGTTATAAGATGACCTGCACTAATACCAAATGATAATGACTAAGTTATAGGATCGTGTTATATGGAATATATACTAAACTTATTAACTACTGCGGAAAGTAATTATAAAATAAAATAACAGTAAAGTAAAATGACACCAGAGATTTTTATACTGGTTCGAACTTCCCGTTCTACGTCCAGTCCCATACTCCTTCTAGAATTCAAACTAGCATCCATCACTTAACTTTGAGGAATAGGTTTACACCGTTTGAGCAACCGAACAGTACTTCTACCGCCTGAGCAACCTAACAGGACTTGACCGCCTAAGCAACCAAATAGGACATGAATACGAAGTAGATTGATTATCTTGACCTGGTGCTCTTTTAACAACATGGATTTGTCAATTGCACTACATCCAGTCTGTAATCTTTTCCTCAAGTATAATATGTGTAATTGGGTGTATGTGAAGATTAGGAAGATTTAGATTGCTTAAGAAATGTAGAATTATATTAGTAAGCAATAGATATTTGAATATTCAAGAGAGCGGTAAATTCAGAAAAGTTAATTCAAACAAAAGCAAGTAAGCGAAGTAATTTGATCTTGAAATTCATGCTTATTTATAGTAGACAAAGATTTACAACATCTGGTGAAAGGTTCTATCGAACAACAATGGATGTAACCTCGGCTAAGAAGGAATCCGTTCGTGAAAAGAAGCGTTTGTTCATAAATATAATAGTTGAAAACCAGGTCAGTCGACTTGTATATAAACTTCAATGGACTGAGTTTGAAATCATATACGTGTATACATATGTGCACAGATTTGGTTAGAGGCGGCTTGGCGCAAAGAGCGCGTGCGTGTCGTCTGATCCGAACGTAGTCACTCATGGCGGCGGCGATTTGGTCTTGGACATGGCGGCATTTTGGGTTGACCAAGTTCTATTAGATGCGGTAGGGTTGGAGAGGTTTGGTAATTACGAATTTTCCCCTTTGTTTATTTCAATTTAAATTTTAAATTTCAAACGTTCTAACTAGCATAACCTTTGCATACGAACTCGGATTGATGCACGCTTTCTTCTATTGGGTTCGTATCAAAATTTTGGACAACATGAAGCTGGTTTGGTTGGATTTGGATATTTTTGAAATTTTGGGATTTTATTGGATTTTTAATCTGTTATAAATCAAAAGTGAGTGATTTAACCCACTCACGCAATACTAAATCTTCTTATGTTAGTCGAATTAAATTTATGAAGCGATAAGAATTTTATTGGTTGTTGTTTGTCAGTTTAAATTGACATTTTAATTAAAATTGAATTTTATATTGAATTAAATTGACATTTAATATAATATTGAATCTAATTGCTTGTTAACATCGACAATGGGTAATCGGTAACTTTTTGATATATTGATTTATTTGGATGTTAGTTGTTATTGTATGTCTATTGATTAATGATGGATGTATGGTTATTTATTTATTTGACATATTCCTATCATTACCTTTTTAACATCATTTATATTATTGTTTGGCCATTGGAAATGAACTAAGAAATAAGTTGAAATGATATACACCTATGACACTTCGATTTGGATTGAAATGATATATATCCATCTTTGAAATTAAAATTAAAATAACTAATCACTTGGCCATAAGGTAGAAAATTATATACGGATACCGGATTAGTTAAATTAAATGGTTTTAAAATCTTGAATTTGGATTTTGATTAAATGATATTGTTTTAAAGGAAATAAATTGTGTATTATATGAATTGAATTGTTTCTAATTCAAGCTTTGAAATGTCGAAATCAAAATAGGTTAAAAGAAATTGTTTTAGCGAATTAAAATTGAAATGTGAAGTATAATCGGTATATGACTTTAATTTTGAAAATTAATTTTTTTAAGTTTGAACCTTAAATTGAAAAATAAAGTTTAAATTGATTTAAGGTATTTGAATCAGTAAGTTGAAATTGGACTTGAAATTGATACAAATTGAAATGGTTTAAAATAAGAATTGAATTGAAATTTCAAATCATTGAATTGAATTGTTGAATTGAAATTAGAGTTAAAAATTGAACGTTTCCAAAAGATAAGTTAATTAGAATTGAAATTGAAATCAAGTTAATTTGAAACTAAATCGAGATTTAGTCAATTGAATTGAATGGTTGAAAATTTAGCTTTGTTGATTTGAAACTTGGACAAGGGCCAGATTTTTTGAAATGAAAAAAAAACAGTTTGATTTGATGTTATTTTCAAAATGAATTATTTTAATATAAACTGCTTAAAATCTATTTTTTAATACTCAAATTATTTTGATTTTTCAAACTATTTTACTATATAAACCATTTTCAACACTCAAACCATTTTATACTAAACTGTTTTAAATCACTAAATTATTTAAACTATTTTAAACTATTTATCTATTCAAACTATTTTCTAAAAACTCTCGCTGTGCAAAGTTGGAATATTTATATTTAATTAAATGCGAATGTGATTAAATAAGGTTATAACCTAAGTTGGAATTTGTAATGATATTTTCAAGTGAAATGACATATATTGAATAAATATGGTATTTTGAAATGAAGTGATATTTTTGTGATGAATATGATATTTTGATATCAAATATGAATCGGTTTCGAAATGTAGAAGAACCAACCGGTGTGAAAAACGACGTTTGGTTGAACCAACCGGGGCCTCTTATTAGTATACTCTCTATCAATATTGAAACCACTTTAACAACTGTGTATGTGGTGGATGATTCAGAATGAAGTGATTGAATTGGAGGCGTTTGCTGGATTTGAAGAAATAGAACGATGATGGATGACCCTAGCACTTGTGCCAATTTGAAATGACTAAAACAAGAGCCATACTTGACCAATGAGGCTAGCTACCTCTAACGACATCTGTTCTTCATATTACTATATTGATTTTGAATTGATTAGTGCACCTTTATTTGACTATGGGATGGATGTTCGCGGTGGGCCTTTAGGGGTTACCGCCGGTCAAGAAATGCAAAATGGTAGTATCCTACCTTGGGCATCGCCTCACATGTCTTGTCATACCCTTTATCCTTATTCGCGACCACTGTGATTCTCTTTTAGTGCTGTCTTGTCACGGTGCGTCCCTGACTACCGATGTTACTGGTGGTGTCAAAGGAAAACTATAGGACAATGCTTAAAAATGTGTTAAGGGGGATTAATGTAAAGCCTTAACGTTAAGAAAAATATTTATTTTACTGATTAGACACTACATATACAATGTATCTTACTACATATAGATAGTTCAATGGATCATTAGGAGATAGAAAATCCTGTAACATCTCTTAAGTTATTGCACGCACGATATACACTGAACGGAGATGTAAAATCCCATAAACATCTCCGAAGTTATTACAGTCATATTACTTGTTGTCGATTTAACTTGCATAAGAACTTTTAATTCTGACTCGAGTGTTTTGCCTTTTCATTATGCTTTGTTCAGCCCGAGTATTTCAGTGTTTGAAGATATTATTCTTTGAAGATGAAGATGGAGTTGCTAGATTATAGTTACTATTATTTTTCGCTGCATTATTTTGGTATGTTTGTTGATTGTACTTTAATTTTGTTGTAAAAATTGTGTAATCAAATGTATATTGTAAATAGCTTCATGAACTGTTTATTTGATTATTATATTTTTTTCATTCTGCTGCGAGATACTGTATTTTATTTTCCTTCTTTTCTCTTTCTGATTAAATATCGTTAATAATCCTCCCTTTTGAATGGTTTTAGTTAGATGTATGTGGTTTATCGTTGATTTAAACCGTCCAAAAAGGCGTGTCGTTACAATTCAAGAGAGGATTCGCCACCTCTGTTATATGGGGTTAGTATCACGGTCAACTTAAATCAACTCAAAGTATCTGGCCAGAGCATTTCGGTTAATAATAATTGTTATTATTGAACCAAAAACTTTGTGTTTGGACTATAGAGTTGAATATGGATGATATTGGAATTTTGACCATTACCAATTTACATAAGTCCAAAGTGATATAGTTTTGACGAAGAGAATTAGTATTAATAAATATCACAATCGGGTAATGCTTAATAAAGTGAAATTGGATTTTACCAAAACTATATAAGCGATAAATTTGGCTAAAATGTTACACCACCTTCTAATTGATGTGTGAACGTTAACATTCGAATAGTTGGATGTTAATTGTTGACTGAATTTACGCCCACGAGTCACACAACTTTAATGATGAATTCTCGTTAGACCAAACGATTTAATTAGTTTATAATTGTTATAAATTAATTAAATTAATTAATAATTATGAAATATTAATTATAAAATTTGAATATGACTTGAGGAATAAATATTGTTGTAGATATTTATAATAGTTATAAATATATCGATCCATGTGAAATATCGATAAAGAAATTAAATTTGATTTAATCAAATATATTTATTTGGGCTTAAATGGGCTACTAGGCCATAATGTTAGAGACAAAATTGGAAGCAACTATGTCATATTGGGGGGGGCTAGAATAGAGTATTAGGGTATGTGATTGATGGCTTAGATCTGCTGAGAAAAGGTAAGTGATGATCTCTCTGATTCAACCACAATAAAAGGAATCATAACCCTAACTTTCTAGAGACTTTTTTGCTACCTCCACTATCCATATTGACTGAACCATACCTCTCTACACCCCATCAATTCTCAAATCAAATCGGTTCGTATCATAATTATTTGATAGAAAAGGGTTGCGATTCAAAGACTAGCAATCTGACGAATCAGGAAGTTTTCAAGAGAAACTCGTCGTTGCATGGTGTACTTAAGGGAATTAGTTTAGGTAAGTATTTAGTTTTATATATGATGCATATTCTCTATATAACTCTATATTATTCAAATACACACACACACATATATACTGGTAATATTGAATTGTTAGTTTGGTGAGATTCTTATAGGTATTGTTGTTGTCACATATATTGATTGGTTATGCGTATATGTTTATCAAATAAAAACAACAATTTTTTCACGGATCTGATGCACACAGCCAATATCATTATATTTTAATTATATACATATATTTATTATTAATTAATATATACATAGATTAATATATTAACTAATTCATTCATATTACATGTATTAAACCATATAACTATATTGCATAAATAATTGATCTAATAATTTTCAAATGTATATTTATATTAATTATAATTTTAAGTAACTGAAAATAAATTTTTTGAAATTTATTAATATATTTTAATATTACTTAATCTTTGCATGAATTAACAGACTCATATAAAATAAATTATGTTTTGTAAATTCAATTTTAAATTTTCTAAACTCGACTTGTTATCACATATGCTTTCGGCCAAAACATAAGAATTTTGAAACCAATTTTTATATTTTTTAGTAATCATTTAAAATTCGATCGAAAAGCATTTTATTAATAAAATATATTATTTTGACTTAAAAATTCTGAAAACCTTTCACAACCTATAAAGTACTATTCCTGGTTTTATGAATGCTTAAAATTCAAAATATCTATTATATAAATATTTCTATTATTTACTTATTGTTAATTAACCAATTAATTCATAATATATGTATATACATAATAATATAATAAAATTGTATTTATATTCGGATTTGCTGTATATATGATCTGGAATGTTTTATAAAAATAATTATAATAATAATAATAATAATAATAATAATTATTTTAATTTTATAATTGATAAACTATTCTAACTCAAATTTGCATTTTAATTATTATATTTATATATACACATACATACATACATACATATGTGTATATGTATAATTATGTTACTTTAATACATATATACATGTAAATAATTTAAAAAAATTAAGTAAATTTCTATATGTATAATTATAATATGTTACTTTAATACATACATGCATTTTTTTGAATATGGGTTAAGATTCTATTAATGGGCTTTGCAGCCCAGGCTCTCGGTCAAATATACAACGGCAGGAAGAAGCAACAAAACACTTTACTGTAAAGTAAACATTCAAACTTTACACTTAAACATTCCCAAAATAAAAATTACGTCAGAGCTTCCCAAGCTATAGCAGCTTTCAGGTCGTTGCTTGATTTTCTTACGGATCAACCCTCATGTTCCAATTCCCCAGTTGTCGTTTTTCTTGTCCCTCGAAGCTGGTAATTCTTTGTCGTTTTATCCTTCCGATTATGATAGTGATATCTCTCGCAATTTTTTCAGATAAAACTAATTCTTATTTCTATTATTGTTGAAAGTCCGTTCATTTCGTTCACGCCAGAGGTACCAGACGGTAGTTGTCAAGCTAATTTTTCCAACTTCCTTCATCAAGTAAGATAAATCTATCTGGTCGTTCAGGTATGTTGCTTCTTCTTGAAGATTCTTAACCGCATATGTTTGCAAGCTTTTTAATTTTTGAATGGCCAAAACTCTTTTGCTATATTTGTATTCAAAAAATAAATGGTTGTGAGTCTCCATGCCCCTATTACAAAGTTTGCATGTGGCATCTTCTATAATTCCCCAATTTTTAAGTCTACCTTCGGTTGGTAGTCGAAAATTTATAGCTTTATAGGTTGTGTGCACCATTTTAGGGATGTTCGAACGACTTCATCTAATGTTATGCCATTGAACTTTAGGGTGTTGATGTCATTGTCCTCCCAAGCATCTCGCAAGTTAAATTGACTTTTGTTGTTACCCTTCTAGGCCCAAATATCTTTATTTCTTCTAGTGAATAAGGGGATGCCGTTAATGTCCTGCTTAAAATTCCTAGTCACAATTTGCCTGTTAGTTACCCACTCATTGTTATATATGATGCTTGCCACTTTACATACCGATGTACCATTGGCTGAGCAGCTATCCCATTCGATTTTGTCAATTAAACTTCTGCTATTAATCCAAGGATCTTTCCACAAGTCGGCATTATCTCCATTTGCTATCTGTCTTTCAATAAGACCTTTCAGTTGCTCTCTATGTCTCATTATATTCTTCCAGGTTGTTGAAGCATTATTTTCAATCTTAATTGCCAAAAATTATCTTTTAAGTATCTTGCGCTCCTCCAACTTGCCTACAAATTATTTGGTTCAAGGATTTTCCAAGCTAGCTTGAGGCCATAAGCTTTTTTTTAATCCAAATAGGTTTTTTAGTCCAACACCACCTTCTCTTTTTGGCTCGCATAATTCTTTGTAACTCCCCTTGTGTATACCTCCCTTCCAAATTAAATTAGCGCAAAACGCACAAATACATACATACATATATGTATATATATGTATGTGTGTGTGTGTGTATATATATATATATATTAGTTGAAAACAAACTGAATAAATTTATTTCAACAATTTATAAATTTTAATGAAATATGTGATTTTATTTAAATTAAATTTAGAAATATTCTAAATAAATTAAACTTCATAGGCCTAATAATGATCCAATATGGTAAAAAAAATATTTGAAACCCATCCATATCTTCCTTTACGGGCTGGCCCAGTTTCAACACTTCTAACATCGATACTTGGTTGTAGGAGGAAAATGGAACGAATCTGGGAAGATTCTATGGATCGGTACCTGTCCATCGCTGTGGATCAGTACTGGTCCATCGCTTTGAAGGATCGGGCTATGATTCTTTTGGAGTGGCTTTGTCTTTGACTTGTAATCTTGAGTATACTTGGTTTTTGGACTTTACGGCTATCTCTTCGGACATCTATCTCGATAGCTTTCAAGTTCTATTCGTCAAGTCAGTTTAGAAACTGCCTGGTGAAAGCTGGATAACATTTATAAATTATTATTTCTGTATAGTTTACTCATTTTAATTTAATTATCTCATATTTTCATTTTAAACCCATTTATTAAATCAATTCAAAAATTATTCTCTTTAGGCTTTAAAAATTCATTTTAACTACTCAAATCATCATTAATAATTTCCAATTTATTACCTCTAACAATGGGTTGTTACAATCATTTTGTACGACATTCGATTTTTCCTTCAATGCTATTTTCAAAAAAAATTGTTCGTACATACATACATATTGTGTGTGCGCGCGTACGCAGACATCCATTGTCTTACATTTTTCTAGTCTAAAATATAATAGTTTTGAAATCGTTTATTTTTACTTAATTTTGTGTCAAATTGAACCCTAAGTAATTCAACATGCAAAAGTTCGATTATTCTAATTAAATGTGTTCAAAAATACCCTTTTTATACATACGTATCACGACTCACGCATTATCACACTTACAAGTTTATATAAATTGTTAACATAATTTTCAATGTAATTGACAAACAATTTCCAACTAAGTTAGATTTCTCTTTAATAATTGACAGACTAAGCCGAAATATGATGCCAAGTCCAACAATTTAAACAATAAGTGCCAATTTGAATAGTCTTATTAACGTTGCACGTTATTTTGAAATATTTTAAATATTTTTGATAGCATTCTCAGCTTTGTCATATCTCGTCCTTTTGCTATTGGCGTCAGTGTAAAGCCCGAAAAAAGATGATAAGATATGATTATTGCTGCGATATTTAGAACATATTGAACCGATATATTATGCTTCCAAATTAAATTGTTTTATAGACTTAATAAATAGGAGTTTTTAGGCTCATGGAAAAAGTTGAAGAAAAATTTAGTTTTAAAGACAAAAGTTTGTTTTTAGATCGAATGACATTTTTTAGTGTAAATCATATAATGATAGTTTAACTATCATTTTCTGTTTATACTAAAAAGTGTTATTCAGACTAAAAAACAAACTTGTTGTACCAAGGTTATATTATTTTTGTAACTTCTTTCCTGTGTTAATTTTCCTCTAATAAATATTAAACCGATGTTTTAGTAATTGATATTCAAAATTTTGAGTTTCAGCTTTATAACATTCTGTGCATGAGTAATTTGTATTAATTACTTGTGCATAGAACGCTTGTAGTAATGGTATTAATCAGGTTGGCCTGCGCACATGCGCTCTCTGCTTATTATTTTGCGTGTGCCAATAGACGCCTAAAACATAAGCGTTTCCAAAGACGAGGTTGTAACCATCGAATACATTTTTAACGTGTCAAATATAAAATATAAGAGTAATAGTCTCCCTTTTCTGGACCAAAATTCCACTAAGGACGGGTTTAGTATCCCAACAAATCTGACAACAAAAAAGATTCCATAATCAGAAGCCCAAAATTATAATCAACTCGTAAAACTTTACGTGCTTAGCAATATATTCCACGAGTCATCCACCCGTCAATGCATTAGCCATTAATATCCCAGGTCGCAAATCCAACCGTACAAGGCTCGTGCCATAAGCACGCGGCCTCGCTCTTACTGCATGCAATCTTTATGGCGCCACGAGCCTTCTCAACCAAATCATTACTCGCCACGTATCCATCTTCACCGTTTACAAACGTGTAATTGATATATTCTTACGTTATTTATTCTCGGAAATTTTATCTAACATTCTGACTTCTTGCTAAAATTCCTCTTTTTTGACGTCTATATTTTCGATCATGGCCGCATACTCTACTGGAGAGCTTTGCCAACTTTCGACAGTGAGGATCCGGCAGTGTTCCAGATATTCGACTAGGTTGTTTCCGGCGTGTCTGGCGCTGGTGAATAACTACGAAGATGATGGGCATTTGGGGTATTATGGAAAAATTAATTGTGGGTTGAAGGAAGAGGAGAAGAAGAAGATGAAGATTGTGAAGGGATTGGAGAGGGATTTGAAATGTTTGAATATGGTAGAGCATGGCGATTATGGGTTGGTCGGTGAAGTTAAAGGGCAAGTTATTTCGGTAAGCAGGATCTCAGAATTTGAATATGATATTTTCAGTTTCGTTGTTTTAATTGATAATTAGATGTGTATATATTAATAATAACAGGAAAATAGACCTGTTCGGATCGGAATAGAACGCTAAGATTAAAAGTAACGAAGAGAGCTGTTTTGGATTGGCATTTGATTTAAAATGCGGACTGAATATTCAGCTTTTTTGACCATTCGTTTTGGCGTTTATTAATTAAAATTTTTATCATTTTTTTAAATGGAAATACACGAACCTGTTCGTTTACAAAATCACTAAAAAGGTGAATTTGCACTGTGTTTGTGATGAACATACTGTAGGTACATGTTGTGAAATGTAGAATGCATACTTAAAAGTATATCATAGTAGTTTCTCATTGAAATTGCTTTCTAGTATGTGACTAGAGTAGAGATTATGAATAAACATTTAATTATTAGACTTTTCAATGTATAATATATTCGCCTAAAATATCTTGGATAGCCTTGTGAATGCAGGAGTATTCAATCCTATTGATTATTAGCTAACTTTGATTTGTGAATACAGGAGTATACATTCATCTGCACCTGATTATCAGCGTTTCTTTGTTATTAACTACAGTCTAAAATAGGAAACATGTTTTGTTGTCATGCTTCCTTGTATCTTTAGATTTGATGTTATTGATTGGACAAAAGCCTTATTTATGTTAGTTTATTACCTAATCTAGATTTGTGAGTGGAGGAGCATTTCTTCATCGATGTTTGATTTTTAATTAAAAGAGGTTCTGTGTCATAACATAAAAAAGCATTATTCAATACACACACACACGATAGGTTAATTGATTTGTAAGCTAAACTTGGCTTGTGAATGCAGGAAGCAGCAGAACAATTACTAAGCTACCTAACAAAACTAAGAGCAGAAGCAAAGGATCTCAAAAAGCAGAGAAAGCAAGAAAAAGCGAAAGCCAAAGCAGAGAAAAAAGCAATAAAAGCAAAAACATGCAAGGAAAGCTCAAGCTCATCGTCAAGTTCATCAGAATCAAGCAGCAGTGAATGTGAAACCAAAGCATTAAAAGCAAACACCGTTGAGAAAACCGACCCAGGAACAACAGCAGCACTGCAAACGATGAATACACCGGGACTGGAAGAAGCAAAGAGCATAAAAGGGACCCAAGTACTGCGGGCGATGGAAAAAATAGAAGTTTGTATGGGTGGAAAGTGCAAAAAGGCAGGGGCGGACGAGCTGAAGATGGAGTTTGAGAAGATGGTGGGGGAAGAAGGGGTGGTGGGATGCAAGTGCATGGGCAAGTGTAGGGATGGTCCCAACGTGAGGGTAAGGAATGAGAGCATTGAAGATGGGCTTTTGAGAGTGTCTAAAGGGCCATTGTGCATGGGTGTTGGGCTGGAGGATGTTGGGTCCATCGTTAGCAGTTTTTTGCAGGACAACCCCAACGTCGAGGTTCCTTTGGCTACAGCTTAAGATGTTGAACATATACATAGTTTGTTGTGTACATAGGGTTTCTATGTTTATACGATGATGATCGTTTAGTTATCTGTTGTATGTAGAAGGGAATATATACATATGTATTGACATTTCAGTAGATTTTGTTGCAATATAAACATATTTTAGATATGGATTATCAATTGGCTGTGGTATGCACGCATTTGGCAATTGGACCGCATGGAATGGTTGCATGAGAGTTATTTTGATGCATTTGGTGCCTTGTTTGAAGAAGTTTCTGTTAGTACACATCGTGGTTTACCAGACCGGACCCAGTTAAACCATGAACCGTGAGTTTTTCCGGCTCGAAGCGAGATCAGACCTTCGTCAAGTCAGAACTGGCGGCTGAACCATTGCATTGCTCAGGGAGCCATAATCCGCATTTTTCTCACTCTTTTTTTTTTTTTTCTTGGCTCATTGTTCCGTAACCCATTTTTAAATTCAAAACAAAAAACCCTACTTTTCTGCATAAGTGGCTCTAAAACCACCGTTGCTGTCGTCTCCCATCCTAAGTCCTGCAATGAATCTGTGGTTACCAATTCTCGAGCTCCGATGTGAATTTATATTTTTTTTTTGAGTTGTTTGCTTTTTGTGATATAATCGTTCTATTTTTGCGTTGGATGAAATTGGTTAACCAAGTTGCAGAAGTTTACGTAGTTTGATTTTGAGTAGATAATTGAGCTATCTTATGTTCGTCTTGAGTGGCTAATTGAAAAGTTAAAACATAATCCACTTATGCAAGGAAATAGGAACGAATTTACTAATTAAGGTGCTTGTTTTAAAATGTTATTATGCTAAGGTTTTGTTTTGAAGTATGTTTATTTGGTGAATCCACTTAGTAGCTTGAACTTGAAGTATGAGCAAAATGTTCTTATTCAAATTGCTGTTGAAAATGGATAAAAAAGGTGTTTGTTTTTATGTTCAATTGGCTGCTTATTTTTAGATTGATAGAATACCATTTATTTCTCTCAGTAGTTTTTATGTTCATGCAACCTTAAATATTCATCTATTTTTCAGATTTGAAAAATTAGCTAATTGTACAAATGCAGCTTTATGGTTATTTTCATCTATTTAACATGTTTAAATTATAAAAAATAAAATATGCACGGTTTCAACGGTTCGACCGATCGGATACTCGAAACCTTGGACTTCGTGTTTTGATGATGTTCTATTCTAATATTATAACATTCTTACCTAGTGAGTTTTGAAAGGTTTGAAAATGAAGAAGCAAAACGAAAAAACTGAGAAGAGTAGTGAATGAAAAAGAAGAAGAACAAAGGAATTGAGAAGGGTAGTATCAAAAGAAAGAAAACACGATGAGATAAGAGTAATAAGGGGGTGTGAAAAACTAATTAAAGCTAACTCTTACAGCATTTTCAACGATGCAGCAATTACACGTAATATTCACCGTTCACGGATAAGCATTGGTCCAACGACACATATTGCACGTTATACAGGGGTCGATTCTGAATTAACTATGTTTAAACGTCTACTAAATAAAATAAACGTCTGACAATAGACGTCTGTTAAATAGGTGTTCATGCCATAACAGATAACAGTTAATTCACACACAACCTTTATTTCTTCTCTAATTCGATAAATAACCGTGTTTCAACCTTCAAAAATTCAACAAATTCTTCAATATTTCTTCTTTTAAACCATATTAACCTTATATCAAACTCGATCTTCATGATGTCTTCACGGTTTGAGGAGTTCTCACATCCCTCAAGCTTTTAAAATTACTTTTTTGAAGACGATAACGAGCAACAAGGTATTCCTTCGAGCCAAAATTCATTCAATCCATTTCGAAACGATGAAGACTACTACTTGAGCAACATTTATTGTCATTATACTAAAGATCCGATAAGAGGTAAAGATCAAAGTGGCGATATGTTTTGAAAGAAATTAATGAATACTTTCAACATAAAGCATTCGGACAACACGTGCTCATTATTAGTTATTCAATGTCGATTCAAAAAAATCAATAAGCAAACTCATTTTTACTAGTCGCATATATATAATATAAAGAAACAAATCCTACTGAAATTGGAGGTGAATATCATTTGGTATATTTTTTATTTTCATTTGTTTCTTAGTGCAGTCTTATTAGTGTTTGTGCATTATTTTGTTATTAGAAAGGAATGACAAATGAGGAAGTTTGAAATTTTTTGCAAGGGTAAAAGTTCTTTAAAACCACACTACTGTCCATTCATGAATTGTTATGAGTTGTTGATAAGTCAATTGAAGTGAAATTCTAATAATGGATAAAGTTTGAACTACGTTCGAACAAAAGAGTAGGGAAAGAAAAAACATCATAATCATCATACTGCTTTAGCTTGAAATACTTATCATGCAGAGAAACGCCATTTGAGAGAGAAAATTAGATGGATGCGCTCACACATAGACACATCGGATTAAAAAACGTCATTTAATAAGCGCTTGATGCTTGGATGTGTATTAAATAGGCTCTTGGTGATCATGTGTTTATTAAATAAATGTCTGATTACCAGACGCCTGTTTAATAGGCGTCGAAAATCAGATGTATTGTTGTTGGGTTATACCATATGTATTAAGTGATTGGATATTTAGATCCGAATTGATTAGAGATGTTGTCATTGTAATTAAGGATAGGCGCTTGGTTTGTCTAATGATGAAAGTTGTTAAAGATGAAAGTTGTTAAACTAAACCAAAACCAATAAAAATGAAAATCAAACCAAGCCAACCAAATCAAATTTGGTGGTTTGGTTAGTTATCCGATTTACCCGAATTAAAAGTGATTCACATTTTATGTTTAGAATATTCATTGTAATTTAAAAAAACCTAAATATACAAATAAAGCACTCTTATGCTTTTTAATAGTAAGTTTGACACATATATAATAAATAAAATTTATTTAGGTCGCTAAATTAATCTTAAAAAATTATAACATAAATATGAAAATGTAATAAAAGCTCAGTTAATTTGGTGAACCGATAACCAAAATAAATTTTTTTCTGGACCGATTATAGATCAATCCGATTTCTAAACCAAAGTAAACCGACCAAACTGAATTGGTTTGGTTGGTTTGTTTAGTTTAACCAAAATTTGTTCATCCATGCTTGCAATTATCTTATTACATACAGTAAACTTTTTAATTATATTATACTTAATGGGGATAATTTAGTATATGTGAATTAATAGAAAAACAAATCAAAATTCAAACTTGAGACGTTAGCATGGCTTTTTTCTTCTTCTAGAATTTTCATTCTTTGTTCCAAAATTTTCAAATACGGTATATATTTTGCAACATTTTAATTTTTGTAATACATTTGTAAACAATGAAAGTTGTAGCTCCTTTTGTTTTATATGAAAATAAGAAATACATTCCTAAAATCAAACTTAATACACAAAAACTTCATATGTGGATGTTATTCTCACATTCATACTTAAAATTTGCACCCATTAGTTATCAATTTTTAAAACACGGTAACTTTTTGTAGAAACGACGGATTAACCAACCGTTTCCACCATTAAATCACAAATTTTATTATCTTTCTAATGAATGAAATTATATATATGTAAAAACAATGACATATGCATTTATAAATGATGTTTTTCAAATTTTATATATTTCTATGGTGTGATTGCAGACAATTCAGTAATTATATGCAATAATTACAAAAAAGTCTGTAATTATATAGTATAGTTGCTTTTTTCGACGATTGCTTGAAATAATTGCAGACTTTTCTGCAATTATTTGATATAATTGCATAAAAGTATGCAATTATATGGAATAATAGCAGAAAAATCTGCAATTATTCTACTGAATTGCATAAAAATACGCAATTATTGCATATAGTTGCATAAAGTTTGTAATAACTTCTAGTCATTTTGTTTTCTCACTTTTCCTTTAGAGTTTTCCATTTTCAGTGATAAATAATCCTCAACAAAACATAACCGGAAAGTGAAACAAATAAATCATTTCAAATGAACTGCTTATTCAGACAAAACAATTACGTGCAAAACCAGACAAAAAGTTGACTAGAGATTAATGGGCGGTGGAATGGAAGTGCCATCTATCAGAAGGAGGAGGAGGAGGAGAAGAAGATTGACAGTAGGCATTAAGGACATGGCCTTCCTCAAGGGTGAAGCCAAGGGCAGTGAAGACAACATCAGCAGTCCAGCAGCGATGCTCTTTCACGTTGATGGCTCTGCAGCAGGCAGGACCTAGATACGTCTCCCTATTGAGGAAGAAGAGAAGCACCTCTCCAGCGCAGGATCTCAGCTCCATGAGGGAGTCCCAGCATTGGCTCACCCCTTCCCCTTCCACCCTCTCCTTCACCGACATCCATGAATACGATGCTCCATTTTACTTCACCAATGGACGGGCTCCCGATCCATACGCCGCTAGTAGGACGAGGGTCATTGACAAGACCGTACCGCACCGCTCCGCTGAAATAATGAGACCATGCTTTTGTTTTTATTTCTTTTATGCATCTTCTGTTTCTCCGCGTTGCATGTTATTTATAGGGCGTACCCAACTACGTTGAGAATGCCGACTGTTGTACTTTTTTTATAACTACGACGTATATATGTTATGAAAAGTCTGGAGCTTAGCTGATGATGATTGCAATAGGAGACAACGGTACTTTTAAGTATTATATTTTATTTCATTTTTGCATTTTCAAACTGTAATGGCCTTTCTTTTGTTAAACATGATCCTGTAGTCATCTTCTTTATCATCTAAACCGAGCATTAAAATATCTGCTGTAGCTTTTCAAAATCAAATAGCTAAAAAAAATAAAATAAAATATTACCTTCTTTATTCACTCCAATGTACCTCAAATTGGATTACTCATGTGATCTCATAGATAAATAATAATGGGATTTTCCCAAAATGTTTTGACATTTCTCATAAACTTTCAAATTCTCGTGCCTATCAATTTCAAACAAAAAATTCAAATTCAAGATTTAAACTTTCGAAGTTCAAATTTTCAATTTTTAATTTGTATCCTTTTGAATTCAAAATTCAAATTATCAAATACCAAAATCAAACTTTCTAATTCGGAGAAAGAAGAAAATTTTCAAAATTTCGGATTAATAATTTCAAATTTCCCAATTCAAAATTCACACTTTAAAGTTCAAATTTCAAATCAATTAAGTAAAAAAGAATTCAAATTTCCAAATTCAAAATTGACACTTTGAAAGTTCATATCACTTCAATAAATCAAAATTTAAATTCAAAAATAAAATTTCACATTCGAAAATGTAAGAGTATGAATTTTCAAACATCATGTTTCCATAATTTCAAGTTTTTAAAATTTGAATTCAAAACTCAACATTTCAGAATCTGAAACAAAGACCCTATATGGTTTGTCATTTTTAGCTTTGGGTTTCTGTTCAAATAAAAAAGCACATGAAACATGTATTTTTAGAAGACAATCAATTTTGAAAATGAAGTTAACATACAAAATAAATTATTATTTTTTCCATGTTCCACAAAATAACAAAATCACAAAAAACAACCATTTCCTCTATAATTCCTCCGCCACCATAATGGGTTGAAATTTTAAGTCTTCTATTTCGCTCCTTTAATGTTTTTCAATGTACGTTGAAAACATAAAAATCAAAATGAAACCAAATGGGCCCTAAAATTCTCAAAATTAAAAGTTTTTTCAATTTGACTAATTTTCCCCTTTTAAAAAAATTCGCATTTTGAAAAAAAAAAATTTAAAATATTAGTTTTCAAATTCAGACTTTATCATTTAAAAATTCCGATGTTGTAATTTCGTATTTTCAAATTCAAGCTTCACTTTTGAAATTTGGTTTTCAATTTTTGCATTTTTTAATTCAGATCTCTAATTTCAGTACTCTGATTCAAAATCCAAATTAGAATTTTAGTATTCAAAATTAAAATTCATATTTTTAAGTTTTTAATTTTCAAAGTCAAATATGATGTTTTAGTTGTTTTTCCAACACATTAACGGTTTGTGTTTATTTGAAATTAATAAAGAATCACAATAAGTATTCTTTTTTCAAAATTTTTAATTCTACGGTCGTACTTCCCAACCGTTGTTTGGTTGTATTAGTTACTTTTGAGATGTATATTTTGTTTAACTTGATTTGCATTTGCCTTACCAAATTGGTGCTTAACTAGAACAACAGAATTATCCGAATAATTACAAACTCACATCTAAAATACTTGTAGGAATGAATATGTAAAGTTCATTTTTGAACTTTGCCGAAACTTTTATAATCTATTTAATAAGCATCTCACATTTTATCACAAACCCAAATTAACATGAATGCTCCAAAATAAAACACCATAAAAGGATTGAATATTCCAAAAAAGAAAATAGAATCTTCTAGCTAACCTACATGATTTTAAGTTTTTATTAAAAGGAGGAAAAAAGAAAGCGAGGAAGGCAAATACACCAAAAGGAAAAAGTTGAGATATTTTAACAAAAGCATGTATAAAGGATTTTTTTTGAAATGGTGCTTTATATACAACATGTCACTGAGACAACATATCATATGTCAATAAACGTTCGAATCACGCTACGCAAGTTTTAAACTTGTGACCACTCGCACCAAAGCCGAATCACTTAACCACTTGGACAATGGTGCTTGTCTATAAAATATTTTTTATGTTGCTAAAGTTGTTGGTATGCAATGGAGGTAATTATGAAATTTTAGGTATAACCATACAATTAATTCATATGTACGAATCTTGTTCGATGGAAGTTTATTTTTTATTTTTGGTTTATGCTTCTATTGTATGTGCATATACTTATACATATAAATTGAATGTTGATGGTTACATTCATACATACAATATGAAATCCTTAGAAATAAGAATATAACCTCATTGTAGCTATGAATGTGTTCATATCCATGAGTACTCAATCGTGTATATACCGGTAAATACATATTTTAAATGTTCATAACTTCATTGCTAGGCTTTTGGACATCAAGATGTTACATATTTTTATTGTCGTGGATTAATAATAGAATGACCCTCCAATAGTATTTTGTAGGTTAGTTATATCTAAGTCAAAATAGAGGATCTCTATAACACATCGAAGTAATAATAAATCGTCCACAAATCAATAAAGTTTTGAGCCACTTGAGTTTCCATGGATTTTTCAGCATTCGTTGGTTGGAAGATGTTGATCACCAGTTGGTCTTAGCAAGGCATTGAGCGTTGGTGGAAAATAACATGCTCTTTTATTTCAGTTTCAGTGAGCTTGGTCAGACTCTGTTAATTTCTACATACTTATTGGATTACTATCGGGCGTGAGCATCAACTACCCATGTTATGGAGTGACACTTGAATGATAAGGTAATTTTAAGAAGTGAATGTTATATTATACATTTCTACCTACAAAATTTAGTAAATCATACTATTTTTTAAATTGTTAAAATATTTGAAGTTTTTTCAACATAGAGAACTTTATGAATAACAAATTGACCAATAGAGTTTCTAAACTCTCAGTTGTAATTGAAGTTTTACTCAATGATCTGTCCTCAAATCACATAGAATAGATAGTCCGACTGCTTATTTTATGGATGATTGGCAATTATTTTTTCGCTACTAAAGGCACAAATGTTAACGCTGGGTATGTTATGCTGTTGGGTTGATTTAAGTGCAAGTTATAACTGGAATGAATCAATCATGGATCACTTGTACAATTAATTGGAAAAATAGCGTGTCTGCATGAGGATGCACTTGGATTGAAATAGTTGTTAGGCAAAACATTCCCACAGTTTTATGACATGTTAAATTATGGGAATATAAGAGCTGATAGATTTTTGGTTCTTCGAGTACACGATGTACGATATTCGCAAACCAAAGAAGTTGATGAGTTTCTTCTTCATGATAAAAGCGTGGACTAGACTCACAAAATATCCTGTTTGAGGGGAAGCTCATTATGTCTTTATGTAATAGAGTTAGAGATATGCTTAAGGGGCGATTCTATAGTTTATTATAAATTATTAATTCCATAATAAAATCTTTCTCAAAATAAAAGGTGTTTTCCTTCTAATATATACTCGTCATACTGTAATATGTTAATTAATTAATTATTTCATGTATACCAAATAGAAAACCCTTAAATAATATGTTATTGATAATAATTACAATGTATTATAATTATGAGAAATTTATCACATTAATTATATCATAATATTTTAAATATTCCGAATCAGGATTTGTCAAAATGCTTCGAGACAAGGTAATGATACAGCCGTTGAGTCTAGAGTATGTAAAACACTTTTCAAATTTTGGACAATGTAGTACTCATGGCTGTTGGGAGTACCAATGGATTATGTGCTGATAGTTATTGGATAACTATAGAATGACTCACACGAGAGTTTTTCTGTTGGTTAATAAAACTAAGGTCAAATAAAGAATCTTGAAGTGATGATATTACATAGTTCTTTCAACTTGAGAATACTATTGAAATTTAAAGTGGAAAATCCACTATTATAGTTAAATCATGATATGAAGCCCACCGAAAAACTATAGTTGGGTCTGAGTTGAAACATCGGAAATGAAACACTATTCAATAAATAATTCGTCTCATTAGTTATATGAGGTTGGCATCATGGTCAACTATAGTCAACTCAAAGTCAAAGTCTTTGATCGGAGCAGTAAGGATAATAATAACTATTATTATTGAACCTAGGACATTGTGTTTGGATCAACTGAGTTTTTTGTGGAGGATATTAGAGTTCTAACCAAAACCAAATTCCATAAGTTCTAAAGCGATATAGTTTTGACGAAGAGAATTGGTGTAAATAATCGTCACTGCAAAATATGGATTGAAATGTTAATATTACCTAAAATATACGATGTGATAAATTTGGCCAAACTATTACACCACTAGCTAAGATGACGTGTGAACATTAATATTCGAAGTATTCGATATTAATCACTAATTGAATTTACATCTATTAGTCACATAACCGTAATGATGAATACTATGAAATATCACATGATTTAATTAATTTATAACTGTTGTAGATTGATTAAACGAACTAATATTTATAAATTATTAATTATTAAATTTTATTTGATTTTTAGATACCATTAGTATTTAATAAGGTCATATATGAAAGTTATATATGTACGTATCGATACGATATCGATTAATATTTTAGTTTGATTTAATTTGATTATTTACAAAATAGGCTTGGGATTTTACTGAAGATCCACATAGGTCCATAAATGGTCGACCATAGGTGTATAGGGAGTGGGGTTTTAAGTGTTTAAAATTGTACTGAAAATGACAAATAAAGAATGAATAGAAGATGGAGATATTTTCTCCTATACCTTTTCTTAATACTTGTTAAATAACTTCTTATACTTCATTATTTTTGTTGTACCTTTGTCATCCAGCCATGAGTTTGAAAAAGTCCATAGTAAAAGAAAATTGAGCAAAAATCTAAAATAAATTCAAAGAGAATAAATACAAAGATGGTACTTTAGATCGTTGCGATTTCTGGAGGCGATTCAGTCGAATCTAGGAGTCTTTCATACAATCAATTTGTGATTCTTAGACCACTTCTTTAGGTAATTATGTAATCTTATTTTAGATTATAATTACATCATGATAGTGAATATTAGATCCCATATATCTATAATGAACTTATATGTGCCTGTGTTGTTCGATTTAACAAGTGTATTCATATTGATTTAAAAAAAACACTACAACATTATTATAATAATGATATATTTTTGGCCATAGATTTTCATAAACAAATAATTATTTTCTAATTTCAAAACTATTTTTAATTAGCTAAAATAATTATATGACTTTTAAATACTTACATACATACATATATATATAATTGTAAAATTATTTTGAAATTTATACACTTTCGGATTTAAAAAAATTATATTTTATGATTATTACATTCTACTTCTACAAAACTAATAATTAATAAATAATTTAAATACATGAATGCATAAATATATATGTTTAAACAAATAAAAAATAAACAATTTCACATGATTTTTTTATTTTTTTTAACATATGGCCAATAGAAAATAATTATTACATTTTAATAAGTATATTTATTTAATGATGATACTATCAAATTAATTAATAAATCTAATTTTGTAACGTATGTATATTCGAATGTAATATATATATATATATATATATATATTATATAATTTTAATTCAAAATATAATTAGATATTTTGTTTAAAATTTTAGATATGATTGAATTTTTTAAATCAAAACTAGATACTTTAAGATATTAATTTAACTTTAATGTGTGTGTAGATATATATTGAACTAGTCAAAAGTAAAATTAACCGAAACAATAGACAACAAAGGGGACTGTGTCCATTACGATACAAATCTCAACGCCCATAAACCTATACATTAACCATGACCGTTTACATTTTGCACGTGCACTTTACACATATGAGAGTATTTGATACACTCGTAATGATATAATTATTTTATATTAAATAAAAACACTTTAAAATAAACTAAAAAAAATAAGATTTTATTTAAAATAATTTTAGATTGGATCTAAAATCAATTTAGACTTCTTAGGCCCAACAAAATCTTAATTAGCGAATTTGTTTGAAATTCACCCATCTAACCCATATTAATTTGTCTCGATTCGAACAATGATGTTTAGAGTCCAAACGGTATATGTGGTCTAAATCAATAACTTGGGCCAACTAACTAACCCGTACCTAACCGATTGGGTGTCTAGAATTGTAGGGTCTAGGATTGAGGTTGGATAATCAAGTATTCTATCCTCCCAACTTCTTCTTGTTCATTCATTTTATTTCTATATACCCATTAGTTCCCATTACAGACTTACCTTTAGGGCTTGGGACTAATTTCCAAACTACATTTCTGGTAAACTAATTTAGTTCTTCTTCCATAGTAAGAATCCAAGAATCATCTAATGATGCTTCTTTTGGATTTTTAGGTTTGATGGTTGAGATAAAAGCAATATTACTCATTTTATTTAATTAATTTCTTGCTTTTACAATATATTATATATTTCCTAGAATATTTTCTACAGGATAATTTTTCAAATATTTTGTTCGTTTATTGGGATGTAAATTCTCAAAGTTATTATTATTTTCATCATTTGAGATTTCAATATTTATAATTTCAATATTTTCATCTTCATTAAAACGAGAATTTTTAAATTTCAAATTCTCGTCGAATGAAACATATAACGTTTTTTCAAAGGTGTTAGTTCTGATGTTGAAAACTCTATAAGCTTTACTTCTATTAAGGTAACCAATAAAATTCCTTTATCTAATTAAGCATCAAATTTGTATAAATTATCTTTTGTGTTTAATATAAAAAATTTACTACGAAAAACTCTAAAATAAGGTATTTTAGGCCTTTTGTTATAAAATACTTTATAACGAGTTTCCTTAGTTAAAGGTTGTGTTAAAATTCTATTTGAAATATAACATGCCGTAGCAACTGCTTCAGCCTAATTTTTTTTATGTAATTCAATCATATAACATTGTTCTAGCACATTCTTGTATAGTTTTTTTAACATTCTACTACTCCATTTTGTTGTGATATTCTTGGAAATGAAACGTTAGGTGTAATTCCTTTTTTAGTACAAAAGATTTCAAAATTATCTTTTTCGAATTCTCCTCCTTGATTGCTCCTAATTGTTTTAATTTTAGTTGTCATTTGATTTTGAATTCTTTTAGTAAAATTTTTAAACATTTCAAAAGCTTCACTTTTGAGTTTTAAGAAAATTGTCCATGTAAATCTGGAGAAAGCATCTACAATTACAATGACATATCTATTATGATTTATTGATTGTATTTACGAAGGTCCAAAAAGAGCTAGGTTAAGAAGTTCAAGAGGATGAGAAATAGAGATTATACCTTTAGATTTAAATGATTTTTTATGAAGTTTTCCTAATTGACAAACGTCACATAAATTATTGACATTAAAACTCATTTTAGCAATACCCCTAACTAGTTCATATCTAGAAAATTTAGAAAGGTGTTTGAAATTCAAATGACTAAGTCTTTGTGCCAAATCCAGGGATCATTAGATTCAGCCAAAAGATATAAATTATTATTGGATACTTTCATACTTAAAATATAAATGTTACGTTTCCTAATACCTTCAAAGATCATGTTTGACTCATTATCTTTGATACGGCAATTATCATTTTCAAACTTAATTGTAAAACCTTTATAACATAATTGGCTAATACTAAGCAAATTATGTTTAAGATTCCTACCAAAACATTAAAAATAGTAGGAGATTTAGAGTTACCAACATTGCTGATGCCAATCACATATCCTTTTGACTTGTCCCCAAAGTTAACAGATCCGCCATCTTTTTGGACAATATCTTTCAAGATATCTTGATTTCCATTCATGTGTCTTGAGTATCCACTTGTCGTTCTTTATTATGATATTTGATTTTCAAGTGTCTGTTCACGGTTAGCCATATAACAAATTTGTTCCTACAATTCAAAACCATACCTTTCCACGAGATCAAGTGACTTTTCAGAACAATTAGTTTCTAACAACATATTGGTTTCACTAAATTGTTTTTCTAAAAAGTGTTAATAATATTACTATCCATTTAATACTTTCAAAAATATAATTATGAGCTTTTGAAAACCTAGTGTTTTGATACCAAGTGTGGGTTGCATAATTATGGATCTTAAGACTAATTAAACAGTACAGGGGGGATAGTGTATTCTAACTTTTGTTAATCTTTTTTAATTTCTTTCAAGTTTAATATTGAATTATAGATTTTCAACACAGAATTATATCAACAATCAATCATAGATAAAATAAAAGCAATAAAGTAAAGCAAAGAGTTAGAGATATGACAAAAGGGATTTTATACTGGTTCAGATTTCTCCAACTTTCAATCCCGTACAATTGCTTGTGCAGATTTCTTTTCAAATGCCAATCTTTAAACAGCAGAAGGCAAATCCAATTACAATCTCGATTTTGAGGCTATGAGACAGACTCTCTTGATTTTTCAAGCTCAAGATACACGCACTTGATATGAACGGGCTACAAGCATACTTACTTGGATTTTAGGGCTACCAAGCATGCCCAATTGATTTGAACGGGCTATAATCACACCCAAGAAAATGAAAATAGAGTTTGATGGTTTTTCCAAAGACATTTTTTCCAACTTTGGATATAATGAATCTTATAGCCACTTGGAAAGAACTTTGATCTTTGATTTGAGAGAGAGATAACTCCAAAACAGTGAGAAAGCAATAGTGAATCAGTACACAAAGGCATGAATTGATTCTTACCGCTCTCTCCCCCTCATCCGTATAGGCATAATTTGATTTTGAAGAAAATTTTGCATATTTTTAATGGAGATTTTGAGAGAGCAAGAAGAGGGAAGAAAACAAGATAATAACTAACCAAAAATTTGTTTTAAACCTCATATATATAGTGTATAAATAGATGTGTCCATTTCGAAAGAGTTGCAATGAATAGATACTTCAATTTAAAATTTTAAAAACTGATTTGCAGCATGTATGTCGACATCTGTGCAATTAATGTGCTCGGTAGATTCAAAGCGGTGGAGGCGCAAAAAGTCATAGCTGGGATACAGCGAGGATATAGCGGGATATAGCGGATGGCTCTAAAATAGCATATAAAACTCGTACTTAATGTTTTTACAAATATATAAATGGTAATTAAATGAAAAATTATTATTCAATTGAATTACAAATAATACATAAATAATTTTAAATAAAAACATGTGTGAATATACTTTAAATAAACGAAAAACTGTTATGTAACATAGTTGAATTTGGTAGAATATTAGAGTATTTTCATTTCTGAAAATATATTAAAAATTAAATCAAATAAATAAGTTTCATAATTTTATAATGTATAAATGCAATTTTTCAATTCATTTTATTAAAAAAGATATAGCGGGAATAGCGGAATATAGCGGAAATAACGGGATATAGCGGAAACAGTGGGGATTAAAGGCGGAAAGGCTATATTCTGGGACTATATGAAAAAATCGTAGCGGTAGAAATCCGCTATGAGATATAGCGGGGTTGTAGCGGGGTAGGCATTAACTACACAGGTCGACATATCTCAACATGTATGTCGACATATCTCAACATGTATGTCGACATATACGTGAATTTTTTGAAAACTAGTTTATTTTTAAAAAATGTTTTGAAAGCTCTATACTTTGTAAAATTATTTGATACTTTGTAAAATTATTTGATACTTTGTAAAAATTTAAACATAGTTTATAAATATTTTGAATGTTGAAATTTTTTTATAATTTTTTTAAATATTTGAAAATTTATTTTGATAAAAATATAAAAGATGACAAAATAAGAGATAGAGATCAAAGATTGCTATAGGGACTTTAACAATATTATATGACTCTATACACTATACTATAGTCTTGAGATCTTCATATCTTATTCTTTATACTCACGAGTCTTCATATCCATTTCTTGAGTCTTTATACTATACAGTCTTTGCTTCAATACTTGTGTAATATCCTGCATCATATACTATATAACTTGGCAATTCATTAGTATTCATATTTTATACGAATGTATATTGTTATTATTAAGGTTGTTATTATCAAAATCAATAACCGAGGTATTAACATATTTCCCCCTCACTAATCAAAACATCACAGGTGAAACAAACATAGTTCTAATGCATATAGTTCTTATTTACTACTATGCCTTTATGTGTTCTTAAGCGGTTCCCAATTACTACTACACCCCCGACACAGTCCCTTCTTAGTTACCATTTTTGGATTATTTTTTAATCTGGTATTTCCATCTGCAACTGTGCCCTTGGCATAGTCCCCTCTAAGCTCTCTTTTGGCTTTGTCTTTAATCTGATACTGTCTGGAACCAATCACTAGAAGTGTCCTTTAAATTTAGTTAAACTTAAACTGCCTGGAATAACCCCACCGTATTCTCCATGTACTTAATTCAGTTTATATTTCTTGGAATACCCCCACTGCAGTCCATGTGTACTTTCTTAATTTTAAACTCCTTGGAATAACCCCACCTAAGTCCACTACAAAGAAACTCACATGTAGTACCAAAAACATTCGTTTAATTTAGAACTTCTTGGAAAACCCTACTACAGTCCCTGGAAGTTAAATGCCTTTCCTCACCTTCTCTAGGTGTGCATTCGAGTGAGCATCCCTACTCAGAAGTCAATAGCCCTTCTAACTCTATCCCTTAGTGTAGGAGTTCTTTCCTCCTTACTAGCCCAGATCCCCCCTAAGTCCTACCTAATTATTTTTAATAAGATTTCATTCACACACTCTCTTGGCGCAGTACACACTTGCCCCAACCATTGTGCACAATTCACTTTATACTTGTTAAGGGAAAACTTCTAAATTGCGGCATGATATCTGTTTAGCATATTGTGACGCAATTCAATTTTTTACATCTATATATAATTGGGGGAAGGTTTGTCCTCTACAAATTGCGGCATAGTTCTACTTTCCCTTGAAAATCACTGGATTCCTTTGGCAAATCACTACCTCTTCCCCATGTGCGCAGTTATTTTATAAAACGTTAGGCCGCCTCCTCAACTTCTACTAGACACAATCCGACATATCAGACAATGCCTTTATAGGTGTCGCCATATAATACATTACAACTTCACTTTATGTCATTTGCGGTATCCTTTATATTTCTTTTTAACATTTTATTTGGATATGGTAACCTTTTTATCTGACACTTGATTTTTTATATTACATGCATCCCCATAGTTCCCTCTTTACCTTAGTGCAACAGCTATCATATATTAACTCATTTTCCTCATAGAAAACAATAATAAAATTCCAAGGAAATTCATGAACACTTGGTCTAATATACACCATCCTTTATTTTGATTTAAGGGTATTTTTCCTTACTTATTTTCTTGGTATACTCCTTCAATAAATCATAATAAATAATTATTGGCCTAAAAAAATCTCTCGAATGAAATTCTCATTTTGAAAATCATGGTTAGAACATCGTATAAAACTTTTATAGCATTTTAAAATCATCAAGATAGGGAAATACAACTAAACATATCATGTTCACCTATCTTTCACAAAACATTTATTAACCAATTCAATTAAAATCCATACATAATTCCGTCATATATAATAGTTTTACGAGATCTTACCGAAATAATATATTTAGGTACAGTAAAAATGGGTCTAGTATTACTCACCTATATCTTTGGAATATATCGCTTTAGTTTTCCAAATCTCCCCTTTAGCTTACGTTTTGCTTATCTTCACTTTATTTGCTTCCTTTAAGCCGCCACCATTAATGTTCCTCTCTAGCTTTTTTTAGTAGAATGAAGTGAATGAATGGAAAAGGGAATGCTTATTGTCCTATAATAATTTAGGCTTGGGCCCTCTTTGCTTTTCCATTAACTCATTACCCATTTCCTTCTTGTTTAACTTATCTCATACCCTTTAATTAATTAATTCCAAAATTATGGGTTGTACAGTCTTCCCCATTAAAGGAAATTTGCCCTCGAAATTCAATAAAGGCATGGTAGCGATTTGCCAACTTTCCCTTACTTTTTCTAAGCATACTCATCAATTCCTATATAAAACGTACTAGTTGTTGGAATTAGGCCAGTTCGCAACGGAAGTTACATGTGAATTTCAAAAAAAAATCACCTTATTGGATCTATATAAGGACTATGAAGTCTAATTTATTTAGAATATTTTTTAATTTTATTTAAATAAAACCACTTATTTTATTTTGATTTATAAATTATATAGTTTTATTTAATTTATATATTAATACATATAAATGTACACATATGTATCATATACATATATGTATGTGTGTGCATGTGTAACATGATAGCCCATGCAAGGTATAAAACGTCCTTGTATAGTTGTAGGATTTACATCACAACGGATACGTTAGCTCATTCGATATATATTGTATGTTGTCCAAATATATATATGTATTTAAACTTTTTACTTATATACATATTGTATATGCTAGTTTGATTTAAATAATTTTATGTATATGAAAATATTTGAAAATATATATGTGTTTATATATATATTTATCTATATGAATATATATATATATAATATATTTAATATTATTATTTATATGCATATTAGTTTAGTATGTATCAAAATAATATATATATGCTAACATTTTTTTATAAATTATGGACCAAATTTATCTGTATATCTATAACGAAAAAATAGTTTTTTATTTTATAAATTATATATATATATATATATATATATATATTTATTTATACATAAACATATTTACAATATATATTAATTGAAAAAATAATTTTTTAATTCTAGATCATAAGTACAACACTATAAAAGTTTATTATTAATTTTCCTATTTATAATATATTTATTATTGATTTTTTACTCGAAAATAGATACAATATTAAGAAAAAATATTTACAAAACATTCTATTCAAATTTTAAATTTGTAGAACATCTTATATGATATTTTGAAGTTTGAAATTTTTTTCCATAATTTTTCTTGTTCAAAATCTAATTTTTTATTAATTAATTATCGGTTGTTAATTGTAGTAATTTTATAAATATCTAAATTGATTTTTAAATTTTCATTTTCTGTTTGGGAGCTTTTCTTATGATGAGATAATTTTATAAAATTTAAAAATAATTTTTGAAACATATTTTATATGATTTATTTAGATAGTATATTAATATGTTAATTATAGTTCATATTTGAACGTTGCCAAAACTTTTATAATCTATTTAATTGGCGTCTCACATTCTATCGCAAAACTAAATTCACACGAATGCTCCAAAATAAAACACCATCAAAGGATTGAATATTTTGGAAAAGGAAATATAATCTTCTAGCTAACCTACATGGTTTTAATTTTACTTAAAAGGAGGAAAAAAGAAAGTAAGCACGATAAATACACCAAAAGAAAAAAGTTGAGATATTTTAGAAAAAGCACTTATAAAAGATTTTCTAGGCTGATAAAGTGATTGGTATGCATTGGAGGTAGTTATGAAATTTTGGGTATAACCATACATTTAATTCTTATGTACGATTCTTGTTCGATGGAAGTTTTTTTTTGGTTTATGCTTCTATAATATGTGCATATACCTATACATATGAATTGAATGTTGATGGTTACATTCATACATATGTTAGCATCGAAATTGGTCACTAACACCCTTGAGAAAGATTATGTAGAGTGATTAATGAAGAAAGTAAATTAAAATAGAGGACCGTATGCTAAATTAACTGCAAACACAAGAACACCGGATTTATAGTGGTTCAGCGCAACTGCCTGCGTCCACGTTGAGTTTTGATCTTTATTACTTTCACAAATGATTGAATACAAATATAATCCGTACAATAATGACTTGAATACAAGTACTAACTGAAAAGAATGAGTCTTGAAAGCGGCAAAGTTTCCCCAGTGTTCTCAAAAAAGGTCCCTTTCACTGTGCCCATGCCCTTCTATTTATAGGCGAAGATAGACTAGACTTCCTACGCGGGCCCAGAAACAAGGTACTTTGGCCCGTAGTAAGTAGCTTCTACACACCGAGCGAGGGATGCCGAACGGCAGTAGCCGAGCGAGGGATGCCGGTCGAGAGCTGTCTGCAGTGATCATTAAGTGACTCGAGGTAAAGTTCTGCCGAACGCCCTTGTTTTGTGGTTGGCTTGACAACTTGTTAACTCCTTTAGTATGCACCGAGCCATGGATGCTGAACGGCAGTTTCCGCGCGAGGTATCTATGCCGAATGGCATGCCTATGCCGAGCGAGGCCTTTAATGGCGAGCGAGGGATAAATGCCGAGCGACATGATCTGGCCGAACGACACTTGGGCCGAGCGAGGCTCTTGTGCCGAACAACACTTGGACCAAGCAAGGCTTATGTGCCGAGCGACTCGTCTATGCCAAGGACTCATCTATGCCGAGCATGGGTTCATGCCGAGCGACTCGTCTGTGCCAAGCGAAGCTTCGTGCCGAGCGACTCGTCTGTGCCGAGCGAGGCTTCGTGCCGAGCGACTCGTTTGTGCCAAACGAGGCCTCACGCCGATAGACTCGTTACCGGATCAAAAAACTGGGTAACTCTTGCCCCCCCAAAGCGTATCATGAGGGTCAATCATGATATGCTTTGAATCATAAGCCATTCAACCTTCTCATTCTTCTACCACCACTAGGTGAACTCATTTCTCTATTGTGCTGCCATCTCCAGTATGGTACGACCAACATACACATGTCGAGCCACTCGTTCGACATAGTCATTGCCGCTCGGTACGCCTATTCTGCGAAACAAAGAGATATCATTGACCGGGTCCACTGGGTAGCGCCTGCTGACCTCCCCTTCCTCATATAAAAACCAACGCTTCTCCTCTTTCTCCCTTTTACTTTTACTTCCGCTCTACAAGACTTTCGAACTCGTCTTCCACCAGACTCCTGCTAACACCTTAATACTCCTTTTCCTTCCGAATCCAATACGTTGCCACACGTCCTCCCCCATCGATGAACCTGAACAGTTTTCAATTCCAAATCTAGAATTCCCTAAGCTTCAAGCCATTCCTTAGGTATGTATCTCTCAACCGCCCGACACTCCCGATTGAGGGTTTCATACTAGACTAGTATTCATAATGATCCTTTTTACCTTTTTTAAAACTACAATGGTAGTAGTCGTCTAGACGAGGAAGATGAACATAAGATTTAAACATGCTTTTGGGTTAGATGTAGAAGATGAAGGAAGAGGGTGTCGAAGGCTTTTAGGAAGTAGGTTCTTGTTGGGTTGTCGAGCGAGGGAATAGGAAGTGTGGTTAGCCCAGTAGGAATTGGTGAGGTTAGGGAGTGTTGATTGAGTGTGGCATGTAAGTTGGAGTGACGTTCGACTGGCCATTTATGAAGGTTTTTAGGTTACTCGAATCGCATGCCGAACGATGGAGAGGGAGTGCAGGAGAGAAGTAAGAGTTAGGTTTACTGTGCCAAGCGATGCGGCTCGGTACGGCCACGGCTAGGCATGGCTCCCGCAAGCCGAACGGTGAAGAGAGAATGCAGGAGCGAAGTAGGAGTTAGGTTCATTATGCCGAGCGATGCGGTTCGGTATGACCACGGCTCGGCATGACTCCTACATGTCAAACGGTGAAGAGGTAATGCAATAGCGAAGTAGGCAATAATAGTCGAGACCATCCCAACTCGGGCATAGTTCATGTTGACTTGACTCACTTTATTTGCCTAAACATATGACAAAAATAAGGACAAGGATTTAAGCAAACAAGCATATCAACCAATTCAGACTGATAACTCCCCTGTTTCAACAACTATGATCTTGAGTCTAACTTGATTAAAACAAACAATAGTCTTCCTCATATAGTGTCGATGTCATGTTCAGAATTGAAACCATCATACGATAAACCTTCGAAGACGGTCAACGATGGCGGTCTTCGAAGATGATAGTTCAAAGCGTAACTTTATTTTATCAAACTTATGACTTTTAATTCTTCGGCACTTATACTCGAACGATTGCACAAGTTCACACACCACACGGAGAAGTATTTTTGTTGTTTTGTCTAATGTTGATTATTTTTCAAGTATAGTTTAAACAGGTGTTTCATCAGACCCAACACTCAATAGAGATGTTTAGAAAATCCAGTTCTACCACAATCTCAGATAGACCCGAGCTAACTTATCAACAAGAAGTAGTTGGAACTTCACATCCATCGACTACTCCTGTACAAGATATTTCGAGCACCACGATCGTATCCGTCGACTTGGCTCCCGACGCCTTAGATGCAACGATCTTTCTAGACAATCCAGCCGATTCTCGAGCTTCGAGAATTAACAAAAGCGTTCTTCACCGCATATGCTCAATACATGGAATTCCTTTTGAGAATGAGCTGGTTCCATGGGGACAAGATCATCCTCACTTGCCCCCAGTCGGATATATGGCCTACAACAAATTTATGTGCTGGGTTGGTAGCATGCCACCATTCAACTCCTTCCTCCGCGATCTGTTGCAGTATATTGATATCTCTCCATCACAGTTACATCCCAACAGTCACGAATTCGTATACGGCACATGCATTCTCTTCATGAGCATTCTATTTAGGCTCCCCACTCGTGGCGACATTCCTTATATTTATCGTTTCACGAAGTGGTCCGACAGCCCATCTTTCATATTCCATGAGCCACATAACAAATGCCAAATCCTGACTGGAGCGTGGAGCAAATTTGCTCAATATAAGAAGGAGTGGTTCTACGTGTGCTGTCCCCTTGGCTTTATTAGGAGATGGATGGAAGGGAGTACGTTTATTTTCTAGATCAATACTTGTATTCGGCGGAAAGTGAAGCCTTTCTAACCCTTTTTCTACTTTTGCAAGTATCAACCCACGTCCCGAAGGCTCCGGATATTCTTAGGCCGTTGAAGCTATCCAAGCTGTCCCCGCGGGAGACCGGGACATTAGATCTATTTATTTCAAACGAATCGCTCTCGATATTTGGACTGTTGGCAGAAGGTCGCCGAATAAGTCTTCCTCACGGTGTCATTCATTTGGATCTGCCTTGGACAAAGGCAAAAGGCAAGCTGGCCTTTCAGCACGTGATGTCCCTGACACACCAGAGGAAGGCGAGATTAGAGAGGCTAAGGTGTTAGACACACCTAGTGAGAATGTAAGTCCTACTCGGGGAATCGGTGGTGGAGGTACATGATATCGAAGTAAGGCCTCCCCCTGCAAAGGGAAAGAAAAAATTAGCTTACGAATCGAGGAAGGAGACAGCGGGTGGAATCTCTAAGGTCATAATCACTCCGGTGGAGAGAGTGCCTTCTCCTCAACACTTAAAGAGTTCTTTGAAAGGCTTGTTGGACCTTACTATTCCCGATGACTTGCTCAACTATGGATTCAGCAATCTGAAAGCCCTTAGGCTTCATTCACCCGCAAGAGGCGATGCAGGTGCTTAAGCCGATAACCAAGGATAAAAAACTCCTATAAGTAAAGATAAAGAAACTGGTAGGTTGGGGGAAAACACTAGGATACACACGGATACGTGCACTTCACTTTGCACTTAAATTTTAGCCACCACTCTATTTTTCCTAACTTGCCGTCATTTAATTTCTGCGTAGGTGATATGGTGCGTACTCATGGACTCGACCATCTTCGTGGGTCATCCATTTTCATCATTCTGGTCGGGATTCGGGCTCCGGCAAACGCCGAGACAGAGATAACATGGGCTATCTAGACTACTGCCCCTGAGAATCATCTTATAGAAGAAAAACATATAGCCATTCCTTCTTGTAACGACCCACTATTTTGGACTATTCGCATCCGCACTTGTCGGACTTGAATAATTCAAAATACCGAATTGTTAATTTTAATTTGGCAAAACTCAGATATACATTAAATAAATAATCACAGACACAGGGTAATAATATGCAGCGGAAGTAAAAGAGATAGTAGTTCATGAAGCTGCTATATAAATATAAAAGATACATCAGAGTTAAATAAGTTACAACAGAAGTCTCGAATAGAACAGTCAAATATAAGAATCAGAATACATCACTGGAATCATCGAATATCTGAAAGCTGGATAGATAGCTGGATCTCCAGGCGAAGCTTCAACTCCAAAGGTGAGTCTCAAAAGCTGAACCACTCAGTCTGACTCGAGCGTAAAGCAAAACACAAAACACTCGAGTCAGGATTAATATTCTCATATCAATACATTCAACTCAGTGAAATAGCAATCTAAATACAAGTAACTCAAAAGATGTTGGAATCACCATCCTCTAAGGATCCGTTAAACTATCTACTATGTAGTAGTGTACGCTAAATAGGTAATGTCTATCAGTAATATAAAGTATCAAAATAGTGTTAAGGCGTTACCATTATCCCCCTTAACACATTTTATATAAATGTCATAGTCTATACAGCACTGTAAACTCCACCGTAAACTAGTGGGATATCAGGGAGTACTCCATAGGTATAACACAAAACAAATTCGTAGTGGTCGCGTATATAGGGATACAGGTATGACAAGGCACATGAGGCAATACCCAAGGTAGTGAAACTACCGTTCACCTGATCCAGACTGGTGAGAACGCATCGCCGCAGCGATCGCAACACCGCGAAACAACACTCCTGAAATTCCGAGGGTGCACCAATCAATAACAAGTAATGAGTAGTAGTTACGAAGAAGTGTGTTTGCTCGAGGTGGCTAACCCCATTTGGCTCGGCACGGCTCCTGATTTTAGTCATTTCCAATTTGACACAAGTGTCAAGGCCATCCATTATCGTTCTCTTTCTTCAGTCATCATGTACATCATTCCAACCACTTCATTCTGGATCATCACTCCGCGTATAGTTATTAAAGTGGTTTTCGGTTTAGATAGAGAGTATATCCATAACCGATTCCGGTCTCTTTAATAACATTCGTAATTATCACGCCGACTGGTCGTTTAGTAAATTTCAAAACCAAATCAATTTCATTTTCAATTAGAATTTATAATCAACATTTCATTTGTCTTTCACTATAAATTTCCAAAATTTACATTTCAAACTACCAAATAACCATTTCGAAGTCTTACAATTCAATTTCAATTTTTATTTAAAACAATTCAAATATTGATTCAAGTTTGTATATAGGTTTCATTCCGAAATCATTAAATTGCTTAATTTTCATTCAAATCAATTTAAATTCATTTATCGATTTCATTCAATATTCGCTAAGCTAATTTATCATTTAAAACAATTTTCATTTAAATTTCCAATTCATTAAATCGATTTCTTAAGTTTAACTTCATTATATCAAAACTTCAAATTGAAATAAATTAAATTCGTCAAATCAATTCTTTAAATTACAAGTCTTACGTTGATTTCAATAAATCCCATTCATTACAATAAATCACATCTTATTTCTTGTTAAAGAAATTCAAATTTTCATTTATTTATTTACTTCGTTACAAATTTCAAACTCAATTAATAAAGAGCTAAATTTCATATATTCAAGAAGTTTAATTTCACTTATTAACTTACTTAAATTTTCCAAAGCTTAATTAATAAATAAAGCAACTCAATATCATTTATTAACGAAGTTCAAATCCACTTATTCAAAAGTTCAGTTTCTCTTATCAATGAATTCAATTTTTATTCAATTATCAAATAATTAAATCTCATTCACTTATTAAATAATTTCAATCTTAATTATTAATAATTTCAAATTTTAATAATTACAAACTTGGTTATAAATCTAAACATAATTATTAAATCATTTCCACTTAATTATGAATTCAAACTTAATTATCAAATCATTTAAACTTAATTATAAATTCAACTTAATAATTTCAAACTTAATTATAATTCCAAACTTAATTATAATTTCAAATTTAATTATTAAATGATTTCAAACTTAATAATTTCAAAACTCAATTATTACTAATTCCACATTATTTACTAATAATTCCAAATTTAATTATTAAATAATTAAATTTCAAATAACGTTCTTTCATCAATTACCACGTTAGTATTTGTTTCAGATTTCAATATTTACATTTTCCATTCATAAAATTCAAATTCCAACTTCATTTCAAAACTTATTCTTTATTCGAATAAAATCATTATTTTATTTTTAAATCAAATTACTGACCAATCGGATTTTATTTAATTCTCTATCCTAGGTCAAATTCATTTGGGTATATATCATTTCAATCCGATTCCAATTTCAATTCAAGATCAAGCATAATAAAGGGAACTTGCAGTGTGATAACTGGGATGGTGTCAAAGTAAATAAACAAGCAATAGCATCTATTCATAACAATTCAACAATATTCAAATAATCCCGAAATAATCGTATTAATTTACATTTGTTATTTATGCAAATTAATATAATTATTCCTAGAATCTACACTATCATTTCATGTAGATTAAGATTATTACATTACGGTTTTTCACTTGTCGTTCAATTTCAATTTCAATTTCATCAGTTTAAACAACACACATTCAATGGTTCAAGGTATAATTAATCAAATCCTATGTGTCAATTAATTTAACATTTAAAGGGGTCATATTATACAAATGTCATTTAATCAAATTTACACACATGTTGTTTCAAATTTTTAACTATCATACGTCGAATTAAATTTCATAATATTTATCACTTAATACATTTCAATTTAACATCCAATATAAACAACAAACAATCAATCAATCATCAACCAAACTGGATTATCATTGTATAATTAACAGATAATGGTGTTAGATGTCATAGGTGAACTGACACATAAATAACAGTGCAATAAAACAGCAGCATATCTCAATTGTCGTTTCAATTGAAATCAAATTTAATAAATAAAAGAACATTAATCGTGAGTGATTGCTCACCTTTCGAGGCTAGAGAGTTTTGACAAGAAATAGGCTAAGAATTCAGGCACGAATCTCAAAACAAAGCACGATGACCCAAATTTGACAATCAAAACTGATGACAGGAATAGATGGAAATGATCCAAAATCAGTTTGATAGGAACAACAATTTTATATTAAAAATCATTATTTTAATTAAGCACAAATATTAAGATCAACATAAAAAAAATACTATTTTTTTTTTCAAATCAATAACTGAATTTAAACAAAATAAAAGTCCATGAAAGCAAAATTCCACTTATATATTAAACCAGAATATACTTGCCCAATTCGTACCTATATACACAAGTAACCTCATACTACCAATATAAACTGTATATAAACAACTTTTATAAACTTACAATTTATAAAACATCTTCAGCCAACATACGCAACGTATATATGATTGCAATATATATAAAATACTCTTTATACCTCCTATGCAAAGTACTTGAACAGTGAGCTATATAAATATATACTTTTGTAACCTGTACCCGTAATAATATACAATCTTCAGTTCAGTTTTATATATAAGCAAATTAAAACATATCTATTATAACTGGACGAACACCCCAAGCGAACTATGTAAAAGTCACACTTTTTTTTACAGTTTAAAATAAAATATGAACTTGACATAAGCAATACCAAAGTTCTTCCTTTAGTACCAGATATAAATAGATGAACTTGTACAACTTTTGCTTAAAACCCGTAACTTAAAATACATGTTTAACCAAAAGAAATTGTTTGCATACATCTTTAACAATAAATAAATAAACTAAGACAGCAACCTGGAACTACAACCTGAACGAGACAACCTATAAGGACTAACACTTTATAAATATATATATAAATATGCCTTATTATAACAGTATACACAGGAACAAGTTGACAGGCAATATATATACTATACAAAAATATATATAGAATCACTATGAAATGTATAGGCGCACTTTGCTGCATTACTAACATAAACTAATTTAAAAAAAAATAAAAAATCAAGGCACATATATATACTGTAATACATATATTTAAAACAAATAAGTAATATAATATTTATACCTATGTACTCAGAGAAGATGCAAGCCAACGGGAAGTGAATGAGGCAGATGTGGCTTCGACCCAAAAGAAGGCAAAAGCATGGAGAGTTGTTGAAGCTGCGGAAAGGGCTTGGAAAGCTGATGCGAGAAAGAAGCTGTCGGCGCTTGTCGGAACAGCACTAGGCTATGCATGCGTGGGTGGAGCGGCGGTTGTGGAGCCCGAGTGAGTGTAGGCAAGGTCGGACCCCAGAGCTAGGTGGCGGTGGGAGACGAGCAACACTTGGGCTCGGCCGAACGTGCATGCGCTTGACGCGTCTGAGGCTGCTAGGTGGCTTCAGGTTTGAACGGGGTGGGTGCTTATTTGGGTCGGGAAAGAGATAGTGAGGTCGATGCCGGCTTGGTCTCGGGCGATGGCTGCGCGTAGCGGTGGTGGCTAGGGCAGACAGGGGATGAGGCGATTGCGGTGGTCGGCCGACTTTGTGTGAGTGGCGGTGAAGGGAGAAAGTGCGGAGGGTGTCGGCGATTGAATGGAGCATGTGGAAACTGTGGAGGAAAGCATGAAGGAAGCAAGGTCAGATGGAGGGGAGCATGTGGCTTTGGCATGCGTGCGTGGGCTGTGATGGAGATCGGTGACAGTGCTAAGATGGTGATGGAGTGGAGTTTCTGGTGGAGAAGATTTAGCCTTCTGTAATATTCTTCTTTTTGAATGAACAGATCAAAAATGAAAATAAAGAACAAATGGGTCTGAGGGATCGCATGCTCTGGTATATAAAATTTTGTATATTTTGAAAAGCCAGGTTACAGAAGGAAGATGAGAAGTTTGCTTTTCTTTTTTAACTTTATATTATTATTGTTAATTCAATTTAAAGATGAGAAGGTGAATAAGCTGTTGTATGTTGAAATAGAACCAGGAAGCGAATGGACACATCGAAAAATGAACAGGTTGGAATAAGGAAAATCAAAAGTGAACTGATGGAAATTCAAAAGGGTCAAACGTACCGATACGGTGAACCGTTTCACAAATTTCACTGCATACTGAAGCTTCGAAGTATAGAAGTGAATATACCATCGAGATCAGCGTGATAAGACGATCAAAACGGTATATAGATACCAGTGATACGATTGAATTATACAAATTCGAATTTTCTACTAGCGGAAAATGCATAAAATTCGCAGAAAAATAAGATCGACGGAGCCAAAGATGTCCGAATTTGGAAAAAT
Organism: Allium cepa; assembly: GCA_030765085.1. Taxonomy (NCBI): domain Eukaryota; kingdom Viridiplantae; phylum Streptophyta; class Magnoliopsida; order Asparagales; family Amaryllidaceae; genus Allium; species Allium cepa. The sequence goes on from CM060942.1 coordinate 679,615,943, forward strand.
GACAAACTGACATCTTCCTCAGAAGATGTTTTAGAATTTTTCTATGTAAAAATATTTTTGTTTTGAAAACGTTTTATTTTCATCGCTTTTTAACTGATTAAATTGAAGTAAATTTACGCGCGAAGTAAACTTTCATATTTTCGGACGAAAATTTACCGGTTGCTATGTTTAACTGGACGTATTTCAAATATCAAATTTATATTTCAAAATTTTATCATTTAAATTCCCAAAAAATTTAAATTAATACGTTATTAAAACCGGTTAAATTTACGGGTCGTTACGTTCTCCCTCACTCAAAACTTTTCGTCTCCGAAAAGGAAGGAAGTAGGAGAATAGAAACAATCAAAAAAAATAAATTCGAATTACATTATAAACAATCAATTTAAACCATATGAATTTCAATTTATATTCAACAATTTGTTTTTAAATTCAAGATTTCCGTTTAATTTCACATTTATTAATGTTAGATACAAAAAGGTTTCTTTAAAACAAAAATTCAATTTAAATTCAATTAATCCAAGATATCTCATTCAGTTGATTTAATTCAAATTTAATAACTTTCAAAACAAAAGTTTTATTTTATTAATCACATCTATTACTCAATTAACTTATTATTCTATTTATCTCCATAAACATTTATAGTTAAAATTTAAATGAATAACATTTATTATACACACTCACATTTTATTTATAAAGACAATTTATATTATATACAATCCAATTATCTTAAATTAAAAATTTCAAAGATCATAAAGTTGAATAGTCATTTATTAAAATTATACTTTATCAACAAATTTTATTCTTCTTTTATTCCAAATTATTATTAAATTTATTCTACTTAATATATCTATGTGTCAAGATATATTAAGTATATTTATACTTATTATAACTACTCAAATTTGTTTAAAATTCCCTTCAACATCATTTTACATTGTATGATATTCAATTACATAATTAACTTTTGAAAATTTAGGCAAGTTATATATATAATGCAATTGAGTATTATCCAAATAAAAATTTCTAATTCAATTATTCAGGCTTAATTTTTATTCAAAATTTCGATTCCAATTTATAATTTAAATTATCCTTAATCATAAACTTAAGAATTAAATTTTCGAGTAACTTCAAATTTATTTAGAGATAAATAATATATATAATATCAAATCAGATTTAAATCATATATCGATATATATATTACAAATCAAATCATTCTTTAAGAAATTCAAATCAATTTATTTTCAAAACAAACCGTAGCAAAGCTACATAATAGTCTCTCTACTTTGAAACTCGAAAATAAATGTCGATGATGCGGCCGTCATCCCCGAGATTATTTTCCAGGGACAAAAGAGAAGAGTACTAATTTAACATTTAAAATTCTTTGAAAATGGTTTCTATTTGAAAATATTTTAAAAATTATACACCTAAAAAAAACTTTCAAATCAAAATTTGAAATCACCGGAAATTAAATTCTCAAGTTTTAGTTTAAATCCATTTAAATTTCAAATCAATTTAACACAGTTTATAAATTCATTTATTTATATTATGAAATAGTCGATGATTTATAAAACAATAATTGAAGATTTAAATATTATCTTTTCGGACAACAAATTCATTAACAATTTAATTTCAGAAAAATTTATACTTGTATAATCAAATAAAATTATTTTATCTAACAAATTTGAAAACAATATTGTGTCAGTTGCTCTGCTCAAGTGTTTTGAAAATCCTATCGATGGCGTTGATTAGACGAATCGATCGAAAATCCAAATCAACGTCAACAACTCAACAACACAATATATGTCAAACATCTTAAATATAAATTTACAAATAGGTTTCCTCGCTCGACGATACAAATATAGTTTTCAAAATAAGTATAGAGATTCAAATTTGATGGACTCAAATCAAAGAGAATTTTGATTCGAATACAAGTTCGAAAGAAAAGATAAAATGATTCAATTAACAGAATCAGGAGATGAATAAGCTAGTTTAATTTACGGGCAACCTTAACCGGGTCGACCGTAACTTAAAGAATACGGTCGATGCAGAATTCCGAGGTAAATCTACATTCGATCTCAAGAGATAGAATTCGGGTATAACAGGGGATAGATAGCATCGTAAACCGAAAATACAGAAATCTTCGATAAATCGATATCTATTGTAAATGAGTTTCACCCATTTACAAATAAATTTGGGATTGGCGAGACTGCCGACTCACTATACAGATCATTCGAAGTGGAGTTATGAGATGCTCCAGAATTGAAAGAAGACGAAGAGTGGGGACACAAATGAATTTTAGAATCACAGTGAACGTTCCAAAATTCAAAGTAATTGAGTCAAAAGGAAGAGATTGAAACTCGAATGAGAGTGATTATGTAAATACATTTACCCTATATGCTGAGTTTTGCCTAGAGCTACCAAAGCTCTGATACCAACAGTAACGACCCACTATTTTGGACTATTCGCATCCGCACTTGTCGGACTTGAATAATTCAAAATACCGAATTGTTAATTTTAATTTGGCAAAACTCAGATATACAGTAAATAAATAATCACAGAATCACAGATACAGAGTAATAATATGCAGCGGAAGTAAAAGAGATAGTAGTTCATGAAGCTACTATATAAATATATAAGATACATCAGAGTTAAATAAGTTACAACAGAAGTCTCGAATATAATAGTCAAATATAAGAATCAGAATACATCACTGGAACCATCGAATATCTAAAAGCTGGATAGCTAGCTGGATCTCCAGGTGAAGCTCCAACTCCAAAGATAAGTCTCAAAAGCTGAACCACTCAGTCTGACCCGAGCGTAAAGCAAAACACAAAACACTCGAGTCAAGATTAATATTCTCGTATCAATAAATTCAACTCAAGTGAAATAGCAATCGAAATACAAGTAACTCAAAGGATGTTGGAATCACCATCCTCTAAGGATCCGTTAAACTATCTACTATGTAGTAGTGTACACTAAATGGGTAATGTCTATCAGTAATATAAAGTATCAAAATAGTGTTAAGGCGTTACCATTATCCCCCTTAACACATTTTATATAAATGTCATAGTCTATACAGCACTGTAAACTCCACCGTAAACTAGTGGGATATCAGGGAGTACTCCATAGGTATAACACAAAACAAATTCGTAGTGGTCGCGTATATAGGGATACAAGTATGACAAGGCACATGAGGAAATACCCAAGGTAGTGAAACTACCGTTCACCTGATCCGGACTGGTGAGAACGCATCGCCGCAGCGATCGCAACACCGCGAAACAACACTCTTGAAATTCCGAGGGTGCACCAATCAATAACAAGTAATGAGTAGTAGTTACGAAGAAGTGTGTTTGCTCGAGGTGGCTAACCCCATTTGGCCCGACACGGCTCCTGATTTTAGTCATTTCCAATTTGACACAAGTGTCAAGGCCATCCATTATCGTTCTCTTTCTTCAGTCATCACGTACATCATTTCAACCACTTCATTCTGGATCATCACCCCGCGTATAGTTATTAAAGTGGTTTTCGGTTTAGACAGAGAGTATATCCATAACCGATTCCGGTCTCTTTAATAACTTTCGTAATTATCACGCCGATTAGTCGTTTAGTAAATTTCAAAACCAAATCAATTTCATTTTCAATTAGAATTTATAATCAACATTTCATTTGTCTTTCACTATAAATTTCCAAAATTTACATTTCAAACTACCAAATAACCATTTCGAAGTCTTACAATTCAGTTTCAATTTTTATTTAAAACAATTCAAATATTGATTCAACTTTGTATATAGGTTTCATTCCGAAATCATTAAATTGTTTAATTTTCATTCAAATCAATTTAAATTCATTTATCGATTTCATTCAATATTCGCTAAGCTAATTTATCATTTAAAACAATTTTCATTTAAATTTCCAATTCATTAAATCGATTTCTTAAGTTCAACTTCATTATATCAAAACTTCAAATTGAAATAAATTAAATTCGTCAAATCAATTCTTTAAATTACAAGTCTTACGTTGATTTCAATAAATCCCATTCATTACAATAAATCACATCTTATTTCTTGTTAAAGAAATTCAAATTTCATTTATTTATTTACTTCGTTACAAATTTCAAACTCAATTAATAAAGAGCTAAATTTCATATATTCAAGAAGTTTAATTTCACTTATTAACTTACTTAAATTTTCCAAAGCTTAATTAATAAATAAAGCAACTCAATTTCATTTATTAACGAAGTTCAAATCCACTTATTCAAAAGTTCAGTTTCTCTTATCAAAGAATTCAATTTCAATTATCAAATAATTAAATCTCATTCACTTATTAAATAATTTCAATCTTAATTATTAATAATTTCAAATTTTAATAATTACAAACTTGGTTATAAATCTAAACATAATTATTAAATCATTTCCACTTAATTATGAATTCAAACTTAATTATCAAATCATTTCAACTTAATTATAAATTCAACTTAATAATTTCAAACTTAATTATAATTCCATACTCAATTATAATTTCAAATTTAATTATTAAATGATTTCAAACTTAATAATTTCAAAACTCAATTATTACTAATTCCACATTATTTACTAATAATTCCAAATTTAATTATTAAATAATTAAATTTCAAATAACGTTCTTTCATCAATTACCACGTTAGTATTTGTTTCAGATTTCAATATTTACATTTTCCATTCATAAAATTCAAATTCCAACTTCATTTCAAAACTTATTCTTTATTCGAATAAAATCATTATTTTATTTTTAAATCAAATTACTGACCAATCGGATTTTATTTAATTCTCTATCCTAGGTCAAATTCATTTGGGTATATATCATTTCAATCCGATTCCAATTTCAATTCAAGATCAAGCATAATAAAGGGAACTTGCAGTGTGATAACTGGGATGGTGTCAAAGTAAATAAACAAGCAATAACATCCATTTATAATAATTCAACAATATTCAAATAATCCCGAAATAATCGTATTAATTTACATTTGTTATTTATGCAAATTAATATAATTATTCCTAGAATCTACACTATCATTTCATGTAGGTTAAACATTATTACATTACGGTTTTTCACTTGTCGTTCAATTTCAATTTCAGTTTCATCAATTTAAACAACACACATTCAATGGTTCAAGGTATAATTAATCAAATCCTATGTGTCAATTAATTTAACATTTAAAGGGGTCATATTATACAAATGTCATTTAATCAAATTTACACACATGTTGTTTCAAATTTTTAACTATCATACGTCGAATTAAATTTCATAATATTTATCACTTAATACATTTCAATTTAACATCCAATATAAACAACAAACAATCAATCAATCATCAACCAAACTAGATTATCATTGTATAATTAACAGATAATGGTCTCAGATGTCATAGGTGAACTGATACATAAATAACAGTGCAATAAAACAGCAGCATATCTCAATTGTCGTTTCAATTGAAATCAAATTTAATAAATAAAAGAACATTAATCGTGAGTGATTGCTCACCTTTCGAGGCTAGAGAGTTTTGACAAGAAATAGGCTAAGAATTCAGGCACGAATCTCAAAACAAAGCACGATGGCCCAAAATTGACGATCAAAACTGATAACAGGAATAGATGGAAATGATCAAAAATTAGTTTGATAGGAACAATAATTTTATATTAAAAATCATTATTTTAATTAAGCACAAATATTAAGATCGACATAAAAAAATACTATATATATATATTTTCAAATCAATAACTGAATTTAAACAAAATAAAAGTCCATGAAAACAAAATTCCACTTATATATTAAACCAGAATATACTTGCCCAATTCGTACCTATATACACAAGTAACCTTATACTACCAATATAACCTATATATAAACAACTTTTATAAACTTACAATTTATAAAACATCTTCAGCCAACATACGCAGCGTATAGATGATTGCAATATATATAAAATACTCTTTATACCTCCTATGCAAAGTACTCGAACAGTGAGCTATATAAATATATACTTTTGTAACCTGTACCCGTAATAATATACAATCTTCAGTTCAGTTTTATATATAAGCAAATTAAAACATATCTATTATAACTGGACGAACACCCCAAGCGAACTATGTAAAAGTCACACTTTTATTTTACAGTTTAAAATAAAATATGAACTTGACATAAGCAATACCAAAGTTCTGCCTTTAGTACCAGATATAAATAGATGAACTTGTACAGCTTTTTCTTAAAACCCGTAACTTAAAATATATGTTTAACCAAAAGAAATTGTTTGCATACAACTTTAATAATAAATAAATAAACTAAGACAACAACCTGGAACTACAACCTGAACGAGAAAACCTATAAGGACTAACACTTTATAAATATATATATATATATAAATATGCCTTATTATAACAGTATACACATGAACAAGTTGACAGGCAATATATATACTATACAAAAATATATATAGAATCACTATGAAATGTACAGGCGCACTTTGCTGCATTACTAACATAAACTAATTTTAAAAAAAAAAAAATCAAGGCACCTATATATACTGTAAAACATATATTTAAAACAAATAAGTAATATAATATTTATACCTATATACTCAGAGAAGATGCAAGCCAACGGGAAGTGAATGAGGCAGATGCGGCTTCGACCCAAAAGAAGGCAAAAGCACGGAGAGTTGTTGAAGCTGCGGAAAGGGCTTGGAAAGCTGATGCGAGAAAGAAGCTGCCGGCGCTTGTCGGAACAGCACTAGGCTATGCACGCGTGGGTGGAGCGGCGGTTGTGGAGCCCGAGTGAGTGTAGGCAAGGTCGGACCCCAGAGCTAGGTGGCGGTGAAATGAGCTACTGGGAGACGACCAACACTTGGGCTCGGCCGAACGTGCATGCGCATGACGCGTCTGAGGCTGCCAGGTGGCTTCAGGTTTGAATGGGGTGGGTGCTTGTTTGGGTCGGGAAAGAGATAGTGAGGTTGATGCCGGCTTGGTCTCGGGCGATGGCTGCGCGTAGCGGTGGTGGCTAGGGCGGACAGCGGATGAGGCGATTGCGGTGGTCGGCCGACTTTGTGTGAGTGGCGGCGAAGGGCGAAAGTGCGGAGGGTGTCAGCGATTGAATGGAGCATGCGAAAACTGTGGAGGAAAGCATGAAGGAAGAAAGGTCAGATGGAGGGGAGCATGTGGCTTTGGCATGCGTGCGTGGGCTCTGATGGAGATCGGTGACAGTGCTAAGATGGTGATGGAGTGGAGTTTCTGGTGGAGAAGATTTAGCCTTCTGTAATATTCTTCTTTTTCAATGAACAGATAAAAATGAAAATAGAGAAGAAATGGGTCTGAGGGATCACATGCTCTGGTATATAAAATTTTGTATATTTTGAAAAGCCAGGTTACAGAAGGAAGATGAGAAGTTCGCTTTCCTTTTTTTAACTTTATATTATTATTGTTAATTCAATTTAAAGATGGGAAGGTGAATAAGCCGTTGTATGTTGAAATAGAACCAGGAAGCGAATGGACAGATCGAAAAATGAACAGGTTGGAATAAGGAAAATCAAAAGTGAACTGATGGAAATTCAAAAGGGTCAAACGTACCGATACGGTGAACCGTTTCACAAATTTCACTGCATATCGAAGCTTCGAAGTATGGAAGTGAATATACCATTGAGATCAGCGCGATAAGACGATCAAAACGGTATATGGATACTAGTGATACGATTGAATTATACAAATTCGAATTTTCTACTAGCGGAAAATGCATAAAATTCGCAGAAAAATAAGATCGACGGAGCCAAAGATGTCCGAATTTGGAAAAACGACAAACTGACATCTTGCTCAGAAGATGTTGTAGAATTTTTCTATGTAAAAATATTTTGGTTTTGAAAACGTTTTATTTTCATCGCTTTTTAACTGATTAAATTGAAGTAAATTTACGCGCGAAATAAACTTTCATATTTTCGGACGAAAATTTACCATTTGCTATGTTTAACTGGACGTATTTCAAATATCAAATTTATATTTTAAAATTTTATCGTTTAAATTCCCAAAAAATTTAAATTAATACGTTATTAAAACCGGTTAAATTTACGGGTCGTTACACTCCTACTCTCGCAATCCTCCTTCTCAATCAGAACAAGGCAAGGAGAAGTTTGCTCATAAGGGATCCCAGCCTAAGGCCCGCCGAGATCAACATTCCGGTTCATCTAGTACCAGGCGATCCTGAGAACCCCACAAAACATCTGTATCCTCCTGGCAAACTCCTCCTGTTCCTGTACAAGATTCGTCGATAGAGGAAAGACTTACCGAGCTCAAGACCACATTCCCGAAAATATGCTTCAATGTTTTGAAATTTCTCCCGGCGATTCATCACATTCCTTGACACGTCAAAAAAGCGCCAATGCTTGTAACAACGATGTTTACATTCAACATGACGCGTTTGTCCACTTAGCTGAATAAGTCTCGGAAGTCTCTATTGAGCGTCAATACGAAATCGATCGCCTAAAGCTCGAAGCTATTCACGAGAAAGACGTCATTACAGCTCAGGATCAAGAGCTCTCTTCATACAAGTCTTAGCTTAAAGCTGCCCAAAAAAGCGCGAAAGACACATCGAAGGCCGTTAATCGTCTGGGGGCGACATATAAGAAAGAAATTGACGAAGCGGTTCAACGTTGCAGGGCCTTAGCTTTAGAGAAAGATTCCATTCAGAAGTAGAGGGATGCATTCGCCCAACGAGTCAAAGAGTTGGAAGAGCTACTCCTCAAAGAGAAAGAGGAAAAAACTACTGCTCAGGAAGAGTCGCAACAATATTGCAATGAGATTGTTGCTACGCGACTCCTGAAGACAAACCTCGACGACGAACTCTCTAAATTTAAGATGTTGAATGATGAAGACCGTGAGGAGGGCAAAAGAATAGCATCCATGGAGATTGATTCTCGCCTTGAGGCGGCTACAGAGACTAGCAGGGAGGAGATCAAGTGCTTGTTCGACCCGCTTATACCAGAATACAATGCCTAAGTTCTCATGCATCGGGACTTAATTTTTCTTGGCGAGGGTTACCTCGAATCTCTAGCCAATGCATGGGTAACTTTGATAAAGATCAGAAAGGTTCAGTCGGGCACCGTAGAAGTTGACGAGGAGGCTTTAGTAAAGGAATTTCTCAAGGGGAATGAGCCTTCAGACTTGTCTGCAGCGAAGGCTCTCTATGGCAAAGATTCCTCCTCATCAAAAGGAAGGAAAGACGTCGCCGGTCCGTCTAGAACCGAGCCTCCGGTTCCTCCCCCTATTCAATCGACTGGTCGGCCAGTACTTGATCTGTTCGAACAGCAGGTTGGTTATGACCCGGAAGACCCTGGCCTTGACATTCATGTTCTATCTCCCATTCCAGATGATGAGACTTCCAGGACAGTTGAGAGTCAGCAAGAAACCGGTACATAACTTTCCTTCTTAAAGTTCAAAGAGCCATCATTTTCGACGAGCGGCTAATGTATTCTAACGTTTGTCTCTTATGATTTTGCGTAAGCCATTCTGCTCCTGAGCCAACTCCAAGGAGCGATGACGCCATGGAGGAGAAGGAGAAGATGAGTGAGGCTATTCAAGCGGAAGAGACTCCCGGTCCTGATGCTCAAAAGATTGAGGCGCTTGATGAGGACAAATCTGAAACTTCATCACCCGTCGAAGAAAGTTATGAAGTTGAGATTACAGGCGCCTTCGGACATACTTTGAAAGTGAGCATGAAGAAGCAACTTGCAGAAGATAAAAATAAGAAAGTTGAGATCAAGGTCGAGCCCCAGGTAGTGGAACTAGACGATCCATTGAATAGGCCATTGTAGGCCATTCTCCCTGGTGGGTCCAGGCCAATGGAAGTTCCTCTTCCTTCTTCGGATGTTACCTCCCACCAAGCAAAGCGTTCAAACGAAAACGCGTGGCGGAGGAGTCATCCGTGAAATCAAGGAAGGAGGAGAACCAAAGAAGTAGTTGTCACTCTCGTTCAATGAGAGTTAGCTTAGATTATGTAATTATTTTATTTATTTTCATGGTCAATGTAAATAGACTTTTGACTTTGAGTTTTGGAGGGATTATTGTGGAACCTCATTTTAAATCAATAAATAAAATTTAGTTTCTTTGTCTTTCAAACGACTTTTATTGTTCAGCTTATTGCCTAACTTGTTACTATATCTTGACATTCCGTGAGTTACCCGAACTCCAGTTCACCTTTATGTGACTCGGAATTTTTTGAGAATCGTGAATCCTCTATTTCATGCTTTGGGTACTTAGAATATTCTTAGTCCGCACTCTGGGGACTTAGAGTACTCCAGTCCGTACTCCGAGAACTTGGAGATTTTAAGTCATTTATACTCTAGTCCGCACGCTGGGGACTTAGAGTACTCCAGTCCGCACTCTAGAGACTTGGAGATTTTAAGTCATTTATACTCTAGTCTGCACTCTGGGGACTCAGAGTACTCCAATCTGCACTCCGGGGACTCAGAGATTTTGAGTTATTTATACTCTAGACCACACTCTGGGGACTCAGAGTACTCCAGTCCCACTCCGGGGAGTTGGAGATTTTATGTCGTTTATACATTTGTCTGCACTCTGGGGACTTAGAGTACTCCAGTATGCACTCTAGGGACTTGGAGATTTTGAGTCGTTTATGCTCTAGTCCACACTCTGGGGACTCAGGGTACTCAATCCTCACTCCGAGAACCTATAGATTTTAAGTCGTTTATACCCTAGTTCGCACACTGGGGACTTAAAGTACTCTAGTCCACACTCCGGGGACTTGGAGATTTTAAGTCGTTTATACTCTAGTCCGCACTCTGGGGACCTAGAGTACTCCAGTCCGCACTCCGGGGACTTGGAGATTTTGAATCTTTTATGCTCTAGTCCACACTCTGGGGACTCAAGTATTCCAGTCCGCACTCTGGGGACTTGGAGATTTTGAGTCGTTTATACTCTAATCCACACTTTGGGGACTCAAAATACTCCAGTCCACACTACAGGGACTTAGAGATCTTAAGTCGTTTATACTCTATTTCGCACTCTAGGGACATAGAGTACTACAGTCTGCACTCCGGAGACTTAGAGATTTTGAGTTGTTTATACTCTAGTCCATACTCTGGGGACTCATAGTACCCCAGTCTGCACTACGGGGACTTGGAGATTTTCCGCACTCTGGGGACTTAGAGTACTCCAGTCCGCACTTCGAGAACTTGTAGATTTTGAGTCGTTTATACTCTAGTCCACACTCTGGGGACTCAGAGTACTCAAGTCCGCACTCTGGGGACTTGGAGATTCTAAATGTTCGTGTGTGTTCGTACGTCAGACAGAATAATGTAACTTTAGTTTTTTGCCATAGAATCATCATACACGGAGACATCAATAATTCATGGAAAAGATTGCTTCAAGCCTTTATTAATGAAAACAAACTAAATTGACTTATTACATGTCGAAAACTAAGAATCAACGAAATAAAAACATATTGGAAATAATTGCAACAAAGATATAAAAGAAATAGACTAGGTATAATAATGCCGCAGATGCTAGCTATTCCATGCTCGGGGAAGTGTCGCGCCATCGACGGTTGCTAGCTTGAAAGTTCCCTCTTCAGGCCTACGTTCAATGACGTATAGACCTTCCCATATGGGATTCATATGCGATGGGACCGGAAAAACTCGTTTCAAAACGAGATCGCCCGCATCAAAGGTTCTCGTTCGGACCTATTCATTATAATATCGAACGACTCGGTGTTTATATGCAACCGCCCTTAAATCAGCTTCTTCACGTTTTTCATTAACAAGGTCCAGTGATTCCAGTAAAAGATCCTGATTCGTCTTTAGGTCATCATGAGTTACTCGATGTGAAGGAACTTCAAGTTCCACAGGTATAACAACCTCCATGCCATATGTCAATGCAAATGGAGTGTGGCCAGTCGTGGACTTATGGGTGGTTTTGTTAGCCCAAAGTGCTGTTGGAAGTTCATCCACCCACTTGCCTCTAGCCTTTTCCAAACGCTTTTTCAATATGGACTCGATTATTTTTTTCACGGCTTCAACCTGTCCATTGGCTTTTGGATGAGCAACTGCTGCAAACTTTTTTTCAATGTTGTATTTCTGACAAAATTATTTAAACTCCCTACTTTCGAATTGGGTTCCGTTGTCTGTAATGATAGTCCGTGGGAGGCCAAAACGACATATAACATTTCGTACAATGAAATTAATGACCTTCTTGGTGGTAATCGTGGCTAAGGGCTCTGGTTTTGCCCATTGATGAAGTAATCGACCACAACTATTGTATATTTTGCACCACCTTTGGATATGGGTAAGGAACCGATTATATCGATCTCCCACATTGCAAACGGCCAGGGACTAACCATTTGTATGAGTTCCATCGGTGGAGCTCTCGGGATTTTTGCATACTTCTGGCATTTGTCACATCTCCTTATGTAGTCTGCAGCATCCTGGTTTACAGTAGGCCCATAGTATCCATAATAGAGGATTTTCTTTGCTAACGTATGCCCCCCTGTATGGTCACCACATTCTCCTTCATGGACTTTCCTTAGGACTCGTCTTATCTCATTATGGGCAATGCATCGAAGTAAGGGGGCCGAAAACCCCTTTCGATACATTATTCCACCATGCATTACATATCGCGAACCTTTACGGATGACTTGCCGTCTTTCGTTCTTTCTTTCGAGCAAAACCCAGCGTAGCAAGTATTGCTTAAATGGGGTCATCCATGATTCCTTCTTGATTTTAGTTTCTAACATGAAGTCTATCTCCATCACGTTCATACTCGGAGCATGTAAGGTTTTGACGGGAACCAATCCCATTTGTTGTGCATCGCCTGTACTTGCAGATTTTTCCAATGACTCGGCTTCTCTGTTTTGTTCATATGGGACAGGTAAAATATCATCATATTCTAGATTTGCTAGCAGCTCTTGAACCTGTGCAAGGTGTGGGGCAAGTCTCTGTCCCTTCGCTTGATAGTCCCCCCGCACCTGGTGTACTACCAATTGTGAGTCACAAAAGATTTCAATCCATTTTACCCCCAGTTCTCTGATAAGTTTCAAGCCAGCAATCAATGCTTCATACTCAGCTTCGTTATGGGAAATCGAGCTTCAAAGCATAACAAATTGATCGGTTTTTGAGAGTCACAAGAAATATACCAGTTTCAGAGCAATGGTTGTTAAATACCCCATCGGTGTACAGTTTCCATCGAATTGGGGGAATAACATCGTGGCTGTTTGGTTCATCTGACACAGTGAATTCAGCGAAAACATCCAGGTTTGCTTAGAGCAAACCAGTAAGATCCTTGGCCATCGGGGGGTCGAGTTGTGATCCAATCTTAAGTACTCGTGATGTGTCATCTTGGCTGACTGGAATGTCAACCGTCAGTTCAACCGATGCTTCTTTTGCTTCCTTAGGTTCCTCATCATCATCTCTCAGATCTATGTCTCTATAGATTCGAGAATGTTGCCCAAGCCAGGGGTCGGGCACTACTTGTCAATTGTCAGTGTTCCGGATGCGGATGGAGTTGTCCGCAACCTTTCCTTTCTCTCTCTGCTGGGCCTCTCAGCTCAGCCACATAACATGCACGACCGGTCGCTTGACCGCCATGCACCACACCAACTCCTTTGTCTATTGGAAATTTCAAAGTTAAATAATATGGGGCCAACGCTGCCCTAAACTCTACCAGGGCCAGTCAACCCAGAAATACATTATATGGAGAATCAACATCCAAAATAATGAAAGGTAGGATTCACACCCTCCTACGTTCACCTTGCCCAAGTTCAACGGGCAGTTTAACATAACCCACTGCGTTGGTTGCTGCATCATTAAAGCCATAGATACGAGCTTTAGATGGCTTTAAATCCTTCATCTCCATCTTCATTTGGTCATATGCATTTTTAAAGATGATGTTAACAAAACTTCCAAAATCAATCAGAATTCTCTTCATAAATTCTGGCCCGATTGTCGTGGATATGACCATCGGGTAAACGGTAGGAGCCTCCACCCGGTCAGCATCTCAGCTCTTGAATACTATATCGTCCGTCATCATGTGCTGCTGTTTAGCGGGGGTCCCATCCTCCACATTCGAACAACACTCATAATCCACATGCCTTGAGGAGTTAGCGTACCACTCCATTTCTTGGCAGTTCTTATCTACAGGATGAGGTCCACCGACTATAGTGTTTAGGACTAGTCTACCAACAATTCGGGCAGGTTCCTCTGGATGACGTGGGGCTTGCCCCTATCCAGGGTCTGATGTTCCCTGTCTACCTTCTTGCGGGTTCTTGACAAAATCCTATAACTTCTTCTGCCGAATCAGCTTTTCTATGGCATCGTGGAGGTGTCTGCACTCCTTTGTATTATGTCTGTAAGTCTCATGAAAGCGGGAATACTTCGTATTCCGCTTTTGTTTCTCCGTGGACTCTTTTGGATGTGGCTTTCGGTACTTAAAAGTATTACAATTTGATAGGTAAATTTTTCCAAAGATGTATTCAGAGGAGTGTATTTATTGTAAGTTGGAATCCTTGGCTTCCACTTTCCCACTTCTCTTTTCTTTTCGGAATTTCCTCCTCCGGACTCTTTAGATTGTCCTGGCTTGTTTCGAACATTAACCTGGTTTTTCCCAAAGTTGTAACCTGATTGCTTTATAGCAATGTTGCTTTGCACAATCTCTTTATCAGGCACATGTGCCTATCTCGCCTTGTCCATCTGGCTTCCTCCCTCCTTATAAATTGGTGTGCCTTTGAATAAAAGCGTTCCAGTGTAGTTGGAAGCTTTCTCGCCAGCCAGTCGCCGAATTTCGAATCCGGATTTACCCCTCGCATCACAGCCATCAAAATAGCATGGTCGTTGGGGTTGCTAAATTCAGTAGCGACAACACTCTTTGTAAGTACTTCTTCAATGATTCCCCTGGAGCTTGAATCACACTAGAAAAGGACATCGTGTCCTTAGGACGAGTGGCATGAATCCTGAATTGCTCCACTAATTTCGTCGCTAATTCATCAAAGCAGGATATAGACTATGGGGGAAGTCGAGTGAACCACATGTTTGCAATTCTGGATAAAGTGATTGGGAAGCATCTACACTTGGTTGCATCATTCACTCTAGCCGAATCCATCATCCATTCATACCTCATCACATGCTGTCTGGGATCAGTCTTCCCTTCGTAAGCCGGAATAGTTGGCATGTTGAACTTCCTTGGGTACTCGGCATGTAGAATAGCATCTGTAAATGGAGCATGACTCCTGGATATCCCCAATCATCGTTGGTCAATCCTTGGTTTTCTCTCATTAGCTGTCTGACCATTGCCGATAGGTCTGGGGTTTGTATGGAGGACGTCAGGTTAGAATCTGTCCCACGATACCGTTCTAATTGGTGTCTACTCTGTTGGCGATCTACCGGACGTGTATCCTGGGGATCAGGTTCATTAAGGCCTTGGTGAGTAGGCTGTCCAGCCTCCACACATGCTCTAGATCCTAAGTTTCCTGTTCCAACTTGGGTGTGGTTTCCAGCGCGTAAGTGATCTCTAGTTGACTGATCAGCAGCACCTGCTTGTGTTGTCTTAGTTTTGCGACATCTACGCCAGGGAGGTTCATCGGACGAAGTCGAAATGAAGAATAAAGGACGGGGCTACCTTCAGCATTCTGATGCTGTTGCTGAATAAACTGAGTCATGGGGTTGGCGTTAGCTTGAATCTTCTTATTAAGTTGTCTTTTGCTTTCCATAAGTTCTCTCATCAACTTCTTGAACTCCGCTTTGGGGATAACTTCCATTTGATTTTGGGCGGTGGTTCCTGCATCTAGGTTTGCTTATTGATTGCTAGGTCCTATTTGTTATACGCTAGCAGTCTCATTGACGTCTGCATTATGAGAGGCTGATCTAGTACTTGGTCTTCCCATAGTAGAGCTATTGGTAGAAACTTTGAGTAGAATCAATGGACGTCCTATGAATGACTTGGATCTCCTTCGTGGGATTTATTCAATCCAATAGCTACAAAGCAGATCCTAGCGACCTAAGAATTCGGTTCTCAGTGAAAGCACCAAAATGTTAGCACTGAAATTGGTCACTAACACCCTTGAGAAATATTATGTAGAGAGATTAATGAATAAAGTAAATCAAAATAAAGGATTGTATGCTAAATTAACTGTAAAAACAAGAACATCGGATTTATAATGGTTCATCGTAACTGCCTATGTCCACTTTGAGCTTTGGTCTTTATTGCTTTCACAAATGATTGAATACAGATACAATCCATATAATAGTGACTTGAATACAAGTACTAACTAAAAAGAATGAGTTTTGAAAGCGGCACAGTCTCCCCAATGTTCTCAAAAAAGGTCCCTTTCACTATGCTCCCGCCCTTCTATTTATAGGCATAGATAGACTGGACTCCCTACGTGGGCCTAGGAATAAGGTACATCGGCCCGTAGTAAGTAGCTTCTACACACCAAGCAAGGGATGCTGAATGGCAGTTACCGAGCGAGAGATGCCGGTCGAGAACTGTCTGCTGTGATCGTCAAGTGACTCGAGGTAAAGTTCTGCCAAACGCCCTTGGTTTGTGGTTGGCTTGACAACTTATTAACTCCTTTAGTATGCACTGAGCCATGGATGCCGAATGGGAGTTGCCGAGCGAGGTATCTATGCTTAGCGGCATGCCTATGCCGAGCGAGACCTTTAATAGCGAGTGAGGGATAAATGCCAAGCGACTTGATCTGGCCGAACGACACTTGGGCCGAGCGGGGCTCTTGTGCCGAACGAGGCCTTGTGCCGAGCGACTAGCCTATGCCAAGCGAGGTTTTGTGTCGAGCGACTCATCTGTGCTGAGCGACTCGTTTGTGCCGAGTGAGGCTTCGTGCCAAGCCTCTCATCTGTGCCAAGCGAGGCTTCGTGCCGAGTGACTCGTCTGTGCTGAACGAGGCCTCGTGTCGAGCGACTTATTGTGCCGAGCGAGGCTTTGTGCCGAGCGACTCGTCTGTGCCGAACGAGGCCTCGTGCCGAGCGATTCGTTACCGGGTCAAACAACTTGGTAACAACATACAATATGAAATCCTTAGAAATATCAATTTAACATCATAGTAGTTATGAAAGTGTTTATAACCTTGAGTGTTCAATCGTGCATATACCAGTAAGTACTTATTTTAAATGTTCATAACCATCGCCGCTGGGCTGCTGGACACCAAAAGGTTACATATTTATAATTACCGTGGATAAAAAATAGAACGAATCACAAATAGTCTTTATTAGGTTAGTTATATATAACTCAAAATAGAGGATCTCTGTAACACATCGAAATAACAAAAAATTGAATGTTGATGGTTACATTCATACATACAGTATGAAATCCTTAGAAATAAGAATATAACCTCATTATAGCTATGAATGTGTTCATAACCATGAGTACTCAATCTTGTATATACCGGTAAATACATATTTTAAATGTTCATAACTTCATTGCTAAGCTTCTGGACATTAAGATGTTTACATATTTTTATTGTCGTTTATTAATAATAGAATGACTCTCCAATATCCTTTTGTAGGTTAGTTATATATAAGTCAAAATAGAGGATCTCTATAACACATCGAAGTAATAACAAATCGTCCATAAATCAATAAAATTTTGAGCCACATGATTTTTCCTGAATTTTTTAGCATTCATCGGTTTGAAAATTTTGATCATCGGTTGATCTTAGCAAGGCACCAAGAATTGGTGGAAAATAACATGTACTTTAATTTCAATTTCGTTGAGCTTAGTCCGACTCTTTTGATTTCTGCATGCTTATTGGGATCACTATCGGGTGTGAGCATCAACTATCTTATTTTATGAAGTGACGTTTGATTGATAAGGCTAATTTAAGAAGTGAATGTTATATTATACATTTCTACTTACAAAATTTAGTATATCGTATTATTTTTCAAATTGTTGAAATATTTCAGTTTTTTTAACATGGAGGACTTTATGAATAACAAGTTGACCAATAGAGTTTCTAGACTGTTAGTTGCAATTGAAGTTTTAGGCAATGATTGGTGCCCGAATCACAAAGAATAGATAGTCATTCTGCTTATTTTACCTATTTTTTTGCTAATGAAGGCACAAATGTTAACGTTGGATGTGTTGGTTGATTTAAGTGCAAGTTATAACTGGAACAAAATGATCATGGATCACTTGTATAATTAGTTGGAAAAACAATGTGTCTACATGTGGATACACTTAGATCGAAATCATTGTTAGCTAAAACAGCCATAGTTTTATGATATGTTAGATTATGGGAATATGGGAGTTGATAGATTTTTGGTTGTTTGCGTACACGGTGTGCGATATTCGCAAACCAGAGAAGTTTGCGAGTTTCTTCTTCAAGATAAAAGCTTGGACTAGATTTACCAAATTTCCTACTTGAGTAGGAAGCTCATCATGTCTTTATCTAATAGAGCCAGGGATATGCTCTGGGGGAAATCCTATAATTTATTGTAAATTATTAATTCTATAATAAATTCTCGCTAAAAAAGGTGTTTTCTTTCTATTATATACTTGTCATACTTTGATATGTCAATTAATTATTTATTTTAAGTATATGGAATGGAAGACCCTTAAATAATATGTTATTGATAATAATTACAACGTAGTTTAACTATGATAAATTTATCACATTAAACATATCATATCATTTTTGATATTTCTAGTCAAGATGCTTCAAGATAGGATATCGATACATTCATTGAGACTAGAGTATACAAAGCACTCGATAAATATTGGGCAGTGTATTACTCATGGTCGTTAGGAGCACCAAGGGGTTATGTACAAATAGTTATTAGATAGCTATAGAATGACCCACTCGAGAATTTTTCTATTGGTTAATATAACTACAGTCAAACCGAGAATCTTGAAGTGATGATATTAATTCCCAGTCTTCGGTGAAAATTGGAAACATTTATCCAATAATTCTTTCAACTTAAGAATACCGCTAAAATTTAAAGTGGAAACTCCACTTTTATTATAGTTAAATCCTGATATGATGCCTATCAAGTGACTATATTTTAGTATTAGTTGAACATTGGAAGTGAAACACTATTCGATAAAGAGTTCGTCTTATTAGATATATGAGGTTAGCATCATGGTCAACTATAGTCAACTCAAAGTCAAAGTCTTTGGCTAGAGTAGTAGGGATAATAATAATAATTATTATTGAACCAAGGACATTATGTTTGGGTTAACTGAGTTGAATGTGGACGATATTGGAATTTTTATCAAAACCAAATTCCATAAGTCCTAAAGCGATAGTTATGACGATGAGAATTGGTGCAAATAATTGTTACTACAAAATGTGGCTTAAAATAGTAAAATTGGATTTTACTAAAAATACACGATGTGATAAATTTGGCCAAAGTATCACACCAATAGGTAAGGTGACGTGTGAACTTTAATATTCGAATTGTTCGATACCAATCACTAACTAAATTTACGTCTACAAGTCGCACCACCTTACTGATGAATACTTTGAAATACCATACGATTTAATTAATTTATAATTATTGTAAATTAATTAAATTAACTAATATGTATAAAATATTAATTATTAAATTTTATTTGATTTTTAGATACCAATGATATTAATAAAGTGTGTATAGTTATATATGTACATATCGATAAATATTTTAAATTGATTATTTACAAAATGGACTTGGGATTTTTGGAAGGCTAGATAGGTCCATAAATGGTTGACCATAGTTGTATATGTAGTTTATTTTGAAAAATACAAATAAAGAATGAGTAAAAGAAGGAGATATTCTCTCCTCCTTTACCTCTTCTTAATGCCGGATAAATAACCTTTTACACTTCATTATTTTTTCTCTGCCTTTTTCATTCCGGCCATGAGTTTCAAGAAGGCCATAGTCAAATAAATTTGAGAAAAATCCAAAAAAAAATTCTAACAAAATAATTACAAAGGTGGTATTTTTTATTGTTGCAATTTCTGGAGGCAATTCAATTGAATCTCAAAGTCTTTCATACATTCAAGCTGTGAATCTTAGACCACTTCTTCAAGTAATTATCTAATCTTATTTTAGATTATAGTTACATCATGGTAGTGAAGATTAGATCCTATATATTTGTAATGAACTTATACGTGTCTGTGTTGTTCGATTTAACAAGTGTAC
The DNA here is from genome assembly GCA_030765085.1 of Allium cepa. Classification (NCBI taxonomy): domain Eukaryota; kingdom Viridiplantae; phylum Streptophyta; class Magnoliopsida; order Asparagales; family Amaryllidaceae; genus Allium; species Allium cepa. The sequence goes on from CM060942.1 coordinate 679,636,098, forward strand.
TCAAATTGAATTAAAAACACAGCACAACTTTATTATAATAATCATATATTTTCGACCATAATATTTGGTATAAAAGAATAACGATTTTCTAATTTTAAAACTATTTTTAATTAGCTAAAATAATTATATGAAATTTTAAATACTTACATATATATATATATATATTATATAACTAATTTTTTGTTTGAAATTTATACGCATTTGGCTTTAGAAAATTATATTTTATTATTATTACATTCTATTTCTACAAAATTAATAATTAAAAATATTTTACATATATGAATGCATAAATATTTGTTTAAAAAACTAACAAATCCGCAAAATTTTTTAATTTTTTTAAACTTATGGCTAATAAAAAATAATTATTATAATTTAATAAGTATATTTATTTAATGATCATATCATCAAATTAATAAATAAATCTAATTTTATTATTTTATATGTATGTGTATTCTAATATAAAATATATTTTGTATGTATATATTTATATAATTTTAATCCAAAATAGAATTAGATATTTTTTTAAAAAAAAATTTAGATATAATTTTGAACTTTTTATGTCACAACTACATATTTTAAGATATTGATTTTAATTTTAATGTGTGTGTGTATCGAACTAGTAAAAAGTAAAATTAAATAAAACTATAGACAATGAAGAGGATGGTATCCATTGCGATATAAATCCGAGCACGTATAAACCTACACATTAACCATGACTATTTACATTTTGCATGTGCACTTTACAAATATGAGTGTATTTGATATGCTCATGGTAATATAATTATTTTATACTAAACAGAAACCTTTTAAAATAAACTAAATAAAATATGATTTTATTTGAAATAATATTTGATTGGATCCAAAATCAATTTAGACTTCTAGGGCACAATAAGATCTATATTTGTAAATTTGTTTGAAATTCACCCATCTAACTCGCAATGATACCTATTGATTCCAACAATGATATTTAGATTCCAAATGGTATATTTGGTCTAAATTAGCAACTTTAGGGCCAACTAACTAAAGCTTACCTAACCAGTTAGGTGTCTAGAATAGGAGGGTTTGGCCTTGAGGTTGGGTAATCAAGTATTCTCTCCTACCTGGCTACTGGCTTCTGGCCGGACCTAATGGGTAGAATAAGTCAAAAATGTTGGCTGCATTGCAAGGCCCAAATGGATTTGATGCTTAGGCTAATTTTTAAAATTTAGTTTTGAAAATTTAAATTATATTTCGAATTTCAAAAATTAAATTTAAAATACAAAATAAATTTTATAATGGTCATAAAATAATTTATGGAGGTATGAGTGTATAATGGTTGTAAAATAAATTTAATGTCAAGGATCTCAAGTTCAAGTGGTTAGAGGTATGGCGCTTTAGGCAAAGGTTTTAAAGGTCATTGTTTAAGCCCATAAGACATCATAATGAGTGCTCTACTTGAATAAAGTATCACTCTTATTACCAAAAAATAAAATATTTCTCAAAAATTAGTATTGAAAATAATTTTATATTTTTGAAATTATGTTATAACTAATTGAATATATGAATAATTAAAAGATAAATAATTAAAATAAAAAATATATATTGATGTATATGTGTGTGTATAAATGTAATAGTTGTGTGTATGTACATATATCTTAATGTTTAAGATAAAATTATATATTAATATTTTTTGAATATTTGAACTATTTAATTGAAAATTGTTTTAATTTAATGAAAATAATTATGAAATAAATAAATTAAATATTAATTAATAAAATAAATATACATATATAATGATATGTGCATGTTGATAAAACTATAAATGATATAATTAATATTCATCTTAAATAGCTTAGGATGAATAAAATAAAAAATTTAATTTTAAAATAAATTAATTAAAAATTAAATAATAAGTTAAAATTCATTAAAATTATTTAATTAATACTGTACATTAGAATATTATATAAGTTATTTAGATTACGAATAGTTATATAAATTAAAATATATATAATGTGAATGTATAAAACTTAAGTAGAGCTACAAGAAACAAACTTAGTTTTAAGAAATGAGTACATACATATGACACATATAACATGATTTCAGATGTGTTTGACACTTAAATCATGAGGGTATTTCATAAGAAACAAACTATTCTCTAAATGGATATCACTATATATATTAAAGATTTCGAATCCTTAATATATAGGTTGTCCTCTATCGTTTATATATTAATAGATTACTTGCATACTCTTTAGTTATTGAGCTTTCCTCAAGCTAAAGATGTTATCTGTAGTACTATTAATATATTGACTAGACAAGGTAACATACATGCATGTGTTTGTTGTGCTTTCCTCACGGTATGTGCATTATATTTTGGCCATCGTGAAATAGAAGGTACAAGCGAATAATCTCACTTGATTTGTTAAGCTTTCTTCAAGATCGAGATAAGATTAGGACAATGACCTTAGGTTAGAAGTTATGTATGATACAACCGTAAGGTATTGTCCATCATATGTGGACCTATGTTTTTTAGGCTTCCTCAAGGTCATAATCCTAAAGCATATGAATCCTAACATCCACTAAAGAAATCGAAAGATTTCTATGTTTTTGCTTAGGGTTTTACAAAACATAAAATTCTAGTGGGAGCTTATTAGATAAATGGAATGTAATATTTAACATATCCAGAATAACTGTTGTGTTTAATTTGTTTTAATCCACTTAAGTTAAATTTGTAACAATATGACCAATTTAAGATTTTTTTTTTTATCAAAAAATTTAAGCTCACCTGACCAACTATACTGACTGACTAAGAGAAATCAAGATAGCACTCACATATGCACAATTATGGTCGTTTATTAATAAACCTTTAAGACAAAAAACCGTTAAGGGTGTATACCCCAAGACTATTAAGTCCTATAACACATAAGTGGCTGATTGCGGAATCACTCAAGTGATCGTGTGGTCTACATTAGACAAATTGTTGCGAAGGCAATACGAACATATGTATGTCCACTAAATGTTCGAAAGCCTCAAAGCTTTGTTTGGGTAGCAGCCTCATTCTGCAAGGTATGATATTACTAAAAAATGTTTAAGGCGAAGATGAGTATGGGCAGTCTCGTTGAGGATTTCGTTATAGAAATGAAAGATAACATTGATAATCTTTCAAAGCTAGATGTGACAATAAGTGATGAAATGCAAGTGGATTTGATCCTAGGCTCGCTGGCTCCATAGTTTGAGCCATTCATGTTGAACTACAATATGAATCGGTTGAGCTTGAACCTTGTCAAGCTATTCAATATGTTAAGGTCAACCGAGGGATCGTTCAAGGACCAAGACATGACGGTAATCAGTTGCAAAGCATAAGGCTACGCTTTTGAAAGGTTCGAAGAAACGAAAGTGAGGCTCTAAGAAAGGTAAGAAGGATGATCCCACTAACGAGGGTAAACTTCGCCATTGTCACAAGAATGGGCACTGGAAGCGCGATTGTCCGTACTATTTGATGATGATCAAAGAAAGGAAGGAAACTGTTTCTTCCATTCCTCATGGTATGTTTGTGGTTCAAAATTGTTTTGCAATCAATGAATTATCTTGGATTTTAGGCGCTAGATCTAGAACTATAATTTCTTACGAGGACAGAGGGGCAAACAATATCTGGCAAAGTGTGAAGTGAGACTTCAAGTTGTTGATAGATCTATAGTTGATGGAACTGCATTTGGAAACTATCACTTGAATTTGCTGAAGGGATTTGATTTATTTTTGAATAATTTTTATTATGTTAAAAACTTTATTGTCGATATTATATATGTTTCTTATTATTTGGGACTAATTATGGTTTTCGTTGTAGAGATAGTATTATGAATATTTTGTTTTATGGAAATAATATTTGTAATAATGTTTTAGATAATGGCATTTACATATTTAATTTTAGTCATGTCTGTAATATTAATAAATCTTATGTTGATATTAATAATATTTTTTATGGCACCGAGGCTTGATCATATTGGTGACAAAAAGACCGCACAAATTAAATACCAAATTTTTTCTACCATCATTTATTATGAATCATTTGACACTTATGCATCATATCTCAAAAGAAAATTGACCAAGCACCCCTTCAGTGGGAGCAAATAAATAGTTAATGAACTTTTGCGTCTCGTATATACTGATTTTTGTAGCCTAATTCCCATAGTGACAAAGTACAATTCAACTTACTTTTTTTATCTTTTACTAAAGATTTCTTGAGACCGAGATATTTATATCTTATGAAAAATAATTCTGATATATATGAGAAACTTAAAAAGTATAAAAACAAAGTAGAAAGCCAGATTAACCATAGAATTACAATAATTCGACCAGTTTGAGGAGATGAGTATGTTGAAAAAGAACTCTAGCAGTATTTTAAAGATAATGGGATTATCTCCTAGATTTCTCCGTTCGTACTTTGTAACACAATGGTGTTTCAAAAGGAAAGAGTCAAACCCTATTAGATATGGTTCATTTCATGAGGAATAAGGCCGAGTTACCACTTTCCTATTGAGGATATGCACTAAAATCGAGTTGAACATATAGTTTAGTACCGATTAAATCTATGTATAAGATGCCATATGAGATGTGGCATAGGAAGAAAACCCACCTCAATTATTTAAAGGTGTGTGGTTGTCCATCCTACCTTAAGAAAATTGACCCAACAAACTTAAGGCAAGATAAAGTCTTTGCAAATTAATAGGATATTCCAAGAATTCCATGTGATATATTTCTATGACACTAAGGAACTCCAAACTTTATCCTTTGAGAAAAGGAATTTCTATCAAAAGAAATTAACAGTAAAGTTGTAGACTTGGATGAGATTCGAAGAACCAATAAAGAGATTAAGCCAGTGGGAGAACCAAATTCACCATTATACGAAAACATGCAACATATTAAAAATGTCTAATAGGGAATCTCACACACCAGAGGAATACTATGGTTTTCTCATGGATGGCGAGAAAGAGGATCGCGTCTTATAAGATGACACTCCTCTCTCTTTCCAACAAGCACTACAAAGTAAAGGCTCTGCACTTTGGCTTGGAGCTATGAAATCCGTGATGGATTTCATGTATGATAACAAAATATGGACTTTGGCTGACATACTCGAAGGGATAAAACCCATTAATTGCAAAAGGATTTTTCAAAAAAACCTAAATGCAGATAAAGAGGTGGAGACCTATAAAGCAAGGCACGTAAGGGAAAGATTTCATCAAATTCGAGGAGTTGATTATAAAGATATGCTTTTGCCTATAGCCACGCTTAAGTCCATACAGACAAGCTTGCTATCATCGCGTTTAATGACTACGAAATATGAAAGATGGTTGTGAAAACAGAATTTCTGAATGGTGATTTCGAAGAGACCATTTACATGTCATATCCTAAGGGTTTCGACGTGAGTAGGCACGAGGGAAAGGCATGTAAATTATTAAGATCAATATGGTCTTAAATAAGCTTCAAGGAGTTAGAATAAGTGATTTGATAAAGTAATCAAACAGTTTGGTTTTTATCAGAGTACAGTGGAAGCATATGTATACCGAAAACAAAGGACGAGCTATTGTGTTCTTAGTATTATATGTAGATTATTTGCCCCTGATTCACAATGACATTGCATTATTTCAATCGGTAAATAAATGGTGGTCTAAGAACTTCTCCATGAAAGATTTGGAAGAAGCAACCTACATAGTTGGTATTAGGATGTATAGAGATAGATCCTAGAGGTTGTTTTAATTGTCCCAAACCCTATACATAGATACCATACTGAAAAGGTTCGATATGGAGAATTCCAGCGTGGAGTTATTTCGACACAATCTGCAATCGTCATTTCTAAGAAGTGTGCTCCTCATACTAAGGAGGAGAAGAAGCATATAAAAAGGATACCATATGCATATGCAATCAACTCCATATTGTAAGCATGCTATGTACAAGACTGGATGTAGCATATGCATTAGGATATGTAAGCCAATATCAACCTAATCCTAAAGAAAAACATTGGACGATGGTGAGATGTATTCATGAGTATTTAAGAAATACTATAAACTTATTCCTCATATATGAGAATGAAGACCTCATTATGAAAGGGTATATAGATTCAAGCTTTTAAAGTGATATCAATGAGAGTAAATCAGCGTCTGGTTATATGTTTACATTAAATGGTTGCGGGGTCAACTGGAAAAGTTCCAAGTAAGAGATCGTAGTTTATTAAAAAATGGAAGCCGAGTATATTGCACTTAACAAAGTAGCTACAAAAGTAGTTTGGATGCACAAACTTATGGCTAAGCTAAGGGCGTTTCCAAATGTTGAGCAACCTATAACATTTTTATGTGATGATAACGCAACGAAGCAGATCACAAAGGAGCCTAGATCTCACAAGAAATCAAGACATTTTCTTTGAAAGTTTTAGCTTATTTGGCCGTTTTTAATAAAAGGTTGTGCTCGAAACAGTGTACATTAAGGGTAACTTAGAAGATCCATTCACAAAGGGACTTACTTGACTAATAATAAGCAAACTAATTAAAGGGATAGGATTAAAATTCCATAATTGGCTCCAAGTGCAAGTTGAAGATTGATATAGTTAGGGATATGCCCTAAGGGAAATTTTATAATTTTGTATAAATTATTAACTCCATAATAAAATGTCATTTGAAAAAAGGTGTTTTCTTTCTATTATATACTTGTCATATTATGATATGTTAATTAATTGTTTATTTTAAGCACGTTGAATAGTAAATCTTTAAATAATATGTTATGTGATAATAATTACAATGTGTTGTAATCATCAGAGATTTAACACATTAAATATAACATATTATTTTAAATATTCCTATTCAAGATGTTTTGAGATATGATAGATACATCTATTGAGATTAGAATACGTAACACTCTCTAAATGTTGTGCTGTGTATAATTTTATGGCTACTGAGAGTACCAAGGGGTTATATACTGATAGTTTTTGGATAATTATGGAATGATCCACTAGATATTTGTAAAGGTTAATATAACTAAGGGATAATTGAGAATCTTGAGGCGACAATATCACACAGTTCTCTCGAATTGAGAATATCGTTGAACTTAAATGTGGAAACTCCACGTTGATTGTATTTAAATCATGACATGACATCCATCAATGATTATAGTTGGGTCTGAGTTGAAACATTGAAATCGAAACACTACCCAATAAAGAATTCGTATCCTCGGTTATATGAGGTTACAATCATATTGTAATCAACTCAAAGTCAAAGTCTTTGGCTAGATTAGTACAGTTAAAAATAATTGTTTTTATTGAACAAAGGACTTTTTGTTTGGACTAACCAAGTTGAATGTGGACGATATTGAAATTTTTACCGAAACCAAGTTACATGTCCTAAAGTGATATAGTTTTGACGAAAAGTATTGGTATATATAATCTTTACTATAGGGTACCATATAAAATAGTAAAATTAGATTCTATCGAAAAGATATACAAGTGGTAAATTCGACCAAACTGTCACACCACTAGCTAAGACGAGGTATGAATGTCAATATCTGAATAGTTCGATATTAACCGCTAAATAAGTATACACTTACGAGTCGCACAACCGTAATGATGAACACTCTAAAATACCACATGATTTAGTTAATTTACAATTATTGAAATATAATTAAATTAATTATTTATAAAATATTAATTATAAAATTTATTTGATTTATGGATGCCATTAGTATTTAATAAAATGCATATATAAAAGTTATATATGTACGTATTGATATACGATATCGATAAAAATTTAAATTTTATTTAATACGTTTATTCGTAAAATAGGCACGGTATTTTTTGAAGTTCCAAATAGGCCCATAAATGGTCGGCTATAGGTGTATAGGGAGTGGGGTTATTATAAGGTCCCCTAAATCAAGAGTCAAAGATGAACGTCGTTGATGCTGAAGTGATCACCAGAATTATCTTCCATCGTTGAAAGTGGGTTTGGTGTATTCAAATACAGACAAAGTAAATAGAGCAACTAAGTATATTCGTTTCATACAAATATGCTAGATATTCATTACATACAATTTTTAACAACGTTAACTCCTAGAGTCGTGCCCATGCAGGGGTAAAACAAAAATAGAATATAACAGAGTAAAGAGTCAGGTCAACATATGAAGATGCCGCTTGAACTCCTTCAAACAGTGGAAAACCTTCTTATTACCTAACAAAGCCTCCTGCTCCATCTTTGATCTTCGTACTACGTCCCTTATTTTAAACCTATCTATCCCATAAAATTAGCCTACCCTAACAAGTGCCCATGAGTTTATAGGAAAAACAATAATAAATACATGGGTCAGACATTAAGTCCGGTGTGAATAATAATTACCCAAAATAAATTAATAGTGAGACTAAGTCATACTGCGCGAAATGGACTTCCCCCTCACTAATCAAAAAACTATAGGTGAAGTAAACATAGTTTTGACATAAGTAGTTCTTATTTACAGCTATGCCTTTATGTAGTCCTGAGCTGTTACTGCTCCCCTGGAACAGTCCCCACTTAACTACCATTTTTAGATTATTCTATAATCTATTATTCCCATTTGCAAATGCGCCCTCGGTGCAGTCCCCTCTACGATCCCTCTAGGCTTTGTTTTCAATATGATACATCCTAGAACCAACAGCCCATAGTATCCTTTTAATTATTTAAATTTAAACTTCTTGGAATAACCCCACCGCAGTCCCCATGTACTTGTTTCAGTTTATACTGCTTGGAATAACCCCGTTGCAGTACATGTGCATTTTCTTAATTTTAAACTGCTCGAAACAACCCCACTGTAGTCGACTACAAAGAAACCCACATGTAGTCCATACACATTTGTCTAACTTGGAACACCTTAGAATACCCTATTGCAGTCCCTAGAAGTTGAATGCCTCTCCCCACCTTCCCTAAGTATGCATTCGAGCGAACATCCCTACTCAGCGTCAGTAGCCCTTGCAACTCTATCTATTAGCATAGGAGTTATATTCCCCTTTATTAGCCATAGTCTTCCCCTTAGTCCTACCTAATTGTCTTTTATTAGGTTTCACATACCCTCCCTTGGCCCAGTACATCCCTGCCCCAACTTGTATACGCACTTCACTCTTTACTTATTAAGTGAAAACTTCTAAATTACAACGCAGTATCTATTTTGCATATTGTGACGCAGTTCAATTCACTACAACAAAACAACCATTTTACAATTATTCCTTTATAGCTTGCACAAATGGACAGTTGTAATAGATGTTTTATAACAACTGTTTATTTTAGCAGTTGTAAAAAATGCACTTTCAACAATTTTTTTTGTAGCGGTTGTAATATATTATTTGTAACAACTATTTGCTTGCGCCAGTTGTAAGTATTTATCTATAACAACTCTTTTGGACAGTTGTCTTTAGGTTTCTACAACTGTCAAAATTCACGTTTCCCTCCCATATTTCATTCGCCTGCTAAACATTCCAAAATAAGAAAAACAGCGCGCAAAATATTCTTATTCCAATCCCTAACCCAATCGTGATTTCTCTCTGCCATTGCCCTCTTACTTCAAATCTTGTAAACCCTAACCCAAAGCTGCTCGTCTCTTTTGCCCACGCTTTCGGTTCTACCTGCATCGTCCTCGTCCTCGTTGTTGCTCACCTCTTTTTTCGCTCGCCGTTGTTGTACTCGCCGCCGTTGCTTTGCCGTCGATGAAGTTGCAGGTATTTTTACTCGTAATAATTCAGATAATAATTATTAACTGAATTCGTTCCTTCTCCCAAATCATCCTCTTTCGCGTCCATCTTTAATTGAATTCATTCAATTTCGTTTGTAGATTTTGAAGAAGATGGCAGGTCGTAAGCCAAAGGCGATTTCCTCCAGAGCAAGTGACAACAAATGAGTGTCTCTTTCTCTATTATAGAATAACAAGATTAGATCTGTAGATTTTTACATGAGTTTGTTTAATCCTCAAAGGCTTGCTGTGAAGAAAAGGGATAAAAAATTCAAGGCTGCAAAGGACCCGAACAAGCCGAAAAGACCACCTAATGCTTCTTTGTCTTCATGTAATTGGTAAATTCAATGCGAAGTTTTTTTTTCTTTTTTTCATGGCGGTGAATAATTTTTTTTGGATTTTTTTTGGTATATTTAGGGAGGGATTCAGGGAGGAGTTTAAGGAGAAGAATCCTAGCAATAAGAGCATTACTGTTGTAATTTTTTTAGAAAATTATCACTAATTGGCTTTTGTATTTTAGATCAAACTATCATACTTGTTGGTTTTTTCATTTCAAAATTAATTAGGTTGGGAAAGCTGGTGGAGAGAGATGGAAGTCTATGTCCGATTCGGTGAGTTTTTTTTTAAATTGTTCAATGTGATTGGCTATTTGGCTCGATATATTGTTTCTCATATATTGATTATTAACTTCAGGACAAGTCCCCATATGTGGCCAAAGCTGAAAAAGTAAAGGCAGAATATGACAAAAAGATCAGTGCCTATAACAAGGGAGAGAAGTTATAATACTTTATTTTTTACACTCAACTGCACTGTGGATGTGTGTTTGTTTTTATAGTACTTTCATTATTTTACGATTAATTAGGACATGATATATTTTATCTGAATTATCGTGAGAGGTTTTACTCTGATTTACAGTTGAATCCATGGATGCATAGAACCAATGATGTCGGCTTCAATATTGTAAGTTTGTCCCTTCACTCCCTATTTGAATCATAGGTAGAAATACCTTTAGACTGGCAAATAGTTATGTGTGTGTGTGTGTATATATATATATGTATGTATGAAATTATAAAATTTAGCAGTACAAAAGCAACACAACAAAGCAATCAAGTTTAATGAACTATTTGCTAAATTTAAAACTTATTTTCATGTCACTTTCTTTTCTTAGTTAGTTTTTACATGTCATGAGAAAAAGACTGGCTAGAGGTGGATTACTAACCATTAAAATTTGAGAGAATTACACTTTTTATGAGATTGTAGCCAATTTCTTTTCAAGTTTTAGATAGTGTAGACAATACGTGTATTATAACTAATCCTAACTATAAAGTAAGTCATGTGATATTTTAATTGGACAAGTTCTACGTTTGGGCTTCATTCAAATTTCAACTAGTCTTTATCAATTTATAACATTCATGTGACCATTGCTACATATACGTTTGTTCAGAACCATCAATTGTTGAATACTCACTTCATGTTTTGTAATTAATTTTAATTTAAAAGTAAAATATACAAAATTTGATTGTCTTTTGGATATATATTTATTATTGCATTCATGGTATAGGGAGGTACCATATCTGCTCTAAAGTTACTGACCACCACATGTTTGTACATATGGAATGCAGTAAGAATAAAACCTAAGAAAAAATGATGATATATTTGAAAAAGTTTGCTGCTCATATGACATTTTCTATTGTTCATCTGGCAGTCCAAGAATATTTGTCCATGGTCAATACATATTAGTGTGTTCCTTTATAAATAGTTTTCCATTTTCAATTTATTATGTTTTAGATGCTATTGGGTTATATTGATCATGTTTGTGCTGATATCATCCGTGGTCCATGGATAAGAAGATATAAAGAAATGATCACACTGACCACTAAAAAAAGCAATAAGGTATTGAATATGGATACGTCTTATATCTAATATTAATTAGTTTTTTCACCTACAGTTTGTGTTGATCTAGTGATATTTTGTACAGTGGAGAAAGAGAATCTATGGTTTCACACACACATTGCATTAGGACAACATCATAGAATGACATTCCTAGGCATGAATTATTGACTGCACAAATTAACATATTTGGCAGTGGCTTAGTTGTCTATTACTGATCGATAGTGGTTGTGTATTTTGTAGTATAAAAACTAGGCACAAACACATGCACTGGTGGAGCTATTTACTTATTTTGGTTCTGATTAAAGATTGGCTCCATGACTTTTTGTGCTTAAGTATTTTTCTTATTCATTATATGTGCGGGTCGGAGATTACCTGATTAATTCTTACGGTACCTTTACCATCAGGCTATAACACCTCATAATGTGGTTTTTGATACATGTTTTCGTAATCCATATAAGCTATTCTGCTTAATTTATATCATACTAAACACAATTATGTAACCAAATATGTCTAAAGATTTTGTTATTAAACGTGCGGTTCAAATTTTATTGTCCTCTAAATGAATTGAAGATAAAACAGGAGAGAAATTTAAGTTTTAGGTTTAAGATGTAGAAGCACAAGCATCAAAATCAATATAAAATTAAAAGCTACTACCTTGAAAAGATGTATCAATGCATCTATAATTTTGTATACTTGAATAGTATTTGAGATATTTAAATCCAAATTCAATTTAAACTCAAAACTTTAATATCTTAATAGTTACTCTTTAGGCATTTTCGTCTTTCCCTTTTCAGATTTCATTCTTTTCTTTATTCGCTAGTCTGGGACAACCCAATCATTAGAGTGGCATTGCATTAACTTGCATATTCACATGAATGCATGCACGTAAATGATACATTAAAGCATAAACGACTTCACTTAACATAGACTAAGATTGCTGCAGCTCAGTATCGTTCAACCGTGCCTAGTGAAAAAGAAAATATAAGGAAACAATATCTAAACATTTGCTAGGTATGTAGCCTATACGCTCTACTAAATTTATTTGAAATTACGGTGCATAATAGCGCATCATTTGATCACGTTCGCTGTATCTTATCGGTAATGGCTACATCTATGTTTCTTCACAAATTACACCATTTACGAATAAATAATTTTTCCTCAGGTAATGTTTTGGTTTAATATTGCAGGAGGGACGATTACTCTAATCAAAAGGGAGGACAGAGTCAGGGTTAGAACACTTTTTGTTAAAGGCTTTAATAGTTCTTAAGACGAGCATTCAGTAATGTTTCTTTTCTCCATTATGGTAACTAATTATTTTGCTGACACGTATATTTAATCTTTTCCCCTCATTGCAGACTGTAGAATCTCACAAAAAGCACATTGGATCATGCAGACATATTACTCGCTGTTCAATTCCTAAAGACTATGAAACAAGCGGTTCAAAAGGGTCAGTACGTTTACATTTACAATTTTGTATAATATCGTAGCAATGTTTTATCTAAAACATTTAAATCTACTTATGAAACCAATGACTGTTGATTTAGTTATAAGGCTCCAAAGAAAACATCGAAAAAATATAACATGCAATATTTCAATCATGACAAGTTGAAAATATCAAGTGCAATTCACATTTAACTAACATACAGCCATACGCATGAGCTATGCATGCATTACACTTGAATTAGGCTAAAAGTAGATTGGAGTTCCTAAACATTGTATACTTGATAATTAGCCGAGTAAACCTAAAATTCATTCATAGTATTAATAATCTTGTGTCAATCGATTAAGGTTGTTTTATTCATTTATTCTGAAACAAAAAGTAGTTTAAAACATATGAAATGGAAGCATCAGAGCAAGAGCTATAACACTTTTCAATCTGATATACATGTATGTGTAGGTAGAAGATTAAAAGTTACTAGAAGGTAGAAGGCGGAGAAAACAACGAAAGAGGTGTTTGAGTTTGCGTTTGTAGGAGGTGTTGCGACTTCGGGTGCGTGGCAGCAACTACTGATAGTACGCTGTTTTTTTTTGAACAGGGAATGATATTTGTGGATGTTAGCAGAAAATTAATGGTGGAATTGGTAGTTTTTACAGTCGCAACAGTTGTTGTGGGCAGAAGGTAGAGGTGAGTTAGAGGGGTTGGTAAGTGCTCGAAGGCAGTGTGTCATAGAGTGTTGTAGCAGTCAGTGGCAGTGAAGACTGGTAGCTGTTGTTGATGGGTAGTGTGTGTGTATCAGTGGTATGTAGGTTGTCATCGGTGTGTTTTGTTGAACAGAAGTGGATGGAGTGGTATGATGTTGTATTATCTGGCATTTTTGGAGTTGAGGTGAATTATGGCAATTGGTTGGTGTGCATTGTGTTGTCGCACAGGCATTGGAAGTTTTGTGAATGTTTGATGGTGAATGTGTGGCTCAGTGTGTTTGATTAAACTATGAGGGTTTCAAATGTATATGGTCAGAGGGGATGGTGATGTCAGGGGTTTGTTCAGGTGGAAATGTGATGTTTGGTAGTGATGGTGTTGTGTTGATAGGGGGATTGATTGAAGTATTTGTAGGAAGAAGTGGAGGGTTGTCTGATGTGTTGATGTTGTGATTGCTTTATAGAACTGAGGACACAGAAGTTTTGTTGATGGTGAGGGATAGGGATTTGGATGTAACAGTGAAGTGATTTGTATGTTTTGAATGTAGCAAGAGGCTCTTGACTTTGACATATTTGTACCCTGAATTCATTTTTCTATTTTCAGCAAATAACAATGTGATGTGTATTGTGTATTGAATAAATTTGATATTGCAGTTAGTTTTATTTCACTTTGTTATATTGATATTTAGTTTTAATTCAATGTTGTCTATGGATACTGCAGTATTATCTATGGATACTGCAGTATTATCTACTGATATTGCAGTATTATCTACTGATATATCTTGTTGCATTGCAAAATGTGCTTAGAAATTATTTTTTTATTTTACATTTTTTACCACAACCGTCAATAGTAGTTGTTAAAGGGTCTTTTAGAACTGTTAATATCAGTTGTAAAAGATCTTTTACAATTGCGATTGACAGTTGTAAAAGACCTTTTTTGCAACTGCCGCTGGCAGTTGTAAAAGACTTTTTTACAGCTGCCGAAGATCGTTGTAAAAAAATATAGATCTATTACAACTCTAGATATCACGACGGTCGGCTGCCCGTTGTAATAGACCTATTACAACTGTTTTTGGCAGTTGCGGAAAGATGTTTTTGTTGTAGCGATTTCTACCTTTTATATATAATTGCGACATAGTTTTTCCTCTACAAATTGCGGCGCAGTTCTACTTTCCCTTAAAAATCCGAGGATACCTTTGGCAAATCACTACCTCTTCTCCGGTGTGCATTTCTTTTATAAAACATTAACCCGCCACTTCAACGCAGTACTAGACAAATTCTGACATATCTGACAACGTCTTTGCACGTGTCTCCATATAATACGTTACAATTTGACTTCTGTTATTTCCAGTGTCCTTTATATTTCATTTTAGCATTTTATTTGGATGTATTCCCTTTTTATCTAACACTTGATTTTTTCTTCCATATAATTTTTATATTATTGGCATCCCCGCAGTTCCCTCTTTACCCCAACGTAGTACCTACTACATATTAACACATTTTCCTCGTACAAAACCTTAATAAATACCTAGAAGATTCATGAACACTTGCTCTATTGTACACTATCCTTTACTCTTATTTAAGGGTATTTTTCCTTTTTTATTTTCTTGGTATACTCCTTCAATAAATCAAAGTAAATAATTGTTGGCATAAGAAATCTCTCAAACTAAAAACCTATTTTTAAAATCATTGCTAGAACATCATATAAAACTTTCATAACATTTCGAAATCATTAAGGTAGGGAAATACAACTAAATATCCCATGTTCACCTACCTTTCCAAAAACCTTTATTAACCAATTTACATCTTAATGAAAATCCATATAAGACTCCATCATATATAATAGTTTATGAGATCTTACCGAAACCATATATTTGAGTACGATAAAAATGGGTTTGGTATTACTAACCTAGACCTTTGGGATATCCTGCTTTAGTCTTCTAAATCTCCCGTTTAGCTTATATTTTTATTATCCTTACTTTATTTGCTCCCTTCAAGCCCCCACCCTTAAAGTTCCTCTCAAGATTTTGTTTCATTTTTAGTAGAATGAAATGAATAAATGGAATCTTATTGTCCCATAATAATTTGGGCTTGAGACCTCTACACTTTTCCATAAAATCATTACCCCTTTCCTTCTTGCTTGACTTTTTTCGACCCTTTAATTAGTTAGTCAAATTAATTCTAAAATTACGGGTTGTTATAGTCTTTCCCTCTTAAAGGAATTTTGCCCCCAAAATTTAATTAAGGCATGATAGCGATTTGCCAACTATCCTTGCTTATGCTAAGCGTGGTCATGAATTACTAATTCATATATAAAACATACTAGTTGCTAGAACTAGTCTAGCATGCAACGAAAGTTGTAAGTGAATGTAAAAAAACTTTCCTTTATCGGATAGATATTAGGCCAATGAAGTATAATTTATTTAGAACATTTCTAAATTTATTCAAATAAATCTCTTATTTTATTTCAATTTATAAATTATATAGTTTTGTTTAATTTATATATCAATAAATGTAAATATACACATATGTATCGTATACATATATGTGTGTATGCATGTGTAACATGATAACCCGTGCAAAGTATAACATGCTTGTGTATAGATACTGGGATTTACATCACAATAGACACGTTTGCTCATCCGTTATGTATTGTATGTTGTCCAAATATATGTATGTATTTAAACTTGTTGCTTATATAAATATTATAAATATATGTATAGAAGTATATGTTAATTTTTTTAAATAATTATATATATATATATATAAATATTCAATATGTATGTATATATATATGAATATATATATATAGCACTATTAATATATAAATGCATGTTATTATAATATGTATCAAAATAACATATACATAATATATTTTATTTTTCAATAGTTATTTTATAAAGTATGTACCAAATATATATGTATATCTATAAAAAATATTTTATAAATTATATATATATATATATATATATATTTGTACATAAACATATTTGTAATAAGTATATATTATTTAACAAAATATATTTTTTCTAGTTCCAAATCGTAAGTATAACACTATAAAATTTTATTACTAATTTTTATTGCTTAAAATATATTTATTAATCGACTTTTTACATGAAACAGATAAAATATTAATAAAAAATGTTTATTAACATTACATTTAAATTTTAAATTTCCTAAAAATCTTGTATGATATTTTGACGTTTGAAATTTTTTCCATAATTTTTCTCGGTAAAAGTCTATTTTTACTAATTAATAGTTTTTCGAATATTAATTATAGTAATTTTTAAAAATAGCAAAATTGGTTTTTTATTTTCATTTTCTATCCGAGTGCTTTTCTAATGACGAAATATTTTTATAAAATTTAAAATGTAATTTTCAAAACATATTTTATTTTATATGGTTTATTTAGATAGTATATTGATTTGAATAATATTAGATAATAATAAATAATTGTAAAAATAGTTTGTAGTTGTCAAAAATTAAAATATACATGCATAGAATGATAGGATTAATTATTAATATCATAGATTGATATTATGATTAAATATGAACTATATACATAATTAAAAATATATATATATATATAATAAATTATTATTGTTGTTGTTATATTTAAAATTTTGGCTCTATATTTCTGAAATATAAAAAAAAATTGTTTTTTAAGTGAACACATACATATAACTAATCTGGATTATGATGACAACAATACATATAGGAATCTCACATAATTAACAATACAACAATTATAATAATATATAGCAAAATATTAATAAAAAATTATATGCTACAATACAATGAATAATATACCTGAGAACCAATGCCTTGTAGCATACCTTATAATGACGAAATCGTTCCTCTTATAAGATTTTCAATATGGTAGACTGTTAATCCTTGAACCGTTGACCTTTGACTATGAGATAGTAACTGATCATGAATTAATTTGAGGCTGATATAACAATGCTCTTAGAGACTAAAGTCGGCTAACAATAGAAGGTGGGAATGGCAGAAAAAAGTTTTTTTCAGTTAGGGGTAGAGTTGTTTAAATAGTGGATGGAAGAGAAGAAATAGTGGATCTCATCTCATACAAGTTCTCTCTTAATCTGAAAGAAAATAGTCACCCATCATCATGGGCTAAGATCCCATTTAAGTCCATAGAAAATATTATTTAATAAAATCTAATTTAATTTCTTATCGGAATCGTATCGATCGATATATTATAACTACTATAAATATATTTGATAATATTTATTACTCGAATGATAATTTAAATTTTACAATTAATATTTCATAAATACTAATTAGTTTAATTAATCTATATCAATTATAAACTAATGAAATCACTTGGTCAAAAGAGAATTCATAATTTCGGTTGCATGACTTGTCAGGCGTAATTTTGATTAGCGATAAACATCGAACTATTCGAATGTTAATGTTCACACACCACTTAGCAGGTGGTGTGACATTTTGGCCAAATTTATCGCATACTTGGTTTCAGTGAAATCTAATTTCACTTTATCAAGCGTTGCCCGGTTGTGACTGTTATACCAATTATCTTCATCAAAACCATATCACTTTGAATTTATGTAATTTAGCAATGTTCAAAATTCCAATATCATTCATATTTAACTCTATGGTCCAAACACAAAGTACCTGGTTCAATGATAACAAGTTTAATTAACCGAACTGCTCTGGCCAGAGATTTGACTTTGAGTTGACTTGAGTTGACCGTGATACTATCCCCATATAACTGAGGAGATGAATCCTCTCTTGAATAGTGCTTCACTTCCAATATTTCCACTCGACCCAACTATAGCCACTCAATGGACGTCGTGCCATGATTTGACTATAATCAAAGTGGAGCTTTCATATTGAAGTTCCATAATATTCTCAAGTCAAGAGAACTGTGTAAATCAGTCACATGGATATTTTCTGTTTGACCTTAGTTATATTAACCAACAAAAAACTATCGAGTGAGTCATTCCATAGTCATCCAATAATTATCCACACGTATCTCCCAGGTGCCCCAACAATCATGATTAATACACTACCTTACATTTGAAGAGCGTTGTTGCGTACTCTAGTCCCAACGGATACATCGATATTCAATCTCGATGCATCTTGACTAGAAACATTTACCATGGTATATTTGTTTTCACCATGATAAATTACTCACGGTTACAACACTTTGTAACTACTATCACTAAACATATAGTTTATGGATTTTCTGTTAAATATACTTTAAATTAAATTAATTAGTTAATATGACCCATTATATCAAGTATACGATAGAAAGAAAACACCTATTATTTCAAACAAGATTGGTTATCAAGTTTGATATATGTAGCAAATTACATAATTGCCCTTAGGGCATACCCCTAACACATTAATCTCCCACTTGGACCTGGGGTCAATTACAGATTCTTTTTCCAATTTTCCAATCGGATTCCTTAAAACCAATTGGGTTAATCTCTCAGTAGATGGGTATTCTACTATGCTTTACTCGTCTACTCTGTTAAATAACTCTCTCCGACGTTGAAAAACTATCTTTATCATGTGGAACAACTCAAAGTATGTCTATTGACTTTCAATGAGCTCTAAGTTCTGTTACGAACTATACCATGATATTTTTATCATATAACAATGTTATGGGATTCTCTACATTTGGAATCATCCTTGGCCCAGTGATAAATTTGAGTATTTATATCTATATACATCATTTTATTGCGGCCTATTCACAGCGACGTACTTGGCCTTTTCATCAAATCGACCATAATCTTTTATTCGAAACATTTCCAATTTAAAGATTTTTGACTTGAATTTATTATTGACATATTATACTCAATACCACTAATGAAAATTTAAGTTCTGACACTCCTTGATATACAGTTTGTTGTTTCTGTAAACAGTTCATTAGTAATTCAAAAATACACGAGAAAACCTCAAACAACCATTTGGTGATATCTTTGGATTTGATATTTGTTTCGTGTATCAAATACATAAACAAATCATGATATCATTAACAACACAACACGCATAATATTTTCTATTGTCAAAACATGAGCAACTCATCTTATATATTCCGTGTTAAACATTTAACAAGGTGTCCTTGCATATCATTTTGGGACATTCCCAATATCTTCTATACTTGTTGAATATGCTAGTATATGATTTTTGTTTGATAATAATAAACATATATATATATATGTGTATATATATATATATTCATTTAAATGTATTTGTTAATGTACTATTTTATTTTCACATAATTAAATAAATATATGCTGAATAAAATAAATAACACAGAATTTAAATTCAAACAAATATTTTATTAAAATTTTGAATAGTACAAATTTGAGATCTCACTATGTATACAAAATTTCAATTACAATACAAATTTGATTATATCACAATTTTCTATTTACATCAGCACCTCACTACATATCTCACATTCACCCGTATTTGATCTTCAACTATATTTCAGATTGAATCCAACATCTAAGCTATCTGCAAAGTAAAAACTAATGTAGTAAAACTGAAAAGAAAATATTTTGCTGTGTAAAATAAAATATGTATTTTTGAAAATATTTCTTTCCTCAGTTAGTTGGGTTTTTCGTCATCATGTATTTTGAATTCATCATGCATGAACAGCTTGTGACATGCACAGTGTGTCACTGTACGTGCTACAAGGCCGTGCACACCCGATATACACTTGATAAAATTACAGGGACAGATGAGCACAAGGTCAAACCCAATCAAAAGCCTGGTTAACCTCTAATGCAATAAAAATAATGTCACGACACGAGCGCAAGGTCAAACACGAGCTTAAAGCTGGATTCAACTCAAGTGAAATATGAAAAACAAATCCAGATTAAAGTGTACAAAAAACTTCAAACTGTAAACAACACGGGTATGAAGTGAAGTACACATGAATGCTATGTTCGAAGACCAGACCCAAGTCAAGCAGGATTCAACTGGAGTACACGTGAATACACAATGAAATGGTACAAACAGAGGTGACATCAATATACAATGTCACCAGCGAAACATATGTACTCAAGGCAACCAGTTCAATATGCAAGTGAAACAACTAAACCTGGAAACCAAACAGAAGACTACAAATACCAACCTGAACATTATATCTACATGTATAATGAAGGCCAGTGATCAAGCAACATAGCAACTAGTTCATATATAGAACAACATTAAAAAGCCACGATTCAAAGAGTAAAGAGCTGCAACCAGTGCAAGTGTAGATTAATGAACATGCTACAACCGAAGACATAATACTATAGAGGCAAGGATTAAATCCAGACTTCAAGATGACACTAAACAATAAATGAATCACATGACAACGGTAAACATGTATGAAATGATCGAGTGACACTACAGCTACAAATCAAGCAAATGGTCGGGTACAAGTTCAAATAGCAAATGCTTCGACCGGACTTATATATAATTGACCAGAACAACCAAGTGAAGACTTCAAGATGAACAAGATGATCAGCCTCGAAGCACATGACTCAATGCAAACATAGTGAAACCCAAAGCTAACACATACATACATGAACAGACATGTATGCAATGCACAACAACTATCAGAGCAAGCTCGATTGAGCAAGTGCACCAGCGCAGTACACTTCAAGCACAATGCATATTGAAGCACATGTCAGTGGAAAATGCAATGCACAAGTGCAGGTCGAGAGGAAATCGAGTGGGGAATTTAAAAAATGGCCAAAATCAAATAATATAAGGAATACAAACTGAACAAGTCAAAGATAAAATTCTCATCTTAAAAATATCATCACAAAATCAAAGTTCTGAAGTTAACATAGTTTCAAATTAGCAAATTCAAAGCCATGATGACCAAGATAACATCGTCAAAGCAAAATTAAACAAGTCGTGACAATCAAGCAACGACGACAAACAATTTAAACTAGTCAGAAACATCTCAAGCATTCAAGCAAAATCGAACGGCAAAACAAACTGTTAGACGAATGAACGTCAAGGGAATTAAACCCCATTTAAACTGTAACATCATCGGTGTACGAAGGCATCGAGTTCAAGCAAGCTAGTCGGTAAAGCAAAAGGCATAAATCATATACCATTAAAATCGAACTTGATCGAGAAGCAGCCAAAGCTAAGCAACGAACAATCGATCAATAGAGCAACGCGAACACATCATTCGATCGATCAACAACATCGGTGGTTTCTAATTTATCAAAATCCCTAATTTTTGAGCAAAGGAAAAGAGGAACGAATGCCATTTTTTCACAAGGAAAGAGATACCAGACCGATGAAATAAAAGGATAAGAGGGACATTTTTTATCACCTAATTTATTTTTGGGCCAGCCTCTCTAAATTACTTTGGGCTTTAATAATTTTAAAATTAGTGTTTTTTTTAAAATTGTCTTTCAATTTGTAATTTTCTTTTAAACATTTGTAAAGTCTAGTCGTATGACTAGAGGACGGACTACAGTGGTGTAGTTCGAGAATTTGCAACTCAGTGGCTGAGTTGTGGCAGGGTTTTGAGCGTAGAGTTAGGTTAGTCGACAACGGATGTCGCGAGTTTACTAGTGTAAGTGTCCGACTACTTGATTTCTAGTAGGAACTTGGAGGTAGCATGTAGGCTGGGTTTTGCCAAAGCTGGGTAAATCTTGTGTTTTATTTCTGCATATATTATTCTGCTATTATCTGTGCTGCTATTATTCTGATATATCCGTGTTGAAATTATTTTATATACTTCAACATAAATTTTTATAATTGATTGTATCACCCTATTCACCCCCCTCTACGGTGAAATCGATCCTACTAGTGGTATTAAAACCAGGTTCAGAAGTCATTTTTTGTTTTAAAAATTTGAATTTTTAAAATGGCTTCTTTCAATAATGCTTTTGCTGAGGGTCAGTCCATAGATAGACCATCAATGTTCAGTGGTGAATACGCTTACTGGAAAAATAGAATGAAAATTTTTCTGAAAACCATTGATGCTTGGAATATAGTTGAGACAGGTTTTAGAGTACCAACTATAGTTGTAGATAATTAGAAAATAGATAAACTGATGGATCAATGGACAGATCTAGAAAATAAACAAAGAATGCTAACGTGAAAGCTATGAATTATATTATTTATTCATTAGATCAAATTGAATTTAATCGTGTCTCACATTATCTAACTGCGCAGAAAATATGGCACACACTCGAAGTGACTCACGAAGGAACATCTCAAGTCAAAGAATCTCGCCTTGCCATGTTGAGTAGCAAATACGAGAATTTCATAATGGCCAAGAAAGAAAATGTTAAAGAGATGTACATACGACTTTTCAATATCGTATACAAATTAAAAGCTCTCAAAAAATCATACAAAGAATTGGAAATAGTCCAAAAAATCCTCAAAGTCCATCCATGAAATTTTGAAACCAATGCCACTTCCATTCAAGAATCAAAAGATTTGAAACAAATCAAAGTTGAAGAGCTCATCGGAAATCTCACCACTTATGAGTTGTAAATCAAATTCAAGGAAGAGCATGAAGGAGGTGATACTTGAAAGAAATCAATATCTCTCAAAGGAATAACCGAAAGTGCGGATGACGATGATGATCATGGTGTAGCAGAACTGGCCCTGTTAATGAAGAAATTCAAAACGTGGAATCACGGTTATGGAAATCTAGCTCTAAATCAAAAATTGAAAAGCATAATAGTCAGAGCACTAGACAACTCAGAAGAGCAGGAAATCATTTGATACAAGTGCAATAAATCTGGTCACATCAAGCCCAATTGCCTACAAAATCGATTCAGCCAAGAAAAGAAATCGAAAAGGAGAAGTTTTGCAGCCATTTGGGATGAAATGGATGACGATGATAAAGCACTGACAGTGAGAGCGAAAAAGCAGATATGCGCCTTCGAGGTGATATAACTGACATTGATGACGACGAGCTAAGAGAGGTATCAAAACTTACTCATTTAGCATTATTTTTATATCTTCACGAAGTAAATGGCTATTTCGAAAGATTTAGGGAGAAATACGCTAAGATTGAATCACAAAGAGATACTTTGATAGATTTAAATAAACAACTTGATCACTTGGTTAAAAATTATCAAAGCAAGAGCCCTAAGTGTAATAAGTGTCCAACATTTGAAGAAGAGATTGAAAAATCATAAATTAAAATTAAATCACTTGAAAATGAAATTCTGATTTTAAATGAAAGTAAAAATACGAGGAGAGAGAATTCTATTAAAAAGTGCACCCAATTATTAAATGAAAATGAATCTTTCAAAACAAAAATCCTACAACTGTCTACGACTTTAGGAAAATTTTCAAAAAGTGAAAGATCATTAAATGCGCTATTAGAGAAACAAACTACTAATAAGGTTAGACAAGGACATGGGTATAATCAATCAGAATGTGATAGAAATGAAATTAATCAAGTCAATTCAAAGTGCACAATATGTGAAAAAACTGGACACAATCATAATATTTGTTGGTAGAGATCCAAACATGTAAAAACCATTCCAATTTGGGTTCCAAAAGGCACTAATATAAAATCCCTTAAAGTTAAACAAATCTGGGTGTCAAAAGGAATAAACATAAATTGTTTTGGGTTAACTCAAACATATTTTTCAAAATCATTTGCCACTAACAATCATGGATCTATAAAACAAATAGGTCACAAAAATATTCTCTCGTGTAGGTATGGTGTCAGGTTAAGGAACAACAGCAGTGTTATCTGGATTCTGGTTGTTCCAGACACACAACAGGCGACAATTCAAAGTTCCTTAGCCTAGTATAAAGGTGGCAGAATCACAATGGGCAACAACAAAAAATTATCGACAAAGGTGAAATAGGTAAAGATATCTTGAACGATATATGTGATAATCTACACCATAATCTGAATTAAATAAGCCAGTTATGTGATAAAATAATGAATGTTGATTTTGATTTTGACTTTTTTCAAATTCATTGGCCAATTACATTTTCATGCCGAAAACACTATAAGTTCATCTAGAGTCTTTGGACTAGTTCGTATAGATTTGTTTGAATTAATGATGTTGTTTTATTGATTGCTGATTACTCATGATAGAAGTGGGTATATTTATTTTCTAGATATGATACTATGTTCACTATCTGTTTATTCGCATGGCTTCAATTTAATTTCATTTAAAAGCCGTTAAAAATGATCTTAAGAAATTTGTTGCAACTTCACGATCTGGTCTATAACATTCAACTAATGATAATCTTGAGTCTAAGAGAAATTCAAAAGCAGATTACATTAGTAATCTATTTGATGGAAAAATTACTAGTGAAACGTGATTTATGTTGAGATATTCAGTAGCTGCATCATTTTTCAAAGAAAATATCTGCATATTTTTCATTTCAAATAATTTTCAAATAGAAGAAAATTTTCTTATAAAACCCCTTCTAGAAAATCAATTTTGTTGACCTTGTTTCAGATTAGTCATTTCTACAAAATTTGATAATTATTTTTTGGATTTGATCTTAGATGACTACATTAACTAATCTGACTCTCTACTGATTATCAAAAAGATAAATAGTGATTGAAAAAGTGATGGGTGTTGATATTGATCATATATTATAACTTGAGACAGTATACATAGTAAATTTCTTTAGAAATTTAAACAAGAGTTATAAAAAACAATTTGTTGGTAAAAACTCCATGACCACTTCTATTTCTATCATATTTCTATTTACCATCACTCATCAAAATCATATATAGTATGCCAATATGTGGTATTTTAAATGGGAAATCATTAGTTTTTCATTTTGTTACATTTTTAGCAATAAAAATATCCAAAGTATTCACTCTCATTTAAAAGTCCCCACGGTTATGCATGGGCCGATTACTTGAAATTTTTGATTATGTGCTTCCATGCTCATTTAAAAGCCCTCACGGTTATGCATGTATGGAACGCATATCAAAATTGATTGATTAAATAGATAGGTTGGTTCTAATCCCATTTAAAAGTCCTCAGGTTATGCTGGTTAGAAGATACTTGAATTTATTTATTTTCCTTTAAATTTTTTTTGGAATACTACTAATCTCGTGGAAAGTCCTAACGGTTATGCATGGTTAGTAGATATTCAAAAACCTAATATAAATATACCACAAATAGACAATGCTATATGGATTTGCATCATCTCTATCATTCAAAAGTGGAATATGTGCCTAATAGAATATTTATGATTTTTATTTGATATTTAATTGAAATTTAACATTTATACCCGATTGAGTATTAATGTTGCATTAATATCTATCACTTTATCTCTATTTTTATAACACTATTACTCTTTTGCTGATAACAAAAGGCGGAGAGAAAAGTTAAGATTTTAGCAAATAAAGGTTAAGTATTTTATTTCGTATTTTATATTTGGATCTAGGTTCATTTGCATATTTTTATTTATTTTCATGCATATATGAAGGAGGAGCTTTGTTGTAGAAAGGGAGGATTCAAATAGGGGGAGAAAATTAAATGATCAAATACATTTAATAAATTCTAAAACTTAAATATATGTTTGTTATCATCAAAAAGGGGAGAATGTTGAATAAGCTAGTATATGATTTTTGTTTGATGATAACAAACATATATATATATATTCATTTAAACGTATTTGTTAATGCACTATTTTATTTTCACATAATTAAATAAATATACGCTGAATAAAATAAATAGCATAGAATTTGAATTCAAACAAATATTTTATTCAAGAAAATATTTTATTACAATTTTGAATAGTACAAATTTGATCTCTCACTATATATACACAATTTCAATTACAATACAAATTCGATTATATCACAATTTCAACTTACATCAGCACCTCACTACAAATCACTCGTTCACCCGTATTTGATCTTCTACAGTATTCCAGATCGAATGCAGCATCTGAGCTATCTGCGAAGTAAACACTAACGCACCAAAATTGAAAAGAAAATATTTTGCAGTGTAAAATAAAATGTGTATTTTTGAAAATATTATTTGCCTCAGTTACTTGGCTTGTTCGTCATCATTTATTTTGACTTCATCATACACGAACTGCAATGAGCCGAAATTTTCGATGATTCAAATTAGTTGGTTTAGTGAGGTTTTGGTAAATAAATTAAGACGAAACAAATATTTGTAATTTAATAATGAAATGAATGCTAAAATGAAATGCAACCATGGAAATTAAAGCTAAGTATTAACAATTGAAATGAAATTTCGATTAATTGAAGTAATGTAAATTGTTATATTAGGCTAAACATTGAATATAAGAAAACAAAAGTAAATAGTGAATTAATTAATAAATTAATAATAATAAATGGTAATTATAATATTGTTTGGAAACGATAACTTATAAAAGTATGATTAAGAGTTAGTGGCAACAATTATTATAAGTTACCAATATATTTTAATCCATTAAATTGAATTGGAATCAATTGCAATAAATCTAAATAAATTATTACGTTAATGTTAATTGAGGTAATATTTGAAAATAATGTTCATACTATCCATAATAGGACAATTTGTTGAATTTAAAAGAATGGAAATGAAGACTTATCAATTTAATGGGATTTGAACTATAATAATTGGATTTATTGCAATTAAATGAAATTAAATATCTAAATATTACGTTAATTGAAATTAAGATGGATTGTGAGAATATCAATGTAATAGTTTGGATCCAATGTTAAATTCATCTATTTGACAAAAATGAATTGAATAATAGAATGAAAAGTAGTTAAATGGAATTATTGAAAATTAAATTTACAATTTCTGAATTTAATGAAATTGAGGTTAACACTGAAATTGTTAAATTAATCAACTCTAAATTGGCATCTAAATTTGGTTTAACTAGTGTGAATTATTTAGTAATATAAAAAGGATAAGAATTGTCAATTTTAGAATCGAAATTGAAAATATGATTTAATTGATCAATTATTAATTTAATTAATAGGAAAATAGCCATTTCGGCCACTGACTCGGATTTCGACGAAACCGGTTTCATCGGATCCGTAACGGTGAACTATTGTAGGATTTCAAGTTCCGTAGCGATCAGACTTGCTGTTTGATCGTACAGACTCGAAACGCCTTGAAATTAATTTAATTGAAATCAATTAAAATTGATTTGAAATAACTTGATTTCAGGATAACTTCTTCATACGATGGAATTTGGACTTGAAACCTATTCCATTGCATTTAAAATATCTAAAAACATCTATTTTGATATATGGGTTGACCCAATTTCGTTTCGGAGTCAGAACGGGCTTTTCGGGCCATTTACCGTTCAACGGTCCAAACCAATCGTGTCCATTCATCTCTATTTATGACCTACCTATATATACCTCATTATAAATCCTAATAGCTTTTCTATTTCTCATTTCTATGCATACAAAACTTCTGTTGCTCCTCTTTCTCAATGGCAGACAAACCCTATATTTTACAGTCCAATTTCAATATCAAATTCCACTTGAAAAATTCAAACTCCTCAAATAATATCAAACTATATATCGATTTGAAGCTCTCGACGAGTGCAAATTAATTATGTTGTTCGTTTTTCAATTTGGATTTCTATTTTGCCAAAATTGCTCAAAACCGCCATGGTCGTTCATTGTGCCTTGATCAAGGTGGCCGGATCGTCAATTGACCATACCATTGCGAAGAGAAGGTTGAACGCAGTGCATTTGGGGGTTAGTTCGACGAATTAACGGTTGGATTTACCGTGAAAGTTCGACCTAGGGTTTAAGAGCAGTGGTGGCCGCAACCTTTTTGGTCTAGAACGTCGGTCGGTGGGAGTTCGTGGGGCTGAAGCAACGTCACACGTGGAGGTGGCTCCTGGGTGGACGCGATCTTGGCTTTGGTAGCGGAAGTAGCGACGGCCGGTTGTTCGATTTGTTCGTGCTCCAGGTATGGGTTCTGCTCGCATAAGGAGATGAATAGCAGGGATGAGGTGGCTAATTCTGAGTGGACGTGAAGACGTGGGTAGTTAGTTGTTTATTTTATTTTATTTATTTTCTAAATTTTATCGGTTAACTTCTTATATCGATAACTTTTGCATACGAGATCATTTTTGCACGCGGTTTCTTGAATTGGGATCGTATTGAAATTCCGGACAGTTCGGCATTGATTTGGATGAATTCTGAGGCTGTTCAAATTTTGGGTTTAAATTGGATTTAAATTCAATTTAAATTCAAAAGGTGAGTGATTTAACTCACTCACAACTTCTAAAATTTCCTATGTGTGTTAAATTAATTTCTGATGTGATTAGAAATTTATTTATGACTGTTTGGCATATTTTTATGATCATTCCAGTTAAATTGAATTTATTGAATTAAATTGTTATTTAATTTATTATTGCATATAAACTGTTATTTAATTTATCATTGAATATAAACTGCCATTAAATACTGTTTTTTATTATCTGTTCTATATTGATGTTTTTGTTTGAATTGGATGATGATTGTGATAAATGGGTGATGGTTGATATTAGATGGACGGATGTTGTATTTTATATTGTTATAAACTGCAAGTTGTTATGCTTTTTTATTTCATTCGAGATTGCGGTCTGAAATGATATATAACCGTATTTTTATTTTAAATTATGGATTGAAATGATAAATATCCGTATCACTTGACCACAGGGTAGAAAATTATATACAGACACCGTGGTCTATATATAAATATATTTTGAAATGATTTCTGTGGTTTTGGAAAGAAATATACGGTTTAATAAATATTGGTTTTTGATATTAACTAAATATTATTTTTATATATAGTTAAATTCTTTAATTTAAGCTATGTATAAATTTGTTTAATAAAAATAAATTTTATAATAGAGTTTGATTTTATTTAAAATATAATAGGGTTAAGTAATTATTTAAATTATATTTTAATGTAGAATTTATAATGATTTCAATAAATTAAGGTTGAAAGATAAATTGGAAATTGATTTGAAATTGTATTTAATTGAGAATTTTATTTAATAAAAATCAATTTGGGACTCATTGAATTTGAGATTTTGAAGAAAATGTTTTTTTGCTTGATTTTTGTCTACGGTTATATAAATGAATATATCAAGTTTGAATAAAGTGAGGAAAATATTCAGTTATTTGATATTGGGGTTTACTTGAATAGTATCGAAATTATTAAGTAAATATTTTAAAACTATATAATAGTAAACTGAATTTGATATATATAGAGTTAACAAATTTAGTTTTGAAATATTGAATATTGAAAGCTTTGAAATCTAGTGAAATAATTTATTTGGTGGTTCGAATCTATATTTGAAATCGAGATAAATTGAAATGGTTTATTTAAAAATGAAAGTGAGTTGAAAGTTATGAATTGAGATTTAATTTAAAGTGAATAAAATTGTGAAGTCGAGGAAATAATTTTACTTTATAAAGCAATTTTAAATTTAAACTATTTTATTTCATATACTATTTGAATATCCAAACCGTTTAAGTGGCGAAAGTTATGTTTCAAAGTTATGAGTTTCAAGGTATTATAATTTGAAAGTGTTATATTCAAGTGCTTTAATTTCGAAATGTTGTAACTTTGAAAGTGCTTTGATTTCAAAAAAGGGATATATTTGAAATAAAAATGACATTATATTAATTTTTGGGTTTTTATAGAATGATATCACATTGGTTTGGTTTTTGAAATGGAAAGGATATCGTATCCATAGGGGTTTAGAAATGGATATTATATGGTTTTGAAGTATAAATTATTTTGAAATGACCGCAGTGTTATAACAACGTTGGTTGTTAAAGAGACCGGGATCGGAAGTTGTCATACTCTCTGCCAACTCCAAAAACCACTTTTGCAACCATGTACGCGGTGGAGATTCCAGAATGAAGTAGGAAGGCGGCGGCATTTCCTTTGAGATATATAGGTGGACCCGACTCCCGTGAGTTGGCATAAGGTGGCTAAAACAGGAGCGATTGATGGGCTAAGAAGGTAGCACCTTTTATCGGCCACACTCCTGCGATACCATTCTATTACCTTGTGATTGATAGAGGCCCTTTTGATTTTGGGGGTATGGCTCGAGGTGGGCGGTAGTAGCTGCTACGCGTTACCACCGGTCCGGAAGCGTAATTGGTATATCTACCCTGGCATTGCCTAGTTGTGTCGTGTCACCTACCCTATCGCGCCTTGTACGAGTTTGGATTTCTCCCGTAGCCCGTGAAGTACCCTCTAGTAGCCTTCCGATCAAGAGGTATTATGGTACTGGATGGACTACTGGGACTATTACGTGTTAAGGGGAATATTGGGTCACTCCTTAACGCTATTTAAAAGTAAGTTTATTTTACTATAGACATTATTATAATAGCGAAATATTACTACATAGTAAATAGTTTAATGGATCCTTAGGAGATGTGTATCCTGAGCATCTCTTAAGTTACTGCACTCACATTAGACACTGGATAGGAGATGTCAAATCCATTTACAGTTGATTTAACTTACATAAGATCTTTTAGTTCTGACTCGAGTGTTTTGTCTTTTCAATTCGCTCGGGTCAGTCTGAGCATTACAGGATTTGGAGACTTTATTTTGGAGGACGAAGATATTATTACTATTATCTATTATATTATTCACTGCATCATGTACTCCGCTGCATTTTATTATTCTCTGGTATATGTAACTCTGATATGTATTGTATAAGTATAATCAAATGTTTTGTAAACAGCTTTATGAACTGTTTATTTGATTATTATATTTTATCGTTCCGCTGTAAGATTCTATTTTTTTTTCTTTCTCTGCTTTTTCTTATTTACCCCATAACAATCCGCCCTTCTGTATGGTTTAAGTCTGACATGTGTGGTTAATCTTCGATTTAAAGCACACAAAAAGGCGGGATGTTACACGAACAGCTTTTAACATGCACAGTGTATCGCTGTACATGCCAAAGGCCGTACACACCCGATATACACTTTTTAAAATTATAGGGATATGTGAGCACAAGGTCAAACCCAATCAAAAGCCAGGTTCAACTCAAGTGCAATAAAAATAATGTCACGATACGAGCACAAGGTCAAACCCGAGCTTTAAGCTTGATTCAACTCAGGTGCAATGTGAAAAACAAATCCAGATGAAAGTGTACACAAAACTTCAAACTGTAAACAACACAGTTATAAAGTGATGTGAACATGAATGCTATGTTCAAAGACCAGACCCTAGTCAAGCAGGATTCAACTCGAGTACACATGAAGACACAATGAACCAATACAAACAGAGGTGACATCAATATACCACTTCATTAGTGAAACAAACATCATATATACATATGTACTCGAGGCAACCAGTTCAATATGCAAGTGAAGCAACTAAACCTGGCAACCAAACAAAAGACTGCAAATACCAACATTAACATTATATATACATGTGTAGTGAAGGCCAGCGATCAAGCAACATAGCAACTAGTTTATACATATGACAACATTACAAAGCCAAAGTTCAAACAGTAAAGAGCTGCAACCAGTGGAAGTGCGGACAAATGAATGCGCTACAACCGAACACACAATACTACAGAGGCAAGAATTAAATATAGACTTAAAGATGACACCAAACAGTAAATGAATCACATGACAACAGTAAACATGTAAGAAATGATCAAGTGACACTGCAGCTACAAATCAACCAAATGGTCGAGTACAAGTTCAAACAGCAAATGCTTCGACCAAACATATATATGGTTGGCCAGAACAACCAGGTGAAGACTTTAAGAGGAACAAGATGATCTACCTTGAAGCACATGACTCAATGCAAACATAGTGAAACCCAAAGCTAACACATACATATATGAACACACATGTATGCAATGAATAGCAACTATCAGAGCAAGCTCGAATGAGCAAGTGCACCAGGGTAGTACATTTCAAGCACAATGCATATTGAAGCACACGTCAATGGAAAATGCAATGCATAAGGACAGGCCGAGGCAAAATCAAGTAAGGAATTTCAAAAATGACCAAAGTCAAATAATATAAGGAATACGAACCGAACAAGTCAAAGATAAAATTCTCATCTCAAAAATATCATCACAAAATCATAGTGTCGAAGTTAACAAAGTTTCAAATCAGCAAATTCAAAGCCGTGATGACTAAGAAAGCATTGTCAAAGCAAAATCAAACAAGCCGTGATAATCAAGTTAAGAAGATATATAATTTGAACAAGTCAGAAACATCTCAAGCATTCAAGCAAAATCGAACGGCAAAACAAACTATTAGACGAACAAAAATCAAGGGAATTAAACCCTGTTTAAACCGTAACATCATCGACATACGAAGGCATAGAGTTCAAGCAAGCTAGTCAGTAAAGCAAAAGGCATAAATCACTTACCATTAAAATCAAACTAGATCAAGAAGCAGCCTAAGGTAAGCAACAAACAATCGATCAACAGAGCAACGCGAAAACATCATTTGATTGATCAACAATGTCGGCGGCTTCTAATTTATCAAAGGCCCTAATTTTCAAGCAAAGGAAAAGAGGAACGACTGCCATCTTTTCACAAAGAAAGAGATACCAGGCCAAAGAAATAAAAGGAGAAGAGGGATATTTTTTATCACCTAATTTATTTTTGGGCCATCCACTCTAAATTACTTTGGGCTTTAATAATTTTAAAATAAGGGTTTTAGTTTTTTAAATTGTTTTTTAATTTGTAATTTTCTTTTAAACATTTGTAAAGTCTAGCCGTGTGACTAGGGGACGAACTACAGTGGTGTAGTTCGAGAATTTGTACTCAGTGGCTGAGTTGTGACAGGGTTTTGAGCATAGAGTTAGGTTAGTCGATAAGGATGTCGGGAGTTTACTTGTATAAGCGTCCAACTACTTAATTTCTAGTAGAAACCTTGGAGGTAGCACGTAGGCAGGGTTTAGCCGAAGCTGGATAAATCAGTGTGATATATTTTTGTATTTATTATTGTGCTATTATCCGCGCTGCTATTATTCTGCTATATCTGTGTTGAAATTATTTTATATACTTCCGCAATAAATTTTTATAATTGATAGTATCACCTTATTCACCCCCCTCTAAAGTGAAATTGATCCTACAATAATGACTATAAAGGACATCATTTACAAATCCAACTTTGAGTATTAGAACAACTAAAATCGATTTTAACAGAAGTATAACGTTAAAAATCAATAGTATGCTGTTTACTTATGAATATCTATGTACCTATTAAGTTTCTTTCTTATGGTCACATGTTTCCTCTGCATTTTGATTGGTAATCAAACATTTTGTTATTCCTATCAAAACGATTGTTCAGTTTTGATGCTCACCGATCGACACTTTCGTATCTATTCTTGGATCGTATCTATAAACTTACAAACTCTATATCACTCCTACTGACTTCGAGTCACTTCAATTATTATGTTTAAACGGTTTAATCTACATCATTATTTAGAAATTTCTGTTTCAACGCGTACATACCAAAACGTAAAGTCATATTATGCGATAATTTCATGAGTAAAAATCTAAACCTACTTGAGCACAGTGAATGGTGAATCTGTTACATTAATTTCAACAATTGAAATTTATGATGTTATTCTTATCAATATGGATCAATATATTCCAACTACATTTGTCTTTCTCTTAAAGACACGTTTACAACCGAAAAAATAACATCCTCATCAAAATCATATTTTGATAATGTACTTGGAATCTATTTCGGACTTGTGCATTATACCATATAATAGAATCAATACTCTTAATGGTTTAATTAAACAACCGAGGAGTATTCATTCTTAATATTGATAAGAAATTCATAGTTTCTCTTTAATGTACAAGAATACATATTAGACACTCTAATGTATTTGTGTTCATTTAGGTTCGATTAATTTCATTTCATCCTTTGTAATCTGTTTTATCATTGGATCATATCCAAATCCATTTTACACCAATAATTTCTTAAAAAAATCATTTCGCTACGAAGTTGGTATTTCTTGAAACAACAATTATTTCTCAATTTAGCGGAAGGGGCATTCATATACATTTTATGAATTACCTTATACAAAACTAATTTTGCATTATTTTACAATATGTTTGTGTATTCAACATAAATTAGTCATCTAATGACTATCGTTCCCAAAATTCTCTTTGGAAGATTCATACAAGATCCCTTATGTATAATTATTACATGCAGTCTTTCGAATCGCACAACCAGCCAACTCCTTAGCCTAGAATATGTAGGGGTTTCTTATAAACCCTTATTTTGTATGGTTCTATAAACTATTCTTTGGATGATATTAATTTTGACCTTCTATATTACTCTTAAGTACACAGCTTATATGAAGAGTTTAACTCAACTTCACTCATTTTTAATCATGATTTGTCTAATAGCGTTCGATTACCCCTTATCAATACATTGTTATGTATTATATGGAGGAGCGATTTTTAAGACTGAATTTTTATGTATATTAGGTACACTCGGAACTCTTTCCAATATACTCACTCTTTAGATAAAATCGAATCATTTCTAGCACATGTTATTTTATTTACTTCCATTTTTATCATAGACTTATACTTGTGTATCAAATACACATATCCACATCTGTAATAACTCACCGGTGAGTATGACGAAGTATATGGAATTGTTTTGGTATTAATAGGCTTATGATTGCATATATCAATATGTATCAATATGAAGAGTCCTTCAACTCTTATTGCATTCCCACTAAATAAGTGCATAGCCCTTAATTGTTTGAGATATAATTAATATGAAAGCGACCAAATTACGATCGTGTTTAGTAGTTGTAGAATCAAGTGCTTGCATGGGTGTTGAAACGTTAACATGTAGTAACCATTTATTAGCAAGTATATGTTTTGTTTCTGTTTTTCAATCTTCAATTCAGTTCATTTGTATATTTAATTGAGAAACGTATTATCAATCATATTAAATGACAAATTTATCAATGTA
The DNA here is from genome assembly GCA_030765085.1 of Allium cepa. Classification (NCBI taxonomy): domain Eukaryota; kingdom Viridiplantae; phylum Streptophyta; class Magnoliopsida; order Asparagales; family Amaryllidaceae; genus Allium; species Allium cepa. Next base: position 679,671,757 of record CM060942.1, read on the forward strand.
GATTATTAAAATATTATATAGCATATGGTCTTACAATATTAGAATGGTTAAATGTTATCAGTTCATTTTTCCAATAAGGCTCTACTAGTATTTTATGTTTCGCCAAACTCTAAGTTAAACATAGAAGTCTTTCGACTTCAATAGTGGATGTTAGGACTCATATGCCTTGAGATTTTGAGCTTCAGAAAAGCTCGCCAAATCATAGGTCCTCATACGGTAAATGACTCCTTATCGTTTTGTCACATACAACTCCTAACTTGTGGTTCCTTGTTCTAATCTCGCCTTTACCTTGAGGAAAGCTCAACAAGTAAAGTGGGGTTGTTCACTCCGACCTTTCATTTTGCGATGGCCTAATTATAATACACATACCTTAAGGAAAGCTTAACAAATATGTGCAGTTATCTTACCTCGTCTATTCAATATATTAATAGCACTACACATAACATTCCTAACTTGAGGAAGGCTCAACAACTAAAGAGTATGTAAGTAATCTATTAATATATAAATGATAGAGGAAAACTTTATATTAAAGATTCATAATATTTAATATATCATATCGAGTGATATCAACTTATGGAACATTGTATTTTTTATGAATTACGCTCGTGATTCAAGAGTCAGACACATCAAAAATCACGGTATGCGTACATTTACGTATGTATTTATTCCTTAAGTCTATTTTGGTTTCTTTAATGTTCCACCTTTAGTATATATTCATATTATATTAGTTTTACTATTATATAACTTTTATATTTCATATTACTTATATAATAGTATTATGTATAATCTTATATCAATTAAAACTTATTTAATTACTTTAAATTAATTAACATTTTAATTAATTCATATTATCATAATATAACATTTATATTGAATTTATTATATACTATAACCATTATAGTATAACACATATATCATATATATGTGTATATTATTTAATTAATTAACCTTTTAATTAATATATTTAATCAAACAATTTTAGTTAAATTGTACTAATTTCGAAAAATCATATTATATACATGCATGTATACTTATTATATCTTAATCATTTTAAAGTACCATAACATATATCAAAATATATAATACATTTATATGTTATTCATTAATTAACTCGTTTAGTTAATTTTATTAACCATATCAATAAATTTAAATTTGAAAACTAATTTATTTTATTTTTTAAATATTTTGGAAATTTTAATTATATTATAACTTTTCTCATATAATTATATCTCATTTTAAATTTAACTATTAAACTTAAAATCTTATGTTTTAATTTTCAAACAATTTTAAAAAATTAGCCCAAGACCCAATTCAAATTTGGGTCTTTTCTATCAAGGACAACCTTTCGGTTGTGAGCTTAATAGTTACCCCTAACATGACTAATTCAGACCTCATATGCTATTGGGCTCTAATACCAATGTTGGAATTGGGTTAGCCCACAGCAAAAGTTATGGGTGAATTTCAAAAAAGTTCCCTTATTGGATCTATATTGGGCTACGAAGTCTAATTTATTTATAACATTTCTAAATTTTATTTAAATAAAATCTCTTTTTTATTTAAATTTATAAATCACACAGTTTTGTTTAATTTATATATTAATACATATAAATATACACATATATAAAGTATACATATATGTATTTGTGTGCTATGCAACATGATAGTCTGTGAAAGGCATAACATGCAGTGTATAAATGTTTGGATTTACATAGCAACAGACACGTTAGCTCATTTGATATGTGTTGTATGTTGTCCAAATATGCGTATGTATTTAAATTTATTACTTATATAAATATTATATACATAAGTATATGTTAATTTTATTTAAATATTTTATATATATATGAAATGTGTGTGTGTATGTCTACATACATATATATATTATTTATTTATTTGTCTATATGAATATATAAAACACACACACACACATATTATTAAAATAATACAAATACATGCGTAATATATAATTTTTATCTAATAATTTTTTATAAGTTATGAATCAACTATATATGTATATGTATAACGACAAAATATTTTTTTTATTTTTTTAAACTATATGTGATGACCCAAAATTTTGGATATTTGAAATTGAAATATTTAATTGATTTTAAATATTTAAGAGTTAGTTTCCAGCTTGAATTTCAAATGTCACTATTTATTGAGTGATTTAATTTTCAAATAAATAATTGGAAATTGGGTAAATTGTTGAATCTGAAAATTTAAGCTTGTTAAAAATAATTCAAAGGCTTGTAAAATTTATATTGATAGTACCGAAGATAGTAAAAGTGTTAAATTTGAATTTAAAAGCGTTTTTCTCAATTTTAAAATATATCGTTTAAATTGACATTTAAAAACAGCCTTCCGAGGCACGGTCTTGGATTTCGACGAAACCAGTTCCATTGGATCCGTAATAATGTATTATTATCGGATTTCAAATTTCGTAGCATTCAAAGTTGTCGTGTGATCGTATGATATATAAACGTGCTGAAATTTTATATCGAAAATTCAATATAATAACTAGGTCAAAAAAGCTATCCTCTCCATACGATCGAAGTAGGATTCGAGACCCTTTTCAGTGCATTCAGAATAAGGGTATAATATTGTAAACGCTTGGCGGGATGCTCCGATAGGATGTCAAGATTTTTAGCTGCGATTTCAGGATGGTTTATATTTAAAATTTAAATATAAAATATATTATTCAACCTGTCAAAAACTATTCACATCAAAACTTTTTCACCTCATTTCAGGAATAATGTTCACCTATTCAAATCACGTCACCTTTATTTCAATCGCACTCCCTTCCATCCGAGATTTTCGCTACTCTTCATTCACGTGTATCCTCCCTCTCTTATCTATAAGTTAGTTCAAAGAAATATAGGCGAATGTTTTCTCCTATCTTCGTTTTCCTCTCAAAATTAAAATTGGATTTCTTTGTCATTTCTTCGATAAAAAAAGGCTGAACGAAATCAGTTACAAAAGAAAATCGATCGCGCTTAAATTTTCTTTCCTCATCGCGCTCAAATACGGTGAGCGAATCGAATGATCTTCGACCGAGAGAAATTGTTGAAGCCGTGTTCGAATCAGTGGAGATGGTGGGTCAGATTTCGTAAGGCTATAGACCGAGGCGCGTGATCGTTCAAGTGAGAGAGAGGTGGGTTTTCTCGAAGCTAGGATCAAGGATGCGGTTCGCTCTAAGGGTTCGGCGCTCGAACCTGAAGTTGAAGGCAAGTCGACATTCGGAAGCCAAAGTCAGTGCAAGCATGCCAATCGAGCTGCAAGCATGTGAGATCGAAGTGGTGTTCAGATCTTGATTTCATAGAGATGGGTCAATTGCCGGGGCGTAGGAAGGGGAAAGAGGCTCGGTTTCGATTCGTGTGATGGGAGATGTTCAATGCGTGCTCTGTCGTGGCAGTTTTGGGTTGCGCATTGAGGTATACTATAAATTATTTTCTTTAATTTATAGATTTACACATGCTTGTTTAATATACTGAGATAAACATGATATATATATATATATATATATATATAAAGATTTGGGTAAATATAGGAATTTTAAAAAAATGTTATATAGAGTTTATAAAAAGTAGATTTTTGAAGTGTACATAGATTACTTCAATAATAATAATAATAAAATAGAATGAATATACATATATACCTATTTTTATTCACTAGTTTAATTTTAAAATAATGGAGAATAATTTGTTTAATTAATTAATTTAATTATTTTAGTTACTAAAGATTTCAAAGGAAAATTAGGTTAAATCAAATTAAAAATTAAAAATTAAATAATTAAATGGTGATTAATTGTTTGATAAATTCAAATAGTAATAAATCGTGAATTGTTTATATAAGGTCAAAATCGTGAAGGAAACATGTCGAGATGGAAATGGGTTGCAAACAAAACAAAGGTGAGTTAATCTTACTCATTTGGATTACCATTTAAATTTAAATAGTTAAATTTAAATTATTGGTTGAATGATTGAATTGACTGGATGTGATATTATATATAATAGAGTGTGTGTGTGTGTGTGTGTATTGGAGTGATTGATTCCCGCATTATAGCGGATGAGACCCTATGCGCCCTGCATAATAGCGGATGACCCTTTATACCACGATACCCCTCGAAGTGGGATTGGTAATTTTATATTGTTCTAACTTCTGTGGATGCAGGGAAACAAGTTGGAGGGATCCAACTGGATTCCTCAAAATATTGGAATTTGTTTTCATATTCGGTGATACGTTTATTTGATAATCCGTGACAGATTATATTGATTATATTGGGAATTGAAAATATTGAACGCTATGGTGTGACTGAATATATTTTGGTATATTGAGATATCAAAATATCAAGATTGGATTTTAAAGGAAAATAAAAGAGGGAATTCTAAGTAAAATAAATATAGTGAAATTGGATAGATTAAAAGAATGAATTTGGGAAAGGATAAAGAGTTTGATTTAAAAACCTATCAAATAAATTCCGAGCATGGGGAAAGAGGTTTTTGAATAAATGGGAATAAATGAATTTTGAAAACTTTAGTGATATTGTTAAAGAAATAAAGGATTTATTTTAAAATTCAGGGTTTAAATGGTTTGGGATAATTTAAACGAGGAAATTTTGAAATGAAGTGTGGATTGATAATATCAGGTTTAAATAAGGTTTTAAATTGTAATAAAAGGATGAATTTGAAATTAATTGTTTTGGAATAGATTTGGGTCAGTAAAGGAATTTATTTTAAAATGCAGTAAACTTGAAAATCGATTTGGAAAATGATTAAGTGTTTTGAAAACTGTGATTTAAAGGAAAATGAGGGTATGGAAATTATAGACTAGGTTTATAAACAAAGTGAAATATTTATCACTGGATAAATTTGAAAGTATAAATTCACGACAGGAATTTATAAAGAGATGGCAATTTGTTTAAAAAATAAAAAGGTGGTTTTATTTTTAAAAGCGTGGATAAGAAAATTTACGGAATTGGAACGTAAATTAAATCGAAATAAATCGAGCAGGATTTATAAATGATTAGATGGCTATATTTAAATGGGAAGCGTATTTCCCTAAAAAGCCAAGTATAATTTCAAAAAAAGATTTCCAAGTATAAGTTATAGGTTTTAAATTGGTTTTAAAACAATGTTTTAGAAAGAAACTATTATTTAGTGGTTTTAAAAATTTTAAAAGTAAATATTTATTAAGTAAATTATATAAGTAAATTATTTTAAAGGTTTAACTAATACTATGATTTAAAAAATAATTATTTAATATTTATACCTTATCGAATAACTTTTTAAAAAAATTAGTTTTGGCTTAAATTTTACATGAGAATTATTATAAAATTTCATAACTAGTATTTTAAATAAAGTGTTTTAAGTAGTTTTTATTTTAAGTGTTTTAAAGTATATATTTTTGGATAAAGTGATTTGAATTATTTAAAAATCTAAAGTATTAAGACTTGGTATTTTCAGTGGAAATAAAACAATTGGGTGGAAATTTATTCCGCGAGAGAAAAAGTGATTTGAAAACTATTTTCAAAGGGTTGAAGTGTAGAAAAATATCTTGCGAAGATATTTTGAAATAAATAATTTGGGAAATTATTAAGCCATGATGGTTGTTTGTGGATGTTATTTGATAGTTAAATAGCCGACTATCAATATTGGCTAACGCGTTAATCCTTTTAAAAAGAGGCCGGGATTGGATTTAATTATCCGAAAACCACTTCGATCCTCTTTGAACGTTTGCAAATGAATATAGTGAAGATGATGAAGACAGTGATTCGGTTTGTCCAAACCCAGGGAAACTTGTATGGACGTATGCTATCAGGACATCGTCAGAGCGACGATGAGCATTCTAAGTGAATGTGTGCTAAAAAAGGTAACGCATAGCCTCGAGCCTCATTAACCGGGAATAGCTAAAACATGGAAGGTGCAGCAAAGCTAAGTGGCTAGCAACTAATTAAGGTAAGGTCATCCCTTTCTAGATGTCTCTTTTTATTCGGCTGTGTGGGCGGTTGCTGATCCCAACCGCAAGGTGACCTTATACGGACTATCCAGTAAGGGGTAGCTCCGGTCTTGTGTTGCAGAGGATCGGGAGGGATCCTCGGTATTCTGATCTAGACCAGGTTATGACGGATGGTACCCAAGTAGCTCTGCTATTGTATGGAATCCAATCTCTAATAAGTGCCTGTACGGTTCTTGATTGTGCCCAACTATTGCTGAAACGTGAGATGCAAGCATTTCAGCTAGATTCAATTTTAATTTCTATAGACACTATTATAATATCAGATGGATTTGATAAAAATATTTTGGTTATCGTAAGTTAAAAACCCGGCATGTTTATTTGTGGCGTGGTCTTACGAGATACCTTTGATTTCAAAGGATTTTGGAAACTTTAATAAACAAATTGAGTGTGTTTTCTCACGTTGGTTTTCTAAACTGACTTGGGTGTTATTTTATTATAATGCTCGGGTCAGACTGAGTATTATAGATACAAAAAAGGATGCCGTGGAGCTCAGGAGACGAGCTGGATGGCGAGATGTATCATACGAACTTGATGTATAAATCCGTTATGCAGTGTAAGCTTATAGTCAGCTTTTGTAAGGACAAGTTATTATAACTATCCTGAATTGTGTTGTTGATTTGTATGTACTCTGATGATGTAATGTATAAAACAGATATAGTTCTTTTGTTTAAAGATCAGTCATTTATCTATTATATATTATTCCGCTGCTATTGTGAGATTCTGATGTTGTTTTCTATTTTTTTTCTACTACCTCCTTCTTCTTTTCCCTTACAGTCTGTTTTATTGGCATTCGATTGTTCGGCTTTAATACAGTGGACGTATTGATGTCGATTTTCAGGCCTCAAAAAATCGGATCGTGACATTTGGTATCAGAGCTGAAGGTTAAGCGAGAACCATGGCTCTGGTGGGGATTACTCATTAGAATAGAGTTAGTGGTACTCTAGAATGAGTTTGAGTGTATTGATAGATATGAGCACGTATTCGTTAGTGAATATAAAATTGTTTTATATTGTGTTGATTGGTTTATGGAGCACTTTATGGATTCTATTCAATACGAGTAATTAACGTTATTGATAGGGATCTCTAAACACTTGAATGGAACAATTGACACGGTATTGTTTTAAATAGGGTAAATGAAATATTTTTCCTAAATTATTTTTATATATAAAAGTAATAATTTTCAAAAATCATTATGGTATATATATGGTTGCATGATTTTTTAGAACTGATGATACTAAATTATTACCATTTCTGTGTGGAAATTGAAATAAGGAAATAATGTTATAACCAAAGTTAAGGAATAATTTATATAACAGAATGAGATTTGTAAATGTGAGTTATAAATGTGATTTATAATTGAAAAGTGATAAAATTCCAGAGTAATGTTTGAATATAGATTTGAAGGATTTGAAATTTGAAATTTTAGGAAAAGATTAAATTCCTTTAGGTTTGAAAATGGTTTTCAAAGGTTTTGGAGGAATAATAGTGGGTATTATTCGGAAATACTTTTGAGTCGGATATTAAATCTGGTGGGACTTGGATTTAAAAATATTTGGAAATGTTTTAAAGAAGTAAAAGCATTGAACTCACTTCAGTCGCTGGAAAATAACTTCGATGATGATTGCAACACCATCGATGTTCATTTTCGAGTTTCCAAGAGAGGAATTGCTACCAAAATGTTTTAAATTGGAGTTGTTTGCAAAACTGGGTTTGGTTTTAAAATTCAAAATAAAATTTGATATGCAAATGAATTATGTATATAATTGATTCAAAAAATGATTTTGAAATGTTGAGTAATTGTTTAAAAGACTCTGGAATCTTATTTAAAATACATATGGAATATAAGTAAGTCTGAAAATCTTATAAGAATGTTGAAGTTGTTAGAGTAAAATCTAACTAGAAGAAGAGTTAAATTAAAACAAGTGTGAATGAGATAAGTTAGAAAGTGAGCCAATTAAATGAAGTAAAGCTAAGGAGATTAGTAAATTGAATGGAGATAAGTTGGAAAACTTATAGAAGTTAAATTTGTTTGAATTAAATTGAAATGTAACTGAACTAACATAGATAAAAGTGAATTTTGAGGAAAGAGTCTAAGTTGGTTAAATAACCATTGAAATAAAATTTATTAAGTTGGAAATAAATTTATAAAGAAACAAGTTAATTTAAATTTGTAAGTGAATGAAATTGGAACTGAGTATTGGAATTCATATTGAACTGGGTTAAGTAAAGTTGTAAAATTAATTCGAAGTGGACTAAAAATAATTAAAGGTTGGAAATATAATCCATTGGGAATTAAATTAAAATTGGTAAGTGGAACTAATTAAATGATTAATTTAATATGGGTTTGAGATAAGGTGTATAGAATTCAATATAAAATTTAACTTGGAAATAAATTAAGATTTGAAGAGAAATTGAGTTCAAAAGCAATTGAAATTTTAAGTCAAATGGAAATAGATATATAAGCTTAAGTGGAAAGGTGAAAATAAATATAAGAAGTGTATAAAATATTTATATTGAACATAAGAAATGGATGGTGGGATTCTTAAGTAAATCTGGAATTGAAAAATATATTCTAAGTTAGTATTTGAATGAAGGTTTAAATAAAAGTGGTGAAATGATAATTGTGGATAAGTGAATAGAAATCAAAATAAATATGAATAAAAAGAAAATTTATATAATTAATAATCAACTGAGATAAATACGTAGGATGTACGTATATTATTTTATGCGCATAACGATTTGATCCAGATTCGAGCACAAAATTTCGAGATAATTATATGTATCCAAGTTGGGATTTTTCACTCGATTTTCTACGGCGAACCTTGGATATGGATTTTTGTTTGATTCTGGAAATTCTCTATCATAGTTTACGGCAATGCAAGGAGAATGGCGGTTTCTGATCAAGAAACCAGATCCGAGTCCGCCCTAGGAAGTCGGGTGGAAGATACTAGTTCAGAAGTGAAATTGTATGATCGAGTGAGCGATCGAATTTGATATTGCGTACGGATGATATATGTACATCGTACGTTCTTGAATGAAATATATATTGGAAATTTTGAAAAGAAATGTGTAAAATTATTTTGAATGCTGTGATTAGATATTATTGCTAAGTAGTATATAGGTATTAAAAGAAAAAAGGAAATTGATGTTTTTGATTTTAGAAGATAAATTGAATTGCCCGACAAAAAGGTATGTATTTAGATTGGCATATGAAATTTGATGGTTCTTCTAATCTAGCCACTTGGCTTTTGTTTTCTTTTGAAATTTGGAGGCCGTAGATGCAATTTTTTAGTTGTTCGAGTTAGCCACGCAAAGGAGACGCTGGCGAAATTTTTCGAAATTTAGGGAGTTAGAAAATTTTTGGGAAAATTTTGACAATTTGAAATTTGATTTTTAATTTGAAGTTTGAAATGGTTGAGTAAGTAATATTGTTTGGAAACTATGAAAGAGTTTGAAAAGTTAATAAGGGTGATGATGTGACTTTAACAAAATGATTTTTTGGGAAGTCTTTGAAAAACTGTTTGGTTTTGGGAAGTTGTTAAAAACTATTTGGATTGGAAAACATTTAACGGGTTCTGGATCATTCTTTTTAACTAGCAATTTCGGGGACGAAATTCTTTTAAGGGGGAGGAATGTGACGACCGAAAATTTTGGATATTTGAAATTGGAATATTTAATTGATTTTAAATATTTAAGAGTTAATTTCTAACTTGAATTTCAAATGTCACTATTTATTGAGTGATTTAGTTTTTAAATTAAATAATAAAAAATTGGGTAAATTGTTGAATCTGAAATTTTAAGCTTGTTAGAAATAATTTAAAGGTTTGTAAAATTTATATTGATAGTACTGAAGATAGTAAAAGCGCTAAACTTGAATTTAAAAGTTTTTGCTCAGTTTTAAAATATATCATTGAAATTGACATTTAAAAATAGCTTTCCGAGGCACGGTCTCAGATTTCGACGAAACCAGTTCCATTGGATCAGTAATAATGTATTATTATCGGATTTCAAATTCATAGCATTCGAGGTTGTCGTGTGATCGTACGTTATATAAACGCACTGAAATTTTATATCGAAAATTCAATATAATAATTGGGTCAAAAGCTATCTTCTCCATACGATCAAAATAGGACTCGAGACCTTTTTCAGTGCGTTCGGAATAGGGGTATAATATTATAAACGCCTGGCGGGATGCTTAGATAGGAGGTCAAGATTTTTAGCTGCGATTTCATGACGGTTTATATGTAAAATTTAAATATAAAATATATTATTTAACCAGTCAAAATCTATTCACATCAAAACTTTTTCACCTTATTTTAGGATCACTGTTCACCTATTCAAATCACGTTACCTTTATTTCAATCGCATTCCCTTCCATCCGAGATTTTCGCTACTCTTCGTTCACATGTATCCTCCTTCCCTCATCTATAAATTAGTTCAAAGAAATAGAGGCGAATGTTTTTCTCCTATCTTCCTTTTCCTCTCAAATTTCAAATCAGATTCCTTTTTCATTTCTTTGATCAAAAAAGGACAAACTTAATCAGTTACAAAATAAAATCGATCGCGCTCAATTTTTCGTTCCTCATCATACTCAAATGCAATGAGCGAATCGAATAATTTTCGATCGAGAGAAATTGTTGAAGCCGTGTTCGAATAAGTGGCGATGGTGGGTCAGAGTTCGCAGGGCGTTACGCCGAGGCATAGGATCGATCAAGTGACAGAGACGTAGGTTTTCTCGAAGCTGGGATCAAGGACGCGGTTCGCTCTGAGGGTTCGGTGCTCGAAATCGAACTCAAAGACAAGTCGACATTGGGAAGCCAAAGTCAGAATAGGCATGCCAATCGCGCTGCAAGCGGGTGAGATCAAAGTCGCATTCAGATCTCGATTTCGCAGAGATGGGCCAATTGTCGGTGCATAGGAAAGGGGGAAGAGGCTCGGTTTCGATTCGCGTGATGGGAGATGTTAGGTTTGTGTTCTATCGTGGCAGTTTTGGGTTCCGTAGTGAGGTATACTGTAAATTATTTTATTTAATTTATAGATTTTCACATTCATGTTTAATATACCGAGATAAACAAGATATATATATATATATATATATATATATAAGATTTGGGTAAATATAGGAATTTTAAAAATGTTATATAGAGTTTATAAAAAGTAGATTTTTAAAGTGTACAAAGGTTGTTTCAATAATAATAATAATAAAATAGAATGAATATACATATATACCTATTCTTATTTACTAGTTTAATTTTAAAATAGTGGAGATTAATTTGTTTAATAAACTTATTTAATTATTTTAGTTACTAAAGATTTCAAGGGAAAATTAGTTTAAATCAAATTATAAGTTAAAAATTAAATAAGTAAATGGTGATTAATTATTTGATTAATTCAAATAGTCATAAATCGCGAATTTTTTATACAAGGTCAAAATCGTGAAGGAAACAAGTCGAGATGGAAATGGGTTGCACACAAAACAAAGGTGAGTTAATCTCACTCATTTGTATTACCATTTAAATTTAAATAGTTAAATTTAAATAATTGGTTGAATGATTGAATTGACTGGATGTGATATTATATATATATATATATATATTGGAGTGATTGATTCCCGCATTATATAGCTGATGAGGCCGTATGTGTCCCACATGATAGAGGATGACTCTTTATACCGCGATATCCCCCTCGAAGTGGGATTGGTATTTTTATATTATGCTAACATCTGCGGACGCAGGGAAATAGATTGGAGGGATCCAACTGGATTCCTCAAAATTTTGGGATTTATTTTCATATTCGGTGATATGTTTATTCAATAATCTGTGATAGATTATATTGATTATATTGGGAATTGAAAATATTGAATGCTATGGTTCGACTGAATATATTTTGGTATATTGAGATATCGAAATATAAAGATTGGATTTTAAAGGAAAATAAAAGAGGGGATTCTAAGTAAAATAAATATAGTGAAATTGGATAAATTAAAAGAATGAATTTGGGAAAGCAAAAAGAATTTGATTTAAAATCCTATCAAATAAATTCCGAGTATGGGGAAAGTGGTTTTGGAATAAATGGGAACAACTGAATTTTGAAAACTTAAGTGATATTATTTAAATAAATAAAGGATTTATTTTTAAATTCAAGGTTTAAAATGGTTTGGGAGAATTTATACGGGGAAATTTTGAAATGAAATGTGAAGTGGATAATATCAGATTTAAATAAGATTTCAAATCGTAATAAAAGGATGAATCTAAAATTAATGATTTTGGAATAGATTTGGCTTAGTAAAGGAATTTATTTTAAAATAGAGTAAATTTGGAAATCTATTTGGAAAACGATTAAGTGTTTTGGAAACTATGATTTAAAGGGAAATGAGGGTATGGAAATTATAAACAAGGGTTATAAATAAAGTGAAATATTTATCACCGGATAAATTTGAAAGTATAAATTCACGATGGGACTTTATAAGGAGATGGTAATTTGTTTAAAAAAATAAAAAGTTGGTTTTATTTTTAAAAGTGTGCAAAAGAAATTTTACAAGATTGGGACGTAAATTAAACCGGAATAAATCAAGCGGGCTTTATAAATGATTAGATGGCTATATTTAAATGGGAAGTGTATTTCTGTGAAAGGCCAAGTATATTTTCAAAGAAAGATTTCCAAGTATAAGTTATAGGTTTTAAAGTGGTTTTAAAAGAATGTTTTAGAATGGAACTATTATTTAGCGGTTTTAAAATTTTTAAAAGCAAATATTTATTAAGTAATTTATATAAGTAAATTATTTTAAAGGTTTAAATAGTATTATGATTTAAAAAATAATTATTTAATATTTATACCTTATAGAATAACTTTTATTTTAAAATTAATTTTGGCTTAAGCTTTACATGAGAATTATTATAAAATTTCATAATTAGAATTTTAAATAAAGTGTATTAAGTAGTTTTATTTGAAGTGTTTTAAAGTATATATTTTTGGATAAAGTGATTTAAATTATTTAAAAACCTAAAGCATTAAGACTTGGCGATTTTCAGTGGAAATAAAACAATTGGACGGAAATTTATTCCGCGAGAGAAAAAGTGATTTGAAAACTATTTTCAAAGAGTTGAAGTGTAGAAAAATATCTTGCGAAGATATTTTGAAATAAATAATTAGGAAATTATTAAGGCCTGATGGTTGTTTGTGGATGTTATTTGATAGTTAAATAACCGACTATCAATATTGGCCAATGCGCTGATTGTTTCGAAGAGGCCAGAATCGGAATTAATTATCCAAAAACCATTTCGATCCGGTTTGAACGTTTGCGATTGAACACCGTAAAGACGATGAAGACGGTGATCCGCTTTGTCCAGACCCAAGGCAGCTTGTATGGACGAATGCTATCAGAACATTGTCAGGGGGACGAGAGCATTCTAAGTGAATGTGTGCTAAAAAGTTAACACATAGCCTTAAGCCTTATCAACCGGGAATGGCTAAAACAAGAGAGGTGCAGCAAGGCTAAGTGGCTAGCAACCAATTAGGGTAAGGTCATCCCTGTCTAAATGTCCCTTTTTATTTGACTGTGTGGGCGGTTGCTGATCCCAACCGTGGGGTGATCTTATTGACTATCCAGTAAAGGGTAGCTCCGTTCTTGTGTTGTAGGGGATCGGGAGGATCCTCGATACTTTGATCTAGGGGAGGTACCCCAATAGCCTTACCATTATATGGAATCCAATCTCCAATAAGCGCCTGTATGGTTTTTATTGTTCCCAACTTTTGTTGAAACGTGAGATGCAAGCATTTCAGCTAAATTCTATTTTACTTTCTATAGACACTATTATATTATCAGACGGATTTGATAAAAAAAAGGGGATATCGTAAGGTAAAAAACTGACATGTTTATTTGTGGCGTGGTCTTACGAGATACCTTTGATTTCAAAGGATTTTGGAAACTTTAATAAAGCAATTGAGTGTGTTTTCTCACGCTGGTTTTCGAGACTGACTCGGGTGTTATTTTATTGTAATACTCGAGTTAGACCGAGTATTATAGATACAAGAAAGGATTTTATGGAGCTCACAAGACGAGCTGGATGGCGAGACGTATCACACGTACCTGATGTATAAATTAACTGTGCAGTATAAGCTGTATGGTCAGCTTTTGTGAGGATAAATTATTATAACTGTGCTGAATTGTGTTATTGATTTGTATGTACTCTGATGATGTAATGTATAAAACAGATATAGTTCTTTTGTTTAAAGTTCAGTCATTTATCTATTATATATTGTTCCGCTGCGTTTGTGAGATTCTGATGTTGTTTTTATTTTTTCTTCGACCTCTTCTTCTTTTCCCTTACGGTCTGTTTTTTTGGCATTCGATTGTTCGGCATTTAATACAGTGGACGTATTGATGACGATTTTCGAGCATCGAAAAATCGGGTCGTGACACTATATATACACATAAGCATATCTATAATGTGTGTGTGTGTGTATATATAAATTAAAAAATTTAACTCCAGATTGTAAGTACAACACTACAAAATTTTATTATTTAAAATATACTTATTAATTGATAAATAATTACAAAAATGATTGCGTAACATTTTATTTAAATTTTAAAAATCTTATATGATAGTTTTAAGTTTGAAAAAATTTTCTATAATATTTCTCAATCAAAATCTATTTTTATTAATTAATTGCTTTATGAATGTTAATTGTTGTAATTTTTAAAAATAGACTATTCGAGAGCTTGTCTTATGTAATTTTCGAAGCATGTTTTATTTTATACAATTTATTTAGATAGTATATTGATTTAAATAATATTAAATAATTATAAAAATATTTTGTACCTACCGAAAATTATTATTATTGTACATATCTGACATATATATAGTTGTTTTTTTAAAGTGAACACATACATATAACTAATCTAGATTGTGACAACGACAATAAATATAAGAATCTCAACTAACTAACAATATAATATATGTCTGTATATATATATATATATATATATATAATGAAATATTAATCAGAAAGTATATGCTATAATACAATGAACAATATACCTAAGAACCAATGCCTTGTAGCACATCTTGTAATGATGAACTCTCTCCTCTTATAAGCTTTTCGATATGGTAGACTGCCAATCCTTGAACCGTTGACCATTGACTATTGAGTAGTAATTTAGGTTGAATTGATTTAAGCTTGATTGTATGAGGCTTTTAGGGATTGAAGTCGGCCACAATAGAAGGTAGGAAAGGCTGAAAAAAGGTGTTTTCAATTAGGGTCAGAGGCATTTAAATGGTGAATGAAAGAGAGAGAATAGTGGATCACATCTTGTACTAGTTCTCTCTCAATCTGAGCCCCCTTAAGCCCCTATTTCGGCTAAAAGTAGTCACCCATCATCATGGGCCAAGATCTCATTTAATCCTATAGAAAGTATTATTTAATTAAATTTAATTTAATCACTCATCGAAATCGTATATCGATCGAAATGTTTATAACTATTATAAATATATTCAATAATAATTATTCTCAGATCATAATCAAAAATTGTAATTAACAATAAATAAATATTAATTAATTTAATTACTCTATAACAACTATTGACCAATTAAATCATTTTGTCAAAATAGAATTCATCATTTCGGTTGTGTGATTCGTCAGATGTAAATTTGGTCAGGGATTAAAATCAAACTATTTGAATGCTAATGCTCACATGGCACTTATCAGATAGTGTGATATTTTGGCCAAATTTATCCCTTACTTGGTTTCCGTAAAATTTAATTTCACCTTATTAAGCGTTACCCGGTTGTGACTTTCATATACATCAATTCTCTTCGTCAAAACTATATCACTTTGAACTTACAGAATTTAGTAATGGTAAAAATTCTAATACCATTCATATTTAACTCTATAGTTCAAACATAATTTATTGGTTCAATAATAAAAATTATTATTAACCGAACTGCTTTGGCTAGAGACTTTGACTTTGACTTTATTTGAGTTGATTATGATACTAACCCCATATAATTGAGGAGAAGAATCCTCTCTTGAATAGTGCTTCACTTCCAATACTTTCACTTGATCCAACTATAGTCATACGATGGATGCCTTGTCATGAATTGACTATAATCAAAATGGAGCTTTTATATTGAAGATCCACAATATTCTCAAGTCGTGTAAACTATGAAAATCAGTCACATCGGTACTTTCTGTTTGACCTTAGTTGTATTAACCAACAGAAAAAAATCGAGTGATTCGTTTCATAGTTATCCAATAATTATCAATACATAACCCCTAGGTTCCCTTAGTAGACTTGAATAATACATTGCCTAAAAATTTGGAGATCATTATGTACTCTAGTTTCAACGGATATATCGATATCCGGTCCTGATGCATCATGATTAGGAACATTTAAAATGGTATATTTGTTGACACTGTGATAAATTACTCACGGTTACAACACTTTGTAACTACTATCACGAAACATACCATTTATGGACTTTCTATTACATACACTTTTAATTAAATTAATTAATTAATATGACACAGTATATCATGTATATAATTCTTTTGTACCAAAATTGGGCACAAGACTCTTCGTATGTGATTGAAGAGATCAAAGTGAAGAATATAAATGGAAAAAAGGTTAATCTAACAATCACACCAATAAAAGCATGAAGAAATAGAAAACGACAAGAAATTATAGTGTTTCGGCGTTGTAGCCTACATCCACTTTCAATGTTTTACTATTTGTTGACGATTGATAACTGATTACAACAGTACAACACCCTAAGACTCGGGTTATAATGGAGTTGCGGTAGAGTAACGACGTAGCAGAGTCAAAAGTCCTTTTCTGTAGGCATAGGGGTGCTATTTATAGTTGTAGGTTTGAAATATCTGCCCTCGAACTCGGTATACCTCTTCTCACTCGTGTGTGGGCCCACCAGATCGATCTGGGGTCATTCGGGATCGATTGGGATCGGTCCCCATTTCCTTCGTATCGATCAAAATGGTGTCCATTTGGGCTGAGATCGATCGTGAGAGTTCTTGAGGTGGTAAGCAAGCTCCAATGAAAATTTTATAGCATTTGGACTTGTAGATTTCGAGTTATGATTGATCCAACATTCATTTTGAAAGTGGGCTGAAGCGTACGTATCGATACTTTCGTACCGATCGACCATCGTATCGATGCTCTTTGCGTATCGATTAAGCATTTATTGATGACGTGGAGTGATAGTTCAGGAGAAATCCAAGTTTCATGCTAGAAGACTGCTACCTTTGGTTGACCATGCTTCCTTCATATCGATCGTGTGTATGCCGCTTCGTATAGATGCTTGTGGGCTGCTTGGTATCGACGGAAAGTGTTAGTTTCATATCGATCTGTTGGCTAATCGATATGACATGGGTGGAAGTGTTGATCGATACGAATCAACATATGGGTTACGATCGATATGAACCTGATGGAGTGGAGCTGATGGATATGAATGCGATGGGTATGATGTAAGCATATGGATAGCTGTTGAAGGATACGGAGAAAGGTGGACTTTGATGGATACGAAATGAGGTCTTTTACATGATTCTTGATCGATCCACAACTTTAGCATGCGAACTCCGTTCATCCTGAAACTTGGAATGTTGGCTTTCATAGTTTGTTTGTCGTACCATTTTAATTGTAGCTCGATTCGGACTTGGACCAAATTTACCACTATCCATAGTGAACCTTGTAAATCCGATCTTTGGGATGGATTGCCCTTGATTTCTATTCAAGACCTAGGTGTCATGGCTTTGCTAAAAGGTGAGATAACATTTTCCCCTCAAAGTACGTCCTGTGTCAACATGGCGTTCTTTGAAAAGCTACGATCTTCATTCTAGAAAATTTCTATCTGATTTGTTGAACAGTTGTTGCCTTTTCATCAAGAGATGTGACCTTCGATTGATTTCTTGTAATTCAAATGATGAATTGTGGTCTGCCAATGATCATGTAGTGTTATGATGTAATTGAGTGTTGAGTGCTAGTGATTTGTTGTTCGTTGTCCTAGTTGTCACCAGGTAAGCATTCAATTCCTGTTAATTTTGAAAATTAAATGTTAGTTTGTCATACGTGTACGTATGTTAACCTGACCCCTATTCACGTTTGCACGTTCACGGGTCGTTGTCAAGTTCTTTAGTTCTTGTTTAGATCGAGTTTCATATCAATCCTCTCCTGGATCGATCTGAGATATTGGAATGCGTGCTGCATATCAATGCCCATTGATACGAAATAAATAGTTCTCGAAGGCGCACCGTATCGATGGATATGATGCTTGGGTCTTCAAGCATGTGGATACAAAATAGGTGTTTCGTATCGATGAAAATCAGTGACTCAAATAAGACTTTATTGTAAGTTTCGTACCGATGAGATTCAAATTGATGGATACGAAACAGATGGTAACTCGTTGATGGGTATGAAGTGTTAACCTCTAGATTTCTCTGGATTGATGGATACGAAGCTACATCTTCGTATCGATGGAGGGAATCATTCCAGGCATGTTTGCTTAATGCCCTTCGTATCGGTAGACCCCTGACCGCTTGAACCTGTTCTTGCTACTGGGATACGAAACGTTCTTTGTTTGGATATGAATCCTTATTAAAGGATTTTGTACTTAGAATTTTTTTTTACTTGCCATTGTTTTCTTATCTTCCTTCGTATCGATTGAGAACACGGGAAGAAAGAACTGCCTTTGTCTCCAAATCACTTAATTTTTAACCCTCGATCCAATTCACTTGAACTGGGTAATAAATTGACCAAAACCACTTCAAATGATGAGACTCGAGTCTTAACGCCATCTCATCCAAGGTCATGGCCGATTCCGGTGCTGTTGATGTGGGAAGTTGGTTGGAGTGCGGTCGTGGAAGTGGTAATGGCGTTGTTGTAGCTTGGAGATGAAGAGTTATTGATGGATACAAAATAGTCATTGGAAGAATCTCTGGTTTCAATCTCGTATCGATGGTGGATGGAGGAAGTATCTTTGTATCGATCGGGAATGTGTAAGCTCGTATCGATCTGGAAATGATGGATGGAGCAGCTGCGTGTCAATCTGGAATGGTGGGAGTTCGTATCGATCTGGAACGATCGATATGAAGTCATAGCTGGCGACTGATACAAAGTTCTAGATGTCGATCGATGCGATATCTTGGATGGAGATTGATATGAAACCTAGCTTTTGGAGGAGCGATCCATGTTGAACTTTGATAGATACAAAACTCTTGCGCATTCAAACACTTGACTCTGACGAGCTTTGTCCCTGCATAATTGGACTTGACCATTAAACAACATATTTGACTACCCTTTGAATCTCTTCAATGGAACCATAATTTGACAAAGTTAATTAACTCTAACATGGATTGTTCTCCGAAGTCAAGTTGGCACGGTTGTGATGCTCAACGATGACCATCACTTTACTTGAATCTCAAAGTCTTGTCATTTTAACATCTTCCAAAATTGCAGAAACTTATAAAGTATTATGCAGAACTGCTCTACACAACATGATCATTCACTTCAAACCAGGGGAACACGGGTTTATTGCCATCCAATGATGATTTTTACTGAGTTCAATAGCCATGGATCCCAAAAGTTAGGGCAGCAAGAAGTTCAGAGTTCTCCACTTCCTATAATTGAAGTGTTAGACATCATAGCTGAAGTAGTTAGCCCCGTCCTAGATGAACTACCGGGTGCGACTTTAGTTTTAAATTCGGAGGACTTAGTACGCTCCAAAATTTTCTAAGACATGCTAGGTTGGATCTCTAGAAGATTTTTTATTGCTGGGGCCAAAAGATAGAGCCCAGAATCCAACAAAAGTTTATAATGCATGCAATCGGTTCATGTGCGTTGCCGGAACGATGCCCTTTTCAATCAATTTATCTGGGAAGTGCTATTACTCTTGAAGTTTCTCTGTCTAAATTGCATCCAAACGGATATGCTCTGCTCACCAACTTGTATATTATCTTCATGGAGCATCTTTTCCGACCCTCGACTGTTGAGGAAATCAGATATCTATTTAACATCAAAAGTCACGGGGACAACCCTTCATTCACCTTCCTAGAAGCAGTCCAAAACTGTCAAGTAGTGGCAAGCGCTTGGAGCAAATTAAGCTACTTCAAAATCGAATGGTTCTTCGTTCGGTGTCCACCCGAATTCGCTAGGCGGTGGTTAGTTATACGTAAGTAATCCAACTTCTTTGTTGATTAATTGGGTAATACAAGTTGATGCTAAATCTAATACTTTGCTTCTTTTGCGATTTCAATTCTATGGCCCAAAGGAATGCAATTTAAGTAGATAGTAAGGATTCTCCAATCGATGCCAGCCAAGCTCAGAGAAATCGACGAAGTCCTTACCGATGAAAACTTAATCCCCGTGGGACTGATAGAATGGGACCAAAGCATCGGGCTAGTAGGTGTCTCCAAGGTGGCTCTGATAAGGCAAGGAGGACGAAGAACTTTTGGAGTCGTAATCACTGAGCATGATGATGACGAGAGTTTGCCAGCTGGGATGAGCCCGCAGTTGCACCTTCGCATAGTCTCCAATTATCGAAAAGAAAAGGCAAAGCTCTCGCCCAGAAATATTAGAGGCGTAAAACTGTTGTGGTATCTAAGTCGAGAGAATTCTCCTCCGCAAATGGAGAGTTCTTTGAAAGGATTGGCGGATATCCCTATTTCTGATGTCTTTACTTCATTCCAAGATTTTGGATTAGTGGGACTTCATTCCCCTCGCAAACCGATGTTGGCTTAAGTGCTTTTGATGTAGGAGAGCCAACTCCTACGAGCAAGGCCACTACAATTGGTTGGTTAGGGGGTTTGCACATGCATACACACATTTCACGGTATCACACAAC
Source organism: Allium cepa (assembly GCA_030765085.1). Classification (NCBI taxonomy): domain Eukaryota; kingdom Viridiplantae; phylum Streptophyta; class Magnoliopsida; order Asparagales; family Amaryllidaceae; genus Allium; species Allium cepa. Next base: position 679,692,624 of record CM060942.1, read on the forward strand.
TTCTAATCACATGCTTTCTAAATTCAGGAGATAACTAATTTTGCTTCTCTTTTCATTTTATAGAAACAATGGTGAGGCAAGGTTTGATGCTTAGCAGTCTTCATTCCAAATGCCACGCATCCAGCTCTCACTTTGAATCTTATAGGCGTGAATCTAAAAGAGATTACGATCGTGCCCATTACTCCAGCCAGAAGCGTGAGTGCTATGAAAGGGAGAGGGAGAGGCCCCATCAATATAGGCATCGCTCTCGTTCGGATCACCTCTTCCTAAAGGTTCATCAAAACCCTCTGGATCCGATAGACAACCCTCTTAGACTACCCACCAAATAGTGCCTCCACATACTTCAAAGTCTAGCGAACAATGTCGTGGAAACGAGGCGGAAGCTCCCATCATTATAGAACCGGCCGCTATAGGACTCATCGCAGAGGGAGCCATTAGAATTGCCAAACTAAAGAAAGACTTCCCAAATATCTTCTTTGATGGCTTCCATTTCCCTCCGAACTTGAAACAGATTGCCAATGATGTAGAAAACTGGTACATGACTACGTGCATGATATTTATAGCCAATATCGAGAGTGGGTCAAAACTGTAGAAAAGGCTTCAGCGTTTTCGAATGTGCCAAGATAATTGAGAAAATGGAGACCGATCTTGCTCAGAAAAATCGGATAATTGAAGTGCTCAATAATGAAGCCGAGTCTTCATGGAAATCAGAGATGGAGATTGATCATAGAGCCAAAGAGGCTAAACAGTCCATAGAAAAAATGCGACGGTCCCATATGAACTTGGTTCAGGAAATGGGCCACCAGAATATCCTTGTCACGGTGGAGAGATTTGCTAGAGTGAAAGAGCCCAACAAGCTAAAGGAAAAACTCGAGGCCATAAAGGAAAAGGATGAGGCTAACAAATATGCCCAGAAGGCGTGCGAACAAACGGTGGCTCTTAAAGATGAAAGGGATGCGGCAAATTTAAAGGCTCAGGAAGCCGATGCCAGAATTGAGAATTAAATTAAAACGGTAGAGGCCAGGATGAAGAATGAATTTGAAGATCTCTTGGTCACATACAACGTCAATGTTTTAAGAAACCGCAATCTAACCTGGCTCGATGAAGATTATCCATTTCAACTGTACAAGGCTTGGAGCCATTTAGTAGAGGACGAGAAGGTATCTCGCAATGCTACAACCATCGACGAATTCGAACTGTAAAATCAAATACTTGTCGAAGATGAGCCGAAAGACCTCCTCGACACTATCATTGATCTTGAAAAGGAAAGCTTGCTGTTAAGTGTCCGGACGCTGGAAAGGATCGAGAGTTGAACATCATGAAGTAGGCTTCGAAGCACTCCAAGTCTCTCAATCTGAGCCTACTTCTTCTATTGATCTTCCAGCTTTTTCGGGATACGACCCTGACTAGCCGCACCTATCTCCGATAACTGAGCGCGGTTCGAAAGGAATGTCGGCTCAACCGGGGAGCCAAACTGAGGTTGGTATTCAGAACATTTCTCTTATTCACTCGAACGTAGGAACATTGTCAGAAGACATTACTAATATTTTCTCTTATGTTCATTCAAGCTTAGATTCTGCATCACATGATCCTCTTGCAACTCAAGGAATGCATCATGAGCAGGAGTGATGGAAGCTGCAACTACTAAAGTTGCCGCATCTGCTGGGGAGATGCACGAAAGCAGTTTTGTTTTTGATGAACAAATGATGGAAGCACTTCTCGGCCATCAAAGCGACTCGATCACCGAAATTCCTTTCATCATTGATGAAGATGTGATTATTACGTGCTCCTCGGCCTGACTAGTGGCATGACAATGGGGATTCGTGTATATCGGGCTGGGGAGATAATGGTGGAAATTAAAGCTGAGATAGAGCAAGACAAGAAAGCTAGTAGTATTGGTGGCGGCATGATGGGTCCAGGCCCGGTCTCTATGCTTATTGTTTCTCTAGGTGGCACCATCATCGATACCGGCGCGCTTCATTCTTCCAGCATTGAGGGTGCTACCATTCCTCCAGTTTCACACATGGAAGGTATTCTAATCCCTTTAAGTTCCAAGGAGGATATAGTTGTAATTCCCAGGTCAAAGACAACCCAACTAGAGCAGGACGGGGAGGTAAAGGCTCGAAGAGGCAGCTGGGTGGTAGTTCGAGCTGGTCTATGCTGAAGAAGAGCAAGAAGGACAAAAACAACCAAAGGTGTAGACTTGCACTTTTTCCTTTTTCTTTTTGTAGATAAGTGGAATAGGATTCTCTTTTGCTTTTTGTAGGCTGTGTATAGATGCGAGATCTGCCCCTGCTTATAGGAATTCTTTGAAAATGTTTTTGTACTTATCTTTTTTCAAAGAATAGTGGAAATAGAACTTCTTTTTGTTTTTTAGCATAACTCTACGTTTATTTGTTTAAGTATTTCAACACTCACTTTTTCATTCAATGTACTCGTGAGGCTTTAGTTTTTGAGTCAAACTTGAGTCTGGTCACTAAGTCCTAAAGTCATGGCTTTAGGTCATAATCAAACGTCAAGTCGTGTCCTAATGTTGCGCCTTTTCGGCTAGTGGCTAGTGCTTGAGTTATGCCTCCAGTTCTGGAGAGAATTGAAGTGGTCGGTCAACAATCGTTTTCCTCCTTCACTAACTTTAATTTAACTTAGTCGGAACAAATTTAAAGTAAAATGAGTTTTAGTGGTCGGATCACACTCGCCCATCTGTTGGTATTTGCATCCGCGCTTTGGGGATTAAACTTGTATGCCGACGGTTGGTCTCGCATGCTTAATTTTTGAAGTCATATCCGCGCTCCGGCGAAAGTTATATTATGGGCAGTCAGTCACACCCGTTCAAGACTTATAATTATATCCATGCTTTGGGGACATAAGTTAATTTCGTGGGTGGTCAGTCATAACCGTTTGGCATTTATACTCCAGTCCGCGCTCTCAGGACTAGAGTTAGTCAATAGGTGGTCAGCCACACCCATTTGGCGCTTATACTCCGACCCGCGCTCTCGAGACCAGAGTTAGTTGGTGGATGTTTGATGACACCTATTAATGTTTATAGTCTAGTTCGCACTCCGAGAATCTGGAGTCGGTCGACAGACGGTCAATCACATCTGTTTAAGTATTAGGATCTCGTTCATATTCCAGGAATGAAGAGTTGATCAGGGTTGTGGATGGTCGAATCACATCCACCCTGAGTTGGAAAGCGAAGTCGTATATGGATAGGTACATGCTCTTCGAGCTTGGATTGAATGAGGGCAAAGTCGTGGGAGGATGGATCCACCCTCTTCGAGCCTATGTTTTAGAGTTTGTACTCCAGCTTGCACTCCGGGAGCTGGAGTTTGTTAGAGGATTGTCGTGTTTCAACCCATTTTACTTTATTATTGCTTTCCCCCGAGCTTGGCGTTTCACTTAGCGAGTGACGGGTTTGATTATAGTCACTCCCTGTTTGAATAAGTCCCACCTTGAGATGGAACTTAGCTCTTCATACATCGTGATGGTCGCACGATGCATTTCATAAATTGTTTATCTGGATTGATGAGTCCGCATTGCATTACTGAAATAAGAAAGTACGACAAAGTCAATTTCCTTATTACAAGTTTGAATTAAAAAAATGCATAAATACATCTCAAAGGAAAAGCAGACTAAAGGAATAAAAGCCAGTTATGTGTAATAGCGATGGAGACTCTCACTGTTCTATGCTTTTGGTAAAGTAAGACCGTCAACGGCTAATAGTTTAAATGTTTCATCTCCAAGTTTCTGCTCAATGACATACGGTATGTATCCCGCCTTTTGGCAAGACCGTGATACTAAGAACTTGACTCGAAACCAAAGACAGTCTGTCCCGACGATCGGTTATAAACAGGTTCACTATGGATACTGGAAAATTTTGTATGTGTCTAGATCAAGCTACAATTAGCATGGTACAATAAACAATGCTATAGAAGGCAGAATTCCAAGTTTTGGGTCAATCGGAGTTCGTATGCTCAAGTTTTGGATCGATCACAATCAATGAAGAAGGTGTTAGTTCGTATCCATCAAGAGCCACCCTCTCTTCGCATCCATCCCTTTCCTTCATATCCATGAAGCATTGGCACCGATCAAGGTTCATTTATTGGCACTCCACACTCTTCGTATCGATCCTCATATCCACACATTTTGTACCGATCGGCTTATGATTGATACGAAACCAATCCCTAAATGATTGATAAGAAGGACACGTGACAGCATCGATACGAAAGAAACTTCTGAGCAACGATATGAAGAAGGCATAGTCAAGAGATGGAAATGGTCATGCGGCATAAAAATTTGATATCTCCTAAGTCATCGCTCTATGTCATCACCATGCATTTAATCGATGTGCACAAGATCGATCCAAAATTGATCGATATGAAGATATCGACATGCACAATCCAGCCAACCTACAAAGTGAATCTTGGATCAATCATAACTCAAAATCTACAAGTCCAAATTTACCAAATTTTCACAGGAGCTTGCTTACCACCTAGGGAATGCCTTTGCTCGATCGCAGCCCAAAAGGAGTAGATCTTAAGCGATACGAAGAGCACTTGGATTGATCATGATCGATCCCAAATGACCTCGGATCGATCTGTAGGCCCGCCCACGAGTGAGAAGGGGTGTTCCGAGATCTAAGCCAGATATCCAAACTGCACCTATAATTAGCACTCCAATACCAACAGAAAATGGACTTTTGATTCCATTACGCCGTTACTCTGTCGGATATCCATTGTAACTTGAGTGTTTGAGTTATTCTCTGTTGTGACCAGTTAGTAATCATCAATAAAACAACCAATCATTCAAAGTGGACGTAGGTTACAATGGCGAACCACTATAAATCTCTGTCCTTTTCTATTTCTCTTTGCTTAAATTGGTGTGTTTGTTAGATTATCCTCTTTTTACATTTAAGTTCTTCATTTTAATCTCTTCAAATACGTCCGAGGAATATTGTGCCCAATTTTGGTACAAATACTTTCGTGCTTTCACCGTGAGAACTCATTTTTTCTCCTGCTCATTGGATCTACTGCCATTGTTGGATTGTTGAAATCTAAGGAGGAGATCTATATCTATCATCCAGTAGTTCCTTCCATTCTACTCAGATTCCACCAGATCTAGGAAAGAGCTATGTCACTCCGCTGTGTTACTACCAGAACCGTTTCAACTATTGTAGATCTAGAAGGAAGGGATAGACATAATCCCATATAGCTAATCACAGTAGGTCAAGCATCTGCCAGAGCTCTACATCTGCAAGGCCCTATAACTAGGAAGGAGTTTCAGATCCTAATGCAAGAGTTGACTCAAAGCCGTCAGCACCTCACCCAGTAGATACGTGCTAACACGGAATTTGCAAACCATCTTAACGAGGAAAGGCGAACGTGATCTAGAAGGGATCGTACTTCTTATTTATCAACCGAAAGCTTGGCTTCTTCTGATTTCAATCATAGGTCAACGTGCCAACAGTTGGATGGAAACTATGTGCAAGCCTACGGACATCGACGTGCTGTGAACCTCAGACAAGTCAGGGTTGGTCCTTCTACATGACACCAAGCTAAACCCTCCTCCCAAGCAGGGGCACTTCCTTATCATGCTATGGATGACCATGCAGCTGCTGCTGTTATAGATCTGGAGCTGAGGTCCAAAACCAGCTAGTTCCAACCCTTCGTCAACACATCCATGCTTACGAACCCTATGCTCCCTAAGATCAGAGCCAAGGAGGCAAGGAACGGACCGTTGACAACGCCTGGACCATCCCTGCAACATGGAACCCGACCATGCCTTAGCCCCGAATGTCCAGATGCTTGACATTCCAACTATGATTCGCCAAATGATCCGAGAAATCAAGTTCTTACTAATGACGATTGAAGAATCTCCTGAAGTCATACTCCGTTCACCAACGACATTCATTATGCTGAGCTACCTCGTCGATACAAGATGCCTACCTTGCCCGTGTATGAAGAAAGTTTGGATCCTAATCAGCACATCCTAAAGTATGAATGGCTCACGAACGCCGCTTGAGCCGTCGATACGGTTAAGTGCAGAAGTTTTCCTATTTCTTTGGGAGATATTGCAACAATGTGGTTTACTCATTAACCACCCAAATCTATTTCCAGTTTCGATCAGTTGGCTACGAAGTTCGTCGAACAATTCTATATGCATGTTACAAGGCCAAATGATATCAACGCCTTGTCCAGTGTTACCCAAGCTCCGGGAAAGAAACTCGGATGTTATCTAGAATGGTTTCATGCTGCCTGTGCTGAGGTCAGCAACCCAAATGATAATTCTATCTTAATGGCATTAACAAAAGGAATCGATCCCGATTTCGAGTTTGGCAATTGGTTGGCTGGGAAACCCCCTGCATCGTTGGATCATTGTTATGCTAAGACGGCCCAATTTTTAAGGAGAGAAGACGTTGGACGATCTAGGAAGCAGGATGATGCGGGTCCTAGTATCGAAGGCATTCAGAGTAACGTTGCTGTGAATTAGACTAGTGAGAGCTCCGGTAAAGTGCAATTGAATATACAGAATAAGCAAGGTCAACATAAATGTAACGGAGGTTAGGGGAAGAAGCGAGACCTAAATCGCAGACGAGACCAGAGCTCCCATGTTCGACTGATATACCCCTTTGAATACGTCCCTAAAGAATGTTTATTTGCAAACCTGTAATATCGGATAATATAAGAAACCAACTCCGAAACAGTCATCTGAGAAGCAAATTCAAACTGGAAAGTTCTGTAGATTCCACGATTGCTACGACCACAACACCAATGAGTGCAATCACCTGCAAGACATCATTAAGAAGTTGATCAGAGAGAGGAAGTTGGAACAGTTTGTTCAGATGCCGCAGAGTTGAGGTGCGATCGCATCTAACCCAAATCAAGGACAAGGCCAAGCAAGGCCCGTGGAACCCGCACGTACTGGCGGGAGGTTGGTTATAAATATAGTTAGTGGTGTCCTCATCTAGCTAGTAGACAGCGGAAGCTCCATAACCATTATTTTTAAGCGAGCTTACAACCAGATGAAAATGGAAGCGAAGGACCTAAAGCCGTCCCAGGCTCGCATACATGGCTTTAATGGAAGTGCAACTATACCCGCTGGGATGGTGGAGTTGCTAGTTGAGTTAGGTGTTGGAGAGCGCAGAGAGTCTGGATGCTATATTTTGTTGTGTTAGACATTGATTACACATATAATGCTTTCTTGGGCCGACTGGCCCTCTTTGAATTCAAGGCAGCGATTGCCCTATGGTGTTTGACTCTAATGTTCCCCACTGATAACGGGATTGGAGTGGCTCACGAGGATCAGGCGGTTGGATGCGCCTGTTATGTTGCTGAGCTGTGAGATGCATGGCATAGAGAGAAGGGCAAGGATGTAGAGGAATCTCTCTGCATCCTTTTTTTCTGAGAATTGACAGCTAACGCCTGGGCCTAGGCCCGAGCACCACAACCAGATCCTAAAAAATCTTGATCCACGATAAAATGATAATAAAGAGGAAGTCAATGAAAGTCAGTCTTCCCCGGTAGAGTAGACGATTGATGTTTCGATCAATGATAATGATGACTCTCGAATGATAAATGTTTGATCTCAACTTAGCCACCAGTTGAGAGAGGAATTGGTTGATTTTCTCTAGGCATACCTTGATGTGTTTGCCTGGACTCATTCAGACATGTATGGGATCTCATCGGACATCATGATCCATGCATTGAATATTGACCCACGACATGTCCCAATCAAACAAAAAACGCGCAGTATGGATTCATAGAGATCTGTCGCCCTTTAAAAAAGGTAGGTCAAATGGGTTTATTCATGATTCATTATACCCGGAGTGGGTATCGAATCCAGTCCTTGTTAGGAAATCAAATGGGAAGTGGCTAAACAAGTGTGGACTACTGAGATTTGAATAAAGCATGCCCCATGGTAGTTTCTCGCTTCCCAGAATCGATCAACTCGTGGATTCAACGGCCGAAGACGAGCTCTTATCTTTCATGGACGCATATTCCGACTAAAATCAAGTGCTGATGAACCTACCTGATCAAGAACATACTAGATTTGTCACCGATCTAAGACTCTATTGTTATAAAGTGATGCCATTCGAACTCAAGAACGCCGGGGAAACTTATCAAAGGCTCGTGAACCAAATGTTCGCTAACTAGATCGGGAAAACCATTGGGGTGTACGTGGACGATATCCTTGTAAAGTCGCGGCTGTCCATCTATCATGTCAAAGACTTAAAAACAATGTTCAACATCCTTCAACAATACCGATGAAGCTCAACACACTGAAATGTCACTTCGAAGTCGCATCCGAAAAGTTCCTTGGATTCATTGTCAATGCTCAAGCAATTGAAGCCAATCCTGAGAAAATCTGGGTAATTCAAAATCTCGAGACTCCCAGAACCATAAAGCAAGTGCAAAGCCTCAATAAGAAGGTGGTAGTCTTGAGTAGATTCATCTCAAAATCCATTGATATGTGCATTTCCTTCTTTGACCTGATCAGGAAAGGAAAGTAGAATTTCGAATGGATGGAGGGGGTGCGAAGGCACATTCCAAGCACTGATTCAATATCTAGCGACGCCACTATTTTTCAATGCCTGTTGATCATGAAAGATTAGATGTCAATCTAGCGGTTTCAGTAAATGTGATCACTGGTGCACTGATTCGGGAAGAGGATCAGATCCAATGACCGGTCTATTATATCAGAAAGCGACAGGCAGGGACGAAGAAGCTACCCGAAGTTGGAAAAGCTGGCTTACTACCTCGTCATTACCTCGAGAAAGCTCCGTCCATATTTCTAGGATAATCCGATCATAGTCTACACTGACCAATCGTTATGACAGGTCCATACATGACCTGAGATGTCTGGTAGATTGCTCAAGTGGAACATTGAGTTGAGTCAACTCGATATTTCTTATACACCAAGGCGTACCATTCAAGGACAAGTTTTAGTAGACTTCATAGCTGAATTCACTATGCTAGAGGACTTACCTGAAGCCAGTGAATTTCCCAGGTGCGTATGGAAGCTATACACAAATGGCGCATCAGACGACCGCCGCTCAAGCACTGGTGTGGTACTTGAAACCCCATAAGGTCGATCCATATGTTATGCGTTGAAGTTTGACTTCCACGCAACTAACAACGAGGCCGAGTACAAGGCTTTACTCGTTGGACTTAGACTAGCTACATACTTGGGAATTATCGTTGTGGAAATTCATTGTGCCTCACAATTTGTCGTATGCCAAGTTCGGGGAGAATATCAAGCTAGAGACAGGATATTGGCTACTTATCTTGCTCAGGTTCAGGAAGTGTTGAATCAGTTCGACTACCATTCCATCCAATGTATACCTCGGGAGCATAATTAGAAAGACGATTCTTTGGCAAAGCTGGCCAACAACGGTGAAGTGCAGCAAATGGGACTCGTCCCTGTTGAGACACTTACCACTCTAAGTATCGATTAAATGGAGACAGATTGGGTACACAGGGCAATTCTCGAGAAGGAGTCATGGATGACCCCGTTCCGAAATTATCTTGAACATAGAGCTTTACCTGAGCATAGAAGTGAGAAAAGACAAGTTCTCCGAAAGACTTTGAGATTCGTTATCCAGAATGGAGTCATGTAAAGGAGGGGATAATCTGTTCCTTTACTCTAGTGTATCGCCCGTGAACAGATCAAACGAGTGTTACATGATGTGCATGAGGGAGAATGTGGTGATCACACTGGGGGGCACGCTCTTGCTAAGAAAATACTACGTTAAGGATATTAATGGCCGATAGTGAATTGAGATGAATCAAACTATGCCAGGAAATGTGATAAATGCTAGAAGCATGCCTAAATTTTTAGAGCCCCGCCTATCGAAATCGCTCAGATGGTCAGTCCATGGCCATTCGGCACTTGGGGGCATCGATATAATAGGATCTTTACCTCTGGCTAAAGGTAATGCGAAGTACGCCATTGTTGCAGTTGACTACCTTACCAAATGGGTGGAAGCTGAGCCCCTTGCTACTATCACAACGAAGAAAGTAATCAACTTTGTTGTATGTAAAATTATCTTTCATTTTGGCCTCCCGCAAACAATTATCACTGATAAAGGAGCCCAATTCGATAGTGTCGAGTTCAAGAATTTCTATCAGTGTTATCATATCTAAAAAAAGTTCTCAGCAGTTGCTCACCCTCAAGTAAATAGACAGGTCGTAGCTGTTAATAAAGTTACTAAGTCCATTATGAAGAAACGATTGGAGAAGGCTGCCGGTAGATGGGTCGATGGTCTTCCCCATGGCCTTATGGGCATATCGAACTACCCACAAGTCCACGACCGGCCACACTCCATTCTCACTTTCGTAAGGCTTTGAAGACGTCATTCCGATTGAGTTAGAAGTACCTTCTCACCGTGTGATATATTATGATCCAAAGACGAACGCCATATTACTTGCCGAATCTCTATATTCATTGGATGAGAATCGTGAAGAGGCTGATTTGAGGGCGGCCGCACACCACAGTTGTGTAGTTCGATTGTACAATGCTAAGGTCTGACCCAGAACCTTCGAAGTTGGTGATCTCATACTCAAGAGGATTTATTCGGTCCTTTCACATATGAAACCGGCATGGGAAGGGTCGTATGTTATCGAACAGAGACTTGGGAACAACACTTTCAAACTATCAACAATTGACGCTCTCGCTTTACCAAGAGCATGGAACAGCGTGAGTCTCCATCGCCATTACACATAATAGGTTTTATTTATTCATTTAATCCGCTTTTCCTTTAAAATTTGTTTATGCATTTCGAAATTTGAACTTGTAATAAGGCAACTGAATTTGCCGTACTTTCTTATTTCAGTAATAAAATGCAGACTCATCAAGCCAGATAGGCAATCTATGAAAAGCATCACGCAATTGCCACAGATTACTCGCTAAGTGGAACCCCAAGCTCGGCGGTAGGCAACGATAAAAGTTAAGAGGATTGAAATACGACAATCCTCTAACAAACTTCGGCTCCCAGAGTGCGAGCTGGAGTACAAACTCTTACACATGGGCTTGAAGAGGGTAGATCCGTCCGCGCACGACTTCGCCTATATTCAATCTAAACTCGAGGAGGATGGATCCATCCATCTACGACCTTACCTTCATTTTTTACAAGCTCAAGGAGGATGGACCCATCCATCTATGACTTCGCTTGCCTACTCAGGGTGGATGTGATTCAACCATCGACAACCCCGATCAATTCCATGTTCCCAAAGTGTAAACGAAATCCTAATACTTAGACAGATGTGATCGAGCATCTGTCAACTAACTCGCGATTCTCGGAGTGTGAACTGGAATATAAGCATTAAAACGGGTGTGATCGACCACCCATCAACTAAAACTGGTCCCAAATGTGGGCTGGAGTATAAACATCAAATGGTGTGACTGATCACCAATCAACCAACTCTGATCCCCATAGCGCAGACTAGAGTTGAACCTGAAACGAGTGTGACTGACCGCTAGTAAAACCATATAAATCCCCAGAGTGCGGATACGATCGTAAATATTAATCGGGTGCGACTGACTACCCGTGAAATAACTTAAGTCCCAAGGGCATGGATATGACTTCAAACATTAAGCAGGCGTGATCGATCACCGATGTAAAAGTTTGATCCCCAATGTTCGGATGCGAATACCAACAAATGAGCGAGTGTGGTCTGACCACTCAAATCATTTAAATTTAACTATGTTTCGACTAAGTTAAGTTAGAATTATTAAAGGCAGAAGGCGACTGCCAACCAACTACTTCAATTCTCCCTAGAATCGAGGGCACAACTTAAGTAAGAGCTGCTAATTGAAATAGCGCAACATTGGGATTCAACTCGACGTTTGGTTATGACCCAAAGGCATGACTTCAGGACTTGATAACCAAACTCAAGTCTGATTCAGAGACTAAAGTCTCACAAGTACATTGAATGGAAACATGAGCACTAAAATATTATAAACACAGCGTGGATCCACTTGAACTACCGCTTGGATGTCTCTACGAGCCTTTACCTCCTCAGCCTCCCTTAACCGATTTGTATTCGGCCGACAGAATGACAACTGTCTCCTCCTCAAAACTCACGGAGACCGGAATATTCTCTATAGGCGAAACTGGAGGAACGGTGGCACCCTCAATGCTGGAAGAATGAGATGCATTGGTGTCGATGATGGTGCCTCTCAGAGAAATCATAAGCATAGGGACCGGACCGGGACCGGGACCCGCTATGCCACCGCCAACACTACTAGCCTACCTGGATTGCTCCATCTCAGCTCAAATATATGCTATTATCTCCTCAACCCGCTATGCATGTATGCCTATAGTAATGCCAGTGGTCGAACCCGAGGATTTGGTAATGTTTTCATCTTCATCCTTGATGAAAGGTATTTCAGTGAGCGGGTCGCTTTAGTGACCGAGGAGTGCTTCCAGCATTTGATCATCGAATACGCAACTGCTTTCGTGCATCTCCTCGGTTGATGCGGCCACCGATGTAGTCATTACTTCCATCATAATAGCCTCCTGCTCTTGATGCAATTCTTGGGTTGCAGGAGGATTGACTGTTGTAGAATCTATAATTGAATAAAATAAGATAAGATATTAGTGACCTCTTCTGACAATGCTGCTGCATTTAGGTGAATGAAAGAAGTGCTCAGAATACCTTTCTAGGATTGACTCACATGTTGGGCCGATGATCCTTCAGGACCATGTTTATGTACCGGAGACAAGCGCGGTTGGTCAAGGTCGTACATCGGAACAGCTGGACGGTCAATTGCAAAATAAGCTTAGGTTAGGTCGCTGTAAGCGCTTTAGATCTTACTTCATGATGCTCGACTCTGGATCCTTCTCCAACATCCAGATAATTAGCAGCGAGCTTTTTTTTCGAGGGAGACAATGATATCATGAAGAACCTTAGCCTCATCTTCAACTAGTATCTGATTTTTCAGTTTGAATTCATCAATAGTTGAAGCATTGTGGGCCATTTTCTCGTCTTCGACCAAGCGACTCCAAGCCTAATATAGATGGAACGGGTATTCTTCAAGCCAGTTGAGATTGCGATTTCTTAAATGTTTGCATTATACAGGACCATAAGATCTTCGACTTCATCCTCTATCCCCGCCTCTGTTGCTTTAACTTCGCTCTCAATTCTGGCTTCGGCTTCCAGAGCGTTCAAGTTTCCCGCATCCGTTTCGTCTTCAAAGGCCATCGTCTGGTCGCATGCCTCCTGCGCACCTTTGTTAGCGTCACCTTTCTCCCTGGCGACATCGACGAACTTCGCCTTTAACTCCTCAAGCTCCTTCAGTGCATCATCTCTCTCCTCTATGATGAGGGTATTCCGATGGCCCATCTCCTGAACCAAGTCCATATGAGACCGCCACATATTTTCCATAGACTGGCTTGCCTCAACGGCTTTCTATTGGACCAACATTTTTTACTTCCTTGAAGACCCAGCCTCGTTGTTAAGTACTTCAATTATACTATTCTTCAGAGCAAGATCAGTCTTTCGTTTCTCGATTGTTTTTTCCCGCTCAAAGGCCACCACTGAAGCTTTATCTACAGTGTTCACACATTCTAGATGTTGATTATAGACATCATGTACATAATCATGCACTATTATTTCCGTGAAGTTGGGGATTCGCTTCAAGTTCGAAGGGAATACAAAGCTGTCAAAGCAGACATTTGGAAAATATTTTTTCAACTTAGCAATTCTGATCGCTCCCTCCCCGTTGGGTTCTAAAGCGGCATAATCTGTGACAATGGGAGTTTCAGCCTCAGTCCTTAGATATTGCTTGGCAGATCTTGGGTTTGAGGAGGCACTATTTGACGTGAAGTCTCTGAAGACTGCCTTCCGGAGCAGGAGGGTTTGGGGTAATATTGGGGTAGTGGCAATCGTGAATGGGTGCGGTGCCTACTTTGTTGTTGCCTCACCCTTTCCCTTTTGTAATGGTCACACTTTTTGTTGGAGCGTCCGGGATCATACTCTCTATCGGTCTCGTATCTGTGACAATCAGAATAAGAAGTAGAAGACTGGAATTTGAAATGTAGACTACCGAGCATAGATACCTTTCTCACATCATATCTGTAAAATGAAAAGTGAAACAGAGTCATTAATATTCGAAAATCAAGAAACATGTGATTAGAAATTGTATGGTGCCGTGCAGTGTGTGCATGCATGTGCAAACCCCCGAACTAACCTGTTGTGGTAGCCGTGCTCGTGGGAGTTGGCTTCCTTATATCTAAGGCACTTTGAATCCCCTCTAGTCCAAAATCTTGAAATGAAGTTAAGTCATCTAGGATGGGGATATCCACCAATCCTTTTAGCGAACTCTCCGTTTGTGGAGGAGAAGTCTCCGCACTTATACCAGTTGTAATCGGCGGAGATATCACGATAGTTTTTCATCTTGTGGCTATGTGGGAAATAATAATGCCTCTTCTTTTCAACTCTAAAGACCAAAGACTCTGCGTAGGCACAGCTGTAGGCACGGCTTCAGACTTTTAGTTGCATGTCATATCGCAGCGTTTACCGAAACGCTACTAAATGTTTTTGTAGCATTTTTTCAACACTTCAAAAGTTGCATCACGTCTATTTATATATATTTTACTAGCATTTTTTAAATGATACTAAAATTTATTAATTGTTTTGTAGCATATTGTACGTGCCACTATTTCATGTTAACGGCTTGTATCATTTCCAACGATCGCTCATATAATAGTCTTATTACAACCAGCAATCAATCACATAATCATCATATCCAAAAAATCAAACAATCAATCACATAATCATTGTTTTCAAACTATTGAAAAAACACGTTTATCACTTAACCAAATATAATATCAATAACCATTTAATAATAGTTTTTTGATAAACCGAGCAAATTCACATAAAGTCCACAACCATTCATAAACAAGTTTACACAACAAGTAGTAACATAATATTATAGTATATATAACAGTTAAAGACATGTTCATTACTTAATTACTCAAAAAAATTTGTTGCTGCTGGTCTTTAGTCCTACAAAGCTAATACTTGTAGATAAGTTTAGCAATCAACAAATGATTATGAAACTGTTTCATGTTTAAAGTATATCAAACATCCTAGTTGAACTTTTCTTACATTTAAATAATTTTAATAAAGCTTAGTTAAATTTTTATAAAACTTAGTTAATTTTTATAATAAACTTATTTAATTTTTAAAAACTTATTTACGTAGTTAAATTCTAATAAAACTTAATTAATTTGTACAAATTTATTTAATTTTTATAAAACGTAGTCAAATTATATAACTCTTAGTTAATTTTTAAAATTTTGATTAATTTTTTAAAAAATTAGTCAAATTTTTATAAAGCTCGGTTAACTTATTTATAAATTTATATCTATTAATTTAATCTTATAAATTATCTCAATTAATAAAACTTAAATCTCATGATTTATATTTTAATCAACTTAAACTTATAAATAATCTCAAACTCAAATTTTATTAACTTGGTTAATTTTTATAAATTATCTCAAACTTATAATTTTTTTATAAACTTAGTTAATGTATTGTTATTATTACTATTATTATAAACTTGTTAATTTTTAATACGTAGTTAATACTGTTTGTACCAAAATTGGGCACAACACTCTTCGGATGTATTCGAAGAGATAAAGTGAAGAAAATAAATGTAAAAAGTGGAAGATCTAACAAACATACCAATAATAAGAAAGAAAAATGCACAGAAACACATAAATTTAGAGTGGTTCAGCGTATGGCCTACGTCCACTATGAAATGATTGACTTTTATTAACTTTTACTTGCTGGAGACAATGAATTACAATAGTATAACTTGAGTACAACAATGATTTCGGTAGAGTCTGGACGTAGAAGAGCCAAAACGTCCCTTTGTAATAGGTCCTAGACTGCTATTTATAGGCATAGGCTGCAAATATCCCGCTCAGATCTCTGAAGACCTCTTCTCTCACGTAGGTGGGTCCACACGATCGACCCCATGTCGTTTGCATTCGATCCGTAATCGATACGAACGAACTTCGTATCGATCAATATTTTATCCAATCGAGTCGAGATCAATCTTGGACATTCTTGAGGATGTATGCAAGCTCTTGTGAAAATTTGGTAGCATTTGGACATGTCGATTTTGAATTATGATCGATGCAAGATTCACTTTGTATGATGGCTGAGCTGTGCGTATCGATACCTTCATATCGATTGCTATTCATATCGATGATGTTCATATTGATAGCTTCGCATCGATGGCTCTGCACGTGATGCTTGATGATGTGACTCTAACTTCTTGGATCGATCCACTTTTCATGCTGAGCGACCAAGTCTTATACTTTTACATGTCGTGTTCGTACCGGTCTGTTGTACCTTACTTCGTATCGAATCTTGAAGCCACTTCATATCGATCGCCTAATGGTCACTTTGTATCGATAGATGAATGATCTCTTCAAATCGATAACAGAGCAGCCGATTTCGCATCGATGGAAGATGATTACTTTGTATTGACCTGTGGCCGATCGATATGAAGTTTTTTTGAAAACTAGACTGATAGGAAATGGACTTCTATGTCATTGGCGATGGATACAAAGTAGACGGTCGATGATGGATATGAAGTTAGCTTGCTCACAGATGGATTCGAAGAGGATTGACTTCAATGGATGTAAAGCTGGATGGACAAGAGATGAGGTTCGAGGGTTGATGGATACAAATAGGATGGTTGCATGGTGATGGATACAAATACGAGGGATACGAATTAAGCATGTCTCATGTGTAACTTGATCGGTCTATAACTTGAGCATATAAACTGCGATTGACATGAAACTTAAAATGCTGGCTTCCACAGCTTTGCTTATTGTGTCATATCAATTGTAGCTCGATCCGAACTCGGACAAAATTTATCAGTATCCATAGTAAACCGTGTAATTTCGATATCCGAGATAGATTGTCCTTGGTCTCTAGTCAAATCCTTGGTGTCATGGCTCTGGCAAAAGGTCGGATAACATTTCCTCCCCAAAGAATATCTTGTGAAAACATGAAGTGCTTTGAAATGTTGCAATCTTTATTATGAACAGTTCTATCTGATTCGCTGCATAGTCATTACCTTTTCGTCGAAAGATGTAACCTTTGGTTGATTTCCATAATGTAAATGATCAATTGTTTGCTGCTAATTGTTTTATTGTGTATTATTGTAACTGGGTATTGAATGATAGAAAATCATTGTTCAATGTTGTAATTGTCACCAGGTGAAGATTCAACTTCTGTGAATTTTGAAAATTCGGATGTTATTCCATCATACATGTATGTACGGTAACCTGACTCTCATTAACGTCTGCACGCTCACGAGTCATCGTTAGTTTTCTCTTATCAAACTCCGTATTAATCCTCTCCTAAATCGATGTGAAATTTGAGTTGTAACAACGCTTGGTGGTTGTTTTGGTGTACTCCCTCGTATCGGTCCTCTCCTGGATTGATTTGAGGAGCTGGGGAAAAATTCTGTATCGATGGTTATCGATATGAACCAGCCGGCTCGTTGAAATACTTCATATCAATGGATACGAAACCCGGTGGTCTTCAGGCAGATGGATACGAAGTTGTTTTACGTATAGATGGAATATAAGTGGTTCGAATTTTTTTTTTTGCATCTTTCACATCGACGAATCACCGATGGATACGAAAAAGCTTGCTCTAGATAGAATGGAATTAACAGTTATGAATAGCTGCCCCATGACCGATTTGGGCAAGTGGGTACGAAGAAGGCCCTTGCTATCGTTCTTGCTTCGACCGTTCCGACCGGTCTCACATTTTTCCTTCAAGTTCAAGTCCATATAAATACATTTTGGACTTAGAAAAAATTCCGCTTACTTTCACTCCTACACACTGCCCTCGTATCAATTAAAGCAAAAGAAAAAAGCACTTGCCTTCATCTTTGAGTCATTTACTTCGTTAATCCCTTGAACTAACTGCTCTAATTAGGTAATTAATCAATTGAAACCAATTTAAATCGATAAAACTTGAATTCTAATGCCAATCTATTCCTTATTGCGGCCGATTCTGGTGATGTTGAGGCCTGAGTAAGGTTGAGGAAGGAGGAAATGACATTCAGGCCGGTTGGAGAAAGAGTGTAGAGGGATACAAAGGTGGCGTTCGTGTCGATCGATGAAGAGTGATTCGTATCGATCTGAGAGTAATTGGAGTTCATGCCGATTGAAAACAGCAGAGATTCGTATTAAAGGAGGGAGTGACTTCATATCGATCGGAGATGGTGGGAGTTCATATCGATCTGGAGCGACTGATACAAAAAACTAACTGTGTGATCGATATAAAGTAGCGGCCCTGTTGATCAATACAAAGATGTTGGGATTGTTGATCGATACGAACTGGAATCCTGAGTGATCGATACGAAATCCTTTTCTTCACGATCGATATGAACGTAGCCTATGGTGAATTATCTAAGTCTTGACCTTGATGGATACGAAATCTTCTCCACATTCGAACATTTGACTCTGATGAGTTTTTGCCTTGCATAATTGGGCTTAACTGTCTCACTGCATATCTAACTACCCTTTGAAGCTCGTCGACGGAACTGTAACTTGACTAAACTTTAACAACTTTAACTCAGATTGGTCTCTTAAGTCCGGATGGCATGGTTGTGACAGTCAGCAATGACGGTCACTCTAATCAAGTTTTGAAGTCTTGTCATTTGAACATCTCCTTAAATTCTGTAGAATCTTTTAAGTATTATGTAGCACTGCACAGCACAACACATTCATGCACTTCACATTAGGGAACACACGGGATTATTATAATCTAATGATGGTTTTTGATGAGTTGATTAGTTATGGAATCTACAAGTTCTCAGTGGTAGGAGTCTCAAAGTTCGTCTCCTCCGATAAAAGAGATGTCGGCCAATGCAGCCAAAGTAATAGGTCCAACTTCGGATGAGCTTGCAGGAGCAACTTTTATCGTGAACCCTCAAGATTCTTTGCCGTCCAATGTCTCCGAAGATATGTTGGGGCGAATATGCTAAAGCCACGGTCTATCATTAGATGAAGTTTTATTACTCGGACCAAAAGACATGCCATATGCTCCCCCAGAAGGATTCACGGTCTTTAACCGACATTCGTGCACAGCTGGAACAGTTCCTCGATTCAGGCAGTATATTCAAGATGTGCTATCTTTCTTCAGAATCACTCCATCGCAATTACATCCAAATGGATATGTACTGTTGAACAGTCTATTCATCGTTTTTGTGGAACATCTCTTTCAACCCCCGACTCCGGAAGAAGTCAGATACTTATTTATTGTCAAGAGTTGGGAAGACAATCCTTCCTTTACATTTCTAGAGGCGATTAGGAATTGCCAAGTGGTGACGTGTTCTTGGACTACGCTTAGTTATTTTAAGATGGAGTGGTTTTACGTTTGATGCCCTCCAGGGTTCGCCGTCGATGGTTGGTCAGACGTAAGTGCTGCAAATTTTCTAGTAGTTAACGAGATAGTCATAACTGACATTGAATATAATATCTTCTTTCCTTTACAGCCATAATTCCGTGACCCAAAGGTGACCGTTTCAAAGAAATAGTATGGATTCTTCAGGAAGTGCCGGGTGAGATGAGAGACATGGACTCGGTGCACATAGATAGAAATTTGAGAATTGTCGGGTTATCGATCGAAATCAAAGCACAAGACTGGAGGGGTTGCTTAGGGCAGCCTCGATGAGATGGGCTAAACGTAGAGCGCTTGGGATCGTAATTGCTGAGCAGGGAAATGAAGAGAACACGCCTACTGATGACAAACCCGTAGCCGGGCCTTCTGGTAGTTTTTAGGACTTAGAGGGAAGGAGGAAAGGCAAGGCAGCAGCACATAAGCAACATAAGTCTATGAGATGGAAATCAGTCATGGTGTCTTTGCCAGTCTTCGGTGTTATAATCTCGAAGGCTCCTCCCTCACAAATAGAGAATCCTTTTGAAGGGCTCATTGACATTACAATTCCTGATTAGTGTCGCTCCAACATGACATCGAATTGGAAGGGCTTCAAAGTGCCTTAGATTTAAGCGAGTGACTTCCTACAAATGTGGCCAATATGTTTGGTTGGTCGTGAGGTTTAACACATGCATACATACACCTCATAGCACTACACGATTTCCAATCACAAGTTATTCATTTTGGGAGATTACTGATCCCCCTTTTCTTTCTATTTTACAGATACAATAACAAGACGAGAATCCTTATTGGGAAGCCTTCGCTCAGCACGTCAGTCATCTAGTTCATATTATGAGTCCCACCGGAGGGAGGCCGATAGAGACCGTGATCGCGGTTATTCCAACCAAGAACGTTACGAGAGGGATAGGGATAGAGAATATAGATATCACTCCCGATCACCCTCTCTACCTCCTCGAGCTCCAGCACAACCCTTCGGCCATGATAGACAACCCTTAGTGCCTCCATGTCAAAAACCATCTTCTCAAGCACCCAGGCTCGATCCGCAATGTCGCAGAACCGAGGCCGAAACTCCCATTGTCATAGAACAAGCCATTACTGTGCCTAATGGGGAAGGAGCAATCAAAATCACCCAGCTAAGAAAAGACTTTCGAACATTTTTTTTGACGGTTTATCTTCCCTCCACATTTGAAGAAAATTCCAACTGAGGCGGAACAAATGATGCATGATTACATCCATGATACCTATAACCAATACAAGGAGTGGATGAAAGCCGCGGATAAAGCATCAACAGCGGCTTTTGAGCGAGCAAAAACAATTAAGAAGTTAGAAACCGACCTTGCCCAAAAGGACCATATAATTCAAGTGCTAAACAATGAAGCCGAATCTTCCTGTAAATCTAAAATAGAGGCCAACAAAAAAGCCGACGAGGCCAATCAGTCCACGGAGAGGATGCGACAATCGCATTTCGCATTGGTTGAGGAGATGGGTCACCGGAACACCACAGTTACAGCTGAAAGGGACGCTGCATTGAAGGAACTTAATGAGCTTAAAGCCAAACTCTATGAAATCATCAAAGAAAAGGATGGTCTGAATAAAGTAGCCCAGAAGGCATGTGAGCAAGCTGTGGCACGCCGAGGTGAAAGGGTTGCAGCAATACGTAAAATTCGGGAGGCTGAGCCAAGGGTTGCGGATGAAGTTAAGATGGAAGAGGCCGGGCTAGAGAACAATATTGAAGACCTTCTAATCACATACAATGTCAATGTTCTGAAGCACAGAAATCTAGCCTGGCTCGATAATTATCTAACGCACTTATAGAAAGTTTGGGGCCGATTAGTAGAAGACGAAAAGGCCAAACACCAAGCTGAATCGATTAATGAATTTGATCTTGATAACCGAGTTTAGAGAGAAGATGAAAGGAAAGTTATCCATCATACCACGATTGCATATGAAAGGGAGAGACTTGGCACTCAACGCTCGAAGGATGGAGAAGGTTCTAGTGTCGAGCACCATGGCGTAAGTCCTGAAACTCTCGTGCCGACCCAGCCAAAAACTACATCTGCGGTTGATCCCCAGCCTATCCCTGCATATAATGGAGCACACTTACCTTCAATAAACAGATGATGGAGGAACTTCTCGGTCATCATAGTGACCCCTTTGTTGATCTTCCATTTATCATGAGTGGAAGCGCACCTACGACTAGCTCCTCAGTGTTAGAACCCTTAGTGTACGATTTCGACGATGACAACTATACAATGGAAATCATATATATTATACAACTATACAGTTGCAACTCAAAGAAAGATAAACCCCTACTGTGACAAGATAAAGACTAAGCACTAAAAGAAATTCATCTACAAAGATTGCATGAAGTTCGATGGAATAAACACTCAAGAATGAACCTAGAAAAACCTCACTGGACAAGTTCAGACGTCTGAATGCAGAACTTTAGATGTCTAAACGTAGAAACAGGACTAAAACTAATAATAGGTTCCAGATGTCTGAAAACTACATCTAGACGTCTGAAACTGGGCTCGGGGCAAATATTTCAAATCACAACTGTCATCTCCGTAGAGACACAACTCCATCTCTCATTTGCAACTCTTCACCAGTGAACAACGACGAATCTGGACTGAAAGGGAAGAGATGTAACTGCTAGAAGAAACTCTCTACAACTATATAAACAAGAATCAAGATGAATCAACTCACCGACTTACTCACTTACTTCTGTCTTATCTAACTCACTCTTGATTATTTCTTGTTCTAATCATCCACTTGCTATCAAATCTGCAAATCTGAGATCATACACTTCCATACTCTCTCGAACACTGTATTCAATCATTCAAGAGATATAGGAATCTTAATTGTATGATATAGTCAAAATCTATGTAATAGAGAGCACAGACTTGACAAAGAAACTCTACTATTGTAAACATGTTCCCCCAGGTGAAGTGAGAGTTATTCAATGAAAGGAAATTCCGAAGAGGAGCTTCGAGACTGGACGTAGGACGGAAGGTCCGAACCAGTACAAAAACCCTGGTGTGGTTATTCCTATTTACATTCTTTACTAATCATTACACTATAGATTAATTTATTTATATACTTGTCATTTGTATAATCGATCCATCATACGTTAGACTTTCAATTGGTATCAGAGCTTGGTTTGATCAAAAGTACTGTAATAAGTTTTCGAATCAATAATATGGCAAGTATCTTTTAAGAAGATCAGTCTACCACACGTCCCCCACTATTAAATGACTCTAACTATGCATATTGGTCAACCCATATGCATATTTTTATGGAAGCCAATGGTCTAGAAATATGGTCTACCATACAGAATAAATATGAAGCACCCGACACTGTTGTGAGCACATGGACTGATGCACAAAAGATCTTTGCCTCAAATAATGCTAAAGCTATGGACGTTTATTTTGCTCTCTCGATAAAAATGATTTTTCACGTGTCATGTTATGTACCACTGCATTTGACATTTGGCGTACCTTACAAATCACACACGAAGGTGCAACAAAGGTCAAACAAACAAAGTTTTCAATTTTGCAAAACCAATTCTCTTCATTCAAAATGAAGCAAAATCAAACTATTGTTGAAATGTATTCTAGATTTCAAACTATCCAACATGATCTTATGGCATTAGGAGTTAAGTTTACTAATTTTGATTTAGTTTCTCGAATACTCAACCCTTTAACATCGGATTAGGAAAGGAAAGTATTAGCTATTGAAGAAGCTAATGATCTCTCTACTCTCAAGGCTGAAGAGTTGATAGGAAATTTAATGTCCTATGAAGCTAACTTACAGGCTAGAAATGAACAAAATGTTGAAAAGAAGAACATAGCATTTCAAGCAAAGAATGATGACTCAGATTTGGATGAAGAAGAGATAGTCTTCATTGCCAAGAATAATAGCAAATTCAATAAATTTAGAAAGATGACCAAATTTCAAAAAGAAGGGAAGTCCAATGAAACAAATCTATCTCAAATCAAGTGCTACGAATGTAATACGGACCTATGAAGAAGGATTGCACTATACGCAACAATGAGAAAAAGTGCAAATTTGAGAAATTTAAGAAGAAAAGAGATTTTAAAGTCACTTGGGATGATTCCGATTCATCATCATCTTCCGAGAGTGATAGTGATAGTGATGGAGAACAAGCTAATGTATGTTTTATGGCTAACATTGAAGAGGTATGCTCTGAACTTAGCTATAATGAATTATTAGAGTTAAGTACTGATCTTGATGACAAGTTTAGACAAATAAAAAAATTGATTAAAGAACACCTAGCCAAAATAAATTGATTAGAACTAGAAATTGAATTATTAAAGGAGGAAAAGTTATTTTAGAAGAAGAATTAGAAATTTCACAAGAAAAATGTAAAAAGTCTATCAAATATGATAAACAACTTAGTGAAATAGATAGGTTAAAACTTGAGAATAATAATTTGATTAAGGAAAATATTGAACTAAAAAGTAATATAGAAATTTCAAAAAATGGAATTTGTGAATTAAAGAATAAATTAGAAAAAATTACTAACAATGTTTCAAAGTTTAACAAAAGAAAACAAGATCTTGATAATTTAATTAAAATTTCGAAACCCTTTGGTAATCGAAATGGATTAGGATTTGAAAAGAATTCACAAAACAAAAAAAGGTAATACTATAATGCAAAGTATCTTATATAAAAGTGTCAAAAAGAAACCGAAGTTAAGTAAAGATGTAAAATATAAAAATATAAAAATTTGGATACCAAAATCTAATAATAAGTTAATTAGACAAAAACATATTGATAGTTTTCTATCAAGTGTAGTATTTGACAATGATTATGTTTTTAAAGGAACTAAACCCACTTGGGTATGGCTACCCTCCATTCCTAACATCTAGGGCCTTAATAAAAGAAGTGGGCACCAATTGAATAATTTTTGTTTTATAGGTACCCAAAAATAAAAGCAAGGAGAAATGGATACTCGATAGTGGCTGTTCAAAACACATGACCGGGAATGCCAAGATGCTCTCAAATATAAAATATATCGAAGGAGGCACCGTAAGCTTTGGAGACAACTCAAAAGGATATGTCATCGGAATTGGAGAAGTCATAAATCTCAATATTTCTAACTCTCCTATTATCTCTAATGTTTTATTAGTAGAAAATTTAAAACATAATTTACTAAGTATTCGTCAACTATGTGATAAAGGTTTTCAAATAAATTTTGAGAAAAATCGATGCAATATATTTGATAATAATAAAAATTTATTATTTGAAGGATTTTGAAATAAAAATATTTATATTTTGAATATGAATATGAATGTAAAAGAAAATTCGGATTTATGCTTGACTGCTAAGCTTGATGATCCATGGCTATGGCATAAACGATTTTGTCACATGAATTTCAAATATATAAATAAATTATCAAAACATAAACTAGTTAGAGGTTTACCAAAAATAAATTATAAAATACACAATTTGTGTGATGCATGTCAAATTGGTTAATTAAAAAGGAGTTCTTTTAAATCTAAAAATAATATTTCAACAAAACAACCAATAGAATTATTGCATTTACATTTATTTGGTCCTACTCAAGTAAGATCAATAAATCAAAACAAGTATGTTTTGTAATTGTTGACGACTTTCACGTTATACATGGACTTTGTTTTTAAAACATAAAAGTGACACTTTTGGTATGTTTAAAATATTTGCAAAAGAATTAAAAATCAAATGAATTTAAAAACTAAAAATATTCGTAGTGATCACGGAGGAGAAATCAAAAATGAACTTTCTACAAACTTTTGCAATAAAAAGGGAACTAATCATAATTTTTCAATTCCACGTACACCATAACAAAACATGTAGTTGAACGAAAAAAGCGAACATTACAAGAATGTGCAAGAACAATATTAAACAATAGTAATCTACCAAAACATTTTTGGGCCGAAGTTATTGCTACATCTTGCAATGTCTCTAATAGAGTGACAGTACGACCAATGGCAAAAAATGCGTGTTATGAAATGTTTTTTGGTAAGAAACCTAAGGTATAAAACTTTTGGATCAAAATGTTTCATATTAAATATTAAAGACAATCTAGGAAAATTTGATCCTAAGGCCGATGAAGGAATATAGTTGGCTATTCGGCTCGTAGCAAAGCTTATAGAATCTATAACAAAAGGACAAATATTATAGAAGAAAGTTTACATGTTTCTTTTGATGAAAATTTTATAACTACACAAATTAATGACGAAGAAGAGATACATCCAGATGATTCCTCTAACACACCTAATGATAATAATGAAGCTATTGATCAAATTAATAATCTAGTTTCACCTTCGAGGATTTTAAAGCATCGTCCTATAGATAACATCATTTAGAGATTTAAATTCTAGAGTAACTCGAAATCAACTTAATCAAATAAGTCATGTTGCATTCGTTTCAAATTTTGAACCAAAGAACTATAAAGAAGCCTCTAAAGACGACTTTTGGATTTTAGCTATGCAAGAAGAATTAAATCAGTTCGAGCGAAATAATGTTTGAGAACTAAATGGGTATTTAAAAATAAAGCCGAAGAAACCGGAAATATAGTTCGAAATAAGGCACGTATAGTAGCACACGGGTATAATCAAGCAGAAGGAATCGATTACGATGAAAATTTTGCACCTGTAGCTAGATTAGAAGCAATACGAACTCTACTCGCTTTTACTTGTCACAAAAGTTTTAAATTATACCAAATGGACGTCAAAAGTGAACTTTTAAATAGTTTTATCAAAGAAAATATTTATGTTGAACAACCACCGTTATTTGAACATGAAAAATTTCCAAATCATGTTTTTATATCAAATAAAGCATTATATGGGTTAAAACAAGCTCCTAAAGCAGAGTACGATAAACTTAAAAGTCATTTAATCTCATCAGGATTTCAAATTGGTAAAATTGACTCGACTTTATTTATTAAAAAAGAAAATAATGATATTTTAGTTATTCAAATTTATGTCGAGGATATCATTTTCGGATCAACTAATGAAAATTTATGTGTACAATTCTCTAATATAATGAAAAATAAATTTGAAATGTCACACATTGGAGAATTAAATTTCTTTTTAGGATTACAAATAAAACAACTAGAGAATGGTATCTTCATACATCAAGAAAAATATTGCAATGAACTATTAAAACATTTCGGTAGGGATAAAACATCTAGTAAACTACTCCTATGAGTACTACGCTCCATCGTGATAAAGGAGAAAACGGGGAAGATTTTGAAGAGAAAGTATATAGGAGTATGATTGGATCGTTATTATATTTAACCACAAGCCGACCCGATATAATGATGAGTGTTTGTCTCTACGTACGTTGTCAAGCAAAACCAAAAGAATCTCATCAAAGAGTCGTTAAACGTATTTTGAGATATTTATCTAACATGAAAAACTATGGACTATTCTATCCAAAGGATCATCTTTTGAACTTGTATCATATAGCGATGCTGATTTTGGAGGATGTAAAACGAATAGAAAAATTACTAGTGGAACGTGTCATTTCATCGGACAATCTCTTGTCTCATGGTTTAGTAAAAAAACAAAATTGTGTTTCTCTATTCACTTGCGAAGCTGAATATATTTCAACGGCATTAGCATGTGCATAAGTTATTTACATGCAACAAACATTAAAAGATTTTGGTAAACTAATTGAAAACTCCCCGATTTATTGTGATAACACTAGCGCAATCGATCTGTCTAAAAATCCGGTAAATCATTCTCTAACTAAACATATAGATATAAGACATCATTTCTTAAGAGATAATGTCGAAAAAGAAACTATAACTTTAGAATATGTTAACAGTGAAAATCAAATAGCCGATATCTTTACAAAACCATTAAACGAACAAACTTTTGTAAAATTACGACGAGAGTTAGGCATTTTTTCACTTAACAAACTTTTAAACTATGAAAATTTTCTTTTATCCATAAGTTTTTAGCTGACTAAACATCATTCGAAATTTAGAAAATAATTTTTGACCATAAAAAATACCACCTATTTTTATATTTGGATTGTTATAAATCTAATTTTCAGAAGTTTCTTTTTAAAAATATATCAAATATAAAAAATCAAAATGTCAAGTCAAGAAATAAATTCATATAATTCCGGATCTCCATCCTCAAAAGTATCCACACCTTCTCTTCGTACTCTTTCACCTCTTCATTCTCCACCCTCTCATGACTTACCAAAAAGTCGATGGGGATTATCACCTCTACCGAAGAAAGGCAAACGAGAAAAACCACCTACAATCCACGAAAAACATGATGAAATATCACATTATCAATTCTCAATGATGGATGCTCAAAAGGAAATATACTATAGACAGGAAGGAACAATCAAACATTTGAACTTCCTGAAAAGGCTTTATATGCTATATGCGGTCATTTTTCAACAAAGAAATGTGTACATAAAAAATCTCCACGCTTTGTTGAAACTCATAGAGATGAACCATCGACTTCGTCACCCAAAGCTCCTTCCTGGTCCCTAATTAACTATGGTCATCCCATCTATGAACCAAATTCATGGGATCGTCAGGAATGGAGTCAGGAAAAATAAACTATTACGTTTGAAGATGATTATATACACATAAATTTGTTTGTATTGTATTCTATTCAATAAATAAAGTTGTTTCTTCACAGAAATATCAACAAAAAATTAATCTGGAGTTTTTCAGACGTTTGAAAAGGATTCTAGACATCTGAAATACGAATCTGAAACTATCAATAAATATTCTCAAACGTCTGAACTCTTTTCCAGACGTTTGAAGTTACTCTCCATCTAGTATTTGAACTTTCCAAACATCTGAATTCTATTCCAGACATCTGATTCTACTCTCTGTCTCTAGCTTAAGCATCTCCAGACGTCTGATCCACTATTGCAGATGTCTGGAACTGGAAACGGCAGTTTTTGAAACCCTATATCTAATCGATCAATTATTTTCAATTCATTTCTAAGTTAAAATTCTTCCTTCTCAAATTCTTACAATCAATTTTCTTACCAAATTAATGCCACAACGAACAAAAAAATAGGAGTTAAGAAAAGGAAGCATGGAGAAGGATCCTCTTCTCAACCTTTGATGGTAACTGATACATAAATCCAAGATTGGTTATTCCATAATCCGGCAACTATAAGACGGTTTGAAGCTCGAAGATTAAGAAGATGCATCTCAGACCCTTCTATGACCTAATCAAGTTTCCTCCATACGATATGGATGACACATGTGAGCAAGGTGAATTGCAAACACTTATTTCTTTTAATGCTAACGATATTTCTATCGATCAATTAGCTATACATCTATCTTACGCTAATCTAGGTAGTTCATCCGTATTGACTACTAAGAATGATGAACAATGGTTATGGATGAGTGTCTATGGGACAACAATAAAGTTAACCCCTACTATAATTGGACGAATTCTAGAATGCTCTTATACGAGTCACATATTATCTGAAATAGAGGATATGCGATTCAAACCTCATGATATTAAACTCATCAGTTATGGGAACATCAAATGCCTCAGTTTTCATCCAAATTTCTTAGACCACGTGCTAGGCTCCTTACCCGAATGCTTATAAATACAGTTATTCCTCGATTAGGTAGCCATGAACAAATTACTGATCTTGAGCACAAAGCACTATACACACTATTTAATCGCACTAAGATCAATTGGGTTCAGTTCATCTTCGACGAACTAAAAGGGTTTTGGAATAGATCTCGCCAGACTATCATTTACCTGGCTTATATTATGTGAATCCTCAAAGAACTAAACATCCCACCATACATTTCTGCTTTTGAGGAGTTACCTATCAAATATAGTGGAACAAATTTTTTTAACCTTATGCATTTACCGGAGGAACCACTATCTTATATGACCTTCCTAGAATGGAGAAATGCACAAGATCAACATCCCCCTCCTACACAACAACAAGAACAACAACAACAAAAAGTTAATACAGAACTACCACGGGAACCACCTCCACCTCCTCCTTCCTCGTTTGAATATCACTCTGATATGGAGATTTTGGAAGCATGAACTCAGCATAATGAAAGTATTGCTCACTTAACTTTACAAAAACAAGTGTTTATATCTAGAAATCAAATTCTCCTTAGTAAACAAATAGCACGGCTTGATCATACATTGTCCACAAGACTTTCAAAGGTTGAAGATTATCTTGTTTTAGTGGTTTCCAAACTTGATCAAACAATTCAACAAGCATGTCAACCTTCTTCTGACTGGTCCACACCTTCTCACTCTCCTCACACATCGCCAAAGACAAGTGATAAGGTAAAGGTAATTTGGACCCTCCTAGTGATGTTTTACCTTGACCTCATACAGTTAATATTTTGTTGTAGTTTTTCAATTTACTGGTAAGACACTATCAATATTTTGCTGTGCTCCGAGATATAATCATAATATTTTGTTACTGTTGTAATTTTATCATGCTTAGCTTTGAGTTATGGTTCCTCAATTATTTTTGATAATGACAAAGGGGGAGAAAAAGAGATATGCACACCTATAAGGAGGAGATTACATTTAGGCGGAGAATCTGTTTGTAAATTATTATCTAAGTACATTGTATAATTTTCATCATCAAAAAGGGGGAGAATGTTAGAACCCTTAGTGTACAATTTCGACGATGACAACTATGCAATGGAAATCATATATATTATAAACTATAAGATGCAACTCAAAGCAAGACAAACCGCTGCTATGACAAGATAAAGACTAAAGCACTAAAAGAAATTCATCTACAAAGATTGCACGAAGTTTGAAGGAATAAACACTCAAGAATGAACCAAAAAACCTCACTGGGCAAGTTCAGACGTTTGAATGCAGAACTTTAGACGTCTGAATGTAGAAACTGGACTAGAACTAATAACAGGTTCTAGACATCTGAAAACTACATCCAGATGTTTGAAATTGGGCTCGGTCCAGATATTTCAAATCACAACTGTCACCTCCGAAGAGACACAACTCCATCTCTCCTCCACAACTCTTCACCAGTGTACAGTGATGACTCTAGACTGAAAGGGAAGAGATGTAACTACTATAACCAACTCTCTACAACTATATAAACAAGAATCAAGATGAATCAACTCACCGACTTACTCTCTTACTTCTGTCTTATCTAATTCACTCTTGATTATTTCTTGTTCTAATCATCCACTTACTATCAAATCTGCAAATCTGAGATGATACACTTCCATATTCTCTCGAACATTGTATTCAATTATTCAAGAGATATAGGAAGCGTAATTGTACGGTATAGTCAAAGTCTATGTAATAGAGAACACACTCTTGACAAAGAAACTCTGCTATTGTAAACCTGTTCCTCCGAGTGAAGTGAGGGTTATTTGGTGAAAGGAAATTTCGAAGAGGGGCTTGGGGACTAGACGTAGGATGGGAGGTTCAAACCAGTATAAAAACCCTGGTGTGATTATTCCTATTTACATTTTACGAATCATTACACTATAGTTTAACTTAGTTATATACTTGTCATTTGTATAATCGATCCACCATACGTTAGAATTTCACTCAGGCCCAACTGTTAACGTTCCCGGCGAGGCTCAAACAATTCATGAAGAGGAAATAATTGCCAAAATTAATGCCGAAATGGAAGCACCTTCCCGAGCTAGTAGCTTTGGAGGTGGAATGGTGGGCCCTAGTCCAGCCCCGTTACGAATGATTTCTCCTGGTTGTGCGGTCGTCGACACCAGTTTGCCTCTCCCGCCTCCTACTGTTGATCCTATCCTTCCGAATCCACCTTCAGGAAGCATTCCAATACATATGAGTTCAGAAGAGGAAGTTGATATAATGCCCCCGACTAGAGGTCAACCGCCAAAAGGCAAGGGCTCAAAGAGGAATCCAAGCAGCAGTTCAGATGGGTCAACGCCAAAGAAGAAGCCGAGAAAAAAGAAAGAGTTGACTTTTTCCTTCGGCTCATTTTTGGTAGATAGGTAGGGACCTACTTTTGTCTTTGTAGGTCGTGTATAGATGCGGGTTCGTCCCCTACTAGTAGAATTTTTGGAACAACTTTGTACTTTTTCTTCTTTTTCAAAGAATAATAATAGAACTCCATTTTGCCTTCAACACTATTCGTTGTCATTTTCTTAAGTGTTCCAGCACTTGAACTTCAATTCAATGTACTTCTGAAGTTTAGTCTTCAAATCAGACCCGAATTAAGTCGCTAAGTTTCAGAGCCATGGCATCGGGTCACGATCGAGCGTTAAGTCAAATTTTGATATTTATTGTCTCAATCAATGGCTGATACTTAAATTCTGCCCCTCATTTTTTGGGGATAAATTGAGAAGATCGGTCGGTAGTCACTATTTTTCTTTAACACATCAATTTAATCTTTATGGAGCGAAGCTAAAACATGGCAAATTTAGGTAGTCAAACCACACTTGCTCACCAATTGGTGATCGTGTCCACTTTTTGAGGATTACACGTGTTCGTCGGTGATCGTTTATGCCGGCTTAAGTTTTAGTGATATGTCCACACTCCGGGGACTTAAGTTATTTCCTTGGGTAGTCAATCACATCCGTTTAATATTTATAATTACGTCCACACTCTGGGGACTTTATAGTGGTTCGTGGGTGGTCAGTCACAGCTGATTTATGTTTATACTCTGATGGCACTTCGGGGGCTTAGAGTTATCTCATGGATAATCGATTTGTGTCCAGTTTGTGTTTAAACTCTAATCCACTCTCTGGGGATTTAGAGTTAGTCGATGTTTATACTTCAATCCATGCTCCGGGGACTTAGAGTTATTTACTATCGATACTTTGGTTCACACTTTGGGGATCCGGAGTTGGTTGATGTTTGTACTCCTGTTTGCACTCTAGGAATTTGGAGTTAGTTGATGTTGGTACTCCGGTT
Organism: Allium cepa; assembly: GCA_030765085.1. NCBI lineage: Eukaryota > Viridiplantae > Streptophyta > Magnoliopsida > Asparagales > Amaryllidaceae > Allium > Allium cepa. The sequence goes on from CM060942.1 coordinate 679,724,968, forward strand.
CGCATTCTGCGAATCCGGAGTTAGTTGATGTTTATACTCTAATTCGCACTCTAGGAATCTGGAGCTGGCCGACAGATGGTCAGGAACATTTGTTTAGGCTTTAGGATTTCGTTCGCACTCTAGGAACGACAAATCTACCAGGATCGTGGATGGTCGGTTCACATCCATCCTGAGTTAACAAGCGAGGTCGTTAGATGGACGGAACCATCCTCCTCAAACTTTGTCAAGATATGGGCTAAGTCATTAGGCGGACGGATCCACCCTCTTCAAAACTGCATTTACAGGTTTATACTCCAGTTCGCGCTTTGGGAATCTGGAGTTAGTTAGAGGATTTTCATGTATCAATCCTTTTTCCACTTCAATGTAATGACTTGTCCCCGAGCTCGGCTTTCACTTAGCGAGTGACCGGTCGCATCACAGTCACTTATTATTTGAATAAATCCTAGCATATGGTTGAACTTAGCTCTCCGTGCATAGTGATGGTTCTATGATGCATTTCAAAAAATCACAGCTTTGGCTCGAAGAGATTGTATTTTATTGCTGAAATAAGAAATATGGCAAAATCAGTTGCCTTATTACAAATCCAAATTTCAAAATGCATAAACAAATTGCAAATGGAAAATAGACTAAATAAATAAACAAAGCCTGTTATCTGTAATAGTTACATAGACTTTCGTCGTTCCAAGCTCTTGGCAAAATGAGACCGTCAACGGTCGATAATTTGAATGTACCATCTTCGAGCTTTCGTTCAATTACATATGGTCCTTCCCACGCTGGTTTCATATGTAAAGGAGTCGGTAAATGCTCTTGAGGACGAGATCGCCGAGTTCGAAAGTTCGGGTCGAACCTTCGCATTGTATATTTGGACGATTTGACTTCGATATGCGGCTGCCCTTAAATCAGTCTCTTCACGCTTCTCATCTAATAAATCTAAAGATTCGGCAAGTAATATAGCATTTGTTTTCGAATCGTATTAAGTCACACGATGAGAAGGTATTTCCATCTCGATTGGAATAACGGCTTCGGAACCGTAGGAAAGAGAGAATGGAGTGTGGCCGGTCGTAGATTTGTGGATTGTTCGGTAAGCCCATAAAACCATAGGAAGTTCATCGACCCATTTACTCCCGGTCTTTTCCAGTCATTTCTTCAGAATATACTTTATAACTTTATTAACAACTTTAACCTGTCCATTCACTTGAGGGTATGCAACTTTCGAGAACTTCTTTTGGATGTGGAACCATTGACTTAAATTCAACACTGTCGAATTGGACTCCGTCGTCTGTGACAATGGTATGTGGAAGGCCAAATCGGTAGATAATATCACGTACTACCAAGTTGAACGCTTTCTTCTTCATGATTGTAGCAAAGGGTCCAGCTTCCACCCATATGGTAAAGAAATCAACTACGATGATGGCGTACTTCACATCACCTTTGGCTAGTGGTAGAGAACCAATAATGTTAATGCCTCATACAGCAAATGGCCATGGACTGACCATCTGAGTTATCTTGATAGGAGAGGCTCTAGGAATCCAAGCATGTTTCTGACATCTGTCATATTTTCTAGTGTAATCCGATGCATCGCGATTTACAGTCGGCCAATAGTGTCCATATCGGAGCACTTTCTTGGGAAGAGCTTGCGCCCCGATGTGATTGCCACATTATCCTTCATGTACATCATGCAATACTCGTTTGACTTCATCGTGAGCGATACACCGGAGTAAAGGAAAAGTGTACCCACTTCTATACATTACTCCATCCTGAATAGTGAACCGCAAGCCTTTGGAAGGACTTGTCTCTTTTCACTTCTGTGCTCCGGCAGGGTCCCATGCTCGAGATAATTTCTGAATGGAGTCATCCATGACTCCTTATTGGGAACAACCTCAAATGCCCAATTCATTTCCACCTGATTGATGCTTGGAAGATAATGTTTCCATGGGAACGATTCCCATTTGCTATGCCTCACCGATACAGGCCAACTTTTCCAACAAATCGGCTTTTTGATTGCGCTCTAGGGGGATACAATAGATGGCATAATAATCGAACTGATTAAATGTCTGTTGGACCCAAGCTAGATATGCAGCCAGCCTTCGGTCTTAGGCTCGATACTCTCCCCGAACTTGACACCCGACCAATTACGAGTCACAATAAATCTCCAGGGCAATAATTCTTAAATCTCTGGCTAGTCTCAATCCAACAAGTAAGGCTTCATATTTGGCTTCATTGTTGATCGCATGAAAATTGAACTTTAAAGCATAGCATATAGATCGACCTACAAGAGTTTTAAGTACAACCTCGATATCTAAGCATTGGTCATCTGATGCACTATCACTATGTAACATCCAGATATACTTGGGAGATTCATTGGTTTCGGGCAAGTCTTTTGGGATAGTAAATTCAGCTATGAAATCTGCTAGGACTTGTCCTTGAATGGCTCGCCTTGGAATGTAAGTGATGTCAAACTGGCTTAACTTGGTATTCCACTTAAGTAACCTACCAGACGTCTCAGGCCGCATAAGGACCTCTCGTAACGGATGGTTGGTGTAAATGGTGATAGGATGAGCCTGGAAATATGGATGAAGCTTCATTGAGGCAATAATATGACAATAAGCCAACTTCTCCTGCTTCGGATAATTTCTCTCTGCTCCTGTTAGTCGTTTACTAATATAATAGACCGACTGTTGTATCCGGTCTTCCTCTCGAATTAGGGCAGTACTGATTGCGTTTTCTGACAATGCCATGTAGATGTACAACCTCTCCTGATCAATAGGCTTTAACAAAATAGGCGGCGTGGAGAGGTTTTGAATTACTGCCCGTAACGCACCCTCACATTCCATAGTCCATTCAAATTTTTGTTTCCCTTTTCTGATCAAATGAAAGAAGGGAATGCATTTGCTAGTGGATTTTGAGATGAACCTGCTCAGTGCGACTTTTTTCCCATTGAGGCTTTGGACTTGTTTTGTAGTTCTTGGAGTCTTAAGATTTTTGATTGCCCAGATCTTCTCAGGATTAGCTTCGATCCCTCGAGCATTAACGATAAACCCAAGTAATTTTTCAGATGCAACCTTAAAATGGCATTTCAATGGGTAGAGTTTCATTCTATATTCTCGTAGGATGTTAAACATTGATTCTAGGTCTTTGATATGATCAGTGGAGAATCGTGACTTCACTAGCATGTCGTCCACATATACCTCCATGGTTCTTTCGATCTGATTGGCGAACTTTCGATTAACTAACCGTTGGTAAGTTGCCTTGGCATTCTTGAGTCCGAAAGGCATAACTTTGTATCTGTAAAGTCCCAGATTGGTTACGAAGTTGGTATGTTCCTGGTCAGGTAAGTGCATGGGTATCTGGTTGTAACCAGAATACACATTTATGAAGGATAAGAGTTCATGTCCAACTGTTGAGTCTATAAGCTGATCGATTCGATGGAGTGGAAAACTGTATTTAGGGCAAGTCTTAAACAAGTCTGAGTAATCAATGCACGTTCTCCATTTCCCGTTTGGTTTTCGGACGAGTACAGGATTTGACATCCATTCTGGGTATAATGCATCTCGAATAAACCCATTCGATTTGAGCTTACCTACCTCTTCTTTAAGGGCATAAGATCTTTCTGGATCCATACCACGTCTTTTTTGCTTGACCGGGACATGCCGCGGATCAATATTCAATGTGTAGCTTGCGATGTCCGAAGAGATTCCACACATGCCAGAATGTGTCCAGGCAAACACATCGAGGTTTTCCTTGAGAAATTCAACCAATTCCTCTTGCATCTATTGGCTTAGCTAGGATCCAATCTTTATCATTTTAGAATTGTCATCACTGTCGATAGGAACATTGCCTGTTAGTTTGGCCAGGGAAGCTTGACTGTCTTTACTTTCGTCTTCACTTTCAGTATCTCTTGGGACAAGATCCCTTGGGAATTGGTTGGGGTGCCCAGGCCCAGGCATTAGCTGTCAATTCTCGACAAAGCGGATGTAGAGAGATTCCTCCATGCCATTTCTTTTTTCTTTTTGCTGCGATTCTCGCAGCTCTGTAACATAATAGGCTCGTCCAGCAGCCTGATCTTCTTGAATGACTCCAACTCCATTGTCGGTAGGGAATTTTAAAGTCTAACACCATATGGAAATGGCAGCTCAAAATTCAGCTAAGGATGGTCGGTCCAAAAAGGCATTTTATGGCGAGTCTATATCTAACACAAACTATAATATCCGGACTCTACGACGCTCTCCATCCCCAACTCCACTGGCAATTACACCACTCCAATGGGTATTGTTACACTTCCATTGAAGCCATAGATACGAGACCGACAAGGGTTCAAATCTTTGGTTTCCATCTTCATCTGGTCATAGGCTCACTTAAACAATATGTCTACAGAACTTCCATTGTCTACTAAGATCCTCTTCATCCAAGCAGGACCTACTTGAGCTGATATGAAAAGTGGATCAATGGTTAGGGCTTCGACCCTGTGGGCATCTCTATCTTGAAATATGATGTCGTCAGTCATCGTCTTATGTTGCTTGGCCGAAGCCCCATCTTCTGAACTACTACAACATTCGAAGCTGACATGCCTGATAGAACCGGCATATGACTTCATTTTCTTCCAGCTTCGGTTTGCTGGATGAGGACCACCACTGATAGCGTTTATCACCAACCTCCCACCGGTACGAGTGGGTTCTTGCTGTCTTGACTGGTTTGGTATATGGTTCTGATTCGATGGGCCCGCACCTCCTGACTGCGGTGTCCGCACAAACTGCTCAAACTTTCTCTCACGTATCAACTAATCAATGAGATCCTGCAAATGACGGCACTCATTTGTGTTATGGTCATAGCTTTCGTGGAATCTACAAAACTTTCCCATCTGAATCTGTTTTTCCGATGATTGTTTCGGAGCAGGTTTCTTATATTGGATAGTGCTGAAGGTCTATAAATACACATTCTCCAACGACGTATTCAGAGGAGTATAATTGTTAAACATAGGAGCCCTACGTCGTGGCCCACGATTCTGGTCTCGTTTTCTGTTTTGATTTCCATTATCTTTCTGTTGATTTTGTTTATTCTGTATGTTCAATTGCACTTTTTTGGAACTCTCCCCGGTATGTTTAACAGCAACATTGCTCTGATTCCTTCCATACTAGGCCCTACGTCATCCTTTTTCTAGACTGTTTTACATCCTCCCTTCTCAAGAATTGGGATGCCTTGGAATAGAAACGGTCCAATGATGCAGGAGGTTTTCTGGCCAACCAGTTGTCGAACTCGAAATCGGGATCGATTCCCTTAGTCAGTGCCATCAGAATGGAGTTATCATTGGGATTGCTAACCTCAACGCATGCAGCATGAAATCTCTCCAAATAACGTCTAAATGTCTCTCCAGGAGCTTGAGTGACACTGGACAAAGTATTAACATCTTTCGGCCTTGTAACATGCATGCGGAACTGCTTAACAAACTTTGTCGCCCACTAGTCAAAACACGAGATAGATCGAGATGGTAAACGAGTAAACCACATGGTCACTATGCCCTAAGGGAGATCGAGAAACTTTAGCACTTAACTGCATCATCAGCTCATGCAACATTCATTAACCATTCATACTTTAAGATATGCTGATTAGGATCAGAGCTCCCTTCATAAACTAGTAAAGTCGGCATCCTGAATCGCTGAGGTAGTTCAGCGTAGAGTATATCATTAGTAAAAGGAGTATGACTTCGGGATATTCACCAGTTGTCATTAGTGAGATCCTGACTTTCATGGATCATCTGACGGATCATCGTCGAGATGTCTGGCATCTGGACATTCTGGGCTTACTGAGCCAAGGTGTGGTCGGGCTCCACAATGCGAGGATAGGCCAGACGCGGTCGACGGTCCATGTTTTGCCTCCTTGGTTCTGGGCCTTTTGGGATAGGTTCTGGAATATATTCATGTTGGTGGCGGTTCAAAGCTATCCGATTACGGGCACTAACTCCTAATTCAGTACCAGTGGCAAAAGCGCAGTTGTCCGTGACATGATAAGGAATAGTACCTCCTCCGGAGGAGGGGCCAGTCCGATGGATGTTAGACGGCCCACTCTCAGTTGCCCAAGATTCAGTGTATGCTGATGTCCAGTACCCTATGTAGAGCTTCCATCCAGCTATGGATGCATGGATCTATGATGATAGTCTGAAGAGGCCGAACTCTCGGTGGATGAATAGGAAGCCTGATCCCTCCTGGATCTCCTTTTTCTTTAAGGATTCAGTTGGTTGGTCAATTCCACGTTAGCACGAAGTTGTTGAGTAAGCTGTTGGCGGCTCTGAGTCAGCTCTTGCATAAGCAGATGAAACTCTTCCCTGGTGACATTCTGATCGGTAAAGGAAAGTTGTATGGGGTTCTACCGATCCTGTCCATCTAAATCTGCAGTTGTTAAAGTAGTCCTAGTATTAACTATAACGGTAGAGTCTGGACGTAGAAGAGCCAAAAAGTCCATTTTCAGTATGTTCTGGACTGCTATTTATAGGCATAGGCTGCAAATGTCCCACTCGGATCTCTAAAGACCTCTTCTCTCATGTGGGTGAATCCACATGATCGATATCATGCTGTTTGCCTTAGATCCGTGATCGATACGAACGAACTTCGTATCAATATTTTGTCCAATTGAGTCGAGATCGATCATGAACGTTCTTGAGGTTGTACACAAGCTTCTGTGAAAATTTGGTGGCATTTGGACTTGTGGATTTTGAGTTATGATCGATGCAAGATTCACTTTGTATGCTAGCTGAGCCGTGCGTATCGATACCTTTGTATCGATCGCTATTCGTATCGATGCTGTTCATATAGATAGCTTCGCATCGATGATTCTGCATGTGATACCTGATGTAGTGGCGTTAACTTCTTGGATCGATCCACTTTTCATGCCGAGCAACCTAGTCTTCTATGTTTACATGCCATGTTTTTATCGATTTTGAATCACTCTTCATACCGATCTGTTGCACCTTACTTCGTATCGAATCCTGAAGCCATTTCGTATCGCTCGCTTAATGGTCACTTCATATCGATAGATGAATAATCTCTTCGTATCGATCATAGAGTAGTCAATTTCGTATCGATGAGAGAAGATGACTTCGTATCGACTTGTGCCGATCGATACGAAGTATGTTTAAAAACCAGATCAGTATGAAATGGACTTCCGTGTTACTACACATGGATACGAAGTAGATGGTCGCTGATGGATATAAGTGAGCTTGCTCACCAATGGATACAAATAGGATTGACTTCGATGGATACGAAGCTAGATGGACACGAGATGAGGTCTGAGGGTTGATGGATATAAACAGGATGGTTGCAAGGTGTTGGATACGAATATGAGGGATACGAATTAAGCATATCTCATGTGTAACTTGATCGGTCTATAACTTGATCATACGAACTCTGATTGACCTGAGACATAAAACACTGGCTTCTATAGATTTGCTTGTCGTGTCATACTAATTGTAGCTTGATCTGGACTCGGGAAAAATTTATCAGTATGCATAGTAAACCTATGTACAATCGATATCCGGGATAGATTGCCCTTGGTCTCTAATCAAGTCCTTGGTGTCACGGCCTTGCCAAAAGGCGAGATAACAAATACAAAGAAGATACTATGCATATTGCTAATCATGACGCATTCATGGAGAATTCCAAAGCAAAAGAAGATAATGGTGCAACAAAGTGCAAAAAGGGTACCTTATGCACTAGTGATAGTCAAATGGTCCTAGAAGCTTTCATTGATTATGCAGAAAGAAACTCGAAAGAATCGAAAGAGATATGCAAAGACAAAGAAGATAATGGTGTGACAAAGTGCAAAGATGGTACCTTAAGCACTGGTGACGGTAAGATGGCTCTAGGAGCTTCTAAGGGTTCTGTAGAAGGAAAATTGAAAGCAATGGAATAAAATTTCAAAGCAAAGAAGATAATGGTGCAACAAAGTGCAAAGATGGTAGCTTAAGCAGCAGTGATACCCAAATGGTTCATGAAGCTTCTCACGATTCTGTAGATGAAAACTTGGAAGCACTTTCTTCAAAATGCGGAGAGCATCCTTCATCGATTAAATGAGTTATCTATGGTTCCCCTTCTTTAAATGAAACCCATGACAATAGTTTGATCAAGCCATTGGAGAAAGAAGGATGCCTTTCATTTCAAGCCATGGATGAAACTAAAAAAGCTAAGGTGTCTAATAATCAATTTGAGACTCTTGAATCTACGATTCATCCAAATAATGTGATTTCCAATGATGAAATTGGAGATTCTATTGGCTTTGAGAGTATGGTTGAGTCTCAGTCTGCAAATACTTCTGAGAAGAATGGTTTGGATTTGGCAAGCCTAGATAAATTATCAGATGCTAATATCATCAAGCCTAAAAGGAAGTCGGTTGTTTAAAAAAGAAGAAAGCTTCTCGTACTTGATGTAAATGGACTGCTTGTTGACATTGTCTCTGATATTCATAACTTACATAGGGGAAGAATGAGAATTGAAGGCAAAGCAGGTAAGTGCTATAGTAAATAATATTGTAATTCCATTATGTTCTATTTTATTGAATGTTGATGAATGACTCCTCATTTTCTTAATCTCGGTATTTAAGAGGCCATTTTGTGATGATTTCATAAAATTCTGTTTTGAAAAGTTTGACATTGGGATCTGGTCTTCACGAAAAATGTACATTTTATCATTTGTCACGATTATTTCATCCGGTTTTTATTTTCTTGTATAACCATAGTGATGCATTGCTATGTTTCTATAGATATAATGTTGATCATGTTGTCAAATATTTGATGTCAGAATTTAGCCACGAATTCCTGTTCTGTTGGGTAAGCAATTTTTGCAGCAACTTTATTTGTAAGAAGTGTCAGTGGGATAGGATTGGTAATCATTGTCACTAATGCTCTAAGGAATGTTTAATATAGACTAGCCAAATACAAACATGCTAATTGAACTCAAAACCTGTAATGTGATAACAGGAAAAGAAAGAGTGCCGGTTGAGTTTTCAAACAAGCCCGTAGATTTTTGCATACATCTGATGAGGGATCCAGATCAATCATTCTATTCACATCAAAAAGTGCGGATCATTGGCGAAAGGAGAAGCTTTGGTAGGAGATGCAAATGGGTTATCGGGCAAATTATGCTCAGTGCCGTTGACAAATGTAGAAGAAAAAGTCATAATATGTACACTTTTATTAACAAGTACACAAATCAATAGAAATGATATGAGATTGCCTTTAAATATACAAAATAGTACAAACAAAAATTTGGCATGTGTTAGTTATCACATATAGCACAGATAGATATAAGTACTGAGCTCATTTTAAAACCAAATTACCTGCTTCAAGTCCGTGATGTCAAGATCCATATAATAATAACCAAAAAACATGTCAATCTCTTCTTGGAATTTATTTTTTGAAGATTCAGCTAGAAACAGAAAATACCTTCAACAAATTAACAATAAATGACGGGTAATTGAAGCTCAAAAGCATTTATGCTAAACAACACAAAAAATAATATAAAACTAACTTTGGCAATAAATGTACGAGTTTCTTTTGTGAACAACAATCCAAGACCCAAGAAACATGATTACCATCTCCATGATGTGTGACAACCTGATATTTGATCCTTGTCAAAATTGGCTATAATTTTCAATCCATACTTTACTAATTTCTGAAAAACAATTATCAACTACAGTGCCTTTTTCTCAACTACAACATAGTGCGTAACTACTGTATTAAGATTCATTGAGAAGGTTCCTCCATGCTTTGTTTCCATTTTGTGGAAATGATCGATAGTATCTGACTGAGGAACATTTACAAAATCTAATAAAGTCAAGGAATGTTTTAGTAAATTTTAACCAATTTTATAATCCTAAAGAAAATAACGTACAAAGTAAAACATGCTTGTGGTATTTTTATTTCAATATACTAGTACAAACCACCCTTTTATAAACCATTAATTAGCAACAAAAGCTACATTAATATCATTGCCTCCACTAATATACTGATGTTCCAAAGGGTTCCTGCAACAATTTTTTTAAATAAAAAGAGTGATACTTTCTTGCTACAATAATTTTAAAACGAAAAACTTAATCTAACCAAAGGTAGCAAGGTAACTCAGGTAAATGATGAATAAAGGGAAATTTCAATGGTTTATAAGATGTTCTTAAAGATTTACAAGAAGGGACGAAATGATACAAAACACCAATGTTGAAAATATCAGGTGTTAAACCCGCCTTTTGGCAAGGCAGTATACAGACAGACTTAATCCAAAAACTGTGTTTGTACTAAAAATGGGCACAATACTCGTCGGATGTAATTGGAGAGATTAGAACGAAGAAGTAAAATGGAAAATGAGGCTAATCTAACAATCACACCAAGAAAAATAAGCAGTGACGGAAAGAAAACAAGAATTTATAATGATTCGTTGTTATAGCCTACGTCCACTTTGAAGGATTTGATGTTTATTACTGATTAGAAACTGAAACAGTATAACGACTAACACTCGAATTTCAATGGAGTTTAACCCGAGTAGCAGCATAAAAGTCCTTTTTTAGTTGCAACGAGAGTGCTATTTATAGGTGTGAAGCTGGAAATATTTGCCTTGAATCTCAGAATACCCTTTCTTAATCCTAGGTGGGCCTACACAATCGGTGTTGTGCCATTTGGGATCGATCCCTGATCGATCCACATTGCTTTCGTATCAATTGAAAGTTGCTCCAATTGAGCTGCGGTTGATCATGGATGTTCCTAAGATGAAATGCAACCTTCTGTGAAAATCTCATTGTATTTGGATCTGTGTTTGTAGAGTTAATGATCGACCAAAGTTGCAAATATGGAATGGCTGAAGTTGTCGTATCGATCTCTCCGTGTCGATGATGTGGCATGCGCGCTTTTTGGAGATCCATATTTTGTGCATAGGTACCGCTTCTTTTGGGTTGACCGCTTCTTTCGTATCCATCCGATACCTTGCTTCTAGTATCGATGTCTTGCCACCGTCTTTATATCGATTGTAAGCTTTTTTATTCGTATCGATCAAGTAGGTGATTGACACGAGAAATGCAGCTGCTAGCCAAGTGAAGCATGATCGATCTGGGAAGTGCCGAAGTCAATTTTTATGTGCTTGAACCATATGGATACGATGATGGCTGTCGAGTGATGGAGTTACGTTCACTTCATATCGATGCTGATGGATAAGAAATGATGGATACAGATGGATGGATATGAAATGATGGATACGAGATGGGAGTGCTTCACATGGATCTTGATCGTTCCATAACTCGAGTGTACTAACTCCGATTGACCTCAAATTTGGAATATCGCCTTGCATAGCTCTGCTTGTCATATCAAGTTAATTGTGGCTTGATCCATACTTGGAACAAGTTTGCCCGTATCCATCGTGAATTTGCAGATAACTAATTTCCGGAGTGGACTATCTTCTATCTCTAGTCAAGTCCTTGATATCACGGTGTTGCCAAAAGATGGTATAACATTTTCCCTAAATTACGTCCTATGTGAACATTACGTGCTTGGAAAAGTTGCAATATTTATTCTTAAAAGGCTCTATCTGATTTACTGAACAGTTGTTGTCCTTTCATCAAGAGATGTAACCCTCGGTTGATTTCTAGTGTATAAATATTGCATTGTAGACTGCTAATGATCATGTAATTTTTGTTGTAGTTAAAGGTCAAGTGCTAGCAATTTGTTGTTGATTGTTCTCGCTGTCACCGGATAAGCATTCAATTCTGTTAACTTTGAGAATCAAACGTTGGTATAGCACGCATGCACATACTTTAACCTGGCTTCCATTCACGCTTTCAGGGTCGTTGTCAAGTTCTTGCTTTTATTTTTCTTTTTTTCCTTTTTTAAATTGATTTTGGTGACAAGAAGTTCTTGCCCTCGGTTGATGGTCCCTTTTAGATCGAGTTTCGTGTCGATCCTCTTCTAGATCGATATGAAATCTGAGTTGCAACAATGATTCATGGTTGTTTTAATGTCCTTCTTTATATCGATCCTCTTCTAAATTGATCTAGGGCGCACCAGAGTTGATTTTGTATCGATGGTGGTCGATACGAGATGAACTAGCTAGAAGAAAGTTCCATAATGATGGGTACAGTTTGGCTTGAATTGTTGTACAATATGGATTTGGTATCGATGGATATGAGAGTTATACGCATAAACGGTTGGGAACGCTTAGTATCGATGGATATGAGATGTCGCGGTTCAGATGTGCTTTGTATCGATGGGTACAAAAGATGCGCTTCATATCGATGGATACGAAAGATGTGCTTCGTATCAACGGGAACGTCGACCGATTGAATTGGTAGGGAAACTCGAATACAAATTGTCTTTGATGTTGGACACAAAGGAGTATAAATACTTTTACACTTAGCATATTTTTCCACCTTGCTTCTATTGCCATTTCGTATCCATCAGAGAAAAAGAAGAAACTGTAGTTCCTTTGTCCCTAAATACGAAACTACTAATCTTTAACCTAGATTTTTCGAGATAGGTAAATAATCAATAAAATCATGCTTATAACGACGAAACATGAGTCTCGTGCCATTTTATACATGGAAACGGTCATCTCTGGTGTCCTTGGCGCCAAAATGTGACTAGGGTGAGGTTGAAAGTGTGGCTAATGGAAATTTAGAGATTTGGAGAAAAAGGTAGGTAGTTGGAGAGGATCGTTGGACATGGAGTCATGACTCCAGGTCTGTCTAAGTCAGGTGACGATCTTGTATCGATGCGACGGGATGGATGTGGAATCGATTAGAATTCATGGAGTTTTGGAGATGGTGGAAAGCAGTCTTAATGATCGAGGCGAAGAGTAAGCATATGGAAACGATGTGGAAAAATTGGCTTGTTTATCGATCCGAGGTGGAGCAACTCGTTACAATATGGGTGAGATACCTTATGATCGATCCAAAATTAAAGTCCATGGATCGATATGAAGCGATGGAATGATGGATATGGAGAGCATCGAAACGAATGAAGGCTATGGGTGAATGATCGATACGAACAAGTTATCGACCCGAAGGTTTGATCGATACGAAGAGGCTATCGACCTGAATCGTTGATCAATACGAATGAGTGACATGCAATCGTTACGAAAGCTTGCTTCAGGGGAATGATCTGAAATGAATTATGATGGATACGAACGTTATGAATTTTTCATACTCGAACACTTGACTCCGACAAGCTTTAGCCTTGCATATTTGGAATCCACCGTAAAATTGCATATGTGATTATCCCTCAAAGCTCGTCAATGGAAATGTAACTTGTTAAACATAACAAATTTAAACATGGATCGTTCTCCGAAGTTAGAATGGCACGGTTGAGACGGTCAATGATGACGGCCGCTCCAGTCAAATCTCGAAGTCTTGTCTCTTTACCATCTTTTAACCTTGTAGAAATTTAGAGTATTGTGCAGCACTTCATTACACAACACGATCACTCACTTTGCATTGAAGGGGACACCGGTCTTTTTTACCATTTAATAATGGTTTTTACTGATTTTAATAGCTATGGATCCTGTAAGATCAGAGCAGTAAGAAGTTCAAAGTCCTCCATTCCCCAAAATAGAAAGGTCGAATGTCCTAGCAGATATAGTGAATCCGAAAGATTTCGTCCAGTCTAAGATTACAGAAGAAATGCTAGGTAGAATTTGCCTTATACATGGACCATCTTCGTTACCAGGACCAAAAGATAGAGCACACAATCCCCGGAAGGGTTCACCGATGCAACAGATTCATGTGCTAGACTGGAACAATGCCCTCATTCAATAAGTTCATTTGGGACGAGCTGTTTTATCTAAGGATCGCACCTTCTCAGATTCACCCTAATGGGTACATGCTACTCAACAGCTTGTACATTATATTTATGGAGCATCTCTTCCATCCCGAGACTATCGACGAGATTTGATATTTATTTAATCTCAAGAGTCGGGCGGATAATCCGTTATTCACCTTCCTAGAAGCTGTTAGGAACACCAAGTTGTGGCAGGTGCACGGGGCAAGCTAAACTACTTCTAAACAAGGTGGTTTATGTAAGGTGCCCACCATGGTTCGCCAAGTGGTGGATAGCCAGACATAAGTTCTATTAAATTATTCGTTGTTAAACATGACTGGATAATACAGATGGATGCTGAATTCATTGCTGCATTTCTTTTACAGATGCTATTCCATGGCCTAAAGTAGCCCAGTATAAAGAGCTCATGAGGACACTCTAGGAGGTGCCTGTTGAATGATGAGAAATAGACAAAGTTTTTATTGACGATAATTTGATAGCCGTCGGGATTTTAGAGGAAGGACAGAGCATAAGCCTTATAGGGTACCAAGAGTGGCCCCAATAAGGCAAGGCGGAAGTCGGGCACCTATTGTGCCCCAAGTCGAGGGAGCTCACACCGCGCTCGACATAATAATCATCTAACCTCACGATGATGAGGGTATAGAAGTCGGTCAGGAGCCCGCGGTCATGCCTCCGCAGGGTCCTTAATCATCAGTGTTAAAGAGAAAAGGAAAAAATCCTGTCCAAAAAATTAAGAGGCAAAAGAGCACCAAAGAACCCTAACTTGTTACTACTTCTATAGGTCCGGAGGCCTCTTCCCTACGGACAGAAAGTTCATTGAAATGGCTGTCAGATATTCCAATCCCGAAAGAGATACCACCGTTCCCTAATTTTGGGCTAGAGGGGTTCCACTCCCCTTGAAGAACCTACGCAGACTTAACTTTAATAAATATAGGGGAGCCGACCCCAATAAGCAAAGCTATTACAACCGGTTGGTTGGGGGGTTTGCACATACATACACACACTTCATGGCGCTGCACGACATTCCATCATACGCTTCTCAATATTTGGCGACGACTTATTTCCTTCTTCTTTTTTGCAGATATGGTGGTGATGCAAGGTTCTATGATTGGAAAACTCCGCTTTACGCACCAGTTGTTTGCACTTTGAATCATACCGACGTGAGAGCGAGAGAGATTGTGGTTGCGGCTACTATTCTAGCCAGGAGCGTTAGCGCCATGATAGGGAAAAAGAGAGATCACACCAAAGTAGGCTTCACTCTAGGTCACGATCTCTGCCACTGAAAGGGCCTTCTAAACCTTCTGGCCCTAGCAGGCCCTCTTCTAAATCCTCGCACCAAATAGCGTCGTCTCACGCTTCAAAAACCAATGAACAACACCATAGAATTGAAGCAGACGCTCCTCTTATCGTAGAACAAACTGCCATAGAGCCAACGTAGGAAGGAGCCATCCGCATTGCTAAACTAAAGAAAGATTTCCCAAACATATGCTTCGATGGTTTCAACTTTCCTCCCAACTTAGAATGGATTCCAAATGATATAAAAAAATGGTGCAAGATTATATGCACGATGCGTATAGATAATACTGTGAGGGGTTAAAATGGCAGAGCGATTCTCGACTGTGTCCTTCGAACGAAGGCGATTGAGAAACTGGAGGGCGACCTTTCTCACAAGGGCAAAATAATAGAGGTGCTCACTAATAAGCTCGAGTCATTTAGAAAAATTAGATGGAGCTGGCCAGAGAGATGAGGAAGCTAGGAAGTCCATAGAAGAATAAAACTTATATGGACTTGGTACAGGAGATAAGTCACCGCAACAATGTTATCATTCGAGAAAGGGATGCTGCGTTGAAAGAAGTTGCTGAATTAAAGGCAAAGCTGACTGAGGCCACTAAAGAAAAAGTTGAAGCTAATAAGGTTTCCTAGGAAGCATGCGAGGAGGTGGTGAAGCTTAGAGAGGAGAGGGACATCACAAATCAAAAGGCCAAAGAAGTGACACCAGGGTTGAAAGGGAAATAAAAGCCATTGAGTCCAAGATGGAAAGTGGATTTCAGCACCTCCTAGTGACTTACAATGCAAATGTCCTGAGGAATCGCGAATTGAACTGGCTTGTCGAGGAATATCCCTTCCAATTGTATAAGGCATGGGAACGCCTGGTTGGGGATGAAAAGGCGACCCGTAAAGTTGTAACCATCGATGAGTTTGAATTGGAAACTCAAGTGTTGATCGAAGATCAGCCCAAAGTTCTTCATGACACAACCATCTCACTCCAGAGAGAAGCCCTGGCTTCCAAATACCTAGAGGCTGGAGAAGGATCTAGGGGTGAATACCATGACACTACTTTTGAAACGCCCCTAGCATCTCAAACCGTGCCCACATCTTCTGTCGACCCCCAGTCGTCCCAGAGTATGATCTCGACGGGTCGCATCTCTCTCCATTCATCGAGCATAGCTTGGAATGCATGTCGGCTCAACCCGAGAGCCTATTTGAGGAAGTTAATCTGGACACTTCTCCTATTCTTTAAAATGCAGGAACATTATCAGAGGACATTGCTAACATATTCTCCTATATTTATTCAGCCTTTGATTCTGCATCAGTCAACCCTCCTGTAATTCAAGAAGTTCACCACGAGCAGGAGGCATAAATAACAAAGGCCACAACTGTGACGATTACCACTTCGGCTGGGGAGATACATGGTAGAAGCTATGTGTTTGATGACCAATTGATGGAAGCACTTCCCAAATGCTAAAGTGACCTGAGCATTGAGATTCCCTTTAATGTGGATGAAGATGTTATTATCACGGGTTCGTTGGGTCCGACCGACAGTATCCCGATGAGCGAGCGTGTGGACCGGAAGGAACAAATAATGGAGAATATTAAGGTTGAGATGGAGCAGAGTCTTAAAGTCGATGGAGGTATGGCGGGCCCTGGTCCTACCCCAATCCTCGTGCTCTCTTCGGGTGGCACCATAATTGAGCCTAGCGTGCCTTATCCCTCTGGTATCTAAAGTGCCACTA
Source organism: Allium cepa (assembly GCA_030765085.1). Classification (NCBI taxonomy): domain Eukaryota; kingdom Viridiplantae; phylum Streptophyta; class Magnoliopsida; order Asparagales; family Amaryllidaceae; genus Allium; species Allium cepa. Next base: position 679,741,780 of record CM060942.1, read on the forward strand.
TTTCACCAGCTTCTCGCATCGACTCCCACAACTGGAGACAAGACAACTGAAGTGAGCCAGGGAGGCCAGGGTTCCAAAAGAGGTTCTGGCGGTATCTCAAGCAGATTTACGCGAAAGAAAGATAAGAAGGAAAGGTAACTAAAGGCGTAGATTAGCATCCTCTTTTATAAATAGTTAGAATAAGCTTCTTTTCTTTAAATTTTTGTAGGCCATGTATAGATGCGGGTTCGATCCCTCGCTTGTAGGAATTCTTTGGACAGATTTTGTATGGCATTTCTGATGAATAGCATAAATAATATTCCTTTTTGGTTTTTTGGCATGACTTTGCGTTTATTTGCTTATGTATTTAAGCATTCACATTTTCCATTAATTTTACTCATGAAGCTTTTAGTCTCTGAGTCAAACACAAGTACGTTCTTTAAGTCCCGAGGTCAAGGCCTTAGGTCATAATCAAACGTTGAGTCGAGTTCCAACATTGCGTTGTCTCAGTCAACGGCTGGTACATGAGTTGTGCCTCTAGTTTTTGGGATAACAGACATAGTTAGTTGGCAGTCGCCCTCTGCCTTCAGTAACTTTGATATAACTTAGTCGGAATCAAGTCAAAGTAACATTAGTTTTGAGTGGTCCGGTCATGTTCGCTCATTTCTAGCATTTGCATCCGCACTCTGGGGATTAAACTTTGTATGCCGACGGTCGATCATGCCTGCTTATTGTTTAGGATTACATTCGCACTTTGGGGACATAAGTTATTTTGTAGGTGTTCTATCACACCCATTTAATGTTTACACTACAGTCCCCATTCGAGAATCTAGAGTCAGTTGACAGAAGGTTGGTCACATCGGTTTAAGGATTAGGATCTTATTCACGATCTGGGAATAAGGAGTTGGTTAAGGTCATGGATGGTCGGATCACATCCTCCTTGATATAGTAAACGAAGTCATAAATGGATGAATCCATCCTCTTTGAGCTTGAAGAGAAACGAGGTCGTGGATGGATGGATCCATCCTCCTCGAGCTTGGAAAGGGGCGAGGTCATGGATGGATAGATCCTCCTCCTCGAGCGGGAATGAGGCGAGGTCATGGATGGATGGATCCACCCCCCTCGAGCCAGGAAAGAGGTAAGGTCATGGATAGATGGATCCATCCTCCTCGAGCTGGACTGTTGATTCACGTCCTAATTTTGGAGTTTGCACTTCACCTTGGACTCTGGGAGCTGGAGTTTGTTGGAGAATCGTCGTGTTTCAATTCTCTTTTAATTGATTATTGTTTGCCTCCCGAGCTCAAGGTCTCATCTAGCGAGTGACCGGTCGGATCACGATCACTCTCTATTTGAATGAGTCCCACAGTAAGATGGAACTCAGCTCTTCTTACATCATAGTGGTTGCATGAAGCATTTAGGAATCATTAATTTGCCTTGATGAGTCCGCACTTTATTACCGAAATATGAAATCATGGCAAAAACAGTTGCCTTATGAGAAGTACAAAATCTCGAATTGCATAAACAAACTTGAAAAGGAAAGCATACTAAATGAATGAAAGCCAGTTATATGTAATAGCAATGGAGACTTTCGTTGTTCTATGCTCTTGGTAGAGTGAGACCATTAACGATCAATATCTTGAATGTGCCGTCTTCAAAACTTCATTCGATGACATACAGTCCTTCTCATGTTGGTTTCATGTGCGAAGGGACCGGATAGACCTTCTTAAGTACGAGATCGCTGACTTCAAAGATTGGACCTTGGCATTATATAATCAGGCGACTCGGCTGCAATGTGCGACTGCCTCAAATCAACCTCTTCACGCTTCTCGTCTAATAAATCCAGAGATTCTGCAAGTAGGATGGCATTTGTCCTTGGATCGTAATAAGTCACATGGTGAAAAGGCACTTGTAGCTTAACTAGAATAATGGCTTCAGAGCCGTAAGAAAGTGAGAATGGAGTGTGGCCGGTCGTGGACTTGTGGATAGTTCGATATGCCCATAAGGCTATGGGAAGCTCATCGACCCACTTGCCTCCAGCCTTCTCTAGTGGTTTCTTCAAAATGGACTTGATGACTTTGTTGACAGGTTTGACTTGTCCATTCACTTGAGGGTGAGCTACCATCGAGAATTTCTTCTGGATGTGATAGGTTGGCAGAAATTCTTAAACTCGGCACTACCGATTGGGCACCGTTGTTAGTTACAATCGTTTGTGGAAGGCCAAAGCGACAGATGATGTTGCACACAATAAAGTTGTTTACTTTCTTTGTCGTGATAGTAGCAAGGGGTTCAGCTTCCGCCCACTTAGTAAAGAAGTCAACCACAACGATGGCGTACTTTGAACCATTTTTAGCTAGACACAAGGACCCTATTATATCAATATCTCATGTGGCAAAACGACCATGGACTGACCATTCGAGTTATCTCGGTTGGTGGGACTCTCGGAATTCTGGTATGTTTCTGGCACCTATAACATCTCTTAGCATAATTCGATGCTTCTCGGTTTATGGTTGGCCAGTAGTACTCGTAATTGAGTATCTTCTTTGCAAGGGCTTGCCCCTAGTGTGGTTGCCACATTCTCCATCATGCACTTCCTACAACCCTCGCTTGATTTCATCGTGGGTGATACATCGGAGTAAAGGTGCAGAAGATCGCTTTCTGTACAAGACTCCATCTTAGATAACAAACAGCGAAGCCTTTCGGAGGACCTATCTCTTCTTGTTCCTGTGATCGGGCAACGTTCCGTATTCAAGATAGTTTCTGACTGGAGTCATCCATGACTCCCTTTCGGGTGTTGCCTAATGAACCCAGTCTATCTCCACCCGATCAATACTTAGAGTAGTAAGCGTCTCCATGGGAACGAGTCCCATCTGTTGTGTTTCGCCAGTGCTGGCCAGTTTTGCTAAAGAATCGACCTTCCAATTTTGCTCTCGAGGTATACAACGGATAGTATAATAGTCAAACCAGTTCAACACTTCATGGACCCGTACAAGATAGGAGGCCAACCTTTGGTCTCTGGCTTGATACTCTCCTCAAATCTGGCACACCACTAGTTGTGAATGCAGTAAATTTCCACAGCGACAACTCCCAAATCCTTGGCAAACCTCAGTCCGGTGAGAAAGGCTTTGTACTTTGCTTCATTATTAGTTGCACGAAAGTAAAATATCAAAGCATAGCATACAGATCACCCCTCTAGGATTTCGAGCACCACTCCAGCGCCTGAGCACCAGTCGTTTGATGCACCATTGGTGTACAGCTTCCATATACAATTGGGAGGTTCACTGGTTTCTGGAAAGTCCTCTGGTATGGTGAATTCAGCTATGAAGTCCGCTAGAACATTTCCATGAATAGATCGCTATGACAACCCACCTTTCAGAAGTTTTAAATCGACAATAATCCACACATGTTCGACTTAAGCAATCTGAAACATAAATCATCAATGGGGTTAATTCAGAAAAATAAGGAAATAAGAAAACAAAAAAAGAATCTCACGATGGAAAGACAAAATATAATAATCAAATAAACAGTTCATGAAGCTGTTTGTACCATACATTTGATTATTATCTATACAACATTTAACAGAGTTATATATACATCAGGGGTAAATAAATAATGCAGCCGACAACATGATGCAGGAATACTAAGAGTGATAATATACCAAATCTTAGTCTTCATTCTCCAGAATAAATCCTCCAATAAGCTAAAAAACTCAGGATCGACCTAAGCGTAACGAAAAGATAAAACACTCGAGTCAGGACTAAAATATCCTTATGTAAGTCAAATCAATATCGCATACGTGACGACCCGGGATTTTGGACATTTGAAATAGGAATTTTTGGTCGATTTTAAAATTTTAAAAGTTAAATTCTAATTTGAATTTCAATGTCACTATTTATTGAGTGATTTAATTATTTAATTAAATAATTGGATAATGGGTAAATGGTTGAATCTGAAATTTTAAGCTTGTTAAAAAAAAATTAAAGGCTTGTAAAATTTATATTGATAGTACCGAAGATAGTAAAAGTGTTAAACTTTAATTTGGAGAGGTTTTGTTAAGTTCTGAAATTATATCGTTTAAATCGATATTTAAAAATAGCCTTCCGAGGCACAGTCTTGGATTTCGACGAAACCAGTTCCATTGGATCTGTAATAGTGTATTATTATCATATTTCAATTTTCGTGATGTTTGGAGTGATCGTTTGGCCGTACGGTAAGTAAACGCGCTGAAATTAAATCAAAAATTCAGTATAATAATATGGTCCAAAAAGCTATCTTCTTCATACGATCGAATTAGGACTAGAAACCTTTTCCATGATGTTCGAAATAGGGGTTTAACATTATAAACGTCTAGCGGCATGCCTCGATAGGAGTTCAAAATTTTGAGTTGTAATTTTTAGACGATTTAAATTTGAATTTGAAAATAAATAATATAATCGAACACTGTACCAAGCTTTGAGACGTTGGGAAATATAAACACGTGTTTTCTTTCTTCTGTATATTTCACATACGTCTTTAAAAAATAAATTTGGCCGAGCAAAATAAAAGAGAAAATCGCGTCTTCAAAAAAATATACGGAGCATCTTTCCTCCCTCTCATTTCCATGTTTTTCCCCGATTCTTCAAATCAAATTGAAGCAGTTCGATTCATTCGTATTTAAAAAAACAGGGGTTGCCGTTTATCAATGTGATTTAGTCGTGATGGCGCGGCATCGAAAATAGCCAGCTTGATAGGCATCACGATGGGGCGAAGTGGTGGACGAGGGATTCGATAGGTGATGCGAACTGCGGCTGATCTACTCGCATCGTCCATGGGAGATTCGTAGGTTGCGACCTAGAGTAGGTCAATATGAAGTAGTGGTGGTCAAATTTGGGACGGAGGGTCCCGATGGTCAGCTGCGAAGCATCGCGTACGCACGATGGCAAGGCTTTGGCGATGAAGCGAGGTCGGCATGTTCGGGGCTAGGTTCTCTTTTGGGTAGTAAGGTATTTCTTTTTTTTAATATATATATATATATATATATATATATATCTGTGTGTGTGTGTGTATAATCATACAGAAAGCAAAGAAATAAATTGTATGATTAATAGTAAGTTTTATAAAACCGTTTATTTTCTTCACTTTATAGATTTATTTATATGTATATACAGTAAGTAATTACTATTGTTATTTTCAGGAAAAGAAAATATAGTGATTTTTTAAGCAATAATATATAAAACAATTCCGCTTCAATTTAATATATAGGTTGAAAGGGATTTTATTTTATTAAAATTTAAATATATATACACATAAGATTTTAGAATGTAAGAATTTATATAAAAGTTAGATTTTAAGCCTATATAGATTAATTTTATATGCAGTTTGGAAATGGGAAATAAATTAATAATACATACACATTTCTAAATCTACTAGTTTATTTTAAATAATGTATTATAGTGATTAATTTGTTTAAAGTTTACTTATCTAATTATTATAATTACTAAAAGATTTTTTTAAAAGGAAATTTTGTTTAATTAAATTATTAGTTTAAGTTAAAATAATTAATGGAAATTGATCGTTAAGTTATTCAAAATATTTATAAAACTGTAAAATGTTTATACAAGGTTTAAATCGTGAGGGGCACAAGCCGGTTTGAAGTGGATTGCAAAATAAAAATCAAAGGTGAGTTAATCGCACTCATTTGGATTGCCTTTTACATTTAAATAGTTAAATTTAAAATTATTGGTTGTTTGCTTGAATTGAAAATTTTATTATCAGCTTGGGTGTGATATGTTATATATATATACACTGAGTGATTGATTTCCCGCATTATATAGCGGATGAGACCGTATGCGTCCCATATAATAGCGGTCGACCCTTTATACCGCGATATCCCATCTTGAAGTGGGATTGGTATTTAAATTGTTGTGCTAACATCTGTGGGTGTAGGGAAACAGGTTGGAGGGATCCAACTAGATTCCTCAAAATATTTAGATTGTTTTAGTATTCCGTGATATGATTATTTGATAATCTGTGATAGATTATATTGGCAATTGAAAATATTGGATGCTATAGTTTGATCGAATATCTTTTAGGTATACTATGTTATCAAAAATATATAGATGGGATTTTTAAAGGAAAATAAAAGAGAGAATTTTTAAGTAAAATAATTATAGAGAATTTGGATAAACTAAAGAATGAATTAGAAAAGGATGAGTTGATTTTTAAATTCTAGTAAATAAATGTCCAAATATGGTAAAGGAGATTTTTGAATAAATGGCAATAAATGAATTTTTAAACCTAAGTGATATTATTTAAAGGGATAAAAGATTATTTTTAAAATTAAGGATTTAAATGGTTTAGGAAGAAATAAAAGAGGAACTTTGAAATAAAGTATGAGATTTTTATTTTCTGTTTAGATAAGATTTTAAATCATAATAAAGGAGTGAAATATGGAAATTTATGAATTTTAAAATAAATTTGGTTAAGTAAAGGAATTTATTTTAAAAATGGAGTTAGATTTGAAAATCGATTTGGAAACTGATTAAGTGTTGAAACGGTGATTTAAAAGGAGAACGAGGCTATGAAATTTATAAACTGGGTTTATAAAGTGAAATAATATATCAATGGATATTTGGAAGTATAAATTCACGGAGGGAATTTATAAAGGAATGGGTAATTTGTTTTAAAAATAAATAGTGGTTTATTTTTAAAGTTGTGAAAGAGAAGTGTATTTTCCTGGAAAGACAAGTACGTTTTCAAAGCAAATTTTTAAGTATAAGTTTAAAGTTTAAAGTTGTTTTTAAAGGAATGTTTTTAAGAAATCATTATTTAAGTTATTTAAAAATTTTAAGGGTAAATATTTATTCAATTAGTTATAGTAGTAATTATTTTGAGAAGTTAATCTGTATTATGGTTTAAAAGGATAATTATTAATATTTATATTTTATAAAGTAGTTTTATTTTAAAGATAGTTTGGCTAAATTTTTATTTGAAAAGCTTATATAGAATTTCGTAACTTTTATTTTAAAAATTTATTCTGGCTTAGGTTTTACCTGAGAAGTTATTATAAGATTTCATTACTAGTAATTTAAATAAAGTCATTTAAGTGGTTTTTATTTTAAATGTCTTAAGGTATATATATATCTTTGGATAAAGTAATTTAAATTATTTTTAAAAATCTAAAATATTATGGCTTGGCGATTTTCAGTGGAAATAAAACAATTGGGAGGGAATTTTTCTTTCAAGAGAGAAAAGTGATTTGAAAACTATTTTTCAAAGGGTAGAAGAACGGAAATATATCTTACGAAGATATTCCGAGATTAATAAAATAACTTGGAAAATTATTTAAAGTCTGATGATTGTTTATGAATGCTATTTGATAGTTAAATAACCGACTATCAATATTGGCCAATGCACTGATCGTTTCGAAGAGTCCAGGATCGGGATTAATTTTTCAAAAACCACTTCGACCCGGTTTGAATGTTTTCGTGAGGAAGACAAGAGCTGGGGTTCGAAAATGGAGTAGCGAAGTGCAAGGGCTAGTCGCTACTAATCCTGAGGGTGATTCCAAAATGTATGTAGTAGGAATAGTGCCTTCGGTTTCGTTCGAACTCAGAACGAACTTGTATGGACGAATGCTTTCAGAACATCGTCAGGAGGACGATAGCATTCTAAGTGAATGTGTGCTAAAATGGTAACGCATAGCCTCGAGCCTCATCAAATAAGAATGGCTAAAATAGGGGAGGTGCACACAAGGCTAAGTGGCTAGCAACCAATTAAGGTAAGGTCACCCCTGTCTAGATGTCCCTTTATTTCGGCTATGTGGACGATTGCTGATCCCAACCGCGAGTGAACTTATTCGGACTATCCAGTAAAGTGTAGATCTGGTCTTGTGATGCAGGGGATCAGGGTGGATCCTCGGTACGGTGATCTAGACCATGTGTTGTGACGGGGGGTACCCCAGTAGCCCTGCCATTGATGGAAATCCATTCTCCCTACGTGCCCTTATGATTTTGTTTGTAGAACCCACTTTGTGGCTAGTATTGCTGGAACTTAATAATGTAACAATTTCGGCTATTTGAATAGATATTTGTATATAGGCACTATTATAATATCAGAGGATTTTATAAGAAAATGTTTTGGTTATCGTAAGGTAAAAACCGGACATGTTTATTTGTGGTGTGGTCTTACGAGATACCTTTGATTTCAAAAAGATTTTGAAAACTTTAATAAATCCAAATTGGGTGTGTTTTCTCACGCTGGTTTTCCAAACTATCTTGGGTATTATTTAACTATAATGCTCGGGTCAGACCAAATATTATAGAGTACATATTCTGTATGGACTGCTATGGAGCTTAGGAGACGAGCTGGATGGCGATACATATCACACGTATTTAATGTATTATCCGTTGTGTATGGCTTGCTGCAAATTTAGTTTCTATGTGGACAAGTTATCATAATTGTCTACTGTTGTATTTTGTTAATATTGTACTCTGATGATGTATGTATAAAACAGATATAGTTTCTTTTGTGTAAAGATCAGATATTATCTATTATATTTTATTCCGCCGCGATGGTAAGATTTTGTTGTTGTTTTGTTTTCTCTTCTTCTATCTCCTTCTTCTTTAAGCCAAATGGTTTGGTTTTCCGGCATTTGATTGTTCGGCATTTGATACAATGGACGTATTGATGTCGATTTTCGAGCGTCGAAAAATCGGGTCTTTACAGCATATAACATGAGTGTAATAGTGTGAGAGATGTTTACTGGATTTCACATCTCCTATCCAGTGTATAACGTGCGTGCAATAACTCAAGAGATATTACGGGATACTCTACATTTATAATGTCTAATCAATAAAATAAATATTTTTCTTAGCGTTAAGGCTTTACATTAATCCTCCTTAACGCGTTTTTAAGCATTATCGTACAGTTTGCATATAAAACACCAGTAAACCGTTGGTAGATATGGATGTGTCATGATACGACGGCACTAAAGCAAAATTATAGGGGTCTCGTAAAGGGATAAAGTATGACAAGGCACGTTTGGCAATGTCCAAGGTAGGATACTACTAGTTTACCTATCCCGACTGGTGGTAACGCATCATAGCCATGATCGCCCACCGCATCCAACACTCAAAATCCAAGGGTGCGCACTAATACATCACAATGTAAATGACGGTAATATGAAGAAGTGTGTCCGCTTGGGGTAGCTAGCCTCTTAAACGGTACGGCTCCTATTTTAGTCATTTCAAATTGACACAAGTATCAGACCAATCCATCATCATTCTCGTTCTTCAAATCCAGCAAACTTTGCCTAATCCAACCACTTCGTTGTGGACCATCACTCCACGTACACAGTTGTTAAAATGGTTCCGGTATAAACAAAGAGTATGCCCATATCCGCCTCTGGTCTCTTTAACAACCAAACATCGTTTTACACACAGGTTGGTACTTTTACATTGCGAAAACAGTTCATACTTGATATCAAACTATCATATTTGCTTCAAAATCAAATCCATTTCGAAATCATCATATTTGCTCAAAATACACCATTTCACATCAAAAATCATTTTTGCCTCAATATTTCGATTTCGCTTCCAAAGTTGTTTCCATCAATTTAGGTTATAACTTCATTTTAACCCAATTCATATTTAAATCCTAGATTTAAATATAACATTGCACCCTTTTGACCGGTTTGAATTTTGGAAAACTAGTTTGAATAGTTTTAAAATAGTTTAAATAATCAAAATAGTTAAAAATAGTTTAAATGGTTAAAAAATTAAATATTGTTTAAATGGTTAAAATAGTTTAAGTATTAAAATGGTTTATATAGCAAAATTGTTTGGAAATCTAAAATAATTTGAATATTTAAAAGGATAGGTTTAAGTAGTTTATATCAAAATAATTTAATTGAAAATAGTTTCAAAGTCAAACCGATTCAATTTCCAAATTTCCCAATTCAAACCACTTAAATTTCCATTTCCATTTAAATCGATTCAATACACTTAAACCAAATTTACCTTCAATATTCAATTTATAATCCAATTTTGAAATACAATTCAATTCCGAGCTCAATTTCGACATATCGTTTTGTATCACTTTTACTTAGTAAAATTCATAGTTCGAATAAAAGTCTCGTCCTTTGAATCAAAATTATTCAAATAAATTCCAAATCAAAAATTTAAAATCCTTTAATTTAACCAATCCGAGATCCGTATATATTTTCCATCCAACGGCCAAGTGGTCAGTTATTTCAATTTAATTTCAAGGATGGATATATATCATTTCAATCCAAATTAAAGTGTCATAGGTATATATCTTTCAACATATTTCTTAATTTATTCGAAATAGTTCAATTTATAGTTTTATATATTGTAAATAATTTACCAGGATGATAACATGATATATCGTAATAAATTAACATCCAAATCATCCAAAATATCAATCAATAGCAATATCACAATCATCATCCAAATCAGCCAATAATTCACAACAATTCTGTAGTTATCAATATCAGGTATTTTACTGGCAATTAAATTTCAAATTCAAATTTAACCGTCAAATTTAATTTATTTAACAGCTAATTCGAATGACAATTAAAATCATCAGACAACGATCAATAAATTTATATCACTTCATAATTTTGAATTTAACTAGCATAAAATATTTTAGTACGTTGTGAGCGTTATAAAACACTCACCTTTTATTTTCTATTACCGCTTTCGCGTTTTGATTTTAACTAAATTCGAACGCATTCAAATTTAACTGAAAATTCCAGAAGCTCCAAATTCAACCAATTTTATTCCATAACAAAGATCTTCTTAATACGAACACAACGTGACTGACCGCGTTGGATTTGGACCTAAAATGAACGACTTATGAAATATATAAGAATTTGAATTTTAATTAGACAATAAAATAAATCACCACATTATAATTCCTTTACCCACTGAAAAGAAAACTCGATTCATCAACGCATAGTATCTTCTTCCCTCCATGCACGTGTGCATGACATAACGCACCCATAACGTGCATGAAAACGACTGACACGGGGCTCCAACAATTAATTCCACGTTTCGACCACGCTATAAGCTTCACCATTGAAATCTTCAGCTACTCAGCACCTCTTCGCCTCGCCTCGAACTCCCAAGTGATTCACGATCTGCCCCTCTCCCTTCTTGACCATACATGGTCGCGTGACTAAAAGCTGCATCGAGCAATGCCAAAGTTTGGCTGGAGATGTGCTACAACGATACGAATTTGATGCAACCACCCTCACAGCCTCCCATTGCCCATCCCTGAGAATTTGTTAACCCTAGCCCAGCCATAGTTTTGAACTGTCCTTAGATCTACCCTCGAGCAAGAAAAATGGATGTCGCACCTCTCAAAAACATCCCAGATCAAAATTCAAGCAAATACATGAATTTTAAAACTTGTTTAGGAATTTTTCATTAAGTAGTTTTCAAAATATAAAATTTTGAACATTGCTTCTCTCTTTTTAAATCTGTAAGCTGCTATGTTTTAGAAAGAAGAAGAAGAAGGGAGTGTGTTAAAAATGTGAAGAAAGTAGGCTCGTACAAGATATGGGTGGCTTGCCCAAATAAAAGTAGGCCGATGTGATTAAAGATATTTGTGTGAAGTCAAATCGTATATATTTAAAATTTAAAATATCAAGATATTTATTTTGAACTCGGATCGAGGTGTGCCACCACGCGTTCATAATGTTATACCCCAATTTCGAACGCAATGGAATAGGTTTTGAGACCTAATTCGATCGTATGGAGAAGATAGCTTTTTGGATCCAAGTATTATATTGAATTTTCGATATTAATTTCAATGCATTTCTATCCCGCACGTCAAACGATAACTCCAAACAATACGAATTTTGAAATCCAATAATAGTACACTACCACGGATCCAATGAAATTGGTTTCGTCGAATTCCAAGATTGTACACCGGAAAGCTGTTTTTTACTCGTTAATTATAATATGAAATTTCCAATTTCTAATTATTCACTTTTAAATTAAATATTAAATGTTAACAATCTTCATTGTTGTTTAAATAAAATTTAAATCAACTTCCGATATCATTTTCAATCATATTAAATTCAGAATTCAATTATTCACATAATTTTGCAATATTCAATTTTTAAACAATTTAATTACCCAATAAATCACTATAATTGAAATATAATTTATTGAAATTATATAAAATTTAACTTTTAAAACGAATTCAAATTATAAAATGGCTATTTCCATAGTACAGTCATTTAATAATTATTATTCAATTTCACTATTGATTCTAAACATAGTCAATACATAGGTTATTTCAATACTTATTATCGTTTAAATCTTCAAAATTAACTATTTCAAAATTTTATTCAAGTTCATATTCAATAACTTACATTCAAAATCATTTAAATTTTTATTTTTATTCAATAATTATATCAAATTTCATAGTTTAAAAATAGTTAAAAAACCGGTCATTGCATTCTCCTCTACTCAAAACCTTTCGTCCCAGAAAAGGCGTTAAGTAAAGAATTTAACATTTGATATATTTAAAATAATCAACTTATAAAACAATAAAATCTCATTTATAAAACCATTACTACGTTCATATTATGCTACTTTGACTGGCTTATGGAATTTATAGGTTAGTCATCAAAACGAGTTATAAAATTTTTTAAAACTTCAAATTTTTTCTAAAACCCGGATTTACAGAAAATTTCGGCAGAGTCTCTTTCGCGTGGCTCGATCGAAAATTTTTTACAATTCAATATATAGCCTAAATATATTAAATATACATCTTATCTCAATGATGAGGCATCCCACAGGGAAAAATGTAAAAGCATGGTATGTAATCTGATATGTGTACCTTATTATTATTAATACGAGCGAGTTCGCTCGTATTAAGCAAGCTAAAGCATATAAAAACCCGCATATACATCCAAACTGTCTTCGTATATACCTATCTCAACTCAAATTAGAATATTATTTGCATATAATGTTATAGAAATCATGTATGAGTTTTATAGAAGCATATAACATGAATTTTAAATCCAAACCATAACATAAGCATTAATATACGACAAACAACAATCTAATACAATAAAACAGTTGTAACGACGATTTACAACAAAAGAAACCATTTGATTGTTAGTATTTATTCAATTAGTTCATAATGATATGAATTTACATTATCCAGTGTCAATATTTCAGTTTATACACTTTATTTCTTATTAACATTCAATTTTTTATTAACATTTAATTTGTTTACTTCCAATTTATTCATATCTATTTCAATTCACATTCAATTTATTCAACTAAATTTGATAAATTTCAATTGTTTCATTTTATGTTTAGTAACATCTCATATCAATTCATTTAACATCTTGTTTAACTAACATTTATCAAAGTTATAAAATATAAATTTTACTTTACATTTTTGCAAAAAATTTGAATTATAATATTCATATCTCCATTTTTAACATCAACATCATTAATGAATTATTTCTTATATCCTTACTTAAATCTCTTTTCAACTTAATTCACATTTATTTTAACAGTTTCATTTAATAACAATTTACTTGTAAAACATTTTATTAATCATTACTTTAGTTTGTAATTATTCTAAAAAGTCCAATTCTTATATATGACTTTAATCAAGTTTATAATTATCTCAAACGTTACAAATTCAATTTCAAAATTTCTTTGCAAATATATATTTAATTCTATAACCAATTTACAAAGATAATATTTGATTCATTTGTCTACTTTCTTAAGTTCCACTTACTTATTCCATTTAGTCATTAATTATTTCTTAATATACTTAAGTATATAACATTTATTATTACAACCAAATTTCCATTTATATACATTTTAATTACTTTTAAATTTTGTTTACTTGTATAATATCCCATTACATATCATCATTTTGACTTTTAACATTTGGTAAGTCTTAATATATGTTACTAGAATTCAATTTGGTATTACACAAATTAACCCGATTCATTTTACTTAATTAGAATGTTCACTTTTTTGAACTTGTTTAAATTTTCTTTACTTGCAGTTTAAGAGTTGCAAAATTCAACACTAAAGTATCTCAAACATTTAGCTTAGATTTCTTATTCACTTATTTTATAAGTTCTGGTTATTCATTTCATTTCATTCAAATAATTTGAAGATTATTTATTAACAGGACTTAAAAAATTTAAATATCTGGTTCATTTCAAATCATTTGAAATAAGTATATATACTTATATCTTTGTATAAAAGATTATACTTCTGGAGTTTAAACTAAAATCTGTTTATCAAAACAATTTCTTAGCAAAGCTTCTCAGAAGTCTCCCTCACTTTGAGACTCGAAAATGAACGTCAATAATGTTATGCAGTCATCACCGAAATTATTTTCCAACGACAGAAGAGGGGAGTACTGAATTCATTCCTTTTAAAAATATTTTCCATAAATATTTTTCAACTAATATCACTATATTTTTCCAAAACTTTGAAAACCATTTTCGAAATTTCCAAGTCTTAGGTTCAAAACTTCTCAATTTAAATCCATTTTAATTTATAAGTCAAATTTATATATTGTATTTACAAAATTTCACTTCCTTTAAACATTTCACAAATGTTTTATCATTGCTTATTTTATCATAAACATCTTTCATTAAGGCACAACAACCAATTAATGATAATCAATATTATCATTCTTAACCACCAAACACACTATATAAACCATAATAATTTCTAAAATTATTCCTTTGTATATAAAATATAATCAGGGTAAAATTATTTCATTTGCCCAATTCCAAAACAATACCATGTCGAATTTTTCTGTTCAAGTGTTCAGAGATCCCAATGAATAACGTTAATTACTCGCATTGACCAGAATCCATAAGCCACTCAACAAATCAATCAACATAATATAAAACAACTTTATATTCACTAATAATTATGCATTCATATATATTATTACACTCAAACTCATTCTAGGGTGCTACTGACCCAATCTCTAATGAGTTACCCCTCAAAGCCAAGGTTTAAATTGACAATAATCCATACATATCCAACTTAAACAATCCGAAACATAGATAATCAACGGGGTTAATTAAGAAAAATAAGAAAAGAAGAAGACAAACACAGAATTTTACAGTGGAATGACAAAATATAATAAATAAATAAACAGATCATGAAGCTGTTTATACCATACATTTGATTGTCGTCTATACAACATTTATAAGAGTTACATATACATCAAGAATAAATAACTAATGCAGCAGACAACATAATGCAGGAATGCTAATAGTGATAATATACAAAATCTTCGTCTACATCCTCCAGAATAAATATTCAATAAGCTGGAAAAAAACCTAGGACTGACCCGGACGTAATGAAAAGAGAAACACTCGAGTCAGGACTAAAATATCCTTATGTAAGTTAAATCATTATTGCATATAATATGAGTGTAAAAACGCCAGAGATGTTTATGGGATTTCACATCTTTTATCCAGTGTATAACGTGTGTGCAATAACTCAAGAGAAGTTACAGGATTTTCCCTCTCTTAAGGATCCGCCAAAATATTCAATTATAATAGAATACGCTACATATATAATGTATAATTAATAAAATAAATATATTTTTTAGCGTTAAGGCTTTACATTAATCCTCCTTAATGCATTTTTAAGCATTGTCGAACAGTTTACATATAAAACACCAGTAAACCGTCGATGGATAGGGACGCGCCGGTATACGACGACACTAAACCAAAATCGCCAGGGTCTTGTATAGGCATAAAAGTATGACAAGGCACGTTAGGCAATGCCTAAGGTAGGATACTACTAATTTATCCATCCTGGCTGGTGGTAAGGCATCATAGCCATGATCACCCACCGCCTCCAACACTTCCAATATCCAAGGGTGCACACCAATCAATCACAATGTAAATGATGATGATACGAAGAAGTGTGCCCGCTTAGGATAGCTAGCCCGCTTGACCCGTACAGCTCCGGTTTTAGTCATTTCAAATTGACACAAGTGTCATGTCAATCCATCATCGTTCTCTTTCTTCAAATCCAGCAAACGTACGCCAAATCCAACCACTTCGTTCTGAAAGATCACTCCACATACAGAGTTGTTAAAGTCGTTTCGGTATCGACAGAGAGTATGCCAATATCGGCTCTGGTCTATTTAACAACGAAACATCGTTTTACATACCTGTTGGTACTTTTACGTTTCGAAAACTGTTCATACTTGATATTAAAATATCATATTCGCTTCAAAATCAAATCCATTTTGAAATCATCATATTTACTCAAAATATACCATTTCACTTCATAAATCATTTTTGCTTCAATATTTCGATTTTTCTTCCAAAATCGTTTCGAATTTGAATTTAGGTTATAACTTCATATTAACCCAATTCATATTTAAATCCAGGATTTAAATATAACATTCCACTCTTTTGACTAGTTTGAATTTTTGAAAAATAGTTTGAATAGTTTTAAAATTGTTTAAATAATTAAAATAGTTAAAAACAGTTTAAATGGTTAATATAAAATAGTTTAAGTATTAAAATGGTTTATATAGAAAAATAGGTTTAAATAGTTTATATCAAAATAATTTATTTGAAAATAGTTTCAAAGTCAAACTGATTCAATTTGCTAATTTCCCACTTCAGATTACTTTAAATTTCCATTTCAATTTAAGTCGATCCAACACACTTAAATCAAATCTACCTTCGATATTCAATTTAAAATCCAATTTTCAAATATAATTCAATTCCGAGTTGAATTTGTGATGACCCAACTTCCAAATACCAGGAAATTGCATCCCTAATAAGAAAGAAAGGGATAGAAAAGAGAAAAGAAAGAGAAGAAGAACAACACATCAGAATCTAAACAGCGGAACGAATAAATTATATTAATAACATAAAATATTACATAGTTTACAACCACTATCAGAGTACACAGATATACAACATATACTAGACAGTTATAAACACATGTCTAGTATTTACAACATAATACAATCCAGAGACATAACAGAGACACACAGCGGAATATTATATATCTAACGCAGAAGCCTCCTGCTCCATTGCTCCTCCAATATTCGTCAAAGCTAACCTGAATCCCTTGGCTACTCGTAAAAATTTGAGTACCCAAGAGTTTATGAAAACAAAAGATAAACTTCGGGTCAGACATGGGTCTGGTGTGAGTAACAGGTTAAAGTTGCTTAACATTCAAAAACCTTTTGAAAAGAAAGGTATCACGTGAGACTTCCCACACATAAACATGGAAAAGTTTTTACCTTACGCTAACCAAAACATTTGATAGGAAATCCAGTGATATTATAACAGGTCTAGGGTTTTCAAGTAAATATGAAATAGCCGAAATTGTTACATCTATTAAATTCCAGCTACTAGCCACAAAAGTGGGTAATACAATCAAAACCGTTGGCATTTATTGGATTTTGGATTCCATACAATGGCAGGGCTAACGGGGTACCGCCCGTCACAGTACGTGGCCTAGATCAACGTACCGAGGAGTACTCCCACTCCCCTGCAACACAAGGCCGGACCCATTCCTTACTGAATAGTTCTGAACAAGACAACCCCGTAGTTGGTGCACAATTCCAACTGCCCACTAAGCCGAATAAAAAGGGACCTCTAGATAGGGATCAATCTTGCTCTCCAGTGGGTGCTACCCACGAAGCCTTGCTGCACCTCCCCTGTTTTAGCCATTCCCAGTTGATGAGGCTTGAGGCTACGATTACCTTTAGAGAACACATCTCTTAGAATGCTCATCATCCACCTGATGATGTTCTGAAAGCATTCAATCCATACAAGTTCGTTCCGGGTTCGAACGAAACCGAAGGCATTATCTCGTTACACTCGTTTTGGAATCACCCTCAGAGTTAACGACGATAACCCTTGCACTCTGAATCTCCATCTCGAATCTATAAGTACTATTCCGTCAAACTCATTACGGAATCATCCACAGAGTTATACTGACGTATAGCCCTTACACCTCGAGTCTTCACTCTTCACATAAGATTCACGACCTATCGTTAATTTGGATCGATGTGGTTTTCGGATATCGAAATATGGAAACCCGATCCCGGTCTCATCGAAATCCAAAGCGTGTCTTTTAGGTCCAAGTTGTTTTAGAGTTTAAAAACAATTCAATATCATTATCTATATACACACAGATAGATAATTCATAGATTCACAACAGATATTTATCATTATCATAACATCAGATAATCCATACTATCACTATCAAAGATAATTAATATCATCATCACAATGCAACCAATGCATCCATACCAATCAATATTATTAATCTCATAGCTGAGGTTCAAAACCATTCAAAGCAACCAATATCAACCATCTATAAGCAATGACTTATAATCATACCATCTATAATTAATTTAAAATGAATTAAATTAATTATATCATCTTTAATTAATTTAAAATGAATTAAATTAATTATTTACTCAATATAAATCTTGCTTACATCATTATTAATTAATTACAAATTAATTAATTAACTAACCTCTAATTTATCATCTTAATTAATCAATCCTGATTAATTATACTTTAATTAATTTCACAAAATTAATTACTCTAAACCAAATACAGTAATTAACTTTTAATTACTTCATAATTAATTAATTATAATTAATTATATATAACCTTAATTAACTACAATTAATTAATTACCCTTAATTATATTAATTAATCAATCTTAATTACATCATTAATTATATTAATTAATGATTCTTAATTATATTTAATTAATTACTCAATTAAATTAATTATCTTCAGTAATTAATCTCACTTAATCCATAATTATTAATCACCTTTGATTAATTTCAATCTGAAATTAACTACCCTTAATTACTTATCAAATTAGTTATTTCTTAATTAATTTCTTTAATTAATCACATGATTAATTATACAAAATAATTTAATCTAAATTATTTTCAAAATCCAAACCTCATTCGTTAATTATATTCAGTAAATATCTTTAATTACCTTACTGAGTAATTTCACTTCATTAATTACATCAGGTAAATACTATCAATTCCAATAATTAAAATTAATTAATTAATTTAATTAATTATTAAAAATTAATCATATTAATTAACTACAAAATAAACTTTAGTTAATGACCATCATTAACTATTATTTATTCTTTAGTTACTTCTTAATTAACTCTAATTTAAATTAATCCAAGTCATTAATTAAATAAATAAGTTATTCCTTAATTATCCTATTTATTTAATTATATTTAATATCTTAATAATTTCTAAGGAAATCCATTCCTTATTAATAATTTCAAAAATATTAAAATGTACTTAGAATATTTCATTTTAAAAATTTAAATTTAAATTTTATTTTGGATCAAAAATTCAAAACAATATTAAGAATTAACCAATTTAAATTTCATTTATTATTCTTTGAAATAAATGTAAATAACATTTATTGCTTAAAATTAAAACTCATATAAGATAAGTCTTAATTTGCTTAATTTAATTAAAACTAAGTTTTAAAATACATTATTATTTAAATTTCAAATTCAAGTTAACAATCTTTTAACTTCCTATTATAAATCTTTTATAAATGACTTTATTCAAAAAAAAATCAAGTTTAAAAATATTTGTTTGAAAAAAATTTACTCCTAATAAACAATTTAAATTTAAACTTGTTTGAAAAACATTCAAGTTTTAAAACTTAATCAAATCCCAGATTTGAATTCAAGATAATTGAATCCATTATTTGTTTAAAGCTTTTGATTTAAAACTTCAATTAATCTTTGTTTAAACCTTGATTTTAAACGTTTTATTTAAACCCAAATTTCATTTTAAATTCTTAAAATTCAAAAGCTATTTGAAACTGAGCTTAGTCTTTGATTTTAAATCACTGTTTTAAAATATATTTCATATTTTAAAATGAAAATTTCAAAATCCTGAAACCTGTCAGGTTTTTTTTAAAAAACCTTAAAATCCACTCTAAATATTCCAAACTTCAAGATTTCAAAGCCATTTGAATTTTAACTTCATACTAAATTTAAACTTATTTAAATCTTGCTTCACAAACTTGAAATTCTTTTAAATTTAGTTAAAAATTTAAATTTTAGACAGGATTACAGAAAATTGTAACCACTCAGTACTAACCCGAGGCAACCCAATACCTGCTTCGAGTCAAAACCCTATTTGTTCCGAGTCATTCCCTACATTTACTCGAGAAAAATCGAGTTCCAACTTTCCTGCACTCACAAGTTCATCAGAACTTTTCCAATTGCATGGTGCACATGCACCGTGACTCTGGCCAACTCCGGCTACCCTCCCGGCCTTCCCCACATCGCCGACCCTCACCAGATTTGATCAAGTCCACCTGAATTCATCACAACCCCACAAATCAAAAATGAGCAACAAACCCAACCTGGAAACCCATCAACAATTAATTCCCAAAACCTGTCATCAATAAAACCACCATCCTCCGACCATCATAAGCCTTGCAACTCCGACCACAACTTCATCGTCACCCAAACTACCATCTCCCAAGATCCCAATGCACTCGGTCGTTTGTAGAAAATGAACTAATCAAAACTTTCAACCTAGTAGAAACTAGGTTTACAGAAGAAATTTAACTGCCCCTGGCTCCTTGATGAATTTCATCATCATCCAGTAATTTTCCAAGCTCCACTTAACATTCCTCTTCCTACTGGAAGAAACTAAACCTTCCCAATCACTGGAATCACCCGAGAATCCCAAAAACCCCAAAACAGTGCAGTGCAAAACTGCACCCACATTCTTACCTTAAATTTTTTGATTTCAGTGTTGTAAATCATGATTTTGTTTGTGTTTTCACTTAATAATGCTGAATTCTTAATTTACAAAGTTGAGTTTTTCACTTTGTATAACATTCACTATTGTTTGTATATTTCCAAAGAGATTTTCCAATTCAATTCGACTTACACTAAATTTTAAAGCCTGCTCTATGACATAACAACAAGTTTTACTTAAATTCTGAGTACTAACATCAAAGAGTTCATGAGAATATGAATTTTGATCTAAGTTTTAAGCTTGACAACTGGTAACAGAGATGAAAAGGAAACATATACACATATTTACACATTCATATATATATATACATATATAAATATATATACAGAAAATCAACGCCTAAAAATATTTATCCAACACACATTCATCCAGATCTTAGCATGCAACCATAATTAATATAAGATATTGAAAAAAAAATGTGATGTTACTCACCTTAATCTGATGTGCAGAGCAATGCATTTGAAAAACTTGTGCTTTTTTTTAAAAAAAACTGGAAATTCCCTTTCTTAAAACTTTGCACTCTTCCTTATGAAAATAGCCTTCATATGAAAGTCTTTTGATTCAGGAACTTGAATTGCTATGGAGTTTATTTTTAAAGTGGCATGAAAGCTTCTTTTGAAACTGCAGTTGTCTGCATCCCAGATGCTAAAAGAAGCATGCATTCCAAATTTTGAAATAAATGCAGGTTACAGATTGAAATTGATGGTTTTTGTTTTGCATTTGGTTACAGGAGTTCAGATTTGAGGGTAATGAATGCTTGCAGATGCTTTGATTCAATATGCAGGTTTGTTTGCAGTGGAACAATAATTTTTTTTTTAGGCTTATGAAAGTTGTAGAGGGTTTGCATGCAGGCTAATTCCAAAAGTGCAGGTGATTTTCTTCTTGATTTCAAAATGGTGGCAGATATGTTTTTTAAACATAAAGATGTGGAGGCTTTTGAAGTTGATTTTGTATTTATTTGTAAGAAGAATTTGCATGCAAACTTTGTTTCAGATTTGTGAAGTGGTTTTGGGGATGATTTCAGATTTTCTTTGTTTGCAAATGAGATTGGGAAAAGAAAAGAAATGAGAGATGTTTGTTTATAAAACTTAACTTATGGTTTAATAAAAAAAAATCAAAGAAAGAAAAATAAAATAAAATTCAGACATGACATTTGTCAAAACTCTTGCTTATTTATTTACACTTGTTTAAAATAACATAACATGCATACACTTGTCTTTTTAAGTAATTATCATTCATTAAGTGTTAATTAGTATTTTGTTAGACGTTAATATAGGATAAATGTAAGCTTGTATTAATTAATTAATTAATCATGTATTTACTTACATGTACATAAATTTTAAAATGAATAAATATTAAACTTATACAAATGATTCAAAATCAAAAAAAATTAAAAACAATTATACTTTAGATTTAAAACTTTGAATTCATGTTCAATTTGAATTTTTGAAATCCAGTTTATTTACAAATACAACTACAAATTTGAATTTTGAAAAACAATAATTTTTAAAAATTTATTCACTAAAACAAAGTATTATTATATTTTTAGAAATAACAATATTAAATAACCATAAATAACTTATAAAAGAAATTATTTCTTTATTAATAAATTATTTATTATCACATTATATTTAAAAGAAACTCAAAATAACCTCATTGTTATTTATTTAAATTTTAAACTTGAGTTACACATATTTTAAATCATTTAATATTTATCTTAGGTATTTAAAACCATATTTTATTTATTAAATGGCTTTTAAAAAGTTTAACTTTTAAATAAAATCATAATTTCCAATTTTACTAAAGATATAAATTTTATAGAAAACAGGATTCATTTAAAACAATACCTATTTACAATATATACAATATTCTATATATATTATAAATATAAAACAATTATTAGATTTAAAAAGATAAAATCTATCAATTAACTATTTATTTTATTGAATTATTAAATTAGTTCAAATCTTATTACAAAGATTGTCAAATCAATTTAATTTTTATTACAGATTATTAAATTGATATTGCCATAAATTCCGGGTCATCATAGAATTTTGAAATATCATTTTATAACACTTTTACTTAGTAAAATCCAAAGTGCAAATAAAAGTCCCATCCTTTAAATCAAAATTATTCAAACAAATTCCAAATCAAAAATTTAAAATCCTTTAATTTAACCAATCCGGTGTCCGTTTATAATTTTCTATCCTATAGCCAAGTGATCAGTTATTTCAATTTAATTTCAGGATAGATATATATGTTTCAATCCAAATCACAGTGTCATAGGTATACATCATTTCAACCTATTTCTTAATTTATTCAGAATAACTCAATTTACAGTTTTATATATTGTAAATAATTTACCAGGATGATAATAGGATATATTGTAATAAATTAACATCCAAATCATCCGAAACATCAATCAATAGCATCCATCACAATCAGCATCCAAATCAGCCAATAATTCATAACAATTCCATAGTTATTAATATCAGGTATTTTACTGGTAATTAAATTCCAATTTCAAATTTAACCATCAAATTTAATTTATTTAACAGTTAATTCGAATGACAATTAAATTCATTAAACAATGATCAATTAATTTATATCATTTCATAATTTTGAGTTTAACTAGCATAAAATATTTTAGTATATTGTGAGTGTAACGTCCCGCCTTTTCGCACGATTTAGACAGACACACATGTCGATTCAAACCATACGGAAGGGCGGATTGTTATGGGGTAAATAAGAAAAACAGAGAAGAAAAAAAACAAAATAGAATCTCACAGCGGAAGGATAAAATATATTAATAAAATATACAGTTTATAAAACTGTTTACAAAACATTTGATTCTTCTTTATACAATTAAATATCAGAGTTACACATACCAATAACAATGCAGCGGAAAACAGTGTAGTGGAATAAAATAGTAGATAGTAACACTACAAATCTTCGTCTTCATCCTCCAGAGCTAAAACTTCAATTCCTGAAACGCTCGGACTGACCCGAGCGAATTGAAAAGACAAACCACTCGAGTCAGAAATAAAAGATCTTATGTAAGTTAAATCAACAGAATAAATATGAGTACAATAACTCAAAAGATGTTCGGGATTTACATCTCTTAAGGATCCGTTAAACTATTTACTATGTAGTATATTGCGCTACTATAGTAGTGTCTATTCATAAAATAAACTTACTTTTAAATAGCGTTAAGGGGTTACCCATATAGCCCTTAACGCAGAATATATTCCCATAGTCTATACAGTACCGTAATCTCCCCCGTACTGGGCGTCGTCAGAGGGCACTCCATAGGTATGGTACAAAACAAAATCGTATAAGGCGCGCTAGGGTAGGCGACACGGCACAACTAGGCAATGCTAGGGTCGATATACCAATTATGCTTCCGGGCCGATGGTAACGCGTAGCCGCAGCTACCGCCCACCTCGAACAAACTCCCTAAAAATCAAAGTAAAATTGGCCACTGAATCAATCCAAAGTCAAAGTATAGTATCGAAGAGGAGTGTCCGATCAGAGGAATGACCTCATTAACCCGTCGATCGCTCCTGTTTTAGCCACCTTATGCCAACTCACGGGAGTTGGGTCCACGGATTTACCTTACAGGAAACGTCGCCACCAACCTACTTCATTCTGGAATCTCCACCGCGTACACGGTTAGTCAAAGTGGTTTTCGGTATCGACAGAGAGTATGTCCATATCCGATCCCGGTCTCTTTGCCAACCAATCGTTATTATAACACCGCGGTCTTTTAAAAATAGTTTATACTTTAAAACCAGAATAACATTTCCATTTCAAAACTATGAATACGATATCATTTTAAAACCCAAACAATATGATATCATTTTATCCCAAATATAATTCTTTTTCAAAAATCATACTGCTTTAAAATTTATAATATCTGAAAACCAAACATTTGAATTAAACTTTCAAAACATAATATTTCAGAATTCATACATCAAAACCATAACTTCTAAAACTTGAATGGTTTGGATATTCAACGGTATATAAAATAAATGGTTTTACTTTAAGGTTCTTTGTAAAGAAAAATAATTTCCATGGTTTTACAAATATATTTCTTTATTTAAAGTTTAAACCATAATCTAAATATCACTTCAAACTCCAAAAAAAAACCCTTCAATTTCTATATATATATATATATATATATATATATATATATATCCATTTGGAGTATTAATATTTCAAAACTAAAGTTGGAATTTATTCTTTCAACAAATTAAATGTTCGATTATTTAGTCTTGAATATTCACATAAATTAAATAAATAAAACCCCAATTTCTAGCAATTAAATATTTTCTTCAATTTAATTTATATTAAATATTCATTTTAAATTATCTTGGAAAATCCAGTTATAAATATCATATCTTAAAATTTCCAACTTAAACATATAATATAAATTATCAAATCCCTTTTCTCAAAAAATTTCCATTTTTATTTAATAGGTTTATACACAGTTTAAATTCAAAATTTCTAACTTCATATGTATATATATAGAAGAAAAATATCAAAATCAAAATTATTATAAACCGTATTATATCCAAACCATAGAAATCACTTTGAAATATTTTATATATAGACCACGGTGCCTGTATAAAATTTTCTATCCTATGGTCAAGTGATACGGATATTTATCATTTCAATCCGCAATTTAAAAATAAAATTTTGCGGTTGTATATCATTTCAAACCACAATCCCGAATGAAATGGAAAAATGCATGATAACTTGCAATTTAATGATATAAAATAAAACATCCATTCATCAACATCATCCATCATCCAAATCACAATCATCATCCAATAATAAATCAATATCAATATATATCTGATAATATATAACAGGTAATAACTGGCAGTTATAATCAAAATAAATTTAACAACTATTAAACTAACAGTTTATATTCAGTAATAAATTCTATAACTGTTTCTAGCAGTTTATATGCAAATAAATAAATTCTAACTGTCAATTAGTATGCAATAAATAAACTAAATTAACAGTTAAATTAAATAGATGTGAATTAACAGATATGCTGAATAAAACATGTCAAACAGTCATGAATAAATTTCTACTCATATCTAAAATAAATTTAACAAACATAAAAACTTTTAGAAGTTGTGAGTGGGTTAAAACACTCACCTTTTGAATTTAAATTGGATTCAAACCCAATTTAAACCCAAAAATTTGACGGTCCCCAAATCTGTCCAAACCAGCGTCAACAGATCCGAAATTTAATTGTGATCCTAACAAAAGAAATTTCGCGTGAATCGGATGTCGTACGTAAAAGTTATTCGAATAAACGTTATTGAAAACAAAAAAAAATTAAAACAAAAGAACAAATCTCACCCTCAAACAAACTTCCACGTCAGCACGCATTTTCACGCGCACGCTACAACCACTTCACCCTTCCAGGAACAAACCTGTGAAACCTCCTCTGCTCGTTCATCTTTGACCGAAGCTAGCCACCGCCCTAATCCAATATTTCACCGCCGACTACTGCCATCTAGGTACCCTGCTCCGGCCGCACGCAACGCCCCACCTCTGGTCGCCCAACGCCATCGCCGGCCGCCACCATACGAACCCTAATCGGCAAATTCCGGCCACCACAGGCCGTGTTCGCCCCCAACCCTACCATCAATCGACTCCACAAGCTGTCCTCTTCGAAACCCATAAACCAATTTCATCGATTAGAGCCCAGATCAAAAACCTCCAAATTGGCCTAGGGTTTCGAAAATTTCAGGGTTTGACTGCAATTTGTCGTTGATCCGAGCATCGTATACAGAAACGAACACCTCCAGTAGATTACGTTCGTCGAGAACATCAACATATATATATATATATTGGAATTTTTCTGGAGAGTTTGAATTTTCACTTGAAATTTTGAATTGAAATAGATCTAGGTTTGCATCCATTTGAGGAGGAGACGGAACTGAAGAAAAGAACGTACAGACAAATGATAGAAGATGGAGACTAGGGTTTATAATCGTCTATGTATAAGTAGGGTTGGATTGGAGTAGATAGACCAGATAGATGAACGTACGGAACAAACTATGGCCCAAAAAGCTCGTTCTAACCCCAGAACGAAATATGTTAAACCCATATACCCAGATAGGTATTTTAAAATATTCTGAACGCGATGGAAAAAGTTTCACGTCCAAATTTGATCGTATGAAGAAGTTATGCTGAAAACAAAATTTCCAATTTTGATTTCAAATTGATTTTAATTAAATCGATTTCAAGGCGTTTCGCGTCCGTACGATCAAACGACAAGTCCGATCGTTACGAAACTTGAAACCCTATAATATTTCATCGATACGGATCCGATGAAACTAGTTTCGTCAAAATCCGAGTCCGTGGCCAAAATGGCTAATTTTATAATAATTAAATAAATTAAAATAAATTATAAAAATCCAATTTTATATTTAAAATCTAAAATTGACCAAATTTTATTGCTCATATATTTCTTAATCAATTTAAATGATTTAACAAGTTTAGATGTGAATTAAAAGTTGATAAGTCTATCAATTTCAGTGTTAACTTCTCTACTTACTTATATTTAGAAATTTTAAATTATATTATCAAAGACCCATATATTAGATTTTCGACCTTTATATTCTCACCTATTATCAAAAAAAAAGGGTGCCACAAACATTAGTGCATGATTTCACTTTAATATCCACAAATTCCATTTAAATTTCAATAACGAAAAATTTAACCGTTACATTCCTTTTTATTATGCAATAAATGCAATGGTTGAATTTGATACTCTAATTAAGTTTATAAATCCTACTTCCTATACCTTAAAACAACCCATGGTCCTATTATAAATAGAATTAGCATAAATTTTGTCTTATAAAATTAACCCTCTACAATTACAAACAAAATCTACGCTAACTACACCTTTTAAATCAATTAACTGTAATTAAGTCTACATTAAAAGTTATAAATTAAAATCGGAACCTCAATAAATTCGTTTATTGATTTAAAACTTTCTATTCAGTGAATAGAAATTATGGGTATAAATACATTGAATTATAATATATTTCATTAGTGCATTCTTCATTTTTATAAATTCCCTTTTATTAACTAGAACACATTAACAACCAAAATAATTAATTTAGATTTATTTAAATCGATTGCCCTTCTTAACTTAATATACTCACTAAATGCTTAACCTAAATAATTGTTACCCTTTTTCATTCAAATTCACCTACAACTATTATTAACAACAATGTTGCCATAGATTTAGATTTAATTAAATAAATGAATGATTAAAAATTGGTAATTATCACAAATGCCCAATATATATGCATTAATTACTACCTATTAATAGAATTCATTTATAAATTTACTAGTTGCCTTTGTCCTCTTATTTCCTATTTACTACCAAACTTCCTATTTAGTTATAGCTTATCAATATAGAATCACCTAGGCAATCAATTTATTACCATTTTAAGTACGTTTATTATCGACAACATTCATTAAAATTACTTACCTACCCTTATTGCATTGGTTTATTCAACGGTCACTTTTATTTAGTCACTATCTATTTTACAACCAAATGTACAATCTCCACTATTGATTTTTATATTAATGAATCCCTTTCTAGTTAATATTTTTATTAATATTCACAAATTCAACATTTATATTGGTTTCTTATATTTAACTTATAACTAAGTATGACAATTTACATTATTCAAATCTATTGCCATATAAATATTAAATTGTTTAACATTAAATTACAAATTACTATATCTAATTCCTACATTTACTCAAATAAAATCTTAAGACTTTTATTTCATTCTAAATTAGATTAGAAATCATATTAAATTAACTCATTTAATATCATCGAATTTAACGGGTCGTTACAGTGAGCATTATAAAACACTCACCTTTTATTTTTTGCTGTCGCTTTCGCGTTTTGGTTTTGACTAAATTCGAATGCATTCGAATTTAACTGAAAGTTCGAGTAGCTCCAGTTTCAACCAATTTGATTTCACAACAAAGATCTTTTAATACGAACCCAATGCGACTGACCGCATTCAATTTGGACCTAAAATGAACGAGTTACGAAATTTATAAGAATTTGAATTTTAGTTGGACAATAAAATAAGTCACCACAAGATAATTCCTTTACCCACTCAAATGAAAACCCGACCCATCAACGCACAGTATCTTTTTTCCCTATTCAACCATGCACGATATAGCCTACATACAACGTACACGCAAACGACCGACACGGTGCTTCGACCATCAAATCGACGTTCCGACCAAGCCAGAAGTTTCACCGTTGAAACCTTTACCTGCTCAGCACCTCTCCGCTGTGCCTCGACCTCCCAGGCGACTCGCGATCTGTCTCTCCCCCCTTCTCGACCATACATGGTCGCACGACCAAAAACTTCCTCGGGCAACACCAAACTTTAGCTGGAGATGCGCTACTGCGATGCAAACTTGATGCAACCACCCTCACAGCCTCCCGATGTCCATACCCCGAGAATTTGTTAACACTAGCCTAGCCATAGTTTCGAATTGCCCTTCGATCTACCGTCGAGCAAGAAAAATGGATGTCGCACCTCTCAAAAACATCCCAGATCAAAGTTCAAGCCAAAATATGAATTTTAAAATTTGTTTGGTAATTTTTCATTGAGTAGTTTTCAGAATATAAATTTTTGAACTTTTCTTCTCTTTTTTTTGTCGGTAAGCTGCTGTGTTTTAAAAAGAAGAAGAAGGGAGTGTGTTAAAAATGTGTAGAAAGTAGGCTTGTACAAGAGATAGGGTGGCTTGCTCAAATAAAAGTAGGCTGATGTGATTAAAGATATTTATGTGAAGTCAAATCGTATATATTTAAATTTTAAAATATTAAAATATTTATTTCAAACTCAGATCAAGGCATGCCACCATGCATTCATAATGTTATACAACTATTTCAAACACAACGGAATAGTTTCGAGACCTAATTCGATCGTTTGGAGAAGATAGCTTTTAGGACCCAATTATTATATTGAATTTTTTATATTAATTTCTGCGCATTTCTATCCCCCACGATCAAACGGTAACTCCAAACATTACGAATTTTGAAATCCGATACAAATACACTATTACGGACCCAATGGAACCGTTTCATCAACTTATGAGATGGCCCTGAAAGCTATTTTTTACTCGTTAATAATAATATGAAATTTGGAATTTCTAATTATTCACTTTTAAATCCAATTGTAAATATTAAAAATCTTCACTGTTGTTTAAGTAAAATTTATTCCGATATCATTTTCAATTATATTAAATTTAGAATTCAATTATTCAAATAATTTCTAATATTCAACTTTTAAATAATTTAATTACCCAATAAATGACTATAATTGAATATAAGTTATTGAAATTATATAAAATTGAACTTTTAAAACGAATTCAAATTCTAAAACGACGATTTCCATATTACAGTCATTTAATATTTATTATTCAATTTCACTATTGATTTTGAACATAGTTAATACATAGGATTTATTTCAATACTTGTCATCGTCTATATAACGACCCAGAATTTATACTAATTAAAATTCGAATATTTAATTGATTTTAAATATTAATAAGTGAAATTTATAAGTCGAATAATTTATTTTTCGAATATCTGGATTTAATTGGATAATTAAATCGATAATTTAATAGTTGAAATTACAGAAATAACTGAAAATTGGGTTTAATATGATTGAAAATGATTTGTAAAATTTTATTTAATCATGTTGGAGTTAGAAAGATGTTTGTGAACTTTTAAAATTGAATTTAAAGGTAATTTGTGAAAATTGAATATTTTAATATTTAATTGACGAGTTAAAGTAGCCATTTTTCAAACAGTCTCGGATTTCGACGAAACAAGATTCATCGGATCCGTAATGTGATATTATTGTATGGTTTCAAATTTCGTGTCAATCGGATTTACCGTTTGTCCGGGGCAAGCCAAAACGCCTAGAAATTAGTTTAAATCGGTTTAA
The DNA here is from genome assembly GCA_030765085.1 of Allium cepa. Taxonomy (NCBI): domain Eukaryota; kingdom Viridiplantae; phylum Streptophyta; class Magnoliopsida; order Asparagales; family Amaryllidaceae; genus Allium; species Allium cepa. The sequence continues at coordinate 679,772,604 of CM060942.1, forward strand.
TTTAAATTGATCGTTTATCGCCGTAACTCGCACAGATGATCGTATTAGCTTCCGAAGCCTATTCCATTGTGTCCGGAACGCGAGGTAAACCCTAGAAACGTCGGTCACTGCGCTAGATTTGGAGTTCGGAAAATCCGGGATGAATAGTGTTTTGGAAATTTTCTATAAAAGCACTCAATTTCTTTCATTTGCAACAAACCCTTTCTTTCAAAACCCTAGCCGCCGGCCATTATTCAAAGGCCAGAATTTCGTCTCCTTCTCCTCCCATTTCCTTCCAATCCGTAGACAATTAGCAAGAACCTTCAACTAAAAATTGAAGTGCATTGGAAGGGCTTTAAATCTATGCGGTTATGATCAGAAATAGTTGAGTAAATCGTCGGCAAAATGGTGATGAAGGACGCGTTTTCGCGCACGAAATACGACGCATGGGGGAGGGCGAGCTCTATGATATTGTAGCTGAAGGTGGAGCTTCCAATGGCGGTTCGTATGGTGGTGGTTTGATGAGCTCTCGATGTTCGTGGAGGCCGTGGTGATAAACCCTAAATCATGAGCTATGGGTTAGATGTAGCGTGCGTTTTTTCTGGAGGGGGAAGATGGTTGCGTGCAACGACCTGATGTGGAAGAAGCAGGATCCAACGGCCTAGATGGTATGGGGTTTAAAATAAATAAAGAAATTATAATTTATTATATTTATAATTCGTGTAAAATTTAAACAAGTATAACCTTTTGCTACGAGGTCGAAAACGCACGAAACAAGTTGCGTTGGGTTCGTATGGGCGATCACTACGCTATGGAACTGGATTGGAGTCGTTTGGAGCTAGGGAAAATTTCGGGTAAAATTAAACGTCCGTTTAATTTTATTCGAAATAAAACGCTGGAACGGAATTAAAATCAAGGTGAGAACTTCTCACTCAATCGAATTGTTTCGATTTAAATTTTAAATAGTTAGATTTAAAATTGCTTGATTGTATAATTGAATGATAAATTATTATCTATTGATTGTTAAAATAGACATTATGCGCCGTTAGTAAGCGGAGGTTATTTATTAAAAATATATACCGCGATAATTTCACTACAAAGTGAAATTGGTATTATTATGTACTTGGAGTTGATTTTCCCGCATTATATAGCGGATGAAACCCTATTGCGCCGCATAATAGCGGATAATATTTTATAAATCCTATATACCGCGATATTCCGTATTGGAACGGAATTGGTATTGTGCTAATGTTTGTGGATGCAGGGAAACAGGTTGGAGGGATCCAACTGGATTCCTCACTAGTATTTATTTAATTACAGATATTGTGATATTTGTTGATTGTCATATCGATATATGATGTTTGAATGTCGTGTTTGACTATTTGGTGTGTTGCATCATCAGACCCATTTTTGGAGTTTTAAAAATGTTAAATAACGATTTTGATTTTTAAGGGAGTTTTAAAGTGATTTTTGAAATTATACGTTTATTAAATTTTCGAATTGATTCATTTTATATAATTAAAACGTTATAAATTTTTATGTTATAAAAATTAGGATTTTTGTGAAATATAACCAAAGCATGATTTTTGAAATAAATAGTTAATAAATTTATAAAATGGTTCAAATTGGGATTTCTGAATTATTATAAACGGTTTATATAAAAGATTTATAAAATTGATATTTTATAAGTTAAAGATATTCGAATTATAAAACGAGCTTTTATAAGTGTTAAAATAAAGTTGTACCTAGTTTTATAAGTAAATAAGAATTTTAGATTTATAAATTAATGATAATATAAAAGAATGGATTTGTGAATAAATGGATTATAAGTAATTTACTTATAAGTTGGATTCGACATGTAAACGAAATATAAATAGAATTGGTTATTAAAGGAGATTTATAAATCGAAGTAGTTATAAAATAGAAATGGAATTTATAAATGTTGTTTTATAAATCCGTAATCAAATAAATTTGATAAGTAAACATAGAAATTATTAAAGTAATTTTATCCACGATTTTGGATTGCGGAAAATCCTTTAATTAAATATGTGGAAGTGTTGAATTTGGTAAACGATGTATATCCATGATTTTGGACAGTGGATATTTTTTTGATAAAAGTGTAGAAATACTGAATTGGGTAAATAAGATATATTCACGACTTTGGACAGTGAATATATTATTGAATAAAACGGGTATGATTTGGAGAAGTGAAATTTTAAAATGAAGTTAATTGTTTTAAAAGATGTTTTAAAATGTATTAACTATCGAAACCACAGACTTCTACATTCATTGTTGAAATAGACGTTTTCGAGAAATAGAAGGAAACGGTAGACTATAACACTGTTGTTATAGTAAATGATTTCCGAAAGGAAATATTTTGTATAGTACTGGGATTTATATATCTATTTAAATTTCAAATCCCTATACTAGTGATTTGAGTTGTCATAACGATGTTTTACGCAACATTCGTTTTGACTCAAATAAATGTGTTTAAGCGAATGTTTTCCTTAAAGAATGAAATATATACTTAATTTCAATTTAAGTATATTGAATATTTTCCAAGTGTTGAAAATAAATGGATTTGTGAATTACTTATTATTAAATAAGTATGAAAATGTTTTCCAATATGAAGTGAATATTTTGAGATTTTATCCTTTAAAGATAAATTGAAAATGAATATTAGAAAATCGATTTGGAAATCGTATATTCATATATATTTTGGAATTGTAAATTCACTATGGAATCTATAAAAGAAAGGGAAATTTATTTAAAAATAAACGTTGATTTAAATTTTGAAGTGTGGGAATAAATTTACGGATTTGGAACGCAAATATAAAGTAAATCGTTAAGGATTTATTTAATTGGTTTAAATGAACCATGTCGAAATGAAAGTATTTCGCGCAAGGAAAATATTTGAATTTTTTTTTCAAAAGTGGTGAAGGTGAAAAGTGATTTGAAAATTGTTTTCAAATGGTTGAAGTGTGGAAATTATATATCTAGTAAAGATATTTTGGAAAATAAATAATTTGGGAAATTATTTGGAATCTGGTGACGTTGAGCATGCCTATTGATAGTTAAATAATCCGACTATCAATATTTACCTTTAAATAGGTATTTTTTGTGATTGCTTGGATTTGAATGCCACACTTATTTTCAAAATAAGCGCTCACTATTCGGGTTAGCCGGGAAAGGACCTTGGGGTCGTATAACCCATTCTGAATATGTGATACGTCGTTATGAATTGCATTTGATGACCGGTGTTAAAGACCGGATATTTATGAAAATGGAAGGATTACCGTCGAATGTTTATGCATCGGCTGATCTCCGATATAGAAATTTATTACTCTTTGTGATGGGAAGTCCGGTCGTGATTAGTGAATATCAGGATTGCAAGGACTTCTTTGGAAGTGCCTTCGGTTCCGTTCGATCCCAGAACGGACTTGTATGGATGTGTGTCTGACGTTACAATTTGAGATGTAAAGCTGGTTTCTATCAAATATATTTCCGTTGGTGGCGGAGAATTTATTCTCTTAGCTTAACACCCTTAGAGGTTACGTAGTTGATGGTTACTAGTGATACATTCCCAAATTGGTAATGTGGCATACGAAGTGTTGTTGAGCATTTGATGATCAAAGCACAACTTTTATATAAAGCGTGGCTTTGTGGACGAGACTTCGTCGCACCTCACACCTCGGAAATGGTCAAAACAGGAAGGATGAGGCAAGGTTATTAGGGGGTAGCGCCCCTTTAGTGTATGTCATTCCTTCTGGATAGAGGTGGTATCATGGTTGGAGCCCAGATACTTAACCTATGTTGTTGCTGCAAATTTATTGCTTTGTGGTTGTTGGAATCGAGGATCCTCGGATATAGATCGGTTACGATCGGGGAATGACATATTCGTGTCAGTAGTTACCCAGTTAGGTGTAACCCGACCTTGTGTTGGTAGAGATCCGGTTAAGTTCTCGGGTCGTCTTTCCAGAGGCGTACCCATATGGCAATGGGAAGTTCCTTGGCCTGACCATTTGTTGGAAATCCAAAGAAACAATATGAACCCTATACAGTTTTAGTTGTATAACCTGCCATGGAATGTGACGGTAACATGCTATTGAACATGGTAGCTATAGTAGGCATAAGTGCGAAATGCCTATGCTGGCTAAGATTTATATCTTTACTTTCGAAATGATTTTTCCTACACTATGCACTAGTAATAATATCAAATGTTTCTTTTTAATGCGTATCAAGCATCTTTGACTATCATAAGAAGAAATCTCCTCCGATTCTGCGTTTGCATTGTTTGTGTGTGCGGGAGGCCTTATAGTAGTCTCATTTTCTAAAAAGTATTGCGAATCTATTTTAAAATGATCCTGTATTTTGTTTTAAAAATAAACTGTTTTAGTTCTCACACCAGTCACATGACTGACTCAGAGTTTATTGTTTTCCTTCCTAAACTCTAGGCGCCCACCAATTTTCACACGGGCAGTCAAGAGTCAGGTTTATCAGGATATTCTGGAATTCAGGAGTTGCTGGAGGCAAGCTGGATGACATGGCGTATTCACTAGTATATAGTATTTCTTTTCCGCTGTTTGTTGTTGTACACTCTGATGATGTAATGTAATATAATGTGATGTAATGTAATAACTGATATAGTTCTTCGCTTAAAGATTTTTCATTTATCTATTATATGTTGTTCCGCTGCGATTGTGAGATTCTGATATTGTTCTGTAATTTCTTTCTGTTCTGTTCTATCTTTTTCTCTCTTCTTCTACCTCTTTCTTCTTCTTTAACCATAACATTTCGGTTTTCTGACATTCGATTGCTCGGCAGTTGATACAGTGGACGTATTGATGTCGGTTTTCAAGCGACGAAAAATCCGAACGTTACATTTGGTTTCAGAACTTATGGTTAAGCCACAACCATGGCTCTATTGGGAATTACTCATTAGAGATAGAGTCGGTAGTACTCTAGAATGAGTGTGAGTGTAATAATAGATACGAGCGCATATATGTTAGTGAATATGAAATTATTTTAGGTTGTGATGATTGGTTTGTTGAGTGGTATATGGATTCTGGTCGGTATGGTCCGTACAACTCTATCGATAGGGATCTCTAGACACTTGTACAAAACAAATTCGCCACGATATTGTTTTAAATTGGGTAAATGAAATAATTTTACCTTGATTGCATTTTATATATAAAGGAAATAATTTTTCAGAATTATTAAAGTGTATATGAATTAATGGTTTGGTTGTTGAATAAAAACAACAGCTGTAAAAGAATAAATTATATAAACAAATAAATTATAAGTATGAAGTTATAATTAAAATGATTTACACTTGTGAAATAATCTTATATATAAGAAGTGAAATTGTATAAGTAAAAGATTTATATATAAGTAAAAGGATATATAAGAAGTGAAATTATCCAAATTATATATAATGTGATTTATAATCTAAAAAGAAAATTCCAGAGAAGTGTTTTGAAAGGATTTGATATTTTGGGAAAAAAATTGAGAAATTAAAGCTCTAAACTCTTTTCGGTCGCTGGAAAATAATTCCGATGATGATCGAGACATCATTGGTGTTCATTTTCGGGTTTCCAAAAGAGGGATTGCTGCCAGATTATTTTAAATGGAAGTTGTTTGGAAAATTTGGATTTGGTTTTTGAAATTCAAAGGATAATTGAATTGGTTTCAAGAATGGTTTTGAAAGGTTGAAAAGACTCTGGAATCCCATTTAAAATATTATGGGAATGATAAATGAGTTGATAACTTATACAATTTGAATTTTGATAGAATAAATTTAACTTAAAGGATGGAGTTAAATTAAAGGAAGTATAAGTGAATCAATAAAAAAATCCAAGTGGTAATTGTTGAATATAAGTTGTATAACTTATGAAATGAGAAAATGAAAGTGAAACAAATTGTTAAAAGTGGTTAAACAATCCTGTTAAGTAAGATAAAACTGGATTTGATAATGATATGAAATTTGACTTTGGTAAAAGTTAAATAGAATTTACTTTAGAATTGGAATCTGAATTGGATTTATAAGTGGAAAATTTAAGTTAAGTAAAATAAATTGAAATGGAACATAACTTAAGTGAAGTTGAATAAAGTTGATTTTGGTATCGAAGTAAAATTAATAAGTGAATTAATGAAATGAAGTCATTAAGAATATGAACTTGAGTTATATAAATGAAATTCAACCTTATTTGTTAAAGGAATTATCAATTGAATTGAACTAATGAATTTAATATTAATCAATTGAATGTAAAATAAATTTATATGGAATAATGAATGAAAGTTTTAATTCATTAGAAGCTAATGAAGTTGAAAAAATTGAATAATTGAATGGAAGTCAATTTAATATCAACTAATTGGTGTTAAAAAGTGTTAAACCAAATAGAATGTAAATTTAGAAATTTGGTAATGTTGGATATACATTGGTTGTTAATTGATTGTGTATGATTCATTAAGTGATTAATGAAATTGAATTAGCGAAATTAAAAGCTATGTGATGGAATCCAAATTGGAAGTAAATAAATTTGAATAGAATTGAATTTGATTTGGAAATGAACCAACTTGAATATGAATAAATGAATGTTAGTAAAAACATTCCACGTTAATGAATCAAATGTGATTAAATTGGAAAACTAATTCATTGAATATTAATGAGAAATGAAAGAATATTGATTTGGTTATGAATTGATTTGGATAGACATTGATTTGTTGGATGTTAATTGGATGATAGTTGTTGCATTTGTTGTTATGTTGCAATTGCTATGTTCGCACATGTAGTTGTTATGTTGCTATATGATGTATATTGATATTATTTTCATATATGCATGCTTCTCATGGTTTGTTGAGTGTTTAGTAGGTGCGGATTGCGCTTGCTTCGCATTTGAAGCTCGCTTTCACGCTATATTAGTCGTATATGCTCGCTAATAATATATAAGGTACATATCTCGGATTAAGTACCGTACTTTTACACTTTTTTCCTGCGGGATGCCTCATCACTTGATGAGATGTATATTTGTGATATATATACTGTCATTTTTTTTGGATCGAGCCGCGCAAAGGAGACTCTGGCGAATTTTTCCAAAAATTTAAGGCGTTCGAATATTTTTGAGAAAATTGAAATTTTTTTGAAAACTAAGTTTGGATTTGGAAACTTAGTAAAGATTTTGTAAGAAGTTTAACTATGAATTTTGGAAAAGTTAAACACTTATGAGATTTGAAAAATCCAGTTTGAATGGTTTGTTTCGGAAAGTTAATGGATTCAGTAACTTTTTCTTACTTGGTAATTTCGAGGACGAAATTCTTTTAAGGGGGGAAGTTTGTAACGGCCTAGAATTTATACTAATTAAAATTCGAATATTTAATTGATTTTAAATATTAATAAGTGAAATTTATAAGTCGAATAATTTATTTTTCGAATATATGGATTAAATTGGATAATTAAATCGATAATTTAAATTACATATATAATTGAAAATTGGGTTTAATATGATTGAAAATGATTTGTAAAATTTTATTTAATCATGTTGGAGTTAGATGTTTCTGAACTTTTAAAATTGAATTTAAAGTTAATTTGTGAAAATTGAATATTTTAATATTTAATTGACGAGTTAAAATAGACAATTTTCAAACAGTCTCGGATTTCGACGAAACCATTTTCATCGGATCCATAATGTGATATTATTGTATGGTTTCAAATTTCGTGTCAATCGGATTTACCGTTTGTCCGGGGCAAGCCAAAACGCCTAGAAATTAGTTTAAATCGGTTTAATTCAAATTGATCGTTTATTGCCGTAACTCGCACAGATGATCATATTAGCTTCCGAAACTTATTCCATTGTGTCTGAAACGTGGGGTAAACCCTAGAAACGCCGGTCACTGATCTAGATTTGGGGTTCGGAAAATCCGGGATGAATAGTGTTTTGGAAATTTTCTATAAAAGCACTCAATTTCTTTCATTTGCAACAAACCCTTTCTCTCTAAACCCTAGCCGCCAGCCATTATTCAAAGGCCAGAATTTCGTCTCCTTCTCCTCCAATTTCCTTCCAATCTGTAGACAATTAGCAAGAACCTTCAACTAACAAATTGAAGTGCATTAGAAGGGCTTTAAATCTATGCGGTTATGATCAGAAATAGTTGAGTAAATCGTCGGCAAAATGGTAAATGAAGGCCGTGTTTTTGCGCACGAAATACGACGCATGGGGGAGGCCGAGCTCTATGAGATTGTAGCCGAAGGTGGAACTTCCAATGGCGGTTCGTATGGTGGTGGTTTGATGAGCTCTCGATGCTCGTAGAGGCCGTGGTGATAAACCCTAAATCGTGAGCTATGGGTTAGATGTTGCGTGCGTTTTTTCTGGAGGGGGAAGATGGTTGCGTGCAACGGCTTGATTTGGAGGAAGCAGGATCCAACGGCCTAGATGGTATAGGGTTTAAAATAAATAAAGAAATAGTAATTTATTATATTTATAATTCGTGTAAAATTTAAACAAGTATAACTTTTTGCTACGAGGTTGAAAACGCACGAAACAAGTTGCGTTGGGTTCGTATGGACGAACACTACGCTATGGAATAGGATTGGAGTCGTTTGGAGCTAGGGAAAATTTCGGGTAAAATTAAACGTCCGTTTAATTTTATTCGAAATAAAACGCTGGAACGGAATTAAAATCAACGAGAGAACTTCTCACTCAATCGAATTGTTTCGATTTAAATTTTAAATAGTTAGATTTAAAATTGCTTGATTGTATAATTGAATGATAAATTATTATCTATTGATTGTTAAAATAGACATTATGCGCCGTTAGTAAGCGGAGGTTATTTATTAAAAATATATACCGCGATAATTTCACTACAAAGTGAAATTGGTATTATTATGTACTTGGAGTTGATTTTCCCGCATTATATAGCGGATGAAACCCTATTGCGCCGCATAATAGCGGATAATATTTTATAAATCCTATATACCGCGATATTCCGTATTGGAACGGAATTGGTATTGTGCTAATGTTTGTGGATGCAGGGAAACAGGTTGGAGGGATCCAACTGGATTCCTCACCAGTATTTATTTAATTACAGATATTGTGATATTTGTTGATTGTCATATCGATATATGATGTTTGGATGTCGTGTTTGACTATTTGGTGTGTTGCATCATCAGACCCATTTTTGGAGTTTTAAAATTGTTAAAATAACGATTTTGATTTTTAAGGGATTTTTAAAGTGATTTTTGAAATTATATGTTTATTAAATTTTCGAATTGATTCATTTTAAATAATTAAAACGTCATAAATTTTTATGTTATAAAAATTAGGATTTTTTTGAAATATAACCAAAGCATGATTTTTGAAATAAATAGTTGATAAATTTATAAAATGGTTTAAATTGGGATTTTTGAATTATTATAAACGTTTTATATAAAAGATTTATAAAATTGATGTTTTATAAGTTAAAGATATTTGAATTATAAAACGAGCTTTTATAAGTGTTAAAATAAAGTTGTACCTAGTTTTATAAGTAAATAAGAATTTTAGATTTATAAATTAATGATGATATAAAAGAGTGGATTTGTGAATAAATGGATTATAAGTAATTTACTTATAAGTTGGATTCGACATGTAAACGAAATATAAATAGAATTGGTTATTAAAGGAGATTTATAAATCGAAGTAGTTATGAAATAGAAATGGAATTTATAAACGTTGTTTTATAAATCCGTAATCAAATAAATTTGATAAGTAAACATAGAAATTATTAAAGGAATTTTATCCACGATTTTGGACTGTGGAATATCCTTTAATTAAATATGTGGAAGTGTTGAATTTGGTAAACGATGTATATCCACGATTTTGTACAGTGGATAATTTTTTGATAAAAATGTAGAAATACTGAATTGGGTAAATAAGGTATATTCAAGATTTTGGACAGTGAATATATTATTGAATAAAACGGGTATGATTTGGAGAAGTGAAATTTTTAAAATGAAGTTAATTGTTTTAAAAGATGTTTTAAAATTTATTAACTATCAAAATCGTAGATTTCAACATTCATTGTTGAAATAGACGTTTTCGAGAAATAGAAGGAAATGGTAGACTTTAACACTGTTGTTACAGTATATGATTTACGAAAGGAAATATTTTGTATAGTATTGGGATTTATATATCTATCTAAATTTCGAATCCCTATACTAGTTATTTTGAGTTGTCGTAACGATGTTTTACGCCACATTCGTTTTGACTCAAATAAATGTGTTTAAGCGAATGTTTTCCTTAAAGAATGAAATATATACTTAATTTCGATTTAAATATATTGAATATTTTCCAAGTGTTGAAAATAAATGGATTTGTAAATTACTTATTATTAAATAAGTATGGAAATGTTTTCCAATATGAAGTGAATATTTTGAGATTTTATCTTTTAAAGATAAATTGAAAATGAATATTACAAAATCGATTTGGAAATCGTATATTCATAGATATTTTGGAATTGTAAATTCACTATGGAAATCTATAAAAGAAAGGGAAATTTGTTTAAAAATAAACGTTGATTTAAATTTTGAAGTATGGGAATAAATTTACGGATTTGGAACGTAAATATAAAGTAAATCGTTAAGGATTTATTTAATTGGTTTAAATGAACCATGTCGAAATGAAAGTATTTCCGCGTAAGAAAAATGTTTGAAATTTGTTTTCAAAAGTGGTAAAGGTGAAAAGTGATTTGAAAATTGTTTTCAAATGGTTGAAGTGTGGAAATTATATATCTAGTAAAGATATTTTGGAAAATAAATAATTTAGGAAATTATTTGGAATCTGGTGACGTTGAGCATGCCTATTGATAGTTAAATAATCTGACTATCAATATTTACCTTTAAATAGGTATTAGTTGTGATTACTTGGATTTGAATGCTACACTTATTTTCAAAATAAGCGCTCACCATTCGGGTTAGCCGGGAAAGGACCTTGGGGTCGTATAACCCATTCTGAATATGTGATACGTCGTTATGATTGCATTTGATGACCGGTGTTGTAGACCGGATATTTATGAAAACGGAAGGATTACCGTCGAATGTTTCTGCATCGGCTGATCTCCGATATAGTAATTTATTACCCTTTGTGATGGGAAGTCCGGTCATGATTAGTGAATATCCGGATTGCAAGGACTTCTTTGGAAGTGCCTTCGGTTCCGTTCGATCCCGGAACGGACTTGTATGGATGTGTGTCTGACGTTACAATTTGAGATGTAAAGCTGGTTTCTATCAAATATATTTCCGTTGGTGGCGGAGAATTTATTCTCTTAGCTTAACACCCTTAGAGATTATGTAGTTGATGGTTACTAGTGATACATTCTCAAATTGATAATGTGGCATATGAAGTGCTGTTGAGCATTTGATGATCAACGCACAGCTTTTATATAAAGCGTGGCTTTGTGGACGAGACTTCGTCGGACCTCACACCCCGGAAATGGTCAAAACAGGAAGGATGCAGCAAGGTTATTAGGGGGTAGCGCCTCTTTAGTGTATGTCATTCCTTCTGGATAGAGGTGGTATCATGGTATGGAGCCCACATACTTAACCTATGTTGTTGCTGCAAATTTATTGCTTTGTGATTGTTGGAATCGAGGATCCTCGGATATAGATCGGTTACGATCGGGGAATGACATATTCGTGTCAGTAGTTTCCCAGTTAGGGGTAACCCGGCCTTGTGTTGGCAGAGATCCGGTTAGGTTCTCGGGTCGTCTTTCCAGAGGCATACCCATATGGCAATGGGAAGTTCCTTGGCATGACCATTTGTTGGAAATCCAAAGAAACAATACGAACCCTGTACGGTTTTAGTTGTATAACCTGCCATGGAATGTGGAGGTAACCTGCTATTGAACATGGTAGCTATAGTAGGCATAAGTGCGAAATGCCTATGCTGGCTAAGATTTATATCTTTACTTTCGAAATGATTTTTCCTACACTATGCACTAGTAATAATATCAAATGTTTCTTTTTAATGCGTATCAAGCATCTTTGACTATCATAAGGAGAAATCTCCCCCGATTCTGCGTTTGCATTGTGTGTGTGTGCGGGATGCCTTATGGTAGTCTCATTTTCTAAAAAGCATTGCGAATCTATTTTAAAATTATCCTGTACTTTGTTTTAAAAATAAACTGTTTTAGTTCTCACACCAGTCACATGACTGACTCGGAGTTTATTGTTTTCCTTCCTAAACTCTAGGCGCCCACCAATTTTCACACGGGCAGTCAAGAGTCAGGTTTATCAGGATATTCTGGAATTCAGGAGTTGCTGGAGGCAAGCTAGATGACATGGCGTATCCACTGGTATATAGTATTTCTTTTCCGCTGTTTTTTGTTGTACACTCTGATGATGTAATGTAATATAATGTGATGTAATGTAATAACTGATATAGTTCTTTGCTTAAAGATTTTTCATTTATCTATTATATGTTGTTCCGCTGCGATTGTGAGATTCTGGTATTGTTTTGTAGTTTCTTTCTGTTCTGTTCTATCTTTTTCTCTCTTCTTCTACCACTTTCTTCTTCTTTAACCATAACATTTCGGTTTTCCGGCATTCGATTGCTCGGCAGTTGATACAGTGGACGTATTGATGTCGATTTTCGAGCGACGAAATATCCGAACGTTACAGTCTAAATCTTCGAAATTAACAATTTCAAAATTGTTCAAATTCAATAACTTACATTCCAAATCATTAAATTTTTGTTTTTGACCATTTTTATTCAATTATTATATCAAATTTCATAATTTAAAAATAGATGAAAATATGGGTCGTTACATTCGCCTTAGCATATAAGTGATATCAAATTAACTCAGCTCGATGTTCCACTTGAGTAACCTACCAAGCGCCTTAGGTCGTATCAGGATTCGTCGTAGTGGCTGGTCGGTGTAAACGGTGATCGGATGAGCCTAGAAATATAGGTGGAGCTTTCTCGAGGCCACAAATAGACTGTAAGCCAGCTTCTCTATCTTTGGGTAGTTTCTTTCCGCCCCCGTCAATCTTTTGCTGATATAATAGACAAGTCGTTGGATCCGATCCTCTTCTCGAACTAACGCAGCCTTGATTGCGTTTGCCGAAACTGCCAGGTAAACACATAACTTTTCGTGATCGATTGACTTCGACAAGATGGGAGGTGTTGCCATATGTCGTACTAGTGCCTGGAAGGCGCCCTCGCACTCCTCTTTTCACTCGAAATTCCATTTCCCTTTTCTGATCAGATCGAAGAGGGGAATGCAGTTGTTCATGGATCTGGAAATGAACCTGCTTTAGGCTGCCACCTTTCCATTAAGACTTTGCATCTGCTTTATAGTTCTAGGAGTTTCGAGATTCCGAGTCACTCATATTTGTCATTTGATTAACAAAGGCAACTTGCTACATGAAATAAAAAGAAAGCAAAATGAAAGCTAAATGGAAGAAGAGAACTAATTAACAAGAATTAACACCAATCTAATTTGCATGTAAGTAAATCTACACAACAAACATTAAAGTAAATGAGCATGAAAAGGTTAGAGAGCATGTATTGAATTGCAATAACAAGGAAATTACATGAAAATAAAATAAATGGCCAGGATCCATGAAAAGAGAACAAAGAGAGCTAAGCTAAACTAAGATAAGAGATGGCCTCCATAAGAGGGCTTAAGAGAAGGTAGTGTAGGATCGATTTCACCCTAAAGGAGGGTGAATATGGTGATACTAACGATTATAAAAATTTATTGTGGAATAATTTCAACACAAATCTCAGCAGTATAATAGCAGCATGGATAACAGCGAAATAGTAAATGCGGAAAATAAAACACACAGATTTACCCAGCTTCGACAAAACTCTGCCTACATGTTGCGCCTAAGGTTTCTACTAAAAATTAGATAGTTAGACGCTTACACACGTAAATTTGATCGAGTAGGTGATTATGCATTGCTAGCTCTGTCGATCAACCGTCTCTACGTAGCTTATTTTTGGCTACTTCGATCGAGTTCAATTTTACTTTGGTTTGTAATTTACGCCTTTTGCTTGCTTGAACTCGATCTAGATTCGAGTTGAATGATTATTCCTTTTTTGCTTGGACTCAAATGATTTTGGCAGCCGATGATGTTATGGTTATATAAGGTTCAATGCCCTATATTTTCGTTCGTATACTTTATACGAATTCGTCAAATAATTTAGCTTTGGCCAATTGATTTTAGATGGATGAACATGATGATTTCTGACCTTTTCAAATTCGTATATTGTTATCCCATTTTTGGTCAAAACTGGAATATCAACAAATTGGCAAGGAATCAGGGATATCAGGATTGGAGGCCAGTTGGAATCAAGGTTACGATCGATATCGTCAAAATTTGGTTGAACTCTGATCGGGACGAAACTAATTGAAGATGATGATAAGGATTAGGAAAGGCTATATTTCAAATTTCAGGTTAATCGGAGTTCATATGAAGGAGTTATGATCGATGCAAGGTAGGAAAGGCATGGTTGTTCGAATTCATCGAGGGGTCAAGATGGTGCTCATTTCGAATCCATCAGATTCGAACCCATCAAGGTTTTTGTTCATTTCGAACCCATCAGGTTTAAATGATCGAAGGCACGACACACATGAATTGCTTCGAATCGATGGAGTTCGCATCGATAGGCACGGATTCGATCAATGACTTCGCATCGGTCAGGTGTTTGTTCGACTCAATGAAGGACTTCGTATCGATCATCATGGATTCGGCTCAGTGAAGTTCACATCGGTTAGGATGGGAAGAAACGGCATGCTTCGAATCGATGCGTTCGTATCGATGGCAGATGGCAACCTAGGCTCCTTCGAATCCATCAGGTAAGAGACCTTCGAATGCATCAGGGCAGGTTACTTCGACTCCATCCCATTAACTTACTTCGAACCCACCATGTGGAGGCAACTTCGAATCGATCAACTATGAGATACCCCGATCAATTCGAACGAACATCTTCGAATCCACTACCTCGAATCCATGGACTCAACCCAGTAAAACTCGGAGAAAAAGAAGGATTCGACCCAGTAAAACTCGGAGAAAAAGAAGGATTCGACCCAGTAAACTCGGAGGAAAAGGAGGATTGACCCGAAGCATGCGCGCCACGTCAACCTACAAGCGCGTGCTTGGATCGATTCGAATCAATCGATTCGAACGGAGTGAAAAGTCCGGGAAACGCAAATTCGAATCGATCATATCTTCCAAACCAATGATCCAAATGCAATGAAATTTTTACAGAAGCTTACGTACATGTTGAAGAATGTTCTCACCAAATTTCAGCTCAATTGGATGATTTCTTGATCGATTCGAATGGAATTCGAATCGATACCAAAGTGGGCCCAACTTCCTGAGGCCGGGCGCGTGGGCCCCCCTCACGTGCTAGAAGAGGTCTACCAGATTTTTAGGAGAAATATCAGCCTCCTACGCCTATAAATAGAGCCCCTGGTCATTCAGAAAAGGGGTCGGAGAATTTGGAGAAAGAAAGCACGCCCGGACGCTGCCAGGATCACTCTATATCACCATCACTACTACTTATTTCGAATTTGGACTTTGTAATTGCTGTAATCACTTGTAACCAGCAAGGATAATCAATAAAAGGATAAAACTTTGGAGTGGACGTAGGCCGGAGATAGCCGAACCACTATAAAAACTTGTGTCTTTATTCATTACTTTTGGATTGGTGCTTGTTATTTGCTGAGATCTGTGATTTGTGTTTGAATATTGTTGATTTGTATTCATACACTGGTGCTTTCACGGTATTTGGGGTTTGTGACCAATTTTGGCGCAAACACTTTGGTGCTTTCACTGAGAACGACTAGCACCCGCTACATCGGATTTGAAGTTTGGATTTGAAGAAGTTTGAGGAGTTTCGGTCTGAAGACAATGACTAGACAAAATAGTAGAAGGCAAAGGGCTGAGAGAAGCCAACAGGAAGGAAGTCAACAAGCATCCTCCGGAGCTGGGGAAGGACAGGCTTCAATCTACATAACTCGGGATGAAATGGAAGCTATGACGAATTCTTTGCAAGGGAGATTGTTGAAGAACCAACAGGAAATGATGCAGACTTTCTTTGAGCAAATGAGAGATGTAGGGATGCAGAACTTAGGAACAGCTACAACCGCTGTGGATGCAGGACAGGGGACTAGGGTCGTGGAACCCAATGGAGGACGAGATACGGAGCTAGAAGGCAATCAACAAGGGCGTGGGGGCAGGCCCACGGGATCCAACACAGGAGGACCTTTGGAAGGAATTCAACAAGCTAGAGCTAACATTGCTGCTAGTGAACCACGCGAGGAATATGTGCCAGAGTTCCCTCGGGAGCATGGAGGGAAACCCCCAACAGACAATACCGGATTAGTAGAAATCATCAGAAGAACTGTGCGAGGTGGTTTGACCAACGGAGACTTGGAAGGAGTGAATAGAAGTCCGTTTGCTCGGGAAATAAGGATGGCTCAGAATCCACCTAAGTTTAAGCTACCTAGCGTGGAGGTATATGATGGTAAGGCAGACCCAACTGATCACTTGATGAGGTACACCAGACACATGGAGGTGCTGGGGGCATCGGAGGAAGTGATGGCCCGACGCTTCCCTTTGTATCTGACGGACTTAGCTGCAATGTGGTTTAGGCAGCTGAGAGAAGGATCTATCAAGACTTGGAGGGAATTGGTGGAAAAGTTTTTGGGACAGTTTCGGGTTCACGTCAAGAGGCCGAAGAATGTGATGACATTGACATCGGTGAAGCAAAGGATGGATGAATCGCTTAGAGCTTTTCTAACTCGATTCAGTGCGGCAGTCGCTTCGGTGGATCGGCCTGATCCATCGATGGTTTTAATGGCAGCAGTATTAGGAGTCAGGGAGGACTCTGATTTCAAGGTATCTCTGATACGAGATCCCCCACAGGATCTCGACGAATTCTTTCACGAGGCAGAAAGGTTCCTTCGGCAGGAAGATGCGAGTACGGATTTAAAGGTGCAAAAGGTTAATGCAACTCAGGATGTAGGACCATCCAGGAAAGGTTTGGACAAAGACAAAGGGAAAAGGAAGTTGGACAATGATTCTGGAAACGCTAGGAAGCGATGGAAGGATCCAAAGTTTTCCACATACACAGGATTGAACGAGACGCTGGAGCGTATATACCTGGATACTCGGAATCGCCTTCCTTACCAGAGGCTGGCTAGGAGAGAACCATCAGAACGGGAATGGACATCAGGAAGGCACTGCCTCTTCCATGATTTAGATGGACACGATACCAACAGCTGCAGGCACTTAAAGGATATAATCGAGGAGCATGTAAGGAATGGACAGTTACAGCAATATGTCGGAAATCGAAATGCAACGGTGGAGCAGGAGCAACCACCGACAACCTCACGCCGCGATGATGTGAGACCCAGGGATGATGGTCGATTGATCATCCACTGATCATGATAATGTGAAATAAGTAGCAAACTACTGGCAAGCAACCAAGTCATTTACACATGTATGGGGACGGAGATAGCCCCTAGGCATGCTCTGAATGATGATAAACTGCGATGCTGTGGTTTGTGAAATTTATCTTTTGTTTTTTGATTGGACACTGCTTTTCTTTTTGGATTTGGATTTGGAGTTCGGATTGAACTCCTGGTTTTGCCTGCTTTTTGATTTGGGTTTTTCTTTGGATGGTTGTTTTTTATTTTGAATGCTTCTTTGGATTTATGGTTTTCTGGTTTGGATTTGGATTTTGGGTTGGAATTTGATTGGATTTTCATCTGGTTCTTGATAAATGGTCGTCGGGTATGGATTATGCCTGGCAAGGGGTGAGTCACTTTGCCCGAACGTGGTAAATTGACTCATTCAGGTCGTCGAGTATGGACTATGCTCGGCAAGGGTCTGGAGTGACCAGGATTCGGCCTAGGACTTAGGCCCCATATTATCGATTATTGTTTCAGGTCGTTGAGTATGGACTATGCTCAACAAGGATCCGGAGAGACCAGGATTCGGCTTAGGACTTAAGCCATGGCTTAGCTCAACGTCCAGGGACACTGGACCACGGTCGTCAGGTGTGGATTACGCTTGGCAAGAACCCGGAGAGGTTTCAACGTCCAGGGACACTGGACCACGGTCGTCAAGTATGGATTACGCTTGGCAAGAACCCGGAGAGGTTATGGATTCAGATATCGACCCGGAGAGGTCCTGGATTCGGTCATTGGCTATTGGATAAGGATGGATTAGGACTCGGTTGTCGAGTTCGAATGGATATGGAATTGGCTAAGGCTTTGGTTATGGGATTTGGAATTGGGCATCGGCTCGAAGCAGTCAAGGATGGCATACTCTGGCGATATGGCTATGGACTTTGGATATTGGATTCGGAACTATTCAAAACACGCCTTGTTATCACAAGTCATGTTTTGGGGGGCAAAGTGTTATCCCATTTTTGGTCAAAACTGAAATATCAACAAATTGGCGAGGAATCAGGGATATCAGGATTGGAGGCCAGTTGGAATCAAGGCTACAATCGATATCGTCAAAATTTGGTTGAACTCCGATCGGGATGAAACTAATTGAAGATGATGATAAGGATTAGGAAAGGCTATGTTTCAAATTTCAGGTTAATCGGAGTTCATATGAAGAAGTTATGATCGATGCAAGGTAGGAAAGGCATGGCTGTTCGAATCCATCGAGGGGTCAAGATGGTGCTCATTTCGAATCCATCAGATTCGAACCCATCAAGGTTTTTGTTCATTTCGAACCCATCAGGTTCAAATCGATCAAAGGCACGGCACACATGAATTGCTTCGAATCGATGGAGTTCGCATCGATAGGCACGGATTCGATCAATGACTTCGCATCGGTCAGGTGTTTGTTCGACTCAATGAAGGACTTCGCATCGATCATCATGGATTCGGCTCAGTGAAGTTCACATCGATTAGGATGGGAAGAAACAGCATGCTTCGAATCGATACGTTCGTATCGATGGAAGATGGCAACCTAGGCTCCTTCGAATCCATCAAGTAAGAGACCTTCGAATCCATCAGGGCAGGTTACTTCGACTCCATCCCATTAACTTACTTCGAACCCACCTTGTTGAGGCAACTTCGAACCGATCAACTATGAGATACCCCGATCGATTCGAACGAACATCTTCGAATCCACTACCTCGAATCCATGGACTCAACCCTGTAATACTCGGAGAAAAAGAAGGATTCGACCCAGTAAAACTCGGAGAAAAAGAAGGATTCGACCCAGTAAACTCGAAGGAAAAGGAGGATTGACCCGAAGCATGCGCGCCACGTCAACCTACAAGCCCGTGCTTGGATCGATTCGAATCAATCGATTCGAACGGAGCAAAAAGTCCGGGAAACGCTAATTCGAATCGATCATATCTTCCAAACCAATGATCCAAATGCAATGAAATTTTTACAGGAGCTTGCATACATGTTGAAGAATGTTCTCACCAAATTTCAGCTCAATTGGATAATTTCTTGATCGATTCGAATGGAATTCGAATCGATCTCAAAGTGGGCCCAACTTCCTGAGGCCGGGCGCGTGGGCCCCCTCACGTGCTAGAAGAGGTCTACCGGATTTTTAGGAGAAATATCAGCCTCCTACGCCTATAAATAGAACCCCTGGTCATTCAGAAAAGGGATCGGAGAATTTGGAGAAAGAAAGCACGCCCGGACGCTGCCAGGATCACTCTATATCACCATCACTACTACTTATTTCGAATTTGGACTTTGTAATTGCTGTAATCACTTGTAACCAGCAAGGATAATCAATAAAAGGATAAAACTTTGGAGTGGACGTAGGCCGGAGATAGCCGAACCACTATAAAAACTTGTGTCTTTGTTCATTACTTTTGGATTGCTGCTTGTTATTTGCTGAGATCTGTGATTTGTGTTTGAATATTGTTGATTTGTATTCATACATTGGTGCTTTCACAGTATTTGGGGTTTGTGACCAATTTTGGCGCAAACATATATTTTAGTGTTTACTTGATAATCACGGCTTTGATAGATTTCGTGGCCACCACGGCTTGACTTGATTTGACGATGATGATTTCATTCTTTGTGACATCGGGTTGACTTTGATTTTGTGAAAATATGAACTTGTTCGATTTTTGTCTTGGTTATTGATTTTGACTTTTGTATCTTCAACACTGTCACTGCTAGTATAACTTCGGCATGACCCCGATTTTGATTTTGGTTTGAACTTCGGCTTTGATAAAACAGTTAATTGTTGTTCCATGATTTCGTGTGGTCTGGTTCCTGTATACTTGATGTATGCATGTCGACATATATATATATATATATTTACATATATACATATACATATGTATATGTATATGTATATGTATATATATATATATCTTATTGAGTTCATCCCGGCTCCTGTGTTCTTGTTCAAAACTGCCGTGTCACCACATACATGCACGCTTGTGTATTTATGCATGTACATATGTATGTGATGCTTTGTCCACACTGTGTTGATTGAAACCGAAATTGCTTGGTCACTAACACTACTTCTTCGATTTGTATATGCAAGCTTGAAGTTGCCTCTGGCCAGTTGAATCATTGACCGTTGTTGGAAGTGTGATATTGTGTACATGTTGCTGCATTTGCTTGCATATCCATCACTGCACTGTTCACAGTATATTGATATTGCTGTTAAGTGAATTTCTGTTTGTGCTTGTTGACAGTGATAATTTTTTTTCTCTGTGAATTCAGCTTGATATTTGAGTCTTCATTTGGTCTTCATTGTTGAACTTCATGTTGAGGCTGCACTTGCTTACATTGTTTTCATGGTTGGTCTGTCTTGACTGTTTGTATGATGTCATTTAGCTGGTTTGTATATGACACTTCACTACTGTTTGCATTTGCTTATATACTTATCTTCATATATTTGAAACTGTTGTCACATTCACTTCTGTACATTTTAGTATTGGTCGAATCTGGTACTTGAATTTGTCTCAGCCTTAAACCTTTGTAGTCTGGTGTATATGCACACATCTCTGTTGTTCATTAGCTTGGTCTGGTGTAGTTTCATTGTGTGTCGAGCAATTTTTAAGTGTATTTGTTGTTTTTTCGAACATACTTCGATTCATGTATACTTGGTGCCTGGTCTATGTGAATCTGTTGGGCCGAGTTGTCCTATCTATAGTGCACTGTCCACTGTTCTATATATTTTCTTCATGCTTCATTGTTATTTTACTGGTGCATGTTGTATCTGGTCTTGAAGTCGTAGCCATTGATCGTATCATACATGTATCCTGCACATATGTATGTTGTATATATATTGGTGGATTAGTGCAGTTTCATTGTGACTTCACTTTGACCCTTTTGACTTCATGCACCATTTTCTATTGTCTGGTGGTTTCATGTATATGGTCATGCTGGCTGTGTAGTCTGCAATGCGTGGAGATTCATGTATGGTTGCAGTTTTGGTTTGTGTGAATTTCTGATGACTTTGTGGCCTTGGTTTCACTCGAGAATTATTTGCTTTTTGAATTGCACCTGTTTTGAATCCAGCTAATAGCCCGGGTTTGACCTTGTGATAATATGGTGACTTTGTTTTTATTGCACTTGAGTTGAACCCGGCTTTTGATTTGGGTTTGACCTTGTGCTCACCTGTCTTTGTAATTTTATCAAGTTTATATATCGGTATGCATGGCCTTATGGCATGCACAGTGATACACCGTGCATGTCACAAGGTGTTCGTGTATGGTGAATTCAAAATTAAATGATGACGAACAACCCAAATGACTGAGGCAAATAATATTTTCAAAATACATTTTTATTTTACACTGCAAAAATATTTTCTTTTCAATTTTACTGCGTCCGTGCATATTTTTGCAGATTGCTCAGATGCTGGATTCAATCTGAAATAGAGTTGAAGAATAATGCGAGTGAATGAGCAATATGTAGTGAGGGCACTTGTATAAATTGAAATGTATTAAAATTGAAATTTCGTATATATAGTGAGAGCACAAATTTGTACTATTCAAAATTATAATAAATATTTGTTTGAATAAAATATATGTTTGAATTTAAATTCTGTGTTATTTATTTTATTCGGCAAATATTTATTTAATCAGTGAGAAACAAAATAGTACATTAACAAACACATTTAAATGAATATATATATATATATATATATGTTTATTATCATCGAACAAAAATCATATACTAGCATATTCAACAGGTAGAAGAGGTTAAATGAACATAATGGGTTATTTATACAAGCATGAAACCGTAATCCACAATTTGGAGAATGCCCAAAGTACCCATGAGAAAGTGTGGATGCCAAATAATCATTAGCTTCTACTAATCATCTTTAAGTGTACATGAAGCCTTTAATTCCATAAGCCTCTTATTTGTACATTAAGGCATGTGGGTAGGTGGGGTCCTCCCTGTTCTTCACTTTGAATTATTTCGATCTTCATTCCTTTGTGTTCATTTTATGCATGCATGTGTCTTCATGAAACCACTCCTATTTGAGATCAAATTCCTACACAAATATATGTAAATTTCCAATTAATTTTTCTCAAAGAAATATAAGCACACTAATGACTGTTTTGCCCCTATATGAAGATGGATATGTGATAATTTGGAATTAATATGGATTTTGGTAAAAAAAAGTTAAAATACCCAATATGATCATTTATTTAATTTAAATAGAATAAATATAGTGGTAAAAATATGCACATTTACGTGCACATCAATTACCCCCACACTTATCGTTTTATTCGTCCTCGAATAAACTAAAACTAAGATAAATTCGTTTTTGTTGGGTGCACAATTACATTGAGCGTATGCAACAAGTCGTTAAACCTCTGGGTGTCCTCTGTAGGACAAGTGTTGTGTCGTGAGGATTTTCAGCGGAAACTACCCACATAATCCAAATGCAGGATGAAAATATTTACAAAATGCAAGACTTATTTACAAAGAGATGAATGCGAGTTTTTGAAAATATTTACAATAAAGGATTCACTTATAAATCGACAAAAATAAGTTAAATGTAGGTTTCGGTCATTATCTTGAAAATTTAAGTCATTTACTCGTCAAAATTTTCAACAAAAATTAAGTTATCGTAACAAATAGACTATAGTTTAACTTGTTGTTTCGGTTCATAAAAAAGTGTAATTATAAAATGGATCCTCGGTTGATTATCAAAGTTTATCAAAGTGGTATATTCATTTCTTTTCAATAACAAGTCAAATTAAATAAGTTAAAAATAGTGCTAGGATTTCAATTAGTTGCTCTCTCTTGTATTTTTGAAAATTTTATTGATATCTACAATATTTATATGCCTAACTCAGGTAAACTGAGGCCAGATATATTACCCATGTACCACCTTACGGACTGATGTGAGGGGAATACAGAGCGTGGCGAGTGAACACATAAGTGTGAACACTTATCGACTATAGGCATTTTTAATAAAAGAATTTTCATATGCATACACCTTGCTTAGATAAATCGAGGCCAGAATACCGATCATGCACTGCCTTTCAGGCTTACGTGAGAAAAGTACAGAGCATGGCGAGTGAACACACAAGTGTGAACACCTGTCGACCGTAGGTGTTAATTGAAAATATTTACATGTATACAAATGTTTTTTTTTATATGTTTTTTTTTTCAAATTTTTTTTTGAAAGAGAGAGTTTTGCAAAATAATCTTAGCACCACTTAACTTAGAAGACAAAAATATATTATATCTTGTACTTTAAATCAACCACTTTTTAAAACAAAGATTTAAAGATTTTCAATTAGGATATATTTCATAATTAGCACGTATGAACCTTCCTATATATTAGTTTAGCTATTTCAATTTAATAACCAAATCATATGTTTATCTTATAGCGTTTCTCTAAAAATAAATAAAAACCTTAAAGAAAATTTTCTTTTTTAGTTTTTGAGATTTTTTTTAAAATTTTGGAATTAAAAATTAAAAAATAAACCATGAAAAGTCGAAAATGATGACGAGTCTCTGGCGCACCCCACACTTGATTTTGACTGTGTCCCCACAGTAAACCCAAGTGAAAGGAAAAAAATAAAAAAAATAGCCTTTATTTATATTAAAATGAACGGTATTTACACGAGATCAGAAAATATATCGTCAAAAAATAAATGAAACGGTCTTCCAAAGACCGATTCATTTGTCTCGTCAATTATGCGAGACACAGCTTAAGCTCGGAAAACCAAACCATAATTGATTCCGGAGTTGAATGTGGATTTGGAAAAAGAATGTCATTTTATTAAAAATCGTACGAGTTGTTTTATTTTCAATGATCTTTGGGGTTGATAAAACAATTGATTGAAATTCAAGTTTATTTTCACCAAATTGAAAGTCAAGCTCATCATCAACAAATTTTTCAAAATTATTGATTTCAAAATTGAATTGGTGATTTAAATCTTCCCCTTGAGAATTTAACAACTCATTTTCAAAAAGTCCAAAGAAATGGTGTTCATTAAATTTGTCTTCCTTTGTTGGATTATCAACAACTTCATTGCGTATCTCAAATTCAAAATCCAACGTTGTTGTATTCAAATTTTCGAAATCGAAAAAAGGAAGATCGAAATTTAAATCGAGTTTTTCACCCTCAAAATAATTGAATTTCAACTCAGTTACCATGTTTTCAACAACTTCAATAAGATCATCATTTTTAGTTTCAAAAATTATTGTTTGAAAATCATCAATTGTGGTAAAAGATGGATTACTATTTGACTCATCACACATTGGGATTCGATTTTGTTTATCACATTATTTCATATATATTTCAATCAACAAATCCATGTGATCATTATAAATTTCGTCTATTTGCTCAATAAAATCCAATTTATAGTTATTAACATGAGGATTATCACTTTGAAATTGTTGAGAACATAAATTCTCACTCGCATCGTAGTCGAGATTATTCCTATTGCCAAATTCTTTAAAACGTTGTTTCCATTTTCGTTTTGAGTTTGGAATTCATTTTGGGGTTTGAAATTGAATTGGCATGTTTTATAATCGAAATTGTTTGAATTTTGAATTGAATTCAAATTTTGAAATCCTTGACTCGAGTTATTACACAAATATGAATTACACAAATCATTTATCATTTGATTTTATTATGTAGAGATTTCAAGTAAAGACGAAATGTTATTTTCAAGATTTGATGGATGTTCATCATTTTGAGAATTTTATGGTTCAAAATTTGAATCGTTTATGCAAAAGTTGCCGTTGAAATATCCATGTGAATTTGGAGTGAAATCATATGGATTATATTGATTTTCACAACTATTGTAAAATTCAAGTGAGTAGGGAAAAAGATTCAATCATTTTCAAGAATTTTTTTTCTTTTTTCTATAAGGGAACAAATATTTACAGATAATTTATTTTTTAAAAGGAAATTTATTTTTTTCCAAATTTTCTTTGTTTTTGAAAAGGTTTAATTTTTTTTGGATTTTGGTTTTTCTAATTTTTTTTGGATTTTGGAAATTTCAAAGAAAATGAATTTAAAATTTTCAAAGAAAAAGGAATATATAATTTTTTTAAATTTGGTTTTTGAATTTTTTTTAAATATGCATGAACTAATGCAACTAAATGAATGCAGTGGTTAATTACATATAATTTATCCTAAGTTAACCCAAAATTGTATAACCATATATTGTCTTAGATAAACAAGATAGTTCTTAGCCAGGTAACGGACATGATTTATCGGTGCATCATGAATCACCGTAGCAATGCAGCTGAATGTTTAAGTACCTATAGAGGAACAACCACTATAGTATTTACAAATCGCCGTAATATCTATAAATGGTTATTATTCTATCGCAGCCTAAACACCAAGAAATTAAATTGTTCAAGAAAGACAACTTGTCAATATACAATTAAGAATTATCGATGTCAAACCGTTATTATTAATCAAAATATAAGATGAAATTCAAAACAGAAATTAAATGTTAATTAAGGATGCAACTACGAATGAATTTTTCTTTTTTGAATTTTTTTTCAAATGAAAATGCAAGCAATCAACAATGCAAGAAAAAAAACAAGAAATGAAAGAACACTACTAGAGTGTGCAGAATTATTGAGCAATTACTTCAAAGCAGCAGAATTTTTATAAAGCAAACAAGTATTTGTTTTGGTAAGTGGTGCGAAGCTATCAACTCTTTCTACCTTCTTTGGCCACCTGGAAATAAAAACTAAGATATATATACAAATTTTTTATTATCAAAGGAGTAACTAAAACAAAGGAAGAAATCAAAACAAATGAAAACAAAATAAGTTTAACCAAACCAAAGAATTTTTTTAAGAGAAAGAACTAGAACAAAACACAACAAAATGAAAATAAAAATGAAACTTGTTGGGGCTTTTTTTATATACAGAAAAAAATGAAAGACGTACAAGAGGAAGGAAAGCTAACAAATAAAAATAAAAAAACAGCAAGGAAATAAATCTCGGCTCGACCTAGTTATTATTATTTTTCCAATAAATCACAGCTCACACTTCAAAATGCGTTCTCAAATCACAAAGCAAATCCAATTCCCGATCCAAATTAAATTCACTAAAAAAAGAAAAGCTCAATTCACCAGCCAATTCAAAACTTTGTCTGTTTAAAGGATGCCTGAGTTTGTTGTTCGAACGGCTGTTCGCTGTTAAAGCTTGATTCGAGAATGAGGGAATGGATTCGTGGTCTGCGATATTGTAAATTTTCAAATAGCTTTGGGGTTTGGGTTTTTTTGATTTGGAAGAGTGGAAGTAAAGAAAGAAGAAGAAAAGAAAGTTCCCTATTGTATAAAATCAAAGAAAATATTTGTATGTATTTAGCTTTCTCATGTGGATGTTGGGGCCTTGGGGATCCCACATGTTTGCTTTGTTGTGAGGAGAGAAATCATGCAACACCACACGCGCGCCACCGCCGTCCGTCCGACCGAACCGAACCGGGTTGGGTACGGATATGGATTTCGGGTTAGGATCCGAAAATATTTTTGGATCATATATTAACAGTAACGGGTCAGATTTCAGCCCGTTAAGGACCTAGAACCAAAATCTCTAAATTTGAATAAAGGGCGGGAATTTGTAACGTTTTCTAAAGTTGCAAAATGAAAGGACGCGACATTTAAATTTGAATACGTTCGCAATAGCTGCGAACGGTTACAAACGGTCGTGACGTTTGGCGAATAGACGTCTCTTCACGTCTATAAATAGCAACGCCCAGAAACGTTGCAGACAGTTTAGGTTCTGAACTCCTTCTTCTTCACAGAGCATTCCGCGACGCCAGAAAGCGTTGCTAAACGCTGCGCCATCATTTCTCTGTTTTGTGACGCTTCCAAAAGTGTTGCAAACACAGAATATGTCGTAGAATTGCTCTCTTCTTTCTCTTCATTCTATTCTATATAAATTGCATCATCAGAAACCGTTGCTAAAGTGTTCTTGGTCGGATCAAAGTCGTACAAACTTTGAATCCGATTTCGCTGTTATAGGGCTTCACTGAATCCTGAAAGTTGATAGTTCGATAACCCGTTTGTACCTGGTGGGTTAAACTATTGTCTGAAAGAATCTATTCCATAGATCCTTGAAGTCGGAAGTACAGCATCATCGCCATCGCCATCGCCATCGCCATCAAATTCGTTTTGAATCACAAAATACCCAACAAATTTCAAACAATATTCTTCAATCATGGAAGATTCGAGCGCTTTACAAGTTATAAATCAGCATCTAACTCGATTGGAGCGTTTTAATGGCGACAATTTCACTCGTTGGCAAGAGACGATGAAATTTTTCCTGATCACCGTCAAGTTGTTCTACATTTTGGAAGATAACTTGGAAGAAATTCTGGAGAAAACTGATAAAGATGATGGTGCTCTAAAGGCTAAACGTGCAAAGCGCAAAAAGGACGATTTCCTATGTAAATGTCATATTCTGAATATGCTATCTACCCCAGTCTACAATGCTCATAGGACCTTGGAAACAGCGAAGACACTCTGGACTGCCCTGGAGAATAAGTACCGCATATCCGAGGCAAGTAATAAAAAGTTTCTTATTTCTAATTTTATGGATTTCAAAATGGTCACCTATAAGTCCATAACTGGACAAGTAAGCGAAATCTTACTATTGGCGAATCAACTTAAAGATACTGTAATTGATCTCCCTGAATCTTTTGTTGTTGGAGTTATAATTTCTTGACTTCCGCATAGTTGGAATGATTATAAGAAAAAGATGAATCATGCGGAAACGGATTATAATTTAGACGGTTTGCAACGTCATCTTCGTATTGAAGAAGACTCTCGTAAATGCGATCTAAATGATAATCCACAAACTGAGTCCCATTCTAAGGCAAATAATGTTGAAATTACTGATAAATTAAAGTCAAAGAATGAGACACAGTTTAAGAAGAAAAATCATTCCAAAAACCAACAACAAAAAGAAAGGTGCTTGTTATTTTTGTAACAAGCCCAGCCACTATGCCCGAGACAGCCGTCTGCGGAAGAAACAACAAAAAGTGAATATGGTCGAAGACTCGATGGTGGCTGTAGTGCAAGAGGCGAACTCCGTTAGTGGCAATGATAATGATTGGTGGTTCGATACTGGAGCAACCATTCACATTTGAAAAGACCGTAATCTTTTCAAGAGTTACGAAGAAAATAAAGGAGAAGCCGACAAAGTTACTAGAGCAAATAAGGTTCCAAGCAAAGTTCTGGAAAAAGGCACTATAGAACTTCCTCTCACCTCTGGAAAAGTTCATACATTAGTCAATGTATTTTATGTACCTGATATGTGTAAGAATTTGGTCACTGGATACCTTCTTAACAAAGGAGGATTCAAGATGGTGCATGAGTCTGATAAGCTAGTGTTGTCTAAGAATGGTAAATTCATTGGACAGGGATACTCTTGTAACGACATGATTAAGTTGAATCTAATGAAGAAATCTTCTGTTTATATTATTGATTCTATTAATTTATGGCATGGTAGATTATGACATGTTAATTATTAATCCATTACAAATATGAATTAATTAGGATTAATTTCTGATTTTGATTTCGATACCATCTCTAAATGTGAAATATGTGTTCAAGTAAAAAATACACCGGAAATCCTTTAAATTCGTAGAAAGGAAAACTGGTTTGCTTGATTTGGTATATAGTGATGTGGGTGACTTAAAAAAATCATATCACCTATGGTGGTATCCAATATTATATAACATTCATTGATGATTATACTAGATATGCATATGTATATCTAATGAAAACTAAAGATGAGGCTTTTGATAAATTCAAAATTTACAAAGCAGAGGTCGAAACACAATTAGAAGTTAAAATTAAAATATTACATTCAGGTCGTGGTGGTGAATATTTCTCAAATGTATTCACCTTTTTTTTGTAAACAACAAGGTATAGTTCACCAATGTACCGCCCCATATACACCACAACAAAATGGTGTTGCTGAAAGGAAAATTAGAACTTCAGTAGAAATGGTTAATGCCATGCTCATAAGTTCTAATTTACCTTATAACCTATGGGGTGATGCTATGTTATCTGCATGTTAAATTTTAAATAGAGTACCACTTAAAAAGAATAATATTTCCCCTTATGAATTATGGTTTAATAGGAAACCTAACCTATCTAGACTTAAAGCTTGGGGTTGCTTAGCATATGTTAGAAAATCAGACCATAAACGAACAAAGTTAGGAAATGGAGCATTTAAATATGTTTTCATAGGATATTCACTTAATAGTATAACTTATAGATTCTTTATTCTTGACACGCTAGAAGTTATAGAATCTGTAGATGTAGAATTTTTTGAAAATCAAACTGTTGAGATCCCATTGAGATCATCTAGTCCAGAACCTAGTATGACTAATGATATCAATGACGATGATTATGCTCCTGCTCAAAACAGCAAGGAAGTGTCAGTACTAGATAATAGTACTGAACAATGAAGAAGTAAAAGAGCAAGAATAGAGGACTATGGTCCTGACTTCATTACATATCTTGTAGAAGGCACTAAAGACGAAGTCCTTAATGTGACTAAATATGTAATGAACGTCGATGACGATCCCAAAACTTATTCTGAGGCTATGAGTTTCAGATATTCCAATTTCTGGAAAGAAGCTATCAATGATGAAATGAATTCCATACTGTTAAACCAAACTTGGGTTTTAACTGATTTACCTCCTGGTGCTAAACCTATAGGATGTAAATGGATATTCAAGAAAAAATTGAATACAAATGGATCTATTGATAAGTTTAAAGTCAGATTAGTTGCTAAGGGATATAAGCAAATACATGGAGTAGATTACTTTGATACATATGCTCCAGTTGCTCGCATATCTTCTATACGCTATTTAATTGCACTTGCATCAATTCATAATTAGTCATACATCAAACGGATGTAAAGGCTGCTTTTCTAAATGGAGATTTAGAAGAAGAGATATATATGGAACAACCTGAAGGTTTCAAAACCCTAGGCCAAGAAAAGAAAGTTTGCAAATTAGTGAAATCTCTTTATGGACTAAAGGAAGCTCCCATGCAATGGCATGAGAAGTTTGATAAAGTTGCACTGTCATATGGATTCATTGTTAATGATGCTGATAAATGTATTTAGCAAATCGGATAACAACGGTATTGTTATAATATGCTTATACATTGATGACATGCTAATATTTGGTTCCAATATATCCTGTGTGTATGAAACTAAAAAGTTTATGTCTTCTAAATTCGATATGAAAGATCTAGGAGAGGCTGATGTAATTTTGGGAATTAAAATTGTTAGGAAAGTGGGGGAGTATTACTAACTCAATCTCATTACATAGAGAAATTCCCACAAAAGTATGGTCATTACAATGACAAACCAGCACCTACTCATTTAGATCCTAGTATTAAATTAGAAAAGAACACTGGACGTACTATCTCTCAACTAGAGTAATCCAGTGTTATTGGGAGTGTTATGTATGCTATGCATTGCACTTGACCAGACATCGCACGTGCTATAAGTGTATTGTGTCAATTTACGAGTAATCCAGGTTTTGAACATTGGAAAGTTATTTCCAGAGTTTTAGCTTATTTAAAAGGAACCATTGAATATGGTTTATCTTATAAAGGATATCCTGCTGTAATAGAAGGATATAGTGATGCAACCTGGAACAATGTAGAATCCAATTCCAAGTCTACGACTGGATGGATCTTTACATTAGGAGGCGCTGCTGTGTCTTGGGCTTCCAAGAAGCAGACCTTTATTTCTGACTCAACAATATTGTCAGAATTGATTGCATTAGCAGATGCATGTAAAGAAGCGGAATGGCTTAGGAATTTATTAATGGAAATCCCTTCATGGAAGAAGCCATCTCCAGCAGTCTTGATTAACTGTGACAATCAAGCAACGATATACAATGTGTCTAATAAGACATATAATGGAAAGTCTAGACATGTGATTCTAAGACGTCAAATGGTGAGACAGTTACTCAAAAGAGGAGTTATAACTGTTGACTACATAGAAACAAAGAAAAACTTGGCTGACCTACTTACAAAGAGTCTTCCAAAGGCAATGGTTTCTATAAAGTCACAAGAAATGGGACTAAGGTCTGTGAATGAAGGTTGATCATCCTTAACAGAAACCCAACTTATGTCTTGAAATGGATAGACAAAGTTCAATGGGTACCAACAAGTTAAGAGAATGACTATGGAACACTAAATTGATAATCCCTTAGTATTTAGTGTTGGATTCTGCAAGAACAAAGGATGGATATATATCCTTAATAAGTCTAGAAACCTTAAAAGGTGTCTCGCAGAAACACCTTAAGAGACTTACCTATATGAGTATAGAAATCAGGCCGTTTCCTAGGAAAGAAAGACCGCTTTCTAAGAAGACTCATGAACCAGGATTTAAGCACATGGCCATTAACGTGCTGAGCAATACATAACACTTTACCTAAGGAAGTCAACATGTGTGATTGTTCTGGTTTTATCATTAGGGATACTTGGTTCAAGATTCGTTCACCATAGAATCTCGATAAGGCTTTGAATGGTTTACACTAAATAAAGGTTCAAATCCAAAAGATACCTTTTATTTATGTTTTGGTTTTCACGATGATGCAAAACTTGATCTTAGAACTACATAGGCTTGATCCCACTTGGGTATGTAGGAAACCACTCTAGTGATGCAGCCATCTTATTCATTAATTTTCTTATTTTGAAAATTGGGGGAGATTGTGTAAATTTTCAAATAGCTTTGGGGTTTGGGTTTTTTGATTTGGAAGAGTAGAAGTAAAGAAAGAAGAAAAAAAGAAAGTCCCATATTGTAGAAAATCAAACAAAATATTTGTATATATTTAGCTACCTCATGTGGATGTTAGGGCCTTGGGGCTCCCACATGTTTGCTTTGTTGTGAGGAGAGAAGTCATGCAACACCGCATGTGCGCCGCCACCGTCCGTCCGACCGAACCGGGCCGGGTCGGGTACGGGTTTTGGGTTAGGATCCGAAAATATTTTTAGATCATATATTAACAGTAACGGGCTAGATTTCAGCCCGTTAAAGACCCAGAACCGAAATCTCAAAATTTGAATAAAGGGCGGGAACGTTTTCTGAACGTTGCAAAATGAAAGGACGCGACGTTTAAATTTGAATACGTTCGCAACAGTTGCGAACCGTTACAAACCGATCGTGACGCTTGGCGAATAGACATCTCTTCATGTCTATAAATAGCAACGCCCAGAAACGTTGCAGACAGTTTTGATTCTGAACTCCTCCTTCTTCATAGAGCATTCCACGATGCCAGAAAGCGTTGCTAAACACTGCGCCATCATTGCTCTGTTTTGTGACGCTTTCAAAAGTGTTGTAAACACAGAATACGTCGCAGAATTGCTCTCTTCTTTCTCTTCATTATATTCTATATAAATTGCATCATCAGAAACTGTTGCTAAAGTGTTCTTGGTCGGATCAAAGTCGTACAAACTTTGAATCCGATTTCGCTGTTATAGGGCTTCATTGAATCCTGAAAGTCGATAGTTCGATAACCCGTTTGTACCTGGTAGGTTGAACTATTGTCTGAAAGAATCTATTCCATATATTCTTGAAGTCGAAAGTACAGCATTGTCTTCATCGCCATCGCCATCAAATTCGTTTCGGATCGCAAAATACCCAACATGCGATGTAGGTCGTGGGAGGTGATTTGGTACTTTTTTGATGAAGCATCGGGTTTGGGTTGTGGTCAAAGATAGGTCGATGGCAGGAGTTCGTACTGGTGATTTGGGATTGTTGGGAAGGTTGGGAATTGCATTCGTCTGTGGTGGTTTCTCGATTAAGGATTGTCGATTGCAGAGGTTGGCAGTGCAGTTTCAGGTGCTCGAAGAGGTTGTTGCTGTATTTGATAGCTAGGGGCAGTAAGATGGTCGTGGTGGGTTGTTGGTCAGAGGCTACTTTTGATATTGGTGAATGCAGGGCGAACTTGTGAATGTTGAAGGCTGTGTATGTACTGTAGTCGATGTTGGAGGAATGATTGTTGATGTAAAGGAGTGGAGTATGGAAATGCTCTGTTTTAAGGTTTGTACAGTTTGAAGGAGTATTCACAAGTGTGTGCACAATGGCTACAGATATGTATGTGCACAAATGTAGTAGAGTGGAAATTGGCAATGTTTTGTTGTGCAATTTGCTTTGGTGAAGCGATGTATCAGCGGATGGTAGCAACGACAGTCAGAGGACGTTGAAGACGTTTGGGAAATATAGGAGAAGTGGTTGAAGTTGTAGAATGAAATGTAGGCTGTAAGGCATAGTGTTGGTTTGACGAGGCAACGGTTGATATGTTGAAATTGTAAGCAATGCTTGTTGTGTGCAGGCTGGTATGTGATGTTGAAAGCAAATGGTGCTATGTGATGATGACAGGTTCGTGATAAGGCTGTGAGTAAGTGGAGGGAGGAAGTTGTTCGTATGGGGTTGAAAAGGTGTGGTGGGTGGAATAGAAGCGTGTGAACAACAATCAAATGAAGGTTTCAGTTAGTGTAGGTTGGCAAGAAGTTGTAGCAGTAAATGAAGTGGTGGTTTTGTATGTTTTTGTGAAGAGGTAGTAGTCTAGC
This sequence comes from Allium cepa, assembly GCA_030765085.1. NCBI lineage: Eukaryota > Viridiplantae > Streptophyta > Magnoliopsida > Asparagales > Amaryllidaceae > Allium > Allium cepa. The sequence continues at coordinate 679,806,617 of CM060942.1, forward strand.
AATGAAATGGCAAGATGAAGTGATGGGTTTGGTAAGAGGAGACTGTTGAGAGGGAGGGGTTTGTAGATGATGTGAGAGTGTGAAGGAGTAACACTAATGTAATACAAATGTATTATAGCACAGATGTATCCAAACACAATGAACGACAAGGATGTAACACAGTGAACAGTGATTGCAATGCAATTTGAAACTGAAAAATGCACTTTTTTTAAATTTGGAAATGCAAATGAAAATGCAAAACAAACAAGAACACAAACAAATGCACACAAAAACTAAACAAACACATAATATTTTTTTAAAACACAACACACAAAAAATACGCACACTAAAATCAAACTCAAATAATTCGAAGAATAGAAATTGAAATCAAAACAAATTCCTCGACAGCGGCGCCAAAACTTGTTCGCGTCGACTAAAGTTCTGTAAAATAGAAAATAGCCAAACGAATTTTATAATAAAAATAATCGCGAGCGCACGGCGTACACTTGTAGTACGTGGCGAATACGGATCGATCCGTTGGGAATTGATGATTTTAAAATTTTAATTCAATCAAATTATACCAATTTTAGGTGAAAGTTAAGCTACAGAATTAGATAATTAACTAACTAACTAAAAAAAGAAGCAAATATAAGAGTTAAGTGACAATTTAGATAATAAATCCACTCTCTAGATCATGTAGTTCAACACATATGAAATCATGATCTCTCTTTTATGGTCATTAGTGATTTAATTGATGTGCTTATCATAAGTACGAGATATTTGTGCTATTGATTAGCCAACATAAGCCATCAAACTTTAACACACCCCTTAAACCACTTACTAACTTTCAGGAAACTCGACAATGAAATCCATTTTAAGTATGGCCTATTAACTATTGAATAGAAATATAGACCATCAAATTTTAATTTCAAATCACTTTCTTTTTCCATAATCATATTGTGATGAAGAGGTAATTAGTGTTAATGATTGTTTAAGCATAGCATATTTGGAGTCAATAATATAGGATATCAAATTCAAAGCAAAAACAACAATTAAACCACTTGAATCATTCTTACTAAGCACAAAAGGAGAGCATGAATTAATAACTAGTTGAATCTACATAATTATAAAGCTTCATTACCTCTAAATTGAAGGGGTTTAGCCTCTCATATTTATCATTTGATTAACAAATGTAGCTTGCAATATGAAATTAAAAGAAAGCATGAAAGCTAAATGAAAGAAGAGAACTAATTAACAAGAATTAACACTAATCTAATTTGCATGAAAGTAAATCTACACTACAAACATTAAAGAAAATGAGCATAGATAGGAAAGAGGGCATGTATTAAATTGCAATAAAAAGGAAACTACATGAAAATAAAATAAACGGCTAAGTAGCCATGAAAAGAGAACAAAGAGAGCTAAGCTAAACTAAGAGAAGAGATGACCTCCACAATAGGGCTTAAGAGAAGGTAGAAGAGGTTGCATGAACATTATGGGTTATTTATACAAGCATGAAACCCTAATCCATAATTTGGGGAATGCCCAAACTACCCTTGAGAAAGTGTGGAGACCAAGTAATCATTATCTTTTACTAATCATCAATTAAGTGTACATGAAGCGATTAATTCGATAAGCTTGTGCATTAGCCTCTAATTTGTACATTAAGGTAGGTGGGTAGGTGGGGTCCTCCATGTTCTTCACCTTGAATTATTTCCATCTTCATTCCTTTGTGTTCATTTTGTGCATGCATGTATCTTCATGAAACCACTCCTATTTGAGATCAAATTCCTACACAAATATATATAAATTTCCAATTAATTTTTCTAAGAGAAATATATACACATAAATGACCGTTTTGACCCTATATAAAGATGGATATGCGATAATTTGGAACTAATATGGATTTTGGTCAAAACGAGTTAAAATAACCAATATAATCATTTATTTAATTTGAATAGAATAAATATGGTGGTAAAAATATACATGTTTACGTGCACATCAATTGCCCAGATCTTTTCAGGATTGGCTTTAATTCCTCTAGCATTGACAATAACCCAAGGAACTTTCCAGATGCTACTCTGAAATGGCACTTCAGTGGATTGAGCTTCATTCTGTACTGCCGGAGTATGTTGAACATCGTCTCTAAATCACCGATATGGCTGCGGATAGTCGCGACTTAACGTGCATGTTGTCTACATACACCTCCATAGTCTTCCCGATCTGGTTTGCAAACATTTGGTTTACGAATCTCTGATAATTTTCTCCGGCATTTTTGAGTCGAAACAGCATCACCTTGTAATAATAAAGTCTCGGATCAGTGATAAAGCTACTGTGCTCCTAGTCAGGAAGGTGCATCGGGATTTGATTGTAGTCGGAGTATGCATCCATGAAAGATAAGAGCTCATGTCCGGCTATTGAATCCACCATTTGGTCGATTCTGGGAAGCGGGAAACTATCTTTGGGGCAGGCTTTGTTCAGATCTGAATAGTCCACACATGTCTACCATTTCCATTTGACTTTCTAACAACCACTGGATTCGATACCCACTCTGGGTATAAAGCATCACGAATAAACCTATTAACCTTGAGTTTATCCACCTCTTCCTTCAGCGCGGCATATCTCTCTAGATCCATACCGTGCCTTTTTTGTTTCACCGAGACGTGTCGTGGATCGATATTTAGTGCATGGCTTGCGATATTCGGTGAGATCCCACACATGTCTGAATGAGTCCAGGCAAACACATCCATGTTTTCCCGAAGAAAATCAACTAGTTCTTGTCTCATCTGGAGGCCGAGCTAAGATCTGATCTTTACCACTCTAGGATCGTCATCATTGTTTACCAAGACATCAATTGTCAACTTTACCGAGGAAGCCTGGTATTCTTTATCTTCCCTTTCATCGTCATTGTATCTAGGATCAAGATCTTTAGGAAACTGGTCGTGGCGCCCGAGCCGCGGCTCAAGCGTCAGTTGTAAATCCTTCGAAATATGGATGCAAAGAGATTCCTCCACACCTTTACCTTACTCTTTGTTTTGTGCATCCTGCAGTTCCGCAACATAAAGGTGTGTTCGGCTGCCTGATCTCCATGGATCACCATAACTCCATTATCAGCGAGGAATTTCAGAGTCAAGCACCAATGGGCAATCGCTGCCCTGAAGTCTGCAAGGGCCGGTTGTCCCAGAAAAGCATTGTAAAAGTAATTTAGATCCAATAGCAAAAAATGTAACATTCGGACACTCCAACAATCACCAACACCCAACTCAACTACCATTCCAGCTGGTATGGTGGCGCTTCCATTGAAACAATGTATACATGACTGGCACGGTTTCAGATCCTTCACTTCCATCGGCATTTGGTCATAAGCACACTTAAAAAGCATATTTACAGAACTTCCACTATCAACTAAGATCCTCTTCATACAAGCAGGACCTATTTGGACAGAAATAACCAACAGATAAATGGTGGGTCCTTTTCTCTGTCGGCATCGTGGTTTCTGAAAACGATGCCGTCTGTCATCGTCCTCTATTGATTTGCCAAGGCTCCTTCGTCGGTACCACTACAACATTCGAAGTCTACATGCCTAATCGAACTAGCATATGATTCCATTTCCTTCCAGCTCCGATCAGCTGGATGAGGACCGCCACTCACAGTATTAATGACCAACCTCCCGCTAGTACACGCGGGTTCCTCAGGCCTAGACTGGTCTTGGTCCCGATTGGGGTTGGATGGGCCCACTCAAGTATCCTACAGAGCCCGGACAAACTGCTCTAACGTTCTCTCTCTAATCAAACTTTCAATAATATCCTCCAAATGACAAAATTCATTAGTTTTATGGCCGTAACAATCATGGAATCTACAGAACTTCCTGGTCTGAATCTGCTTCTCTGACGATGATTTCGTAGCTGGCTTCTTGTACTGCCTTGTATTACCGGTATGAAGATAAACGTTCTCTGTCGATGTGTTCAAGGGAGTATATCGATCAAACATAGGAGCCCTTGGTCGCCCTCGATAGGGGTCTCTCTTCTTTCCTTGACCTCTGTTACCCTTTTGCTGGCCTTCTTTGTTTTGAATATTTAACTGTTCTTTACCAAAGCTCTCCCCAGACTGCTTCACCACAATATTACTCTGGATACCTTCACTACTGGGCCCTGCGACGTCCTGCTTCCTAAACCGTCCAGCGTCTTCTCTCCTCAAAAACTGGGCTACCTTTGCATAGAAAAGGTCCAACGAAGTGGTGGGTTTCCCAGCCAACCAATCACCAAATTCGAAATCAGGATCGATCCCTTTAGTCAATGTCATCAGAATAGAGTTGTCGTTGGGAATGCTGACTTCGACACAAGTAGCGTGGAACCTTTCTAAATGCCTTAGTGTCTCTCATGGAGCTTGAGTAACACTAGATAAGGTGCTAACATCCTTCGTTCTTGTAGCATGCATACAAAAATGCTCAACAAACTTAGTAGCCAACTGGTCAAAACATGAAATAGATCTTGGTGGTAGATGAGTGAACCACATAGTTACAATGCCTCCCAAGGAGATAGGGAAGCTTCTAAACTTAACCGCATCGTCAGCTCGAGCGACATTCATAAGCCATTCACATTTCAGAATATGTTGGTTGGGATCCGAATTTCCTTCAAACACTAGCAACATCGGCATCCTGAATTGATGGGGCGGTTCCGCATGTAAGATATCATGGTGAACAGGGTGTGACTTCTAGAAATCCTCCAGTCATCATTAGTGAGGCCTTGACTTTCTCTTATAATCCGGCATATCATAGTTGGAATATCAGGAATCAATATATTCGAGGCCAAGGCATGATCGTGTTCCATGTCATGAGGGCGGTTCGGTCACTGTCTACGGTCCGTTCCATGCCTCCTTAGCTCCTGGGCTTCATGGAAGTGAGGATCCTGAGCATGAATGCGATGATGAGGGATTAGATCTGGTTGGTTATAGATCTCGGCATCCAGATCAATAGCAACAACAGCGTTTTCATAAGTAGAGTTGAAAGGAAGAGCTCCTCTTCAAAAGGAGGGTGCAGCTTGACTCCCTGTAGAAGGAACTATCCCGGCCAGTCCAGGATTTGCAGCATACGGGTGCTCGGAGGCTTCTACGTAATTCTCATCTAATCGACGACGTGTAGATCTGTGATTGAAGTCAGATGAACTGAGCTTTCAAACAAGGAATAAGAGGTATGCTCCCTTGTAGATCTCCCCGCCTTTCTTCATTCAGCCGGTTCACAAGTTCCATATTTGCATGGATCTGTTGAGTAAGCTCTTGACGGCTTTGAGTGAGCTCATGCATGAGGGTCTAGAATTCCTCTCTAGTTATTCGACCGGCTGGATCTGGAGCTCCAGCTGATGTTTGGCCTATAGTAGTAAGCTGTGCGGGACTTTACATATCCCTTCCTTCGGGTTAGCAGTGTTGGAAGCGGTTCTGGTAGTGCGCACCATGTCGAATGCAGTTCTTCTTAGATATGGAAAGATCACAACAGAGTAGAAGGAACCACTAGAAGACGGAGCTGGATCTCCTCCTTAGATTTTAGCAATCCAATAGTGGCAGAGGATCCACCGAATTAGAGCAAATGCAGAGTTTTCTCAGTGAAAACACCAAAGTGTTTGTATCAAAAATAAGCACAACGCTCGTCGGATGTAATTGCAGAGATTAGAATGAAGAAGTAAAATGAAAAATAAGGCTAATCTAACAATCACACCTAGAAAAATAAGCAGTAACAAAAAGAAAATAAGAATTTATAGTGATTCGGCATTATAGCCTACGTCTACTTTGAAGGATTTGATGTTTATTACTGATTAGAAACTGAATTACAACAATACAACGACTAACACTCGAATTTCAATGGAGTTTAACCCGAGCAGCAACATAAAAGTTATTTTTTAGTTGCAGCAAGGGTGCTATTTATAGGTGTGAAGCTGGAAGTATCTACCTTGAATCTCGAAATACCCTTTCTCACGCCTAGGTGGGCGCACATAATCGATTAGGAGCGGTTTGGGACCGATCTCTGATCGATCCACATTGCTTTCGTATCGATTGGAAGTTGCTCTAATTGAGTTGCGGTCGATCATGGATGTTCCTGAGATGATATGTAACCTTCTGCGAAAATCTCATTGTATTCGGATTTGTGGTTGTGGAGTTATTGATCGATCAAAGTAGCAAATATGGAGTGGCTGAAGCTGTCGTATCGATACCTTCGTATCGATCTCTTCGTGACGATGATGTGGCATGCGGGCTTTGTGGAGATCCATATTTTGTGCATAAGGACCGCTTCTTTTGGGTCGACCGCTTCTTTCGTATCCATCTGATACCTTGCTTCTCATATTAATGCCTTGCCACCATCTTCATATCGATTGTAAGCTTTCTCATTCATATCAATCAAGTAGGTAATCGATATGAGAAATGCATTTGCTAGTCAAGTTGTAACGACCTGAAACTTTTTTGAAGATTTAAACTGGAATTTAATATGATTTTGTATTGATGTTTAGATAGAGAAGAAAATCTTATAATTTATAATAAAGTGAACGCTAGAATTTAAATGATCAATTGTAATAAATGGAATAATATTGAAACGAATAAAAAATTGGATAGATTTAATGAAACCGAAATAAATGAAATAGGGTAAGTATTATACCTGAATATAATTGAATATGGAGAAACCTAAAAGTAAGCATTCAAACTATGTATAATTTGGGTAATAAAATAAGTTTATTTATGGAGTTAGATTGTTTATATTATTTTAGGCTATAAATCAAACAGAAGAGAACAAGCGTAAATCTTAAGGGTATGATAACAATTATTATAAATTACCTAATTTATTGGTCAATCAATTTATTTGAAATAAAGTCATCTTAAATGTTAAGTAATTTTAATACTGTTATTGAGGAAACGTTACTTAATAATTTTTAATTTAGTAATGGAAGAGTGAATGAGAATTGATAGAAAACATAAATTTATTTATAAGTAAACAAGAGTATATATTGAACAAATTTATGATAATTGGATAATGCAGTGTTAATGGAAATTAATTAGTGTTATATATGGGATTTATACCTGGGTGGGTAAGTAGAAAACTTATAAATGAAAGAAAGTAAGCAGGTGACCATTTATTTAGGTTATTTATTCATTTAGTATGTTAAATAAAAATTTGGCAATCGGATCTCAATTAAGGGAAATTAAGTTGTAGGTTAATTTGAAATAAAATCCAATAAATATTACATTAATATGGAATGTAGTACAAATGGTTAGGGATTGTCAAATTTGGTAAAAAGGGATTTGACTTAGGAAATTTTGTTAATTGAGTTTAAAACCTTGATTAATACGCGTAATTGACAAGATTCACATTTTTAAATATAACCGTTGATACAAATCTAAAATGTATATAGAAGTATCAGTGTAATGAAATGTAAACAAATGTTAAGTATGCTTATAGGATAATGATTGTTGGATAAAAAGAATGGGAATCAACATTTAATTATATATTTGAATTTAAATTTACGATAATATGACTTATTGCAATTAAATGGATTTAATATTTTAAAAAATTACGTAAATATTTATTTAGATAAAATTGAAGTTATTTATGTAATGAGTATGAATCTCATATTAATTTTACTTATAAAATGACAGTTGATATTGAATGGAAAGAATGCAAATTTAAGTTGTGTCAAAATATTGGAAATTGGTGTATAATAATAGGTTTATTAAAATTAAATGAAACCAAACATCTAATTATTATGTTAATAGAAAGTTAAATGGAATGTAAGAATATTATGGAAATAGTTGTAAATCCAATATTTTATCCGTTTAATGATAGTGAATTGAAAAATAGAATGAAAGTGAATTTAATAGAATTATTGGAGGTTTAATTTATAAATTTGGAATTTAATGAAACTGAGGTAAATATTGGAATTGATAAATTTATCTTCTCTAATTTGACATTTGAATTTTGTTTAAATCATTGTAAATGTTTGAGAAATATAAAGGTGATAAAATTTACAAATTTTAGAATTGGAATTTAAAATTTTGATTTAATCAATTAATTGTAAATTTATTTAATTAATGGAAAATAGCCATTTTGGCCATTGACTTGGATTTCGACGAAACAAGTTTCATCGGATCCGTAACAGTGAATTATTGTAGGATTTCAAGTTTCGTATCGATCGGACTTGTCGTTTGATCGTATGGGCTTGAAACGCCTTGAAATCGATTTATTGAAATCAATTTGAAATCAATTTTGAAAATATTGATTTCAGTATAACTTGTTCACACGATGGACTTTCGATGTGAAACTTTTTCCATCGCGTTCAGAATATTTTAAAATATCTATTTTGATATATGGTTTGACCCAATTTCGTTCCGAAGTCAGAACGGGCTTTTTGGGCCAATTATCGTTTAGCACGTTTATAATTCGGATCCAGTCCATTCTATTCCAACTTTATCTATAAATACCCTGCTAAACCCTAACCTCCGCTTATTCTCATTTATCTGCGCGTAAAATTTCATCAGCTCATCTTCTTCTTCAATGGATGCAAACCCTAGATCCAATTACAATCCAAAATCAAAGTCAAAAATTCAAAGCCCTTAGAAAAATCTCAAAAAAATATATGTTGAAGTTCTCGAAGTGCGTAATCTTCTGGAGGTGTTCATTTTTTGATTCGAGTTTCCGTGTGTCCAAAATTTAATGTTTTATCTTCGGTCGTTCATTGTAGTTTTGTCGTTTTAACGACGGATCTTCGATCTTGCGACGGTCAGAGGCTTTGGCTCGAAGAGATCGATGAGCTGAGCTCATCCATACGGCTATCTTCTCCTATCGGTGTCTAGATTCGCGGCAATTGAAGGTTAAGGGGGGGCGGTCGCGTTCGTTCTGGGCGAACGGGGTGGCATCGCACGGCAAGGAGGGCGGCGGCCGGTGGTGAACAGGGTGGCGGCGTGCTTGGATCGTGTCAAAAGTGAGGAGATTTGCGACTAAAATTGGACGAAGTGCGTGGCGGCTAGGGTTTGCAGATGGGTTCGAACGAAGAAAGTGTGTCTTCCTGTGCACGTTATTTTCTGGAAACAAGAAGGTAAAGGTGACGTGGCACCTAGGGTAATTTGTTCTCCTTTTTATTTATTTTTAATTTCAACATCGTTTTAATGCATAACTTCCACATACGATATCCGTTTTACGCGCGGTTTTTTTTGTTAGGATCGTATTGAAATTCTGGACTTGATGACGCTGGTTTGGACAAATTCTGAGACGGTCAAATTTCTGGGTTAAAATGATTTAAATTCAAAAGGTGAGTGTTTTAACCCACTCACTACTTCTAAGATTTCTTATGTTGGTTAAATTGATTTATGATGTGTTTAAAATTTTATTTGTAGCTGCTTGGCATATATTTCATCATTTTCTCAGTTAAATTGCATTCATTTAATTTACGCGTTATTTAATTCATTATCGCATTTAAAACTGCCAGTTAATAGTTAATTAATTAATTCATTGCATTAAAACTGTCAGTTAAAATTTTAGTAAAATTTATTTTTGCATATAAACTTCTGGTTAAATTTATTTATTTATTTATTTATTTATTGCATATAAACTACAGTTAAACAGTTATTTAATTCTTTTTGAAAAATTAACCGTCAGTAATTAATTATTATTTATTGATGTGATTGTTTGAATTGGATGATAAATTGATGAATGTTTGATGATTGATATGATGGATGAATGGATGCTGTATTTATATAGTATAAACTGCAAGTTATTATGCATTTTCATTTCATTCGGGATTACGGTTTGAAATGATATACAACCGTATTTTTATTTTTAAATTGCGGATTGAAATGATAAATATCCGTATCACTTGACCATATGATAGAAAATTATATACAGGCACCGCGGTATATATATAAAATTATTTTTGAAATGATTTCCTATGGTTTTGGAAAGAAGACGGTTTAATAAATATTAAATTTTGATATATATATATATATATAGTAAAATTCTTGAATTTAGCTATGTATAAATTTGTTTTGAATTTTAAAATAAGCTAAATAATGAAGTTGATTTCGTTTATATAATACAGGGAGTATAATGTCTTAAAAAAAATAAGCTATGGGAAGATAAATATGCATTTGCTTTGAATTAAAGTATTTAAGAATTATCCTCGAATAAAATTTATTTAAAATTTAAATGAATTTGGGATTTTAAAAGGTATGATCTTTATAACTTGATTTTAGCTTAAAGGATTTAAATGAATATAAAGTCGATTAAATAAATATTATCAAGTTAATTTAATTAAAAGAATATCCTGTTATCGAAGTTTAAGGATTTTACCTGAATAATATTTGTTTAGTAAGTAAATATTTCAAATTTAAACAATAAGAATTGGATTTGATATATATTAAGCTATCAAAGAATCCATTTCGAAATAGTGGAATATTTAAAGATTGAAATATATGAACTATAAAGTTTTGAAATATAGAATATTTAAGCTTTGAAATATATGGGAATTTAAAATGGTTCATTTGGAGGTTCAAATTAGTATTGGGAATTTATTGTGAAATTTAAAGAAGCTATTTTATTATATAAAGTAATACAGTATTTAAACCATTAAGTATTAAGAGTTATGTTTCAAAGCTATGGTTTCAAGGTATATATATTTGAAAGTACTATGATTTTGAAAAAAAAAAGATATTTATAAAATAAAATGATATCATATTGATTTGGGTTTTAAAAATATAAATGATATCGTATTTATATGGTTTGAAAGAGATATTATATCCTAGTTTTAAAGTATATATTATTTTGAAACAACCGCGGTGTTATAATAACAATTTGGTTGTTGAAGGGACCGGGATCGGAAGTTGTCATACTCTCTGCCAACCTCGAAAACTACTTTAACAACCGTATACGGTGGAGATTCCAGAATGAAGTAGGATGGTGGCGGCGTTTCCTTTGAGATAAATACGTGGACCCGACTCCCGTGAGTTGCCATAAGGTGGCTAAAACAGGAGCGATTCTCGGGGCAATGAGGTCATCCCTCTGATCGAACGCACTCATTCGATATTATACTCTGACTTTTGGATTGATTCGGTGGCCACTTTTGATTTCTTTGATTTTTAGGGGTGTTGTTCGAGGTGGGCGGTAGTAGCTGCTACGCGTTACCACCAGCCCGGATAGCAATTGGTATATCTACCCTGGCATTGCCTAGTTGTGCCGTGTCACCTACCCTAGCGCGCCTTATACGATTTTGTTTTGTACCATACCTATGAAGTGCCCTCTGACGACGCTCAGTACGGGGGAGATTACGGTACTGTATAGATTATGGGAATATATTTTGTGTTAAGGGCTATATGGGTAACCCCTTAACGCTATTTAAAAGTAAGTTTATTTTACAATTAGACACTATTATAATAGCGAAATATACTACATAGTAAATAGTTTAACGGATCCTTAAGAGATGTAAATCCCGAGCATCTCTTAAGTTACTGCACTCATATTTATTCCTGTTAATTTAACTTACATAAGATCTTTTAGTTCTGACTCGAGTGTTTTGTCTTTTCAATTCGCTCGGGTCAGTCCGAGCATTTCAGGATTTCGAAGACCTTAGTTCTAGAGGACGAAGACAGAGATTTATTATTATTATTATTATTATTATTATTATTATTAGTCCACTACACTCATACTGTTCCGCTGCAATTTTTATTGGTATGTGTAACTCTGATAAATGTTGTAAGCATAATCGAATATTTAGTAAAACAGCTTTATAAACTGTATATTTGATTATTATATTTTATCCTTCCGCTGTGAGATTCTATTTTGTTCTATTTCTTTCTCGTTTTTCTTATTTACCCCATAACAATCCGCCCTTCCGAACGGTTTGAATTGGCACGTGTGTCGATTTAAAGCGTGCGAAAAGGCGGGATGTTACACAAGTGAAGCGCGATCAATCTGGGAAGTGCCGAAGTTCATCGTTATGTGCTTGGACCATATGTATACGAACGATGGATGCCGAGTGGTTGAGTTACGTTCACTTCGTATCGATGTTGATGGATACGAAATGATGGATACGAGATGGGCGTGCTTTACATGGATCTTGATCGTTCCATAACTGGAGCATATGAACTCCCATTGACCTGAAAATTGGAATGTTGCCTTGCATAGCTCTGCTTGTCATATCATGCTAACTGTGGCTCGATCCAGACTTGGACCAAGTATTCCTATATTCAACGTGAATCTGCAAATAATTAATTTCTGGAGCGGACTGTCTTCTGTCTCTAGTCAAGTCCTTGATATCACAGCCTTGCCAAAAGGTAGGATAACATACTGCACGGTTGTCGAGGCTGGAATATTATGGATTTGGTTCGAATGGATGGATGGGTGATCAATTACGGATAATAAATATGAATATGAAGCCATAATTTGGCATAGTCGATGTAAAAAAGACGAAGTGTACTTGCAATATAAATTTTGATAAGGATGGAAGTTGCTTCAGGTCGGCATTGATTTCACTCCAGGTCGGCATAAGGTTTACGTCGGATCGGCATGGTGTTTCCTTCAGGTCCTACTTGCGGTCGGCATATGGCTTCAGGCTGACATATTACATAGGGTCAGATTAGTTTTACTACGGGTCGGCATAGGGTTTACATTGGGTTCTACTTCGGATCAACATGGTGTTTACTTTTGGTCCTACTTGGGGTCGGCATATGGTTTAAGGTTGGCGTATTACATGGGGTCGGCATTGGTTTGGATTTCGGGTCAGTGAAGAGTTTACCTCGAGTCGGCATGGTGTTTACTTTGGGTTCTACTTGGGGTCGGCATATGGCTTCGGGTCGGCATGTTACATGGGGTCGGCATTCATTTCACTCCAGGTCAGCACAGGGTTTACTTCGAGTTCTACTTCGGGCTGACGGAGTGTTTACTTCGGGTCCTACTTGGGGTCAACATATGGCTTCAGGTCGGCATATTACATGGGGTCGGCACTGGTTTGGACGTCGTCTTGTGAAGAGTTTACTCCGGGTCGACATGGACTTCACTTCGGGTCGGCATGGATCTCGCTTGGGGTCAGCATATGCTACATTTCAGGTCGGCGTTAGACTTCACTTGGGATCGGCATACGAACTACTTCGGGTCACCGAAGGAATTACTTTAGGTTTACTTCATGTTCTACTTGGGGTCGACATAGGATGGACGAGTTGGACTCGACGATCGTCGTGGTGGGCCCATGTAGGTGAGAAGGCCCTAGAGCCTGAGTTTCGCCAATAAATACAACAAGTGTGGCTTTACCATTTTATCCGACCATTGTCCTCTCTATCTTGATACAGGCACCCTTCCCCTATCCAAGCGCCCTTTTAGATTTGAACGGCTCCGGCTGCTTGAACCGTCATTTGAGGACTTCATCAAACTGGCTTGGAACCAGCCTACTAGGTCCCCTTCAGCCACTGCCCGTGTAGTCTGTAAGCTTAGATCCTTAAGAAAGCTTCTCAAGCCCTGGGCAAAAACCATCTGGGGCTCTCTTCGCAGACGTATAACCGCCATCCAAAATGACATCCTAGCCCTGAACATCCAAGAAGAAGCTCTCCCCCTAGATAATGAAGATTCACTTAAACTTTTAAATCTAGAAGCTGAACTCGATCCTCTAATGAAACAAGAAGAGATTGGATGGAAACAACGGTCCAAAGCTAAGTGGTTGAAAGAAGGCGACAAGAACACTTCTTACTTTCATAAATGTGCAAATGGTCACCGTAGGTCCCTTTTCATCCCAGAAATTGTTCAAAACAGCATACCAACGACCGATCCGTCAGATATTGTGAACCTCTTTACTGACTTCTACCGTTCCATTCTCGGCAAACCCACTCCTCCCCTTCCTCCCATAGACTGGAACCTTCTATATCCCAACCCCCCGCCGATTCCTATTGACTCACCCTTTTCAGAGGAAGAGATCCTGGCTTCCCTCAAGGACATGGACGATAACAAATCTCCGGGACCAGATGGCTTTGGCCCGTTTTTCTTCAGACACTTCGGGTTGTTGTTAAGGGTGATATTCTACAAATGTGTGCCGAATTCTGCACTAATCCAATGTCCATAGCTCGCCTAAACTACGCCAACATTGTTCTCCTACCCAAAACTGTTGGAGCCAACTCCCTTTCAGCATTCCGTCCCATCGGCCTCCTAAATACCACATTTAAAATAATTACCAAAGTCCTTGCCTATCTCCTTCAAACCTTTATGGAATCGTTAGTTGGTGTGGAGCAATCTGCATTCATCCAGGGCAGAAATATCCTTGACTGCGTTGCGGCGACTCAAGAAGTAATATCTTCCTGTCATTCGAATAATATCCCAGGGGCCCTCCTTAAACTTGACTTCTCCAAAGCCTTTGATTCAGTGAATTGGAACTTTATTTTGGAGCTTTTTAGGCATAGAGGCTTTCCATCTACATGGTGCAACTGGATCAAAAGCATTCTCCACTCGAGCCTTTCATCAATTCAGATCGGTGGCGCATCTGGTGGGCTCATTAAATCAGCTCGGGGTCTCAGGCAGAGAGATCCTCTCTCTCCGCTCATATTCGTTCTAGTGGTTGACGTGCTTAACCGTATGATCAAACTGGCCATATCCAACAATCACCTTGCTGGTATCTGTCCCCCCAATTCTATCCATAACTCCTACCCTAATCCCATGATCTCCAACCTCCAGTTCGCTGATGACACTATCCTCTTTGTCACACCTTCTCCAGATCACATCCACTGCCTTAAGGTCCTTTTCTACATCTTTGAGCTCATTTCTGGCATATCTATCAATTTTAATAAAAGCTCCGTCATTATGCTTGGCAACACCGATCATCTTGGCCCTCTCATCTCCTCCTCTCTTAACTGCCGCCTCGAGACCTTTCCTCTATCCTACCTAGGTATCACCCTGCGCCCCACCAAACTTCACAGATCTGACTGGTCCCCCCTCATATCTAAATTGGAATCTAGACTTGCAGGTTGGAAAGCAAACTCCTTATCGTCTTCAGGAAGACTGGTCCTGGTCAAAGCCATACTCTCGGCTCTTCCTACATACTGGCTCTCGTTCCACAAGATCCCTATCTGGGTGACAAAAAGAATTGATGCCATCAGACGATCCTTCCTCTGGAATGGAGGGAAAATCAAATGTCTTGTCAATCGGAAAATTGTTTGCTTGCACGAGAACCATGGGGGTTTAGGTGTTCCCAATCTGACCTCTTTCAATCAGGCACTTCTAGCAAAATGGCTCTGGCGTCTTCTCTCGCCTGGTCAGTTCATCTGGAAGAACTGGATCCTGGCTTCCCTCTACAACGCTGACCCTTTCCTCGCTCTCCATTTCGCTCCACAACTCAAGCCATCCCCCTTTTGGTCAGGCGTTCTAGCTTTAGTGGATCGTTTCAAACCCCCTATCCGGGTGGACATTGGCAATGGCTCCAATTGCCTTTTCTGGTTTGACTCTTGGCATAGTCTTTCCCCTCTAAACCGTTCCTTCCCATCTCTCTTTTCCCACTCTAACCTCCCTCTCCTGACGGTGGCTGACGCCGTCTTCCTGGGCTTTCTTTGCTTATGCCCTCCAACCCTCTTTACCACTGATACCTTCCTGGAACTCCTCTCCGTCCTTCGTCTGCTGCGATCTGTATCTCTAGACCCTCTTGTGAGAGACAGTCATACTTGGACCCTCTCCCCCCCTCCCCCCCAAAAGGCTTCTTCGTATCACAATATTCCTCCTTCCTTAACCACCTCGGCCGACTATTCCCTTTCGCTCGTGTCTGGAAATACAGCATTCCTCCCCGCATCAAATTCTTTCAATGGTGCCTCATTCACGGTCGCATCAATACCAAAGATCGCCTCTTGCGTATGAATATCACATCGGACCAGACTTGTGTCTTGTGTAATAATGAAGCTGAATCGATTCGCCACCTTTTCTTTGAATGTGACATTTCCTACTATATATGGGTTTCGGTTTGCATTCACAACCTTGGACAAATACATTCAATTTCCGACTTTTTTGATCATTGGCAATTCTGCGCACCGAATCGTCACCTGGATACTCTCTTAGCCATCTTCAGCTGGGTTATTTGGAATGAGAGAAACGCCTTAGTATTCAACAAACCAACCAACTCGCTCCTTAGCATATACAGCAAGATTTCTAACTCCTTTGCGTATTGGACAGGCTCCTCCTTCTCGGCACCTTTCAGGCTTCGTCTCCCTTCAGCTAGATCCCCTTTCAGATGAATCTGTTGGTAGTGCCTCCTCAGCGGCTCCGACTGGTCGGCCCGGCTGCAGCTAAGGATCGGAGTGTCTTAGCTTCTTACTTCTTGGGATCCCTCTGGGCAGTAACATTTCTTTTCCGATAATATTGAACCTATTTATGTATATTATACAGTCCGTGGGTTATTAGTTCATAATGGATTGCTGTCTCTGTAACTTTAACTCTGGCTTTGCTGATTTTGTTCTTGCCATCGATCAGGCATGTTGATCGAATTGCCTACGTATATATATAAATCTTATTAATCGGTTGTGTAGTCTCGTTCTACACACCCGTTCTCCTCAAAAAAAAGTGTGGCTTTAGAAATGGGGGACCTTAATTCGGCTTCTCATAATCTTTTATCTAAAGGCTACTTTGTCATTTTTATCATGGAATTCTGGATTGTAATTGTAATCAAATTCCAATATAATAAAAAGCATTATTATAGAGTGGACGTAGGCCGGAGTTAGCCGATCCACTATAAATTTTGTCTTTTTTACTTGCTTTCATTTGAATTTTGGTTATTCTTCATATTATATTCTCTACCTATACACTATCTGTGATCTGTGACTGGATATTGGCGCTTTCACTTATAATTGGATGTTGGTGGCCAATTTCGACGCCAACATCAAAGTTTCATCCTTTACTCCAAAAACATCAGTCTCCATGAAATTAGAAGGAATAGTAGTGAAGTTTTTTCTTCCTTCCCTTCTTACTGCCTTTGTAGGTTTTGAATTTCCCACTACTCCATTAGAGATTGGGTATTTATGCATACCAACCAAAATAAAAACCCAGCCGATTAACCAAAAAGCCCAAAAACACTAAACTCATTAACTAAAACGCAAAACAAATTCAATAAAACCATTCACGTCCTCTTTGTGTTTTTCAGTTGTATAACCGCTCAAGATGAACAACTCACTAACTACTCATTCTATTTCTTCTCCCTTTCTTGGTAGTCTGATGCAACAATCATGACTTACTTCTCTAATTTCATTTTCTCAATATTCATTGTGCGACATCATATATTTTCCTACTCTATCTCTTTTATATTGATTAGCATTTGAATCATATCTACCATGTTTGTCATGGGTCTAATATATGCACTAATGTTTATTGGGCAGTTTTTCATGAGTCTAATATGTGCACTAATGTGGATAATTAACATAATTTAAACAAAAATTTGAATCATATCTATCAAGTTTGCCTAATTCAGTATAATGATTATTTAATGCTGCCTATTACTACCATTTGTTCAAGCAACATTGTCCAATAAGGAAACAACTAGTGATAAATCATAAATCCAAGTCAAATGCAGTAAACTACGTCAAAAAGGGAGAAACAATATTTCACCAGTGCAACGAGGTTATCTGGGCGCTACTTGGTGCCGAAACTCACTAAAATTGTAGTGGTCCAACATCTTCATGCTTATCATTCTCTCACTATATTTAGCTTCACTGCCAAAAAAATAAAAAACTCTGAAACTATAACTGAAATGTGCTGAACCATGAGACTCAAAAAAACTAAGTTTCACTTTAAAATCACACCTAGTACATTTGGAGCTCTAAGCTCTGATGAAGAGTGTTATCTTCATAATGGCGGCGGCAAGCCTTCGCACTATCTTTTGACTGAAGTTCGAATTTAATTACATCTCAAATTTTAATAAAACCTTTGTTATTACAAAACTATATTTTACACACAGTGCTATAGCTACATTATTAAAAAGGAATTGCTTTAAAGTGTAATGCCATGAGAGGTGCAGATTTTGATACCATAAAGAAAGATAAGTTACCACCATCAAGCTGCGCCATATCATTGGTTTTGTTTACAGTTCTATTAACATAAATGAATGTGTTTTCTTTTGCTTAGATGATATTTCAAGATTCTTCTAAATATATGATGCTACTATACTTTGCAAAATGCTTCATGAGACTCAAAAGCATTTACATTTTAAACTAAAATATGATTAATGGAAGTGATAAAATGTGGAGTTCTATAACTTAAGTAAATGACAAAAAGGATAATTTATTAACTAACCCTTAGCCAATTCATTAGACCAACAAAGTTATTGGTATCCTTTTTTTGCAAAAATATTCTTAAACAAATAAATGAAGTTTAAATTGCATGAATCCACCATTTATACAAGGGTTGTACTCACTAACTATAAATTTATGTACTTGTAAACGTACAATGAATAACAAAAGCCACCTAATCTGCTATCTTCATCTTGAAGACCCCAAATGTGAGCCACTTCTTGTAACATGCAAACGCTTTATATAATAACTTACAATAATAAAACAACATCTACTTATTCGCCTTCAATCGGATACAGTGTACTAGAGAAGTAACTCGGTGAAAGCAAGGTTTAAAATTCCGTTTTCCGTTTCCGTTCCGACCATTGGTAATTTTAAAATTTCCGGTTCCGTTCCGGAAATTCCGAAAGTTCGGCTTTAATTCCGGTTTTCTAGTTCCGCTACTTTTTTGTTTTAATTTGCTATATATGATAATAAATATCCAATATTGTCATAAATTTCTAGTACATTTTTTACGCTACATATGCAATACTCATTTTAATTAAAAATCCAGTGTGCAAGATTCTGTATTGTTCATTTGAGATTTTAAAACTTTGATTAATTTTGAAATTTTTGAATTTTTTATTATGATTCGATGTAAATTAACAAAAGTATAACAACTTTTTTTATGAAACTATATGATTTCTTCTCCATTTATTTGTTGTCTTCATTAATTTGTTTTCTTTTTTTTAATTATTATATATTTATTGTATTTTTTTTAATTTTTTATAAAAAAAATTCAATATTTGAAAATAAAATCCGGAATTTTGACCGGATTCCGTTCCGGTTATGAACGGAACCGGAACGGAATCACCGGAATAACCGGAATTCCGCCGGAATTTCGAACCATGGGTGAAAGTCACTTAAGTTTGTAATTTTTCCAATTTGGCATGCAGTGCACAAATACTATATAGTAACAGTATTTTACTTTATTTCAGCATGCATTCTTATTCGATTTTGCCATACCATTTAGAAAAAATTCCAATTTCAACTTACATAGTTTTTGCTTGCATCTTAAATCTGGTTACACAAACTTGTTTATAATTAATTTTTAATGATATCACCTCCTGGAATTAAACCTATATCAATTCATTAATGTGCTAAAGAAATACTAAATTAATCCTCAAAAGATAATTATAGTTAAATTCATCTTAGAAAACAAAATTTGTATTAAGAAGTACCTCAACGGTGCCCATAATCATCCATAAAGAGAAGACCGCAAGTGAAAGTGGAAGATTAATTAATTTTTCCAAAAATACGTTTCAATTGGTATTGCTCGTTTTCAAACGAAAAAACACTATTGTCTCTTTTAGCCTTATAATTACTAACCACAATTTAATTCGAGTGTTACATGTTATTGCACATAAATCGAGTTGAGTCAACACACGTTTTTTAACAAAAAAACTCAAAAATGAGTTTACTATAACGTATTTCCAATCTAACACAATATAATTCATTTTAAAGCGAGAGAGAGAGAGAGAGAGAGAGAGGGGGGTAAAAGTACTACTTTCGAGTACCACTAAGCTTCCTTCTTATTGCTGGATTTTCTTCTTCAACGGCACTTGCATACCTTGAAAACAAAATATTTCAACTTAATATAACTCATACAACTTTCAATAAAACCGGAATACTGATATGCATAGTTCAATGCATAATTACCAAGGGTAGCTAATATAGCATTAATTTTTTCACTGTACATTAAATATCTCAAGGTTGATTTATCATATAAATGAACTATATGTTAAATATTTACTCTTATTCTTAGATGCGACAAGGCAATACGAAACCAACTGAAAAAATTGAAGAAGTACGATGTGAATGCAATGGCATAGCAAAAGAATGCACTCTCGCCTACATGTCACGCATCAAAGAAAACTATTATGGAAAATGGCTTTGCAGGCTATGCTCTAATGTAGTGAAAGAAAAGAAAAGAAAGTACCATACGTTTGATAACAAACAAGATTTATAAGCTCACATTGCTATATGCAAGCAATTCAACACAAGTATAAGAGTGAACTTAATCTCATTTTGGCCAATGGACTATGGAAGAAAATGTGGAAAATATCTAGGAGTCAGAGAAAAAAAGAGGGTCCTATGCATTGTGAAGTGATATAAAACTTAGTAATTGATGTTTTTAGCATATGATTAAAAATCTTCTCACTAATTGTCAAGATTGTCCTTCTTATACACATACGATTAAAGTATCCAATTGTCAAGAGGAAGTTGAAGGTTTCGGCTGCATTAACAACATAAACTACATAATTAATTTAATAGGATGGACATTAAAGGTAGGCATGCATCTCTTAGGATTATTGCCCTGGTTGTTCGTTTAGAAAGAAAGTGTACAATTGTCCACTTTTACAACAGTAAGATCAATGCGGTGGATCATCGAGTGAAATATTTCAAAACAAATGAATAATCTCATAGTGGAACAAAATATGACAGTAATATCAATTGTACATAGTACATAACGTAAAATAGATAGACCGGATAAAGTTATTATAATCAGGTATATGTGTCAGTTGCTACATATAAAGAAAACCATTGAATAAATGGCAGTTTTTCAATTATATAAATGAGGATTACGAGGGATTATGAAAATAGCACAACTGTAGAACGAATTCAATGTTATACGTCTAGTATACCAAAACAGAGAATAATCAAATATAAACTCGTCGCACAAGTTTATAACTCAGATTTCCACTACACTGGAATTCTGTAGTAAATATTATAACAATATGAACGTTGTAAATGAATTACAACAACAGCGTTATACCATTTTGAATAAACAGTATAACAAAATAGAAGAAAGAATTGAGAATTCTAACCGGATAATGTCTGAGGCTCGTCGTAACGATTTTCTTAAGAATTTTATTTAAAAATTCTCCCAAGATACAACAGACGAATTCTGCTCGAAATTGTAATGAGTATATCACTCTGTGATTTGAATATGAGAATAGCAGCAGTTAGTAGAGGAGAAGAGAGATACGGATTGGAAAAAGCAGTGAAGAAAATGATCGGTTTCCCTCTTTATTTATAGTCGGTCCGTATCCCTCCCGAACGGTTGTGTCTGTACCCGTTCGTTAAAAAAGTCGTGTCTGTACCTCTTCGTACAGTCATATCTGTCTGTTTTGCCCTCTAACGGATCTGTTTCGCACCCGCCCGTATCCGCTTCCGCACCCGTTCGTTTGCGCGCTTCAGAAGTTGTGTCGGGTCGCACCCGCTCGCGTCTATTCATCCCGCGTCCGCTTCCGAACAGATCCGCATCTGTTCGTATGGCCTGCAACTGTCAGAAAGCCCGGTCTGATTTACAGTAAAAATATGAGTATCATATTAGACCCGTACCCGACCCGGCCCGGTTCGGTCGGACGGACGGCGGCGGCGCGCGCGTGTGTGTGGTGGTGATGCATGATCTCTCTCCTCACAACGAAGCATACATTTGGGAGCCCCAGGCCCCCAACGTCCTCATGAGAAAGCTATATTTAAATCAATATAGCTCTCACAATTTGGAGATGTGGGACTTTGTATGTTTCATTCACCTTTCTTAAGGAATTCCAACAATCCCCCACATGAATGATAATATACATATCCCCCACACAAAGCGAAATATCACAGAGTACATATGAAATAATGCTTTATCGTGGATAAGTAGATATTTCACTTTGAACTTTCCCTAGTTAAAACTTATCGGATCTACTTGGCTAATCGGTGAATTATTTCATCTTGAACCGTCGACCTTTATTGTATATCCAGATAATAAGCTTTACGAAGCATTGATTCCCTTCTCATCCAATTTCTTGGATTTGTTCATTTTGGTCCTGAACATAATTTGGTTCTGCGAGTGTTTTATAGAGAATAGAAGCCTTTTAATATTCTCATAGAGCCGACCCAGCTCACACTAACATAGGTGACCGCAACCATTAAGAATATCCTACATATACCTCACTTGTTATTGTCAAGATATGGTCATCATTAAAAAACATCGTTTTAGCCTTTAAATACCTTTGTAGGCATGCATTTATATTTTGCACCATAGGAATGGAGGTGGACTATGTCCTCGTTAATGCACTACGTCTTGAGTTATTCAGAACTGGTTTGCCTATTGATCCTAGTCCGTGGGATCTCCAGTCGCTAGGATAGGTTTCCGTATAAGATAACTCTTAATGGTTTAGGCTTTTAAGCCCATTCCCCTCGATGCGCAGTCAATTTTCTCTCTTGATAAACCTTTAGTAAATGGATCCGCTAGGTTATCATTTGTTCTCACATAATCTATGGAAATAGTTCCATTTGAGAATAACTGCCTAACTGTGTTATGGCGTCGACGAATATGTCGTGACTTTCCATTATACACAAAGTTTAGTGCTCTGCTTAGCGCTGCTTGGTTATCACAGTGTATGCATATGGCCGGTACAGGTTTAGGCCAAAACGGAATATCTTCTAAAAAGTGACGAAGCCATTCTGCTTCTTCGCTTGCCTTATCTAATGCAATGAACTTTGATTCCATAGTGGATCGAGCTATGCATGTTTGTTTAGTAGATTTCCATGATACTGCTGCCCCTGCTAGGGTAAAGACATAACCACTCGTTGATTTTGATTCCTCTGAATCTGCAATCCAGTTTGCATCACTATATCCTTCTAAGACGGCAGGATATTTTCCATAATGTAAGGAATAGTTAGTGGTATTTTTTAAATATCCAAGCACTCTCATTAGTGCTTTCCAGTGTTCCTTCCCTGGATTGCTTGTATACCTGCTCCATCGACTTACTGCATAAGCTATATCTGGTCTTGTGCAATTCATGAGATACATGAGACATCCTATTACACGAGAATATTCCAGTTGCATTACACTCTCATTAGTGTTTTTTGCAGTACTTCTGATGGATTAAAAGGTGTATTTACTCCTTTAATTCCAAAATTTTGAAATCTTTCAATCACTTTGTCTACATAGTGTGACTGAGACAATTCAATTCTATTAGAAGTTCTTATTATTTTGATTCCCAAAATAACGTCTGCAACTCCTAAGTCTTTCATATCGAAATTGCTAGTTAACATTTTCTTTATGGTCTCTATGACTTGAGTATTTGGACCAAATATTAGCATATCGTCTACATATAGACAAATCAGCACATATGATTGTCCAATTTGTTTATAATAAACACACTTATCGCATTCATTTATACGAAAACCATTTCTTATCATGACACTATCAAATTTTTCGTGCCATTGTTTTGGAGCTTGTTTTAGTCCGTATAATGATTTTACTAATCTACAGACTTTGTTTTCATTTCCTTTGGAAATAAATCCCTCAGGTTGCTCCATGTAAATCTCCTCATCGAGATTTCCATTTAAGAATGCTGTTTTTACATCCATCTGATGAATCTCTAGATTATAGATGGATGCAATTGCTATTAACATTCTTATAGAGGTTATTCGTGTTACAGGCGAATATGTATCAAAAAAGTCTACTCCTTCTTTTTGACGATATCCTTTGGCTACTAATCTGGCTTTATACTTGTCGATAGAGCCATCTACTTTCATTTTCTTTTTGAAAATCCATTTGCAGCCAATTGGTTTTATTCCTGGTGGAATATCAACAATTTCCCAAGTTTTATTACTTAGAATTGAATCAATCTCACTTTGGATTGCTTCTTTCCAACATGAGGATTCAGAAGATGACATTGCTTCCTTGTACGTTTGAGGTTCGTGTTCTAACATATAAGTTAAAAAATCCGAACCAAATGTTTTGGAAGTTCTTGCCCTTACGCTTCTTCTTGGTTCAACCTCCTCGTTGTCCTGATGAGTTTCATCTTTACATGTCTCATCTCTGTTATCTCTTGTCCTTTTTGGGACAGGATTTCCATCGTTTCTTTTATGTGGGAACACATCTTCAAAAAACGAGGCATCTCTTGATTCCATGATTGTATTTACATGAATATCATTTATACCAGACTTGAATACCAAAAATCTGTAGGCACTACTATTTTGGGCAGGCCCAAGATAATAACAATCTACTGTTTTTGGTCCAAGTTTGACTCTCTTGGGAGGCGGAACATGAACTTTTGCCAAGCACCCCCACACTTTGAGGTATTTAAAGCTTGGTTTGTGTCCTTTCCATATCTCATATGGAATTGTTTCCGTTTTATTGTGAGGAACTTTGTTTAATATGTGATTAGACATATTTAAGGCTTCCCCCCACAAGTTTGTCGGTAGACCAGAAGTTAAAAGCATGGCAGTAATCATGTCTTTTAACGTTCTGTTCTTCCTCTCGGCTACACCATTTTGTTGTGGTGAATATGGAGCTGTTGTTTGATGGATTATACCATTTTCGGCACAGAACTGTTCAAATGGTGATTCATATTCTCCACCTCGATCAGATCTCAATATCTTGATCTTTTTATTTAACTGATTTTCTACCTCAGCCTTGTATTTTATAAACGTTGTTATTGCTTCGTCTTTACTATTTAAAAGGTATACATAGCAATATCGCGTATAATCGTCAACAAAAGTAATGAAATACTTTTTCCCACCTCTTGTAGGTAGTGACTTAAAATCACATAAATCTGTATGTACCAAACCTAATGGTTCGGTGCTTCCGTTAATAGATTTAAATGGTTGTTTGACCATTTTTGCTTCTACACATGTCTCACATTTGTATTTTTTATCTACTTGGAATTTTGGAATTAATCCCAAGTTTGATAATGTTTTCATTTTACGGAAATTTATGTGTCCCAATCTATCATGCCAAAGTAAAATTTCGTGCTCAAGCAAATAAGAAACTTCAATTTTATTAATAGCACAATCATAATACATAGTTTTATTGCCGATAACGGCTACATTTGCCTTAAATAGGCCATCACATAAATATCCCCTTCCTATATATATTCCAGCTTTGGACAGAACCATCTTGTCTGACTCAAATACCATCTTGAATCCCTTCTTTGATAGGACTGCACCAGAGATGAGATTCTTGCGTATGTCTGGAACGTGGAGCACGTCATTCAACTTGACAGTTTTTCCAGAAGTAAACTTAAGGATTACTGTGCCACTGCCTTCGATCATGGAAACTGCAGAATTACCCATGTAGAGTTTTTCTTCGTGATCGAATTTCTGATATGTAGAAAACATGGATTTGTCAGAACAAACATGACGAGTAGCACTTGTATCTACCCACCATTGGTTAGGATTCTGAACCAGATTGCATTCAGATACCACCGCCGAGAAGTTGGACTCGTCTACTTCCATGTTATCCACTATATTTGCCTCTTTATTGCGTTCCTTCTTGTGTCTGCAATCTTTAGCGGCATGTCCAACTTTTCCACAAACCCAACATTCGCCATTAAACTTTTTGGTTCGTTTGTTGTCTTTTGGTTTGTTGTCTTGAGCTTTCCTTTTCTTCTGGAAACTCTTCTTTTTGTTTTTGGTCTTCGACCCTTCAGCCACAAATGCCTCCTCGCTTGGTTTTGTAACTGCACGGTTGTCCGCCTCGATTTTTAATCGGACTATGAGATCCTGCAAAGAGATTTCCTTCTTTTTATGCTTTAGATAATTGCGGTAATCTCTCCACGACGGCGGCAGTTTTCCCGTGATGGCTTCAACCAGAAATGATTCTCCAACCTTATGACCTTCCGCCTCGAGTTCATGAATGATGATTTGCAGTTCATGCAGTTGAGCGGTTACTGGTTTGGAGTCAACCATCTTGTAGTCCATGAATTTGTCTACAATAAATTTCTTAAGACTGATATTCTGCGTCTTGTATTTTGCGGTAAGTGCATTCCAGAGTTCTTTTGACGTCTTTAAAGGCTGATATACTTTGTGTAGCACCTTGTCGAGACAATTCAGAATATAGTTTCTGCATAAAAAATCGGAATGCTTCCACATATTCACCTCTGCTTCCTTGCCTGTTGCAGGAATCGGTTCCTCCTCGTCGAGGTACTTTTGTAGACCGAGCGTGGTGAGATAAAAAAACATCTGATTCTGCCATGTCAAGAAATCATCACCATCTCCCTTGAACGGTTCAGGTCTGTTGTGAGTAGTATTCTTTGAAAATTCTATGGTTGCCATCTCTGTTTTAGTAAGAAAACAGTAAAATTCTTAAGATGTTATACGTCTAGTATACCAAAACAGATAATGATCAAATATAAACTCGTCGCACAAGTTTATAACTCAGATTACCACTACACTGGAATTCTGTAGTAAATATTATAACAATATGAACGTTGTAAATGAATTACAACAACAGCGTTATACTATTTTGAATAAACAGTATAACAAAATAGAAGAAAGAATTGAGAATTCTAACCGGATAATGTCTGAGGCTCGTCGTAACGATTTCCTTAAGAATTTTATTTAAAAATTCTCACAAGATACAACAGACGAATTCTGCTCGAAATTGTAATGAGTATATCACTCTGTGATTTGAATATGAGAATAGCAGCAGTTAGTAGAGGAGAAGAGAGATACGAATTGGAAAAAGCAGTGAAGAAAATGATCAGTTTCCCTCTTTATTTATAGTCGGTCCGTATCCCTTCCGAACGGTTGTGTCTGTACCCGTTCGTTAAAACAGTCGTGTCTGTACCTCTTCGTACAGTCATATCTGTCTGTTTTGCCCTCTAACGGATGCCCGTATCCGCTTCCGCACCCGTTCGTTTGCGCGCTTCAGAAGTTGTGTCGGGTCGCACCCGCTCGCGTCTATTCATCCCGCGTCCGCTTCCGAACAGATCCGCATCTGTTCGTATGGCCTGCAACTGTCAGAAAGCCCGGTCCAATTTACAGTAAAAATATGAGTATCATATTAGACCCGTACCTGACCCGGCCCGGCCCGGTTCGGTCGGACGGAAGGACGGACGGCGGCGGCGGCGCGGGCGTGTGTGGTGGTGATGCATGATCTCTCTCCTCACAACGAAGCATACATTTGGGAGCCCCAGGCCCCCAACGTCCTCATGAGAAAGCTATATTTAAATTAATATAGCTCTCACAATTTGGAGATGTGGGACTTTGTATGTTTCATTCACCTTTCTTAAGGAACTCCAACATTCAATAGTTATCATAGATGAAAACATTGGAGAATAAATTCTACATCTAAACAAAGAAATGTAGTTATAACCGCAGCTTAATCAAACATGGCTGCAATATATGTAATGGAGACAGGCCCGGCCCAAGGGTAAGGCAAGCGAGACCTTCGCCTAGGGCAACACTGCCGGAGATGGCGAAAGGGGCAACAAAATGTTCCGGATGCTTTTGTAAAAATTAACTTTGTTAAGTATCAGGGCAACATATTTTAGAAATCATTTGTAGTGTAGTGGTTCAAGCTCTTGTTTACGTACTTAACTACCTAGGTTCAATTCCTGGCATCACCTATTAATCTTTTTGTTCCTATTTCGTTTCCCCTAAAATTTGGCCTAGGGCAGCTGATTTGCTGGGACCGGCACTGAATGGAGAGTATTCATTCTTATTTTTGTATATACCGTGAAATATTGTTAGGTTTATATGTATGCTATACAGGACATTTTATATATTTTCAGATAGTTCAACATCAAAAACCAACAACTTACATTCACGAATAAAATAAAATAATCGTTCCACTAACTTCAAAAAAGAATAAGTGTGATATGACCAATATAACCATGATTTACAGTGTAAAAAATACTAACAGAAGAAGAAAATAACATGATTATAATCAAAGGTAAACTTGCGAAATACCACAACACCTAGAATAGATCTACATTGTATCAAACACCTTGTGTGTGGTTGTAAAAATAATCTGAACCTAGAATTTGGTCTACATTCTATTAAATATTGTTAAATTTTTGTAGCACCAAGGAAGCGAATACAAACAATATACCTCTTGAGTGTAGGAAGTCCGAACTTTTTTGTCGAAATAGCTCACTGTCCTCTTCTTGAAGACCTAAACCATAGTTAGATGCCGAAAATTCAAAATCAGTACTAGAAAGAATTGAAATTTCTTAGCTTCGTCACTAACATGGAGGAAAGCATTTGGTTCACAATCATTATGTAATGAATCGAAGGGCTGAACGGTAAAAAAAATTAATTATTATCATGTAATGATAAACAAAATTCAATTTGTTAATTATTATAAAACCATTAAAAAGAAAAAGAGCACATAAAAAAATGGGCTTGAAAAAGGCAAACACATATATACAAGAATACAATGCAAGCTGCAAAACAAAGAGCTATTTACTTCCCATAAAAATCATATCAATGGTCTAGACAATGTCATCCCACTATAATTAATTTATTATCATAGAAGAAAAGTCTGTTCAATCAGTGATGAACACACGTAATTTAGTGTATAAAATAATTTATTATGGTTGTGTTTATTTACTATTTGCATCGGAAAATCAAAATTTCTTGTTGAAAACTAACTAATTGTAAAGGGTAAACAGTTGCTGATAGTGCATATACGTAGCTTAAATTGATAAAACTATTTGTAATTGCTTCTAACATCTTCTTTTGATAACAAGTATATGATAAAACTACTAAAATGATGAAACACAATATACATTACCTGAAACTAGTTTCTAACATCTTCTCTGTAGTTTCACAGAGCTAGGACCTGTTCCAAAATGATAATTGTTACAAGAATAAAAACTGATACAAGTGGTTTCATTTTTTATTTTTCATCTTTTATTTTTTAGAATAAAGCTATGAAATTCAAAATATCTGCTCAGAAGCACCTTACTTGCACGATGCCAACTTCCATCAGACTCAATATATGTCAAGTTTGTTAATTTATCGACGGGATTAAATGGAACAAAATGCACTTCCCTTATACCAGCTCTAGCTTGTCATGCCAAGAACAAAATAAATATTGCAGGAAATAGTAATCACATCATAACTTATTCCAAATTAGGATTTATGCACAAATTAGGGTTTGGAAAATGACGAAGACGAGTAGCGAATTAGGGTCAGTGAAATCCATATATAAATTTAGTATCGAACAATATAAAATGAAGCAAATTTGGAGAAATCCATGCTGACGATGAGGAACATGATGAAATCATCGATCGATGAAGAGGATTAGCACATATTCGATCAATTGTGAAGAGGAGTAGCATGTCGGAGAGGATTTGATTGACTATGAACAGGAGTAGTGCATTACAGAGGAGAAGTGCGATGATGGCGATGGAGGAAAAATGAAGTGGATGACGACGTTGAGGAATCGGGACATGTAAATTTTTGGAAGGGAAGAAAAATGAGACACAAAAACTAAAATGAAAAATGTAACAAGTAAAAAATTGGTGAAAACTTTTGGCGGACGTGAAGAAAAATGTGTAGACGGGGTGAGCGGCAACTTTTTGGCAGTGGTGAAAATAGGGCATAAAACAATAATAGTTGAACTTGCCTTCGAAAGGCTACAAATAAGTGCAACTAAAAGCATATTTTCTTATAGTGAAAGTGACTAAATAGGTAAATCATAACCTAAGTCTATCAACCAAGTCTTTAACAATAAATGAGTGTGCAATATCAGTATCAAATAGTACTCTAACTAAAATATTAGAAATCGAAGTCATACTGTAACATCCTAATTTTTGATAACATTATTCAAGAGATTTAATTAGATAAATTAAATAGAATATTGTAAATCTTAAGTGATAAGAGGATTGAGACTTGAATTAATTAATTAAGGTCGTGCCTAGTAAACTAATTAATGGGCTTAAAATGGTTTTTGGTTAATTAAGTCACATAAGGGCATATTAGTAATTTCCATCCATAACTTCCATCCTTATATATTTTCGTTCCTACCATCTTTCTTCCCATTCATGCCATTTTTGAAAACGAAAATAAAAAAACTTAGGAACGGATGACCATTAAGAGGAAGAAGAAAATCAAATTAAAGCTAGAGAATCAAGCTTAGGGGAAATCAATCTCAATCCAATCTCCTTATCTAAATCAAGGTAAATAATAATTCCATCTCTATTTTGTTTTAAATCATATATTTTTGGATTTAAGGGTAAATTCATTTTTACGATATATTGGATGATGATATGCTTGATTCATGGATTTATTTGATTTAAACAAATTTGTTTAATAGATTTTTTGCATGGTTTTAGGTCAAAAAGGAGACTCAATGATGTTCAAATGCCATGGGAAAAATTTATGTTACGAGAAACATGATTTCTGAGTTGGGTACCAATATTTATAATTTTTCAAGCTATGGAAAGATTATCATGAATTTTCAAAGGAAATTATGGTTATTTGGGTTTATAAATTTATTTTTGAATATATATGGAGAATTTGGGTATGGAATTTTGATATGATAGATAACATGATTAAAGTGAATTTTTGCAATTTTCGGAATTATTTTAGAAGAGGGACTTCTTTGCAAAATTGGTTTTGCTTAATGGAAGTGCTTAGCTGATCAACTTAACCATGGTTTAGACCTAATTAGCAGCAGTTTTTTAGAAAAGAATTTGAAAGGTTGAGTTTCAGACTACCACTAAAATGAGCGGTTGAGTTTCGGATAGATCTTGTGTCAGGAGTTGAACCTGTAAGCAGACCACTTAGCAGGATGACACCGACTGAGATAAAGGAATTGAAGGTGCAACTAGTGAATCTAAAAGGAAGGAATTTTATTAGACCAAGCAGTTCGCCTTGGGGAGCGGCCATGGTATTCGTGAAGAAATTAGATGGGTCGTTGAGGAGTGTATCGACTATCGTAAGCTAAATGAAAGGACGATAAAGAATAAGCATCCTTTGGCAAGAATTGATGATCTATTTGGTCAGTTGAGTAAAGCCAGAGTGTTTTTCCAATTGGATTTGGCGACGGGGTTCTATCAGTTGAGAGTGGCAGAATATAGTGTTCCTTTGACAGCGTTTCAAACTATATAGGTTCGTATGAGCGGTTAGTGATGCCATTCAGGTTGACAAATACACCTACTTTCTTTGTTAATTTGACATACCAAGTCTTCGGAGAGTATTTGGATAGATTCGTGTTGGTGTTTATAGATGACATTTTGGTATACTTTAAGGATGAAAGAGAGCATGAGGATTATCTTAGAGTTGTACTATAAACGCTGAGACAAAATCAGCTAAATGCGAAGTTTTCCAAGTGATATTTTTGGAAGAAAGAGGTTAAGTTTCTTGGTCATGTGGTTTCAGAGAAAGGATTTTCAGTCGATCCAGATAAGGTCAAAGATGTTAACAATTGGAAGAGACCAGAGACGGTGACCATGATCAGAAGCTTTCTTGGACTGGTTAACTATTACCGGAGATTCATCAAGAATTTCTCGTGGATAGGACTAAACTTACCAGGAAGTAAGTGAAGTTTGTTTGGTCCTAGAAATGTGAGGAAGAATTTCTTAAGTTAAAGAATTTGTTGACCAACGCTCAAGTGTTAGTAGTTCCAGATGGAAACTAAGGGTTAGTAGTATATACTGATGCACGTGGGACAGGGTTGGGAGCAGTGTTGATGCAGAGGGGCAAAGTCATTGCTTACGCATCTAGGCAGCTTAGACCGCACAAAATAAGATATCCTGCTCATGACTTGGAGTTGGCTGCGGTGATTTTTGCCTTGAAAATTTGGAAACATTACCTCTTGGGGGAGAGATTTGTGCTATATACTAATCATAAGTCTTTAAGATACTTATTTTCTCAAAAAGATTTGAATATGCGACAATAGAGATGGCTAGAATTTTTGGTTGCTTATGATTTTGGTATAAAACATGCCTCGAGGAAAGGTAATAAAGTAGTAGATGCTCTTAGCAGAAGACATCAGAATGTAGTATTGGCTGTGTTGATGGAATGGAAGGATCTAGAAGCTTTGGCCAGTTGTGGTGCACAGTTAAGATCAACTGCTAGTTCTAGTCAGAGCACTACCATATTGTCCTGTTTAGAAGTTCGACTAGTGTTGATTGAGAGAATTGCTTCTAAGCAGGAGGATCATTTATTAGCTGAGAGAACCAGAAGGCTTGAGGTTGGAACCAAGGTTGATGATTTGAAAGATTTTTGTCTTGACCAACAAGAATGGTTGGAAAAGAAGGGACGGTTATGTGTTCCAAATGTGGATACCTTGAGAAGAGAAGTTCTTAAGGAATGTCATCGATCCAAGTTTGCGGTTCATCCTGGAAAGACCAACATGTAGCAGGATATGTAGAGGAGATTTTATTGGGAAGGCGTGAAGAGTGATGTTGGCTTGTGGGTTAGACAGTATGTAAACTGTCAACAAGTGAAGGCCGAACATCAGAAGCCAAGCGGGTTACTTCAACCTCTAGATATTTCAGTTTGGAAATAGGATTCAATATCCATGGATTTTACAGATGGGTTGCCAAGTTCAAGGAGAAGGAATTAAAGTATATGGGTTATTGTGGACAGGTTCATCAAGAGTGCTCATTTCATTCCAGTAAAGTCGACCCGGACGACACTTGTTTTGGCGAAGTTATTCACGAAGAACATAGTTAGACTTCATGGAGTTCCTTGTAGCATAGTCGGTGATAGAGATGCTTTATTCACTAGCGAATTCTGAAAGAGTCTACAGGATGTGTTAGGCACTAAGCTCAAGATAAGTACCGCATATCACCCATAGTCGGATGGGCAGATAGAGAGAGTCAATAAGGTGCTCGAGGATTTGTTAAGAGCTTATGTATTGGACTTTGGTGGATCTTAGGAGGATCACCTACTTTTGATTGAGTTTTCCTATAGTAATAATTATCAAAATACTAAAGGAATGGCTCCTTTTTAAGCTCTGTATGGAAGGCCATGAAAGTCCCCTACATCTTGGTTGGACCTGGAGATAGATTAGTCTTAGGTCTAGATTTGGTTGGGGTGGTATCGGCGAAGATTGAGTTGATCCAAGAACGGATGAAGGAAGCTCAATCCAGACAGAAGAGTTACGCAGATAAAAGGTGTAAAGACCTAGAGTTCTCAGTGGGAGACAGGGTTTTCATAAAGATATGTTGATGAAAGGTGTGATACGGTTCGGGAAGTTAGGGAAACTGGCACCGAGATATGTTGGTCCATTCTAGATTATAGAAAGGATTGAAAAGCTCGCATACAGAGTTGAGTTGCCGAGCAGTATGGCAGGTGTCCATAATGTGTTTCATGTGTCTTATCTTCGCAAGTATGTGCATGATCCATAGGCTACTATTCCTTAGATAGAGTTGGAGGACTTGGTAGTAGAGTCTGATTTGACTTTTGTTGGACAACCAGTTCGGGTTGTAGCGAGAGATGAGAAAAGGTTGAGGAACAAGACAGTCAAGTTGGTGAAAGTTCAGTGGAGCAACAACGAGAAGGACTATACTTGGAAGACAGAGGACAGAATTCGAAATACTTATCCTGATCTGCCTTGGGGTATGTCAATATTACATTTATATAGATAATTCCTAGTTGGGTAGACTAGTATGGTTGTTAGAAGTATTTACAGATGATTGCTATGTTTAGTATTTAGTCCCTACTGAATTTCGAGGATGAGATTCTTTAAGGAGGGGAACCTATAACACCCTTAATTTTTGATAACATATTCAAAAGATTTAATTAGATAAATTAAATAGAATAATGTAAATGTTTAGTGATAAGAGGATTGAGACTTGAATTAATTAATTAATGTCGTACCTAATAAACTAACTAATGGGCTTAAGAATGGGCTTTTGGTTAATTAAGTCACATAAGGGCATATTTGGAATTGTCGTCCATAGCTTCCACCCCTATATATTTTCGTTCCTACCATCTTACTTCCCATTCATGTCATTTTTGAAAACAAAAATAAAAAACATAGGAATGACCGACCATTAAGAGGAAGAAGAAAATCAAATTAAAGCTAGAGAATCAAGCTTAGGGGAAATCAATCTCAATCCAATCTCCTTATCTAAATCAAAGTGAATAATAATTCCATCTATATTTTATTTTAAATCATATATTTCTGTATTTAAGGGTAAATTCGTTCTTATGATATACAGATGATGATATGCTTGATTCATGGATTTATTTTGCATGGTTTTAGCTCAAAACCGAGACTCGATGATATTCAAATGCCATGGGAAAAAAAATATTATGAGAAACATGATTTTGGAGTTGAGCAACAATTTTTATAATTTTCCAAGCTATGGAAAGATTATCATGAATTTTCAAAGGAAATTATGGTAATTTGGGTTTATATATTAATTTTGGAAAATATATAGAGAATTTGGGTCAAGAATTTTGATATGTTAGATAACATGATTAATATGAATTTCTGGAATTCTTGGGGATTTTTCCAAAGTGATTTGCTATGCATAATAAATTATTTTAGAAGAGGGACTTCTTTGCAAAATTAGTTTTTCTTAATGGAGGGGCTTAATTAATTAACTTAGCCATGGTTTACATCTGATTAGCGGCAAATATTTTTAGAACAGAATTTGAAAAGGTTAAATCAACCAATCCGGTGTTGACATGTGGCAGGTTAGTTAGAGAAAAGTTTGCTTTAACAAGAATTAAACCTGGTTTTCTCAAAAAAAAATTGGTTCAGCCTTCTTAGGGAAGCACCTTTCGACATAGATGTTTTTGCCTTTATCTTAGTCGAAACATATCATGCCGAAACCAATACACAAGGTATCACCCTAATAGTACGTAGTGGGTTGGAGGAAGGCGGAAGATAATGTGTCGAAAACATAGCTTTCGAAGTAGTCAAAACCTTGGATTGTTTTCAAAAAAAAGCGCCTGCCTTTGTTTTGAATTAGCCTTCGACAGAGTCGAAGCGTTTAGTATCGAAAGTGTTTTTAAACGGTTTCGAAAGGGTTGTCATTAACTAAAGATTGCTTTCGATTGGGTTCCTTACTTATGAAAGAATGGTTTTAGAATGGTTTTAAGATACTAGTGAGGGGAAACCTGTTCCGCTAAGCGGCGTGGTTTCACTAGATATCCAAATGATTTGAGATGGTAGATTATTATTCATATCAGGCTTTATATCTGACTCAAAGTTTATGTTTTCCCTTTAAACTCTCGGGTACTCAATTGATTTGAGTAGTTTGAGAGCTGAGGTTTTCAGGTACCTCTTAAGGCAAACAAGCTTCCAGAGACGTGCAGGAGGCATGATAGCTAATTAGAGTTATCTTTTCTTTTGACTACTACAGGCCTTGGTTGAACAGCCTCTGGTGCAGCTTCCCTCACTATCTGAGCCATGAACTGCCTAAACAAGACATTCACATCCATGCCAACCTTATTTACTGGCGGTGTAGCTTCCTCCTTATTGCACTAGGAACTTCTCCGCTATTTCCTCCATCAGCCTGTGTACTTTCAACCTCCCTTCTTACGCTTGCCCCTCCTACCGTAATTCGTCTACTCCTCAAATCCATATTGCTTCTTCAGTTAAGCATGTAGTCATTAGAAATGGAAAGTAAGGGAGTGAAACAACAACAGAAGGGTAAATATATCTTCCTATATATCTTTATAGCAACGTACATGTACATTATATATACATATACAGTAGCTCATCCTTTCCCTAGGTTGTTCACTTTATCCCAAGTACATCCCCTATTTTTCTAGCTTAGTTTTACTTAAGTGTCCCCTAATCTATGCTCTGATACCTAACCGTAATGCACCCCACTTCAAGGCTCGAAGATGAACGCTGATGATGCTGTAGTCATCACCAATATTATCTTCCAACGATGGAAATGAGTTCAGTATATTCATAAACAAACAAAGTAAACAGAGCAAGTAAATATTTTCATTTCATTGAAATATACTTGATATTCATTACATACAATTTTTAACAACATTAACTTCCAAAGTCATGCCTATGCAAGGTCAAAACAAAAATAGAAAATAATATAGCAAAGAGTTAGGTCAACATATGAAGATGTCGCCTGAACTCCTTCAAATAGCGGAAATAAATGATTTATTACCTAACAAAGCCTCTAGCTTCGTCTTTGATCTTCATACTACAACTCTTATTTTAAACTCACATATCTCATAAACTCACTACTCAAGCGAGTACCTGTTAGTTTATGGGAAAAACAATAATAAAAACACAGATCATACGTAAAGTTCGGTATAAATAATACTTACCCGAAATAAACAAATAGTGAGACCATGTCGCACTGCACGGAATGGGTTTCCCCCTCACTAACCAAAACATAAGTGAAACAAACATAGTGTTGACACAAGTAGTTCTTATTTACTGTTATTCCTTCATGCATTCCTAATTGGTTCCCAATTACTATTGCACCCTCGATAAAGTCCCCTCTTTGAAACCATTTTTAGATTTTTTTTAATATGTTATTCCCATCTGCTACTGCGCCCTCGACGCAGTCCCCTTTAACCTCCCTTTTGGCTTTATCTTTAATCTGATACTATTTAGAACCAGCCACCCATAGCATCCTTTTAATTTATGTAAATTTAAACTGTCTGAAATAACCCCACTTCAGTCTCCATGTACTTATTTCATTATAATGCTTGGAATACCCTCACCGCAGTCCTTATGTATTTTCTTAATTTTAAACTGGTTGGATCAACCTCACTACATTCGACTACAAAGAAACCCACATGCAGTTCATAAACATTTATTTAATTTGGAACTGTTTGGAACACCCCACTGTAGTCCTTGGAAGTTGAATGCCTCTCCTCACCTTATTTAGGTGTGCATTCTAGTGAATGTCCTCACTCGGCATCAATAGCACTTCCAACTCTATCCCTTAGCACATGAGTTCTTCCCCCCTACTAGCATTGGTCTCCCCCCGAGTCCTACCTAATTGTCTTTTATTAGCTTTCATTCACACACTTCCTTGGTGCAACACACCCCTGCCCTAACTTGTGTGTGCAATTCACTATTTACTTATTGATTGAAAACGTCTAAATTGCGACAAAGCATTTATTTTGCATATTACGGTGCGGTTTAGTTTATTCCATCTTTATATAATTATGGTGCATTTTGTCCTCTATAAATTGCGGTGTAGTTCTACTTTCCCTTGAAAATGCCTGGATCCCTTTGGAAAATCACACTGTTTCCCCATATGTTCAGTTAATTTATAAAACATTCGATCGTTGCCTCGACTATGTACCAGACAAAGTCTGACATATCTGACAACATCTTTACATATGCCGCCATATAATACATATAATTTCACTTTATGTTATTTGCAATCTTATTTATATTTGTTTACATCATTTTATTTGGATCTGGTTCCTTTTTTATCTGACACTTGTTTTTTCCCTATAATATTTATATTACATGCACCCCTGTAGTTCCCTCTTTTCCCCAACATTGTACCTATCACATATTAACTCGTTTTCCTCATAGAAAACCTTTATAAACTTCCCAAAAAATTCATTAACACTTGTTCGAATATACACTATCCTTTTTTTTTATTTAAAGGTACTTTTCCTTATTTAATTTAATGGTATACTTTTTCAATAAATCATTATAAATATTATTGGCATAAGAAATCTCTCAAATTAAAAATTTATTTCTAAAATCATGATTAGAACATCATAGAAAACTTTCATGACATTTCAAAATCATTAAGATAGGGAAATATAACTAAACATCTCATATTCACCTATCTTTCTCCAAAAAATTATTAACAATTAACATGTTGATGAAAATCCACATGAAACTCCACCATATATAATAGTTTACGAGATCTTACCGAAACCATATATTTGGATATGGTAAAAATAGGTTTAGTATTACTCACCTAGATTTTTAGGATATCTTTTTTTAATCTTATTAATCTCCCTTTAGCTTATGTTTTGCTTATCTTTACTTTATCTGCTCTCTTTAAGCCTCTACTATTAAAGTTCCTCTCGAGCTTTTAGTTTATTTTTAGTAGAATTAAATCAATGAATGGAAAAGTGTTAAATGGATTTTTAACCACGCAGAATTCAACAGAAGTAAAAGGTAAAGACGAAAATGTAACGACTGGCGAACTCGAAAACACACTTAGAAGAAGTAGAAAAGCACACTCAATAAAAATAGCTAAGATCGGAGCTAAGTGGGACAACCCACAAATCCGTGCCCTTTGAGTCGAAAATAATCCACACATGTCCGACCCAAAAAGCACAGACTGACGGAAAGTCAAGAGAAAGAAAAGAAGAGAGAAGAAGAGAAGAGAAGAAAGAGAGAAGATAGAACCAAACAGAACAATACAGAATCTCAGATTGCAGCGGAAAATATATAATATCATGTCAATGATCTTTACAAAGCAAAAACTACATATAATACGCATCAATCAGAGTTCAACAATCAATCAATAGTTATAGCATGAACAGTTATAATAACTTGTCCTCACAATTGCTGATAATATAAAACAACAACTAAACACAGCGGATAATCAATAATCAAAATATATACGTATATACGAAATGAAGATCTCCAGCTCTCCTGGTGAAGCTCCAATGGCATCAAATCTAGACCTGTAAATATACTCGGTCTGACTCGAGCATTGAAAGGGAAGAACGCCCGGATCAGTCTGATAAACCAGCGTGAGAAACACACTCAAATGAATTTATTAAGTTACCAAAACTTTTTCTTTATCAAAACAAAAGTATCTCGTAAGACAAGTCCACAAATAAACACGGACATGTTTTTACCTTACGATAACTAAAACATTTCTTTCATATCAAATTCATGTTATATTATACTAGTGTCTAGTATACAAATAATATTAATCATAGTCGAAATGGTTACCCATATAGCATTTCGAGGCTATTCATTACGCCTTTACAAACAAAATCGTAGCTCGTAGTGGGTTTTGGATTTCCATACAAATGACCAGGTGATGGGACTACCTTCCGGCGGTACATCTTTAGAAGAATGTACCGAGGACCATCACAAAGGATCCTCTACCAACACAAGACCGACTCACCTCTATAATTAGATGGTAGCGAATATATCATCCTCCGGTCGTTACCGACCTTTATCGAGGGCCTTCGAGCATTCAAACCAGAATAATCAGGCACACGACGTCATAGCGTGCAAAGATATATCTAGAAGAGGCTGATCATACCCTAATGGGAGCGACCCACTTAGCATTGCCGCATCTAACCCTGTTTTGGTCATTTCTGGTTGATGAGGCCTGATGAGGTAACGATTACCTTTCACATATCACAATTACATCACTTTGAATGTCACACGGCCATTTCCATTGACTACTAATTGCCTTCCACAAAAATACAACCCTTAAGCTCATACATCTCAAGGAGTGTGTTAAGCTAAGAGAAGTTGCCTTCTCCGCCACCGCTGATACACATTTTGTAAAAACCAATGTACATAATCTATAGAAATGCAATGTCAGACGAACATCCATACACGTTGTCCAGGAACAGGACAAACCAAAGGTACTTTCCTACCACATCCTGTCGGAAAATCCCTAGGATTGGCAAATAGTCCTTGCATTGGATATTTCATAACGAAGATACCACTACTGCTGGATGTTTTTGGGATTTCAACCCCAAACGATCAATAAGCAGTCCCCCACTGTGAAAATCCGGAATATCAATATCATCACAAAGCAACCTGCACAACCGTCGCATATACGTTAGTCTGAAGTGGTTTTTAGATAAATCTGATCCCAGTTTCTTTGCACCAATAACGCAAAAGCGTTTCTCAACCTCACACAGAAACTAAGTCTCGTAGACTTATCACGTCTCCAACTTTCAACTTGTTATCCTTCGGGCCAAGAAGGAAGCTCGATAGATTGGAGTAATACTCTGCACTATACGAATCAACATCCTCAACGCAAACGATAATCAAGCCTACATAGGAGGCTACGTACTAAGTGTACGACTAAATAGTTCCCACATCATGTCGAGGAACTAAAATTTGGCTAAATTTGATAGTCAGTTATTTAACTATCAAAGCAAACAAACAAATATTAAGCACCATATACAATCACTACGCCATTTTAATTAATCTTTTATTAATTAAACCATTTGCCAAATATTCACTTTAATTTATCTTTAAAATGATAATCTCAAAACATTTCAACATTGGAAAACATTTCCATTTACTTATTCAGTAATAAATCATTCACAAATCAATTTGTTTTCAACACTTAGAAAAAGTTACATATACTTAAATAACGATTAAGTATATATTTTATTCTTTAAGGAAAACATTCTTATTAAACACATTTATTTGGGTCAAAACGAATGTTGCGTAAAACATCGTTACGACAACCCAAAATCACTAGTATAGGGATTCGAAAATAAGATAGATATATAAATCCCAATACTATACAAAAACATTTCCTTTCGAAAATCATTTACTAAAGCAACAGCGTTATCGTCAATCATTTCCCTATTTCTCGAAAACATCTACTTCAATAATGAATGTTGAAATCTATGCATTCGATACTTAACACCTTTAAAACCATCTTTAAACCATTTTACTTCATTTAAAAGATTACTTACCAAAACATTTCTTTAACTTAATATATTATTCACCGTCCAAAATCGTGAATATAGTTCATTTATCCAAATCAAAACTTCTAAACATTTATTTTAAAAGATTATCCACTATCCAAAATCATGGATATAATTCTCAAGTAAATTCTTTATTATTTCAACATTTAACTTAAAGGATAATCCACTGTCCAAAATCGCAAATATATCTCCTTTAATAGGCTTTCATATTTACTTATCAAATTCAATTGATTTCGGAGTTATAAAACAATGTTTATAAAAATCATTTATATATAAAAACTTCCATTTATAAATTCAAATTCCATTCATTATTTTATAAGAACTTCAACTTATAAAATCCCCTAGTTAACAAATTCTATTTATATCTCATTTAAATGCCAAAATCCAATTTATAAGTTAATTACTTACAAATCATTTATTTTACAAATTCATTTATTTTATAAGTTCACAATTATAAATCTTATTCCCTTATAAACTCCATTTATAACCTCATTTTAACACTTATAAAACTCCTTTATAATTCTGATTTATAAAATATCAATTTTATAAATCTTATATATAAACCATTTATAATAATTCAAAAATACCAATTTAAATAAACCAATTATTTTAATAATTTACAAATCATTATTAAAACTTGTATAACTCCAAAAATCAAATATGCTAAGGCTCTAGTAGAAATTTCCCCTGAGTTTGAATTGCCTGAATCTATTCACATTCCACAATTGGGTAATAATTGTCCAGATGTTCTTTTATCTTATGATTGGAAACCTAAAATTTGCACGCATTGTAAATTTTTTGGTCATGATACTGTATCTTGTGAGTTTGTGAGAGAAGCTATAGATGTTGATGTCAGTAAGGTGCAAGTTTTGGGAGAGGATGTGAATAAGAATCAAGGTGAAATTGATATCAATAAAACTGATCAAAGTTGGAGAAATATCAATAGAAGGAATAAAGGGGTGTGGAAGAAGAAAGAATCAGTTGTCAAAGAAAGTAATCCCTCTAGTAGCATAGAAGTTGCTAAGGTTAAAGAGAATGAAGTATATAATGTAATTGGTTCTTGCTCTACTATTACATCCAATTCTTTTTCAGTTTTATCAAACTTTGATGCATCTACAGAAAATCCTGGAGTTCCATCTGATTCTTTTCCATCTGCTTCATCCTTACCAATTGAAAATCTGTCAAATTCTGAAACCTTTACTAATGTAGTATCAACTGTTTTCTCTAACTCTACTTCTGCATCAACCTCATGTAGTTCTCATTTTAGTTCCAAATCTCCAACCTTGTTAAGTTCAAATCATCCTTCACCTTATTTGCATTTGTCTCCACCTAATCACATAATACTTCCACCTCCCCCTGAAACAGGTGATTGTTCAGTTGTATTGAATAACTCTGGTTCTATTAATACTGTGAAAACAGGTGATCTCAATAAAGGGAAAGATTATAAACCACAGGAAGTCTTACCATTATCCTCATCAAAAAATTCTCATCCAAGGCATACAAGGAAGAATCCTTCACCTCTGCTCCCTCCACTTCCTTCTAAATGAATAATATTGCTTTTTGGAATATAAGGGGGGCTAATTTGCCTTCTAAACAGCTTGAGGTTAAGAATCTTATAAAGGATAATGATATTCACTTGATGTGTATCTCTGAAACTAAACTTGATATTCAGTCTACCATTAAGGCTA
Source organism: Allium cepa (assembly GCA_030765085.1). NCBI lineage: Eukaryota > Viridiplantae > Streptophyta > Magnoliopsida > Asparagales > Amaryllidaceae > Allium > Allium cepa. The sequence continues at coordinate 679,848,946 of CM060942.1, forward strand.
CTCGTTTGATTTCTCCTTCTTGGTCGTATGATGATAATTTTGTTGAATCTAATTTTGGCAGATTGCTTACTTTATGGAACCCTCATACTTTCAAGCTTTCCAGAATAAGTGCCTCTGATCAATTCATACACTACAATTGTATTCATTTGCCTTCCAATATCAATTTCCTTCTTACTTCTGTTTATGCTCAAAATTCCTTATCTTTGAGACAAGCTTTTTTAGATCTTATACCATCATTGAACTCATCTTCTACCCCATGGCTAATTGGCGGTGATTTTAATTGTATGTTTGCTAGCAATCAAAAACTGGGTGGTTGTCCTTTATCTCTGAGAGATATTTCTTCTTTAAACACTGCTATAATTCAATCCAATCTAATTTCAGTTAAATACTTTGGCTCCAATTTCACTTGGTCTAATTGTAATAGAAATGGAAATCCAACTCTATGTAAACTTGATCATATTTTCATAAATCTACCTTTTCTTCATCATTGGCCAAAATCTTTTTATGATATACTTCAGCTATCATTATCTGATCATTGTCCATTAATTTTTCACTGGGGAGTTGAAAATTTTCGTGGAGGGAAGCACTCTTTTAATTTTTTTAATTTTTGGACAAAACAGGTGGACTATCATGTTATTTTAAATAGGATTTGGAATATGCAATATGGCAGAGATCCTCTAACAAATGTTACTCTCAAGATGAAGGCGCTTAAATTTCATCTAAGGAATTGGTCAGCAGATTTTTTTGGTAAGGACTCTAATCTTTCTACTCAAATTAGAAAGGAACTTATTAGGATACAGGAGGAATTGAGTAAAGGCCATTTGACTCTGTCTTACAACACATGGAATTGCAACTAAAGAATGACTTAGATCAAGCTCTTGATAAGGAATTGTCATCAATCAAGCAGAAAATTCATATGAGGATGGAAAAAGAGGTAGATAGGAATACCAAATACTTTCATAATTTTTTAAAGGTTAAAAGAAATCGTGAATGCATTTCTCAGATAAAGGATATGAATGGAAATATGGTGAACTCCTTTGATGGTATTAATAATGCCTTTATTCAATATTTTACATCTATTTTAGCTCCAACAAGTTTTTTCATTCCTGATATAAACCCTCTCTTTGGTATTACTCTTCCAACCATATCCATCCCTCAGTCTAATGCTTTGATTTGTGAAATTACTGCTGATGAAATTAGAACTGCAGTTTTTAATTTAGATAGTGATAGTTGTGGAGGTCCAAATGGTTATAATGCATATTTCATTCAACAGAGTTGGAATAAAATTGGTGGTGATATTGTTAGAGCTATACAATATTTCTTTCAGCATTATAAACTTTCTGATGGGTTGTCATCCACTGCCATTGCTTTGATACCCAAGATAGAAAATCCAACATCGGTTGCTGATTTTAGGCCTATTTCGTGTTGTAATATCATTTATAAAATCATATCAAAGGTTTTAACTAATAGATTACAACTTGTCTTGCCATCCATTATTTCTAATAATCAGGCTGCATATATTAGTGGAAGATCAATCAGTGATAATATCCTATTGACACAAGAATTACTGTATGGTTATGAGAGGAAAAACATTTCACCAAGATGTATGTTGAAGTTAGATATTAAGAAGGCTTTTGACTCAATTGCTTGGAATTCTATTTTAGCTATTATGTCAAAGATGAATTTTCCTAAACCTTTTCTAGCTTGGATTTATACGTGCATACCATCACCAATGTATTCTATTTCGAGAGAGGGTGGTTTGTATGGTTATTTCAAAGGGCTTCAAGGTGTTAGGCAAGGTGACCCAATTTCTGCATATTTGTTTATAATTGTCATGGAGCTTCTCAACACTATTTTGTTGGATCTTGTTGTTAAAAAAGAACTCCAGCTTCATCCTAAGTGTAAGAAACCTCTCATTACTCATCTCCTTTTTGCTGATGATCTAATAATATTCACAAAGCCTACTTATCATAATATACAAAGTATTATTACCTCTCTGCATTTATTCTATACCATGACTGGCCTGCAAATAAATCTATCAAAATCAAATATCTTGGTTGCTGGTTTAGATATTGCTCAGAAAAATAACATTGTAAAGTACTCAGGCCTTCAAGAATTATCCAAAAATTCTCATTATCTAGGTTTGCCTATATTTAGCTCTAGAATTACCAAGCAAGACTGTTTGCCACTCTTTGAGAAGATTATTGAAAAATTGCAAATATGGCCAACAGATAAACTGTCACAAGCTGGTAGGCTTACATTTGTTCAATCAATTGTTGTGGCCATGACAACTTATTGGACTAGACATTACATTCTTCCAGCTAAACTAATCAGTATGATATCCAGTGCACTTAACAAATTTCTCTGGCATAGTGATCCATTTTCTAGAAAGCTTATACCAATTTCTTTTTATAAATTGTTTGATGCTAAAAAGTATGGTGGACTTGGTATTACAAATATTTTTCAATGGAACAAAGTTGCTATTTCAGTATACTTTAATAAGATCTTTGAAGCTGATAAAAACCTATGGTCTCAATGGGTTAATCACAACCTTATTGGAAAGAGGAATTTTTGGACAATGCCTATACCACAAAGTTGTAGCTGGAGTTGGAGGTGTATTCTCAAACTCAGGGGGACTTTTATTCCTCACTTGCAATGCAATTATGTTCTGATTAAGGGTTTATCTTTCTGGCATTCTCCATGGGCTAAACAAGGTTTGATCTTAAGCTCTGTTGTTGATTATAATTTGAGAAGAAATTCGGGAATTCATGAGCATGCTACAGTTGATGAGTTTATACATGATGATGGTTTAGTTTTACCTTATTCTAGCTCATTCCAATTAAGAAATTTGTGGAGTCTCATAACAAGCAGCCCCATTAGAAATAGTGATAATTTTCTAATCTGGTCAAATAAGGGTAAGAATCATTCAATAAGTCTTGTGTATAATATTCTCAGTCAAAATAGTTCTCTGTTCCCATGGCATTCAAGAATTTGGAAGATTGGTGGAAATGCTAAGGAAAACTTGTTGCTGTGGAAAGTGATGGCAAATGCACTAAATACTAAGGATAAGCTTTGTAGAATTGGTATTATTTCAGAGGATTTATGTGTTTTGTGCAATTGTGAAACTGAATCCAATACTCATTTATTCTTTGAGTGCTCTTTTGTATATCAAATTTGGTACAGGCTTCTATCAAATGGTGGATTTTATAAACCATCACCTCTCAGTTCAATTGAATGGTTTAATGTGTTTAAAGCAATAAGATGGAAGACTCGTATGACTAGGTTGCTGTTAAAGCTTCTTAAAAGAATGATTTACGTAGTGTGGACAGAGAGGAATAATAGAATTTTTGGTAATGGCGGTAAGAATCCATTGCAGCTATATAATTTGATTCATGGCAGTATACTTAGAGACCTAAAGGATTAACATACATAAAGATTTCAAGGAATTATTCACATAATGCAGATGGTTTTTTCCTCTGGATGTAGGGACTGGTCACTGAAGCACTTTTCTGGAATGCTGCAGTTAATGGCTCTGGGTTGCTGAAGTTTGTAGTGAAGCCAGAGATATAAATTTTGTTTTTGCTGAATGTAAATTTGTGTCTTGTTGTTTATTCATTTGATTTGTTAAGATTGGATGTAATGGGTTATAGTGTTGTCATTGAGACTATTGTAATTCTTGCTTAAGTCAATAAATGAGATATACTCTTGCCTTTCAAAAAAAAAACTCCAAAAATCATACTTAAGTGTATTTCACCAAAAATCATAATTTTTATAACATAAAAATTATAATATTTATTTATTCAAAATAAATTCAATTCCTTTATAATTCAAAAATCAATAAAACGTTTATTTCCAAAATCACTTTAAAATCCTTTTAAACTTGGAAATCATCACTTCAACATTTTGAAATTCCAAAAATAGGTCAAAGCTGCAACAGCACCAAATACATCAATCATAGCATCCAAAACATCATATATCATATGATAACAGAATATATAACAATATCTGTAAATAAATCAATACTGGTAAGGAATACAGTTGGATCCCTCCAACCTGTCACCTACAACAAATATACATATTAGAATATGTGTACAATGTCTGCTTTAAGGCAGACATGCATACAAAGGGTTATCCACTCATATACGGAAACATATAGGGTCATCTGCTCCACTAGGCAGGTATATATACCCAAATACCAATCAATATATCATATGTCATCCAAACAATCATCAATCATCATATAATAAATTATTTCTCACTTATTTAAAAATATCAGTGAGTCGGAAAGAGTGAGTTGTACTCACATTACTTCCAATAGCAGTTGCAGTGTTTTATTCCGAATAAAATTAACAAGCTTTAATTTTACCCAAAATTCACACTAGTCCCAATCAACTCCAAACCTCCATCGCGTAGTATTCGTCCATATGAACCCAACGCAATTCGTTTCGTGCGAAATAGACCTCGTACGATAAAGATATCAATTGTTAAAGTTCATACGAATTATATATAATAAAATTTACAATTTTCTTTTATATTTTTAAACCTTTTCTAATATAGACCGTTCGATTTCTTTGTTCAGATCCAGGCCGCTGAAGCCTTTCTTCTTACCTAACTGTTTGCTCGAACGTAACCAAACCCAAAGCCGCCTCCACTTCGTCAATTTGCGCGACCACCAACAATGACCGAAGGTCGATCGAACCACGGCATCATGAGCGCCATCACGCGCTACACCCCCATCCTCAACCGTGCCAAGCTTGGCTTTACACCGCCTGGAAAATCGTGTACGAGCGGCATGTGTTCAAACCCATTTTGCCGATGATCCGTTGCTTAAATTTCGATCTTGACCGTCAGATTTATAGTTCTCATCGAGCTCTAGAAGTTTGCGGTTGAAGACTTTTCGAATCGATTGACGGATTTAAAGAAAAACGAGGAGGAAGAAGAATAATTTTCAGCCATTGAAATATTTGCTGGCGGCTGTGAAACCCTAGGGTTGATTAGGTTTGCAAAAAAGAATAAACAACGTCTTTTTATAGAAAATTCTACAACACTATTCATTCGATTTTTTTTCCAAACTCCAAACGAAGCGTGCCACCTGGCATTTATAATGTTCTACCCCTATTTCGAATGCAATGGAAAATATATCGGAAACCAATTCGATCGTATTTGAAAAATAGGTTTTCAAATCGAATTATTTAAATTTAAAATTCACTTAAACCGATTTCTACACATTTTAGCTTGCCTCGCACAAACCGTAAATTCGATTGACATGAAATTTGAAATCTTACAATAATATAACATTACGGATCCAATGAAACTGGTTTCGTCAAAATCTGAGACTGTTTGAAAAAATGCTATTTTGACACGTAAATTAAATAGTAAAATATTCAATTTCTACAAATTAACTTTTAGTTCGACTTTCAAAATTCTGTTACATCATTCTAATTCAAATATGATTTAATTCAACTTTATACAACATTTTTATTCACATTAAATACAATTTTCAATTATTTCAGCAATTTCAAATATTAAATTAACAATTTAATTATCCAATTAAATCACTATATCCAAAATATTGTTTATTCAGTGTATAAACTTAACTTTTAAATATTTAAAATTAATTAAATATACGAATTTCAAATGATTGAAATTCTGGGTCGTTACATTCTCCCCTACTTAAAAGAATTTCGTCCTCGAAATTACCAAGTAAGAAAAAACCATAAAATCCATTAACTTTTCAAAAATAATTCGTTCAAATTAGATTTACCAAAATCACTTAAATGTTTAACTTTCCCAAAATCATTAGTTAAACTTCTTATAAAACTTTTCTATGTTTTCAAATCCATTTATAGTTATTTTTTCAAAAACAACTAATATCGTTTAACTTTCAACTCATAAATCAAAATTTTAGTTATAAAATTTTTTCCAATTTTTAAAAAAATTTCTAACGCCTCAAATTTTCAAAAAAAATTGCCAACGTCTCCTTTGTACGGTTCAATCTGGAAAAAACATAATAATATATATATCACAAATATACATCTCATCTCAATGATGAGGCATCCCAAAGGGAAAAAAATGTAAAAGTACGATATGTAATCCGAGATATGTACCTTTATATATTATTAGCGAGCATATACGGCTATTATAGCGCGAAAGTGAGCTTTAAAAGCGAAGCAAGCACCATCCGCACCTACTAAACACTCAAAAACAAACGAGAGCAGGTATATATGAAAGTAACATCAATATACAACATATACCAACAACTATATATGCCAATATATCAAATGCAACAAAAGCAACAAATTCAATCATCAAACAACTATCATCCAACTAACATCCAACAACTAACTAATCAATCCATAACCAAATCAATATACATTCACTTCTCATTAATATTCATTGAATTGGCTTTTCAATTAATCACATTTGATTCATTTACATTGATTTTTTATCATTCATTAATTCAAATTACATTCACTAATTCATATTCCAATTTTTTCACTCCCAAATCAAATCAATTCTATTTAAATTCACTTCACTTTCAATTTGAATTCAATTATTTAGCTTTCAATTTTATTAACTTAATTCCATATAAATTTCTATATAATCAAGTGACAACAATCTAATCAACCAATATATAACCAACATTACCAAATTAATTTACTTCACATTCATTCAGTTTGGTTCAACACTTTAATTTAAAATTGGTTTAACATTCAATTCTTAGCAATAACATTTTTGTAATCCATGTTTATTCCCTAATTCACTTTTACAATTGAAGTTGAATTTCATGATATAACTCAAGTTCATATTCATCACTTTACTTTATAAATTCACTTCGATACTCAAAATCAACTTCATTCAACATCATTTAAGTTATGTTTCATTTCAACCTCATTTATATTTACTTTCACTATACAACTTAAGTTCACTCTAATTTTAATTGAAATTATATTTTATTTAACTTTTACTTAAGTCAAATTTCATTCTGCTATTCAAAATTAGATTCTGTTTTACTTAACAAAATAGTTTAACCATTTTAACAATTGGTTTTACTTACCTTTTCCCATTTTATAAGTTATAAAACTTATTTAAACTTCTAAATTCATATTATATAATCACTTATCTTTTAAGTTAATTTCCATTTCAATAACTTATATAATCCAGATAAAATCCAATTCAATTATATTTAACTTTCCTTTAGTTAAATTTCAAATCATATATCTAATATGCTAACTCAAATTTATTTCAACTTAACCAAAGTTAAAATTTTATTTCATATTATAAGTCCAAATTTATTTTACTTATATTTATCAATTTCTACTTGGATTTTAAATTCAAATTTGTTTATCACAACAAAACTTTAATTTCAATTTACTATTAGTAGAAAATTCGTCACACAGAAACTCGAAAATCATACTGATGATGGTGCAGTCATCACCCTTATTATTTTCCATCAACAGTAGTGAATTCAGTGCTTTGTATTCTTTTAAAACAATTCCTTTTTTATATTTACAAATCACATTTGCAAATCTTTCACTTATATTATTTCACTGTTTCACTTTAGTTATATAAGATCATTCCAGATTCTTTTATCTTATTAAGATTTATAATAATATAATCTCTTTAACTTTGAAAATTAACTTCCAGAACAAACGGGATTCAAATTTTCAAATAATTGTTCTAAATTCGTTTTTATTTATAACTCATATTTATAAATATACTCAAGTTGTTCCATTTCTTATATATAAGATTATTCCACAATTGTAAATCATATTAATTATAATTCCATACTTTATAATTCATTTGCTTATATAATTTTATTCTTTTATAATTGTTTCTTTCATTTAAATTATTCAAACATCTTTCATTAACTTATATATATTTACATTTTCAAACAACCAAACAATCAATTTATATATACTTTAATAATTTTGAAAAATTATTCCCTTTATATATAAAATATAATCGAGGTAAAATTATTTCATTTACCCAATTTAAAATGATACTATGTCGACTTGTCTCGTTTAAGTGTTTGGAAATCCCTATCGATAACATAGCGTCCCACATACCGACCATAATTCACAAACCTCAACGAATAAGTAAACACAATATAAAACATTTTATATTCACTAACAAATACGCGCTCATATATATAACACACTCAACTCAATCTAGGGTGCTACTGTTCCTATCTATAATGAGTACACATTAAAGCTTAGGAGTATACGAAATCTAAGCTCTAATACCAATTGTGACGACCCACGAATCCGTACCCTTTGAATCGACAATAATCCACACATGTCCGACCCAAAAAGCACAGACTGACGGAAAGTCAAGGGAAAGAAAAGAAGAGAGAAGAAGAGAAGAGAAGAAAGAGAGAAGATAGAACCAAACAGAACAATACAGAATCTCACATCACAGCGGAAAATATATAATATCGTATCAATGACCGTTACAAAACAGAAACTGCATATATATACATCAATCAGAGTTCAACAATCAATCAATAGTTATCATCCTAAACAGTTATAATAACTTGTCCTCATAATTGCTGATAATATAAAACAACAACTAAACACAGTGGATAATCAATAATCAAAAGAGATACGCATATACGAAATGAAGATCTCCAGCTCTCCTGCTGAAGCTCCAAAGGCATTAAATCTAGACATGTAAATGTACTCGATCTGACTCGAGCATTGAAAGGGAAGAACGCCCGGATCAGTCTAGTAAACCGGCGTGAGAAACACACTCAACTGAATTTATTACGTTACCAAAACTTTTTCTTTATCAAAACAAAAGTATCTCGTAAGACAAGTCCACAAATAAACACGGACATGTTTTTACCTTACGATAACTAAAACATTTCTTTCATATCAAATCCATGTTATATTATACTAGTGTCTAGTATACAAATAATATTAATCATAGTCGAAATGGTTACCCATATAGCATTTCGAGGCTATTCACTACGCCTTTACAAACAAAATCGCAGCTCGTAGTGGGTTTTGGATTTCCATACAAACGACAAGGTGAAGGACTACCATCCGGCACTACATCTCTAGAAGAATGTACCGAGGACCATCACAAAGGATCCTCTACCAACACAAGACCGTCCCACCTCTATAACTAGATGGTAGCGAATATATCATCCTCCGGTCGTTACCCGCCTTTACCGAGGGCCCTAGCATACAAACCACAATAATCAGGTACACGACATCATAGCGTGCAAAGATATATCTAAAAGAGGATGATCTACCCTAATGGGAGCGACCCACTTAGCCTTGCCGCATCTAACCCTTTTTTGGTCATTTTCGGTTGATGAGGCCTGATGAGGTAACGATTATCTTTCACATATCACGATCACATCGCTTTGAATGCCACACGGCCATTTTCGTTGACTACTAATTGCCTTCCACAAAAAGGCAACCCTTAAGCTCATACGTCTCAAGTAGGGTGTTAAGCTAAGAGAAGTTGTCTTCTCCGCCACCACAGATGTACGTTTGTAAAAACCAATGTACATAATCTATAGAAATGCAATGTCAGACAAACATCCATACAAGTTGTCCAGGAACAGGACAAACCGAAGGTAATTTTCTTCCACATCCTACCGGGAAATCCTTAGGATTAGTAGCAAATAGTCCTCGCATTGGATATTTCATAACGAAGAGGCCACTGCTACTGGATGTATATTGGGATTTTAGCCCCAAACGATCAAAAAGCAGTCCCCCACTATAAAAATCCGGAATATCAATATCATCACAAAGCAAACTGCTTAATCGTCGCATATACGTTGGTCCGAAGTGATTCTCAGATAAATCTGATCCCCGTCTCTTTGCACCAACAATGCAAAAGCGTTTCTCAACCTCACACAGAAACTAATTCTCGTAGACTTATCATGTCTCCAACTTTCAACTTGTTATCCTTCGGGCCAAGAAGGAAGCTCGATAGATTGGAGTAATACTTCGCACTATACGAATCAACATCCTCAACACAAACGATAATTAAGCCTACACAGAAGGCTACGCACTAAGTGTATGACTAAATAGTTCCCACATCAAGTCGAGGAACTAAAATTTGGCTAAATTTGATAGTCGGTTATTTAACTATCAAAGCAAACAAACAAATATTCAGCACCAAATACAATCACTAGGCCCTTTTAATTAATCTTTTATTAATTAAATCATTTGCCAAATATTAACATAAAATTATCTTTAAAAAGATATAATCTCAAAACATTTCAACATTGGAAAAAAATTCCATTTACTTATTCAATAATAAGTAATTCGCAAATCAATTTGTTTTCAACACTTAGAAAATGTTACATATACTTAAATAACGATTAAGTATATATTTTATTCTTTAAGGAAAACATTCTTATTAAACACATTTATTTGGGTCAAAACGAATGTTGCGTAAAACATCGTTACAAAAACCCAAAATCACTAGTATAGGGATTCGAAAATAAGATAGATATATAAATCCCGATACTACACAAAAACATTTCCTTTCGAAAATCATTTACTAAAACAACAGTGTTATAGTCCATCATTTCCTTATTTCTCAAAAACGTCTATTTCAACAATGAATGTCGAAATCTATGTATTCGATACTTAACACCTTTAAAACCATCTTTAAACCATTTTACTCCATTTAAAAGATTACTTACCAAAACATTTCTTTAACTTAATATATTATTCACTGTCCAAAATCGTGAATATAGTTCGTTTATCCAAATCAAAACTTCTACACATTTATTTTAAAAGATTATCCACTGTCCAAAATCGTGGATATAATTCCCAAGTAAATTCTTTATTATTTCAACATTTAACTTAAAGGATAATTCGCTGTCCAAAATCGCGAATATATCTCCTTTAATAAGCTTTCGTATTTACTTATCAAATTCAATTGATTTCGGGGTTATAAGACATTGTTTAATAAATTCCATTTATATTTTAAAAACCTCCATTTATAAAATCAAATTCTATTTATTATTTTATAATAACTTCAACTTATAAAATCCCTTAATTAACAAATTCTATTTATATCTCATTTAAATGCCAAAATCCAATTTATAAGTTAATTACTTACAAATCATTTATTTTATAAATTCATTTATTTTATAACTTCACAATTATAAATCTTATTCCCTTATAAACTCCATTTATAACCTTATTTTAACACTTATAAAACTCCTTTATAATTCCATCATTTCTGATTTATAAAATATCAATTTTATAAATCTTATATATAAACCATTTATAATAATTCAAAAATACCAATTTAAATAAACCAATTCTTTTAATAATTTATAAATCATTATTAAAACTTGTATAACTCCAAAAATCATACTTAAGTGTATTTCACCAAAAATCATAATTTTTATAACATAAAAATTATAATATTTATTTATTCAAAATAAATTCAATTCCTTTACAATTCAAAAATCAATAAAACGTTTATTTCCAAAATCACTTTAAAATCCTTTTAAATTTGGAAATCATCACTTCAACATTTTAAAATTCCAAAAATAGGCTCAATGCTGCAACAGCACCAAATACATCAATCATAGCATCCAAAACATCATATATCATATGATAACAGAATATATAAAAATATCTGTAAATAAATCAATATTGGTGAGGAATCCAGTTAGATCCCTTCAACCTGCCATCTGCAACAAATATGCATATTAGAATATGTGTACAATGCCCGCTTCAAGGCAGACATGCGTACAAAGGGTCATCCGCTCATATACGGGAACGTATAGGGTCATCTGCTCCAATAGGCAGGTATATATATCCAAATTCCAATCAATATATCATATATCATCCAAACAATCATCAATCATCATATAATAAATTATTTCTCACTTATGTAAAAATATCAGTGAGTCAGAAAGAGTGAGTTGTACTCACATTGCTTCCAATATCAATTGCAGTGTTTTATTCCGAATAAAATTAAACAAGCGTTTAATTTTACCCAAAATTCACACTATCTCCAATCAACTCCAAATCAGCTTCATCGCGTAGTGTTCGTCCAAACGAACCCAGTGCAATTCGTTTCGTGCGAAACGGACCTTGTATGACAACATATCAATTTTTAAAGTTCGTACGAATTATATATAATAAAATTTACAATTTTCTTTTATATTTTTAAATCTTTTATAATATAGGCCTTTCAATTTCTTTTCTTAGATCCAGGCCCTAAAGTCTTGCTTCTTCCCTAATCGTTCGTTCCAACATAACCAAACCCAAAGCCACCTCTTCTTCGTCAATTTCCACGACAACCAACGACGACCGAAGGTCGATCGAAACACGGCATCACGAGCGCCATCACGCGCTACACCCCCATCCCCAGCCACACCAAGCTCGTCCTTTGCACCGCCTAGAAAATTGTATATGAACGGCATGCGTTCAAACTCATTTTTCCGACGATCCGTTGCTTGAATTTCGATCTTGACCGTTAGATTTATAGTTCTCATCGAGCTCTAGAAGTTTGTAGTTGAAGACTTTTCGAATCGATTGACAGATTTGAAGAAAAATAAAGAGGAAGAAGAATAATTTTCGGCCATTGAAATATTTGCTGGTGGCTGTGAAACCCTAGGGTTGATTAGGTTTGCAAAATAGAATAAACAACGTCCTTTTATAGAAAATTCTTCAACACTATTCATCCAAAAAAAAATTCAAACTCCAAACGAAGCGTACCCCCAGCGTTTATAATGTTTTACCCATATTCCGAACGCAATGAAATATATATCAGGAGCCAATTCGATCGTATTTGAAAATTAGGTTTTCAAATCGAATTATTTAAATTTAAAATTCACTTAAACCGATTTCTACGCGTTTTAGCTTGCCCCGGACAAACCGTAAATCTGATTGACATGAAATTTGAAATCTTACAATAATATAACATTACGGATCCAATGAAACTAGTTTTGCCGAAATCCAAGACTGTTTGAAAAATAGCTATTTTTACACGTAAATTAAATATTAAAATATTCAATTTCTACAAATTAACTTTTAATTCGATTTTAAAAGTTCTGTAGCATCATTCTAATTCAAATATGATTTAATTCAACTTTATACAACATTTTTATTCACCTCAAATCCAATTTTCAATTATTTCAGCAATTTCAAATATTAAATTAACAATTTAATTATCCAATTAAATCACTATATTCGAAATATTATTTATTCAGCTTATAAACTTAACATTTAAATATTTAAAATTAATTAAATATATGAATTTCAAATAACTGAAATTCTGGGTCGTTGCACTAAGTATATCTATGGGTGCTGATATTCTGTGCTGATAAGAAATTCTTTCACTTCTTAGCTTCATAACCCCATATACTTCATATATAACCGCAACCACTCATGGTCAGGTGCTTTTCTCTGTGTTTGGACGAGCAATTCTCAGGTTCAAAGAGAAGAAAGCAAAGAAAACAAGATACTTCAAGCGTTAATAGAAAAACCGTCAGAATTAATTCAAAGCATATGGAAAAGAGTTTGAGAAGAATTAGAAAGGAGATAGAAGAGTGAAGGAAGTATAAGAATTGACTTTACATAAGTTAATTACTATCGATACTGATACAATTCATATCAGTACTGATAGGAATTTATGGCTTCTAGGCCCTAAATTTTCAGTTGTATGGTTTTGGGCTTCTATTTGACTTCGCTACAAGTATGCTTCTGACTCCAGGAAGTTGTTCCTCTATAAATACAAACCCTACTGCAACTAGAAAGGAATATGATTTTCTACTAGCACAGACTATGCTGCTCTTCTTAATCTTCTATCTCCCCTACAATAGTCACCTAGGCAACTACTTTTTCCTGTTCTAGACCAAAAAACCGATCAATCCCTTATACTAGTGACTTGTATTCTCTCTCAAACTCACAGTCAATAAATTATAAAGTGGACGCTGGCTAGAGTTTGCCAAACCACAATAAAAATCCTACATCTCACTATTTTATTTCTTTATTTTCAATACGGTCTTCTAGATCTAGGTTTAATAGGTTCCTTATAACTCAATCTTGAGCGTTGATCCATTTTTCACGTCAACATTTTGGTGCTTTCATTGAGAAAACTGAATTCAGGCTTAGATCTAGCTCTCAACTTTGGATTGGAAGGATCTAGAAGTTAGATCCAAAAACTTGCTATAGGAACTTAAAGTTTTCTATTGGAAACTTATGAATCCTAGAAAAGGAAAACCTGTATCTGGAAGATCAACAGGAGTAGTAGCTGGAGGTGATGATGCAAACACTCACCAAACGAAAGTTAATAATGTAAACACAGTACCAGAATTCTCTGCTCAACATGAGGTAGTTACTAGAGGATAACTTAATGAAAATGATCAATGAACTCAAACTAGAAAATAGCATATAGCCAAAAAGATTCTCATCAACAAGATGGATGCTTTGCTAACCGTGCAGCCAACAAGAACCAAAAGAATGAGAGGGGAAACTTCACCTATTATAGAACAAGAGAATTCCTCTGTTTCTGGCCTAAATAGGAGATATTGGAAGCAAAAGCAGAAGGAAGTAGTTTTTGGAGTTGTATGAGGATTTTTTGGAGGAAGCAAGAGTGACACCCCTCCACAAGAAGACCAACTAGTACTGAGAGGATTTCTCTTAGTACCGAGAGGAATTCCCATATAGAGGATGTTCAGGAAGGTGATGCCATGGATGTATCTGATGAGGAAGTGGACTTACAGCTTGATGGTGACGATTTAGAGTTAAATGTTGATGCTGTTGAATGTGGAGGTTAGACAATTGTAGCTCAACCAACCGTACATCCAAGAAATACTAAAGGAGTGGTACTCTTGGAGGAAGGAGTGTTTGGATATTAGCCAGCAAACGGAGACCATTTGAGGAGTCAAACACTCATTGTAGCCCTTGATAGTCAAACTTCAGATTACCATGCCAGCAAGGAGTACATCGCTGACATGGTCAAATCGTTAGTGGAAGAATGGAGGGGTAGGAAGAACAGAGATTGGGGTTCCGTCCCTGAGCCAAACTCCATTCACTGAAAATATCTTAAGAGAAGAATACCCCCAAAATTTCACACGTCGACATTACCATCCTACAATGGAACCGTTGATCCCAGATAGAACTTACTCAAATAAAAATGCCATATGGATGGAGCTAGAGCTATGGACACTATTCATTGTAAGTGTTTCTCTATCTTCTTAGAAGGAGTGGCGTCTATGTGGTTCACTAGGCTCGTGCCTAAATCCATATCAATGTTTGATGAATTGGCCAAGAAGTTTCTAGAGCTGGTCAGGCTCCACACTGCATGACTGAAGGACGTTATGTCATTATTTGGCTTGTCACAAGGACCTAAGGAGTCTTTGAAAGGGTTCTTGAACCAGGTCAATGTTGTTGTGACCGAAGTAAGCAACCCAAAGGAAGATCTAGTGCTTATGGCCTTGGTTTGAAGAATCCACCCAGACATGGATTTCGGTAGGTGGATAAAAATGAAGCAACCCACTACCATGTAGGAATTCCATCTAAAGGAAAATCAGTTTCTAAGGCAGGAAGAAGCAAGCATGGTTGAAGGCAAGCCCGATGATGAGTAATCAAAAGAGATGTTCCAGGGTAACGTTTCAATTAAACAAGATGGAAATAGTTTTGAAACTGCTGTAGGAAGTGCGAGAAACACTGTGAATTAGAAGAAGAGGAATCAAAGTGTTGATAGGTGTGACGAGGACATGAAGCATCTATGAAATTTGAGACCCAAGGACTATACGCCGTTTAATGATAGTTTGGAAAACATCTATCTTACCACTAAGGAAATTGTGCGGTATAACAAACCGACCAAGAAGGAAGTGACCAAGCAAAAAAAAGGTCAAGGAAATATTGACGCATCCACAAAAATCACGGACATACACAAAAGAATGTCAGTATCTCAAGGAATTAATCGAGGAATTGATAAGAAACAACATACTTTAATAGTATATGAAGAAACTACAAAACGCCAATCACCCTGTTAGATCCCAAGGGTCGGATTCTCAAGGAAACCGCCTGGACCCAGCGAAGATGGGCTCAAGTGAACAGATGGAAACTAGTCATAAACACCATCGCAGGAGGACCTTACCCGATGTAGAAGAGTTTGGTTATGATGGAGCGATATGCTAGTTCTTTAAAGCATGTACTACATGAGAGTTGTTAAACCATCAAAGACGGAGCTCTGGCTAAGCAACAAAGGATGATTACGAATGAGATTGTGTTCAGGAATCGGGACATCGAAGGTGTATAAGCGCATACCCTCGATCCAATGGTGATAACAGTCTGGATCAGACCAGAGTTGTGCATCGAGTATTGGTTGACAATGAAAATTCAGTCAACATTCTTTTTAGGAAGATGTTTGACCAAATGAATATTAGCATAAAGGATGTGACCACCTACAAAATGAAGATTCAGGGATTTACTGTGACTGCCTGCAAAACAAAGATTCAAGGATTTAGAGGTGAAGCTAAACAGCCGAGTGGAACGATCGATCTTCCTGTAGAATTTAGAGAAGGAGAATGAAGAGTAGTTAACATCGTGATCTTTGTGATTGTCGATGAGTATTCTGCTTATAATGCTTTGGATGGCCGACTTTAGAATCGCTTTGTCTCCATAGTGTCTGACGATGAAATTCCCAATGGATAATGGGATAGTAGTACTAAGAGGAGACCAAAGCACTGTAATGGAATGCTATGTTGCTTAAGTACATGAAGCTAAATGCCATGAAAAAAGAAAGAATGTGGAGAAGACTCTCCACAATCAGGAACTACAAGCATAGCAAGTATAGAACAACCGTTGGCATAGGGTCCATAGTCGTTTCGACAAGGCTATGGATCCCAGAAAGAAGTCAAAGGAGATACGGACAACACTGGTGGAGATTACGGTGGTTGTCCCTGTTGACATGGACAATCCAAATCGAATCTTGAAGATCGGTTTCAACTAGGAATCAAATTGCAAAAGGAATTAATTAAGTTTCTTTGAGCAAATCTGGATGTGTTTGCATGGTGCATTTTGATATGTGTGGGATATCATCGGAGATGGCACGTCATACACCTAATATCAATCCTAAGTTCATGCTAGCGAGACAAAATAGGCACAACCTGGGTTTGGAGTGATCCGCTGCATTAAAGGAAGAAATATACATGTTATTAGCCAATGGCTTTATCCATGATGCTACATATTTTGAGTGGATGTCAAAACTTGTGTTGGTCCGAAAATAAGATGGGAAGTGGAGAAATTGCATTGACTATTAGATTTGAAGAAAGCCTGCCTGAAGGATAGCTTTTCGTTGCCCCAAATCGACCAGCTTTTTGATGGAATCGCAGGAATGAACTTCCCTCATTTATGAATGCTTACTCAAGGTACAATCAGATTACGATGCTGAACTAGATTAGAAAAACACTAGCTTCATCACAAACTTGGGATTATATTGCTAACGTTTAATGTCGTTCGGTCTGAAGAATACCAGAGCTACATTTCAGAGGCTGGAAAGTACAAAGTTCAAGAACCAAAACAGACGAACGATGAAAGTGTATGTAGACAACATGCTCATAAATTCGTAAGTGTTCGAAAACCATCTGGATGATCTCTCAAAGAAGTTTGTAATCCTTTAAAAGTACGAAATGAAATTGAACCCGCTCAAATGTTCATTTGAAATTTCTTCTGGCAAATTTCGGTTTTATTGTGAATGCAAGGGGTATTGAGGCTAATCCAGAGAAGATTGATGCCTTATGGAACATTAGAGCCGCAACGACAAAAAAGAAATTATAAAAGCTTAAATGGAAAGATTGCAACATTGAGCCAATTTATCTCCAAAGCGATAGATAAGTGCATACCATTCTTTGATGCATTAAACAAGAGTAAGAAGAACTTCGAGTGGAATCGGAACTGGTAGAATTCTTTCAAAGAATTACCGTGACATATGGAGACACCACCGGTTCTGTATGAACATGTGGACGAGGATGACTTAATCATTTACCGGACGGTGTCTACCCATGCATTATGTGCAACGCTTATTTGTGAGAAAGCTAGGGTTCAATGGCCCATCCACTACATTAGCAAGCGATTCATCGGAGCTGAACGAAACTACTCGAAGTTGGAAAAATTAGTATACTGCTTGCTAATAGCATCTAGGAAACTATGACCGTATTTCCAGGCTCAATCGATCAAGGTACTAACAGATCAACCCTTGAAACAGGTAATGTATCGACCCAAGACCTCGAGATGACTTCTAAAGTGGAATATCGATTTGAGGCAGTACGATGTGCCTTACCATCCATGAAGGGTGATTAACGGAGGAGTAGTGGCTGACTTCATTGTTGAGTTCGCTAGGGATGACGAGGAGGGGTCATAATGGTCATGGTATCCTAGTGGAAATTGTTCGTTGATGGCGCGTTAAAAGAATTTTGCTAAGGAGTCGAAGTTATGCTTAAAGTTCTTGAAGGTTGGTTAATTTTCTCTGCTCTGAAGCTAGAATTTCTTGCCATTATCAATGAGACAGAATATGAGGAATTTGTAGCAGGATAGAAAATTGCAAAGGAACTGGGAATAGAAACTCTGCATTTCTACAGTGACTCCCAACTAGTCATCTGCCAGGTTAGAATGTATTATCAAGCTAAAGGCATGAAACTGCCCCTTACTTTTCGAAAGCTTGAGGGATGCTTGATGAAATTGAACACTGTATGTTATCTCACATTCCCAGAGAGGAGAATATGAAGGTCGACTCCTTAGCTAAGCTAGCCAGTTCTGGCGAAGCGCTACTTATAGGATTGGTTTCAGTAGCCGACTGCTCCTAAGATAGATCAAATGGAAGTTGATTATGTTCTGGAGACTAAAGAGGTGGTAGAGTCGTGGATGACCCCAATAAAGGACTACTTACTCAAGAGAATACTCCCCAAAGACAGGAATGAATGAAAGAAGCTCCTTTAAAAGGCACACTAATTCATAATGCAGGACAGAGTGCTATACATAAGTGGATTCTCCTCTGCCTTGCTTAGGTGTGTGATCAAAGATGAAGCCATGAAGATTCTCATGGAAATTCATGAAGGCAGCTACAAGGATCACACCTAGGGGTAGACGTTAGAAAAGAAAGTGCTTCATTATGGATAACTCCGGCGATGCTGAATAGGGATGCAGTTGATTGTACTAAGCGATGTGACATATGCTAGAGATTCTTGAAAATTTCGAGAGCCCCATCGTCAGAACTCATGCAGATGGTCAGTCCTTGGCCATTCGCAATCTAGGGAATCAACATTATTGGCGTGCTACCGAGGACGAAAGGAGAAGCCAAATACGTTATCATTGCAGTTGATTACTTTATGAAATGGGCTGAAGCGGAACCGCTTGCTACGATCACCAACTAAAGATTTACTCCTTTTGCTCTTCTTAATAGGAAGAGTCTTGCCTTTCGAGTGAGTAGATTTCCAGTCGGTCGTAATATGTGGCCCTAAAGATTAGCCTGCTGAAGTCTTAGTAGGCTTTGTTTTAGGTGGCCGGATCTTTATTTTGGTAACCTTTTGCTTGGTGCCTGTCAATTTTGTAGAGGCGAACTGGTCAACTCTAGGTTCCTTCTTCACACTGATCTTATCCAAGTCCTTCCCTAACCTCTCATCCTTAGTTTCATGCTCAGTCCGGTTAGAAGCAACTATAATGAGAACATCCTCCTCCTAGGATACATAAATATTCTACAAGCTCTCTAAGGCGACAATCTTCTCAGAGTCCGGAGCTGGGCCGAGTCTGGAGACAGGAGCTGTGGCAGTCCGTCCCATGGAGATGAAGGTGGATGAAGTAAAGATAACTGCAGGTCTCGAATCTTACGTAGATAGAAGTGGAGGAGGTAATTGAGGTTTACCTACAAGTTAGAAAACAAGGCTATAGAGTATGATGATGGATTCTCATAAGAACTGAAGCTTCTCGAAGATCGAAGAAACAAGAGGGATACCTGTAGCAGAATCCTGGTGAGATATGACGAACTCGCCTTCTTCGGTCCCAAGCTCACCAGATTGGAGCATAATGGGAGGAATTTATGGCTCATAGAGTATAATTGTTGTTGAATTTGGAATCTCACAGGAGGGTTTGGAGCCAACCCCATGGATACAGGACTGGATTCTGAAGTAGATGCTTTACGCTAACCCGATGAGCTCGGGCCAACAATAGCTTTGAAGGCATCAGCAACAACATTATCAACGGACTCTTTAGCTAGGAGATCCCACCTAATAGAAAGAGATTCAATGTCCTTGGCATTGAGGTACACAACCATTAGCTCCTCCTTGGAGTGATAGTCTCTGGCCTACGCAGACCTGTTCAATATTTCCTCCCGAATGCCAAGAAACGTTTTGGGATATTCATTCTCTAGCTATCTCAAGTTATTGTTTATCATCACATTAGTATAAAGAACAACATGTTGGCGTCGAGTTCTTCGCTAGTTTTGACCTTCTCTTCCTGGAGCTCTTTGAGCTCTTGCATAGAAATTGCAAACTCAATTTCATTGACATCTATTCAATGGACAGCTTCACCAACTCATTGGCGGTCTTCTTTTTCTCCTCACTGAGTTTTTGATTTTCTTCCTGAAGCTTATTAAGCTCTACGACTTGTTTGGAATTAGTCTGATCTCGGACCTAAATAATCTCATCTTTAGTGATAAGCGCCCAATTGCTCTCATCAGCTAGCTTCGTGAACTCATCATTCTTGAGTAGAGAATCTTTCAATTCAATCCTTGTCATGACCTCAACGGTGGCTTGAGTGCGCTTTAACTCTTCCATCAAGCTATCAGTGCTGTCATTTTGATTTTATGTGAGGTCTCTTTTTGGCAACCTTAAACAAATCCTCATCTCATTCCTTAATCATTCATTCAAGGCTAGCTCTCTTAGACTTGAAAGATCAGATGTTGGAGTAGTTAATCTTGTTTACTTCAAAAAGAGCTGTAGGCAATTTCTTCTACTTAAATCCCACATCGACGTGCTGCTCGACGCTCTTTAAATTCTTCATCACTGACACTTTTGGTACATCTAAAATGTCTTGATCAAACTTGACACCGTCTAAGAAGAGGTGTGGAAATGTAGCTTGTAAGCATGGAGGTCTGAGCGGAAGAGTGAAAGAGGGAACGGAGACCCCCTTGGAAGTAGGTAGAACTGTAGTAATCATAGTTTGGGAAGCTAGAACTTGCTGTATAGAAGAAGTTTGAGCCATTATATGCGGAAAAACGCCAGCAAAACCAGGCATCTAATGCTTAAAGGAATCTCGGTGATGTTTGGGTGCATTGTGAGGCAGCTCGATCTCGGCATCCCTTTTCTTTCTCTCCTTCTCCTTTTCCCTATCATTTTCCCTATCAGTCTTGCGAGCCTTATCAGCCTCACGGTCTTTCCTTTTCCACCTCTCCTCATCAGTTTCATAGTGATGATGTGGATTATGGTTAGGAGTATGGCCTTCGTATTTGCTGGCTTGGCGGGAAAGCTTCTCATAATAACCACAACCCATTGAACCTGAAAAAGGAAAAGGTAGTATAAGAATCATGACTTTAGAAAGCACAAGTGTATGTAATATGTGTGTTTGTGTTCCTAGTGAAGTGTATAATGCCAATTACCCCCTAAATACTTTACGGAGCGGGTTCGCAAGGATTAAGATGGAGTTTCTCTACTTTCATTTATACTTATTCCGTGAGAGAAGCGGACGTCAGAGCCTGCCTTCTCCAAAATGTCTTATACGGTAAATTAATTTTGCCCATATCACTTAAGTTGACGAAGACATTGCCAAAGAACGAGTTTAAGGCAAAACCTCTCCTGAGAGTAACACGGCTCAATACTAGCAGCATTATAAGTCCCTACAACGATATGCTCCAAACGTAGTGAGATTGGGGATCAGGACAAATATGGGGTGTTTTTCCGAATGATTCGCCCTCTTCTTCGCTAGCATGATAGTTGCTACCGCTATCCCCAATGCCTTCACCTTCCTATTCTACCATGAATTATTTTTCTTTTCTCCTCCCAGCTCCCTCATTTTCATCTTCTTCAGGTATCGTCCCGGCTCCTTCGCCCCTTCTTCATAGGGCATCATCAATGGTAGCTTCTTCCACCACATGCACCGCTTTTGAAGGACCTTCATCCTCCTCTCGTAGGGTCATACCGGAGCTGCGAGTGCGATAAGTGGTTTGAGCAAGAACTTTGGAGCTGCTTGAAGAAGTGGAGTTAGGAATAACAATCCGATCAAGGGGAAACAAGCCACAATGTCGAGATTCTCGTTGGTAATAAGGAAGGCAGTGGTATGCTGTTGGAATTCAAATTGTTTTAACCCCTTAGCATTTCGTTCTCTTCGCAATCTTCTTGATTTAGAATGCCTAAAAAGAAACGAATGATTTGTTGAGGACCTAAGTCAAAAGAATTCAAGTGGGGGGGGAGGCAGAGTAAAGGATGGTTACATCTGGATAACCAGAGTCGTTTAAAGCCGTACGGGCATCGAACGTAGAAATACTCATTTGTAAATGTCGAGAGTTTGTTGTGAAGCTTTTCGATAACTTTGCATCGACACCAAGCTTCAATAATCAAGAAGGAAGGGGTCTCCCGTATTCTCTTGAAATGCAAAGATAAGTAAGCTCGTCGAAAGTTGTCATGAAAAGAACATAGAGTGAGCTTAAAAAGCATATCTATTCAGGTGAAGTTGGAATAGGGCCAGTCCAACTTCTTGCAGAACAATATGGAGGGAGGCACTAAAAGGCTGGATAACACCACCCAAGCACATGTATCGATTGCACGTTGTATATCCCAATGGAGGAGGTGTGCAAAATCAGCCCTTTATGGGAGATGCAAGTCATCTAAAGGGATCACGTGCTGATGACAGAAATTTTAAAGCATTCTAGTCATCAAAATTGTTGGCACTTGCTCTAGCAGATCATGCAATATTTTGAAACTTCTGAATTCATTCAAAGGATATGGTTGGTCAGCCATTGGCTCTACTGGAATTATAGAACCTCCCAATTCTAGTGTAATGGGAAGGCCGGGTCTTACAAGAACAGATGGCGAGGCTAGAGCGGTAGAAGATCCAGCTTCGGGAGGAGCAGATATGCCTTCACCTGCCTTGGAACACAGTGATCGATGAGTCGTTATGAATAGGAATACTTGATGTTCAACACGGTCAGGTATGTTTTTGCTTTAACTTCAAATCCATGTAGCCAGCGATCGAAATGCAATGGATTTCAATGTGTGTTGACCATCGGATTTTGATTGGGGATTGAGACAAATAATAAATGTTAATCTATGCAGTGTGAGTCCAGTGTTTTGCACACCATGAACGGACCATTCTATGTATTAGCTCGCTTATGCTTGAAAAATGAGCCGCTATCCAGAGCAACGTGGAAGCTTTTCTTTTTAGGAACATAGAAAGTGTGGCACTAAGAAAAGCGATGTAATGGAATCATCCAACACAACTATTCATGGAAAAGAACCGCCTTGCCGGAATTCAAGTGACGATGCTGGGTTAACCTTGCGTTGATAAGAGTTAGCCAAAGCTGGAGAGTCATATTTGTCTCCAAAATGATGCGCGCACAACTGAGGAAAAAATCGAGCAATTACCAAACTTTGACCATCTCCTCCAATCACACGTAATTACACCACCACCGCCACCATTATTGCACGGTTCAACCGATCTCCGACCTTGGGAAAGTTAGGGTTTCGGATCAGTGGTTAAAAAATTAAGGATATCGGGTTTTAAAGATCTTGGTGGAAAATCAAGTCGAGGTGAAAGCGGATAGTTGGCAGTTGCATAGATCTCAAGATCAACGGTGACAGCAAAGGACTGAGTGGTGCTGGAGATTGAACGGTGGTTGGTTGGATCGAATGCTTTGAGGATCGGTGGCAAAGGAATCATCTTCGCAAGGAATAATGTACGAAAGTAATAAAGTAAAAGAATACTAAGTCCAAAATTCTCTTATGTAAAGAACTCGGGGAAGATCAAACGTCTCAGTACCGATACAAAGCTCTTGGTACCAAGAGGTCTTCTCTTCCCAAAACCTCATAGAATGCACAAAAGAGGGAAGAAACACATGTCTAGAGTATAGGTCTAATCTCCAAAGCATAGATTTGATCCGTAGAGCGAAGAAGAATAGAATTCCAATTGTTCAAAACAATTTAAGGAATATCTACCAAATGAATGCCATGCTTCAATGCAAAACTTGAACAATCACCTAGAATTCAAGAGATAACAATCCGGAACTTGTCTCGATCCAGAGCACACTTTGATATATACCAAAAGCATACTCTAGGAGGCAAGTGTCACTTGAGTTTTTAACCAAGAAAAATTTAACCATAAGTAAAAGGTCAAGACAAAGACAAAATGGCTCAAGAACTTGGAACATATTTAGAAGAAGTAGAAAAGCACACTCAAGAAAAATCACCAAGATCGAAGATAAGTAAACTTGTCAGTGTCGATACAGTTCCTATCTGTCCGATACGAAATTCTTCTACTTCTTGGCTTCATAACCCCATATAATTCATATACAACATCAATCTCTCGTGATCAAGTGCTTTTCTCAGGGTTTGGATGAGCAATTCTCAGGTTTGAAGAGAAGAAAGCTAATAAAGTAGGATAGCTCAAGCGTTAACAAGAAAACCATCAAAATCAACTCAAAGACTATAGAAAAGTGTTTGGAAAGCATCAGCAAGGAGACATAAGAGTGAAGGAAGTATAAGAATTGATTTTGCACAAGTCAATTCCTTTTGGTACTGATACGTTCCTATCAGTACCGGTAGGAATTTATGGCTTGTGGGCCCTACAATTTCACTTGCATAGTGTTAAGTTTCCTTTTGGACTTTGCTGCAAGTAGGCTTCTGATTCAATGTTATTGTTCCATTATACATTCAAACCCTACCGCAACTAGAAAGGGATCTGATTTTCTACTGACATTGACTATGCCACTCTTCTTCATCTCCTATCTCCCTCACAATAGTCACTTAGGGAACTACTCTTGGCATTTCTAGACCATAGAACATGTCAAAACCTTGTACTTGTGACTATATTATTTTTGCTTTTTTTTTTCTTTCCAACTTAATTTTGATTATATGTTACATTATGATAGTGTAGATTTGATCTCATATATCTATAAAGAATTTATGTGCATGTGTTGTCTGATTTAACAAGTGTATTCAAATTGAATAGATATAAAAAAGAACACTACCACATCATTATAATAATTACATATTTTAAATGGCTCAAAATGGTTTTAAAATGTATACACTTTCAACTTTAAAAAGAATTTCTTTACTAATATAATCTGTTTCTACAAAATAAATAATTAATAATTATTTTAACTTAATATGTATGTTTATTTAATTATAATTTTATCAAATTTACAGCTAAGTCAAATTTTATAATTATATATATATATATATATATATATATATTCAAATGTAATTATATTTCATGAATATTATATATATATATATATAATTTTAATTCAAAATATGAATACATATATTGTTTAAAATTATAGAACTAATTATGAATTTTTCTAAGTCAAAATTTAATATTTCAAGATACTGATTTTAATTTTAATATATATATATATATATATTAAATTAGTCAAAATTAATTTTTAAACTATGGACAATAAAAGGCATATATAAAGGGCGATCATGTATTTTGTGATGCAAATCCCAACACCTATAAATGTACACATTAGCCATGTACACCATTTGCATGTTGTATATGCACTTTACACCTATGAGTGTATTTTACCCCTATGAGTGCATTAGATGGATTCATGACAATAATACTAAATTTGTATTACATAAAAATCTATTAAAATAGTAAATAAAATAATATTTTACTTTAAATAGTTATAAATTGGATCTAAAATTAACTCAGACTTCATGGGCCCAACAAGATCTAATTATTGAATATGTTTTGAAATTCACCGATTTTAACCCGATACGACTCGGCCTAGTTCTGACATTATCAATGTATAGGGCCAAATTGAACTTCAAATGAATAAGAATCAAATTCATTAGACTCCATTCGCAGATATGTTGGATTTTGTACAAGTTACACTAGACTGCATTTTGGTGTTAAGCAGAAAACTGGTTTCTCTCTGCCAAACTAGTGGCGTCCAAATCATCACCTCAACCTTAGGATGTAAATGGTATTTTGAAGGGAGATGCCACCGCCAATTTTTCGATAAAAACATAATTAATCGTGATCCTTATTCAGATACCATCTTCAATAAGATATTAGTTTGTTTTTTAAGAAGTTCCTATAGGGTGAAACAAAAGTTTATATAAAGAAGTATTATTTTAGGTATACAATTTAGAGAGGTAGGAGTATGCCCTTGGGCAGTTTTGTAATTTATAGTAAACTATTAGCTCTGTAATAAAATCTCATTCCAAATAAAAGGTGTTTGTTTTCTAAATATATTTGTTATATTACGATATACTAATTAAATAATTACTTTAAGTATATTTAATAGAACCTCAAATGATATGTTAAGTGATAATAATTGCGAGAGTTTTACTCATTAGAAAATTATTACAATATCAATAACATTTGTTTGAAATATTGCTAGTCGGGATGTTTCAAGAAAGGATACCGATACATCCGTTGAGAGCGGAGTACGTAACGCTCTCCAAATGTTGGGCAGTGTGCTATCCATTACTGCCGAGGGCACCAAGGAGTTGCATACTGATAGTTGTTAGATAACCATGGAATGACTCGTTCAAGGGCTTCCTTTTAGTGAAAAACAACAAGGTTAAACAACGAATCTCGAGTGGTGATATTATATAGCTTTCTCGACTTAAGAATACTACTGAACTTCAGCATGATACTCTACTTTGATTATAGTTAAATCATGACATAACTGTTATTAACCAACTATAGTTAGGTCTGAGTTTAAGCATTGGAAGTAAAACAATATTCAACAGCGAATTTGTCACCTCGGTTGGATGAGATTAGTATCACGGTCAATTGTAGTCAACTCAAAGTAAAAATCTTTAGCTAGAGTAGTACAGTTAATAATAAATGTTAGTGCCGAATCAAGGACTTTATTTATGGAATAAACAACTTGAATGTGGATGATACTGAAATTTTGACCTAAACCAAATTCCTTAAATCTTAAAGAGATATAGTATTGACAAAAAGAATTTGCGTAAATAATCGTTACTAAAAAGTACAACTCAAATTTGTAAAATCGAATTTTACCGATGAGATCTGTAAGCGATAATTTAAGTCAAACTATCACATCACTAGCTAAGATGACGTGTGAAAATTTGTATCTGAATTTTGAATATTAATTTCTGGCTAAACCCGCACATGAGAGTCACACAACCCAGTCTATCCAATCTTAGAAACATCGTGATTTAATTGATTTAAAATAGTTATAAATTAGTTAAGTCAATTATCATGTATTTGTTGTATAAGGTGTGTTTAGTAAAATTGAGTGGCCTCTAAAATTGTTCAAGGTGCTATGCATATATAAAAGTTATATATAAAAAGTTATATATATATATATATATATATATATGCGTATCGGTATAGGAAATCGATAAAAAATTTAATTGAATTTAAACTAAATAAATTACCAAATGGGTTCAGTGGGATTTTGGTCCATCTTGGACACTTTGATTGCTAGATAAGGAAAGGGATAGGAGGGGTCTTTATATTTGAATTGATACATGAGAAACATGATGATATTTCTCTCTAGACTATAAATTCAGACCTTAGCCTCCATGTTTTCTTTTACACTTTACCAAGCCCCTTTTTAATCTTAATCGAATATTATGTCAACCTCATCTATTTTCCAACTTCATTCATGTCCATTCAGTCAAATACACCATGATTTAATGTTAGCACACCATCTACTTGCAACAATGGGTGTAGATACGATAAATCAGGGGACATACTAGATCGATGTATGTTTCCACGGCATCATCTTAAGGTAAAGTTTAATGTGAAAATTGGGGTCACATCCCTAAAACCAAACGTAATACACAAAAACTCCTTCCGATTGAAACTTTATAAATCTGGTCCCTATTTTTACATCGCCTTAGTTCTTTCCCATAAATACCCTCGTTTATTCATCGCAGTTTTGAAATCTTCGTTTCCATTTATCGATCCACTTTCTGAAATCATATAAATCATATTTTCGGTTAATTATTTGCAATAGTTGCATTTCTGCAAATATGCAATAGTTGCAGAAATGTCTGAAAATGTCTGCAACTATATGCAATAGTGGCAGAAATGTCTACAACTATATGCATTAGTTGCAGACATTTATGTAACTATAACATATAGTTGCAGAAATTTCTACAACTATATGCAATAGTTGCAGAAATGTCTGCAACTGTATGCAATGCAATAGTTGCAGACATATCTGCAACTATACCATATAGTTGCAGAAATTTCTACAACTATATGCAATAGTTGCAAAAATGTCCGCAACTATATGCAATAGTTGCAGACATTTCTGCAACTATACCATATTGTTGTAGAAATTTATGCAACTATATGGAATAGTTGCAGACTTTTTTGCAACTATACCATATAGTTGCAGAAATGTCTGCAATTATTTGCAACTTTTGTGCATTTGAAAAAAAATTTTGAAATTGTTCAAAAATTGCTGAATTGTCTGCAAATATTTGAAATAATTGCATCTTTACTGCAAATATGAATTTTTGGTATCAACAATGGATCTCGTATGGATGTTATTTTAAAGATCATAAAATTTGTGATTTTTTGGTGAAAACGGTATGTTGATCCGGATTTTGTACATAAATTTATACGCGTTTGAAGTGTTAAAAACATAAAGGGTATTTGGGTCTTTTTGCATGCGTGAATTTGAAAATAGAGGGCGGAAACGTAAGTGATGGTTGTGAAGGATGTTTTCTCTATTTTGAAACCTATTAGGGATGTGAGCCAAACTTACCCAAATTTAATTACCACTATACAATGATCATTATACAATGTATTTATCGTATCACCTTTCATATATGTCAATGCCTATTAATTATATATCATTTTAATTTCTAATATATGATATATGTTTATCACCTAGATATTATAGTACGTAACTATTTAATATATATATATATATATATATATAATATATTCATATTATGTTTCAGCAATAAAAAATTTAGCTTAAATTAATTTTTAATATATAAAGTTATTTTATTTTATTTTATTTTATTAATAATTGAATGTTATATTACACATTACATAAGCTAAATATATATTGTAAGTATATTTTTATTTATTTAATGCTCTCGAAAATAAAATATCTCAATCGAATTGACTTTGAATATATTTACATTTATTGTATATATAATTGTATTCAATCAAGTTATGTAAAAGAAAAAAATTATTGCTTTTGGTTTTATACACACGCACATTTTCAAAACATATATGCATATAGATAAATTGTATCTAAATATAATTATATATATGCCATTTAATTAATGTAAATATATATAAATGATATTAAATAATTTTGTTTTTGTCTTTGACTGTGATTATGTGTGTGTATATATTATTATATTACTAAGTTAAATTATGATATTTTGAAATTTTGATTTTAAATAATAGATCTAATTTTGGATTTGAAATTGGTTTTTCTAAGTTAAATTAGATATTTGAACTTATAATCTAAAATTAAATACTTGGTCAATTTTGTATCATTATGTGTGTGTAGAATAGATTTTGCATAAAATTTTCGATATTATATATATGTATATCATTAAAAAAAATATTTAGGCAAACCGACATGTATGTAAGCATGAAGTATATATATTTACCTAGTGGATATAAATTCCAATATCTATTATGTATAAACTTAATAATATACACTCTATTATGTTGCACATGCACGTTACACATAGATAAGATATAATGATATACTCGTAAACTATATAGATATTTATCAATTAAATTAATTAATTAAATAAATCAAAAGGTTAAATAAAATTGGTTTTTATTTAAATTAGTTGGATTGGATCTAATACAACCCATTAGAATTCATATGCCCAATATGATCCAAAATAGGATTTTTTTTTTTAAGAAATCTACTTATTTCACTAGTTGTGGACCGACTCGGATCCATTAATGGTATCAGAGTGCGAATGATCTATATGGCTTAAACTTGTGACTTTAGGGCTGACTAACTAAAGCTTACCGATCCAACTAGGTGTCTAGAAAAGTAATGTCTAGGCATGGTTTGAATAATCAAGTATTTTCCTCTCCTTGGCAATGGGATTGGCTCGATTAGGTGGAATATGTCCAAAAGGTTGGCCCAATTGTAATGGCCTGAATTGGTTTAGGCCTTGCGCTAATTTTCAAATTTCAGTTCAAGGATTTGGAATATATTTAAATTTAAAGTCAAGTTTAAAATATAAAACAAATTTTATAAAAGTTATAAAACACTTTTCAATTTATTTTGAAAATAACTAATTTTCTTCGAAAATTATTAATATTTAGTTAATTGGATTAATTAAATTAACTATTATTTAAAATTTAATTAATGAAAATAAACATATATATCGATATATGTATGTATAAAACTATAAATGTTATGGTTTAATATATATATATATATATATATATATATATATATATTATTGAATATGCAATCATATGATTTTTGTTTGATGATTATAAACATATATATATATATATATATATTCATTTAAATGTACTTGTTAATGTAGTATTTTATTTTTCACATAATTAGTAAATATTTGCTGAATAAAATAAATAACACAGAATTTAAATTCAAGTAGATATTTTATTCAAACAATATTTATTACAATTTGGAAAAGTACAAATTCAAGCTCTCACTATATATATACACACAATTTCAATTCAATACAATTTCAATTACGTTTCAATTATCATTTACTTATGCACCTCACTACACTTCACTCATTCACTCGTATTGATCTTCAACTCCATTCCAGATTGAATTCGGCATCTGAGTTATCTGCAAAAATATACATTGACGCGGTAAAATTGAAAATAAAATATTTTTGCAGTGTAAAATAAAATGAGTATTTTGAAAATAATATTTGCCTCAGTTATTTGGGTTGTTCGTCATCATATTCATTTTGAATTCATCACACATGAACAACTTGTGACATGCACAGTGTATCACTGTGCATGCCACAAGGTCGTGCACACCAATATACACTTGATAAAATTACAGAGACAGGTGAGCACAAGGTTAAACCCAATTAAAAGCCGGGTTCAACTCAAGTGCAATAGAAATAAAGTCGCGACACGAATACAAGGTCGAAATCGAGCTTTAAGCTGGATTTAACTTAGGTGCAATGCAAAACTATGGGTCAAGATACATACAACACAGCCTCGACCAAAGTTTAGATGTACATTTGAACCCAGACTAGACAGAGAAACAAGAAATCAAACTCAAATGCTTTAAAATGAACTTGACCAAATCACTTCAAATTAAACAAAGTATAGACTTGTAACAAAACAGTTCACCAGGGCTCAACAAGAAGTTCAACAACAATGAAACATGATCAAACCAGATACAAGAAATGATACAACATGCAAATACAAGAAAAGTTCAAGCAGACTGTACATGAAGACAAACCCCAGTGCAACATATATACTTGTTGACTAGGCTACACAATGCACACAACACAAATGTACTCAATACAACTACAAATGCACAACACATATCAAGTAGACATGAACATGAACCAACTGAGTACATATGACAATATCATCGCTGAGACAAAGTCAAATGTAGCAGTTCAAGAGTTCAGCTGCAACACAACACAAATGAAATAGTGATACCAGTGAAGACTACAAGTACAAATCCAAGTGAAACACAGTAAAACTCAAATGTACATATATGATGATAAACAAGTTTAAAACAATAGGACAACAAGGATATGAATGCAAGCAGTATCACTGCAACCTGAACCAGACTCAAGCAAGTCAAGACCCAACATGCCACAAATACTACAACACAATACAACATGGCAGTATGGCAGTAGACAGTGCAAAGTGGTGCATATGTAACTCGAGCCAAGGCAGGAGAACCAGATTCAAGTTCAAGCAAAACAGAGGCAATACTCAAGTGCTACCAGAAATCGACGCAGCCAGACAATATGAAAACAATATATGTAGTGCACAGTGCAGATAACCGAAGTCAAAGGGAACAGAGATAAATCAACATCATCACAGCAAAGTCAGAGCTGTGGTAGCCAAGAAATCAAGTCGTGACGAGCAAGCAAATTATACAAATTGAAGATGTCAAAAATCATCACAATCATTCAAGAATAATCAAGTGGACGAGATAAATCAATTGAAAAATTCAAACAAATATATACGAACGAGAAAATAGGATTTCGAATCCTAAATAAATGTTTAAGATCATCGGCTACGAATTCATTCGGGTTCAAGTACAACAGAGAAGAATAAATCATAAAACTCGAATCGAATCAAAGTCGAGTACTGTATAAATCAAAAAGGAATAAACGTACCAATTCTTTCAACAATCAAACTCGACTAAATTGAAGCAAGCCATGAATCAACTAATTGATCGGAGAAAGGAATCGAAGCATCATCAATCAAATCGACAAAGCCGACGACTTCATCACGAAGCCCTAATTATCGAAAGAGGAACGAGCAAGCAAAGAAACGAGGCAGTCATTTTTTTTACAGAGCAAAGGCCATAGAAAGAAAAGAGAAAAAGGCTGGCAAATTTTAGTGATAATTTTATTAGGGCCGGTTTCTTTTATTTTATTATTTGGGCTTTAAAATTAGGGTTTTGTTCTTATATTGTTGTTTAAAGTTTGTGTTTAAACCGTTGTAAATTCTAGTCATGTGACTAGGGGACGAACTACGTTGGTGTAGTTCGAGAATTCGCAACTCAGTGACTGAGTTGTGGCAGGGTTTTGAGCATAGAATTAAGGTTAGTCGATAGCGGGTGCCGCGAGTTTACATGTGTAGACATTTGACTACTTAATTTCTAGTAGAAACCTTAGGGGCAGCACGTAGGCAGGGTTTTGTTGAAGTTGGGTAAATCTGTATGCTTTATTTTCTCCTATATTTGTGCTTCTATTATTCTGCTGTGGTCTGTGTTGAAATTATTTTATATAAACTTCCGCAATAAATTTTTATAATTAATAGTATCACCATATTCACCCCCCAGGGTGAATCAATACTACATATATATATTATCTCAAATTATTTAAGGAATATTATAAATAAAATTTTCGAATTTACTAAACGCATATAGTTAAAATTGTTTAAATACGTAAAATATTTATTAAATAAGTTAACAAATGTTACTAATAAAACATATATGTATATATGATATACGCATATAAAACTATAATATTATAGCTAATATTCATCTTAAATTATTTAGGATAGGCAAAATAAAATTTTGAAATTTTAAATAATTTAATTTATTTGTTAATTAAATATAATTTAATTAATATATACATTAAAATATTATATAAGCTAATTGAATTATAGATAGCAGTAAATGAATTGAACTTATATAACGTTAATGTATATTATAAGTGGAACTATAAGAAACCCAACTTAGATTCAAGGAATAAATATATATGTATTTTAGGTACATTGTGATTTCTGATGTGTCCCACAATTGAATCACTAGAGTATTTCAAAAGAAATACAAGTTCCTTAAAGCGATTTCACTTAACTAAATGTATACATTAAACATTATGAATCTCTTATATATGAAGTTGCCCTTTACTGTTTATATATAATATATTACTTGTATACCCTTTAGTTATAGAACGAACTCAACCTAGGGATGTTATGTATAGTACTATTGATATATTTACTAGAGGAAAAAATATATATCTAGGCATTTGTTGAGCAAACTCAAGGTATGTGCTTTATACTTATACCTTCGTGATATGGTAAGTACGAGTGAATAGTCTTATTCAATTTGTTGCAAAAATTCTAGGTTCATACGAGATTAGGACAAAGACCATAGGTTAGGAGTTGTATATGATACATCCAATAAATTATTATCCATCGTTTAGGGTCCTACGATTTGTTGAAAAAACTCAAGGTCAGAATCCTAAGGTAAACAGGTCATAACACTCATTGGAGAAGTTGAAAGATTTCTATGTTTTTCTTGAGGTTTCGAGAAACATAAAATATGGTATGAGCTTATTATATAAATGAAATGAAAACATTTAACTTATCTAGTAATATTAGAACATATGTTATATGTAAATTATTCTAGTCTACTAAAATTAAATTTCCAGTACAATCAACAACCTAAGACTATTTTCGAAAAACGATAAGCTCACCGTACCTATTATACTAATTAGCTAAGAGCAATTAAGAAGACACTCATGTGTGAGAATTTATGGTCATCTTTTACCGAATCTTTAAGAGAAAAAACCATGGAAAATACTGACCTTGAGAGAATGAAAGCTTACAACACTTGGGTAGTTGATTGTAAAATCGCTCAGGCTTTTGTTTTGTCAACATTAAACAGGCCATTGCAAAGGCAACACGGAAATATGTCTGGCCACAAAATAGTAAAAAGCCTCAAAGATTTTTTTGGGAAGCAATCTCGTTCTACAAGACACGAGAATATAAAGAAGTTATTTAACAAGAAGATGACTATTGGGTCACATAACACCCCAAATCAATCACAAATGAGAGAAAATCAAGTACAAATGAAAATGAACAGTAAGAGCACAAGGATTTTTATAGTGGATCATCCTCAATTCACTACCTATGTCCATTTTAATTTTATTGATTGAGATTTGACACGGATACAAATGATTTACAAAATTTCAAGTATAGAAAATAATGCAAATTCGGGTATGACACATTTCATGGCAAAGTTGGACCACGGAGAAGAGAGTAAAGAACAAGAGCTGAAAGTCCTTTTCATGTTGCTTAATTCTCATGTTTATATTCTAAATCTTCCACCATAGTCGCTAGAACATGGAACTGACCAGAAAAAAACTTATATCCACGCGATTAGAAAGGAAGACCAGGTAAAATTTGTCACGAAATCATGTCAGTACAGACCATAATAAAGTTGGTACCGACCACAATTTGGTTGGTGGAAGACACTTTTCACTCATACTTGTTAATATCTTCAAGTTTCCAAGCTTTATTCCTAAAAATTGCTCCATCAAATCATGTCGGTGGCGACATGATCTGTCCTATGTGGGACTTGTCTTTTTCGACAAAGCAAGGGAGTAGTTCACCTAATTTCTCAAAAGTGGACCCCTCAAAATTCATCTCAGTACTAACTATATTTGAAGTGCTCCTGATTTGCCTGAACTTTTTGTGCTACATTATTCCATGATTTCCAAGATCCCCCCAGCTTCTTGATCTATTTCGTCTTCATCTCGAAGTCCAGATTCATTGAATAGTTGCTAGATTAAAATGTTAGATTACACTTGCCCCTTAATGTAAGCTTTCATGAAACAAAGCATACTTTGAATAACGACAAACGATATATTATTGGTTGCACAAGATCCATTAAATTACCAACAATCATCTTTGAAGCATCACATTAATTCTGAGAGCGCTTGTTCACTACTTTAAATAGTTAGCACACTATTCTTTTTCACAACAATGTTGGAGTCCTTAACTTTTTAGAAGCTAAGTCGAGTCTTGAATACATATACCTCCCTTCCTTTTCTTATCTTTCCCTTTATTTTTTAAATGATAATGAAGTGATGTTAGTATTGACCATAATCATGTCGATACCGACATGATTCCCAAAGTGTAAGATATAAACTTAGGGAAATTTTCATTCACCCGAATTCATTTCTAAGCATACTTTTCCTTCTCCAAATTCTCGACTTTAGGCCATCGTTGCGACTTTCTTGCCTCCACCGTCATCACCTCTAAGTCAACTGACACCATCAACCTCAACACCACTATCGTCGATTCCACTGTAGTTCAATTCAAGTTGGTGCCGAATATCTCACACCAATCATTTTCAGATCTTAACCAAACCCTAGGTGGGTTTTTGATTCTTGGCATCGATATCATGGGTGTGATTATCACCATCATCACCGCTGATGAAAGGCCGTCACTATTGATCCAAAGTCGAGCTCAATTTAGTACCCTAATTTCAAGGTGGAATTGGGACAAAGGTTTGGGGACAACTCAGTCTTCATGAAGTTAACACCAAGAAATCCAGGGTCTTCACCCAATTTTCCATAATCCTTGCTTGGTGATGGCTTCAAGTTCCCAAAGCCCTTACCACGAGTTCTTTCTTTAGTCAGCTCTTAACATTTCATATGTGATAAACTTTCATAAATAAGTGTGGTGCGATTGACCTTCATCGAACTTTGGTTGAATGCAGATCGATGGCACAATTTTTTTG
Organism: Allium cepa; assembly: GCA_030765085.1. NCBI lineage: Eukaryota > Viridiplantae > Streptophyta > Magnoliopsida > Asparagales > Amaryllidaceae > Allium > Allium cepa. The sequence continues at coordinate 679,885,297 of CM060942.1, forward strand.
AGATGGTTTTGAGGAACGGTCGCATCAAATGCGCTTCGACATCCAAATAGAACACAGATGCCAACATTTCAAGTTGAATATCACAATCCTGTGTCCTTATAAAGAAAACTCCATGTCGCTCTGGAGGATGATTCCATTATCGTACATTCTACGATAAAGGGTCAAATCTGACATATAGCTCCGTGGCATAACGGAGCTAATTTACCAAGACGAGTAGTATATCTACACATAGTATTTGCATACACCATGCTTTAAACATAGGACACATACTACATAGGTTGATACTTCACACTACCTCGGTTAATGTGCAAAATCCGATTGGTCAGAATACATAGGCATCCGTTGGATTCTATGTATCAGCTATATTAGTTTTGATTACAGTAATTCAATAAATTAAAACATACTTGACCGCACTTGCCATCAAGCTTTTCAGTTCAAAATAACCAGACACTCTCCTTGCCCTAGAGTAAGTATTGGCCCTTATACCCCTCTAGAGGCGGGTTTTTCTATTGTTCAAGCTTCCACATCCACTCCATCAGAGTGAGACATTCTATAAATCAATAACTCTAACTCCAGGCCCTTACAACTGCATAGTCTCATCGTCCAGCTCCTCAAATGGACTAATGGACCATTTTAATGGTCTTGAATAAACCCCAAGATCAAACACCATCCAAGTTACCACAGAGGCACTCTAATAAAATTATTTAAAACATGAGATTCTCAAGAATGAGGTCCTCTTACCAACACTCAACCAACTGGCTGATATACCGCCTCTAGGTTGTATGGCGTGTAATAAGTATATGTGCTTGTACGAAGACATGTCACCATTCAATGACTTTCTCAAATACTTCCTTCGGGAAAATGGGATGGCTCCTACTCAAGTTCATTCTAATTGCTATGCCCTGCTCAGCTTGCTATATGTTCTTTTCATGATGCAACTAGATCATCCCCCAATCTTTAGAGAACTCACTAAACTTCCAAGCATCAAGAAGAGGAAAGATTCACCTTCTCTACTAATGGTTGAAGCCTACAACCGTTGCAAGGTTATTGAGGTGGTCCATAACAAGCATACTTATTTTAAAAGCAAGTATTTATTCATCTGTTACCCTGTAGGCTTTAACCTCTTCTGGTTATCTCGCTGTAAGTCTTTTTATTCTATGTATCCTTCATACTTGGGTTTTCTTAACCTAAGAATCTAACATCCTTTCTATGTGCATCACAAATCTCCTCGAATGAGAACTCACTGACGCCCATGCCAATACTTTAGAGTTCTTGAAGGGGTTAATTATGAACTTCGTATAACTTCTTTTCTTCTTACAAACAACTTCACAAATATAATCTTCTATATAACGACAAGAGAATGTTCAAAATAGACTCCCCACTAATACATCTAGAGTTGTCGGCGATCCCTCTGCCCTAGCACCTGATTCTAATGAGGAATATTAAGGGGATGAAGAGGGTCAAGAAGACAAGGTAACTCTTGGGAGGAGGAGAAAGAAGAGAAAAAGAAAATGTAGTTGATGAAGGAGATGAAGGAAGAAAGGAAGGAGAAGACTAGGAAGAAGATGATGACGATCATGAATATGACCTCAATCAAACGAATCATACGGAGAGACATCTCCAAAGGCATGATGGTCATAATACCTACTATTTGAAATGATTAGGCATGTCCGCATGGCTTACACCTTGTTTAAGATTTGAACAATTTGAAGAATAAACTTCTCTCATAGGCTCCTTCGACGATCTCTTTGGATCCTTAGGCAATCTTGGGACTCTATATGCTTTTAGTTCTAAGGGAATAAGCTTCAGAGACATTTTGAACACTAGTCCCTATAAATTCAGCTTCCCTTTTGGGGATATTCTTACGACGGCCGTGGTGAGGAAAATCCATCTCTAGAACCCCTTAAGCATGGTCCATAGGTTACTTAGGGAAACACGAGCACTTCACACATTTCTAGGATCACGAGCACAAACACCAAGAACTCGTTCTTAATTCAAAGCCTTATTCCTTATATATTCCTCCTTCTTTAGGTACAATGTGTAGACAATGCTTGAGCCATTTCCATTTTTTCATAGATCAATATAGTTCCTCAACTCAAAGGGCTTACTATCAAGACCCTAGCTCTCACCAGGAGTCAGACTCCAAATGGAGAAGTAGGAAAGATCAAGAGCACCGAGATGTGGAAGATAGGTGTCATTGGCAATAGAAGCAATGCAACTTTAAAAGAGAACAGTGCCATCAAAAGGAACATTAAAGATCATGTGAACACTCGTGGCTCGACTCTGACCCCTATCAGCAGCATCCTCACTCCCAATCATCCCAGCAATAATCATCATCAAACCACGATATTCCTCCACGATCTCAACCTCCTACCACCACTGCTTCTATCTCCCATCAATCCAAAGCAACATGCCCTGCACAAACACTTCTATCTCATAAGACCAGTAAAGGAACTTATTCTGGCCACACAGCTCCTCCTCCAACCCCTAAAGGCCGATCTTCAGCTATCATTACCAAGATGTAGTGGATTTTCTCGGATACTACCTAGAGAGGGTGATGTTTGATTGCAATGTCAAGGAGTTTCAAGAAAAAAAGCTAATGAGGGCCTTGACAAACATAAAGAGGTCGTAAAGTAGGCATTCGAATGGAAAAAGCTTGCAAAAGGCCTCTCTGATGTCAACCGAGTTAACCAATTGATTATTCGTTCTTTTGACTAAAAGAGGGCTAGCCACGATAGGATAGTCAAAGCCTATAAAAAGGACTTGATTGCAATTAGAAAGGAAAAGGAAGAAGCATTATAATCAGCCGTTGATTCTAAGGAGAGAATAGCCCAAGCTTTCAAGGGCTACACCCGAGCGCATGCGGTCATAAATGATCAGGTGAAGACCGCCCATGAGACTAACTATTATGTTGCTTTTTGGCAAAGCCGTGATACCAAAAGATCGGTCGAAAACGAAAGACAGTTCGTCTCAAAGATTGGTTATGCACAACTTCACTATGGATATCAATGAAATTTGTCCGAGCCCGGATCTGGCTACAATTGATAGGACATGACTAGCAAATCCATGAAAGCCAGTGTTCCAAATTTCAGGTTAATCGGAGTTCGTATGAATGAGATATGATCGATACAAGTTAGAAAAAGCATGTTGTTTCATATCCATCCGCGTTCGTATCGATCAAAGCAACATCTCGTTCGAATCCATCGGAGAACCACCGTTTGAACCCATCGGCTTCGTAACGATCCATGTGCATAGGTCGAATCCATCCATTCATATCCATCCCCAAGCACTATTTCGTACCCATCAACGCACCCTACCTTGAATCAATCACTCTCGTATTCACGTCACAATTCGCATCGATGAACTTTGCATCCATCCTCAAGCGCTAGTTCGCTCGATCCATTAATGAGCATTTGTTCGAATCGATCAAGATACGCCCTTTCGTATCCATCAGAAGAATGCACTTGCTCGTATCGATCTACCTGAAAAACCATTGAAGTTCGTCAGTTCGTATCCATCAATCGTATCCATCACTTTTGATCGATACGAACGGGACCAATTCCTATCGATACGAACGAGCGTGCTTCCATCGATACGTGTTGGCAACTGTTATCGAATCGAACTATGCAACGTCTCTCGGTACAAACGAGGCGAAGTTCATGGATGCGAAGCGGTCAACTCGGAGAAAAAATAGGATCGATGCGAGGAGTGCGCACCACATCACTACAGTACCACGTGCCCCATCGAGTCGAACGGGATGGATACGATGGCATGGATTCGAAGTCGGCAGGAAACGAAAATCACCATCTTGCATCGATCATATCTCACGATCCACTGGTCCAAATGCAACGAAATTTTCACAGAAGCTTGCATACATGTTGAAGAATGTCCACACCAAATTTCACCTCGATTGGATGATTTTCTGATCGATTCGAATGGAGTTCGAATCGATCCCAAAGTGGGCTCAAATTTCCTGAGGCCGGGCATGTGGGCCCCCTCACGTGCCAGAAGTGGTCTCCTGAATTTTCAGCGAAATATCAGCATCCTACGCCTATAAATAGAGCCCCTGGTCATTCAGAAAGAGGATGGGAGAATTTTGAGAGAAAGAGTACGCCAGACGCTGCCAGAATCACTCCATATCATCATCACTGCCTTTGATTTCGAGTTATGACTTACTATCTGCTGTATTTTGACATAAAAAGTTGTATTCCCCGAATATCGAGCAATAAAGTGACTACACCCTTGAAGTGGACGTAGGCCGGAGATAGCCGAACCACTATAAATCGTGTGTTCTTGTTCATAATTTCTGTATTGTTGCGTGTTGCTTGCTTAGATCTGTGATTAGTGTTTGAATATTGCTGATTTGTATTCATACACTGATGTTTTCACGATACTTGGGGTTTGTGACCAATTTTGGCGCAAACACTTTGGTGCTTTCACTGAGAGTTGAACTCAGGAGAAGTTGAATTTGAAGATTTAAGAATTCAGATCTAAGAGCTATGACAAGGCAAACAAGTAAGAGACAAAGGCCAGAGAGAAGTGAACACCAAGGAAGTCAAGAGGCTTCTTCAGGAGCGAACCAAGCTTCAATCTTCATCACTAGGGACGAGATGGAGACAATGATGAAGAAACAGGAGGAGTTGATCCAGAGTTCATTTCAACAAATAGGTCAACTTGGAGCACAGAACATAGGAGCTGATGGAATTCAGAACGGAGCAGGACCTTCCAGCGTAGTACATGGATTAGGAGGCACGCGCATGGAGAATGTTGATCCAATCTTGGAGAGAGAGAGAGAGGAGCATCTGCGCAACCTGGGAGTAGCAGAGGAGTGAACGCTCAGTCAAGGGGCAGATCCCAGAGTTCCCTTGTGAACTCGGGGGGCAGGTCGAAAGTGATGAACGGAGATTTGAGACAATGACAAGTTGGCCGAGATGGTTAGGCGAGCCATGAGAGGCGGGTTAGTGAATAAAGATTTAGAGGATGTTAATAGGAGCCCTTTTACCACGACAATCAGGCGAGCAAGGAACCCACCAGAATTTAAGCTACCATCGTTAGATATGTATGATGGAAGGACATACCCTACAGTTCATCTGACAAAATATATGAGGCATATGGAGGTGCTAGGGGCATCAGAGGAAGTTATGGCCCGGTGCTTTCCATTGTACTTGGTAGACATTGCGGCGTTATGGTTTAGACAGCTAGAGAGCGGCTCCATAGGAACATGGGCCGATTTAACTAAGAGATTCATGAGGCAATTCAGGGTTCACATTGCGAGACCCAAGAATGTGATGACTTTGGCAACTTTAAAACAGAAGGCTGGAGAGACTTTGTGGAGTTTCCTGACGTGATTCAATGCGGCAGCAGCTTCGGTGGATCGACCAGATCCTTCTATGGTTATGATGGCAGCTGTGTCTGGAATAGCTGACGGAACAGAATTCAAAAATTCGTTAACTAAGGATCCACCTGTGGATTTAGGAGAATTCTTTCATGAGGTTGAAATTTTTTTACGATTGGAGGATGCGAATGTCGAAAGAGAGGAAGGAGAGGGAATTGATGTTTTCACAACCAAAGGCGCGAATACACCTGGAAAGGGTGCGGAGACTAGTAAAGGTAAAAGAAAGACTGAGAATGACGGTGACAGGTCAAAGCGGCCACGGAGGGAGCCGCGATTCACCACTTACTCTGAGCAGAATGAGAGTTTGGAGCAAATCTATCAGGATACCAAAGAGCAGGTTCCGTATCGTAGACCAATGCGAAGGGACCCAACTTCTGACGAAAGAAAATCAGATAAGTTTTGTGTATTTCATGAATTGAACGGTCATAACACTAATGATTGTAGGCATCTGAAGGACGAAGTGGAAGGGCATATCAGGAACGGTATGCTCCTTCAGTATGTGAGGAGGCGAACCCCAACAGTGGAGTCAGAGCGACCACCGTCTACATCAGCTAGAGGCGACCCTGAATCCGGGCACCGTTTGATTATCCATTGATCGATTGAAATAACGATGAACAAGTTGTAAACCTCTTACTAACACGGTTAAATCATTTACACATGTGAGCGATCGCGCAAGATCCATAGGCATGCTCTGAATGACTACCAACCACGTCATAGTAAGAGTTTACGCTTTGACATCTTCATCTTGCCTTTTGCTTTGATTTTGATTTGAACATTTAGAATCTGCTTGTTTGGACATTTCTATTGTGAGATTCGTGTAATTATTACTTTGATATTTACAATTCTATGAAAGAGTTTATTTGCTTGCCCGTTGGATCGCGAACGGTCCACGAGCACCTTCTGAATGGCGGTGAACCAACAAAAAATTTGATTCAAAAACTCCCCCGAACATTAACTCCGGCATCGATAATACTAAGTCCCCCCGGGCACGCATAATTTGCCTCGAACGGCACATGATCGCGAATGATCATAATTTGCCTCGAACGGCACACGATCGCGAACGATCACAATTTGCCTCGAGCGGCACGCGATCGTGAACGATCGCAATTTGCCTCGAACGGCACCCGACCGCGAACGGTCACGATTCACTTATTATGTCCGACCTCGAACGGTCACAATCATCCTTGAACGGCACTCGATCGTGAACGGTCGATATCCGCCGCGAACGGCATACGACCGCGAAGGGTCCTATCTCATCATTCGCCGCGAACGGCATCGACCGCGAACGGTCCCATTCCATCCTTCGCCGCGAACGGCATCGACCGCGAACTGTCCCGATTCATCTCAAATGACACACGATCCCGAACGATCGTCATTTGAAATCATATGAAACTATCAAGTTCTTTACAGGTTGTTGACAGGATATGAACTTCCAACTCAAGGCATTACAAAACACACCTTCCTACCGCAAGGCATGTTTTGGGGGGCAAATGTTATCCCGCTTTTTGGCAAAGCCGTGATACCAAAAGATTGGTCGAAAACGAAAGACGGTTCGTCCCAAAGATTGGTTATGCACAACTTCACTATGGATATCAATGAAATTTGTCCGAGCCCGGATCAGGCTACAATTGATAGGACATGACAAGCAAAGCCATGAAAGCCAGTGTTCCAAATTTCACGTTAATCGGAGTTCGTATGAATGAGATATGATCGATACAAGTTAGAAAAAGCATGATGATTCGTATCCATCCGCGTTCGTATCGATCAAAGCAACATCTCGTTCGAATCCATCGGAGAATCACCGTTCGAACCCATCGGCTTCGTAACGATCCATGTGCACAGGTCGAATCCATCCATTTGTATCCATCCCCAAGCATTATTTCGTACCCATCAGCGCACCCTACCTCGAATCGATCACTCTCGTATTCACGTCACAATTCGCATCGATGAACTTTGCATCCATCCTCAAGCGCTAGTTCGCTCGATCCATCAATGAGCATTTGTTCGAATCGATCAAGATACCCTTTCGTATCCATCAGAAGAATGCGCTTGCTCATATCGATCTACCTGAAAAACCATTGAAGTTCGTCAGTTCGTATCCATCACTTTTGATCGATACGAACGAGACCAATTCCTATCGATACGAACGAGCGTGCTTCCATCGATACGTGTTGGCAGCTGTTATCGAATCAAACTGTGCGACGTCTCTCGGTACAAACGAAGCGAAGTTCATGGATGCGAAGCGGTCAACTCGGAGAAAAAATAGGATCGATGCGAGGAGTGCGCGCCACATCACTATAGTACCACGTGCCCCATCGAGTCGAACGGGCTGGATACGATGGCATGGATTCGAAGTCGGCAGGAAACGAAAATCACCATCTTGCATCGATCATATCTCACGATCCACTGGTCCAAATGCAATGAAATTTTCACAGAAGCTTGCATACATGTTGAAGAATGTCCACACCAAATTTCACCTCGATTGGATGATTTTCTGATCGATTCGAACAGAGTTCGAATCGATCCCAAAGTGGGCTCAAATTTCCTGAGGCCGGGCATGTGGGCCCCCTCACATGCCAGAAGTGGTCTCCCGAATTTTCAGCAAAATATCAGCATCCTACGCCTATAAATAGAGCCACTGGTCATTCAGAAAGAGGATGGGAGAATTTTGAGAGAAAGAGTACGCCCAAACGCTGCCAGAATCACTCTATATCATCATCACTGCCATTGATTTCGAATTCTGACTTACTATCTGCTATATTTTGACATAAAAAGTTGTATTCCCCTAATATCGAGCAATAAAGTGACTAAACCCTTGAAGTGGACGTAGGCCGGAGATAGCCGAACCACTATAAATCATGTGTTCTTGTTCATAATTTCTGTATTGCTGTGTGTTGCTTGCTTAGATCTGTGATTAGTGTTTGAATATTGCTTATTTGTATTCATGCACTGGTGTTTTCACGATACTTGGGGTTTGTGACCAATTTTGGCGCAAACACTAACGTTAAGCTTAAGGAACAACTCAAAGAACAATAAGAACAACTTGCGAAGCTTCAAGCTGAAGTGGAAATATCAAAGCCAACAGGAAGGTGAGACTGAATCTAAAGCCAATTCCAAGTCAAGCTCTTCGATGCCAAAGAAGAATCAAAGAGCTCATAGCAAGGGCCGCTCAAACCGAAGAAGATACAAAAGCTACTCTTCTCTAGTTCTTTGCTAATGTTATAGGAAAGAAAAATATGAAATGTTTTAGAGATGGCTACATAGTAACATTTTCCAATGCTTGGGAAGAGATCTTATGCAAGGCCGATAGAACTGGTCAGATCATTAGCGAAGACAGTAGGTAACAACCCGCCATCTACGATACCACGGTTCACAAATAAAACAACGCAGATATCGCAGACCTCGTAGATGGAACATCGTTTTGAGTTAAAATATATATTAGATCATAGATCATGAAGCTATCTACAATACTCAACACTTTCTAAAACTCGTAGTGGAAGGAATACAGTATAATATTAATCAATGACACAATCCCAAATAAACAGAACAATAAAATATCAAATAAATCCAACCACAAACATCTCTCTACCGGTAACAAACGAAATATAATATCTAAGAACAAACGAAATACTATAATAGATAACAAATAAATAATTATGCATCTCTATTATACTATCACCTCCAAGTCACCATTAGTCCTCTCTATCGGCGTATTAGAGTATAACCAAAAGAAAAAATGATAAAAGGGGTCAAACTTATGTATGATGAGTCAAACACATCATATAAGTCTATAATACTAATAAGCCAGTAAAACAACATTTGCAGTTGAAAACCATACCTTAGCCTGTGTCACCTACACCTAAAAAGTCGGCTAAACACAATATAATAATATGGTGAGATCATAGCTAAGGTGTTATGATAAAATGTCCCAATTCCAGCAATATGCATATAACAGAGCTTAACTCGTATATCGAAATAACTGCGATACTATTGGGCTCAATGACCCAACTCGTCCTTGTCTAAACATATGCACACTATTTAGCACAAAGTCCCAACTCGCATGCTACCAACTGCGAGACTATTAGGCTCAAAGTCCCAACCCATTATCGCCTAACGTATGTACACTATTGAACTCAAAGTCCTAATTCGTATACCGACAACTACAACACTATTAGGCTCTAAGTCCCAACTCATCATCGCTAGACGTCATTGGCCCCACCAAACTGCAACTGACACCTACCATACACCACACTATTAACCTCAAATCTTAACACATATGGCCTTTACGTGACATTATCATGAAAACCATACGTGACTATTGAGGTCAAGTTCAAGCTAGACATTTTCCTAACGGTCTATGACATTATTAGGATCAATCCCAAAACTCATCATCTTCCTACCGTTTACAAAGCTAGTAGATCAAGCTCAAATTTCATAAGTGCAAGTCCAAGCTAGTCATTCTCCTAACGATCCACGACAATATTGGGATCAAGCCCAAATCTCATCATGTACCCATTGTTTATGAAGCTACTAGAACATGCCCTAACCCGTAAGAATAAAGCTATATAACGAACCAAACATTATAAGATACTTTTCTAAAACATTTAAGAACACAACACACATTATACTAAAGCGTTCCTCAACTCGACACGATCACTATGCCGTGAACCAAGCATGAAAAGGAGTCATATGAAAGAGTCATAAGTGTTTGAAGGTAAATTATTTGATTAATAACTAAAATATTATATTTATTTGATTTTCGTATGCTTAAGTAAGGAGAAACCATGTAATTCGCCTCAAAGTTCCCCAGCCGTCGAAATACGTGCTACACCGTCGCCGTCGTAGGCAGTTTTCATTAAATCCGACCATGCCAAAGTCATCCCCATGCTATGTCGCATGCAACTAACCTACTCTGATCACCCCAGTCAACATTGGTAGCGCCCCCATCGTCGGATGTTTCTTGGAAAAATTCTGGCCGTCATGCACCGATCTTAGACGATTAAAGGCCACCGTGAACATTTACTCGATCTCCTCTGCACATCTACACTTCTCGATTATATTTTCATCATTGTTTCACCATTGGATCGAAACAGACGATCCACATATATCATACCTTCAATGTGTTTTCTGATCAATTTGTACTATGAATTAACACCACTAGGATTCGTGTCATTGAGAACTACAACTTTGATATATAATATTCCTACTTTAGACACTTTTGTACTCCCCACTTTTGTATTTAGAGAGAGATTAACTTTGCCTAACGACAATCAATAAATATTCATTTTTAATTATCTAGCCATGGAATATTACATCCTAATCATGTTCATTTAATAGAAATAACTTTTTTTATTTTTAATTACACCATTTACAATGTGATTGAAGACCATAAGGGATAAATCACTATATCTTACTAATGTATACCCAAATATGATGAATCATACTCATCTATTAGTGGTGCATCCTCTATACTTCTATGTTAATTCTTCTTTGTAGTTTAGAAATATGTCGCCTTGAAAACCCTAATTCATGCGATGAATTTAAATTATTTGCGTAGATCTCTTTGCAGTGATCGTTTTTATGTTAATTTTACTTAATTTGGATTTGACCTGGAGAACTTGGTTTGATTTTTTTTGGACACAAGATGAAGAAGAAGACAGAGTTTAGTAGTAAAACATTTAGGCTCAAGTAGGATTAGAGAATACGGTGTACATTTTTATTTATAGGCTGAAATAACACATGTTTAGCCCAAAATCTTGAAATTAATATATTACGAAAATGCCACTAGATTTGACTTCTTATTTCTAACTCGTTAAACCAATTTCAGCAAGTTATATATGTTTTCTAACTGTAAGTAGCATTCCGGATGTAATGGAATAGGTATGAAGCTTAATTCGAATTCATCTACAAAATTATTATTTTGTCCATTCTATAAATTACAATTTTACCTTTGTATTTTAATTATTTAATGACATAACTTTTTTTGATGTTACACTATCTTAAATTAATATTTATGGATGAGGACGGTCTAGTAGTCTTGGAAAGGGAAAATAAATCTTGGCAACACAAAATGCAGCTGAACGAAAGGCAACTATTAAAGCTCCCTTAGGTCTCAATGCATCGTATCATGTGGAAACTCCACTCCAACTTCACAAGAGCCTTCAACAAACATTTCACTTCCGTGGTGGCCACTTCTAAGGCTTCCACCATTAAGGTTGTTATCACTACTACATCTGGTGTTGATACTCCACCTCTTACTCCTCTGGCTGTTCAACCGACCCAATCTTCTATCGAGGAGGGAGAAATCGTCAAATCCTATCCAAGGACAGTCCATCCGAGCAAGGTATATATCTAGTCTCCTGGGTTTTTGAGAAATTTTGGTTCTTAAATGAGGACATCACAAATTTATACCTTTCTCTCTATCAAATTACAGGCCATCCATCACTGTCTCCCCCACCGCCAACTACTTAAGCTTTTGGCCCAAGTGCCATAATAATGATGCCCACCTTCATTACCACAACCTTCATCGCTCCAGTTTCTCCTTCTAGCTCCATTCCCGATATTGATTCAGAAAAGATAAGGGCACTAGATGAGTTGGAAGCCGTCAATCCTTCTTTAGAAGAGAAGGTTTCTATCGTCGGCACGAAGGACCCAAATTCTATGCTTATAGTGGAGAGGCGAAGTGTGACTTCGATATGATCATAATTAAGATGGAGCTAGGAACAAAAAATCCCCATCCTACTCTTGTAAATCAACACCAACTCTTAAGGATCCCCTCTGAAAATCAAGCCTCCCAAAGGTCACAATGTTGATGCCTCAAAGATCTTCAATCCAACCTCCAGAAAGCTTGAAGAGCCCTTCAATTGGACAATTGAAGAAGAAGTTTCACCATCGGAGGAAAGCTCAACAAATAAAGAGGAGGATGAGAGAGAGGAGACGAAGACCACGAAGAAGTACCCTACCAAATTACGTGCGAGGAACTCCAACCATGGGAGAGGGAAGTAGACGACCATCTCAATTTTGGAAGACATTTTCCTTTTGCTTTTCCTATATTCTGTTCTTATTTGCATTTCTTGTATATAGGCCATCTTACTGCAAGAGCAGTCTCCGCAATACTTTCACAAAAGATTTATGTAAATAAAAGATTGATTTCTGTTCAGTCCTCAATCTTTTTTGCATTTACATTACTATATGATTTATTTTACTTGCCTATATAATTGCCCACATATATAATATAATCATCTGTAATTTAATTACGCTTACATTATACATGTTTATGTCTATACGATGTCATTATTTACTGTAACATTGTTCACATAAATAAATCTTTGAATTTCTTAGTATTATTTCATTACTTAATTCTACTTATCAACACTAATATATTTCTTTCTTGGCTAAATGAAACTATAATCATTTGGCCAACTCCATTTATCTTCGATCATACATAGTCTGTCTAGCCGTAAATGAAGTTGTACTCTTAAAAGCCCTTAACTTCACACCATTTGCTTTCTCTAGGAAACGATGTTTTGGACATCTGCATTTGGACATCTATCCTTGATCTCACATATCTCTAGGCATTGATCAAAAATACACATTGACCATCTTTTCTTATCTTCATTCAGGCGTGTTTCATCGGGCCATAAGCATGGTCGTACCTGCAAAAGATTCAATTATACACCGGTTCCAATCTCCAGGATCTCGTGCCTCAAGTGCCTACCTTCGGGCATCGACCTTGGACTTTTCCTATCTCTAATATAATTACACTCCTTTGATCCGATCATGTATCAAAAGAGTTCATTGGTACCTATCTTCAGGTATGTAGACATCTAATTTTTCAAAATATAAAATGTTTGATTCTACGTTGATCACACAATACAAATTTAAATTTTTAAGAGTACGGTTTCATTGATTCTAAAGCTAGCTTTATGTGTGTGTGTGTGTGTGTGTGTGTATGAAGAGACTGCAGCCTTTGACTTATTACCTCTCATTGTACTAATTGAGATGTATTATTTGCAAAACATAAATAAACCCAAGAGAAATAATGTCGTAGATGTTTGCTATTCCATTCCAGTGGAATTGGGATCCCATCAATAATAGATAGCTTGAAAATTTCATCTCCAAGCTTATGTTCAATCGCATACGGACCTTCCCAATTCAGATCAAGTTCCCCCGTACGTGGAAAGACACATTTATAATGAGGTCGCATATCTCAAAGGTACGGTTTCTATCCTTGGCATCGAAATGCCTTGCTACTCTTTTTTGATGAGCAGCTACCTTCAATTCAGCCTCTTCTCACTTTTTGTTGACCAAATCGAGGGACTCAAGCAAGAGTTCCTCATTCGTCTTGGGAATATAATGCTTTCTTCAATAAGAAGGGACTTCTAACTTTATCAAAATCACGGCCTCGGCTCCGTAAGCCAAAGTGAATAGAGTATTCCCAGTCACGGACTTATGGGATGTCTTGTAAGCTCATAATGCAAGTGCTAACTCATCAACCCAGTTGCCCTTGGCTTTCGTCAATCGTTTCTTCAAGATGGATTTAACGATCATTTTCACTTCCTCCACCTATCCATTCTCTTGTAGGCATGCTATTGCTGAAAATCAGTTCTTAATTCGGTAACGGTTACAGAAGTCTTTAAACTCGACACTCTCGAACTGATTTCTATTGTCAGTAATGATCTTCTGTGGAACTCCAAATCTGCACAAGATATTCTTCACTATAAATTTGATCACTTTCTTCGTTGTGATCATGGTCGGCAATTCTACTTCAACCCACTTTGTGAAGTAGCCCATGGCTACAATAGCATACTTTGCTCTACCTTTTGACATCTGTAGCATGCCGATTATATTGACTCTGTAAGCCACAAATAGCCACAGACGAACCATTTGCATAAGCTCTATAGATGGGACTCTAGGTATCTTCGCAAGCCTCTACCATCTATCACATCATCTAGTGTAATCTACCATGTCATGGCTAATCGTTGGCAAAAATTATCCATAGAAAATAACCTTCTTAGTCAAAGTCCGCCCTCAATGTGATCGCCCTAGCTTCCTTTTTGTACAACCGCAAGGATTTTCTTAGCTTCCTTTTGTTGATATACAACATAAAGAGGTTGAGAAACCTCTCCTTTATAGCACTCCTTCTTGAATAATAAATCGTAGCACATTATGCAGGAGTTTTTGCTATTCATTTCTTCCATTCGGGAGAGTACCCTTCAGCAAATAGTCTTTTATTGGAGTCATCCCTGACTCCTTTTCATCTTCGACCTCCAAGATCTATTCAACATCCATCTAGTCAATGCTTGGAGTCGATAAAACCTCTATTGGAACGAGTCTCATAAGTTGTACATCCCTAAAACTTGAAAATTTGGAGAGTGAATCAACTTTCATACTCACTTCTTTAGGAATGTGCATTATCGTATAGTGTTTAATGTCATTCAGTAGTTCCAATACCATTTTCATGTAAGGAGCAAGTCTTGCTCCATTAGCCTAAAATTCCTTCTTAACTTAATAGATCACCAACCGAGAGTCCGTGGATATATGCAATGTCTTAACTCCATGTTCCTTTGCCATCTTAAGTCCCACAATTAGCGCTTCACACTCGGCGTTGTTTATCGCCAAGGAGTCTAGCTTTAAAGTGTAGCATATTCTATATCCTTTCGGGGTTACAAGAATCACTCCTGCTGTGGAACTACGTTCGCTGGAAGCTCCATATGCATACAATTTCCACTGGTATAGTTGGACCACATCCTCTTCCAATTATTCATCTGGATGGTGAACTCGGCAATGAAGTCAGCCAATGCTTGCCCACATATTGCCCTCCTAGGATAATATGTTATATCATATTGAATCAGCTCGATAATCTACTTAAACAACCTCCCCAAAGGCTCAGGTTGATGTATTATTTGCCTCAACATATTATCGGTAAGCACTTTTATCAAGTAAACCTGGAAGTATGGTCGATACTTCCTTGAAGCAATTAACAAGCAGTACACCAGCTTCACCAACTTCGAATAATTCTTTTCCACTACAATGAACTATTTTCTGATATATTACAATGGCCTATGGATTCTACACTCCTCGCGTACCAAAGCTACACTACGTGCATGAGAAGATACTGCCAAGTAAATGAGTAGATCTTATCCTCCCATAGGCTTCAACAAAATTGGTGGTCTCTACATGTACTCTAGAAATTTTAGAAAGCTACCTGATATTCCTACATTTGGACAAACTTTCTACTTTCCTTCTTAAGGGCATTAGAGAAAGGTATGCGTTTCCCAGTCGCCTTCGGAACATCAATGCGACAACCTTTTCGGTCAAGCTCTGCATTTCTGTCTTGGTCTTTGGGGAAGTATACCTTTCAAATGTTTTTATCTACTCTAAGTTAATTTAAATGACCCTTGAGTTTACAATGAAATCGAAAAATTTGCCCGATGCAACTCCAAAAGAGAACTTCGAGGGTTAAGCTTCATTCCGTATTTCCAAAGTACATCGAACATCTTAGATTGGTCATCTACGTGATTCATCGATCTCTTTGACTTCACAAGCATAGTCTACATAAACATCCATTACCATTCAATTTGGTATTTGGACATGGTATTTACCAATTGTTGGTAAGTAGCTACAGTGTTGTTTAAATTGAACGACATTACATGGTAACAATACAACCCCAAATAGTGATACATGACACGCTCTTAATCTAGAACATGTATTTTTATCTGATAGTAGTTGAAGTATACATCCATAAATGATAATAGTTCATGCTCGGCAAGAAGTTGTCCTTTGGGCATGCTTTATTCGGGTTTGAATAGTCAATGCATGTCCACCATTTTCCATTTGGCTTCTTGACCAACACAGAATTAGATACATATTCAGGGTATAATGCATCGTGGATAAATACATTTTCCTTCAACTTCTCCTCTTCTTCATTTAGTGTAGTAGATCTCTCCAAATCAAGGCTGTGTCTTTTCTGCTTCATCGGATGGTACCTTGTGTCCATAGTCAATGCATGGCATGGTATCTCCTGCGAAATTCCACACATATTGGAAAGCATACAAGTAAACACATCCTGGTTTTCCCGAAGAAATCCTACCAACTCCTTTTTCATCTTTATGCCAAGCTGCGATCCGACCTTACGAACCCAAGTAGAGTCGTCATCATCGACATTTGCCCTCACATCTTATGACTCTTTTCAGGGGTCCGTAGGTTTATTGAACTTAATATATGATTCGAGCCAGGGCTTAGGAAGTGGTTGCTATGCATTAATAGTCTTGATACAGAGATCATTCTCCGCACCATTTCCATTCTCGCATCGCTTCGCTTCTTTGAGGTTAGCGATATAGCATTCTCAACCAATGCTATGTTTCCCTTGAATAGCACCAACTACATTCTTGGTAGAGAACTTCATCGTCTAGCATCATAGAGTAGGCGTTGTTCTGAAATTAGCAAGGGCCCGTCGACCTAAAAAAGCATTGTAAGCCAAAAATCCATCTACTACCACAAAAGTCTGAATCTACACTA
This sequence comes from Allium cepa, assembly GCA_030765085.1. NCBI lineage: Eukaryota > Viridiplantae > Streptophyta > Magnoliopsida > Asparagales > Amaryllidaceae > Allium > Allium cepa. Next base: position 679,902,212 of record CM060942.1, read on the forward strand.
TCTTGTAGTCTCCTTCGCCTAATTCTAAGGACAAGCCAATAAATCAAACAGGCTCTTTAGCCTCTTTGATAACTCCTTTGATACGATATTTACATGGCTTCAAATCCGTCAGATTGATCTTTATCTGATCAAATGTTTTCATGAACAAGATATTAACCAAGATTCCACAGTCAATCAAAACTCGGCGCAATGTCTTCAACCCAACAACGGACATAATCACCATGGGATCAAGCGTTGACGCTTTGATCCTGTTAGCATCTTCATTCGAGAAAACGATGTTATCATTTATCATTCTCTATTATATCGCCAGAATTCCATCTTCGACGGAGAAAAAAGACTCCTCGGTCACATGTTACAATAGGCTACCATATCTTTCCCTTTCATTCTAGCTTTTCTCCTTTGGATGGGGTCCTCCAAATAAAGTAATAACACTTCTACTTTTAAGTCGCCTCGGTCCCTCTCCACTGAACCCATGCTAATCCATTTGGGTATTCTGCCCTTTGGGTTTATCATTCTATCTAGCAGCCTGTGAATTCCTCAAATATTGTTGCAACTTATTCATTTGAATCAAATATTTGATTGCATTACTAAAATGATGATACTCATTGGTATTATGCCCATGAGTTTTGTGGAAGTGACAATACTTCAGCGCGTATTGTTCTTCTTCAGTTGCCCCCTCTAAGGAGGATTCTAATAGTTTTCAGCACCTTGCATAGTAAGGTAGATATTCTCCATAGAATCATTCAAGGAGAGTAAACCCCTTATCTCATGTACCTTATGCACTTATTGGTGTCTTGTCTTTTCCTACCAATGCCTTTGTTTTTCCTCTTTGGATTATTATTTCCAACATCTACCGCAACGTTTTTAGCACTCTCGCTAGTCTGGTTAATAGTAACGTTGCTTCACACAACAAAACTTGATCCATCAGAACTATCTCCAGCCAAGCCAATAGCCAAATCTGCCACTTCCCAGTGTAGAAATTACGTTATCTTTCTATAAAACTCTTCTGGAGCTAATGGTTTCTCTTCACCCACTTACCAAAATCATTTCTTGGGCTAACCCTATTATCTAATTCTATCAGAACAATCACCTCTATCCATGATTATTAACCTCGGTTACGATAGGACTGAATCGTTGCAAATAGTCCTTCATAGTTTCTTCAGTATTCTGATGGACACTCAAAGGACATCATACACTTTGGTCAAGCCGTATCGAGCATAAAATGCTCCATAAATTTCCTTGTCGGTTGATTAAAAGAAGATAACGACTTTGGTAGTAGCTGAGTGAACCACATCATAGCTACCCATTCTAAGAATATAAGGAAGAACCTACATCTTATTGCATCGGTAGCTCAGGTACCATATATGTTTCAAATGGTGTTGTCTCGGATCCATCGTCCTATTGTAAGACGGCGTTGCCAACAGTACACATTTCTTAAGATATTTCTCTTCCAATATATTATTTGTGAATGGGGTTCACTTGGCAATGAATTCCATTCATCATTACTCCTCTACTAATTCTTATTCAGCGGTCTCCTTTCCATGTTTGCTATATACGCCTCTAATAATTCTCATTTAGGTTATGCCTACCTATCCTCATATGATCAATTGTTTTCCTAAACAGAATGTTTGTCAAGCTCATATAATTGATAAGAACTTGGTGCACAGTAGTTGGACCAACCATGACTACAATCACCAAAGGGTCAAGCGTCGATGCTTGCACCCTATCCACATTTCAATCTTTAACATAATATCATCAGTCATCATTTTGAGTTGTTTTTTTAGAATTTCATCCTCTAGAGTAAAATATTCTCCCACACAACATGCTTCAAAGAATTTCCATATCTCCCCATCTCATTCTAGCTTTTCTTGGATGGATGAGATCCACAAATTATAGTTCTAATTACGATTCCCTTTTCGTGCTTCCTATATCCATCACCACTAGACCTAAATTCATTCCGTTGGGGCATATTCCCCTGGGATCTATTCTTCATTTTCCCACCATCCTGTGGATCATTCACGTATTGTTGCAACTTCTTTTTTCTGACTAAGTCTTCGATTATATCCCTCAAATACCAACACTCGTTGGTATTGTTCCTATAGGTCTCATGGAAGCAACAATACTTTCCTAAGAGTTTTTCCTGTTTGTTGACTCTCTTCGAGCTGTCTATCTATATATCTTCGTACCTTGTGTTGCATGGTAAATATTTTCGATAGTCTCATTTAAAAGGCATAATCTTCAGGCCTTAAATATCTCGGTGCTTCTTGAAGTCCGGCTTTTTTCTTCTAATGCCTTAATTTCATCGATGTTGATTATTGTTCTTGTTTCCAAACATTGATTGCAACATTCCCGACATTCTCCCTGGTTTGCTTCACAACTACGTTGGTCTGTACAACTTTAGTCGACAGTCTCCCACCAGATTTTTTGATGGCTATATATGCCTCTTCCAAGCGTAGGAATTAGTTCACCTTTCGATAGAATTTCCCCAGGTGGATGGTTGATTCATCTTCGGACATTTGCCAAAATCCATGTCCGAGTGTATCCTTCGGATCAATACCATCAACACAATATCTTCCTTCGCGTTATTCACTTCAGTTATTGCAGTATTGAATCTACTTCATAAGTTCTTTAGAGTCTACTCGGGAGCCTGAAGGATACTTGACAAGGACACCATGTTCTTTGACTAAGCAGTGTAGAGTCTAAATTGCTCGATAAACTTTCTAGCCAATTAATAGAATAAAGATATGGACCTTGGCATGAGCCATGTAAACCACATCATGGTTACTCTATCAAGGAATATTTGGAAACATTTACATCTCATGCTTCATTCGCCTTGCCACCATCTATGAGCCGCTCGTACTTTAAAATATGCTGCCTTGGATCTACCGTTCCATTGTACGAAGACATCGTAGGCATTGCAAACCTTTTGGGATAATATTTCTGCAAAATATTCTCCATGAATGGGGCTTTACTAGGCAATAAACCCCAATCATCATTGCTCCTATAATAGTTCTCATTAACCAGCCTTCTCGCCATTTTAGCTACATATTCAGAATCAGTCGAATCGACTGGATGGCGATCATTAAGGACTGCCCTAAGTGTTTGGCTCTACAAACGCTCTTTCTTAGTTCTGTAATGTCTTGGTTCCCCTGTCTTTGGGAGAACCGTTCGTTCAGTTGGCCATTGCCTACGTTCTTTCTATGATGGTCATATAGTATCAATTGAACACCACCACTCTGACCACCAACAAACTGCTCAACACCATCACCAGCCTAATCTTGCAACTCACCATCCAACTCTTCAACTATAACTCGGCTGCTCAACTCTGTACCAAGTCATGATGGCTCGGTGCCGAGTTGAGACCTGTCCATTGAGGCTTATCCACGAGCTTCTCATTTATTCATCATCTGTTTTCCATCTCTTCGGTTTCTGTTCGACAAAGAAGAACTCTTTTCTTTTGAATTAAAAGATGATAAATTCTTACGACTCTTTATTCACCTTTGGGGTAACCGAGTCATCATGTCAATACTTTCCTTCACCTGTTTCAGAATGACATTTTCGCTCTCTAGCATCTTCTTATTCGTTTCCATCAACATCTGTTCAAATCTACCTTAGTTACATTTTTGGTGCACTCAAAATTTCAATAGCAACTGATTGATTTGTCTCTTCATCATGTTGAGAGTCTTCATTTTCAGTGTCTCTGGTGGGTCTTGAAGCTGTTTCTAGGTGCTATAGCTTTTCTATATCCTATGATAGACTTTTTTCAAATCTAAGTGATCATGGATCTTTTAAGAGCAATTTCTAGATCTAACTTATGGAAAGTGGTAATCCAAATGTTCAAGGTAAATCCAAGAGTGAAAACTTCTAGAGCTCTCGGTGGAAGCACCAAAATGTTTGCATTAAAAGAGGGACAAACACCTAATCAATTATAAGCAGTAGTTATAAAACTAAGAAAAATAACATAAGAGATTTATAGTGGTTCAACCAAGAACAATAATACCTCCACTGTCAACATTGTTAATGATTTCTGACTTTCTTAACAATAGTGATTTTACAACTTGGGTAAGAATCCAATAGACTCTCAGTGTAAAATCAAATAATTCAAACAGTAAAAAAAAGATCATGTTTTTGAGCTATCTTTCTCTTATTTATAGATAAAGGTCAGCGAATATGGCTCTGAAACCTTCTCCCCACATTCTCCATGTTCAGTAGGAGGATCTAGAAGAAAATCATAGCTAAAACAGCAATATGAATGCTAATTTGGTACCTAGTTGTGCTTCACAACTCGATGCCGAGTTGTGATCTTCTGACTTCTTATAATTTTTGCTTTGTGTCTAATCTTTTATTCATGTACATTGAGCCATCATCTAGCTTCAAGGCTTTATGGACTTTTTCTTTGCATTATCTGCAACTTCTAACATGTGGAATGTTGACTCGGCAACCTTGTCTTGGTATCAAGTTAAGGGGCATAGCTCGATACCGACTTGTGGGCTTAGTTCTTTTTTTGCTTCTTTTTCTGGTTACTTGACTTGTCTAAAGCATGGATAAGTTCCTTCAAGTGGAAAGCGAAGTTCAGCGTCGATTCTTTGGATTTTACCTAAATTCTGGTTTACGGACCTATACTTCCAAACTTCTAGTTTTATTTCATGGTCATTCGATGGTTCTGACTCATCGAGGTACTACTTGGTTCAAAAGCAGGATAATATGTTGTGCTTACTCATGCCTTGTGACACCCCGCACCTCTAGGAACCCCGAAATCGGACATGACTAGAAGCACGGGTGGTCAGGTGAAATAAAAATCCATAACATAGCACAGTGACTAAGGCAGTCGCATAAAATGATTAAAATATTACAGTGGAAGAAAACTTTCACTAACTATAAATTAATAGCAAAACATCTTCATTAAAAACAACATTATCCCAAATTAATTTCTGAAACCAAAAGTACCAAGTAGTTTCCACCAAAACATAAAACATAACAAATTTCATAATATATGTCCCCATATATAGAGTAAAGTAAGCAAAAGAGAAACGAAGTACATGAAACAAAAGCGGAAGATAACAACTGCTCCAATGACCCTCCAAGCTGCAAAGAACTGCAACCTAAACCTGCCCTCTCGTGGTTTGGGGAAAATAGGAAAATAGGAATGGGTCAGACATAAAGTCTGGTGAATGAGAAATAAAATGAAGCAGAAAAAATAGAACAGTTTAATTCCAGGTCTTTCTTGGATATCGTAGAAGGTGAATAATATAACGTAGTGAATCCTTCTTAAATATAGTTCCTAAGAAGCCAAAGTCCATGGTCGCTCTAGGAAAGTCAACCATGTTGTAGTACTAAACGTCAATCGGCTCGTCGGACCTGCTGTCCTTACCTATGAACGTGCTATAGCATGAAAGTCATGTTCTTTACCCGTGCACTGTGTTTAAATGCCTCTTACGTCTGACCGGCGCCGACTCAAACAATCTTGTAGGACCCCGAAGTTGCGCTCAGGCTCCGTCAAACTGGACTCCTATCCTCCTGTCTCCTCGGTCACCAACGTGGACTTCCCCCTATCCAAAGTGTCGGTCCTTTGAAAGAGCGTCCGCAGCTGGGTCGGCTGTGCAAAATCCTCCAACGATCTGCCTAAAAAATCCTACGTCGAAGCATACTTGTCATGTTCCGTCTGCATCGATCTGCTTGAAGAAGCCTATGATTGCGGATGCTATCTATCCTACATACTAACAAACTATTAAAGGTAATAAACATCCTTGCGAACCTATTTTCCCGCTCCTAGCACGTACAGCCAAAATTATATTTTGGTCTTAACTGCATAATACACCTATCCAGACCTTTACAAGGTTTGCCTACCAAATCGCTTCCAGATTAATTAATTTTACCGTTACGGTTTACATATTGCTTATTTCCATTAATATTCTTTAGGCCATTTTAACATCTGATTTGGTTAATTCACAATTTCCCTTTTTCTTACATAAATGGTATTTCAATATCACATCCATTCAGTCCATATGGTTTGTCTGTAATTTTTATGTCATTTTTTATAGATTTACACTACCTATAGGGTCCATTTAATTTATATATTTTTTCCACCCTAATTTACGTTCTCCCTTTAGAGATTTAATCTATACAAAAATTTTATCCAATGGCCGCAAACCATTTAATTACACAAAATTCAACTTTTACATTTTTAGGCCACATATGAAACAAACAATTATGCCTAGACTTCCCAATTTTGTTCCAAAACCATATTCAAAATTATGTAATTATCAATCGAAATCATACTTTTATTCAAGTAACATATTCTAAATTTATTCAACTAACATGTTCTACCATTAGAAATTGAATAACAATTCTAATTCAATTTAATTAAACCAATCTTATTTACGCACTGAAACGTGAATAACAATTTATTTGTTCCAAATTTCAACCCAAACATAAATTAGAATTGAGAAGTGGAAGAAGAAGAAGATACAATAATTTACATAAATTTCAATCTTATTTATGCTATAAAACGTGAATAGACAATTTATATGTTCCATATTTTAAACCAACATGAATTAGATTCGAGAAGTGGAAGAAGAAGAAAAAGTTGCAATAATTTACATCTATTCTCAATTAATAACATAAATTAATTCATATTAGCATGCCAGAAAAGAACTGAAATTAAACTACTTTATTTTTCTATCTCATATTAATTCCCACTCACCTGGTACTTGAGCTTGCATAAATTTTGAAAAAGCTTTGCTTTAATCTTCTCCCCTTTGATTCTTCTAAATTTCCCAAATTGCCTGAATATATATAGATAATTTAATTTGGTAGAGATTTGTTTATTTAGTAGAGAAAAGGAGGAAGAATAATACACACTAATTTTACTGTAGAATTATGGCGGTGGCTGAATAAAAGAATAGGTTTAGGTTAGATGGTTAATTTATAGATTGTTTGAGTGAATATAATCCATTAGATTAGTTTAGATTAAATCTAGTTGTTTCATACACTTAATGGTTACCCATTCTAGCCCACACACATCACTCAACCAATAAAATTTAGCCATCTAATCCTATTACATCACTGGAGCGAATGGGAAACCGCCACATGTCAGAAACAACGTTGAAATATGTAGGAAAATCGCTGGAAAAGAAACAGCTAAAAAAACATCGCTCTAGATTTTGGGCGACAACATGACTTGATCCTTGGTCACTTAAGGAAGTCAACGTGCGCCTTTACCACTGTACCAAATGCGCTTCTAATTTTTTTTTAATTATATTTCCTATAAAATGTCGGGGTGTTACATTCTACCGCCCTTACAGGATTTCAACCTCAAAATCTCCAAAGACGGAAGAACGTAATTAACAACCAGCATCCAAGAAATACATCCATCTACTCAACCATCATCTATTTCTACCATTGTCCTTATTTTTTACTAATGCAATTTATGATTTACGCAAAGTGAAATGCATATGAACTTACCTAATGCGGAAAGGTAGTCGGTCTACCGATTAAGTTGACCTCCTGTAATGCAAGTATGCTTATGTCATGCAACCAAATGTATGCAATTACCCTAGTATAACTGATAATTCTATATGTATGTTTCAATCCCTGAAATCTCCAAAAGGCAAAAGAATGTAATTAATAACCAGCATCAAAGAACTACATCCATCTACTCAACCATCATCCATTTCTACCATTATCCTTATATTTAACTAATGAAATTTATGATTTATGCAAAGTAAAATGCATATGAACTTAACTAATGCGAAAAGGTAGTCGGTCTACTGATTCAGTTGACCTCCTGTAATGCAAGTATGCTTATGCCATGCAACCAAATGTATGCAATTACTTTAGTATAATTGATAATTCTATATTTATATTTCAATCATTCACCCAAATGCACCATCCATATGCAATATCCATTTATATATACATATATATACACACATACACACACAACCATGTGCATATGCGATAAATAACAAACACATGTATGCAGGTATGTGTACCTAGTTGGCCGATTATCCTAATAAATATCTATCTAGTGCATGCAATGCATTCATTTGCAAACATTGGCATCCACTTGCAATCATTTTCATCCATCAAACATAACATGCCCTGATGACATGTTTACCACCAAGCTACCATCCATAGGTTTCACCTAAAGATTATTGAAAAGACCCTAACTAAGGAAAGATCAAAGATCAAAGATAGGATATTTGAAGTGTACCTTCAAATAGAAAAGGATAAGAAGTTCGAATTCTCTTCTCAGATTTCCATTTGCACTCCTTGAGGTCATCTCCCCACTCAACCTTCACTACACGAACTTCTTTGTTGCATAATCTCTTGATGCCATGTTCCAATATGCGGGTGGGTGTACAACGCACAAGTGATTCGCGCTCTACCTCCACTTCCCTTAACTGATCGGGTTCTACTACTAATGCGGAATCATGTAGACACTTCCCCAGATGTGAAACATAAAAAACATCGTGAATTCCTGTCAACTTATCTGGAAGATCAACTCTGTATGCCACTTTTCCAATCCATACGGTAATAGGAAAGGGTCCTACAAACGTCGGTGCCAACTTGCTTGATGAGCCAAATCTCATAACATTTCTCAGAGGAGAAACCTTAACAAAAAAACCATATCTCCAACCTTAAACTCCAAGTTTGAATGTCTTCTATCGGCATATGATTATTATCTATCTTGTGCAGTCTTCAACCTCTTGCGAATCAAATCCACCTTCTCGAAAGTTTCCCTCACCAAGTCTGGTCCAAGCAAGATCCTATCAGTGGTATCCTACCAACAAGCTGGTGATCTATATGGTATGCCATAGAGGGCCTCAAATGGTGCTATACTAATGCTTGCTTGATAACTATTATTATACATGAACTCCACCAAAGGTAGTTGGTCTTTCCAAGAGCCTACAAAGTCAATGATGCACAATCCAAGCAAATCTTCCAAAACCCTATGTACCCTCTCAATCTATCCATCAGTCTAAGGGTGATATGCCGTGCTCAGATTCAATTCCATTCCCAAGGCTTGGTGAAGACTCCTTCAAAACTCCCTGGTGAATAATGGATCTCTATCGCTCATAGTACTGGCAGGAACTCCATGAAGCCTAACTATCTCCCTTACATAAAGAGTCGCCAAAGAAGCAGCCGTCCTATTACTCTTAATAGGTATAAAATGAGCACTCTTCGTCAGTCTATCCATAATGATCCAAATGCTCGTGTTCCCTCTTTGTGACCTTGGTAATCCATCCACATAGTCCATAGAGATGCTCTCTCATTTTCGTAATGGAATATCCAATGGCTGCAACAGTCCACCGGGCTTCTTTTGTTCCGCCTTTACCCTTTGGCAAGTGATGCACTATGATACATACTCCACCACTCTCTACTTAATTCTGGGCCAATAAAATACCATCTTCATATCCCGGTACATCTTATCACAACTGGGGTGCATTGTCATCCTAGAATGATGTGACTTGGCCAACACCGCATCTACTAAATCCTCACTATGGGGAACACAAAGTCTACCATCCCTTCTAGGCCATCCCCTAGTGTCCATGGTATAGCGCCTAAGATGTGATGATGATTCTCCTTTATCAAGCTTATCTAAAATGTCCTTTAACTCTTCATCTCACCTTGCCTTACTCCAATCTGCTCCATCAAAATAGGTTGGACATCGAAATATAAAATAGGGTAGTCAGGCATAAATTAAGGGGGGATTATTAGTTTTAGGGGAAGTTATTAGGATAGAAATAATATTTTATAAACAAAGGTTGTCATCATCAAAAAGGGGGAGATTATTAGTCCGTGCGATGATGGTTTTGATGACAACAACCTTAGAATAGATTATAAAATATAAATACTGACATTATAAGTTTAGATATATATGTATATGCAAGATTTAACCATGCAGGTACCAAGAATGAAGACTGTACAGTATAGAGATTCAAGATATCGAGATAGAAGACTCATGAGTATCAAGATTATCAAGAGTTCAAGATTTCAAGCATAAGTATTTTTATTAGGAATTTTTGTTAAAACTCGTAGAAAAGTACTGACATCTTAAAATCCAATTTATTCGTGGAATGAAATCCACTTCGAGCCTGTTAAACGGATGGAACCCTAAGCAGGATGGAACCTATGAAAATCTAGTGGAACATTGTTTTGCATCCACTAATTTTAATTCAAATGATTTTACAAAATTATCTTGTTTTCAATGATTTCAAAACTTTCCTTTTAAAAATATCAAAACTCTCTATCTTGATTTTAAATAATTTTAGCCTCAAAATTACCTTTAATTTCAAATTCAAATTACTTCTGATTTTAAACTATCTTTTTAAATTATATATTTAACTTTTATACTTAGATTAAATATAAAATTATAGTTAAAATCTATATATATTATTCTCTATATTTACTTATGAATTTTAATTATAGTCAAGTATATTTGTAAAGTTTAAAATAGTTTTAATATAAGATAAAGGTTATTTTCAAAGAAAATCAAATCATCAAAAATTGCTTTGGGATGCCGACATGCCTAGGGTAACCATGTCAACAAGGTGTCAGCTGAATTCAAAATTTAAATTTCAAAAGAAATGTTTATTCGCCATAACTCTTCATGAATGGACATGGCTGTTGTTCTTCTATAAATAGGGGTTAGTTTCAACGAATTTTATATCAGATTTTCTGGTTTTTCACTCCTCTTCTTCTTCAATTTCCATTTCATCCCCTTCTTCTTCTTTTTCCTCTTCTTCCATTTCCTCATGAGCCAAACGCTCTTCCTTTTCGGTAAGGGTCTCATAAGGTTGAAAAACAAATGGAATTTTCATAAGCGAAATATTGGAATGATTGAAAACCTTTTTAGAAACAAATTCTTCGCCTTTGAAATCCACTCCAAAATAGTTAAAAATCCAAGTGAGATAAATTCCATGATACAAAGTATTCTCACCCATTTCAAGATTTTTGGAACGAAGTTCATCCAAAATAACTTACGCCCAATTTATGTCATAATTTCCAAAAATAGCAAATAGTGCTTTGCAAACTTTGAAGTAGGATTGTTAAAATTCCCCGATCTTGGGATCAAAGTATTTTGCAAAAGAAGATTGACAATTCTTGCTTTTGGTAGAAAAATTCTATTTTTAAATTCAAAATCATCGTCTCTTTCGAAAATGTGATGAAATGTCTCACGATCATGTTCATCGATTTTGAAGTTAGAAAGATCCGTTCCCGAATTCTTACAATTGAGAATAATACCCAAAAGATCACAATTCAAAACAATTCTAGTGCCTTTGACACTACTCCAAATTTCATTCTCATTACCATCATAAAATCCGTGATTTAAATTCGCATAGAAAATTTTGACAAGATTAGGATAGCAAACAAAATCATTTTGAGAAGCATCAATAAGACTAAGAACTCCATTATTTGCTAAAAGAAAATCAATTTCATAAGAAGAAAAATCTTGAAAAATAACAAATTTTCCGGGATGGACTTTGGCATAGTTAGCATAATTGATGTATGCTTTTATTGTCTCCGGATCATTGAATAATTGCTCTTTGATTTTTCTGGAAATTCTCATGGTGGATGGGTTGCTTGAAGAAGCCATTAAAGTAGAGAGTAGAGAGCTTGAAGTTATGAAGAGAGAGTTTGAATTTGAAAATGAGAGTGAAAAGATATGATAAAAGATAGTGAATAAATGGATTCTCAAATGACATATTCTCTAGTCAAAAAGTAGCTTTTCAGAGAATTGAATGAAGTGAAAAGGTGGAGGGAAATTCAAACATTTGAATTCAAATTTTGAAATTCAAATTCAGGTACCCATGTCGACATCATGGTAGGGACCATGTCGACATGTGCCTTTGAATTTTCATGAATTGATTTTTCCTAAGTTCTATAATATATATATATATATATATATATATATTATTTTTAATGCCTATATATATCTAAAATATTATTAAACTTCAACTATATTTCAGAAAATATTATTATACTATTGAAAAATAATAAAAATAATAAAAAAATAATGAACTAATAAAAAAAATAGAAAATAAATTTTAAAATTCAAACAACACACCAATTCAAAATCAATCAATCAAACAATCAAGCAACTAATTCTAAGCAATCAATTTCAACCAATTGTATTGTAAACGTGTACCTTTTTCTGAGTGCGTTTCTTTGAATTCGTCGGAGACATGAACAGCTGTGAAACATAAATTCGAATTATCTGTCTTTTGATCATCATCACTTGAGGACGAGTCTGAGTCATCTTGAGTAGCAGTAAATGCGCGCTTCCGTTTCTTTGTTGGATCATTGTTCATAGGAGAATTTTGCCTATCTGGATACAGACATTCTCTTTTGAAATGGCCTGGTTTATCACGGTTGTAACATTTGTCATTATTTGGCACCACATTCTGATTTCCAGAATTCTTGTAGTTGTTTCTCTTGAGATTATTCATCTTTCTGTATTTCAGGAATTTCCTAAAATTTCTGGTCATAAAGGCTGTCTCTTCATCATTATCGTTGTTTGAGTCTGATCCATCGGTCAGTGCATTGAATGCCATCGATTTCTTTTTATATGCTTTACTTTCTCTTTTCCCGATCATTTGAACTTCATACGACATTAGATTTCCAATTAATTCTTCTATCTTTAAAGTACTGATGTCATTTGCCTCTTCGGACGTAAGTGTCTTTTGATCCCATTCTGGAGTTAGAGAATTTAAAATCTTTCTGACTTGATCTTCTTTAGAAAATTCCTTTCCCAAAGATATTAGAGAATGCACAATATCCTAAAATCTACTATACATATCTGAAATAGACTCATTAGGATTCATTTTAAATAATTGAAATTGATTTGTGAGCATGGAAATTTTGGTCCGTTTAACTTTGCTTGTTCCTTCGTGAGTAACTTGCAAAGTTTTTCAGATTTCATATACAGACTTACAAACTGACACTCTATTGAATTCATTTCTACCTAGTGAACAAAACAGAATATTCATAGCCTTAGAATTATTTTGTGCAACAGTCTTTTGCTCAGCAGCCCACTGTGCAAAATTAGTTGTGGGCTCAGAATATTCAATTTGTGTGATATTCCAAGTGTCTAATCCTATAGATTGTAATTATATTTTCATCCTACATCCCCAATATGCATAGTTACTGCCATTAAAAAGTGGTGGTCTGACAGTAAACCGACCCTCTACAAATGAACTAGTGACAGGGATACTAGTGTTAGTAACAATACCAGTGTTGGTAACCATTTTGAAAAATTTTCAAAAATCATATTATGAAACTTTGAAAACCTCGCTCTGATACCAATTGCGAGAAATACGGTTTACGGATCTTAAGGCTACGATTAACACTAGAGGGTGGGTGAATAGTGTTAATAAAGAATTACTAAATCTTTTTGAGTTTATATTAATTTAGACACCGATGTATGCAATATACAGACACAGATATGATCACAGAAACAAGCACATATGCATAAATAAAATAAAAGCAGTAAAGAAAAGAACACACCGGATTTTATACTGGTTCGGAGTTACCCTACATCCAGTCCCGCAACACAAGTACGGATTTCCTTTCAAAAGCAATTGTACAATTACACCCTCGGTTTCAAGACTACGAGGTACACCCTCCAGAATTTCTATCCTCTGGGTAGTGATACTTGATTTCCGGACCACAAGTTTACCCAATTGATTTACCAAGGCTACAATCACACCTTTTCTCTCTTGATTGATTTCCAAGTCTACAATCACACCATTTCTCGCTTAATAGATTACAAAGAAGTCTATAACTCTGAATAGCACTGAGAACCTTGTAGAGATAGTGATAGAGAATCAAACTAGAAGTAATCGAGTTTGATTTAATGTTGATTTCAGCAGAGTAATGGTAAGAATATATATTAAAAAATGTGAAAGAAGAAGAGGAGTGAAAAACCAAAAAAATCTGATACAAAATTCGTTGAAACTAACCCATATTTATAGAAGAACAACATCCATGTCCATTCATGAAGAGTTATGGCGAATAGACACTTCTTTTGAAATTTAAATTTTGAATTCAACCGACGACATGGTTACCCTAGGCATGTCGACATCCCAAAGCAATTTTTGTGATTTGATTTTCTTTGAAAATAACCTTTATCTTATATTAAAACTATTTTAAACTTTACATATATACTTGACTATAGTTAAAATTCATAAGTAAATATAGAGAATAATATATATAGATTTTAACTATAATTTTATATTTAAATCTAAGTATAAAAGTTAAATATATAATTTAAAAAGATAGTTTTAAATCAGGAGTAATTTGACTTTGAAATTAAAGATAATTTTGAGGCTAAAATTATTTAAAATCAGGATAGAGAGTTTTGATGTTTTTAAAAGGAAAGTTTTGAAATCATTTGAAAACAAGATAATTTTGTAAAATCATTTGAATTAAAATTAGTGGATACAAAACAATTTTCCACTAGATTTTCGTAGGTTCCATCCTACTTAGGGTTCCATCCCTTTAACAGCCTCGAAGTGGATTCCATTCCACGAATAAATTGGATTTTAAGATGCCAGTGCTTTTCTACGAGTTTTAAAAAAAAATTGCTACTAAAAATACTTATGCTTGAAATCTTGAACTCTTGATAATCTTGATACTCATGAGTCTTCTATCTTGATATCTTGAATCTCTATACTATACAGTCTTCATTCTTGGTACCTGCATGGTTAAATCCTGCATATACATATATATCTAAACTTATAATGTCAGTACTTATATTTTATAATCTATTCTAAGGTTGTTTTCATCAAAACCATCATCTCACGGACTAACAGAAGGCCGCTAACAATCTCGGAGGTAAATCCGATGGAGGTTTAAAATCAAAGATAACAATGTACTCCAAATGCTTCCATTCTAAAAACAGAGGACATATAAGACATATAATCATTTTGCATCTACTCAACACATCTGCCACTACATTACCCTTGCTAGGGGTATAGGAAATCTCAAAGTCATAAAAGGCTAAATACTTCATCCATCTTTGATGTCTCAAATTCAAATCTTTCTGAGAGAATAAATACTTCAAAGACTTATGATCCATGAAAAGCTCAAATCTTTCTCCTAAGTGATAGTTCCTCCAAGACTTGAGAGCAAAAACTATAGCTGCCAACTCAAGATCCTGCGTCGGGTAGTTCTTCTCATGCGTTTTCAACCGTCTACTCGCATAGCATACTACCCTACCCTCTTGTAATTTAAAACTAAAGACTTAGCCAAATTTTTATTATTGTAAATATATTTTATATATAATTTTTGAAATTATATATGTGTGTGTGTGTGTGTTATAAAATGTTTAACTTAGGCAAATTGACAAATATGTAAGAGCCAATTATGTACATAATTAATAAAAACCTACTTGCATAGGCCATGGATGTAAGAAAGTCAGTCTCCACCCCATCCCTTTTTACTCAGGCCCTCACAGAGGCACTTTTCGGTCGTAAGATGTTAACTCATTTGAGGCATTATTACATGCATCCGCAAATATCAGTCTGTTAAAGTACGAATGGCAAGGCTCGAACCTCTCACTCTACTAGAGAGCTAGGAACTCTTGCCAACTGCACTAGAGTTGCTGATTTTTATTTAAATATGTATAAACTTAATCATGTACACTTTGTGCTATGTTGCACATGCATGTTGTACACATATGAGCATATAACGATAGACTCATAAATTATATAAATATTTATTAATTAAATTCATTAATTAAATAAATACGAAAATTAAATAAAATTGAATTATATTTAAATTCATTAGATTGGATCTAATACAACCCATTAGACGTAATCCAACATGATACAAGATAAGATTTTTTTTTTTTTTGAAACATACCCATTTCACCCATTATGGACCAATGTGGATCCATCAACAATGAGGATGAACTTCATGCGCCTTAACTGCATTCATGGCAGGATGGAAGTCAATTCTTTTAAAACAGATTTCTACACCACATATTGGAAAAAGGTTCATCTATTTTCGCGTAAGGTACCGGATGTATAACTAGTGTGAACATTGACTTCCTAGTTCCTAGCACCTTTGTATTGGGAGTTAACATTCCATTTCATTAAAACCCTTCACGTCGTCCCATTACTATTCATATAATGTTTTGGAGATTTCGACTTTAGATTGGCAAATGACCCTGCTATAATATTCTGGCAGAGATTATAGGGAGTTCCGAATTCTCATGCCAACGCACCTTCGGTAGTTCCACCAATCGTAACTCCGTCGGATCTATATGACATGGAGTTAGTTATGCGTCATGTAGCGTATTAATCTATCGAGCAGGAAATCAAGTATGTAGGATGGATGTATAACACAGTGACACTACTTATATCAAGCAATGCAGTTTACAAACCTAAGGGGCTAGCCTTAGTGAGGATGATGTTAAAAATGTAGCGACTACCAGCAGTCGTCATAATCGATAGCCTAGATAGTAGGGTCATGTTTTTTATATTTATTCTTATTAACTTTAAATTTTGGACAATAATATTTTCAAACATTCAAATATAATTGATATGTATATGAAATGAATTCAGGTCGTATTTGTTGTGTCTATTTAAATTATATTTAATTAATTTGTTTTGTTCGATGTAAATAAATATATGTTAAATTTCAAACAAAAATTGCTGTAAGAAAACATGGTTGACTTATCCAAATTTCATAAACTCGATAAGATTTACTTGAGTTAATGAAACTTGTATAAGTTAATGCTGCTGGATAGCTTTTGGGGGTTAAATCCCTAAAGCTACCCCATTGATCGATATGTGCAGGTAAACCTATCAATGGTATAGTTTCCAGCCCTAGTCCAGTCCGAGCCCATCTTGTTAATATGGGTATGGGTTTTCTCCCAACGCCCATTGTCTGATTCAGTTACTATTATAATCGGGTATGGTTTTAACAAAATCCGGCCCAGTTTTGGTCCGATTCAATTATTACTTTTCTGTAGTATCAAAGCATGAGTGTTCATGTTATTTGTTTACCATTTTGTTTTTTTGGATGTAAATGTTGTTGCTTATTTTTGTTGTAAACTTGACTGCATCACCACTCAATTTGTATGTTAACATTGTTTGTGTATAAATTTTACACAAAATTGCAAGTTTAAAGTAAATTTTTAGCTTAAATATTATAATTTTGGTATACGTGTATTACCCAACGGACTTGAAAAACTTAACCAGCTGGACTCAGGTAGTGATCTTGAAATGCTTTATGGGTTAGAGTTGGGCTTGAGTAAAAGGGATTAAGATAAAATGGCCATGTGATTGACCACTGTTTATTTTCAAATTAATATTGAACTTGTGTCCAATAAAACAACAAGCTATTGGGGAAAAATCCTACAAGATAACCTTAGGAACAAAAAATCCAACCTTGCGGATAAACAAATAGGATCGGATTATGGTGAGGCAAAACAAACAACAATAGTCATCAGCTAAAAGAAATCACAGATCAAGTAATAAAAGAAAACAACAAACGTGATTTATAATGGTTCCACTACCGCGGGGTAGTGTACATCCACTTGGGGAGAGGGGATTTTATTACTTTCTAAGAAGAGAAAATTTTACAGGTGTTGGCGCCAAAATTGGTCACTAACACTCAAGTGTAAATGAAAGCACCAATTAACAGTTACTGATAACAGATAGAGTGTGTGTAGAGAGTAATAATATGAAGAACAGTTAAAATTAAAATGAAAGCAGTAAAGAACAACAGATTTTATAGTGGTTCGGCTAACTTTGGCCTACGTCCACTCCAATAATTTCCTTGTTATTGATATGAGAATCAGTTACAGTTACAAAGTGGTAGGCTAGCCTTAGCCTTAGAAAATAGAAGGTCAGAGAGCAAAGGAGAAGAAGAAGAAGAAGAAGATCCCCTTTTGTGAAACCCCCCCCCCCATATGCTGTATTTATAGGCGAATCCTGAGTTGTTGGGCCTCTTGAATAGCTTGGGCCCAACAAGGCCATTGCCGAGCCTCGTATACCCTTTGTCCCTGACCGAGCGGCATTTGCCGAGCCATCTGGGCTGAGTCGTATCCCATCAATGCCGAGCCATCTGGGCAGAGCCGTATCCCATCAATGCCGAGCCACTCGATGCCGATCCATGTATACCGAACGAGGTTGATTGAAACAGTAGAATGCTAAATGAGGTAGCCATGCCGAGCTCACTCGTAAGCCGAACGAGGTTGCCATGACGAACGCCCACTGATGCTGAACGATCCATCCAATGTCGAACGATACCTGATGTCGAACGATCCATCCGATGTCGGACGACCATAGATACCGAACGTTCATAGATGTCGAACGTTCATGGATGCCGAACGTTCATGGATGCCGAACCATACGCCGATGCAGAACGAGGTCCAATGCCGAACGCTCGTCCAATGTCGAACGATCCCTCTAATGCCGAGCAGCCTCCAACGCCGAACCATCCCAATGCCGGACCATCCAAATGCCGAGCGACATCTGCCACACTGCCTAGGCCGAGCCATGTAATTTCTCCACTCCTTTTCCCAACGACATATCCAAGCGAACTTCATCATTTTAAACCGAACCCATCATACTTTAGTCTAGATAGTTGTGAAGTTGTTTAAGTTAAATCCGTCTATCCGTGGCCTTGTAAAAAGGCGGATTAACATTTGCCCCCCAAAACATGCCTTGTGATAAGAAGGTGTGCTTTGAATAGTTCTGAATCCAATATCCAAAGTCCATAGCCATACCGTCCAAGTGCCTTGTTCTTGACTGCTCCGAGTCGATGTCTGATTCCAAATCCAGTAACCAAAGGCTTAGCCAATTCCAAATCCAACCGAGCTCGACAATCGATCCCTAATCTATCCTTATTCAATAATCAATAATCGAATCCAGGACCTCTTCAGGTCGATGTCCAAATCCTTTGCCGTTCATAGCCAATATTCATATTTGTTACCTCTTCGGGTTCTTGTCAAGCGCAATCCACATTTGACGACCGTGGTCCAGTGTCCCTGGACGTAAGTAATGCCGTGACTTAAGTCCTAAGTCGAATCCTGGACCTCTCTGGGTCGCTATTCAAATCCGTAACCTCTCCGGGTTGCCAAGCGCAATCCACACTTGACGACCGTGGTCCAATGTCCATGGACGTAAGTAATGTCGTGACTTAAGTCCTAAGCCGAATCATAGTCGCTCCGGACCCTTGTTGAGCATAGTCCATACTCAATGACCCGAAATAGTAACCGATAATATGGGGCCTAAGTCCTAGGCCGAATCCTGGTCTCTCCAGACCCTTGCCGAGCATAGTCCATACTCGACGACCTGAATGAGTCAATTTGCCACGTGCGGACGAAGAGACTTACTCCTTGCCAGGTATAATCCATACCTGACGACCATTGACCAAAAACCGGATAAAAAATCCAATCAAAAACCAAATCGAAATCCATATCAAACCAGAAAGCATAAAATCCATATTGAAAATCCAAACCAATGTCCAAACCAAAATTTAAACCAGGAAACAAACAGAATCAGGAGTTCAAACCAAACTCAAAAACCAAACCAGAAAAACGGGAATCCAAATCAGAAAACAAACAAAACCAGGATTTCAATCCAAACTCAAAAACAGAATCAGGAAAATCAAATGTCCAAATCAAAAGGAAAAAACAGATTTCACAAACCATAGCGTCACGGTTTATTACCATTCAGAGCATGCCTAGGGGCCATCTCCGTCCCCGTATATGAGTAAATGACTTGACCGTTTGCCAGTAGTTTGCTACTTATTTTATATTATTCCTGTCAATTGATGACCAATCGACCATCACTCCTGGGCCTTGCACCATCGTTGTTTGAGGTAGGCGGTGGTTGCTCCTGCTCCACCACTGCATCCCGAGTCTTGACATATTGTCGCAACTGTCCATTCCTAACGTGCTCCTCAATTATGTCCTTTAGATGCCTACAGCTGTTTGTATCATGTCCGTCAAGATCATGGAAGAGACGGTGCCTTCCTGATGCCCTTTCACGTTCAGAGGGTTCTCTCCTAGCCGGCCTTCTGTAGGGAAGGCGATCTCGGGTCTCCATGAAAATCCGCTCTAACGTCTCATTCAACCCTGTGTAGGTGGAGAACTTTGGCTCTTTCCACCGCCTCCTAGCTTTCCCTGCTTCTTCATCCAGCTTCCTTTTTCCTTTATCTCTATCCAAGCTTCCACTGAATGGTCCTCCATCCTCAGTTGCGTTTGCCTCCTTTAATTTTATATCTGAACATGCGTCTTCCTGTCGAAGGAACCTCTCAGCTTCGTGAAAGAATTCCCCGAGATCCATTGGTGGATCCCGTATTAGAGACACTTTGAAATCTGAATCATCTCTGACTCCTGAAACTGCTGCCATTAAAACCATCGATGGATCTGGCTGATCCACCGAAGCAACTGCTGCATTGAACCGAGTCAAAAAAGCTCTAAGTGACTCATCCATTCTTTGCTTTATTGACGTTAGCATCATCACGTTCTTCGGCCTCTTGATATGAACCCGAAATTGCCTCAAAAACCTGTCCACCAACTCCGTCCATGTTCTGATTGATCCCTCTTCCAGCTGTCTAAACCACATCGCAGCTATATCCGTCAAGTATAATGGGAAATATCGGGCCATTACTTCCTCCGATGCCCTTAGCACTTCCATGTGTCTGGTGTATCTCATCAAATAATCAGTCGGATCAGCTTTTCCATTGTATGCCTCCACGCTAGGTAGCTTAAACTCTGGTGGATTCCGAGCTATCCTGATTTCCTGAGTAAACGGACTCTTGTTCACTCCTTCCATATCTCTATTTGTCAAACCTCCACGCATGGTTCTCCTAATGATCTCGGCTAATCCAGCATTGTCCGTCAAGGGATGCCCCCCGAGTCCCCGAGGGAATTCTGGTACATAATCTTCGTCTCTTGCTCGTGCATCCCTGCTAGTACCCTGTTGTGTGATGTTGACTGGAATCCCATCATGAAATGGTTCATCATTATTGGGGTGTGTGCCCCCGAGTCTAGGTCCATCTGGATTAGCAGGTGTACGCTGATTTGGGATTACGCCCTGTTGAGCCGTTCCATGTGATTGTCTGTTTGGTTCTTCTACTCCCGCTCTATGGATCCGACCCCCTGCATTTTCGGCTTGTGAAAATTGTCTGAGAAGAGCCTGCATCATCTCCTCTTGTTTTTTCATCATTGCTTCCATCTCCTCTCTGGTGATGTAGATGGATGCTCCACCTGCTCCATCTCCAAAGGAAGCCTCTTGACTTCCCTCCTGATTACTCCTTTCTGTCACTTGTTTCCTTGCTGATGGCCTAGCCATTGCTTCTTAGAATCCAAGTTTCTAACTCCAAAATCCCTGAGTGCTTCAGTTCTCAGTGAAAGCACCAAAATGTTGGCGCCAAAATTGGTCACTAACACCCAAGTGTAAATGAAAGCACCAATTAACAGTTACTGATAACAGATAGAGTGTGTGTAGAGAGTAATAATATGAAGAACAGTTAAAATTAAAATGAAAGCAGTAAAGAACAACAGATTTTATAGTGGTTCGGCTAACTCTGGCCTACGTCCACTCCAATAATTTCCTTGTTATTGATATGAAATCAGTTACAGTTACAAAGTGGTAGGCTAGCCTTAGCCTTAGAAAATAGAAGGTCAGAGAGTAACGGAGAAGAAGAAGAAGAAGAAGATCCCCTTTTATGAACCCCCATATGCTGTATTTATAGGCGAATCCTGAGTTGTTGGGCCTCTTGAATAGCTTGGGCCCAACAAGGCCATTGTCGAGCCTCGTATACCCTTTGTCCCAAACCGAGCGGCATTTGCCGAGCCATTTGGGCAGAGCCGTTTCCCATCAATGCCGAGCCATCTGGGCAGAGCCGTATCCCATCAATGCCGAGCCACTCGATGCCGATCCATGTATGCCGAACGAGGTTGATTGAAACAGTAGAATGCTGAATGAGGTAGCCATGCCGAGCTCACTCGTAAGTCGAACGAGGTTGCCATGCCGAACGACCACTGATGCCGAACGATCCATCCAATGCCGAACGATACCTGATGTCGAACGATCCATCCGATGCCGGACGACCATAGATACCGAACGTTCATAGATGCCAAACGTTCATAGATGTCGAACGTTCATGGATGCCGAACCATACGCCGACGCCGAACACGGTCCAATGTCGAACGCTCGTCCAATGTCGAACGATCCCTCTAATGTCGAGCAGCCACCAACGCTGAACCATCCCAATGCCGGACCATCCAAATGCCGAGCGACATCTGCCAAACTGCCTAGGCCGAGCCATGTAATTTCTCCACTCCTTTTCCCAATGACATATCCAAGCGAACTTCATCATTTTAAACCGAACCCATCATACTTTAGTCTCGATAGTTGTGAAGTTGTTTAAGTTAAATCCGCCTATCCGTGGCCTTGTAAAAAGGCGGATTAACAACAGGATAATAATGGAGAAGAAGAATAAGAAATACAACCAAGAGAGTTAGTTTATTCATACTACTCTCTGCCTTTATATAGAGATTATTACTTGGGGTTGAACTAACTGATTTATGGTCATAAATCAATGCCTCATTAATTCTTTTATTCATACAGGAAACGTTTATCCATTTGATTTTTCATTTTTTCTCAATTTACACGTGCCTGATAAGATTTCTTCTTTAATTAGCTAATTAGGAAATTAATTGATTATCTCAATCTTCCAAAATAATTGTACTTCTCACGTAGGTGATTTATTACCCTCTTTAATGCTATAAAAGAGGCAATATATATATGAGTAATTATCTCAAATATCTTTCAAATCTTCTGCAATTGGAAATATTTGTATCGCTGAAATCAACAATATCTTCCAAATCTTCTACAATTGGAAATATTATATCATCAAATCATACAATCTTCACCTTGATACTATATTTCGCCGCAAGTCTATAAACTCCACCTATATTCTCTTACTCTAAGTAGGACCTATCAATCTCCACGATGAAAACAAATGTCTTCATCTACCATCTCAACTCCTCACTCCCCCCTCCCCCCGATCCTGTGCCACAATGTGGAACTTAGCATTTTGATAAGTGATTCCAGTTCTAGCAACGTCCGAACTCTACAGCCTACAAAGACTTGTGCATATCCGCTGCTTTCTCCTTTCATCTCCGATGACCAACTTCAGACGATCCCTTCTTCTGCTAATCATGCACATCTCTTGTCAGAACCTCACCTTGATGAAGCTTTCCCATTTGATCTCGTTCTGTCTATGTAGAAACTCAAAGTCCATTCTCGTATGCCTAGCTTTGACATCTTCTCCACAAGAACTGTAGGCTCCAACTCTAGACCCTCTAAGCACAGTGCTTCCCTTCAGAAGATATAAATGTTGGAACATATCTCCCTTTATCACTACAAGTGCACTCTTAGAAACCCTCAGATTATCCTTCTCCATAGTTACCTTGCGTCCTTTCGATGACAATTGTCAAAGAGATATCATCGACTTTCGAAGTCCTATGACATAACGGCAGCTGTTAAAGTGCGTATCATCCCCATCAAATATGCAAATCTGCACAGTACCTACGCCCATGACTCTACAGCCAGCATCATCCCCCATAAGAATCTCCTTTCCTTTTTTCTCAAAAGAACTGAACTAATTCTTGTTAGGCATCATATGGAAAGACGCCCCCATAGCTAGCACCCAATAGTTTGATACACCTGATACTACTACAGTTAACAAGTCATTGGATACAACTTTCTCCATTGCAATCAATGAACTTCCATCTTCAGTTTTCCTCTTTAAGTCGGGACAATCTCTCTCCAATGGTCTGATTTCTTACAAATGTTGCATTTCCCATCTCTAGATTTTCTTTTCCAATCATTACTGGGCTTTCTAGATTTGGAACGCCCCTAGAATTCCAATTCTTCTTCTCCTCTCTACCTCTCTCAACAAATAGGCCTTGACTACTGCTTCCTCCTCTACCTTCACTCATATCATTCATCTGATCTCTCAAGTTCTCAAATAGAAGACCCAACTTCACATCTTCAATGGTCAAAGTATCTCTCGCAAAGATAAAGATGTTAGCGAAACCTGTGTAACGCTCCGGAAGGGAACACAAGAGCATCATAGCCATATGCTCTTCATCTACCTTCAAACCACAATCTTCATCTCCATAAATAGATCCTCGAAGAAACCCAGATGATCTTTGATAGAAGTACCATCTCTCATCCTTATGGTGAAAAATATCTTCAATAAAATCAAATGATCAGTCAAAGATTTCTTCTGATAGAGATTTTTTAGCTTGGTCCAACTGCCCTTAGCAGAAGTTTCACCGCTGATCTCAGAAATAACATTTTCTCCCATAGCTAATTACAAAGTAGAAAACGTCCATTTTTCCATCTTCCTTTCCACGGCTGAAATTTCGTCCGTCAACTCCCCGGGAGCAAACACCACAAGATGAATTTCGTTTCTCATCAAAACAGCTTTCATCCTCCATTGCCACTTCTCGAAGTCTTTACCACCGTTCCACTTCTCTATTGTTAAACTAGATCTTGATGTAATATAGGTCCCTCTAACGTAGGGTCTTGGTACAACCGCTGGAGTCTCCACATCTCCTTCCATAATGTCTAACACCTTTTCTCAATCCACTTTATCGCTCTGATACCAGACTATTGGGGAAAAATCTCACAAGATCCCCTTAGAAACATAAAACCCAACCTTGCGGATAAACAAATAGGACCAGATTGATGGTGAGGCAAAACAAACAACAGATAATCACCAGCTAAAAACAATCACAGATCAAGCAATAAAAGAAAATAACATACGTGATTTATAGTGGTTCTACTACCGCGAGGTAGTGTTCATCCACTTAAGGAGAGGGGATTTTATTACTTTCTAAGAGGATAAAATTTTACAAGATTGATAATGGAGAAATAAAATAAGAAATACAACTGAGAGAGATATTTCTACTCATGCTAATCTATGTCTTTATATAGAGATTATTTCTTTGGCTTGAAGTAATTGATTTATGGTCCTAAATCAATGCATCATTAATTCTTCTATTCATATATGAAACGTTTATCCATTTGATATTTCAGTTTCCCTTGATTTACACGTGTCTGATAAGATCATTCTTCAATCAGCTAATTAGAAAATTATTACTTCAATCATTCAAAATAATTCTTCTTCCCACGCAGATGATATATTACTCTCATTAATGCTATAAAGATGCAATATATATTTGAGTAATTATTTCAAATGTCTTTTAAATCTTATGCAATTGAAAATATTACATCACCGAAATCAACAATACCTTACATATTTTCTGCAATTAAAAATATTATATCATCAAATCTTACACAAGTATCATACAAATAACAGTTACTTATACAGTCACTTCCTAGTAACTTGCTCAGATTTTTTTTCTTTTCTTCCTTTTAAAAGTCCAAGGGAAAACGTCTGAAAGCAAAAAAGAAAATCTTTGTTAAACATATGTACGAATAAGAATCTTGGAATTCAAGAATAGTTTAAATAATTTTGACATAGGATGCTTGATTTTTTTTTTTTTTTTTAAAAAACGTCATACATTTATATTTTGATAGCGATGTTGACTGTATTTAATAAGAATCTTGGAAATCAAGAACTGTTCAAATAATTTTGACATGGCACGTCTACAACAATTTCAGTTCCGTTTTCTATTTTTGTATGTACATGAAATCAGTATCAACCATGTGACTCTCGATCACGTGTTCATTTTCAGTCTCTTTTTTGGCTGAATTTCACAAGATATTTGACCAAGTTATTCGCTTTTGGAGCGTACTTTCAGAAATACTGTTTCGCATTTTAGTCGTAGTAAAATAACTGTTCGAAATTTTAAAACTTCCTTTTTCTTTTCACCACAGGAAACAAAGTTATACATCGTGACATAAGAGGTAACAGGTAAAAAGTTTCAAAATTTCCATCAATCCATAACTCAAAACTTTGATAGACAAACAAGCCTTTACACATTTTCCACGAATTCACAAACACTACATGCACATTCAAAGAAAAGGGGAAAAAAGACCAGAAATAACACATATCTACACAGCAAACATGAATATAAGCTACGTAAAATATGAAGTCATGCATCTAAAGCATCATAAGCAACCAACTTTACGCCTCTGGATCCATCATAGCACAACTCAGAATCCACGGGCCATACCTGCATGGACTCACACAGCTCCGGGGACACCATATTCGAATACCCGCTTACATTCGAGCATCTCCACGGCCTCTTATTCGATACATCAAGAACGATATTCGAGAAACAAATATCGCTGAATTCATCTCCTTCTATCCCTTCCAATAAACCTGCAATCCTTATATTTTCTCCAACTACATCTTCTATGGTTATCTTCTTTATGATTGGAAGCGCTTTGGAATCGTACCCATCGTCCGGGTGCTCCCCGTAGTTGCTTTGAATCCGTATGGCAACATCGACGTTTTTCATGAATATATGGGAAATGTGTACGTTTTGGACATACCCACCTCGCCCTGGAGATGTTTTGATTCGTATGCCGTGTTTGGAATTGAATACGTTGATGTCGTGCACATGAACGTTCGATATGCCCCCTGACATTTCACTGCCGAATGCAACGGCAGCGCTTGTTTTCGTGTGCGCGGCGATCCGGCGTATGGTGATATCATGGCTTGGTCGACCGAAGTTTATTCCGTATTCGTCCCATCCACTTTTTATTACTATGTTGTCGTCTCCTGTGTTGATGTAACAGTCTTCTATACACACGTTGTCCGAAGAATCTGTTAAACAAAAAACAAGTTTCAAAGGTGCACGTGCATGCACAAAGGGATTTCAGTGAAATTTTAATTCTGGCTTGTTTGGATATTAGAAAAAAATTATGGCCAAACAAGGTCTTCAAAAAGGGTTTAAATCATGTACAGTTCAAATTATAAATCAAAAATGGATTTAAACCACGAACCATAGATTCAAAAGGTACATTGTATAGTGAGTACGTGCGCTTATATTATAGAAACTCTGTTTTGTATATATTATCAAGTTACATTTATGAATCAGAAGAGATACATTTTTATTTGATTATTTTTTTAAACAATAGAATTTGAAATGTAGCTTCAAACAAGGATTTGCTTTTTTTTTTTTTAGTTTCAATATATCCTGAATGGTTTCCTTTCTCAATTGTGTTTATAACTGAGTTTTTAATAGGAATTTGAAAATCAAATCGGAACTAGGAGTTGATTCAAATCATATGACTGTTTGAAAACAATATCACCAAACTCATTCAAATGGGTATTCACCAAATTTACAGAATTTCCCTGCTCTAACTCTTTATTTAAACAATTACCACAACTGCATGTATATTTAATATTTCTAACGTTTCAAAGCCATCCTCAATTTATGGCCAACTATGAACATATGAAATGCTGATGGTAGGAGCAGAGAGTTTGAGCATCTGAAAAAACTAAGAAAAAAAATATACTTTAAATTCAGTCCAAAGTTACCAGGATCAATTCCATCAGTATTTGGAGCATCGGGTGGGGCTACAATAGTCAGATTCCTGATAACCACCTGACTGTCCAATAAAGAGTTTTCCAAACTTACCTCCAGTGCATAAATAAAGGAAATTGAAGTAGTAGCATAAGAACCAACTAGAATATGTAGAAGACAAACCTGCAATAGACTGGATGGATTGCCCAAAAAGGGGAATTCTTGAAGGTTAGATCTGAGATAACAATGTCGGTTGAATACATGAACTCGATTAGATGAGGTCTCGTGTAGTCCAGAGTCTTATTTCTAAAAGAATCCCACCAAATATTACCCTGCCCATCAATTGTTCCATTATTACCTGCAATATAACAATTAAATTATGAATCTGATATATACTCATAACAGGTTCAATTGACCTATAAAGTGCTTAGGTAAACACATAAAAATTCACTTTGGACTAAAAGAATATATGATTATGAGTCCATGTTATAATGCAGAGAATTAAATGTACGAAAGCACTAATACAGATATAACACTGCAAGCATTCAAGATAGATTACATTTTGTTTGTAGGGTAAAACAATAAATAAAATTTCCTGCTTTGATTATTACATACATGACTGCCAAAATAACAATTTCAATAATATTTGTGCCCTTCCAAGAAAAAACAAGAATTAGTCCTTGTTTGTTCCGAAGAAAGCTACATAGTGTGATATATTTAAATACCATATGGCTTCCTACAATCAAAATTGAAAACTTTACAGTATGTGCAGGCATTATACTTTAGTACTTCAGTTAACAAATAGCATGAGAAAACGGCAATGAATAAGCATAGATTCAATAAAATGGATAATGAAATGAAACCAAACCTGTGATTATGACATCAGTGAGATTATAACCAAAAATGAGGCTTTGATGCCGTCTACCTGGTAACTCTCTACCTCTCCCATATGAAGGCAAAGGATCAATCACTGGCCAATGAGATGGATCCTGGTAGGAAAGCAGTTAACATAAACTAGAAAATATTTATAAACTTTCAAGTTTATGCGATCTTATATTATCATCGTATATATCAACGATTCACATTTTAATTATCAGATCACATAGATTACATACAGTTCTAACAATGACCCTAAACACACAAATGCAAATCACATAGATTTCATACAGTTCTAACAATGACGCCCACGTACGCAAATGCAATTTGACACATCTCCCTCTCTTTCTTAAATATTGGTTGATTGATGACAAAAAATTACGATCCCAAAACTCGTAGATAGACAATCTAGAAACATACCCCTACCCCACAGGATACATTCAAATCTCATTTTAATTTTCTATACCCGAGAAACTTAGCATCACTTATATGCATTATGATTTAGTGGGATTTCGTTCAATATCAAAGTCAAAATTTTCATTCTCAATTATTGTCACGGTTATGTAAAAATATTTGTAGTAACCATCAGATGTATAAACACAGTCTGTCTAAAATGGCACGACTATAAATTCTTCAAACTCATATGGATTACAGCATTACAATTTACATCACAGGATAATTTTGCTACTCCTCAAAGCCATTGATATAAATACTCCAATAACAAAATTGACAATAAGCTCAAGAATCATCCTATCATACTGCATAATCAGCACAATTCTCATTTCATTGGCAGAAATAAACATACTGAACTGCTTATATATATGTATACGAAATTAACAAAGCTTACAACGCATAACATCAACAAAAGCAACAAGCAACAAAAACAAGACCGAAACTTACAGTTGATCCGACAATTACAGCATCCTTGTCCAATGATAGTGTTAAATGACTTGTGAGAATGATACTTCCAGTCAGCCATTGCCCAGCTGGCACAAACAGCTGAGCTCCACCTTTATCAGCGAAGGAGTTAAGGTAAAACAAAGCATTCTCAAATGCTTTAGTGTTCAAAGTCACTCCATCCCCCACAGCACCAAATTCAGTAACTGTGACACTGTGTGGTCGATTTACTTTTGAATTTTTTGCATTTACACAATTGTGATCTTCTGTAAATGCCCATTTTACTTCACTTATTGCTACTAGAATTCCAACTAGTTTGAATAGCTAAAAGAAGAAATATATATCAGAATTGTTAGAATGAGTGATTTTATTCAAAATGCTAAATTCTAAGTAAGATGAAAATTCAGAACCCCAACAAGATCTATACATGAAAACCCTCAAAATTGGAGCCTTCTTGTAGGATGAAACATGTAAGTACATAAACCAGCTACAAACGAAATCAAATTGACATCTACAGTTCAACTGAAATTTTGAAGGGGAAAAAAAAAATGCAGCATATAGACTTTCGTACCAAAAATCAAATTGTTTTTATATTTTTATAGTAATTGATCACGAACAAGACGATTGAACATGTAAATCACAGAAAGTAAATACATAGCACAAAATGAGCAAAGGAAAAGCGAAAGCACTTACAATAGCGGAACTCCTCATATGATTCAAAGATCTGCAAAAACCCGGATATTAAATTCGAAAAAATTTCGCAGCCAACAAATCAAATCAATTCTTTATTCAGAAATTGCTGCAAATGCTTTATTAGTTGTCGAGAAAAAGAACAGTGATAATAATGAAAAGAGAAAGGAAACAGTTATGGTTTTGGACATGGCTTTTTGTCTCCTTTTGCTGCTTCTCTCATGCTTGTTTACCATTCATTTCAGTGTATTGTTTTTACTTATTTTTATGGTGTAAATCATAAAAAAAATAAAAATAAAAAGATCTGTTCGAGTTAAGCCCGGTTAGCTGTACACGATGATTCATGTTCGTTGTTCACTCAAATATAATGCGATAAATATTTTCTATCCATGAAACAGTGAAGTCATTTTATCAGATGATCGTGAATCAACGTCAAAAGCGGACACTGTTTTTTCTGTCAATGTATATATAAAATCAACTATTAATGATAATCAACTATTAATGATGATAATTATCATACCTATCCCATACATTATGACACTGCATGCAACATCGGATCCAAATCACCAAAACCCAAATTTGGTGTCCCGGTGTGCCCACTCAACCAATACAATACACATAAACATGTATTTTGCAAATAAATTTCTAAACAAACGTCATATAGACTTATTTGCAAAAAAATTAAGTGTTGTGGTTGG
Organism: Allium cepa; assembly: GCA_030765085.1. Classification (NCBI taxonomy): domain Eukaryota; kingdom Viridiplantae; phylum Streptophyta; class Magnoliopsida; order Asparagales; family Amaryllidaceae; genus Allium; species Allium cepa. The sequence continues at coordinate 679,932,857 of CM060942.1, forward strand.
ATGGGTACACCGATACACCAAACTTTGGGTTCTGGTGATTTATATCATATTACATCTTATGTGTAATGATTTAACAAAAAATCTAGTAAAATACTATAACGATACTAGATTGAATACAATTTTAATTATGTATTTAAAAAAACGATATGATTTTATATAATATTTTAGCTTCTTACACAATGTTTTCTTTTATATTCGACTGCAGAAAATTAAATTGATAAATGTAATGTCCTCCACTTCGAGCTTTGAAAATAAACGTCGATGACGTTGCAGTTATCATCATAATCATTTTCAAGCAACGAAGTGAGGCCCGTATAAATTTTTTTTACAACATTAAGTAGACAAAACAACTAAATGATTTCATTGCATCAAAATGTTTTACATAAGTAATTATATCAGCATTAACCCATCTCATTCCACTTAAGGGTAATATAAAAATTATAAAAATATATAGGGTCATGTCCGACATACGAGGACGCCGACACACACACTTAACCAGTTATAAATCTTGGTTTTACACTACGGAACTTCAAAATAATCTCTATTTGCAAAATAAGCCTACTACTTCGTCTTTAGAGTCTTTATTCGTCCTTCCCAAAACCACATGTCTATTCCATAAATACAACCTACTCGAATGAATATCAATGAGTTTATGGAAAATAATAAAAATATGTATCAGCTACAAAGCCTGGTATGAGTAATCTTTACCCTAAGTAAACAATCAAATAGTGAGGCCACGCTGCTAAAGCACGGAACGAGTTTCCCTTCACTTTTCCATCCAACATCAACTACATCATAGTATGTAATAATATCAAGTCAAAGTCAGCACAAGTCATCCCTTTCAACACTAATATGTGATTACCTTCACACATTTCCGACTAGTTTCCATAGTCGGTTCGTTTTTAAGCTGCCATAGAATTCTTATTCTTAGTTTTCTATTTTTATCACGGACATATAGTTAGGTTGCCACAAAGACCTCATACTCTCGCCTTCATATATTATCGTGAATAGACATCTGGTTGCTACACAAGTCTAATATTGTCATTCTCGTATATCGTCGTGAATAGACATATGGATGATACAAAGCTTTGTACCACCATTTCTGTATATCGTGAATGGATGTTACTAAAGCCTTATACCATCATTCCCCTATATTATCGTGAATAGACACGTTGATGCTACAAAAGCCCGTCATTCCTGTATATTGTTGTGAATAGACACATGGATGCTACTAAAGCGTTATACCATCATTTCAGTATAACATAGTGAATAGACATATGGATGCTACAAAAGTCTTATACCATCATTCTCGTATTTGTTGTGAGTAGACATATGTTCGCCACTAACGTTACCAAATATAATGTCGTATGAAGATATTTGGTAGCCGCTAAGGCCGTCCATCAAAATTACCAAATATAATGTCGTGTATGGCCACATTACTGCCACTAAGGCTGCATATTTACTTTTATATTATTTCTAACGACTCAGTCTACCATCACATATCTTATTTAAGCTTAGTCTAAATTTTTATTCTTTAATATAAGTGACATCATTTTAACTTATTGTTCTCTACATCCATTTCATCTTTATAAAATTCTCAACAATCACTTAGGAAAGCGGCCTCCTATGTGCTACAAAAGGCTTGATCATTTACATAGAATTTTTTGGCATTATTAGCCATCTCACATTTACATTATATGGCTATCGCTTGTTGACATTAGGCCATCACACACTGATGTTTCATTAGCCATCGCAAGCTGATGTTATAAGCTATCGCAAGTTAACTTCCCCTAGCCATCGCAGGTTGATATTTAGGTGTTGTCACACGTTGAACTCTTAGACGTTATCTCGAGTTGATACCCTCTAGAGCTATCGTAGATTGATACATTTTAGAGCTATCGCAAGCTGACAATTAACCAGATATTGCAAGTTGACTTTTCTATCAACTATCGCATGTTGAGTTTGATTAGCTATCGAATGTTGACATATACAGGCTATCACATATTGAGCTTGATTAAGTCACGCGTGTTGACATGAACAGGCTATCGCAAGTTGATATGGCAGTTCCGTAATTAGTTTGAAAAATGTTTTATAATCATCCAGAGTAACTTCTTTGCACCAAATCCTGCTATATGTTGAATTCCCATTGGTAAACTAAGAATTTGCAGTTTTCTTTTCAAAAATTATAAATTACTTTATTAATTAATAATTAATTATCTATTAGTAATTAAATCTTTCCTTTGCTAGTAAATTCATATAAATTTGAAAACGCATAGGAAAATTTTCAAAAATTCACCAAAAATCTAATCACCGTATTTTACCTCATATAAAAATTTAAGGTCAAAATAATCGTTCTATTATTATTATTATCTAATAATTAATTTCCTCGAAATTAAGCATTTCTAAACTTAGAAAATTAAAAATAATTTTGAATAATTTTTGAAAATTATAAATCAAAAACCCATCTTCATGTTATTATCCTACACATTATATAAAAAAATTACGTGATTTAGAGAAGGTTTGATTCACGTTTTGTCTTGAACTTATCAAAAACACACCATTAAATTCCTAACCATAAATAAATAATATCTAACTTTCATAAACTTGTTCATTAATATTCAAAACATTATAAATGCATAAATCTTGGTCCATACAAGTTTGGAAGGTTTATAGAGAAAGAATTACTCATTTTTTATTTGATTAAACTTGATTAAACTCTCTTCCTCTCCTTAAGGATGAAAGCTTTTTCTTTCTTCCTAAATTTTCTTCCCCTTTCTCTTGAAAAATCTGGCTGGCTTTCCTTTACTTAGTTTGGGTTTTTTTGAGTGAACAAAAGAATGAATGAAAGGTAGGAGGGTTAAGGGGTTAGTAATTTAAGCTTTGGGCTAAAACCTCATTCTGGCCTATTTCTTATTGATTCCCCCAACTCTTTCTCTTAAATTTGTTCCCTTTAAATAACTTGTTTATATTTTTATCTTCATCAATTAATTTGATTAGTTGTTTATTTAGTAATTCCTCATATTATAATGCTCCAAAATATGAGGTGTTACATTCTCCCTTCCTCATAATAATTTCGTATTTGAAATTCAAAAGGCAAGATAAAGTCCACCGTCATCAAAATAACGCTCACATGATACGATAATTACACTATTTCTCCACTAATATAAATTATCAATCATAACGTATTAGTGGCACTACTAGTGCACAAACATACCATGACACGAAGTCATACATGTCAAAAAAAATCAAGATAGATGTTCCCAATTTTATTCTCTACCTCTCAGGTACAATTATCAATATCGTTACTCCACTTGACACGAACAAGTTTAATAACCTTATTACCCAACTCTTTAGTATCACAACCTACTATCACCTTTGGTCTCTAACATAAGTCAATCCAAACTCTATAGATAAGTCCTCAACTGCTCCTAGTCCCACCATCAAATTTGGGTTGTGCAGAAATTGGCTCAAATGTGATATTTGAAAAATATTATGCATGCCCACTAAGCTACTTGGTAACTCAATCCGATAAGCGAGTTTACAAATCTTCTCATCATTGGAAATAGAGCTACATATTTAGGTGCCAATTTCTCCACTTCCCAAAGCACATAACTCCTCGTATTGGAGATACTTTCACAAACATATAATTGACTACTACAAACTCTAGCTCTTTTCTCCTCTTGTCGGCATAGCTCCTCTGCCTTGATTGTACTACCTTCTTTCTAGCATGACTCAGTTCTCCATTCTCAGTAGCATCTGCTACCATATCGGATCCTATCTCGAGCCTATCTCACGTGTCCAACCAATAAATTGGTGACTTAAACGGCCCACCATATAGCACCTCAAACAGGGCCATCCCGATACTTGGTTGGTAATTGTTATTAAAGAAAACTCAATTAGATGCAAATGATCTTCCCAAGATCAACTAAAATCTAAAACACATGCCCATAGAAAATCCTTGAGCACTTGGTTTACCCTTTCCCTTTGACGATCAGTCTAGTGGTGGTACGACGTACTCATGCTTAACTCTATATCCAATATACTCTACAAACTTCTACAGAACTCACTGGTGAACAATGGGTCTCTATCACTGACAACACCGCTCAAAATCCCATGCAGCTTCATCACATTTTTCATACATAACTCCGCCAAACTAGTTGCCATTCTTATTGACTTCACTAGAATAAAATAGGCACTCTTGGTCAATCTATCGACTATCACCCAAATGTTATCACTTCCCTTCCTTGACCTAGAAACCCATCAACAAATTCCATGAATAATGAATCCCACTTCCATGTTCGTACTTCTAAATATTAAAGTAATATGCTCGGCTTATGATGTTCGGCTTTTACTTGTCTTCCTTTCTTCTTAATCCATTCCTTCAAGTCTATCCAGAATCCCTTCAAATCCTCAACATCCACTCCCACTTCATTCCCAACAACCTAATTCTTTCGGCTAATAATGGGTCTTATATTTTCCTTGCAATAATTATGTCTACAAGGATTGGATGTATTTCCAACACTCCATTCTGATGCTTTATACTCAAAGCATCTGCAATCTTTTCCCCTTTTCTTGGCATATACTCTATACCAAAGTCATATGCCGCCAGGTATTCTAACCATCTATTTTGTCTCATATTCAACTCTTTTTGAGAGAATAAACACTTAAGGTCCATATACAACTCGAACTGCTTTACCAAAAGATAACATCTTTAAATTTTCAATGCAAAAACTATCACTGCCCACTCTAAGTCATGAGTTGGATATCTAACTTCATACGACCTCAATTTCCATGATGAGTAAGCTATCATTCCTTTTTTGCATCATCACTGCTCCTAACCCTATTCCATAGGCATTATACACTACCAAACTTTGATTTTCTTCAGGGCCGTTAAAGACAGGATCATTCATCAATAACTATTTCAACTCCTGAAATGACCGTTCACACTTATCAGTTGACATTTAATTCTCATTCTTTTCGATCAAATTCTTCAAGGGTGTTGCTATATATAGGAAATCCTTAATGAATCTGCGGTAATAGCCAGATAAACTGTGAAAACTTTTCATCTCTGTGACCACCTCTGTTCTCTTCCAACCGTTAATGGTTTCTATCTTTGATGGACTTACTGCCAATCCATTCTCCAATAACACATGACCAAGAACTTTACTTCCCGCTTCCAGAAGTGTCATTTGGAAAACTTTGCCTTCAATTTGTGTTATCTCAACGTCTCAAATACCAATCTATGATGGACTTCATGGTCTCTCCCATTCTTATAATACCAAAATATCATCAATGAAGACCAACAAAAACCTGTCCAACCAATAGCGAAAGTTTCAGTTCATAAAACCAACGAAGAATGCAGAGGCATTGCTCAGTCCAATTAACATCACTTACACTCATATGAACCATATTTTGTTCTGAATGTGGTCAGTGATACACTATCTTCTTGTAGTGCCCATGAATTTTAATTAACATTATTCGAGATATTTAATTGGATAAATTAAATAGAATAATGTGAATAATTTGGGAGATGAGATTAATACATCCAATAGTCGTGTTTTAATGAATGAACTAAAATAATACTTAACTAAATTTAGAAGAAGGAATTTTCTAAGGGGTAAACTTGGAAATGGAGCTACATTTATTAGTATAAATCTCTTCATCCACCTTAAAATAAAATTACCTTCTCATTCATAACTCCTTACCTGCTTTCGGCCGACCATTAAAAGCTTCAGGAATAGCATAAATTAAAGAAAAAGCTAAGGAATTAAAGCTAGAAAATTTTCTCATTCTCCAATTAACTAATCAAGGTGAATAATCATGTTTATCATCTCATTTTTCTATGTTTGGATCGGCTATGGGTTATACCCAATTTATGTTTTTGTCTTGGTTAGGATATAACCATTTAAACCATTGTTTAGATAATACATAGGTGTTTTAAATGTTAATAGATTAATTAACACATTTATATATTTGGTTTTAGTTAAATTCCGAGTGGTTTTGACCTTCATATGCTTTGAAATTTTAATATATTGAAGAGAATTTTTTGATTTTTTTTTACAATTTTTCATGATGTTTCAGTAGTTATATAAAATTATTTAAGGTATGTTACTTAAATGTTTTGTATAACTATAAAGGAGAAAGGGACATTTTCATATTTAAATTTCAAATAACGAAAGACGGCAGCAATTTTGAATATAAAATTATGGCATCCAATCATGTTTAGACAAACAAGGCAGGTGGGGTACAAAAGAACTGTTTTAAAGCACAATTTTTACTATTTCAACTCTTTCGACAAGAGCTTCCGCCTTCATTCCAAACCTTCTAACAAGGTCGAAAGGCATCAAACCTTTTGACTAAGTCAAAAATCAATGCACATGGTACCAGGCGGCCGGTACGTGGTGAATTGAAAAGGGTCGAAAGGTTTAGGGATGAAAGGTTAGACCTTTTAAAGGAGATGAAACCTTGTTTTGGTTTTAAACAAAATACACCTACTAGAATTCGACAAAGAGCATTCGATGTTGTCAAATGGTTTAAAAGAAAAAGGTTTCAATCGGTTTGCTTTCTTGTTTCAAATAAAACCTTTTGATAAAGTTGAAAGGTTAGCTTTCGACGGGGTCGGAAGCATAGTTGCCGCTTCCAAGCCTATCGATCTAGATGGAGTCAAAGGTTATCTTTTGTTTTATAAAACTTGTCGCTGCTCTCCATTGATTTCTAAGGTTGGTTCCAACACTTCACCGTTTTTGAATGATTTCGAAGGGTTTTCGCTTTTCAAAAGGTTTTTATTTCGAAAGGATTGATTTCAAAAGGTTTCGAAGGGGTTACCTTCAATGATTTCGAAAGGTTTTGAGTTTCAATGATTTCTCAAGGTTTTGAGTCTCAATGGTTCCGAAAGTTTTTGAGTTTCATCGCTTTCAAAAAATTTATTAATGGTTTTATAAGGGGATAACCCAGGCTTTCGACTAAGTCGAAAGGTGGAACCTTCCGACAAGGTCGAAAAGGAACCTTCCGACAAGGTCGAAAGGTAGGACCTTCCGACAAGGTCGAAAGGTATGATTTTATGATGCTTTCGAAAGGAAGGCTTTCAAAGGGGTTAGCTTTGGATGTTTATTTGCTTTCAAATGAGGCTTCATTCGAAGGGGTTTAAGGGGTCGTTTTAGGCATTTTTCCTTAAGTAAAATTTTGCTAATTTAAAAGGGTAACTTCATAGGGTTATAGCATAAAATACTTATCTTTGTTTTAGTATGTAAGGGGGATCCTTATATAAATTGGATGTAAATAAACCTTAGGGACACCAGGATGGGTTTAACATTTTCTATACATGGTTTGGGGTTACAAATAAAAATATGCATTCGAAAATATACATTGGGGCTATCAATATGTTTTTACTTAATTTAACCTAATTGAGGCTACCAATGGGAATAGGTTAAATAGGTGGTATAACTAGAGAAAATAAATAATCATGGTGATTATGAATTTTAATCAATAATCATGGGGATCATGATATTTTAATTAGCCAAATGTTGGGTTCTTGGTTAACCTAGGAAAACCATGGAATGTATGGTGGATAGCCCACATCAAAATTTAAAAGTAAAGAATGTTTTGCCTGAGGTGGTTAGCCTCGGGATTTGGCACCCACAGGTTCATAGTCATCCTAGGAGAACTATGGAGTGTACAGTGGATAGCTCACATCATCTTTTATAAAACAATGTATGATGGATAATCTACATTTATTTTAAATGGATTTGGGATGGATATTCCTATTAAATTATGACGGATAGTTATTTTAAATATTTTAGAGGTGAATTCTAATAAATTGATTTTAGATGGAAAATCAAATATTTTGCTCTTAGATCGGATATCAAATAAATGGTTGGATAGGTATCCAATGTATATTATTTATGGCTTTATTTCATATTATGTTAAGACTAATCATTTTGGTTGTAGGGACATAGTAAATGATTTGCATGTTTTGTTTTGGATACTAGTGAGGGGAAAACTCGTTCTGCTAAACGGCGTGGTTTCACTAGCTATCTATTTATGATAAGAGATGATAGGGGATTATTCATACCATATTTATTGGCTGACTCGAAGTTTGTGTTTCTCTACAAACTCTCGAGTACTCAAAATTAATTTGAGTAGTTTAAGAGTGGGAGGCTTTTCGGTTTTCGGACGAATAAGCTTCCGGAGACATGCAGGAGGCAGTGTTAGCTATATCGGATATTTTTTGTTTTCCGCTATGATGTACTAAGAATTGTAAAGTTAATATTTATTAGTTCTCCGATCATCATAAGGGGACATCTTCATACGTCACTCTTATCGTATTTTGTATATGTATATGTAATCTGAACGTGGTTAACTTTTGGGATTATGTAATTAAATCTTAAATTGTAATTTTCATGAAATGGGAAATTTTGTTTATTGAAGTTTAAAACTTTTCATATTCATGTTTTCCAATGTATCAATATTAACTATGCCGCATTCGGTCGCAAAGAAATAACAACTACGGATGACTGCAGCATTAGTAGCGGTTAGTTTTAGGCCTCAGAAGGCAGGATGTTATTAGTTGGTATCAGAGAATGGTTTATGTACTTAAAAGGAATTTAAACCTTAAAAGATTTATAAAGCATAATTTAATGAATCTAAAATATAGTTAGGCTTGGGTAAGCGTCATAGTAACGTATGTGTACTTTGCAATAAATACCTAAGTATGTATTCCCCACTCTCTTAGTCCGTTCTTTTATATCTTACAAAGATTGGATTTCAAGTTGTAGGGAAGTAAGATATGGAGGCAGGAAATGGAAGAGTGAATCAAGATGGAAGATGCACCGCAACCAATGGAAATGTTCGACCCAATACTAAGAGCAACCAGGGTCGATAGGCAAATGCAATCCTAGATGCAGATGCTAATGTTGGTGTCGATATTTCGCTAGTTAATATGGGGATAATGTAGCAGTTCTTCGTGAATATGATGCAAGCTGAGCAGCTGCGGGAGTGGCTGTAGGGAATGCTGGAGGAGCTAATCTGGTGGCCCCAGTTGGCAATAATTATGCCAAGCTGAGCAGTGATTACACTAGTCTTGGAGGGAAGTCTTCTGGGAACCGAGGATACAATAGGAGTGGAGAATTGGGTATTGCATTGTGAGAAGATATTTGTAGATCTCGGTTTGACAAATATGCAAAAGAGAAGACTTGCTTCAAGGCAACTGTAGAGAGCGACGTTGTTTTAGTGGAACCGAGTTACCATGGGAGAGCCAGAGGAAGACCTGACTTGGGTTGAATTTCGAAGGAGGTTTGGAGAAATATTTCTATCAGAGGTCGCCAAGTCAGCATTGCTTAGAAAATTTGCAGATTTAGTCCAGAGGGATAGATCGACGACTGAGTATGCTATGGAGTTTGATGAGCTATCCCGTTACGGATATGCTACTGTTGATACTGTCATTCAGAGGAATGATATGTTTATCAAGGGGTTAAATCCTGAGATCGCCAAAGCAACCATGCTAAGCCTCCGGGATCCGTGTTATATAGTTGTTGAGATGGCTATTCGAAATGAAGAGATACTTTCTACTTTTGAAAAGGGGAAACCGGTTGAGGTTTAGAATTTCAGGGTAAGAAGTGGAAGTTTTTCTGAGGAAAGGTGCCCAGTCAGGGGTAGCAGCTAAAAAGAGCAAGGTTGATATTGTTTGTTACAAGTGTGATAAAAAAGGGCACTATGCTAATGAGTTCACTCGGGTGATGGAAGAGCAGTTGCAGTGAGGCTTAATGTGAAGTGCTACAACTGTGGCCAGATGTGGCATTACAAGGACAAGTGTCCCGAGGTTGCTATGGCTAGAAAGGGAAAGGTATTTGCGTTGGAACCACCATCCTCTAGACCAAAGGCTGCTAAGAAAGGAAAAGTTGTGATGGAAGGTATGCTTATGATTCATAGTACTCCAGTTAGGATACTATTTGATACCAATGCATCACACTCATTTATATCTCAGCATTTTGGTAGATTGCTTATGTCTGGAACCTTTATACTTGTTACTCCTTTAGGGGTTGCGAATCCTATAGGAGGGTATGCAATTTTGGGAATGAGATATGACTAGATAGAACTTGATTTGTCAGGTTATATTTTTGTGTGAAGTTTATATGTTTTTGATTTCGTGGGATTCGGGATCATATTGGGTATGGATTGGTTAAATAGATACGATGCTAGGATATTTTACCAGGAGGGAGAAATATCATTGAAGCACCCTAATAGCCATGACCGAGTTATTTACTCAGAAAGGAGTTCGGACGAAAATGCTTATGCGTTATTGGGTGCTATGGTTTCGGGATTGCCGCCGAAAAAAGCAATCGAGTTTTGGATAGATCTCGTACCAGGTGCTGAACCCGTAAGTAGAACACCTAGCAAAATGTCACCAACCAAGATGAAGGAATTAAAGGTGTAGCTAGTGGAATTGGAAGGAAATAATTTCATCCGGCCAAGCAGTTCGCCTTGGGAAACGGCCACAGTATTTGTGAAGAATCCAAATGGGTCATTAAGGATGTGTATCAACTATTATATGCTGAACGAGAGGACGTTCAAGAATAGGTATCCTTTGATGAGAATCGATGACTTATTCGATCAGTTGAGTGGAGCCAGAGTGTTTTCCTAGCTGGATTTGGCGACAGGCTTCCATCATCTAAGAGTAGTAGAGGACAATATTCTTTTGAAGGCACTTAGGACCAGATACGGGTCTTAGAATGGTGGTTATGCCATTCAAACTTACTAATGCACCATCTTTCTTTATGGATTTGATGAACTGGGTTTTACGAGAGTACTTTGATAGGATGGTGTTGGTTTTTATTGATGACATTTTGGTATATTCTAAAAATGAGAAGGATTATGTACAACATCTTAGAATAGTGTTGGAGACGCTAAGGCAACATCAGCTATAAGCGAAGTTCTCAAAGTGTCATTTCTTGAAGAGCGAAGTAAAGTTCCTTGGTCATGTAGTTTTCGAGGAAGGTTTGCAATTGATCCAGATAAAATCAAAGTTGTTAACAATTGGAAGAGACCGGAGTCGATAAATGAGATTAGAAATTTTCTTGGACTTGCAGGATACTACCGAAGGTTCATTAAGGATTTCTCGTGGATAGCAGCATCGTTGACTATGCTAAGCAGGAAGGATGTGAAATTTGTTTGGTCTGACAAATGTGAGGAAGCATTCCTTAGATTGAAACATTTGTTAACCAATGCGCCAGTGTTAGTAGTTTCAAGTGGGAATCAGGGGTTAGTATTTTACACCGATGCATGTGTTACTGGGTTAGATGTTGTGCTAAGTATAATGGAAAGGTTATTGCTTATGCTTCTCGACAGCTTAGACAACATGAAGTGAGTTACCCTACTAATGATTTAGAGTTGGCAACGGTAATCTTCGCGTTGAAGGTATGGAGGCATTATCTTTTGGGAGAAAGGTTTGAGCTATTTATGGATCATAAATCTCTACGGTATTTATTCTCTCAGAAGGAGCTGAACATGAGACATCAGTGATGAATGGAGTTTGTGCAGCTTATGATTTTAGCATCGAGTATACACCGGGAAAAGGAAATAAAGTGGCAAATGCGCTTACCAAGAAATATCAGAATGTGGTGTTAGCTATGTTTGTGGAATGGAAAGACTTGGAAGCACTGGCTGCTTATAGTGTGCACTTGAGGTCGACGCCGGATCTAGTCAGAATATCGCCATGATGTCTTGTTTGGAAGTTCGACCAGTTCTGATCGAACGGATTGCTTCTAGGCAGAAAGATGATCCAGTATTAGCTGAGAGGATTAGAAGGTTAGAAGTTGGAACCGAGATTGATGATTTAAAGGGTTTTTTTCTTGACCACAGGGGTTGGTTAAGAAATAAGGAACGGTTATATGTTCCGGATGTTGGAAACCTTAGGAAGGAAGTTCTTAAGGAATGCCATCGATCGAAGTTTACGATTCGTCCTGGAGGAACCTAAATGTATCAAGATATGAAGAGAAGTTTCTACTAGAAAGGAGTGAAGAGGGATGTTGGCTTATGGGTAAAACAGTGTTTGAACTGTTAGCAAGTAAAAGACGAACATCAGAAGCCAAGTGGTTTACTTCAGCCTTTGGATGTTCCACTTTGGAAGTGAGACTCGATATCCATGGACTTTATTGACGTGTTCCTAAGGTCAAACTTGGGTAATGAAAGTATATAGGTCATAGTGGACGGATTGACCAAGAGTGCCCATTTCATTCCGGTAAGATCAAATAGGACGGCGCCTATTTTGGCTAGTTGTTTATAAAGAACATCGTTAGACTGCATGGAATTTCTAGTAGCATCATCAGTGATAGAGATACTTTGTTTACTAGCGAGTTCTGCAAGATCCCGTAGAGTGTGTTAGGCACTAAGCTCAAGGTAAGTACCACATATCATCCTCAGATGGATGGACAAACAGAGAGAGTCGATAAGGTACTGGAAGATCTGTTGAGGGCTTGTTTGTTGATTTTAGTGATTCTTAGGAATATTACTTGCACTTAGTGGAGTTTTCCTATAATAATAGTTATCAGACTACTATAGGAATGACGCCTTTTGAAGCTTTGTATGGAAGGCCATGCAAATCACTAGCATGTTGGTTGGAGACCGAAGATAGATTGATCCCTGGACCATATTTGGTGTGAGAGGCGACAGAAAAGATCGAGTTGATATGGGAAAGAATGAAGGAAGCTTAGTCTAGGTAGAAGAGTTACACAAACAAAAGGCGTAAGGACCAAGAGTTCTTAGGTTGAGACAGAGCTTTCATCAAGGTATCACCAATGAAAGGTATGGTTCGGTTCAGGAAGATCGGGAAGCTATCACCGAGATATGTTGGACCATTTCCTATATCAGAGAGGATTGGAAGACTCGCATACCGAAAACGTGAAGGATTGTACTTGGGAGGCAAAAGACGGGATTAAGGCTACTTTTCCTGAGCTGTTTTAGATGGTATGTTCTATATAGGGTTTATATAGAATTTGGCTGGTAGGTTATACTAGCTTTACTTGCATGGACTACATGCTTGTTGTTGTGTCCTTACTGAAATTTTAAGGACAAAATTCTTTAAGGAGGGGGTCTATAATCCTCTGAATTTTAATTAACATTATTCGGGATATTTAATTGGATAAATTAAATAGAATAATGTGAATAAAGGGAGATGAGATTAATACATCCAATGGCTGCATCTTAATGAATGAACTAAAATAAGACTTAACTAAATTTAGAAGGAGGAATTTCCTAAAGGGTAAACTTGGAAATGGGGCTACATTTCTTAGTGTAAATCCCTTCGTCCACCTTAATAAATTTTTACCTTCTCATTCATAACTCCTCACCTACTTTCGGCCGGCAATTAAAAGTTCCAGGAAGAGCATAAATTGAAGAAAAAGATAAGGAATTAAAGCTAGAAAGTTATCTCATTCTCTAATTAACTTATCAAGGTGAATAATCATGTTTATCATCTCATTTTTCTCTATTTGGATCGGCAATCGGTTATACCCGATTCGTGTTTGTGTCTTGATTAGATATAACCATTTAAACCTTTGTTTGGATAGGACATTGGTGTTTTAAATGTTAGTGGTTAATTAACAAGTTTTTATTCGATTTTGGTTAAATTCCGAGTGGTTTTGATCTTCATATTCTTTGAAATTTTAATATGTTGAACAGAACATATTAATTATTTTTAGGAAATTTTCTAGAACTTTTCATGATGTTTCAATAGTTATATAAAATTATTTAAGGTATGGGACATAAATGTTTTGTATAATTATAAAGGGAAAATGGGCTTTTTCAAATTTATTTACATTTCCAAACAAGGAACGTCGGTAGCATTTTTGAATATAAAATTCTGCAAATTAATAAGGTTTAGACAAACAAGGCAGGTGGGATACAAAAGAACTGTTTTAAAGTACAATTTTTACTATTCCAACTCTTTCAATAAGAGCTTCCACCTTCATTCCAAACCTTCCAACAAGGTCGAAAGGTATCAAATCTTTCGACTTGGTCAAAAATCAATGCAAATGGTACCAGGTTACTGGTATGTAGTGAATTGAAAGTGGTCGAAAGGTTTAAGGATGAAAAGTTAGAGCTTTTGAAGGAGAGCGAACAATTTTTTGGTTTTAAAGAAATTGCACCTGCTAGCTTTCGACAAAGAGCTTTTGACGTTGTCAAATGGTTTAAAAGAAAAAGGTTTCGATTGGTTTGCTTTCTTGTTTTAAATGAAACCTTTTGAGAAAGTCGAAAGGTTAGCTTTGACAGGGTCGGAAGCATAGTTGTCGCTTCTAAACCTTTCGACCTAGATGGAGTCAAAGGTTATCTTTTATTTTACAAAACTTGCCGCCTCTCTCCATTGATTACGAAGGGCTGGTTCCAACACCAACGCTTCACTGTTTTTGAATTTTTTTGAAGGGTTATGACTTCGAAAGGTTTTGATTTCATAAGGTTTTGGTTTCGAAAGGTTTTGTTTTGAAAGGTTCTGATTTCGAAAGGTTTCGAAGGCATCACCTTCAATGATTTCGAAAGGTTTTGAGTTTCAATGATTTCGAAAGGTTTTGAGTCTCAATGATTTTGAAAGGTTTTGAGTTTCATTGCTTTCGAAAAGTTTATAGATGGTTCTATAGGGGATACTCCAGGCTTTCGATAAAGTTGAAAGGTGGAACTTTTCGACTAGGTCAAAAAGAAACCTTCCGACAAGGTCGAAAGGTATGATTTTGTGATGCTTTCAAAAGGAAGGCTTCAGAAGGGGCTGGCTTTTGATGTTTATTTGTTTTCAAATCGGGCTTCATTCGAAGGGGTTTAAAGGGCTGTTTTATCCATATTTCCTTAAGCAAAATTTTGCTAATTTGAAGGGGTTACTTCAAAGGGTTATATCATAAAATACTTATCTTTGTTTGAATATGTAAGGGGGATCCTTATGTAAATTGGATGTAAATAGGCCTTGGGGACACCATGGTGGGTTTAATGTTTTCGATGCATAATTTGGAGTTACAAACAGAAATATAGTTTCAAAAATACACATTGGGGCTATCAATGTGTTTTTATTTAATTTAATTTAACATAATTCGGGCTACCAATGGGAATAGGTTAAGCAGGTGGTATACCTGGGGAAAATAAATAATCATGGGGGTCATGAATTTAAAAAATAATTATGGAGATCATGATATTTTAGTTGGCCAAATGTTGGGTTCTTGATTAACCTAGGAAAATCATGGAATGTGTGATGGATAGCCCATATCAATTTCCAACTTAAAGAATGTTTTTCCAGAGGTGGTTAGCCTCGGGATTTGGCACCCAAGGGTTTATAGTCATCCTGGGAAAACTATGGAGTGTACGTTGTATAGCCCGCACCAACTTTTATAAAACAATGTATGATGGATAATATGCATTTATTTAAATAGATTTGGGGCGGATAGCCCTATTAAATTATGATGGGTAGTTATTTTAAAGATTTTAGAGGGGAACTCTAATAAATTGATTTTAGATGGGGAATCTGATATATTGCTTTTAGATGGGATATCTAATAAATGGGTGGATGGGATATGTAATGTATATGATTTATGGCTTTATTTCATATTATGTTAAAACTAATCATTTTGGGTGTAGGGTCTTGCGTGTTCTGTTTTGGATACTAGTGAGGGAAAATCCATTCCGCTAAGCGGCGTGGTCTCACTAGCTATCTATTTATGATAAGAGATGATAGGAGATTATTCATACTTGACTTATTGTTTGACTCGAAGTTTGTGTTTCTATACAAACTCTCGGATACTCAAAATTAATTTGAGCAGTGTAAGAGTGGGAGACTTTCAGGTTTTTGGGCGAATAAGCTTCCAAAGACGTGCAAAAGGCGGTGTTAGCTATATAGAAATTATTTTATGTTTTCTGCTGTGATGTACTAAGAATTGTAAAGTTCATATTTATTAGTTCTTTGATCATCATAAGGGAACATCTTCATATGTTGCTCTTATCGTATTTTGTGAATGTATACGTGATTTGAACGTGGTTAACATTTGGGATTATGTAATTAAATCTTAAATTATAATTTGCATGAAATGGGAAATTCTGTTTATTGGAAGTTTAAAATTTTTCATATCCATGTGTTCCCATGTATCAATATTAACTACATCGCGTTCGGTCGCCAAGAAATAACAACTACGAATGATTGCTGCATCAGTAGCAGTTAGTTTTGGGCCTCAAAAGGCGGGATGTTACACTTCTGCTACCCTCGGTTGATGGAATCCCTTTGTTAGATCTATCTGCGAGAATACTTTAGGTTCACCCAATGGATCAAGAAAGTTGTCTATTCGGGGCATGGATAATGGTTCTTCACTTTCAATTCTTTCAGCCTCCGGTAATCAATACATGTCTGTAAAGATCCATCTGACTTCTTTACAAATACCATGGATGTTACCCTTGGTGAACTACTCGACCTAATGAAACTTTTATGCTCAAGGTCCAATAGCTGCATCTTCAATTCTTCCATCTCCTTGTGCAACAATATGCTAGGTTGTCTACCAACAGTTGTTTCTCTGGCATTAAGTCTATTCGAAATTCGATCGCCCTTCTTGGTGGTAATCTCGTTACTGGTTCGAAAATATTTGCAAACTCCCAAACTACCGAGACTCTAATTATCCCATCCTCTTGTTCTTTCATCACATACAGTGTCAACCCTGACTTTTCATCCATTACATCTAACACCATCATGATCCTTTTCCCATCACTTGGATTTCGTAAAGTGATAAGTCGATCAACACAAAAGGTCCTAGCATTATTTCGCACTAACCGGTCCATACCCAAAATTATCTCGTACCTAATGAAGTCAAACTCATGTGGATTGCAAAAAAATAAAGGACCACACAAATCAAACATAAGGTTAGTGCATCTTAATCAGAGAGTAGCATACCTACCGATCATATTAAACACACATAAAATAGTAACTAAATAGGGAGTATTTAACTTCATCCTGTCCACCACATCCTTCAAAATGAAAGAACATGTAGCACTCGTATTAAAAAGAACTCTTACAGAAGACCTAGAGATTGAGATCTTACCTCCTAACACAACTTTCTTTCCTTTTCTTCCATCATTGGTCCAGATGACGGTCGTTCCAAAGCGAAAACTTTTAACTGCTTTAACTCGGGACAATCTTTCGCCTTGTGCCCGAGTTTGTTACAAACAAAGTGCTTTACTTTCGCTGCTCCAACCAACTCCAAACACTTATTTGTATAATGGCCCTTCTACCTATAGTTATATTAGGTTACATCGATAACATTCTTACATTCTCCTCCACCCTAAGTCTTCCCTTTTTGTTGTTGGCCCTTCTTGCCTTTATGATATGGGGCAAAATTATTTTTCCTATCAACCTGGCCCTCTACCCTACACTTCGCCTTTCAACATACATTAACTCATATCTCCTCGCCATGCCTACCACTTCATTAAATTGAAGTACTGGATGAGCCAATGTCTGATCACTCAATTCCGGCCACGACCCCAAGGTGAACTTCTCCACCTTCTTTCTTGGGGCCCTAATCAAATCAGCTCCAAACTTGACAAAGCAATAAACTTTTGAACATACTTCGGCACCATCAGATTCCTTTGTTGCAACTCTGTAAACTCCTGGATAATTGCTGACCGCTCAGATCCAGGAATATTATGTTCTTCAAAAATATCTCTAAACCTTTCCTTGGTGATTACTCACTTAGAATCTCTGCTCTCACGGTTCATCTTACAGGAATTTGTCAACTCTAAGTCTTTGCAAATCCTCTTACACATCACCAGTCAATCACTAACCTACAACGCCTGTTTCATCCCATCAGACATTTCTCCTCCCATACTCCTGAAATCCTTATTCATTTTAGAAAATTTCTCTAAATTGGCTGCGCTAGGACCCTTGGAGCATTCTAGGCTTGTTGTGGTACTTATTTCTACACTAACTTTACAAAGAATTGTTGGAGTAATGCGTTTATATCAATATTCCCTATGTTCAGAGAAGGCATCTCATTCCTAGCTTCAACACAAGCTTTCGGGGTAGCCTTCCCTCCTTCGTCCTTAATCTGAGCACTAGTGTTTCCTCTACTAGAGTTTTCCCTTCGTCCTCCTAAATTCAAATGTCCACATCACAAATCCATTATAGCTCTCTGCGTAAGAAAACGTTTGTAAGAAACAGAAGTAAAAGAGAGTGAAACCAATGGTAGAGGGATAGATATAACCACATATATAACTATATTAAAATACAAGTATATTATACATATAAGTGTATACCCTTTCCAAGATGTTCATTTTCTAGTGATCTACTTTATTAGCTTTTTTTTTACCTAACTATCCGCGAACCTAAGCTCTGATACCAAGTTGTAACATTCCCCACTTCGAGATCCGAAAATAAATGCCAATGACATTGTAGTCTCACCAAAATCATTTTCAAGGGACGAAGTGAGATCAATATAATCTTTTTCTTAACAATAAGTAAAAAAAAGTTGATAAATAATTTTGTTACATCAAAAATGTTTATATAAATCATTACATCATCAATAACCTGTAACACACAGTAAATTGACCAATAATTAATTAAAAAGTAAACTGAAAACACTAGAATCTGTCTATGAAGCTTACACTATTATGTTCATGGCGATTTCCTAATCTATTTTCATATATAAATTTTTACCATTAGAGTTCAAATGAAAAAATTATTAACGCTTATTGATTTCTCATCGAATATAATTACATATGTATTAAGGAAATAAATATTATATATTAACGTTAATTTAACGTTAACCAATACTTCACAATTAAGTAATATCAACGTTAATCAGAACGAATAAAATAAGTCGAACAAGGAAACAAACCGAACAAAAACCAATAATTAACATATACAACTATCGGTCGACCCCCTCATGGGACCAGTCGGCCACTAGCAGTCGACGGGTATAGTGGCCGACCGGTGGTACAATGGCAGTTGATATTAAACCTAGGCTGAATGACCTAGATTTAATATAATCTATTCCAACAGCCGGGATTGATTCGATCCCCTATAAATACAGGCCTAGCCCCTCATTTTTCTTCTCATATTTTCTTAATCAACAGCTTAGCTATGCCATTTTCTTTTCTCCACAAATTCTAAAAATTATACAAACTATAACACATATATATGTGGAGAATAGTGGAGAATAATTTAGAAGAAGAATAAGGTCGAGACAAATTGTTAAAGCCAAGGTAAATTGTATGTCTAAACACAAATTTACATATAATTCAGATCTATTCTTGGATCTATAATTCTAATAAATATGTATATAATTTTGATACATATTTTGGTAGAAAGAAAGGGATTCAATCAAGAATAACAGATTTAGATCTGGAGGTTTGGAAGCTTAGAGGTGAGTGGAAATTATATATTTTTATTATATCATTGTGAATCTGTTCCATATATGCCTAAATGTAAATTTTGGAGTTGTAGGCTTAAATCTTCATATGTAATTAACTTGAGAACCTTGCCTACATACTCGGCGAATTGTTAACTTTGACTAAATATGTATATACCTATATTTGGAAAGTAAGGTTGAAGTAGTAACTAAAAGTTTTAAGATAGTTCATTAATAAGATTTTATGTAAATTCCAGATTTGTTAGTTGAATGTTATATATTATTAAACATGAGTTGAAGATTATATAAATTGGAATTGGTTTTAAGTAATGTGTTTTTCATTAGTGTAACGACCCTGAAATTCAGACCCAGTTTAAAATTTTTAAATTGCTTATTTTATGTAGAAATTCGAATTTTCACAAACAATTCCCGTTGCCATCCAAACTTCACATTTGGAATGCGTCTAGATAGACATAGGCGTGCGCCAAATTTCGTTGAAAAATATTGAAGTAAATTACGCTCGTCGCATTTACATATCAGTTTAAACCTTATGTATAAAATTCCTATCGTCCGAATTCAAATATTTTCTCAATGTTGCATAAGAAAAATATTCTGAACCTGACGGCGCATTTCGTTTAGTCAAATTTCGCTTTTAATTTCTAGTAAAATATGCACTCGTGCAAATGGTTCAATAAGAATTACCACTTTGCAAACGGTGTCGAACCATCAATATCTTTATACCGTTGTGTCCGTCTCGACGCGCTGATCACAACGGTGTATTTATTTGTGTCAATCGGAGTTCGGCGCTGCGAATTATAAATTTTAACGGAGCGAAAACCGGTCCGTTACACAGCATAAACCGGTACCAAACTCCCCTGCATTCAAAAGTTGGAGCCATTCAGCTGACCTTGGGAACCCAAATAGCCACCATTTTTCAAAAATCATCATTTCACTGTCTGAATCTCGTGTATATATCCCTCTCCATTATTACACTGTACACAGCTCACTCATTTATTGCTCTGCAACACTTTGCCTCAAAGAGAAACTGGTACGTATCATTCTTTTCTCCTCTGTTTCTTTTTCTTCTTCCCTTCACGTTCTTTTGTTTCCTCCCTGTGCTCCTCCCTCTGTTTTCTCTCTGCAAAAAATGAATGCCTGCTTCCAATTAACCTCCGTGCGCATTTCTTATTTTTTATTTTTATTTTTATTTTTACTGCAAAACACGGTTTCCCCCCAGCTCCTCTTTCTCCTCTCTTTGCATTTTTTTTTTGTGTGCAAACTTCCCATGCAACCCTCATCGCAACCACCCCAACCTTCGGTGCACGTGCCACAACTCAACACCTCGCATGCCACCAACCACAGCCATCTCCGCCTCCCTCACCCGAAACCCGACCCTCCATGTTGCATGCTCCTCCACCAATTCGCTGTTCCATACTCCACAAACCCTCTTCGCCCCTCTCCGCCCGTCCCCTGGCATGCAACCACCAGCGCCCTCGCCCACAACGCCTGCCACGTCGCCGCTAGCCTCCCCGGCCCCGTACCGCCTTCCCTCCCACTAACGCCCCTCACCTCCCCATGCAGCTCCACCCCACAAGCCGCCACCTCCCCTCTCCTCTCAGCCCATGCCGCATGCTCCCTACACCATGCAACTCCCTCCGCTCCACCCAGTTCACCCACTCGGCCTCACCCCTTACCGCCTCCGCCCCTGCAGACACGGCTACCTCGCACGGCCCGCGTCCACTGCCCTACCGGCCTTCAACCCAGGCGAGTCCCACTGCCACCCACGCCCTGACCCCAGCCGCCACCGGCTCCGCCTCCCGCGTCATGCAGCCCCTTACTGCGTCTGTCTTATGCATACACGTTTTAAAAAAAAAAGGGGAGGGGGTAGACAGTTGTTGTATATATATAGTATACAATAGTATGAAGCTGGTTTGTAAAGTTGAACAGTTGCATATAAGTTCATATATTTAACAAAGGGCAAGTATTAAGTTTAAACGTGTCAGTATAAACGGTAGCTAGTTTATATAGGGTGATTTAGGTAAAGTTGTTGCAGTTTCAAAAGTAGTACTATCTGTACAAAGCTACAGGTTTTAGAAAAAGAAACATTTATATATAAGCTATTTTGTATAAGTCATATTTTGTTTAAAAAATAATAATAATAATAATAATAATAATAATAATAAATTGTAATGTTAAATTTTACGAATATATAGTATATATATGAATTTGGGTTACAAGATCTCAGAGGTGGTTTTACTTGCTTGACAGCTGCGGATCCGGAATCTCAAGCGTAGGCTTCCAGTTAGCTTTTCGAAATCTGTCGAGCTTCGTTGTTTGGTATGGTTTATATATATATACATTCAATCGATATATATATATTGCAATAAACAAATTATTGATTAATTATTTGTTGATTGCAGTTGTGTTCATTTTGCGTCGTGCTTGTTAGGGTCTATTTTATCTATTCGTCTTCGTGCTTCGCCATCATCTTCTTCAACCACGCAAGGTGAATATTTCATTCACGACTCAATCTATTATGTTATGATAATCGAGTGGTAAATTGTTGTTTATGTTAATTTGGATGTTAAATTGATGATTGTTAGAATTGTTGAAGTTAGGATTGTAAATCACTATGCAAGTTAAAATTTTAATATTGTTAGTTCACGACAAACAAGTGTGACACTAAAATTTGTTATGTGATGATTGAATTTGGTTGTTAATATAAGTGAATTTGAATATGAAATCGAAATTGATATAGGATAGTCGACAAAATTTAAATTGGACTATATATGTTGAACTTGACCCCTTTAACTGTTAAATCAACCGCCGCGTAGAAAAAGCATTAACTACACTTTGAACCGTTGTATGTATGATTGATGTAGACATGTGATAATAGACACCAAGTGAAACCATAAGATAATAATCTTTAATCTACATGAAACGATAGTGTAGATTCTAGGAATAATTATATTAATTTGCATAAATAACAAATGTAAGTTAATACGATTATTTCGGGATTATTTAATAAAATTGTTAAATTGTTATGTATGGTTGATATTGCTTGTTTATTTAATTTGACACCATCCCAGTTATCACACTGCAAGTTCCCTTTGCTATGCTTGTTTTATATTGAATGATATTGGGTTGAAATGATAAATACCCATTTAAACAACTTGGCCTAGGATAGAAAATAAAAGTAAGAAACCCAATTGGTCAACAAAACCATTTTCGAAATTGAAATATATTTTAAATTAAGGAATGAACTTAACAATTTGTTTGGAAATTTAATAACGAACTTAGGGATTTAAGTTGAAATAAATTAACGGATTTAAATTGAAACGGATTAATAACTTACCAAATTGGATAAAATGAATTGAAAATTTAATTGAAATAAGATTTAGGAGCAAGTAAGTTTAGAATTTAATAAGTTAAAGATTTAAAGATTTGTTAGCTTTAGATTCAAATTCAGGCTTTAATTAAATAGATTGAACTTGTTATAAGTTAAATTGAGATTTAGGAGATTTGACTTACTAATTTAATGAATTTAAATTAGGGATAATTTAAATTTAAAATGATTTTAAATTTTACGAATTAATCAAATTAGGACATTGCAAATGTAAATAGACTTCTTTGATTAGAAATTTAATTGAATCGGTAAATAAAACAAATGAAGTTTTGAAAAGGGGAATCTAGTTAATAAAGTTGATTTAATCGAATTTATGATAACAATGGATATAAACATAAAGTGACATGAATAGAATTTGTTTTAATAATTTAAACTAAGTTTAGCATTATATTGAATTCGTTGATTTTGAACTAAACAAAATAAGCGACTTTTAGACCTTATTAAATTGAGCTTGAATACTTAATTTTATCGTTAACTCAATTGTTTGAACTTAAGATCGTATTTGGAAATATGTTTTAAAATATCGAAAATAAACTGAATCGTGAATTGTCAAATTTTGGAAGTCAAATTTGCACCTTGACTTTTGGACTTTGATTTGTTAAAACGTAAATTTAACCGACCATCGGGTAATAAATACGTAGTTATTAAAGAGACCGGGATCGGAAATGGACATACTCTTTGTCGATACCGAAAACCACTTTAATAACTATTATGCGCGAAGTGTTGATCCAGAATGAAGTGGATGGTTTGGTGAACGCGTTGACTAAAGAAAGAGAACGATATTGGATTACCCCTGACATGACTAAAACAGGAGCCGCGCCGGGCCATTGAGGATCGCCACCTCTAGCGGACACGCTTCTTCGATACCATATCTATTACTTTTGTGATTCAATTTGGGTGCACCCTTGATTTGGGAGTGTTGTTTCGCGGTGTTGAGATAGTAGCTACTATGCTCAACACCAGTCCGGATCACGCAACTACTAGTATCCTAGTTGGTATTGCCTCATGTACCTTGTCATACTGATTATCCTATTCGCGACCACTACGTTTTGATTTGTACCTTGAGTATATGGATTGTCCTCTGGTGACTTCCGGTTTTTGGGGAAACTACGGTCTTGTATATGCTTTTGGGAATATAAAATGTGTTAAGGGGAATTATGGTAACGCCTTAATGCTATTTCAATATTCTATTTTACTGATTAGACATTACCTACATACCGTATCCTACTGTATATATAGATAGTTTATCGGATCCTTAGAGATGTTATTTGATTCATCTTTGAGTTATGGACTTTATTTCCTGCACTTGATTATCCTGTATAAGATTTTGAGTCCTGACTCGAGTGTTTCTTTTTGTATATGCTCGGGTCAGTCTGAAGCTATCCAGTTTGCTGATCAAGGTTGGTTGAAGATGCTGAAGACTTAGCATTTATCTTTATCAGTCTATTTTGATGTCCGAGTCTGTTGGACATTTATGTATTTCCTTTCAGTCACCTTTTGTTTAGACATTGTTGTACTATATGTAGTAGCTTCATGAACTGCTATTATGACGATGTATTTCCGCTGCATTATTCTGTGACTGTTCTGTGACTGTGATGTTGTATTGATTCTCATTTACATCTATGTATTTATAATCCCATAATGATTCGTGTTTTGTATTATTTAAGTTGACATGTGAGGATTATTGTCAATTTAAATAGTCCAAATATACGGGTTGTTACAGTTGGTATCAGAGCTTTAGTTTCCCTAAAAACCTTAGTTTGGGATTATATAAACTCATTAGAGATAGGGTAGCAGTAGCCTAGAATGAGGGGAATCAATTCAATATCCTGATCCTTTAAAATTCAAACTTCTTTGATTCGTTCATTAGACTTTCTTCAAGCTGTATGATTTTCTATCCTTGGTTCTAAATCTCTTTCAATATTTCAGGATGAGCACCGGAAGAAACAATAGGGGAGGAAGAGGTCATGGTCCTGCCCAGGCTGCACTTGCCGTCCCAGCTCCAGTCAAATTCACCACTCTTAGCAAGGAGTATACACAGCTTGGTGGTACTAAGTTTTCTGGATCCGAGGGTATTATCGAGGCTCAGCAATGGCTCAAAGGCTTAGAGAAGATATTTTCTGGATTGGAGATCACTGATGCTCAGAAGCGTCAGCTTGCTGCGTGGCAACTTCAGGATGCCGCGCAAGATTGGTGGGAATCAGTTACTTCCCGCATCGAGGAGAACACCATCACTTGGGCCCAGTTTAGGTATAAATTCATTTGGATTTCGTAGTCTAAATTATTCTTTCAATCTTTAAAATGTCACTCATCTAGTCTATCTTTTGATTAGGGATACTTTCTCGGCACAGTGGATGCCCTCTGCTGGGAAAACCCAACTTTATAGAGCTTTTATGGATCTTAAGCAAGGCAGTATGACTATTTCTGAGTACGAGAGGAAATTCAACGAACTCTCCAAGTTTGGCCCGGGATTGATCGATACACCACTTCTAAAGAACGAGAAGTTCATTATGGGAGCTAGACCAGAGTATTATGACTTGCTTACTGGCCACACTCACTGCACCTTCACAGAGCTTGTCGACTATGCTCTTCGATATGAGGCAAAGCCAAGGAGACCCACTGCCAAAGCCCCTCCTACTCAGCCCTCTTCCAGCCAGCTCGGAAAGAGGAAGATGAACTTCGATCAGCAAAAGAAAGCTTGGCAAAAGACTACAGGATTAGGATATGCCCAAAAAAGCCCAATCGACCTCGCTAAGATCACTTGCTTCAAATGCGATAAGAAGGGCCATTATGCTAATAGTTGTCCATCCACCGGAGCTGCTATTCCACCACCTTCTCAGATGAGGAATGATTTATGCCATGTCTGCCTCCAGCCAAGTCACTTCAAGTGAGATTGCCCATTGAGGAAGAAAGGCACACCATCAGGAGTATATGCTGTCACCACTCCTGCACCACCTCCACCACCTGCTCAGGATGACCGAGGTACCTTACGAAGTACTTTTACATTTCATAATTTACCTGTTCGGGTATTATTCGATACTGGTGCATCTCATAGCTTCATATTTATTGATCTTTGTAATAAGCTCAAATTAGAACCAACTCTTGCTACTACTTCCTTATGCGTCTCCAACCCTATTGGAGGACTTGCCAACCTCAGTAGAATTTGTAAAGAGGTTGTGCTTTTGTATGGAAGATATCGATTCACTTGGGATTTTTATGTGCTTGGCTTCGAAGCATTTGACATCTTATTTGGCGCCGATTGGTTAAGAAAATTCGATGCTATTATTTCTTGCAAAGCTCGATTTGTTTCTCTAGTCAATGACAAGGGTCTACCGCTTGTCATCGAATGCAAATCACCTTAGAAATATGCCGGAAGCTTCATATTCTCTCTTGATGCTCACCCGGATGACCTTAGTACTACTCCTATCGTTCAGAAATTTCCCGATGTATTTGGGGAGGTCGACTCTCTACCGCCAAAGCGAGAGATCGATTTCCGCATTGACCTTATTCCCGGAGCTACTCCCGTAGTTCTCCCTCACAGAAGGACGGCTCCTAAAGAAAAAGCTGAACTTAAAACCCAAATTGATGATCTATTTGCTAAGGGTTTGATCAGGAGAAGTTGTTCTGAATGGGGCGCCGCAGTCGTATTTGTCACCAAATCTGATGGATCTCTTTGCATGTGTGTTGATTACCGGGAATTAAACAAGCGCACTCTCAAGAACCGCTATCCGATGCCTCGCATCAATGATTTATTCGATCAGCTCCATGGAGCTAAAGTTTTCTCACAACTTGATCTAGCCACTGGGTTCCACCAACTCAGAGTAGCAGAAGATAGTATTCATAAGACAACTTTCCGTACCAAGAATGGATTCTATGAAAGGTTGGTTATGCCATTCGGTTTGACCAACGCACCTGCCTATTTCGTCGACTTAATGAATAGAGTCTTCCGTGATGTCCTTAACAAGTTTGTTCTTGTCTTCATTGATGATATTATCGTCTTCTCCAAAGATGAGAAAGAGCATGAGACACACCTTGCTTATGTTCTGGGAACTCTCCGAAATCATCAGCTTAAAGCCAAGTTTTCGAAATGCCACTTCTGGCGAGACGAAGTACGATTCCTTGGCCATATTGTTTCTGAAAATGGGATTTCGGTCGATCCAGCTAAGATCACCGTAATCAATGTAAGTTCTATCCTATTCGTTATTTCCATTCGATCCATCGTATTCCTTTCTAATTTGAAACTTATCTACAGGATTGGGAGACTCCCAAAACTCCTACTGATATCCGTAGCTTCTTGGGCCTAGCCGGTTATTATCGCAGATTCATTGAGCGCTTTGCTCGGATTTATGCCCCACTCACTGCTTTAACTCGAAAGGATGTCAAGTTTATTTGGAGCGAGAAGTGTGAATCAGCTTTTAATGAGTTGAAGCGTAAGTTAACTTCAGCCCCAGTTCTTGCGGTAATTGACGGGAGTGAAGGATTAACTGTCTATACCGATGCTTGTCGAGAAGGTTTAGGCGCTGTCCTTATGCAAAATGGAAGGATTATTGCTTATGCTGGTCGTCAGTTGAAGACTCATGAAGTAAACTATGCAACCCATGATTTAGAGCTTCTTGCAGTTGTATTCGCTTTGAAACTATGGAGGCACCATCTTTTGGGGACAAAATTTGAATTATTGACAGATCATAAGTCCTTGCGGTATATTTTCTCTCAGAAGGACTTGAATCAGAGACAAGTCCGATGGCTCGAATTCTTAGCTGCATATGATCTCGACATCAATTATACTCCTGGAAAAGCAAATGTTGTAGCTGATGCTTTGAGCCGTAGGAAAGCATTGTCTTGTTGTAATCTTGTAGAAGGCATGCTATTTCAGCTTGTTATCTCCCCATCTCTTATGAATCGCATCAAAGCTAAGCAATATGAGGACACCTTACTCTATCGCATGAAGGAGTTAGTTCTTGGTAGAGTTGGAAATGCTGACAGTAAAGTGGGAGCACAGATAGATAGTAATGGAGTTCTGAAGATTGACAACCGTATTTGTGTTCCAAATGTTGATGGATTGAGACAAGAAGTGCTTAGAGAGAACCACCAGTCATCACTTTCATTTCATCTCGGTGTCACCAAGATGTATCGAAATATGAAGCGTTTATATTGGTGGAGTGGGATGAAGAGAGATATTTCCATATATGTCAGTAGATGCACCACTTGCCAGCAAGTCAAGGCCGATCACCGGAAGACTGCAGGATTACTTCAACCCCTAGAGATTCCGTGTTGGAAATGGGACCAAATTTCTATGGACTTCGTTGACGGATTACCGAGGACCAGAAAAGGGAACGAGAGTATATGGGTGATTGTTGATAGGTTGACAAAATCTGCTCACTTTATTCCTGTTAAGACCACTCGTACTGCTTCGAGTTTGGCCGAGATTTATATGAGAGAGATTGTCAGACTTCATGGAGTTCCATCTAGTATTGTATGCGATAGAGATCCTTTATTCACCAGTAAATTCTGGAAGGCATTTCAGGACGTCTTGGGCACTAAACTGAATCTGAGCACGGCTTATCATCCTCAAACAGATGGCCAAACTGAGAGGGTAAATCAGATTTTGGAAGATCTGCTCCGAGCTTGCATTATTGATTTCGGTGGATCTTGGGAAGACCACCTCCATTTGGTTGAATTCACTTATAATAACAGCTATCAGGTAATCCAAAATTTTCAATTTGAATAAGTAAAAAATTTGAATTGAAATATAATTATCTTTATAATCAGGCGAGTATCGATATGGCACCGTTCGAAGCTTTATATGGACGGCCATGCAAATCGCTAGCTTGTTGGATTGAGCCTGGTGATCGATTAGTTCTTGGCCCGGATATGATTATGGAAGCATCCGAGAAGGTCAATGAGATCAGAAGGAAGATGAAGACCGCACAGGATAGGCAGAAGAGCTATGCAGATAGGCGTAGAAGAGAGTTAAAATTCCAGGTTGGAGATGAGGTCTTTCTTAAAGTATCACCTTTGAATAATGTTATTCGATTTGGTCGTAGAGGGAAGCTCGCTCCTAGATTTGTTGGACCATTCCCTATCACTGAGAGGATTGGTACACTAGCCTACAGAGTTGCACTGCCGGAGAAATTTGAGGGCGTGCACAACGTATTCCATGTTTCACATCTCCGGAAGGTTGTACATGATCCATCCATGACCATTCCTATTGCTCAGTTAGATGAGGTCGATATTGTGCTGGATTTGACTATAGAGAGGAGACCACTTCGTATTGTTGATAGGGATACGAAGCAGCTTAGAAGGAAGTCTGTTAGCCTAGTCAAAGTCCAATGGAGTCCTGATGATCGTGATTGTACTTGGGAAACCGAGGAGAGCATCCGAGATTCTAACCCAGAATTGTTTGTGGAAGGTAAATTCCATTCTATATTCTTTACTTTATTCGATAATCTATTCAATATCTATCGTATCTCTTTTATTGTTTTTCCACTCTCTCCTTTGTTCCTTTTCGGGGACGAAAAGTTTTGAGTAGGGGAGAATGTAACGACCCTGAAATTCAGACCCAGTTTAAAATTTTTAAATCGCTTATTTTATGTAGAAATTCGAATTTTCACAAACAATTCTTGTTGCCATCCAAACTTCACATTTGGAATGTGTCTAGATAGACATAGCGTGCGCCAAATTTCGTTGAAAAATATTGAAGTAAATTACGCTCGTCGCATTTACATATCAGTTTAAACCTTATGTATAAAATTCCTATCGTCCGAATTCAAATATTTTCTCAATGTTGCATAAGAAAACTATTCTGAACCTGACGGCGCATTTCGTTTCGTCAAATTTCGCTTTTACTTGCTAGTAAAATATGCACTCGTGCAAATGGTTCAATAAGAATTACCACTTTGCAAACGGTGTCGAACCATCAATATCTTTATACCGTTATGTCCGTCTCGACGCGCTGATCACAATGGTGTATTTATTTGTGTCAATCGGAGTTCGGCGTTGCGAATTATAAATTTTAACGGAGCGAAAACCGGTCCGTTACGCAGCATAAACCGGTACCAAACTCCCCTGCATTCAAAAGTTGGAGCCATTCAGCTGACCTTGGGAACCCAAATAGCCACCATTTTTCAAAAACCATCATTGCACTGTCTGAATCTCGTGTATATATCCCTCTCTATTATTACACTGTACACAGCTCACTCATTTATTGCTCTGTAACACTTTGCCTCAGAGAGAAACTGGTACGTATCATTCTTTTCTCCTCTGTTTCTTTTTCTTCTTCCCTTCACGTTCTTTTGTTTCCTCCCTGTGCTCCTCCCTCTGTTTTCTCTCTGCAAAAAATGAATGCCTGCTTCCAATTAACCCCCGTGCGCATTTCTTATTTATTTTTTTTTTACTGCAAAACACGGTTTCCCCCCCAGCTCCTCTTTCTCCTCTCTTTGCATTTTTTTTGTGTGCAAACTTCCCATGCAACCCTCATCGCAACCACCCCAACCTTCGGTGCACGTGCCACAATTCCCCACCTCGCATGCCACCAACCACAGCCATCTCCGCCTCCCTCACCCGAAACCCGACCCTCCATGTTGCCTGCTCCTCCACCAATTCGCTGTTCCATACTCCACAAACCCTCTCCGCCCCTCTCCGCCCGTCCCCTGGCATGCAACCACCCGCGCCCTCGCCTACAACGCCTGCCACGTCGCCGCTAGCCTCCCCGGCCCTGTACCGCCTTCCCTCCCACTAACGCCCCTCACCTCCCCATGCAGCTCCGCCCCACAAGCCGCCACCTCCCCTCTCCTCTCAGCCCTTGCTGCATGCTCCCCACACCATGCAACTCCCTCCGCTCCACCCAGTTCACCCACTCGGCCTCACCCCTTACCGCCTCCGCCCCTGCAGACACGGCTACCTCGCACGGCCCGCGTCCACTGCCCTACCGGCCTTCAACCCAGGCGAGTCCCACTGCCACCCATGCCCTGACCCCAGCCGCCACCAGCTCCGCCTCCCGCGTCATGCAGCCCCTTACTGCGTCTGTCTTATGCATACACGTTTTAAAAAAAAAGAAAAGAAAAAAAAGGGAGTAGACAGTTGTTGTATATATATAGTATACAATAGTATGAAGCTGGTTTGTAAAGTTGAACAGTTGCATATAAGTTCATATATTTAACAAAGGGCAAGTATTAAGTTTAAACGTGTCAGTATAAACGGTAGATAGTTTATATAGGGTGATTTAGGTAAAGTTGTTGCAGTTTCAAAAGTAGTACTATCTGTACAAAGCTACAGGTTTTAGAAAAAGAAACATTTATATATAAGCTATTTTGTATAAGTCATATTTTGTTTAAAAATAATAATAATAATAATAATAATAATAAATTGTAATGTTAAATTTTACGAATATATAGTATATATATGAATTTGGGTTACAAGATCTCAGAGGTGGTTTTACTTGCTTGACAACTGCGGATCCGGAATCTCAAGCGTAGGCTTCCAGTTAGCTTGTCGAAATCTGTCGTGCTTCGTTGTTTGGTATGGTTTGTATATATATATATATTCAATCGATATATATATTGCAATAAACAAATTATTGATTAATTATTTGTTGATTGCAGTTGTGTTCATTTTGCGTCGTGCTTGTTAGGGTCTATTTTATCTATTCGTCTTAGTGCTTCGCCATCATCTTCTTCAACCACGCAAGGTGAATATTTCATTCACGACTCAATCTATTATGCTATGATAATCAAGTGATAAATTGTTGTTTATGTTAATTTGGATGTTAAATTGATGATTGTTAGAATTGTTGAAGTTAGGATTGTAAATCACTATGCAAGTTAAAAATTTAATATTGTTAGTTCACGACAAACAAGTGTGACACTAAAATTTGTTATGTGATGATTGAATTTGGTTGTTAAATAAGTGAATTTGAATATGAAAATGAAATTGATATAGGATAGTCGACAAAATTTAAATTGGACTATATATGTTGAACTTGACCCCTTTAACTGTTAAATCAACCGCCGCGTAGAAATAGCATTAACTACACTTTGAACCATTGTATGTATGGTTGATGTAGAAATGTGATAATAGACACCAAGTGAAACCATAAGATAATAATCTTTAATCTACATGAAACGATAGTGTAGATTCTAGGAATAATTATATTAATTTGCATAAATAACAAATGTAAGTTAATACGATTATTTCGGGATTATTTAATAAAATTGTTAAATTGTTATGTATGGTTGCTATTGCTTGTTTATTTACTTTGACACCATCCCAGTTATCACACTGCAAGTTCCCTTTGCTATGCTTGTTTTATATTGAATGATATTGGGTTGAAATGATAAATACCCATTTAAACAACTTGGCCTAGGATAGAAAATAAAAGTAAGAAACCCGATTGGTCAACAAAACCATTTTCGAAATTGAAATATATTTTAAATTAAGGAATGAACTTAACAATTTGTTTGGAAATTTAATAACAAACTTACGGATTTAAGTTGAAATAAATTAACGGATTTAAATTGAAACGGATTAATAACTTACCAAATTGGATAAAATGAATTGAAAATTTAATTGAAATAAGATTTAGGAGCAAGTAAGTTTAGAATTTAATAAGTTAAAGATTTAAAGATTTGTTAGCTTTAGATTCAAATTCAGGTTTAATTAAATAGATTGAACTTGTTAAAAGTTAAATTGAGATTTAGGAGATTTGACTTACTAATTTAATGAATTTAAATTAGGGATAATTTAAATTTAAAATGATTTTAAATTTAACGAATTAATCAAATTAGGACATTGCAAATGTAAATAGACTTCTTTGATTAGAAATTTAATTGAATCGGTAAATAAAACAAATGAAGTTTTGAAAAGGGGAATCTAGTTAATAAAGTTGATTTAATCGAATTTATGATAACAATGAATATAAACATAAAGTGACATGAATAGAATTTGTTTTAATAATTTAAACTAAGTTTAGCATTATATTGAATTCGTTGATTTTGAACTAAACTTAATAAGCGACTTTTAGACCTTATTAAATTGAACTTGAATACTTAATTTTATCGTTAACTCAATTGTTTGAACTTAAGATCGTATTTGGAAATATGTTTTAAAATATCTAAAATAAACTGAATCGTGAATTGTCAAATTTTGGAAGTCAAATTTGCACCTTGACTTTTGGACTTTGATTTGTTAAAACGTAAATTTAACCGACCATCGGGTAATAAATACGTAGTTATTAAAGAGACCGGGATCGGAAATGGACATACTCTCTGTCGATACCGAAAACCACTTTAATAATTATTATGCGCGAAGTGTTGATCCAGAATGAAGTGGATGGTTTGGTGAACGCGTTGACTAAAGAAAGAGAACGATATTGGATTACCCCTGACATGACTAAAACAGGAGCCGCGCCGGCCATTGAGGATCGCCACCTCTAGCGGACACGCTTCTTCGATACCATATCTATTACTTTTGTGATTCGATTTGGGTGCACCCTTGATTAAGGAGTGTTGTTTCGCGGTGTTGAGATAGTAGCTACTATGCTCAACACCAGTCCGGATCACGCAACTACTAGTATCCTAGTTGGTATTTCCTCATGTACCTTGTCATACTGATTATCCTATTCGCGACCACTACGTTTTGATTTGTACCTTGAGTATATGGATTGCCCTCTGGTGACTTCCGTTTTTTGGGGAAACTACGGTCTTGTATATGCTTTCGGGAATATAAAATGTGTTAAGGGGAATTATGGTAACGCCTTAATGCTATTTCAATATTCTATTTTACTGATTAGACATTACCTACATACCGTATCCTACTGTATATATAGATAGTTTATCGGATCCTTAGAGATGCTATTTTATTCATCTTTGAGTTATGGACTTTATTTCCTGCACTTGATTATCCTGTATAAGATTTTGATTCCTGACTCGAGTGTTTCTTTTTGTATATGCTCGGGTCAGTCTGAAGCTATCCAGTTTGCTGATCAAGGTTGGTTGAAGATGCTGAAGACTTAGCATTTATCTTTATCAGTCTATTTTGATGTCCGTGTCTGTTGGACATTTATGTATTTCCTTTCAGTCACCTTTTGTTTAGACATTGTTGTACTATATGTAGTAGCTTCATGAACTGCTATTATGACGATGTATTTCCGCTGCATTATTCTGTGACTGTTCTGTGACTGTGATGTTGTATTGATTCTCATTTACAACTATGTATTTATAATCCCATAATGATTCGTGTTTTGTATTATTTAAGTTGACATGTGAGGATTATTGCTAATTTAAATAGTCCAAATATACAGGTTGTTACAATTAGAGTAAAGTATGTTACAATGTAAATTTCTATAAATTATCTAGTTTTATAATTATGTACAAAAGTGTATTGTTTGAATTAAAAAAGAATATGCCTAAAAGAAAGACATGTACAAATAGGGATGTTACCTTATCTTATACCATTTATTTCAACAATAATAGAAAAGATAATTCCTTGTAATTCCAAACATACCACAAATCCTCTTTTAGGTAATTTATGGAAAATTACGGTGTTAACATTTCCTTTTGGGAAGTTATAATTCCGATGGATTAAAAAGTAGAAAAGTATAAACGGAAGAATTGTAAGTAGAGATAATAATAACAATAATTTAGTTGTCAATCCAATATACGCGATTTAAGATAAGTTAAATAATAAGCGTTAAAATATAAATAAAGCAATGGAATAAGGAATTAAGAAAGTTATAGTAATCAAAGAAAGGTGGCTAATAGTTGAAAAGGAACAACAAACTATATTTAACAATATTAAGGGGAAGTCGAGCAGTAAAAGGTATTAATCTATTAGATTAGAAATAAGAGGTAAATGACATTAATTGGCATTAATGAAATAAGAAGTAATTTCGTGTAAAAATAACCAAATACTAATAGTTGAACATAGGTGGCATAGTAAATCACTAAATTTATACAGCCTCGAGAACACATTTATGACGAGTGTGGATTATTGGGTCTAGCTTAAAAATTAAGTTAACAATAAATGACACGATCATTAGTATGGATTGAGATGCAAGGATAGTAATGTTATACAACAGAAGTTTGCCCTCTGCATGTAGCTACCAGTAGTTGTGTATACTGGTGTCCACATAATTTCTTAGGAGAGTATGGTTTTTGATTCGAAGCTCTAAGGAGATGATGTCGAACCTCATTGCAAGAAGAAGTGTCTAAGCCTTTATGATGGCAAGTGACATCACCATTATTGACTTTGAAGACGTATTGTTTGATGGCTTATTTTGTATCCAATTAGAAAACTGTCAAAAATATTGTAATAAAATTAACCATAAGCACACGACGTACAATTTTAGTACGTGGCAAGTACGGGTCCATCTGTAGGAAACTGAAGTGATTTTAAATTCTACCTAGTCAAATTAACCCAAGTGTTAAAAGATGTTTTAACTAAAATTGCTAAAAACTAACAAAAATAAAGTGAATAAAAGTATGAGAGTAGAAGGCAATTTAGAGGCAAATCCCTTCTCATAATCACACAAATCAACACAATGAAATTATGATATCTCTTTTTGGTCCTTTATGAATTTAGTTGATGCGTTTATCCTAAGTATAGTCTATTTGTGCTATTAATTAGCCTAATATAAACCATCAAATTTTAACACACCATCCAAACCACTTGTTAACTCTCATGAAAATGATAATGAAAGTAAAAATAAAATATATTCAAAGTATGATCTATTTACTATTGATTAGTAATATAGACCATCAATTTTTGATTCTAACATAAACTTCATTACCAAACTCGTATGTAAATGAAGTGGTAATTTGTGTTTATGTTTGTTTAAGCATAGCCTATTTGGTGTCAACAACATAATCTATCAAATTCAAAGTTAAAATAGCAAAAATTTTACCACATCAAAAATTTCCATTAAGCACAAAAAGAGATCATAAATTAGCAAATATGTTGAATCTACATGATTAAAAGAGCTTCATTACCCCTAAATTGAAGGGGTTTAGCTTCTCGTATTTGTTATAATTTCTATAACTGTACATTGCAACATAAACATAAACAAGAGGAAAAAGAGAGCTAATTAAATTGCATGTAAATAAATCTAATCTACTTGCATGAAATAAAACTACACTAATTGCATAAAGCAAAGATCAATAATCAAAAGAGCATGAAATCAAATTGCATAAACAAAATTATATAAGAGAAAAAGGCTAAGAAGGTATTAAAGAGCGAAAGAGATTTTATGTTTACATGGCTAAAACTAAACTAAAGAGAAGGTGGTAAGAGCTCTCTACATGAAACATAAGGGGCATTTATACATGCCTAAAACCCTAATCCATATTTTAGGGGACTACCCAAAATTCCCCTTAGGAAATATAACCTTCAAGTAATCATTAGCATGAGCTTAATCCTCCATTAAATGTGCATGTGATTTTAATCTCTACTTACATGTGCATTAGCTCCTAACTATAGATCATGGTATGGGGTAGTTGGGGTCCTCCATGATTTCATGAACTTTTATATTTCTTCATCTTTATTTGCCTTCTAACTCTTATGCATGCATATTTCCATCCAAATACCTACAAATAAAACTAAAATGTGCAAATAAATGTTCTTAAAATTGATACATGCATAAAATTACCATTTTGACCATAAATGAAGAGAATGAGTGATAATTTGATGACATTTGGATTTTGGTAAAAACTTGTAAAAATACCCTAATATGATCATTATTTAATTAAAAAAGATTAAACATGTGTGTATAAATATATACTTTTATGTGCGCATCAAATAACCCCACACTTATCTTTTTTATTTGTCCTCGAATAAACAAAAACTAAGATATATCCACTTACAAATGGAGCATGATTGCATTGAGCACATGCAATAAGCTGTTAAACCTTTAGATGTCCCTAGTAGGATGGGTGTTCTCTCATGAGGGTTTTCAGCGGATACTATCCACAAAATCCAAATTCAAACATGAAAAATTCCTAAATGCAAGATCTATTTACAAAGAATGAGTGTAAGTTGCTGAAAATATTTATAAATGAAGAATTTACTTTTAAATTGACACGAATAAGTTAAATATAAGTTTGGTCATTATCAATAAATTTAAGTCCTTTTACTCGTCAAAACTTCTAATAAAAATTAAGTTATCATTACAATTAGACTCGATTTTGGCTAGTCGTTTCGGTTGTAACATAGTGTTACTATGAAATGGATCCTTGGTTGATTACCAAAGTTTTTCGAAGTGGTATTTTTATTTCTTTTGAATAACAAGTTGAATCAACTAAGTGAAATAGTTCTTGAATTTCAATTGCTTGCTCTCTCTATTTTTGAAAAGTATTAACATTATTATTATTTACACGCCAAACTCAGATAAACTGAGGTCAAATATACCAATCATGCACTGCCTCTCGAATTTACATGAGAAGAGTACAGAGCATGGCTAGTGTACACAAGTGCATGTGAACGCATGACTCTAGGTGTTCCTTATTTTTATTAAATCGTTTATATACACCTAACTCAGATAAATTGAGGCCAGTTATACCGACCATGCATTGCCTTTCGGGCTTACATGAGTAGGGTATAGAGCATAGCGAGTGTACACACTTGCTTGTGAACGCATTACTCTAGGCGTTTCTTATTTCCACAAAAACCATTTTTTTATGTTTTATATTTTTTAAAAGAGAGAGTTTCGCAAAACCATTTTAGCACCACTTAACTTAGAAGATCAGAAAAGTTATATCCTTTACTTTAAATCCACAACTTTTTTAAACAAATATTTTCAATTATGATATACTTCATAATTATCACCCATGAATCATCCTATATACTAGTTAAAACATCATTACTTGTAATAAAACTTTATTTTTGTTTTTGTTGAGACAAATAAATTTTCAAAAATTTCAATTTAATAGCCAAAAACATATATTTATCCTATAGTATTTTTTTTCAAAAGTAAATCAAAATGCTAAAAAGGAAATCTGTTTAGGATTTTTTTTTTTTTGGAAAGAAAATGCAAAACGTAAACCATGAAAAATTAAAAATGAACACGCCCCACCACAAATTTGACTTCGGCCCATGTCCCCATAATCAACCCAAGAGAAAGGGGAAAATAAAATAAAAATAAATATGACCTATATTTACATGAATTTGAAATGATTATTATTTATACGACATTAGAAAATATACCGTTAAAGATTAAATGAAATGATCTTCCAAAGTCCAATTCATTTGTCTCGTCAAGTATGAGAGACATAGCCTAAGTACAGAAAACCAAACCATAAAAGATTTCAAAGTTGAATGTTGATTTAGAAAAACGAATGTCGTTTTATTAAAAATCGTATGAGTTGTTTTATTTTCAATGATTTTGCGGTATATAGAACAATTGGTTGAAGTTCAAGTTTATTTTCACCAAATTGAAATTCAAGCTCAACATTGAAAAATTCTTCAAAATTATTGATTTTAAAATCATAATGGCGATTTAAATCTACCCCTTCAGAATTCAACAACTCATCTTTGAAAAGTCTGAAAAATTTGTGTTCATTAAAGTCATCTTCCTCTACTGAATTGCCAACAACTTCATTGCATGTATCAATTTCAAAATCTAAAGTTGTCGCATTCAATTTTTCAAAATCGGTGAAATAAGATTGAATTATAAATTTGGCTCCATACTCTCAAAAGAATTGAAATCCAATTCAAGTACTGCATTTTCAACAACTTCATTAAGATTGTCATTTTCAATTTCAAATGTTGTTATTCGAAAATCGTCAATTTTGGGATTATTATTTGACACGACACACAATGGGAGTTGATTTTGTTTCTCATGTTGTTTCATGTCTGTTTCAAACAAAAAATCCATGTGATCATTGTGAATTTCATCCGTTTGCTCAAAAAAATCAAATTTATAATTATTAATTTGATAATTTTCAATTTGAATTTGTTGAGAATAAAAATTGCCAATTGCACCATAGTCGAGATTAATCCCATTGCTATAATCATTTAAAAAGTGGTTCACATTTACATTTTGACTTTGAAATTCATTTTGGAGTTCGAAATTTTATTGGCATGGGTTATAATTGAAATCATTTGAATTTTGAAGTGAATTCAAATTTTGATTATTTTGAAATCCTTGACTTGTGTTATTGCAGAGATTACTCAAATTATTTATCATTTGATTTCATTGTTCAAGTAAAGACCAAATCGTTTCAATACTCTTTTCAAGAATTGAGGGTTGATCATCATTTTGAAAATTTTATGGTGCAAAATTCGAATTGTTTGTACAATAGTTGTTATTAAAATATCCATAAGAATTTGGTGTGAAATTATATGGAATATATTGATTTTCACAACAGTTGTAAAATTCTTGCGAGTAAGGAAATTCAGACATTTTTTAAAATGTTTTTTTATTTTGGACTTTTTTGTTTTTCTAAACAAAAATTATTTTTGGATTTTATTTAAATTTTTTTAAAGGAAAGGATTTAAAAAGATTTTGGATTAAAAAAACTAAGTTAAGTAAAATGTACAACTTTTTTAGTCTTGGATTTTGATTTTTCTTAAAATATGAATGAACTAACGCAACTAAATGAATGTAAGAACTTAATTACAAATTTTTTGTCCTTGGTTGCTCCTAACCCAAAATTGTATAATCACACTTTGTCTTAATCCAATAAAATATTTCTTAGCCAGGTACCAGACAAGAGTTATCGGTGCACCACAAATCACCGTAGCAATGCAGCCGAAGGTTTAAGTATCTTCAGAGAAACAATCATTATAATATTTACAAATCGCCATAATATTTATAAATGATTATTTCTCTGTCGTAGAGTAGACACCAAAAAATAAATTGTTCAAAGAAGACAATTTGTCAAGATACAATTAAGCCCTGGGCAAGCTCCTGACTCCCTTATGTCTAATATCTAACTGTTATTATTAGTAAATTCTAAGATAAAATGCAAATTGTGGGCAAAGGGAGGGGTGGTGAAATCCCCCACCTTATGTGGATTGGGATGTTGCCCTTAAAAAAGAAAATAAGATGAGATGAATGCAAAATAGAAATTAAACGTAATTTAACAATGCAACTACGAATAAAATTTGTTTTCTTTTTTAAATGCAAGCAGCAAACAATGCAAGAAAACTAAAAACAAGAGATGAGAGCACGGTACCATAGTGTGCAAAATTATTAGCAAAATTTTTTTATAAGTAAGCAAAGCAATTTTTTTATGCAAGCTAATCTTCTGTTTCTGATTTTCTGCTTTTGCAACCTGAAGACTTAAATAAGAATTTTTTATACCTATATCAAAGAAGAAACTAAAACAAATTAAAACAACACAACTGGTTTTTTTATAACCAAAAGAAAATTTAAAATGAAGTTACAATAAAAAAAAAGTGCAAGCTCAGCCCATAACAAAAATTCTCGACCCACTTTATTTAACTCGCACCTAAACATTTTCATTTAACTCACAAACAATCCTAGAAATCCAAAATCAGAAATCGATGATCAAACCTAGAAATCAGTTCGAATTGGTTTAGCAAACAATTCTAGAAATCAAAATCAAATGCAAACTTGGAATCGAAACCAAAGGATGTTTGCGTAGGGTCATGGTTTAAAGGAGGAGAATCTGGGGCGATTGAAGGTTGAGATCAAAATTGAAGTTTGGGATTTTCACAAGGCGATGGTTATGTGGGATCGTGGTGAGGCTGCGGGTTTGGGTTTCTGGTGATTCAGGTGTAGTGATAGAAGTAGAGGAAGGAGATGATAATGGTGATGTTGTTTGCCGAGGAGGATTTTGGGTGGTAGCAGTGATGGAGTGAATGGCTTGTGGGTGGAGTTGTGTTGAGGTGTTGTGGCGCCGCATTTCGAAATGTTTAAATCGATAATAATCCACACATGTCTAACTCAAACAATCTGAAACACAGATAATCAATGGGGTTAAATAACAAAAAAGGAAAAGAAGAAAACAAATCTAGAATCTCGTAGTGGAATAACAATATATAATAATCGAACAAACAATTCATAAGCTGATTATACTATACATTTGATTATAATTTATACAACATTTATCAGAGTTATATATACAACATAACAATAGAAAAATGTGGTTAAACATGGCGCAGCAAAATAATACTAGTAATAATAAAATATCAAATCTTTGTCTTTGTCCTTCAAAAATTATCTTCAGCGCGTTGGAAACTCAAGGCCGATCCGAGCGTAATGAAAAGACAAAACACTCGAGTCAAGACTAAAATATCCTGATGTGAGTCAAATCAATAATCACATATAACATGAGTGTAATAGCGTGAGAGATGTTTACAGGGTTTTACATCTCCCATCAGGTGTATAAAGTGCGTGCAATAACTCAAGAGTTATTACCGGATTTTCCATCTCTTAAGGATCCTTCAAAATATTTATATATTATAGAATATGCTATATATATATAATGTCTAATCAGTAAAACAATTATTTTTCTTAGCATCAAGGCTTTACATTAATCCCCATTAACACGTTTTTAAGCATTGTCGTACAGTTCACATATAGCACCCCATAGCACGTCGGGGGATAGGGATGCGCCATGATACGACAACACTAAACCAAAGTCATAATGGTTTCTTATAGGGATAAAATTATGACAAGGCACATGAGGCAATCCCCAAGGTAGGATACCACCAGTTTGAGTCGTAGGGCAGGTGGTAATGCATCGTAGCCACGATGGCCCACTTCGTCCATCCATCTCATATCGAGTCAAAGAGATGTTTATCCCAAATCAAGGTGCACCAATTGAAACCAACAACAAGAGTAATAGTGTGTACCAAGTCTGAAAAGAAATTGAAGGACAGATGTCCGCTATGGGTGGCTATCCCGCTTAGCTCTGTCAAGCTGACCTGTTTTAGTCATTTCAACAAGTGCCAGGGTCTTTCCATCATCGTTCTTTTTCATCAAATCCAACAAACGTACGCCAAATCCAACCACTTCGATCTGGAGTCTCCTCCGTGTACACAGTTGTTAAAGTGGTTCTAATATTGAAAGAGAATATGCCAATAAGAGGCCTCAGACTCTCTAACAACAAAATTTCGATTTACACACCGGTTGGTTCTTTTACATTTCGAAAACAATTCATACTTCATATCATAATATTATATTCGCTTCAAAATATCATTCGCTTCAAAAATCCTCATATTTACTCAAAACATGTCAATTCAGTTTGGTATATAAATTTCACTTCAAAATTCGATTCGAATTATAATTTAGGTTATAACTTCGTTTTAACCCAATTCACATTTAAATTAACGATTTAAATATAAACATTCCAACCTCGACCAGTTTGAATTTTTAGAAAATGGTTTGGAAAATAAAATAATTGGAATATTTGAAAAGGTAGATTTTAAAATGTTTATATTAAAATAATTTTGAAAATAGTTCAAAGTCAAAATGATTCAACTCCAAATATACCAATTCAAATCATTTCCAATCTCAATTCAATTCATATCGTCTCAACTTCGATATCAATTCGAATTAACTTCGATTCCAATTTCAATTCAAATCGATTTCAATTGCAATCTCAAATTAATTTCAATTTCTATTCCAAATTAATTTCAATTTTAAATTCAACTTCAAATATTCGATTCAAT
Organism: Allium cepa; assembly: GCA_030765085.1. Taxonomy (NCBI): domain Eukaryota; kingdom Viridiplantae; phylum Streptophyta; class Magnoliopsida; order Asparagales; family Amaryllidaceae; genus Allium; species Allium cepa. Next base: position 679,975,250 of record CM060942.1, read on the forward strand.
GGTTAAATTTCAACTTAATTCTCAATTTTAAACCATTTCAATTTACATGAGTTCGATTTCAAAATTTTGATTAAAATCATTTAAATCAAATTTAACTTTGATGTTCAATTCAACGTTCAAATCTTTAAAATAATTCAATTTCGTGCTCAATTTTGAAATATCAATTTAAATTACTTGCAATATTTCAAAGTTCGATTAAAATTCCAAATCTTTTAAAACAAATCAATTTCCAAAATTCAAATCATATTTCAATTATAACTTCAAAATTTCAATTCGATTATTTAAACTATTCCTGTTAACAAATTTCAATTTCAACATTTCAAGCTCAAGTTCAAAAATAATTCAATTTCCATAAATTTGATTTTTATTTCTTTAAATCAAAATCGTTTGAATAATTTCAAATCAGAAATTTTAAAATCATTTAATTTAACCAATCCGGTGTTCGTATATAATTTTCTATCCTATGGCAAAGTGGTCGTTATTTCAATTTAATTTCAGGGATAGATGTATATCATTTCAATCCAATTTAAAGTGTCATAATTTTATATCATTTCAACCTATTTCTTAATTTATTTGAATACAATTCAAATAGTAATTTATATACCGTCGAAAAATGTATAGGGGAATAACATGAATACATGGAAATAAATAAACATCCAATCATCCAAAATATCAACCAATAGCATCCATCACAATTAACATCCAAATCAGTCAAAATACCATAACGATTTAATAGTTATCAATAATTGAGAATTTTACTAGCAATTTAATTCCAGTTTTAATTTAACTGTTAATTAAAAATTTCTAACATCTAAATTTCTATGTGGATTTCCATGTCAGTTAAATTACTAAACAACAATCCATAAATTTAAATCAATTCATGATTTCAATTTAACAAACATAAAATATGTTAGCACTTCATGAGTGTTATAAAACACTCAACTTTTATTTGAAATTTAAAATATTTTAGCTTCAGATAAATTCCAATTTGATTCCAAGGCGTAAATGACGTCGATACGAATCCACTGCAACTTTTTTCGCTTGAAACAGTCCTAGTATTAAGAAGTTATGATTTAATAAGCATTAACGATATAATTAAAAACTAAATTAACAGCTTAATTAAAAAAAAGGGACAAAACCTGCTCTCTTCAGTCATTCCAGGCATGCATTGTACCCCTTCTCCCTCGTTCTCCAGGCAATGCGATTGTAGCTTTGTTTTTCTAATTCATCGAACCATCGACGTCAACAGCCAGACCCCGACCGTTGTGCCCAGGACATGCGTGCCTCCCCTCGCCCGCAGCCGCCACACCTCTTCCACTATCACGTACGTCCATGTAGATCCTTAAACTAAAAACCCTATGACGAACGCAAGCTTCTCTTGCCACCACGCGACATCAATTGACGATCCAACCACACGCCTTGTAGATCTCAATGAGATCTTCAAATTTCCTTTTGAAATTTTTTGATTTCATTATGTGCATGAAGAGAAATCGAGGGGAGCAAAGGAGGATTTTCGGCCATTAATTTTAGAGGGAAGCTTCGGAAGATATTTAGATTATGGTTTGACAAATGAAAACGAAATACGGCTTGTTATATAAATTTATGACCCGATTAACCCGCGAAATTTTCGAACTCCAAACAAAGTATGCCGCCTAGCATTTATATGTTATACCTCCATTTTGAACACAATGGAACTAGTTTTGAGAGCTAATTCCATCATATTCAGAAGATAGCTTTTCAAAATCAATTTATTTTAATCAAATTCGTTTAGCTAATTTCTATGCGTTTCAAGCTCGCACGGCCAAACGACAAGTCCGAATGCTACGAAACTTGAAATCCTATAATAATTCACTATTATGGATTTGATGAAACTAGTTTCGTTGAAATTCGAGACGGTGTCCAAAAAGGCTATTCTTACACGTTAATTAAGACAAGGAATTTCCGAAATAAATTTATCCACTTCTAAATTCAATTTTAAAAGTTAAAAATTTCCATTCTTGTTTAAATAAAATTTAAATCAACTTTCAAAATCATTTTCATTCATATTAAATTCCAGATTCAGCTATTTAAATAATTTCCAATATAAAATTCAAACAATTTAATTATTCAATAAATCACCATATTTCGAATATAAGTTATTAACTTTTAAAATTTAACCTTTAAAATGAATTCAAATAAATAATTCCATTTTAAAATAATTCAACATTTATTATTCTATACTTGTTATTAATTATAAACACATTCAATACATAAAATTCATTCTAATACAATAATTTTCTTAAATCTTATCGAAATTGTTATTTCAAAATTTTATTCAAGTTCATATTCAATAAATTGCATCAATAAAACATTAAATTTTTATTTCTACCCATTTTTATTTAATAATCATATTAAATTTAATAATTTCAAATAGCTAAGAATACTGAACAACACTGATTTGATGAGCTGTAGTCATACGGGTCATTACATCCTCCCCCACTCAAAGCATTTCGTTCTCGAAAAGGGGTTAAGTAAGAAATTTAACATACAATATATTTTATTCAAAATAATTAACTTAAAAACACAAAATATTATTTGAAAACTTTTACCATGCTTCCACTACGTCACTCCGATCGGCTTACGAAAACTACAACTAAGATATATAACACAAGTTATAAAAAATTTAAAATCTCAAAAATTCTCTAGCACTAGGATTTACAAAAATTTTCGGCAGCGTCTTCTTTGCGCGGCTTGATCGGAAATATATTATAATACAATATATAACACAAATACATACCAAATGTACATCTCAACTCAATGATGAGGTATACCATAGGGAAAAATATAAAAATGCGGTACTTAATCCGAGATATGTACCACATTATTATTAGTATGAACGAGTTCGCTCATATTAAGCAACCAAAAGAAAATCAAATCTACGTATGCATCAAACGGCTTTCGTATGTACCTATCCCTATTCAAATCAAGATATTAGTTGCATATAAAGGATATAGAAAGCATGTATGAGTTAATGGACTATATAACATGAATTTTGAATCCAAATCATAATCACGAGCATGAATACACAACATAACAATCATATGTAGCCAAAAGCAGTTAAAACAATGATTTACAACACAAGAAACCATTCAACAATTAATATTCATCCATTTAATTCATAACGATATGAATTTACATTATCAGTGCGAATATTTAATCTATACACTTCATTTCATATTAACATCCATTCTTTATTAACATTTGATCGGTTAAATTTAGATCTATTTCATTTACATTCAATTTATTCAAATTTCAGTTATTTCACTTTTTGTTTAACACATTTCACATTAATTCATTTATGGACCATTTTATAAATCATTTCATTTAACCTTATTTAAGTTAAATTTTATTTCATTACCACTTAGTATATTTTTTTAACACTAATATCATTTTTGTATATTTTTGCTTGTGTGCGCTCCTCTATTCTATAGAGGATCACACATTTTTCTCAAAAAAATACTAATATCATTTATAAGCCATTTCATAAAACCATTTAAGTTTATTATAAATATTTTATAAAGTGCAACTCATGTTTATTATTACTTCATAACTTAATTTCATAGTATTTCATTGATTCACTTCATTGGTTGATTTCATTAATTCATATCATTAACTTTACTTAAGTAAATTTTATTTTATATTTCAAATTCATATTAATAATCTTTATTTTTATCACAATCAATTTCATTCAATTTTTTTAAGTTAACTTCCATTTATGATTTATTTCATTAACTTATTTTATCAATTCATTCCATTCAACTTGAATTAAGCGAAATTTCATTTTATAGTTCAAATTTCAACTTTCTAGTTTCATTAATCATTCCTAAGTTTATAATTATTTTATACGGATGTATCTTCTTTTACACATTATTATTCAAATTATAATTATCTTAGAAAGCTAGAACTAAATATTAAAACATCCTTTGCAATTTTTTTTAGTTTTCAAACAATTTACAAAGATATGATTCAATTTATTATTTGTTTACCTTCTCTTAAATTCATATATCTAAATAGTATTTCTTTTAACATTTCTTAGAATATTAACGAAGTATATAACATTTCTTATAACAACTTAAATTAAAAAAATATTTTTATTTTTCTAAATATTTCTTTAAACATTTCTTATTACTCAATTTCAAACTTGTGTAATATTCTATTACACATTTATATTTAACATTTCAACTTTTTAAATATTTTTGATAAGTTTTATATATATTTTGGAATGTAATCGAGTTTTATACAAATTTATCTTATTTATTTTAGTTAATATGAATATTCTATAGTTTACACAAGTTCAAATTTTCATTATTTTGAAATTTAAGAGTTATAATTTAACTTCTCATATTTCATTTAAACATTTGGCTACAATTTCTTGTTTCTTATTTTAGAAGTTTCCAATTATTCAAAATAATTCACTTTATTTCTATAGCTAAAAATCAGTAAATAACAGGAACTTAGGAATTCAAATACCGGGTTCATTGCAAATGATTTTGAAATAATGTACATACTCATATCTTTTATATATATATATATCAAATCATATTTAAAATTTTTAAATCAAAATCTGTTTATTAAATCAAAATCGCAGCAAAGCTACTAAGTGGCCTTTCCAACTTTGAGACTCGAAAATGAATGCCGATGATGCGACCGTCATCACCGAAATTATTTTCTAGCAACAGTAGAGAGGAGGTGTAACACCCCATATTTTTGGTAACGTTATTTTGGATATTTAATTAGTTGAATAAAATAAAATAATATGTTGATTAGGGGATTGATATTTGATTTAATCAAGGGGTAGCCGTGCCATTTAACCTATGAATTAAAATAAGAGTTAAATTGAAATATAGGAGGGGTAAAATAGGAAAGAGGGCACTACTTATCCCTAAAACTTCGCCGTGTATTTCTATATACGTTCATTTTTCATTTTCAAGTATTTTGAAAGAGGCCAGCCACCATTAATAAGGGAAAGAGGAAGAAAATTAGAAAAGCCGAGGAAGAAGCTAATTCAAATCAATTCCATTCATATCTCAATCTCTTTAATCTCTAAAGCTAAGGTGAATAATGCTTGCATCTCAAATTTTTATTATTTTCGGTTTTAAGATGAATTCCAAATATTTTCCTTTTATTTGCCATGTTTTTGAATGACAAAATGATTATATATACTTTTTGGTGAATTATGGTTGTTCATATTGAATTTATGATATGTTTTAAGGTGAAAACCCTATAAAATGACCTCCAAATGCTTTGCAAGTTTTTGTGAAGATCATAACTGATATTTTAGGGTTTCAGTTTTCAGAATTTTCTTAATATTTATGGAATTTATATGAATTTTTTGGTAAAGAAAAATGTTATTTTGGGTTAATAATTATTTATGGTTAAATAATAAAAGGATTGGGTCTGAAATTTTTATATGTTGGAACATATATTAAAAGATATTTTATGGAATTTTTGTAGAATTTTCCTAAGTGTTTTAATAGGTATATAAAATTATTTATGGTATGTGACTTAAATGTTTTATATATTTGTAAAAGGATAAGGGTTTTTTTACAAAAAATTCAAATGGTTACTTCTCAAAATGGCAGTACTTTTTATTGGTAAAGAAAAGAGGCAACCAATCAAAATTTGACATGTAAAGCAAGTAAGGTGAAAAGAACTATTTGCTACATGGTTTTCACCGTTTCGATGCTTTCGGAACCACGTTCCACCTCCTTAGCTATGCCTCCGACGCAGTAGAAACCAATGCACATGGTATCAGGGAACAGGTATGTTGTAACAACCCGCATATTTGTCGATTTTATATTTAAATATTTTATTTAAATATTTTATCGTTAGTCGGATTTTAGTCCGAAAAGCTACTTTTTGCATACGGTCGAATTAGGACTCGGGACCACTCCCATTGAGTTTAAAATGCCGTTTGCGACCTTTTTGAGTATAAGCTTCGATATGTTTGGAGAAAGTTGATTTTTGCTACTTTTCACTTTGGGTTTGGTTTTGGGCTCAGCCCTATGTTTTAACTTATACTCCAAAACTGTACCACTCTCCCCATTCTCCCTCACTTCTTTCTCTTTTCAGTTTTCTTAGCATTAATGGTGGAGAGGAGTGGAAATTAAAACTCCAAGCCCTAGTTCCTCTTGCTAGCTCAAGTTCTTGCTCCAAAACTCAAGAGAACCCATTGGTAAGCATCTCCTTCTTCTTCTCCAACTCATTCTCTCTTTGAATTTCAGAAAATTCCTAAACTTAATTTGGGAAATATTTCTCTTTTAAGCTTAGATTCAAGCTTCTAGAGTTGGATTTGAAGAGTGGTTGATTCCCCTTTGCTTTCAAGCTTCATCTTCATAAATTTAGTTCAAAGGTGAGATTTTTATCTCACATCTATGACTATAAGTATCTTTGGTTGTTAGGTATGAATTCCTAACAATTATTCATGTGCATTTGCTTTTGGTTTGGATTGATTTGGTGAATATTTCAATTTTTGGTGTTTTGTAGTCAAATCTTTAAAAATCCAAACTTTGATGTTTGATCATGCTTTAAGAGGTGTTTCGGAGAGCCTATAAGACCGGGTTGTCGCTAGGCATAAATCCTTAGTCGTCGTCGCTCGTCCGATCGCTTCCGTTTGGATTTTCGCCCATTTTTGGGCAAGGCTGATTTTTGCCTACAGGGGGATTTCAGACGTCTGAATCCAATTTCAGACGTCTGGTTTCAAATTCAAACGTCTGGTTTGGAAATTCAGACGTCTGGAATTGGTCCCTGGAAAACGTAAAAAGACAGAGAAGAAATCCAGACGTCTGGAAATCCAACCAGACGTCTGGCAGACGTCTGGTTTGAATTTCAGATGTCTGAAATGTGCAGTTTTGCCTATTTTGGCTATTTTTGAGTAAATTTCCAACTTTAATCGATTCGTGTTGTTTCCTATTTGTCGTTATCATCTATTATGACTTTGATGACCTTTCCTTTGGGAATTTTAGATATATCCACTTTGATGGATTTGGTATCGATTTCTTTGGATTTTATTCACGTCTTCGAATGTGAATTTAGTAATTGGTTGTTCTTACAATCTTCTTTGTGATTTGTCACTTTAAAAATATAAAGGTTTTCTATACTAGTAGTAAATATCAAAACTCTTTCTTCAAATGATTTCAACACTATTTTATTACAAAGCTTGTTTTCTTAAACCGTTTCCCAACCTATTAGTATATACAAACCTTTACCTCACTCGTATGAGAAATCTAATTAAACGGCTTAGTAAAACAAGTGGTATGAAACGCTTGCGTTTACTTCATCGGTTAATTCTTGGACTTGTTCGATTGAATCTCTTGTGACAATTTTCTAGTGGAGATTTACAGTTTGTTCGTAAATGTTTAAGTTAAGTAAGTGGTTATGGGACATGAAGCTAAACTTTTATATTTACTAGCTTAGTGTAATTGACACTTCTCGTTGATCATGACGATCATCTTTGTGATTTAGACTAGCAATGTGCGATGTCTCTTTGTTTATGTGGAGGACTGTTCCTCATTTTATTGAGCTTCGTCTCATTTTATGCATGGGGCGTATCTTTCTAGGTGCGTCGATGCTAGAGCATGGGGTGTATCTTTCTAGGTGCATCGATGTTTATTTGTGCATGGGGCGTATCTTTCTAGGTGCGTCGATGCTAGAGCATGGGGTGTATCTTTCTAGGTGCATCGATGTTTATTTGTGCATGGGGCGTATCTTTCTAGGTGCGTCGATGCTAGAGCATGGGGTGTATCTTTCTAGGTGCATCGATGTTTATTTGTGCATGGGACGTATCTTTCTAGGTGCGTCGATGCTAGAGCATGGGGTGTATCTTTCTAGGTGCATCGATGTTTATTTGTGCATGGGGCGTATCTTTCTAGGTGCGTCGATGCTAGAGCATGGGGTGTATCTTTCTAGGTGCATAGATGTTTATTTGTGCATGGGACGTATCTTTCTAGGTGCGTCGATGCTAGAGCATGGGGTGTATCTTTCTAGGTGCATCGATGTTTATTTGTGCATGGGGTGTATCTTTCTAGGTGCATCGATGTTTATTTGTGCATGGGGCGTATCTTTCTAGGTGCGTCGATGCCAGAGCATGGGGCGTATCTTTCTAGGTGCGTCGATGTTCGACTGTTCATGGGGCATGTCTTTTTAGGTGTGTCGATGTCCAGTTTGTGGGATTGGCCATCCTTTTTATTGTGATTTCTGGATTTCGTGTGTTGATTTCTGGAATTTGTGTTTCACCAACTTTTACGATTGGCATGGATATATATATATGTCATTTATTGTGGCTTGGTGAATGAAATCAGGAGTATGACATTCCTTTTTATCTTGAGTAGATTATTGTGATATTGATTAATCTCTTGTTGATTTTCAATTACTTATTTATCACAGCTTGGCATTGTGATTATTATATGTTTACGTCATATCTCTTATTCTATATCATTTCTTCTGATATTTATAGCTAGACTGATCCGTTTATTATTTTCTTCTTAAATAATACTCGGGTCAGACCGAGATGTTGCAGGTGCTTCTGCTTGACTTCTCATCCTGGATCATTACTCTGACTTTTGGCAAACTACTTAGATTAGTAGTTTATTTTGTTGTATACACTTGAGATATAGACTCATAGTTGTATTCCTTTGTATAGCACGTGTTGCTATTCTTTTGTATTATCGTGGATCTTTTGACCACTACTTTGGTATACACTTTTATGTGTAATATTCATATCTATTTCCGCTTTTGTGATATGAATTGTCTGTGACTGATTTATGTTATGTTTATTTCTATATTTGTTTCCGAAGACCTTTATAGCCACTGTGTAGTAGCTTTGAGTTTGTGTCGGTATGTCGGATTTCCTCTTGAGATGAAAAGTTATATTTTTATCCAGTATATCGGTACTCGCACAAAGCAATTATACAGATGGTCGCTCCTCAACAGCCTTATTCTCCGTGCTAGTTGACAACATTCACAGTAGTGTTCTTGGCTAGCGTGGGTATAGAGGTGGGGCGTCACAGCTTGGTATCAGAGCCAAACTTCGGAACAATATGGAATATTATAACAAGGATCATCGTCCTAAGTCCATCTTAGGAGTCGTGCTTTAGGATTTTATTCGGGTCTTCGTACCGTCCTATCCTATTTTATTTTATGATTCCTTGTTTTATCTATCAAGACTGCTTGATATTTATTTTGAGAATAACTTTTTCCTCTTCTTTCTTTCTTTCTTAAAGAAGAGAAATGGTTAGACCTGGCCGCCCCAGCGCCGGTCAATCTAGTGCTACTCCCCAGGATGGAGTTTTTATGTCTGCCCAGCAGCTTTTAGATCTTGTCAAGAAACCTCAAACAGCGGGTCCCAATCAGGAGCCTAGTCATCCTAGATCCGGTTTTGCACGCTTGTGCCGAGACTATACCGATTTGGGTGGAAGGCCATTTAGGGGATCCGAGAGTGTTATAGAAATTCAAGCTTGGCTCAAATCATGCGATCGCATCTTTTCTCGCATGAACCTTATTGATCTACATCGAGTCCAACTGGCTTCTAGCATGTTCCAAGAAAGAGCGTTAGATTGGTATGAGCTTTTAATTTCTGAAATCGTTGAAGCGAATCTCACTTGGGAGAAATTCCGGGAAAGATTCGAATTGAAATTTGTGTCGGAGGCCGAAAAAGTAACTTTGGCCCGGCGTTTTATTGACCTTGTTCAAGGTGAATCTTCTGTGACAGACTATGTCGCATCTTTCGAATCTCTGTCCAAATACGGGGTGGAGTATATTAATACCCCGATGAAGAAAAATCAGAGATTTGTCTATGGATTGAATAAGAATCTTAAGAAGCCATTACTTCTGAAACTTGAGGTTTCATTTGATCAGCTTATTGATATCGCTCTTCGTCTTGAAGAGGCCGATAATGAAGGTGATGTTGAAGTTATGCGTGCCCAACAGAACTTCAACAATAACTCGAAGAGGCCAATTAAGTTCAAAGGCCCCAATTCTAATAAGAAAGGGAAGCAGCAAACTCCGGTAGCAAAGACTCCTACCTCTAGTAGTGGACAATGCTACAATTGTGGTTCAACAGACCACTATGCAAGGGAGTGTCCGAGACCCCTCTTTTGTCGCTGTTGCAAAAATTCGGGTCACCATATTACTGCATGTCCCGCACTTCAAAGTAAGAAGGAGGGAGAGCTCAATGTAGTGCAAGCTCCTGGTAACACTTCTCTTGGTCAAGGTATTTCTCATTCAATCCTTGATGACATTTGCTTTGAGATTATCTTGTTCATGTTCTTTTTGATATAGGTTCCATCCCACTATTTTATATCAAAAGAACTTGTTGATTCTTTTTCTTTGAAAATATTTTGGGTTTGATGACTTCTTTGAGGATTGTGAATCCGGATGGAAGATCCGCAACACTCAATTTGCTTTTATTTAGATGTCGGGATTGTTTTATGTGACTTTTCTTTCCGAGCCGATATTTACTTTGGCTTCGGAATTTACTTTTGTACGGATTGGCTTAATTATTATGAGGCCATATCCTTTGTCCCGTGTGGACTATTCATCCTCGACATTTTCAATCTGTTAAGCATATTTCTATTTTTCCTTTGTGATTTTGATTCCAATTTGGTGAAATCATTTTATTCCTTAAGCCCACTTATAAGGAAAGTGTTGTTTCTCTTATCTAAATAATTTTTGAAACTTTTCCGGTATTTTTGAATTTGTCTTAGGACTGTCACTTAAGCAATCTTTTGAGTGGTGCTAAGGTCTTTTCAGTTTGACCTTGCCACCGATTTTCATTTGGCTACGAGTCGCGTGAGTTAGCATTCCACTTACGCACTCCGCACTCGTTATGATTCTATGAATGAATTATTTTGTCATTCAGTTTGTCCAGCTTATTTCATCCATTTTATAGATCGAATATTCTATGAATATCTCGATGACTCCATTCTTGTATTTATTGATTTTGGATGAAAATAGTAATTTAAAATTTTGCAAATCTTTTTCATAAGATTTATTTATAAGTAAAACTGGATTTTTGTTCTTGAAACGAACAAAGAATATTCTTAAAACTTTTTAAGAGATTTATTTATCCTATAAAAGATGATTTTGTGATTGTATTGCCCGTTGAGTGCTTTAAGAATTTTGGTCGATGCGCTTGATCAATGTTATCGATAGGAATTTCCTAAACGCTTTGATGTGACAATCAGACACGATATATTGACTTGTAAAATGTAAATTATTCTAGAAATAATTTTTACATTGAAATAAATGTAATTTTGAAAGTTTTAACTTTTCGGGGAAGAGAATTATTTAAAAGAAGTTCTTTCTTTTCGATACTCTTATTCTTTCTTGTGATTCCTGAAGAGGAACCAAGACTTTGCTATTTGTACCAATACTAGTCGTATTGGTTTGGATGCCATTCTCTTGCCAAAGAGAACGTGCTATCACTTGTGCTTCTAAATCATTATAGCTTCTCGAGACTAAATAGCCACTTATGATCTAGTGCTCTCGGCTAATGTTTTTGCTTTTGGAATTTGGCATCATCATATTTGGATGAGAAATTTTGTTCTCTACCTCGATCATAAATCTTGGGAATATTTATTTCTTATAAGGAACTTCATGTTGACACGAGTTCCTAGCATCTTATGATCTTGATATTCTTTTTATTCCCGAAGGGGAAATCGTGTTGCCAATGCATTTAGTCGTAAGCAACAAGTGGATGATTCTTTGATGTCGACCAAATGAAATTATCTTTTTGTCAAGTTCATAGGGCGTTTTGATGTACTTCGTTTTATTAAGTTTCATCTTATTTCTTTTATGAACTTGCGTCCGATGTTCTTTTAGTGTGTTCAGTTCATTGGACGTACCGTTTTTGTACTACGTCGGTGTTCCGAAATCATTCGGGCTTTGGTTCATTGGACGTACCATTTTTGTACTGCGTCAGTGTTCCGAATTATTTGGGTTTTGATTCATCAGATGTACCGTTTGTAGTACATCGATGTCTTTGCTTTTGATTCATCGGATGTACCGTTTGTACTACATCGATGTCTTTGCTTTTGATTCATCGGATGTACCGTTTGTACTACATCAATGTCTTTTCCTTTTGGATTCATTGGATGTACCATTTGTACTACATCAGTGTCTTTGATTCATTGGATGTATCGTTTGTACTACATCAATGTCTTTTCTTTTTGGATTCATTGGATGTACCGTTTGTACTACATCAATGTCTTTGCTTTTGATTCATTGGATGTACCGTTTGTACTACATCAATGCCTTTGCTGTTTGATACATTGGATGTACCGTTTGTACTACATCAGTGTTTTTGATTCATTGGATGTACCGTTTGCACTACATCAATGACTTGGCTTCTTGGTTCACTGGACGCACCGTCTTTGTACTACGTCGGTGCTCCAAATTATTTGAGTTTCTAGTTTCGCGGGCGTACCGTGATTGTACTACGTCGTTGCACCGGCTCAACTTTCTGCTATTCTTGACGTTTTCCACGTCTTTTAACTATGGAAATGCTTTTATGTTTTCGGTTTTTATTCTTGAGCCCGGTATTATTGAGGGATTGAAGTTTCACCAAATTTGACTTTTGAGCAACATTCTATTCGCTTCATTGCTTCGGAGGTTGAGCGCCTTCGATATAAAGATATTCTTTTTGATAGAAGTTCAATGGTTCTCAAATCCTAAGGATTGCTCATGTGAAATCTTAAGAATTCATCGAACGAAAACTTTCGGATTTACTCCTTCGTGCTCTTTATGGTGAACTTCTTGATTCAAATTTTCTTTTGTGTTAATATGCTTCTATGGTTGTTACTTCTTATTTTCCACTTAAGTATTGCGTGGACGCAATTTCTTTAAGGAGGGGAGTCTGTAACAACCCGCATATTTTTCGATTTTATATTTAAATAATTTATTTAAATATTTTATCGTTAGTCGGATTTTAGTCCGAAAAGCTACTTTTTGCATACGGTTGAATTAGGACTCGGGACCACTCCCATTGAGTTTAAAATGCCGTTTGCGAACTTTTTGAGTATAAGCTTCGATATGTTTGGAGAAAGTTGATTTTTGCTACTTTTCACTTTGGGTTTGGTTTTGGGCTCAGCCCTATGTTTTAACTTATACTCCAAAACTAAACCACTCTCCCCATTCTCCCTCACTTCTTTCTCTTTTCAGTTTTCTTAGCATTAATGGTGGAGAGGAGTGGAAATTAAAACTCCAAGCCCTAGTTCCTCTTGCTAGCTCAAGTTCTTGCTCCAAAACTCAAGAGAACCCATTGGTAAGCATCTCCTTCTTCTTCTCCAACTCATTCTATCTTTGAATTTCAGAAAATTCCTAAACTTAATTTGGGAAATATTTCTCTTTTAAGCTTAGATTCAAGCTTCTAGAGTTGGATTTGAAGAGTGGTTGATTCCCCTTTGCTTTCAAGCTTCATCTTCATAAATTTAGTTCAAAGGTGAGATTTTTATCTCACATCTATGACTATAAGTATCTTTGGTTGTTAGGTATGAATTCCTAACAATTATTCATGTGCATTTGCTTTTGGTTTGGATTGATTTGGTGAATATTTTAATTTTTGGTGTTTTGTAGTCAAATCTTTAAAAATCCAAACTTTGATGTTTGATCATGCTTTAAGAGGTGTTTCGGAGAGCCTATAAGACCGGGTTGTCGCTAGGCATAAATCCTTAGTCGTCGTCGCTCGTCCGATTGCTTCCGTTTGGATTTTCGCCCATTTTTGGGCAAGGCTGATTTTTGCCTATAGGGGGATTTCAGACGTCTGAACCCAATTTCAGACGTCTGGTTTCAAATTCAGACGTCTGGTTTGGAAATTCAGACGTCTGGAATTGGTCCCTGGAAAACGTAAAAAGGCAGAGAAGAAATCCAGACGTCTGGAAATCCAACCAGACGTCTGACAGACGTCTGGTTTGAATTTCAGACGTCTGAAATGTGCAGTTTTGCCTATTTTGGCTATTTTTGAGTAAATTTCCAACTTTAATCGATTCGTGTTGTTTCCCATTTGTCATTATCATCTATTATGACTTTGATGACCTTTCCTTTGGGAATTTTAGATATATCCACTTTGATGGATTTGGTATCGATTTCTTTGGATTTTATTCACGTCTTCGAATGTGAATTTAGTAATTGGTTGTTCTTACAATCTTCTTTGTGATTTGTCACTTTAAAAATATAAAGGTTTTCTATACTAGTAGTAAATATCAAAACTCTTTCTTCAAATGATTTCAACACTATTTTATTACAAAGCTCGTTTTCTTAAACCGTTTTCCAACCTATTAGTATATACAAACCTTTACCTCACTCATATGAGAAATCTAATTAAACGGCTTAGTAAAACAAGTGGTATGAAACGCTTGCGTTTACTTCGTCGGTTAATTCTTGGACTTGTTCGATTGAATCTCTTGTGACAATTTTCTTGTGGAGATTTACAATTTGTTCGTAAATGTTTAAGTTAAGTAAGTGGTTATGAGACATGAAGCTAAACTTTTTTATTTACTAGCTTAGTGTAATTGACACTTCTCGTTGATCATGACGATCATCTTTGTGATTTAGACTAGCAATGTGCGATGTCTCTTTGTTTATGTGGAGGACTGTTCCTCATTTTATTGAGCTTCGTCTCATTTTATGCATGGGGCGTATCTTTCTAGGTGCGTCGATGCTAGAGCATGGGGTGTATCTTTCTAGGTGCATCGATGTTTATTTGTGCATGGGGCGTACCTTTCTAGGCGCGTCAATGCTAGAGCATGGGGTGTATCTTTCTAGGTGCATCGATGTTTATTTGTGCATGGGGCATATCTTTCTAGGTGCGTCGATGCTTGAGCATGGGGTGTATCTTTCTAGGTACATCGATGTTTATTTGTGCATGGGGCGTATCGTTCTAGGTGCGTCGATGCTAGAGCATGGGGTGTATCTTTCTAGGTGAATCGATGTTTATTTGTGCATGGGGCGTATCTTTCTAGGTGCGTCAATGCTAGAGCATGGGGTGTATCTTTCTAGGTGCATCGATGTTTATTTGTGCATGGGGCGTATCTTTCTAGGTGCGTCGATGCTAGAGCATGGGGTGTATCTTTCTAGGTGCATCGATGTTTATTTGTGCATGGGGTGTATCTTTCTAGGTGCATCGATGTTTATTTGTGCATGGGGCGTATCTTTCTAGGTGCGTCGATGCCAGAGCATGGGGCGTATCTTTCTAGGTGCGTCGATGTTCGACTGTTCATGGGGCATGTCTTTTTAGGTGTGTCGATGTCCAGTTTGTGGGATTGGCCATCCTTTTTATTGTGATTTCTGGATTTCTTGTGTTGATTTCTGGAATTTGTGTTTCACCAACTTTTACGATTGGCATGGATATATATATGTCATTTATTGTGGCTTGGTGAATGAAATCAGGAGTATGACATTCCTTTTTATCTTGAGTAGATTATTGTGATATTGATTAATCTCTTGTTGATTTTCAATTACTTATTTATCACAGCTTGGCATTGTGATTATTATATGTTTATGTCATATCTCCTATTCTATATCATTTCTTCTGATATTTATAGCTAGACTGATCCGTTTATTATTTTCTTCTTAAATAATACTCGGGTCAGACCGAGATGTTGCAGGTGCTTCTGCTTGACTTCTCATCCTGGATCATTACTCTGACTTTTGGCAAACTACTTAGATTAGTAGTTTATTTTGTTGTATACACTTGAGATATAGACTCATAGTTGTATTCCTTTGTATAGCACGTGTTGCTATTCTTTTGTATTATCGTGGATCTTTTGACCACTACTCTGATATACACTTTTATGTGTAATATTCATATCTATTTCCGCCTTTGTGATATGAATTGTCTGTGACTGATTTATGTTATGTTTATTTCTATATTTGTTTCCGAAGACCTTTATAGCCACTGTGTAGTAGCTTTGAGTTTGTGTCGGTATGTCAGATTTCCTCTTGAGATGAAAAGTTATATTTTTATCCGGTATATCGGTACTCGCACAAAGCAATTATACAGATGGTCGCTCCTCAACAGCCTTATTCTCCGTGCTAGTTGACAGCATTCACAGTAGTGTTCTTGGCTAGCGTGGGTATAGAGGTGAGGCATCACATACGTAGTGAATTGGATGTAGGTGGAAGGTATGGAGTTAAAACCAGGGGTTTCGAAGGGGTTGAGGCATTACTTTGCTTTTAAATTAAAAATGCACCTACTTGCTTTCGATTGAATGGCTTACGATTGAGTAGCTTTCGACTAGGTTTAATGGATTCAAAGGAAATGGTTTCGATTGGGTTATGTTATCCCATCTTTTGGTCAAGGCTGGAATATCAAAAAATTAGCTGGAAAGGATGGATATCGGGATTGGAGATCGATTAGAGACAAGGTTGTGATCGATGTTGTCAAAGTTTGGCCGAGCTCCAATCAAGGAGGGATCTGATGGGAGTGATGACCATGGCTAGGATAGGCTACATTTCAAATTTCAGGTCAATCGGAGTTCGTGTGCTCAAGATATGGATGAATCAATATTGGAAGAGACTAATTTCGTATCGGTGATTTCGTATTGATACACTTCATATCGACATAGTTCTTATCGATAGACATGGATTCGGCTACTTACTTTGGATTGATGCATTCTTATCGATTAGGATGGACTCAAGCTATGGATTTCGTATCGATACATACGTATCGATTGGATAGAAAAGCACGTCAAAGCATTTCGTATCGATCAGGGCTGGAATCGATGCGAAGAATGGAGCAGTGGCCGTAAGAACTTGGATAAGCATTTCATATCGATCGATTAGTGATCGATACAAAGAACCCACTCATGCATTGATTCGAAGAAGACGGTAGGGCATCCTCAGGATGGCAATGTTGGGTTGATGCGACGGGTTCAGAAGCCATGTTCGTATCGATCGTATTCGCATCAATCGATAAAAAGGAAGCAATCAAAGTGGCGCGAAAGGTGGATCTCCCTTGGATCTTCGAGACACGTCATCGATGCCAACTTGATCAATTTTAAAAGAGGAGAGTATGGAGACAAAGTGACGGATACGAACGCGATAGCCAACCGATGAATACGAACTTGCATCGATCATATCTCACAGTCTACAAGTCCAAATGCTCCAAATTTTTACAGAAGCTTACGTACAACCTAAAGAATGTTCCTGCCAAATTTCGACTCGATTGGATCAAATCTTGATCGATACGAAATTCATTCGTACCGATCACGGATCAAGTCGAAATTATGTGGGATTGATTGCATGGGCCTATTCATGTGCCAAAAGGAGTCTCCTAAGAATTGAGTGAGATATTTGCGTCCTACGTCTATAAATAGAGCCCCAGGGCCTATACAAGAAGGAATTTTGGCTCTTTAAGCTCCAGACTCTACCGGAACCATCTTCATACTTCAAGGCTGCTATTATACTCGAAGTTTATCACTATAATCCACTGTAATCAGTTGTACCCAGTAAGGAAAGTCAATAAAAAATTAACTTTTGAAGTGGACATAGACCAGAAATAGCCGAACTACTATAAATCTGGTGTCTCTGTCTATTTCTTTCTGTATTAAGTTGATTATTCTTCATTTTTTATCCTCTACATTACTTAGATCTAAGATTTGTGATCATTTATTGTTGATCTGTGTTCATACACTGGTGCTATCACTGAGAATTGAACTCAGAGATTCTACCGCTTGGATATTAAATTTGAAGATTCAAGGATTCAGAACTAAAAAGCTATGACAAGGCAATTAAGTTGAAGGCAAAGAGTAGAGAGAAGTCAGCATGAAGGAAGTCAGAAAGAATCTTCAGGAGCTAATCAGACTTCAGCCTTTACCATCAGAGACGAGATGGAGATGATGATGGGAGCTATGCATGAAGAGTTTCTAAAAAGACAGGAGGAAATGATGCAGAACCTCCTTGGACAGTTTGGACAGGTAGGTACAACTAGAGTTGTTGGAGTTTAGATCCACGGCGTTGGAGCAGAATGGCCCAACGGGCAATTAAATAGAGCAGCTCAACAAGGTGCAGCCCTAATCAGCACGCGACTGTCGATCAGGATGGATCCAGACATGAAGGCACACCACCCATCAATGATGGACCAATTCATGGAGGAACTCTAGGTGATACCACACAATAAGATACTGGTAGGAGTACATAAGCGCGTGTTGAAGAATACGTGTCGGAATTCCCTCGAGGACTCGGGGGACAACCCTTGAAGGATAATGCTGGACCGGTTGAGATTATCAGGCAAACTATGCATGGAGGATTGACAAACAAGAGATATGGAAGGAGTAAACAGTAGTCCATTTATCCGTGAAATCAGAATGGCTCGGAACCCACCAAAGTTCAAGCTACCTACTCTAGAGGTATACAATGGCAAGGCTGATCCAATTGATCACTTGATGAGATACAAAAGATATATAGAAGTGCTGGGGGCATCGAAGGAAGTGATGACCTGATGTTTCCCTTTGTACTTGACGGATATAGCAGCCATGTGGTTCAGGCAGCTGGAAGAGGGATCTATTAGGACATGGATAGAATTGATGTATAGGTTTTTGAAGCAGTTTTAGGTTTATATTAAAAGACCAAAGAACGTAATGATGCTAACGACAATAAAGAAAAGGACAGACGAATCGCTCAGAGCTTTCTTAACTCGATTCAATGCGGCGGTTGCTTCGTGGATCAGCCGGATCCATCAATGGTTTTAATGGCAGCAGTGTCAGGAGTCAGAGAGAATTCGGATTTCAAAATGTCTCTAATATAGAACCCGCCAATGGATCTTGGGGAATTCTTTCACGAAGCTGAGGGATCCCTTCGGCAGAAGGATGCATGTTCAGATATGAACTTGAAGGAAGTGAACGCGGCTAAGGATGGAGGGCCATCCAGCGGAAGCTCGGATAAAGGTAGGGAAAAAGGAAAAAGGAAGCTAGATGATGAACCAGGAAAAGCTAGGAAGCGGTTGAGTGAGCCAAAATTTTCCACTTACACGGGGTTGAACGAGACTTTGGAGCGGATATTCATGGAGACTCGGAATCGCCTTCCCTACCGAAGACCTACAAGGAGAGAACCTTCAGAACGTGAAAGGGCATCAGGGAGGCACTGTATTTTTCACGATTTGGACGGACATGATACTAATAGCTGTAGGCATCTAAAGTATATAGTCAAGGAGCATGTAAGGATGGCCAGTTACGACAGTATGTTGGGGCTCGGAATGCGGCGGTGGAATAGGAGCAGCCACCATCTACCTCAAACAATAATGGCCGAGGCCTAGGAATGATGATCGGTAGGTTATCAACTAACAGAGATGATGTGGAATAAGTAGCAAACTACAGACAAACGGCCAAGTCATTTACTCATGTATGGGGACAGAGATGGCCCCTAGGTATGATTTGAATGATGATAAACCGGGATGCTATGGTTTGTGTAGTCTGTTTTTTCTTTTTGGATTGGACACTCGTTTTTTCTGGTTTGGTTTTGGAGTTTGGTTTGAACTGCCGGTTTTGTTTGTTTTCTGGTTTGGACTTTTGTTTGGATGATTGTTTTCATGTTTGGATTTCTAATGTGGATTTTTGGTTTTCTGATTTGATCTGGATTTTAGATTGGTCTTTGATTGGATTTTTATCAGGCTTTTGGTAGGTGGTCATCGGGTATGGGTTATACCTAGCAAGGGGTAAGTCGCTTTGTCTGAGCGTGGTGAATCAATTTATTCAAGTCATCGAGTATGGACTACGCTCGGCAAGGGTTCAGAGAGACCGGGATTCGGACTAGGACTTAGGCCCTATATTATCGGTTACTATTTCAGGTCGTCGAGTATGGACTATGCTCGGCAAGGGTCCGGAGCAACCATGATTCGACATAGGACTTAAGCCATGGCATTACTCAGCGTTCAACGACACTGGACCATGGATACCAAGGCATTGCTTGGTATAGGTCGCTGAGTATGGATTACACTTGGCAAGAATCTGGAGAGGTTACGGATATGGAATTGGCTATGGCTTTGGTTACTGAGACGACCCGACCTTCCACTCCCGGAAAATCGCGTCATCTTGAAGAAAGAAAGGGATAGAAAAAAGAAAGAAAGAAGAGAAAGAAGAAACAACACAAGAATCTCAACAGCGGAACGAATAAATTATATTTATAACAAAGTATAACATAGTATACATCAAATATCAGAGTACACAGACATATACAACACATACTAGACAGTTATAAATACCTGTCTAGTTATTACAACTCAATACAAACACAACACTCAGAGATACCAAACACAGCGGAACTAAATAACTATACGCAGAAGCCTCCTGCTCCATATGCTCCTCCACAAATCGTCAAAGCAATCCTGAATCCTAACCTGAATTCCCTTGACTACTCATAAAAATTTGAGTACCCAAGAGTTAAAGAAAAACAGAAAATAACTCCGGGTCAGACATGGGTCTGGTGTGAGTAACAGGTTAAAGTTGTTTAACTTTGAAAAACCTTTGAAAGAAAAGGTATCACGTAAGACTTCCCACACATAAACATGGAAAAGTTTTTACCTTACGCTAACCAAAACATTTGATAGGAAATCTGATGATATTATAATAGTGTCTAGGGTTTTCAAATAAATATGAAATAGCCGAAATTGTTACATTCATTAAATTCCAGCTACTAGCCACAAAAGTGGGTAATACAATCAAAACCGTTGGCACTTATTGGATTTTGGATTCCATACAATGGCAGGGCTACTGGGGTACCGCCCGTCACAGTACGTGGCCTAGATCACCGTACCGAGGATTACTCCCTTCATCCCCTGCAACACAAAGCCGGACCCATTCCTTACTGAATAGTTCCGAACAAGACAACCCCGCAGTTGGCCTAGGTTCCAACCGCCCACACAGCCGAAATATAAAGGGACCTCTAGACAGGGATAAATCTTGCTCTCCAGTGGGGGCTACCCACGAAGCTTTGCTGCACCTCCCCTGTTTTAGCCATTCCCGGTTGATGAGGCTTGAGGTTACGATTACCTTTAGAGAACACATCTCTTAGAATGCTCATCGTCCACCTGACGATGTTCTGAAAGCATTCAATCCATACAAGTTCGTTCCGGGTTCGAACGAAACCGAAGGCATTATCTCGTTACACTCATATTGGAATCACCCTCAGAGTTAACGACGATAACCCTTGCACTCTGATTCACCATCTCGAATCTATAAGATCTATTCCGTCAAACTCATTACGGAATCACCCACAGAGTTATACTTGACGTATAGCCCTTACACCTCGAGTCTTCACTCGCTCCACTTGGATTAACGACCTAACGTTATTTGGAATCGATGTGGTTTTCGGATATCCAAATATGGAAACCCGATCCCGGTCTCATCGAAAACCAAAGCGTCTCTTTTATGTCCAAGTTGTTTTAAGTTTAAAACATTTCAATTCATTATCTAAATATACACAGATAGATAATTCACAACACAATAGATAATCAATCTTATCATTATCAACAGATAATTCATATCAAATCAGATAATCCATATTATCATCCAAAAGCAACCAATGCATCCATATCAAAATCACTACTCATCTCATAACTGAGATTACAAACCAGACTAGTCAACCAATACCAATCATCAAACATAAGCAAATGATCTAATGATCACACCTTCTATAATTAATTTAAAATGAATTAAATTAATTACTCAACTCTAATTAATTTAAAATGAATTAAATTAATTACTAAATCTCCAATTAATTTAAAATGAATTAAATTAATTACTTCATCATTAAAATCTTGCTTAACCTAATCTTCAATTGATTACAAATCAATTTATAAATCATCATTCAATTAATCATTACTGATTAACTATCTCTAATTACAATAAGTAATTAGCATTTAATATTGATCACACAAGTTAATTATATTAAACCCTACATATATATTAATCACCCTTGATTAATAACCATTCAGTAATTAACTACATTAATTACTCAATCCAATTAATTATTCTTAATTAATTATCTAAATTAATCCCCTTGATTAATTTAAGTAATTTAAATCCAAATTACTTCCATATCAAATATCTCTAATTACATTCTGTAATTATTAATTAATTACTTCCTTAAGTAATTACAAATTTCTAAATTACATAAAGTAATTATCAAACAATCCTCAAATGTTTAAATCAATTAAACTTAATTAATTAATCTAAGCAAATCACATTAACTTTAATTAATTACATTAAGTAATTAATTCTTTAATTACTTTCATTAAGTAATTAAACTTAAACCATTGATTATTAATAAATTAATCTAATTAATTTACAAAAATTAATCATATTAATTAATTGTTAATGACTTCATTAACATTTCTTAATTACTTAATTAAGAAATTAACTTAAATTAATCATCATTAGTTATTAAGTAATTAATATTTAATTACTATTTAATTAATCTCTAATTATTAATTAACTAAGTGTTAATTAAAGTCTTAATTAATCATTAATCACTTGATTAAATAAATCTTAATCTAAAATTAAAATTTAGTTAACCATCCTTAATTATAGATTAATTAAACTTAATTAATTAATCTTAAATCAAATTAAAAATCATTAATTATTTAATTAAACTTCCATGTTATTAATTAATTAATTAATTAATATTCAACTAATTACCTTAATAATAAATGAATCCAATCATTAAAATTTTATTTATCCTTTAGATAAACATTTCTCATTTAATCAAGCATTTAAAAACAAAATGTTTTTTTAAATTTTACTTTAAATTCCATTTAACATCTTCTTTTAACTCTAAGACTCAAACTTATTTAAAATAAGATTTTAAAACAATACAACTTAATCTTATATGTTTACAAGAAACATATACTTAATTAATAAGTTTAAAACAATTTAGATTTCAATTCAACTTGAATTCAAATCAATTTAAAAATTGCTTTTAAAATCTCAAAATTGAAATATAACTTCCATTTTCAATTTTGTTTAAACTCTTTCTACAATTTACACTTTCAATTCAAATGTAGGTCATTTGAAACAATTTAAATTTAAATCTTTATTTAAAAACTGAAGTTTAAAATTTAAATCCAGATTTAAAACTCAGTTTTGAATTCATTTTGAATCCTTAGATTAAATACTTAACTTTTCAATTCAATATGCAAAACAACAATGCATTTTATACTTGAGAGTTTAAAATTAAATTTAAATTTAAAAACTTAATTGGTTTCAAATTTCAGAAAATCAAAATTTGAATTCATATTCAAACTCCAATTTAAACTCAGTTTTAAATCTCCACTTAAAGATTTAAACTTACCTTTTTCATTTAAAACAGAAACAGTTTCTGTTTATTAAAAAAAAAAAAACTTAAACTTTTGAAATTCTGAATTTGAATAATTTCATAAGAACAGAATTTAAACTTGTTTAGATTCATTTTTATATTCAGTTAAAAATCCAATGTTAACATGGTAGTTTGTAATCAAATTTTAAAAACTGGAAATAATTTCCTGTTCTTCTCTTTTTTTTTTTTAATTTTAAAACCAAATTTGAATCCTGCAGTTAAATTATTTCAACATCTGAATTCAAATATTTGAATTCATCTTCAGATTCAAATTGAAATCCTAAGTTAACAATGGTAGTTTACAGTAAGTTCAGATTTTATAAACTGAAAACAAGTTTTCCTGTTCTTCTGCTTTTATTTCTCTTTTCTAACAAACTTGAATTTCTGCATTTATATTTATTACAAAATAGGAATTCAAACTATTTGAATTCAATTTCAGACTCAAGTTTAATCCTAAGTTTAAATTTCCAGAATTAAATTTAAACTTTATTTTTAAAAATTCCTAAAACAGAACAGTTCTGTGAATAAAACCTGAAACCAAAAGTATACTCGAGTCACTAAATCTTTGCTTCGAGTCAGAAGCTTGCATGCTTCGAGTCATCTCCCATATTTCCCGAGACTAACCCGGGTCAAAAATCACAGCAACTACCCACATCAAAACCTGGAAACAGACCACACCCAAACTTCCCAAAACCTGTCAACACCATTATCTCTCAACCCCGACCATCAACATCGACCAAACTCCGGTGATGGCCTCAACACAACACTATCCACCATCCCTCCAAATAGCTTTGAACTCGATGCACTTAGGTGTACACAATTGACCCAAAACTGTAACACAGTATCAACTAGGGTTCAACACCATTAAATCCCCAAATCTAAATTCCAAATTTGAACTTCAGACCATATCAATTATTTTCCTATGATCATTGCTAGCTACATTCACTCCAGAATAAATTTCACTCAAATTCAATGCAAGGATCAATTTATCTTGATCAAAATGTATAATACAGTAAATTTCCAAAACTGCATTTTCTTTTTTCTTTCTTAATACTGCAAACAAAATTTTTAGTTTTAAAATACTGGAATTCTCTTAATGATTCTGTTAGTAACCTTAAGCTATTCTAAAACATCAATTTATAACACTTGAAATTTTTACTAGGCAAAACTTGTTCTGTGTAACTTTATTTGTTCAAGTTACAGACAATCACAGTTCATATGCTATTAGACTCACACCATTCAAAGCAAACAAAATTTTCGAACATTTAATTTCAATTCAGCAAACAAGTTAAGGGAAATATTTAAGAACCAACATAAATCTGGAATTTTGAAGATCACATGTGCACAGTCATAATTCTGTACACAAACTCATACTTGTAGACACTTTCATATATATATATATATATCTATTTATAATTTATAAGCATGCACACATATAATTATCCACTGCAACTTCATCTTATTTCAGATTTTAACATGCAACAACCTACTTAAATTTTTGAAAAGAGGAGTTACTCACCTTATTCATACAATGCAGAATGCAGAGCACAATCAACTTGCAGGGTATCAGACTTTTGAAAACATGAAATGCAGGCAGGCTCTAATGCTTTTAAATCTTGATTTTATGAATGATGCTTCCAGAGTTTTGAAATGCAGGCTTGGTTGAAAATTCATGTAGGCCTCCATATCAAATGCCAAGAATGCAGACCCCTATCTTGCTTCCAGATTCCATGAATGCAGATTCAAAATGATGCATGCAGGCCTCAATCTTGAATTTGCAGATGCAAAGGAATGCAGTAGTATTTTGGGAAAAAGAGGAGTTTGTTTTCATATGCAAGAACATGCAGATTCTTAAATTGTTGCATGTTCCAGAGTTTGAAAATAAATACATGCTTGCAGGTTGTAATCTGGGTTTGAGGAGTTGTTTGATGTAGAACTTGAATATGGTTGAAGGAGGCAGATTCAAAAATTAATGAAATGCAGTTTGAAAAGAGGAGCTACAGGTTTGGGAAATGCAGGTAGAAATTTTGAGAAAGAGGAGTGTTTGGGGTTTCAGATTTTAACATGAATGCAAATGTATGCAGATTTGAAAAATGCAGTTTGTATGGTTTGAGAGAATGTGATTTGGGTTTTTCTTTTATTAAAGAATGAGAAAAGAATGCATATGAATGAAGAACAAGTTCAAATGAATGTATTTTCAGATTTAAACTAATTAAAAGAAAAAGCAAATAAAATAGACACTTGTCATTTTAAAGTAGACACTTGTCTTTTAGGCTTTAATATTTACATACACATGTCTTTATGAATTAAGTTAATGTTTAATTAAAGTAAATAAGCATTAAGCCTTGCTTATTAATCCTTATACACATAATTATGAATATAAATAATTTTCTAAAGAAATAAAGCAAAGTATTACTATTATAAATAAAATGATATACAAGTTTATCATTTGAAAAGAAACTTTTAAAACAAATTATAAAAGTGCTTGTAACATATTTTAATATACAACTTGAATAAAAAAAGAATTTTTAAACTAGTTAAAACATTTATCTCAAATTTAAAATCACATAGTTATTTAATTAAATATTTTTGAAAAGCTTAAATTAAAAATAAATCACCATTTCTATTTTTAAAACATAATAAAACTATACTATACTAATTTAACTAAAACAAATTGTCTATTTAAAATATATATAAATACATATACATTATTAAATAGAAAACAATTTATAATCTTATCTAAAATAATTTCACAAATTAAACATTTAAATAAAGAAGATTATTAAATCAAATATCAAATTTATAATCAAAATTATCAATTCAATATAAATTTAAATCCAGATTATTAAATTTATATTGTCCAAAATTCCGGGTCGTTACAATCCTTCCCCCTTAAAAGAATTTCGTCCCCGAAATTTAAAACAAAGGCAATTTAATAATCTATTTACAGATTTTATTTTAAAACACAGCATATGTTAAACATATGCCAACAACCAAAGCAACCAATTCACTCAAGCAGAACAAATCTAATTATCCAAAAGAATTTTGGATAAAACTTCACGAGTTTCCCCGGTATATATATATCGGGATACTCGCTCTATAGAATCCAATCAATCAATACTACTATACTATAGAGCTCCTAACAACAATTCTAAACAGAGTATCAGACTACAAACGAGTCTGACTCAACAAACAAACCAACCTAAACTGCTGGTTCCACAACCAGAAATATCAAACACGCACTCACTCAGAGATACGTGAAACATACTGAATCCCAGTTATCCAAACTGACAATTCAACTCTAGAAACCAAACACTGATCTTACCAATCACAGAAGAAACCAAAACACTTCAGAGCTAGCTTTCCAAACTTACAGCTCCTTGGATCAGAGAAAAACTTAACCAAAATCAAATCTCTAATTCCAGAATCCAAATTCTCTGTCTCTTATCCATAAAAATTCTTCAGACAATCCTGAGCTACCAACATCCATCCTGATCAGCTCAACTCTTGCTGATTCCATCAGAAACAGACTGAAGCAAAACAATCCAATGATCTCCTCAAGATCACTCAAAACCAAGAATACAAACACTGCTTCTCAACAACAGAAGACAGAACAACTTCTCCTTATCCGAGAAACAAACAGAAGCACCTCCAAACTGCTTCCGCTGCACAACTCCGATCCGAAACAGAAGAAAATGCAGAAGAACACAATCACAGACCAGACAACCCAGCATAGAAATATGGTTCCACAGATCCATAAAGAAAACTCAGATGTTCCTTCCAAACCTGAGTTGCTTCACCAACTTTTATCTCAAGGAACCATCCATCTACTAACTGAACCACCAGCTCCAATCCTGGAAAAAACTCGATCTCCAGATGCAGACAAATTCTGACTTCCAGAAGACATCCAGACAATCTCCAACAAACACAAGAGAACATACTATCGCAAGTCACTTTTGCGATCAACTCAGCCTAAATCCAAGAAAACTGCTCTCTCTCAACCAAATAGAACAGCTTATGCTGACTTAGCCAACTTACCAGAGAAAAGATCCACTCTACTGCTTCTGAACTCCACTTCAGAGAAACTATCCAGCCAGAAGACTCCCAATCACTCAGAACACTCTGCTAAACTTAGCCACATCACCGGCAGATTCACTTCTTATTCTTGTTCCAAAGAAACATCTTCAGAAATATCCATAGTCACTGCATCTCATCACGCAGCTACAACTTCCTGAGATATCAAGATATCATCACTTACTTGCTTCTGCCCAACCGACAGATCAAAACTCAATTCAACACTTCAAAGATGAACTCCGAACCTTAACAGGTTACCTTCAGAGATCGATGAAGTCCTTCATCAAAACATAACTCACTCGAGACGGTATTAGGTCTACAGTCTCGACAAATACACCTCCAACCTCATCCATCAAACTCCAACCAATTGTAGTCGTGTTACACACACTTCTACCTCATCTACCTTTATAACTTACATTGGAAAAACTTGAACAGGTAATCCAACAAATAGGTAGAACCAATAAATATATATATATATATTAAAAATACAAATACGCTCTCTCAAGAAAGCCACCACTACAGAGCCTAGGTATTCACTCAACCTAACGCTCCCTAAAGAAAGATGCACTTCAGAGCCTAGGTATTCACTCAGCCTAACGCTCTGATACCAAATGAGACGACCCGACCTTCCACTCCCGGAAAATCGCGTCATCTTGAAGAAAGAAAGGGATAGAAAAAAGAAAGAAAGAAGAGAAAGAAGAAACAACACAAGAATCTCAACAGCGGAACGAATAAATTATATTTATAACAAAGTATAACATAGTATACATCAAATATCAGAGTACACAGACATATACAACACATACTAGACAGTTATAAATACCTGTCTAGTTATTACAACTCAATACAAACACAACACTCAGAGATACCAAACACAGCGGAACTAAATAACTATACGCAGAAGCCTCCTGCTCCATATGCTCCTCCACAAATCGTCAAAGCAATCCTGAATCCTAACCTGAATTCCCTTGACTACTCATAAAAATTTGAGTACCCAAGAGTTAAAGAAAAACAGAAAATAACTCCGGGTCAGACATGGGTCTGGTGTGAGTAACAGGTTAAAGTTGTTTAACTTTGAAAAACCTTTGAAAGAAAAGGTATCACGTAAGACTTCCCACACATAAACATGGAAAAGTTTTTACCTTACGCTAACCAAAACATTTGATAGGAAATCTGATGATATTATAATAGTGTCTAGGGTTTTCAAATAAATATGAAATAGCCGAAATTGTTACATTCATTAAATTCCAGCTACTAGCCACAAAAGTGGGTAATACAATCAAAACCGTTGGCACTTATTGGATTTTGGATTCCATACAATGGCAGGGCTACTGGGGTACCGCCCGTCACAGTACGTGGCCTAGATCACCGTACCGAGGATTACTCCCTTCATCCCCTGCAACACAAAGCCGGACCCATTCCTTACTGAATAGTTCCGAACAAGACAACCCCGCAGTTGGCCTAGGTTCCAACCGCCCACACAGCCGAAATATAAAGGGACCTCTAGACAGGGATAAATCTTGCTCTCCAGTGGGGGCTACCCACGAAGCTTTGCTGCACCTCCCCTGTTTTAGCCATTCCCGGTTGATGAGGCTTGAGGTTACGATTACCTTTAGAGAACACATCTCTTAGAATGCTCATCGTCCACCTGACGATGTTCTGAAAGCATTCAATCCATACAAGTTCGTTCCGGGTTCGAACGAAACCGAAGGCATTATCTCGTTACACTCATATTGGAATCACCCTCAGAGTTAACGACGATAACCCTTGCACTCTGATTCACCATCTCGAATCTATAAGATCTATTCCGTCAAACTCATTACGGAATCACCCACAGAGTTATACTTGACGTATAGCCCTTACACCTCGAGTCTTCACTCGCTCCACTTGGATTAACGACCTAACGTTATTTGGAATCGATGTGGTTTTCGGATATCCAAATATGGAAACCCGATCCCGGTCTCATCGAAAACCAAAGCGTCTCTTTTATGTCCAAGTTGTTTTAAGTTTAAAACATTTCAATTCATTATCTAAATATACACAGATAGATAATTCACAACACAATAGATAATCAATCTTATCATTATCAACAGATAATTCATATCAAATCAGATAATCCATATTATCATCCAAAAGCAACCAATGCATCCATATCAAAATCACTACTCATCTCATAACTGAGATTACAAACCAGACTAGTCAACCAATACCAATCATCAAACATAAGCAAATGATCTAATGATCACACCTTCTATAATTAATTTAAAATGAATTAAATTAATTACTCAACTCTAATTAATTTAAAATGAATTAAATTAATTACTAAATCTCCAATTAATTTAAAATGAATTAAATTAATTACTTCATCATTAAAATCTTGCTTAACCTAATCTTCAATTGATTACAAATCAATTTATAAATCATCATTCAATTAATCATTACTGATTAACTATCTCTAATTACAATAAGTAATTAGCATTTAATATTGATCACACAAGTTAATTATATTAAACCCTACATATATATTAATCACCCTTGATTAATAACCATTCAGTAATTAACTACATTAATTACTCAATCCAATTAATTATTCTTAATTAATTATCTAAATTAATCCCCTTGATTAATTTAAGTAATTTAAATCCAAATTACTTCCATATCAAATATCTCTAATTACATTCTGTAATTATTAATTAATTACTTCCTTAAGTAATTACAAATTTCTAAATTACATAAAGTAATTATCAAACAATCCTCAAATGTTTAAATCAATTAAACTTAATTAATTAATCTAAGCAAATCACATTAACTTTAATTAATTACATTAAGTAATTAATTCTTTAATTACTTTCATTAAGTAATTAAACTTAAACCATTGATTATTAATAAATTAATCTAATTAATTTACAAAAATTAATCATATTAATTAATTGTTAATGACTTCATTAACATTTCTTAATTACTTAATTAAGAAATTAACTTAAATTAATCATCATTAGTTATTAAGTAATTAATATTTAATTACTATTTAATTAATCTCTAATTATTAATTAACTAAGTGTTAATTAAAGTCTTAATTAATCATTAATCACTTGATTAAATAAATCTTAATCTAAAATTAAAATTTAGTTAACCATCCTTAATTATAGATTAATTAAACTTAATTAATTAATCTTAAATCAAATTAAAAATCATTAATTATTTAATTAAACTTCCATGTTATTAATTAATTAATTAATTAATATTCAACTAATTACCTTAATAATAAATGAATCCAATCATTAAAATTTTATTTATCCTTTAGATAAACATTTCTCATTTAATCAAGCATTTAAAAACAAAATGTTTTTTAAATTTTACTTTAAATTCCATTTAACATCTTCTTTTAACTCTAAGACTCAAACTTATTTAAAATAAGATTTTAAAACAATACAACTTAATCTTATATGTTTACAAGAAACATATACTTAATTAATAAGTTTAAAACAATTTAGATTTCAATTCAACTTGAATTCAAATCAATTTAAAAATTGCTTTTAAAATCTCAAAATTGAAATATAACTTCCATTTTCAATTTTGTTTAAACTCTTTCTACAATTTACACTTTCAATTCAAATGTAGGTCATTTGAAACAATTTAAATTTAAATCTTTATTTAAAAACTGAAGTTTAAAATTTAAATCCAGATTTAAAACTCAGTTTTGAATTCATTTTGAATCCTTAGATTAAATACTTAACTTTTCAATTCAATATGCAAAACAACAATGCATTTTATACTTGAGAGTTTAAAATTAAATTTAAATTTAAAAACTTAATTGGTTTCAAATTTCAGAAAATCAAAATTTGAATTCATATTCAAACTCCAATTTAAACTCAGTTTTAAATCTCCACTTAAAGATTTAAACTTACCTTTTTCATTTAAAACAGAAACAGTTTCTGTTTATTAAAAAAAAAAAAAACTTAAACTTTTGAAATTCTGAATTTGAATAATTTCATAAGAACAGAATTTAAACTTGTTTAGATTCATTTTTATATTCAGTTAAAAATCCAATGTTAACATGGTAGTTTGTAATCAAATTTTAAAAACTGGAAATAATTTCCTGTTCTTCTCTTTTTTTTTTTTAATTTTAAAACCAAATTTGAATCCTGCAGTTAAATTATTTCAACATCTGAATTCAAATATTTGAATTCATCTTCAGATTCAAATTGAAATCCTAAGTTAACAATGGTAGTTTACAGTAAGTTCAGATTTTATAAACTGAAAACAAGTTTTCCTGTTCTTCTGCTTTTATTTCTCTTTTCTAACAAACTTGAATTTCTGCATTTATATTTATTACAAAATAGGAATTCAAACTATTTGAATTCAATTTCAGACTCAAGTTTAATCCTAAGTTTAAATTTCCAGAATTAAATTTAAACTTTATTTTTAAAAATTCCTAAAACAGAACAGTTCTGTGAATAAAACCTGAAACCAAAAGTATACTCGAGTCACTAAATCTTTGCTTCGAGTCAGAAGCTTGCATGCTTCGAGTCATCTCCCATATTTCCCGAGACTAACCCGGGTCAAAAATCACAGCAACTACCCACATCAAAACCTGGAAACAGACCACACCCAAACTTCCCAAAACCTGTCAACACCATTATCTCTCAACCCCGACCATCAACATCGACCAAACTCCGGTGATGGCCTCAACACAACACTATCCACCATCCCTCCAAATAGCTTTGAACTCGATGCACTTAGGTGTACACAATTGACCCAAAACTGTAACACAGTATCAACTAGGGTTCAACACCATTAAATCCCCAAATCTAAATTCCAAATTTGAACTTCAGACCATATCAATTATTTTCCTATGATCATTGCTAGCTACATTCACTCCAGAATAAATTTCACTCAAATTCAATGCAAGGATCAATTTATCTTGATCAAAATGTATAATACAGTAAATTTCCAAAACTGCATTTTCTTTTTTCTTTCTTAATACTGCAAACAAAATTTTTAGTTTTAAAATACTGGAATTCTCTTAATGATTCTGTTAGTAACCTTAAGCTATTCTAAAACATCAATTTATAACACTTGAAATTTTTACTAGGCAAAACTTGTTCTGTGTAACTTTATTTGTTCAAGTTACAGACAATCACAGTTCATATGCTATTAGACTCACACCATTCAAAGCAAACAAAATTTTCGAACATTTAATTTCAATTCAGCAAACAAGTTAAGGGAAATATTTAAGAACCAACATAAATCTGGAATTTTGAAGATCACATGTGCACAGTCATAATTCTGTACACAAACTCATACTTGTAGACACTTTCATATATATATATATATATCTATTTATAATTTATAAGCATGCACACATATAATTATCCACTGCAACTTCATCTTATTTCAGATTTTAACATGCAACAACCTACTTAAATTTTTGAAAAGAGGAGTTACTCACCTTATTCATACAATGCAGAATGCAGAGCACAATCAACTTGCAGGGTATCAGACTTTTGAAAACATGAAATGCAGGCAGGCTCTAATGCTTTTAAATCTTGATTTTATGAATGATGCTTCCAGAGTTTTGAAATGCAGGCTTGGTTGAAAATTCATGTAGGCCTCCATATCAAATGCCAAGAATGCAGACCCCTATCTTGCTTCCAGATTCCATGAATGCAGATTCAAAATGATGCATGCAGGCCTCAATCTTGAATTTGCAGATGCAAAGGAATGCAGTAGTATTTTGGGAAAAAGAGGAGTTTGTTTTCATATGCAAGAACATGCAGATTCTTAAATTGTTGCATGTTCCAGAGTTTGAAAATAAATACATGCTTGCAGGTTGTAATCTGGGTTTGAGGAGTTGTTTGATGTAGAACTTGAATATGGTTGAAGGAGGCAGATTCAAAAATTAATGAAATGCAGTTTGAAAAGAGGAGCTACAGGTTTGGGAAATGCAGGTAGAAATTTTGAGAAAGAGGAGTGTTTGGGGTTTCAGATTTTAACATGAATGCAAATGTATGCAGATTTGAAAAATGCAGTTTGTATGGTTTGAGAGAATGTGATTTGGGTTTTTCTTTTATTAAAGAATGAGAAAAGAATGCATATGAATGAAGAACAAGTTCAAATGAATGTATTTTCAGATTTAAACTAATTAAAAGAAAAAGCAAATAAAATAGACACTTGTCATTTTAAAGTAGACACTTGTCTTTTAGGCTTTAATATTTACATACACATGTCTTTATGAATTAAGTTAATGTTTAATTAAAGTAAATAAGCATTAAGCCTTGCTTATTAATCCTTATACACATAATTATGAATATAAATAATTTTCTAAAGAAATAAAGCAAAGTATTACTATTATAAATAAAATGATATACAAGTTTATCATTTGAAAAGAAACTTTTAAAACAAATTATAAAAGTGCTTGTAACATATTTTAATATACAACTTGAATAAAAAAAGAATTTTTAAACTAGTTAAAACATTTATCTCAAATTTAAAATCACATAGTTATTTAATTAAATATTTTTGAAAAGCTTAAATTAAAAATAAATCACCATTTCTATTTTTAAAACATAATAAAACTATACTATACTAATTTAACTAAAACAAATTGTCTATTTAAAATATATATAAATACATATACATTATTAAATAGAAAACAATTTATAATCTTATCTAAAATAATTTCACAAATTAAACATTTAAATAAAGAAGATTATTAAATCAAATATCAAATTTATAATCAAAATTATCAATTCAATATAAATTTAAATCCAGATTATTAAATTTATATTGTCCAAAATTCCGGGTCGTTACAGTTACTGGATTTGGAATTGGACATCGACTCAGAGCAATCAAGAACGATGCATTCGGATGGGATGGGTTGGTAATGGATTGGATTATGAGTCGAATGGTGTAGACGGAATATGGACTTCAAATGTCGAATTCAGAATAATTCAAAATACACCTTCTTGCCACAAGCCATGTTCTAAGGGGCAAATGTTATCCCACCTTTGTTCAAGGCCGAAATATCAACAAATTGGCTAGGAAGGATGGATATCGGGATTGGAGATCGATTGGAGTCAAGGTTGTGATCGATGTCGTCAAAGTTTGGCCGAGCTCCAATCAAGGCGGGATCGATTGGGAATGATGATCAAGGCTAGGAGGGGCTAAATTTCAAATTTCAGGTCAATCAGAGTTCGTATGCTCGAGATATGGGTGAGTCAATATTGGAAGGGACTGATTTCGTATCAGTGATTTCGTATCGATACATTTCGTATCGAATAGTTCATATCGATAAAAGTGGATTCGGCTATTTACTTTGGATCGAGCATTCATATCGATCAGGATGGACTCAGGCTATGGATTTTATATCGATACATATGTATCGATTGGATGGCAAAGTATGTCGAAGCATTTCGTATTGATCAAGGCCGGAATCGATTCGAAGGATGGAGCATTAGTCGCAGGAATTTGGATAAGCATTTCGTATCGATCGGTTATCGATCGATATGAAGAACCCACCCATGCATTGATTTGAAGAAGATCGAAGGGCATTCTCAGGATGGCTATGTTGGGTGGATGCGAAGGGTTCAAGAGCCCTGTTCATATCAATCGTATTCGTACCGATTGATACGAAGGAAGAAATCGAAGCGGTGCGAAAGGTGGATCTCCCCTGGATCTTCGAGGCACGCCATCGGTGCCAACTTGATCGATTCGAAGAGAGGAGAGTATGGAGACGAAGTGGTAGACACGAACGCGACAGCCAAACGATGAATATGAACTTGCATCGATCATATCTCACAATCTACAAGTCCAAATGCTACCAAATTTTCATGGGAGCTTACGTACAACCTAAAGAACGTTCCTACCAAATTTTGACTCGATTGGATCAAATCTTGATTGATACGAGATTCATTCGTATCGATCACGGATGGAGTCAAAATTACGTAGGATCGATCGCGTGGGCCCACTCACGTGCCAGAAGGAGTCTCTCGTGATTTGAGCAAGATATTTGCCTCCTATGCCTATAAATAGAACCCCAGGCCTATAGAAGAAGGACTTTTGGCTCTTTAAGCTCCAGACTCTGTCGGAACCATCCTTATACTTCAAGGCTGCTGTTGTACTCGAATTTTTTCACTATAATCCCCTGTAATCAGTTGTACCCAGCAAGGAAAGTCAATTAAAGATTAATTTTTAAAGTGGAGGTAGGCTGGAGATAGCTGAACCACTATAAATCTGGTGTCCCTGTCTATTTCTTTCTGTTTTAAGTTGATTATTCTTTATTTTTTTATCCTCTACATTACTTAGATATGAGATTCGTGATCATTTATTATTGATCTATGTTCATACACTGGTTCTATCACGATATTTGAGGTTTGTGACCAATTTTGGCACAAACAGGTTGCGCCTTTGTTTTTAAATAACTGCTTTCGACTTAGTAAAAACCTTTTGCTGCCACCTTTTTACCTTTCGACCCAGATGGTTTCGAATAGGTATTTTGTTTTCTAAAATTTTCCAACTTCTCCAATGCTTTCGAAGGGATGGTTTCGACACCATCACTTCTTTACTTAGGAAACGGCTTTGAAACAAATGCTTTCGACATAAATGTTTTAAAGACCTTTTTCTATGATTGAAGTAAAACCCAAATGGTATTGAAAGAGACAGTTTTAAATGGTTTTGAAATAGATGCTTTTGACTTTAATGGGTTTCTGATCCTTTTGCTCGACTTGAAGGCATAATACAAATGGTTTCGACCAAGATGATTTTCAAAGGTTTCAAAGGGGTAAATTTTTGAATGGTTTCGAAAGGTTTCCATATGTTTTGAATTAAACCCAAGAAATTTCGAAAGAGTTGAATTTTGATGCTTTCGAAAGGTTTTAATGAATGGTTTTAAAAGCGGTGGTTCACCGGGTTTCGACAGGGTCGAAAGGGAAGGTTTTTTCTATGTTTTCGAATGGAAATATTTAAACATTTTAAAGGACGATATCTAATGTTTTGAAGCCTTAGAAGAAAAGAAAGGAAAAGTTTTTCCAATGTTTTTGGTAGGCGTTGTCTAATTTTTTAAAAGCTCTCGAAGGAAAGGTTTTAATGGTTTCAAAATGGTTATTTTTAACGGTTTCGAAAGGGTTACCTTCAAGGGTTTCAAAAGGGTTGTTTAAAGGTATTGAACAAAGGTTTTGGAAGTATTAAATAAGCTATATAGCCTAAGTATTTTCAAGTTAAAAATAGTTTTAACTTGTTTTGGAAGGATTGCAAATCCTCATTAAAATTCATCAACATTATTTTGGGTAAAATATATATAAATCATGGCAAAATAGCTTAGATTATAGCTAAGAATATATTTTCCTTGTATAAGTATGATTTAAAAGGTTAAATCATTTTGAAAAGGGTTTCAAGGAAAAAGATGAAGGGCAGTTAACCCTAAGAAAATGATTCGGACATAATGTCCATTTTGATTCGGACAGTGTTATCCCGCCTTTTGGCAAGGCCGTGACACCAAGACCTTAACTGGAAACGAGAAAGGTCCGCCCCGAAGATCGGTTATATGCAGGCTCACTACGGATATCGATGAATTTTGTCCAAGTCTGGATCAAGCTACAATTAGCATGACATGACATGCAATGCTATGAAAGCCAACGTTCCAAATTTCAAGTCAATCCGAGTTCGTATGCTCAAGATACGATCGATGCAAGCCAAGGAAATCAATTCGTTCGTATCCATCATTTCGCTCTCTTCGCATCGGTTCCGTTTGCATCCATCTGGAACTACACTCTTTGTATCCATCAACTGAAAGGCCTTGTTCGCATCCATCAAGCTTCAACAGTTCGTATCCATCGGCTATGTTGGCTCGTATCCATCAAATGGTCGTCACATCGTATTCTTCAGGTGACCACTGGTCCACATCCATGAAAAAGCACCGCACTTCATATCGATCACATTTACCCCATTTTCGATTCATCACCTGAAGACATATTGTATCGAGGAAGCTTTAGGTGAACGATACGAATGGAACGATACAAAACGACGTCCATCTATCGATACAAAATGATCATTAAGCGATCGATGTGAACTAAACAATGACAATCAATACGAACAGAGCAATAACGACTGATATGAACAAGGCAGTGGTGATCGATACAAATAAGATACACTCCTATGAAATACTTAGTCATGCGACATGAAAAGTGGATTGATTCGAGGAGTTAGCCCACGTCAACTTGTGAGCACATGCCTAAAAAAGCGATACGAACATATTGGTACGAAGGGAATCGATACGAATTCAATGGCCTTCAGAAAACCTGAACTTGCATCGATCATATATCATAATCTACGAGTCCAAATGCTACCAAATTTTCACAGGAGCGTGCGTACATCCTCAACAATGTTCACGACCGATCCCGACTCAATTGGATGAAGTATTGATCGAATGAAGTTCGTTCGTATCAATCACAGGTCGAGTGCAAACTGCATAGGATCGTTCGCGTGGGCCCACCCACGTGCAAGAAGATGTCTCCCGAGATCCAAGCGAGATATTTGTAGCCTACACCTATAAATAGCAGCCTAGAATCTATAGAAAAGGACTTTTTGGCTCTCCTACATCTAGACTCTTCCGAAACCATTATTGTGCCCGAAAACTATTGTTGTACTAAAAATTCACTATTGTAATCCATTGTAACCAGCGAGAAAAAGTTAATAAAGATCAAAGATTTCATAATGGACGTAGGCAACATGCTGAGCTAGTCTAAACCTTGGTGTTTCTCTGCTGTTTTCCTGATTATAATTTGGAGTGTTTATTAGATAATCCTCTTTTGCATTTATTTTCTTCATTTTTATCTCTCCAAACACTTTCGAAGGGTGTTGTGCCCAATTTTGGTACAAACACTTTGGTGCTTTCACTGACAAATTACAGTTTTTCTCCTGCTCGTTGGATCTACTATCGATATCGAATTGCACAAATCTAAGAAGAAGATCCAGATTTCAAAGATTAAAGTTCTTCCATCCTATTCATATTTTCTCAAGTATAGGAAAGAGCTTCGCTATCCATCATGGTTAACACAAGGACTACTTTAACTGCCGCATATCTAGAAGGATGGGACAGATAGAATCTCATTCAGCCACCTCCTGCCGATCAGAATGTTGCCGTACTATCAGATCTGCAAGGCCCTGTCACCAGGGAAGATTTCAAATGCTAATGCATGAGCTAACTCAGAGCTTCCAACAGCTCACTCAATAGCTCCGCGCTAATGCGGAGTTGACCAACCAACTGAACCATCAATGAAGAAGGAGATCCATGAAGGATCCGGCTTCTTATTCATCTACCGAGAGTTCAACATCTTTAGATTTCCATCATAGATCCACACATCCACGACTAGATGGGAGTTACACTCAAGCTACTGGACATCAGAATACACTGAATATTAGGCAACCAAGATTTGGCCCATCAACCAGCTATCAGACTGGACTGGCCTCTCGGGGACGTACTGTTCCTCATCATGTTACAGACAACCGCATTGCCACTACCACTACTGAATTGGAAGATGATGCTATCGGACAGATCCTAACCGTCGCTAACATATTCTTGAACCTTATTTTCCAGAGGACATCGAACCAAGGAGGCGATACAGACCGTCGACTGTGATTGGCCCAACCTCGCATTATGGAACCTGACCACACCTTGGCTCAACGAGCCCAGAACATCCAGATGCCAGATATCCCGATGAGATTCGTCAGATGATTCGAGAAAGTCAAGGCCCCACCAATGACGACTGGGGAATCTCCCGGAGTCATACTCCTTTTACTAATGATATAATCTATGCTGAATCACCTTGGCGTTTTAGGATGCCGACTTTACTAGTTTATGAAGGGAGCTCTGATCCTAATCAACACATCCTGAAATATGAATGATTAGTGAATGCTGCACGAGCTGATGATGCAGTTAAATGCCGAATTTTCCCGATTTCTCTAGGGGGCGTAGCGACTATGTGGTTCATCCATCTACTACCTCGATCCATTTCTTGTTTTGATCAATTGGCAACGAAGTTTGTTAAGCAGTTCCGGATGCATGTAACGAGGCCAAAGGATGTTAACACTTTGTCTAGTGTCACTCAAGCTTCTGGAGAGATACTCAGACGATATTTGGAGAGACTTCATGCTGCATGCGCTGAGATTAGCAATCCAAATGATAACTCTATTCTGATGGCACTGACTAAGGGGATTGATCCCAATTCTAAATTCGACAACTGGTTGGTCGAAAAACCTCCTGCATCATTGGACCATTTCTTTTCCAAAGCATCCCAATTCTTGAGAAGGGAGGTTGCTAAACAGTCTAGGAAATAGGATGACGCAGGGCCTAGTATAGAGGGGATTCAGAGAAATGTTGTTGTTAAACAAACCGGGAAGAGTTTTGAAAAGGTGCAATTGAATATATAAAATAAACTCAGCAAAAAGGAAATGGAAACCAAAATAGGAAGCGGGATCAGAATCATGGTCCATGACGTAGGGCTCCTATATTTGATAATTATAATCCTTTGAATACTTCATTGGAAAATGTGTATTTACAAACCTACAATACTATCCAGTACAAGAACCCTGCTCTGAAATAGTCATCGGAGAAACAGATTCAGACGGTGAAGTTTTGTAGCTTCCAAGAAAGCTACGACGCTGACACAAACGAGTGCCGTCATTTGCAGGATCTCATTGAAAAGTTGATACATGAAAGGAAGTTAGAGCAGTATGTGCGGGCGTCGTAGTCTGGAGATGCGAGCCCAACGAATCAAAACCATGTGCCGAATCAGGTGAGACCAGAGGATCCCGCTTGTACCGGCGGGAGTTTAGTGATAAATACAATTAGTGGTGGTCATCATCCAGCAGACCGAAGCTGGAAGAAAATGGAGTCGTATGCCAGTTCTATTGGGCATGCGGGCTTCAAGTGTTATAGTAGTCCAGAAAATGGGTCCCTGGCCAAGCAAGAGAAGACGATGACTGATGACATCGTCAAGCCCCAACCATCAATCCACTTGTCATATCAGCTCAAGTAGGTCCTGCTTGGATGAAGAGGATCTTGGTAGACTGTGGAAGTTCTATGAATATATTGTTCATGCGAGCATATGACTAGATGAAAATGAAAACTAAAAATTTGAAGCCTTGTCAGTCTCGTATTCATGGCTTCAACAGGAGTGTAACCATACCTGTTGGAATGGTAGAATTGCCAGTGGAGTTAGGAATCGGAGAACGCCGGAGAGTCCGGATTTCACAATTTGTTGTGCTGGATATAGACTCGCAGCACAATGCTTTCTTGGGCCGACTGGCCCTAGCTGAGTTTACGGCTACCATTTCCCCATGGTGTTGGACTCCAAAGTTCCCTATCGATTGTGGAGTTGGAGTCATTCAAGGAGACCAGGCTATTGGACAAGCCTGTTATGTTGCTGAGCTGCGTGAGGCGCAACAAAAGGAGAAAGGAAAGGGTGTAGAGGAATCTCTCTACGTACATTTTGTTGAGAATTGACAATTGGCACCTGGACCTAGGCCCGGGCACCCCAACCAATTCCAAAGAGATCTTGACCCGAGAAATACCGAAAATGAAGACGAAGGTAAAGACAGTCAAGCTTCTTCGACCAAACTGATAATCGATGTCTCGATCGAAGATAATGACGATTCTAAAATGATAAAGATTGGATCTCAGTCAAGCCAATAAATGCAGGAGAAATTGGTTGAATTTCTTTGGGAAAACCTTGACGTGTTTTCCTAGACACATTCTAATATGTGTGGAATCTCCCCGGACATCGCAAGCCACATATTGAACATTGACCCGTGGTACGTCCCGGTCAAACAAAAAAGGCATGGTATGGATCCAGAGAGATCGACCTCCCTTGAGGTAGATAAGCTTAGATCGAATGGTTTTATTCGAAATGAATTATACCCGGAATGGGTATCCAACCCTGTACTTGTCCGAAAGCCAAATGGGAAATGGAGAACATACGTTAACTACTTAGACTTGAATAAAGCTTGCCCCAAAGACAGTTTTCCACTTCCTCAAATTGATCAGCTCCTTGATTCGACGATTGGACATGAACTCCTATCCTTTATGGACGCGTATTCAGGCTACAACCAAGTACCCATGCACCTGCCTGACCAGGAACACATCAGTTTCGTGACCGGTCTGGGACTTTATTCCTACCAGGTTATGCCTTTCGGACTCAAGAACGCTGGGGAAACTTACCAACGATTAGTTAACCGAATGTTCGCTAACCAAATTGGAAAAACCATGTAAGTGTATGTAGACGATATGCTGGTAAAGTCGCGATTCTCCATTGATCATATTAAAGACTTGGAATCAATGTTTAATATCCTTCGAGAATATAGAACCCACTAAAATGCCACTTTGGGGTCGCATCCAGAAAATTCCTTGGGTTTATCGTCAATGCTCGAGGAATTGAAGCCAATCCTAAAAAGATCTGGGCGATTAGAAAGACTCCAAGAGCTATAAAGCAAGTCAAGAGCCTCAACGGGAAAGTAGCAGCACTGAGCAGGTTCATTTCAAAATCCACTGACAAATGCACTCCCTTCTTCGATCTGATCAGAAAAGGGAAATGAAAATTTGATTGGACTACAAAATGTGAGGGTGCATTTCGAGCACCAATTCAACACCTCTCCACACTGCCTATTTTTCAAGGCCTATCGATCATGAGAAATTATACATTTACTTGGTGGTATCAAAAAATGCAATCATTGCTGCCCTAATTCGGGAGGAAGACCAAATAAGAAAACTGGTCTGCTATATTAGCAAACAACTAACCGAAGCTGAGAGAAATTATCTGAAGCTAGAGAAGTTGGCTTATTGTCTTGTTATTTAGCTTCGTCCGTATTTCCAAGATCATTCTATTACCATCTACACCGACCAGCCGTTACAACAGGTCCTTACACGGCCTGAGACGTCTGGTAGGCTACTCAAATGGAATATCGAACTAAGTTAGCTTGATATTACTTACACTCCATGGAGAGCCATTTAAGGAAAAGTCCTGGCATATTTCATAGCTTAATTTACCATCCCTAAGGACCTGCCCAAAACCAGTGACTTTCCCAAGTATATTCGACAGATGCACAGTAATGGTGCATCAAATGACCATTGCTCAGATGTCGGAGTCGTACTTAAAACTCCTGAAGGTCGATCTATATGTTATGCTTTGAAGTTTGATTTTCGTGCAACCAATAATGAAGCTGAGTATGAAGCCCTACTTGCAGGATTGAGACTTGCCCGAAATTTGAAGATCATTGCTGTAGAGATTTATTATGATTCGCAATTGGTCATGTGTCAAGTTCAGGTAGAGTACCAAGCCAAAGACCGAAGGCTGACGACTTACCTTGCTCCAGTTCAGGAAATACTAAATCAGATTGATTATTATGCCATCTATTGCATACCCCGAGAGCGCAATCAGCAGGCCGATTCACTAGCGAAGTTAGCCAGCACCGGTGAAGCACAACAAATGGGACTTGTTCTCGTAGAGAAATTATCTTCCCCAAGTATTAATTGGACATAAATGGATTGGGTATTTGAAGTCATTCCCAGTTTGAAGTCATTCCCAATAAGAAGTCATGGATGACTCCGTTCAGAAATCATCTCGATCATGGGACCTTGCAAGAGTGTTGGAGTGAAAAGAGACAAATTCGTCGAAAAGCTTCACGGTTCACTATTCAGAATGGAGCCATGTATAGAAGTGGATACTCTATTCCTTTACTCCGGTGTATCGCTCACGATGAAGTCAAACGCGTGCTGCATGATGTGCACGAAGGAGAATGTGGCGATCGCACCGGGGGTCAAGCCCTTGCCAAGAAAGTGCTTCGGTATGGATACTATTGGCCGATTGTAAATCGCGATGCATCATACTACACTAGGAAATGTGACAGATGTTAGAAGCATGCTCGAATTCTTAGAGCCCCAAGTACTGAGATAACTCAAATAATCAGTCCATGGCTGTTTGCAATATAGGGCATTGATATTATTGGCTTTCTACCTTTATCCAAAGGTGGTGTGAAGTATGCCATCGTCGCAGTTGATTACTTTACCAAGTGGATGAAAGCTGAGCCCTTCGCTACAATCACAACGAAGAAGGTGATCAACTTTGTAGTCTGTAACATTATCGGCCGATTTGGTCTCTCACGTACCA
The DNA here is from genome assembly GCA_030765085.1 of Allium cepa. Taxonomy (NCBI): domain Eukaryota; kingdom Viridiplantae; phylum Streptophyta; class Magnoliopsida; order Asparagales; family Amaryllidaceae; genus Allium; species Allium cepa. The sequence continues at coordinate 680,018,830 of CM060942.1, forward strand.
TCATCACTGATAACGGAACCCAATTTGACAGTGTTGAATTTAAAAACTTCTATCAACGATTCCACATTCAGAAGAAATTCTTCGGAGTTGCACACCCTCAAGTGAATGGACAGGTTGAAGCTATGAATAAAGTAATAAAGTCTATTCTGAAGAAACGACTGGAAAATGCCCTGGGCAAGTGGGTCGATGAACTTCCTATGGATCTATGGGCTTATCGAACAACCTACAAGTCCGCGACTAGCCATACACCATTTTCTCTTTCCTACGGTTCAGAAGCCGTTATTCCGGTCAAGATGGAAGTACCGTCTCACCGTGTGGCTTATTATGATCCAAAAACGAATGCCATGTTACTTGACGAATCTTTGGATCTGTTGCATGAGAAGCGTGAACAGACTGATTTGAGGGCAGTCGCGTGCCGAAGTCGGTCGCCCGATTATATAATGCAAAGTTTTGTCCCCGAACCATCGAACTCGACGACCTCGTCCTTAAAAGAATTACCCAGTTCCTTCGCACATGAAACCAACATGGAAAGGGCCATATGTAATTGAAAAGCTTGGAGATGGCACATTTAAATTATTACCAAGAGCCTGGAACACCGAGAGTCTCCATCGCTACTACACATGATAGGCTTTATTTATCCAGTCTAATTTTCATTTGCAATTTGTTTTTGCATTTTGAAATTTGAATTTGTAATAAGGCAACTGAATTTGCTATATTTTCTTATTTCAGCAATAAAATGCCACCTCTTCGAGCCAAAGCAGTGATTTTTTTGAAACACGTCATGCAACTATCACTATGCACGAAGGGCTAAATTCCTCCTGAGGGTGGGGTTTATTCAAATAGGGAGTAACTGAGATACGAGCGATTACTCGCTAAGTGAAACCCGAGCTCCGGGGCAAGTCATTACACCGAAGTCAAAAAAGGATTGATACACGAAAATCCTTTGACTAACTCCAGATTCCCAGAGTGCGAGCTGGAGTGTAAACTTAAAAGTATGGTCTCGAAGAGGGTGGATTTCTCCACCTAACGACTTTGCCCGTATCTCGACCAAGTTTGAGGAGGATGGATCCGTCCATCTAACGACCTTGCTTGTTAACTAATGGTGGATGTTAGCACCAAAATTGGTCACTAACACTCAAATTTAAATGAAAGCTCCAACTAACAGTCACTGATAACAGATAAAGTGTGTGTAGAGAGTAATAATATGAAGAACAGTTAAAATTAAAATGAAAGCAGTAAAAAACAACAAGTTTTATAGTGGTTCGGCTAACTTCGGCCTACGTCCACTTTAGAAGTTTCCTTTTTATTGATGTTCGAATCAATCACAGTTACAAAGTGGTAGACTGGCCTTAGTCTTAGGAAATAAAAAGTCAGAGAGCAGAAGAGAAGAAGAAGACCTCCCTTCTGAACGCCTACAAATTGTATTATTGGCGAATTTTGACTTGCTGGTATCTCTGAACAGTAAAGGCCCATTAAGAATTTCACTGAGCCACATTCGTCTTATGCCGAACGACTTTCCACCGAGCCATCTTCACCGAGCGACTAATGCCGAGCCGCTAATGCCGAGCGAGGTACGTTGCCAAGCGAGGTGCGAGTGCAATGCCGAGCGAGGTGTCGAGGTATCGAGGTGCGAGGTATCGAGGTATCGAGGTGCGAGGTATCGAGGTATCGCAGTGCGAGGTATCGAGGTGCGAGGTATCGAGGTATCGAGGTGCGAGGTATCGAGGTGCAAGGTATCGAGGTATCGAGGTGCGACTCCTTTATGCCGAGCGGCAACCAATGCTGAACCATTTCTAACGCCGAACGATTCTTTATGCCGAGTGGGGAGTGTAGACCTAACGAAGTACTTGTGCCATGCAATCCCTCCATTTCTTGACCAAATGACATATCCAAGTAAACTTCATCCTCGGAAACCAAATCCATCATACTCCAACCTCGATAGTCGTGAAGTTAGTTAGGTTGAATCCGCCTACTTATGGCTTTGACAAAAGGCGGGTTAATACTTTGCCCCCCAAAACATGCCTTGCTAATGGAAGGTGTGTTTTGTAGCACAATAAGCTGGATGTTCGTATCCTGTTAATGACCTACAAAGAAATTAATAGCCTTATCTTACCACGAATGACGATCGTTCGGGATCGTTTGACATTCGGGGTGGTATGTGACCGTTTGAGGCCGAGTTGTGACCGTTCGCGGTCGGGTGCCATTCGAGGCGAGTTGTGATCGTTCGCGATCTGGTGCCGTTCGAGGCGAATTGTGACCGTTCGTGGTCGGGTGCCGTTCGAGGCGAGTTGTGTGTGCCCGGGGGACTTAGTATCATTAATGTCAGATTTCACGTTCAAGTGAGTTTTTGAACTGTTTGTCGTGACGGTTTATTGCCATCTAAGAGCATGCCTAAGGACCATTCGCGACCCCATACATGTGTAAGTTGCTTAGCCGTCATGGAATCACAAACAACAGATTTTCATTCAAAATAAGTCTTTCAACGGAAATGTCAAACTAAATCAAATCCAAACATGAGAAATGGAAAATAAAAGCATAACAGAGACGTCCAAGTGCAAACACCTACATTGATGCGATTTATAGTCGTATCAAAGCATGCCTGAGGATCGTTCGATGTCCTGTACATGTGTAAATGACTTAATCGCGTTGGTGTGGAGTTTGCCACTTGTTCGTCATTATTTCAATCAGCTGATGACAAGCTGACACCTAGATCCCGAGCTGTTCCCAGTTGGTGTAGGTGGTGGCCGCTCTCATTCCACTGTCGTTGTTCCCCTTCTCGCGTATTGCGATAGCAAACCATTCCAAATATGTCCCTAAACCTCATCCTTCAAGTGACCGTAGTCATTCGTTCCATGACCGTTCAATTCATGGAATAAAAATACTTGTCTGACCTTTTTTCCATTGCTGGTCGGATCCCTTCTCATTGGCCTCCGATAGGGAATCTGCCCCTAGTGTCTTGGTAAATTCGTTCCAAAGTCTCGTTCAGCTCTGAATAAGAGGTGAATCTGGGTACCTTTCGTGGTCGCATTGGCCCATCGTCGTTATCCCTAGCCTTCCGTTTCCTGTATCAGTTCTTGAATCTTTTTTAGGAGGATTTTCACCCTTGACTGCATAAACATCATCTCCTTCTCCTTCCTCTCTCTCAGCATTTGCATCCTCTAATCGAAAAAATCCTTCGGCCTCATGATAAAACTCCCCTAGATCCGTAGGTGGATCCCTTGTCAGTGAATTTTTGAACTCTGTTCCATTAGCTATGCCAAATACAGCTGCCCTTAAGACCATGGATGGATCTGGTCAATCCACCGATGCTGCCGCTGCATTGAATCGCGTCAGAAAGCTCCTGAAAGATTCCCCGGTCCTCTGCTTTAGAGCTGCCAAACTCATCACATTCTTATGTCTCGAAATGTGAACTCTGAACTGCCTCATAAACTTCTCAGTCAACTCAGTAAACGTTCCAATGGAACCACTCTCCAATTGTCTAAACCATAGTGCTGCTATGTCTGTCAGATACAATGGGAAGCATCGGGCCATGACTTCCTCTGATGCCCCTAAAAATTTCATATGCCTCATATACTTTGTAAGATGAACCATAGGATCCGTCCCCCCATTATACATCTCCATTGATGATAGCTTAAAATCTGGTGGGTTCCTAGCTCGCCTGATAGTAGGAGTAAAGGGACTCCTATTTACATCCTCCAAGTCTTGGTTTACCAATCCACCTCTCATAGCTCGTCTAACCATCTCTGCCGGTCTATCGTTGTCACCAAGCTGTAATCCTTGTCCGCTGCCTCTGGTCTGTCCCCCGTGTTGATGAGGGAATTCTGGCACATACTCCTTATCTCGTACTCCTGCACTCTTATTGGTGTCGGGTTGGACAGATCTGGTTTCCCTCCATGGATTGGTTCAACATTCCCTGGTGGTATGCCCCCGAGTATAGATCCATCCGGATTGATAGCCGTCTGTTGATTGGGTGCTGCCCCCTACTGAACTATTCCCTCTGCTTGCTGGTTGAGTGCTTCTGATCCATCTCCACGGGCCTGAGCTTCTGCATTTCCTGCCTGTGAAATTTTTCTGAGAAGAGCCTGCATCATCTCCTCTTGTCTTTTCAACATTGCTTCCATCTCATCTCTTATGATGTAGATGGATGCTTGACCTGCTCCAGCTCCAGAGAAAGCCTCTTGACTTCCCTCCCGATTGCTCCTTTATGTCACTTGCTTTTTTATTGATGGCCTAGCCATTGCTTCCTAGAGTCCAAGTTCCTAGCTCCAAAATCCCTGAGTGCTTGCCTTCTTAGTGAAAGCACTAAAATGTTAGCACCAAAAATGATCACTAACACCCAAATGTAAATGAAAGCACCAACTAACAGTCACTGATAACAGATAATGTGTGTGTAGAGAGTAATAATATGAAGAACAGTTAAAATTAAAATGAAAGCAGTAAAGAACAACAAGTTTTATAGTGGTTCGGCTAACTGCGGCCTACGTCCACTCTAGAAGTTTCTTTTTTATTGATGTTCGAATCAATTACAGTCACAAAGTGGTAGACTGGCCTTAGTCTTAGGAAATAAAAAGTCAGAGAGCAGAAGAGAAGAAGAAGACCTCCCTTCTGAACCCCTACAAGCTGTATTTATAGGCGAATTTTGAGTTGCTGGGCTTTCTGAACGGTAAAGGCCCATTAAGAATTTCCACCGAGCCACATTCGTCTTATGCCGAATGACTTTCCACCAAGCCATCTTCGCAAAGCGACCCATGCCGAGCGAGGTGCGAGGTGCAATGCCGAACGAGATGCAAGGTGTCGAGGTATCGAGGTGAGAGATATCGAGGTGCAAGGTATCGAGGTATCGCGGTGCGAGGTATCGAGGTGTGAGGTATCGAGGTGCGAGGTATCTTGGTATCGAGGTATTGAGGTATCGAGGTGCGAGGTATCGAGGTGCGAGGTATCGAGGTGCGTGGTATCGAGGTGCGAGGTACGAGGTATCAAGGTATCGAGGTGCGACTCCTTTATGCCAAGCGGCAACCAATGCCGAACCATTTCTAATGCCGAAGGATTCTTTTATGCCGAGCGGGGAGTGTAGACCGAATGAAGTACTTGTGCTGTGCAATCCCTCCATTTCTTGACCAAATGACATATCCAAGTAAACTTCATCCTTCGAAACCAAATCCATCATACTCCAATCTCGATAGTTGTGAAGTTAGTTAGGTTGAATTCGCCTACTTATGGCTTTGACAAAAGGCGGGTTAATAGTGGATGTGAACCGACCATCCATGATCCTGATAGATTCGTCGTTCCTGGAGTGTGAATGAGATCTTAGAGCCTAAACAAATGTAACTGACCATATGTCGGCCAACTCCAAGTTCCCAGAGTGCGAATTGGAGTATAAACATCAACTCTAGATTCTCGGAGTGCGAATTGGAGTATAAACATCAACTCCAGATTCCCGTAGTGCGAATTGGAGTGCAAACATCAACTAACTCTAGATTCTCGAAATGCAAACTGGAATATAGAAGCAATTGACTTTAAGTCCCCGGAGCGTTGATTGGAGTATATATACCGATAGACTCTAACATCCTCAGAGTGCGGATTTGAGTTTATACTTGAATATCCTTAACACAACTCTGAGTCCCCCGAGTGCGGTCAGAGTATAAACTTAAATCGGGTGTGACTGACCACCCACGAATCAATATAAATTCCTCATAGTGTGGATGCGGTTATAAATATTAAACATGCATAATCGATCGTCGACATACAAATGCATCTCCTCAGAGTGTGGATGCAATTGTCGACAAACGAGCAGGTGTGATTCGATCACTCTAATTTTCCTTGTTTCAGCATCAATTCAACAATGTTAAGCTCAATGTGTTGAAGACGAAATACAATTGCTACCTGGTCTTTACATTTCTTCCCTGAAACTAGGGGCATAACTTAAGTGCCAATCACTGACTGAGACAGTGCAGCATTGGAGTCCAGCTTATCATTCAGTCGTGATCTATGGTCGCTACTTCAGGACTTAAAATATAAACTTAGATCCAATCTGAAAGTCGAAACTTTACAAGTGTACTGAACTGGAGTTCAAATGGTGAAACACTTAAGTAGATAAACAAAAATTGAATCGAAGACAAAATGGAATTTTATTTCAACTATTTGTGGAAGAAAATTAAGTACAAGTTTATCCCAAAAATCCAACTAGTAGGGGCGAACCCACATCTATACATGGCCTAAAAAATCTAAAGAATTTCATATCTACTCAAAAATGAGCAAGGAGACGTGTCTATACTCTTTTCTTTTTTGGTTTCCTCTTTGTTGTTGACCCGCTGGATACACCACTTGGTTTACTTCCCGATCCCTTGCCTTTTGACGGTTGACTCCTCTCCGAGGGCATTATGTCTACCTCCTACTCCTTCGAACTCACGTGGATAGATATGCTTCCTTAAGGCGGAGTCAGAGGGACCGGATCAGTTGTAGGAGGCGGGATATGCACGCTGGTGTCGAAAACCGTACCACCAGGAGATATCATTCTTAACGGAGCTAGGTCGGGCCCCGCCATCCCACCGCCAAAACTACTAGCTCGAGCGGCTGCCTCCATTTCTACGTTAATCTTGGATATTATCTCTTCTTCATGAGTTGATTGAGCCTCGCCGGGAACATTATTGGTTGGAACTAAGCAGTTGATCGCTGGCACTACTCCACCTATAAAAAATGGTAAATCAGTAAATGTGTCGCTGTGATGACCGAGGAGTTCCTCCATCATCTGTTCATCAAAAGTCAATATGCTCCACTATACCCCATCCGTAGGTACGGTAGCCATAATCGTAGTTGCTTTGGTTATGATGGCCTCCTGCTCTTGGCGTTGTTCTTAAGTTGCAGGAGGCACGAGTGATGTGGCTTCAATCACTGCATAGTAGCAAAGGAAAACCTGTTAGTAATTACTTCAGATAAAGCTCCCGATTTCGCATAAGTATGGGCAATGTTCGGAGTACCTTCCGCATTTTGACTCGTTGGTGGAGAAGCTTTAGAACCTGTTCGAAAGCTGGAGATATATGCGGTTGATCAGGGTAATAAGCAGGAACGGGTTGAGGATCAATCGTAGATCCAGATTCAGGCTGGGTTGGCGCAGGAGTTTGAAGACTTACATCATGGTTCTCAACGCCTGAACCCTTTCCAACCTTCGTGTGATGGGTGACAAGTTTATCCTTTTCGTATGAAACCATTGTATCGTGGATAATTATTCGTTCGTCTTCATTCAACACTCGGTTCTCAAGCTCGAACTCATCAACTGATTCGCCCTAATGCGTAGCCTTTTCATCTTCAACTAATCGACCCCAAGTGTTTTTACATTTGTGTCGAATAATTATCGAGCCATGCTAGGTTTCTATGCTTCAAGACGTTAGCATTGTAAGTAATGAGGAGATCTTCAATATCAGTCTCTAGGTTGGACTCCGCAATTTCGACTTCCTCCTCAACTTTGACCTCCACCTCCTAAACTTTGAGTACTGCAGCATCCCGTTCACTCCGAAGCATCACCGCCCGTTCAAACGCCTCTTGGGTTGCTTTATTTGCAACATCCTTCTGTTTGACGACTTTGGAAAATTAGGCTTTAAGCTTATTTAGTTCTTTCAGAGTAGCGTCCCTCTCGGCTGTGACAGGGTGTTTTGGTGGCCCATCTCCTCCACCAAAGCAAATCATGTTTGCCGCATCCTCTACATAGCCAGGTTTCCCTCATCAGCTTTTTGGGTGGCCTCTGTTTCAGATTTTCGAAAGGATTCAGTTCATCGTTAAGCTCTTGAATAATACGGTCTTTGTGGGCCAAATCAGTTACTAACTTCTTGATCATCTTTGCCCATTCAAAAGCCACCGTGCATACCTTATCAACAGTCTTCATCCATTCCTTAAACTGGCTATATACATCGTGAATGTAGTTGTGCATGGTTTGTTCAGCCTTAAAGGGATATTTCTTCACTGTGGGGGAAAAAAGCCGTCAAAGAAAATATTGGGAAAACATTTTATTAACTTGTAATTCTGATAGCCCCTTCCCAGTGGGCTCAGTAAAAGCCTGTTTAGTAACTGTGGGAGTTGTAGCTTCGGTCCCGCGGCATTGAGACTCGGACCTCGGGGCATGAGAAGATTGTTTTTGGCATGTGGTCTCCAAAGGATGTGTGATGCGGGTAGAAGGCTGTGTAGGGACCCGGGGAGGTGGAGAACGCGATCGGGATCGAAATCTATGCTCCCTGTCCTTATCTCTCCCATAACGCTGTTGGGTGGAATAGCCGCGATCGTGGTTTCTGTCATCCTCCCTCTGGCGGGACTCATAATACAAGCTCGATGACTAGCGTGCTGAATGGAGACTTCCAAGCATAGAATCTCGCCCAGTCAATATATCTGAAAAGTAAAGGAAAAACAGATTTAGTAATCCCCCGAACCAGACAACTCAAGACTGGAAACCGTGTAGTGCCATGAAGTGTATATGTATGTGCAACCCCCCGACCAGCCGACAATGTCGGTCATGCTTGTGGAAAGAGACTCGCTTAAGTCTAGAGCACTTTGAAGCTCCTTCAATCCGGTGTCATGATGAAGCGACACATAGTCCGAGATTGGGATATTGGCAAGCCCTTCGAAGGGATTCTCTACTTGAGGGGGAGGAGTTCCATGATTCTAACACCAGATACTGACGGAGACACAACTACGGATTTCCACCTTAAAGGCTTATGACGCTTATAAGCGGCTGCCTTGCCTTTTCTCCTTCCCTCCAGATCCTGAAAACTGCCTGAAATTCCGACTACAGGCTCATTGTCAGTAGGTGTATCCTCTCTATCACCTTCCTCAACTATTACAATCCTGGTCTCTCTGTGTTTGGCCCGTTTTGACGAAGCTTTTCTGATCGACCCTTCAAATCTAATGCTTTTATTTTGATTGATTAGCCTAACAATCCTTAAGTTCTCATCTGAAAGTACTGAATCGATTTCTCACAATTCACTCGGTATCTCTTGAAGAATTCAAATTATCTCTTTAAAGTGGGCTCCCTCTGGTCACGGGATCGAGGCTGCGAAAGGAAAAAAATGTTAGAGTGGATATCAGGTAAGATCACTTGTGTAAACGGTGTAAAAATGAAGCATTTATGCCTAACTATCCATCGCCTGGCAAAACTCGACGGGCATCAGACATAAAACCATTCATTTTTGGAATAACCCAATCTGGTCCAGGAGCCGGTCACAATTTGGCAGTTCCTAACCGCCTCTAAGAATGTGAAAGATGGGCTGCCGCCCTGACTTTTGACATTAAATATAAATCCGATTTCTTCTAGAGTTGGGGGCCGCAAAAGATGCTTCATGAAGACAATGAATGTGCTGTTTAACAAAGCATACCCGTTCGGATGCAATTGCGATGGGGCAATCCCTAAGAAAGCCAATACTTCTCGAATGTACTGGTTAAATGGAGGAAGTGTCCCAGCTGTACAAGAATGTCGGTTAAAGGCAGTATACCCCTCTGGGGGAGCATGTGGCCTGTCATTTGGCCCCAGAAGTAGAACATCGTTTAGCGACAGCCCATTATGTAAGAAAATTCTTCCTAGCATAAATTCAAAAACATTCGATGGAACTAAATCTTGCGGGTTTAGAATTACATTTACTCTAAGAAGCTCATCCGGAATAGTAGCTGGTATTTCTATTACCAAAGGAGCGGACTTTGTGCATCCTGCTGGGGTGAACTTGTGGATTCCATAACTAATTAACTTATCAAAAACCATAATTAGATAATAATAAGCCCGCGTGTTCCCCAGTGTGAAGTGTGTAAATGTATTGTGCACTGCAATGCTACATAGTACTTAAAATGTTCTGCAGAATTTAAGGAAACGGCTTAATGACAAGACTTTAGAATTTGATTGGAGTGACCATCATCACTGACCGTCATAACCATGCCATCCAGACTTTAGAGACCGATTCAAGTTAAAGTTCGTAAAATTTATATCAAGTTACATCCGTCGATGAGCTTCGAAGGGCAGTCACATATGCAGTTTAGCGGTTATGTCCAGTTATACAAGGAAGAAGCTCGTCGGAGTCAAGTATTTAAGTATGCGAGAGAGTTTATATCATTTGAAAATTCTAATTCGAATCGATCACTAAAATTCCCTTTGTATCGATCCAGGCACCATCTCTTTCTATCGATCATAGAACAGCAGTTCGTATTGATCACCCAAGGTCATTTCGTATCGATCAAAATTTATTACTTCGTATCGATCATCAGAGTCATTTTCGTATCGATCATTGTAACAAAGATTTCATATAGGTTGATTGATACGAAGGTACCCCATCTATCGATACGTAATAAGACAATCAACCATTAATATGAGATTATGCTATACCAGGATCAATACGAACTTCCCCCGACATCTACCAGTTCCAGAATCGATACGAATCCTTCGTCCCAAATCAATACGAGGATGGTTCTTCTTTCCTTCACCCCATCGATGCAACGTCAAGACAGGGCGCCTCCTCCGTGAGTACATTGTATCACTCCATACTTTGTCTTTCTTATCCAACTTTTTGGCAAAATTGAGATATCCAAAATTTACTGAAAATCAATGATTACTAGTCTTGAATATCGACTATGCATTGCAGGTTAACCATGGATATCGATGAATTTTGTCCGAGTCCGGATTGGGCTATAATTGATAAGACATAACAAGCAAAGCCGTGAAAGCCAGCAATTAAAATTTCAGATTAATCGAAGTTCATATGAATGAGATATGATCGATACAAGTTAGACAAAATGTGCCGTTTGTATCCATCGGCGTTGCTTCCTTCGTATCCATCAGTCGGTTCATGTCCGCAACCATCAAGTTCGAATCCATCAGGTTCTGCATACTTCGAATCGATCAACTTCGAATCGACCAATAACATGATAACAGTCCATTCGAATCAATCGGTTTCAAATTGATCAGATAGGCCTCGCCTCGGTTCCTTTCGAATCCATCAACTTTTGCTTTGTTCGAATCCATCAGAGGCGAGCGACTTCGAATCGATCATCTTCGAGTCGATGACGCTCGAATTGATTCGTGATCATGCAAATCATGACCATCTTGTTCGTATTGCTCCAGAGTAAAGCTTTGGTATTGTTCGCATCCCTCTAAACTATTCGGTTCGTATCGATCACCTTCGTATCCATCGATAGTCGATCGATGAGAACAGAACCACAATTGATCGATGCGAACAGGGGAACCAACGAATACTATCAATACCAGGTCAATGCGAACAAGATGGGATATAGTTTAGAACTTGTAACGAACAAGGTGCATACCCAGTCAATGCGCCACGAAGAGCGGATCGACCCAAGGACTTCGCAACACGTCATCGCACGCGCACGTGCTTCCATCGAGTCGAAGGTGATGGATTCGAACAGATGGATTCGAACGAGACAGTGTATACGAAAATGTGATCTTGCATCGATCATATCTCCTAAATCACAGATCCAAATGGGATGAAGTTTTCACAGAAGCTTGCATACATGTTGAAGAATGACCACATCAAATTTCACCTCGATTGGATGATTTCTGATCGATTCGAATGGAGTTCGAATCGATCCCAAAGTGGGCCCAAATTTCCTGAGGCCGGGCATGTGGCCCCCCTCACGTGCCAGAAGTGGTCTCCCGAATTTTCAGTGAAATATCAGCATCCTACGCCTATAAATAGAGCCCCTGGTCATTCAGAAAGGGGATTGGAGAATTTTTAGAGACAAAGCATGCCGGGACGCCGCCAGAATCACTCCATATCATCATTGGTGCCATTGATTTCGAATTTTGGCTTACTATCTGCTGTATTTAGGAATAAAAATTTATATTCCCCGAACATCGAGCAATAAAGTGACAAAACTTCATAGTGGATGTAGGTGATACGCCTAACCACTCTAAATTACCGTCTTCCGTGCAATTTACTTTTTTGTGACTTGGAGTTTTTGTTAGATAATCCTCATTTTCAATTTGATTTCTTCATTTATTATCTCTTCAAAAACTTCTGAAGAGTGTTATGCCCAATCTTGGTGCAAACACTTTAGTGCTTTCACTGAAAGGAACTAGCACCCGCTACACCAGATTCGGAACTCAGATTTAAGAACTTGAAGAATCTCGAATTAGAGACGATGACTCGACAAACAAGACAAAGAGGTGATCGGAGCCAACAAGGAGGAAGCCAAGAGGCATTCTCTGGAGCTGGAGAAGGACAGGCTTCGATGTACATCACCAGAGACGAGATGGAGGCTATCGCTAATTCAATACGCGAAAGCATGAAGAAGATTCACCAGGAGATGATGCAAAATTTTCTTGAACAGATAAGGGCAGCGAACGTCCAGAACCATGGGCCAACTACAGTGGCTGCAAGTACAGGACAAGGAGCTAGGATTGCGGAGGCCAATGAAGGCAGGGTCAAGACCGTAGTGCAGGACCTGAAGGCAATCAACAAGGACTTGGGGACAGACCCTCAGGATCAGATATTGGAAGACCCATAGATGAAGCTCAGCAGGCTGGAGTCAATGCTACTGTTACTGAGCTACATGAAGAGTATATACCAGAGTTCCCTTCAAGGCTTGGAGGGCAGGATAGAAACATGACAAGGGGCAACCCCCGGATGGAGATGAAAGAATGATTGGTCTAGTACGACGAATCATGAGAGGAGGATTGTCGAGTGGGGGATTACAAGAAGTCAGCCGGAGTCTGCTCACTCCGAATGTCAGGAATGCAAGGAATCCTCCAAAGTTCAAACTGTCTGCATTGGATCCTTATGACGGGAGGTCAGACCCAACGATGCATATTACCAGATACATCAGGCACATGGAAGTGCTGGGGGCACCCGAGGAAGTGATGGCTCGATGCTTCCCTCTATATTTGTCAGATTTAGCTGCGCTTTGGTTCAGACAACTGGAGACTGGATCAATCAAAAAATGGGGCGAGCTTGTAGATTGCTTCACGAGACAGTTCAAGGTCCACGTGATGCGACCCAAGAGTGTGATGACTCTAGCTTCAGTCAAGCAAAGGACCGGAGAGTCCATAAAAGATTTCTTATTGCGATTCAATGCAACGGTGGCTTTGTGATCACCCGGATCCATCGATGATTTTGATGGCGGCGGTAGCAGGAGTTAGGGAAGGCACAGAATTCAAAGATTATTTGGCAAGAGATCCCCCACAAGATCTTGGAGAATTTTATCATGAAGCTAAAAAATTCATTCGGCTGGAAGAGTCACGAGCCGAGAGGAGAGAAATAAACGATGTGCAGGGTGAAGGAACTGCCAGGGAACAGTCCGGAGCGGACAAAGGAAAGAGAAAGCAGGACGATGGTCGTGATGGTCCTGATAAACGGAAGAAATTTCGAGAGCCTAGGTTCAGACAGTACATGGATCTGACGGCAAGTCTAGAAAGGATTTACACTGAAACTCGGGGGCAACTCCCCTATCGAAAACCACCCAGGAGAGATCCCACTGAGTGGGAGCGCAGAACTGGAAAATATTGCCTATTCCATGAGCTGGATGGGCACGCTACGGATGAGTGCCGTCACCTAAAGGATGAGGTGGTAAAACATGCCAGGAGTGGTAGACTGCCATAATATGTCAGAGAACGGACAACAGTGGCAAGGCCTGAACAACTACCGCCTCCACCTAACAGGAACGATCCTAGATCGGGATCATGACTCGTCATCCACTGATTAAAGATGGCGGGGGCCAAGTCCAGGATTTGGGCTTCGGTCAAATAATTTCATTAGATTTGTTTCCAGAATAAAACGGTTACTCCAATTACTCATGTACGAGAACCGGAGAGATCCCTAGGCATGCTCTAAGATGGAGATAGACCAATATGCCCGGAGAGGCAATGTTTAGCTTTTTCCTAATGTTTGAGATTGAACATTTAGGACCTGAATTTAGATAAATGAATTAGAATTTCTTAAAATAACCCTTTGACCGGAGAGTCAGAGGATGAATATTGAATACCAATATGAAAATGATCGCTTTATGACCCTACCCGGAGAGGCGGGGTCCGGAGTGCAAGAAGTGAGTTGCTTCGCCGGAGAGCGACAGGATCGACTCACTTAACGTCGTTTCCCATTCACCAGAGAGTGATTAGATCGGGATTCGATAAGAGCCCGGAGAGGCTGTGATCGGCCCATGATTTAGGCCATGTCATCTCTTATTGTACAGATACAATGAAACGGAGTACAAGAAGTGAGTTGCTTCGCCGGAGAGCGACAGGATCGACTCACTTAACGCTGCCTCCCCTTCACCGGAGAGTGACAGGATGGGATCCAGCAAGAGCTCGGAGAGGCTATGATCGGTTTAGAACAACCAAGACATCGCTATATGCCCTAGCTGGGGCCAGAGTGCAAGGGATAGAAGGCAATGCCGGAGTGCAATATGATCTTTCTATTCAATCACTAAATCTGAAAAGGGCTTGGCAAGGGTCCGAAGTGACCATCAATAGTCCAGGAAGACTGAAGAATTTCATTCTTAATTTCCAATGGAAAGGATTGATAACAATTTGGCTCCGAATAGCCATGAACTTGATTGATAATACTGCAGCTATGAATAAAACATGGATTTACTACGCTCGATTTAAACTGTTTAAATCACACCTTTTACAAAAAGGCATGTTTTGGGGGGAAAAATGTTATCCCACTTTTTGGCAAAATTGAGATATCCAAAATTTACTGAAAATCGATGATTGCTAGTCTTGAATATCGACTATGCATTGCAGGTTAACCATGGATATCGATGAATTTTGTCCGAGTCCGGATTGGGCTATAATTGACAGGACATGACAAACAAAGCCGTGAAAGCCAGCAGTTAAAATTTCAGGTTAATCGGAGTTCATATGAATGAGATATGATCGATACAAGTTAGACAAAATGTGCCGTTCGTATCCATCGGCGTTGCTTCCTTCGTATCCATCGGTCGGGTCATGTCCGTAACCATCAAGTTCGAATCAATCAGATTCTGCGTACTTCGAATCGATCGAGTTCGAATCGACCAATAACATGACATCGGTCCATTCGAATCGATCAGTTTCGAATCGATCAGATAGGCCTCGCCTCGGCTCTTTTCGAATCCATCAAGTTTTGCTTTGTTCGAATCCATTAGAGGCGAGTGACTTCGAATCGATCATCTTCGAGTCGATGACGCTCGAATCGATCCGCGATCATGCAAATCATGACCATCTTGTTCGTATTGCTCCAGAGTAAAGCTTTGGTATTGTTCGAATCCCTCTAAACTATTCGGTTCGTATCGATCACCTTTGTATCCATCGATAGTCGATCGATGCGAACAGAACCACAATTGATCGATGCGAACAGGGGAACCAACGAATGCTATCAATACCAGGTCAATGCGAACAAGATGGGATATAGTTTAGATCTTGTAACGAACAAGGCCCATACCCAGTCAACGCGCCACGAAGAGCGGATCGACCCAAGGACTTCGCAACACGTCATCGCACGTGCACGTGCTTCCATCGAGTCGAAGGTGATGGATTCGAACAGATGGATTCGAACGAGACAGTGTATACGAAAACGTGATCTTGCATCGATCATATCTCCTAAATCACAGATCCAAATGGGATGAAGTTTTCGCAGAAGCTTGCATACATGTTGAAGAATGACCACACCAAATTTCACCTCGATTGGATGATTTCTGATCGATTCGAATGGAGTTCGAATCGATCCAAAAGTGGGCCCAAATTTCCTGAGGCCGGGCATGTGGCCCCCCTCACGTGCCAGAAGTGGTCTCCCGAATTTTCAGCGAAATATCAGCATCCTACGCCTATAAATAGAGCCCCTGGTCATTCAGAAATAGGATCGGAGAATTTTTAGAGACAAAGCACGCCGGGACGCCGCCAGAATCACTCCATATCATCATTGCTGCCATTGATTTCGAATTTTGGCTTACTATCTGCTGTATTTAGGCATAAAAAGTTGTATTCCCCGAACATCGAGCAATAAATTGACAAAATTATATAGTGGACGTAGGCGATACGCCGAACCACTCTATATTACCGTCTTTCGTGCAATTTACTTTTTTGTGACTTGGAGTTTTTGTTAGATAATCCTCATTTTCAATTTGATTTCTTCATTTATTATCTCTTCAAAAACTTTCGAAGAGTGTTGTGCCCAATTTTGGTGCAAACAGTCTTCTCCAATCGACACTAACGCCGTAACCGTTCCATCAACCTCACTCTAACCCAATTTCGGCATTGACGATGCCGGAATCGACCACCATCGTTGTTGCGGTGCCATCAAGTTTCAAGCCTCGTCATTTTTAGATGAATATAGTTAGTTAATTACCTAGTTCATATGGAGTAAGTTAAAGACTATGTGCTTGATGTTTTGGAGACGAAGGCTTGTGAAGTTCTTTTTACTCTCTCGAATTTCCGATCGATACGAAGGTAAATGCAAAAGCGATGGCAAGTAGAAAATTTGGCTAAGTCCAAAAAGTATTTATACGAACCTAGACTCAAGGGAGAAAAGATGACTTGCCTTCCAGTCATAAAAACCGATTGAGACAGTCACAAGTTCTATCGACACAAAAAGGTTAACACTTCATATCCATCAGCGAATTACTCCCAGTTTCGTACCCTCAATTCAAGTCTCATCGATACGAAAATGCCAACGAGGTCTTGCTTGAATCATTGGATTTCATCGATATGAAATGCTATTTTGTATCCATATGCTTGAAGGCCTAATCTTCATATCATCGATGCGAAGCGAAAACTTCATGTCCATTACTGTAAAGATCATCTGAATTCACACCACCGATGCAAAATGACTTAAAGAGCCAATTGAATCGTACCTATTATTATCGATATGAAGAACAACTTTTAACCTTTCACATCGGTCCAAGAGAGGATCGCTATGAAGGGACATTCCAAAAAACCATCAAGCGTTGTTATAAGTCAAATTTCACATTGATTCAAGAGAGGGTCGGTATGGAATTCGATACAAAAAACTGAAAAAATTGACAAGGACTCATGAACATGCGAACGTTAATGGGAGTCGAGCTAACATATATACATGTATAACGGACTAACATCCAATTTTTAAAATTCATAGGAATTGAATACTCATCTTGTGACAATTACAACGAAGAATGACATATTACTATTATACAACACTTAGCTACAACAGTAAATGGTACAACAATTGGAAGTCAATAATTCATGTTACTGAAGGTCAGTGAAGGTTATATCTTTCAATGAAAAAGATAAAAACTATTCAGTAAGTCGGATAAAATTATTCAGAATGAAGATTGCAGCTTTTCAAAGCACGTCATGTTCATAAAAGACATACTTTGGGGGGAGAATGTTATTCCGCCTTTTGGCAAGGCCGTGACACCAAGAACTTAACTGGGAACCAAGGACGGTCCGTTTGAAGATCGGTTATATGCAGGCTTACTATGGATATCGACAAATTTTATCCAAGTACGGATCAAGCTACAATTAGCGTGACATGAAAGCTATGAAAGCCAACGTTCCAAATTTCAAGTCAATCCGAGTTCGTATAGTCAAGATATGATTGATGGAAGCCAAGGAAATCAGTTCGCTCATATCCATCATTTCGCTCTCTTTGCATCGGTTCCGTTTGCATCCATCTAGAACTGCACTCTTCATATCCATCAACTGAAAGGCCTTGTTCGCATCCATCAAGCTTCAACATTCCATATCCGTCGGCTATATTGGCTCGTATGCATAAAATGGTCGTCACTTTGTATCCTTAAGGTGACCACCGGTCCATATCCATGAAAAAGCACCACACTTTGTATCGATTACATTTACCCCATTCGTATCCATTACCTGACGACATATTGTATCAACACGAGTAAGCTTCAGGTGAAGGATACGAATGAAACGATACGAAACGACATCTATCTATCGCTACGAAATGACCATTAAGCGATCAATGCGAACAGAACAATGGCAATCGATACGAAACGACGTCTATCTATCGATACAAAATGACCATTAAGCGATCGATGCGAACATAACAATGACAATTGATACGAACATAGCAATAACGACCGATATGAACAAAGCAGTCGTGATTGATACAAAGAAGATACGCTCCTATGAAAGACTCAGTCATGCAGCATGAAAAGTGGATCGATCCGATGAGTTAGCGCCACTCCAACTTGTGAGCACATGCCCAAAAAAGCGATAGGAACATATCGGTACGAAGGGAATCGATACAAATTCAACAGCCTTTAGAAAACCTGAACTTGCACCGATCATAACTCAAGGTCTACAAATCCAAATGCTACCAAATTTTTGTCGGAGCTTGCATACATCCTCAACAACATTCATGATCGATTCCGACTCAAATGGACGAAGTATTGATCGATATGAAGTTCATTCGTATCGATCACGATCGAGTGCAACCTGCATGGGATCGATCGCGTGGGCCCACCCACGTGCAAGAAGAGGTCTCTTGAGATCTGAGCGAGATATTTGCAGCCTATGCCTATAAAGAGCAGCCTAGAGCTTAAAAAAGGAACTTTTTGGCTCTCCAACATCTAGACTCTGCCGAAACCATTGTTGTGCTCGAAATTCACTGTTGTACTCGAAATTCACTGTTGTACTAGAAATTCACTGTTGTAATCCATTGTAACTAGCAAGCGAAAGTTAATAAAGATCAACCATTTCATAATGGACGTAGGCAATGGTTCACTAACCACTTTAAACCTTTTTGTTTCTCTTCTATTTTCTCGATTATAATTTGGAATGTTTGTTAGATAATCCTCTTTTACATTTGTTTTCTTTATTTTTATCTCGTCAAACGCTTCCGAAGAGTGTTGTGTCCAATTTTGGTACAAACAGACAGTTAGTCCAGTTTGCAGATAGGTAGTCCAGTTGGCAGGCAGTATACCTACTTTTCGGATAAATAGTCCATTTTGATTCGGACAGTTAGTCCAGCTTGCGGACAGTTAGTCCAGTTGGCGGCCAGTCAGCCCAGTTTTCAGATAGATAGTTAATTAGTTACCTGATTATAGCTTAACGGACTTAGTTATTATTATCAATATTATATCAGTTTGATTAACCGGTTTGGTTGTAGGAAAGGATTTGCAAAATATACATTTTAAAGAGGATATTAATGAGGGGAAACCCGTTCTGCTAAGCAGCATTGTCTCATTAATATCAGTAAATTGGGATGTAATTATATTATTCACAACAACCTTTATGTCTGACACAAAGTCTTTATTTCCCCTTAAAATCTTGGGTGCTCAAAATTGATTTGAGTAGGCCGAGGGTTAAGGTTTTGAAGTTTTAGTCTTTTGGCAAATAAAGCTTCTAGAGACCAGCAGGTGGCTAGCAGATAACTAATTAGGAGTTACAATTTCATTTTGTTTATTTCCACCATTTATTAAGTCAGATACGACTATATTGCATTGATCAACCAAGTGGGCATCATCATATGTCGCTCTTGGCGGATTTTTTTTAATCATTATAGTTAATCTTTACCTGAAAACGATATGGGATTATGTAACTTGGATATGAATTTTTTTGAAATGTAATCATTAAAATGTTGTTTTTGGAAATCTGTGATTTTTTTCATATTCAAGTGTTTCTAATACTATGGATACCATTAGCATTACCGTATTTGTCACCAGAAGTTAATACATGACTGCAGTATCTGCAGCGCTTAATTTTTAGCCTCTAGATACGGGATGTTACAGGAGTACAGGAATTATTTTATCTTAATTCCTTTTGAAATAATTTCTATTCGTAAGTATTTTTCCATAATACTAATATTATTTTCGAAATCGTAGAAAATATTTTTCAGAAGCACATGAATTTAAGTTTTGAAATTCTCAGTTTTTAAATCCTTTCTACTAATAAGCTATATTATAAATGTACTTATACAATTCTATTACCTTATTATGAAAACATTTCATTAATTTACTTCTTTGTTATTTTAAACAATTCTTATTGTAATTAGATTTCAATTCAATCTGATTATCGAACGCTTCATGAAATTGAGTTCACAAAGTATTTGTTTTCAGTTCAATACAAATAATAATCGATGATACATAAATATCATCATCGAACAACTAACATTCCTTAACAATCATATAGGTTTATGAAAGTTATCATTTTATATAAAAAATGTAATTTAGGTAAAATTAATTCATTTATCCTAATTTAAAACAATATTATGTCGAATTGCCTCGTTTAGGTGTTTAAAACTCCTATTGATAACATGGCATCCCATGCACCGACCAGAATTCATAAACAACTCAATACACAATTTATAACACTAACAAATACGCGCTCTCATATATATACACTTAAACAAACTCATTCTAGGGTATTTTTACCCTATCTCTAATGAGTCAAACCCCACAAAGCTAAGATTATCGTTAAACCAAAGCTCTGTTACCACCTGTGATGATCCGTATTTAGAAAGTTTAGACCGACAATAATCCACATATGTCCAACTCAAACAATCCGAAATACAGAAAATCAATGGGGTTAAATAAGAAGAATAAGAAAAGAAGAAAACAAATCTAGAATCTTGAAGTGGAAAGAAAATATATAATAAGCAAATACGCAGTTCATGAAGCTGTTTATACTATACATTTGATTATAACTTATACAACATTTATCAGAGTTCATATACAATAGAACAATATAATAATGCAATAGAACATGATGTAGGGGAATAATACTAGTAATAATAATATACAAAATCTTCGTCTTTGTCCTCTATAAATTATCTTTGACGCACTGAAAACTCAGAGCTGACCCGAGCGTAATGAAAAGACAAAACGCTAGAGTCAGGACTAAAATATTCTTATGTGTGTCAAATCAATAATCACACATAACATGAGTGTAATAACATCAAAGATGTTTACAGGGTTTTACATCTCCCGTCCATGTAACTTGTGTGCATTAACTCAAGAGATGTTATTGGATTTTCCATCTTTTAAGGATCAATAAAAATATTTATATATTGTAGAATACACTATATATGTAATGTCTAATCAGTAAAATAAATATTTTTCTTAGCGTTATTGCTTTACATTAATCCCCTTTAACGCATTTTTTAGCATTATCGTTCAGTATACATATAACGCCCTAGTAGCACGTCGAGGGAAAGGAATGCGCCGTGATATGACAATACTAAACCAAAATCATAGTGGTTTGTTAGGGATAAAAGTATGCAAAGGCACGTGAGGCAATGCCCAAGGTAGGATACTACCAGTTCGGGTCGGAGGGCTGGTAGCAACGCATCGTAGCCACGATCGTCCACCGCATCCATCCATCCCATATTGAGTCAAAGTGAGGTTATCCCAAATCAAGGTACACCAATCGAAATCAACAACAATAGTAATAGAGTGGACCAAGTCCAAAAAGAAATCGAAGAACGGATGTCCGCTAGGGGCAGCTAGCCCGCTTGGCCCTATCAAGCCGTGCTATTTTAGTCGTCTAAAATTGGCACAAGTGTCGAGGTCTGTCCATCATTGTTCTCTTTCTTCAAATCCAGCAAATGTATGCCAAATCCAACCACTTCATTTTGGAGTCTCCTCTGCTAATGCAGTTGTTAAAGTGGTTCCAATATTGAGAGAGAGTATACCAATTAGAGGCCCTGGTCTATTTAACAACCAAACGTCGTTTTACACACCGGTTGATTCTTGTACATTTAGAAAATAATTCATACTTGATATCAAAATATCATATTCCTTTCAAAATATCATTCGTTTCAAAAATCCTCATATTTACTAAAAATATGTCAATTCAGTTCGATATATCAATTTCACTTCATAATTTGATTCGAATTACAGTTTAGGTTATAACTTCATTTTAACATAATTCGCATTTCAATCAACGATTTATATATAAACATTCCGACCTGGACTAGTTTGATTTTCTAGAAAATAGGTTGAATTTTTTTTTAAATAGTATAAAAAATTAAATAGTTTAATATAAAATAGTTTGAGTATTGAAAATGGTTTATATAGTAAAAATAGTTTAGAAAATCAAAATAATTTAAATATTTAAAAAGATAGACTTTAAAAAGTTTATATTAAAATAATTTTATTAAAAATAATTCAAATTCAAACTGATTCAATTCCAAATCTTCCGTTTCAAATCATTTCCTGTCTCATTTTAACTCAAATCGACTCAACTCCGATTTCAATTCAAATTAACTTCGATTGTAGTTTTAATTCAAATCAATTTCAATTCTAAAGTATTTTCAATTCTAAATTAATTTCAATTTCATCATCAACTATTCGATTCAATGGTTAAATTTCAACTCAATTCTCAATTTTAAACCATTTCAACTTATATCAATTTCAATTTTGATTTCAAAATATCAATTTAAATCATTTAAATCAAATTTAACTTCGATGTTCAATTCAATGTTCAAATCTTTAAAATAATTCAAATCCAAGCTTAATTTTGAAATATTAATTTAAATTACTTTTACTTAGCAATATTTCAAAGTTCGTATGAAAGTCCAAATCTTTTAAAATAAATCATTTTTTGAAATTCAAATCATATTTCTATTATAACTTCAAAATCTCAAAGTCGATTATTTAAACAATTCCTGTTAACAAAAATTTCAATTTCAACATTTCGAGCTCAAGTTTGAAAATAATTCAATTTCCATAAATCAATTTTTATTTCTTTAAACCAAAATCATTTAAATAATTTCAAATCAGAAATTCTAAAATCATTTAATTTAACCAATCTGTTGTCCATATATAATTTTCTATCCAATGGCCAAGTGATCAGTTATTTCAATTTAATTTCGAGGATGGATGCATATCATTTCAATCCAATCAAAGTGTCATAAGTATATATCATTTCAACCAATTTGTTAATTTATTCAAATATAATTCAAATAACATTTTATATACTACCAGAAAATTTACAAGGTGATAACAAGAATACATGGAAATAAATGAACATTCAATCATCCAAAATATCAACCAATAACATCCATCACAATCAACATCCAAATAAGTCAAAATATCACAACAATTTAGTAGTTATCTGTAATCAAGAATTTTACTAGCATTTTAATTCCAATTGTAATTTAACTATTAATTCAAAATTTCTAACGTCTAAATTTCTTTGTCCATTTCCATGTCAGTTAAATACCAAACGACAATCAATATTTTTAAATCACTTCAGGATTTCAATTTAAATAATATAAAATATTTTAGTACTCATGATCATTATAAAACACTCACCTTATATTTGAAACTGATAATATTTTAGCTTCAAATAAATTCAATTTGATTCTAAGGTGGAGAAGACGTTGATACGAATCCACTACAACTCGTTTCGCTCGAAACGAACTTCGTATGCAAAAATGATGATTTAATAAGCATTAACAATGTAATTAAAAATTAAATTAACAACTTATTTAAAAAAAAAGATAAAACCTCCTTTCTTCAGTCGTTCCAGGCGAGCACAGTACCCATTCCCCGAACGATAGCTTCGTTTATTTTTTTAATTCGTCGAACGATCAATGCCAACAACCAGATCCCGACCGCAGCGCCTAGGCCACGCGTGCCTCCCCTCGCCTACATCGTCCAGACCTCCAACCCTTATCACGTATCGTGCACATATCCAAAGCCCAAAAACCCTATGATGAACGTAAGCTCCTCTCTACCACCATGCAACAACAGTTGACGATCCAACCGCATGCCTGTTTATCTCAACGAGATCTTCACCTTTCCTTTTGAAATTTTTTGATATTGTTGCGTGGATGAAGAGAAATCGAGTGGATAAAAGGATGATTTTTAGCCACTAATTTTAGAGGGAAGTGGCTGAAGATATTTAGATTAGGATTTGACGAATGAAAATGAAACGCGGCTTATTGCACAAATTTCTGACCCGATTGACCCATGAAATTCCCGAACTCCAAACGAAGCATGCCGCTTTATACTCTGATTTCGAACACAATGGAACTAGTTTTGGGAGCCAATTCCATCATATTCAGAAAACAGCTTTTCAAAATCAATTTATTTTGATTAAATTCTTTTAATTAATTTCTAGCATTTCAAGCTTGCAGGGCCAAATGACAAGTTTGAGTACTACGAAACTTAAAATTCTATAATAATTCAGTGTTACGGATCTGATAAAACCAGTTTCGTCAAAATCCGAGATAGTGTCCAAAAAGGCTATTCTTACACGTTAATTAAGACAAGTAATTTCAACATTTATTATTCGATTCTTGTTTTTAATTATAAAAACATTCAATACATAAAATTCATTCCAGTTCAATAATTTCCTTAAATCTTATCGAAATTGTTATTTCATAATTTTATTCAAGTTCATATTCAATAAATTACATTAATAAAACGGTAAATTTTCTTTTCTTATCATTTTTATTCAATAATCATATTAAATTTAATAATTTAAAATATTTAAATTATGGGTCGTTACAAGTGTAGTGGCTAAAAGCAGCAAGGTGGTGAAGTAGTGAAGACAGTGGGAAGTTTGGAAGTGGAATAGTGAATGGTATGTTGTATTTGAAGTTGGATGTAAGATGAAATATTTCCACTGGGTAGGGTGGTTGTTGATACGAGGAGAAGTATAGTGGACGTTTTGTATGGTAGAGTTATGCAAGAAGGTTGAAGATGGTAATATATTAGGGAAGTGCACTGGTTTTTTGATGTGTTGTGTATGCTGGGGAACTGATATGTAGGTATGTATGTTAGTTGATTTTCAATTGCTGGTGTAGGAAGTGGAGGAGATTGTTGGTTGAATACAATGTGTTGGTTGAAGGTTGACAGTGGGGAGTTCTGAGGTAGTTGGGATGAATTGTATGGAGTAGGGGCTATAGGAGTAAAGAATTGAAGTTGAAATATGTGTGTTGTGGAGGAGGCAGAGATTGGGAAATAGTTGGTGGAAGTTGATGGTCGAAGTTGTTGATGGCAAGGCAAGGAGTAGATTATGGTGGAGGTTGA
This sequence comes from Allium cepa, assembly GCA_030765085.1. Lineage (NCBI taxonomy): Eukaryota > Viridiplantae > Streptophyta > Magnoliopsida > Asparagales > Amaryllidaceae > Allium > Allium cepa. Next base: position 680,043,769 of record CM060942.1, read on the forward strand.
CAAGGAGATAGGGGACTGGCAATAAGATAATGGTAACAGTAGTTCAGCTAATGTTATGTTGTTTTCTATAGGTGTTGTTGGAGGTAGGTAGTTGAGGGGGAAGGATGCAAAGGTAATGCTGATGTGGTTAATATGATGAAGGAGGATGGGGTCTAGTGGGGTTGGTTGATATAGTGGAGGAATAGTTGTTGGATATGCAGGCAATGGTTGATGACTAAAGTTATGTGAAGTGGTTGGTGAGGCTGTAAGTTAGATGATGTGGCAGAGGAATGATGGTATTGAAGGAATTTGAGGATATGAAGTGCACAGTTGAACAATTGCATAGTTGTTGTGATATGAAGTGCAGTGATTTGGAGTTTGAAGGTTGTTGTTAGTGATATAAAGTGGTTGGTGAGGTTGGAAGAGTTGCTGTTGAACTGGAGTTAAACTTGAGTTTGATGAAGTTCACTGTGATGGTTGTGGCAGTGATGGAATATGGAAGATGGGTAGCTGGCAGAGTGGTGGATGGCGGTATTGATGTAATGTGTGCAGAAATGTGCATAGAAGTGGAAATGGAACTTGTTTGGGGTTGTAAGTTGAAAGTCAGGGGATGGATGTACAGTGGGATGAAGTAGTGGCGATTGATGAAAGTGCAGCTGGATTTGGGTTGGTGGAAGTTGTATTTTTGATGTTAGTGTGTACAGTGGGAGGCAGCAGTGAACTGATAGTAGTGATAAGGAGAAAATGTAATATGGGTCGTTTGAGGGGCAGTGGCAGTTTAGGAAAAAAAAATATTAATGTAAAATGCAAATGTAAATTAAAAAAATGTTTTGAAATTGTGTATGTTTTATTTTTTAAAATAGAAATGAAAATAGGAAAACAACAAGCTCTCAAATCAAATGAAAGCTAAAATCGCACAAACACACAACATAATTTTTTTTAAATGCAACTAAACACAAAATGACACATAATTAAAATAAAATAAAAATAATTCAAAGATTAAAACTAAAATCAAAATGAATCCCCGGCAATGACGCTAAAACTTATTTGACGGCTAATTTCTTATCGAATTAGAAAACCGCCAAAAAATATTGTAATAAAATTAGCCGCAAGCGTACGTTTTAGTACATGATGAATATGGGTTGATCCGTAGAGAATTGAAGTGATTTTGAAATCTACTCAATCAACTTAACCCAAGTGTTTAAAGATGTTTTAACTAAAATTTTCTAAAAACTACCAAAAAAGAAAGTGAATAAAAATATGAGAGTAGAAGGCAATTTAGAGATAAATCCCTTCTCATAATCACACGAATCAACACAATGAAAGTATGATCTCTCTATTTGGTCATTTATGAATTTAGTTGATGTGTTTATCCTAAGTATGGTCTATTTATGCTATTAATTAGCCCAACATAAACCACTAAATATTAACACACCATCCAAACCACTTGTGAACTCTCATGAAAATGATAATGAAAGTAAAAAAATAAAATCTATTCCAAGCATGATCTATTTACTATTGATTAGTAATATAGACCATCAAATCCCGATTCTAACATACACTTCATTACCGAAATCATATGTAGACGTACACTATAATAAAATGTAGCTATCACAGCGTTTCATAAATTCTATAAAAACCTTTAACAGTGTTTTTAACTATGTACTTTTCGGACGGCTAAAATTCTATTAACTAGAAAATAGCCGAACGAATTTTATAATTAAAATAACCGCAAGCACACGGTGTACGAATGTAGAACATGACGAATACGGGTCGATCCACAGGGAATTTTTTATTTTAAAAATCTATTCAATCAAATTATACCAAAGTCGATGGAAAGTTTTGCTAGAGAATTAGAGAATTAACTAACTAACTAAAAGAAAAGAGAAACAAATATAAGATTTAAGTGACAATGTAGAGAATAAATCCACTCTCTAGATCATGTGGCTCAACACATATGAAATCATGATCTCTCTTTTATGGTCATTAATTCTTTAATTGATGTGCTTATCATAAGTATGATATATTTGTGCTATTGATTAGCCAACATAAGCCATCAAACTATAACACATCCCTTAAAGCACTTACTAACTTTCATGAAACTTGACAAAGAAAATGAAATCTATTTTAAGTATGACCTATTAACTATTGAATAGAAATATAGACCATCAAATTTTAATTTCAAATCACTTTCTTTTTCCGTAATCATATTTTGATGAAGAGGCAATTAGTGTTAGTGATTGTTTAAGCATAGCCTATTTGATGTCAACAATATAGGCTATCAAATTCAAAGCAAAAACAACTGTAAACCATTTCTATCATCATCATTAAGCACAAAAAGAGAGCACGTATCAACAAATAGTTGAAGCTACATAATTAGAGAGCTTCATTACCCCCTAAATTGAAGGGGTTTAGCCTCTCATATTTGTCATTAAAACAACAAATGTAGCTTGCAAAATGAAATAAAAAGAAAAGGAAAAAGAAAGCAATAAAAAGAAAAACTATTCTACTTGCATGAAAAATAAATTTAAACTACAACATGAAAGTAAATAAGCATGAAAAGGAAAAGAACATGTATTGAAGTTGCATAAAAAAATTACATAAAGAGAAATGGTCAAGTAGCCATGAAAAGAAAGAAGAGAGCTTGGTTTTATTTTAAGCCTAAAACTAACTAAAAAGAGACTAAGAGGGAGAGCTATATTACATGAAACATATGCGTATTTATACATGTATGAAACCCTAATTCATGTTTTTGGGGAATGCCCTTGAGGTAGTGTGGAGGACAAGTAATCATTAGCTTCTACTAATCATCATTTAAGTGTACATAAGGCCAATGATTCCATAAGCATGTGCATTAGCCTCTAACTTGCACATTAAGGTAGGTGGGTAAGTGGGGTCCTTCATGTTCTTCACTTTGAATTATTTCCATCTTCTTTCCTTTGTAATTATTTTGTGCATGCATATGTCTTCATGAACCCACTCCTATTTGAGATCAAATTCCTACACAAATATGTATAAATTTCCAACTAATTTTTCTCAAAGAAATATATGCACACAAATGACCGTTTTGAAGATGAGTATGTGACAGTTTGGAATTAATATGGATTTTGGTTAAAACAAGTAAAAATACCCAATATGATCATTTATTTAATTTAAATAGACTAAATATGTTGGTAAAAATATGCACATTTATGTGCACATCAAATACCCCCCACACTTATCTTTTTATTCGTCCTCGAATAAAGGGGAAGCTAAGATAAATCCGTTTTCGTAGGGAGCACGATTGCATTGAGTGTATGCAACAAGCCGTTAAACCTCTGGGTGTCCCCAGTAGGACGAGTGTTGTCTCGTGAGGGTTTTCAGCGGATACTACCCACAAAATCCAAATGCAGGATGAAAATATTTACAAAATGCAAGATTTATTTACAAAGAGATGAATGCAAAAAAAATTTGAAAATATTTACAAATGAACGATTTATTTTTAAATTGACACTAGTAAGTTAAACAGAGGTTTTGGTTATTATCTTTAAAATTTATGTTATTTACTCGTTAAAATTTCCAACAAAAATCAAGTTATTATAACAAATAGTCTGGAGTTTAATTCGTTGTTTTGGTTAATAACACAGTGTAACTATGGAATGGATCCTTAGTTGATTGTCAAAGTTTATCAAAGTGGTATTTTCATTTCTTTTCAATAACAAATAAAATCAAATAAGTAAAAATAGTGCTAGGATTTCAATTGTTTGCTCTCTCATTATTTGCAAGAAAAATTACACACCTAGCTCAGGTAAACAGAGGCCAGATATACCACCTATGCACTGCCTTTCGAGCTTATGTGAGGGGAGTACAAAGCATGGCGAGTGCACACACTTTCGTGCATACACCTATCGACTGTAGGTGGTTTTTATTAAGTCTATTTTTTTACATGTGTTCCATACATGCATAACCGTGAGGACTTTTAAATGAGTATGAAAGCACATAATCAAAGATTCCAAGTAATTCATCCATGCATAACCATGAGGACTTTTAAATGAGAGTGAATACTTTGGATGTTATTATTATTATTATTAAGAGAGAGATAGTTTTGAAAAATCATCTTAGCACCATTTAACTTGGAAGACAAAAAAAATGTTACATCCTTTACTTTAAATTCACCACTTTTAAAACAAAGATTTTCAATTAGTATGTATTTCATAATTAACACGTATGAATCTTCCTATATACTAGTTAAACCTTTGTTATTTATAATACAACTTCATTTTTATTTTTGTTAAGACAAATAAATTTTCAATAATTTCAAATTAATAAACCAAAACCATATATTTATCCTATAGTGTTTCTTTAAAAATAAACCAAAAACGCTAAAAAAAAGAAAAATTCTTCTTTTGTTTTTGGACTTTTTTTTGAGTTTTTGGAAGAAAAATAAAAAATTAATCCTGTAAAATCAAGAAGAAGACGAGTCTCCCCTCACACTTGATTTTGACTATGTCCCCACAGTCAACCCAAGTGAAAGGAACGTTTATTATTATTTACATGAAAATGAAATGTATTTACACGACATCAGAAAGTATATTGCTAAAGATAAATGAAACGGTCTTCCAAAGACCGATTCATTTGTCTCATCAAGTATATGGGACATAGCTTAAGCTTGAAAAGCCAAACCATAAAAGATTTTGAAGTCGAATGTGGATTTGGAAAAACGAATGTTGTTTTATTAAAAATCTTACGAGTTATTACATTTTCGATGATTTTTGGGGTGGATATGACGATTGATTGAAATTCACATTTATTTTCACCAAATTGAAATTCAAGTTTATCATTGAAAATTTCCTTCAAACTATCGATTTTAAAGTGAAATGGTGATCGAAATCTTCCCTATCAGAATTTAATGACACATTTTCGAAAAGTCCATAAAACTCGCGTTCGTTATATTCATCTTCCTTCGTTGGGTTATTATCTACTTCATCGCATGTATCCATTTCAAAATCCAAAATTGCTGTATTCAAATTTTTAGAATGAGAAAAGGAAGATTGAATTTTAAATTCGGTTCCACACCCTCAAAAGAATTGAAATCCAACTCAATTACCATGTTTTCAACAGCTTCGTTAAGATTTTCGTTTTCAATTTCGAAAGTTATTATTTGAAAATCATCGATTTGGGTAAAAGGTGGACTATCACTTGACTTGTCACACGTTGGAATTTGAGTATGTTTATCACGTTGATTCAAATATGTTTCGAACAACAAATCCATGTGACATCGTACACTTCATTCATTTGCTCAACAAAGTCAAAATTGTAATTATTAACTTGAAAATTTTCGATTTGGACTTGTTGAGAACAAGAATTGTCAATTTCGATTAACGGTAGATTATTATTTGATTCTTCACAAATTGAGATTTGATTATGATTTTCACGAATTTTTTTGTATTTTTCAATTAATAAATCCCCGTTTCTTTTTCCATTTGCTCAACAAAGTCAAATTCATGATTATTAGTTTGAAAATTTTCACTTTGAATTTGTTGATAACCAAAGTTTTCAATTGTATCATGGTCGAGATTATTCCCGTTACCAAAATTATTTACAAATTGGTTCACATTTTCATTTTGATTAAAAACTCATTTTGGAGTTCAAAATTGAATTGGCATGGGTTATACTCGAAATGTTTGAATTTTGAAGTGAATCCAAATTTTGATTATTTTGAAAACTTTGATTCGAGTTATCGCACAAATATGAATTACACAACTTATTTATCATTTGATTTTGTTGTGTAGCGATTTCAAGTAAAGATGAAATGTTATTTTCATGATTTGAAGGTTGGTCATCATTTTGAAAATTTTGAAGTTCAAAATTCGAATCGTTTAAACAATAGTTATTGTTGAAATATCCATAAGAATATGAAGTGAAATTACATGGATTATATTGATTTTCACAACTGTTGTAAAATTCATGTATGTGGGGAAAATCGGACATTTTCAAGAATGTTTTTGTGTTTTTATTTTTTATTTTTGTAAAAGAAAAATATTTACAAATGGAATTTAATTTTCAAAAGGAAAATTGAATTTTGTTTTGTTTTTTGGTTTTTCAAAATTTTTCTTTGTTTTTTATTTTTTTTTTATTTTGGTTTTTCTAATTTTTTTTTGAAATTTGAAAAAAAAGGATTTAAAAATTTCAAAGGAAAAGGAATATTTACATTTTTTTAGTTTTGGATTTTGAATTTTTTTTTTGTTTTTTAAATATGCATGAATTAATGCAACTAAATGAATGCAAGGGTTAATTACAAATGATTTGTCCTAAGTTAACCCAAAATTGTATAATTACAAATTGTCTTAAATCAATAAGATAGTTCTCAGCCAGGTAACATATAGGATTTATCGGTGCACCACGAATCACCTAGCAATGCAGCCGAAGGTTTAAGTACCTTCAGAGGAACAACCACTATAATATTTACGAATCACCATAATATTTATAAATGGTTATTACTCTGTCGTAGCCTAGACACCAAGAATTTAATTGTTCAAAGAAGAAAAATTGTCGATATATAATTAAGTATTGTCGATGTCTAACCGTTTTTATTAATCAAAATCTAGGATGAAATGCAAAGCATAAATAAACGTGTATTAACAATGCAACTACGAATGGATTTTTTTTATATAAAATACAAATGCAATCAACCAACAATGCAGTTCAAATAAAACTAGAGATGAAAGCAACAAAAAAATTTTAGCAAGCAAGCATATTATTTTTTGCAAGCAGAGCGGCAGTTTTCAGCGAGCTATTCTTCCTCTATTTCCTGCTTTAGCAACCTGAAAATTAAAAACAAGATATATACAATTGTTGTTGTTGTTGTTATTATTTGGTTGTTTTTTTTTCCTTTTATAAAGGAAGAGTTTTGGAAAGAAAACTACTCGAAACAAAAAAAAAAAAAATTTGTTGAAAAGGAAACAAAATTAAAAGTGAAGTTCTACTTTAAAAAAAAAATCTTTTTTGTAAAAAGGTTGAACTAAGTTAGATAAAACACACTTAACATAAACAAAAGAAAGGAAAATGCTAACTCAAGCCCACCCCACAGGAATGATAAACCTGGTCCACTACCCAAAACAAATTGCAACTTCAAAGGAAAAAAATTACAAATAAAACGTGTCCCACGATTTCAATTCCATAATAAAAAATTACTTCTTCAATTCGAATTCACAGAAGTACAATTTCAAGTCGCAATCAAATAAAATCGAATTCAGATTTGAGGGGATTGGACGCGTTTAGGTTCGAGTAAGATGATTCAGGTGTGAGTTCTATTGGGGGTTTTAAGGTGAAGGCGACTGTGTAAAGAGATTTACAGAGGGAGGTGGTCGCGATGGCTCGTATGTTGTTGGTGATGGTTTTGACAATTGGAGAGTCTGGAGGAGTTGAAGGAAGTGGCAAGTATCGTCTGAAGGGGCTGATGAGGTTGTTTGAGATTGGAAGTAAGTTGTTGAGTCCAGAGGGATGGGTTTGGGGACAGGTGATGAATGGTTTGTGGATGTATGGAATGGAGCAGTTTGCACGATGGATAGTGGAGTTTGAAACAGCTTTGTTGTGATTTGTAAATGTTTGAGGAGTTGACAGTGTATTTGTTGGTCTTTGACAGTTGAATTGGTAGTGACAACTAACGGTGTATTTTTTGAAAATGTTTGTGAGTTGGAAATGCTAGATGGATGGGTAGTGACAGTTCGATTGGTCGGAAGGCAAGTATGATTGAAGAACTGTGTATGTGCTGTAATGGCAAATTTTGTGTAGATTGTGGTTAAAGAATGTTGTAATGATTGAGAGGGGAGATGAAGTATTGGTTTGCAGTAATGTGGTATTGGTTAGATTGGAAATGAAGTGTTACCATGGTGGTTGGTGCTGCTCTGAAGGTCAGTGGGATGGTTTTGGGGAAGTGATGTGTTCAGTTGAACTATTGAACTGTTGAAGAGGACTGTTGATGGTCTCTGATGATCGGTGAAGAGATGGAGGAGGGGTAAGTGATTGTTGTTTAGATAGGTTGTAGAGGAGAAGCAATATGTTGACTGGTGGAGATAGAAGTGTGATGGGAAGAAGGCAGTTTCAGTTGTGTTGGGAGTTTGAGATTGTATTGTGGTGAATTTTGTTTGGTAGGAAGAGTGATACTGTGGCAGAGAGGTGAATAAACAGAAAGATGCAAATGAAAAGAACAGAGAGGGGATAAGCAGAGAACAAATTGAAATGGACGTGCAACTGTAAATTGAAATGGAAATGTGTAGAAATAACAAATGCATAGGCAGTGTAAAAGAAATTGAATGAAAAAAGAATTGTATAAGATCGAACAGGGAAGAAAATGCAAATGAACTCGAAAACAAATACACTCAACAATCACACAACACACAATTTTTTTAAAAATGCAAACAAACAAACACAAAATAAGAACACACAAAAAATCAAAAGAAAATAATTCGAAGAATAGAAAATAAAATCAAAATAATTCCCCGGCAACGGCGCCAAAAACTTGTTCGGACGGCTAAAATTCTATAAACTAGAAAATAGCCGAACGAATTTTATAATTAAAATAACCGTAAGCGCCCGATGTACAAATGTAGCACATGACGAATACGGGTCAATCAACAGGGAATTGTTGATTTTAAAAATCTATTCAATCAAATACCAAAGTCGATGGAAAGTTTTGCTAGAGAATTAGAGAATTAACTAACTAAGTAAAAGAAAAGAGAAACAAATATAAGTGTTAAGTGACAATTTAGATAATAAATCCACTCTCTAGATCATGTAGTTCAACACATATGAAATCATGATCTCTCTTTTATGGTCATCAGTGCTTTAATTGATGTGCTTATCATAAGTATGACATATTTGTGCTATTGATTAGCCAACTTAAGCCATCAAATTATAACACATCCCTTAAAGCACTTACTAACTTTCATGAAACTTGACAAAGAAAATGAAAATGAAATCTATTTTAAGTATGACCTATTAACTATTGATTAGAAATATAGACCATCAAACTATAATTTCAAATCACTTTCTTTTGCCATAATCATATTTTTATGAAGAGGCAATTAGTGTTAGTGATTGTTTAGGCATAGCCTATTTGGTGTCAACAATATAGGCTATCAAATTCAAAACAAAAACAACTAGTAAACCATTTCTATCATCATCATTAAGCACAAAAAGAGAGCATGAATCAACAAATAGTTGAAGCTACATAATTAGAGAGCTTCATTACCCCCTAAATTGAAGGGGTTTAGCCTCTCATATTTGTCATTAAAACAACAAATGTAGCTTGTAACATGAAAGAAAAAGAAAAGGAAAAAAAATCAATAAAAAGAAAAACTATTCTACTTGCATGAAAAATAAATTTAAACTACAACATGAAAGTAAATAAGCCTGAAAAGGAAAAGAACATGTATTGAAGTTGCATAAAAAAATTACATAAAGAGAAATGGTCAAGTAGCCATGAAAAGAAAGAAGACAGCTTGGTTTTATTTTAAGCCTAAAACTAACTAAAAAGAGACTAAGAGGGAGAGTTAGATTACATGAAACATATGCGTATTTATACATGTATGAAACCCTAATTCATATTTTTGGGGAATGCCCAAAATGCCCTTGAGGTAGTGTAGAGGACAAGTAATCATTAGCTTCTACTAATCATCATTTAAGTGTACATGAGGCCATTAATTCCATAAGCATGTGCATCAGCCTCTAACTTGCACATTTAGGTAGGTGGGTAAGTGGGGTCCTTCATGTTCTTCACTTTGAATTATTTCCATCATTTTTCCTTTGTAATTATTTTATGCATGCATATGTCTTCATGAACCCACTCCTATTTGAGATCAAATTCCTACACAAATATGTATAAATTTCCAATTAATTTTTCTCAAAGAAATATATGCACACAAATGACCATTTTGCCCCTATATGAAGATGGATATGTGACAGTTTGGAATTAATATGGATTTTGGTTAAAACAAGTTAAAATACCCAATAGGATCATTTATTTAATTTAAATAGACTAAATTGTTGGTAAAAATATGTACATTTATGTGCACATCAAATACCCCACACTTATCGTTTTATTCGTCCTCGAATAAAGGGAAGCTAAGATAAATCCGTTTTCATAGGGAGCACGATTGCATTGAGCGTATGAAACAAGCTGATAAACCTCTGGGTGTCCCCAGTAGGATGAGTGTTGTCTCGTGAGGGTTTCAGCGGATACTACCCACAAAATCCAAATGCAGGATGAAAATATTTACAAAATGCAAGATTTATTTACAAAGAGATGAATGCAAAAAAATTTTTTTGAAAATATTTACAAATGAACGATTTATTTTTAAATTGACACTAACAAGTTAAATAGAGGTTTTGGTTATTATCTTGAAAATTTATGTCATTTACTCTTCAAAATTTCCAACAAAAAAAAGTTATTATAACAAATAGACTATAGTTTAACTCATTGTTTTGGTTAATAACACAGTGTGACTATGAAATGGATCCTTAATAGATTGTCAAAGTTTATCAAAGTGGTATTTTCATTTCTTTTCAACAGCAAATAAAATCAAATAAGTAAAAATAGTGCTAAAATTTCAGTTGCTTGCTCTCTCATTATTTGCAAGGAAAATTACACACCTAGCTCAGGTAAACTGAGGCCAGATATACCACCCATGCATTGCCTTTCGAGCTTATGTGAGGGGAGTACAAAGCATGGTGAGTGCACACACTTTCGTGCATACACCGATCAACCGTAGGTGGTTTTTATTAAGTCTATTTTTTTACATGTGTTCCATACATGCATAACCGTGAGGACTTTTAAATGCGTATGAAAGCACATAATCAAAGATTCCAAGTAATTCACCCATGCATAACCGTGAGGACTTTTAAATGAGAGTGAATACTTTGGATGTTATTATTTTTTTATAATTTTTAAGAGATAGGGAGTTTTGCAAAATCATCTTAGCACCATTTAACTTAGAAGACAAAAAAATGTTATATCCTTTACTTTAAATTCATTGCTTTTAAAACAAAGACTTTTAATTAGGATGTATTTCATAATTAACACGTATGAATCTTCCTATATACTAGTTAAACCATTGTTATTTATAATACAACTTCATTTTTATTTTGTTAAGACAAATAAATTTTCAATAAATTCAAATTAATAAACCAAAACCATATATTTATCCTATAGTGTTTCTTTAAAAATAAATCAAAAACGCTAAAAAAAAAGAAAAATTCTTCTTTTGTTTTTGGATTTTTTTTGTTGAGTTTTTGGAAGAAGAAAAAAATTAATCCTGAAAAATTAAGAAGAAGATGAGCCTCCCCCACACTTGATTTTGACTGTGTCCCCACAGTCAACCCAAGTGAAAGGAACGTTTATTATTATATACATGAAAATGAAATGTATTTACACTACATCAGAAAGTATATTGCCAAAAAGTAAATGAAATGGTCTTTCAAAGACCGATTCATTTGTCTCATCATGTACACGAGACACAGCTTAAGCTCGAAAAACCAAACCATAAAAGATTTTGAAGTCAAATGTGGATTTGGAAGAACGAATGTTGTTTTATTAAAAATCTTACAAGTTTTATTTTCGATGATTTTTGGAGTAGATATAACGATTGATTGAGATTCACATTTATTTTCACCAAATTGAAATTCAAGTTTATCATTGAAAACTTCCTTCAAACTGTCGATTTTAAAGTCAAAATGGTGATCGAAATCTTCCCCATCAGAATTTAATGACACATTTTCGAAAAGTCCATAAAACTCGCGTTCGTTAAATTCGTCTTCCTTCTTTGGATTATCATCAACTTCATCGCATGTTTCCATCTCAAAATCCAAAATTGTTGTATTTAAATTTTCAGAGTCGAGAAAAGGAAGATCGAATTTTAAATTCGGTTCCATACCCTTAAAAGAATTGAAATCCAACTCAATTACCATGTTTTCAACAACTTCGTTAAGATTTTCGTTTTCAATTTCGAAAGTTGTTATTTGAAAATCATCGATTTGGGTAAAAGGTGGATTATTACTTGACTTGTCACACATTAGAATTTGAGTATGTTTATCACGTTGATTCAAATATGTTTCGAACAACAAATCCATGTGATCATTGTACATTTCATTCATTTGCTCAACAAAGTCAAATTTGTAATTATTAACTTGAAAATTTTCGATTTGGACTTGTTGAGAACAAGAATTGTCGATTTCGATAAACGGTAGATTATTATTTGATTCTTCGCAAATTGAGATTTGATTATGATTTTCACGATTTTTTTTGTGTTTTTCAAGTAATAAATCCCCGTTATCTTATTCCATTTGCTCAACAAAGTCAAATTCATGATTATTAGTTTGAAAATTTTCACTTTGAATTTGTTGATAACCAAATTTTTCAATTGTATCATGGTCGAGATTATACCCATTACCAAAATTATTTACAAATTGGTTCACATTTTCATTTTGATTTTGAAACTCATTTTGGAGTTCAAAATTGAATTGGCATGGGTTATACTTGAAATTGTTCGAATTTTGAAGTGAATCCAAATTTTGATTATTTTGAAAACTTTGATTCGAGTTACCGCACAAATATGAATTACACAACTTATTTATCATTTGATTTTGTTGTGTAGCGATTTCAAGTAAAGATGAAATGCTATTTTCATGATTTGAAGGTTGGTCATCATTTTGAAAATTTTGAGGTTCAAAATTCGAATCGTTTAAACAATAGTTGTTGTTGAAATATCCATAAGAATTTGAAGTGAAATTATATGGATTGTATTGATTTTCACAACTGTTGTAAAATTCATGTATGTGGGGAAAATCGGACATTTTCAAGAATGTTTATGTGTTTTTATTTTTTATTTTTGTAAAAGAAAAATATTTACAAATGGAATTTATTTTTCAAAAGGGAAATTGAATTTTGTTTTTTTTTTTGGTTTTTCAAATTTTTTCTTTGTTTTCAAAAGTTTTTTTTTTTTTTGGTTTTTCTAAATTTTTTTTTGAAATTTCAAAAAAAAGGATTTAAAAATTTCAAAGGAAAAGGAATATTTACAATTTTTTTAGTTATGAATTTTTTTGTTTTTTAAATACGCATGAATTAATGCAACTAAATGAATGCAAGAGTTAATTGCAAATGATTTATCCTAAGTTAACCCAAAATTGTATAATTAAAAATTGTCTTAAATCAACGAGATTGTTCACAGCTAGGTAACAGACAGGATTTATCGGTGCACCATGAATAACCGTAGCAATGCAGCCGAAGGTTTAAGTACCTTCAAAGGAACAACCACTATAATATTTACGAATCACCGTAATACTTATAAATGGTTATTACTCTGCCGTAGCCAAGACACCAAGAAATTAAATTGTTCAAAGAAGACAAATTGTCGATATACAATTAAGTGTTGTCGATGTCTAACCATTTTTATTAATCAAAATCTCGGATGAAATGCAAAGCAGAAATAAACGTGTATTAACAATGCAACTACGAATGTAATTTTTTTATATAAAATGCAAACGCAAGCAACAAACAATGCAGTTCAAATAAAACTAGAGATGAAAGCAACAAAAAAGAAATAGCAAGCAAGCATTTTTTTTGCAAGCGGAGCGGCAGTTTTTAGCAAACTATTCTTCCTTTATTTCCTACTTTAGTAACCTGAAAATTAAAAACAAGATATATACAATTGTTGTTATTATTATTATTTGGTTGTTTTTTCCTTTAATAAAGGAAAAGTTTTGGAAAGAAAACTACTCTAAACAAAATTTCTTTTTTTTGTTAAAAAGGAAACACAATTTAAAAGTGAAGTTTTACTTAAAAAAAAACAAATTCTTTTTTGCAAAAAGGTTGAACTAAGTTAGATAAAACAGACTTAAAAAAAACAGAAGAAAAAAAATGCTAACTCATGCCCACCCCACAGGAATGATAAACCCGATCCACCACCCAAAACAAACTACTACTTCAGAGAAATTTTTTTTACAAATAAAACGTCTCCCACGATTTCAATTCCACAATAAAAAAAATTACTTCTTCGATTCGAATTCACAGAAGTACAATTTCAAGTCGCAATCAAAATCAAAGTCGAATTCAAATTTGAGGGGATTGGACGCGTTCAGGTTCGAGTGAGATGATTCAGGTGTGAGTTCTATTGGGGGTTTTAAGGTGAAGGCGACCGTGTAAAGAGATTTACAGATAGAGGTGGTCGCGATGGCTCGTATGTTGTTGGTTATGTTGTTGGTGATGGTTTTGACAATTGTAGAGTCTGGAGGAGTTGAAGGAAGTGGCAGGTATCGTCTAAAGGGGCCGGTGAGGTTGTTTGAGATTGGAAGTAAGTTGTTGAGTCCAGAGGGATGGGTTTGGGGACAGGTGATGAATGGTTTGTGGATGTATGGAATGGAGCAGTTTGCACGATGTAGAGTTTGAAACAGCTTTGTTGTGATTTGGAAATGTTTGAAGAGTTGACAGTGTATTTGTTGGTCTTTGACATTTTAATTGGTAGTGACAACTAACGGAGAAAATGTTTGTGAGTTGGAAATGCTAGATGGATGGGTAGTGACAGTTCGATTGGTCGGAAGGCAAGTATGATTGAAGAACTGTGTATGTGCTGTAATGGCAAATTTTGTGTAGATTGTGGTCAAAGAATGTTGTAATTATTGAGAGGGGAGATGAAGTATTGGTTTGTAGTAATGTGGTATTGGTTGGATTGTAAATGAAGTGTTACTGTGGTGGTTGGTGCTACTCTGTAGGTCAGTGGGATGGTTTTGGGGAAGTGATGTGTTCAGTTGAACCTTTGAAGAGGACTGTTGATGGTCTCTGATGATCGGTGAAGAGATGGAGGAGGGGTAAGCGATTGTTTTTTGGATAGGTTGTAAAGGAGAAGAAATATGTTGACTGGTGGAGACAGAAGTGTGATGGGAAGAAGGCAGTTTCAGTTGTGGTGGGAGTTTGAGATTGTAGTTGTGGTGAATTTTGTTTGGTGTGAAGGGTGATAGTGTGGCAGAGAGGTGAATAAACAGAAAGATGCAAATGAAAAGAACAAAGAGGGGATGAACAGAGATTAAATTGAAATGGAAATGTGTAGAAATAACAAATGTACAGGCAGTGTAAAAGAAATTGAATGAAAAGAGAATTGTATAGGATCACATAGTGAAGAAAATGCAAATGAACTCGAAAACAAATACACAACAATCACACAAACACACAAATTTTTTTTAATATGCAAACAAACAAACACAAAATAAAAACAAACAAAAAATCAAAAGAAAATAATTCGAAGAATAGAAAATAAAACCAAAACAATTCCCCGGCAATGGCGACAAAAACTTGTTCGGACGGCTAAAATTCTATGAACTAGAAAATAGTCGAACGAATTTTATAATTAAAATAACCGCAAGTGCACGGTGTACGGATGTAGCACATGACGAATATGGGTCGATCCAAAGGGAATTGTTGATTTTAAAAACCTATTCAATCAAATAATACCAAAGTCGATGAAAAGTTTTGCTAGAGAATTAGAGAATTAACTAACTAACTAAAAGAAAAGAGAAACAAATATTAGAGTTAAGTGACAATTTAGAGAATAAATCCACTCTCTAGATCATGTAGTTCAACACATATGAAATCATGATCTCTCTTTTATGGTCATTAGTGCTTTAATTGATGTGCTTATCATAAGTATGACATATTTGTAATATTGATTAGCCAATACAAGTCATCAAACTATAACACATCCCTAAAAGCACTTACTAACTTTCATGAAACTTGACAAAGAAAATGAAAATGAAATCTATTTTAAGTATGGCCAATTAACTATTGATTAGAAATATAGACCATCAAATTTTAATTTCAAATCATTTTCTTTTGCCATAATCATATTTTGATGAAGAGGCAATTAGTGTTAGTGATTGTTTAAGCATAGCCTATTTGG
The DNA here is from genome assembly GCA_030765085.1 of Allium cepa. NCBI lineage: Eukaryota > Viridiplantae > Streptophyta > Magnoliopsida > Asparagales > Amaryllidaceae > Allium > Allium cepa. The sequence continues at coordinate 680,059,674 of CM060942.1, forward strand.
TGTCAACAATATAGGCTATCAAATTCAAAGCAAAAACAACTAGTAAACCATTTCTATCACCATCATTAAGCACAAAAAGAGAGCATGAATCAACAATTAGTTTAAGCTACATAATTAGAGATCTTCATTACCCCTTAAATTGAAGGGGTTTGGCCTCTCATATTTGTCATTAAAACAACAAATGCAGCTTGTAACATGAAAGAAAAAGAAAAGGAAAATGAAAGCAATAAAAAGAAATACTATTCTACTTGCATGAAAAATAAATTTAAACTGCAACATGAAAGTGAATAAGAATGAAAAGGAAAAGATCATGTATTGAAGTTGCATAAAAAAAATTACATAAAGAGAAATGGCCAAGTAGCCATGAAAAGAAAGAAGAGAGCTTGGTTTTATTTTGAGCCTAAAAGTAACTAAAAAGAGACTAAGAGGCAAAGTTAGATTACATGAAACATATGGGTATTTATACATGCATGAAACTCTGAATCATATTTTTGGGGAATGCCCAAAATACCCTTCAGGTAGTGTGGAGGCCAAGTAATCATTAGCTTCTACTAATCATCATTTAAGTGTACATGAAGCCATTAATTCCATAAGCATGTGCATTAGCCTCTAACTTGTACATTAAGGTAGGTGGGTAAGCGGGGCCCTCTATATTCTTCACTTTGAATTATTTTCATCTTCTTTCCTTTGTAATTATTTTATGCATGCATATGTCTTCATGAACCCACTCCTATTTGAGATCAAATTCCTACACAAATATGTATAAATTTCCAATTAATTTTTCCCGAATAAATATATGCACACAAATAACCGTTTTGCCCCTATATGAAGATGGATATGTGACACTTTGGAATTAATATGGATTTTGGTTATAACAAGTTCAAATACTCAATATGATCATTTATTTAATTTAAATAGACTAAATATGTTGGTAAAAATATGCACATTTATGTGCACATCAAATACCCCCACACTTATCTTTTTATTCGTCATCGAATAAAGGGAAGCTAAGATAAATCCGTTTCCGTACGAAGCACGATTGCATTGAGCGTATGCAACAAGCCGTTAAACCTCTGGGTGTCCCCAGTAGGACGAGTGTTGTCTCGTGAGAGTTTTCAGCGGATACTACCCACAAAATCCGAATGCAGGATGAAAATATTTACAAAATGCAACATTTATTTACAAAGAGATGAATGCAAAAATTTTTTTTGAAAATATTTACAAATGAACGATTTATTTTTAAATTGACACTAATAAGTTAAATAGAGGTTTTGGTTATTATCTTGAAAGTTTATGTCATTTACTCGTCAAAATTTCCAACAAAAATCAAGTTATTATAACAAATAGATTATAGTTTAACTCGTTGTTTTGGTTAATAACATAGTGTAACTATGAAATGGATCCTTAGTTGATTGTCAAAGTTTATCAAAGTGGTATTTTCATTTCTTTTCAATAACAAATAAAATCAAATAAGTAAAAATAGTGCTAGGATTTCAATTGCTTGCTCTCTCATTATTTGCAAGAAAAATTACACACCTAGCTCAGGTAAACTGAGGCCAGACATACCACCCATGCACTGCCTTTCGAGCTTATGTGAGGGGAGTACAGAGCATGGCGAGTGCACACACTTTTGTGCATACAACTATCGACCGTAGGTGGGTTTTACTAAGTCTATTTTTTTACATGTGTTCCATACATGCATAACCGTGAGGACTTTTAAATGAGTATGGAAGCACATAATAAAGGATTCCAAGTAATTCACCCATGCATAACCGTGAGGACTTTTAAATGAGAGTGAATACTTTGGATGCTACTATTTTTTATTTTTTATTTTATTTTTTAAGAGTGAGGGAGAGAGAGAGAGTTTTGCAAAATCATCTTAACACCATTTACCTTAGAAGACAAAAAAATGTTATATCCTTTACTTTAAATTCAACACGTTTAAAACAATGATTTTCAATTAAAATGTATTTCATAATTAACACGTATGAATCTTCCTATATACTAGTTAAACCATTGTTATTTATAGTACAACTTCATTTTTATTTTTGTTAAGACAAATAAATTTTCAATAATTTCAAATTAATAAACCAAAACCATATATTTATCCTATAGTGTTTCTTTAAAAATAAATCAAAAACGCTAAGAAAAAGAAAACTTCTTCTTTTGTTTTTGGATTTTTTTTGTTGAGTTTTTGGAAGAAGAAAAAAATTAATCCTGAAAAATCAAGAAGAAGATGAGTCTCCCCCCACACTTGATTTTGACTGTGTCCCCACAGTCAACCCAAGTGAAAAGAACGTTTATTATTATTTACACGAAAATGAAATGTATTTACACGACATCAGAAAGTATATTGCCAAAAAGTAAATGAAACGGTTTTCCAAAGACCGATTCATTTGTCTCATCAAGTATACGAGACACAGCTTAAGCTTGAAAAACCAAACCACAAAAGATTTTGAAGTCGAATGTGGATTTGGAAAAACGAATGTTGTTTTATGAAAAATCTTACGAGTTGTTTTATTTTCGATGATTTTTGGGATGGATATAACGATTGATTGAAATTCACATTTATTTTCACCAAATTGAAATTCAAGTTTATCACTGAAAACATCCTTCAAACTATCGATTTTAAAGTCAAAATGGTGATCGAAATCTTCCCCATCAGAATTTAATGACACATTTTCGAAAAGTCCATAAAACTCGCGTTCGTTATATTCATCTTCCTTCGTTGGATTATCATCAACTTCATCGCATGTATCCATTTCAAAATCCAAAATTGTTGTACTCAAATTTTCAGAATCGAGAAAAGGAAGATCAAATTTTAAATTCGGTTCCACACCCTCAAAAGAATTGAAATCCAACTCAATTACCATGTTTTCAACAGCTTCGTTAAGCTTTTCGTTTTCAATTTCGAAAGTTGTTATTTGAAAATCATTGATTTGGGTAAAAGGTGGATTATCACTTGACTTGACACATGTTGAAATTTGAGTATGTTTATCACATTGATTCAAATATGTTTCGAACAACAAATCCATGTGATCATTGTACATTTCATTCATTTGATCAACAAAGTCAAATTTGTAATTATTAACTTGAAAATTTTCGATTTGGACTTGTTGATAACAAGAATTGTCAATTTCGATAAACGGTAGATTATTATTCAATTCTTCGCAAATTGAGATTTGATTACGATTTTCATGAATTTTTTTGTATTTTTCAAGTAATAAATCCCCGTTATCTTTTTCCATTTGCTCAGCAAAGTCAAATTCATGATTATTAGTTTGAAAATTTTCACTTTGAATTTGTTGATAACCAAAGTTTTCAATTGTATCATGGTCGAGATTATTCCCATTACCAAAATTATTTACAAATTGGTTCACATTTTCATTTTGATTTTGATACTCATTTTGGAGTTCAAAATTGAATTGGCACGTGTTATACTCGAAACCGTTTGAATTTTGAAGTGAATCCAAATTTTGATTATTTTGAAAACTTTGATTCGAGTTATCGCACAAATATGAATTATACAGCTTATTTATCATTTGATTTTGTTGTGTAGCGATTTCAAGTAAAGATGAAATGCTATTTTCATGATTTGAAGGTTGGTCATCATTTTGAAAATTTTGAGGTTCAAAATTCGGATCGTTTAAACAATAGTTGTTGTTGAAATATCCATAAGAATTTGAAGTGAAATTATATGGATTGTATTGATTTTCACAACTGTTGTAAAATTCATGTATGTGGGGAAAATCGGACATTTTCAAGAATGTTTTTGTGTCTTTATTTTTGTAAAAGAAAAATATTTACAAATGGAATTTATTTTTCAAAAGGGAAATTGAATTTTGTTTTTTTTTGGTTTTTCAAATTTTTTCTTTGTTTTTAAAAAGTTATTTTTATTTTGGTTTTTCTAAATTTTTTTTTGAAATTTCAAAAAAAAAGGATTTCAAAATTTCAAAGGAAAAGGAATATTTACAATTTTTTTAGTTTTGGATTTTGAATTTTTTTTTGTTTTTTAAATATGCATGAATTAATGCAACTAAATGAATGCAAGGATTAATTACAAATGATTTATCCTAAGTTAACCCAAAATTGTATAATTACAAATTGTCTTAAATCAACAAGATAGTTCTCAGCCAGGTAACAGACAGGATTTATCGGTGCACCACGAATCACCGTAGCAATGCAGCCGAAGGTTTAAGTACCTTCAGAGGAACAACCACTATAATATTTACGAATCATCGTAATATTTATAAATGGTTATTACTCTACCGTAGCCTAGACACCAAGAAATTAAATTGTTCAAAGAAGACAAATTGTCGATATACAATTAAGTGTTGTCTATGTCTATCCGTTTTTATTAATCATAGTCTAGGATGAAATGCAAAGTAAAAATAAACGTGTATTAACATTGCAACTACGAATGGATTTTTTTTATATAAAATGCAAATGCAAGCAACCAACAATGCAGTTCAAATAAAACTAAAGATGAAAGCAACAAAAGAATTAGCAAGCAAGCATTTTATTTTTTGCAAGCGGAGCGGCAGTTTTCAGCAAGCTATTCTTCCTTTATTTCCTGCTTTAGCAACCTGAAAATTAAAAACAAGATATATACAATTGTTGTTGTTATTGTTATTGTTTGGTTGTTTTTTTTCCCTTTATAAAGGAAAAGTTTTGGAAAGAAAACTACTATAAACAAAATTTCTTTTTTTTTTTTGAAAAGGAAACAAAATTTAAAAGTGAAGTTTTACTTAAAAAAAATCTTTTTTGTAAAAAGGTTGAACTAAGTTAGATAAAACACACTTAGAACAAACAAAAGAAAGGAAAATGCTAACTCAAGCCCACCCCACAGGAATGATAAACCCGATCCACTACCCAAAACAAATTGCAACTTCAGAGAAAAAAATAGCAAATAAAATGTCTCCCACGATTTCAATTCCGTAATAAAAAAATTACTTCTTCATTTCGAATTCATAGAAGTACAATTTCAAGTCGCAATCAAAATCAAAGTCGAATTCAGATTTGAGGGGATTGGACACGTTCAGTTCGAGTGAGATGATTCAGGTGTGATTTCTATTGGGGCTTTTAAGGTGAAGGCGACTGTGTAAAGAGATTTACAGAGAGAGGTGGTCGCGATGGCTCGTATGTTGTTGGTGATGGTTTCGACAATTGGAGAGTCTAGAGGAGTTGAAGGAAGTGGCAAGTATCGTCTGAAGGGTCTGGTGAGGTTGTTTGAAATTGGAAGTAAGTTGTTGAGTCCAGAGGGATGGGTTTGGGGAGAGGTGATGAATGGTTTGTGGATGTATGGAATGGAGAAGTTCGCACGATGGATAGTGGAGTTTGAAACAGCTTTGTTGTGATTTGGAAATGTTTGAGGAGTTGACAGTATATTTGTTGGTCTTTGACAGTTTAATTGGTAGTGACAACTGACCGAGAAAATGTTTGTGAGTTGGAATTGCTAGATGGATGGGTAGTGACAGTTCGATTGGTCAGAAGGCAAGTATGACCGAAGAAATGTGTATGTGCTGTAATGGCAAATTTTGTGTAGATTGTGGTCAAAGAATGTTGTAATGATTGAAATGGGAGATGAAGTATTGGTTTGCAGTAATGTGGTATGGTTGGATTGGAAATGAAGTGTTACTGTGGTGGTTGGTGCTACTCTGAAGGTCAGTGGGATGGTTTTGGGGAAGTGATGTGTTCAGTTGAACCTTTGAAGAGGACTGTTGATGGTCTCTGATGATCGGTGAAGAGATGGAGGAGGGGTAAGTGATTGTTTTTTGGATAGGTTGTAGAGGAGAAGAAATATGTTAACTGGTGGAGACAGAAGTGTGATGGGAAGAAGGCAGTTTCAGTTGTGGTGGGAGTTTGAGATTGTAGTTGTGGTGAATTTTGTTTGGTATGAAGGGTGATAGTGTGGCAGAGAGGTGAATAAACAGAAAGATGCAAATGAAAAGAACAGAGAGGGGATGAACAGAGATTAAATTGAAATGGACATGCAGATGTAAATTGAAATGGAAATGTGTAGAAATAACAAATGCACAGGCAGTGTAAAAGAAATTGAATGAAAAGAGAATTGTATAGGATCACATAGCAAAGAAAATGCAAATGAACTCGAAAACAAATACACTCAACAATCACACAAACACACAATTTTTTTTTAATATGCAAACAAACAAACACAAAATAAAAACACACAAAAAATCAAAAGAAAATAATTCAAAGAATAGAAAATAAAATCAAAATAATTCCCCAGCAACGGCGCCAAAAACTTGTTCGGACGGCTAAAATTTTATGAACTAGAAAATAGTCGGACGAATTTTATAATTAAAATAACCGTAAGTGCACGGTGTACGGATGTAGCACATGACGAATACGGGCCGATCCAAAGGGAATTGTTGATTTTAAAAATCTATTCAATCAAATAATACCAAAGTCGATGAAAAGTTTTGCTAGAGAATTAGAGAATTAACTAACTAACTAAAAGAAAAGAGAAACAAATATTAGAGTTAAGTGACAATTTAGAGAATAAATCCACTCTCTAGATCATGTAGTTCAACACATATGAAATCATGATCTCTCTTTTATGGTCATTAGTGCTTTAATTGATGTGATTATCATAAGTATGACATATTTGTGCTATTGATTAGCCAATACAAGCCATCAAACTATAACACATCCCTTAAAGCACTTACTAACTTTCATGAAACTTGACAAAGAAAATGAAAATGGAATCTATTTTAAGTATGGCCTACTAACTATTGATTAGAAATATAGACCATCAAATTTTAATTTCAAATCACTTTCTTTTGCCATAATCATATTTTGATGAAGAGGCAATTAGTGTTAGTGATTGTTTAAGCATAACCTATTTGGGGAAGTGATGTGTTCAGTTGAACCTTTGAAGAGGACTGTTGATGGTCTCTTATGATCGGTGAAGAGATGGAGGAGGGGTAAGCGATTGTTTTTTGGATAGGATGTAGAGGAGAAGAAATATGTTGACTGGTGGAGACAGAAGTGTGATGGGAAGAAGGAAGTTTCAGTTGTGGTGGGAGTTTGAGATTGTATTGTGGTGAATTTTGTTTGGTAGGAAGAGTGATAGTGTGGCAGAGAGGTGAATAAACAGAAAGATGCAAATGGAAAGAACAGAGAGGGGATGAGAGGAGAACAAATTGAAATGGACATGCAAATGTAAATTGAAATGGAAATGTGTAGAAATAACAAATGCACAGGCAGTGTAAAAGAAATTGAATGAAAAGAGAATTGTATTGGATCAAACAGTGAAGAAAATGCGAATGAACTCGAAAACAAATACACTCAACAATCACACAAACACACAATTCTTTTTTAATATGCAAACAAACAAACACAAAATAAAAACACATAAAAAATCAAAAGAAAATAATTCGAACATAAGCCATTGATTAGCCAACATAAGCCATCAAACTATAACACATCCCTTAAAAGCACTTACTAACTTTCATGAAACTTGACAAAGAAAATGAAATCTATTTTAAGTATGGCCTATTAACTATTGATTAGAAATATAGACTATCAAATTTTAATTTCAAATCACTTTATTTTGCAATAATCATATTTTGATGAAGAGGCAATTAGTGTTAGCGATTGTTTAAGCATAGCCTATTTGGTGTCAACAATATAGGCTATCAAATTCAAAGCAAAAAACAACTAGTAAACCATTTCTATCATCATCATTAAGCACAAAAAGAGAGCATGTATCAACAAATAGTTGAAGCTACATAATTAGAGAGCTTCATTACCCCCTAAATTGAAGGGGTTTAGCCTCTCATATTTGTCATTAAAACAACAAATGTAGCTTGCAAAATGAAATAAAAAGAAAAGGAAAAAGAAAGCAATAAAAAGAAAAACTATTCTACTTGCATGAAAAATAAATTTAAACTACAACATGAAAGTAAATAAGCATGAAAAGGAAAAGAACATGTATCGAAGTTGCATAAAAAATTACATAAAGAGAAATGGCCAAGTAGCCATGAAAAGAAAGAAGAGAGCTTGGTTTTATTTTGAGCCTAAAACTAACTAAAAAGAGACTAAGAGGGAGAGTTAGATTACATGAAACATATGGGTATTTATTCATGTATGAAACCCTAATTCATATTTTTGGGGAATTCCCAAAATACCCTTGAGGTAGTGTGGAGGCCAAGTAATCATTAGCTTCTACTAATCATCATTTAAGTGTACATGAAGCCATTAATTCCATAAGCATATGCATTAGCCTCTAACTTGTACGTTAAGGTAGGTGAGTAAGTGGGGTCCTCCATGTTCTTCACTTTGAATTATTTCCATCTTCTTTCCTTTGTAATTATTTTATGCATGCATATGTCTTCATGAACCCACTCCTATTTAAGTTCAAATTCCTAAACAAATATGTATAAATTTCCAATTAATTTTTCTCAAAGAAATATATGTACACAAATGACCGTTTTGCCCCTATATGAAGATGGATATGTGACAGTTTGGAATTAATATGGATTTTGGTTAAAACAAGTTAAAATACTCAATATGATCATTTATTTAATTTAAATAGACTAAATATGTTGGTAAAAATATGCATATTTATGTGCACATCATGTACATTGACATGCCATTATAGGTTAGACATATACCATAGCAAGACAGAAAACGCTGTAGAATCCACGTATTTAAAGCGCTTTTTGATGTCATTAATACATTTTACAACATTTTTGTTGATGAGTAAAATTTCTTTCCTTAGCATTCATCTTCGCTTAGAAATATATTCAATAGCGGTTATAATATGCTATGTTAACTTTTTACAACGTTCTTTTCATTGCTGTGATTTCTTTATACAACATTTATTTTGTTGCTATGATGTTTATTTACAGCGTTTTCTAGAATGCTTGGGTCCTATTTTATAGCGTTGTTATAGCGTCTTGAAAACGCCGTTAAAATTTTCTATAGCGTTCCGAAATCGCTTTTTAATCTTTTCTATGGAGAATAAGAAACGCTGTTAAATATTTTCATAACATTTTATAAAGGCTGTCGTAGTTCTTAAACAATATATAACAGGTTCCAATTCTATATGCAACCATAATTTATGTATAACACAGTTTATATAAACACATATATTTCATAACAAACACATATTATATTAATCACACATTCTATAACCAACATATTATATTAATCACATATTTAACATGAAACATTACATAATAAACATATGCAATATTCTACATCAAAATAGTTAATAAGTTCATAATATTTCAATGTAGAACAAGTAGCAACTAGTGACCAAAAGTAGTAATACATACAAGCATACAACCCAAAATGTAGTTATGGCATCAAAAATAACTTCAAATCCATAACTTGCTGTGGTATTTTTCTATTTTTTTCCATCAAATATATATTTCCATCTACAAAGGAAAAGTTCTTTATTATTTGTACTTGATTAGGATAAAAGAAGGAAACATTAAGTAGCTAGTTCTCAAGTTATATTAAGCTTTATAAAAAAACATGTAAAAGAATGAGTTTGAAACTTTTCTTTATACTTGTTTTTTGCTATTATTAATTAGAAGCTCGGTTACAATATAAACTTGTACTATTTGTATTTGATCTGTATATAATTCAATGTGTTTTGTTTTATCAGTTATCCATTGTACCATTAATGTGATTTTAGAGTCTTAGACTACATGTTAGTATCTATTATATAAATGTTTTTCTAAACATTATTTGCAGTATTGTTTATTGCATACTAAAAGATTAGAGGCGTTATAAACAGATTGCTATACAAATAATCATCTTAGTTTATGCTTTCCTTAACTAAATATAGTTAACGGTGGACATAAATACATGGCTGGATAGATTAACAAAGAATTGACAGAGTTGGATGTTCATGAGCACTCAACCTAGAGCAACACTGTTCTGAAGAGAAATAAAGAAATAAAATGCTTACCCTATTTCTAACTGTTTAGGACAAAATAAAGCTCTATAAATTATGGTTGACATATCCTTAGTGAAGTTGATATTAATGGTAGTATATGTAGTAACCTACTAAGAATATAGTCAGAAACAGTTTAGAACTCAAACTAATAAAAATACACTCAAATAGTTGACACATCTAATCATTTTCAAACATCCAGCATATCTAGCATAATGTCAAACATACAGATGTCAAACAAAAATGTAAAACAGTTGACAAAAAATCTCACTTAATTTTACCTTGGACTAAATGTTCATAACTCTATTTTTCAGAGTGTTGCTACAAGCAAATATTCATTCCATTTTCCTCTATATGTTTTGACTATCTACTCAATTTATCTTGCACTAAAATTCTGTATTTCCTACCAAATTACACATTTTGTTCTGTTGTTATCTTTTGATATACTAGTATTTTACGTTATATGATTTTTGAGTACATAAGTATAACCAAATCATTCAATTTGTATCATATATATATATAATATATTGTGCAGTATGAAAGTGATGTATGCTAAGTTTTAGGTTAGTACGAAAAAAATAAACCATTAGAGCAATGTAATTAAGCTTAAGCTCTTGCAAATAATTAAGGTATATGTTCTTGGTCGATTCTTAATATCGCATAACTATTTTGAAGTGTGGCCACTAAGTTGACATTACTTACTTTGTTAAACTCACTCAAGTGAACCCAACAAAAGAAAAATATAATTACAATAACTTAAACTTGGGTGTATATCAATCTGATAGTGATACACATAATTATCTTAACATCGTCTAAGGTACATCTCCACTGTGACTACTTACTAATGCAAATATGCTAATTGTTAACAATTTCCTTATTCGTAGGTTTTATATTAAAACATTAGCCTTTTATGTACCATTATTTGATGATTGAAGATTCTAAGAAAATGTAGATTGTTGGTAGAAGCGACACTCTAATCAGTAGAAGATTGACAACATAGACCTAACCCTTTGAGATGATGATGTTGTCAAGTTACACATACTCAGTATGATATTACTCAACATGCTTTTACTTTTTTAATCCTTCATTTTGATATTTGTATATTTCTTGTCTTAATGTCAATGGCTACTCTCAAATATAATCATTATTTATGTTAGCAAAAGACTTTATATATGTATGATAATCATATTAACATGTTAGTCATGTGATTGGTTATAAATATGGTTTAAAATTTAAAGTTTAGTTAATTACATAGTTAAATTTTGAATTTTGAATGTTTTAGTTGATTGGAATAGTTAAATTTAAAAATAAAGTAACTAAATAATTTTTTTAATAGTTATATAAATTGTAAAATATGATTTAAAATTTAAGTAATAATTTTTTTAATGAAATATATAAGTAGTTGAATGAATTATAAATAGTTAAAATTAGAGTTCTAATTAATAAAATATTTAAATATTTATAAATAGTTGAATGATTTACAATTTTTAGTTATTAAATAGTTAAATAAAATATTATATGGTTGAATGACTTATAAAGAGTTAAAATTAGGATTATAGTTAAATAGTTGAATTTGAAAGGTCAAGAAGATTAGATCAACAACATCCACTATGTATTCTCATATATAATGTGACAAGGGTTCACAAACCAGTAATCATTTATGTCGATGACAATATGTTTCAGACACTAAATTGAAGAGTTAAATATATAATTGTACTAATTAAAGCAAGATATAAGGATGCACCGTATTATTTTCAGTTCTATTCTAATCAAGTATGAGCGTTAAGAACTAGTTTGAAAAATGTAGTTGGTAGCTATGCAAAATAGATAGAGGGCATGATATATTTTGTTACAACCTATTATTTTTCTAAGAAAGGACAACGTCCTAATAGGTGACAGAAATGCATAATCGCAAATTAAGCACATTGTTAATTTGTATATTATGATACTAACATTGTAATGTGATCATGTGAAATAGTGTAGTCTGGAACCATACGCATAAATTATAAAATGCTTCGAAAAACCTGTGAATTCTTATCTCTAGCTACATCTTGGATACACATCGTGCTTATTTCAGCATGACGCTTATCTCTGGCTGCAACAAGCCTCATTTTGGCTGCATACCGTCTGCACTTTCAATTTCTAGTATTAGTTCAGTTGACTTTCTATTTTCCTGCTTTCTTGTTGTTTATTCCACTTACATATTGGCCTTATGCTGCCAGAACTATGTATTATATTTCATGCAAGTCTTTTGGGAATGTGCCTTTTCCAAATTGTAGAGCAAAGTACCGTCATAAGCAGACCTTATTACGTCCTTTAGGTGGAGCCCATCCTTGTCTTTTGCTAATGAGTAAAGCAGTTTCCACTCTGCTAATGCTGCTTTCCTATTTATTTGCAACACTCATTTACCTGATCGAGTATAATTTTTTTTTATTCACAAGTGCATATATAGGCTCTGCAACTTACAAGTTCAATCAGGAAATAAGTATAATTAAGATAAGAACTCATGATCCTGCAAAATTGTTAGGTTTTTTATTTGCCTTAAGCGTCTCCTTCACTTCATTTTTAGTCAGCGCATTTGGATTTGTATGTGCGTTCTTATGGAATATCTCTTCAAATTAGGCTTCCCCAAACCTATTTAATATCGTCATAAAACAAAAAATTAAGGTCCAAGATAAATAAAACATGTACTAACATAACATTCATTTCATGTTATCCAAACATATACAACATTATTACCAGTTTCTTTAGTCAAAACATTTGTTTGAAGTTCCTGTACTATTTTTACAAAATCATAATTAACATAATGCATGCATTGAATATTGGATATAAGAAAAACTGATTTTTAAATGTTTTCTTTGTTCTTATTTTCAATATTTTCGTACTCTGTAAACTACTATAAATTTTTGTAGAAACATTTATGCTTCTATCAAAAGAAGGTAAGAAAAAAAATTATATCCTATACAACTTTATTATTTCAAAGTAAAAAAGAAAAATTACATATATAGAGGTTTTATAGTACCTTCCTTGAGGATCATAAACACCATTGTGACTGCCAGTAATTCCTTTATATATGTTATTAACATACACTGGAAGATGGATATCGGGCATCTTTGGCTACAATCATGCATAGATAAAGAACCCAATGCCAATAAATTATGTCTACAGATGTGAAAATTAATACAACTGACAAATGAAACAATGAAAAAATTAATTCTGATGATTATAATTCACTAGTCATGAGACTAAGGTATGCATTAATAAGTGTAGCAACACCAGCAGCTACGACAAGCACCATTGTCCAAGTGGTTAATTGATTCGGCTTTGGTGCAAGAGGTCGCAAGTTCGAAACTTGCTTTCGAACGTTTATTGACATGGGATATGTTGTCCCAATGATTTGTTGTATGTAAAGTACCATTTCAAAAAAAAAACACCAGCAGCTACAACAGCGTTCAATCCAATAGCCCGTAGGCCTAGTAATAATATCATGATAAGTATAGGCATAGTAAGTCATTTCCAACTGTTTCAGAAAGGTAAATTACATCATCCTTGTTTCTATCAAAAAATGAAGCATGCTTGTAATGGTGTCATGTCTCCTACAATTATCGACCAACATCGATGTATATTACCATAATCAAATATTCAAGTATTTTAAATTAAAGAAGAAGCACCATATTAGGAGCAAGTGCCTGTGAAGAGGATAAGATTGCAAGAGAGAACCAAAAAAAAGAAATGAGACAAAAGAAGTGCTAACAAATTTTTTGCGAAAAAGTAATTTGTTCTATTTTGTTATATATGTATATAATATTTATACTACAAACTTGAAATATACACAGATAGTATTAACCCGCCTTTTTGGCAAGGCAACATACATGTTGATTTAACCCAGTAGAATTAATAATGATCAAAGTTGGATTTCACAGATAATAAACATGATGATGAAGCCAAACATCGCACAGTCGGCGAAAAAACAGTGCAAGATGTCTAAAATATAGTTTCAACAAAGATCGATTCATTTCAAACTGCTTGGCATCTGCTCTGAGTCACTTTCTTGTTTGCTTCGGGAATCCAGATAGCTTGCTTCGAGTCACTAGCAGGTCTACTTTGATTCAAACAAGTGGCTACTTCAAGAGGATCGATCATCGACCGTTGGTTCATATCATTTCGTATCCATCATACAGTCCCCTTATTCGTATTGATGTAGTTATAGCCTAACACCCTCTTCCTTCATATCCCTCAAATATTGGTCTGGATTATCGATCCCCCATCAACATGTTATCTATCGGTCAACAAATGACTGATATGAAAGCCACCGCTAAAACAATCGATACGAAATACACATGCCGGCATCGATCGATACGAAAGGGTCAACGGGTATGGATACGAAAATGCCTCCAGACAATCGATACGAAATGATGCACACTAGATGGATACGAACAAGGTAACACGAGATGGATACTAACAAGGGAACACTAGATGGATATGAACGTGGTAACACCAATGGGTCGATACGAACAAGGCCTACAAGAAAGGAGGACTCGGTCATTCGGCAAGAAAAGTGGATCGATCCTAGAAGATAGCACCATGTCACCTAGGAAACATGTGCCTAGCATCGATTCGAAGTGGAGCGATACGAATGTAGCGCTACGAAGCTCGACGGCACATTGAAAACACAAACTTGTATCTATCATAACTCAAAATCTACAAGTCCAAATGCCACCAAATTTTGACAAGAGCCTGCCTACAACCTCATGAATGTACCTGATCGATTCCAGCCCAAAATGGCCAGGTATTGACCAATACGAACTCAATTCATATCGCTCTTAGTTCGATTCGAAATCACCTGAACTCGATCCCATGGACCTACCCATGTGAGAGTAAAAGTCTTCCAAGATCTATGTGAGATATTTGCTGCCTATGCCTATAAATAGTGACCCCGGACCTATAGAAAATGGACTTTTTGGCCTCTCTATGCCAATACTCTGCCAAAATTACTATTGTACTTTTATTGTACTACTGTAAATCTTTTGTAACCAGCGAGTTATAATCACTAAACATCAATCCTTCAAAATGGACGTAGGCTACAACACCGAACCACTATAAACCTTGTGTTTCTACTTCTATCATCTAAAATTTTAAGTGTTCTTTATATTTATATCCTCTACATACTTGCTATCTATGATAAGTGATTGTGAATGGGTTCCTTTATCGGCAGTTAGGTGTTTGTGACCAATTTTGGCACAACCAGATAGCATGGGGAACACATACCTCTTTCAAGTTAAGTAAGAATCAATAGCAAGGTGGTAGTAAAACATTGAACCAGACAACTGAATTCAAACAATATTAAGTGTAAGAAATTGATTAGTTTATTTTTTTGCATATTTATTTATATCATTATCATATTAGATGCATTTTTTATTTTAATTTTGTTTTCAAGGTGAACATTTTAACTTTCAAAAGTGATACATTTTGCAATTGATTTCATATGTTAACTTTTATTTTAATACTACTACCTTTTTAAACATTATTTCCTTCTAATTTCGTTTCATACACACACACACACACACACACACATATATATATATATATATATATATATATATTTCAAGTTCACTGCTTGTAAAGGATTCAGAAATATTCCACCTGGATATTGCCAGTAATGGTAGTTTTAGTTGTTATTGTTAGATACAGACATGCGTATTGATGCATCATGTATGGAAGAATTCTCTATCCCCTGTCATGTATATAGTTACCCAGGTTCTAAGCCTTCTAAAGAAGCTTCAACCCTAAAAAGGTGCATTTTTAGCCAGTGATCCCGGACACACAATATCCATATACCTTTTTGTTTCTACAAATCTAACATCATCATGAATCATAAAAATCAGATAAAATGGTACAGTATATGATTGCACACACTGTCAAATAGAAATGTAAAAAAATTACCCTATAAGTAGGAATTGAACAACAAAGAGTGACTCGGTGCTAGAAAATCCGAACTTTGTAGCACCTGCCTCACACCAAATTGGTAGTTTGCTAATTCCTGTTACGTGTAACAGCTACAAATTGTAGGTACAATTTAGAACAATTCTCCAAAATAAAAATAACTTTTTTCCAGTTTAACCAAAAAACGAATTCTTTTTCTTGAACACTTCAACCATGAGCATTTTGTGAAATTATATACATATCAACTTACATTAGTAGTTTATAAAAAGGCTTACATCACTTAAAAGAATACCAGCAACTCCAGCCATGGCGAAATGAAAGTGAACTAACTCAGACTGTGCAAACCATTTTAGACTCATGGAAACTTATCCAAGTCCCAAAGTATCATATCCAAAGTCTTCCACAATAAAATATTTACAATGAAAAGATATGTAGTTACATTGAAATAAAGTAATGAACAAGGAAATGAATGATATAATGCTGGCAAGTTATTGTTAATTTTGGCAAGTTATTGTTAGTGAAGCCTCGGTTCACTACTGGTAAGTTATTGTTAATTGATGGTAATAAAAAATCAATATAACCGCAGATACGTAGAAGCTAATAGAGAACCAGACACTTGCAAACATTGAGAAGTTAAAGAGAACAAATGCAGGGCTAATTGGTGAGTTCACCATTTACAATCTAAGATTCATTTGATGATTTAATAGTATCGAATACAAATCAAATTTACTTTAGTGTTCTCATGTTATAAATAAGAAGATATGCAAAGACAACAATCTAAAGACCATAAAAAAAATTAAAGTTTTGTTTATCTATATTCTACTCTAATGCATATGTATATATTTAGTAAGAAGCTAATCCAAACACTTTGCTTAAGTAAAATTTTGAAAGAAATGAATTTTCTTACTCTCTAAGATTACATACACACATTTTAACAGAAATTTTCAAATTGTATATTGATATTCATTTACCAATTTATTCATGTTGATTTTTCTGCACTTTCTCAAAATAGAAAAATAGATTCTATAATGCTTATGTGGGTACACACTGGTCATCAGTAAAAGTCGGCTAATCCTTATGCAGGTACACACTGGTTGCCAGAAAAAGCTTATTAAACAAATAATATTCTCTATCTTTTTAGGTATATTGATTAAATTTTCTAAATATATAATACTTTCCCTGTTTTTGTAAGTGCATGAATTTAGACTTCTGCACAAATTCTTTAAAAACAATATTTAAGAACAATAAAAATAGTAATAGAGAGGAAGTTGATACGCTACTCCATAAGAATATAAGAATAGTAATTGAAAATCTAAATAAAACATTATTAGGTACCAATATAAGAACTCTGGTAACTAGTACCGCGTCTAAATGGTTACAGAAATGTGATGAAGTCAATTTGCACCTTTGTGATTAGGAAGACTTATAAGGACAGTGAAATAGAAAATTATTTAAAAATGACAACGACATAGCAATTAGCTTAAGGAAATATATTTATAGTTATAGTGTAATGATTTCAATGCTAAATTTAAAGGAATTTTTTCTGAAATGGTACTTAGATACAACATGTACCAGGACAACATGTCACCGGGACAACATATCACAAATCACTTGTACATATGTGTTCGAATCACTTATCAATATATGTTCTAATCACGCTACGCAAGTTTCAAACTTGTGACCTCTCGCACCAAAGTCGAATCACTCAACCAGTGGGACAATGGTTCTTTTCCAAATTAAGCATATTAATTACTTAACCAATGGGACAATTATTTATTTTCCGCACTCAACAATGAATCCAACGAATACTAAACAATTAAGCATATCAAATAATCCAACGAGTACTCAATGCTTATGCAGGGGAAGAAGTTCAGCTTAGTCCATTAATCTCTATTAGATAGGAAACCTAACGTATATAAATAGTGAGCAAGCACAGATGCAAATTCTGACAATTGTGTTCAATGTATATTAGCTACAAGAGAAAACAATAATACAAGTTGATGTTCCAAAAGTGAAAGGGAAAAACAACGG
This sequence comes from Allium cepa, assembly GCA_030765085.1. Classification (NCBI taxonomy): domain Eukaryota; kingdom Viridiplantae; phylum Streptophyta; class Magnoliopsida; order Asparagales; family Amaryllidaceae; genus Allium; species Allium cepa. The sequence continues at coordinate 680,077,579 of CM060942.1, forward strand.
GTATGATCTTACATTTAGTTGTACTATATTGACATCCAGTATAACTTTGTATGTTATGTTGATATAGGGTCTTTGTGAACTATAGTTTAACTATGTATAACTCAATATTATACTGACATTCACTGTAAAATTCAAAGTTGAACTACAATGCAAAATAATCTAACATGGTTTGATATAAAATTTGTGTAATCATAAACTTTATATATGATTTTACATGTAATTTCCAAGTTATTTTATATTACTTATCTTCAATAAACTTGCAGTGCAATTAATTTTCTTGCTGTGGTGGGAGTTGTACTAGTCATGTTGGATTGGAAACATTTCTCTTGCATTTCTTGGATTTAACTTTGCTTTGATGTGTGAACTACTACAAGTTCTTGTTTTAGCTTTGCTTTAATATGTATGAACTACAGATGAGAACTATAAATTGATTTATGTCCTATTTCAATGTATTGATATTTAATTTAGATTGTATGAACTATTTAGAGCTTATATATGAAATAAGTTCTTATAACCAAATTAATTCAGATTGTTTGAACTTTGCATGATGAGGTTTCAAAACAAGCTGTTAGTGCACAAGTTATAAATAAGTATACCTTTTCGACCACGTTAACATCAACTATATGAGTAGAAGATGCTACAATGTTAACTTGCTCCACAACTATTCTAGGTTCAGGCCATGCCACTGTGAAACCCATAATATTGTAACAACATTAGTAACCTTGTATATTAGTAAACTTGTATACTAATTATTGAAGCACACATTATACTAGATACTACAGCTGGAATTATTTTATATGCATTATTGTCTCAGAGGTCAGCAAAATTAATTACCTATTGTTGAGTAGAGCAACAATACAAAATATATATTATGACTTTGATTAAGCATAATAAAATTAACAAATAAGATTTGATGTCAATCATGAATTTTTATAATGCCCACCAAGATACACTTTGTATACCCCAAAAATAAAATTGATATGCATATATTTCTAACTAATCTACTTCTATAAATAAAATCATTTTACAACCAGCTAAGCTTAAAAGAACAGTGGACGGATTTGCTAGTAAAACTGAAAGAAAACAAATGCTTATTAGATGCTTATCTGCACTAATAATTCCAGCTTTAAGCTATGCAAATAAGTTTGCTTTGCCAGTGCAAAATTTTAGTCTTCGCCAAGTTCAAATAGGAGTTTGTACTGAGTACAAATTATAGTTTGCACTACCAGTGCAAAAGGGAGTTTGCATTGAATATAAACTACAGTTTTCACCAAGTGTATGCTGGTTTGCACTAGCAGCTGCAGTTTCCCAATATATGTTACATACCGACTCTTTACCAATGTCACACCGATACTATATTTTAAGTATAGGCGCTGCATAGTGCATTTTCTACCTGTGCCAAGTTCAGAAAGAACGTTAAAAGCGCTTTCCGTTTTCTTTGGATTTTTCCGTAAAGCATATGAATCATTTGAAAAAAATAGGTTTCTCTTTTGGTTTTCATCCAAGTAGTAATTAAGAAGTTAATTATTCCAATGCTTTAACTATATCAATAAGTCATTTAGAATACTATATCTCTCCACTATTTGGTCAAAGGAGCAGTTCCAATAGATCTTCCTACTGTTTGGTTAAAAATTACAGCTCGCTACATTGATTTTTTGAGTTTTTTTAATTCTCAATAAGTATTTTATTATATTTCCTTTGTGATTACTGTTGCAACAAGATGTTGATTGAGATATTTATCTTGTATCGTTTTTAATATTTGTATGTTTACTACATTATGTTGCATACAGCTTTATTCATATGACCATATTGCTAGTTAAATAGTTGCTTAACTAACAAACTCACCAATGTATGCAACTGTACCATTCTAATAAATAAGAAATAATTTTGTAACCTTCAAATATTAGACTAACAAAAGTTTATTGTTCCAAACCATTGACTTGTTGAAGTTTCGCAACAATAACACATAAACTATACACATTTTTTAATCTATGATATGACACTAAACCTAAATAACATAAATAGTAGTGATTACATATTTAGCAATGTTAAAATATAGATTTTGAACATAACGTATATATTCTTCAGGACTGTTCGATCAAGTTGATTAATGTAAACATAAACATTCTATGATATAAAGAAAATGAAATATGGAAACATCTAATTTTATAATTAAATAAGTGAAATAAATATATTAGCACTAGCATATATCACAGTTTAAGCTATTTCAAAAGCAAGAAATTAAGTTGCGATTATTATAATAACAAAACTACGACCTTACATGATATTAAGCTATTCCAAAAGCAAAAAATTAAGTTGCGATTATTAAGCTACTCCAAAACCCAACCTTAACAAGTTCCAGTTGCCTCCAAGCCATGCAATCTGACCGTGGAAAGAAAACTGCCATGCATTTGACTGAATAGTGACTACCATTTAACTTGCAAAAAATTAAGGATTTAGATGTTAACCAGTTACCCGCGACTGTAGAATAAGAACAGTATACTTCTGCCTCCTCTCTCTTACAATATCTTAAACCATAATTTGGGTAATTGAATATGGAGGCGGAGATTATTAAAGGAAGTAAGAGGACCAATTTGAATGATATTGTAATTTGAGAGGATTATTGAAAGGCGATAAAGCTGGAATTGATTAAAAGATTGTGTGAAAAGTGAGAAAAAGAAAGAAATGAAGTGAAATGCAAGGCGACAACGAGAAAGCAAAATCTCTCCTGATATTTCGTTCAATAAACAGCGTTTTCATTTTCATTTTTTCATTAAATACATTAAATAACAACAAGTTTGCTTAACATGCTGTTATGTTTTGCCGTTGAAGCAACCTTTTCTTGTAGTGTGCAGAGGTAATTTGTGTTTATGTTTACTTAAGCATAGCCTTTTCTTGTAGTGTGCAGAGGTAATTTGTGTTTATGTTTACTTAAGCATAGCCTATTTGATGTCAACAACATAGGCTATCAAATTCTAAGTTAAACAACAAAGTTTTAACACATCAAAAATTTCCATAAAGCACAAATGGGATCATAAATTAACAAATATGCTGAATCTACATGATTAAGAGAGCTTCATTACCCCTAAATCGAAGGGGTTTAGCTTCTCATATTTTTATCATTCCAACAAATGTAGATTGCAAAATAAACATAAACAAGAGGAAAAGGATAGCTAACTAAATGCATGTAAAGAAATCTACTTGCATGAAATAATACTACACCAATTGTGTAAAGTAAATAATAATAACAATTAAAAGAGCATTAAATCAAATTGCATAAATAAAATTACATTATAGAAAAAGGCTAAGAATCCATTAAAGAGAGAAAGAGAGTTTATGTTTACATGGCTAAAACGAAACTAAAGAGAAGGTGGCAAGAGCTCTCTACATGAAACATAAGGGGTATTTGTACATGCCTAAAAACCTAATCCATAGTTTAGGGACTGCCCAAAATGCTCCTTAAGAAATGTAATCTCTAAGTAATCATTAGCATAAGCTTAATCCTCCATTAAATGTGCATGTGACTTTAATCTCCACTAACATGTGCATTAGCTCCTAATTGTAGATCATGGTAAGTGAGTAGGTGGGGTCCTCCATGATTCCATGAATTCTTTTATTTCTTCATCTTCATTTGTCATCCAACTCTTGTGCATGCATATTTCCATGAAGGTTTCTTCATATTTCCATCCAAATTCCTACAAATAAATCTAAAATGTGCAGATAAATATTCTTAAAATTTATACATGCACAAAATTACCATTTTGTCGCTAAATGAAGATGAATGAGTAACGATTTGATGACATTTGAATTTTGGTTAAAACATGTAAAAATACCCTAATACGATCATTATTTAATTGAAACAAGATTAATTATGTGAGTATAAATATAAACTTTTATGCGCACATCACGTATGACATTAGACCTGTCAAAACCAACCCGTACCCATTTCCCAACCCACTAACCCTAATATTGAAAGGGTTGGGTATAAGTCCTACAATTTTTTTTCTTTTTTTACCCAACCCGTTTACGTTTCCTGTGAAAACATCTCAAATCTGACCCAACCCATTTGTTGCTTCTAACCCTAGTCTTTCCCCAAATCATGATAGGAGAAACCGGCGATTTCTACTCTTCTTTCATTGAGATACTTGAGTTACGTAATTTAACCCAGATTTAAAGAGTGAGATCATCATCGATACGTTCGACGACCCTAAATTCGAACTCGAGTGGCTCCTTTTCAATGCGAGCTTCATCGTCTTTCAAATCTGCAAACCCTAGGTAATTAACTTTTTGCAATTTTTGATTTGTTATGTCAATATATCTTGGATACTTGAGCGAAACAGCTTTCTTCACCATCCATTATGGATTTTCTAGTTGTGAAATAAAATCTGGCATTGGTTTTTGTTTATGGTGATTCATGCGGAAAAGGGGATGAATTGAGTGCATGAACTCGTCTAACCACCTAGCTATTTGCTTTGTTTTGTTCTATTAATTACAGACAAAATGAATTGACATAGTCCATATATATTGCAACTTGTTCGAGTATTAAGGAATTCCTTTGTTTCACGTTGTCTTTTTTTTCATAGCGTATAATTGTTATGTGTAACATTTTCAGGCTAATTAACCATAAGCTATATTGAGTGGAAGAAGGCCTCTCAATCTCTTTGGACAATGTAAAACGGACAACTAGGAATTTACGGTAAGTAATCTTCATCCTATATGTATTACTAATGGACCCATCTTCAGTATTGCTTTGAAGTATATTCGTGAAATAGTTTCTGTTAAGCATCATGATTTGAAGTATATTAACTTATTTTTTGAACTTCTGCAGAGCCCAAAATTTATTGGGAGGTTAAACAGAAACTAGACTTAGGAGCTGTAAAATTTAAGGTCAGCTTCCAGTGCTTATAGTAAGGTAAAAAATAGTAAAACCTCTTTAAATACAGTTAAATGGAGTTATGAAAGTAATGTTAAAGCAGCCAGTGCATATACAAATAAACATAGTAAAATTCAACAAATGAAATGGTGAATGCAATATATGATGATATATTTCGTTGGGAACTATGACAAGGAACTAGAAATTAGTACCATTGCACGTAACTACTTAAATTTATTAGAGAAGGCTATATAGGTTTCTACGGTAGATGTAGATGATTAATGCACTCTTCTTTTGAATCAATGTATAATTCACGCTTTTGACACTACAGAACACTGCTACAATCAGGTGTAGAAATCAAGATCTATTGATGAATACATAATCGTTAGTTAAAAACAAAAGAAATATTAGTACCACATTCTGGGGTACTTGGATCATGATGGTTTTCAAACATTTTCACCATTTTCCTACAATCGTTTTATAGTATATTTAAAAAAAATCAGGTTAGTTTCTGTAAAATATCAAAGACTATATAGAATGCTTCTGAAACAATATAAAATTGATATTGATGTACTGCCACCTTCATATGAATTTTGCCATCCTCTATTTTAGACATTTTGCATTTCCAAATTACTATAATTAGTTGGTAATTTTGGCATATGTTTGTATGATCAATGATAATATAGCAATACAGTAATTGCTATGAGAATATCGAATTAAGTGAATCGAGCTAGTAAATGGAAATGCAAATCGATAGAAGGTAAATAAATTGAAATAGGAACCAATTTAAATGAAATGAAATTGATTTCAATAGAAATGAACTCAAGCGATATGGTTGAAATGATTGAAAGTAAATGCATTAACTTAAATTGATATTTTTTGGAAAATTTTCATACACTGATATCGAAATTATCTTTTCTAATGTTTGAGTTTGAGTACTGCATAGTAGTTCTGTTTTAGTTTTTCTTGATGACTCAAAAATTAAATTTTTTGGTCTGCTTTTGAAGATGAATCAAAGAATTATATTTTGGCATACATTCTTTTTTTAATAGTCTAAAGATATTTATTAATCTTTTTTTAATTCTTCTACGGCTTCCTATGTTTTGATTACTTATGTATGTTGGTTGTGCAATATACTACTCAATTATGGATCATTCTGTTAACACTATTTCAATTGTTTATTTTAATTCATAACACACTAAACCTTTTTTAACCTTCCGTGAAATGTTTAAAAGAATGTTCGAGGTGCCTAAAAAAAGATAATGTAATTTTTTTTGATGAAATGGGAAATAAAAAGTTTTTGAAATTTCAATCCATAGTAGAGTAGTTGCAAAAAACAATTTTCTTTACTGTTGAAATTTCAATCAAGAGTGGAATATTTGCAAACAGCTGTAGTTTTCAGGTGTCTCGGAACAACCAGAGCAAAGTAACTGCTAATAGTAACAATGTCACAATTTTGAAGTTCCAAACCAGTAACTGCTAACTGCTTTTTTATTTAGGTTTGCATATGTATTTTTTAAAAAACGTGCAGTTCTACAATGAAAATCTTGGTTAAGTGATACCAGTGTTGATTGTTAAGATATGATTGCAGTACTATAAGTATTACAATAACCAACAGTAAGAATATTTGTCCGAGAAGCATATAAAATTCACAGACCAAGACAAACAGATCCAAAACTATGAAATAGAATAGGCATTCAACTCAAGTAGCAGCTGTCACATAATTGCGAATATATTGGTCCTGGTTAAAGGACAAGAGGCATGTTAATTTTCATTGATCGGCCAAAGACGTGCAACAAATTGTCCTGTTAGATTTAATTTATCTTTTTTCATTGATCGATCTTTGTTAGATAATGGTTTTATCTCAATTCCCTATCGACGGTCGGTTTATATTCATATAAATACTCAGCATGCAAATATTAATTTTCTTGTAATTTTGTAGATTATGGATTCGGTTGAATACGATAAAGTTGCTATGGAGGATTTAGAGAATGAACCCAATTCAGTAAATAGTTCTGTCAAAAAAAATGAGTTAGGAATACTCATTCTGAAGTTTGGTAATATTTTCAAAAGAACGAGGTCGTTGAAGGGGAAAAGCAGACATGTTATTGTAAGGAATGTAAGGAGTCATACATTTGGGGGGGGGGTAAGTATGGTACTTCCAATCATAGAAAACACATACCGAGATGTTCGATGATAAGTGCAAAAGCATTGAAATAGGGTCAAACTATTTTTAATCAAAATAAATATAGAGAATTAATGGCCAAGGCAATTGTTAGACATAATTTGTCGTTTATGTTTGTTCATTATGAAGGTATTCGTGATATACATTCATATCTTAACAACAAAATTGTATCATTTTCGAGAAATACGTCCCGTACCGATTCAAGTTATATGAAAAGGAAAAATCCAAGCTTAAATGTTTTTTGAAAACATGTACTGGGAGGGTAAGTTTGACAACCGATTTATGGACATCGATTAATACAGACGGCTATATCACTCTAACAGCACATTTTATAGATAATGAATGGAACCTACAGAAAAAAATGTTAAGTTTTTGTCTTACGCCACCACACCATTCCGAAGCTGCTATTTTTGGAAAAATATCCAATCTTTTGCTTAATTGGGACATTGAAGATAGGATATTTGCTTATACATTAGGCAACGCTTCTTCTAATGATAAATTTGTAGACCTATTAGAGGCTCGTCTTACATATCATAAAGCGTTGAATTGCAAACGGAGAATATATGCATGTGCGATGTACATCACATATTTTAAACTTGATGGTACAGGATGGTTTAAAATGTATCGCTTCGTGTTTAAGCAATATATGGGAAAGCATCAAGTATATTAAAGGTTCACAATCGAGAAAGAAACATTTTGTAGAATGTATAGCAGATCTTTCATTGGATAATAGTAACAAAGGATTGCATCAAGATGTAACAAACTAGATGGAACTCAACCTTTGTTATGTTGAAAAGTTTATAAACAAGCACTTTGTCATTTAGAGGTCGTTGATAAGAATTATATTTATTGTCCTACACAAGAAGAATGGATGAAAGCAAAAAAATTGCCAATTTTTTAGAAGTATTTTACGATGCCACTTGCTTATTTTATGGAATTAAATACCCAACTTCTAATTTTTTTTTTTCGAAAGTTGTTATGGTTTTATGTACATTGCAAAAGTGCAAGGGATCCAATGATTTTATGTCTAGCATGGCAAGTAACATGTTTTTAAAGTTCAATAAATATTGGAGTGCATTTAGTATATTGCTTTGCATTGCTTGTATTCTTGATCCCCAGTATAAGATGGATTTTGTCAAATTTTGTTACAAAAGACTTTATGGCAATGATTATGGCGAAAAGTTTGAGGTGGTAGAGACAAAATTAAAAGGTCTTTATGAGGAGTACAAGAAAAAAATAGAGAAACAATGCAATAATGCAGCCTGTGGATCAAAAGAATTAGATTGCGGTGATTCATTTATGGGGCCTTATTCGCAGGAGTGTGTTGATGTAATGGAAGAATTTGATATGTATAGAAATTCTGAGTTTGTGAAAGTTCTCATAATTCGAAACTTAAGTTATATCCAGAAGATGGATTGTTAGATCGCAAGTTACCACTCGATATTCTTTCATTTTGGCAGTCTCAACAACTTAAATACCCTATTCTCTCTCATGGCAAAAGATGTTTTAGCCGTGCCTATCACTACCGTTGCAACCGAAAGCACATTTAGCATTGGCGGAAGGGTTTTAGACGAGTATCGTAGCTCCCTTAAAGATGATATTTTGGAGGCGTTACTTTGCACGTGTGATTGGTTATATGGGAATGCTATTGCAATGGAAGTAGAACAAGAAAATGAAGATATTTCAAAATTTCATATTGATACGGAGCAGTTTACTCTAGTTTCAACACCATCCTTAGGTGACCATTGTTTGTCATTGTAGCGACCCAAGTTTCTAACACCAAAAAGTCGCATCACTAATTAAGAAAAAAAGGGATAGAAGAAGCAAAGAAAGAGAAAGAAGAAACACAACAACATCAAAGAACTCACAGCGGAATGAATGAAATATAATATATCACATAAAATATTACATAGCATCATATTACATCAGAGTACACAACTTAAACAACACATATTAGACAGTTATAAACATCTGTTTAACCATACATCTCAAGATCACAAGATACAGATACAATACAAACACAGCAGAACCATACTATATCTACACTTGGAAGCCTCCTACTCCATATCTCCTTCAAAATTCGTCAAGCAAACCTGAATCACTCGACTACTCATACATAATATGAGTACCCAAGAGTTTAATAAAACAGAAAATAAACACTCGGGTCAGACAGGGGTCTGGGGTGAGTAAACGGGTTAAAATTGCTTAACTTTAGAAAATCTTTTGAAAAGAAAAGGTATCACGTAAGACTTCCCACACATGAACATGGAAAAGTTTTTACCTTACGCTAACCAAAACATTTGATAGGAAATCCAGTGATATTATAATAGTGTCTAGGGTTTTCAAGTAAATAAGAAATAGCTGAAATTGTTACATTATTAAATTCCAGCTACTAGCCACAAAAGTGGGTACTACAAACAAAACCGTAGGGTCTCGTAGGAAGAATGGGTTTCCATCAATGGAAGGGCTACTGGGGTACCGCCCATCACAGTACGTGGCCTAGATCATAGTACTGAGGATTACGTCCAATCCCCTGCATTACAAAGCCGAGACCATTCCTTACTGAACAGTCTCGAGTAAGATCACCCCGTGGTTGGCGCGACCGACCACCCACAAAGCCGAAATAAAGGGAAATCTAGACAGGAATAACGTCACCCTGAAATGGGTTCTACCCACCTAGCCTTGCTGCACCTCCCCCATTTTCGCCATTCCTGGGTTGATGAGGCTTGAGGCTGCGATTACCTTTATATAATACATCAATCTTAGAATGCTCATCGTCCACCTGACGATGTTCTGAAAGCATTCAATCCATACAAGTTCGTTCCGGGTTTGAACGAAACCGAAGGCACTATCTCGTTGCACTCATATTGGAATCACCCTCAGAGTCAATGACCATAGCCCTTGCACTCTAAAACCATCATCTCGAATCTATAAGTACTATCTCCGTCAAACTCATCACGGAATCACCCACAGAGTTATACTGACGAATAGTTCTTACACCTCGAGTCTTCACTAAGCTCCACTTAGATTCATGACCTAACGTTTAATTTGGATCGATGTGGTTTTCGAATTATCCAAATATGTAAACCCGATCCCGGTCTCACCGAAACCAAACGCCATTTTAATGTCCAAGTTGTTTTAAAGGTTTAAACATTTAAACTTATATTCAGGATGATATAAATAGATAGATGAATCACATTATCATAATAGATAATTTATATCATACATTCATCTCACAAAGCAGCATATCACATAACATAAATATCCAAATCATGCACCATCAACCAATAATCCAATACCAATCATCCAATATTGATCAATCAACCAATATCAATCAATCATCCATAAGCAAAATTGATTAACTTTTAATCAATTGGATTACCTAAATCCTTCTTCATTAATTTATTCCAAATAAATAAATTAATCATCTCTTAATGATATTCCTTAATTAATCTTCCTTGATTAATTATATTTTAATTACATTCAAGTAGTTATCCTTAACCATATACAGTAATTAACCTTTAATTTACTATCATTAATTACAATAATTAATGATCCTTCATTTACTTCCATTAATTAGTTCACTATAATTAATTGCATTAATCCTTAATTAATTACAATTAATTAATCATACATAAATTAATTACTTTTATTAATCAACCTTGATTAATTATCAAATTATATTAACTAATTATCCTTATTAATTAATAATTCTTTTAATTAATTAAATAATTAATTTATAATTAATCATCTCATTAATCATAAACATTAATTAACAACTTGTAATTACTTATCTAAATTAATTAACTTCTTAATTAATTATATTAGCCTTTTGATTAATTAATCTATTTAATTAATTTTTAATTACTTCATTAAGTAATTATTAATCAATTAAATTAATAAATAATCCTAAATTAATTACTTTATTAATTAATTACATTTCTAATTAATTACCCTTAGTAATTAATCTTAAATTAATCTCATTTATTAATTAATTAATCACATTAATTAATTAACTAAAATAATTAAGTAATAACCCTTAATTACTTACATAGGTAATTATCTTCTAGTTACTTCCATTAATAAATCTTGATTACTCTCTTAATTAATTACTTAACAAGTAACTAATTCCATCATTAAATAATTCTTAATTCATTAATTAATTAATTACTCCATTACTAATTTACTTCAAACAATTTTATTAATCAATTCCTTAATTAAATAACATCTAGTGATTAACCATTAATCACTTCCATTTAATTACTCCCATGAGTAATTACTCATTAATTACTTCCATAAGTAATTATACACTAATTACTTCTATAAGTAATTCCTTTTTCCTTAATTAATTCCACAAATTAATTACTCTTAACCATTAATTACTTCATTAAGTAATTACACTTAATTAATTCATAATTAAGTGATTATTTAAAATTAAATAATAATTAACTAATTATTTAAAATTAATTAAATAATTAATTAATTTACTTCTTATATTTCAAAATCCTTAATTAATTAAGGAAAACATTTATCATAATAAGTCTTTTACTTATTAATAAATCATATTTAATTAAGAGTTTTTAAGTTCAAATCAATAATAATTTAACCTTAATTATCTTCGTAAATAAATTATTTGAATAAATTAAATCTTATTAACTTAAAGACAAATTATTAAAATTGGTTTACAAAATCGTAATAATAGCCTTACTTGAAGATAAATCATTTAGAAATCATTTCCAAATTTAAAAAACTTTAAATTATCTAATTTTAAACTTATTTACTTCAATATAAATTAAAACTTGGTTTTAAAAACATTATTTCAAAATTTTACTTTAAAACTTTGATTTAATAATTAAATTCAAAACACTTTTTTAATTTGAAATTCAAAATTTAATTAAGATAATTATTTTCAAAAATAATTATCTTAAAACATTTTAAATTTGAAATTATACATTTTAAATGTTTGATTTACATTTTTTTTCAAAATAACAAGTTTTAACTTAATATATTGTTTCTCTTATAAAACTTGTTTATAATATAATGCTTACTTTCATTTATTCAAATACAAGTTACTTAGCAACTTTATTTCATTAACATGTTTAAATTTGCAAACTTAATCATTACAGTATTACCCAGAAACAACTAAAAATACTCGAGTTCAACCCCTAGTTACCCCGTGCTTGCCTCGAGAAAATTCCCAGCTCTCCAACTTCGAGACAAACACGATGAAGACGCGAAAGCTACTCTGGGTAAAACCTCATCTTCCCCAATCACAAACATTCTAGTGCACACGGCATAACGCATGCACGTGCCCCATCACATTCGGCCACCAACGTTCGTCGCGACTATCGTCGACGGTCACAATAACACTCGCGAGCACGATTACGCACTCAGATCCAAGAATTCTAACCCAAATCAAAATTCGACCAAACGTACCAAAATACTGCAGCTATAACTCGACACCACACCCCCAACGCCGACCACCACGACGTTGTTATACCTCGTCGACTCCACCATCGAGACGCCAAATCCATGAACTTCAACACCTCCACGTCGCGATCACCTCCGGTACCATTTCCAAGTGGTGAAGTTACGACATCCACGACGAAAAAAAATGCAAGCTTAAACCCTACTTCGATCTAATTCGAACAATTCATCCATTGGAAAAATCCAACAATATTTTTCCCATCATCAACATCATGAAAACAAGCTTCACCCAAGATTCCAGCTCAAATCATGGAGTTTATCATTGGCAATTGATCAAATTGCCAAAACCCTTCATTCCCAATTTCCCAATTGAATATCAATCTAAAAATTACAATGCATGCTAAAATTCATCATTTTTAACTAACAATCCAACTATATAATCCAAAACAAGAATTAAGAATATCAATTTTTTGACATTAAATGTTGTTTCACTGTATCTTATACATTTTTAAGATAAAAAAAAAATTCCCGAGTTCATTTTTATAATTAATATCACATCATTATGTATATTTCTCTTTTAGAAATCAAGGTCTAAAACTTCATGCAAGAGAAGATAATAAATTTACAAGTTTATCTAAAACCTGTAAAATGACAGAGGCAAAACTACTTTATACATACATGCACTTCAATATTTAAACATGCATTTACAACCAGAACATATACAACCAATATTATCACACAAGTTCAATCATATGCATTAAATTAAAAATCACAAGTTTTAACTGTTTTTACAATGATTTACTCACCAATTATAAGCAGAGCAGTTTGCAGAGAACAGAAGAGAGTAGGATTAATTTCCAGGCCTGAACAACTTTAATTTGAAAAAATGTTCAGACTTTGCTTGCTGAAGAAATTCTATCGCATGCCTCAAATTTGTTGATTTAAACTATTGTTGATCTTCATTTGAAATGCAGGTTGGAAGGTTGTAGTTTTGCAGATTGAAGTTGTTATGGAAAACTCTTTTTGCCAATTTGAATATCAAGTTTTCAGGTTTTTGAATTCTTCCAGTTTTTTAGGTTTGAGAATAATTTCTGGTTTGAGCTTTAGATTTTAATTTCAGGTTTAGAAAAATAGTTTTCTGGTTTGAGTTAGAAAAGAAAACAAAGTAATGAAAGTGTTATGATTAAATAAAAATTAAAGAAACTAAAATTTAAAATAAAAAAGACACTTGATAACAAAAATTTACACTTGTTATTTAATTTCTTAATTGCCTTACAAGTGTTTATGAGATGTTAATATAGTTACACATGTCTTTGCATTTTTAATTAATTTTTGCTTAATTTAAATGTAAATATAACTTACTTAATTTAATTCTCTTAATAAATATAATTTACATATGTATGTATAAATTTACTTTTAAAAGAAATTATTCTAAAACTAATTGTAATACAAATATATCTTTTACATGGATTTAAAAATCTGAAACATTTATATAACTATTTAAAGTTTAAGCATTTTTAAAAGAAAAACAAAACAAAACTTTGTTTAAATCCCCTTTAAACTATCATATTTAAAAACAAACAATTATCTTATATATTGAAAATAATTGAATACATCTTGAATTATCTTTTGAAAAGTATTAATTTCAAAACAAAGCTTTAAATTACAATTCATACATATATAAATTATCAATAGATTTAATTAAATTTCAAAACAATTCCAAATTATAACATATACATTGTACATATTAAAATTTTGAAAATTCATCCTTTATTTAAAACAAAAGATTTTCCCATTCACAATATATATCAAATATATATATTATAAATAGAATAAAATTATATTAGCTTTGAAAAATAAATTCTTATCAATATTGCTGGATTAAATATCTATTAACCTTTAAAAGATTAAATTTTACCAATTTGAATTAAAATTACAAAGAAAAATTATCAAATCAATTAAATTATTAATACAGATTATTAAATTGATATTGCCCAAAATTCCGGGTCGTCACAGTCAGAGTAAAAGGTACAATCTTATAGTATATTATTTTGATACAATTACTTTCTTATTTTTAGTGAAATTCTAGAAATTATATGGCAATCCACTATATAGGCAAATTTGGATTATGTCGATGTGAAGATATTATTGCCATATTTGGATCTAAATGCATTTATTATTAACTGTTAGCTGTCAATTGATATCACTTCGCACTTAACAATACAACACTGCAATTTAATTTCTATATCATTCATTAATATGGTTGCTAAAGTTAATTAATCTACTAGTACATCAATAAAAAGTGGGCTTAAACTTGTATGCAAAGAGTACATCAACAAAAAGTTAACATGCCTGTTGAATTTGGACACATTAACTTGTATACAATAATTTGGACACGGACAGGGTAGGAACGTTATAATAACTTCTGTTGAATTCAAAGGAAAGAAAAACCAAAAGAAGCTATATACATCTCGGAGCGCTTTCTATGTCATGCCTGTAGCAAGTCTGTAAGCTGTTATTATTTTCATATAAGAAGATGTTGAATTCTCTCCAATATTATTAACTGATTATTACCTGTGTATTTGAGATGTTACAACCTGATAGATTTAAACCACAGTGAATGGTTCTTGCTACAAGAACATGCTCTACCGTTACTGGTACGTTTGTGTAGTACTGTTGTATCTTTCTCCATGTCATGTTTGAATAACTAAGGCATGTTCCATCCAAATATTCTAGTTAGCTTTTTTGCATGGTAGTAATTTGGACCTTGTTTATTAAACCTACACTTTTATTTAATTATTTATTTAGTTTTGCATAATAGTAGTAATTATAAATTGGAAATTGAAAATCAAAGGGGATATGGGGAATAGTAAAAATGAGGTGCAGTCAATCCTTCTCCTATATATATTAGGTATAATGTACCATAAACATCAAGTCAAAATAACAAACCAATGTTCCTAAGCATACTACTGAAATATTACCCTCAACCAAATTCATAAAATAAACTAAGCAATACAGGCCTTACTCAAATCAGAATAAAAGACTACAAATAACATGTATTCCCAAAAGAAATAAACATTCTTAATCATACCACTATGTCATGTGCTTGCTCCAACCAATGACAAGGCGAATGAGATTTATTTACCTTAGTAGCCAAAACCACTCTTAAAAAATATGGGAACTTTTAAAGGGAAATCTGTTTTTTATACAAGAGAGTACAATTTTGAGGGTCTTTTGCCAAAAAATAGGATTATTGTGGAAGGAATATGATAAATATAATCAAATCAAGCGATTTATCGTTTTATCATCGTTCAAAGAAAATTTAGCCAAAACCTAAAAAGGAAAACGATGAGTGGTCCACTGTAAACTTCCTTTGAATTCAACAATAAGTTTCATACACTTTGTGTTTTAAAGGATCCTTAAATGTACTGGTTTGATATGTATGATGACAGAGATTTAATAAATTCTGTACCTGTTTATGTATGATTTTATTCTGTTTTTGTAACTGCATGTATGTATGAGTTTTCATCATTCTAAATCTTACCAAATTTGTGAACTGATAGTTTGTGACTTGCTTTAGGATTACAGGGTTATGCTTAAAGCTTCAGGATTACGAGACTGCTCATATGCCGCAAAACTTTCATTATTTTGCAGTTTTATTACTTATATAACATGTTGCTGATTTTGTAGTATTTTGTTCAGTTTTTTTATGCAGTTTTTATGTTTAACTATGGAGTTTGTCAACTAAAATTGTACTATGTTGTATCTTTTAGTTTTTAATGTTGTAGTTTGTAATTATGTTATGTAGGACATTCAAATATTTTCTGGGTTTTGTATTATCTTGTTCTGTTTCTTAATTTTTCAGTGTTGTTTTTCATTTTTTATGTAGTATGCAGTTCTTTTCTTTTACGGCGAAGTTTTTGCTGAATTTTTTTGCTCAATGGGTCGGGTCGGGTTGACCCTTCTAATAATCAGGTCGGGTTGGGTCAGCCCATTTTTAAATGGGTCGAATAAGTTAGGTTTTTTTATGGCTAGAATGAAACGGGTCAAATTCTACCCGACCCATTTATGACCCGACCCGACGCGTTTGACGGGTCTATAATGACATAAGATATGGAAATGACGTTGACTTTCATGATGGAGAACCATTCTTTGACCACGTCACTTTCCATCATTACTCTCGAAGAAAAGCAATCAGCAATACACTTATGGCACCAATGATCAACATCAGGAACATGAAGATAGATTAGTATCGAAGTCTTGTATACAATGTCTTATGTAACAAAAGGGGCAAAGGTATCGAGCTTAATCAACATCATAGGCCATCAATGAGTGTCAATGAGACCTATAGTGCATTTTATCAATGCTGAACTTTGTCGACGTCGTTATTCACCTATGATCACCACAACAAGCTCGTCGACAGTGTGACTCCTCCATATTAGCTACCAATGTACCTTGCCGCACTTCATCCACCTTACCATGGCATTTTGCCAACAAAGCCAAAAGCACAAGATGACGTCAGTACTGCACTTCATCAACATCACCCTCCATTGATGTCGCTAATGATCAATGCTAACATTCTTCAGTATCAATGTCGTTAATGCGACAGAAGTTATACATGCGATATTGATAGTGAACATCGTCAGTGTCCATAGAAACAGTCAAAGCCAATCGTGTCGCCACACATCATTTACATTGCCGTTGTATTAGGGTCTCATATCACATCATCACTAATGATACTGCTTGAAGTCAACAACGTTGTTGCCAATGTCATTATTTTTCCATGTCACTATTTTTCCATGCCCATATGTGTTGGTACCATACTTCGTCAATTATTTAATGGTGCCGAGAATCACTACTAATGATGCTATACAAAGTGAAGCCATTCTTTATAAAATGATGCTGCTAACAACCACTGGAGAGATCCTTAATGCAAGGGATCATCAACGTCGAAGCTGTCACTGAAGTGCACTAAAGCCAAGCCTGCCAAAGGCGTTGAAGGCGAAATGGAGCCGCTCTACCCCTATAAATATGACCCTAGGGGTGCCGTTTTAAGGGATGAATTCATGCTCATCCCGCTTCTTACACTTTCATCATTGTAAACCCTAAATCAATTTGGGGATTTTTTTTCGATTGTAATACTTAAACTTTATATACATAAGGAATTGGACTTCAAGCAATTGCATAGCATATTTGACCAATTGTAGCTTCAAATAGCTTCGACGAAGTCCTACTTTGATCAACCCCACTTCCTATTCACTTTTTGGTGTTGACAAAGAAATTCGTTATCATTTTGGAGCTAGAAGGAGAGCTTGAACTTTCGAATCCTTAAAATCCTCTCCCAAACTAATTGCATAACATTATTTCGTTTCAGAGAAAATGGTGAGAACCAGAAGAAATATTGAAAACATCCCAAATGCAGAAGCCACATCAGAAACAACTTTGGAAGATAATATCATCCCAAGCTTCAATTCAGAAAATATGGAAGTTGGAGAACCTTCAAATCTATCAAAACTCACAAGTAATACGGTCTAAGAAGCAAAATCTCCAAGTAAGACACAAGATGTGGTATCGTAAACACGCTCTCCAAGGTTGCAAGCAAAAGAAAGCAAAAGGATTAGGATAAGCCAACAAAACGAAAATCCGGAAAGTCAAGTAAGAGTGCCCCTCAAACAATTTGATAGCTTAACTAAAGAATATAATAGAGGCTACTGTGATGGCAAAACCAACCAAATAACAAAGGACATGCTTAAGGAGAAAGAAATCCTTGACATAAGACAAGATAATAGCTTTCGAAGAACTCCTCTGTCAAAGGAAATATTTGCTGTTAGAATTCTGTCTAACATCAAAATTCCTCTACTAAAGAAAGATGGAACCACTGATCCAGATGATCACCTTCTAGCCTTTGAAAACTTTATGGATTTGTATAACGCCTCTGGGGCAGTTTGTTGTAAGCTCTTCCCCATAACATATCATGGAGCAGCTGGTAAATGGTTTAGGTATTGTCAGGAAAGGACCATCTATTCTTAGAAGCAATTTTCTTATAAATTTGTGGCGTAGTTTTACATATACAAAGACCTAACTATAGATTCTAGTATAGCAAACGCCAGGGAAATTACTCGGTGATTTCCTAAAAAGAGTTAATGCAAAACATTGAAAGCAAAAAATGTGATCGATAAAGAAAATATGATGGTATTTCGTTCAGGGATAATCGAACAAACTCCATTATGGAAAGAACTTTATATTCATGGATGCAAAACCTATAGCCTATCTCCAGACCAAAAAATTCATTCAAATGGGCAAGATGTACCATGGCATAAAGAAATCTCAGCAAATAAGAAAAGAAAGGAAATGTTCAACTTCAAACTTCCCAGCAAGAGGCCAAAAGGGAATAAGAGCAGAAGAGGAATTTAAAGGGAGATTTCTGAATCCAACTATGTAAATTTGAACAGGCCACTTTTCCACACTTTCACCGTGACAAAAAATGATGAAATTTTCTCCACTTCCTGTAAAATAAGTGCCATCCCGAGCCAAATAAAGGAATATTGCGGCCTGTCACAAAGCAAGTGGACATAAGACTAATAAAGGCTATGTCTTGTCAGGAAAAATTTAGAATATAATCAAGTTACGATCTCTAAAGGAATTTATTAAGAAAACTTAAGGGACCTCTAGTTCTGAAGAGAATAGCCCAAATATCCAAAGCATAACTTTTCCTACAAGGAAAACACAGCTTAGCAACTTTAAATTCTGGTTCCAGTCAAACTATGAAATTTTGTGGTAGATGCCCACTTGGATTATTCTTACTCATTAAATTTCTAATTTGATTTGTACTTAAAGTTCATCATGTATTGACACAAAATTCAAGTTTCTTTATAGTTTAAAACAAAACGAATCTATTATAGGACAGTTGAAATATCAAAGATGAAATGGCTCTTTGTCTTAAGGCTTGAATCAATACAGTATAAAGAATTTATTTATGGGATTTTGATTTACCATCAATCTTCCATCATAAACCAGTTTTTGGAAAAATTTAACTATCCAAAATTTTCCCAAAAGAAGGGATTCTTAGAAAAAAGTATGTTCTTATCTGCAAAAATCTATTAGTTCATGAATCATGACTTTTCAGACTTACAAACAAGACATTCATTTTCGCTATGCAAAACCTGAAGAGGTGTAATTTAATATATCATATAAAAGTGGAATAAATATACACCAACCTTATTTTTAACAACAAGCCATTTTATTACCAAGAGGTTTATTAAATATGTCGTTAAGAAAAATTATTTTCAAAAATTAAGAAGGATTATTTCAGTTACCCTATGGATCAAGGAAAGCAAATATTTACCAATTTCAAGGATGATTTATAAAAACTTTGGAAAAAATATTACCTAGCATTAGTAAATGCAAAAAAAAGATTTTGGTTGAGCATGTCCAGACAGAAGCATTTTCAAAGCTTTTCGAAGTTATTGGAAAAGAAAGTCCTATACTTATTTTTCAAAGAAAAGTTTTAGAACTACCAAAACTCATTAGAACTGCAAAAATTCTAATTAGAAGAGCCTACTCTCGATTAAAGGACTATTCGTTTATAAATAATGACCACTTAGTCTCTTATTTGAGATTTGCATTTCTACTATGAGAGTGACCCAGAAACTCTTCCTAATGGCAATGCTAGGAAGGGACTTCTTTATCAAAAATTTCAAATATTTAAAACCTTTTCAAAAGAAAGACCAATTGTAGGAAATAATTCCTTTATTTATCAAAGAGGTCTTTTTACAAAAAATTCTTTCTTCTAAAAAGAAGTTTCATAACAGAAAAGTTGATGTCTAAAAGGGTTTTCAAAAAAATTTCAATTGGTCAAAAACCATTTTTATAAACAAATTATTCAAAAAAAAACTTCTTTAAAGTCTTCGATGTTCACTCTGGAGCACCTCCTAGAGGGAGGGACAAAAGCCTCTGATGTCCACACAAGAGCACCTCCTAAAGGGAGGGGAAAAAAGCCTCTGATGTCCACTCTTAAGCACCTCCCAGAGGAGGGACAAAAGCCTTTGATGTCCACTTTGGAGCACATCTTAGAGGGAGGGACAAAAGCCTCCGATGTCCACTCCGGAGCACCTCTTAGAGGGAGGAACTAGTATCGCACCAACAAACAATATTTCAGAGGAAGATCAATCAAACATAATCTATAATGCTTTGAAACAAAGGCGAAGCCCAAGAAGGGGCAAGAAGTAAAAGGATGAAGATCTCCACAACCCAAAGCAGAGGAAAAGTCCAAGAAGAGGCAAAAAGTATAAGGACAAGCATTGTCCATAGCCCAAAGCAGAGGCAAATCCCAAGTAGGGACAAAGAGAAAAGGGACTAGGATGTCTAAAGCCCAAAAAGAGGTGAAGATAGAAGATATGAGGAGTCTGAAACCCAGTGGGGAGGCAAAAGGAATCAAGCGAAGAACAAATCCTTACCAGAAAAGTAAGAGTAGTTTTATTCAAGGAATAGATGAAAACAGACTCTAGATAGATCCAGACTAGACCTAGAAATAGATAAAACTTCAAAGGAAGGTCTACGAAATATGTATCAGTTAATTAATTGGGTCTGTTGAACTACAAATATTCGAACAGAACTATCCTCATGAACAACCAAACAGCCGAACGAAACTACGCTGCTGAACGGCTAAACAACCGAATGGAATTGCCCTGCTGAATGGCCAAATAACCGAATGGAACTACTCTACTGAACTGCTGAAAAGCTGAATGACTATTTGGAACTACCTTGTGAATGGTTGAATGGTTTAACCGAACTACTTTGTTGAATGATTGAATTGCAGAATGGAAATACTTTATTGAACGGCTGAACGGTTGAACGGAACTACTTTGTTAAAGGACTGAATGGTTGAACGGAAATACTTGGCTTCAATGTAGTAGTTATAATAATAGTAATAAATGCCTTAATAACTACATATCTTCTAACAAGAGGCATTCCTTTAAACAAACAGGAATCTTCGCTCCTATTCAAAGTAGAAGTCCATGATAAATGTTTCTGATATAACATTTTAGTATAAGATAGAACTACGAATACTTTTCTACTCGAATTACTATTATTAGACGATTTTTCGATCTTCTGTTACTATTGGATGGGCTTCAAAGTTTCCTGTTATCAAAAGAAATTTTGATGTATTGTTGATTGAATTTCAAACTTCCTTGATAAATGAATTTTTGGTTTTCTTGATGGTTTTTAGATTTCCAATTGAATTTTCGGTCTTGTTATGGAGTCCAAGTTTTCTATTAGATTTCTGGACTTCTATTAGTTTAAGATGAGATTTCTGGTCTTTATATTTAGATGAGAACTTTGGGTCCTCTATTATTGCCAGATAAGGATTACTGGTATGCTATTATTTTCAAATGAGATTTCTGGTCTTCTCTTATTAACAGATGGATTTTCTAGTCTTCTTATTATCAGATGAGAATTCTGGATTTCTTATTATCAGCGGATATTATGGACTTCTTATTACTGGATAATTTTCCGATTTTATTATTAGATGAAATTTTGGATTTCTTAATATTAGAGGATATTCTGGATTTTTATTACCAGATAGTTTTTGGGTCTTCTTATTACCAAATAGTATTCTATATTTCTTATTACCAGAATGCGGTATCTTATCACCATATGATATAGTGAATTTCATGCTTCCTTATTTTTAGATGGTTTCTAACCCCTTCTAAAAAAGTAATGCCAGGTATTTTTCTAATTTTTTGTGAAATGAACCAGTTAAATCATTAACCCATCACTAAAGAAGGTTTCAAGTTTGAAAATAAAATTACAATGAGAAGGCAAACTAAATGTTGCATATGATCTCGCATCAATTAAAGCTCTACAAAGAACAAAAAGATGAACGATAGAGGAATCTAATCTATGAGTTTACATGAAATTCAATATTGAAAGCCAATCTTCGACAACCACAAAAGAATTAGCTCAGGAGGAAAAACTTTGGAGCCCATACCAGTCATCTTGAAGAGTTTCTTTCTTAGATCTCTATCTGTCTGCCAGGTGATATTATTCCAAAATTGAATGCTCGTCATTAAGTGGATATAGGTGGTTTGCATATTATATAAATAATAAAATTTTAAAATCTAAAATAACCTTTACGACAAGTCTATGACCATTGGATAAATAAATCAAATTCGTGAGAAAGCTTAAACTTTTAGGCTGACTATAAGGACACAAATGCTAAACTTATGATAAAAGAGCAAGTTTATGCATATGTGCAAAAAACTTGAATGGTAATTAACATAAAGGAATTCTAAATATAATGTTGTACCAATAAAACCATGCCGAGTAAGTTGATTAATACTAAATGCCATATAGGATACGATGGAAAGCAAAAATGCATTTGTATTAAAATCGTATATTAGTATTAACCCGGATATATGGAATTTAAGATTTTAAATGATCTTGATAATTTGAAAATTCCTTTGTTTGAGTTTGAATCGCAGAAAGAAGAAAGTCACTGGATTGAATAGATTTGAAGGGCAGCAAGCAATATGTTTGAGATTATTAACTTGAAAAGTCAAGGTTTCTACTATGATTCGGGGGAGAGAAATGTTATCCATAAAATTTCTCATGAGAGTATGGTTTCTAATTCAAAGCGCTAAGGAGATGTTGTCAGACCTCATCGCAAGAAGAAGTGTCTAAAACTTTATGATGGAAAGTATCACCATTGTTGACTTCGAAGATGTACGACAAAAGATATGGAAATGACATCGACTTTCATGATGGAGAACAATTCTTTGACCACGTCTCCTTCCATCATTACTCTCAAAGACAAGCAACCAGCAATGCACATATGGTGCCAATGATCAACATCAGGAACATGAAGATATATTAACATCGAAGACGTGTATATAATGTCACGTGTACCCAAAGGAGCCAAAGTATCGAGCTTAATCAACATTATAAGCCATCAATAAGTGCCAACGAGAATTAAAACGCATATCGTTGATGCTGAACATTGTCGACTCCGTTATTCATCTTTGGTCACAACAATAAGCACATCAATAGTGTAACTCCTCCATATCAGCAACCAAGTAATGCTATGTACCTTACAACACTCCAACAACCTTAGCGTTGCACTTTACCAACAAAGCCAAAAGCATAAGACAACGTTAGTTCCGCACTTCACAAATGTCACCCTTTATTGAGGTCGCCAATGATCAATGCCGACATTTTTCGGTGTCAACGTTGATAGTAGTAATGCATGTGATGTTGACAGTGAACATCGTCAATGTCCATAGAAACTTTCGAAGCCAATCGTGTCGCCACACATCATTTACATTGTCACTGTATGATGGTGTCGGATCCCATCATCACTAATGATACAGCTTGAAGTCAACAACATTGTTGCCAATGTCATCGCTTTTCAATGTCACTGTTCTTCCATGCCCATATTTGTTGGTACCACACTTCGTCAATTATTTAATAGTGTCGAGAATCATCAATGACAACGCCATACAATGTAAAGCCGCGCTTCATCAATGACGCAGTCAACAACAAATGGAGAGATCCTTAATGCAAGATATCATCGATGCTGAAGCTGTCACTGAAGTGCGTCGAAGCCAAGCATACTGAAGGCGTTGAAGGCGAATTGGAGCCGCTCCACCATTATAAATATGACCCTAGGGGTGCCATTATAAGGGATGAATTCATTCTCATCCCACTTCTTACACTTTTGACATTGTAAACGCTAAATCAATTTGGGTATTTTTCCGATTGTGACACTTGAAATTTGTAAACATAAGGGATCAAACCTCAAATAATTGTATAGCAAATTTGACTACTTAACTCTTGAATTGTAACTTGCACATTGCCTTGCATATCGATTTTGATCATATATGACTTTTGGCATGACTTCAATGATAATGAATAGAATTGATGTGAACTTGACTTCATGCAAACTTCTCTCTACAAATTTAGCTAGCTTTGACGAAGTCCTACTTTGATTAACTTCACTTCCTATTCACATTTGGGTGTTAATGAAGAAATCCGTTGTAACAACCCGCATATTTGTCGATTTTATATTTAAATATTTTATTAAAATATTTTATCGATACTCAGAATTTTGTCCGAAAAGCTACCTTTTGCATATGGTCGAATTAGGACTCGGGACCACTCCCATTGAGTTTAAAATGTCGTTTGCGACCTTTTTGAGTATAAGCTTCGATATGTTTGGAGAAGGTTGATTTTTGCTACTTTTTCACTTAGGGTTTTGGTTTGGGCTGAGCCCACTTATGTATTCAGTCCCAACCCCTCTCCTCCTCATTTACTTCATTTCCAATTCCTAATACTCAAGCTAAAGCATCAATGGTGGGAGAGATGGAAATTAAAACTCCAAAACCCTAGTTTTCTCTTGCAAATCAACTCTTGCTCCAAACTAATAGAAGAACCCATTGGTAAGCTTCTCTTCTTCTTCTCTAACTCATTCTCTTATCATTTCAGAAATTCCTAAACCTAATTTTGGGAATGTTCTTCTTTTAAAGCTTAGAATCAAGCTTATTGAGTTGGATTTGAAGAGAGGTTGATTCTCCTTTGCTTTCAAGCTTCTCCTTCATTGATTTTGGTTCAAAGGTGAGATTCTTATCTCACATCTATGCTTATATTTATCTTCGATTGTTAGGTATGAATTCCTAACACTTATTCTTGTGCAATTGTTTTTGGTTTGGATTGAATTGGTGAATATTCCAATTTTTAGCGTTTTGGGTTCAATTCTTTAAAAATCATAGCTTTGACGTTGGAACATGTTTTTGGTGATGTATCGAGGAGCATATAGGGCCGGGTAGTCGATTGGCATAAACCCTTAGCGCCATTGCTCGTGCGATTGCAAATTGATCGAGATTTGCACCTCATTTGAAATAGGGCATGGGAGTGCCAGCAACAGGTTCGGCCGACCAACTCAGGGAGTCTGGTCGACCGACCTGTAGAACAGGCACTTCCAGCCTCTGTTTGGAAGTGCAGGCTACAGGGCTCGGTCGACCGAACTCAGGGTCCAGTCGACCGACCTGCTACCCCGTGCATTTCTGTTTTTGGTTCGGTCAACCGACTCAGGGAGTTCGGTCGACCGACCTGGTGCAATTTTGCCTATCTCGCCTAGTTGATTGAATTTCCAACTTTAATTGATTCGTGTTGTTTCCTATGTGTTGTTGTTATCCCGCCTATTGGCAAGGCCGAGATACCAAGGAACTGAATAGAAAGAAATAGGATCATACATCTTCAGCTTTGAATGATCGTTGGGCAACTACAAATATCGACGAATTTTATCCGAGTCCGGATCGGGCTACAATTGATAAGACAAGTCAAGCAAAGCTGCAGAAACCAACGTTCCAAATTTTGGGAAAAATCTGAGTTCGTATACTCAAGATGTCGCAAAAAGAAAATAAGGAGGGAAGGCCTTATTTCGAATCCATATGAGAGACCCAGGCTCGAATCGATCAGAGTTCGAATCCATCAAGGCACGCATAGCTTCGAACCCAGGAGCGAGCCCTTGCCTCGAACCCATCTCACATATCTACGTTCGAATCCATCTATGTATGTCTCAGTTCAAATCCATCCAAAGAATGTAGGTTTGAATCCATCGAGGGCGCGCCTTGTTTCGAATCCATCAGAGTGCTCCTGTCTTCGAATCCATCAGAGTGCTCCTGTCTTCGAATCCATCAAGCGAGAGTTCTTCAAATCCAACATACTGAAGCAACTTCGAATCGATCTGCAGTAGCTAACAACGATCGATCCGAACAAGTTCCAACAACATCGATTCGAAAGAAGATAACCCTCGAATCCAACACATCGAATCCATCAAGTTGTAGCAGCTGAAGCCAAGGACTCGACCTTATCGGTTCGAAGAACATGGATTCGAAGCACGCATATCAACTAAAAATGCAATCTTGAATCGATCATAACTTGAGATCTACAAGTCCAAATGCTATGAAATTTTCACAGAAGCTTGCACGTACATAGAAGAATGTCCATGCCAAGTTTCATCACGATTGGACACTTTTTTGATCGATTCGAACCAAGGGTCGAATCGATCCAAAAGTGGGCCCGGATCTCCAGAATTCGGCCATGTGGGCCCCCCACACGTGCCAGAAGTGGTCTTCCCGAATTTTAGGAGAAATATCAGCCTCCAACACCTATAAATAGAGCCCCTGGTCATTCAGAAAGGTGATCGGAGAATTGTGAAGAAAAATCACGGCTAGACGCTGCCAGAATTGCTTCAGAGCACCACCACTTCCTTTGATTTTTAATTTTGGCTTGCTACTTGCTGTACTTTGACATCAAAAAGTTGTATTCTTCGAATATCGAGCAATAAAGTAACAAAACTTCATAGTGGACGTAGGCAAAACGCCGAACCACTCTAAATCGTTGTCTCTTGTGCAATTTACTTCCTGCTATTTGGAGTTTTTGTTAGATAATCCACGTTTTAATTTACTTTCTTCATTTATTATCTCTTCAAAAAACTTCCGACGAGTGTTGTGCCCAATTTTGACACAAACACTTTGGTGCTTTCACTGAGAAGAAACCCAGTTTTTTCTCCTGCTCCTTGGATCTATCTTCGATACCGGATTGCATAAATCTAAGAGAGAGATCCAGACCTCATATCCAAAATCCTTCCATTCTACTCAGATTTGTTAAAAGTCTAGGAAAGAATTCAACGTTTCAAAATGATGAGTACAAGAACCACTTCTAACATTGGTGATCAAGAAGGTCGGGATAGGCAAAATCCCGCACAGCTACAGTATACTAATCAAGATGCTGCTGGGCATATGGATCAGTCAGGTCCGGTCACAAGGCAAGAGTTTCAGGCGCTGCTCCAGGAACTAACCCAAAGCCGACAACAGCTAACTGAGCAGTTGCGCTCTAACGCTGAGTTAACCAATCAACTGAATCACCAAAAGCGAAGAAGATCCAAAAGGGATCATGCTCCTCATTCTTCCACCGAAAGCTCCGCTTCATCTGACTACAGTAACATATTTATCCGTCCCAGGTTAGACGGAAACCATGCGCAAGCTGCTGACAATCATCAGGCATTAACCGTTGGGAAAATAAGGGTTGGACCATCTACCAGCTTCCATACTGGACCCTCCTCCCGAGGAGGCACTATTCCACAAAACACTGCAGATGATCGAGCTGCTACAGCCGCTGCAGTCGACATAGGAGTTGATGCTTGAGATCACTCCAATCAAAATTATCATCAGCAGGGACAGGCTCCAGAGCCCTACGTCCCAGAAGACATCGAGCCAAGGAGGCAAGATGAGGATCATCGACAGCGCCCGATCCCACCTCGCACTATGGAACCCGACCATACTTTGGCTCACCACCCACAGAATTTTCCAATACCAGATTTCTCAGCCATGGTACGACGAATGATTCGCGAGAGTCAAGGCCTAACAAATGACGATTGGGGGATCTCCCGGAGTCATACCCCATTTACCGATGACATATTATACGCAGAACCTCCTCGGCGATTTAGAATGCCAACCCTTCCCATGTACGAAGGAAATTCCGACCCAAGTCAACATATTCTAAAATATGAATGGTCGATGACTGCTGCAAGAGCTGATGATGCAGTAAAGTGCCGCAGTTTTCCTATTTCCTTAGGGGGAATTGCGACAATGTGGTTCACCCGATTACCGCCACAATCTATTTCTTCGTTTGACCAGTTAGCTACTAAATTTGTTGAACAATTTCGCATGCATATTGCCCGACCTAAAGATGTTAATACCCTATCAAGTGTCACTCAAGCTCCCGGAGAAACACTTAGATGATATTTGGAGAGATTCAATGCTGCATGCGCAGAGATCACCAACCCCAATGATAATTCCATTCTAATGGCTTTGACCAAAGGAATCGACCCTGATTCCGAGTTCGGAAATTGGTTAGCCGGAAAACTTCCCGCATCGTTGGACCGTTTCTATTCCAAAGCTGCTCAATTCTTGAGGCGAGAGGATGCGAAACAGTCTAGGAAGCAGGACGATGCAAGGCCCAGCAGTGAAGGGATTCAGAGTAATGTTGCGGTTAGACAATCCGGAGAAAATACGGGAAAAGTCGAATTGAATATCCAAAATAAACAGGCCCAGCGATCAAGAAACGGTGATAACCGAAGCAAGAAGCAAGATCAGAATCGTGGTCCGAGACGTAGGGCCGCAATGTTTGACAGTTATACACCGCTTAACACGTCATTGGAAAACGTATACTTACAAACTTGTAATACTATGCAATACAAGAAGCCTGCTCCGAAGCCTTCGTGAGAGAAGCAAATTCAGATAGGGAAGTTCTGTAGGTTTCATGAAAGTTATGGGCATAATACCAATGAGTGTAGACATTTGCAAGACCTCATTGAAAAGTTGATCAGAGAAAGAAAGTTGGACCAGTTTGTTCGGGCGCCGCAGTCTAGTGGAGCAGGCCCATCTAATCAAAATCGAACGCAGAATCAGGAAAGACAAGGTGAACCTGCTCGCACGGGCGGAAGGTTGGTGATCAATACAATAAGTGGTGGCCCTCATCCGGCAGACAGAAGTTGGAGAGAAATGGAGTCATATGCTAGCTCAATCAGGCATGTAGACTTTGAATGCTATAGCAACTCGGAAGACGGAACATCGGCTAAACAACAAAAGACAATGGCTGATGAAATCGTGTTTAGAAATCGAGATGCCGATAAAGTCGAAGCTTCCACAATTGACCCATTGGTTATATCCGCTCAAGTTGGTCCTGCTTGGATGAAGAGGATCTTGGTAGACAGCGGAAGTTCCGTAAATATATTATTTAAAAGAGCATATGATTTAGTGAAAGTGGAAGCTAAGGACTTAAAGCCTTGTCAATCACGAGTCCACGGCTTCAATGGGAGTGCAACAATACCAACTGGAATAGTTGAATTGCCAGTAGAGTTGGGAGCGGGAGAATGCCGAAGAGTTCGGATGTTGCAATTTGTTGTCTTAGATATTCCTTCCCCGTACAATGCTTTTTTGGGCCGACCGGCCCTTGCCGAATTTAGGGCTGCTATTGCCCCATGGTGTTTAACTCTGAAGTTCCCTACTGACCACGGAATAGGAGTTGTACAAGGAGATCAGGCTGCTGGAAGAGTCTGTTATGTTGCCGAGCTGCGGGAGGCGCAGCGGAAAGAGAAAGGAAAGGGCGTAGAGGAATCTCTCTGCGTCCGTTTTACTGACGATTGACAATTAGCGCCTGGGCCTCGGCCCGGGCACCACAACCAATTCCAAAAGGATCTTGATCCTAGGGGTAATGATAATAAAGAAGAATCTACGGAAAGTCAGGCTTCTCCGGCCGAGCTAACCATTGATGTCCCGATTGATGATGATCACGATGACTCGAGGATATTGAAGATTGGGTCTCAACTTGACCAAAAGACACAACAGGAATTGGTTGATTTTCTCCGGGCGAATCTTGACGTGTTCGCCTGGACACACTCTGATATGTGTGAAATCTCGCCTGACATCGCGAGCCACACCTTGAACATTGACCCGCGGTATATCCCGGTCAAGCAGAAAAGGCGTAGTATGGATCCAGAGAGATCTGCTGCCCTGAAAGAAGAGGTCGATAAGTTGAAATCAAATGGGTTCATTAGAGATGCTTTATACCCAGAATGGGTGTCCAATCCCATACTTGTCCGGAAACCAAATGGAAAATGGAGAACGTGTATCGATTACTCTGACCTGAATAAAGCCTGCCCGAAAGACAGCTTTCCACTCCCCCGGATCGATCAGCTGGTAGATTCAACCGCCGGACATGAATTGTTATCCTTCATGGATGCTTACTCAGGTTACAACCAGATACCCATGCATGTACCGGATCAAGAACACACAAGCTTCGTAACCGACTTGGGGTTGTACTGCTACAAAGTCATGCCTTTTGGATTAAAGAATGTTGGCGCGACCTATCAACGCTTAGTCAACCGAATGTTTACCAATCAGATTGGAAAGACTATGGAGGTCTATGTAGATGACATGTTGGTGAAGTCACGATACTCTGGTGATCATGTCAAGGACTTGGAGTCAATGTTCGACATCCTCCGGAAATACGGAATGAAGCTTAATCCACTAAAGTGTCATTTCGGAGTCGCATCCGGAAAATTCCTTGGGTTCATTGTCAATGCCCGAGGAATAGAGGCCAACCCCGAAAAGATCTGGGCTATCAGAAATCTGCAAACTCCAAAAACAGTAAAACAAGTTCAGAGTCTTAATGGAAAAGTCGCAGCACTGAGCAGGTTTATCTCAAAATCAACCGACAAATGCATTCCCTTTTTGATTTGATTCGAAAGGGGAAACGAAATTTCGAATGGACTACAGAATGTGAGGGAGCATTTCAATCGCTAATTCAACATCTTTCCGTACCACCAATCTTATCAAAGCCTGTAGATCACGAGCAGTTATATCTTTACCTAGCAGTATCAGAGAATGCAATCAGTGCCGCATTAATTCGGGAGGAAGACCAAGTGCAAAAGCCGGTCTACTATGTGAGTAAGCGATTAACCGGAGCCGAAAGAAATTATCCAAAGCTTGAAAAGTTGGCATATTGCCTAGTCATTGCCTCGAGGAAGCTCCGTCCATATTTTCAGGCTCATCCTATTACTGTGTACACCGACCAGCCGTTACGACAGGTCCTTACGCGGCCTGAGACGTCTGGTAGGTTGTTAAAATGGAACATCGAACTGAGTCAATTCGACATCACTTATACTCCAAGGAGAGCCATTCACGACCAAGTCCTAGCAGATTTTATAGACGAATTCACTATCCCTGAAGACTTGCCCGAGACCAGCAAACCTCCCAAATACCTTTGGAAGTTGTACACCGATGGTGCGTCAAACGATCGGTGCTCAGGAGCTGGGGTAGTGCTTGAAACCCCCGAAGGACGATCCATATGTTATGCTTTAAAGTTCGAGTTCCGAGCAACCAACAACGAAGCTGAGTACGAAGCCCTACTTACCGGGCTAAAGCTTGCCCGTGATCTGAAAATCATTGCTGTAGAGATCTACTGTGATTCCCAGTTGGTAGTATTCCAAGTTCGAGGAGAATATCAGGCCAAAGACCGAAGTTGGCTGCTTATCTGACTCGGGTTATGGAGATTCTTAACCAATTCGATTACTATGCCATTTTCTATATACCCCGAGAGCACAATCAAAAGGCTGATTCATTGGCAAAGTTAGCAAGTACGGGAGAGGCTCAACAGTTGGGGGCTGTTCCGATCGAAACCCTATCCTCTCCGAGCATTGATCGAAGGGTGACCGATTTCACGTTTGAAGCTACCTCCAGTAGGGAGTCATGGATGACCCCTTATCGAGATTATATCGAACATGGTGTATTGCGTGAGCGTCGAAGCGAAAAAAGACAAGTTCTACGAAAGGCCTCACGATTTGTTATTCAAAATGGAATCATGTACCGGAGAGGATACTCTATCCCTCTCCTCCGGTGTATCGCATACGAGGAAGTCAAACGAGTGTTACACGATGTACACGAAGGAGAATGTGGCGATCACACTGGGGGCAAGCGCACGCAAAGAAAATACTTCGATATGGGTATTATTGGCCTACTGTTAATCGCGATGCTGCAGACTATGCTGGGAAGTGTGACAAATGTCAGAAACACGCTCGGATTCCTAGAGCTCCTCCTACTGAAATAACCCAAATGGTCAGTCCTTGGCCATTCGCGATATGGGGAATAGACATCATCGGCACGTTGCCTCTGGCCAAAGGTGGCGCGAAGTACGCCATCGTCGCAGTTGATTATTTTACCAAATGGGCTGAAGCTGAACCCCTTGCAACAATTACAACAAAGAAAGTAATCAACTTTGTAGTACGTAACGTCATCTGCCGTTTTGGTCTCCCACATACTATCATCACCGATAACGGAACTCAATTCGACAGTGCTGAATTCAAGAATTTCTGTCAACAATTCCACATCCATAAGAAATTCTCTGCAGTAGCGCACCCTCAAGCAAATGGTCAGGTTGAAGCTGTTAATAAAGTTATCAAGTACATTCTAAAGAAGCGACTGGAAAAAGCCGGGGGCAAATGGGTCGACGAGCTTCCTATGGCACTATGGGCCTATCGAACGACTCATAAAACTGCAACCGGTCATACCCCGTTTTCTCTATCTTATGGTTCTGAAGCCGTTATTCCGGTCGAAATGGAAGTACATTCTCATCGTGTAACGTATTATGATCCAAAAACAAATGCCATACTACTTGCTGAATCTTTGGATTTACTCGATGAGAAGCGCGAAGAGGCTGATTTGAGGGCAGCCGCATATCGAAATCGGGTCGCCCGTCTGTACAATGCCAAGGTCCGTCCGCGAACCTTCGAACCCGGTGATCTCGTACTCAAAAGGGTTTACCCAGTCCCTTCACACATGAAGCCAAATTGGGAAGGGCCGTATGTAATTTCACAAAAGCTCGGAGATGGCACGTTCAAATTATCGACAGTCGATGGTCTTACTTTGCCGAGAGCTTGGAATAGCGAAAGACTTCGTCGCTACTACATATTAAAAAACTTTACTTGTTTATTTTCTGTCAATTTATTCCTTTGCATTTTATTCTAACATTTCGAGATTTAAGTTTGTAATAAGGCAACTGACTTTGCCATATTTTCTCGTTTCAGCAATAAAATGCAATCTCTTCGAGCCAAAGCTGTGATTTACTGAATATGACATATAATATCAAAATGCACGGAGAGCAAAGTTCCATCACGCGGTGGGATTTATTCAAATAGGGAGTGACTGTGATACGACCGGCCACTCGCTAAGTGAAACCCGAGCTCGGGGGCAGAACACTACATCAACATTCACAGGGATTGATACACGACAATCCCTCCTCCTACCCCAAATTCCCAGAGTGTGAATTAGGGTATAAACTTTAACTTTCGGTTCCCAGAGTGTGAACCGGAGTATAAATCCATCGCACCCAGAGTGTGAGCTAACTCCAACTTCTCAGAGTGCGAATTGGAGTATAATCATTCAACAATTCGTTCCCAGAGCGTGAACGGACTCCAACTTCCCAGAGCGTGAATTGGAGTATAAACATTAGACAATTCATTCCCAGAGCGCGAACGGACTCCAACTTCCCAGGGTGTGAATTGGAGTATAAACATTAAACAATTCGTTCCCAGAGCGCGAACGGACTCCAACTTCCCGGACGCGAATTGGAGTATAAACATTCCATAACTCGTTCCCACTGCGCGAACGGGCTCCAACACCCCAAAGTATTAGTTGGAGTATAAACATCAAATCCATCGTTCCCAGAGTATGAACGAATTCCTAAAAAGCCCAAATAGGTGAGACTGACCATCTATCGGCTAACTCCAAGTTCCCAAAGCACGAATTGTAGTATAAACATCAATTCCAGGTTCCCGGAGCGCGAACCGTACTACAAACGTCGATAACTTTCAAATTCCCGTTGTGCGAACCAAGTTATCGATTACAAATTATCCTAAGTCCCCAGAATGTGGACAAGTGCTCAGAGTTTGCAAAAATGCACTCTACCACCAAAACACAAATGTTATTCCCCGAGACTAGGGAGCAAAAAAAAAAGGGCTAAGTGTTAATCGCAAATCAAAATGATACAATATCCGAAGTCCGATTATTCATCGATTACGATTTGCAACTAAGATTCGTAGACTTGGCAAATAAAAACAAACTCTACTTGACGGTGAAAACACCACAAGTACACCGAACTGTTAACTACAGATTATGTTAAGTCCCCGAAGTGTGGACATGTATACAAGGCTTATAACATATGTGGGCATAAGTTAATCAATGCAATACTTAAGCAAATAAGAAAACAGTTGCTTTCTATTTTATTAACAAACGGAAAAAGAGTTTGATTACATGATAAATCCAAAAACAACTCATAAAGTGGGTGCCGAATCCACACTCATACACGACCTACAAAAAGAGAAGTAAAAAAGAAGTTCCACTTCGCAACTGCATAACAAGACGAGAAGTTCATTCTTTCTTCTTCCGGTGTTTCTTCTTCGGAGTTGAGCCACTGGATCCACTGCCCGGCTTCTTGCGGGATTTCTTGTCTTTCTTTGAAGCATCCTCAGGATCTGGCATGATATCCACGTCTTCCTCAGAGCCGGAAGGGATAGAGATCCTTTTGTGAGGACGAACCGGAGGCGGGGAAGCAGTAATAGGTGGCAAAGCTTCAACGCTAGAAGTTACAGTTGTGCCGGTGAGGGAAGTAACAATTGAAGGAGTTAAGCTTGGTGGAGCAACATCGCCTCCAGAACCACCAACTGCCGTCACCGTAGCCATTTCGGCGCTTATCTCAGCAAGAATTTCTTCTTCTCGGGTAGATCGAGCAGCGCTGGAAACACTGGCGGTCGGCATAAACGAGCTAAAAGATGAGGCAACTCCACCCATTGTAAAGGAAGGATCAGGAAAAGGTTCACAAGGTTGCTTGAGAAGCTCCTCAATCATCTGGACATCAAACGACATCGAGCTCCCTTCTCCCATCTCGCTGGTAAAAACGGTAGTCGTGATGGCCTCAGTAACAACGACTCCTAGCATTGGCTGCGAAGCTTGTGGTATTGGAAGTGCTGGCGCGTCGCTTTCAGTCACTGATTAAACAGAAAAGAAGATGATTAGTCAAATGATCGGCTACAAGTTCAAAATTCCAGAAACACTCAAGCAACATTTATAGTACCTTCTTTGCTGCGGCTCGGTGATAGAACAGGTTCAGAAACGGTAGATGTACCGAGAGACAGCTCTGGTCGATACGGGTTATAAGCTGGGATAACCTGTGGACCAGCTGTAGTGACGACTCCAGATGAGGTTGGGGCATCAACTTGAACATTCTCACTGTAATGTGCGGCTCCAGAACCCTCACCAGTCTCCACATGGTGAAAACCAATTCTCTCTCTCTCAGCAGAGATCATCGCGTCATGAAGAAGTTTCTTTTCTTCTTCGCTTAACAAGCGAGATTCAAGTTCAAATTCGTCTACGGCGCCATCAGGGAGAGATGCTCTTTTGTTCGCC
The DNA here is from genome assembly GCA_030765085.1 of Allium cepa. Taxonomy (NCBI): domain Eukaryota; kingdom Viridiplantae; phylum Streptophyta; class Magnoliopsida; order Asparagales; family Amaryllidaceae; genus Allium; species Allium cepa. The sequence continues at coordinate 680,113,088 of CM060942.1, forward strand.
ACCAATTTTTTCCAAGCACTGAGTAGAAGCGTAGAATAATCTCCGAGCCATGAGAGATTCCTGTGTCGAGTACATTAGCATTATAAGTGTCGAGAAGATCGTCGAACTCAGCTTCTACTCTAAATATCTCTGCCTGAACTCTCCCTTCTACCTCTGCCTCCACCGCTTCAACTTTAGCAACCGCCGCGTCTCGCTCGGCTCGAAGAGACACAGCTTGCTCGCATGCTTCCTGTGCGGCCGCATTAGCGTCATCTTTTTCCTTGTTTAAACTGGCAAATTTAGCTTTTAACTCCTCAAGTTCCCTGACCGCCGCATCTCGCTCGGCCTCAACGTTTTTGTACCGATGGCCTAAATCCTCAACTAAGGTACAATGTGCTTGTTGCATTTTCGCCATCTCGGCTAGTGTCTCGTCGACCTTCTGTAGCGACTCCACTTCAGCCTTGCGAGAAGATTCAGTTTCGGATTGAAGTACGTCAACAATACGGTTCTTCTGAGCCAAGTCTGCTTCCAAGTTCTCAATAACTTTGGCTCGTTCGAAGGCTACTTTCGAGGCTTTAACAGCCGCCCTGTACCATTCTTTATACTGAGCATAAAAATCCCGGGTATAGCTGAGGGCGGTGTGCACGGCCTCTTCGGGGATTCTTTTAAGATTGGGTGGAAAGATATAGGCGTCAAAGCATATTTCTAGAAAGTCTTTTTTCAACTGAGCAATTCTAATAGCCCCTTCACCAGACAGTTCAAGAGGTGCCTCCTCCACGGTTACGGTCGTGGCCGTATTGGTCCTTGAACGTTGTGGACCAGGTTTAGAAATTTGTTGAGATGGTTGTTGCCGCGAAGTTTCGACTGCAGGTGCTTGGCCCCTGGATGACGGAGGAGAACGAGAGGGTGAACGATACCTTCGGTCCCTATCAGAATGCTCTTGGCTAGAATAGTGTCGGGAATGGTCCCTATCACGATGCTCCTGCTCATAATGCCTCCGCTCACGATCCCGGTCAGAATCCCTGCGGCGAGACTCATAATAGGATGAAGAATGGTGTACTCGCCGAAGTTTATCAAGTGTAGAAGGACGATTCGACATGGCACCTGTAAAAAAGGAACAATTCGATTAAGTACCAAGAAAAAACACTGCAATGCGTGTGGAAGTCGTGAAGTGTTGTGAAAAGTGTATAAATGCGCAAACCCCCCGACCAACCAGAAGCGTCGATTACACTAACGGGTAAAGATTCGCTTATATCAAGCGCTCCCCGGAGCTCTTCCAACCCGGACCCGTGGTGGAGAGATACGTAGTCCGGAATGGGAATATCGTCCAACCCTGTGAAAAGGTCTCCGGACTGACAAGGAGAGGCGCTGGAAACAGTAACCCCAGGTTGGGAACGGGTTACGACTACAGACTTCCATCTCTTAAACTTAGGTACAGCAGCCTTGCCTTTCTGACCCTCTTCTATTCGGGAAAGGTCGGCTGCTATATCAGTGTCTGTGGGCGTTCTTTCATCATCGCTCATTTCTCTTATTGCAACGCCAGGTTTTCTCTTTGCCACTTTCTTCTTCTTCCTCGAGGCCGATTTCGCCAAACCTTCAATCACAATACTCTGGCCCATCTCAATCAAACCCAATGTCCTTAAGTTATCATCAGTCAATAGCAAATCTATGTGCCTTAAGTCATGGGGAACCCTTTGCAAGCTTTGAACGACACCCCTATAATGCCCACCAATAGGTCTCGAAATGATGGCTGTAAGAGTGGCAGAGTATTAGTGTAAAGTATTAAAAGTGACCATTCAATAACGAATTATGATGCTTACGTCTGGATAACCATCTCCTGGCAAACCCTGGGGGGCATCGAACAAAAAACCACTCGTTCTTGAAATAACTAAGCCTGGTCCAGGCCCCAATCATGACCTGACAGTTCCTGACCGCCTCTAGAAAAGTGAAAGACGGGCTATCACCCCTACTCTTAAAGTTGAAGATGTGCCTGATCTCGTTGGGTCTTGGCGGGCGAAAAAGGCAATCCATAAATATGACGAAGACACTGTTTAGTAGTGCATGCCCGTTGGGATGAAGCTGTGAAGGAGCGACTCCTAAATACGACAGCATCTCTCTGATATATTGGTTAAAAGGAGGAAGAGATCCAGCCGCACAGGCATGGCGGTAGAAGGCAGTATATTCTTCAGGAGGGTTGTGTGGTCTATCACTTGCACTGGGTAATAAAACATCGTCCAGAGATATGTTGTGTTTCGAACATATCCGGCCCAACAGAGACTCTGAGATATTGGATTGAACAGAATCAACCGGATCTTCGATAAATATGGCCTCCGACAATTCATCCGGGGCTGGATCTACGACTTCAGGAGGGATGTCCGGAATCTCAAGCGCTGGAAGGGGCGAGCTTTGTGCTTCTTGTTGTTGAGAACTCGAAGACTCCATAATTAACTAACTCACCAGAAAGCGGCGTTAAAAACGTAAAAAACCCATGCATTCCCGCGGTGCAAAGTGTATGAGTATGTTGTGCAATGCAAGTGCTAAGCAAAAAATTTAAGCAGATTTTACAAGATGAAACGAGGTGTCCGAACAACGAAACTTTGGAATTTGAGAATGAAAACGACCGTCATTGCTGACCGTCACTTTCACGCCACCCAGAAGCTATTGGCCAATTCAAGTAATAAATTCGTTATATTTTGTTTAAGTCATGGTGCCATCAATGAGCTTCAACGGAGAAGTCAAGTTAAATTCGATTATGCAAGGCCGAAGCTCGTCGGGGTCAAGTATGCTAAAGTTCATTAAGCTCGACAAAAAGTTCAAACTTGAAATTGGTCATAGCTCAGAAGTTGGAGCCAATTGTAGAATCAGAAGTTTCAGATGTTCGAACGTTCGAATCGATCGACTCGAATCGATACGAGTCAAATCGAAGACGTTCGAATCCATGCACCTCGAATCCAGGGAGGTCGACTCGATGCAGCTTTAGGGTGGAGAAGTACTTCGAATCCATGAGTTATGCATAACTTCGAATCGATCCACACTGAGCACCTTCGAATCGATCAGGGTATTATCAACTCGAATCGATCGGCACGGTCCTTCAAATCCATCGGTTCGAAATCTCGCAATCTTGATCGATTCGAACTACCAATTCCTACATCGATTCGAAGTCTCGCCTTCTTGATCGGTTCGAACCACTTATGCCCTAATCGATGCGAAGCAAGGAAGGAAGATGACATCCAACATTGCCTACGCTTCTCCCTGATAACACTCAGAATCAATATGACTCGAATGGTTTCGATCCCCAGATCCATCGAATCAACCCATTTCAGATCTCACTATCACTCATGGTTTTCGAAAGAAAAAATTGAAATCGATGTCAAATTTTCAGTTTTCATCGTTCTATACTCGGATCGATCCCTTGACTTACCTAATTGGATTCGATTACAGGTAAAAACTTGGAAAAATTGGATCGATTCGTGCAGAATGCAGTTGTATCTGGCGTTGGAGGATCGATTCGGAGATATAACTACAGTAAAAAGTGAAAAGTAAGAAGTTAAAAATGAAGACGGCCTTGGTTATTTATATGGGTTCCACAGAAAACGCGTGGCTCTTCGACTCCCGGTTGTGTTTACTTCCTACCGCCGGTCACTAGCTAAACCCATCGATTCGAACAAACGCTCGATAACCCATTGCGCTCGAATCCATCACAGTGTAAAGCCGTTATTTCGAATCCATCACATGGCCGAATCCATACTCCACTTCGAATCCATTACCTTCCAATCTTTTACACAATCGAATCCATCCCAGTTTAATCGATGCGAGGCACCATCGATTCGATGAAACACTGAGCAAAGGTAAGACCATTGATTCGAAAATACATGATTTCGAATCCATCAAGACAGCATCGATTCGAAGCACTTGAATGAGGACTGAGTTGAAGAATACTATCGATTCGAACAACCTATTTCATGACCAGCAGTTCCATCGATTCGAAACCCTATCGGTTCGAACAAGCATGCTTCGAATCCATTTAGCACCGTCGATGAGAATGAATACAACACTTCGATATGAAAAACTAACTGGTCTACCTTTTACACCGATTCAGGAGAGGATCGATACAAAAGGATGATCATAGATGGCTATAACAACAATACGTTAATCCTAATCCCAAATCGGTTCAGGAGAGGGCCGATGCAGAATTCGATAACAAACCAAACTGGCAACAACTTGCAATCACGCAACGCTAACCAAAGTCAAGGTGATGCACGTATACGCATATGTTTGACTAACATTTGATCTTTATCATTCACAGGGACCAGACATCCATCTTGTCATGGTTTCAACGACGAACAACCGATCACAATCATACGACAGTTGATAACAGCAATATAGGATACAGCTTTCAGCAGAGCATGTCCCAATTGTTCAGCGTTAGATTGTAGCCTTTCAAAGCACGTCATGTGTACACAAGACGTACTTTGGGGGGCAAATGTTATCCCGCCTTTTGGCAAGGCCGAGATACCAAGGAACTGACTAGAAAGAAACAGGATCATAAATCTTCAGCTTTGAATGATCGTTGGGCAACTACAAATATCGACGAATTTTATCCGAGTCCGGATCGGGCTACAATTGATAAGACACGTCAAGCAAAGCTGTAGAAACCAACGTTCCAAATTTTGGGAAAATCCGAGTTCGTATAGTCAAGATGTCGCAAAAAGAAAATAAGGAGGGAAGGCCTTATTTCGAATCCATACAAGAGACCCAGGCTCGAATCGATCAGAGTTCGAATCCATCAAGGCACGCATAGCTTCGAACCCAGGAGCGAGCCCTTGCCTCGAACCCATCTCACATATCTACGTTCGAATCCATCTATGTATGTCTCAGTTCAACTCCATCCAAAGAATGTAGGTTCGAATCCATCGATGGCGCGCCTTGTTTCGAATCCATCAGAGTGCTCCTGTCTTCGAATCCATCAAAGTGCTCCTGTCTTTGAATCCATCAAGCGAGAGTTCTTCGAATCCAACATACTGAAGCAACTTCGAATCGATCTGCAGTAGCTAACAACGATCGATCCGAACAAGTGCCAACAACATCGATTCGAAAGAAGATAACCCTCGAATCCAACACATCGAATCCATCAAGTTGTAGCAGCTGAAGCCAAGGACTCGACCCTATCGGTTCGAAGAACATGGATTCGAAGCACGCATATCAACTAAAAATGCAATCTTGAATCGATCATAACTTGAGATCTACAAGTCCAAATGCTATGAAATTTTCACAGGAGCTTGCACGTACATAGAAGAATGTCCATGCCAAGTTTCATCACGATTGGACACTTTTTTGATCGATTCGAACCAAGGGTCGAATCGATCCAAAAGTGGGCCCGGATCTCCAGAATTCGGCCATGTGGGCCCCCCACACGTGCCAGAAGTGGTCTTCCCGAATTTTAGGAGAAATATCAGCCTCCAGCACCTATAAATAGAGCCCCTGGTCATTCAAAAAGGGGATCGGAGAATTGTGAAGAAAAATCACGGCTAGACGCTGCCAGAATTGCTTCATAGCACCACCACTGCCTTTGATTTTTAATTTTGGCTTGCTACTTGCTGTACTTTGACATCAAAAAGTTGTATTCTTCGAATATCAAGCAATAAAGTAACAAAACTTCATAGTGGACGTAGGCAAAACGCCGAACCACTCTAAATCGTTGTCTCCTGTGCAATTTACTTCCTGCTATTTGGAGTTTTTGTTAGATAATCCACGTTTTAATTTACTTTCTTCATTTATTATCTCTTCAAAAAACTTCCGACGAGTGTTGTGCCCAATTTTGACACAAATAGTTGTAATCATTTATTATGACTTTGATGACTTCTTTTTAGGGTTTTTGAATATCCATTTCGATGGATTCTTTATCGGTTTCGTTGGATTTTTATTCACATCTTCGTATGTGAATTTTAGTGATTGATTGTTCCTACAATCTTCTTCGTGATTTGTCACTTTAAAAATATAAAGGTTTCTATACTAGTAGTAAATATCAAAACTCTTTCTTCAAATGATTTCAACACTATTTTAGTACAAAGCTCGCTTCTTAAACCATTTTCCAATCTATTAGTATATACAAACCTTTACCTCACTCGCATGAGAAATCTAATTAAACGACTTAGTAAAACGAGTGGTATGAAACGCTTGCGTTTACTTCGTCGGTTAATTCTTGGACTTGTTCGATTGAATCCCTTGTGACAATTTTATAGTGGAGATCTACAGTTTGTTCGTAAATATTTAAGTTAAGCAAGTGGTTATGGGACATGAAGCTAAACTCATATATCTACTAGCTTAGTGTAATTGACACTTCTCGTTGATCATGACGATCATCTTTGTGATTTAGACTAGCAATGTGCGATGTCTCTTTGTCTGCGAGGGAGACTAAACCCCAGAGTTTCGACTCAAATTGGTGGGGTAGCAACCCATGGTCTTCGGGCCGTTTGTGGAGCTTCGGATCAATTTGTGATGGTTAGCAACCACGGAATTAGCGTTCCGTTTGTGATACACGTGTTGGCGAGCTTTATGCTCCCGTTTGTGATAGGCCTCCCCCTCTTTGTGATTTCTGGATTTCTTGAGATGATTTCTAGAATTTGTGTTTCACCAATTTTCGTGATTTCCATTGATAAGCTTTATCGATATTTGTGCATTGGTGAATTTGTGCGTCATTGACTTTTGTGATTTCTGGATTTCGTGTGTTGAATTCTGGAATTTGTGTGTCATTGACTTTTGTGATTGACATTGATATTACCGTCAATATTTATGGTTTGGTGAACTAAATTTAGGAGTATGACGTTTCTGTGATTCTTGTGTAGATTTTGTGACATTGAATAACCCCTTGATGATTTTCAACTGCTTATATATCACAGCTTGGCATTGTGATTATTATATGTTTAGTCATATCTCTTATTCTATATCGTTTCTTCTGATATATATAGTAAGACTGATCCGTTTATTATTTTCTTATTAAATAATACTCGGGTCAGACCGAGATGTTACAGGTGCTTCTGCTTGACTTCTCCCCAGGGATTCATTACTCTGACTTTTGGCAAACTACTTAGATTAGTAGTTTATTTTGTTATGTACACTTGAGATATAGACTCATAGTCGTATTCTTTTGTGTAGCACGTGTTGCTATTCTTTTGTATTATTGTGGATCTTTTTGACCACTACTCTGATATACACTTCCATGTGTTAATTATACATTCATATCTACTTCCGCCTTTGTGATATGAATTATCTGTGACTGATTTATGTTATGTTTATTTCTGTATTTGTTTCTGAAGGTATTATAGCCACTGTGTAGTAGCTTTGAGTTTGTTTCGGTATGTTGGATTTCCTCTTGATAAAGTATTGCATGTTATACTATCTGACATATCGATGCTCGCACAAAGCAATTACACGGATGGTCGCTCCTCAACAGCCTTATTCTCCGTGCTAGTCGACAGCATTCACCGTAATGTTCTTGGCTAGCGTGGGTATAGAGGTGGGGCGTCATAGCTTAGTATCAGAGCCAAACTTCGAAACAATATGGAATATTATAACAAGGATCATCGTCCTAAGTCCATCTTAGGAGTCGTGCTTTAGGATTTAATTCGAGTCTTCGTACCGTTCTATCCTTTTTTCTTTTATGATTCCTTATTTTATCTATCAAGATTTCTTGATAGTTATTTGGTGAATAACCTTTTTCTTCTTCTTCTTTCTTTCTAAAGGAAGAGAAATGTCTAGACCAGGCCGCCCCAGAGCCGTACCGTTTAGTGTTCCACCCCAAGATGGAGTTTTTATGACTGCTCAACAGCTTCTTGACTTAGTGACAAATACTCAAGCAGCTGGAGCTAATCCGGAACCTACTCACCCAAAGTCGGGGTTTGCATGCTTGTGCAGCGGTTACACTAATTTGGGTGGGGAGCCATTCAAAGGTTTCGAAACTATTATTGAAGTACAGGCTTGGTTAAGGTCATGCGATCGAATCTTTCCTCGCATGAATCTTATTGACCTTCACCGAGTTCAGGTGGCCTCTAGTATGCTCCGAGAAAGAGCATTGGACTGGTACGAACTTCTTATTTCTGAAATTAATGTAGCGGATCTCACTTGGGAGCAATTCCGAGAATGCATCGAGTTGAAATTTGTACCAGAAGTAGAGAAAGTGACATTGGCTCGATGATTTATAGACCTTGTTCAAGGTGAGTCCTCCGTGACTGATTACATCGCCTCCTTCGAGTCGCTTTCCAAATATGGGGTTGAATACATCAACACCCCTTTAAAGAAGAACCAGAGGTTCGTCTATGGCTTAAACAGAAATCTCAAGAAGCCATTACTTCTAAAGTTAGAAGTTTCTTTCGACCAACTCATTGATATCGCTCTTCGCCTTGAAAAGGCGGATAGGGAGAATGATGTTGAAGTGGTGGGTTCCAAACCAAACTTCAACAACAAGAAAAGGCCAAACAAATTCAAAGGCCCTTATCCCAATAAGAAAGGGAAGCAAGCAACCCCTGTGGCAAAGACTTCTTCCTTTGGTCGTGGGGAATGCTATAATTGTGGTTCAAAGGACCATTATGCGAACAAGTGCCCAAAGTCTCTCTCTTGTCGCTGCTGCAAGGTTCCCGGTCATGTTATATCTTCATGCCCCAAGCTTCAGGGCAGGAAGGAGGGAAAGCTTAATGTTGCTCAAGCCCCTGGCAACACATCTCAAAATCAAGGTATTTCTCATTCTATCCTTGATGGAATTATTTTATTTCGTGATCATCCTATTCGAGTTCTTTTCGATACGGGTGCGTCCCATTCTTTTATATCAAAAGAACTTGTTGATACTTTTTCTTTGGATGTTTTGTGTTTAATGACTACTTTGAGAATTGTGAATCCGGTTGGTGGATCCGCGACAATCAGTTTATTGTGTAAATGTTTGCGCAAAAAATGGGCAAACACCTCCAAGTCGTATGAATTAGTCGATTTTATGTTGTTTCTAGTGATTTGGGTTATTTATGCAAATATAAGAAAAACAGGGACTAAATTGTAAAAGACACACAGATTTATAGTGGTTCGGCCAGAACGTGCCTACGTCCACTTTATATGTTATTCTCCTTTTTCTTTCAGATTACAAGTACATAGCTTTGTATACAAGTATATGAAAGTTGTTTGAAAGTTCCTTCCGTGCTTGAGCTCTCAAACTTGTCTGCCATTGTTGTACCCCTGTCCCTCTATTTATAGAGTGAGGTTGGGGGCAGGGGTCTTGGATGTATATAGCTGCTGGTGGTCCTGGGCTGAAGCAATCTGGTCTGGCACATCCGGTTCGGCATGCCTTGGTTCGGCCGTGCTTGGAGAAGGTTGGTTCGGTAGCAGCATGGCTCGGTGGTAACATGGATCGGTGATGGGTGGATGGATCTTGGATCGGTGGTAGATGGTCTTGGGTGTTGGTCCGGTAGAGGTTGGTTCGGTGGTAGGAGATTGGTTCGGCGGTGGGTTTGGACCGGTGGCAAGTTGGTTCGGTAGTGCGATTCGGCCGTGCTCAGCAGGTGGGTGGTTCGGCAGGAATGATGTGGAGTCGGTCTGGTGGAACTTTCCAGGGCTTTGACTTCGTGACGGGGGCTTGGAGATGGGATCTGGTCCGGTCGTGCCCTTGGCTTGGTGGTGGTGAAAACGCCCCCAACATTTGCCCCCCAAAGTGGGGTATATGTCAGCATATGCCGCGCTTTGTTTTCCTACAGTTTAGATAGCTTCGTTCGGTCCTGGGTATGCCGAACCAGTTGGTCCGGTCGATGAGTTACACCTATAAATAGGGGCTTCAAGTTACTGTTATCCTTTATCGTTTTGAGATTGCCGAATCAACTGATTGCCGAATCAAACTCCTATTCGCACCGGACCAAACGCTTATCTAGGTAAGACCCTATTTTGCCGGATGAAATTTATGCCGAATGAAACTTATACTTAAATTACCGGATGGACTCGTGGATTTAAACTGCCGAATGAGAAGGGGAAATGCCGAATGAACATGTATTTGAACCACCAGATGAACCCTGAGACTTTAAATACCGAGTGAAATTTTACATTTCTTTACCGAATGACACTGGGAGATCGAGCGTTTTGATTTATGAGTGAAATTTTGGACTATATACACTTGCTTGTTTATATCCTTTGTTCTAACAATATGTCTTTCGCTTTTGTGTATGTAGATAAAATGTCTTAAAAAGTGGAAACCCGATCCGATAGACGGAAGTCCAAGGACAGAGCAGAGTCCTCTATAGTGCCCCCAGTTCGGGCCGAACGTCCTGGGCCTGCTCCGAGATCGCTAGTAGATGGGTATGGCCCCCAGGAGCTCTTGAATTCCCCGCCCGATTGTTTTCCTAGCTCCCTCAGGGAGGAGCAGCTTGATGTCATCTCTCGTTCCTTCGGGATTGACAGGGCTCGCATGCTGTTGCCGGGAGAGGGGGTTATGCCATATGACCCTCCTGAAGGATATTTTGCTTACAACAGATACCACTGTATGTGTGGGGCCATTCCTCCGATCAATGCATGGATAGTCAGGTTCCTTACCTATCTGAAGGTGGCCCCTCTCCAACTCCAGCCCAATTCCTACGCTATTCTGGTGTGCTTAGTCGTTATCTTCTAGAGGAGGTATGGACGCCCTCCTTCTAACCGGGAAATTCGATACTTGTATAATCTGAGAGGCTACAAGAAGGGGTCTCCGCATGTTAGTTTAGAAGCGGCCGTGCCTTTCAAACCGGTCTTGGACTTATACTCAAAGTTCACCACGTTTAAGAAAGAATGGTTTTTTATCAGGGACGATTCTGTCTCCTTCCGCCTCTTCACTTCTGGCTGTAAGTTGAACTTTATTTACAGTTTCTTTGTTCCGACTGCAGTGCACCTTCTGATATGCTTCTATTTCTTGCTAGCGACAGGTGGCTTTGCAGTCGTAGAGAGTGATTCCCTGGTCTAGATGGCTGTGGAAATAAAGGACATTTCGGGACGGGACAGGTCGGCTTCTTTCCTGGTCAGGAATGCTACTCTCTTGGAGCACAACTTGATCCTTCCACACCAGTCCGTGGTTAAGCAGAGAGACACGGCTGAGGAGAAGGTTGCCAAAGCCAAGGAAAGGGTCATGGTGAAGAGTGGCAAGAGGGAACCTTTTACAAAGCCTCCCGTTGTTGGAGGTAAGAAACTTAAGAAGTCTGATGGTCCCTCTCCTAGTACTTGCCCAATTGCTCCGGGAGAGGAAGATGTGGAGGAAGATAGAGGTGAGGGTGAAGGAGGAGATGGACAGAGCGGTAGTGGCGTTGGTGCCTTAACCTCCGGGCAAGCGGGAGAGATTCATGAGTGGACGGATGATGCTTTCCGTCAAGCTTTTGGGGAGTCGGAGGAAGGATCGGCTTTGGTTGAGAAGGCAAAGGGGGTTGAAAAGACTGGGGCTGGCGCCGATCCATTTTCTGAGAGTTCTTCAGCTAGGGCGACTCCAGCGATTCAAGGTGAACTTTTGACTTCTGCAGACTCCATTTATGATAGGGACTTAGGAATATTTTATGGTTCGCTTCCGTCCTGGACTGAGATTCAGGACTTATTGCAGTATCCTACTCCTCCGCAGGGTTTGTATAATAGACGTGCCTTCTCATTCTTTTTAACTTAACATATTTCTTGAATTGTGGATCATTGCATGTTCGTAACACTTGGTTTTTATTCCAAGAGCAGGTAAGGCGGCCAAGTCATTAGATATCTGGCACCGCTTCGAACAGTATAAGCTACTCAAAGCTTCTGCCAAACCAAAGCTGCCAACTAGCTGTCTTGGGGATGCAGTTAGATATCGCCCCCTTCTTGGAGTCATTGAAGAAGATATGCAAAAGAGGAAGAGGGCTCGATCTTCGTTTGAACTTTCTCCTGGCCCTCAGCCTCCAGTCCAGCCCATCCATGATATGACCGAGGAGGATACTGAGTTTATGCCTTCCCCCCATCCGTCCGAAAATCCAACCGTCACTCCGATAGACCGTCCTGGTTTGGATCGCAACCCATTTGCCGGCCACCCTGATCTGGACCCGAGTTTTCAGGATATCTCTTTTGACGAGGTCACGGGTGAGCATCTTATTCCCTACAATCCCATGGTATGGGTGCTTGATGAGGCTAAGTCGTTAGACCTCGATTTGCTTACTACTCGGATTGTGACCATGGGGAATGAGGCCAAGGCAATCATCGATCGGGTGGCTGAGGAAACCAATAGGCTAATGGAGCATCACGCTCGACTGGCCAGGGCTGGGGAGGAAATCGGAAGTGCTAACATCCGGTTGCGGCTACAGGTTTCTGACCAGGCCAAACAGCTTGCCGATTAGGCTATCCAGATATCCCAGCACGAGGCGGCCTCTCGACGACTAAAGAAAACCATGGAGGAGGCTAGCAAGGCTGAGTGCGAAAGATGGAGGCCACCTGCATGGAGCGGATTGACATAGCTATTGCTACGGTGGATGAGGTTCGGAGGGCGGATCTCGAGCAGGTAGAGGAGTTATCTGGGAGGCTTGAGGCCGCAGAGCTTGCTCAGGCCAGGCCAAAGGAAGAGATGGAGGAAATGAGGAGGACTCTCCAAGCTGACCGCTTGAGATATCGATCGGAGAGAGATGTTGCCGTTGCTAAGTTGCTGTCCTCCGAGGCCCGGGTGAGGGAGTTTGAGGAGAATGAGGGGATGATGGATGAGATGTTGCAGGATATGTACTTCCGTACCTGTAAGCAGGGTAATCTATCCTGGATGGATGACTATCCCCGGATCATGGCTAGGATATATCTTCGGGCTTTGGAGGAGGCCAAGGCCGATGCGGATAAGGAAGGTGGAGCGGCATTCAGGATGGATATGGTTACCGCCCGGTTCTCAAAGGAGGAGAAGGTAGCGGTGAAGGAGGGGATGCGGCTACTTGCTGCGGAGGAAGCCGGTGTGCAGTTGGGGGATGAGGACCAAGAAGCGGGTGTTGGTGAGTTTTCTCTTTTTAGCTTTTCATAACTTGATCGTTCGTTGTCAGTTTAATGGACTCTTTTTCTGAATTGGACAGGTGGGGCCTCTGGTCATCATGCTGGGAGCTCTGATCCTGCAGTTAAGTAGATCCGGAGGGCTAGCGGGATGGGGGCGAAGCTTCGATTTTTTGACTTGGCTCGCACATATTTTGGTTGCTGTCTATGTTAGTCCGAAACATTAATGCAACTCGTAATTATATTATTTGTAAAGAATGACTGTCTGTAATTTTATAACATAAACAGATTCTGTTATATTTGAGTGCTTTTGTTATTCTGATGTGTTGCACAAGAAATATAGCTGTGTATGTGCTAGTGATTCAATTGTGTTTAATGCTAAGTTCTTACTTAATATATAAGTTCATATCTTGCAATATTTGAATAAGTCCTAGCTACATGATTATGTACAAGAGAAAAGAGTACCGCCCTTCATGTTCTGGTTGTAGGGGGTAGCTTTGGACACCTTGGGTAATTGACCGCGGATGTGGCTGAGTGCCTTGTCACCCAGTTTGTGGGCTCAGATTCTCGTGAGCGAGTGCCTCCCATTTAGTGCCCTGTACTTTGGGGACCATTATGCAGGATAGAAGAAAAGTATTTAAATGGAATGGAAATATAGGAAAAGTAAAACTTCCAGTCACGGAAGGCCGTCGATATGCTTAAGTTCGTGGCAAACGGGTTTTGTAGTCACTTTCCCTAACTGTGGGTCTTGGAGACACTTGTCACCCATCTTACGCCTCCGCGGGGAGTTTATCTTTTTTACCACAGCCGCACTTAAGACACACCGGAGCCGAGATCGCGCACAGTAACTACCCGGCGAATTATGGCCCGTAATCGTGGGTATTATTCGATTTACTGTGGCTGGCTAGCGTGGGTGCCGTCAACCATGAACTACCCCTGGCTGGCCACACCTTATGTTGGGGCTTAAAGTAGGTTCACAGTTGCCGGCGAGCCGAACGCCGTAATGAGCTGCCATCGGCTATAGTCGGCCTTTTTTGATGACTTATAATCGGCTCATTACAGTTGGCTTTGAGGGCAGTCGCGAGCAATGAGTTAACCAGCAGCAGAGGGATGCTGGAGCAAAAGTGTCTCATTGGCGAGTGCATAGAATCGCATAGTACCTGTTAGGTCTTGTTCAGGTGAAGCTGCACTGTGACGCGTCCTGAATAGAAGTGCAGGATTTTGTTCAACAGAAAAGGATAAGGCTCAACAAGTAACCAAGATATAAAGGAACAAGTTAACAGGAGACAAGATTTTTAAAGTGGTTCGGCAAGAAAATGCCTACGTCCATTGATTCTCTTTGTTAATTCACTTTATATGGGTACTACAAGTTAAGAAAAGTATCGATGAAGGTGTTGGATGTTCCATGCCCACTGGAACACCTCTCCGTCCACTGTTGACAAAATATAAGCTCCGTTGTGAAGATCTTTATGAATTACATATGGTCCATCCCAGATGGGGTCTAATGCCTCGGGGCGCGGAAAGATTCGCTTGAGGACAAGATCTCCTTCTTGTAAGCTGCGATGCTTGACTTTGGAGTTGTATTGTGCTGCTACTTTTTGTTTGTGAGCAGCTGCTTTGAGCGCCGCATCGTTTCTTCTTTCTTCAATAAGATCCAAAGACATGTGGAGGAGCTCTTCATTTTCTTCCGGGTTGTAGTGGATCCTACGGTGGGAAGGCACAATAGTCTCAACTGGGAGCATGGCCTCCGATCCGTATGCCAGAGAGAAAGGAGTATGCCCTGTTGATGTTCTGGATGTGCGGTAGGCCCAAAGTGCCATAGGAAGTTCATCCACCCAAGCGCCTTTTGACTTTTCAAGTTTCTTCTTGATTAGAGTTTTGAGAATTTTGTTGACAGCTTCGACTTGTCCGTTTGCTTGAGGATAAGCTACAGATGAGAAGCTTTTGTGAATTCCATGCTCTTGGCACCAGTCGGCGAATTCTTCGCTCTCAAATTGAAGTCCGTTGTCTGATATGATCTTGAGTGGGACTCCGTACCTGCACAGAATATTTTTGATCAAGAAGTTGATAACTTTTGTTGAAGATATTTTATTTAGAGGTTCCGCCTCCACCCATTTGGTGAAATAGTCAACTGTCACTATAGCATATTTGGCTCCGCCTCGGCCTGCTGGCAGTTCGCCAATTAAGTCAATTCCCCATACTGCAATGGGCCAAGGGCTGGTCATTTGAGTAATCTCATTCGTGGGGAGTCTAGGAATCTTGGCAAATTTTTGACATCTGTCGCATTTATTGACGAAGTCCAAGGCATCTTTGTTTAAAGCGGGCCAGTAATATCCATATCGGAGTATCTTCTTTGCCAGAGTCTGCCCTCCAGTGTGATCTCCGTAACTTCCTTGATGGATGTTGGATAAGACTTCCCTGGCTTCCCTTCCAGCGATACACCTTAATAAGGGATTAGAGAAGCCGCGCCGATAGAGGATGCCTTCTTGTAATGTATAGCAGGAAGCTTTCCTTAAGATTTTCTTGATTTCGTTACGCTTGTCGGGCAGTGTGCCATCTTGTAAATATTTCCGGATAGGGGTCATCCAGGTTTCTTCGTCGATCGCAGCTATCAGATTCACTTATTCGAAACTTGGTGCCAGCTGTTTCGAGATGGTTAATGCTCCTAAAATAGTGATGTTCTTCATACTAGCTTGCTTTGCTAGTTCGTCGGCCTCTTGATTCTCTTCTCGAGGAATGTGTTTGATTAGATAATGATTCAATTGATTGAGCAGCAGCTTGGTCTTTTTCAGATATGCTGTAAGTCGTTCCCCTCGAGTCTGGAAGTCTCCCAGTATTTGATTTACAATGAATTGAGAATCACTATGGAGACATAAAGAGCCAACTCCAATCTCCAAGGCCAGTTCTAATCCAGCTATCACCGCTTCGTATTCCGCGTCATTGTTGGTGGCAGCGAATTCCAACCTTAGGGCGTAGTGTAGCTTCCTTCCCCTGGGGGTGATTATCACAACACCTACCCCCGAGCCTTGTTCGTTTGACTCCCCATCTACGAAGAGATTCCACTTGATATCTTCTAATATTTCAGATTGGTCCTTACCTTCATTAGTAGTGAATTCGACAATGAAATCAGCTATGGCTTGCCCCTTGATAGCGGTGCGAGGATGGTAAGTGATATCATATTGACTTAGTTCGATGCACCACTTAAGTAATCGTCCAGAAGTGTCGGGCGATGGAGCACTTGCCTTAGCGGTTGATCGGTTAAAACTCTGATGGAATGAGACTGGAAATAGTGTCGCAGTTTTCGTGACGTGATAAGCAAACAGTATGCTAGCTTTTCAAGTTTAGGGTATCTGGCTTCTGCCCCTGTGAATCTCTTGCTTACAAAGTATACGGGTCGCTGCGTGCGGTTGTCTTCTCTCACCAAAGCGGCGCTCAAAGCATGAGATGATACAGTGAGGTATAGGTATAGTTCCTCGCCTTCATTAGGAGTTGAGAGTACCGGTGGTCTCTGGAGGTGTCCGACTAAGTTAAGGAAGGCTGTCGAGCATTCGTCAGTCCATTCGAACTTTCCTTTGTCTTTCTTTAGAGCTTCGAAGAAAGGGATGCATTTGTCGGTTACTTTAGAGATGAACCTACTTAAAGCGGCCACTTTTCCGTTTAGGCTTTGCATCTCTCTTCGAGTGGATGGTATCTTGATATCTTGCAAAGCTCGAACTTGTTCGGGGTTTGCTTCAATCCCCCTGGCATGAACGATGAATCCCAAGAACTTTCCCGATGATACTCCGAAGAAGCACTTTAGAGGGTTTAGTTTCATTCCATATTGGCGAAGTACTTGAAACATTTCGTCCAGATGGTTTATATGGTCGTTGGCTTTCCTCGATTTTACCAGCATGTCATCCACATAAACTTCCATAGATCGCCCTATCAGTTCTGCAAACATCTTGTTGACGAGGCGCTGATAAGAAGCTCCGGCGTTTTTAAGTCCAAACGGCATTACCCTGTTACAGTACAATCCTCGGTCAGTGATGAAGCTAGTGTGGTCTTGATCGGGGGCGTGCACAGGGATCTGGTTATATCCTGAGTATGCGTCCATAAAGGATAAGAGTTCGTGTTCGGCTGTGCTATCTACGAGTTGGTCGATTCGGGGGAGTGGGAAGTAGTCTTTCGGGCAAGCGTCATTTAAGTTGGAGAAATCGATGCATGTTCGCCACTTCCTATTGGCTTTCTTTACCAGGACCGGGTTGGCGATCCATTCTGGGTAGATGGCTTCACGTATGAAGTCATTGGCAAGTAAGTTGTTTACTTCTTCCTCGAGTGCTGCTGATCGTTCTGCCCCCATGCTCCTCTTTTTCTGCTTCACCGGCACCTTGGTGGGATCTATGTTCAGCATGCGGCATGCTACGTCTGGGGAGATTCCCGTCATGTCAGCGTGCGTCCATGCAAATACATCCATGTTGCGGCGAAGAAAATCAAAGAGTTGATTCTTTAATTCTCTTTTTAACTGAGACCCGACTCTCAACAGTCTACTTGGGTCGTGTTTGTCTACAGATACGAATTCCATATCCTCTGCAGGCTCGGCGGTGGCCTCCTTCTCTTTGTCCCTGGGGTCTAATTCGTTGAAAGGATCACTGGTATATCGAAGAGGAGGGGCTTTCTTTAGTTGCTATGCTTCCAAGCTTTTCATGCAGAGAGTAGTCTCTGCATTTTTCCCTTTATCTTTTCTGCGGTTATTGCGAAGTTCAGTTACATAGCAGTCTCGAGCAGCGTCTTGATCTCCCTCTACTTCTCCCATTCCGTTATCGGTTGGAAATTTCATCTTCAGGCACCACGGGGCTAGGACAATTTGGAAGTCGGACAAGGCTGGTCTTCCCAAAAAGCCGTTGTAGGCCGAATGGGTTTCTATTAGCACAAACTTTTGTTTTCGCACAGCGGAGCGAGGATGGCTTCCTATTTCAACAAAAAGGTCCAGTTGCCCGAGGGGCATCTTCGCATCTCCAGTGAAACCATGTAGTGGTTTGTTGCAGGGAGACACATCTTTCATTGATAGCTTCATTTTGTCGAAAGCATGCTTGAATAGGATATTCACCGAGCTTCCAATGTCTATTAAAATTAGGAAAACTTTGGCTGGTCCGAACCAGGCAGAGATGACCATAGGATCCATGTGCGGGTACTGTCTTCCCTCTAGATCGCGCCTACTGAATGTGATGTCGTTATTCTCTTTCCGTTTCGGGTGGCGTTCTTCCATAACAGAATTAACGCAGCCTTCAGCGTTCCTTAGTGACTTACCGTATCTTTCCATCTCCGCCCAGCTTCTGTCGGCGATGTGCGGTCCTCCTGATATGGTGTGGACCACTATCTTCTCTTGACTAGAGCCGCTGGTGTTGCGATTTCCCCCGCCTGCTTCTGGGGGGGGCAATCCAGGATTCTCATTGACAGGAGTCGAAGTCCTATTCTGGCCTTTTACATAGCGCTCCAGTCTCCTCCTTCTAATGTGTTCTTCAATCAAGTCCCGGAGATGGTGGCATTCATTGGTATCATGTCCGTGGGATTCGTGGAAGCGGCAGAACTTCCCCGATTTGAGTGCGCTATCTGACTCCTTCTTGTGTGGGGGGCGCTTGTATTTAACTTCGTCTTGAGTGGCTAGGAAGATGTTTTCGATTGTTTCATTCAAAGGAGTGTAAGAGTCAAATCTTGGTCCTGGTCGATATAAGCGCTTTTCTCCCTTTTTGCCCCCAGCATTGTCTCTAGAGTCATTTCTTCGAACATCCTTTGCTGCAGCGGGGAACCTGTCTGTAGCCGTCTTAGCCTATTGCCCTGATTGCCCCTCAGTGGCAGCGTCCTCAAGTCTCATATACTTTCCAGCTTCATGGAAGAAATAAGGTAAAGTAGCTGGTTTTTCCTTGGTTAGTCTTCTAGCAAATTTAGTGTCTGGATGTACACCACTGCAAAGGGCCATTGGTATAAGTTTCTCGTCGGCATCTTGGACTGCGGTTGTCGCGGCGTTGAATCAGGTTAGATATTGTTGCAATGTCTCTCCGGGTTTCTGTTTGATATTAGATAAGGAATAAGCGTCCTTGGGTTGCTCCACATGAATGCGGAACTGACTGATGAACTTTTCTTTCAACATTTCCCATGAGCTGACGGACCCTTGGGGTAGGTGGCAGAACCAGGAGGTAGTTAGGTCTGCCAAGAATAGTGGGAAGTATTTACACAACACTCCCTCTGTTGCTTCGCTCATGAGCATATGCTGGGTGTACCTCTGTAAGTGTACGATGGGTTCAGAGGTTCCCTTGTAAGGTTCCATCGTTGGCATTTTCCATTCTCGGGGGGTGATGTCAGTTTCAATATTGCGGGTGAAGGGGCTGGTTACCCTAGCACCTATCCCCCGATCCCTTTGCTCCCATTGGACGCACTCTCTGAACAATCGCGCCATCCTTTCATCAGAACTTGGAGCGGACAAAAATGAGCTTGGTTCTTCCCTACGGGATTGATTCCGTCCAGATGACTGGTAGGGATGGTATCGTCTGTCACTTCTAACATTTTCCAAAGGCTGTCTCTGCTCTTCTGGGGGCATGTTGGGGTCAGCCATAGTTGGCCCTTGCCTTGATCTTCCCCTGCTGGGTTCTGTTCTCAGCGCTTCCTCGGGTCCAACTTTGGGCTGGACTCCAGCTCGGCCCCGTCTACTGGTGTTTTCATGGTTAGGTAGCATGACAGGCTCAGCTACATCCGACCCTTGCCTGGCACCTCCCCCGTTAGGTTCAGCTCCAAGTGTTTCCTCGGGTCGGACTTCGGGCTGAGACCGAGCTCAGCTCCTACCATGGCTGTTTCTGTTGTTAACCTCTTCGAAGAAGAAAGGTCTTTGTCGCCTTCCAGATCCTCCCGATTGGGACTCGCCCCATGATTCGGTGTTGCGGTTGGATTCTTCAGCATCCCTTAGGCGTGACATAAGTTGGTCCACCAAGGCTTCTTGTTGAGATGCGAAGTGGTTAGTTACTTCAGCTACAACCCTGTCCAGATCTGCCCTAGTAATTGGTTGTTCCGCGGCGGGGGCTGTTGGATTCGCCTGATTTTTATCTGGTATTGCTGTTAAAATGGGATGATTCTCTTGATTCGGGGCCACTGGATCTGGGATACTGCTAGTTGCGACGTTCTTTCCCTTGTTAACATCTCTCCTATGCCTGGAAGTCATGTTGTCGGAGCGAGGAACGATGCTGTGAGGAAGAAGGTTGAGTAGGAGAAGCTGTAGCTTTTAGCTTGGTTCTCAGCGAAAGTACCAAAAATGTTTGCGCAAAAAATGGGCAAACACCTCCAAGTCGTATGAATTAGTCGATTTTATGTTGTTTCTAGTGATTTGGGTTATTTATGCAAATATATGAAAAACAGGGACTAAATTGTAAAAGACACACAGATTTATAGTGGTTCGGCCAGAATGTGCCTACGTCCACTTTATATGGTATTCTCCTTTTTCTTTCATATTACAAGTACAAAGCTTTGTATACAAGTATATGAAAGTTGTTTGAAAGTTCCTTCCATGCTTGAGCTCTCAAACTTGTCTGCCATTGTTGTACCCCTGTCCCTCTATTTATAGAGTGAGGTTGGGGAAGGGGTCTTGGATGTATATAGCTGCTGGTGGTCCTGGGCTGAAGCAATCTGGTCTGGCACATCCGGTTCGGCATGCCTTGGTTCGGCCGTGCTTGGAGAAGGTTGGTTCAGTAGCAGCATGGCTCGGTGGTAACATGGATCGGTGATGGGTGGATGGATCTTGGATCGGTGGTAGATGGTCTTGGGTGTTGGTCCGGTAGAGGTTGGTTCGGTGGTAGGAGATTGGTCCGGCGGTGGGTTTGGACCGGTGGCAAGTTGGTTCGGTAGAACGATTCGGCCGTGCTCAGCAGGTGAGTGGTTCAACAGGAATAATGTGGAGCCGGTCCGGTGGTACTTTCCAGGGCTTTGATTTCGTGATGGGGGCTTGGAGATGGGATCTGGTCCGGTCGTGCCCTTGGCTTGGTGGTGGTGAAAACGCCCCCAACAGCAAAGATGTCGAGATTATTTTGTGTGATTTTTCTTTCCTAGCCGATTTGCATGTCATGCGTTATTTAGGCTTTGGAATGATTTTGGGAATGGATTGGCTTAACCGTTATGAAGCTCATATCCTATGTCCTGAGCGGACTATTCATCTTCGACAACCTCAATCTGTTAAGCAGATTTCTATTAATCTTAAAGATTCAGATTCCAGCTTGGTTCCATCTTTATATTCTTTAAATCCTCGTGATGACGACGATGATGATGAGGGTGATATTATTTCTCTTATTCACGTCGGTCGTGAATTTTCCGACATATTCGAGCCCGTTTTAGGATTAACACCTAAGCGAGCAATTGAGTTCAAAATTAATCTTATTCCTGGAGCTCAAGCTATCACTCATCCTCCTTATCGTTTGTCCAATAAAGAAAATGAGGAGATGCGCATGCAATTATCCGATTTGGAAACGAAGCAATTTATTCGCTCTAGTTCCTCGCCTTGGGGAGCTTCAGCTATTTTTGTGAAGAAATCCGATGGTACACTTAGGCTTTGCGTTGACTACCGCAAGCTTAATGATCTTACTATCAAAAATAAATATCCTTTACCTCGGATTGATGATCTATTCGATCAACTTAGTGGTGCTAGAGTCTTTTCACAATTAGACTTAGCTACTGGATTTCATCAGCTTCGTATTGCAGAGGATAGCATTCCTTTGACATCTATTCCGTACTCGTTATGGATCTTATGAATGGCTTGTTATGCCATTTGGTCTAACGAATGCTCCGGCTTATTTCGTTGACCTTATGAATCGAGTTTTCAAAGAATGTCTCGACCGGTTCGTTCTCATCTTTATTGATGATATTCTTGTGTATTCTAAAATCGAGGAGGAGCATGAAAAACATCTTCGGATTGTGTTGGAAACTCTTAGGAGTAATCAATTGAAAGCAAAATTTTCTAAATGCCATTTTTGGCAATCTCATGTGAAGTTTCTCGGTCATATTATTTCCGAATCTGGAATTTCCGTGGATCCTTCAAAGATTGAAGCGATTCAAAGTTGGAAGAAACCTGAGGGTGTGACTGAAATCCGCAGCTTTCTCGGATTGGCGGGCTATTACCGTCGTTTTATTAAATAATTTTCTAAGATTGTCGTGCCTCTCACTAGCTTAACGAAGAAAGGTATTAAATACATTTGGTCGGACAAATGTGAAACTTCTTTTCAGAAACTAAAAGAACTCCTTTCAGATGCTCCCATTCTTGTTATTCCCGAGGGGAATCAAGATTTCGTTGTTTATACCGATGCTAGTCGTGTTGGTTTGGGTGTCGTTCTTATGCAAAGAGAACGTGTTATTGCTTATGCTTCTAGGCAATTGAAGCCTGCTGAGACTAGGTATGCCACTCATGATTTAGAGCTCGCGGCTATTGTTTACGCCCTTCGTATTTGGCGTCATTATCTTTTAGGAGAGAAATTTGTTCTTTATACCGATCATAAATCCTTGAAGTATTTATTCTCTCAAAAGGAACTTAATTTGCGTCAATAGCGTTGGCTCGAATTTCTTGCACCATATGATCTTGATATTCTTTATACTCCCGGTAAGGGTAATCGTGTCGCCGATGCCTTAGCCGTAAACAACAAGTTGTTGTTTCTATGATGACATCCGAATGGAACGATCTCGAGATTTTATCCACTTGCGAAATTCGAGACCGTGTTTCCGATTTATGTTCATCTCTTGTTTTATGTAGCCTTGAGGCTCATCCTTCTCTTTTTGACCGCATTCTTGAAGCTCAAAGGCTAGATCCCGAATTGGCACTTCTTGGCCAAAATATTAAGGGTAAGATTGATATTGAAAGTTTGAAAGACTTTGATATTGATTTTCATGGCGGCATTCGAAAATTTGGTAGACTTATCGTACCAAATATTGGTGATCTTCGTAAAGATATTTTAGAAGAATCCCATCATTCTAAATTTACCATTCATCCCGGTAGTAGTAAAAAGTACGCGGATATGAAGCGACTTTATTATTGGGACGGAATGAAACTTGACACCGCTAACTTCGTTAAGCGTTGCATGACTTGCCAACTCGTTAAGGCCGAGCATCAAAGGCCCGGTGGGCTATTGCAACCTTTAGAAATTCCAATTTGGAAGTGGGACAATATTTCCATGGATTTTATAGATGGCCTTCCCCGTTCTCGTTCGGGTCATGATAGCTTATGAGTGATTGTTGATAGGCTTACTAAATCTGCCCATTTTATTCCCGTTCGGTCTAACCGAACCGTTCTCCTTTTGGCCAAGCTCTTTATCAAAGAGATTGTTAAATTACATGGAGTTCCTACTTCTATTGTTAGCGACCGTGATCCATTGTTTACTAGTGGATTTTGGAAGAGTCTTCAAAAAGCTTTGGGAACAAAGCTTAGTTTTAGCACCGCTTATCATCCTCAGTCCGATGGACAAACCGAGCGTGTGAATCAAACTCTTGAAGATCTTCTTCGTGCTTGTGTGCTTGATTTTGGAGGAAGTTGGGAAGATCATATTTCACTTGCTGAATTTTCCTATAATAATAGCTTCCAATCTAGTATTGGTATGGCACCTTTCGAGGCACTCTATGGAAGGCCATGCCGATCTCCTTCTTGTTGGCTTGAGGCCAGAGAGAAGATGGTTTTAGGTCCAGATTTTATTCGTGATTCCACAGAAAAGATTGACCTTATTCGTCATAGGATGAAAGAAGCCCAAAGTAGACAAAAATCCTATGCCGATAAGCGAAGAAGGAAGTTAGAATTTTCTGTGGGAGATCTTGTGTTCATTCGTGTTTCACCTATGAAGGGTGTTATACGTTTCAGTCGATCGGGAAAATTAGCGCCTCGATATATTGGGCCATTTCCTATCACCGAACATATTGGTTCCGTGGCTTATCGCCTTTTATTACCGGCTCAATTTTCTACTATCCATGACGTGTTTCACGTTTCTCAACTTCGGAAGTGTCTTCGAGATTTCGATTCTATTTTTGAGCCCGGTGTTGTGGAAGAGATTGAAGTTTCACCAAATTTAACTTTTGAGCAGCATCCTGTTCGAATTATTGCTTCGGAACTCAAACGTTTTCGAAATAAAGATGTTCCGCTTGTTAAAATTCAATGGTCTTCAAATCCTAAGGATTGTTCTTGGGAGTCTAGAGAGTTCATCGAGCGATCACATCCGGACTTACTTTCTCGTGCTCTTTAAGGTGAACTTCTTATTTCAAACTTCTTTTGTGTTGAATATGCTTTTATGGTTGTTACTATATATCTTCTTCTTAAATATTGTGAGGACGCAATTTCTTTAAGGAGGGGAGTCTGTAACAACCCGCATATTTGTCGATTTTATATTTAAATATTTTACTAAAATATTTTATCGATACTCGTAATTTTGTCTGAAAAGCTACTTTTTGCATACGGTCGAATTAGGCCTCGGGACCACTCCCATTGAGTTTAAAATGTCGTTTGCGACCTTTTTGAGTATAAGCTTCGATATGTTTGGAGAAGGTTGATTTTTGCTACTTTTTCACTTAGGGTTTTGGTTTGGGCTAAGCCCACTTATGTATTCAGTGCCAACCCCTCTCCTCCTCATTTACTTCATTTCCAATTCCTAATACTCAAGCTAAAGCATCAATGGTGGGAGAGATGGAAATTAAAACTCCAAAACCCCAGTTTTCTCTTGCAAATCAACTCTTGCTCCAAACTAATAGAAGAACCCATTGGTAAGCTTCTCTTCTTCTTCTCCAACTCATTCTCTTATCATTTCAGAAATTCCTAAACCTAATTTTGGGAATGTTCTTCTTTTAAAGCTTAGAATCAAGCTTATTGAATTGGATTTGAAGAGTGGTTGATTCTCCTTTGCTTTCAAGCTTCTCCTTCATTGATTTGGGTTCAAAGGTGAGATTTTTATCTCACATCTATGCTTATATTTATCTTCGATTGTTAGGTATGAATTCCTAACACTTATTCTTGTGCAATTGCTTTTGGTTTGGATTGAATTGGTGAATATTCCAATTTTTAGTGTTTTTGGTTCAATTCTTTAAAAATCATAGCTTTGACGTTTGAACATGTTTTTGGTGATGTATCGAGGAGCATATGGGGCCGGGTAGTCGATTGGCATAAACCCTTAGCGCCGTTGCTCGTGCGATTGCAAATTGATCGAGATTTGCACCTCATTAGAAATAGGGCATGGGAGTGCCAGCAACAGGTTCGGCCGACCGACTCAGGGAGTCCAGTCGACCGACCTGTAGAACAGGCACTTCCAGCCTCTGTTTGGAAGTGCATCCTACAGGGCTCGGTCGACCGAACTCAGGGTCCGGTCGACCGACCTGCTACCCCGTGCACTTCTGTATATGGTTCGGTCTACCGACTCAGGGAGTCCGGTCGACCGACCTGGTGCAATTTTGCCTATCTCGCCTAGTTGATTGAATTTCCAACTTTAATCGATTCGTGTTGTTTCCTATGTGTTGTTATCATTTATTATTGTTTGCGTAAAAAATGGTCACAAACACCCAATACCGTGAAAGCACCGGTGTATGAATATAAGTCAGCGATATTCAAGCACAAATCACAGATCTCAGCAAATAACCCAAATGCGTTTGCACAAAAGATGGGCAAACAGCTCCAAGTTGTATGATTTAGTTGATTTTATGTTGTTCGTAGTGATTTAGGTGGTTTATGAAAATACGTAAAAAGCAGGGACTAAACTGTAAAAGACACACAGATTTATAGTGGTTCGGCCAAAATGTGCCTACATCCACTTTATATGTTATTCTCCTTTTCCAATCCGATTACAAGTACAAAGCTTGTAGTACAAGTGTATGAAAGTTGTTTGAAAGTTCCTTCCAGGTTTGAGCTCTCAAACTTGTCCCCCATTGTTGTACCCCTGCCACTCTATTTATAGAGTGAGGCTGGGGGCAGGGGTCTTGGATGTATATAGCTGCTGGTGGGCCTGGGCTGCTGCAATCTGGCCTGGCACATTTGGTTCGGCATGGTCTTGGACCGGTGGTAGGTGGTAGGTGGGTTGGTTCGGCTAGGCTCTGGAGTTGTTTGGTTCGGAGGAGTGCCGGTCCGGTGATGGAATGGTGGACCGGCAGTGGGTGGACCGGTAGTAGGAGAGAGTGGTTGGTCGGTCCGGTGAGGCTCTGGACCGGTGGAGGCTGGCTTTGGTTTGGTAGGAGGGGATGTGGAGTTGGTTCGGTGGTGAGAGGGGAATGCCGAATGACCTTCACTTGGGAGTGCCGAATGACCTTCACTTGGGAGTGCCGAATGAACTAAGGGAAGGCCGGATGTGATTTTACTTTACACTACCGAATGTAACTTTAAACCCTTGACACCGAATGGAGTTTTATCCTTGAACCATGAGTGAAATCCCGACCTCCATCATTCCTTGCCAGTTTGTCGATATTCCAGTTTTGACCAAAAAATGGGATAACAATTATGACTTTGATGACTCCTTTTTAGGGATTTTTGAATATCCATTTCGATGGATTCTTTATCGGTTTCGTTGGATTTTTATTCACATCTTCCTATGTGAATTTTAGTGATTGATTGTTCCTACAATCTTCTTTGTGATTTGTCACTATAAAAATATAAAGGTTTCTATACTAGTAGTAAATATCAAAACTCTTTCTTCAAATGATTTCAACACTATTTTAGTACAAAGCTCGCTTCTTAAACCATTTTCCAATCTATTAGTATATACAAACCTTTACCTCACTCGTATGAGAAATCTAATTAAACGACTTAGTAAAACGAATGGTATGAAACGCTTGCGTTTACTTCGTCGGTTAATTCTTGGACTTGTTCGATTGAATCCCTTGTGACAATTTTATAGTGGAGATCTACAGTTTGTTCGTAAATATTTAAGTTAAGCAAGTGGTTATGGGACATGAAGCTAAACTCATATATCTACTAGCTTAGTGTAATTGACACTTCTCGTTGATCATGACGATCATCTTTGTGATTTAGACTAGCAATGTGCGATGTCTCTTTGTCTGCGAGGGAGACTAAACCCTGTTTTGTGTAGTTTTGACTCAAATTGGTGGGGTAGCAACCCATGGTCTTCGGGCCGTTTTTGGAGCTTCGGCTCAATTTGTGATGGTTAGCAACCATGGAATTAGCGTTCCATTTGTGATACACGTGTTGGCGAGCTTTATGCTCCCGTTTGTGATAGGCCTCCCCCTCTTTGTGATTTCTGGATTTCTTGAGATGATTTCTAGAATTTGTGTTTCGCCAATTTTCGTGATTTCCATTGATAAGCTTTATCAATATTTGTGCATTGGTGAATTTGTGCGTCATTGACTTTTGTGATTTCTGGATTTCGTGTGTTGAATTCTGGAATTTGTGTGTCATTGACTTTTGTGATTGACATTGATATTAACGTCAATATTTATGGTTTGGTGAACTAAATTTAGGAGTATGACGTTTCTGTGATTCTTGTGTAGATTTTGTGACATTGAATAATACCTTGATGATTTTCAACTGCTTATATATCACAGCTTGGCATTGTGATTATTATGTGTTTAGTCATATCTCTTATTCTATATCGTTTCTTCTGATATTTATAGTAAGACTGATCCATTTATTATTTTCTTATTAAATAATACTCGGGTCAGACCGAGATGTTACAGGTGCTTCTGCTTGACTTCTCCCCAGGGATTCATTACTCTGACTTTTGGCAAACTACTTAGATTAGTAGTTTATTTTGTTATGTACACTTGAGATATAGACTCATAGTCGTATTCATTTTTGTAGCACGTGTTGCTATTCTTTTGTATTATTGTGGATCTTTTTGACCACTACTCTGATATACACTTCCATGTGTTAATTATACATTTATATCTACTTCCGCCTTTGTGATATGAATTATCTGTGACTGATTTATGTTATGTTTATTTCTGTATTTGTTTCTGAAGGTATTATAGCCACTGTGTAGTAGCTTTGAGTTTGTGTCGGTATGTCAGATTTCCTCTTAATAAATTATTGCATGTTATACTATCTGACATATCGATGCTCGCACAAAGCAATTACACGGATGGTCGCTTCTCAACAGCCTTATTCTCCGTGCTAGTCGACAACATTCACCATAATGTTCTTAGCTAGCGTGGGTATAGAGGTGGGGCGTCACATCCATTAACATATATATTGCACTGATGTGAGACATCTCCTACTATAGGACCCATGGGAATGCACGTTTGCATATAGGTGAAGGGAATATACCGAAGGGGGTTCGCCTCGAGTTGAAGTCCTAAATGGCCAAGTTGGATCTACTTAAATCTTTATAAAGGGTACTAAGTAACCAGTTAGGCATTTCCTTAATTGCATTAGGCAATCTAAATAGGACGGTTAGTGTAATCTTGAAGCTACGTTTGCAAGGTTGGTACCACATATATGCAAGGAGTAGGGATGTACACATAGGTGAGAGCGTTATCGATCCTTGAGTAGTCGTTAGAAAGACTTAGGTTATGCCTAGATGGTCTACACCTCCTACTAATGTAGGTTCTGTATGGGACATGCACAGCCTCAAAGTTGTTTGTTAGATTGTTTGTCGTTAGGAGGCAAGGCTAGATAACCCCTAAATGAGTCTTTAAGAAAAATTTGAATACCTCTAAATAGTTATAATGTCGTTATTAGGCATTAATAGGAGGCTCCTTAGTGTACGCTGGCAATTTAGCCTAGACATCGATGGTGGATGTCCGGCGCGGTGCAGAGTTACAAATACTAGAGGGGAATGTATCCTCATCAATGGGGAACTGCGATACTTATGTATATATTTATGGTATAACTAAAGTAGGCTAGGCGATTCGTACGCATGCATGAAGTCAAAATGGCTAAGCTTTAAATAACAAACATAACAAGTAATGTTACACCCCACCTCGATAGACATACTATCCAAGAATATTACTAGGCAACACTATTAGATAATATGGAGAATAAGGCTGTATGGGGTGCATACGTAAATATTCCCTTGGTCTAACACCTGCACGTATCTCAAAAATAATAAACAACTCACATATACGTACATGGTATCAGCATAAAGCAATAAGCATGTGTGCCTCTAGAATAGAATACTGCACATTGTACATTAAATAATTGACAAAGAACACATAGTCAATAGTTCATCGAGAATGTATAATTCAAACATATATAAATATGAGTAGGATATAAAATTAGTCAAACTCCCACGATCACAAAACACACAATATTCCACCACAAGTGGATAATATTCCACCACAAAACACACAAATAACACATGGGTCAGAAAATATCTAGAATGTAGATGCAATATAAAATAACAATTGGCATGGTATAAACAAGTGCAACACAAGTGGCACGTGCATATCCTAAGTGTCAACATATCACAAACCATGCACACAAAAGAAACACATTTCCAAGCAAAGTCAATCAACACACCAAAGGGGAATAAATGACTGATCGATAGAAATACCCCAACACTCCATCCACCTTTGTCAACTTATATGCTGTTCTATATCTCCATGAATCCAGGAACTTTTTCTCGCATTGGATTATTTGGTATGTATTTAGCTGTTATGGAATATAAAACTCGACAATAATACATGACATGTTCTCAGCAATGCCCTAGATTATCTCTTGGATAATTGTAAAGTAGACATACTCGGGGTCTGTCTGGCTCAATAAATTATATATATATATATATATAATGCACAAATATCACCCAAAACAAACAACATAAAATAAAAATATGCAATACCCTTAGTAGCCAGGGTCATCTCTCTGATAACCATGAAAAAGATAGGTACATGTTCCAATTCCATGCTACCAGCATCTCTAGCCATTCTCGATGGCTATATAATTAATGTGTATGGGGTTACACAACTATATAGACTACCAGTCTCGTAAACAATTCAGAAGATCGATAACCACATAATAATTGTTTAGACTTTCAACCTTATTGTAATCGGCTTGGATCTCGGCCAATGAAATAATCATATAGTCTCTTAGACCTCTATAAACCCCTTCGACTCTCAGTATCATGAATAATAATCAGAACTCTCAGTTCTATATGTTCTCGGCATCATAAATATTTAATTTGGCATCGGCCTCAAAAAATGATCTGATCAGCTCTCAGCCGCAAACACAACGATCTCGTATACATGAGTAAATAGGTGTTTATAGCATCTCATGTTAGCTCATTAATAATAACCAAATAGGAGACTGACAGCCCTTAGCCTTATCCAAGATCCTTCCTCACACGCTCTCGACGCTACTCGTACATTCTTAGTTACCTCGATGGCCATCGTACCTAATATCCATCAAGTTCAAGACTATGCTATGCATTGGTCATAACCTTGAAAGTGCCCCTAAGTAACAGACTGTTGGACTAAGTGACTCAGGGGTAGTGGCTCTCAGCTATATACATCAACAGGTGTGTCACGAATTCGGGGAGCGACCCCCAATCAGCCACTAGAATGGATACTAGCCAATCTGGTCTACTCCCTGACGTATAATAGGAGTACACACAATAAACAGACACTCTTATGGCTCTCTCAGCCTGCTCCACTCAACGAGCATCACCTTAAATACAATACTCCGTATACTCGACCCTATTAGAGGGACATATACTTATAGAAAGTAATCAAAATACAAGCACACGTGTCCCATATCACCTGATGTTACTCGCTCATTTACTCAATGCTCATCAATTGCAATCGTTATATGCGACAATCCATATTCTACATATCAAAGGATTGTAGAATATTTATATATTTTCATATGAGGTCGTATGATTCTAATATTTGGAAAATGAATCGTAGGGGCATTTCCCAAATTCATGATTTTTGGCGAATTTCTATATGACCATTTTAACCTTATGAATCATGTATGGACTATAAATTTTGATAGAAACCGAGTTAGGGTTTGAAACCACATCCATTGGATCTAGATGATTGTTTAACTTTCCGTAGAGTGGTTATAGTAAGAAAATGGACTTAACGTTTTCGAGTAAGGGATTTTTTAAAATTTCACTGATTTTGAGCAGCATTAGTGGGTGATTAGGGTCATTAGCAACATGGACCACGACCCATTTCAGGATTTTATCGTATGGAGGCTGATGGGACATCATTTATGTGATGTCCCGGAAATTTGGGCAATAATTATTTAGTAATTTTCATTAATAATTCTTTTAAAATGTGAAACGTTGATTTAATAATCTAATTCAAATAAAAATTATCTTTTGAAAACTAATAATTATTTAGTTTGACAAATGTTATTCTTTTCAAAATTTATAATAATGATAAAGATAATTTAATATTTGGGAATCTTATTCTTTTCAAAAGTTAAAAATATTTAAATGATAAAATTATCTTTCTAAGCTAATTTAAAAGATATTTTATTTATAATGTATATATGTGTATACATTGTAAATAGGGGTGATTTTAATTTTAATTTTAATTTAATAAGAATATTTTCAAATTTATATATTTGTATGTGAATAAATTGTGAATTGGCAAAATTTGATTTAAATTAGTGTTGAAAACTTTTCAAAAGCTAATTTAAAAATCTATCTTATATTTTCAAAAGAAATTAAAGTAAAATATTTATTTTGTTTAAAAATATAATAGTTTAAATTGTATTTTATAATAAAAGTATATTTTGTTTTCTTTTAAAATTTGTTTTTTGAAATAGGCTTAGTTCTTATATATTAAAGTACAACATTTTGGTTTGAAATTTTGAAATAAAATTTAATTCAATATCTTTTTATTTTTAAATTCTCTCACTTGAAAATTTAGCTTTAAAAATATTATTTTAAAAAGCTACAAATAAACATTAAAATATGTAATTGTGTAAAGGTAATTTATATGTAAACATTTAAAGGCTAAATGGAAATAAAACATTTAAAAACATGTTAAATTAAATAAGAAATTGATTTAAAATGAATTTAAATACATTTATAAAATTAAGAAATTTATTTTAATATTTAATTGTAACATGTGTAAGGCATTTAGCTCTTGAAAATACACTTGTAAACATTTGGCATACTAAGATAACAAGGGGCATGGTTTTATTTATTTTTTTAAAACATTTTATTGAAAATATATTAAGTAGAAACTTAGCAATTCAATTTAGATTCAAAACATTCTCCTCTAAAAAGAAAATCTGAAATCAAATTTAAAGAAAATTCAAAACCAAATACAATATAAAAATCTGCAAAAACAATCTGTTCAATTTGCAAATCTGTAATCTATATGAAGATCAACTCCAAATCTAAGCAAATGAAAATAGAGTTCAGCTGCAGTTTTAAAATCAACTACTACAACAAGTAATTCAACTTCAGTAATCAAATTGGGAAGCAAATTCACCAGATTCTATAGGAAATTCAAAATGCAGTTTTTAATTCAACTACAGCAAGCAAAGGCAAATCTATTTCAAGAAAATGATAATGCATTTGAGTTTGTCCTCTGCATCTTCAATAATTGGTGAGTAAAACTTCTATTTTTAAAAACAGTTCTTTCTTTTAAATCAATGCTAAACAAATTTCCAGCACTCAAGTTTCAAGTTGCAAACTGCTTTCAAAAAAGAAAAAATCAAACTGCTGTAAATAACCGCTCTGTCTTCATTTTTAAAAATGAGTAACTTCACAATATAAAAAGGCTTAATTATATCTGTTGCATATGGATTGATATAAATAAGCATGATGATATTCTGTGTGTGTGTGTATATATAAATACATATGTGTGTTGCCAGGTTTCTGTATACTTATTCCTGTTTTTTTTTAAAAACCAAGATTTTAATAGAAATCCTTTATCACTTGATTTGATTTCTGTTAGAAATTGATATGTAAACAAAAATTGTTTGTTTAGTATAGATTTATGTTTATAAATTATAATTAAGTTAAATTAAAAATACGTTGTCTTTGAAAACAACAATAACAGTCATTATTTTAAATAAGCAAAAACATCAAACATCTTAAATTATTAAAACAGGTTTATAACTTGAATGCATGTATGAAATCAAGATTTTTAAAACAAAAATCACATTTTTTAATTAACTATGGAATGAGCACTCTGAGTTGAACAGAATAGGGGTTTTGGGGTTTATTTGGTGATCTAGTGGTTTTGGGATGTTGTTGTTCTTCCTAGAGGTGGAGGGCTGATAGGTGAGTGGGGGAAAATTGTCAGGTGGATGGTCAGAGGTTGGTGGCCACAATGGTGGCTCTTTCCAGTTTCTAAACCTAGTTTTTGGGTGGTCGAAGTTTTGTTGCTTCACATGTTCTCTGGTGCACTGAGTGTTGTAAGGTTTTAAGGATTGGAAGAGGGGACGTAGGTGAAGGGATTGCCGGAGTCGCAGTGATTCTGATGGTCGGAAATGGTTTGTCGCGGTGTTGATAGGTTTGGGGCAGTGTGCAGTGTGATGTTCCAGGTTGCATTGGATTACTTGATTTTAATTTCGAGCTGCTGTGCGGATTTCTGGAGGTCGTGATCATGTTTGCGGATGGTCGGCGACATAGTGAAGGGGGTTATGGTGGCTGGAGGTTGCCTGAGCACCGGTGCATATGCACCGTGCATATTTTGTTTTGATGAACTACTTTGGGTTTGTGCAGAGAGATGTAACTCAAAGTTTTACTCGGGCAGTTCGTATTTTTGTCTCGAAGCAATTAGGGTGTTGACTCGAAGCACTGGTGAGTTGTCTCGGGTATGTTTGGTTCCAGGTTATAAAACCTGACAGTGTTCTGTTTTTTTTTAAATTTGAATGAAATTTAAAATCTAAGGCAGGGATTTAAACAGGGTTTTTAAATGCAAAGTTTAAATTTGAATTCAAATGAACTTTTGAATCCTAAGTTTTTAAAATGAAATTTTAAATTTTAAAGCAAGATTTAAATCAAGTTTAAAATCAAGTATAAATATGGTTGCAAGTTTATTATGAATCCAAATCTTGGATTTAAATCAGTTTTAAGTGTTAAACATGTTTAAATGTTTTAATGTAGATTTTAAAAAAATGAGTTTGTTTTCAAATAAAAGTTTTAAACTTTATAAAATTCTTTATAAAGGTTTTCTTTAATATTTGAATAAAAGGTTATGAAGTGTTTAACTTAAATTTGGTAGCTAAATAATCAATTCATTTTAAAGCTTAATTTCTTTTAATAAAATTAAGTAATTTAGTTTTAAACTTTTCTTATATAAGTATCATATATAAGTAATGATTGTTCTTCACTTTTATTTTAGGGAATAAATTTACATAAATTTGGATAAATGTTTAAAATGGTTAAACATTTTGAATCTTAAATTCAAAATGGAATTTGAATTTAAATTTAGAAATGTAATGCTTTAAATACACTTGAATGTTAATGAAGTCATTAATAAGGTGAATGAATTATTTTAGAAATAATGAAGATAATAAAAGGAATTTAATTTATAAGAGAATTATAGAATTTACTTATTTATTTGATTTTAAATAATGGTTTAAATTAATTTATAATTAGAGATGATTAATAATGATTAATCTAAGATAAATTTCTTAAGAAAGTAATTAAAGAAAATTTTATTATTTTATAAAGATAATTATCTAAGGATTATTAAGTAACTAATTAATGTGATTAATTTTGATAATTAATTAGATTAATTAATTGAAGACAATCAACTGTAATTTGATAAGCATAATTACTTGATAAATGTAATTAAGGGATTAATTACTTATAGTAATTAATTATGATAATGTGATTAGTTTAAGTTAATTAATTTAGTTTAATTAATTTAAGTAAATCATTTGATGATATAATAAGAGTAATTACTTAATGTAATTAATGGAACATTATTACTTAGGGAAGCAAAAAAAATGATAATTACTGGAATGTAATTAGTGAGAGATGATTTATAATGAAGCAATTTGGGAAATTACTTTTGTAATTAATCAAGGGATTAATTAATGAAGAAAATTAATTGTGGGATAATTAATTTGTTATGAGTAATTAAGGGCAGTTAATTACTGGACTGATATTAATCAAGGGTGATTAATAATTGTATTTTAAATTTTATATTAATTAGTAAATGTAATTAATTTTAAATAAAATAATTAATTTAAATATAAATTAGAGATCATTAATTAATATAATTAATGATGTAATTAAGAATTGTTTAATTAAGGAATAATTAATAATAAAGTGATTAATTAATGTAATTAATTAAGGATAAATGTAATTAATTATAGTTAATTAATAAATGAAGTAATTAAATGTTAATTACTAATAATTAAGGCTAATTAATTTTTAAAATTAATTAAAGACTAATCACTTATTGTAATTAGAGAATGATTAATCAAATGTGTTTAATCAAGTTGAATACTTAGAGAATGATTAATTAACTAGGTTAATTAATTAATAGATATATAAGCAGGATTTATAGATGTGGTAATTAATTTAATTTACTTTAAACTAATTAGAGATTGAAGTAATTAATTTAATTCATTTTAAATTAATTATAGATGATGGTTAATAAATCTTTGCTTATGGATGATATTGATATTTCGTTGGATAGTTGTGATCTTGGAAATGAGATGAGTAATATCGTTATGATATGGATGCTTAGTTAAAGTATGATAATATGGATTTTCTATTTGTGATGATTATCTGTTTGTGATGATAATACGGGTTATCTGTTATGATGAGAATGTGATTATCTATTGTGATATGTGAATTATCTATCTGTGTGTATATAGATAATGATGAATTGAATTAATTATTCAAACTAAAATCACTTGGACATTAAGATGGCGTTTGGATTTTGACGGGACCGGGATCGGGTTTCCAAATTTGGAATTCCAAAAACCACATCGATCCAAGTTAAACGTTAGGTCGTGAATCTCAAGTGAAGAGTGAAGACTCGAGGTGTAAGGACTATTCGTGTTAATACTCTGAGGGTGATTCCAATACGAGTTTAACGAGAGTAGTACTTTCAGGTTTGAGATGAAGATTCAGAGTGCAAGGGCTATTGTCGTTGACTCTGAGGGTGATTCCAAAATGGGTGCAACGAGATAGTGCCTTCGGTTTCGTTCGAACCCGGAACGAACTTATATGGATTGAATGTTTTCAGAACATCGTCAGGTGGACGATGAGCATTCTAAGATTAATGTGTCCTATAAAGGTGATCGTAGCCTCAAGCCTCATCAACCGGGAATGGCTAAAATAGGGGAGGTGCAGCAAGGCTAAGTGGGTCATGCCCAAGTAGGACGAGATTTACACCCGTCTAGAGGTCCGTTTTATTTCGTCTGTGTGGGCAGTTGGCGACGACCATCTGCGGGGTTGTCTTGTTCGGGACTATCCAGTAAGTGATGGTTCCGACTTTGTGTTGTAGGGGATTGGGAGTGATCCTCGGTACGGTGATCTAGGCTATGTACTGTGATGGACGGTACCCCAGTAGCCCTGCCATTGATGGAAACCCATTCTTCCTACGTGCCCCTACGGTTTTGTTTGTATTACCCTCCATTGTGGCTAGTAGCTGGAATTTAATAGATGTAACAATTTCGGCTATTTCTTATTTACTTGAAAACCGTAGACACTATTATAATATCACTGGATTTCCTATCAAATGTTTTGGTTAGCGTAAGGTAAAAACTTTTCCATGTTTATGTGTGGGAAGTCTTACGTGATACCTTTTCTTTCCAAAGGATTTAATAAAGTTAAGAAACTTTAAACCCGTTTACTCACACCAGACCCATGTCTGACCCGAGTGTTCATTTTATGTTTTATTAAACTCTTGGGTACTCATATTATGTATGAGTAGTCAAGGGATTCAGGATTGCTTTGACGAATTATGGAGGTGAAATGGAGCAGGTGGCTTCAGCGTGTAGATATATATAGTGGTTCAGCTGTATAACTCTGATGTATATGATACTATGTAATATTTTATGTGATATAATATTATTTATTCGTTCCGCTGTGAGATTTTGATGTTGATTGTTTCTTTCTTTCCTATCTTTTCTCCTTTCTAACCCTTTCTTTCTTCTTAATGATGCGTCTTTCTATGGAATGAAAGGTGGG
This sequence comes from Allium cepa, assembly GCA_030765085.1. Lineage (NCBI taxonomy): Eukaryota > Viridiplantae > Streptophyta > Magnoliopsida > Asparagales > Amaryllidaceae > Allium > Allium cepa. Next base: position 680,150,071 of record CM060942.1, read on the forward strand.
TCGTTACAATTTGCATCATTCACAACTCCTAAAATAGGTTAAAACCTCCATTTATAATCCTTCTACCAAAAAGCAACCTTAAAACCCACTTTAATTAGCCAGATCACTACATTAAGAGGAAATTAGCAAAACCTACACTTGGAATTAGAGATTTTCTAATATAGGAGCTTTTGAATCCACGCTTACCACTGTTCATGGGAGGATTTAGGGATTTACTTGGATAAGTTGAGAGATTAGTGATCTCACTTACTAATTAGGATGTATAACACCCTAAATCATCTTCTAAAATTCCCCAAAAATCTTAAATCATTTTATAGCGCATATGTGAATTTGGGTTGATTTGGATCAAATTTGTGAAATCATGTTTTTATGGACCCATAGTTGAACCTTACAAATTTGTGACTATTCACTTAGATCTATGTTTTTTACTATGCTTCGACCATTTGTTTGTTTTTGTGTGATTTACATGTTATATTCTTGCTATAAACATGCTTGAATGGATGCAAACGCTGGTCGAATGTCGAAAATAACCATAGGAAGTTATGGTGCGTGCTGCCCAAGACGGATCGAGACCAATCAGTAGGACTTTGTCCTATGGGGAAGCTATTGGTAGGGGAAGACAAGGAAATCCCCATGAAGCGGGGCGTCAAATTTAAACTTGTTTGGACTTCGTATGCTCAAGTTATGGCGTTCAATATAAGGGATCGGTAGAGGAGGATCAATAGGGAGGGATCAGATCGAATCCCCAATTTTTGACTCAATCAAGATGCGATCAATATGGGGTGATAAGGAAGTCCCAATAAAGCTACATTTCAAATTTCAAGTCAACTGGAGTCCATATGCTCAGGATATTGATGATCGGTGATGACCTTGGAAGTAGGGATCGACTGTGGATTGCTTCGGGTTCGACTTCGGGTCACTTAGCCAAAATCTCGGGCCAGACTAAGGGAAATTCGAAGGGATGAAAATAGACCAAGTCAGGGATCGACTCCCATCCTTGAGTTTTCTTGGAGAATTCCAAAGTTTTCTTTTGGGTCACTTGGCCAAAAACACAAGTCTGACTTAGGGGAATTCCAGGGATCAAAATAGAGTAAGTCGGGGATCAACACCAATCCCTATGTAGTCATGGAGAATTCCAGAGTTTGCTTTTGGTCACCTGGCAAAAAACACAGGTCTGACATAGGGAAATTCCATGGGATGTAAATAGAATAAGTCAGGCATCGATACCGATCGTTGTTGCTTGGAGAATTCCATAGTGGGCTTTGGGTTATTTAAGGAAAAACGTGGGTCCGACTTCGGGTCATAATCTCCAGGGACTGCTTCGAGTCAAAGTGATGGTTACTTCGGGTTTGACTTCAGATCAACCCTGAAATGAGTTTATCGACAACCGTTTCGACCACTCGCAACTCGACGATGGGAGTTCCATGATGGAAAGTGATGTCTTTGATGATGGATGGCTATACTTCAAGAGGCAGAGTAGGTGACGACGAGTCGGATTGAAGGGACTGTCGGAGGTAGGTTACATGATGTATAATGACACTCTATGGCTTATGATGGATGCCTAGAGTATTTCGTAACCATGATGAGTTCGGGTGGGAGTCATAAGGGCTGTTTCAGGATGAACTCTGCTATGAATAAAGTGTGTAAAGGGTTCATTAATATTCGTATGTTTCGGTGTTTACTCGTTAAGCAAAGGTATGTGTGATGAGATCAATTTACCCTAGACTATCGTGGAGTATGCAGTCTGTTTCCCGGCCTACTGAGAGGCATGGATTCGAGTATGGAGAAACTAAGGCGTAGAGTAGTCTTTGAAGAGGTCATAAGAGTATCGTATACACAACGCACTGAGTGCGTGAATGCGAGGATGGATGATGGATGCCATGTTTGTTTGACTGTTTTTATCGTCATATGGAGGTCACACCCTTAGTACTTTGATGTGTAGTACACCCATGATGACTATGACATATAGTAGCATATATCCTATGTTATGTGCTAACTCTGTGGATGCAGGGACATGTCAGGTATGATTCTTCATACCCCTTTTTCATATGCTATACCGAATTTTATAGTGTTTTGAGATTCTTTACCGCTCACATCAGATTGTTGTCTGGCTCTGGGTTTTATGCTTTGCTTCTTATTATGAAACACCCCACACCCCTTAATATACCTAAAAGGACACATTAAAAGGGTGGTGCATTGTAGGTATAACTAAAGCTAAAAGAGACTAAGATTCACAAGACAAAAATAGATAAAAATAGCGGAAACTTAAAATAATAACTTAATTAAAACAAAAGTTCATAATTGCTTCATAAATAAGTCTAATATCACATAAATGTCCAAAAATCCAATATGCCTCATGAAACAAAAACTCAATCTCAAAAATCAGAGTACATAATATCCTTAATAAAAAGCCAGTACATAAAAAGAACTAAAGTTGAAAAAAGTAGGGAAATACATAGTAGAAACTTCTCCAAGAAACCACCGAGTACTCCAATCTACCGCCCTCTCCCTTGATTTCCTACGGGGGGAAAATGGGAAAATAGAGGAGTTAGTCAGATTAAATGTCTAGTGAATTATAGTAATTACTAGAGTCTTTAAGCAAAGTAAAAGTAATAGACTCTACAATAGTTCTAGTATATAAAGAGGAAACAAAGGAAATAAGAAAGAGATAAACTGAAAATAAAGATGATTAATTATAAGATAGGTTAATGTCGATTGCTTGCACTTTTCCTTGATTTCTGCTTTGATTAGGCTGAATTCCTAATCCTGTAATTATATTGTAATCCTAATTCTACCCTTTCTGATTGGCCTACTACTCCATAGACCTTACTGCGGACCAGACGCAATATAACTTCTTATACAGCAGCCAATGGTATCTACGAACGACGCACAAAGCACTCATTATGGATCCAGATGACATATATAGCTCCCAAAACAGAAGGTAATGGTGTCTACGAAAGACACCCATACTAAGTGCTTAGAACTCATAGCGATTACTGAGCACCGGAATCGAAGTCGCATGCGTAACTGCCACCATGTCCATGCAACCTTTTTCTCCACCTATTGGGTCTTCTTATTACCTCAAACTCGAGCATAAGCGTGCCCATCATCCCACTTCAGGCTAACGTGAGATCACTGCTTTGTCTAATAAGGAATGTTATATGGTACAGTTCTACTTTCATTTTTACCTATTAACTTAGATAAATTATTTAATTAAGCCTTTATTATCATCTTTATTTTCTACGCTTATTATTTTACCCAAAATCTTAAAATAAGCCTCATTCTACTCTTTTTTTATTATAACCTACGTTTATAATCATGCTTATTATTTAACCCAAGGTCTAAGCAAGAAAATAAACTTCTTTCATTTTTTAATCTTTTTTCAGTTATAATTCTGCGTTATAACTAAGAAAATTAATTAGTTCTATTTTAATCATAATTAGGCATAATGTCAGTCTAATTCCATTTACATTACAGTCCAATTCCATTATTTATTACAGTCTTTATAATTTACATCTTATTTTCATCATTCAGTATTCTTACTTATATAACTCATATTCGCGTTTAATTTATTCTAATCCATATGCAAAGAAAAAGAGAAGGAAGAGAATAGATGCTTGCATAAAATCCAAAAACATCAAAAAAGATGTAAATAAGAAATAAATAATAGTAAATGAACATAAATACTATAGATAAACTGTAAATAAAGAAAAGGCTACGTTTAACAGTAATAAATTATAATTAACTGAAAAAGAATAACCAAAAGGGAATAGACTGAAAAATAGATCTAAAACTGATAAAAAGGCTATTCCAAAATCGTAGTAAAACTACAACCATTGGAAATTCTATTATTTTAAATTACTTGAAGAAATCTTAAAGTAATTATAATCACTCACCTCCGGTCCTAATCTCTTCATTTAGTCTTCCCGGATGTAAAATAATTTAATTTATAACGATTTTCTCCTTTGGAAAAATTATTCCGTTTAGGATCCTTCCTAGAAAGGTGAACCCAATTGGAGAAAACCTATAATGAGTAAAAGTGTTAGGTTTAGGGGTTTATTTATAGAGGTAGAAGTGGATCTCGGACTGTTAGATTTGGGGATTGAATAGGATGCAACTATGCCATAGGCCAAATAGGATCCATCAGACGCAAAAATAGATGGACCAGAATGGTCAGAAGAATGCAAAACACATCGCTGAGGCTCTAGAATGTTCGAACGAACATCCGTTCATTCGTATATAGCAGAGGCGGGTCGACCGGGAGGTCGACCGCTTGATGCCAAGGTCGACCGGCCGGTCGACCTGCCTATGTATATTTTTTCTTCGTTTTTTGGTTATTTTGTTTATTTTATAACTTGGTCATATTAGCTCAGATTTTGTCATCCTTTATATGAAAATTGACCAAAAAATTACCACGGACACAATGGTGCAACTTCCGTAGCTTAATTCTGATAATTTTACAAATTTATTTTATTATCTAATTAATTAACGGACTAGTTATTATGGATTAAATTTCTCCTTAAAGCATTTCTCGTTGAAATCTCTATGGATAAAAGAATGACTAAACGTTTTCATCCACTTCTACAACCAATTACTCAATCATCAACTTTTCATCCATTGTCCTTAAGTTTTTCTAATGCAATTTATGATACTTATGCAATTACTATAGTGTAAATGTCCTTAAATAATGCAAAAGATTAGGTGGTCCACTGATTCAGTTGACCTCCTTTTTTGCAATCATGTTCGTGCTATGTTTCCAAATTGATGCGAAAATTTCCTAATGATAACTGATAATTTTATATGCGTGCTACAAACATCATCCAAATGAAACAACCATGTGAAAATCATCAAATTATAGCAACCATGAAAAATAGAATAAAATGCGCACATCCATATGCATATGCTTTAGTGTCATAGTTAGGCCAATCCCTAAAGAATAATAGTGCCTAATTCACCCATATACGTCCATTAGCATCCACTAGCAAACACTTGCAATTACTAGCGTACATCATTCATAACATGTTGTATTAACATGCTTACATCAAATCCTACCATCCATAGGTTAAATCCTAAAATCTATGTTCCCAAAAGATAATAATGGAAAGAACCTATTCAAAACTAAAGATGGAAAAAGGAAATTCTAAAACCTATTATCAAAGAGACATGGATATGAGATATGAGTTTTCTCCTGATCAAATTAGTCTTTCCAAAATCTCTCTAACCATGTCAGTACCAAGAAACAACCTTTTCATAGACTCCAACCAACATAAAGACGTCTTATACGCCTTCCTAAAAGAGCTTCAAAAGGTGTCATTCCAATGCTAGCTTGAAAACTACTACCGTATGAATTCCACTAAAGAAAGATGCTTTTCCCAAGTTCTTCCAAAATCAAGAATACTCGTTCTCAACCATTCTTGTCTTACTATCCTACTAATTTCATTTTACCATTCTTCATGAATCAACATTTCTAGGTTCTTAATAGTGTCCTATACACTTTACGGAAACTTCCATTATTACTTCTAAAAGTAATTACTCCTATCTCCTTACATCTTTCCCATTACTCTTGGGAAATGATTCCTATCTACTCCACATTTAAAAGTTTGGTTTGGTATTTATCACCTTGTTTTAAAAACTAAGGTTCTTTAAAAGTTTAAAATATCAAATCCTAAAATTGTTGTCTTTAAAAGTGTTATCTTTTCAGTTTCTATTAATTTCAAAAATACTTGGTTACTTGATATTTTTTCTCAAACTTAGAGGGAAGAACTTCCAAACTTTTAAGTCTAAAACTTATATCTCTCTTTCTTAAAGACTTTTACAGTTTTCTATAAAAATTTGAATTTTCAAGTTTTACTTTTATTAATTTTTTCATTTCAAAAACTTATTTACTTTTTCAATAAACCATTTTCTTTTAAAATATCTTTAAAATATCCTTTATGTGTTTCAAAACAGCTTCTTATTACACCTAGCAGTCTCATACCTTAATGTATTGAAACTACTTTCCCTTATAAGGAGTTATTAACGCCAAAATCTTCTATGAAACTTCTAAAATAGGACTTCATGTTTTTGTGAAGTTATAAGGAATTTATCCTATATTTTTGTAATAGGCTATACAAAATATGGTGCTTCCCATATCTTGTACATCTCTTTCATGTATTTCCTTGTAACTTTCACAAAACATTTTTATTGGTTTCATAGAAAATCGTCCCATTATTCTTTTCATTCCAGTAGATTAAAATATGTTTAAATTATATTCTTCCATGATAAATATTTTCTAATATCTAACTTGCACATTTTCCTTTCAGAAAAACACATCTTCAAAACTATTTTAATATTTCCGTAACTGCAAAAACACTTCCTTATACTTTATTAATAGTAAGTGTACTTTACAAACCATTTTGTTTCTATACTTATAAATTACCTTTTAAATACATTTTTATTTGGGTTAAAACGGACGTTGCTTAAAACACTGTTACTATAACCTAAAAAATACTAGTATATGGATTTAATTAAATAAATACCAATAAATCTCATATACCCATGTAAAAATATTTCTCTTGAGAGTCGTTTACTATAAAAATAGTATTATAGCCTATGGTCCATTTTGTTTTTCAAAAAAACATTTATTACAACAATAAAAGTTGTAATCTATGTTTTCGATACTTGATACACTCTAGGTTTTTATGTTTAAAATCTTTTTTTACTTACAATGAAACTAGTGAGTTATACCAAAAAGAATTCAATTTTTTATTATATAAAAGAAACCAACTTAAATTTCATACCATACTTCAAAAACCCCATGTTTATTTTTTGAAAGAAAATATTGGTAATGAAAATTTTCAATTTCAACAATTACAATTTTTTTTTCAACTTTTTAAATTTCGAAAATTTCATTTCGTTGGGATTAGCATAAAGTGGGTCTTCCTACTTACTACCCTCGGAGTACTTTTCCTAAAGGCTTTTACTTCGATTCCTCTTGTATACTCATATTTATTCCAAGGCATCACCGTCAAATCCACTTGTCCAAGACAATTATAATTTCTGCAATTACCTACACATGGACTTTCTTCTCTGCTTATCTAATGAATTTTATTGTACATGCATAACCTTTGCCTATCTCTCTTTGGATTTCCAAAATTCCAATCCTAAATGTACAAAACCATTTCTTAAATCATTACCATGTGTAGACATTCTCTATGCCCCCAATGAACGCACTTTACAAGTGACACTTTAAGAACTTTGCTCTCAATTGACGAACACGAAGCTTATAAAGAGCCTTCTTTAGATGAATAACATGCTCTTCCATACTTCTTGGAAAATACCAAAATGTCGACCACGAATACCACCACGAACTTTATTTTAGGACATCTCTCAAAACATGGTTCATCAAATCTATATGTAAGGCCGGGACATTGGTTAGTCCAAAAGTCATGAATAACCACTCAAAGAATCCACTTGGTGTCCTAAATGTGGTCTCATCAATGTTATCATCGGCGACCCTAAGCCGATGATATCCAATGGCTAAATCAAGCTGGGAGAATACTGAAGAGCCAACTAACTCGTCAAAAAGATCATCTATCCTAGGAAGTGGATATTGGTTCTTCTTTGGGGGCTTACTTAACTTTCTATAGTCCTCATAAAGTTGGAGGGAACTATCCGCCTTAGTGGCGAAATCGACTGGCACTCTCCACCTCGATATGCTTCTCCTTATGAATCCCTTCCCCAAAAGCTGATGGATCTGCTTGCTCAATTCTTTCCTCTCCATAGGTTCCATGTGCCTCATAGGTAACGATACTGGCTTAGAAATCTCGGTCGAATAAATCTTGAAGTCAATCTCTCTCTTAGAGGGTAGTCCCCTAACCTCCTCAAAGATGGCTGCAAAATCTATGACGATCGGAACCAAATGCAACTTTGATGCAGATGAATCGAGGGAATAGAGAAAACTCAACATGACCGATCCTTGCGGGTCCCAAATACTCGACAGTCCTACCGCTGCAAGTATCTAATCTAACGACTCTCCTCTCGCAGTCAAATATAGCTCCATATGTGGATAGCCAATCCATTCCCAAAATCATCTCATACCTCAAAAATCCAATATATAGGCGTCGTTGTCAAATTATATGCCTAGGATAAAATTTTCAAACCCTTACAGACCATAGTCAAGTGTGTCGATCCTCCTATGGGGTTTGAAACAACAATAGGGTCTACTAAAGAAATGTCTAACTGCAAACAATCTACCAAAGAACTAAAGATGAAGAGTGTGATGCTCTAGGATCGAAAAGAGTCAGAATGGAAAAAAATCAGAAATAGAAATCAAAGTTTCCTACCTTGATTTGGTCTACTGTTGGAAGGTGCTGTATCCAAAATCTGAATCTGTGCTATAGGTGTGCTTGCTACTTGCCCCGCTTTCTGAGGAAATACTTGTGACCAAGCTATCTACAATTGAAACAACTTCCCTCATTTCCTACCTTCTTACAGTCTTTTGCGTAATGACCATTCATTCTACAGCTCTTATATTTCCCATTTTTCTTGCTTCACTTCTGAGGTACCCCTTCTTTACTCTTATCCTTCTTGTCCTTCCACCACTGTTTATTAAAGCTTGTAGGAACCTCCTTAAGTTCCCCTTTCAGCTTTAAATAAGTAGGTTGAATTCGCTGTTGGTCCTCCAAGCCTAACCGCCTAAACTTTCGCTCCATATCTTCCAACTTGGCCTGTGTCTCCTTGAAATCCTTCGTGCCAGAAAACATTCTGTCCCCTATGCTAGAGAAGTCCTTGCATAGCTTAGAAAAATCAGCTGATGTAGGTGGATTAAAGGGATTTCCATCTACCAGTGTTGTATTGGGTGCTTGCCCTTGTAGCTCTGGTATATAGATCTACGAATCCAGTCAGCCATACTATGCAAAGAAAAGGAAACTTAGGCTCAAAAGAATCGAAAGAATGTTGAACTAGACTTTGAGGGGATTTTTATAAAAACTCTTTTATACTTAAAAACTATTTCTAAAAGTTTTTTTTTCTGAAATATGCTTTTAAAACAAGTTATTTTGGAAAGTACTTTACTTTTAAAATAAATTTTTAGAAATCCTATAACCTTAAGCTCTGATACCAAGTGAAACACCCCACGCCCTTTAATATACCCAAAAGGACACATTAAAAGGTATGATGCGTTATAGATATAACTAAAGCTAACAGAGACTAAGATTCACAAGACAAAAATAGATAAAAACAATGGAAACTGAAAATAATAAATTAATTAAAACAAAACTTCTTAATTGCTTCATAAATAAGTAAAATATCAAATACCACATACATCTCCAAAAATCCAATATGTCTCATGAAACAAAAACTCATAGTCTCAAAATCAGAGTACGTAATATCCCTTATAATAAGCCAGTAAATAAGAAGAACTAAAGCTGAAAAAAATAGGGAAGTACATAGTAGAAAATTCTCCAAGAAACCACCGAGCACTGCAATCTACAGCCATCTCCCTTGATTTCCTATGGGTTGAAAGGGGAAAATAGAGAAGTGGGTCAGACTAAACGTCTGGTAAACGATAATAATTACTAGAGTCTTTAAGCGAATTAAAAGTAATAGAATCTGCAATAGTTCTAGTATATAAAGTGGAAACAAAGGAAATAGGAAAGATATAAGCTGGAAATAAATACGATTAAATATAAGATAGGTAAAGTTCAATTGCTTGCACTTGTCCTTGATTTCTGCTTTGATTAGGCTGAATTCTAATCCTTTAATTAGGATGAAATCCTAATTTTGCCCTTTTTTGATCGGTCTGTTACTCCATATACCTTACTGCGGACTAGATGCTATATAACTCCCTACACAGCAGACAATGGTATCTACAAATGATGCACAATGCATCTACCGTGGATCAGGATTACATAAATAGCTACCTATACATAAGGCAATAGTGTCTACAAAAGACACCCATACTAAGCGCTTGGAACTCATAGCGATTACTGAACATCAGAATGGAAGTCGCATGTGTAACTTCCACCATGTCCATGTTACCTTTTGCTCCACCTACCGGGTCATCTTATTACCCCAAACTCCAGTATAAGTGTGCCCCTCATCCCAATTCAGGCTAACGTGAGATCACCGTTTTATCTAATCGAGAATGCTATATGGTACAAGTTCTACTTTCATCTTTTCTTATTAACTTAGATAAATTATTAAATTAAGTCTTTATTATCATCTTTACTTCTACGCTTATTAATTTATCCCAAGTCTTAAAATAATCCTCATTCTACTCTTTTTCTTATTATAACCTACGTTATAATCATGCTTATCATTTAACCCAAGGTCTAAGTGAGAAAATAAGCTTCTTTCATTTTTTACTCTTTTTTTAGGCATCCTATTCTAATCATAATTAGGCATAATTTCAGTCCAATTCCATTTGTACTGAAGTCCAATTCCATTATTTGTCACAGTCTTTATAATTTACATCTTATTTTCTTCATTTAATGTTCTTACTTATATAAACCATATTTGCGTCAAAATTTATTCTAATCCACACGCGTAGTAAAATAGGAAGAAGAGAATAAACGCTTGCATAAAATCCAAAATGTTGAAAAAGATGTAAATAAGAAATAAATAACAGTAAATGAACTTAGATATTGTAAATAAACTATAAATAATTAAAAAGCTATGCTTAACAGTAATAAATTATAATTAACTGAAAAAGAATAACCAAAAGGGAATAGAATGAAAAATAGATCTAAAACTGTTAAAAAGGGTTCCAAAATCGTGGTAAAATTACAACTATTGAAAACCCTATTATTTTAAATTACTTAAAGAAATCTTTAAATAATTACAATCACTCATCTCCAGTCCTAAGCTCTTCCTTTGGTCTTTCCGGATCCACTTGGAGTTGTGAAATAATTTAATTTATAACGATTTTATCCTTTGGAAAAATTATTTCGCTTAGGGCCCTTCCTAGAAAGGTGAACTCAATTGGAGAAAACCTAGAAAGAGAAAAAGTGTTAGGTCTAGGGGTCTATTTATAGGGATAGAAGTGGATCTCGGACCATTAGATTTGGGGATTGAATAGGATGCAACCACATCATAGGTCAAATATGAGCCATCTGATGCAAAAATAGATGGACCAGATTGGTCAGAAGAATGCAAAACACGTTAGTTTGAGGCTCTGGAGCGTTCGAAAGAACGAACGTTGAGGCGGGTCGACCTGCCTATATATATATATATATATGTATATGTATGTACGTATGTATGTATGTATGTATGTATATCTTCGTTTTTTGCTTATTTTTTTATTTTATAACTTGGTCATATTAGCTCAGATTTTGACGTTCTATATATGGAAATTGACCAAAAAATTACCATGGACACAATGGTGCAACTTCCGTGGCTTAATTCTGATAATTTCACAAAGTTATTTTATTATCTGATTAATTAATAAATTAATTATTATGGATTAAATTTTGGGTTGTTACATTCTCCCATCAATGGATTTCGTCCCCGAAATCTCTAAGGATAAAAAATGAATAAACGTTTTCATCCGCTTCTACAACCAACTACTCAATTACCAACCATTCAACCATTGTCCTTAAGGTTTTCTAATACAATTTATGATATTTATGTAATTAGAGTAAATGTCCCTAACTTATGCAAAAGATTAGGCGTCCACAGATTCAGTTGACCTTCTTTTATGCGATCATGTCTGTGCCATGCTTCCAAATGAATGCGAAAATTTCCTAATGATAACTCATAATTCTATATGCTTGCTTCAAACATCATCAAAATGCAACAAGCATGTGAATATCACCTGATTATAACAACCATGGAAAATAGAATAAAATGCGCACACATCCTTATGCATATGCTCTACTGTCCTAGTTAGGCCAATCCCTAAAGAATAATAGCGCCTAGTGTCCCTATATGCGTCCATTAGCAAACACTTGCAATCACTAGCATACATCATTCATAACATGGTCTATTAACATGTTTACATCACATCCTACCATCCATAGGTTAAACCCTAAGTTCTACCCGCCTAAATGATAATAAAGGCAAGAACCTATCCAAAACTAAATATGGAAAAAGAAAATTATAAAACCTATTTATCAGCTGTATAAACTCTATTACTGTTTTATATAACTATATGAGCCTGTATATTCTGATTCTATGGTTTATATAGTTATTACGGTCTCGCCTGTTTTATATCTATGATGACTATTATATTTTATCTGATGCGCTGTGAGATATACAACAGGTTCTATGATTGTATGATGTTTTATTTCTTTCTCTTTTCTTGTATTCTCTTCCCTTATTTTCTGTTCCTCATATTTATTTCTTTTTCTTTCCCTTGACAATCATCCTACATCAACGTGATGCTCCAGCAGCGCACTATTTGGTTATACGAGCATCGGTGGTGTAGGGCAGCCATCTCATTATCACACAATTATTCTATATAACAAGTCCAAAGAATAACTGAATAAATATTACTATAATCCTGTTTTTTTTAATTCCTCTTTACATAGAAATATAAATCAACCAAAATATACAATTCTATTATTTGATGGTTCGAAAGGGTTTTAAAAATCCATTTTCTCAATATCTTCAAAATGATATATATTTGAATTTTCGATCGAAAGAAAAATCAATTTACAAAATTTCCATTCTTTCTTAAAAATCCATTTCCTATTTCAAAATAAATAGTTGCAAATCTCTTATTCAATTACAAGAAAATTAATATATTGCACTTCACTTAATTTCCAAATCCTTTAAATTCCCTTTAAAAGAAATTTATACATTTAAAAATCCTTATTAAATAATTGAAAACAATAATATTAGCTAAGTTTCATAATTCAAGATTCCCTCAAACTCCTTTTTAAAATACTTTACAAACTTTGAAATTATTCTTCAATGATAAAATTACCATAGAAGTTACATAATAATCTCCTTTAAATAACAAACTTACATAATTCGTATTCTAGTTAAAATAATTTCCGGTTTTAATTTACCAGAGAAAAATAATATCGAATAAAAGTTCTCTTTTATATCAACACTCCTAAATATTTAACACTAAAATATAGATTTATAAAATTGATTGATATAACAAAACCTCAAATTTTCACGTCTTAAAATAAATTCAATGCTTTGTAAATGTTTGCAAAGGAATTTAAATCTATTTGCTTTTTTTTATAATAGTCAAATACCAAATAAATTACTTTCAAAACTTATACTTAAAAATATATGTAATAAATTTCCAATATTAATAATTTCCATTCAATAAACCATCTTCTTCAAATTTATTATTATTCCCAAAAATATTATTATATAAAACATCATGTTTATTCAATTACAAAAAAAATAAAGTCTTCTTTTCATAATATAAATTTAAATCCCTTTTGTAAAATCCTTTAATATTGTTGTAGTCAATGATAAATTAGTAAAGATATAAATACTCAATTCAATTATTTAATAAAATCACAGAATTCATCATTTTCCAAATAATTTCTATTCTCATCATTCTCAAAATAATCTCATTTTTATATATTCTATTAATAATAACATTTTCGATATTAAATCACAAAATATATTAGAGTATTTTATTCTACTAAGAGCTTCCAACTTTAATCCATTATCCCCTTTCAATCAATTTTCTATGTGATCTCATCACAACAACAATCAATTTCACCCATATCATACTATATCATATCAGATCATCCATGCAACAACCAATTGTTAACAATAAAAAGAGGAATCCACACTAGAGAATAGCTGTGAGTGAATAAATTTACTCACCAAAAACAATGATGCACCAATCATATTGCCTCAGCTTTCCTTCCATCAATATCCTTCTAGCAACCAAGACTTGCTTCGGAACTGAGGTGAATAACCCCCCATCCAAGCACTAGACACTACCACATCGTGTTGTCGAACTCCATCTCGCCAAATCTCTTCATGTGCATGCATCTCTTGTTTGCATGTACGAACTCACCTCTCCCATGTCTAGATCGTCGCTTGACCAAATCTTTTCACCTTCATGTCGTGTGCCACTCACAATGCTCCAGGTCGCAATTCAACTTCAGCCGCCACTGCCTTTCTCCATGATGTCGTCGATCAGGAGGTCGCCCTCTCCACCCAGGTCGCGACAATCACCGGTGCTTTGAGAATGAACTTATTTCTTTTTATTTTATTTAAACGAGTCGATTTGGAAAATTAGAGAAAATTCTAGATTATGGGATTCTCGGCAAAAGGAGTTTGGGCTTGTAAATGAAAGCAAAAGAGAGGAAGGTTCTAGGCATTGGGTTTGGGCTTTTAATTTAGTTTGGCCCTTAAATTCAAATTCAATTGAGTTTTAGTTTTTCATTTCATTCCTTTTCTTTTCAAAACTTCTTTCAATTTATTTCTAGATAAGTTTCAATTTGATTTAAATTAATTTCTACTTCCTTATACTGTATATATTTCGATAACCATTCAATTTAATTCAGTTCGATGCTCGCTTACCAATTTTCCATTATTTTAATCATAAGAAATTGTTTATACTTTTAAATTTTTTTGTATTCAACTAAAACAATTTATTCAATTTCAACATATTATTTGAAAATAATTTATAAATTTAATTCAATTTATTAAATCAAAATCTTTTATAAAATAGATTTAAAATTAATAAGGAATTATTTTTGAAATACCAAAATATTTTATTAAATATAACTTGGTTAACTAAAATTTCATTTTCAAAATATTAATTATTAAATATCGAATTCAGTGAATTTTATTTTAGTTAAATTTACATTTTATTACAGCGTAGAAAGCAAGATTGTTACACATAATGGAAAAATAATCGACATAAACTAGTATTATGGATAAATTAGGTAATTTAATAGTCACTAAAACGTTGTTCTTACCCCCTCCTTACTACAAACCACATGGTTGATTTATAGGTGTATATACTAGCACAAAGTGGGAACCATGGAAGGATAGACTTCCTTATGCATGGTTGGCACTAACAAGGGTTATCAGGTCTGGTGAGCATGTGGAGCTGGACGGAGAACGAGTAGGAGATCACACTCTCGTATCACTACATTTACTTATTACGATTTGCTATTCCGCTGCATAGCACGATGAAGCTTGCCAGTGCCTTTATTACTCAGAGATGGTTTGTTTACAAATTATTATTTGATGTATAACTCTATTACTTATGTTGTATATTGTATGGATCTATTTACTCTGATTTCTGTTATTCAATCACTTATTGTTATCTTGCCTATTTTATATCTAAGATGTTTATATTATACTTTATTCGATGCACTACGAGATATACGATAAGTTATGTGATTTTTTTACCTTACAACCTTGTCATCCCGCATCGACCGGACATCGATGTAGTGCACTATACAGGTATGATTAGGTGTCGTAGGTATAGGGCGGTCGTCACACTAGGCCTCAAGCTGACCCTAAGTAATCCATCCCAAAATCCCCTGCAACCATGCAAAAAACACTAAACAAAATAGGTGGGTCCCAACCACTTTTTACACTCCATTTCTTTTTTCTTGGCTCGTCCCAAAGTAAATGGCCCAAGGAACCGAAGCAATTGGCTCAGAAACACGAAGTGAAAAGAGGCGGTACCAAGTTCTTTTTGCCCACCAAAATTTGGCTAAGTCTAGAAATCATTTCTCCAAGTCTCCCCATGCTCGTACTGAAGTAGAATCACAGAAATCCTAAAGAAGCTAGCTTAAAAACACAAAGTCATCCCACTACCGACCATTTTTTCCCACCACCGACCACTTACGACGATCAGTTTTTAGACTACCAAATGAACTCCAAATCACTTCAAACTTGGTGTGTAGAACCCCCAAAGCTTCAAGAGCATCATATCCAATTTTACTCATATTCCGAGAAATTTACCTCCATTGTCAATCAGTATCGATGATCTGATTTTGGTCTATCAACACAACCTCAAATCACTTGAAACTTCCAGTGTAGACTCCCCAAGCTTCAAGCACAATATATCCAAATTTCATTGCGTTTGGACCACTTGGTGACATTTGCACGATATTTGCACCAAATGATGTATCTCAATTCTACTTATGCAAAATAACTGGCAAACACATCAAAGTAAACCATGTAACTATAAGACATTATCATATAACATCCAGGCAATGTATATAATCCATCCAAACGTTTATTACAAACATTTAATGTCCTTGATTTGATTTTCTATAAAATATTAATTATGGTTGGTAAATGGCATAAATCTTATCAAAATCCAAACCTGTCTCTTTATGTCTTATTCTAGGTTGTTATTAATATCAAATCCGAGTCCTAACATGTAACATCCCGTATTTGGAGGTCAAAAGCTTAGCGCTACAGATGTTGTAGTCATCTGTAGTATTAACTTTCGGTGACAAAATAGACAATGCTAATGGTATTCATAATATCAGAAGCACTTGAATAATAAAAAAACCACACATTTCCAAAAATAACATATTACTTTTTACATTTCAAACAAATTCATATTCAAATTACATAATCCCATGTCTGTTTCCTAGGTAAAGATCAATTATAATCATTACAAAACTATGCCAAGAGCGACGTATGACGATGCCCCATTAGTTGATCAAAGAAATAGAGTCGTCTGACTTAATATACACAGCGGAAAAAATAAACAGAATAATTTGTATTTCTAATTAGCTATTCGCAGCCACCTGCTCGACCTCGAAAGCTTTATTCGCCAAAATATCAAAAACCTGAAAACCTTAACCTCAGCCTACTCAAATCAATTTTGAGCACCCAAGAGTTTAGGTGGAAACAAAAACTTCGAATCAGACATAAAGCTTGCGGTTAATAATTCTTTTACATCTTGATTTACTGATATTAAGTGTGACCACGCCGCTAAGCAGAACTGGTTTCCCCTCACTAATATTCTTTTCAAAATATATATATTTTGCAAATCCTTTCCTGCAACCAAACTAGTTAATCAAACTAATTATATCAAAATAGCAATAACCTTTATGCTAATAAATGGATTATATGTCCATAAAATATGTAATATCTGAACTATCTATCTATAAAAAATAGCAAGGTCTATTATGCTACAAATGGAAAATCTTCCCATATAATTGGGCTGACTACCTGCAAATTGGACTAACTGTCCGAAATCTAGGGTGATTGGCTGCGAACAGGACTAACTGTCCGAATCATTTTCTTAGGGTTGACTATCCTTTAAATTTTCCTTGAAATCATATCAAAATGATTTAGTCTTCTAATCATATATATCCAAGGAAAATATATCATTAGCTTTACTCTAAGCCATTTTTCCATGTTATATATACTTTACTCAAAATAACATTGATGAATTTTAATAATGATTGGCTATCCTTCCAAAATAAGTTAAAACCCTTTTTAACTTGAAAATAGTTATGTTATATTGCCTATTCAATACATTCGAAACCTTTGTTTAAAACCTAAAAAAAATCCTTTAGAAACCTTGAAGATAACCCCTTTGAAACCATTTAAAGTGACCTGTTTGAAACCATTAAAAGCCTTTCACTTGAAAGCTTCAAAACGTTAGACATCCCTCTTTAAACCCTTTAAATATTGCCTTTTTAAAACATAGGAAAAACCATTCTTTTCATCTCATTCGAAACCCTGGGGAACCACATCTTTCGAAACCATTCATTATAACCTTTCGAAATAGTTAAAACTCAATCCTTTCGAAAGCACTTTGGGTTGAATTTAAAACATAAGGAAACCTTTCGAACCCATTGAAAATCGTCTTGGTCGAAGCCATTTGGACTCTGCCTTCTAGCAGAGCAAAAGGATCAAAATCCCACTAAAGTCGAAAGCATTTGTTTCGAAACCATTTAAAACTATCTTTTTGACACCATTTGGGTTTTACTTCAAATATAAAAAAGGTTCTTAAAAACATTTAGATCAAAAGCTTCTGTTTCGAAACCATTTCCTAAGTAATGAAGTGATGGTTTCGAAACCATCCCATCGAAAGCATTGAATAAGTGGCCACATTTTTGAAAAAAATATGAACCCCTTCGAAACCATCTGGATTGAAAGGTAGGAAGCGACATCTAAAATTTTGACTCAGTCGAAAGCAAGCATTTAAAAACAAAGGCGCAACCCAATCGAAACCATTCTTTTGAACTATTTGACCTAGTCAAAAGCCAACTAAGTTGAAAGCATCTTAGTCGAAAGAAAGCATGCACATTTTTCTTTAGAACCAAGACAATGCCTCAACCCCTTTGAAACCATCTGGTTTCGACCCTATACCTTTCGCCCACATCCAATTCATTGCATACCAATTGCCTGATACCATATGCATTAGTTTCGACTGTGTCGGAGGCGATAGTATGGAGGCGGAACTTGGTGCCGAAAGAGGTGAAACAATGAAAAACCAATTTATTTTTACTTTTAAACAATTCTTTTGCACATAAAATGCTTTATTCATCTAAATCTGATTGGATGCAAGGTTTCTCTTTTCAAATTCGCTGCCGACTCTACAGATTTAACAATTTAAACATTTTTCAAAACGCCCATTCTCCTCCTTTAATTATATAAAACATTTAAGTCTCATAACTTAAATAATTTTATATAACCATTAAAACGCTTAGGAAAAATTTGGGCAAATTCCAGAAATCTTATTATATATGTTTTCTAACATATAAAAATTTCAGACCCAAACAATTAGTTATTTACTCGTAATTGATTTATAACCCAAAATACCATTTTTTAATAGAAAATCCATATTAATTCCACGAAAATTCAAAAAAAAATATGAAAATTGAAACCCATCCCCAAAACAATATTTATGATCTTCGTAAAAATTCACAAGTCTTTTGGATGTCATTTAATGGGGTTTTCACCTTAAAATGTCATAAATTCTATATGAATAACCATAATTAATAACCAAGTTTAGTATTCATTCCATCATTCAAAACATGGCAAATCATTGCAAAACATTCAGAATTCATCTTGAAACCAAAGACATGATAAAAAATGATATGCAAACATTATTCACCTTTACTTTAGAGATTAAGAAGCTTGATATTTGGATGAATTTGATTTGAGTTAGCTTTTTCTTTAGCTTTTCTTACCCTTTTTCCCCTTTTCCTTGTTAATGGTTGCCGGCCTCTTGTTTTAAAAAAAAATTCAAAATGAAATGAATGTGTATTGTAATACACGACCAAGGTTTGGAGAATATAGGAATGACCTCTTTCCTATTTTACCCCTCCTCTATTTCAATTTAACTCTTATTTTAATTCATCGTTAAATGGCATGGATACACTTTAATTAAAATGTAATCCCAATCCCCTAGTCAACATGTTATTTTATTTAATTTAGTTAATTAAATATTCTAAATAATGTTACCAAAAATCCGGGGAGCTACAGACTTCCCTACTTAAAGAATTTCGTCCTTGAAATCACCATAAGGCATACAATAAATCAAATAAGAAGGTAAAACATACCATCAAACAAGTCAGGATAAGTATCTGCAATCCTTCTCTTAGTCTCTTAAGTACAGTCCCAATCATCGTCACTCCACTAGACTTTGACCAGTGTGACCATCTTGGTTCTAAGCCTTTTCTCATCTCTCGCAACCATACGAATTATCTTTCTCAAAATAGTCAAATCTGGTTCTACTTCTAAGTCCTCTAGCACAGTTGGTGCAATAATAGTCTCTTGGTCTCTAACACACTATCTAAGATGAGAAACATGGTAAACATCATGGACTTCTGCCAAACTGCTTGGTAACTCTACTCTATGTGCGAGTTTCTCGATCCTCTCAACAATAAGAATGGTCCAACAAACCTCGGTGCTAACTTCCCTCATTTTCCAAACCTAATCACGCCCTTCATCGGTGTCACTTTGATGAAAAATTGATCCCCAATTGAGAACTCTAGACCTTTCCATCTATTATCTTCATTAATTTTTCTACCTAGACCAAGCCTCCTTCATTCTAGCCCAAATGACCTTAATCATTTATGCAGCTTCCCTAACCAAATCGGGACTAAGAACCAACATATCCTCGGTCTTTAACCAACATATGGGAGATATGCATGGCCTTCCATACAAAGCTTCAAACGGTGTCATCCCAATACTAATCTTATAATTGTTGTTACACAAAAACTCAACTAAATGCAGATGGTCTTCCCATGATCCGCCGAAATCTAAAACACAAGCTCTTGACAAATCCTCCAAGATTTTATTAACTCTTTTCGTTTGCCCATCTGTCTGCGAATAGTAAGCGGTACTCATCTTGAACTTGGTTTCCAAAACTTCCTGCAAATTCTTTCAGAACTTGCTAGTGAAGAAGGGATCTGTATCACTTACTAATCTACTATGAATTCCATGCAGTCTAACCATATTCTACATAAACAACTTTGCCAAAATAGGTGTCATTCTGGTTGACTTAACTAGAATGAAATGGGCACTCTCGGTCAATCTGTTCACTATGGCCCATATACTATCATTTCCCCTGTTCGGCCTTGGCAACCCATTAATAAAATCCATGGATATAGAATCCCACTTTCATACCGGAATATCTAACGATGGAAGCAACCCACTTGGCTTTTGGTGTTCGGCCTTTTCCTGCTGGCAATTCAAGCACTGCTTTACACATAAACCAATATCTTGCTTTATACCTTTCTAGAAGAAACAACTTTTCATATCCTGATACATCTTAGTACCTCCTGGATGAATGGTGAACTTCGAATGATGGCATTCCTCCAAGACTTCTTTCCTTATATTTTCTACATGTAGAACACATAATCTTACTTTCCTTCTCAACCACCCATTCTAGACAAGACTGAAATCTTTCAAGTCATCGCTCTCAGTTCCTTCTCTTAGCTTCCTGATCCGTTTGGCTAACACCGAATCCTCCATCTGTTTAGAAGCAATCTTTTCGACCAACACTGATCAAATTTTAAAACAAGATAATACAATTGTATCTCCACTAGACCTAGCCTCGCATATCCACTGCACTCTGCAATTTGTTAATGCTTCCAAATCCTTCCACTTAGCAATCATCCCCAAAAATACATTCTGATGTTTCCTGCTAAATGCACCTGCAACTTTGTGGCATTTCTCTGGTATGTACTCAATCCCAAAATCATAAGCGACAATAAACTATAACCATCTTTGTTGTCTCATGTTCAACTCCTTCTGAGAGAACAAATACTTCAGCGACTTATGATCTGTATATAAATCAAACCATTCTCCTAAAAGGTAATGTCTCCACACCACCAAAGAAAAAATAACTGCATCCAATTCTAAATCATGCGTCGGATACTTGACTTCATGCGCTCTAAGCTGTCTAGAAGCATAGGCAATCACTTTACCAATTTGCATCATCACAGCTTCTAGTCATGTTCCACATGCATCAGTATAAACCACCAAATCCTAATTCCCCTCTGGAGCAACCAACACAGGTGCACGGGTCAATAAGTGTTTCAAACTCTGGAATGCTTCCTCACAGTTATCAATCTATACAAACTTCACATTTTTCTTGTTAGCTTGGTCATCGGTGCCACTATTCGCCAAAAATTCTTAATGAACCTTCGATAAAAACCAGCTAACCCAAGGAAAATCTTTGTCTCGATTACTGTCTCGGGTCTCTTCTAGATATTTACTACCTTAATCTTAGTCGAATCTATTGACAACCCTTTCTCTGAGATTACATGACCAAGAAACTTCACTTCTTTCTTCAAGAAGTGACACTTCGAAAACTTTGCTTTCAGCTGATGTTGACTTAGCGTCTCAACTACCACTCTAAGACGAACTTCATGCTCTCTTTCGTCCTTAGAGTATATCAATATATCATCTATAAAAACCAACACAAACCTATCCAGGTGCTCTCCATGAACTATTGATTTAAAAGCGTAGTCCACGCTAATATTTCAAAGCGGCCGTCGATGATTATAGATAGGATTCTCCTATAGGTAAATCCTTGTCTTTGTTCTTTTTTTGAAAACTGAACTTTCTCGTTTCTTTCAAGTCTAATTGTTACGAGGCCATCACCTTCATACTCATCCTTTTCCAGTCCGAAATTGATTGCCGAGAGATTTTCTTATTCATCGTGTTCCTTATGTCGAAAGAAATTATCCGCCTTATCCAAGAAGATGAAATCCATAAAGAAAGCTGGTGCATTAGTCAGTCTAACCGACATGACTAACCATTCGTACGACTAATACCTGGTCCTAAATGCTGTCAAAGGTATAATATGCTCTGCTACTCTGAGCTGATGGAAACCTATTGCTAAATTCAATTGCGAAAATACCTTGGCTCCACTCAACCGGTCGAACAAATCGTCAATCCTCGACAATGGATATCGATTCTTTATTTTCATCTCATTCAACTTATGATAATCGATTCATAGTCTTAACAATCCATCTGGCTTCTTAGCAAACACTACGGATGCTTCCCAAGGCGAACTACTTGGCCTGATGAAACTCTTACCTTCCAAATCCACCAACCGCACCTTCAACTCCATCATCTCTAAAGGGGTCATCCTGCTTGGTGGTCTACTCAATGGTTCTTCTCCTGGAACCAAATCTATCAGAAAATCAATGGCTTGTTTCGATGGCAATCCAACTACAAGCTCAAACACATCCGCGAATTCTCTAACCATGAAAACTCAACTCAACTCATCTTCTGACTCCATAGCACCCAACAAGGCATACATCTCACCGCAAGAACCTTCTATGGTATAAACAATCCTGTAACTACAATCTGGGTGTCTAAGCCATATTTTCCTATCCTAGCAAAATATTCGAGCATCATACTCACTCAACCAATCCATACCAAGAATGATTCGAAACCCCAAAAAATCAAATACATGCATACAGCAAACAAAAGCATGACCTAACAGTCACATCTCAACCCTAGAGTTGCATACCCTCCTATTGGATTCGCAACCCGTAAGGAATTAACTAAATATGTGGGTTATAGCTTATCAATCAAACATCTAGATATAAAAGAATGTGATGCATCAGTATCAAATAGAATGCTAACAGACATACCATGAACCTGAAGCATACCTCCCAAAACTGCATTTCCCTTCTCCTGAGTTGTTGGCTTCGAAGTGGCAGGCTCCAATGCATACACTTTGCCCTTTCCATCCTTAGTGGGCTCCTTGCACTAGCTCTTATAGTTGCCAATCTGGACATAGTTAAAGCACTTGACATTCTGCCTCCTAGCTACTTCCTTTGCCTTTCCAGCGCGACACTCATGGGAAAATTTCCCTTCTTGTTGCATTTGAAACAGACAATCTCAAACTTCCCTTTCTTAATTACTCCACTTTTCTAAGCACCTTTCTTAGGAAAGAATTTCGTCTTCTGACCCTACCTAAATGAGACTTCTTTAGCCTTACTCTTCTCTGGAGAATCAAGCAACTCCTTATGCCTTAAGGCCAACTCCAATAAAAAATCAGAAGGATCTCTAATATGAGGTAATGTAGCCATGGCTAACTTAAGCTTCAACCCCTTGATAAACTTATCGTTCCTCTTCATCACTGTATCCACTGAAGCATACCAATATCTGGCTAACTCCTCGAACCTCCTAGCATACCCCAGAACAGACATCTCTCCCTGCTCTAATTCAGCAAACTTTTAGATCAAATCTGACTGTGCCATTGTAGACATGAACCTCTCATGGAACCTTCCCTAGAAATATTCCCAGATCATAGTCCCCTCATCCACCGCCACAGTCACACTATTCCATTAGAACAAAGAAGCTCCCTGAAGATGTCTAGATGCCAACCTCCTCTTCTGCTCATCATTGAGCTCCAAATCTGGAAAATCCTTTCATAATGCAACAACTAATTCTTTACTTCAATGGCATCTTCCATTCCGACAAACGGCTTCCCTTCAAGCTTAATCTAGTCCCTACTCAACTTAGCATAGTCGTTGACAACTGGAGCTCCCAGAGCTCCTCTTCCCACTACTCCACCAGCAACACCTGCCTGCACCATATTCACAAAGAACTGATACACAGCTTCCATTCCAACTTGCGGGACACCAACACCCACGTTCTCTACTTGTGCCCGACCTTGACCTCTTCTCACATTAGGCCTGGCATTCCCATCGTTGTCTTTCCCTTTTGGGTTAACTCTTCCTCTTCTTCCTTCCATATCTGCATTCAAACCTCATGAAATATAGAAAATAACCCAACAAAGATAGGAGACTAGAGATAAAGCGTATACTCATATATAGCAAATACAAGTACATTACTATAGCGTTATCCCATTCCTCAACCTCACTCTACTTCTTTAGGATTATGTTTCAAAAAGCATTTTTATTTAAAAAAATTCATACACCTATGCTCTAATACCAAGTTGTAACACCCCGTATCTAGAGGCCAAAAGCTAAGCGCTACAGATGCTGCAGTCATCTATAGTATTAACTTCTGGTGACAAATACGGCAGTGCTAATGGTATTCATGATATCAGAAGCACTTGAATATGAACAAAATCACTGATTTCCAAAAATTACATTTTACCAATTACATTTCAAACAAATTCATATTCAAATTACATAATCCCATGTCCGTTTCCTAGGTAAAGAATAATTATAATCATTACAAAACTATGCCAAGAGCGACATATGACGATTCCCCCGTGGTTGATCAGAGAAATATAGTCATGTCTGACTTAATATACACAACCGAAAAAAACAGAATAATCTATATTCCTAACTAGCTATCCGTCAGCCACCTGCTCGTCTTTGGAAGCTTTATTCATCAAAATATCAAAAACCTGAAAACCTTAAACCCCTTGCCTAATCAAATCAATTTTGAGCACCCGAGAGTTTAGGGGGAAAAGAAATTTTGAGT
Organism: Allium cepa; assembly: GCA_030765085.1. Classification (NCBI taxonomy): domain Eukaryota; kingdom Viridiplantae; phylum Streptophyta; class Magnoliopsida; order Asparagales; family Amaryllidaceae; genus Allium; species Allium cepa. The sequence goes on from CM060942.1 coordinate 680,174,887, forward strand.
CAGACATAAAGCCTAGTGTGAATAATTCTATTACATCACGGTTTACTGATATTAAGAGAGACCACGCCGCTTAGCGAAATGGGGTTCCCCTCACTAATATCATTTTCAAAACCTATATATTTTGCAAATCCTTTCCTGCAACCAAACTGGTTAATCAAACTGATTATGTCGAAATAGCAATATCCTTTACGTTAATAAATGGACTATCTGTCCGTAAAACAGGTAATATGTGAACTACATGTCCACAACCAAATAGTACGGTTCGTTATGTTACACATGGACTATCTGTCCATATAACTGGGCTGACTGCTCGTAAACTGAATTAACTGTCCAAAATCTAGGTTGCTTCCTACAAACTGGACTAACTGTTTGAATCATTTTCTTAAGGTTAACTACCCTTTAATGTTCATTGAAAACCTTTTTCAAAATGATTTAGTCCTTCAAATCATATATATACAAGAAAAATATATATTTAGCTTTACTCTAAGCCATTTTGCCACATTATATATACTTTACTCAAAATAATGTCGATGAATTTTAATAAGGATTGGCTACCTTCCATAACAAGTTAAAACCATTTTTAACTTGAAAATACTTAGGTAATATTGCATATTCAATACATTTGAAACCTTTGTTTAAACCTTAAAACAACGCATTTGAAACACTTAAAGGCAGCCTCTTCGAAACCATTGAGAGTGACCCTTTCAAAATAATTAAAAGCCTTTCCTTTGAAAGCTTCAAAACATTAGATATCCCTCTTTAAAACCTTTAAATATCTCCATTTGAAAATATGGGAAACAACATTCGTTTCAACTCTTTCGAAACCCTAGGGAACCACCCCTTTCGAAACCATTCATTATAACCTTTCGAAACAGTTAAAACTCAATCCTTTCAGAAGCACTTTGGGTTCAATTTAAAACTAATGGAAACCTTTCGAAACTATTTAAATTTTATTCCTTCGAAACCACTGAGAATCATCTTGGTCGAAACCATTTGGACTCTACCTTCAGGTAGGGCAAAAGGATCAGAAACCTTTTAAATTCGGAAGCATCTATTTCAAAACCATTTAAAACTATCTTTTTCGAAACCATTTGGGTTGTACTGCAAACATAGAAAAAACGTCTTAAAAACATTTAAGTCGAAATTATCTATATTGAAACCATTTCCTAAGTAATAAGGTGATGGTGTCGAGACCATCCCTTCGAAAGCATTGAAGAGGTGTCCATATTTTAGAAAACAAAAGGAACCCCTTCGAAACCGTCTGGAACGAAAGGTAGGAAGCACAAGATAAAAGTTTCAAATTAGTTGAAAGCAAGCATTTAAAAACAAAGGCGCAACCCAGTTGAAACCATTCTTTTAAACCATTTGACCTAGTCGAAAGCCAACTAAGTCGAAATCATCTTAGTCAAAAGTAAGTAAGCGCATTTTTTATTAAAACTAAAACAATGCTTCGACCCCTTCGAAACCCCCGGTTTCGACCATATACCTTTTGGCCACATCCAATTCGTTACGACAAATTGCTTGATACCACATGCATTAGTTTCGACTGTGTCGAAGGCAATAGTATTGAGGCGGAACTTGGTGCCAAAAGAGATGAAACGGTGAAAAACCTAGTTATTTGTGCTTTTAAACTATTCTTTTATACCTAACCTGACTTGTTTGTCTAATCTAAATGGTTGCAAGGTTTCTCTTTTCAAAAGTGCTGTCAACTTTCAAGATTTAACAATTTAAACATTTTTCAAAAAACCCTTCTCCTCCTTTAATTATATAAATCATTTAAGTCCCATACCTTAAATAATTTTATATAACCATTAAAACACCTAGGAAAAATCTAAAAAATTTCCAGAAGATCCTTTTACTGCTATATCGGGAGTTACTCTACGTATTGCTTGACGTAAAACGGATAGTGGATTTGTTTCCGTCTTTTGTTGAATCTTTTTCACGGCTTGATAGATAATTTGATAAGCCAATGATTTTTTTCCGTGTTTCAGAATACGGTTAAGCATATGTTTTATAACATATAAATATTTCAAACCCAAACAATTAATTATTTACCCGTAATTAATTTATAATCCAAAATACCATTTTTTACTCGAAAATTCATATTAATTCCATGAAAACTCAGAAAAATTGAAAAGTGGAACCCATCTCCAAAATAATATTTATGATCTTCATAAAAAATCGCAAGCCATTTAAATATCATTTAATAAGGTTTTCACCTTAAAACATATCATAAATTTAATATGAATGACCATAATTCATCAACAAGTATACATATTCATTCTATCATTCAAAACATGGCAAATCATTGCAAAATATTCAAAATTCATCTTAAAACGGAAGATATAATCAAAAAATGAGATGTAAACATTATTCACCTTATCTTTAGAGACTAAGGAGCTTAAGATTTGGATGAATTTGATTTGAATTAGCTTTTCCTTTAGCTTTTCTTACCCTTCTTTCCCTTTTCCTTATTAGTGGTGGCTGACCTCTTATTTTAAAAAATTCAAAATGAAACGAACGTGTATTCTAATACTTGTCCAAGGTTTGGAGGATATATAAATGGCCTCTTTCCTATTTTACCCCTCCTCTATTTCAATTTAACTCTTATTTTAATTCAGTGTTAAATGACACGACTTCCCTTTAATTAGAATAAAATCTTAATCCCCTAATCAACACATTATTTTATTTTATTTAGCTTATTAGATATCCTAAATAATGTTAGCAAAAAATTTTGAGTGTTACATAACACATTTTAACTTTAACAATCATATAAATAAAATCACATTTTTACTATATAGGTAAGCATAGTATAAGGACGAAGGAAAAATCACTCACCTTGAATCAAAGTGCATGATTCCCTAGGCAAATCTGATACAAAACAGTCCCAACACGAATCTTAAAGTCCATAACCAGCAGATCTGCTATTCTCTTTTGTTAATCTCTCTTAAATCCACTGATTTCATAATTAACTTGAAATGGGGGTTTCTAGCTCTAATTTGGATCAATGGAGGTTAGGAGGTAATTAAATGAAGAGTAATGACTAAGATGGCTAGGAGGAAGTGGTATTAGCCTTAATCCAGAATTGGGCTAGTGAGCTGCACCAATCAACCTCTAATTACCCACTAATATGCTCAGAACCAATCAGAACTTTAAATAGCCACATCTTCAAAAAGATATGTCTAAATTCTTAATATGTCTACTCTATGTAAAGAGAAACCATTGTCTCAATCTAACGAAATAGGTTTCGACCCTAATTTGACCCCTATCAAAAGTTATAGACTTATAAGTTTCTAGGATCAAAACCAACCAACAAAAATTCTAAAGATAAGAAATGTTACTAATTGACATTTCCCAAAGTTATAGAGTCACATGACCTCATATGAATTTAAATATAATATTTTACGAACCTTCGAAATGTAATATATAGGTCGTCACATACATCCTAATAAAATGGCATCCGAAAACATGTGGAAACAAAATGACAGCGTATGTTTATCTATAACATAAAATATACATTTTTGTGAGCATTTTAAAGCAATTTATTTTGTTATTATGTGAACAAAAGCGAGCTAATGCTGCCAACTAGTCCAAATAGTCCTCTCGAGGACCTATTCTTACACAAGTTTAAACGTAACTTGCATACAGTAAAAGAGAGAATAAATATGCATCCATTTAATATATAAGCAACATGATACCTTTGTTTTGGCCACTTTCAGATAAACTTTTATGGTTCAAAAACAAAAAATAAGCAAGTATTTCAAAAATAGAATTGTGGCATAATGTGTTAGCTTTCTAAAATAACTTTTGCATTATAAAAATGTAGAGTATAACATGAGTTATGGTGTTTTTCTAAAGGTAGATTAATATGGAATCGCAAAACAAACGCATTCCCACTACATAAATCATCGTTTTAGCCTAGAAAACATAAATTTTTTGCAAAATTCTTAAAAAAAAGTAGTTCCTTATCTTATTAGCTTTCTAGTAAGCACAAGATCATAGAAATCTAATAAAACATTCAAACGTTATGGCCAAAATACTTAGGTGTTGCAATTTCAGAAAAAACATAGACTAGAATTTTAATTCAAAATTGAACAGGCTTTAACACTAATATATTTCAATTTTGAAAAGTGAAAAATGTAAAAGTTGTTCCATATTAATATATCTTTCCAATAAAAGAAGATTCATCAAAATCGGATAATAAGTTCAAAAGTTATGATAAATGAATACAACAAAGTTTTGAAGGGTTTTTATTTTTGTGATAGCCTTGAATTTCTTTATTAACTCGGGTTTTAATCAAGTGAACCTCTTAATTTTGCATTGCACTTAAAATGAAAATTGTTCTCTAGACGTGCCTTTCTAACAAATGTATAATTGTCAAAACAAATTAATGATTTGAGATTTATGATAAAAACAAATGATTGTCTTAGCACAATTTTTTTCTGTATTTATCAAAAATCATTCATTTATTCATAGCAATAGTTTTCCTTATTATGCATTCCTCAACTTCTAATTTATTTCTTAAACCCTAAAATTTAAAATTTTGTTTATCGTTTATCATAACATTCCTTATTAAAGAAGAACGCTTCTTTTTTTCGTCAATATTTAATTTCCTCCCCTTCCAAAACTCCTTTAATTTCATTTATTTAAAATCTCTATATTTTTCTTTTCCACGCATAGCATTTATTTAATAGAACTTAAAATCAAACCTTTATTCTTTCCTAATTCATTTTTTTAATTTATCTAAAATTATTTTACTTAATATTTCTCTCTTATATGTCATTTAAAAATCAAATTTTTTATATTTTTCGTTTCTTCCAAATGTTCAAATATATTCAGCTAAACCATAGCATTCAATAATTTCAATTACCAATATAATCAATATAATCATCACATATTATCACATAAATCACATCGCTGAATATTAAATAAATTCAACGTTTTGAAGAATCCAGTTGGATCCCTCCAACCTGTTTCCCTGCATCCACAGATGTTAGCATAATATAAAATATCAATCCCACTTCGAGGGGGATATCGCGGTATGAAGGGTCATCCGCTATTATGCGGGGAGCATAGAGTCTCATCCACTATATAATGTGGGAAATCAATCACTCCAATATATATATATATATATATATATATATATATATACACTATTATATATAATATACCACATCCAGACAATTCAATCAATCAACCAATAATTTAAATTTAACTATTTAAATTTAAAAGGTAATCCAAATGAGTGATATTAACTCACCTTTGACCTTTGATTGCCATCCACCTCAAACTTGACTTGGTTTCCGCTTGACCTCGTATAAACATTAGATGTTTTATTAATATTTGAACTAATTGAACCATTAATTCCCTTTTGATTTAAATAACTAATTATTATTTTCCTTAGATAAATTATTATTAAATTTCATAAATAGTATTTTAAAGAAAGTGTTTAAATAGTTTTTATTATAAGTGTTTTAAAGTATATATTTTGGATAGAGTGATTTAAATTTATTTAAAAATCTAAAGTATCACGATTTGGTGATTTCCAGTGGAGATAAAACATTTAGGTGGCAATTTATTTCGCGAGAGGAAAATGATTTGAAAATCATTTTCAAAGGGTTGAAATGTGGAAATTATATTGCGAAAATATTTTGAAATAAATAATTTGGAAAATTATTAAGGCCTGATGGTTGTTTATGGATGTATTTGATAGTTAAATAATCGACTATCAATATTGGCCAATGCGTGGATCATATCGAAGAGACCAGGATCGAGATTAATTTTCCGAAAACCACTTTGATCCGGGTTGAACGTTTTCATAAGAAAGACAAAAGCTAGGAGTCAAAGATGAAGCAGTGAAGTGCAAGGGCTAATTGCTACTAATCCGGATGGTGATTCTAAAACGGATGTAGTAGGAGTAGTGCCTTCGGTTCCGTTCGAACCCGCAACGGACTTGTATGGACGAATGCTATCAGAACAGGATGACGGTGAGCATTCTAAGTGAATGTGTGCTAAAAAGGTAACGCGTAGCCTCGAGCCTCATTAACCGGGAATGGCTAAAACAAGGGAGGTGCACACAAAGCTAAGTGGCTAGCAACCAATTAGGGTAAGGTCATCCCTGTCTAGAGGTCCCTTTTATTCGGCTGTGTGGACGGTTGTTGATCCCAACCGCGGGGTGATCTTATTCGGACTATCCAGTAAGGGGTAGCTCCGGTCTTGTGTTGCAGGGGATCAGGGTGGATCCTCGGTATGGTGATCTAGACCATGTACTGTGATGGACGGTACCCCAGTAGCCCTGCAATTGATGGAAATCTATTCTCCCAACGTGCCTTTACAGCTTTGTTTGTAGAACATAGTATTGCTGAAATTTAATGAATGTAGCAATTTTAGCTATTTGAATAAGTATTTGTATATAGACACTATTATAATATCAAAGGATTTGGTAAGAAATGTTTTGGTTATAGTAAGGTAAAAACCCGACATGTTTATTTGTGGCGTGGTCTTACGAGATACCTTTGATTTCAAAGGATTTTGAAAACTTTAATAAACCAATTGGGTGTGTTTTCTCACGCTGGTTTTCCAGGCTGACTCGGATATTATTTAACTATAATGCTCGTGTCAGACCGAGTATTATAGAGTGTAGATTTTGGATGGACTGTTGTGGAGCTCAGGAGACGAGCTGGATGACGAGGCGTATTTCCATAGACTTATATTTCCGCTGTGCAATGTAACATGTATATTCAGCTTTGGGAGGACAAAATATTATAACTGTCCTGAATTGTGTTGTTGATGTGTATCCTACTCTGATGATGTAATGTATATAACAGATACAGTTCTTTTGTATAAAGATTCAGTCATTTATCTATTATATATTGTTCCGCTGCACTTGTGAGATTCTGATATTGTTTTCTATTTCTTCTTCTACCTCCTACTTCTTTAACCCTAATGATTCAGTTTTCCGGCATTCGATTGTTCAGCATTTGATACAGTGGACGTATTGATGTCGATTTTCGGGCGTCGAAAAATCGGGCCATTACTGTTGGTATCACCATTTATTTATATTTAGAATTTTCAAATACAAACGAATATTTTTCTTATAAACATTTTATTTCTAGAATATTCCAAAAATAAAACCCGAAAATCTTTTATATGGAATTTCTTTAAATTCTTTTACTCCAAAATATCAATTTCATATCATCAAATTTTTCCTTATATATCATTCTTTCAAAATAATTTACGGATTAAAATTTTTCAAGAATCAAATATTTCATAATAAATTGAAAAATGACAAGAATTTACATTCCTAATAATTAGCCATCTCTTGAAATATTATTTCCGATCATTCGAGAACCTTTGCCAAAATAAAATTCTCTTTTAATACTTTTAAATTGAAATTTCAATTCATCATTTTTTTCAATCACCTTCCTTTAATGAAATTATAAACTTCATTCTTTTTTTACAAAACTATTATAGTATTTTCCAATTAAATTATATAAGTAATAATTCATTGCTAAAATATTTTTTCCATAAATGACGCGTTTTAAATTTTTAAATCTTATTTTGGAAAACAAAGAGTTGCAAAATTCAAATTCACTTAGCAAACTAAGATCATAAAGTTGAATTTTTTTTTCATATACTTATCCTTATTCTATAAATAAATAAATATACTTACTTAACAAAACTTAATTAATAATGTGAATAACATATTTATTTTATTTTTATTTTTCTCCATAAAAAATTGATCTTCAAGTCAAAACACATTTATTATAATTATATATATATATATATATTTCATTAGAAGAATTCTTTTAATTAAAATTTAAAAAAAATCTATAAATTAACTTATAGTAAAATATACAACATTTCCTTGCTTCAATTTTAGTTGTTCATGTCGCCAATTGACTGCAGTGTTGACAGCCTAGAATTTTATGTCAACATTGCCTCACCATTGATATCAACTTTACACCAATACTTAATGGCTGCATATGCTCTTCAAAACATTTAAATCTAAAAAAATAATATTTTTTCTAAAATAATATTTTTCTTTATAAACCAATATGCGGTTCGAAGTAAAACAGATCTTATACCATTTCCAAAATATCATGTCAGTTTTGCCTCGTTTAAGCACTTAAAAATCTCTATCGATAAGTTAGCTACTCATATCGAACAGAATTTATATACCACTCAACGCACCAATTAACAAAAAATAAACCCTTAAAATTCTTTTCAATCACCTTATAAAAAATATTCATGCTTTACCAAAATTATGTACTTGCTTAAATGAAAATATTTACTTATGATATTTATATATACACATCAATTTATCGACCATTTCCAATCGAAACAATATATTGCACGATATTCATTTATTCACAAAAGCTAGCAACCATTCAATTAGTTATTATCTTATTGCATATATATATATATATATATTTAATTCTATATTTCAATCATACTATATATTGTTACTATTAATTTCATAAATAGATTTATTTCTCCCTAGCGGTTCTGTTTTGGAGAGACCATTGGCTTTAAAAATATTTGAATTCGTTGGGATTTAATTGGGTTTATTAATTTTTAAGTGATAACTCCTACTCAATTCCCATGTTGTAGACTAAGCACTAATAAAAATAAACATCAATGCATGCATACATACATCAATTAATAAACAATCAAATGCCTTCAGCAAAAAGCTATCTTCCAGCTTCCGCTGTGCATACTAATCCCTACTGGACCCTTTCCACTCAAACACACCTCATCGCAATTTAAAGTGGTGAAGTATTTATAATGCAAGATTCAGCACAGGGTCTTTTACAGTTTCCCTAACCAAGCTACTTCATTTTACTCAAAGCCACAAAGAGATTTATACATCACCAATGGCAACTCTACTGATCTGGTTAACAACTCCTTTCTTCACTGCCTCTATCAAAGAAGTCCACATCACTAAGAGACAAACACACAAAAGATGTGGGGATAAGGAAATATATAATAGGAAACATAACAAGTACGTCTCTAGAAGATTACTCCTGTAATCACCATATGCTCATACTATCAATTTATTATAGGGTCACTACCAAACACCGAATTGAAAATAGGAAATCTAAGTTACTCCAAACTTGTGTCACATTTATTCTATATTGTTTTGAACCGCCTCTAATTGCAAGCTGTAATGCCCTACCTCTAAACCCATAATACCAAAGAATATTACATAATAATATTGTCTGGTAATGTGGAGCATAAGACTGTTTAGGAGAGACTATCCATGCATATTCCTTTTGGATAATATTGACATGTTTAACATTTGCCTCATATAATAATAACCGATGTGTGAGGTACCGGCACAAAGCAATAACGCGTTGGCTAATTCATAATAGAACAACATATAACTAAATAGAGAATACATAGTCATATATCATGATTGAAAAACACAATACATATCATAACGATGTTTACAAAGTGAGTCTACAAATGGAAATACTAAACCTACATATAGAACATACATAACAAGTACTGGATAAATACAAATTTACATTTAGATTTACACACCTCGTAAAAATACCATACAAAAGCGCACACACATGCATAAGGACTAGAACAAAATGATATATCTATCTCTAAAGCTTGCCTAAGAAATAAGGTCAGCATGTCCCTAGCACCTGTCATATCTCGGTCTGACCCGGGTATTATAAACGGGTTAGGCTCACTCTAAATGAAATAAAGGATAAGATCACATAAATAAGCATGGATGAATCTCAACGATATTATAATGACTATATAATATATTGACATCTCAAAAATAAGGCATAATAAAAAACAAGTCGTCTTGTCACTTAGTCATATCATGTTATTTTTCAGTAATCATCGCAAATATGGTGAAAATGCACATCAAAGTCAAATCAAAAGACTAATATGAAAGTGAGTCAATCTCAAGAAACATAAGACTACACGAAAGTGAGTCAATCCTTAAAGAAACATAAGACTGCATGAAAGCGATTCAATCTCGAAGAAATATAAGACTACATGAAAGAGAGTCAATCCACAAAGGCGATTCCTGAGTGAGTCAAAATCAAAATACTGGCCAGAAGCAAGTTGGGCAATAGTAGTTGGCCATATAGATATCTTCTTTTGGGGAAATCTTAGTGTAATAGCTCTCTTCCGATAGGAGACTCACAAGACATGCTTTAGGAGTTTTAAAAGAAATGGTACACATAATAACTCCTACATTCATACACACACACTAACACACACACACACACACACACACACACCTGATCCTCGTAACATGTGTTCCACCTACCAAATCACTTATGAGGTATCATGTCTAATGAAAAATGATGCAAGTGTTAATGACATTAATATTGCCCAGGTACCGACGGTTGGCTTTGTGGTATTGGACAAATAACCGACGAAAGTCAAGCACGAAGCAAGACGAAAATGATATCAAGAGTTGGGATACGACCACCGCAGTCAATCCGCTAGAGTGAACAACTTGCCTAGAAGGTCAATCTCTAGAATGCACTAATGAATATGGAAAGTTATATAAATAGCAAGCTTCCCCAAGATACTATTTAATCAAAAAGTGTTATGTACTTTCAAATAGTAATTACTCGAGTATCACCGAGTGTCCCATAGCACCCGATGTTACTTGAATATTTACTACAAATTAGTAAATTCCATTCACTTAAAATATTCCATACAACAAGTCCTTTAAATAACAGATTAAATTTAACCAAAAAACACATACCAATCAGTATTACTCAATTGCTTATTTAAATTTCTCATCACATAGAAAGTAAAAATGTTTTACTAAATAAAACAACTCCAAAGAATCTTACATATGTTTTATAAAACAAAATTTCCCTTTTTAGAAAAGATTCAAACTATATTTAAAATATTTGCAAGGCTTTTTTGTTAATGTATACTTCATTGAAATAGTTCAACAACTCAAATATTTGTATAAATAGCGACTCTCTCTCTCTCTCTCTCTCTCTATATATATATATATATATATATATATATATATATATATATATATCTGTGTGTGTGTGTTATACCGCCTTTTGGCAAGGCCGTGACACCAAGAACTTGACTAGAAACCAATGACCGTTTGTCTTGGAGATCGGTTATACATAGGTTCACTATAGATACTGATAAATTTTGTCCGTGTCCGGATCAAGCAACAATTGATGTGACAGGACCAGCAAAGCTATGAAAGCCAACGTTGTCAATTGGAGTTCGTATGCTCAAGATATTGATCGATCAAGGTTGATAAATCCAACTATATTCATATCCATCCAATTTCGTATCCATTCCCTAAGAGATATTCATTTCGTATTCATCGCCCACTAACTTCCTACATATCCAGCAAAATGAAGCTACTTTATATCCATCATATTAACAACACTTTGTATCCATCAACCAATTCCCATTTCTTATCGATCTCCCTCTATCCATCTTGCATTGATCTCCCGCCATCGACACGAACAACAACAACCACCGATTGATACGAAGAAGGCAATATGAAGCATCGATACGAAGGCGGCCTCCAACCATCGATACAAAGTAGCATGCAAGCATCGATAAGAATAGAGCCACACAGGACCGATGCGAAATAGTATCGATACAAAGACGATAATGTCATACAAATCCAAACTTGCATCGATCATAACTCAAGATCTACAAGTCTAAATGCCCTTAATTTTCACAAGAGCTTGCCTGCAACGTCAAGAATGTACTAAATAAATTTCAGCCAAAAAAAAGGTCAATTCTTGATCGATAAGGTATCACTCCCAGATTGAGTAGAAACCACCTGAACTAGATCCCATGGGCCCACCACGTCAGAGAAGAGGTCCTCCGAGATCTGGGCGAGATATTTTCAGCCTACGCGTATAAATAGCGGCCATATGCATCCAGGAAGGGACTTTTGGGAAGCCTCTACACCGTCACTCGGCTAAAATTCCACTGTAACTTAAGTACTAGCTACTATATCATTGTAATTCAGTTGAGAATCATGAATAAACAGCAATCTCCTCAAAGTGGACATAGGCTATAATGCTGAACCACTATAAACGCTTGTATTCTTATTTTTTTTGCATGCTTTTATTGGTGTGATTGTAAGATTAGCCTTCTTTTTCCTCTAATTTCTTCATTCTAATCTCTTCAATTACATCCGATGAGTGTTGGGCCCAATTAAAGTGCAAACACTTTGGTGCTTTCACTGAGAAAACCCAGCCTTTGTTCTGCTCTGTGGATCTGCTACCATCATTGGATTGCAAAAATCTAAGGAGAAGATCCAGATCTGTCGTTCGATGGTTCCTTTTATTCTATTTCAGATTGCTCCAGATCTAAGAGGAACTACATTCAGCATGATTTTCGTATCCATATTTTTGTATCCAGAAAATATGACGATTTTCGTATCCATATTTTCGTATCCAGAAAATATGGTGATTTTTGTACCCATGTTTTTACATCCAGAAAATATGGTGATTTTCGTATCGATCAACATTTGTATCAATCACTTTTCGTATCGATCATTTTTCGTATCGATCAACATCCGTATTGATTCACTTTTGTATCGATCAACATTCATATCGATCACTTTTCATATCGATTAAATTTTGTATCGATCAACATTCGCATCGATCACTTTTCGTACCGATAAGTTTTCATATCGATAAGCATTCGTATCGATCGGCTTTCATATAAGTCAACATTCATATCGATCACTTTTCGTATCGATCACTTTTCGTGTCGATCAATATTCCTATCGATCGACTTTCATATCGATCAACATTTGTATCGATCACTTTTCGTATCGACTTGTTCCATCGACCAACATTCATATCGATCGACTTTCATATAGATCACTATTTATATCGATCAGTTTTCGTATCGATCAACATTTGTATCGATCAACTTTCGTATCGATCAAGCTGTGTGCATTTCATATTGATCCTCAAATACCACTTCGTATCGATCCAGCTGTGCGCCTTTCGTATCGATCTAAGTAAACACTTTTTGGATCATTCAATTTCGCCACATTTGTATCTTTCAAACATTACTTAAAACGATACGAAATTTTGAAGAAAAAAAATACTTTTGAGTACGACCCAAATTTTCAAAAAAGTGGCAGCGTAGAGCACCCGTGTAGTGAATTCAAAACTCAACTTAATAAAGGAATATCTTGATCGTTCCATAATTGGATGGGACATAGGGAATTACAACAGCAATTGCTGAATTGCAATCAAGGAATGGGTAAAGAAATACTACTCAACCCGTGCTCTCGGAGGCTGGAGAACCTAGCTAATATGCCAAGAACTGGAGTTGGTTAATATATCATGCTTCTAAGGTGGACTGCAACTTCCCCCAATTGACCAGCTTTTAAACTCCTGAATTGACAATAATGGTACGATGGCTAATATGATGACTGCTCTACACTGTCAACTCTGCCAACTCAAAGCATAGTTGGTCACCACTGAACTATCTTCAAATGCCCGCATCTTAATCATAACATGTCCATATGACTAAAAGCATTGCATGCAACCTTAAGAGGACTTCCTTAATACCCTATATAGGTCTCTTACCTGAGTGAAAATTAGAAATAATCACCAATCTATGAGCCCATCTTAACCATCTCACCATCCAATCGGCACTACCAACCACCCAAATGTTGGACAATCATGCATGCATCATTCACTAGTATTACAAGACCCTGTATCCATAAAATAAACCTGATCATAATGAAGATTGGAGAATCTTTCCCCGGTCGAGACCTATACACCGAAACCATCCTACATGCCAAATTTCCAGTGAAAATTCAACATGTTGACTGGCGTTACTATATTATGGAAATACAACCCCCGACACTACTTCATGAAATAGGAATGGACATGGATTCCGCCAAGAGTGATGAATGCCATCAAACACAGATGTCTTCCCTCTTTCCTCAACGAAGATCGTCAATCATGGTTAGACATACCAGTCCTATTTCTCGTATTGCTAAAGGGAATAAAGAAGCTGACTACCAATCAATTGATCAAAATCCACATCCAATTGCTGCCAACACACATAAATGGATTTATCACAAAAGCATATTTCCAAAATTTGATAAAAGAACCCGCGGATAGCCGCCAACAACTACACTAACATATCATATCCTATATTAGTTGATGAACCACGTGAAGGATAATTATGGTAGGATAAGGAGGAAACCTACCCTGTACCCTAGTTTGAAAAAAATCCTCTTCTTTAGATGGCTACCTTGGACGCCAGCGCCATAAGGCTGCTCTGGATAGGATCGCTTTGACAATATGTGCAATCCCCATAAAGCGAAGGGCAGGGAACCCCCGACCCCTATCGATTAAAAACTTTGATCAAACTGAACCACTTGCATTAGACTTCCAACTGAGAAAGGCTGGACTGAAGTGTAATAGCGAGCATACGATGATGCTTCACTTATCAATGAGATTCGATATGATCCCTTTTGAATTATTTCTACTTTAATTTCATTTATGTTGCGAAGTATGACCGACTTGAATTAAACTACTTGCAAATGGTGCAGGTAATGAAGCACTCAAGGTTCAATGCCAAACAACCTCCGTGGACTATGATCAAGTCATTGAGGTATCATTATGATGAGCATGACTCAACCACTAATCGGCTACTGTACGCCCCTGACTTGGGGGCAGGGCATCAAAGCAAAAGAGGCTGACAAGGTTAGGACTCCATTACAAAGTGGATGCAACCGACCATCCACTCATCTGCCCATGCAATTTAATTAGGAGATTTGAGAAAGATTTGGAGTTATTTGTCCCAAAAATGCACTCTCCATCTCGTACTTGAAGCTCGCCAAAATACATATGCTTCTTCTTACGCCTAGTAAGATCGGAACCACACCATCGGTGGATATTATATGACCATCTATACATCAAATCTACATTACATACTTGGGGTTACTTGGGAATAGAATTTTAAAGTGGATGTGATTTGACCATTCACTTTCTAGTTTGCGTCTGTGATTCGACAAAGCAATCATTCCTTAAACCGACTTCATCAAGGGCCAACCCTTAATTTATAGTCATCAACAACTGACTGCCTACTCGCTAACCATCATGAGCCATCATTTCAACTCTCTTCCTTAACTCGATCGAAAAAACGCAAAGTACAAAGTGGACGTAACTCGACCGTCTGCTCTCCAATTCTTGCTCCTAACTTAAGGGAAAATACATAACTCAAGGTGGATGTAGTTCGACCATCCTCTCCTGTGCTCGAGCTCAAAGCTTGCCAGAACACTAATCTTACTCCTTAGGCTTGGCAGAAGTGAAATCCAAATGAACATAGATGCTATCCAACCGTCCATAAACTAAATCTCATCCTTCGTTGAGTGCAGATAAGTGGAAAGTAATCGGGATCCCATCGGTCACTCGCTAAGCGAAACCCCAAGCTCAAGGACAAGCCACCACACTGCAGCCAAAAGGGATTGATACACGACGATCCTCTAACTAATTATAGCTCCCAGAGTGCGAGCTAGAGTATAAACTTATGGATATGGGCTCGAGGAGGGTGGATCTGTCCACCTAACGACTTCGCCCATGTTCAACCTAAACCCGAGGAGGACGGATCAGTCCATCTAACGACCTCGCCTTTTATATTTACAAGCTCGAGGAGGGTGGATCCGTCCGTCTAATGACTTCGCTTGCCTACTCATGGTGGATATGATACAACCATCCATGTACCAAATCAACTTCTTTTTCCCATAGTGTGAACGAAATCCTAAAGCCTAACAGATGTGATCGACCATCTGTCGACCAACTCCTGATTCCCGGAGTGCAAACTGAAGTATAAACGTAAACATAAATGGGTGTGACTGACCGCCCATCAATTAACTCTAGTCCAGAGAACATAGGCCGGAGTGTAAATGTTAAATGGGTGTGACAGACCATCCATCAACCAACACTAGATTCCTGAAGTGTGAACTGGAGTATAAACATCAAAACAGGTGTGCCCGACCACCCGTAAAACAACTTAAGTCCCCAGAGTGCAGACATAATCCTAAAATACCAATTGTATGACTGACCACCCATCAACTAACTCTAGATTCCCAGAGTGCGATCTAGAGTGTGCCCATCAACTAACTCTGTTCCCAAAAGCGCGGACTGGAGTATAAACACCAAATGGGTGCGACTAACCACCCATCAACTAACTCCAGATTCCCAAAGTGTGAACCGGAGCATAAATATCAACTAACTCCAGATTACCATAGTGCGAACTGGAGTATAAACATCAACTAACTCTAAGTACCCAGAGTATGGAATAGAGTATAAACGCCAACTGGGTGCAGATGACCACCCATTAACTAACTTGGGTCCCGAGAGCGCGAATTGGAGTATAAACACCAAATGGGTGACCCAACAACCAACTCCCATCCTCAAAGCATGGTTTGGAATATCAATAGTAGAAGGGATGCGATTCGATTCCCCTTCTCTCAACTTTGATTCCTCAGCAAGTTCTATAGTACAAAAGCGGATGTGGTTTTACTGTCTGCTTTCCGACCCTTTCCTAGACATGGGGCACACTTATCACATAAAATCGGATGTGATTCGACCATCCAGCACTAAGCAGGCACGACAAGACCGCCCATGCATCAACTCTTGTCCTCAACATGGGACCCATAACATAAATTTATAGGGATGCACTCCAACCCTACAAGACAAAAAAAATTCCCTGATTCGACAGGGAGACGCAGATTCGCGAAACAGACCTAGCTGGATGTCCTATTCTGAATCGATCATACTACCATCCAACCGCAAATGAACGTGACATGGCCATTCATATGCTAACTCTCGCCTATGATCCAACAGGTTGTTCATGCAACATGGATGGATGTGATCCAACCATCCGCCAATCAATTCCTTTCTACAGTTCAGTGCGAGAAGCATCAAATTAAAGTTGTTGTAATGTGATCAACCACACCTCGACTTTTTCCCTTGACTGGGGGCTGAGAATTGACCGAGAAAAATGCGGTTAGAACATTTTCTACAAAAAAATATTAGTCCCCAGAGTGTGGACAGGGGTATAAACATCAAATAGATGTGACTAATGGCCCTTCAACTGACTCTGATCCTTAGAGTGCGACTACGAGCATAGAAAAATGAACGAATGTGATTCCACCATTCATTCACCAACTCTGACCTAAAGTCGACGGAAGGATTATAAACTCACTATCGATGCAATTAGACTATCCACAAACTAACTCTGCTAACCCAAGGCTGGAGGCAGAAGGACAAATCACTGAAAGAAGATTAAGGTGACTCACTACATCATCATCATAGCATCCTTTACAACTTAAGGCAATGACTACAAAGAGGCCTTAATGCTAACCAATCAGAATGATGCCCAAAGTTACGGGCAACCAATTATATTGCCTTGGCACATTGATTCGCGCATGGTTCGTGAGCTGTTTTCGAGTCCATCATATAAGATTTGGCAAATCGTCCATTTTTCGAAGTTATGGTATGGACATTTTATCAAAAGCTCTTTGAATCTTTCAAAATATTTTCCAAATGGTTCACCCTTGAATTGATGAAATTTACAATTTCGTTTCGAATTCTACTAGTTTTTTCCAAGGGGTAGAACTTTTTTAAGAAAGCTTTTACAAATTCATCTTACCGCCGAATCGACGGACAATATCAATCTGTACCTTTCATACCATACCATTGGATCGACAAGAAATGAGGTCCAATCATTCTACATCATGTCGTTGAATCGACGGTCAATATCGATCCTCTTCGACTACAAATCGATGTGACCCGATCGTCCATTGAATACCTTTGACCAACAGAGCATGGATAGAAGAATAAACCATGAATGAGTGTGACTTGAACATTCATCCTCCATTGCCTTCCTTCGATCCTTAAGAAGAGCATGAGACCTGATAAGCATGACATGACTTTATTTGAGCTGACTTTATCCCCACATCTAATTGGAGAATGTAATCGAAATGGACATGATTGATCGCCCAACTCCAAAAGAATGCAATGCGGCCATTCGTTCTTTGACTCTTACCAAAATCCGAATAAATGAGCAATTCACAACAAGTGCAACCTAAATGTCCGTGCACTGATTCTTACCCTCGATTCAACAAGGGAAGCATCAATCCCACATTGGATCTGACTGGACGATTCACTCATCAGTTTTTGCCCAGAGTATGACGACATAAGTAGCAAAGTGATTGTCATTGACCGTCCAAAACCTAGCTCATGTTCGGATGTCGGCAAAGAAACAATGTACTCCGCCTAGAGGAAAGAACTAGAACATGATGCAGGATAAACATGACTTAGCCATCCAACAGTTAACTCGATCCCATGGTTTAACAGGATAGAATAAAAAATTGAAGTGGACATGATCTACCTTGCCGGTTAGACTTAAGGGCACATGCGGGAGATAAGATGGATATGGTTTGATTGTTCATTAAACAACTCTGGCTCTTACGACTTGGGCTACACTATAAACACAGCAGGGGTTAGGCTCGACCATTCGTACAATATGTCCATCAGCCTAAAACTGGGGGCAGAAAAGTGATTATCCAAAAGTTGTACAACAACTTGATCTTATGACCTATGCCTTATATTCATAACAACTCAAGGTTACAGACGAAAGGATGCCTAGGGATATAATCATTAGATCGATGCCTGGACTTATAGTAGCTGATCATTATTCAGACCCTTACAACGAGCAATGGAATGAGAGTACATTAAATGGAAAGCGCATTGCTCGAAAACACAAGTAGATTCAAACTCATAGCTGGAGCCAAATATGCTGCAGCACGCGATACAAGGAAAAACCCTACTAAGCCTTTGATTCAGCGTCCCTACAAGCCTGATCATTTACCATTACAAATCAACACATGAAATGCCTACAACCCATCACGAGTATTGTAGATCAGATCTCAACTCTATGCAATGATGATGAAAGAGTCAACTGCTTTGCTCTAAGTGAATTTGATATGTTCGCTTGGACTCAATCTCATGTTTATGTATGGACTCTCACCAACCATCAAGAGCCCTACATTAAATGTCAACTTGAGGCATGTCTCGGTGAATAAAAACAAAGCAACGTGGATCTAAAAAGATCTATTGCACTTAAAGAGGAGGAAAATCTACCCAAAACCAATAGGTTTATTCACGATGTCCTCTACCTAGAATTAGTATCCAATCCTTTACTTATAAGAGAAACAAAGGGAGAGTGGCGGACGTACGCCGACTACTCAGATTTTCATGAGGCATGGCAAAGCATAGCTTTCCACTTCTAATGATCAACCAACTAATGGACTCGACCATCAGACATGAATTACTCTCATCCATGGACGCAAACTCCAGATACAATCAGATATTGAGCATGCCCCAAACTAGGAATACGACTATTTAATTACTGACCTAGGCGTATAGTGCTATGCTGCAATCCTTGGATTCAAACTTGAGAGCGCTTATGCTACTTACCAAAGGGCGATTAATAGATCACTCAAAAATCAGACCGGATGATCGATGAAAGTATATGTGGTTAATATGCTCGTGAGATCACGACCATCAAACGACCACATCGATGACTTGGCAAAGATATTCAGTGTTCTCCAACAACTGCAGAATGAAATTTGATCCTTTGAAATGCTCTTTCAGCATTGTATAAGAAGAATTCTCGGGTTAAGTCATCAATTCTCGTGGGATTGAGGCTAATGTCAGAAAATTCTAAAGATTAGAGTCATCCATGTACCGAGGAAACCAAGCAGGTATAGAGCTAAGTCAGAAGATTATCCTAAGCTGATTCAACTCTAAGTCCATCTACAAGTGTATTCTCTTCTTCAACCTGACCAAGAGAGGGAAGAAAACTTTTGAATGAACGAACAACCGCGTTGATGAAGTTCTAGCTCTAATAGATCGCTTAGAGAATTTTATCCGAGCGTTTGGATAGCGAAGATTTATTCATCAATTTTGCCGTGTTAAAGCACGCCATAAGCATCACATTGCTATATGAAGAGAAACGAATCCAAAGACCAATATATGATGAAAGCTAGCTATTGACAAGCTTACCCCGTTAATGTCTGTATCGACCAGCCGTTACAATAGATCCTATGGCAACCTTAGATATCCAGAAGGTTACTCAAATGAAATATCGAGCTAAGCTAATTTGATATCACTTATCAATCTCAAAGAGCTATCCATGGTCAAACATTGGCATATTTCATATCCGAATTCACTGCATCAGACGATTATTTGAAGAATAGTGGAGAACCATCCAACAGATGGAGAACATACATAGATGGAACTTCCGATAATCGGCTTTTCAACGTCGAAGTTGCGTTAATGTCTCCTAAGGAACGATCAATCTTCTACACCATGAAACTCAACTTCCCTACAACAAATAATGAAGCTAAGTATGAAGCCTTATCGCCAGGCTCAAACTTGCAAGAAGACAAGGAATAGAAACTTTACATATCGTATACAATTTCTAGTTAGTGGTATGCCAAGTCAGGGAAGACTATCTGACTAGGGGGCAACGTCTTGCTTTTTATCTCAGCTGGATCCTAGAGCTACTAGCCAACTTCGAGTATCACACGATTACACACATACTCGGAGGAAAAGAATGAAAAAGCCAAGTCACTGGCCAAGCTAGCCAGTTATGGGGATGCGCCGCCAAAAGAATTTGTCCTGGTTGAAACACTTATTATTCCAAGCATTGACATATGAAGATCAACTATATCTTAGAGATGGATCTAGAAAAGGAGTCATGGATGACTCCTACCAAAAATTATCCACAATCAGGTATTTTTCTTGAATAAAGGAATGAGGAATGGCATATCCTCTGTGCAGCATAGCTGCACGATTATGTCTAGATCGTTCAACTTCATTGATACAAAGCATTGCTCTTGTATCCATCAATCCGAGACCCAATATTACGTATCCATCGATACGAAGCATACATTTTAACAACTCAGATCGATCTAGGAGAGGATCGATACAAAGGAAGGACCTAAAACAACCATCGAACATTGTTACAGCCTGAATTTCACATCGATCCAAGAGAGGATCGATACGAAACCCGTTACAAAAAAATTTGACAATGACCCATGAGCATGCAAACATTAACAGAAGTCAGGTTAACTTATGTGCATTGAAAAAAAAATTGCTGACACTCAACACTCAGTTACAATGATGTATTGCATAATCACTGGTAGTCAACAGTTCAGCGTTTATTTTATTGGACATAAAACAAAGGTTACATCTAATGATGAAAAGACAATAACTACTCAGCGAATCGGATAGAAATTTTTCAGAATGAAGGATGTAGCTTTTAAAAGAAGTCATGTTCACACAAGACGTACTTTGGGGGCAAATGTTATACAGAGCCTTTTGGAAAGGACGTGACACCAAAAACTTGACTAGAAACCAATGACCGTTCGTCCTGGAGATCAGTTATACATAGGTTCACTATGGATACTGATAAATTTTGCCCGAGTCCGTATCGAGCTACAATTGATATGATAGGACTGGCAAAGCAATGAAAGCCAACATTGTCGATCGGAGTACGTATGCTCAAGATATTGATAGATTAAGGTTGAGAAATCCAACTCCATTCGCATCCATCCAATTTCATATCCATTCCCCAAGAGAGATTCAGTTCGTATCCATCGCCCACTAACTTCCTTCATATCCATCAAAATGAAGCTATTTTGCATCCATCATGTTAACAATAATTCGTATCAATCAACCAATGTTCATTTTGTATCGGTCTCCCTCCATCTATCTCGTATCGATTTCCCACCGTCGATATGTACAACAACAACCACCGATCGATACGAAGAAGGCAACATGAAGCATCGATACGAAGGCGACCTCCAATCATCGATATGAAGTAGCATGCTAGCATCGATACGAATAGAGCCATGTAGGACCGATGCGAAATAGTATCGATACGAAGCCAATAATGTCATAAAATCCAAACTTGCATCGATCATAACTCAAGATCTACAAGACCAAATGCCACCAAATTTTCATAGGAGCTTGCCTACAACGTCAAGAATGTACCAAATAAATTTCAGCCAAAAAGGATCAACTCTTGATCGATATGAATTCCATTCTTATTTCTCCCAGATCGAGTTGAAACCACCTGAACTCAATCCCGTGGGCCCACCCACGTGAGAGAAGAAGTCCTCCAAGATCCGGGTGAGATATTTTTAGTCTACGCCTATAAATAGCAGCCATATGCATCTAGAAAAGGGACTTTTAGGAAGCCTCTATGTCGTCACTCTGTTGAAACTCCATTGTAACTTGAGTACTAGCTATTATCTCATTACAATTCAGTTGGGAATCAAGAATAAACAGCAATCTCTTTAAAGTGGACGTAGGCTATAATGTCGAACCATTATAAATGCTTGTCTTCTTCTATTTGTGCATGCTTTTATTGGTGTGGTTGTTAAATTAGCCTTATTTTCCCTATAATTTCTGCATTCTAATCCCTTCAATTACATTCGATGAGTGTTGTGCCCAATTTTGGTGCAAACAATATATATACAAAAATCATCCATAAATCCATTTTTAAAGAAATAGGTATTTCCTTTTCAAAGGCATAAACCCTTTTAAAAAAAATTATTTATACAATCCATTTATACTCAAAATAACTGGAAATGAGATATTTCTTTTAACTGGAAACGACATATTTCTTTGATACTAAATTTTATCTTTACTTCTTATATCATAGAGAGAGATTATTTATCCAAACATTTTCAACCCTTGTAATTATATTTTGGAATAGTTTTAATAATATAATTTAAAAATATTCTATAAAATAATTTTAATAAGAATCAAAATAGATAAAACACCATTTTAGAACCTTTAAAAAATATATTTAGAACAGACCAAACAATAAAACAATCAATAAAGAAAATTCTAGAGCAAAAATTGCTCCATAAAATATAATTCAATAATATGAAATTATTTGGCGATCAAACTTGTTTTCTGACGAACTCCGATCGCACAACTAATTTTCATGCATCACCATGAAGTATGTAAAGTTAAACTCACAATCGGACAGAGTTTCATCTGCAAATTGACCCTTTCAATCCACACAACAAATCAATTCATCACATACACTTGATAATTTGTCCCAAACATACAATCTTATCATGCAATCATATTTCAACCAATTTATTTATTCTCGGCTAATGTTCATCGTAATTTATAATCAGAGAAGAGCAAGCAATGAGAAATGTACAATTTAAGGATAAATATGTGAGTTAAATAACTTACCAAAGATGCATGGAAGAACGAGCAACTATCGCCTTGCCTGAATGTCAGCCACATGTATTTGCTTTAGCCACCAGTCATGCAGCCAAGTTTCGAATTTCGGCTTCACCCATTACTGACCACCAATTGTCATCGCCTTCCCCCCCACTACTAGCCATATATCGCAGCCCCACCTCTTCCATCATGAGCTCTGGAATACACGCCTTTACCCAGTCGCTACTACTCTTTACCCCATCGTGGCACTTCCTCTATTGCGCCCTCGCCTAGTCGCGATGTTGGCCAAACACAACACAAGACTTATTTTCTTACTTTTCTTATGTTAATTTAGGGTTTAGGACAACAATGGGGACTGGATTCTAATGTGGAAAAGAGAAGGGGAAAATGGATTGTGTTTAGGACTTGGGTGCAAAGTTGTTAAAGCTGGTTTTCCTCATTTTCATTAGCTCCTTCATGATATTCAATTTTCCATTTATTTTAATTTTATTTTTGTTTCTTTCATTTCCTATAAATAACTCTTTCATTTATTTATAATTCTAGTTTAGTTTAATTAAAATAGATTTACACCTCATTCCGCGAAAGATTTTTTGATAACTGCTCAATTTCATTCAATTTAACACTTGTATATTACATTTAATTATTTGTTGTTCTCACATAGAGTTTTTAAAACTATTTCAATGATTTTTATTTACAATTTAATTTTTTTTTGTATTTTAGAATGTTCTATTCGAGTTTGGTATATTTTTCGAAAAGAATTAATTAATTAATTTGATTTATATTAAAAAAATCTTTTATTAAGTAAAACCCGAGTAAATACAAAAATTCAGAAATAACGACTATCAAAAACCGAATTCAAACATATTTACTTTTAATAAATTTAATTTTTATTATGGTATAGAAAGTAGAGTTATTACATAAACTTAGGCTGTACGAAATGTTTGGTACGAGTGAATAATCTCCTTCGATTTGGTGATCTTCCTCAAGGTCGAGATGAAATTAGGATAAAGAACAAGGATTAGGTGTTGTATATGATACAAATGATAAGGTGTTATCCATCGCATGTGGGCTTATGGTTTGTTGATCTTCCTTAATGTTATAATCCCAAAGCATTCGAGTCTTAACACCCATAAGAGAAATTGAAATATTTTGGTGTTTTTCTTAGGGTCTTGATAAAAATAGATGTCTAATGGGTGCCTCATAAGAGAAATAAAATGGTAACATTTAACATTTCTAATATTGTAAGAACATCTTTGATATGAAGTTAAAATAATCGGCATTGATAAATTTGTGCATTTAATAAAATTGATAAAATGTTTATCAATTAAGATATACAAATGAACTGAATTAATGTTTGATAAAAAAATATAAAATATATATACCTCAAATCCTTAGGCATGTTATCGCATCAAGACCTATGCAAGATCACCTATGCAAGATCCTAAATATACACAACAAAATACCTTCGGAACTTGGTCGCTTATGTCCTTATTTACCCGACACTTTGTTTTGTCTTTTGTGGGTTTTGAACACTAATAGCAATACTAGATTATGGATATTTGATCCATATTCAGTCGCGTATAAATCTTACATGGAAAATGGTCGTGATTCATAATGTATGAAACTTCAATGAAATTAGTTCATCGAAATTAAACAAAAAAACCATAATGTGAAATCGTACACACAATACGGTTGATTAACAAGGATATCTATTGAATGGTTTGACCATTTTGGAAAGGAAAGCAAATGTATGAGACTGGATGCAACTTATGCATAGTTAGGATGAAGTAAGTAATTGGTCACCTCTACTACATAAAGGGACATCGGAAACAAGAACTATATAAAATACTAAAAGATGCTTAATATGGAATGAGAAATGTGATTTCTATTCCAAATGTGTTATGTAGGATCAATTTCACCCTAGAGGGGGGGGGGTGAATAGGGTGATGGTATTAATTATAAAAATTAATTGCGGAAGCTTATAAAATATTCAATTCAGATTTCAACACAGTTCACAGCAGAATAATAGCAGCACAGATATCGCAGAATAGAAATAACAGAAACAAACAACACAGAATTTACTCAGCTTCGGCAAAACCCTGCCTACGTGCTGCCCCCAAGATTTCTACTAGAAATTAGTTAGTCAGACGCTTACACACGTAAACTCGAGACACCCGCTATCGACTAAACCTAACTCTACGCTCAAAACCCTGCCACAACTCAGCCACTGAGTTGCGAATTCTCAAACTACGCCACGTACTTTGTCCCCTAGTCACACGACTAGAAATTTAAATGGTTTAAAAAGAAATTACAAATTAAAAACAATAAAATAACCCTAAAAATTAAAACCCTTATTAAACTTAAAAATAGCCGGCCCTTTTTTTATTATTTGGCCCGTTCTCTTTATTTCGTTTCTTTGTGAAAAATGGCTGACGTTCCTCTTTTTACAGAAATTAGGGCTTCGGCTTTGATCCAAATTAGGGCTTTGCGAAGACCCGACTTTATGTTGATCGATTCGGTTATTATTTGCGTGTAGCCTTAATCGATCGTTTTCCTTGTTGCTTACTTCGGCTGCTTCGTTGATCGAGTTCTTTCCTTGCTTCGGTATGTAATTTTATGCTTTTGTGCTTTACTGTTTTCGTACTTGAACTCGATGGATATATGTCGATGATGATTGTAGTTTATATAGGAGTTTGATCTCCTTTAGTTGTATTCATCTGATTTGTTCAAAGTTTTACTTTCGGCCATTCGATTAATTTTTTATGTTGATGATTTTACTGACTTAATCAAATTCGTATATTTGATGCTTGCTCCTCACAGTATTGATGTTTAACTCGGTCAATTATTTTGGCCACCACGATTTCGAATTTGACTTGTTCATACACTTGACTGTGGCGATTTTACTGTGACTACGGTCTTGATTTGTTCAACTTGAAATTGATTTATGAATTCATGTGCTTGCTCAATAGCTCACGGTTTTGCACTGCAGTTGTCTTCGACTGCAAACTTGATTTTGATAAAGTCACGTCTTTGACTTGACTCTTCTGCATACATGTATTCCTGTGTTCATGCTTGTGACATTCATGTTGTTTGCATTGCATTTGTGTTGACTCTGTTTTTGCTGTAGTCTTCAAGCATTGCCGAGTCGCTTGATTTCAATGTGGTGTTTCTACTGCTGCATATCACTGTATTTTCTTTACTGCTGTACCACCACCTGTGTCTGCACTTGCTCGATCCAATTTTCACATTATTCGGCCTCTCTCTCTCTCTGGTCATAATGGCTATACTTCACTTGCTTGAGTCATTTGTGCATTGTTGCTCTACTTGACTCTTTTGAAGCTCGAGTTGCACATTGCTGTTATTGTTGTACTTATGTGCACTGTGCATATCGCTGCCATGCGGTAGCTTGATTATGTATACACAGTTGGTAGCTGGACTTGGTATTGTTTCATTAAGTTTGATCATGTTTCTGTGCCTTGCTGTTTGGTCATTTTTGTATGTCGTCACTGTATATCCCTTTGGTGCACTTGATTGCTCTAGCCTGATGGTTGATGCTCATGTTGCATTGCCTTCTTTTTTGTTTCCTGCTAGTTCATTATGGTAGTAGCATTGTGTACATGTGTGCTTGTGCATTTATGTTGTCCAGACCTTGTTGAGTCCTTGGATTTGTGCATCCTTGTCTTTGAGCATTTGAGTTTGTTTCGTCGACACTTGTAGTTCGCTTGCTTATGCTATTTGTCACTGTTACAGTCTTCTGTGGTTTCAAACGTGAGTTGTTCTGTGCACTGACTTTGTGGTCTTTGCTTGTTAAGGCTGCTGCTTGTATGATTTTCCTTTGTTGGTTTGTGATGCACTTGTTTGTACTTCACTGTACTTCATATTGATCACCATCTTGCTTGCATGCTTGAAGTCGTAGCCATATATGTGCATACCTCCATATGTTTTTGTGTATGCATATATTGTTTGATTTTTACTGAGCTTGTGTTATTGGTTTCTTTGGTACTTGAATAGTTTGGATTTGGGCTTTAACTTATGTCACTGATTTTTGGTCGAGACTTGTTTTAGTTGTCGTGACCGTTTTTTCATACTTGCACATTTTTAAGTGCATCTGCATTGAATCCAGTTTTAAAACTCGGGTTTGACCTTGCGCCGATGTCGAGACTTTATTTATATTGCACCTAAGTTGAACCCGTCTTTTTATTTGGGTTTGACCTTGTGCTCACCTGTCCCTGTAGCATTATCAAGTGTATATTTCGATGTGCACGGCCTTGTGGCATATACAGTGATACACTGTGTATGTCACAAGCTGTTCGTGTATGATAAATTCAAATTTACGGCGAACAACCCAAATAACTGAGGCAAATAATATTTTCAAAATCCATATTTTATTTTATATTTCAAAAATATTTATTTTTCAATTTTACTGCGTTAGTGAATATTTTTGCAGATTGCTCAGATGTTGGATTCTAACTGGAATGATGTTGAATATAAACTACGAATTGAGTGAATGAGTGATGTGTAGTGGGGTTAAATGTAAATATGAAATTGTGATGTATTTGTAATCAAAATTGTATATGTATAGTGCGACCTTGAATTTGTACTATTCAAAATTGTAATAAATATTTGTTTGAATAAAATTTCTGTTTGAATTCAAATTCTGTGTTATTTAATTTTATTCGGCAAATATTTATTTAACCTGTGAAAAATAAAATAGTACATTAACAAATACATTTAAACGAATATATATATATATATATATATATATTATCGTCAAACAAAATTCATATAAGCGCATATTCAACAATCTCCCCCTCTTGATGATAACAAACATATAGTTAAGATTTTGAATATGTTAAATGTATTTGATCATTGATATGCTCTAATTGCTCCCTCTATTTAAATGCTTCCTCTCTACACAAAGCTCCCCCTACATATATGCATACAAATAAAAATATGCAAATGAGACTAGATGCAAATGGAAAATTATTTGACATTTGCTCGATTTTATTTGACAAAATCTTAACTTTTCTCTCCCCCTTTTATTATCAGCAAAAGAGTAATAGTGTTAGAGAAAATAGAGGTAAAGTCATCGATATTAATCCAACATTAAAACTCAATTGAATATAAATATTAAATTTCAATAAAAAATCAAACAAAAATCATAAATATTTTGTTAGGCGCATATTCCACTTTTAGAATGATGGGAATTAGGTCATCATATAAAACCATACAGTTGTGTCTATTTGTAGTATATTTATATCAGGAATTTGAATATCTACTAACCATGCATAACCGTTAGGACTTTTAAATGAGATTAGTAGTATTCCAATTTTATTTAAAAAAAATGAATTCAAGTATCTTCTAACTACGCATAACCGTGAGGACTTTTAAATGGGATTAGAATCAACTTGTTTATTTTAAATCAACTTTTGATATGCGTTCCATACATGCATAACCATGAGGACTTTTAAATGAGCATAGAAGCACATAACAAATTCCAAGTAATTCACCCATGCATAACTGTGAGGACTTTTAAATGAGAGTGAATACTTTGGTATTTATTTATTATTATTTTTTTACCATATAAAATTTTCTATTATTCAAAAAAATGAAAAAATGAAAAACGCACAATTCCTGTTTAAAGTACCACATATCGACAAACTATATAGAATTTTGATGAGTGATGGTCGTTAGAAATATGATAGAGATAGAGATGGTCATGGAATTTTTACCAACAAAAAGTTTTATAACTCTTGTTTAAATTTCTAAAGAAATTTACTACTTATACCATCTCGGGTCATAATATATAATAAATATCAACACTCATCATTTTTTCAATCACTATTTATCTTTTCGATAATTATTAGGGAGTCAGATTAGTCAAAATAGTCATTTAGAATCAAATTCAAAAATAATTATGAAATCAATTTTTCAAAATGACTAATCTGAAAATATGGTCAAAAATGATTTTCTCAAGGGGGTTTTATAAGAAAATTTTCTGTTATTTGAAAATTATTTGAAATGAAAAATATGCAGATATTTTCTTTGAAAAGCGATGCAGTTATTAAATGTCTCAAAAATCACGTTCAACTAGTAATTTTTCTATCAACTAGATTACCAGTGTAATCTGCATCAGAATTTCTCTTTCACTCAAAATTATCATTAATTGAATTCGATTGTCCAAACCATGAAGTGTGCATCAAAAATTTCAAGCTCAATTTTAACAGCATTTTAAATGACATTCTTTTGAATTTGAATTGAAGCCGTGTAAATAATCAAAAACCGTGAATATAGAGTTAGCCGTATTATAACCAAATGTATTATCCAACAAAACACTATTTTTAATCCAAACTAATATATATAAAGTAATTCAAAGAATCTGGAGAATTTTATAGTGTTTTTGGCATAAGAATATAATTTGGCCAACTAAGTTGAATGAGCCAGAGTCAAAATCATCATTTTTTCATCATCTCGTTATTGGCTGATTTAATTCAGAATATGGTGCAGATTATCACATTTAATATATCGTTTAAATAAATATACCATTACCTATTTTACCTTTATGATATTTTTTGTTGTTGTATGTTGTGATTCTGTCACCCTTATACTAGGCTAAGGAACATTGCTTTGTCGCCGTTGTATTTCTGGAACAGCCAAAAATTTAGAGAATGCTGTGGTTTTTCCTTAGCCTGCCACCATACCTACACGTTGAAAGATTTTTGTGACCTATTTGTTTTTATAGGTCCATGAGGAAGAATATTTTGAAAAATAATTTTGTGGAGACCCAAAACTATTTATAATTGTTCCCTTCGGCATCCAAATTTGTTTAACTTTGAGAGATTTTATATTTGTGCCTTTTGGAAACCAAATCGATATAGTTTTCAAATGTTTGGGTCTATACCAACAATTATTGCGATTGTGTCCATATTTTCTACAAATTGTGCACATTGAATTTTCTTGATTAATCTTGTTTTCAACAATTTTAGATTGATTATATCCAAGTCCTTTTCTAACCGTATTAACAGTTTGCTTTCCTAATAGCATATTCGACTATTTTTCACTTTTTGAAATTTATCTAAAGTCGTTGACAATTGTTGGACTTGTGTTTTGAGAGATTCATTTTCGTTTAACAATTATGTGCACTTTTTAATGGAATTCTTTCTCCTAGTATTTTCATTCTCTTTTAAAATCAGAATTTCATTTTCAAGTGATTTTATATTAATTTCTGATTTTTTAATTTCTTCTTCGAATGTTGGACGCTTGTCACACTTAGGGCTCCTACGTTGATAGTTTTAAACTAATTGATCAAGTTGTTCATTTAATTCTATCAAAGTGTCTTTTTGTGAATCAAGTTTGGCATATTTCTCCCTAAGTCGTTCAAAACAGCCATTCACTTTGTGGAAATAAATAAGTAATTCAGAGTGAGTAAGTTTTGATACCTTGCTTAGCTCGCCATCGTCGTTATCAGTTATATTTCCATGAAGGCATATATCTGCTTTCTCACTCTCACGGCTAGAACTATGATTATCTTCATCATTTGTATTCCACGTGGCTGCAAAACTTTTCCTTTTTGATTTCTTTTTAAATTCGCGTTGATTTTGAGGACAATTGGACTTGATGTGTCCGGGTTGGTTGCACTTGTGACAGATGATCTTCTGTTCTTCAGAGTAGTCTAGTGCTTTGGCTATTCTGCTTTTTTCTTTTTGAATTCGAGCTGAATTTCCATATTTGTAATTCCATCTTTTGAATTTCTTTATTAATAGCTCCAATTCTGCTGCTGCATCATCATCGTCGTCATCGTCGTCACTTTCAGTTGTTCCTTTGAGAGCTATTGATTTCTTTCAGGTATCTCCTCCTTCACGCTCTTCCTTGAATTTCATTTCTAGCTCATAAGTGGTGAGATTTCTGATGAGTTCTTCGACTTTCATTTGTTTCATATCTTTTGATTCTTGAATAGCAGTCACTTTGCCTTCAAAACTTCGTGGAAGGACTGTGAGGATTTTTCGGACTCTCTCCAACTCTGTGTACAATTTTCCAAGAGCTTTTGATTGTATACGATATTGGAAAGTCGTCCATGCATTTCTTTGACATTTTCTTCCTTCTCCATTGTGAAGTTCTCGTATTCGCTGCTTAGCATGGCAAGGCGAGATTCTTTGACTTAAAATGTTCCTTCGTGAGTCACTTCTAGTGTGTGCCATATTTCCTACGCAGTTAGACAATGTGAGACACAATTAAATTCAGATTGATCTAATGAATAGATAATAGTATTCATGGCTTTAGCATTAGCATTTTGTAATTTATTTTCTAGTTCTGTCCATTGATCCTTCGGTTTTTATTTCCTAATTATTTTCAATTATAGTTGGTGCTCTATACCCTATCTCAACAATATCCCAAGCGTCAATGGTTTTCAGAAAAATTTCCATCCTATTTTTCCAGTAAGCATATTCACCATTGAACATTGGTGGTCTAACTATGGACTGACCCTCAGCAAAAGCATTACTAAAAGAAGCCATTTTAAAAATTCAAAATTTTAAAACAAAACTGATTTTTTGAAAAAAAAACGAATTTTTAAAACAAGAGTTGACTTCTATTCCTAGCTCTGATACCACTTGTAGGATCGATTTCACCCTAAGGGGGGTGAATAGGGTGATGGTATTAATTATAAAAATTAATTGTGGAAGCTTATAAAATATTCAATTCAGATTTCAACACAGTTCACAGTAGAATAATAGCAGCACAGATATCGCAGAATATAAATAACAGAAATAGAACAACACAGAATTTACCCAGCTTCGGCAAAACCCTGCCTACGTGTTGCCCCCAAGATTTCTACTAGAAATTAGTTAGTCAGACGCTTACACACTTAAACTCGCGACACCCACTATCGACTAAACCTAACTCTACGCTCAAAACCCAGCCACAACTCAGCCACTGAGTTGCGAATTCCCAAACTACGCCACGTAGTTTGTCCCCTAGTCACACGACTAGAAATTTAAACGGTTTAAAAGGAAATTACAAATTAAAAACAAAAAAATAACCCTAAAAATTAAAACCCTTATTAAACTTAAAAATAGCCGCCCTTTTTGTTTATTATTTGGCCCGTTCACTTTATTTCGTTCCTTTGTGAAAAATGGGCACTGCTACTCTTTTTACATAAATCAGGGCTTCGGCTTTGATCCAAATTAGGGATTTGCGAAGATCCGACTTTATGTTGATCGATTCGGTGATTATTCGCCCGTAGCCTTGATCGTTCGTTTTCCTTGTTGCTCACTTCGGCTGCTTCGTTGATCGAGTTCTTTCCTTGCTTGGTATGTATTTTATGCTTTTGTGCTTTAGTGTTTTCGTACTTGAACTCGATGGATATATGCCGATGATGATTGTAGTTTATATAGGAGTTTGATCTCCTTTAGTTGCGTTCGTCTGATTTGTTCAATTTTACTTTCGGCCATTCGATTAATTTTTGATGTTGATGATTTTACTGACTTAATCAAATTCGTATATTTGATGCTTGCTCCTCACGGTATTGATGTTTAACTCGGTCAATTATTTTGGCCACCACGATTTCGAATTTGACTTGTTCATACACTTGACTGTGGCGATTTCACTGTGACTTCGGTCTTGATTTGTTCAACTTGAAATTGATTTGTGAATTCATGTGCTTGCTCAATAGCTCACGGTTTTGCACTGCAGTTGTCTTCGACTGCAAACTTGATTTTGATAAAGTCACGGCTTTGACTTGACTCTGCTGCATACATGTATTCCTGTGTTCATGCTTGTGACATTCATGTTGTTTGCATTGCATTTGTGTTGACTCTGTTTTTGTTGTAGTCTTCAAGCATTGTCGAGTCACTTGATTTCAATGTGGTGTCTCTACTGCTGCATATATCTGCATTTTCTTTACTGCTGTACCACCACTTATGTCTGCACTTGCTTGATCCAATTTTCATATTATTCGGCCTCTCTCTCTCTCTCTGGTCATGATGGTTATACTTCACTTGCTTGTGTCATTTGTGCATTGTTGCTCTGCTTGACTCTTTTTAAGCTCGAGTTGCACACTGCTGTTATTGTTGTACTTATATGCACTGTGCATATCGCTGCCATGCGGTAGCTTGATTCATGTATACACAGTTGGTAGCTGGACTTGGTCTTGTTGCATTAAGTTTGATCATGTTTCTGTGCCTTGCTGTTTGGTCATTTTTGTATGTCGTCACTGTATATCCCTTTGGTGCACTTGATTGCTCTAGCCTGATGGTTGATGCTCCTATTGCACTGCCTTCTTTTTTGTTTCCTGCTAGTTCATTGTGGTAGTAGCATTGTGTACATGTGTACTTGTGCATTTATGTTGTCCAGACCTTGTTGAGTCCTTGGATTTGTCCATCCTTGTCTTTGAGCATTTGAGTTTGTTTCGTCGACACTTGTAGTTCACTTGCTTATGTTATTTGTCACTGTTGTAGTCTTTTTTGGTTTCAAACATGAGTTGTTCTGTGCACTGATTTTGTGGTCTTTGCTTGTTAAGGCTGCTGCTTGTATGTTTTTCCTTTATTGGTTTGTGATGCACTTGTTTTGTACTTCACTGTACTGCATATTGATCACCACCTTGCTTGCATGCTTGAAGTCGTAGCCATATATGTGCATACCTCCATATGTTTTTGTGTATGCATATATTGTTTGATTTTTACCGAACTTGTGTTATTGGTTTCTTTGGTACTTGAATAGTTTGGATTTGGGCTTTGACTTATGTCAATGATTTTTGGTCGAGACTTGTTTTAGTTGTTGTGACCGTTTTTCCATACTTGCACATTTTTAAGTGCACCTGTGTTGAATCCAGTTTTAAAACTTGGGTTTAACCTTGTGCCAATGTCGAGACTTTATTTATATTGCACCTGAGTTGAACCCGTCTTTTTATTTGGGTTTGACCTTGTGCTCACCTGTCCCTGTAGCATTATCAAGTGTATATTTCAATGTGCACGGCCTTGTGGCATATACAGTGAGAAACTGTGTATGTCACAAGCTGTTCGTGTACGTTAAATTCAAATTTAAATGACGACGAACAACCTAAAAAACTGAGGCAAATAATATTTTCAAAATCCGTATTTTATTTTATATTTCAAAAATATTTATTTTTCAATTTTACTGTGTTAGTGAATGTTTTTACAGATTGCTCAGATGCTGGATTCTAACTGGAATGATGTTGAAGAAAAACTACGAATTGACTGAATGAGTGATGTGTAGTAAGGTTAAATGTAAATATGAAATTGTGATGTATTTGTAATCAAAATTGTATATGTGTAGTGAGAGCTTGAATTTGTACCATTCAAAATTGTTATAAATATTTATTTGAATAAAATTTCTGTTTGAATTCAAATTCTGTGTTATTTAATTTTATTCAACAAATATTTATTTAACATGTGAAAAATAAAATAGTACATTAACAAATACATTTAAACGAATATATATATATATGTTTATTATCATCAAACAAAAATCATATAAGCGCATATTCAACTTGTTATAATGCAGAAACAAGTTTTCCATAAGATCATTTCTACGAATTTAAGATATTTGGTTGAAAAATCTCGACAGTAAACGAGGTAACGTAAAAGAAATAAATAACCCATGGAAAATATTTGAATGGAACTTCATATTTTAAGCTTTATTATAATAATGGTAGAAATAATGGTAGCGTACAATATGACACTTGTAAATCGATGCATTAAGGTACAAGAAATTATTTTCGTGTATATACCAAATATTATTATGAAATAATTAATGTTTTCAGTATTGATTGGAAATATATATAATTTTATTATGTTATGAATGTTTTGGATATTGATTATAAATAAATCTAGAATAACGATATTTTTTGCATTGGCTGCATAATATAGAAGTATCTAAACTTTTACAACTATTTTATAGTTATGGACTAAGCCACAATTTTGATAAATAATTCCTTAATCGTGTGATTGTGAATCATATACAGATGAATTATGTCTCAGAAGATTAAGGGCAAAGCACCCATTTAGTAGGAGCGACATAAGAGTTGGTGAACTCTAAGGATTGATATGTATAGATGTATGCAATCATAGGTCGAATGGTATCAAAATGATTCGAAATACTTTATTAACTCCAGCAATGAATTATTGCAAACGTGAACATGTGCATTTGATGCACATGGAGTGTGTATATGGTATTTTCATAGAATTTAAAACGGAAGTAGAAAACGTAACATGCAAAAAAAAAATCGATATGACCAAATAGGTGAGTGTATTGGAAACGGTTTCAAAAGCACCTAAAACATATAAGATACAGTCTCACAGGTGACCTCTTCATATGAATGTTATCCAGTTTTTTGATCAAGCATATTTTCATTGGAATTACAACGTCAAGATGATGATGAAATGATTCATGAACTTGGAAACAAGCTTAAAAGGGAAATAAGAGCCCACGTGAAAATTTTCAAAGGTATTGGAGCAAAAAGGACCACTTGATATCAAACCCTTCTACTCGGTACCGTGGGCTTTTCATTGCATTTTGGACCCACAAAGCACTTATACGTGAAGCTATAATGAAATCATGAAGTTCGTTTCTCAAGGAATAGAAGAACGAACCCAAAGATTTTCTGGAAGAAAGCAAAGAAAGCAATGATGAACAAGTAGTATCAGAAGCTATCAAAATTAGCTCAATCTTATAGGAAAGCTGCTCAACACACAAGGGATTGAAGATGCAAAATAAAAGGAAAGAAGTAGTTGATATTTCCTCCCACAAAAACCGATCGGTGCCTAGTGATTTTTGTTGGGAATTAAGCCTTGTTTCACCCTCATACATGCATGGACTTGGATTTGGATATAATATTTCATTGGCCCTCGGTTCTACAAGATAATTTCCCTACAAATACAGACCCTTTGGCTATTGGAAAAAGGAATTTTTGCACTCTTGTTTTCATCATCATCTCTTATTTTTCCTCTCCATAAACACTAAGGAAATACTATTGGCTGTTCTAGGCTATATAAATTGTCAATCTCTTTTACCAGTGACTCACAATCAAATAGTCAATAAATTACAATGTATGTAGGTTAAAGATTACTGAAGCACTATAAAATTCTGGTGTTCTATTTACTTTGCTTAAAGTTTTTACTAGATCTCAATAGCTCTATAGTTTTTGGATCTTGTGCCATTTTGCCATCAACATTTTGGTGCTTTCACTAAGAATTCAATTCACAAGATTAGATCTAGCTTGCTATTTTAGGTTTTAAGAGACCCAGTGGTTAGATTCAAAAGATTTGCTGTAGGGAATTTGGAAATTTTCTGATAGAAATCAATGGTGCCTAGGATATTCAGAAGATCATCAAGAATAGCAGCTGGCGGTTATGAAAGAAATGCTTTCTAATTGGAATTCAATAATAAACTGGCAGTACCAGGATCATCTGCTTAGCATGAAATGGTTACTTGAGATGAGTTTGACAAGGTGATGTAGGAACTAAATCAGAAGTTGGTAGATAGTCAAAAGGCTCTGATGGAAAAGATGGATGCTAGCATAGCACTACGGCTCCTGCAACCACAGTGGACTAGAAGGAATAGGAGAGAAATTCTCCTCCTATGTGAAGAAGAGAATCCATCTATTTTCAGTCAAAACATGTGAAATGAAGACAAAAACAGAACGAAAGGATCCCTGGAGCAGTAGAGGGAGTTGCTGGAGGAAGATAGCATGCTCTTCCCAAAAGGAGACCACTCATTGCCGACCATAATCAGGTCGGTAATGAGAAGAATGTTGAAGAACAAAGGGAACATGGAGATGAGGATGTGGACTTTTCTGACTCGGTAGATGACCTGCATAAAGGAGTTGATGATTACGAGCTGGACGATGGAGTTAATGGAGTTGGAGTTCAAACAACTGAACCAGAGCCAACCGAATGTCAATGGAAAACTAAATGACTGGTTATCCCAGAGATTAGAGGACTTAGACGTCAGTAGGAAAACCGAGATTGTTTGCTGAGTCTAACACTAGGTGCTGCCCCTAATAGTCGACCTTTGGATTACCGTGCCAACGAGAAATTTATAGCGGATATAGTTAATTAGTTGGTTGAGGAAAGCAATGGTAGAAAGAGCGAGGATTGGGGTTTTGCATCAAGCAGAACTCCATTCACAAAAAAATTCTAAGAGAAGAGTATCCCAAGAAGTTTACGATGCCGTCAACACCATCGTATAATGGGACAACTAATCCCAAGCAGCATTTACTCAAGTATGAATGATATATGGATGGTGCTATGGCGACACACGTTGTATGGTGTAGACATTTTACTATTTTCTTGGAAAGTGTTGCGTCGATGTAGTTCAATAGGCTCATGTCGTGATCCATATAGGACTTTGATGAGTTGGTAAGGAAATTCCTGGAGCAGTTCCGGCACTATGTTGCTCGGCTTAAGGACGTGATGTCCTTATCGAGTCTATCTCAAGGACCTAACGAATCTCTAAAAGGGTTCTTATATCGGTTTAATGTTGCTATTGAAGAAGTGAGTAACTCAAATACGGATGGGGTAACTATGGCGTTGGTCCAGGGCATACATCTGGACATGAATTTTGGCAAGTGGTTGAAAATGAAACAACAAATGACTGTAGAAGAACTCAGCCTAAAGGCTAATCAATTTCTCCAATTATGAGAAGCGAATCTAGCTGCAGGACCGACTGATGATGAGAAGTCGAAGGAAGTTATCCAAAGCAATGTGGTGATTAAACAAGCTGGAGAAAGCTCTGATAAAGTGGCAGTTAATGCCGGAAATTCCGGTAACAAGAAGAAAAGGAATCAATGCCCTGGCGATTTGCATGGTGAAAACAAGAAACTCCTAAGAAATATGAAATCGAAGGAATATATGCCCATAAATGACACACTGGAAAACATATACATTACGACTCAAGGAATGGAACGGTATAAAAAGTCGCCTAGGAAGAAGGAGACTGAGAAAGAAAGGCACTCCAAAAAGTACCATTTTTTCCATGAAACCTATGGACACAACATGAACTAGTTTCAACATTTGAAGGATCTCATTGAAGAACTAATAAGAAGAATAAGTTCCATCAGCACGTTAAAGAATCCCAGGAAGTTGGTCAAAGCATAAGACCCCAGAGGCAGTTTCCCTAAAGGAATCAGCCTGGACCAAGCACGGAAGGGCCCTAGTGAAATGATGGGAGATTGGTTATCAATACCATAATTAGAGGACCTCATTTAGAAGAGAAAAGCTGTAGGGAAATGGAGTGGTAGGTAAGCTTGCTAAATCACATACCATAGGAGGATTTCATTGCCATGAAAGGTAGGGCTCTAGCTTAGCGGCAAAGACTGATAATAAATGACGTTGTATTAAAAAGAGCAGATGCAGACGAAGGCAAACATGTGCATACTGTTCAGAAGAACGTTCAATCAAATAAAGATTAACATGAAGGAGGTTACGACTTATAAAACCGAGATCCATGGTTTATGGGCGAAGCAAAACAACCAATCAGGATGACTGATCTGCTTGTGGAGTTGGGTGAAGGAGATCGCATGATGGTCCTAATTCAGAAATGTGTTATGGCGGATGAATAATCGGCGTACGACGTCATTTTGGGCCGACTGGCTCTTGTTGATTAAGAATAACGTTGGTTCCTTGGTGTCCAATGAGGAAGTCCCCTATGGAGAATGAGGTTGGATCGGTACGAGGAGACTAGAGTGTAAAAAGGGAATGCTATGTCGTGGAGCTGAGGGAAGCAAAGTGATGGGAGAAAGCAAAGAATATGGAGGGAACCCTTTAAATTCGAGATTGGAAAGCATAGCAATTAAAGCCCAAACCTTAGCTGGAAAACCATAGCGGGTTTGATAAGGCTATGGATCCTAGGAAGAAGTCAGGGGAAGGGTAAGCAACGCCAACTAGTTAATGGTGAATATTCCAATTGATATGGACGATCCTACATAGGTTCTAAAGATTAGATCTCGTCTTAGCATTAATTCAAGGAAGGAATTGGTTGATTTCTTTCGAGGGAATTTGGATGTGTTTTCTTATATGCATTCGGATATGTGCAGGATATCGTCGAAGATAGCATGTTACGCACTGACTACTGATCCAACATTTACACCAATCAAACAGAAAAGGCACAGTCTGGGTCCAGGGCAATCTGTTGCATTGAAGGAAGAAGCGGACAAGCTAATGGTAAACAAGTTTATCTACGATGCTTTATACCATGAATAGGCATCCAACCCCGTATTAGACAAGAAATCAAATGGGAAATGAAGGATATGTATCGTATACTTAGGCTTGAATAAGGCATGCCCAAAGGACAGCTTTCCTATGCCCATAATTTACCAACTAGTAGACGGGACTCCAGGCATGAGTTACTCCCTTTTATGGACGCTTACTTGGGTTATAACCAGATTCTGAAATCGGATCAAGAAAATACCAGCTCCAAAACAGACTTTGGATTGTACTACTATCGTGTTATGCTATTCGGTTTGAAGAACGTTGGAGTCACATACCAAATATTGGTAAATTCTATGTTTAAGTATCAAAATGGATGGATAATGCAGGTATGCATGGACAGCATGCTCGTGAAGCCACGAGTGTGATAGAATTATTTGGACAACCTATCAAAGATGTTTGAAGTTTTACAAAAATATATAATAAAGCTGAATCCATTAAAGTGTTCTTCCGGTGCAGTATCGGGAAAATTTTTGGGACTTATTGTTAATTCAAGGGGAATCGAGGCTAATTGGGACTAGGTCAACGCCATGAGGAACGTAACTTCCCTGACTACAAAGAATAAACTACAGCCCTTGAATGGGAAGATCGCTACCTGAGTTGGTTCATCTCAAAAGCAACATAAAATGCATACCCTTCTTCGATGCTCTCAAGAAGGGTAAAATGAATTTTAAGTGGAATCAGGATCGCCAAAATACCTTCGAGGAGTTATTGAGGCACACGGAGACATCATTAGTCTTATTCAAATCGATGGACGGGGAGGAATTATTCATCTATTTGGCAGTGTTCGCTCACCGCATTAAGCGCAACATTAGAGCATGAGGAAGTAAGGATTCAATGGCTAGTCTACTACATCAACAAACGGCTTATAGGAGTTGAAAAGAATAACCTAAAGTTGGAAAAATAGGCACATTACCTTCTGAATGCATCAAGGAAGCTGCGGCTATATTTCCAGGCTCATCTGATCAAAGTGCGGATAAATAAGCCCTTGAAGCAGGTGTTATACCGACCCAAGACTTCGGGGAGACTACTGAAGTGGAACATAGAGTTGAGCTACTATGACATTACGTACCATCGGAGGAGAGCGATAAAGCGACATGCGTTGGTAGACTTCATCGTTGAGTTTATCGCATGAGATGGAGAAAAAGAGGACGATGCGAATGAAGTTTCTCTTTGGGAGTTGTTTGTGGATGGCGCTTCGAATGAACATAATTCAAGCACAGGAGTAGTTCTCGAAAACCCGTAAGGATGTTTAATTTTGTATGCGCCGAGGCTTGAATATATGCAACAAATAATGACTACGAGGTGCTGATAGCGAGATTAAGGATGGCGAAGGAACTAGGGATAAGGACACTCTACATATTCAGTGATTCCCAACCGATGGTTTGTCAAGTTAGAATGGAATATCAATCAATGGGTGTAAAACTTGCCCCATACCCGACGAAAGTACTGAAACTATTGGATGATATAGAGCACTACACTATCATGCATATCCCTAGGGAGGAAAACAAAAAAGCTGATTCATTGGATAAGTTGGCTAGTTTTGGTGACGCGCAAATAATGGGTTTGGTCTCAGTGGAAGTTTTAACGGCTCCAAGCATCGATCAATGGATATCGATTGGATTTTGGAGACGGAGGAGGAAGAAGAGTCATGGATGGCACTGGTTAATGAGTATTTGCTTAAAAGGACTCTCCCGAGGGACCGAAATGAACGGAAGAAACTCCTTCAAAAAGCACCTTGATTTATGATGCAAGGAGGGGTATTGTACAGAAGAGCATTCCCTACCCCTTACTTTAATGTATTACCAAGGATAAAGCAAGGAAGATCCTCATGGAAATCCAAAAGGGTAGCTGTGGTTACCACACCGGGGACTGGCTATAAAGGTACTTCGCTGCGACTAATTCTGGCCAACAATAAATCATGATGTAACCGATTATACTAGACGATGCGACCATTGCCAAAGATTTGAAAAAATTCTGAGAGCCCCATCTATATAACTTACACAAATGGTTAGCCCATGGCCATTTGTGATTCGGGGAATTAATCTAATGATGTGCTACTGATCATGAAAGGAGGAGTTAAACCGCAATAATTACAGCGGATTATTTCATGAAGTGAGCTGAAGCGGAATCGCTACCACAATCACATGAAAAGGGCGATCAACTTTGTGACAAAGAACATTATTTGTAGGTTTAGAGTACCCTACAAAATCATCATGGACAATGGAATTCGGTTTGAAAGTACCGAGTTGAAGGACTTCTACAGCCGGTTTAGAATCAAGAAGAGCTTCTCGACGGTTGCACATTCGCAGGCGATCGGGCAAGTGGAGACGGTGAAAAAAATCATCAAGTCCACCCTGAAGAAGCGACTAACTAGAGCCAAGGGAAACTGGGTTGATGGGCTCCTACTAGCATTGTAGGATTATAAGACAACCCGTAAGTCAGCAACTAGTCATTTTCCATTTGCTCTAGTATACGGGTCAAAAGCTATTATCCTTATAGAACTGGAAGTCCATTTTCATCATAAAAGGTATTTCGATCCAAAGGTAATTGAGTGACACTTGCTTGAGTCCCTTAATTTTGTTGATGGAAAGCAGAAAGAAGTAAAACGAAGGGCAGCTGCTCACCAGAAAAGAGCAGCACGACACTTTAATGCCAAAGCCCTAAATCGTACTTTTGACGTAGTGGATCTCATCCTAAAATGGGTTCTCCAAGGTATAGGGGCATTCGGTCTGAACTGGGAAGTCTCTTATGCAATTAAATGAAATCTTGGAGATGGAACATCCAAGCTAGCTACAATTGATGGAATTCCGATCCCATGGGAAAGGAACATTGACTTGATGCATCACTATTATGTTTAGGTTAGCTTAGTTTATTTTTGCAAATAAGTCACCCAAGGACTCTGGGCGCAATGTAATAAGGCAGGACTTGTCGCGCTTTTCACTAATATGTATATATACATATATAACCAATTAAACCGTGTTCATGTGAGAAAAACTTTTGAATTGTACAATTAGCTAGACAATCGGGTACAAAGTTCTTCGGTCCAGCATTAGGACCTGGGAAAATGAGCACTTAGGGGTCGATCGAATAATTTGACCCCGGCCTTTATGAATTTGCGGTTGTCTAGAGATTGGCAATGACAAGAAGGAATAACTACTCAGGGGTCGAACAGATAATTCTATCCTAACCTTTAGGAATTTGTCGTTGCTTAAATATTAGCAACGACAAGAAGGAATAACTACTTGGGGTCGATTGTATAATTCAACCCCGACCTTCAGGAATCTGTCGTTGCCCTGAGATCGCAAATGACAAGAAGAATTAATTACTTATGGCACGATCAGATAATTCGG
Source organism: Allium cepa (assembly GCA_030765085.1). Taxonomy (NCBI): domain Eukaryota; kingdom Viridiplantae; phylum Streptophyta; class Magnoliopsida; order Asparagales; family Amaryllidaceae; genus Allium; species Allium cepa. The sequence continues at coordinate 680,217,754 of CM060942.1, forward strand.
CCCAAACCTTTAGAAATTTGTCATTTCCTAGAGATCGGTAACGACAAGAAGGAATAATTATTTATGGAATGATCGGATAATTCAAACCCGACCTTTGGGAATTGGCAATTGCCCAATGAGATTGGCAATGTCAGGAATAGATGACTACTTAGAAGTCAATCGGGTAGTCCGACCTCATCCTTCAGGAATTTTCCGCTGCATCGATATTGGAAATGTCAAGAAGGAATAACTACTTAATGGTCGACTGGATAATTTGAACCTAACTTGCAGGTATCAGTCATTGCCTTGTAGTTGACAGGGTGTTGAACGAATGCTCAAAATCGACCGATTATACCACCAGTTCTCGGAGACATGAACCGGTGTACAAACTACGCTAACAGCCTTGCAGGACATGCTTGGCCGAGGATAGTCATTAAAAATCAAAGACAAGTTTCTTTGACCTTTTCAATCTAGATTCAAAATCGGATAATTTGCTCCATAATGTTTGACTCTTACTAATGCTTGGTTTCTAAGATTTGTAATAGTAAGTTCCACGAACATGATTTGGTTTATGGGGAAAATATAAAAATAGAAAGTAAATACTTCAGTTGATGCTCCTCAATGATAGAGGCAACATGAAACTTGGACTATTAACGATAGAAATTGGTTAAAGGAAACCTAAGACAACCATGGAGTTGGTTCAACTATGTTTTGTTCCACCAACTGGAACACATTGACAATTATAAACAGAACTATACAATGGAATATACTTAAAGAAATTGTAGGAATTTATTTATATGCATAGAATTGTTGAAAGTAAATGCTTTGCATACAAATAGGCGTATATATATATAATGTAGGTGAATTGCAATACAAGAAGTTATATTTTATATGCAGGTAGTTATTCATAAACAGGTACCGTATATAAAAACGCTGAAAAGTAAACAGAACAAAGATTACAAAACAAAATGGGATCTTTCATTACTTCAGTTTTTATATACAAGAACACCGAAGGCCGTTCCCGCACGAATGGGTGGCCTCTTGTGGTTCCGTCCGCCCTTGATTTTCCCTTTTTTGGGAGTGTTACCCTTAAATTGGGTAGTTTCACCTCACTTGCAGTATGGGGCCAGTTGGACTTCTCACAGTGGTCTCGAAGGATTTAAATTTTAGGGGCTTCGAATTGATTGAGGAAAGCTTAGTGGTGGGGCTCGTATGCATAGAGCCGACGGATTTCTTAGTACCAAGCTCCGTTATTTTGACCTTGGAAAGGTAGATCTTCAGCCTCTCCACTATTATAATAGGATTTTTTGGGCCCATAATGCTAGTGATTGAAAGTCTTCCCCTAAGGATTGAGAAACATCCTTTAGCCCTTCCAAGGCCATGATCTTTTAAGAATCGGGGCCAGGTTTGGAACTAGGAGGCATGATTAAAGTAGCAAGTCCTGTAGAGATGGAGGTCGATGTAGTGAAAATAGCCGCGGTGCCCAATCCTTGAGTAGCTGGACGTGGAGGTAGTTGTAACGTCCCTCATTTTCAGGCCCGACATTAACGCTACTGATGCTGCAATCTTCAATTATATTATTCACCGATAATAAAATGAGATCAGTTAATAGTATCTATAACATGAGAGGCACAAAAATATAAAAACTTTCAAAATATATTTCATTAATAAACTTTCATGTTCATTACATAATCCATCGATTCCACGTTCAGAGAAAATACAATAATTTCAAATTATATTCCAAGAGTAACATATGACAATGCCCATTGGATGATCAGAGTCTAAATACTAACAGTTATAAACCTTGTCATTACATCCATTCAAACATAGCACAAATAACATCACAGAAAATAAACTCCTAATATAGCTTTCCTCCTACACGTCTTCGGAAGCTTATTCGTTAAAACATGAAAACCTTACTCCTAGCCTACTTAAATGAGCACCCGAGAGTTTAAGGAGAAAAAAGAAAACTTAGGGTCAGACAAAAGTCTGGTAAGAATAATAATATACCTTCTCGAACCAAAATAGATATCTAGTGAGACCACGCCACTGAACTGGATGGGTTTTCCCCTCACTGATATCTTATCAAATAGATCAATGATAACATAAATCCAACACTTGCATCCACAATGGTTAAAACAAAATATGATACGATCATATGCATGCAATATGGGTAAAGGTAACTAGTTTGTCATTAAGGGTTTGGCATTTCTAAAATTTACCCTCCCAAAAATTGTCTATTTGTCTCACATCACAGTTTTCCTAGGATTACTATGAACCTATTAGTATTCACAGGCCAATTAATAACTATCAGGCTGACTCAGGGCCAAAACATAACCAGATGTCCAAAAATCTCCAAATACGGTTAGGAGTGAAACAAATTAAACAATTCAGTGAGTATATAGAGCTACGGGTTCCTTTCTGTACGTACACATCTTTTAGCCTCACTACTGACAAAGCCCTACGCATTGGAATTGCGGACCTTTGCCAACTGGTGGCTAATGACTGAAGCATATTGTTGACGTCAAAATTGGCCACCAACACCCAATTGTAAGTGAAAGCACCAATATCAAGTCATAAATCATAGATAGGATATAGGTAGAGAATATAATATAAAGAATAACTAAAATTCAAATGAAAGCAAGTAAGAAAGACAAGATTTATAGTGGTTCGGCTAACTCCGGCCTACATCCACTGCAAAAAGGTCATTTTTATTATACTACAGTTGCAATTTGGAATTCCATAATAACAATGATAGAGTAGCCTCTCATTAGAAGAAGATGAAGAGAAGCATAATGAAGATCCCATTTTTTTAAAGCCACAACTGCTGCATTTATAGACGAAACTCCGGTTACAAGGCCATCTCACCTACATGGCCGGCCATGACGATCATCAAGCCCAACTCATCCATCCTATGCCGACCCCAAGTAGAACCCAAAGAATTTCCTTTGGTGACCGGAAGTAGTTCGTATGCTGACCCTAAGTGAAGTGTAATGCCGACCTAAAATGTAGCCTATGCCGACCCCAAGCGAGGTTCATGCCGACTCGAAGCGAAGTCCACGCTGGCCATAGTAAATTCTACACCGACCCAAAGTCCAAACCAATGCCGACCCCATGTAATATGCCGATCTGAAGCCATATGCCGACCCCAAGTACGACCCGAAGTAAAACCATACCGACTTGAAGTAGAACCTGAAGTAAAACTTATGCCGACCCAAAGTGAAATCAATGCCGACCTGACCCAACCTCTTCAACGTCGACCCAGAGTTATAACCAAATGCCGACCTCTGGCAACTCCTATTGTCGACCCGAGTTATTGAATGCCGACCCTAAGCAAACAAGGTGTCGACCCTAAGTAAACAAGGTGCCGACCGAAAGTAAACAAGGTGCCGATCCCAAGTGACTCAAACCATGTCGACGTAAAGTTGAAGCCATGCTGACTCGAAGCAGTGACTATGGTGACCTAAAGCAACTCCTTGATTGAAATAAAGCGACCGACCTTTTCCGAAATCCATATTCCAAGTACCCGGCGTCATTCATCCATCATTCATGCTTAGTCCCGACTTCGTATTCATATTTATTATCCGTAACTGAAAATCCATCCATCCATTCGAACCAAACCTATAATCTTCCAGCCTTGCTAACCGTGTGGTCAGTTGAGTTAAATCAGGCTGTATGCTACCTTGCCAAAAGGCGGGTTAACACTTTTCCTCCAAAACATGCCTTACGATAGGAATGCGTATTTTGTATTTCAATAAGCCCGATGTTTGAAATCTATGGATAACCTATGAAGAGATCAAGGATCTTGCCTGATGTTAATAATGATCGTTACAGACCGTGTGCCATTCGAGGCGAAATGCGATTGTTCGAGATCGAGCGTCGTTCGAGGCAAAATGTGAGCATTCGAGATCGAGTACTTTTTGAGGAAAAATGTGACCGTTCGAGGCAAGATGTGACCGTTCAAGGTCGGGTTCCATTCGAGGTCAGGTGCCGTTCAAGGTGAGATGTAAGTGTCCAGACGGGACTAGGAATTATTAATGTCAGATTTCACACTCAAGTGAGTCTTATAATTGCTAACTAACAAAATCAAGTCCAAATACAAAGATGAGAAAAAAAGCAAAACTAAAACATCAAAGTGCATGCATCTCTGGGTGTGACGGCTCATTGTCATCTTAGAGCATGCCGGAGTACCGTTCAATCCCATACATGTGTAATTGATTTAGGCGTTTTGTTTCAAAGTTTATTACTTATTCTTTGCTATTTCGATCAACTGATGACAAGTTGACGCCTCGATCCAGGACCGTTTTCATTTGATGTAGATGGCGGTCGCTCCTGTTCCACCGTCGCTGCTCACCTTTTTATGTATTGTAACAGCTCACCATTTCAAATATGTCCCTCGATCTCATCCTTCTAGTGCTCGTTTGTACTATAGCCACCTAGCTCGTGGAATAGGCAGTATTTGTCTAACTTTCTTTCATTATTGGTGGGATCCCTCCTAATTATCCTTCAATAGGGAATTTTTCCCGTAGTGTTGAGATATATCCTTTTAAGGTTTCGGTCAATTCCGTGCAAGAGGTGAATCTCGATTCCTTTCGTGGCCACTTCGGTCCATCAGAGCTATTGTCTGCTCTTCGTTTTCCTTTATCCTTGTTTGAATCTTTCCCAAGCAGATCTCGACCTTTGACTGCATAAACCTCAACTTCCTCTCCTTTCTCTCTAAAAGATTTTGTGTCAACCTATCGTAGAAGCCTTTTTTTACTTTATGGTAAAACTCTCCTAAATCCATAGGTGGATCCCGTGTTAGTGAATACTTGAATTTCGTGCCATCAGTAATGCCCGATACAGCTGCCATCAAACTTGATGGATTTTGACGATCCACCTGTACCGCCGCAACATTAGAACATGTTAAAAACTCCTAAGAGACTCTCCAGTCCTCTGTTTCAGTATTGCCAAATTAATCATACTCTTGGGTCTCGAGATGTGAACTCTAAACTGCCTCATAAACTTTTCGATCAATTATATCCACGTTCCAATAGAGCCGCTTTCCAATTGTTTGAACCATAGCGCTACAACATCCGTCAAATACAATGGGAAGCACTGTGCCATGACCTCCTCCGATGCCCCATGTACTTCCATGTGCCTCATATACCCTGTTAGATGAATAGCGAGATCCGTCCTTCCATTATATGTCTCCAGCGTTGGCAGTTTGAATTCCAATTGATTCCCTACTTGCCTAATTGTAGGAGTGAAGGGGCTCCCATTCACATCCACTAAATCTCTATTCACTAATCCACCTTTAATGGTCCGCCTGACCATTTCTGCTAACCTATCGTTATCATCAAGTAGTAGTCTTTGTCCATTTTCTCCAACCTTCTCCCCGAGTCCGCGAGAGAATCCTAAAATATGTTCCTCAAGACAGGCATTTGTTTCCCTATCAATGCGAAACTGCACAACACCGCCTGATTTCCTTCCTGGAATTGAGCCAATATGATCCGAGGGCATGCCCCCTAATTCAGGGGCTGTTCTTGATGGCTCCACTCTATCCCTTATCCAGGTTGCTCCATTTCCTTGGTTCTGATTCTGGGCTCCCTCTGCTCCTACTACTCCAACTTCATGACCTACATTTCCAGTATTTCCTGCTACTCCATTCCCTTGGTTTTGCACTCCAGCTTTTCCAATCTATCGGAATGAGTTCTGCATCATATCCATCTACCTTTTTAGCATAGTTTCCATCTCATCCCTAGTAATATAGATTGAGGTCTGATTAGCTCCTAAGGAAGCTTCCTGACTTACTTCATGATGGCTCATTCCTGTTCTTTGTCTCCTTATTGATTGCCTATCCATATCCTCCTAAATCCAAGTTCCCAAGCTTTCAAATCCAAGATCCAAACTTCCAAATCCCTGAGTGCTAGCCCTCTCAGTGAAAGCACCAAAATGTTGGCGTCAAAATTGACCACCAACACCCAACTGTAAGTGAAAGCACTAATATCCAGTCACAGATCACAGGTAGGGTATAGGTAGAGAATATAATATGAAGAATAACCAAAATTCAAATGAAAGCAAGTAAGAAAGACAACATTTATAGGGGTTCGGCCAACTCCAGCCTACGTCCACTCCAGAAATTTCCTTGTTATTATACAGGAATTTGATTACAGTTACAATTTGGAATTCCAAAATAATAATGGCAGAGTAGCCTCTCGGTAGAAGAAGATAAAGAGAAGCAAAATAAAGATCCCCTTTTCAGAAGCTACACCTGTTGTATTTATATGCGAAACTTCGGCTACAGGGCCTTCTCACTTAAATGGGCCCGCCATGACAATTGCCGAGCCAAACTCATTCATCTTGTTCCAACCCTAAGTAGAACCTAAAGTAAAACCCAAAGTAATTCCTTTGGTGACCCAAAGTAGTTCGTATGTCGACCCCAAGTGAAGTATAATTCCAACCTTAAATGTAGCTTATACCAACCCTAAGCAAGGTCCATGCCGATCCAAAGTGAAGTCCATACCGACCTGGAGTAAATTCTTCACTGACTCGAAGACCAAATCAATGCCGACCCCATGTAATATGCCGACCTGAAGCCATATACCGACTCCAACGAGGGCCCAAAGTAAACACCTTGCCGAACCAAAGTACAACCCGAAGTAAACCCTATGCCGACCCGAAGTGAAATCAACGCCGACCTGACCCAAACTCTTCAATGTCGACCCGTTGTTGTAACAAAATACCAACCTCTTGCAACTCCAATAGCCGACCCCTTGCAACTCCTATAGCCGATCTAAGGTATTGAATGCCGACCCGAAGTAAAGAAGGTGTCGACCTGAAGTAAACAAGGTGTTGAACCCAAGTGACTCAACCAATGCTGACCCGATGTTGAAGCCATGTTGACCTGAAGCAATAACTATGGTGACCTGAAAAAACTCTTTGGCTGACCCAAAGCAACCAGACCTTTTCCAAAATCCACATTCAAAGTACCTAGCATCGTTTAGCATCAACCATGCTTTATCCCGACTTTAAATTTATATTTATTATCCATAATTGATCAACCATCCGTCCATTCAAATCAAACCCATAATCTTCCAGCCTCGCTGACTGTGCAATCGGTTGGGTTAAATCCACCTGTATATTACCTTGCCAAAAGGCAAGTTAACACATATGTGTGAGCCTACACCGGTCCCACCTAAAATCTTATCTGGTTTTAATCCTTGAGCCATATCTTTTGATCAGTTCAGGGCATCCTAATACAGTTGATACATCTGATCTCCAGGATGCAATTCTACTCACTTAAGAGTTTGTTCTGACCATACTTACCACTAGGACAACCTAACTGGTTTTTTGTTTCCAAATCCCAAGATGCAATGTTGGGTAATGCAGATGTGAGTATGATAAATGATAAGACATGTAAATTTAAATGATCATATGATGACAAGAACGTGTAAAATCATTCATCAAAATATTTTCAGTCGATAATCACATCCTTACATAGCTTTTAAAACATTCGCTACCCAAACAGGGCTATTGAGCTTCTAAATACATAAGTGTTATAAGGTAAAAAGCCTATAAAATTCATAAATAATGTGAGGTAAAGAACCTCTCAAATTTGAGATAAAGGGGTTCTAGATATGAGGTATCGTGCCTCTAAAATATGAGATAAAGAATTTCTAGGCATGAGGTGTCGTGCCTCTAAAATATGAGATAAAGCGTTTCTGGATATAAGTGTCATACCTCTAAAATACGATAAAAAGAGTCTCTAAATTATGAGGTGCCGTGCCTCTAAAATATGAGATAAAGAGGTTCTAAAATATGAGGTGTCGTAAGTCTAAAACAAGATAAAGAGTTTCAACAACACGATGTTGTCTTAAGTCTAAAATAGGAAAAAGAGTTTCGATAGCATGATGATGTCTTAAGTTTAAAACATGGAATGACATTTCTGTAATTAGTTTGAAATCAAAATTATTTCCTTTTAAGGATAATACTTTCCACCAACTATTGCCTCTTGCCAAATTTATATTCAATAACAAAATCTCTTTTCATATTCCTTTCAAAATTTGTTGGATAATCACATTTTACTTTCACAAAACAATTTGCAAACCTTAATAATTAATATTAATTAAAAGCTTTTCTATTATAAAAAATTCATAAAAAGTCATAACCACTTAGGAAAGATCCCAAAAATCCAATTTATCATCTTATTTCATATATAAAAATTTTAGGACCAAAATATTATTTTATTATTTGTAATAACTAAAAACCGAAATAAAAACTTTTTCATAGTAGGAAATTCATAAAATATTCGTATGAACTTGAAAAATTATGAAATTAAAAAATCATCTCCAAAATAATGTTTTACGTAAGATATTCGAATTTCAAGTCAATTGGATATCAAAAACTAGGTTTTTACCTTTAAAACCCTTACGAATAATTCCGTAAAAATCCAATAAATTATTATTTAATCAAACAATGATATAAACTATCCAATCACGACATCTCATTACAATAGTTCGAAAATCTAATATAGATCCGGAAAAAAACATAAATAAAAGAGATGCATATTATTATTAAATTAGATAAGAGAGGTTGAGATTTGATGTAGATTAGTTCCCGTAAGTTTCTCCTTTTGAATTCTTTAGACTCTTCTTTTCTTCTTGGTAATGGTCGGCCTCCTTTAGGTTTAGTTTTGATTTTTGTGAAAATGAAAAGCATGAATGAGAGATGAAGGATTTAGGGAATGAGTGAAGGAGTTATTCTAATTATGCTCCTCTCATTAATTCTTTTCTATTCTATGTTTAAAACAATCTTATTAATTGACTAATTAATATCTGACCCAAATTAGTTAATAAATCTCGTTCTCTTTATCATCTCGCATAATTCCATTTAATTATCTAATTAAATTCTTCGAATAATGAACAAAAACTAGGGATGTTATAGCGAAAGATGCAGGTGACCTGTTGTAGATTGCGGAATTATGGATCATAAAGCTAATTAAACACTAGAAAGTAATGAATAGTATTTTCTAAATTTTGTAAATCTTGTTAAATTTCTTTCAAGTTTAAGATTGAATCACAGATTTTCAACATAGGATTATATCTACAGTCAATCACAGATGAAATTACAGATATATTCATATCTTGGTGTTTAAAATAATGAGTTTTCATGTCCATTTTTGAGTCATTATACTATACAGTCTTCGATTCAACACCTGTGTAATATCCTACACTATATACTATAAAACTGGGAAAAATATTAGTATCCATATTTTATATAAATGTATATTATTGTTTCTTAGGGTTGTCATCATCAAAATCAATAACTGAGATATTAACAATCTCCCCCTTTTTGATGATGACAGCCATTAAATTTCCTATATATAAAATATGATATAACTCCCCCTAAGCTAGATAACTCCCCTTGAACAAATGCATATGTATATTTTATATTTTTCTCTCCCTTTCCATTAACAGAAATGGGGAAAAAAAATAAAAACTCCACCTAAATCAAAAAATTTAGAAACTATAGATTAAAATCAATAACTAAGTTAAATATAATAAAATTTAAGATTATGATATTTGATGATATTCTTATAAACAATGCACAATTATATACTAAGCATGATATATATGATGATTATATAATAAATAGGATAACACAACTTATTTAACTTATTTTTATAAGTTAAAATCAATCTAATATGCCATTCAATTAATTAGACACATAAATTCAAATGGCAATCCTTAGTATAAAAATCCAAACCAAACAAATCCAATGTAAACATACACACCAAACCAAATCAAATCCTTAGAGCATATATATTTACGTATCCAAACAATTCAAACCTAATAACTAGACATTTCATGGAACTTCAACCCAACCATCAGACCCAAAGATTAGATCTGCTTTGATGACACCCAATCTTCATTATCCTTGTTAATAGTATAGACTGGGTAGTTGGATGGTTCGTCCTTGATTAAGGAATAAATCATCCAATGAATGGCATTGCAATGCTTTTCTTGTTCCATGATCATCTAAATTTGACTTAACTCTAAATGCCTTTGGTTTATTAAGTTAAAAAAAAGAGTATCTGATGCAGCACGACCTACGAGAGCACAAGGCCTAGGTCGTTCACGAGTTAATGAAGGTCGGCCCCGATCTAAGGAGTCGCGTGAGGAGGAGCTGCGAGTTAAAAGCCAAGGACCTAGTGATCTGCCGCATTGTTGTAGTGAAGACTTAAGTCGGCTGCGACTTAAGGGCTTAAGTCGGCTACGATTTAACAAAGCAAGGGGAAAGGATCACGACCTAAGTAGAGCCGCTTTTGTATTGAGTCGTTAGGTCGCCTACGACCTAAGTGATGAGTCTGTATGTTTTTAAGTCGTGTTGAATTTTAGGTCATCACCGACCTATGTGTTGTGTTGTAATATTGCATTTGTTAAGTCATTATGTCGCTGGAGCTTGTTATGTCCTTAACTCGTATGTGATAAGTCGTAGGTCGGCATGTAGATAAGTCGGCCGAATGGGTGCTGTGTTGTAATTCGTTGAGTCGTTAGACTTAAGTCGTAAGTCGTGTCATTTGTTGTACTTGGGTCTAAGGTGCTATGAGGGTAACTCGAGTCAGTTAGGTCGGCAACGACTTAAGAGGAGTTAAGTCGGCAACGACTTAAGGGACAGATTGTGAAATGCTATAAATAGGGAGTGTGTTGTATATTTCAGAGGTTGTTGATTTTCGAATAAAATTCTTGTTTGATTGTTGTGTGCTTTCATCCTAAATTGGTAGTTGAGTGTAATCTCCTATCTCCACTTTCGGTTAATCGAGTGCGCTCGATTCAACGATTGTTGAAGCCAATTCACGGTATCAAGTGCGCTTGATCAACGTTTGAAGAATTGTAGATCTTCTTTCACGGTATCGTGCGCGATCAACGTGTCGAAGATAGCTAGAATTCGATATCTTTGTGATCAACGAATTTGGGCATTTCAGTATCTTCAATCCACCGTTTACTACTTTCATCGATCTATATCGTTTTGTTATTATCCGCTGCGTCAAGCTTGGTATCGGAGCTAGACTTAGCTAATCATAGCTAAGCCGAGTCTTGGAGCCAAGGAGTTGAAGTTTGGTGTTCATTGAGTTCATCTTGAAGTTGCAACAAGAGGAGAACTTTCGATCCATTCCATTTTGGATCAAGGTGAGAGAGTTGTTTGAATTTTTGGCCGTGAGAGTTTACGCACCAAAGTTTGAGAGTGAAGTGCTTGAAGCCATGCTCTGTTGAAGCCGAGCCGACCTAAGCCTTAGGTCATTGTTATTGCCGAGTTAAGTGTTTAAGCCGTAACTTGTTGTTCAAGTTTGAATTTGATTTGTTGAAGTGTTTGTGTTGATTCAATCATGCCACCAAGAAGAGCTAATCATCATCAAAATGTTGAAGCCTTGTATAGAAGAGAAGAAGCCGAGCAAATGGAACAACGTATTAATGAGAAATTTGATGAAGGCGTTGGAAAGTTAGAGAAGTTGATGAATGATTTGAATCAAAATCAAAGGAGGAGATCACCAATCTCGAACCATGGAGGAAACAGAGTTTCGCCATCGGTTACGGAAGCGAGGAGGGTATCACCGCAATCTTTTAGAGAGAGAAGAGAAACATCAATTTCATCGAGGAGAGATCACCATGACTATGGACATGAAGAAAGGAGAACTCCATGAGAGTATGAAAATGAACCATATAGAGATGAAGAGAGACATAGTAGAAGAGACATGCATGATCAAAGGGATGTTGATGATCGAGAATGATATAGACGTACATTTGATAATGATGAAGAGGGTGATAGAGCTAGCATTCATTATCGAGATCGAGACCAAGTTCGAAATTTATATAGGGATGTAGAAGATGATCGTCGATGGGAATCGGGTATGAAGATGGAAATTCCAGAGTTCAAGGGTGGAATGGTAGCTGAAGAATTTCTTGATTGGTTGTCTAATGTTGAAGAGATTTTTGATTTCAAGGAGGTTCCTGAGCATAGAAGAGTGAAGTTAGTTGCTACTAGGTTGAGGGGGAGAGCTTTAGCATGGTGGCAGCAAACTAAACTTACACGGGAGAGAATGGGAAAGTCGAAGATTGAATCATGGGAGAAGATGAAGAAGTTGAAGAAGGCTACCTTCTTGTCCTACAATTATCAATCACTTATGTATCAGAGGTTGCAGAATCTGAGGCAAGGGACGAAGACCGTTAATGATTATGCTGATGAATTTTATCAACTCATTGCTCGAAATGACATTATGGAGACAGAGGAACAGCTGTCTGCTAGATTTGTTGGAGGGTTGAGGATGCAGATACAGGATATGGTGAATATGTTTGATCCTAGATCTGTAGCAGAAGCACATCAGAAAGCGTTGGCTTGGGAGAAGCAGGGAAGGCGTGGAGGAGGTGTGTTTACTAACTCCAACAATCAAGTGAAGGGTGTTAGTGGAAGCTTAAATGTTCCTAAGTCAATCAGTAAACCAGTTGTGAATGAAGTTGCGAAGACGAAGGTCATTAACAGTTTCAAGTGCTATAATTGCTAGGAGGTGGGTCACAAGACTAATGAATGTCCGAAGCCGAAGAGACGAACTATGATTGCTGAAGTTGAAGGTGAGGATGTTGGTGAAGGTTATCCTAGTCCAGTTGAGGAGGAAGAACAGGATGTTGCGTCAGGAGATGAAGGATGTAATCTGATGATGAGGAGATCTTGTTTGATTCCGAAGCAAGAAGAAGAAGCTAGTTGGTTGAGGAGTAACATCTTTCAGTCAACGTGCACTATTCTAGGGAAGGTGTGCAAATTTGTGATTGATGCAGGAAGTCGTGACAATATTATTTCTACCGAAGTTGTGAGAAAGTTGAAGCTGAAAACGAAGAAGCATCCAAATCCTTACAAGTTAGCGTGGTTGAGAAAAGGAGGAGAGGTGAAGGTGGATAGGCGAGTTCGAGTTCCATTTTATATTGGAAAGAAGTATAAAGACGAGATTTGGTGTGATATTGTGGAAATGGATGTTTGTCACTTACTTTTGGGAAGACCATGGCAGTATGATCGAGCAGCGCAGCATGACGGTCGGACCAATTGCTACAGTTTTATGTTTGAAGGTGTTAAAATCATTTTAGTTCCAAAGAAGAGACAGCAAGGAGAGAGCAAGTCTAAAGAGATTGAGGAGATGAAGACTTTATTGAATTTGAAGGAATTTATTGAAGAAGTAGAGGAGAGTCCAGAGGTATTTTTGTTGATTGGACATGAAGCCAATCTGTAGAAGTTCCAGAGCAAGTAAAACCGGTATTGGAAGAATTCAGTGATGTGTTTCCTGAAGAGTTGCCAACGGAGTTACCACCGTTGCGGGATATTCAACATCAGATAGATCTTGTGCCAGGGGCAGTGTTACCACACAGGCCACATTATAGGATGAGTCCTAAGGAGCATGAGGAACTGAGAAGGCAGGTGGAGGAGTTGTTAGAACAAGGGCGTGTTCAGGAGAGCTTAAGTCCTTGTGTAGTGCCAGTGTTATTAGTACCAAAGAAGGATGGTTCGTGGAGAATGTGTACGGATAGTCGAGCTCTAAACAAGATCACTGTGAGATACAGGTTTCCTATACCGAGATTTGATGATTTGATTGACCAGTTGAGTGGAGCTGTTGTGTTCTCAAAGATTGACTTGAAGAGTGGATACCATCAAATTCGTATTAAATCGGGCGATGAATGGAAGACTGCTTTCAAAACCAGGGAAGGTTTATACGAATGGTTGGTTATGCCGTTTGGTTTATCCAATGCACCAAGTACTTTTATGAGAGTGATGAACCAGATTTTCAGACCATACATTTGAAAATTCGTGGTTGTTTACTTTGATGATATTTTGATGTATAGTGGGAGTAAGGAAAAGCATGTCCAGCATTTGTGTGAAGTACTGTTGATTCTACGACAGGAGAAATTTTATGCTGCAACAAAAAAGTGCGTGTTTATGATGGACGGTGTTTTGTTTCTGGGATATGTTCTATCAAAGGAAGGAATTCGAGTGGATGAAAGTAAAGTAGAAGCTGTCAGGAGTTGGCCACAGCCAAAGACGATTACTGAAGTGAGGAGTTTTCATGGATTGGTATCTTTCTATCGAAGATTCATTCCACATTTTTGTAGTGTGATGGCACCTATAACCGATTGCATGAAGGGGAAAGAAGTTTGAGTGGTCAGAGGAAGCAGGGGTTGCTTTTGAGACGATCAAGACACTATTGACGACAACACCAATTCTAGTTTTACCGGATTTTCAGTTGTTGTTTGAATTACATACTGATGCATCGAAGGTTGGGGTTGGTGGAGTTGAGTCAGAAAGGAAGACCGGTTGCTTATTTCAGTAAGAAGTTATCTGGAGCTAAGTTGAGATATAGCACTTATGATGTTGAGTTTTACGCAATTGTTCAAGCAGTGAAGCACTGGAGACATTATCTGTTTCAGAAGGAGTTTGTTCTCTATACGGATCATGAAGCTTTGAAGCATTTGCAAGGGCAGGATAAAATTTCAGCTAGGCACGCTTCATGGGTCGCGTATTTACAACAGTTTACTTTTGTTGTGAAACACAAATCGGGGGTAACAAACCGGGTAGCTGATGCTTTGAGTAGGAGGAGTCATTTATTGGCGACAATGAAAGTTGAAGTGATAGGTTTTGAATTATTGCCAAAACTGATGAAAGAAGATCCTTACTTTATGAAATTTGTTGAGAAAGTCAAGGATGGGAGTACTGTTGAATTTGTATTGGTAGATGGATTCGTATTCAAAGGAAATCAATTATGTGTACCAGATTGCAGCTTGAGAATGAAAATTGTGAAAGAGTTGCACGAAGAAGGACATGTGGGTAGAGATCGAACATTGCAATTAATTTCACAATCTTATTTTTGGCCGTCGATGAGAAAAGAGGTTGAAAGGTTTGTGCGTAGATGTAATGTTTGTCAGGTTTCGAAAGGGACGGCTACAAATGCGAGATTGTATATGCCATTACCTGTTCCTACAAAACCATGGGTAGACATTAGCATGGATTTCGTGTTGGGTTTGCCGAGAACTCAAAGGGGGAATGACTCTATTTATGTTGTGGTGGATCGTTTCTCGAAGATGATACATTTTATTGCTTGTAAGAAGACGGCGGATGCTGTTCATGTCGCACAGTTGTTCTTTAAAGAGATATATAGACTTCATGGTTTACCTGAATCTATTATTTCGGATAGAGATACTCATTTTCTGAGCCATTTTTGGTTGAGTTTGTGGAAGATGGTCGGAACGAAGCTGAATTTTAGTAGCGCTTACCATCCGCAAACAGATGGACAAACAGAGGTTGTGAACAGATCGTTGGGGAATTTATTGAGATGTTTGGTGAAAGATAATCTGAAAAGTTGGGCTGTGAAGTTATGTCAAGCGGAGTTTGCTCATAATCATGCAGTGAATCGTAGTACAGGTTTCAGTCCATTTCAGATTGTTTATTCAAACTTGCCAAAGGGGCCGTTGGATTTAACGGTAGTGCCACAACCAAAGGGGACCGTTAAACGAGCTACTGATTTTGTTGATGCCTTGAAGGAGTGTCATAGAATCGTTCAGGAACGATTGGAGAAGACAAATGAGAAGTATAAAAGATCCGCAGATATGAAGCGAAGAAGTGTTGAGTTTAATGAAGGAGATTTGGTATATGCCGTGTTAACAAAGGATCGTTTTCCAGTGGGCGCTTATAACAAGTTAAAAGCTAGAAAAATTGGTCCTGTAGAAGTTGTGAAACGGATTAATGAAAATGCTTATAAGTTGAAGCTGCCGGAGGATGTGTACACTTCTGACGTGTTCAATGTTAAGCATCTTGTACCATATTATGGAGATGAACAATCTGATGTGGAAGAATTTGCAAATTCGAGGACGAATTTTTCTCAACCAGGGGAGGATGATGCAGCACGACCTACGAAAGCACAAGGCCTAGGTCGTTCACGAGTTAATGAAGGTCGGCCCCGATCTAAGGAGTCGCGTGAGGAGGAGATGCGAGTTAAAAGCCAAGGACCTAATGATCTGCTGCATTGTTGTAGTGAAGACTTAAGTCGGCTGCGACTTAAGGGCTTAAGTCGGCTACGATTTAACAAAGCAAGGGGAAAGGATCACGACCTAAGTAGAGCCGCTTTTGTATTGAGTCGTTAGGTCGCCTACGACCTAAGTGATGAGTCTGTATTTTTTTAAGTCGTGTTGAATTTTAGGTCGTCACCGACCTATGTGTTGTGTTGTAATATTGCATTTGTTAAGTCATTATGTCACTGGAGCTTGTTATGACCTTAACTCGTATGTGATAAGTCGTAGGTCGGCATGTAGATAAGTCGGCCGAATGGGTGTTGTGTTGTAATTCGTTGGGTCGTTAGACTTAAGTCGTAAGTCGTGTCATTTGTTGTAGTTGGATCTAAGGTGCTATGAGGGTAACTCGAGTCAGTTAGGTCGGCAACGACTTAAGAGGAGTTAAGTCGGCAACGACTTAAGGGACAGATTGTGAAATGCTATAAATAGGGAGTGTGTTTTATATTTCAGAGGTTGTTGATTTTCGAATAAAATTCTTGTTTGATTGCTGTGTGCTTTCATCCTAAATTGGTAGTTGAGTGTAATCTCCTATCTCCACTTTCGGTTAATCGAGTGCGCTCGATTCAACGATTGTTGAAGCCAATTCACGGTATCAAGTGCGCTTGATCAACGTTTGAAGAATTGTAGATCTTCTTTCACGGTATCGTGCGTGATCAACGTGTCGAAGATAGCTAGAATTCGGTATCTTTGTGATCAAAGAATTTGGGCATTTCAGTATCTTCAATCCACCGTTTACTACTTTCATCGATCTATATCGTTTTGTTATTATCCGTTGCGTCAGTATCCTTGAAAGATTGAAGAGTATGTTCAAGGTTTTCACATAATTTCGGATGTAGAGAAGATGTATTTATGCAAGGATATTTGAGAATGAAAAGAGAGTGTAGAATAAAACGATGAGTGAGTTTTCTAAAAGAAATAGGCTTATATAGAAGTGGAAAGTCGTTTGGAATGATTGAATAGATGCTAGTTATTTATTTTGAATTACAAATTTTTTGCCAACTGGTCATTATATGTCGACATATAGGGTTCATGTATACCAACATATATGTCATAAATTACAAAATTCATGCTTTTGTAATAACTTTTGTTTTAAGCTTATACCATTATATTTTTATATCTTCCATAGACTAATAAACAATATAGGATAGTAATAGATATATTTTATTACCTAGAATTGAAAGGTACATGAATTTCAAAGGTTAATAAAAGAAAATACATAAAAATGACATAATCTTATACTAAAAGCACATAATACTAAGTAATAAAAATCTAGATATCATAAGGAAACAACTAGATAGGCTTAGAAGGATGTAGAAGAAGATGACGATGAAGAGCCGCCAAGCTTGTGAATGACCTTTCCAAAGTATTTTCCCATTTTATTAGAAAGAGAGGTGAACGTTTTACTAAATAAATGCTTAAGTTTCTTTTGATTTTTAAGAAGTTTTTCTTGGTTCCTTAGGATCTCTTTGTTGGAGGGATGAGATGATTTTTCAAATTTTTTTAAGGAAGTATCCACTTCTTCCTCCTCCTCTTCTTCTTCCTCCGCTACTATTTCATCGCCTTCTTCTTCTTCTTCCTCTTGTTGGATCTCTTATTCTTCCTCATGTGAAAATCTTTGTTCCTTTTCGGGAAGTGTCTAATATGGTTCAAAAAATGGTGGAATATGCATAAGAGAGAAGTTGGCTTTTTCAAAAAAAAAATCTAGGGATAGATTGTTCTCCTCTTAAGTCAACACCAAACTATATGAAAATTCATGTCTAGAAATGTTCTTTTGAACAAAGTCATCTAAAATGACTTGTGCTCAATTGATGTTGTAGTTTCCGTAAATGGCAAAAGGAGCTTAAAAACCTTTTAGTAGGATTATTGTAATTACCCATCCTCGGAGTGACACTTTGTTGTAAAATGAAACTCATAAGTCTCGATTTTGGTTGAAGATTTTTGTGTTTAAAATCAAATTCTGCATCACTTTAAAAAATATTGTGAAAAACTTCACAATTTTGTTCATCAATTTGAAAAGTAGAGAGGGCAATTTCACTATATTTACAACCAAGAATATTACCGAAAATTTCACAATTTAAAACAATTTAAGTACCATTAACACTACACCAAATTTGTCCCTCTTCTCCTTGAAATTTTTTTCCATTTAAACTCGCATATAACATTTGACCAAATTTGGATAACAAACAAAATCCATTTAGGAAGAGTTAATTAAACCAAAAATTTCATTTTCAAAACAATGATCTTGTAAACTATAAGAAGAAATTTTTTCAAATTTAGCATATCTTTCACGAATTTTTTTTGGAAGTTGTACACTCCATATAAGCTTCAATGGCATCTTTCTCACTAAAGATCCATAAAGGCTTCAATGGCATCTTTCCCACTAAAGAGAAGGCTTTTAGTTTTCTTAGAGAGCCTTATGATTTTAGGTGTTTGACTCGAGGTATTTATTTTTTGAGTTTTTGAGGAGATAAGGGAATGAAGAGATATTTGAAATTTAAAATAAAGTGGGTGAATGGATGGATAGAGAATGGTTGAATTAATAGAGAGTGAAGACTCGTGTTCTCTGGTCAAAAAGATGCCTTTCTAGAAAATGGGAGTGAGTGCAAAAGAGAGGGAAATTTTTAAATTTTTAAATTTCAATTTCTAATTTCCTAGCATGTATGTCGACATATGACTTGTGGGTATATTGACATATAGCACGAAATTTTCAAAAAAATGGAACTATGCTAATATATTCCTATATATTCTCATATTTACCCAATATTATTATTAATCTATATGTTAATCCTAGAAACCACAATCAACCAAAAAAATGAAAAGAAGAATTATTATATAAAAGGTATCATTTTTGCCACCTTTTTGTTGGTTAGTTCTGACTAGTCAGTTATTGTAGTGAAACACATATTCACATTTTCAGTATCTGGTTCATTACCACTGGGTGTGCTTGTATTTGAAAATGTAGTGTACAGATAATGAACCGGATACTGAAAATGTGAATATGTGTTTCACTACAATAACTGATTAGTCAGAACTGATCAACAAAAAGGCGGCAAAAACGATACCTTTTATATAATAATTCTTCTTTTCATTTTTTTGGTTGATTGTGTTTTTTAGGATTAACATATAGATTAGTAATAATATTGGGAAAATATGAGAATATATAGGAATATATTAGCTTAGTTTCATTTTTAAAAAAAATTCGTGCTATATGTCAATATACCCACAAGTCATATGTCACATACATGCTAGGAAATTAGAAATTGAAATTTAAATATTTAAAAATTTCCTCTCTTTTGCACTCACTCCCATTTTCTAAAAAGGCATCTTTTTGACCGGAGAACACGAGTCTTCACTCTCTATTAATTCAACCATTCTCTATCCATCTATTCACCCACTTTATTTTAAATTTCAAATATCTCTTCATTCTCTTATCTCCTCAAAAACTCAAAAAATAACTTCCTCGAGTCAAACACCTAAAATCATAAGGCTCTGTAAGAAAACTAAAATCCTTCTCTTTAGTGGGAAAGATGCCATTGAAGCCTTTATGGATCTTTAGTGAGAAAGATGCCATTGAAGCCTATATGGTGTGTACAACTTCCGAAAAAAAAATTAGAAGTTACTTTGATCTTTGATTTGAGAGAGAGATGATTCCAAAACTAAGAGAAAGTAGTATCGAATCAATACACAAAAGTATGAATTGATTCTATATGATTTTGAAGAAATTTTAATATAATTTAGATGGAGTTTTCAAGGGAGTAAAAGGAGGTAAGAAAATAAGATAATAACTGGAAAAAATTCGTTTGAAATCTCCTATATATAGTGCATAAATAGATGTGTCTATTCGCGAAGAGTTGCCATGAATAGGCGCTTCATTTAAAAATTTGAAAACTTATTTTGCGGCATACCTCCTATCCATATGTCGACAGTTGTATTTTTATTTTGAAAACTCTTTTCCTTTTAAACATTTTGAAGATACTATATTTTGTACAATATTTGATACTTTGTAAAATAAATTAAACATTGTTTATAAGCATTTTAAACTTTGAAAAACTTTTATAAAATATTTTCAAAGATATTTTGAAAATGAATTTTCTTAGAAATATAAAAGATAAACAAATAGGAAATAAAGATAAAAAAATTGCTAATAGGGACTTTAACAAAATTTTATGACTCTATACACTATATTATAGTCTTGACATCTTCATATCTTAGTTTTATACTCATGAGTCTTCATGTTCATTTCTTTAGTCTTTATATTATACCGTCTTCGACTCAACACCTATATAATACCTACACTATCTACTATGTAACTTGGCAAAACAATAGTATCCATATTTTATATAAATGTATATTGTTGTTTATTAAGGTTATTATCATCAAAATTAATAACCGAGGTATTAACGCCTAAAAGTTGGAAAATATAATGGTAAGGGTTAGCGAGGGAATCGCGCGAAAACTGAATTTTCTTGAAAACTGGGGAAATCAGAGTTATGCCTTTGCCTAAGGTCGATTGTGAGGCCGGAGACTTAGAATTCCCACCATCCTCGAGTGAGTTTGGATCGATGGATTAACAATGGGAGGAACATAGTACTCAATAAAAGCAGTCGCTGCAGATGTCGAAATGGTTCAAGTGGCCTTAGAGCTGGCCCCTCAATCCTGGAAATCCTTATTATATGCTCTTTTGTATTTAAATGGATGAATCTGCTAGACCCGATGCACTTGGGCCAGTGGAAGCCTCGACAGCGACAGGAGCAACGTAGGCATCTTCAACAGTGAGTATGGATTTTTCCCTCCTCACGTTTTGCTATGTCTTCAATGTCGAGATACTTAGCCATTAGCTCTTTCTCGGTGATTCCTTCACCAGCTGCTTTAGAATGATGCAGTACTTCCTCCCAGGCATCGATTAAAGTTTCAGCATATGTACTCCACAGCCACTTCAGATTCTTTTAATGAATCAAGTTTGCAAAGAAGTACTGGCAAGTGTTTTTTTAACTCTTCTTCTCTTTAACCCTTTTCTCCTTAATCTCTTTCTATCCATGTGCAACGATCCCGTACTCAACTTTGCCATCTAGTTTCTTGACCTTAATTAATAGTGGGTCGTCGTAAAGTTTCTCATTCTTTTCATGAAGCTCTTAAATTTCAATGCCTGCTTTGGAATGGTTTTGTCCCTGGCTAGGATAATTTCATCATTTGCAGTGAGGGCCTGGTCTTTCTCAGCAATTAGCATCTTCAGAACAGCGCTGTCCTCGTGGGTCCTTTTGAGTAGGTCTTTCAGCATGAAGTATGCATTAGAATGCGCTAACTTCAGCTCCACCATCAGGCTTTCGCTTCTTTCCTTGGAATTTATGGTGGTATCTCTCTTAGTCTTCATCTTCTCCAAGTCCTCCTTGTACCTTCTAATGAGGCTACCGTAGGTTATCTTCTCAAATTCAAAGGACTGGATATTCGTGCATTAATTTTTTCGACCTCGGAAAAGGCAAAAGCTAGCTCCTTCCACTCGTAGCCCTTGCCAACTAACATTTGAACCCTTAGGAAATCCCAGTATGCTTTTTCCTTTAGGATGTTCTGGACATCATAATCGAAATTAACGAGGTGTAGAAAAAGATCTGGACAAGTAGCCTGCATACAGGATGATAAAGTAGGGAAGGGAACCGAATGAGTTATGACTCCTTTGGAATGGGGAGGAAAAGTAGTCGCTAAGGAGCAAGAAGTGGGAACCTAGTGATGGGTAGGAATTTGGGGACTTGAGTGAGGCAGAGGAATGCTAGAAGAGGAATCACGGTGGTCATGCAAATTTTTAAGATGCTATCCTAAACCATCGGGCAGCCCCTCTTCCGCCAGCCTCTTCTTATCCTCTTTCCTGGTGTGGCAATTATCTTCCACTCTTCTCTCTCTTTCTGCTTGTCCCTCTCCTCCTCGAATTATGGATTAAACGATAGTTGGAGCGAGATAGTATGGACCGGGGGTTTGTCCTCTAGACTTTCCAATACTATAATGATGCTTTCTATACCTATCTCTAGTCATGGAACTAGAAATAAGAAGAGAAATCATACACATGTTAGAACTACAAAATGCAAATGGATACAGAGATGTGCGTTCATGATCCTAGTGAAGTATAGAGTGTCGATGACTCCCTAAGTACTCCATAGACCATGTTCACATAGAAGTAAAGACAGAGTCCCACCACCTTCATCTAAAGTTCCCCCAAGCGGGAAAGTGAAGTTTGGAGAACCCTCCGGAAAGAGATCACCGATAGAAATATCGTAATTTCTTATGCCAGTGAAAATATCCACTAACAAACAAGATGGAAGAGTTGTCTCGATGGATGGTAGTATGCTTAGTTCCCCAGCTTTCTTAGGAGTTTTGATGATGATGCGCTTTAGACAAGGCAAAAGAAGTTCATTTCCTTTAGGAGACGTCTCATCACATGATTCATCTCCCTCCGAACTGCCAGTGTATTTGTTGTCATCCTCATCAGCACTTTCTTCTTCTCCTATCCTTCCTCTTCTTTCATTTCTTCCTTCCCTTCTATCCACCGTCTCTTTCACACTTCTCCAAGATTGGTTGCATTCTAGCCCCTTCATCCCCTTCTCTCGAGGCATCACCTACGGCCGGTTATTTTGTTCCGCTCTCAATGAAATCCTCAGCATGTGTCATCCCCAATGGCCTTCAACTTCCTTATGAAAATTCTAGCCAAAGCTATGAGTGGTGGTAGAAGATCGGGCAGGTACTCTAAAACTGCTCAGTGGAGATGATACAGGAACCATGGAACTATTGGGAAGCAGAAGACCATACCATCAGAGGTTTCATTTGTTAGGAGATATGCGACGGTGCGATGTTGAAACATAATTTCCTTCAGAGTTGTTATAGTGTCCACATGCTCGTCGTGAACGTCTCGAGCAGAAATGTTTGTGAGGAAGTAAACAGTAAGTTAAGCACTTAGGTAGAAGCAATCAAAGTATGGATAAAGAAAAGAGGAAGGTATCTTACATTCAAAAAGCCAATGGCAGTTGAAGTCATACGAGCATCAAATGAATAAGTATTCGTTCTTGAAGTAAGAATGTTTGTTGTGGATGTTTTCGATGACTTTGCACTTGCACTAGGTTTTGATAATCATGTATGACGACGAGTCATGCCTTTATTTGAAAGTCAGAATATAGGTTTGCTTGTTGAAGGTTGAAGACCATTGAAACCGATTCACCTAAAGGCATGAACAGGGAGCTCAGGAGAGCATACTCGTTGGGGTGAACTTGGGACAGAGCCAACCCAAGCTAAAGAATTGTGCATATAAAAGGATTGAATGGCGGGACAGCACCACCTAGACACATATACCGATTGCATGTCGTATACCCTAATGGTGGATTGTATGCTTTTGGCCCTGAATTAGAATCAACACGTCATCCTATGGAATCTTGTGCTATCTACATATGTTGTAGAGCATTTTGGCTATAAGAATAGTTGGCACCTATTCTGGTGGATCATCCAGAACTCGAAGGCCAATATATTCATTTCCTGAAGGAGGCAGCTCATGGATCAGGATGACTATCCTCTATAGCTCAGGGATGATCATCCATCTGGTTGTAGAAGTTGAAGTTTGAGCCATGGTAGACCTAGCTTCGGGAGGAGTAGATGTCCGAGCATCAGTCTGAAGTAAGGGGATTAACGAGTCATTATGGATAGGAAAACTCGGCGTTCAACACGGTCAGGTATGTTTATTTTGAATATTAAACCCGTATGACTAGCATCCTAAACCCAATAGATGTCAACATATGTTAACTAATCAAATTCTAAGCATCAATTGGGGCAGATGAAAGTGCTAATATATGCAGTGTGAGTCTTGCATCACGTACGTGATGAATGAACCATCTTGTGTGGAGAGCTCGCTCGTGCCTGAAAAAACGAGCCACACCGCACGAGTATCAGATCTTACCCATTATCATCAGATAATCGGTAATAGAACCGTTCTCCAAAGCAACGCAAAAGTCTTTCTTTTACAAGAATGTTGGAAGTCTAGTTATTAAAAGTACTTGGCGATGGAATCATTCAAGTTTCAAAACCCATCTAATATGTCTACTCTCATAAACAGACCGTCCTACCGAAACTGAAATTATAACAAAGGTACTTTTAAGCGCATATGAAGCAAACAAAAGCGTATTGAAAATGCACATATTCGAGTTGTTATGTTCAACAATCTCTTTTAGGCACTCTAAGTCAAACCCAAGAGCAATTTTGTAGGGGCTGGGGTTCACTCGAGCCAATCTTTTAATATGGACTATGTGAGCGATCGTTGTCAGTGACAGGAACCCGGCCGTTGCCAACAACGAACCATTACGCACCACCAAGGAAACATCATCAACAAACTACCCACCTTGATTCGATTAAGCTTAAAAACGGAAAAAGCAACCGGGTCAAGAACTTTTAGGGAGCGATGGTGATGGGTGATCGTAATTGGGTGATAGAAAAGGCTTTGGATGGTCGATGATGAATGGACTATGGTAGTTCAAAATAATAGCAAGTATCGGCATTGTCTTAACAGGCTCAAAGCAATCGGGAATGAGTAGAAGAAAATGTGGAAAAGAATGAGGAAAATCTCCTAAGTCACGTGCACTCAAGGTTGAGTAAAAGCATCTGGTACCTAGCGGTACCACTCGGTGCTGATTGGTAACTTCGACCCTAAAAATGGACGAATAAGCAAAGCGGAGGAAGAACATACCTGGCAAAGAAGTGAAACGGTCCCCGGAGTGCATATCTTGACTTTAGCTCAAGAAATGGAATTTCAGCTATGTAATGTAGTTAAGGAGATATCTGTGAAACAAGAGCAGTGCTTTGAGTCAATTCTCCAACGATCAACCAGAAAATGGAAGTAGAAGTTAATGCTTATCTTGTTCTAGAGCACGCTTTGCTTTCAACGAAAGCATATGCTGGAGGGCAAGTGTTATCCAGCTTTTTGGCCAAGTATATTTTCACTAGAATTTGAACGTCAAGATGATGATGAAACGATTCATGAACTTGGAAACATGCTTAGAAGGGTAAGGGAAGCCCACACGAGAAATTTCAAGGGTATTGGAGCGAAAAAGGACCCCTCGATAGCGAGCCCTAATACTCAGTATTGAGTGCTTCTCATTTGGACCCCAAAAACTCTTATACTTGAAGCTATAACTGAAAGATATCGTTATGATATGCTTTTCTCAAGGAATATAAGAACGACCCTAAGGATTTTCTAGAAGAAAGGAAAGATGAACAAGCAGTTATCAGGAGTTATCCGAAATAACTCAATCTCATAGGGAAACTGCTGAAAACACAAAGGAATGAAGATGGAAGACCAAAAGGAAGAAGTAGGGGAGATTTCCTCCCACAAAAATCAATCAATACCGAGTGTTACCACTCGGTACCGAATGGTTTTTGTTGGCATTTGGGCCTTGTTTCAACCTCCCACAAGCATGGACTTGGATTTGGATCTAATATTTTGTAGGCCTGCGGTTCTATAAGACTATTTTTCGATAAATACAGACCCTATGGCTTCTGGAAAAGGTTTTTTCTCTTTTGTTTTCTTCATCTTATATTTATCCACACCATAGTAGCTAAGGCAGATACCATTGGTTATTCTACGCTATAATAACTTGCCAATTCTTTGTACAAGTGACTTTCAATCAATAAATTACAATGGATGTGGTTAGAGATTGTCGAACCGCTTTAAAATTCTGGTGTTCTCTTTACTTTTCTTATATTTTTTGCTAGATCCCAATATTTTTATAGGACTTTGGGTGTTATGCCATTTCTAGCATTAACAATGGCACATAATGATGTATTGATAATGAGCAATTGAACATTGTTGGACAATGTACGATTAATGATGGGTGAAGATGAGTTAACCTTTTTATGTAGGATCATGTGCTTACGAGTGAGCATGTAAGTTCAAAATTAATTTAATGTAAGACAAAGTTTACGAGATCATATAGGATAAAATTTTATAATAAGCTTCTACATATCCTAGGACATGGAGTTGATAGGTTATGTGAATGGAGAAACTGCACGTAACAATTGTATGTGAGGGATCTTGTGTGTACTACCCAAACGAATTTCTTTTTGTTAGTTTAGATTTGTATGTTATTATCATGAATTTACATATGCCTAACTTTTCCAATTCTTTTGCTATTTCATTGAAGTTTTGTTAATAATAATAAAAGGCTAATTTTGATTGAGATCTACTTTATAATTTTATAATATTTACATACACAAAATAAATAAATTATTTATGTTAATTAATTAACTTTCACCTTGAAAATTAGTTCCTTTTTTATATGGTTGATATTTTAATTTTGAACATTTGAAACATTGGTCTAAAAAGGAATTTTTGATCTAAAATTTATAAATGGACTTTTGTGTAAATTCTAAATCTTTTACCCCTTTTCTAACTTTAAAATTTTATGCGTTTCCTTTCTAAAATAAAAGTTTGATTCAAATGTTAACTTTAGATTCTAGTATATATACTTATATATATATATGTATGTATGTATGTATTAAATTATAAATGTTTGCATACAAATAAATTATTTTACATCTAAAATATTGATTGTAACTTATACATACATATGGTAATTGTTAACCAGATTTTTAAGCAAGCAGAATTCAACTAGAAGGAGAAGGTCAAGACGAAGAAGAAATGAATCGAAAACTTGAAAACACATTTAGAAGAAGTGGAAAAGCATGTTAAAGAAAACCCTCACTTTTGGAGCTAAGTAAACTAGTCGGTACCAATAGGTTTCCTCTCGGTACCGAGAGGTATTTCCTCCTACTTTGGCACTACAAACCCCATGAACTTCATATGATGCTCTAACGACTTGTGGTCAAGGGTTTTTCCCAAAGTTTGATGAGAAATTATCAAGATTAATAAGAAGAAAGCAAAGAATGCAAGATAGTATGAGTGTTATCGAAGGAATCATCAAAATCAACTTAAAGTCTATGGAAAGAACTTGAAACACATCAAATAAGAGATAGAAGAATTGAACATGTGAAAGAAGGAGGTTTGCACTAAGCAAAACCACTTGGTACCGAGAGGTTTTTATGGCTCCTGGGCCCCACGAGCCCACTTGTACGACCTTAGGCTTGCTTCTTGACTTCAATGCAAGAGGGCTTCAGAACCTATCCACCCG
The DNA here is from genome assembly GCA_030765085.1 of Allium cepa. Classification (NCBI taxonomy): domain Eukaryota; kingdom Viridiplantae; phylum Streptophyta; class Magnoliopsida; order Asparagales; family Amaryllidaceae; genus Allium; species Allium cepa. The sequence continues at coordinate 680,244,971 of CM060942.1, forward strand.
TTTCTCTATAAATATCAACCCTACTACAACTAAAGAGGTATCTTCACTTAATTTCTTCATCGTTTCTTCATCATCTCCTATCTTCCAATTCAATAGTCACCTATGCAGCCATTGTTGGCTATTCTAAGCTACAGAACCTATCAAACCCCTATACTAGTAACTCTAATTCTCTGTAATAAATAAAACTATAAATTGGATTTATGTCAGAGATTACCGAACTACTATAAAAATCTTGTGTCTGGCTATTCTCTTTATATTAATTTTTCTATTATTTACTAGATCTTGGTCTCACAGGTTCCCCACAACTTATCTATGGGTGTGGATCCATTTTTGCCGTTAAGATTTTAGTGCTTTCACTGAGAAAACTGAATGCAAGCATAGATCTAGCCCTCTACATTGGATTGGAAAGATATCAGTAAATTTTCTTGAACATGATGGATCACTAATAAAAAGTCATGGCACTAAGGAGATCTGGAAGGTCTTCAGGAGCTGTGGCAGGTGGTGATAAAGCGAATGTTCACCTGGTTGAAGTTAACAATCAACATAAAATACCAAAATCCTCTACTCAATGGAATTATACTCAGAAAATGCTACGAGAGTTGAACCAAAAGATGGTGTAAAGTTAAAAAAAATTGATGGATAAGATGGATGCTTTATTAAATCTACAACCATTGAGAACTAGGAGGAATGGAAGGGAAACTTCACATGGGTTAGAATAGGAAAAATCCTTTGTTTCTGGCCTAAACACAAATATAGGAAGCAAACCAAAGGAGTTATCAACGGATTTTTGGAAGGAAGCAGGAGTGCTCCCCCTACATGAAAACCACCTGGTCCCGAGAGGAATCCTCTTGGTATCGAGAGGAATCTAGGAGGGGGTGATGCTTAAGAAGGTGATGCAATGGTTATGATGAAGTGGATTTGTATCTTGTTGATGATGATTTTGAGCAGAATGATAGTGCTAATGAAAATGGAGCTCAGACAGTCGCAGTTGAACCAACCGCTTTCCCACTAAACACCGAAAAAGTGGTTATCCCAGAGACAGAAGGACCTAGACGTGAGCCGAAAAACCGAGACCGTTTACAAAGGCAAAGGCTCGATGTAGCCTCTGATAATTGACCTTTGTATTACCGTGCTAGTGAGGAATACAAAAGCAATGTGGTTAAATGGTTGGTGGAAGAAAGTGGACGCAGGCAAAATGAAGATTGGTGCTCCGCACCAAGTAGGACTTCGTTTTCCAAAAATACTCTAAGGATATAGTATCCTAGAAAGTTGATGATGTCAACAATGCTATCATACAATGGAACTGCTAACCCTAGACCACATTTACTCAAGTACGAGTGGCATATGGATGGAGCTAGAGCTACAGATGTTGTTCGTTATAGATATTTCCCTATTCTTCTTTGAAGGAGTCGCTTCTATGTGGTTCACTAGGCTCATGCCAAGGTCTATGTCTACTTTTGACGAATTAACCAAGAAGTTTTTAGAGTAGTTTAGGCTCCATGTTGCTCAACCGAAGGACATGATGTCCATATCTAGCTAGTCTCAAGAACCCGAGGGGTCGTCAAAGGGGTTCTTGAATCAGTTAAATATCGTTGTTATGGAAGTAAGCAATCTAAAGGAGGATCTGGTATTCATGGTGTTGGTTCGGGGCATTCACCGAGACATAGATTTTGGTAGATGGCTGAAGATGAAGCAACCTACAACTATGGTTAGTTCCATCGAAAAGTTAATTAGTTTATGCTCTTGGAGGAATCAAGCACTATAAGAATTTTGATTTTTAGTAGCGCTCAAAAAATGCTACTAAAACTTTTAGAAGCGTTTTGATGAACGCTTTTATAAAGCCCGCGACTAAAATACCTAATTTTTAGTTGCACTTATTTCAACGCTACCATAAATCATTTTACTGCAGCGTTTATGAAACGCCACTAAATTCTTTTTTTGCAGCGTGTATAAAACGCTACCAAAAGGTTTTTTGACGCTACCAATAGAATTTCCAACTTTACCCCTACTTTACGGTTGCGCCTGCTCAATGCCACTATATGTATTTTCGTAGCGTTTTTGAAACGCTACTAAAAGTTATTGATCATTTTGCACCATTTTTTCATGCTATTATTTCCTGTTGATGGTCTATTTTATTTCTACTATATCACTCAACAATCACTCACATAATCATAATATTCGAACAATTAAAAATATATTAATCATATAATCATATAAGATATCCATAACCATTCTAATACAGTATATTTTTTACAAAATAACCAACATACAATAAACATTCGTATACAAATTTACACACCAAGTACTAATAAAATGTTATACCAAACCGGTGCTAACCAAACGCTCGATTACCCATAATTCTTTGTTGCATGCACAAGTGAAGCTAGAACCATAAAAGTCCAACCTTGCTCCCTTTGGAAATCCAATGCCTGACAAGTGAAAACACAACATATAGTAAATAATTATGTTAATTCGTAGTACTTTAAATCTGATTTCAAACATCTATAGTATTGTACAAGCATATCATACTATAAATAACGTCATATAAATAATCAAAGATATAAACGAAATGAAATAAATGAAGTCCAATCTTACAGTTATATATAAAACTTTGTTAGATTAATTATATTATTATTATTTATCAAATTTAGTCAACTTAAACTTAGTTAATTTTATAAAACTTGTTTAATTAATTTTAACAAAACTTAGTTAATTTTTATTAACTTGGTTAACTTAGTTAATTTATTATTATAATTATTATTATTTATAAAACTCGATTAACTTAGTTAATTTATTATTATTATTATTATTATTATTAAAACTCGATTTAACTTAATTTTATTATTGTTGTTGTTGTTCTAATGAACTAATTTCATTTTTATGAACTTAGTTAATTCATCATCGTCGTCGTTATTATTATTTTTTATAAAAATTTGTTAAATTAGTTATATTATTATTATTTATAAAAAATTAATTAACCTAAATTTAGTTAATTTTATAAAACTTGTATAATTTTAACAAAACTTAGTTAATTTTTGTTAACTTAGTCAATTAATTAATTTATTATTATTATTTATAAAACTCGGTTAACTTAGTTAATTTATTATTATTACTATTATTATTATTAAAACTCAGTTAACTTACTTATTATACTATTATCACTATATTAGTTAATTTTTATAAATTTGTTAATTCATCATCATCATTGTTATTTATAAAACTTTTTTAAATTAGTTAACTTAAACTTAGTTACTTTTATGAAACTTGCTTAATTTTAACAAAACTTTGTTAATTTTTATTAATTTGGTCAACTTGGTTAATTTTTTATTAGTATTATTATTATTTATAAAACTCGGTTAACTTAGTTCATTTATTATTATTACTAAAACTCGGTTAACTTAATTGTTATATTATTATTATAATATTAGTTAATTTTTATAAATTTTGTTAATTAATCATCATCATTATTATTTGCAAAACTTTGTTAAATTAGTTATATTATTATTATTTATAAAATTTAGTTAACTTAAACTTAGTTAATTTTATAAAATTTGCTTAATTCTAACAAAACTTAGTTAATTTTTATTAACTTGGTTAACTTAGTTAATTTACTACTATTATTATTATTTATAAAACTCAGTAAACTTAATTATATTATTATTATTACTATTACTACTACTATTGCTATTTATAAAACTCAGTTTGCTTATATTACTATTACAAATTGAACAACCGTAAATAAAAACCTCAAACTTTTGCAACCCATCCTGACACATACTTCACTTCTAGCAACATCTGCCACAAAACAACCAAACTTCACTTCCAACAACATACTCTACGACATCTACCACTCTACAACATCTACCACAACCGCATACATCTGCACCTGATCACAAACTTCACCACATTTCCTCTTGACCACCACAGTTCCACTTTCTACTCCTCTGCCACTCCAGTCATTCAATATCTACTGTGTGCATCCCAGCACTACCATACTTACATACAATCACCACTGCTCCCCTTTGAACCATCCCCTACAACCCTTCAATCCCATACAAACTGTTGCATTGCCTCTGCCAATCTACCCTACAGCCATCATCAGGCTTCCTACCTCTGACCAACTACACTTCAGTATACATCTCTACCCATCAACGTTTCTTCCTATCAACATCTTTTTCACATTCTCTACCCCTTCCAGTTCCCTGTCACTTCACAGAAGTTCTGCCATCTCCACCCTGCAACCAGAAAATCCACACTGCTGCCATCACTTCAGAGAAACCATCAACTTCAACCTCTGACTTCAACAAACAGTAGTACTCATATCGCAGCACTTCACAACACTATCATACATTCACCGCTTTCACCTCCACTTATAGCCATCTGCCACAATCACTGCTGATAGCAACAACAGCCATCACCAGATCCTCTATAGTATCAGTTCAACCACAAACTACACTTATCCTATCAGTTTAACCAAAAACTACTCTCCTTATCATTTGTGCAATTTTTTTATTTGAACACTTCTGTTTACAAAAAACAACTTCCACTAAATAAAAACCAAACCAATTGTGCATTTTATTTCATTTGGTTGCTTACAATACACTGTGTTTGCATTACAACCTGTTCTTCTTTAGGTTCGCATTTCTGATTTGGGTTTACAACTCATAAAACAACTTTTCTTTGAGACATTCAACAGTAGCTCTTTTCTACCACCTCCCCCTACACACTTCTACAATTACCTCACTTTCAAAAAAGACCCAAAACTATTGAATGTTTTCTCAAACAAGATCCCCTATGGAGGGGGATCCAGGGGGTGGCAACCCCCAAGGTGGGGGTGCGGGGCAACGCCCACGCTACAGGGTCCGACCACAAACTACACTTATCTTATCACTTCAACCACAAACTACTCTCCTTATCAAATTTACAAAACTCGAATTTAATGAGGAATGGAATAATTGTTGTATTGTAGGAAAATGGTGTTCATAATTCAGCTTATAGAATGAAAGGCACGAATAAAAGATATGAATAAGTAGTTATAAATAAATTATACCAAGTAGACATCACTAATAGGAATAATGAACAAAAATTATAGTCTTGGCATATTTATTTCCCTAGTTAATAAATGCATCTACCCACCATGTAAAGCAATCAATTTTGGTTTATAAGTTACAGTGTCGTTACGTTTTCATAAAAATAAAATTATGAATAACAACTTGAACTACAGAACAAAGTGATAAAAATGCTTGAATGGAGTAAAATTTAGGTACATATATAAAATAGGGAAAAATCATTCAGGTGCAAATCTAATAGAAAAGCAATAAAAAACTAATGGACTAAGTACATGGATAGTCAGATGGTATTTCAATATATGGATCATGTAATTATGGTTAATCAACATATGCATATCAAAGCACCAAACTACAGGAATATACTAAAGTAATGCAAAAAATTCCTGCATAGATCGATCTGAAAAAATATAAATCCTCCAACGTTGATTGAAATAATCGTACCTTGATCTAATCGGCAACCAAATTTTGCAAAGAAAGTTCTTAATGGTTATGGACAACAACTAAATAAACCGCCAATGTTTTAATGGACCGTCGTTGTTCTCCCAAATTACTCCAGCGACGTAGAACACACCAAAACCCAAATCCAAGAATGGTTTACAGTTCAATACACTGCAAATACGAACGTAGGTCAAATATCGTGAATGAAGGAAAAATTGAAAACAAAGGTAAGTAGAAAAGGGTTAAACAGATAAAATTACCACAATTCGAAAATATTTCATCCGAACATTGGTTTGAAGCCCTAAATATTTTAGATCTGAACATTTCTCGACCTTCTCTGTTGCCAGCAGCGCTAACTTTTCTCGTGCGTGAAATTATAATATTTTTTCTCTTCATTAATAGATTTAGGGGTAAAGGTAGAGATGAAGTGATTTTGGAAGATGAAGTTACGGGATTTGATGGTGAGAATGATTTGGCCATATGAGATGAAGATTTTGTGAAACTATAAAAGTAGATGAAAAAAAAGGAGGAAGATTTTTTTGAGGATTTGATTCATTTCAGAGAAGATAATAAAAATTATGAGCGGCTACATAAAATTTTAGCAAAATTTCACTGAACTAATGGCGGGAATGATTTGGCCGCGTTTATACCTTAATTTTTATATTTTAGATAGGTCAATGGTTGCATATAACATGAAATGCCACCGATAATTGCAATCAAAAGCAGATTTTCTTGTAGTGAAGTCTGGCTTTAGAGAACACATATGACGGATAGTTAAAGGAGGATATCCAATTAACATGATAATATATGCTGGGAACTTTGATGGTCAAAAAAGAGGAATCAAGGCCCTGTTGGTTGAGGTAGCGAAAATAGAAAATTTCCAAGGAATATAAGACCGAAAGATTATAGTCCTCTGAATGATACACTGGAGAATATATACCTTGTTACTCAAGAGACATTGTCATACAAAAAGCTACATAGGAGGGAGGCGACTGAGCAGGAAAATCATTCCAGAAAGTACTATCATTTCCATGAGACTTATGGACACAACACGAACGAGTGTCAGCATTTAAACGATCTCATTATGAACCGATATGGAAGAAGAGGCTTCAGTAATATGTCAAAGAAACATAGTATAGCGGTCAAACCGCAAGACGCCAAGGCCGCCTGCCTAAGGGAATCCGCCTAGACTAAGCAGAGAAGGGCCTATACGGAATAATAAAAAGTTGGTTATCAATGCCATAACTGAAGATCTCGCCCAACAGAGAAAATATGAAGGGAAATGGAACAGTATGTGAGCGCACTGATGTACATATTGAAGGAGTGCTACTTTGTTGTAGAAAATGGAGCTCTGGCTAAGCAGCAGATGACGATAACCGGTGACATCATACTCAGGAATAGGGATGCTGATGGAGTAAAAGAACTAACTTTCGGCCCCATGGTGGTAACAGTTGGAATTAGACCAGCAACTGTACGTCCAATCTTGGTAAATGCTGAGACTTTTGTAAACATACTATTCAAGAGAACATTCGATCAAATGAAGATCAACATGAATTATGCGACAGCTTGTAAAACCAAGATTCAAGCTTTACAAGGGAAGAAAAACAACCAATTGGAATGATCGACTTGCCCGTGGAGCTTGGTGAAGGAGAATGTAGGGTGGTGTACGTTCAAACATTTATTATTTTTGATGTGTACTCATTATACAGTGCTTTCTTGGGCCAACCGCCCTAGCTGATTTCAAGATTTCTTTGGCTCCATGGTATGTAATGATGAAGTTCCCAACGAAGAATGAAACTGGAGTGGTGCAAGGTGGCCAAAGTGCAGCAAGAGAATGCTAGCGAGAATCTAAACATTGGGAGAAAGGAAAGAATATGGAGAAGACTCTCCACATTCAGGAACCGCAAGCATTGAAATTGCAAAGCAACCTTTGGCTCGGGAAACATTGCTGATTCAACAAGTCTATGGATCCCAGGAAGAAGTCAGGGAAGTACAGGAAGCACTGGACGAGCTTACAGTGAATGTCCCTATTGGTGTGGATGACCCGGCTAGAGTATTGAAGATTGGTTCTCAACTTGGAATTGGATTATGGAAGGATCCGATAGATTTCCTTCAAGGGAATCTGGAAGTATTTGCTTGGATGCATGCCAATATGTGCGAGATATTGTTCGAGATAGCATGTCGTGCATAGATATTGATCCAAAGTCATGACAGCAAAGCAAATAGGGCACAGTTTGAGTCCGGAGCGGGTCGCTGTGTTGTGACAAGAAGCGGAACTAAGGGTAGGTGTCCACTAGAAAATGGTACCATGGCACTTCAATGCCAAGGTACGTAGCCATTCTTTTAAGGAAGGGTATCTCGTTCTGAAACAAGTTCTCCCACGTGCGGGTGCACTTAGTCTGAACTGGGAAGGACCGTATGAAATTAATCAGATGCTTGGGAATTGAACTTTCAAGTTAGCAACCACTAACAGAATCTCAATTCCGCAAGCTTGGAACAACAACGTGTTATGACACTAGTGCACTTAGACTTTCTCAACTTGCTTTCACAAATAAACCACCCAAGGATACTAGAGGTACGGTAAATAGGCAGGACTTTCCACTTCTTATACTCATGAATAGAGTCGACTTATTGAACCAATGGAACTGTGTTCTTGTAAGCAATACTCCAGTGCCGAGCGACTAGAGGCACTTCCAAGAAAATTCTCCTCTATCCTTGGATAACAGACAGAGAGTTTGGACTCAAATCCTCAGTTCGATAGTGAAAATCGACCTTAACCTTTTGAGAATTGGTGCTGCCCGGAGATAGGAGATGTCGAGATGGTCCCGAGCCACTGGGTTATGGGGTAAAATCTATCATAACCTTTTGACAACCAACACTGCCCGAAGATAGGCGACGTTGGGAAGGTCCAAACCATCGGGTCGACGAGGAAAATTGACCCTAACTTCTGAGAACCAACGTTGCTTGGAGATAGGTGACATCGGGAAGGTCCAAACCGTCGGGTCGATGGGAAAGTCGATCCTAACCTTCTGAGAACCGACGCTGCCTGGAGATAGGCAACATTGGGAAGATCCGAACTGTTTGGTCGATGGAGAAAATCGACCCCAACCTTCGAAGAGCCAGCATTGCTTGGTGATAAGGGATGCCAAGAAGGTTCAAACCGTCGGGCCGATGGGGAAAATTGACCCTAACCTTCTATGAACTAGTGTTGCCCAAAGATAGGCGACGTCGGGAAGGTCCAAACCGTAGGGCCGATAGGGAAATTGACCAAACCTTTTGAGAACTGGCATTGTCTGAAGATAAGCGACGTCAGGAATGTACCAATCCTCTAGGTTTATGGGGAAATCGACCCTAACCTTTCGAAAACTAGTGTTGCCCGAAGATAAGCAATGCCGGGAAGGTATAAACAGCTGGGTTGATAGGGAAAATCGACCCTCAACCTTTTGAGAACTAGCATTTTCCTGGAGATAGGTGACACGGGAAAGGTCCAAGCTGCTGGGTCAATGGGGAAAATCGACCACCAACCTTTTGAGAACCGGTTTTTCCCAAGGATAGGCGATGTTGGAAAGGTGTTAAGCCATCTGGTCAATGAGGAAAATCGACCCTAACTTTTGGAGAACCAGTGTTGCTTGGAGATAAGCGACTCTGAGCAGGTCTAAACCACCGGGTTCAAGGGGAAAATGGACCCTTAACCTTATGAGAACTAGTGTTTTCTGAAGATAGGAGACAATGGGACGGTTTAAACCATCGCATCGATGGGGAAAGTCGACCACCAACCTTCTGAGAATCGGCGATTGCCCAAAGATAGGCGCCATCGAGAAGGTCCGCTCAATCAGATGATTCGACCAAATCCTTTAGGAATCCGGTTTTGGCTGGAAACAGGTGATGCTAGGAAGGGATATCTCAACATTGAGGAATCTGGTACTGCTCAGGGAGAGGCGGTGTCAGGAAGGCGAAACCCTTAACATTCAGGAATTCACCGTTGCCCGAAGATCGGCGACGACGAGAAAGTTTGCCAACCTAACCTTTAGGAATCTGGTATTTTCCCAAAGATAGGAGATACCAGGAAGGAGAATCCCCTAACCTGTAGGAATCTGGTGTTGCTCGAAAATTTGGGATGCTAGGAAAAAGAAATCTAACCTTTAGGAATTTGGTGCTGCTCGGAGATTATTGACACCGGGAAGCTGAAACCGCGACCCTCTATAATTTGGCATCGGTCGGAGATTGGCAACGTCAAGAAGAACGACAAACTAAGGTGTCAATCTGATAATTTGACCCCCATCGTTAGGAATTTGCCATTGCCGGGAGATTGGCAATGTTAGGAAAGAACACTGCTTCAGATCAATCAGATAACTCGACCCAACTTTTCGGGATACATTGGATAATTCGATCCCGACTCGTAGGAATTTACTATTGCATGGAGATAGGCAACATTGACGTGCATTGACTTTCAGGGCTGATCAGAAAACTTAGGCTAGCTCACCAAGAAATAATCGAGGGAGCGGTAAGATGATTCATTCCTGACTTGCGTGGATTTGTTATTGCCCAAAGGTAGACAATTTCAAGACGAAACTCTTGGAATTAAACTATCAATGTGCTACTTTCTAGAGATAGAAACTAATATAAGGCCAGATCTTCGGTCGCGATCGTCTGGAATTTGGTTGTGGCTCGAAAATAGGTAGCTTCAAGTAAGGATGCCCAGAATTGGATAATTTGTGCATTAGTTTCGAAAGATCAAAACTGGTGTTTGACTGGATTTCAATGACTGTGCTAGTGACCAAGCATGCCATGCTCGATCAAGGATAAGCAAGGATCGTCATAAAAGCTCGAAAGTATATATTATTAGAATCTGCCGATCCATGATAAGAATAAGAAAATCACATCTAGACTAGGGTAATCAGAGCCCCCACGATATTTCTATCCCATCAATGCTTAAATTCTAGCATTGGAAATGAGAAGTCTCATGAATAAGGACAAGCACAAAGCGAAATTGTATAGACATGAAATTAATCATTCCAACTGCTACTCCATGGTAATAGGGAGCAGCAAGGAGTTTGGATTATTCAGGGTCGATGGCTGGTCGAAAGAAACTCGATCAAACATGAACGGGAATTTGCCAGTGCCCGAAGATAGACAATGTTAATGAGGACTGACCATGCGAAGGTTGATCAGAGAATTCACCCTAGCTTGCAGGTATCGATAAGAGAGGATAGTTGTGAAAAACCCTAGATAGGTGTTATCGGAATACAGGAATTCTAGGATCAGGATTGGGAAAGCGCGATTAGTCTAGGGGAAATTTGATATTTTCCCCTCAATGCTCAACTCCTACTAATGCCTGAAGATCAGCGTTTGGAAAATACTAATTCCGTGAACAGCATTTAGTTCGCGATAGAAATACATAAAAAGATGGTAAATAATGCGATTGACAATCCCCGACGAAAGGAGGCAACATGAAACTTGCAATATTTGCAACAGAAAACGGTCAAAAGAAAACTCAACCTATTCAAAACAGGAATAAACACGGAGTTGGTCAAATTATGGTTTTTTTTGCCAAACAAAACACCCGAACAAGTGGTAAACATGGCTAAATAATGGAATATAGCCATAGCAATTGAAGGTATGTTATTTATATGCACAGATTTGCTGTAAATAAGCACATTATATAGGTACAGGCGTATGTAACATGGAAATTTACAGCACCAGCAAGTATGTTATATACACAGGCGGTTATAAAAACTATGAGGACCGATCCCACACAAACATGACCTATTTGCAACAAAAGGGAAAATACAGACTATATAGCAAATTAACTACCAAACTTCCTAGCGACGGGATCTTAATTTTACCTTCAGGAATCCCGTGCTAGTGACATATACTCTGAAGCCTCTTCGGAGTAAGGATGGTTGAAATTTGTTTAAGTGGATCATCCATAACTCGAAGGCCAATATATTTATTCAGTAGAGGTGGCAACTCTTGGATAGGAACAGCCAACCAATGAAGGTCCGCGGTTAACGTTCGCTTGGAGGTGGGAAGTGCAAAAGTAGAAATATGCATAATGGAGGATATAGTTTTAAGGGGAGAAGTACCCTCGTCGAATTTGAGGCACGGAAATTGACAAGTCATTCTAAATAAGAAAACATGGCATTTAACACGGTCAGGTATCATTTATTCAAATATTGAACCAGTGTGATCAGTATCCAAAATCAAAGGATGTCGACATGTGTTGACCAATCAGATTCCAAGCATTGACTGAGGCAAGTGAAAGTGTTAATCTATGCAGTGTGACTACCTTGTCCTATACACGATGAACAAGCCAATAGCTCGCACGTGCCAGAAAAATAATTCATGTCATACAACGGAAATGTGCATCGAAACTTTCCCGTTATTGATGAGGAATGCCGGGAATGCAACAATAAGGAATGCAGTGCAGTAAACGACGGTGGCGAGCACTTGGAAGCGATGGAAGTTTGAACTCATGAAGTTGAAGGATTCGCCAAGAAAAGTCTCGGAGGCGCAAAAGCAAAAGTGAAGCGAAATTTTCTAAGTTTTGGTCTATATAAGCAATCAGAGCCTTGGAAGCTATCGGTATTAATAGGATTTAGTTGGTATCGAGAATTTTTCAGCCTCGAAAACTTGTCGAAACTATGGCAATAAGTGAGCATGATTGTCTAAGGTGTAAATCTGACCTTAGAGCATAGATTTGATCTCCATAGCATAGATCTTGTCCCTAGCACGGAGAATGGAACCACAACTGTGCAAAGTAGTTGAATGAAAATGCACTAAACAAAAGCAGCATTATGGAGCAAAATCCAAATGGTCAACTGGAACCACCGAACAACAAGTCAGGACTTGTCTCGATCCATAACACACTTTGTTTTCAATAAAAGCATACTCTGTAGAGCAAGTGTTAACTTGTTTTTAACCAAGCAAAATTCAACCTGAAGTAGAAGACACGAAATGACTCGAGAATTTGAAAACATACTTAGAAGAAGTGGAAAAACATGCACATGAAAAACCATCAATTTTGGAGCCAAGAAACCAGTCAGTATCAAGAGGTTTCCTCTTATTACTGAGAGGTTTTTCCTCCTACATTGGCATTATAAACCCCATGGACTTCACTTGCTACTCCAACCACTCATGATTAATTACTTTTCCTAGAGTTTGATGAACAATTCTCAAGATTGATGAGAAGAAAGAAAAGAAAGCATAATAATACGAGTGTTAGTGAAGGAATCATCGGAATCAACTAGAAGTCTATGGAAAAGAGTTTGAAGCACATCAAAGAGGAGAAGGAAGAATGGAATAAGTGAAAGAAAAAGGTTTTCACCAAGCAAAACCACCCGGTACTAAGAGAGACCTCTCGATACCGAGAGGTTTTTATGGCTTTTGGGCCCCATGAGTTCATTTGTACAACCTTAGGCTTGCTTATGGACTTAAATGCAAGTGGGCTCTAGGACCTGTATACTTGTTTCTCTATAAATATTAACCCTAGTGCAACTAAAGAGGAATCTTCACTCCGCTTCTTCATCATCTCCTATCTTCCTCATTCAATAATCAACTAGGCAGCCATGGTTGGCAGTTCTAAGCTATAGAACCTGTCAAACCCTTGTACTAGTGACTCTAGTTCTCTATAATCAATAAAACGATAAAGTGCACATAGGCTAGAGATCGCCAAACCACTATAATAATCTTGTGTCTTGCTATTCTTTTTTTATTTCTCTATTATCTTCTAGATCTAGGTCTCACAAGTTCCTTACAACTTATCTTTGGGTGTTGATCCATTTTTGTTGTCGATGGTAACATATATGTGTTGCTATAATTTGAAATCACACGATGGATCTTGTGTAAAAAATGTCATTTAATATTAAACATTTCTTTAATTGAAACCAAATTCACCATCGGTAATTTTAGATTTCAAAATATATAAGACCGTCTGATATATTTTCAATATATATATACACACTCTCTTCTACACACTTATTATATATAAATAAATTTAAATCAAAATTTTGGATAACAAAGACATGTGTAAAGAGGAAATGGATCTATTATAGTGCAAATCTCAACACCTACATATGATCACATTAACCATTTACACCTTTTTATGTTGTACTTACACAATATACACTATTTTAAATTTGGATATACTCACAATTTATGGTGTGTATAAATTTCTCATTAATGACTTTTAATAAATCAATTAGTTTAATTAAAGTGAGAGGAATGACATATTTATCTCTCCAATTAAACCAAAATCTTCCCCCAATTAATTGCATAAATTTTAGAGAGATAAACGAAAGGTTTCTTTCTCTAAATTAACTTTAACTGTTAATGATTACACACATAGATGTATTTTATACATTTGTACATTTAAATTTAATTTTTTTAAAACACTTTTTTATATTACATAAAACAAAGATTTCATTTAAAACATTTTAGGTAGATTTGAAATCCATTTGGAGTTCATAGACTTAGCTAATTTCAAATGGAAAAAAATTGAAATTCACTCATTTAACGCGCTTCCGTTTGACCTAGTTACATCACCCATAAGTCCACAAATAAAGATATATGCTTTGCAACGTGATGCTACACTAATAAGAGTTGACAAGTTCGAGTTTTGATCAAGATAAAGTTGGTATTGGCAATTTACAATAAGGCAAGCGAGTGAAGGACAAAGAAGCAATGAGGACTTTAAGTGAAAATTAGTCTATTTCTACTTTCAAGTGAATGAATATTCACACATGCATCTAACGTTAAATGCAATACTGATGTTAAATGCCAGGTTTGTGCTAGTATGGTAGTATGGAAATTATTTTGATATTTGTTGTGCTCACAGTTATTAATTGAACCCACTCATTATCCATTACCTACTTCAATATGCTTGGTTTTATGACGTTTGTTTTTTGATACCATGCGCTGATTGATTGCTTTGATGCATACACGAAGTTGGGTTCGATCGAAAATAAAATGGGCGAAGAATTAACGATCAATGGGGGAAGAACCTAGAGCTCACACTTCAAGCATGATCATAACGGTCAACCTACATTATCATGAGCGATTGAGCACTCATGATGCCAGGTCGACCGCTCATGGAGTGAAGCTCCAGGTCGTCGTTCGTTCCACTAAAAAAAATATTTTTGAGAAGTAAAATAGAAATTAGATTTGGAAAGTAGAAATTTGACATTTTCTAATTATGGAGTTATTTTTTGAAAAATTAATAATTTTCTTTAGAAATAAATTAGAGAAAAAAATTAATAATTTAAATTAAATAGAAATTCATTTTAGGCTTTAAAAATTCACTTATAAACCAAAATAAATTCTATGAAATTATAATATGGTTTCTAATAAATATTACCTTATTTCAAAAGAGTATTTCCAACATTTTGGAATAAGGAAGAGATCTGAGAAACTATTTCTATACTAAAAATCCTTTTTTTATTCAAGTAGATGAGAAAACTACATTTTGACTAGTAAATCAAATAAAATCTTTTGAGCTAAGTAAATATATTATTCCTTAAATAAAATCCTTTTTATGGATAATTTTGAGTGGTTATGTGATTATATCTTCTATGTGACAAGGATAGTTAATAAACAAAATTGTAGTACCGATTGGTATTGGACTTCGGATAATATATCTCCGGTTATTCTTTTAACTTATCATATAGAATATTATTATGCGATGCGAGTGTAGTTTACGAGCATCGAGTAAATGGGCAAGTAACACCAGGTAGTATATAACATAGTGTTGGTATTTGTTCACTTATTTATTAAAAGTAAATGTCACTCATAATTATGATTTAGGTTTTAGTGATTTAACATCGTATTAAGGTAACCCTTTTAGAATTTAGTAATCAAAAGGCTTACCTCTCTCTAAGGACTATAGGATGAGAGTAATTTTGAGATTTAATTAGAACTATTCTCTAATGGTTAGTGCTTGAGGATTTGTTGCATTAGGCTCTCTTAGGACATGTAAGTCGAGGGCTACTACTCTCATAAGGACTCATTAATTCGAGAGACATGTGGGAATTGGTTCATGCCACTATGTAGAGAGCATGATTAGAATCCCCCAAATAGGCTAGTATCCATCCTTGCATCCCATTGCAGGGTCGCGCTTGGGTATATAATGTCAAATTGATGAGATTGAGGATGAGAGTTATTATTCTCATTATAATCATTGACCTGATGTCATAAAAATCCAACAGATTATTAACAAGGGCAAGCGGGAGTCAGGAGCAATGCAAAGCGAGATTTGCAACGTGTTTATGACATGTAGATGGATATAGGTGTCACGATTCTGGAATTAACTAAACAGTTGTAGAAAATGGGTTGTAGCCATTGGCGTTTACTAGAGCAATGTTGTGGTACGTCAGTCTTCCATTTAGATGACTTAAGTAAGTTCATTTTGTGTGATATTTGGTGTCATCACCACATTGGGGATGATGATGCATGAAATTAGAGAGTTGTAGTGTGCCAGTCTACCATTTGAGATATCCTTACTAGAAACCTAATTGCAAGCTAGTCCTTATGTTTGATTATTGAAAATAATTTCATTATTACCTTCTTGTATTTGTTTGATTGAAAGATTTGTGTTTAAATTCCTCATATACTATTGTTTACATAACTCTTACGACCAATCAATAGAGGGGTCTATACTCTTGTTAAGGCTATTGGTCAACACACACACAAAATTGTATGATTGAATGTTGTTTTGTTGGTATAGACTTGTAACGCCCCCCACTTAGAATTTGAAGATGAACGCCAATGATGCTACAGTCATCGCTAGAATTATCTTCATGCGATGGAAGTGAGTTTAGTATATTCAAAAATAGACTAAGTAAATAGCGCAACTAAATATTTTCATTTCATAGAAGTTTATCTTTAATATTCAATACATACATTTTACATCAAAATTAACCTCCACGGTCGTGTCCACATAGGGGTCAAATAATAATATAAAATAACATAGTAAAGAGTCAGGTCAATATATGAACATTCCACCTGAACTCTTTCAAACAGTGAAAATAATATCTTCATTAGCTAGCAAAGCCTCCTGCTCGATCTTCGATCTTCATTCTAGGGCTCTTATTTTATACCAACCTACCCAATAAACTCGGCCTACTTAATGAGTACCCATGAGTTTATGGGAAAAATAATAATAAAAACACGGGTCAGACATAAAGCTTGATATGAATAATAATTGCCCAAAACAAAGACATAACTGTGCTACATGGAATGAGTTTCCCCCTCATTATCCACAACGTCATAAGTGAAACAAACATAGTTCAAATGCAAGTAGCACTTATTTACTACTGCGACTTTATGCATTCCAAAGTGGTTCCCATTTACTACAGTGCCCCCGACGTTGTCCCCATTTAGTTCCTATTTTAGTTCATTCCTTAATACGTTATTCCCATCTGTCACTGCACCCCTGTCACAGTACCCACTAAGCTCTCTTCTCACTTTTTCTTTAATCTGATACTGCTTAGAACCAGTCACCCACAGTATCCTTTAATTTATCTAAATTTATAATGCTTGGAACAACCCCACTGCAGTCTCCATGTACTTATTTTATTTTATATTGCTTGGAATACCCCCACCACAATCCATATGTATTCACTGAATTTTAAACTGTTTGGAACACCCCACTGCAGTCGACTATAAAGACGACCACATGCAGCCTCTAAACATTTGTTTACTTTGGAACTATTTGGAATAGACCACTATAGTCCCTAGAAGATGAGTGCCTCTCCTCACCTTCTTTAGGTGTGCATTCGAGTAAGCGTTCTCGCTCGACGCAATAATCCTTCAAACTATGTCCCTTAGCACATGAGTTCTTCACCTTACTAGCCCTGGTCTACCATGAGTCTTACCTAATTCTCTTTTACTTGGTTTCATTCCCACCCTTCCTTGGCTCAGTTTGTGCCCTTGCCTCAACCTGTGTGCAAAATTCACTTTTTACTTATTAAGTGAAACTTCTAAATTGCGGTGCAATATCTCTTTTGCATATTGCGGTGCAGTTCATATTTTTTCGTCTATATATAATTACGGCGCTATTTTTCCTACACAAATTACGACGTAGTTCTACTTTCCCCTGAAAGTCCCTCGATCCGTTTGGCCAATTACCGCCTCTTCACTGTGGGCGCAGTTCCTCTATAAAATGTTAGGCCACTACCTCAACTCCGTACTAGACAAAGTCTAACATATCTGACAATGTCTTTACATGTGTCACCATATGATATGCTACAATTTCACTTTTGGTTATTTGCAGTGTCCTTTATATTTCTTTTCATCATTTTATTTGGATTTGGTTCCCTATTTATCTGATACTTGTTTTATTCCACATAATTTTATATTACATGTGTCCCCGTAGTTCCCTTTTTTTCCCAACGCGGTACCTATCACATATTACTTATTTTCCTTCTAGAAAACCATAATAAAATTCATGAACACATATTCTAGTATATTTTAGCCTTTATTTTGACCTAAGAGTATTTTCCTTATTTAGTTCTAGGCATACTCCTTCCATAAATCATAATAAATTATTTTTGACATAAGAAATCTCTTAAACTAAAAATTCATTTTTAAAATCATGGTTAGAGCATCATATATAATCTTCATAATATTTTAAAGTCAATAAGGTAAGGAAACACATCTAGAAAATCCCACGTTCGTCTACTTTTCCTCAAAACATTCATTGAACATTCTACGTGTTAATGAAAATCCATATGAAAATCCATCATGTATAATAGTTTACACGATCTTATTGAAACCTATATTTGGATACGGCAACACTGGGTTTAGTATTACTCACCAAGATCGTTGGGATATCTTGCTTTAGTCTTCTAAATCTCCCCCTTTTTAGCTTATATTTTGCTTATCTTCACTTTATTTTCTCTCTTTAAGCCTCCACCACTAAAGTTTCTCTCTAGCTTTTGTTTTATTTTTAATTGAATGAAATGAATGAATGAATGGAAAAAGTTCATGTTTATTCTCTCACAAAAATTTGGGTTTGGGCCCTCTTACTCTTTTTCATTAATTCATTACTCATTTTGCTACTTATTTAACTTATTTCACCCCTTTAATTAATTAATTAAATTAATTCCAAAGGTATGGTTGTTACAGTTTTTCCCCTTTAAAGGAATTCCGCCCTAGAAATTCAATTAAGGCACAGTACCGATTTCCAACCGTCTCCTGCTTACGCAAAGCATATCCATGCATTCCCAATTTTTATAAAAAATGTACTAGTGCGATCTACTAATATGACAAGCAACCATAGTATTCATATGTATGTGTGTGTATGATCTACAACAATACAATTCGATACATATCTCATACGCTAATATGCAACGAACAACTCTGAATAGGTCCTCTTAACCTTATCCTCTGTTTCCCTATGTTGCGTTCTCGATCTGTGCTCCACCGGGCATATACTAGCCTCACCACCCTGTTCTAAGTCCGCTTTTCTTCCCTATCCACTATCTGAATCGGTCTTCGGACATAGGTCATATCTTGTTTTATGGCCAGTTCTTCTACTGCCCTTTGATCAACTACTGCGTCCAGATCTCTAATGCATTTCCGCAGATACAATATGTGAAACACATTATGGATCCCTGCAAAAACACTAGGCAATTCTACCTTATATGCCACCTTCCCATTCCTACCAACGTTCGAAAACAAAGTTACATATCTGGGTGCTAACTTCATAGCCTTTCCAAAATGAATCATGCTTGTCATCGGAGAAACCCTCATGAACACATGATTGCCTACTACAAACTCCAGTTCTTTCCTCCTTGTGTCGGCATAACTCTTTTGTCAAGACCGTTCTGCCTTCATCCTAGTTCGGATCAGCTTTACTTTCTCAATAGCATCCTTAACACATCTGGTCCTAAAACAATCTTGTCCCCTACCTTCAATCAACATATAGGCAACTTACACGGCCTTCCATACAATGCCTAAAATGGGTCCATCCCAATTCTACTTCAGTAGTTGTTATTGTATGAAAAAACTCTATCGGATGTAAACAACCCTCCCAAAACCCACCGAAGTCCAAAATGCAAGCTCTCAGCAAGTCTTTCAGGACGTTGTTGACTCTCTTGGGTTGCCCATATGTCTATGGATGGTATGCAGTACTCATGCGCAACATCGTACCCAACACCTTTGCAAGTCGCGTCAGAACTCACTAACGAACAAGGAATATCGGTCACTAATAATAATGCTAGGCACCCCGTGCAATCTCACTACTTCCTTCTTATATATTTATGCTAACTTCAGTGCAGTTCACTTGGCCTTTACTGGAATGAAATGAACACACTTAGTCTATCAATTAAGACCCATATGCTTTCATTCCCTTCCCTTGACCTTGGCAACCCATATACGAAATCCATAGATATTGAATCCCATTTTCAAACTGGGCTCTTCAAAAGCTGTAGGAACCTATTAGGCTTCTGATGTTCTGCCTTCACCTGTTGGCATGTGCGACACCACATAACATATTCATCCACATCTTTCTTCATCCATTCATAAAAGAAACTTCTCTTCATATCTCTGTACATCTTGGTGCCGCGATGTATGCTAAACTTTGAATGATGACAATCATCCAATACTTCCTTACGCATTCCTTCTATACTTTAAATATAAAACCTTCCTTTCTTCCATGGTCTGCCTTTTTATAAATACTGTACCACTTTAGCTTCACTGCCTCGATCCTTGAGCCTAAGCTCCTTGCTATTACAACACAGAGCATGTCTTCCCTCTACAACTTAGCAATCCTTCCTATCAACGCAGACTTGACTTCTAGGCATGATAGCATCTCAGAAGTACTGCTCGAACGTGCGGACCGAAAATACTCATCGCATATAGACGACGCTTCCAAAATGGCCCATTCTTCTATTATAGCCAAAACGCAACTCTACTAGTTTCGGCATAAGGCATCTGCTACTTGATTGCCTTTTCCTATGGTATACTCTACCATAAAGTCAAAAGATGCTAAAAACTCTACTCACCTCTGCTGCCTCATGTTTAGCTGCCTCTATGAGAACGAATATATGAAGGACTTGCAGTCGGTACACAAATCAAACCTCTCCCCTAAGAGGGTAACCACTGTCTAAATGTGTATACAATTACTTTGCCCTTCTACATCAACACCTCCCCTAACCTTAAACTGATGCATCGGTTTATACAGTCATACCATCATTCCCTTTAGGTATGACTAACACAGATGCATTCGTCAATCAATACATCAATTCTTGGAATGGCTTCTCACAGTCCTGTATCCAAACAAACTGCCCACTCTTCCTAGTCAGTCTCGTCATTTGCATAGCTACGTGAGAGAAGTCCTTAATGAATCTTTGGTTGTAGCCAGGCAACCCTAAGAAACTTTGCACCTCTATCACGGTCTCAGGTCTCTTCCACTTATTTAATGCATCAACCTTTGAAAGATCAACTGCTGACACTTATTTTGAAATCACATGACCTGTGAACTTCACTTCCCTTCTCCAAAAATGACACTTAGAAAATTTCACCTTTAACTTATGTTGTCTTAACATCTCCAGCACAAACCTTAGGTGAGCTGCGTGTTCCCCTTCATCCTTAGAGTATAGTAAGATGTCATCTATGAACACCAACACATATCTATCCATCTTATCTCAGAAGATTCTGTTCATCAAGTCTACAAAGAATGTTGGTGCACTAGTTAGTCCAAACGACATTACTAGCCACTAATATGAACCGTACTTCATTTTGTACGCAGTCAAAGGAATGCTTTCCTCCGCAACTCTCAACTGATGGAACCCCGTTGCCAAAACCAACTGTGAAAATACCTTAAATTCATTCAAATGATCAAAAAGGTCATCAGTTCTCGATAAAGGATGCCTATTCTTCATGGTCCTTTCATTCGGCTTTCGATAGTAAATGCATAGTTTTAATGACCTATCAAACTTATTCACAAATACCATAACTGCTTCCCAAGGTGAACTACTTGGCCTCATAAAACTCTTACTTTTTAACTCTACCAACTGCTACTTTAACTCCATCATCTCCTTTGGAGGCATTCTGCAAGGAGGTCGACCAATTAGTTCGGTCCTAGATATCAAGTCGATAAGAAAATCTACCACTCTCAAGGATGTCCCCAAAACATGTTCAAACGCATCCTAGAAACTCCCTTACTACTTATACTGTTCTAATGTATTCTTCTTCTAAAATAAAAGAAAATGCCTCTGCGCCCTGTTCCACATTCCTTCAAGAACACATACACTCGACATGTATGGACATGAGGAGTCAGAGTAATTATCCTTTCGGCCTAATGCAATCTCGCACTACACTTCTCCAACCGGTCCTTTTCCAAAATAACCCTAAAGCCTATGAAATCAAACACGCAGGGATCACAAGAAAACTTACACCCTCCTATCGAATTTGCTACACTTATGGAAATGACTAAATAGGTAACTCCTAACCCAACTCTATCAACCAAATCTTTAACTATAAATGAGTGTGTAGCACCTGCCTTAAATAGCACTCAAAGTAAAATACCAGCGATCGAAGTCATGCCTTCCAAGACTTTCCCCGTGCCTTTTCTCTTAGCGGATGACCCTTCCCTTGGTCCCTCTAAAGAGTAAACTTGTGCTTTAAGCTCCGGGCAGTCCTTCTTCAGATGTCCTATCTTCTCACGCTTGTAGCACTTCATTCTCTCGATGTTCTTAGGCGTGGCACACTTCAAACCATAATGCCCTTTATGTCTACAGTAGTAGCAGCCACTTAAGCAACAACAACTTCTCCACCTTTCCCCTTGGGAGCTCCCTTCTTGCCTTTCATATAAGGGGAAATTTTCTTCTTCTGCTCTACTTTCGTTTTTCCTCCACCCTTCTATGCTTCTGGTACATCCCATCATACCTCCTAGCCATATCAACCAAAAAACCAAAAGAAGATGCAAAATGAGACATCACCATAAGGTCAAGACCATGCTTCAAACCCCTGATAAACTTCTCATTCTTCTTCATTAGAGTATTCAAGATCTCCCTACCAACTTAACCAACAAGTTAACCTTTTGGATGTATCCATCCACTATAAGGTCACCCTGCTTCAGATCGATGAACTCCCTCAGTAGCACAATCTGCAAAACTTTGATATGAACTGAGCCTCAAATCTGTCTTTAAACAGCTCCCAAGTAATCTCTCCATCTAGAATCTTAGAAATTACTGCCTCCTACCTGTCCAGTGCATCTTCTCGCAGCTGCCTTAAGGTCAGCCTTCTTTTTTATGCATCATTCAAGCTTGTCTCCAAATATGCGCTCATAGATCCTTAGTCAGTTCAACACTTCTTGTGCGGGCTCCTTCCCCATAAAGGCATTTCCTCCCCAATTCTTATAACCATTGTTCATCTTTGGGAATTCCTCTCACTGCTACAGGCCTTGGCTGAACAGCCTTTGTTGCAGCTTTCCACATCATTTAAGTCATGAATTGTTTGAATAAGACATTCACATCAATACGTGCCTTATTTGCTGGTTGTGTAGCTTCCTCCCTTACTGCTCTAATAACTTCTCCTCTATTATCTCCATTGGTACGCATACTTTCAACCTTCCTTACTAGTGTGAATAATACTATACGTCTCGATTATTTGATATTAAGTGAGTCAACGCCGCTTAGCGAAATGGGTTTCCCCTCACAATATCCTTTTAAAACATATCTTTTGTAAATTTTAATCCTGCAACCAAAACTGGTTAAATCTGTAAAGCAATTTCATGTATATGTACATATCATATATCAAATGGGCTATTTATCCATTCACTGTAGTTTGTTTGGCTAACTACTAACCCTTGGCTAACTCGAGCCAACCAGAAAAACATAAAAATCTAACATCCGTTGGACACTCCTCTTTTGGAAAGTCTTTCCTTACTTAATTCTCCAGGTCAAACTGATCCTAATGGTTTTGCGGGCTTACAATAACCTACCTTTCCTTTTTAGATTCCTTTCTATATGTAACATAATTTTAGTCTCACTTCTAACAAAGCCCTACACACTAGAATTTCGGACTTATCTTTGCTGGAGGCAACTAGCTTTAGTATAGGGCGCGACCCCATACTAGCCCCATCCGGTATTCTAATATCTGAGTCCTTTTACTAAGGGTTATCTACCCATAAATCTTTCCTTGAAAACCTTTTCTTTCAAATTGATTTAAACTTTTAAACCATTCTTTACACAAGGAAATTATTTATATATACTCTTTTCTTTTCTCAAATCACCTTATCATGTTACATATTCTTTTCAAAAAATCTTGTTGACGAAAATGTTTAAACTTTCGAAAGTACACCTTTCGAAACCTTTGAAAGTATTATTTTCAACAGGAGTAAAACCTTAGGCCAAAGGCCAAAGCATACCTTTCGAGATCATACCTTTCGAAACCATTCGTATTTATCCTTTTGAAAGCATTAGAAACATCTCCGTTGAAAGTTTTAAAACCTTAGACATCCTCTTTAAAACACTTAAACATTGCCTTTAGAAACCATTAAAAAACCTTTCCTTTTAGACCTTTCGAAACCAACGGAATACCTATCCTTTTAGAACTTTTGAAATAATTGGAAAACCTTTTATTTTAGACCTTTCAAAACCTTTGGGGAACCATCCCTTAGAAACCTTTCTTTAGAACCTTTCGAAAGCATCAAAACATCAAGCCTTTCGAAAGAATTTGGGTTCAATTTTATAATGTATGGAAATACCTTTCGAAAACTTTAAAACCATCTCTTTCAAAACCATTTGGGTTCTACCTTTTATAGCGCAAAAGGGTCATTAAAACATTTAAGTCAAAACCATCTCTTTCGAAAGCATGCCTAGGTCAAGATCTGATGGTATCGAAACCATCCCTTCAAAAGCATTGGAGAAGTGGCTTTTTTTTAAAACTAAGGTAACCCTTTCGATACCAATCTAGATCGAAAGGTAAAAAGCAGTAGTCAGGGGCTTCGACCTAATCGAAAGCAGTTACTTAAAAATAAAGGCGCAACCTCGTAAAACCATTCTTTTGAAGTCATTGACCCAGTCAAAACCAGACCAAGTAGAAAGCTATTTATTCGAAAGCAAAGTAGTGCTTCGACCCCTTCGGAACCCCTAGTTTGGACCCAATACCTTCCACTTATATCCAATTCACCACATACCAAGTATTTGATACCATGTGCATTGGTTTCAATGGAGCCGGAGATGGAGGTAAGGAGTCGAAAGCCAGGTGCCGAAAGCATTGAAATAGGAAAAAACATATAGACTTGACTTTTTAAACTATTTCTTTGTACCTAACCTGCCTTATTTGTCGAATTATGATTGGTTGCAAATTTTTCTTTTCTAAAGGTACTGCCGATTTTCAAAAATAAGAATTTGGATTATTTACAAAACCCCTTCTCCTTTTTATAAATATATAAAATATTTAAGTCTCATACCTTAAATAATTTTATATATCCATTAAAACACTTAGTAAAATTTTACAAAAATTCCAAAAAATCAATTTTAATATGTTTTCTAACATATATAATTTCAGACCCCAAGCCGACATAATTTGGCCGTAATTAATTTTAAACCCAAATTAGCATTTTCTTCACTAGAAAATTCACATAAAATCCATATTAATTTAAAAAATTATGAAAATTGAAACCTATGTCTAAATTATTCTTTCTAATCTAAATTGAAATTCATAAGTCAATTGGATGTCATATAAAATGGTTATCATATCAAAAACATATCACAAATTATATATGAATTAGCATAAATCCTAAACAACATGTAGATATACATTTTATCATCCAAGACATGGCATAAACATTTCCAAATAATTCGGATTTCATACTAAGACCGAAAACCATTAGAAATTGAGATGTAATCATTATTTCACCTTAGCTTTGTGACTAAAGATGTAAGATTTGTTCTTGATTGAGTGATTTGGTTCTCTCTCTTGAAATCCAAGCTTTTATCTTCTTTAGAGCTTACTAATGGTGGCCAGCCTTAGCTCTACTTTTGTTTGTAAAAATAAAATGAACGTGTAGAATGAATTCCTAAGGGGTTTAGGTTATAAGGATATGCCTTCTTTCTATTTTTCCCTTGCATATTTCCTAACCTTTTATTCTCTTTTTATTCTTTAGTTCACTTATTCAACATGGCACGACTACCTATTATTTAATCACAAATCTCAATTCATTAATCCACTTGCATTATTTTATCTAACTTAACTAATTAAATATCCAAAATAATATTACTAAAAATATGGGGTGTTACATATATACATGCATATATATATACTAGCGCATCCCCTTTCCAGGGCGTTCACTTTATCCTATGTATGGCTCTTATTTTTCTAGCTCTCTTTTACTTAAATGTCCCTAACCTATGCTCTAATACCAAACTATTACGTCCCCCACTCAACACTCAAAGATGAACGTCGATGACGCTGCAGTTATCACCAGAAAAATCTTCCAATGATGGAAGTAAGTATGGTATATTTAAAAATAAACTAAGTAAACAAAGCAACTAAATATTTTAGTTTCATAGAAGCTTTTCTTTAATATTCAATACATACATTTTACATCAAAATTAACCCCTAAAGTTGTGCCCATGCAGGGGTCAAATAATAATAGAAAATAACATAGTAAAGATTTAGTTCACCATATAAAGATGCCGCCTGAACTCCTTAAAATAACGGAAACAACATCTTTATTAGCTTACAAAGCCTCTAGCTCCGGCTTCAATCTTTGAATTGCGGTTCTTATTTTAAACCTGCCTATCCCCATAAACTCGGCCTACTCAAATGAGAACCCATGAGCTTATGGGGAAAATAATAATAAAAACAAAGGTCAGACACAAAGTTTGATATGAATAACACTTATCCAAAAAACACATAGTGAGACCAAACCGTACTGCATGGAATGAGTTTCCCATGCATTGTCCAAAATATCATAAGTGAAACAAACATAGTTCTAACGCAAGTAGTTTTTATTTTCTACTTCGCATTTACATGTTCCTAAGCGGTTCCCATTTACAACTACGCCCTAGGCAGAGTCCCTACTTAGCTCCCATTTTAGATTATTCTTTAATCTGTTATTCCTATCTGCTATTTCACCCCCGACGCTGTTCCCTCTATGCTCCCTTTTGGTTTTGTCTTTAATCTGATACTGCTTAGAAACTGGCCCGCCGTACCCTTTAATTTATTTAAATTTAAGCTGCCTAAGATAACCCCATCACAGTCTTCATGTACTTATTCCATTTTATACTGCTTGTAATACCCCTATCATGGTCCCTATGTATTTACTTAATTTTAAACTACTTGGAACACCCCACTGCAGTTGACTGCAAAGAAACCAACATAAAGTTCCTAAACATTTGTTTAATTTGGAACTGCTAAAAATACCCTACCGCGGTCCCTAGACGTTGAATGTCTCTCCTCACTTTCTCTAGGTGTGCATTCAAGCGAGTGCCCCCACTCGGAATCTATGGCCCTTCCAACTTTGTCCCTTAGTGCAGGAGTTATGCCCCCTTACTGGCCCTGGTCCCCCTTGAGTCCTATCAAACTATCATTTATTAGGTTTCATTCACTTTTCCTTGGATCGGTGCACCCTTGCCCCAACCTATGTGCATAATACACTCTTTGCTTATTAGGTGAAAATTTAAATTGTAGCGTAGCATCTCTTCTGCATATTGCAGCGCAATTCAGATTCTTCCGTCTTTACATTATTGCAGCCCAATTTGTCTAATACAAATTGCAGCGTAGTTCTACTTTCCCTTGAAAGTCGTTGGATCTATTTGGAAAATCACTACATCTTCCCTGTGGGCACAGTTCCTTTATAAAACATTACGCCACCGCCTCAACTCCATACAAGACAAAAGTCTGACATATCTAACAACATCGTTAACGTATCACCATATAATACGTTATAATTTAACTTTCTATTATTTGCAGTGACCTTTAAATTTTTTTCAGCATTTTTTTTTGTTTTCATTCTCTATTTATCTTACACGTATTTATTTCCATATAATTTTATATTACATGCATCCCCATAGTTCCCATTTTTCCCTACTACGGTGCCTATCACATATTACTTATTTTCCGCATAGAAAACGTTAATAAAATTCCCAGAAAATTCATGAACACCTGTTCTAGTATATTCTATTCTCTATTTTGATTTAAGTATATTTTCTTTTTTTATTTTCTAGGCATACTCCTTCCATAAAACATAATAAACTACTTTCGGCATGAGAAATCTCTTAAACTAGAAACCCTTCTCTAAAATCATCCTTAGAACATC
Source organism: Allium cepa (assembly GCA_030765085.1). Lineage (NCBI taxonomy): Eukaryota > Viridiplantae > Streptophyta > Magnoliopsida > Asparagales > Amaryllidaceae > Allium > Allium cepa. Next base: position 680,272,748 of record CM060942.1, read on the forward strand.
ATATATAATCTACATAATATTTCAAAATCATCAAGGTAGGAAAATACATCTAAACATCTCATATTCGTCTATTTTTCCCAAAAACATTCATTAAACAATTTACCTTTAATGAATATCCATATAAAACGTCATCATATATAATAGTTTATAAGATCTTACTGAAACCACATATTTAGGTACAGTAATGCTGGTTTTAGTATTACTCGCCTAGATCTTTGGGATATCTTGCTTTAGTCTTCTAAATTACCCTTTTAGTTTACGTTTTGCTTAGCTTCCCTTTATTTGCTCCCTTTAAGCCACCACCATTAAAGTTTCTCTCAAGCTTTTGTTTTAGTTTTAGTAAAATGAAATGAATGAATGTAAAAAAAAACATGTTTATTTCCATAATAGTTTGGACATGGGTCCTCTTACCCTTTTTCGTTAATTCATTACCCTTTTCCTTCTTATTTAACTTATTTTGGCCCTTTAATTAATCAATTTAATTAATTCCAAAATTATATGTTGTTACAGGACCCGACTGTTTGGTAGTGATCAGAACTATTACTTATTGAGTACACTTATCATGCAAACCCACTTAGTATATTCATACGTTGTTTTTTTAAACATAGTTTGACTTATTTATTATTGTAATACTCAGTTCACTTTGAAATATTTTAGGACCAGGGACGAAATAGCCAACCATACATATTTGGGCACCTTTTGAAGGTAGTCTACGTTGTAGGACTATGTTCCCTTCGTGTATTTTTGTAGTCTAATTTATATATGGGGATGTCTAGTGATATGCATTGGATTATGCTATGTATATTTTGAAGACAATGAGTAGGCCTAGGACTTATATTATGTAGACCCAGTATGACTTATGTATTATCGATGTACTATATTTTATCATTGCATTATGATTCAGTGATCTCTTTTATCTAGTTCTATATTATGTATTGGTATATCTTGGAGATGCACTTGTTTATTGATTTGTGCTGATACAGAGTACATATAGGTAAGTTGTATGAGATTTGAAATATGTATAAGTGTTAGACCATGCGAATATTCATGTGTGACGGCCCAATATTAACTCATTTTTCATATTATCAGATAGTGTTACTCGGTAATACTCTTTGATGGTCTAAATATATAGGTGGGGTGTAACAGTTGGCATGAGAGCGAGGTTCAGAACCATACATAATATAAAAGACATGATTCTTGAGCTTATTTGGACTTAACTGTCCCTGTCCTCTTGGGTCTTTGATAGATTCCCTAAGTATATGCAAGGAATACATATTGATTAATGGGGTAATCATCGCATATTTGTAATTTGTAAGTTTTAATATATAAATATATTACTCTTCTTCATTCTAAATGTGAATTTCACTTAACTGCAGAAGTGAGAATGGATGGTGGTGATGTTGAATAGTCTAGTGGTTTCGCTAATAAGGGTACGTACATGAGCACAAATAAGTTAATTGAGCTTTCATGGAGCATCCAGGCCTCTAGTGCTTCCATAACTCCTAACCATCATACTCTCCGCTTTGGTTTTACTCGGATGTGTAGTGTTAAGAGACATTCAAAGGCACTAAGGGAGTTACACTACACCAAATCGGTGATTTTGCAACATTTATAATCTTCAATTTCCAGCACTTATAAATGTTAGTAATTGCTAACATTGAAAAAGCGTTACCATGCCTAAAAATGCGTTAGCAAAAATAAATAATTTTCTGAATGAACTTTGCACCACATGGTTATATTCACTAACATAGACAAGTGTTACAATGGTTGGTAAATTAGTAAATAATTCAATAACACTTACCCTCATTAGTAATTTCGCACAAGTTTATTTTTCTCTTGCTTATTCATTCCCATCCCCATTTCGGCCGCATATCCTTTAATTTCAATGCTAGGGTTTCTCCTCTTTCCGCAGCAGCTTCCCTCGGCGCCTCCAGCGACATCGACGACTTCCTTCGGTGCCTCCAGCGACATCGATGGCTTTTCTGGGCGCATCCTCATGGTGACTACAAGGACGACTCAACAGGGGACAAGTCGATTCTTCAAGCGACATCACCAACGTCGATCACTTTCGTGACTTCAGGTTCAGCGCATCATCTCTCTAAGCAACATCAGGTTCGATTTGGATTTCCTCTTAATTGATGTTGTTATTGCTCACCAACAATGGTATTTGTACCAAATTTATCCCTATCATAATTGCTGAATTTTTGTCCCTATATTGTTAATTGTACAATAAATTGGAAGGTGAGTTGTTTCCTTTAGTAAATTTTTGGATCTCTCTGATCAGTTTTGTTACATCTGACTGAACCAAGTGAGAGTGATTAACCGCATGAATAAAACTTTAGTTGCTGAAGCATGTACCTGCTAGCTAAGACTGAATAATTGAATGAAGTTGAGTTTCAATGTGATTGAATGACTGGATGAAGTTGTTGTACTGATTAGTTGGTGATAAAGTGATTGAAAGAACATAAGTATGCACGTGCTACATATTGAAGTGTATTCTGAGGTGGCTTACTGCTGCATCAAAATTATTTCATAATGAAATTGAAGGTATGTTGCAATACACTTAGTTACATAGTTGATTTTTCTTACTAATTGCTATTTTTATATCGGTTCTTAATATATTTTTCTCATGTAGAGATTAAGATGATTTTTCTATTATGCTTTATAGGATAATAAGCTTCAATCATAGTTATTATGATGATTATAGTGGAATTATTTCCGAAATTAATCTATTGTTGAATGATTTGTTGTAGTTCACTAGTGCATTGAATGTGAATTAAGGAGACATTAATTTAGCTTATATAGTTACAACTGTTGCTTTATTCCTAAACTTTATAATTTTGTGTATTACTTTGTCACTAAAGAAGAACTTCCAAAAATTAATCCATTTCTTGAAGAATCATAATTGTGCAATTAACAACATGTATAGATTTAGTATGTAAAAAAGTAGCTAGATTTTAACATTACAAATTCCAATTGGCTCTGTTCAAATGCATGCTCAGAACTTAACTTTAGGGTTTTTCTTGTCATTCAAATACTTTAGTTTTTATGATTCGGTTTATTCAAGGCATGTGTAGATCAAATACATGGTAGAGAAGTGCAGAGTTATTGATGCACTTTTAGTCATTTGATTCGGTTTATAAAAGCAACCAGAAGTAAAAGTATCATATACAAATTAGTTTGCATATATGATATCAAATGTCATCAACAAATATTGTTTCAAAAATAGGAAGCTAGAATCTGAAAGATTCAACAATTTTCGGACTGCATAACTTTTATTCCCTTTTTTATAATTGAATTTGATACCTTTTTTTACTGAATTGATCTATTTTAATGCATTCCAAATTCTTTCCTAATCGCTTTGATCAAGATTACATCAAAATTCAGGTATTGCTTCTTTACTGATTTTATGTCCAATCAAAATTAAAATATTCGGTGTTTTGTACCAAATGTTGGTTTGGTCTGAGAATTTTACTATTGGTTTCTGTGTTTTATCTGCAGATTTCATAATTTGCAATTGATTTAGCGCTTTAAAATTATTTTGAGTTATTTCATTATACCCAGTTTAACATGTAATACCAATTTGAGAATCATGGCTTAATGCTGATTGCATTATTTCCCTCAAGAAAGCAAAAACGTTCTCATTGTGAGACTTGTTGATTCACAAACTAGTTAATTTTGATCTTCTGATCTATTTTTTTTATCATTATACTTGAATTTTATTTACATTTCTTAGATCATTTTACAAATTTTAGCCTTCCTACTTTGTTGAAAAAGAGTGAAAGTAAAGTACAGTTCTGTTATAGGCAACAAAATGAACAACCTCATGACTTCTTCATTCCTGAGCTACTTTGGTCTCAAGCAAATACAAATACTAATTGAGTATGATTAACATGTATTTTGCATACTAAGTTTGTGAATTCATAAATAAAAAAAAAATTAGAATCTGAGTTGTAACTATTTGACAATGCATATCAGTTATACTTTTTGGACAATTTAGAATTTGCCTGTTTTGGACTATGTTTCCAACTATTTGGCACTTCAAGGAGGAGTTTCTTATACCACATACTGTAAAAGAAAAGGCGGTGTGTTAAAAATCCAAAGTATTCTGCGTACTGAGCAAGGATATAGTCCTATTTGAAGTCAACTTCCAAAGCCATTAGACAATAATCAAAAGAGTTTATAGTGTTCTATGACTATACGTGTATGGATGAATATGTTTGAAAAGATAATGTGAAGTCCTATAAGTAGCTGGATAATTAAATCCTTGTGTTTTAATTTAGGTTATAAATTTCAAATCCAACTTGTTAGTTATATAACTGAATTAATACAACAACATTTTAATAATCATATCTAAGCAGATGCAGATTTTTGCTTTTATTTGCAAGTTTTTTAAAAGGTACTACCATTAGCAAGTTGCCGTTGTGGTGGTGGTCGTGGTCGAACATTGCAATTAAGTTAACAATATTTTTAACTATGGTTAACTCTATTTATGATGTTATAAACTATTTGGAATTACAATATTAATTTAATACTAAAGCCTTTGGTCTAACACTGCTAATGTAGTGTAATACAGAAATACGAATAGCAGATAACGGAAGAAAAATGTATAATGAAGTAATATTTTTCCTAACTACCCGTATGGAGGCCGTGCAAAAGTATTAATGCTAGTTTTATACATTGAATGTCAATGCAAAACACAATATGTATTCGGAAGAAGAAAAATGAATAAAGTAGCAAGTAGAATAAAGTAAATAGTACCATTTTCCTTCATCATCTGAGACTCATCACCCCTAGATCACAATAGGTGGTCAATATCAACAAAAATAGGATGTTCTTTTGCTCTACCAGCAGAGCTGCATTTTATAATTATAATAATGCATATCAGTTATACTCGTACATAATGCAGAATCAAGATAGAAGTTACTAATGCAGTTTGAAGAATTTGGAAGAAAAGCCATCAGGTCCTGATAATTTTTCTTCTTTAATTGAGAAGGCTGCATCCTTTAATTCCTTCATTGTAACATGTGTAACTAGTAATCCTTTCCCAAATCATTGCAGTTAATTTCCTCAAACTGATGAATAAATTGGTGGTCCCCATTGTATAGATCATAAAAATACTGAAATGCTTCAGCCTGAATATGCATAGTATCAAAAATCGGTTGTCCTAAATAATGGTTTGATGTTATTTCTGCATTTTCTCATCGAATTTTTGCACAAAAAATTCTTGAGTTCGATTCCCCTTAGTAAGCCAACTAATTTTTGATTTCTGGACTGCCTGTACATATTTTTCATGCATTTTCCTTTTTAGAATATTTCCTGCGTAATCAGTTCCTCATATGCAAATGCATCCTCTGGATTATTATCTGCTGTCAGCAATTTATCATTATAATATATTTCTAGTATACTCACTGTTTCAGTATCTTATTCTCTTGTTTTGTTCTAAGTTTCCATATTTTATTTAATTCTTCTAAATTTTATTATAAATTTCTAAATACCACTGCCCTAAGTAAAATCTAATAAGATGAGCACTACATAATCTGTTACCTCTAGTTTAGTAACGGGTTATTGTAAGTGGTATTGTAAGTGATAAAAGGAAAAGAAGAAACCCCAGATGTAGTTCACCTTACCCATCCTACAACACTGCAATCAATTTATCATCTTCGGTTAGGATTCGCCTCGCTTGCATCTAGAACATACAATTCTAAGTGGTATGAATTGGTGATGTGGCCAATTTCTGGTTTGTCTATGCTATTAGCATGGTTTTATGGATCTTCTTTCACTGTGGAAAGAAATAAGTTGAAACATTTGAAAATGCAGACATGGGCTATACCCAGATACAGTTTTCAAGTGAGCTACATGAATATCACATAAGTAGCTTTTATCTTCGAACAGCAAAAGAATTTTTTCTAACAAGTAGTTATTGCAGTATGGTTTATCACGAGAAAAAGAGACAATCAATGATATGATTGAGAAAGCAATTTTGGACGCTGATGAGAAAGGAGTTAAAGTCATGAGTTTAGGACTTCTAAACTAGGTAAACATTGTACATCTAACAGAACAGTTATCATTTTTATTTGCTATTCACATCATTCCGGATGACCAAATCACTGATGCGCTAGTTCACTGATTTCCAGTTCAGGTAGTCGTAATTATACTTTCTACAGTGTAGCAAAGATAAATCTATATGTAATACCACGAATAAAGTTATAATATTGTAGCACGCACTGATTAATTTCAATTAATAGACAAAAGATCAGAACAAATATGGTCAAATCTATCTCCAAAAGTATCCAAAACTGAAGTTGAGACTTGTGGATGGAAATAGTTTAGTAGCAGCTGTGGTTCTCAACACTATTCCCAAAGAAACGACCCAAGTTACAATTAAAGGACGAATCAACAAGGCAGCTTTTGCAATAGTGCAAGGATTATGCAATAGATCCATCCAGGTAAAATGACAATATTTCAAGCAAAGTTTGATTCAGTGAAATTCGGAGAAATGTTATTTATGCTATCATCACATAACCAATGAACTCTCCTGAATCGGGTACTATAGACGGATGAGGATGATCTAGATGTGCTGAAGACATATGTATCAGAAAACAAAAAATGTTACTTATCACTTTCATGCAATACCACTTCCAAGGTAACCTGAGCATGCATTTTCGCAATTACAATAACCCGTTACATATCCTTTGTTTTTGCATGCATTTTTGCAATTCAAGTTCGATTCTTCGGTGTTAATGCAAATCCCCCAATATCTGTTAATTGTTTCACACGTTTTTTCCCAGTATGCATTTGCTCCTGTCATTTAGAACAGCCATATAAATAAACTGGGCATCACAAGTGCAAACATAGTATTCAAAAGAAAAAAGTTCAGGCAACACACCATGATTAAGTCGTATGTTTTAAAACATATTTGTCCTTGTTAGGAGTTAATCACAAAATCTGAATAAGTATAGTCATGACATCTTATGTTTCAAAACGTTGATTGTGACTTCGGACATTTTAGGTTTCAAGGAGGTATTTTCTCCCATGTATGTTGGACTTTGGTTGGACTTTGAAACGTGAGTTTTGAGATCGAGAGGAAGGCATTTTTGAGGATTAAGATTGCATTTTCTTAAAAACAATGCAATATATTGATTTGGTCCTTTTGATCCACGTGCTATTGGAGACTGTCTGCTGTTTGCAAATGTATGCTATTACAAAATTCGTTAAAAAGAAACTTTTTATTTTTATGATATTTGCATGTATTCTTTGGATTTAGTGTTATTTATTATACAGTTAGAGCATGGTAGATTGTATGATTGAATTCAAAGGTAGAAAAAAATGTTTAAGCTAAGTTAAAAAATCTCACTTATAAAGAGAACAATTTAGTGCAGATCATTAGGGACCAAAATATTTTTTGCCTCTAGTTTAGTGCCTCTAATACTTTGAAAATTGGTAGTGTATTGATATATCTGGAATGTATCCCCTTTCCTTGAGCACCATGTGAATGTAGCTTAATGATGATAGGGTTGTGATCACTAAGTGCTGATGTAGTGGTAGTAGCTATGAAATCTTGGAAGTGTTGTAGAAAGGTGTCATTGATTAATACTTTGTCTATACGTATGGCTACCCCATTTTATCTTCATGTAGTTTGATTAACATGTATTCTGCATACTAAATGCTGATGTAGTTTGATTAACATGTATTTTGCATACTGAGTTTGCGAATTCATAAATATAAAAAAAAATAGAACCTGAGTTGTAACTCAGTCTTTAACCTTTTGATTTTGAAGGTATAAGTTTTTATCGAGTGTTTATATTAAATGCAGGAACTTGAAGAAGGATGCTTTGGATTGTTGTATTGGACGTTGAAGAATATTCAAAACCATTAGAGTTTGGAGTGGATGATCAGGAATGGCTTGGTTAACCGTAAGTTAAACTTTAAGTGTATTTTGAAATATATTTTTTGAAGCTTATGTTGTAATAATATCTGAATATATGACATTGTGGTATTTTAGATATATAAATAATTGCTTATGATATATTATACTACATTTGCAGAGCGTTTAAACTTTTCATTGAATATATATGATGAATTATTTGTGATATGGAAACCATTATTTGCAGTGTGTTTATATTTAACCTTTGCGTTTAAGTTTTGGTATATATATATGTGTGTGTGTGTGTTACTGAATAATCATTTTCCAACACTTATAAGCATTACCATGTATTTCTATACCAACACTTATAAGTGTTACCGTATATTTCATTACCAACACTTATAAGCGCTACCGTATATTTCTGTACCAACACTTATAAGTGTTACCGTATATTTCCTTACCAACACTTATAAGCGTTACCGTATATTTTGTTACTAACCCTTATAAGCATTACCGTATATTTATGTACCAACACTTATAAGTGATACCATATATTTTGTTACCAACACTTATAGGCGTTACCGTATATTTAGGTACCAACACTTATAAGTGTTAGTAATACGTATGTTTGTAACATTTATAAGTGTTACAAATTTGGCCGCTCCATTCGTCACAGTCCATTAGTAACACTTAAAAAGTGTTACTGAAATTATTTGTAACACTTATAAATGTTAGAATTTTCCTGTTTTGGTGTAGTGTTATTGGGGTTCAGGCTTCGCTCAAAACATGCCAATTCAATTTTACTCGCATTGGAGACACCAATCATCGGAAATTGTAGATTGCATCTAGTCGGTTAAAGGAGAGGGATCTTGATTGATATAACCTGCTATGGCAGAGATAAATGAAGCCAAACTAACATGGGATCAGTTCAAGCTTTGTTTTGAGCAGAATTTCAGAGAAGACATCTATGTCTAGGAAGTTTATTAAGTTGAAGCAAAGGCGGATGTCAATGGTAGGGTATGTATCTACCATTGAGACTCTTTCTAAACATGTCAAAATCTCATCAACACACCCCTTAAGAAGAATAAGAAGTTCGTGTACGGCCCGACTAAAGATTTAAGGAAGGCTTTGCATCCATTGCTTGAGACTACTTTTGAGAAGCTTGTTGATACTGCTTTGAGTCTAAAAGAGGGAAAGTGAGTGGTGATGAAGCATTATGACCAGGGTCAACTTTGGTTAGAAAAATAAATTTCCATTTAAGAATAAAAGGCCTAGATTCCAAAATAATAACCAAGATAGAGGCAAGGCACATTTCACCCCCAAAGAAATATGATATACTACAATTATGGAGAAGTAGGGCATTATTCCGAGGAATGTGGCAAGCCTAGACAAGTTGGTCCAAAGCAGTGTAGTGTTTGCAATACAGAATTCTAGTGGTCCCTCCCAGGCTAATGGGAAAGCTCTGCTATTCTTAAAGGTATGCTTTCTTTTAGAAATGTGGCTATTAGAATTCTTTTCTATATGAGTACATCTCACTCATTCGTAACGAAAGAGATAGTAGAGCTTTTGATTTGAATGTTCTTTACTTGGTCACATCACTAAGGATTGCAAACCCCATTAAGGGATACACAATTCTTGGTTTGCTTTAAAAAAATATTGAATTGGACTTATGCGAATTTACTTTCTTTTGTGATTTGCATGTGTTTCAATATTTGGAGTTTGGCATCATTCTTGGGATGGATTGGCTTAATCGATGCAAGGCTCGCTTATTTTGTCAAGAAAGATTAGTCACTCTTAGCCATCCAGATTCCATAGAGCAAGTAAAACTAGATCATGAAATATTAGTCAAAGCTCGAGTGGTTCTATTTTTTCCTTAGAGTCTTGAAAAGTGGATGACACTACCATAATCCTTATTATCAAAGAATATTTCAATATATTTAAGCCTATCACCAACTTACCTCCAAGGTGGGCTATAGATTTCCGTATTGATCTCATTTCTAGAGCTCGGCCATTTAGTTATCCTCCCACGAGGATGTATGCCAAGGAGAATGATAAGTTGAAGAAGCAGTCATATGAGTTGGAAGTTAATCATTTTATTTAAGTAGTTCTCCATGGGGTGCCATAGTAGTGTTTGTTAGGGTGGATGGTATTCTTAGATTTTGCATTGATTATTAGAAGCTAAGCATGCTCATCATTAATAAATATCCCCTACCAAGAATTGATGATATGTTCGACCAACTAAGTGGTGCTAAGGACTTTTCCCAGCTTGACCCAGCAACCGGTTTCCATTAGCTCGAAATTGAAGAGGATAACATTCTATCGACAACTTTTGACACTAGGTATGGCTCTTATGAGTGGCTAGTGATGCTTTACGGATTGGCGAATGTGCCTTTATATTTCGTTGATTTGATGAATAAGATGTCCAAGATTATCTTGATAAGTTTATTCAGATCTTCATTGATGATACCTTAGGCTACTCCAAGTTATACGCGAAGCTTGAGTGGCATCTCAGAATTCTTATAGAGACACTTAGGCGAAATCAGTTAAAAGTCAAGTTCTTCAAATGACATTTTTGGAAGTAGGAGGTAAGTTCTTAGGCCATGTTGTCTCCAAAGTCGGTATTTCTATAGACCCAACCAAGGTTGAAGCCTTCTAGAATTGGAAGCGGTTTGAGATGGTTGCTAGGATCCAAAGCATTTTGGGGTTAGCCAGTTACTATCGACGCTTTATTAAGGATTTTTTGAAGATAGTGCTAGCTTTTATTAACTTCATAAGAAAAGGTATTAAGTTCAATTTGCCAAATGTATGTAAGCAATATTTTCAACAGCCGAAGGGATTGCACACTCATGCATCTGGTCTTGTTGTTCTCGAAGGAAACCAAGATCTTGAAGTTTATATAGATGTATGTGGTTCATTTTAGGTAGAGCTCTTCACAAAGTGGCATATTATTACGCATCCAACTAGTTAAGGCCTACTGAAGTCAAATATGACATATGATTTAGAGCTAGGCGCCATAGTCTTTACCTTGAAGATTTGACGTCGTTATTTGTTTGTTGACAGATTTGTTCCATATACCGATCATAAGTCATTGAAATATCTATACATCTAAACTGAGCTTAATACGAGACAACAGCGGTGGTTGATGTTTTTAGCAGCGTATGATTGTGGGATCCAGTACACACCTGGAAGGGAAATAAAGTAGCTGATGTGTCAAATCCCCCCACTTAGAGGCCCAAAACTAACGGCTAGGGATGTTGCAGTCATCCTTTGTAATTAATCTTCGATGGTCAAATACGGCGGTGTGGATACATTGATACTAAGATCATAGAAATATGAAAAAATTTCAACAATTCAAAAACACATTTCCATATTCGAATCAAAACAGTTCTTGTTCATTACATAATCCCCAAATTACGTTAAACACGTTCAGCAAAATATAATTATTACAAATACGCCAAGAGCGAATTATAAAGATGCCCTCTTGGTTATTTAGAGAATATAGTAAGTCTAATAAATTTGCCTTTACAAAAAATACACAGCAGAAAGAAAAAACTCTAAATAACTATATGCCTCCTACACGCCTCTGGAAGCTTTATTTTTCAGAGAAGAAAACCTAAGAACCTTAAATCTCAAACTACTCAAAATAAATTGAGTACCCGAGTGTTTAATGGGAAAACAAAAACTTCGAGTCAGACATAAAGCCTGGTATGAATAATAATCTAAAGTATCAATCCTTTTAGATATCCAGTGAGACCACGCTGCTTAGCGGAATGGGTTTTCCCCTCACCAGTATGCTTAAACCTTTATAAAACCAAATTATGTGCTCCTACATCCACAATGGTTAAAACATACATTTCAAAACATTATTACGATATGCATACTTGAAAATAAATAAGATTTTCCTCTTTCCCAGTTCTTGACACCCTATCAAAATTATAGTTTGTAGGGTTGCTATTAACCTTTTTAGTTTTCATGGGCTTACTAATAACCTTGTTACAACTAATAGACACACTGTCCTATTCATAGTTTTCATGTTATCACTAAGAACCTTGATCTAGCCAGTTAACTTCATTAATTCATGGGCCCTTACGAACCTATTAGTCATTCCGACAAATAATCACCTTATACTACTTTTCATGGGTTGACTAGGAACCTATGGACTTATCCAGTAACTCACTGCACATCCTAGTTTTCATGGTTTGACTAGAAATCTACTGATACTTCCATTAACCGCATTCTTATCCTAGTTTTCATGGGTTTACTAGGAACCTATTGACTGATGTCAATTCTTAATCTGGATTAGTTTTCATGGGTTCACTACAAACTAATTAGCCCCTGCCAACTGTCCTTACGCATAGTTTTCATGGGTTAAATATGAACCTTTTGGTACCTTATCATAGTTTTCATAGGTTTACTATGAACCTCCTGGTATGCACCAATAATTACCCTATCATAGTTTTCATGGGTTTATTATGAACCTCTTGGTATGGACCAATAACTACATTATCATAGTTGTCATGTATTTACTATGAACCTCTTGATGTGTACCAATAACAACATTATCATAGTTTTCATGGGTTTACTATGAACCTCTTGGTATGCACCATCAACTACCTTATCATAGTTTTCATGGGTTTACTATGAACCTTTTGGGAACCTCCAATAACTACAAAGTTTAGGCATCCTATATTTTCGGTTCCCTTGACTCCATGGATGCAATTCAACTCATCCTGGAGTTTAAGTAATTTATATTCACTATTTGAGTTAACCTACTGGTTCTTCTACCCTTTTTTCTCCAAAATACAGTTATGGGTGATCATGTGAATATACTCATATTTGAAGAAGTAAAACATTAATTAACAATACCACTCTTATGGTTTTAAGGTCCTTGAAATACATGTCATAAAATATTGTCAACACCTTTAACTTATATTTTTTATCAAGGCAATACTTCTTCAAAATTTCCTACTTAAAATCATTACAAAACTCTTTTATATAAGTCGTGGGTTTTCATTTAAAATTTAGATTATGGGGTTTCAAATCTTTTAAAACCAAACCTTTCGACCTTGTCGAAAGGTCTTCAAAGCAACCTTTCGAATCCAAATCTTTCGAAACCATTGAAACCATTCAGCAATTCAAACCATTCGAAATCATTCAACTCTTAAAATATAAACCTTTCGAAGACTTATTGGGTCTGTGTTAAATATGTGGAAGGACCTCTTTTAAAACCTTTTGACTACAATAGAAGCAACTTTTCGACCTTATCAGAAGGTCTGCTTCAAAAGCTTTAAACATTTCATTTAAAACAATAGATCTCCGACTTTTTAAAGCCACTCCTTCCAAAGCTTGGGTTATACTTCACTTTATAAAATAAAGAAAAATCATCTAGGTCGAAGGCTTTGACGCCTTTCGAAAGCAATGGGAGAAGAGGCTGGTTTTTAAAACAAGTAAGTTTTTTATCTTTATCGAAAGCTACAACTTCGAAAGTTTGGAAAAAAGCGGCTATAATCATTCGACTGTGTCAGAAAGTTCAAAACAAAACAATGATAAGAAGAAGTAACCTTTCGACCGTGTCGAAAGGTTCCAAAACAAAAAGCAGTTGTACCCTTTCAACTTTGTCGAAAGGTTTAAAACCTTTCTTTTTAAACATTTGACCCGGTTGAACGCAATCAAGTCGGAAGCTCTAATTGGAAAGCGAAGCAGGTTAAAGCTTTTGGTTTATAAAACAAACATACACCCAACCTCTTTGGCTATCAACCTTTCGACTAAGAACCCTTCAACCTTATCCAATTTATTATGTACCAAGATACTTGATACCATATGCATTTTTTGACCTTGTCGAAAGCTGTGAACCTCTCGACCTTGTCGAAAGGTCTGGGTCGGAAGGTTTTCTGCTGTAAATAGTTGAAACATGCAAAAGTATGATTTCTTTGTTTTTAGCTTAAAAATGTTAACTTTTCAACTAACTTGTCTTTGTTTGTCAAATTACCATTGGTTAATAATTTGTTTTCAGAAAATGCTGCCACTAATTTTCAGGAATAAATAATAAATTTATTTTATAAAATGCCCCTTATCCTTAATTAAATATATAAACTTTTAAGTCTCATACCTTAAATAATTTTATATATTTGTCAAAACAATTAGGAAAAAACTAAAAAAATCCTAGAAAATCTATTTTAATATGTTAACATATAAAAATTTCAAACCTAAATAATCTTTATTTTGGCTGTAATTGATTTTCTAACCTAATAAACCACTTTCTTCACTAGAAAATTTATATAAAATCCATATAAACTCAAAAAATTATGAAAATTGAAACCATCTCCAAATTCAAGTTTTCTATAACATAAAATTTTCCCATGGCATTTAAAAATCATTATATCTCGGTTTTACCTTAAAACCATGTATATCACTTATTAAGCAACCTTGTTTAAACACATATAAATCATAAACAAGCATATCATCATTCAATATATCATAAAATAGATTTATCCTTAAATCCGAAACCATATGATGTAAAAATCAAAATAGAGATATACAAATTATTATCCACCTTAAATAGAATAAGGAAATTGAGGTATGATTGAGATTGATTCCTTTTAACTTGAATCCTAGCTTTTAGTTGATTTTCTCTTCTCCTCTTTCTAATTGGCCGGCCTTGCTTGCTTCTTACATTTTTAAATTTTGTTTGAGATAAAAATAAACGTGCAGGTCTAAGAAAGATAGTATAAGAGTGGGAAATGTGGGCTGCTATTTACCCTAATGCCCTTATTTTTAATTTTCTAACCATTTATATAAGTTCATTTGATTTAATTAAGCATGGCCACCTAGTTTATTAATCAACCTCATTCTCCATATCTACACTATTCTATTTAATTTATTGTAACTAAATTTCCTAAATTATGCCAATAAAATTAAGGGTGTTACAACCTAGCTTCCTTAAAGAATTTCACCCTAGAAATTCAGTAAGGACTAACTAGCAAACATAGAAATCATCTATAACATCTCTTAACAAACTTACTAGCCTATATGACTAGCAACTAATCTATATAGATCTAATATAGACATACCATCAAAGCAGATCAGGATAAGCCTCTCGAATCTTGTCCTCCATCTCCCAATTACAGTCTTTCTCGTTGTCACTCCACTAATTCATCACCAACTTGACTGTCTTGGTCCTTAATTTCTTCTATTACCTGGACTGGTTGTCTAACAAAAGTCAAATCAGGCTCTACCACTAAGTGCTCTAACTCTTTCTGTGGAATAATAGCCTCTGGATCATGCACGTACGTGCGAAACGAGACACATGAAACACATTATGGACACCTACCAAACTGCACGATAACTCTATTCTATAAGCGAGCTTCCAATCCTTTCTACAATCTGAAATGGACCAACATACCTCAGGGCCAACTTTCCTGACTTTCCAAATCGTACCACACCCTTTATCGGTGATACTTTAATGAAAACCTAGTCTCTTATTGAGAACTCTAAGTCCTTACACCTTTTATCTGCGTAACTCATCTGTCTGGATTGAGATTCCTTCATCCATCATCGGATTAACTCAATCTTTTCTGATGCCTCTCTAACCAAATCTGGACCTAAGACCAATCTGTCCCTAGTCTCTAACCAACATACTGGCGATTTGCTTGGCCTTCCATACAAACTTCAAAAGGCACCATTCCTATACTACTCTGATAACTATTATTATAGGAAAACCCAATCAGATGTAGGTGATCTTCCCAAGATCCACCAAAGTCCAATACACAAGCTCGTAAAAAATCTTCAACTACCTTGTTGACTCTCTCTATCTGAACATCTGTCTATGGGTAATAAGTTGTACTCATCTTGAGTTTGGTACATAATACCTCTTGCAGACTCCTCCAAAATTTTACTACTGAACAATGCATCTATGTCGCTGACTATGCTACTAGGAAACCCATAAAGTTTAACTGTAATCTTCATGAATAACTTTGCTAACACGGTGTCGTCCTGGTTGACTTTACCAGAATGAAATGGGCACTCTTGGTCAACCTGTCCACTATAACCCATGTGCTTTCATTTCCTTTATTTGTCCTTGGCAGCCCATCTATGAAGTCCATCGATATCGAATCCCACTTCCAAAGTGGAATATCTAAGGCTGAAGTAACTCACTTGGCTTCTAATGTTCGGCTTTCACTTGTTGACAGTTAATACACTGCCTAACCCATAAGCCAACATCCCTCTTCATGCCTTTTCGATAAAAGCTCACTTCATATCTTGATACACCATGGTTCCACTAGGATGAATCGTAAACTTCGATCGATGACACTCTTCTAGAACTTCTTTCCTTAAGTTTTCTACACGTGGAACACATAACTGTCCCTTCTTTCTCAACCATCCTCTTTGGTCAAGGCTAAAATCTTTTAGGTCATCAACCTTTGATCCTCCTCAAGCCTTCTAATCCTCTCGGCTAAAATTAGATCTTCTCTCTGCTTAGAAGCTATCTTTTCCATCAGCACTGGTCGCACTTCTAAACAAGACAACATGGCAGTACCCTGACTAGAACTAGAAGTAGATCTAAACTGCACCCCACAACTGGCTAAAGCTTCTAGATCCTTCCATTCTGCCAACATTTCTAACACCATATTCTGATGTTTTCTATTGAGAGTATCTGCTACCTTATTTCCTTTTCCCGAAGTATACTCTATACCGAAACCATAAGCAGCCAAAAACTCCAGCTATCTCTGTTGCCTCATATTCAACTCCTTCTGAGAGAATAAATAATTTAATGATTTATGATAAATATACAACTCAAATCTCTCTCCTAACAGATAATGCCTCCAAATCTTCAACGCAAAATCATTGCAGCTAACTCCAAGTCATGAGTAGGATATCAAACTTTGTGCGGTCTAAGCTGCATATATGCGTAAGCAATAACTTTGCCCCTCTTCATCAACACTACTCCCAATCTAGTACCACATGCATCGATGTATACTACCAACCCTTTGGTTACCATCCGGAACTACTAACACTGGAGCATTAGTTAACAAATGTTTTAACTTAAGGAATGCTTCCGCACATTTGTTGGACTAAACAAACTTCACTTCCTTCCTGGTCAACTTAGTCAAAGGTGCTGCTATCCGCGAGAAATCCTTAATGAATCTCCAGTAATAGCCAGCAAGTCCAAGAAAACTCCTTATCTCGGTAACCGTTTCTATGCTCTTCCAGTTATTAAAAGCTTCAATCTTAACTGGGTCGATTGACAATCCTTCTTCTGAAACTAAATATCCAAGAAACTTAACTTCTCTCTTTTGAAATGACACTTGGAAAACTTCTCCTTCATCTGATTCTTCCTCAGCATCTCCAACACTACTCTAAGATGAATCTCATGCTCTCTTTCATCTTTAGGGTGCACCAAAATATCATATATGAACACCAACACAAACCTATCCAAGTGCTCTTTGAAAATCAAGTTCATCAAATCAATAAAGAAAGCAGGTGCATTCCTCAATATGAATGGCATTACTTACCACACATACGAACCATACCTAGTTCAAAATGTCGTCAAAGGAATGTTATCCTCTACCACTCTCAACTGATGGAACCCTATCGCCAATTCCAATTGGGAAATAATCTAGCTCCACCAACTAATCAAACAGATCATCTATCCTCAGCAGAGGGTACCTATTCTTGAACGTCTTTCTTTCAACTTACGGTAGTCGATGCACGTCCTTAACAACCTATCTGGTTTCTTCACAAACACCGAAACTGCTCCCCAAGGTGAATTGCCCGGTCTAATAAAATTCCTTCCCATAAGATCCACTAGCTGCACTTTCGATTCCTTCAACTCTATCGGTGTCATTCTACTAGATGGTCTGTTGATAGGTTCAGCACCTGGTATAAGGTCTATCCGAAACTCAATAGCTTATTTCTAAGGGATAGTCCAGTGGCCGGCTCAAACACATCTGCAAATTCTCTGGCCACACGAGCCTAACTAAGTTCTTCTCCAACCTCCATGGTACTCAAAAAAGTACAAACACTTTTATTGGAATTCTCCACCAAGAAAATGATTTGGTTATGACTATCTAGGTTTCTCAATGATATTTCCCGATCCTGACAAAATATCCTAGCCTCATACTTACCCAACCAATCCACACTTAAGATAATCCCAAAATCTATGAAATCAAAAACAAACAAACTGCATGCAAACTTATGACCTAACAAATTAAGTTCTAACTGGTCACATCTCATCCCAAGAGTTGCATATCGTCCTATTGGATTTGCAACCCTTAAGGAGGTAACAAGGTATATGGGTTCTATACATAATCTATCAATCAAATATTGTGATATAAATAAATGGGATGCACGGGCGTCAAAAATTACCCTAATAGGTATACTCAAAATCAAAAGCGTACCTTTCATCACAGTTTTCCCTTTCTCCGCTGCAGTGGATTTAGAAGAAGATGGTGGTCCAATAGCAAACACCTTCCCTCTATTCGCCCAAATCGGCTCGGGATACTGATTCTTATAATGCCCAACTTGGTCGTAGTTGAAGCATTTCATATTCTTCTTCTCAACTGACTTCTTTCCTTTACCAATTCTGCACTTGTGGGCATAATGGCCTTTTTCATAACACTTATAACACACTAAATCAGCCCTCGCCTTCTAGCGGCCTCCCCTTTCTGGGCTCCTTTCTTCTTAAAGAATTTCTTTTTTCTTCCTTGAAAACCCTAGGACTCAATTGGCTTCTCCCTGGCTGAAACAACAAGCATCTCCTCATGTCGGATGGTCATCTCCACCATCACATGATAAGGTTCTCTAATATGAGTCATAGCCATCCTTCCTAGCTCTAGCCTCAAACCTTTAATGAATCTGTCATTCCTTCTGACATCAATGTCAACCAAAGCATAACCATATTGAGATAGCTCATCAAACTTAGCAGCATACTTGATCACAGACATCTGTTCTTGGACAAGATCCATGAACTTCCACATCAATGCCGACTTGACAATCTCAGGCAAGAACCTCTACTCAAGCCTCCTTTTGAAATTAGCACAAGTCAATTATTCCTCCTAGACTGACATAGTCTCTACTCAGCTTAGCATAATTATATCCAACCGAAACTACAGGATTACTATCGACATTCCCAACAGCTCCTGCTTGCAGAAGATTAGTCAACAATTGATACACCATCCCTGCGTCTTGTAATGCCTCGTTATTCGGGATATTTAATTTGATAAATTAAATAGAATAATGTGCATAATAAGGGAGGTGAAATTGATAAATAAAATGGCCATGTCTTATTGAATAATCTAAAATAAGACTTAATTCAATTAAGAAGGAGGACGTTCCTAAGGGGTAAACTTTGCAGTGGGGCTACACTTCTTAGTATAAATCTCCTCCTCCACCTTAATAAATTTTCACTTTCTCATTCATTCACTCCTCACCTACTTACGACCGGTCATTAAAAACTCAAGGAAGAGCAACAATTGAAGAAAAAACTAAGGAATTAAGGCTAGGAAATTATCTCACTCTCCAATCAACTAATCAAGGTGAATAATCATATTTATCATCTCATTTTTCTTTGTTTGGATCGGCAATTGGTTATACCCGATTCATGCTTGTGTTTTGGTTAGGATATAACCATTTAAACCATTATAGACATAGGTGTTTTAAATTTTATTGGTTTAATTAACACGCTTTTATTTGGTTTTGGTTAAATTTCGAGTGGTTTTGATCTTTATATGCTTTGAAATTTTAAAATGTTGAAGAGAACGCAATAATGGATTTTCTGGAATTTTTCCAGAATTTTTCAAGATGTTTCAATAGTTATGTAAAATTATTTAAGGTATAAGACTTAAATGTTTTGTATAATTATAAAGGAGAAAGGGCTTTTTCAAATTTCTTTAAATTTTTGAGTAAGGAAAGTCGGCAGCAATTTTGAATATAAAATTCTAACAACCAATTAGATAAAGACAAACAAGACATATGGGGTACATAAGAACTATTTTAAATGGTATTTTCACTGTTTTAACTCTTTTGGTCAGAGCTTCCGCCTCCATTCCAAACCTTCCAACAAGGTCGAAAGGTATCAACCCTTTTGACTAGGTCAAAAATCAATGTACATGGTATTAGGCGACTGGTAAGTAGTGAATTGAAAGGGGTCGAAAGGTTTAGGGACGAAAGGTTAGAGCTTTCGAAGGAGATGAAACTTTGTTTGGTTTTAAAGAAAATATGCCCACTAGCTTTTGACAAAGAGCTTTCGACATTGTTAAATGGTTTAAAAGAAAAAAGATTTCAATTGATTTTCTTTCTTGTTATAAACGAAACCTTTCGACAAAGTCGAAAAGTTAGCTTTTGACAGGGTCAGAAGCATAGTTGCCATATCCAAACCTTTCGACCCAGATAGAGTCAAAGGCTATCTTTTGTTTTATAAAACTTTCCATCTCTCTCCATTGATTTCGAAGGGTTTGTTCACACACCAACATTTCTTTTTTTTTGAATGGTTTCGAAAGGTTTGATTTGGAAAGATTTCGAAGGGGTTACCTTCAATGATTTCAAAAAATTTATAAATGATTTTAAAGGGGGGATACCACAGGCTTTCGATAAAGTCGAAAGGTGGAACCTAGGTCGAAAAGAAACCTTCCAACAAGATCCAAAGGTATGATTTTGTGATGCTTTCAAAAGGAAGGCTTCCGTATGGGCTAACTTTGAATGTTTATTTGCTTTCGAATGGGGCTTCTTTCGAAGGGGTTTAAAGGGCCGTTTTAGCTATTTTTTCCTTAAGTAAAATTTTGCTAGTTTAAAGGGGTTGCTTCGAAGGGTTATAACATAAAATACTTATCTTTGTTTGAATATGTAAGGGGGATCCTTACATATATTGGATGTAAATAAACCTTGGGGACAACGAGGTGGGTTTAATGTTTTCGGTACATAGTTTGGGGTTACAAACAAAAATATGCTTTTGGAAATATACATTGGGGCTATCAATGTGTTTTTATTTAATTTAACTTTATTAAGGCTACCAACGGGAATAGGTTAAATAGGTGGTATACCTAGGGAAGTAAATAATCATGAGGATCACGAATTTTTATCCATAATCATGGGCATCGTGATATTTTAATTGGCCAAGTGTTGGGTTCTCAGTTAACCAAGGAAAACCATGGAATAAGCGGTGGATAGCCCACATCAAATTTATAAATTGAAGAATTTTTTGCCAAAGGTGGTTAGCCTCGAGATTTGGGGCCAAAGGTTTCATAGTCATCCTAGGAAAACTATAAAGTGTGTAGTGGATAGCCCACACCAACTTTTATAAAACAATGTATGATGGATAATCTACATTTATCAGATAGTCCGTTTAAATTACGAAGGATAGTTATTTTAAAGATTTTAGAGGGGAACTATAATAAATTGATTTTAGATGGGAAATCTAATATATTGCTTTTAGATGGGATATCTAATAAATGGATGGATGAGATATCCGATGTATGTGATTTATGGCTTTATTTCGTATTATGTTAAGACTAATCGTTTTGGGTGCAAGGGCACAGTAAATGATTTGCATGTTTTGTTTTGGGATACTAGTGAGGGAAAACCCATTCTGCTAAACGGCGTGGTCTCACTAGATATCTATTCATGATAAGAGATGATAGGGGATTATTCATACCAGACTTATTGCCTGACTCGAAGTTTTTGTTTCTTTATAAACTATCGGGTACTCAAAATTAATTTGAGTAGTCTGAGAGTGGGAGACTTTTAGGTTTTTGACGAATAAGCTTTCGGTGATATGCAGGAGGCAGGGTTAGCTATATAGGAGCTATTTTGTGTATTCCACTGTGATGTACTAAGAACTGTAAGGTTCATATTTATTAGCTCTCTAATCATCATAAAGGGACTTCATCATATGTTGCTCTTATCGTATTTTGTACATGTATATGTGATCTGAACGTGGTTAACGTCTGGGATTGTGTAATTAAATCTTAAATTGGAATTTGCATAGAATGAGAATTTCTGTTTATTGGAGTTTAAATTTTTTTCATATTCATGTGTTCTAGTGTATCAATATTAACTATGTCACATTTGGTCATCAAGAAATAACAACTACGGATGACTGCAGCATCAATAGCGGTTATTTTTGGGCCTCAAAAGGCGTAATTTTACAAGTAGGTATCAGATCATGGTTTATTTACTTAAAAGGAATTTAAACCTTAAAATATTTTTAAATCATAATCTAATGAATCTAAAATATGGTTGGGCTTGGGAAAGTGTTATAGTAACGTATGTGTTCTTTGCTATAAATACCTAAGTATGTATTTCGCACTCTCTTGTACCGTTCTTCTATATCTTAAAAAGATTAGATTTCAAGTAGTAGGGAAGTAAGATATGGAGGGAGGAAACGGAAGAGTGAATCAGGGTGGAAGACGCACCATAACAAGTGGAAATGTTCGACCCAATACTAGGAGCAACTATGATTAACAGGCAAACGCATACCCAAATGCAAATGTTAATGTTAGTGCTGAGATCCCATCGGTCGATTTGGGGATAATGTATCAGTTCTTCGTGAATCTAATGCAAGCTGGAGAAGCTGTAGGAGTGGCTATAGGGAATGTTGGAGGAGCTAATCCGATGGCCCCAGTTGGCAATAATTATGCCAAGCTGAGCAAGGATTACGCTGGTCTTAGAGGGAAGCCTTTTCTAGGAACCAATGATGTCGTAGGAGTGGAAAACTAGTTATTGCTTTGTGAGAGGACATTTGCAGATCTCAACATGACAGATATGCAGAAGAGAAGACTTGCTTCGAGGCAATTGCAGGGAGAAGCGTTGTTTTGGTGCGAAGGAGTTATCGTGGGAGAGCCAGAGGAAGACCTGAATTGGGCTGAATTTCGAAGGAGGTTCAAAGAAAGATTTCTATCAAAGGTTGCCAAGTCAGCATTGCCTTGGAAATTTGCAAATTTAGTCCAGGGGATAGATCGGTGGTTGAGTATGCTATGGAGTTCGATGAGCTATCCAATTTTGAAAATGCTACTTTTGATACTGCCATTTAGAGGAATGATAAGTTTATCAGGGGGTTGAATCCTGAGATCCCCAGAGAAACCATGCCAAATCTCCACGGTCCTTGTCATATAGTTGTTGAGATGTCTATGAGGAATGAAGAGATGCTTTCTCCTTTTGGAAAGGGGAAACCAACCGAGGTTCAAAATTTTCAAGGGAAGAAGTGGAAGTTCGTCAAGAAGAAAGGCCCCCAGTCGGTGGTAGCGACTAAGAAGTGCAACAATGATATTGTCTGTTACAAGTGTGACAAGAAGGAGCACTATACTAATGAGTGTCGCTCGGGTGATGGAAGAGCGGTTGCAGTGAGGCCTAATGTGAAGTACTACATGTAACAGCCCAAATTTTTAACAAGTATTTTTCACTCGTATTTTTAAAAACTTTGGGCTTTATTATATAAAAATCTAAATTTTAAAGTGATTAAAAATAAAAAGAAAAACAATTGACCAAATTTTTAATTAAATAATAAGATCTCTGAAATTTTGACATGGTTAAGAATTAACTTTAATTTGGAAATTTGGGTTTTTGTCGAAGATGGTAAATAACTTAATTTCTAGCAAAATCAAGTTTTAATTAAGAAAACATTAATAGCTTAAGTGGTTAAGACAACTGGGCTATTCATGAAAGGTCACGAGTTCGAGTCTTATCACGGTCAGAATTTCGAATTTTTTTTTTAGTGTATAAATGAACTGGGTAATTACGCGTTAAAAAGGGCGCGTAAATTTAGGGAATAAATATATATATATATATATATATATAAGAAAACGTATAGAATTTTAATCTGTTATTTCGGTATATTTTGGGCATAAAATATTATGGCTATGGTACACATTCTTAAAAATATGACCTTAGTGTAAATGAGTAAATTTATCAGTGACATGTGTTTTTAGAGGGAAGGAATATTCTAGCATTAAAATCAAATATGTTGCCTCTAAATTCAACGCATTACTTTAAAAATTTCATTTCCATAGATTTTTGTCCATTCAACAAAAATTTATTTCTTGCATTTTTCAAAACACAATTTTCTCCTAAATCTCAGTCATGCGCAGTATCCATTCTCCTATCTGCTTTCCTACATCATATGCGTTTTTCTCTTTACTCATATCTCTTACGTTATTTTTCTCTTTCCAGTAAAATTTACTTCCCAATTTATATATATTTTAATTTGATAAAATCGTTTCCAAAATGCTAAATAATAAATGAAAGTTTCACTTTGTTTAAGGATAACTCTAAATGGGAATTATAATAAAAAAATGGATTATATACTTGCTTTAAAAATTTGTAATATTTGGTCCATTTGGATAATAAATCGCCTTTTTATGGTAATAAGAATCAGAGAGAGATGTAACCAAAGTTTTATCTTTTTAATTTAGTAATAAATGTTAAGAATTTATAGCATATTAATAAACTGATAATTTCGAATTTAAAAAGGGCACGCATTGTAATGGTATAAGTAACGTATAAACGTATAAATTAAAAATGTTACTTTTGCATAAATTTTGGGCGTATTGTATTGCGTCGGTTTGGCGTATTTTAAAATGCATACTACAATATCTATATGGATTTATTAATCAGTCGGTAGTTTTTATAGCAAAACGTTACCTTTTTCCATAGCTTTCATTAGGGTTTTAGTTTTTGTATAAAACTTTTCGTTCCAAAATCTTGCTGAAAATTTTTGTAGCATCCTTTTATAAAAAAAAAAATTCAACAGCAATCAATTTATCTCGCTCATTATAAACACACAAAATCTTCAAGTTCTTTTCTTTGTCGTTTCTTTAATCAAGAATAAATCTCTTGCCCAAAATCAACGCATGCATTCAAATCTTACCTTGCCATTTACTTATCTGAAATTGCTCCTTTGCCAAAACAAACATTTCCTCTTGCCATTTCGTCTCTGCATATAAATCACGCAACTATTAATTGGGGAGAGAATAAAAAGATATAATGTTGCAATCAAATTTTTCGTATATCTGGCAACAAAATCACGCATATATTATCTGAGAGAAAATCAAATTTGCCTTCCTTTGCGCGTGACATAAAATTTTATTCTTTTAACATTTTTGGCATTTGCCTCTTACCTTCCTTATCTATTATTTCTTGCGCATGTCCCTGTATTCATTTTTAATTCACGCATCAGAATGAATGCATTAAATCAAGAATTTTCGTATAACTTGGAATGGTTCAAATTCTTTCCTCTCTGCATTTAAAATCACTCTGACTTATCCATTCGAATGAAAGAAAATTGGCAATATTAATCACATATAAATTATCTTCCATCAATGCTTGTCGTTTCTTCTCTGCATTTAAACCTTGCTAATCAAACAATGCAAGCCTTATCCATTCAAATCTGGCAATATAAATCGCGCATATTTTTCTAGAAATCAAACTAAAGAAAACTGGGAAGTAAATCACGCAAGCCTTATCCAAAAAAAAATCAACACTTCTATTTTTATTTAGTACGAAATTCACTGCTATCTCAATCAAATTTGCGTAGACTGGGAATCATAAATCTTACCGAGATAACTTGCCTTGATTTTTCATGTGTATATTTTACTTCCTTGCATAAAAAGCAACTCCTCTTTATAAATACATAGCCTCGTCCAAAACTTTCCTCTACATCTCATAGTTTAGCCTTCTTCTTCTTTTGTGCTGAAGCCTCTATCAGGTAATGGTTTTACTTTTTCTTTTCTTCTTTCAGTTTTTCCCATTCTTCTTCTTGTTGTTCTCTGTTTCCCTTTTGCCTTGCTCGGCTACTTCTCCACCACGGCACATCCCTCTAAGTTTTCATAACCGAGCATATAAATTTCATCAACTAATATCTAGAGCATACCCTCACCTCAAACAAAACATATTTGCACACATACATGTCAGTTTCGTGAATAGGGAGGGCCGTACATATATTGTAGATACATGAAGCATGCATTCAGTTTTTCTTAAATTTTGGGCTGAGCGTGTTGAACTAGGAAGTAGTGCAATATCATTTTTAAACATATATCATGGATGCGTGAGGCATAGTGATGTGAGTTAGCAAATGGGAATATATTTGGAGCCATCTGAATACTTTGTGATATAGTAGTTGTGTGTGCCATGCATAAGTGCTGCCTGCATATTTTTTTCCAAAGTGTTTATAATTTTGCAAATCTAGTTCACGTGTTGAAAAAGAAAATTGATATTTGGTAGAGAAAGAGAATAGGAGTGCAGAGTACACGTATATGGTTTATGAAGTAGCGTGTTTAGGTGCATGTGTGCATGTTTTGAAATTAAAGTGGCAGAGACGTATTGTATTTATGAATAGAGAGAGTTTGCATTAGGCAGAGACGCAAGTTTTGTGTAAATACATATTTTTCAAACTAGATAAGTTGGACATGCCGTTAGAAAAAAAATAATAAATAGTATTGCCAAGCCTATGAAGTTGGGGTCGGGATGTGGGGTGAGGCAGTCGAGCAAAAGTTGAACCAAAATTTCTTTTACTCCATTCGTTCCAGTTGTTTCAAAATATTTGCTTCAACCGTAAATTGAAGTCGCGTATTGGTTTTATTTGGATTTTCTTCTAGATTTTGATCAAATCGTTGCTTCTGCTGTGAATTGATCGTGCTTTCTATACTCTTATTTCGGGATTTTCGTTTTGAATCAAATTTTTTCAGCAGCATTCAGGTGAGTATTTCTCACCAGACAAACATACCTATATATTCGTGATTTATCACAAGTGTATTTGTAAATTATTTATTAAATTTTATCTGCCTGTGATATAATGTATGATGTTAAACCCCATTTTAAATTGACACCTCATCAGTTGTTTATCTATTGTAATATTATTGCCGTTATACTATGTAATTCTTATTTACTGATTAAATCATCACTGTAAGTTCCCTGTAAATTTGAGATCGTTATAGGCTGAAATGATAGGCCTGAACGATAATCATTTGTTCATTTATTTAATTGTTTAATTATTTATTTGTTAACTTGGGATTGCGGGTTTGAAAAGATAGAACCCGGGATTTTGTAAATTGCGGATTGAAATGATATAAATCTGTATCACTTGACCTAGGCTAGAAAACTATATACAGACCCGTGGTTTATATAATATTTTCTGAAATGTTTAAAAGTATTTTAAATGGGAATTTATAATATTCTGGTTCAAGTGTAAAGTATTTTTATAAAATTTATAATGATTTTTGAATAAGTCAAAATGTTAAAAAAAAATGTCTAAGTAAATTTTTTGGAATATAACTTATTTTGGGAAATTCTGAAATTTTGTTAAAAGTGAGTTTTAGTTAAGAAAATAATTGATAATAAGTTATATTTGGGAATTTAAAATTTGATTGTTAAGTGAATAATTTATTACAGCACTTAAATGCTGTCTTTTATAAATGAACTGTTTTGACTTACAGACTTTAGGTGGCATTTCATAAATGCTACGGAAACTGAATTTTCGGATTGTTTAAAATAAATGGAAATAATCTTTGGGGAAAAAGGCTTAAATTTTGGAATTTAATATGTAATTAATAAAAAATAAGGAATTGACTTTAAATGGTTTTAAATGGAAGAATTTAACTTTTAAATGTGAGTTGAAGGGCAAATTAATTCATAAATAAATTGAATAGATTTAAATGGTATTTTATATTAAATAAAATGACTGATGTTTAAATAAATGATGGCTGAAATGATATTATGGTATTGAAATGTATTTGAAACTTATTTTGATTTTTTAAGTATAAATACCATTTTTAAAAGTTGTAACCATGGGTTATAATAACGTTTGGTTGTTAAAGAGACCAGGATCGGATATCTGGCATACTCTCTGTCGATACCGAAAACCACTTTAACAACCGTGTACGCGGTGGAGATTCCAGAATGAAGTAGGATGGTGGTGACGTTTCCTTTGAGGTAAATACGTGGACCCGACTCCCGTGAGTTGGCACAAGGTGGCCAAAACAGGAGCGATCGACGGATTAATGAGGTAGCACCTCTGATCGGACGCACTTCTTCGTATGCCATTCTATTACTTTTGTGATTGTTTTGGTGCGCACCTTTGATTTGGGAGTGTTGTTCGAGGTGGGCGGCAGCTGCGCGCTGCGCGTTTCCGTCGGTCCAGAAGCGTAATTGGTATATCTACCCTGACATTGCCTAGTTGTGCCGTGTCACCTACCATAGCGAGCCTTATACGATTTTGGTTTTGTACCATACCTATGGAGTGCCCTCTGACGACGCCCAGCACGGGGGAGATTACGGTACTGTATAGACTATGGGAATATATTATGTGTTAAGGGCTATATGGGTAACCCCTTAACGCTATTTAAAAGTAAGTTTATTTTACAAATAGACACTATTATAATAGCGATGTATTACTACATAATAAATAGTTTAACGGATCCTTAGAGGATGGGCGGTCCCAAGCATCCTTTAAGTTACTTGCCTTATATTACAGTACACCTGAATTAGCTTACACTATATAAGTATGTATGTCCTGACTCGAGTGTTTATGTTTTATTTTACGCTCGGGTCAGCCTGAGTTGCAGTTCAGTGATCATCCCGGAGCTAGGACTTCTGTAGATCCTTTCAAGCTGCTGGCTTCTTTCTGTTCGTTATTTTATTTATGAAATCAAGACTAGTGGACATTTTGATTTTCTATTTGATGATTTAAACTATATTGGGATGAAAGACTTTGTAATTTTTATTTGATTGAGACTATTTATAGTGGCTTCATGAACCACTAAGTATTTTTAAATTCCGCTGCGAGTATTCTGATTCTGTGTCTGTGATTCTGTGATTAATTATTTACTGTATATTTTGAGATTTGCCAAATTTTAATTACAACGCGGTATTTTGAACAATTCAAGTCCGACATGAGCGGATGCGAATGGTTGAAAATATCGGGTCGTTACATTTGGTATCAGAGCTTTGGTTCTAGGCAAAACTTAGAATGTATGGTAAAATTGATTTACAGAATCACTTTCATTTGAGCTTGAATCTTTTCCTTTTGATTCGATTTCCTTTGAATTTTGGAACGTTCCCTGCGGTTCCGAAGTTCATTCGTGTCCCTCACTATTCATTTTCTTTCGATTCTGGAGTATCCCATAACTCCATTTCGGATGTTCTTTATAGTGAATTGGCGGTCTCGCCAATATTCTAATAAAGGGGTGAAACTCCTTTACAATTAGCATTGATTCACCAAAGATTTATATTTAACCTCGGTTTAGATGCTAGTATCTTTGGTTATTCCGAACTCTATCTCTTCGGATCGAATGGTAAATCTACATTCGATCTGACTCTTTAAGTCACGGTTGACCAGGTTAAGGTTGCCCGCGATTTATATAAACTTATCTAGTTCCTTGTTCTGTTATTTAATCATCGGATCTTCTAATTCCGATTTATCTTTAAATCAAAATTCTCTTTGATTTAAATCCATCAAATTTGAATCTCTATCCTTGTTTTGAAAATTTTATTCCTATATTTGGGAAAAATCTAATATTATATATAGGTATAATTTTTAGAATTTTATAATTAATTTAACTAGTTGTCAAGAGATAATAGTGTTTGATTTTATTTATGGTCTTGTAAACCATTGGTTTTGTCTTATATAAATAATTGAAATATAAAACATGGTTATAAATTTATTTGGAAACAGAAATGGATTTAAAACAAGAATTTAAGAATTTAATTTCTGATAGTTTCAAACCTTGTGTTTAAAGTCTTAAAAGGATATATTATTATTTAAATTATTTTCGAATATAAATTTGTTTCCAAAGAATTTTAAAGGTTTAAAAATCAGTGCTCTTCTCTTTGTCGCTAGGAAATAATTTCGGTAATGACAGCAACATCATCGACATTCATTTTCGAGTTTCGAAGTGAAAAGACGATTCTGTAGTCTTGCTACAGTGTTACCTTGAGAATTTAATTGATTTGAATTTCTAAAATATGACCTAATTTATAATATATAGATATATATGATTTAAATTTGATTTGACATATTATGTACATATATTTATTTGGGTTTTAATTCTTAAATTTTATCTTGAGGAATAATTTCAATAAAAAAAATCAAAATTTTGAATAAATAATTCCAACTTGAGATAATTGAATTTGAAAGTTTTATTTGTATAATACTCAATTTCATTTCAATATAACCTACCTTGATTTTCAGAAGTTAACAATGTAATTGGATAATATACAATATAAAAAGATTTATAAATAAAATTTGAGTGGTTATAATAAATGTTATACACTTAAACTCTAGTTATAAAAAGATTAACAGAGATAAATAAAATTAAAGGGTAATGGAATAATTTTTAATATAAAATGATGTTAAGGAACTAAGAATAAATTTAAACAGTTGTAATAAGTGTAAACATATTTGACATAGATGAGAAAAATATATTGAGAGAAATAAATTTAATTATAGTTTGGAATAAAGAAGAAACTAAATGGGGAATTTAGTTTATTTTGGGAAATGGTAAATTTACTTTAACAATTAAGTTAAATTACCATTTCAAATTTGGATTAAAATTAAACATTTTAAATTAGAATGTTATAATACCTTGTGTAAAATTTGGATAAAAAAAATGAATGATTTTGTTTAGTGTAGGGATATTATACAAGTAAATATGTAAATAAATAAATGTTAAAATTTTAAGTATAAATAGATGAAATCAATGATTAATTTAAAATTGAATTTTTATTATTTAGATTAATGATTCTAATTTAAGTTTCAATTTAGTTTTCTTTCAGGTTGTTTCCATTCCCTTACCTTCTTCCTTTTCGAGGACGAAAAGTTCTGAGTGGGGGAGAATGTAACAGCCAAATTTTTAACAAGTATTTTTCACTTGTATTTTTAAAAACTTTGGGGTTTATTATATAAAAATCTAAATTTTAAAGTGATTAAAAATAAAAAGAAAAACAATTGACCAAATTTTTAATTAAATAATAAGATCTCTGAAATTTTGACATGGTTAAGAATTAACTTTAATTTGGAAATTTGGGTTTTTGTCGAAGATGGTAAATAACTTAATTTCTAGCAAAATCAAGTTTTAATTAAGAAAACATTAATAGCTTAAGTGGTTAAGACAACTGGGCTATTCACGGCAGGTCACGAGTTCGAGTCTCAGCACGATTAGAATTTCGAATTTTTTTTTTAGTGTATAAATGAACTGGGTAATTACGCGTTAAAAAGGCGCGTAAATTTAGGGAATATATATATATATATATATATAAGAAAACGTATAGAATTTTAATCCGTTATTTCGGTATATTTTGGGCATAAAATATTATGGCTATGGTACACATTTTTAAAAATACGACCTTAGTGTAAATGAGTAAATTTATCAGTGGCATGTGTTTTTAGAGGGAAGGAATATTCTAGCATTAAAATCAAATATGTTGCCTCTAAATTCAACGCATTACTTTAAAATTTTGATTTCCATAGATTTTTTTCCATTCAACAAAAATTTATTTCTTGCATTTTTCAAAACACAATTTTCTCCTAAATCTCAATCATGCGCAGTATCCATTCTCCTATCTGCTTTCCTATTTCATATGCGTTTTTCTCTTTACTCATATCTCTTACGTTATTTTTCTCTTTCCAGTAAAATTTACTTCCCAATTTATATATATTTTAATTTGATAAAATCGTTTCCAAAATGCTAAATAATAAATGAAAGTTTCACTTTGTTTAAGGATAACTCTAAATGGGAATTTTTTTTAAAAAAAAAATTGGATTATATACTTGCTTTAAAAATTTGTAATATTTGGTCCATTTGGATAATAAATCGCCTTTTTATGGTAATAAGAATCAGAGAGAGATGTAACCAAAGTTTTATCTTTTTAATTTAGTAATAAATGTTAAGAATTTATAGCATATTAATAAACTGATAATTTCGAATTTAAAAAGGGCACGCATTGTAATGGTATAAGTAACGTATAAACGTATAAACTAAAAATGTTACTTTTGCATAAATTTTGGGCGTATTGTATTGCGTCGGTTTGGCGTATTTTAAAATGCATACTACAATATCTATATGGATTTATAAATCAGTCAGTAGTTTTTATAGCAAAACGTTGCCTTTTTCCATAGCTTTCATTAGGGTTTTAGTTTTTGTATAAAACTTTTCGTTCCAAAATCTTGCTGAAAATTTTTGTAGCATCCTTTTATAAAAAAAAAATCAACAGCAATCAATTTATCTCGCTCATTATAAACACACAAAATCTTCAAGTTCTTTTCTTTGTCGTTTCTTTAATCAAGAATAAATCTCTTGCCCAAAATCAACGCATGCATTCAAATCTTACCTTGCCATTTACTTATCTGAAATTGCTCCTTTGCCAAAACAAACATTTCCTCTTGCCATTTCGTCTCTGCATATAAATCACGCAACTATTAATTGGGGAGAGAATAAAAAGATATAATGTTGCAATCAAATTTTTCGTATATCTGGCAACAAAATCACGCATATATTATCTGAGAGAAAATCAAATTTGCCTTCCTTTGCGCGTGACATAAAATTTTATTCTTTTAACATTTTTGGCATTTGCCTCTTACCTTCCTTATCTATTATTTCTTGCGCATGTCCCTGTATTCATTTTTAATTCACGCATCAGAATGAATGCATTAAATCAAGAATTTTCGTATAACTTGGAATGGTTCAAATTCTTTCCTCTCTGCATTTAAAATCACTCTGACTTATCCATTCGAATGAAAGAAAATTGGCAATATTAATCACATATAAATTATCTTCCATCAATGCTTGTCGTTTCTTCTCTACATTTAAACCTTGCTAATCAAACAATGCAAGCCTTATCCATTCAAATCTGGCAATATAAATCGCGCATATTTTTCTAGAAATCAAACTAAAGAAAACTGGGAAGTAAATCACGCAAGCCTTATCCAAAAAAAAATCAACACTTCTATTTTTATTTAGTACGAAATTCACTGCTATCTCAATCAAATTTGCGTAGACTGGGAATCATAAATCTTACCGAGATAACTTGCCTTGATTTTTCATGTGTATATTTTACTTCCTTGCATAAAAAGCAACTCCTCTTTATAAATACATAGCCTCGTCCAAAACTTTCCTCTACATCTCATAGTTTAGCCTTCTTCTTCTTTTGTGCTGAAGCCTCTATCAGGTAATGGTTTTACTTTTTCTTTTCTTCTTTCAGTTTTTCCCATTCTTCTTCTTGTTGTTCTCTGTTTCCCTTTTGCCTTGCTCGGCTACTTCTCCACCACGGCACATCCCTCTAAGTTTTCATAACCGAGCATATAAATTTCATCAACTAATATCTAGAGCATACCCTCACCTCAAACAAAACATATTTGCACACATACATGTCAGTTTCGTGAATAGGGAGGGCCGTATATATATTGTAGATACATGAAGCATGCATTCAGTTTTTCTTAAATTTTGGGCTGAGCGTGTTGAACTAGGAAGCAGTGCAATATCATTTTTAAACATATATCATAGATGCGTGAGGCATAGTGATTTGAGTTAGCAAATGGGAATATATTTGGAGCCATCTGAATACTTTGTGATATAGTAGTTGTGTGTGCCATGCATAAGTGCTGCCTGCATATTTTTTTCCAAAGTGTTTATAATTTTGCAAATCTAGTTCACGTGTTGAAAAAGAAAATTGATATTTGGTAGAGAAAGAGAATAGGAGTGCAGAGTACACGTATATGGTTTATGAAGTAGCGCGTTTAGGTGCATGTATGCATGTTTTGAAACTAAAGTGGCAGAGACGTATTGTATTTATGAATAGAGAGAGTTTGCATTAGGCAGAGACGCAAGTTTTGTGTAAATACATATTTTTCAAACTAGATAAGTTGGACATGCCGTTAGAAAAAAAAATAGTATTGCCAAGCCTATGAAGTTGGGGTCGGGATGTGGGGTGAGGCAGTCGAGCAAAAGTTGAACCAAAATTTCTTTTACTCCATTCGTTCCAGTTGTTTCAAAATATTTGCTTTAACCGTAAATTGAAGTCGCGTATTGGTTTTATTTGGATTTTCTTCTAGATTTTGATCAAGTTGTTGCTTCCACTGTGAATTGATCGTGCTTTCTATACTCTTATTTCGGGATTTTCGTTTTGAATCAAATTTTTTCAGCAGCATTCAGGTGAGTATTTCTCACCAGACAAACATACCTATATATTCGTGATTTATCACAAGTGTATTTGTAAATTATTTATTAAATTTTATCTGCCTGTGATATAATGTATGATGTTAAACCCCATTTTAAATTGACACCTCATCAGTTGTTTATCTATTGTAATATTATTGCCGTTATACTATGTAATTCTTATTTACTGATTAAATCATCACTGTAAGTTCCTTGTAAATTTGAGATCGTTATAGGCTGAAATGATAGGCCTGAACGATAATCATTTGTTCATTTATTTAATTGTTTAATTATTTATTTGTTAACTTAGGATTGCGGGTTTGAAATGATAGAACCCGGGATTTTGTAAATTGCGGATTGAAATGATATAAATCCGTATCACTTGACCAAGGCTATAAAACTATATACAGACCCGTGGTTTATATAATATTTTTCTGAAATGTTTAAAAGTATTTAAATGGGAATTTATAATATTCTGGTTCAAATGTAAAGTATTTTTATAAAATTTATAATGATTTTTGAATAAGTCAAAATGTTTAAGTAAATTTTTTGGAATATAACTTATTTTGGGAAATTCTAAGATTTTGTTAAAAGTGAGTTTTAGTTAAGGAAATAATTGATAATAAGTTATATTTGGGAATTTAAAATTTGATTGTTAAGTGAATAATTTATTACAGCACTTAAATGTTGTCTTTTATAAATGAACTGTTTTGACTTACAGACTTTAGGTGGCATTTCATAAATGCTACGGAAACTGAATTTTCGAATTGTTTAAAATAAATGGAAATAATCTTTGGGGAAAAAGGCTTAAATTTTGGAATTTAATATGTAATTAATAAAAAATAAGGAATTGACTTTAAATGGTTTTAAATGGAAGAATTTAACTTTTAAATGTGAGTTGAAGGGCAAATTAATTCATAAATAAATTGAATAGATTTAAATGGTATTTTATATTAAATAAAATGACTGATGTTTAAATAAATGATGGTTGAAATGATATTATGGTATTGAAATGTATTTGAAACTTATTTTGATTTTTAAAGTATAAATACCATTTCTAAAAGTTGTAACCACGGGTTATAATAACGTTTGGTTGTTAAAGAGACCGGGATCGGATATCTGGCATACTCTCTGTCGATACCGAAAACCACTTTAACAACCGTGTATGCGGTGGAGATTCCAAAATGAAGTAGGATGGTGGTGACGATTCCTTTGAGGTAAATACGTGGACCCGACTCCCGTGAGTTGGCATAAGGTGGCTAAAACAGGAGCGATCGACGGATTAATGAGGTAGCACCTCTGATCGGACGCACTTCTTCGTATGCCATTCTATTACTTTTGTGATTGTTTTGGTGCGCACCTTTGATTTGGGAGTGTTGTTCGAGGTGGGCGGCAGCTGCGCGCTGCGCGTTTCCATCGGTCCAGAAGCGTAATTGGTATATCTACCCTGGCATTGCCTAGTTGTGCCGTGTCACCTACCATAGCGAGCCTTATACGATTTTGGTTTTGTACCATACCTATGGAGTGCCCTCTGACGACGCCCAGTACGGGGGAGATTACGGTACTGTATAGACTATGGAAATATATTATGTGTTAAGGGCTATATGGGTAACCCCTTAACGCTATTTAAAAGTAAGCTTATTTTACAAATAGACACTATTATAACAGCGATGTATTACTACATATTAAATAGTTTAACGTATCCTTAGAGGATGGGCGGTCCCAAGCATCCTTTAAGTTACTTGCCTTATATTACAGTACACTTGAATTAGCTTACACTATATAAGTACGTATGTCCTGACTCGAGTGTTTATGTTTTATTTTACGCTCGGGTCAGCCTGAGTTGCAGTTCAGTCATCATCCCGGAGCTAGGACTTCTGTGGATCCTTTCAAGCTGCTGGCTTCTTTCTGTCCGTTATCTTATTTATGAAATCAAGACTAGTGGACATTTGGATTTTCTATTTGATGATTTAAACTATATTTGGGATGAAAGACTTTGTAATTTTTATTTGATTGAGACTATTTATAGTGGCTTCATGAACCACTAAGTATTTTTAAATTCCGCTGCGAGTATTCTGATTCTGTGTCTGTGATTCTGTGATTAATTATTTACTGTATATTTTGAGATTTGCCAAATTTTAATTACAATGCGGTATTTTGAACAATTCAAGTCCGACATGAGCGGATGCGAATGGTTGAAAATATCGGGTCGTTACACTACAACTGTGGTCAGATGGTGCATTACAAGGACAAGTGTCCCGAGGCTGCTAAAGCTGGAAATGGAAAATTCTTTGCGTTGGAACCATCATCCACTAGACCAATGGCTGCTGAGAAAGGAAAAGCTATGATGGAAGGTATGCTTATGATTCATAGTACTCCAGTTAGGATACTACTTGATACTAGTGCATCGTAATCATTTATATCTCAGTATTTCATAGATTGCTTAAATCTGAAACCTTTATACCTTATTAATACTTTAAGGGCTGCGAATCCTTTAGGAGAGTATGCAACTCTAGGAATGAGATATGACCAATTAGAACTAGATTTGTTAGGTCATATGTTTGCATGCAGTTTACATGTTTTTGATTTCTTGGGTTCTGGGATCATATTGGGTATGGATTGGTTAGATAGATATGATACTTGGATATTTTGCCAAGAGGGACAAATATCATTGAAGCACCCTAATAGCCATAAACGAGTTATGTACTCAGTAAGGAGTTTGGACGAAAATGCTTATGTGTTATTGCATGCCATGGGAACAAAAGAAGAGTTGTAGCAGGTTTATGTTGCAAGAGAGTTTGTAGATGTGTTCGAACCATTTTTGGGCTTGCCATCAAAAATAGAAATCGAGTTTCGGATAGATCTCATACCAGGTACTGAACCCGTAAGTAGACCACCTAGCAGAATGTCACCAACGGAGATCAAGAAATTGAAGGTGCTAGTGGAATTAGAAGGAAAGAATTTCATTCGGTCTTGTAGTTTGCCTTGGGAAACGGCCGCGGTATTCATGAAGAAGCTAGATGGGTCGTTAAGGATGTGTATCAACTATCGTATGCTGGATGAGAGGACGATCAAGAATAGGCATCCTTAGCCAAGGATCGACGACTTATTTGATCAGTTGAGTGGAGCCAGAGTATTTTCCCAACTGGATTTAGCGATAGGTTTCTATCAGCTAAGAGTGGTAGGGGATAGTATTCCTGACGACGTTTAGAACCAGATATGAGTCTTATGAATGATTGGTTATGCCGTTCGAGCTTACTAATGCACCATCTGTCTTTATGGATTTGATGAACCAGGTTTTCCAAGAGAACTTAAATAGATTCATGTTGGTTTTTATTGATGATATTTTAGTGTATTTTAAGAATGAGAAGGACATGCAAATCATCTTAGAATAGGATTAGAGACACTAAGGCAACATCAGCTGAAAGGAAAACTCTCAAAGTGTCATTTCTGGAAGAGGGAAGTGAAGTTCCTTGGTCGTGTAGTTTCCGAGGAAGGTTTAGCAGTTGATCCGGATAAGATCGAAGCTGTTAACAATTAGAAGAGACCAGAGATGGTAAATGAGATTAGATTTCTTGGACTTGTAGGATACCACCGAAGGTTTATTAAGGATTTCTCACGGATAACGGCACCTTGACTATGCTAACCAGTAAAGACGTGAAATTTGTTTGGTCTGACAAATGTGATGAGGCATTCCTTAGATTGAAACATTTGTTAACGAATGCGCCCATTTTAGTAGTTCTAGATGGGAATCAGGGGTTGGTAGTTTACACCGATACATGTTATACTGGGTTAGGTGTTGTGCTAATGCAGAATGAAAAGGTTATTGCCTATACTTCTAGACATCTTAGACCGCATGAAGTGAGATACCCTACTTATGATTTGGAGTTGGCAGCGGTAATCTTTGCGTTGAAGGTGTGGAGACATTATCTTTTGGAGAAAGGCTTGAGCTACTCACGGATCATAAATCTCTGCGGTATTTATTCTCTCGGAAGAAGCTAAACATGAGACAGCAGAGATGGCTGGAGTTTGTTGCAACGTATAATTTTAGCATCGAGTATACACCAGGAAAAGGAAATAAGGTGGCAGATGCGCTTAGCAGGAAACATCAGAATGTGGTATTAGCTATGTTGGCCGAATGGAAAGACTTGGAAGCACTGGCTGCTTGTAGTGTGCAGTTGAGGTCGATTGCTGGATCTAATCAGAATATCGCCATGATGTCTTATTTGGAAGTTTGAACGGTTCTAATCGAACGGATTGCTTCTAGGTAGAAAGAGGATCCAGTGTTAGCCAAGAGGATTAGAAGATTAGAAGCTGGAACCGAGATTGATCATTTAAGGGTTTTATTCTTGACCATAAGGGTTGGTTGAGAAAGGAGGAATGATTATGTGTTACGGATGTTGGAAACCTTAGAAGGGAAGTTCATAAGGAATGTCATTGATCGAAGTTTACGATTCATCTTGGGGGAACCAAGATGTATCAAAATATAAAGAGAAGTTTCTTCTGGGAAGGAATGAAGAAGGATGTTGGCTTAGGAGTAAAACATGTTTGAACTGTCAGCAAGAAAAAATTGAACATCAAAAGCCTGGTGGTTTACTTCAGCCTTTGGATGTTCCAGTTTGGAAGTGGGGCTCAATATCCATGGATTTTATTGACGGGTTGCCAAGGTCAAACCGGGGCAATGAAAGCATATGGGCCATAGTGGACAGATTAACCAAGAGTGCCCATTTCATTCCGGTAAGGTCAACTAGGACGGCATCTGTTTCGGCTAAGTTGTTCATGAAGAACATCGTTAGACTGCATTGAATTCCTAGTAGTATCATCAGTGATAGAGATGCTTTGTTTATAGTGAAATCTGGAAGAGCTGCAGAGTGAGTTAGGCACTAAGCTCAAGATGAGTACCGTATATCATCCTTAGACGGATGGGTAGGGATAGAGAGTCAACGAGGTATTGGAAGATCTGTTGAGGGCTTATGTGCTGGATTTTAGTGGTTCTTGGGAAGACACTCGCACTTAGTGGAGTTTTCCTATAATAATAGTTATAAGACAACTATAAGAATGGAGCCTTTTGAAGGTTTGTATGGAAGGCCAATCAAATCACCAGCATGTGGGTTAGAGATCGGAGATAGATTGGTCCTTGGTCTAGATTTGGTAAAAGAGGTGACAGAAAAGATCGAGTTGATACGGGAAAGGATGAAGGAAGCTCAGTTAAGGTAGAAGAGTTATGCAGACAACAGGCATAAGGACCTAGAGTTCTCGGTTGGAGATAGAGTTTTCATCAAGGTATCGCCGATGAAAGGGTGGTTCGGTTCGGGAAGGCCGGGAAGCTAGCACCAAGATATGTTGGACCATTTCCTATATTAGAGAGGATTGGAGACCCGTGTACCGAGCAGTTTGGCCGGGGTTCACAATGTGTTTCATGTTTCTTATCTTAGGAAGTATGTTCATGATCCAGAAACTAATATAGCTCGGACGGCACTGGAGGACTTAGTGGTGGAATCGGATATGACTTGTGTGAGGAAACCAATTCGTGTTGTGGAAGAAGATGAGAAAATTCTAAGGAACAAGACAGATAGGTTGGTGAAAGTTCAATGGAGCAACAACCTAAAGGACTGTACTTGGGAGACAAAAGACAGGATAAGGGCAACTTTTCTTGAGCTATTTTAGATGGTATGTTCTATATAGGGTTTATATAGAATTTGACTGGTAGGTTATACCAGCTTTGCTTGCATGGGCTATATGCTTGTTTTTTTGTTCGTATCGAAATTTTGGGGATGAAATTCTTTGAGGAGGGATTCTGTGATACCTCTGAATTTTAATTAACACTATTCGGGATATTTAATTGGATAAATTAAATAGAGTAATGTGCATAATTAGGGAGGTGAGATTAATAAATCAAATGGTCGTTCCCTAAAGAATGAACTAAATAAGACTTAACTAAATTTAGAAGGAGGAATTTCCTAAGGGGTAGACTTGGAAATGGGGCTACATTTCTTAGTATAAATCTCTTCCTCCACCTTAATAAATTTTCATCTCTCATTCATTAACTCCTCACCTACTTCCGGCCGGCCATTGAAAGCTCAAGGAAGAGCGATAAATTGAAGAAAAATAAAGGAATTAAAGCTAGGAAATTATCTCATTCTGCAATTAGCTAATCAAGTGAATAATTTCGTTTAACATCTCATTTTTCTCAATTTGGATCGGCTATGGGTTATACCCGATTCATGTTTGTGTCTTGGTTAGGATACAATCATTTAAACTTTTGTTTAGATAAGACATAGGAGTTTAAAATGTTAATGTATTAATTAGCACGTTTTTATTGGGATTTGGTTAAACTCCGAGTGGTTTTGATCTTCATACACTTTGAAATTTTAATATGTTGAAGAGAACGTAGTAATTGATTTTCTGGAATTTTCCCAAATTTTTTTAAAATGTTTCAGTAGTTATATAAAATTATTTAAGGTTGACTTAAATGTTTTATATAATTATAAAGGAGAAAGGGCTTTTTCAAATTTATTTAAACTTTCAAATAAGAAAAGTCGGCAGCAATTTTGAATATAAAATTTTGGCCACCAATCAGATTTAGGCAAACAAGGCAGGTGGGGTGCAAAAGAACTATTTTAAGCAATATTTTCACTGTTTTAACTCTTTCGGTAAGAGCTTCCACCCCCAATTCCAAACCTTTCAACAAGGTCGAAAGGTATCAAGCCTTTCGACAAGGTCAAAAATCAATGCACATGTTATCAAGCGACTGGTACGTTGTGAATTGAAAGGGGACGAAAGGTTTAGGGACGACAGGTTTGAGCTTTTGAAGGAGATGAAACTTTGTTTTGGTTTTAAAGAAAATACGCCTTCTACCTTTTGACAAAGAGCTTTCAACATTATTAAATGGTTTAAAAGAAAAAAAGGTTACGATTGGTTTGCTTTCTTGTTTTAAATTAAACCTTTCGACAAAGTCGAAAGGTTAGCTTTCGACATGGTCAGAAGCATAGTTGCCGCTTCTAAACCTTTCGACCCAGATGGAGTCAAAGGTTAACTTTTATTTTATAAAACTTGTTGTCTCTCTCCATTGATTTCGAAGGGTAGTTTCAACACCATTACTTCACTGTTTTTGAATGGTTTCGAAAGGCTTGGGTTTCGAAAGGTTTCGAAGGCATGACCTTTAAAGATTTCGAGAAGTTTATAAATGAATTTATAGTGGGGATACCCTAGGCTCTTGACAAAGTTGAAAGGTGGAACCTTTCGACCAGGTCGAAAGAAACCTTCTGATAAGGTCGAAAGGTATGACCTTTCGACAAGATTAAAATGTATGATTGTGATGCTTTCGAAAGGAAGGCTTCCGAAGGTGCTAATTTTGGGTGTTTATTTGCTTTCAGATGAGGCTTCATTCGAATTCGAAGGGGTTTAAAGGGCTATTTTATCCATTTTTCCTTAAGTAAAATTTTTCTAATTTGAAAGGGTTGCTTCGAAGGGTTATAGCATAAAATTCTTATCTTCGTTTGAATATGCAAGGGGGATCCTTATATAAGTTGGTTGTGAATAAACCTTAGGGACACCGGGGTGGGTTTACTGTTTTCGATACATAATTTGGGGTTACAAACAGAAATATGCTTTCGAAAATATACATTAGAGCTATCAATATGTTTTTATTTAATTTAACCTAATTAGAGCTACAAATAGGAATAGGTTCAACATGTGGTATACCCTGGGAAAATAAATAATCATGGGATCATGAATTTTTATACATAATCGTGGGGATCAATATATTTTAATTGGCCAAGTGTTGGGTTCTTGGGTTAACCTAGGAAGACCAAAATGTACGGTGGATAGCCCACATCAAATTTCTAAAGTAAAGAATGTTTTGCCAGAGGCGGTTAGCCTTAGGATTTGGCCCCCAGGGTTCTTAGTCGTCCTAGGAAAACTATGGAGTATGTAGTGGATAGCCCGCACCAACTTTTATAAAACAATGTACGACAGATAATCTACATTTATTTTAAATGGATTTGGAATGGACGGTCCTATTAATTTATGACGGATAGTCATTTTAAAGATTTTAGAGGGGAACTCTAATAAATTGATTTTAGACAAGAAATCTAATATACTGTTTTAAGATGGAATATCTAATAAATGGGTGGATGGGATATCCAATGTATATGATTTATGGCTTTATTTCATATTATGTTAAGACTAATCATTTTGGATGCAGGGTCCTAGTAAATGATTTGCATGTTTTATTTTGGGATACTAGTAAGAGGAAAACCCGTTTCGCTAAGCGATGCGGTTTCACTAGATATCTATTTATGATAAGAGATGATAGGCGATTATTCATACCAGACTTTTTGTCTGACTCGAAGGTTGCATTTCTCCACAAACTCTCAGGTACTCAAAATTAAATTGAGTAATCTGAGAGTGGGAGACTTTCAGGTTTTTGATGAATAAGCTTTCGGTGATGTGCAGGAGACAGGGTTAGTTATATAAGAGCTATTTTGTGTATTCCGCTATGATGTACTAAGAATTGTAAAGTTTATATTTATTAGTTCTCTGACCGTCGTAAGGGGACATCTTCATATGTCGCTCTTATCGTATTTTGAACATGTATATGTGATCTGAACATGGTTAACTCTAGGATTATGTAATTAAATCTTAAATTTCAATTTATATGAAATGAGAATTCTATTTATTGGAAATTCAAAAAATTTCATATTCATGTGTTCCGGTGTATCAATTTTAAGTATATCACATTCGATCGCCAAGAAATAACAACTATGCATGGTTGCAGCATTAGTAGTGGTTAGTTTTGGGCCTCAGAAGATGGGATGTTACACATCTACTGGCAGATTTCCGGCACCTACATTGGCCTCAGCAATTTGGTTAGCATTAGCCTGTCGACCTTGGTTTCTTCGAGTATTAGGTCGAGCATTTCCACTGGTTATGGTGCTTCCTCCACCCAGATTTTCTCTTTCATTTTCTGCTTCCATATCCTCTTTCTCGTATATCTGTATACGAGCCTTGGTAAGGTACAGAACGATCTAAAAGAGAGTGGAATACGTACTTAGATATATACCTATATATAAAATACAAGTATGTAACTATAGCGTTAACCCAAACCCAATCTTATTTTTAAATTCATTGGATTATGTTTGAAAAATATTTTAGGTTTAAGTTTTCTTTTAAAGTTTCATAAACCTATGCTTTGATATCAACTTATAACATCCATCTATTTGGAGGCCCAAAACTAACGGCTGCTGATGCTGCATTCATCAATAGTTATTAATCTTCGGCAACCAAATAAAGCAGTGCAAGATACATTGATACAGAGATCATAGAAATATGGAAAATTTTAAACAATTCAAAAACACATTTCCATATTCAAATCAAAACATTTCTTGTTCATTACATAATCCCCAAATTACATTAACCACGTTCAACAAAATATAATTATTACAAATACATCACGAGCAATAATATGAAGATGTCCCCTCAGTTGATCAGAGAATATAGTAAGGCTAATAAATCTGCCTTTACAAACAAAATACACAGCGGAAATAAAAAACTCTATTCGTCAGAGAAGAAAACCTGAGAACCTTAAATCTCAAACTACTCAAAATTAATTGAGTAGCGAGAGTTTAAGGAGAAAACAAAAACTTCGAGTCAGATATAAAGTATGGTATGAATAATAATCTAACATCTCAAACCTTTTAGATATCTAGTAAGACCATGTCGCTTAGCAAAATGGGTTTTCCCGCCACCAATATCCTAAAACCTTTATAAAACCAAATTTTGTGCTCCTGCATCCACAATGGTTAAAACATACATTTCAAAACATTATTATGATATGCATACTTGAAAATAAATAAGATTTTCCCCTTTTCTAGTTTAATCTAACACCCTGTCAAAATTATAGTTTCTATGGTCGCTATTAACCTTTTCAGTGTTCATGGGTTTACTAATAACCTTGTTATAACTAATGGACATACTATCCTATTCATAGTTTTCATTGGATCACTAAGAACATATAGGTTCCTGTCGGTTAACTTCATTAATTCATGGGTCCTCCTGAACCTATTAGTTGTTCCAATAACTAATCACATTATCTCAGTTTCATGGGTTGACTAGGAACCTATAGACTTATCTAGTAACTCAATGCACATCCTAGTTTTCATGGGCTGACTGGGAACCTACTGATACTTCCATTAACCACATCCTTATCCAAGTTTTCATGGGTTACAAAGAACCTATTGACATATGTCAATTCTTAATCCGGATATAGTTTTCATGGGTACACTACAAACCAATTAGCCCTTGCCAACTGTCCTTAAGCATAATTTTCATGGGTTTACTATGAATCTCTTGGTTTGCACCAATAACTACCTTATCATAGTTTTCATGGGTTTACTATGAACCTTTTGGTTTACCTCCAATAACTACATTAGGCATCCTATATTTTTGGTCACCCTGACTCTGTGCAGTTAATGCGCTTGGTAGATTCAAAGCGGTGGAGGTGCAAAAAGTCATAGCGGGGATACAACGAGGATATGGTGGGATATAGCGGATGGCTCTAAAATAGCATATAAAACTCGTACTTAATGTTTTTACAAATATATAAATGGTAATTTAATGAAAAATTATCATTCAATTGAATTATAAATAATACATAAATAATTTTAAATAAAAACAAGTGTGAATATTAGAGTATTTTCATTTCTGAAAATATATTAAAAATTGAATAAAATAAATTAATTTCATAATTTCATAATGTATAAATGCAATTTTTCAATTCATTTTATTCAAAAAGATATAGCGGGAATAGTGGAATATAGTGGAAATAACGGAATATAGCGGAAATAGCGGGGATTAAAGAGG
This sequence comes from Allium cepa, assembly GCA_030765085.1. Taxonomy (NCBI): domain Eukaryota; kingdom Viridiplantae; phylum Streptophyta; class Magnoliopsida; order Asparagales; family Amaryllidaceae; genus Allium; species Allium cepa. The sequence continues at coordinate 680,317,613 of CM060942.1, forward strand.
AAAGGCTATATTTTGGGGCTATATGGAAAAATCATAGCGGTAGAAATCTGCTATGAGATATAGCGGGGTTGTAGTGGGGTAATAGTGGGGGCATTAACTACACAACCCTGACTCCATGGATGCAATTCTACTCATTCAAGAGTTTAAGTAATTTATATTCACTATTTGAGTTAACCTACCGGTTCTTCTACACCTTTTTCCCCAAAATACAGTTATGGGTGATAATGTGAATATGCTCATATTTGAAGAAGTAAAACATTAATTAGCAATATCACTCCTATGGGTTTAAGGTCCTTGAAATACATATCATAAAATATTGTTAACACCTTTAACTAATATTTTTATCAAGGCAATACTTCTTCAAAATTTCCTACTTAAAACCTTTACAATACTCTTTTATAAGTCATGGGTTTTCCTTTGAAAATAAGAGTATGGAGTTTCAAATCTTTTAAAACCAAACCTTTTAACCTTGTTGAAAGTTCTTTAAAACAACCTTTCGAATCTAAAGCATTCGAAACCATTGAAACCATTCGGCAATTCAAACCATTTGAAAGCATTCAACTTTTAGAATATAAACCTTTCAAAGCCTTACTGGGTCCATGTTAAAATATGCGGAAGGTCCTCTTTTAAAACCTTTCGACTACAATAGAAGCAACCTTTCGACCTTGTCGGAAGTTCTGCTTCGAAAGCTTTAAAACATTTCATTTAAAACAATAAACCTCCGCCTTTTTAAAGCAACTCCTTCGAAAGCTTGGGTTATACTTCACTTTATAAAACAAAGGAAAATCATCTAAGTTGAAGGCTTTGACACCTTTCAAAAGTAATGTGAGAAGCGGCTGATTTTTAAAATAAGTAAACCTTTCGTCCTTGTTGAAAGCTACGACTTCGAAAGGTTGGAAAAAAGAGGCTGTAGCCTTTCGACTGTGTGGGAAGGTTCAAAATAAAACAATGATAAGTGGCAGTAACCTTTCGACTGTGTCGGACGGTTCCAAAACAAAAGCGGCGGTAACCTTTCGACTTTGTCGAAAGGTTTAAAGCCTTTCTTTTTAAACATTTGACTTGGTTGAAAGCAACCAAGTCGGAAGCTCTAATTCGAAAGCAAAGCAGGTGAAAGCTTTTGATTTATAAGACAAACATACCCCCAATCTCTTTGGCCACCAACCTTTCGACTAAGAACCCTTCGACCTTGTCCAATTCATTACGTACCAAGATACTTGATACCATATGCATTGGTTTGACCTTGTTGAAAGCTATGAACCTCTCGACCTTGTCGAAAGGTCTGGGTCGGAAGGTTTTCTACTATAAAAGGCTGAAACATGCAAAAAAGTGTGATTTTTTTGTTTTTAGCTTAAAAAGGTTAACTTTTCAACTACCCTACCTTTGTTTGTCAAATTCTCATTGGTTAATAATTTATTTTCAGAAAATGTTGCAACTAATTTTCAGGAATAATTAATATTTTTATTTTATAAAATGCACCTTCTCCTTAAGTACATATATAAAACATTTAAGTCTCATACCTTAAATAATTTTATATATTTATCAAAACACTTAGGAAAAATTTGAAAAAATCCTAGAAAATCTATTTTAATATGTTTTCAACCATATAAAAATTTCAAACCCAAATAATCTTTATTTTGGCCATAATTAATTTTCTAACCCAATAAACCATTTTCTTCACCAGAAAATTTATATAAAATCCATATAAACTCAAAAAAACATGAAAATTGAAACCCATCTCCAAATTCATGTTTTCTATAACATAAAATTTTCCCATGGTATTTAAAAATCATTTTATCTCGGTTTTACCCTAAAAACGTGTATATCCCTTATTAAACAACCTTGTTTTAACACATATAAATCATAAACAAGCTTATCGTCATTCAATATGTCATAAAACAGATTTATCCCTAAATCCAAAACTATATGATGTAAAAATCAATACATAGATGTATAAATTATTATTCGCCTTAGATTGGATAAGAAATTGAAGTATGATTGAGATTGATTCCTTCTAACTTTAATCCTAGCTTTTAGTTGATTTCTTTTCTCCTCTTTCTAATGGTCGGCCTTGCTTTCTTCTTACATTTCAAAATTTTGTTTGAGATAAAATAAACGTGCAGGTCTAAGAAAGATAGTATAGGGTGGGAAATGTGGGTGACAATTTACCCTAATGCCCTTATGTTTAATTTCCTAACCATTTATATAAGTTCATTTGACTTAATTAACCACGGCCACCTAGTTTATTAATCAATCAATCTCCTTATCTACATTATTCTATTTAATTTATTATAATTAAATCTCCTAAATAATGTCAATAAAATTAGGGATGTTACATGATGTGTTGAGTAGGAAGCAACAGGCAATAGTTTCTATAATGATAGCTGAATGGAAGAATCTTGAATTGCTTTCCATATGTGATATCCGGGATAGAAGTTCAGTGGTCGGTTTGGTTGCAATGCTAGTTGTGACATCCCTCACTCTGAGACTTGAAAATAAGGCCTACTTTTATTTTTACCCTTAACAAAGCCCTACGCATTGGAATTGTGGACTGATGTCAAATAAGGGCTAACAATTGAAGTATAGGGCACTATCCTACACTAGTCCAAATATCTGGTTCTCCATTCCTTGGGTCAGTTTATTCTATCACAATTTATCTAATGGCGATAAGAACAATAATTTCGCTTGTAAATTTTTTGGCTAAATACCCTCTTTATTTCCTCGAATACACGATTATTTATTAATGATTTAACCCTTGAAATCATACTTAAAACGTAGAAAATGTAGCCATTTATTTCATCCAAAATATTATGCCAAGATATATGCTTTTATAAAATAGCTTTCATTAACTTCGAAATCAATTTGAGGTGGTCGCACCTCTAAACCTTAGGCTATGAAGCGATACAATAAAGCTAATTGAAGTAATAAAGTGCGACATTAATATTTTCGACATAGGTTAACCCACCCCTTTATTTCGAATCATGTTAAAGCATTCCGATTTATAAAGCATAAGGTCATAATGCCGATGTTATCTATGTCGCATAGTATAATATATAAGTTATAAGGTTTGAATATATAATGCTTTTAAACTTGGAAATATGGGAATGTCGACATTGATAACCTTCGACATCAATGTCATAAAGTCATTGGAGTCGTTTATATAAAATCACGGCTACTATACCATCACTTTAAAGAATGTCGATATTGAAAACAGGCGGCATCATTGCCCCAATAAATTATCTCAAAGGTAATATTGGCGGTATCACTATAGCCAATATAAAAATATGCACCAACATTGCCATAATACCTTTATCTCGAAAGTAATACTAGTGGCATTACTCTAGCAGATATAAAAAATATGCGGCATTATTTCCATTACATAAGGGATGACGATATAAAACATGCGACATCAAAATCTTAAGGAGTTGATATTGAAAACTAGTAGAATCATTAATACCAACATAGATAGAGGCGATATTAATAAGCGACAAAGGTAAGCATCATCAATGCCATTTTTCCATAATATTGGAAGTATACAGTTACAGGGTCAATATCACATGCTATAGGTTTATGTCAGCATTTATAGGTAATGAAATTACTCATGTCGTTATTAGTTTAATGCCGAGAATCTCTATAACTATGCTTCTACCTGATTGGAATCATTCCATACCAACACATTTGATATCGTATGCTTCCCATCTTGCTGAGGATGACATTGATAGCGGCGATATTGATGGACTTCGGCGTTGATTCCCGACGTAATGGCAAACTCGTAATTAACATAAAAACTGTTTATTTTCTATTTAAAGTAATTTCTTTTCACATACTCTTAATCCATGTCCAACTTATATTGGTTAATACTACACTTCACCAATTTCTTTTCCAGAAAACTGTTGTAAATTAGATTTATCATTCCCAAAGTATTTTGCAAACCATTTAATTTATATAATTATTTTAATATAATTATTAAGCCTTTCTAGCCTAATAAATTCATATAAAATCATAATCACTAAGGAACAATCACTGAAAATCAGAATTAATATATTCTTTGACATATAGAAAATTCCAGACCAAAAAAATTATTTGATTATTTTTAATAACTAAAACTCGAAATAAATTCTTTTCCTCACTTAGGAAATTCATAAAATATTCATAATTACTTGGAAAATTATGAAATAAAAAACGCATGTCTAAAATAATGTTATAATCATCATATCCAAATATCAAGTCAAATGAATGTCATAAACTATATTTTCACTCTTAAGATCTATCAAATAATTCCATAATAAATCCAATAATTCATCATTCAAGTATATAATCAACCAGTCAATCATAACATGGCATAATAACGACATATGATTTAACTTTAAGCATAAAACCGAAATAAACAAGCAACAGTGAGATGGATAACTATAATTCACCATGATTTGATAAAAGTATTGAGATTTAAGTATTGATTTGATCCCCTTAAGCTTTATCATTTGATTTCCTAGCATTTTCTCTTCTTAGATCTATAGCAATGGCTAGCTTCTCTTCTCTATTTCGTTTGTACGTAATGTTATGAAATGAGGATAAGGAGGGAGTAAGGGTTGAGTTAGGAAATAAAGATCTATTCCCATTTTACCCTTCACATTATTCCTCCTTTCTTTATATGGTTTAATCAATCTTATTAACCAATTAATCAAGGCACGACAAATTTAATTATCAATCTCATTCTCCTCATGTCAATACATTATTTTATTTATCGAATTAAATATCGTAAATAATGTTAATCAAAATTAGAGGTGTTACAGACTCCCTTCCTCAAATAATTTCGTAATCTAAACTACAATAAGGTACATAACAAATATATAATATAGGCATAAAACATATCACCAAAACAAATCAGAATAAGGGTCTCTAATCATGTCATTTGTCTCCCAAGTACAGTCTCTTTCGTCACCACTCCATTGGACCTTTACTAATTTGACTGTCTTGTTCCTTAACTTCTTCTCATCCCTAACTATAATACGAACCGATCGCCTAACAATGGTCATGTCTGATTCCACCACTAAATCTTCCAATGCAATAGGAGTTATAGTAGTCTCTAGATCACAAACACACTCCCTAAGATGACCAACATGAAAAATGCTGTGGATTTCCGCCAAACTGCTCGACAACTTGTCTTATATGCGAGTTTCTAGATCCTCTACATAATAGGAAATGGACCAACAAACCAAGGTGCCAATTTCCCTGACTTTTCGAATCAGATTACACCCTTCATTGGTGGTACCATGACAAAAACATGATCTTCCACTAAGAACTCCAAATCCTTATGCCTCTTATATGCATAATTTGAATGCCCCGTCTGAGGTTTCCTCATTCTCGCTAGGATCAACTCAATATTTTTCGTGGCTTCTCTCGCCAAATCTGGACCAAGAACTAGCCTATCTCTGGTCTCTAACCAATATATAGGTGATTTGCATGACCTTCCATATGATAACTATTGTTATAGGGAAATTCGACTAAGTGCAAGTGGTCTTCCCATGATACTCCAAAGTCTAGCACACAAGCTTTAACAAATATTCCAAGACTTTATTAACTCTTTCTGTTTGTTCATCTGTTTGTGGATGATAGGAAGTACTCATTCTCAGCTTGGTACCTAAAATATCTTGTAGACTCCTCTAAATTCGCTGGTGAATAAGGTATCTCTGTCACTGCTATACTGTTGGGAATCCCTTGCAATCTAACATGTTCTTCACAAACAACTTAGCTAAAACAGGTGTCGTTCTCATCGACTTAACATGAATGAAATCTGAACTCTTGGTCGGTCTATTTACTATAACCTAAATACTTTTATTTCCCATATTCGACCTGGGCAACCCATCAATGAAATCCATAGATATAGATCCCATTTCCATACCGATATATCTAAAGGCTGAAGCAATCCACTTGGCTTCCGATGCTCGACTTTCACTTGTTGGCAATTTAGACATTGCTTTACCCATAAGCCTACATCCTTTTTCATACCTTCCCAGAAGAAACTTATCTTCATGTCCTGGTACATATTAGTTCCTTCATGATGAATGGTAAACTTCGATCGATGACAATCCCTAATAATTTCCTTCCTTAAGTCTCCAACATCTGGGACACACGATTGCCCTTTCTTCCTTAGCCATCCATTTTGGTCAAGATTAAAATCCTTTAAATCATCAACCTTAGTTCCTTCTTGAAACATCCTAATTCTTTCAGCTAGAAATGGATCATCTCTTTGCTTAGAAGCAATCCTTTCAATCAATATTGGTCGAACTTCCAAGCAAGATAATATTGCAGTACTCTGACTAGAACTAGCCGTCGATCTTAACTGCAGACTGCCAGTAGTTAACGCTTGCAAATCCTTCCATTCTTCTAATATAGCTAACACCACATTCTGATGTTTCCTACTAAGTGCATCTGCAACTTTAATTCCTTTCACTGGTGTGTACTCAATTCCGAAATCATAAGCTGCTATAAACTCTAACCATCTCTACTATCTCATGTTCAACTCCTTCTAAGAGAATAGGTATCTTAGTGACTTATGATCCATGAACAATTCTAATCTTTCTCCCAAAAGATAGTGTCTCCACATCTTCAAAGAAAAGATTACAACCGCCAACTCTAAGTCATGAGTTGGATATCTAACTTCATCTGGTCTAAGCTGCCTAGAAGCGTAGGCAATTACTTTACCTCTCTACATCAAGACAACACCTAATCCTGTTCTGCATGCATCCGTATACACCACCAAATCTTGATTCTCATCCGAAATAACTAATACGTGTGCATTGGTCAATAAATGTTTCATCTTTTGGAATTCCTCCTTGCATTTGTTGGTCCAAACATACTTCACGTCCTTCATTGTTAGTTTAGTCATCGGTGCTGCTATACGAGAGAAATCCTTGATGAATATCCGGTAATAGCCAGCTAATCCAAGAAAACTCTTTGTTTCAATCAATTTCTAGGGTCTTTTCCAATTATTTGTAGCTTCTATCTTAGCTGGATTTACCGATAACCCTTTTTCTAAGACTACATGACCAAGGAACTTCACTTCTTTCCTCCAAAAATAACATTTTGAAAACTACGTCATTGGTTATGATGCCTTAACATCTCAAGCACTATTCTAAGGTGTGTCTCATGATCTCGCTCATTCCTAGAATATATTAGAATGTTGTCTATAAATTCTAACACAAATCTATTCAAATTCTCTCGGAATATACGGTTCATCAAATCTACGAAGAAAACAGTTGCATTAGTTAATCTGAATGACATTACTAACCACTCATATGATCCATATTGAGTTTGAAATGTCATCAAAGGTATACTATCATCCACCACCCTCAATTGATGGAACCCTGTCGCTAAATCTAACTGGGAAAATACTTTGGCCCCACTCAATTGATCAAATAGATCATCGATCCTTGGCAATGGATATTTGTTCTTTATCATTTTCTCATTAAGCTTACGATAATCGATGCACATTACCAACGATCCATCTGGTTCTTTCAACAACACCGCGGCCGCTCCCTAAGACAAACTGCTTGGTCTAATAAAACTCTTTCCTTCTAAGTCCACCAGCTACACCTTTAACTCTTTCATCTCAGTAGGTGTCATTCTGCAAGGCGGTCTACTTATGGGTTCAATTTTAGGGAAAAGACCTATTCGAAACTCAATAGCTCGTTTCGGTAGTAGTACTGTCACTGGCTCAAACACATCTACAAACTCTCCAATGAAAAAAACTTGATTCAACTCGTCGTCCTCCTCCATTGCACCCAATAAAGTACAAATATCAAAATTCGAGTTCTATGTTGAGTATATAATTTGATCACTACTATTAGGGTGTCTTAGTGATATTTTCCTATCTTAGAAAAATATCCTAGCATCATATTTGCTTAACCAGTCCACACCTAGAATAACCCAAAGCCCACGAAATCAAACACATGCAAACTGTAGGCAAACATATGACCTAACAACTCAAACTCTAAATAGTCACATCTCATCCCAAGAGTTTCATACCCTCGTATCGAATTCGCTACCCTTAAGAAAGTGATAAGGTATGATTGTTCTATCTAAGCTTATCTTCCAAACAATGAGAGATAAAAGAATGCAATGCACTAGTATCAAACAATACTCTAAGAGGTATGCCATGAATCAAAAGCATACCTGTCATCGCAACATTTCCCTTCTCCTCTATTGTGGGCTTCGAGGTGGATAGTTCCAAAGCAAACACTTTCCTTTTTCTACCTTAGCTGGTTCTTTGCACTGATTCTTGTGATGCCCTATCTTGTCATAATTGAAACACTTGGTGTTCTTCCTTCCGATGAAATTCTTTCCATCCTTGGAAAGACGCTCATTGGCAAAGTGTCCCTTCTTGTCACATTTGTAACACACAACATTTGTCTTTCCATTCTTGGTAGCTCCATCCTTATGAGCTCCCTTCTTTTGAAAGAACTTCCTTTTCTAGCTTGGCCCATACTAAATCTCTATTGGCCTGTTCAATAGTGCAAGCATCTCTTCATTCCTCGATTCCATCTCCACTACTACATCACAAGGATCTCTAAGATGCGGTAATGTTTCTCTGGCCAGCTCTGATTTTAATCCTCTAATAAACTTTTTGTTTCTCTTGATCACTGTATCCATAGTAGCATATCCATGTCTAGATATCTCCTCAAACCTTATTGCATACTGAAGTATTGACATTTCACAATGCTCTAACTCAGCAAGCTTTATGAACTATGTTGACTTGGCTATTTTGGACATGAATCTTTCCACGAATCTCCTTCTGAACACTGTCCAAGTCAAGTTCTCCTCCTGTACTCCCATAGTTACACTATTCCACTAATACAATGCAGCTCCTTGCAAATGCCTAGATATCGCTCCTCTTTTGCTCGTCATTTAACCCTAAATCAGAAAAATTCTTTTCATAATGAAGTAACCAATTCTCAACTTCGAAGCATCCTCAGTTCCAATGAATGAATTTCCTACGTGTCTTGCATAATCTCGACTCAGCACAGCATAGTTGTTGGCAACCAGAACTTTAGGATTTGCTCCTCCAACTTTACCACCAAATTAATCCAACTACAACTCTAGCTTGCGTCATGTTGACAAAGAGCTGGTACACAGCTCCCATATCTACTAGTGGGGTTGAAGCACCTAAAATTGCAGTTGCCTACCGACCCATATTCCTTTTTGTATTGGGCATGATATTTCCATTGGTTGCGGTGCTTCCTCCACCGAGATTCACTCTTTCGTTCCCTACCTCCATATCTTACTTTCCTTAAATCTTCATTCGAACCTTAGTAAGATATGAAAGAACGGTCAAAGAGACAGAGGGAAGAATATATATAAGATATATACTTATATATAGCAAATATAAGTACGTTACTATAGTGTTATCCCATATCCCAATCCCATTATTTAATTCATTAGGATTATGTTTTCAAAAACTATATTGAAGTTCAAAATTCTTTTTAGTTTTACATAAACATTTGCTCTGATACCAAATTGTAACATCTCTCATTTCGAGGCTCGAAAATAAGCGCTACCGATGTTGCGATCATCGATAGTATTATTCTCGATAATAAAATAAGATCAGTTAACAGTATTATTAACATTAGAAGCACAGGAATATGATTTAATTTTAAAACAATTTTCATTAATTATTTCCATATTCATTAAATAAATCCAAACGTTGCCTTGGTTCAGATAAAATATAATTATTACAAAATACTCCAAGAGCGACATATGGAGATGCCACATTGGTTGATCAGAGTTTACTACTAGATGGGTACATATTCTGCCATTACATACACTGAGACAAAATATCGTAACAACACAACGGGCTTAAATAGACATATACAGACTCCTATATGGCTAGCTCTACCTCCTGCATGTCTTCGGAAGCTTTATTCTTCAAACCTAAAAACATGTAAAGCTTACTCTCAAACTACTCAAAAGAACAACTAATAGTTAAGGGGGAAAACAAAAACTTCGGATCGAATAAAAAGTCTAGTGTGAATGATAATATGCCATCTCGATAATAGATATCTAGTGAGACCATACCGCTAAACAAAATGAGTTATCACCTCACTAGATCATTTGTAAATATGTTAGTCACATCATGCTCCTACAATCACAGTGGTTAAACAAACATAAACTAATAAAATGCATGCATGCTACATGGGTAATCCTGACTAATCTGCCTCAATCAATCGACTGTTGTCTCTACTTCATAATTTTCCCAAGGTTACTACAAATCTAGATGGCTAACTCGGGCCAACCAGATGTACTAAGTTCTCTAACTTACCGTGAGAAAGAAACTAGACTGTCTACCCAAACACAATCATCTTAGTGTTAACATGACTATCTATTAATCTCATAGTTTTGCTAGGCTCACGATGAACCTAATGGTATTGCAAGTCAACCAATAACTCATCTAAGTTATAGATTCCTTTTGGTGCGTAAACTTACTTTTAGTTTTACCCTTAACAAAGCCCCACACACTGGAATTTTGGACTAATGTCAACTAGGGGCTAGCAGTTGAAGTATAGGGCACTACCCTATATCAGTCTCATTATCCGGTTCTCTGTTCTCTGAGTCAATTTATCCTATCACAATTTGTCTAATGGTGATAAGAACAATAATTTCACTAGTAAAATTCTGGGCTAAATATTTCCTTGGATGCATATATCTTTATTAATGATTTAACCCTTGAAATCATACGTAAAACAAGGAAATTATAGCCCTTTATTTTATCCAAAATATTATGCGAAGATATATGCTTTTACAAAATAGCTTTCATTAACTTCGAAATCAATTTAAGGTTGTCATGACTCCACACCTTAGGCTATGAAGCCATACAATAAAGCTAATTGAATTCATAAATTACGACATTAATATTACCTACATCTGATACCACTTTGTAGATATTCAAAATATTTGATTTAAGCCAATTTATATAACTTAGTTATATACCCAAAAACATAGTATGCAACCAACATTCAAATTCAACAAATTTAAATACTTGCATTAAAATAAATCGTGAGCCAAAAGACTCACCTTTCACCGAATCAAAATGGAGCGCACGCGAGTCGAAACAAAAATGAAGCCGAAGCCCTAATTTCCTGAAGGTGCCGCGAGCGAGTTGAAGCTGAAGCAAGGGAAAGTCGAGCAAATTGAAGTTGTCGCTTTCGATTTTGAAAAGCCCTAACTTGAAACGAAGACGAAGAGGAACGCGGCCGCCATTATCCTTCGCCCCCTTTTTTTTTTCTTTTTGTTTAGGGTTTAAAAAATGGAAATGGTAAAGTGAAATGAAAGGGATCGGGTATAGCCTTAGATAATATTACAGCACTTAAGCAAAACCATGGGCTAGGAAAATTGTAAAGCCCACTTGATTGGTTGTCGCACACCTCTATATCGACCCATGTTAAAGCATTCTGATTTATAAAGCATAAGGCCATAAGGACGATATTATCTATGTCACATAGTATAATATATAAGCTATAAGGTTTGCATAGTATAAAGCTTTTAAACTTGGAAATATGAGAATGTCGACATTGGTAACCTTCGGCATCAATATCATAAAGTAATTGCAGTCGTTTATATAAAACCATAGGTACTATACCACCACTATAAAGAACGTCGATATTGAAAACAGATGGCATCACTGCTCAATAATTTTATCACGAAGATAATATTAGCGGCATCACTGTGGCCGATACAAAAATATGCTACATCATTGCCAAAATACCTTTATCTCAAAAGTAATACTAGCGACAGTATTACATCCAATATAATAATATATGGCATTGTCGCCATTGCTTAAGGGTTGATAATATAAAACACGCGGCATCAAAACCTTAAGGAGTTGATATTGAAAACTAGTGGAATCATTAATACCAACATAGATAAATGAGGCATAAGTAAGCGGCAAAGGTAAGCAGCATCAATGCCACATATCCTTAATATCGGAAGTATGTAGTTGCGGGGTCAATAGAGCATGCTTTAGATTTACATAGGCATTGATAAGTCATGAAATTACTCATGCCGTTGTTAGTTTAATGCTAAGAATCCCTATAACTACACTTCAACCTGATTAGAATCATTCCACACCAACACAGTTGACATCGTAAGCTTTCTACTGGTTGAAGACAACATTGATAGCTGCGACATTAATGGACTTCGGCATTGATTACTAATGTCATGGAAAACTTGTAATTGACATAAAAACTGTTTATTTCCATTTATAGTAATTTCTTTTCACATACCCTTAATCCATGTCCAATTTCTATTGGTTAAGACTACACATTATCAATTTCTTTTCCAGAAAACTGCTGTAAATCAGATTTATCATTCCCAAAGTATTTTTCAAACCATTTAACTTATATAATTATTTTAATATAATTATTAAGTCTTTCTTGCGTAATAAATTCATATAAAATCATAAATATTTGATAAAAATCCTCAAAAAATCAATGAAAATCAGAATTAATATATTCCTTGACATATAAAAATTTCCCGACCAAAAACATTATTTAATAATAAAACCCAAAATAAATCTTTTTCCTCACTTAGGAAATTCATAAAATATTCATACTTGCTTAGAAAATTATAAAAATAAAAAATCACTTCTAAAATAATGTTATAAACATCATAGCCAAATTTCAAGTCAATTGGATGTCATAAACTAGGTTTTCACTCTTAAAACCTATTAAATAATTCATCATTCAAGCATATAATCAACCAATCAATCATAACATGGCATAATAACAACATATTATTCGGGTTAAACATAAAAACGAAATAAACAAGCAATAGTGAGACGGATAACTATTATTCACCATGATTTGACAAAAAGATTGAGATTTAATTGTTGAGTTGATCCCCATAAACTTTATTCTTTGATTTCCTAGCTTTTTCTCTTCTTAGATCTCTAGTAATAGTCGGCTTCTCTTCTCAATTTCGTTTGTATGTAATGTTATGAAATAAGAATAACGAGAGAATAAGGGTTTGAGTTAGGAAATAAAGATCTATTCCCATTTTACCCTTCACATTATTCCTCCTTTCTTTCTATGGTTTAATTAATCTTACTAACCAATTAATCAAGGTACGACCAATTTAATTATCAATATCATTCTCCTTATCTCAATACATTATTTTATTTTACTTATCTAAATAATTAAATAATGTTAATCAAAATTATTGGTGTTACACCAGCCATGGTTTTAAATCCCCTATATCTCGCCTTAGTTCTCCACTAAGATCTCCTTTTCACACTTAGGTGAAACAAGACATCAAATCTCCTTCATATATCCCTCGACACACATCTCATCTGAAATACTCAAATCGCCAAAAATATGGATCAAAATCTTAATCTGAGATCTCAACCAAAATTATATCTTTTTCTTCTTTTACAGAATATTTTATTTTCATGTAGATTCAAAAAAAACTACTCAATCCAATTACTATTTTCTAACTCATTGAACAAATTTTTTACGTTTTGTCTTGATGCGTCACAATAAAAGACTCCATTCTTTTTTAAATTCAAATAAGAGGATATTTCAATTCTCTAAAACATCAATTTCAATTTTTTTTACCAAATCAAGCGTGTTACCATTTTTATTTTTACTTGAGAGTATTTTTGTTAAATAAATCATTAAAACGTCAATTTTAGACACATAAGTTACTCTTAGATATTCTTGGGACGTATTTTAAGATATGAGATGTCAATCTGAGATGTACACCCAAGATACACTTATCTTGCCCGAAATCTCATACAATACGAGATAGTTTGTGCGAAAATTTTAAAACAAAACATGACCGAAATCCGAGATTTAAAACATTGATCCTAACTAGTCTTGTTGCCCAACCATCTTTGATTGATCAGGTCGCTGATGCTCCAGAAGAGATCCGACTACTCTTATTCTCATTCAGAGATTAGAGTGTGGTGATAGTGAGGATGATTAGCTGGTAATGCTCTTGATTCTCATGGTTGCTTATGGATAAGAGAAAAACTTATACATGATCAAGATGGACTCCATAAGGAAGTGATGATTGATTGCGACTATTCGCATTATATTATTCACCTTGGAAGGAGCAAGATGTATATGGATATAAAACATCTATTATTGGGAAGATACGAAGCGCGATGTTGGCAAGTATGTGAAACGATGGATGACTTATCGGCTTATGAAAGTTGAGAATCAAAGGCCTGGCAGTCTTCTTCAAGCATTGAAGATTCCACTGTGTAAGTGGGATCAAGTATAAGTGGATTTAAATTTTTATAATAGTTCACTTATATAAATCCCTATATGAGATATAGTAAGGATTTCATCAACGTTGTGTTCATTTCAAGTGTCTATGGATTTCGTTGATGGCCTACCTCGATCTAGAAACAACCATGACTACGTCTGGGTAGTAGTTGATCACTTGACCTAATTGGTGCATTTCATAACGGTGAAGTCAAGTAGGAATACATAATATTTGGCCAAGCTATATGTGAAAGAGCTAGTGTGGCTTTATGGCGTCCCCAGTGCCATTGTGTGCGATCGTGATCGACTATTCACCAGTGGCTTTTGGAAGAGTCTTCGGACGGCTTTAGGCACAAAGCCAAACTTCAATACTGCAAATCATCCATAGACTAATGACTAAACGGAGCTAGTTAATCGGATTCTTGAGGACTTACTTGACATGTATTCTTGATTTGGGAGGTAGCTGGGAGAATCATCTTTATCTTGTGGAGTTCTCCTATAATAATAGCTACATGGTTCCGTTTGAGGTTTTATATGATAGACTGTTTCGATCACCTTCTTATTAGATGGAGACCGGAGATAGGTTTATTTTAGGTCCAAATATCGAAGAAGCTATCGAGAAGATAGAGTTGATTAGACGGAGGATGAAGAAACCTCGGGACAGTTAGAAGTCCTATGCAGACTAAAGGAAGAATGATATCGAATTTGAGGTTGGAGATCTAGCATTAGTAAATATATCCCTATGAAGGGTGTGATGAGGTTCAGTAAGTCGGGGAAGATTGCAACTCGCTTTGTTGGTCTAGTCTCGACCATTGAGCACATTAGTAGAGTTGCATAACGAGTTTCTCTTCCTGATCGTTTCTCCAGTATAAATGATGTCTTTCATGTATCTCGTTTAAAGAAGTGACTGAGGAATAATGAAACAATTTTGGAGACGATGCACATTGAGGAATACTCGAGTGTATCCGAGACATTTTAGGACCAGGGACGAAGTAGACGACTAGACTTATTTGGGACCCTTTTGGAGGCTAGTCTACATAGTAGGATTATGATCTCTTTATGTATTTTTTAGCCTCATTTATGTATGTTGATGTATAATGAGATGTATTAAATTATGCTATGTATATTTTGTAGACAATAGGTTTGGGACTTATATTATGTAGACCTACTATGACTTATGTATTATCGATGTATTACATTTTATCGTTATGTGATGACTTTGTCACCTTTTTATCAGTTATGTATTGTGCATCGTTCTGTCTTGAAAATGCACGTGTTTACTGCTTTGTATCGATATCAAGTACGTAGAGATAAGTTGTACGAGATTTGAGACACGTACCGGTGTTAGCCCGAAGGAATGAATATTCACGTGTGACTGCCTAATGTCGCCTCATTCTCTATATTATAAGACGTTATTACTTAGTAATTCTCTTTGGTAGTATGGATATATATGTGGGATGTTACATTATCCGATCTTAACAAACTGTATATATTTTTCATATGTAAACGATATTACTAAGGTGATGGAATAGGTCTCGAATATGAGTACATTCATCTTTAAAAATTCTTCTTTTAAATTATTAACCCGCCTTAGTTGTTAATTCAATTAAAACGACTAACTACATCTAATTAGTAAACCTTAAAGATATAGTTATTACAAAATCTAACTAAAAATACACTTTACAAGGTGGTGTATCAAAATGCAGATCATATATGAAATCATCTTCTCTAGGAAAAAACACTAACGGAAAATAACATGTCATCAAAAACCTAGCCTGTTGCACCGAGGCCACTCTAAAATAAACAACTCTATATTAGGCTGTTAAACGACCGACTCTCGAATGGTATTTGACTCTGTATGATTCTATGTTATAGCAAAAATATGCCTAGCCTCTCCTCCTTCAACATTGGTTCTCTAGAGTTCATACACATGGGTAAAAGTGTTGTAGTTGAGGGATCACGTATTATAGGAGTCAAGTTATGAGTGTACTCGTGATATCAAAAATTGAGTATCTTCCATAGTCATTGCACGATGTACGTGTGCATCCAAGATGACATTCGACAAAACCACTCTCATCCATCTATGATTCATCAAATGAGCAACACGTCGGGAGCATCAAACCTTTGCTTTCTACGTCGGCCGTCTCCTCTCCACCCACCAACCAACTGTGCGGTACCATTTCTCAAACACTCTCAACATTGTCATTATATCTTTTTTTCCCACTAGCATTATCTTTTAAAATATTTCCAAATATCCCTATTGTCGCATTTCAAAAATATTTCATATTCATAAAAGATAGTTATTTTGATTTCAATGGAAAAAAAAGTACAAATATGGGAGGAAGCGTTCAATGGAATAGTTGTTCATTTTGACCAAGTTGTATAGAAATTTATATGAGTTTCTAAAAAACTTGATAAATGCCAACTTTCTTGATTTTGTTGCAACCTAACTTGTTGATTCTAGTTCAACTCTTCAATTGTAGGAAGATAGATCAGCGGTTAAGTGGGTTTTATCCTGACTTCTAGAAGGCAAAGGTAATATTCGCTTGTTGTCACCATTATCGACAGAAAGAATTGATGCTTGATTGGTTGATAAAATGTTATTGAGAGGAAAAGATGAAAATCTTGTTTTATTGAATGAATTCGCTGATGATTATTACATGATACATGTTCCGATAGAAGCAGCAGCATGTAAATACATTGTTAATGGTTATATAGGCTTTGGGCTCTATTCAATGATCAAATATACAATACACGTATATATTTCCTCAGCCGCACCAATACACTTCATTTCCTTACCCACCCCCTCAAACCAATATTAGGTTTAGGGTTTCGGCTGCGATTTAGGGCTTCGGCTGCGATCCAAAATTCATGCTCTTCCTCTTCGATTTTTTTCATTAATTCTTCACCAGAGCAATTATAGGCTTAGATCGGCTTATGCTACTCCACAAATTTTGAGCAAGTGAAGCTATGTGTCCAATCCTCTGTTGGATGTCAAATCTGTTTGTTTTTCGCCTTGTTCCACTTTTAGCTATGCTCAAAACTTCAAAAAGCTTCTCGCTGACAGCGCTTTGATAAGAATGTCAGCTCATTGGTAAGTGTAAGGTATGTGCCAGACTTGTAAATTTTCTCTTTGTATTTGCTCTTGGACAAAATATAGATCGATCTCGATATGTTTTGTTCTGGCATGCAATACTGGATTCGTTGTCATGTATACAATACTCTGATTATCGCACCATAATATTGGTTTGGCTTCTGTTTTGATCTGTAACTCTTTTAGTAATGACGGTAACCAATTTATCTCTGCTGTGGCACTCATCACACTCCTGTACTCGACTTCTGTGCTGAATCTAAAGATAGTAGTTTGCTTCTTTGAACACCAAGATGCTGGATTATCTCCAATGTAAATATAATAACCAGTTATTGACTTTCTGTCATCTATATCCGTTGCCCGGTCTACATCTGCATATGCTGTAATGTTTAGATTGTTGCACTTCTTTAGAATGAGCTCATAGTCTATAGTCTATTTGAGATATCTCAGAATTCTTTTTACTGCTTTCAATGTTCACCATGGGGTTCCTACATAAATTATGACACCATGTTAACACTGAATGAGATATTTGGTCTAGTTATAGTAGTGTATTGTAGAGTCCTACAATACTTCTATACTGTTTAACATTTAATATTGATTCTCCCCTTTTTTTTGGAAGGTTGTTGATGATTGATCATAGGTGTTGGTTGTGGTTTTACTTCATGCATCTTTGACCTGACAAGTAACTCTTTAATGTATTTCCTTTGGCTTAATAATATTTCTGAATCTGATTTTCTGTTTACTTCTATACCCTAGAAATAATTAAGGTTGCCAAGGTCCTTGATGGAAAACTTGTTTGTTAAGATACTGTATGGTATTGTTGATCTCATTTGCATCATCACCTGTTATAATCAAATCATCAACATATATTAGAATATAAATAATATAACTGTTATAAATTTTAACAAATAATGAGTTATTTGATTTGGTGGACTGGTAGCCTAGAGTAATCAAAGTGGCTTTCAGTCTATCAAACTATACTCTTGGTGTCTGTTTTAATCCATATATGGCTTTGTTTAACTTGCAAACATGATGTACATCTTGCTTGTATCCCTATGGTTGCTCCACGTAGATTTCTTCATATAATATGCCATTTGAAAAAGCATTATTAACATCCAATTGCCTTATATTCCAATTTTTCTCAATGCAATAGTGAGGACAACTCTAATTGTTGTTGGCTTCACCACTGGTGAAAATGTTTCATTGAAGTCAAATCCATACTGTCGAGTATATCCCTTAGCAACAAGTCTTGCTTTGTACCTTGATATTGTTCCATCTGGATTTTTCTTTAATTTGTAAGTCCACTTACATCCTATTATATTATTGTTTGTTGGTGGATATACTAGACTCCATGTTTTATTTTTCATAAGTACCTGATACCCCTCATCCATTGCTCCTTTCTCGTTCTCATCTTTAAGCTGTTGCTCAAATGTTTTAAGCTCATCTATACTAGATGTTGCAGTGTAAATTTTTGGTTTAAATATTCCACTCTTTGACCTTGTTATCATATGATGACCTGTTCTGGCTGGTAATTCAGTATGTGTTGATGTTGAATTACTATCCTGATCAATGTTGTTCAATAGTTGATTTTGATGACTGTTCTCATGGACGCTTTGATTTTGATTGCTTGACCCAATAGGTGACCGAGCATGCATGTCAGGCAGCTCTTCTGTTCCATAACCTAGTTTAGATAACACTGTGTGTTATGGTTCAGAGGCTCCTGCTTTCTTCTCAATCTCTGTTTGATTCCATATGCTTGAATACACTAGTACAATAGATATAGATACTCTTGGATTGTATACATTTTGTGCTGTTTTAACATTTGTGCAGGCAAATGGAAATATTTTTTCGTTAAAGGCCACATGTCTACTTATAATTATTTTTCCAGTGTTATTTAAGCATTTGTACCCTTTTTGTTTAGTTGCATAGCCTAGAAAGGTACATGGTAGAGATCTAAAATCCAATTTATGTTTGTTATATGACCTTAAGTAGGGAAAACATAGACACCCAAATGCTCTTAAGCTTTCATAGTTAGGTTTTGCTCCCATGAGTTTCTCAATTGGACTTATTCCTTTCGGTACTTTTGTTGGTAACCTATTGATTAACATTGAAGTACTGAAAGAATCTGGCCAAAATTTTAAGGGTGGTGATGCTTGTGCAAGTAAAGTAAGACCGGTTTCAATTATGTGTCTATGTTTTCTCTCAACTAGACCATTTTGCTCAGATGTGTAAGAACAAGTTGTTCTATGTATTATACCCTTGTCTAAAAAGAACTTGTCAAGTGGTCTATTGTGATATCCCGGAATTTAGAGCAATATCAATTTAATAATCTATATAAAATATAAAATTGATTTGATATATCTTTCTTAATAAGTTATGAATTGATTTAATAATTTTCTTTTAAATAAATATTTACTGATAAATTATCTTTTAAAAGCTAATAAATTGTTTTCTATTTATATATATATATATATATATATATTTGTATATATTGTAAATAGTTAAGGTCTGTTTTAAATTTTAATAAATAAGGATATGTTTTCAAATTCTAATCTTTTTGGTAATTTGGAATTTGATTTAATTTAATATTAAACAAAATAACTATATGGCTTAAATTACTTAAGATAAGTTTAAATTTATTCTAAGAGTTGTTTTGTTCTTTTTATAATATGGTTGATAAATAAGAAGTTTATTAATATAGAGATAAAATCTTTTATAAATTATTTTCATGTAATAATGGGTTATATTTAAACAATACAAAATAAAATATCTTTAGAAATGAGTTATAGTTAAACAATATTAATTTTTGTAATATCTTTACAATGGATTTTTTTTAATAAATAGAATTTGTTATTTTAAACTTATGTCTATACATATACACATGCTTGGGTAAACTATGATTTAAAATATAAAATGAATCTTATAAAAATTTGCATAGGTTTGAAGTAATTTTAATAAATTAAGTATTTAATAATATAAGTTTTAAAAGAAAGTAAAGGAAAGATTTTTTTAAAAAATTGTGTTAAGTATAAAATTATGTTTATACTTGAGTAAAAACTTTATAAACAAATAGCTAACGACTAGGCAAAATATATAAAGTTAACTAAAATATGATTATACAACAAAAAGGGAGGTATGCTAGACTTTGTATAGTGGTAGTTTTAAATAAAGAATGTTGTTAAGCAAGTGAAACAGCAAATAATATTTATAACTTGGAAGAAAAAGTATGTAGGCAAGAGAAAATTCATTTCAATGCATACGAATAGAAATAGAGTATGTAAGCTTAGCATCTAAGTTAAAATAAAATAAAATAAATAAGTAAACATATGTAAGATAAGGAAGTGAATAAAATATCTATGTACGTAAGGTACATTAGCATTTAATGCTTTCCATCTTAGCACAAAACAAAGCATGTCAAAAACTTTTTCAGCCCCAAAGAAAAATAAAAATCTCTGAATTGTGTGTACTTGAACATTAAACAATTCTCTTTACCTGTTTATTTATCAACTTGCCTCATTTCATTTTGTATGCAAAAGACTTTGCATTCCAGTTTCTAAAGTCTTAAACAAATACAAACCTAAGAAAAGAAAATGAATACAAGTTGAACATATTGTATCTGAACATGGATTAATATGAAAAAATGAAAACAAGACAATTACCATTAATGCTATAAACTCTAGCACAAATAAAGTCAATTCACAACCATACAAAATCATTTCCAAGCCTCCAAAACTGGAAAAAAATCTCTGACCCAAAAAGATAGCTGTTGTATCAGTAAAATAAATAAATAAATAAAAAACAAACTTACCCTATACACTTCCTTCTCTGTATATGTATGTCTCTGGTTCGAATGAACTGGAAAAAAAAATCAAATATAGTACAACAAATATCTTGTACCAGTATAACTCAAACATATCCCTACTCAAGCCTGCACACTTTTTATATATCATCTTCATTTTGTTCTTCAACAAGAAGCCTGAGTATTACTTTAAATATATATATATATAAATATATATAGCAACCTGGAAACAATCAACAACTACATCATCAACAAGACAAGAGGAATTAAAATTTAAAAGTAAAATCAACATTAGCCTGGAACTAAATCTGTTCTTAATCTCTGATTCGAAAATCAGGTGAGTAACACTTTTAAAATTTACTTGAGTTTTAAAATCTGTTGCATGTTGATATTGGATGCTTAAATATATGGTGTGAATATTTATTTATTCATTATTCTCTGGGTGATTTGTGATGAAACTATTTATTTCAAACCTGCAAATTCAAATTACCTGTATTGAACTTGTTCTGTTTTTATTTGCTGTGAGTAGCTTAAATTTCTAACTTAAGTATTTAAACTAGTTGCAAGCTTAAAACCAGAAATAAGTGTGATTTGTATGTATAAAACCTTCTATGCATATGGATGTGGTCAGAGTACATATTAATGTCTCTGTAAACAAGCTTATCCATTTTGTTCTCAGGCTTGAATTGATTCAAATTATTTTACCATTTGATCTAATAGTTTTTAGGATTTATAATACAAATAGAAACTGTTTGTTTCAATATGATTTAAAGTTTAAGTATATTTAAGTTGAATGAAAATTGAATATGGTGCTGGAAATCAAAATAACAAGAGAAAAATCAAAACACTTTAATCATAAAATCAAGAAACATACTTTGAATCACTATAACAAAATATGGATTTTAAAACTTAAATCAAGATTTTTAATACCAGAAGTTGAGAGCAGTTCTGAAATGAATTAAAAATGCATTTTGGGAATTTTTGGGGTGATCACTGTATCTGGGTGGTCGTGGCTCTGTTTGATGATGGAGGAGCTTACCCCGGTGATGGGAAAAATGGTGGTAGGTGGTGCAGTTTGGCGTGGTGGCGACAGCAACGAGATTCCTTCTGTAAACCTAATTTTAGACTGGGTTGAAGTTCGGGCTTGTTCGATTTCCTTGGTGCATCGAGTTCAACGGGGGTTTGCGTATGGATAGAGGGGTGAAAGGCGGAGTCGTGGCCGGTGGTGGTGGTTTTCTGATGGTTGGAGGAGCGGGGTTTTCGCGTTGACAGGTTTCGAGGGGAAGAACTGTTTATGGTTCCGGGTTTTGAGAGACGAGCTCGATTTTGTTTCAAGCAAGTGAGGTGGCTATGGATGATCGTGTTTGGGTCTGGTGATGGCCGGTGATGTGTTGAAGCCTGAGTGGATGGCCGGAGATGGCCATAGGCACGGTGCATGTGCACCGTGCATTTGGGAAGTACTGGTGAACTTTATGTGCAGGGAAAATTCGTGTTGGGTAAAAACTCGGGTTATTCGAGTATATGACTCGAAGTAACAGGGCAAAAGACTCGAAGCACATTTTAGTTGACTCGAGTCAGTTGTTGTTCCAGGGTTTTTTGTAAAACCTGGCAGCAATATTTTTTTTTAAAACAAATCTAAAATGAAACTTAAATTTGTATATCAGTTTTAAACAAATTTAAATTCAATAGAAGTATGAATTCAAGTCTATTTTGTTGAATTAAAAACTGAAATGAGATAAAGGTTTTAAAATATGTAGATGTGGATTCTCATGTTTAAAGACCTGACAGTGTTCTGTTTTTAAAAAAAAAATTAAAATTTGAAAACAGAAATTTAAAAAGAGATTTAAATTCAAAGTTTAAAGTATAGATTCAAATGGACTTTTGAATCTAAGGTTAAAAAAATGAATTTGGGTTTTAAATCAAGTCTTAAAAATCAAATTTTTAACAGGAATTGGTTTCAAACAAATAATTGAACTTTAAATTGGATAAAAGTTTAAAAGAATAACCATTTTGAATCTTAAATTAAAAATGTAATTTAAAATTAGATTCAAATGTGAAATGTTTTACACTTTAATGATAATGAAATCATTTATAAAGAAGTGGATTATCTTATAAAAAATTAAGATATTGAAATGATTTAATTACTAAGTTAATTAAAGAATGACTTATTTATTTAATTTGAAACTAATGATTTAGAATTAGAAATTAATTAAAGAAGTGTTATTAGTCAATGAAGATAATTAACTGAAGGATTATTAAATAATATATTAATGTGATTAATTTTAATAATTAATTAGATTAATTAATTTAGATAATCTATTGTAAATTGTTAAAAGAAATTTGAAGGATTAATTAATTACTGTAATTAATTGAGATAAGTGATTAATTTAAGTTAATTAATTTATTTTAATTAATTTAAGATAATCATTTGATAAATTGATAAGTATGATTACTTAATGTAGTTAATGAAGTGGAATTACTTAGGAAAGTAATTAATGATAACTACCGAGTGTAATTAGTGGAAGATGATGTGTTAATAAAGTAATTTGGATAATTACTTTTGTAATTAATCATAGGATTAATTAATGGAGATAATTAATTATGGAATAATTAATTTATTAATATAAGTAATTAATGATAGTTAATTACTGGTTGATATTAATCAAAGGTGATTGATAATTGTGTTAATCATTAAATGAAATTAATTTAAATAAAATAATTTATTTTAAATCTAAATTAGAAATCATTAGTTAATATAATTAATGATGTAAATTAAGAATTGGGTAATTAAGAAATAATTAATAATATGGTGATTAATTAAGAATAAATGTAATCAATTATAAATGAAGTAATTGAATGTTAAATAATTTAGAATAATTAATTTGTAAAATTAATCAAAGACTAATTACCTATTGTAATTAGTGAATGATTAATCAAAGGTGTTTAATCAAGATGAATATTTAGAAGATGATTAATTAACTTGATTTATAATTAATTAATGGTTGTATAAGCAGGATTTATAGATGAAGTAATTAATTTAATTTACTTTAAATTAATTAGAGATAGAAGTAGTTAATTTAATTCATTTTAAATTAATTACAAATGGTAAGATTATAAATCATTGCTTATGGATGAATGATATTGATATTTCATTTGATGATTGTGATCTGACATGAATAATATCTAGGTGTCATGGATGCTTGGTTTGAATATGATAATATTAGTTATCTGTTTAGATGATAATATTGATTATCTGTTTATGAGATTATCTGTGATTATCTGTTGTTATATTGTGAATTATCCATCTGTGTGTATGTTGATTATATTGAATTAATCTGTTAAGACTAAATAAACAACTCGGCCTTAAAAGACACGTTTTGGATTTCGATGAGACCGGGATCGGTTTTCCACATTAGGAATATCCGAAAACCACATCGATTCCAAATTAACGTTAGGTCGTTAATCTGAAGTGAAGAGGAAGATTCAGAATGCAAGAGTTATCGTCGTTAACTCTAAGGGTGATTCCAAAATGAGTGTAACGAGATAATGCCTTTGGTTTTGTTCGAACCCGGAACGAACTTGTATGGATTGAATGCTTTCAGCACATCGTCAGGTGGACGATGAGCATTCTAAGAAATGTATTCTCTAAAGGTAATCGCAGCCTCAAGCCTCATCAACCGGGAATGGCTAAAACAGGGGAGGTGCAGCAAGGTTAGGTGGGTCATGCCCAAGCAGGACAAGGATATTCCCCTGTCTAGATGTCCCTTATTTTCGGCTGTGTGGGCGGTTGATCATGACAACTGCCGGGGTTTATCTTGTTCGGGACTGTTCAGTAAGGAATGGTTCCGGCCTTGTGTTGCAAGGGGTCGGGAGTGATCCTCGGTACGTTGATCTAGGCCACGTACTATGATGGGCGGTACCCCAGTAGCCCTGCCATTGTATGGAATCCACAATCCAATAAGTGCCAACGGTTTTGATTGTATTACCCACTTTTGTGGCTAGTAGCTGGAATTTAATAGATGTAACAATTTCGGCTATTTTCTATTTACTTGAAAACCCTAGACCTATTATAATATCACTGAATTTCCTATCAAATGTTTTGGTTAGCGTAAGGTAAAAACTTACCCATGTTTATGTGTGGGAAGTCTTACGTGATACCTTTTATTTCAAAAGGATTTTCAAAATTAAGCAATTTTAAACTGTTACTCATATCAGACCCATGTCTGACCCGGAGTTTATTTTTGTTTTTCATAAACTCTCGGGTACCCAAATTTTTACGGGTAGCCAAGGGATTCAGGTTAGTTTTGACGAATTCTGGAGGAGCAATGGAGCAGGAGGCTTCAGCGTTATAGTTATACATATGGTTCCGCTGTGTTGGTATCTCTGAGTCATATTGTTGAGTTGTTTTGTGTATTGAGTTGTATAACTAGACAGGTGTCTATAACTGTCTAGTATGTGATGTATTATCTGTATAACACTGATTGAAGTTGTATATTATGTAAATACTTATGTGATATATTATATTTATTCGTTCCGCTGTGAGATTCTGATGTTGTTGTTTCTTCTTCTTCTCTAACTTTTCTACTTTCTCACCTCTTTCTTTTCTTAAAAACGATACGTCTTCCTGGGCGTAGGAAGTCGGGTCGTTACAGTGGTATCAGAGCGCTAGGTTGAGTGAATACCTAGGCTCTTGAGTGATTTCTTTCTTGAGAGAGTGTACTTGTAATTTTTATCTATATATATATATATATATATATATATATATATATATATATATATATATTTCTACCTATTGTTGGGTTATCTGTTCAGGTTTTCCAATGAGCTATAAAGGTAGACATGGTAGTTGTGTGCGTAACACGACTATCGATGGTCGGAAGTGTATTTGTCGAGATTGTAGATCTAATACCGTCTCGAGTGAGCTTTGGATGGTGTAAAGGATTTCATCGATCTCTGAAGGTAACCTGTTAGGGTTCAGAGTTTGTCTTTGAAGTGAAGTGGGATGAGCTAGAGTTGGAGCTGTCGGTTGGACTGAAGTAAGTCATGATATCTTGATATATCAAGGTATAGTAGCTGTGTGATGAGACACAGTGACTATGGATGTCTCCGAAGATGTTTCTTTGGGACAAGTTAAGGAACAGTGTCTGCTTCAGTGTGTGGTTGTGTTAAGATGGGAGTTTCTGTTTGCTTTGAGGTCCGAGTTTCTCGGAGAGATTTGGATAGGAAGTCTTAGCATCTGTGGCAGCAATGCTTGGAATGTTCTCGGTGTTGGCAAGAGATCTTCTGCTTAGCAGTTTTTCTGGAATGGAATTCAGAAGTAATTATGTAGACCCGTTTCTTCGATGGATTGGCCACATAAGTGTAAGCTGTTCTATTTGGTAGAGAGAGAACGGTTTTTTTCTTTGTTATTGGGCTGGGTTGATCGCAAAAGTGACTTGCGATAGTCTGAGCTTTCTCTTGGGTTGTCAGGAATTTTTCGGGATGTCTTCAGGAAGCCAGAATTTTGTTAGCATCTGAAGATTGAGTTTGGTATCGATTGGATTGCAGGAGTGGTACCGATGGTTCAGCTTAGTAATAGGATGGTTTTTGGAGGAAGATTTTAGTGAAGCAGCTCAGGTTTGGAGGAATTTCTGAGTTTTATTTTTGGATCTGTTGAACCATATTTTTGGAATGTGTTTTCCAGTCTTTGCTTGTGTTCGTAATCAGCATTTTCATCTGCTCGAATCAGAATTGTGCAGCGAAAGTAGTTTGGAGAGCATTTGTTTTATCTCTTCCGGATATTAAGCGGTGAGATCTGTATTCTGATTTTGCAGTAGAGTTTGTGTTCTGAGTTGGTTGATCTTGGAAAGACCATTTTGTTTGATTGTTTTAGTTCAAGGGCATCAGCAAGAGATGAGCTGATCAAGAAGGATGTAGGCAGCCCAGGATCGTCCGGAAAATTTTGTGGATAAAGAATCGGAGATTTGATTTTGGATAAGTGTTTGATCTTTTGGAGTGAATTGTCAGTTTGGATAATTAGGATTCGATGTGTTTCACGTATCTCTGAGGGAGTACGTGTATGCGTTATCTCTGGTTGTAGAGCCAGCAGTTCAGGGAGTTTGGATGTTGAATCAGACTTGTCTATAGTCTGATATCCTGTCTTGTTTTGTAGATCTAGATGTGTGTAGCTTAGTAGTATTGATTGTTTGGATTCTATAGAGCGAGTAACCCGGTATTTATACTCGGGGAAACTCAAGGGAATTCTATCCAGTATTTTCTCTGGATAGTTAGATTTGTTGATTGGATAAATTGGTTGCTATGATTGTTAGCATATATTAATGATATATGCTTGTGTTTTTTTCAAAAAATTAAATCTTTAATGAGATTACTAAATTACCTTTGTTTTAAATTTCGGGGACGAAATTCTTTTAAGGGGGGAAGAATGTGATATCCCGGAATTTCGAGCAATATCAATTTAATAATCTATATAAAATATAAAATTGATTTGATATATCTTTCTTAATAAGTTATGAATTGATTTAATAATTTTCTTTTAAATAAATATTTACTGATAAATTATCTTTTAAAAGCTAATAAATTGTTTTATATTTATATATATATATATATATATATATATTTGTATATATTGTAAATAGTTAAGGTCTGTTTTAAATTTTAATAAATAAGGATATGTTTTCAAATTCTAATCTTTTTGGTAATTTGGAATTTGATTTAATTTAATATTAAAAAAAATAACTATATGGCTTAAATTACTCAAGATAAGTTTAAATTTATTCTAAGGGGTGTTTTGTTCTTTTTATAATATGGTTGATAAATAAGAAGTTTATTAATATAGAGATAAAATCTTTTATAAATTATTTTCATGTAATAATGGGTTATATTTAAACAATACAAAATAAAATATCTTTAGAAATGAGTTATAGTTAGACAATATTAATTTTTGTAATATCTTTACAATGGATTTTTTTTAATAAATAGAATTTGTTATTTTAAACTTATGTCTATAAATATACACATGCTTGGGTAAACTATGATTTAAAATATAAAATGAATCTTATAAAAATTTGCATTTAATTTTAATAAATTAAGTATTTAATAATATAAGTTTTAAAAGAAAGTAAAGGAATGATTTTTTTAAAAAATTGTGTTAAGTATAAAATTATGTTTATACTTGAGTAAAAACTTTATAAACAAATAGCTAACGACTAGGCAAAATATATAAAGTTAACTAAAATATGCTTATACAACAAAAAGGGAGGTATGCTAGACTTTGTATAGTGGTAGTTTTAAATAAAGAATGTTGTTAAGCAAGTGAAACACCAAATAATATTTATAACTTGGAAGAAAAAGTATGTAGGCAAGAGAAAATTCATTTCAATGCATACGAATAGAAATAGAGTATGTAAGCTTAGCATCTAAGTTAAAATAAAATAAAATAAATAAGTAAACATATGTAAGATAAGGAAGTGAATAAAATATCTATGTACGTAAGGTACATTAGCATTTAATGCCTTCCATCTTAGCACAAAACAAAGCATGTCAAAAACATTTTCAGCCCCAAAGAAAAATAAAAATCTCTGAATTGAGTGTATTTGAACATTAAACAATTCTCTTTACCTGTTTATTTATCAACTTGCCTCATTTCATTTTGTATGCAAAAGACTTTGCATTCCAGTTTCTAAAGTCTTAAACAAATACAAACCTAAGAAAAGAAAATGAATACAAGTTGTACATATTGTATCTGAACATGGATTAATATGAAAAAATGAAAACAAGACAATTACCATTAATGCTATAAACTCTAGCACAAATAAAGTCAATTCACAACCATACAAAATCATTTCCAAGCCTCCAAAACTGAAAAAAATCTCTGACCCAAAAAGATAGCTGTTGTACCAGAAAAATAAATAAATAAATAAATAAAAAACAAACTTACCCTATACACTTCCTTCTCTGTATATGTATGTCTCTGGTTCGAATGAACTGGAAAAAAAAAATCAAATACAGTACAACAAATATCTTGTACCAGTATAACTCAAACCTATCCCTACTCAAGCCTACACACTTTTTATATATCATCTTCATTTTGTTCTTCAACAAGAAGCCTGAGTATCACTTTAAATATATATATAAATATATATAGCAACCTGGAAACAATCAACAACTACATCATCAACAAGACAAGAGGAATTAAAATTTAAAAGTAAAATCAACATTAGCCTGGAACTAAATCTGTTCTTAATCTCTGATTCGAAAATCAGGTGAGTAACACTTTTAAAATTTACTTGAGTTTTAAAATCTGTTGCATGTTGATATTGGATGCTTAAATATATGGTGTGAATATTTATTTATTCATTATTCTCTGGGTGATTTGTGATGAAACTATTTATTTCAAACCTGCAAATTCAAATTACCTGTATTGAACTTGTTCTGTTTTTATTTGCTGTGAGTAGCTTAAATTTCTAACTTAAGTATTTAAAC
The DNA here is from genome assembly GCA_030765085.1 of Allium cepa. Taxonomy (NCBI): domain Eukaryota; kingdom Viridiplantae; phylum Streptophyta; class Magnoliopsida; order Asparagales; family Amaryllidaceae; genus Allium; species Allium cepa. Next base: position 680,347,242 of record CM060942.1, read on the forward strand.
TAGTTGCAAGCTTAAAACCAGAAATAAGTGTGATTTGTATGTATAAAACCTTCTATGCATATGGATGTGGTCAGAGTACATATTAATGTCTCTGTAAACAAGCTTATCCATTTTGTTCTCAGGCTTGAATTGATTCAAATTATTTTACCATTTGATCTAATAGTTTTTAGGATTTATAATACAAATAGAAACTGTTTGTTTCAATATGATTTAAAGTTTAAGTATATTTAAGTTGAATGAAAATTGAATATGGTGCTGGAAATCAAAATAACAAGAGAAAAATCAAAACACTTTAATCATAAAATCAAGAAACATACTTTGAATCACTATAACAAAATATGGATTTTAAAACTTAAATCAAGATTTTTAATACCAGAAGTTGAGAGCAGTTCTGAAATGAATTAAAAATGCATTTTGGGAATTTTTGGGGTGATCACTATATCTGGGTGGTCGTGGCTCTGTTTGATGATGGAGGAGCTTACCCCGGTGATGGGAAAAATGGTAGTAGGTGGTGCAGTTTGGCGTGGTGGCGACAGCAACGAGATTCCTTCTATAAACCTAATTTTAGACTGGGTTGAAGTTCGGGCTTGTTCGATTTCCTTGGTGCATCGAGTTCAATGGGGGTTTGTGTATGGATAGAGGGGTGAAAGGCGGAGTCGTGGCCGGTGGTGGTGGTTTTCTGATGGTTGGAGGAGCGGGGTTTTCGCGTTGACAGGTTTCGAGGGGAAGAACTGTTTATGGTTCCGGGTTTTGAGAGACAAGCTCGATTTTGTTTCAAGCAAGTGAGGTGGCTATGGATGATCGTGTTTGGGTCTGGTGATGGCCGGTGATGTGTTGAAGCCTGAGTGGATGGCCGGAGATGGCCATAGGCACGGTGCATGTGCACCGTGCATTTGGGAAGTACTGGTGAACTTTATGTGCAGGGAAAATTCGTGTTGGGGAAAAACTCGGGTTATTCGAGTATATGACTCGAAGTAACAGGGCAAAAGACTCGAAGCACATTTTAGTTGACTCGAGTCAGTTGTTGTTCCAGGGTTTTTTGTAAAACCTGGCAGCAATATTTTTTTTTTAAAACAAATCTAAAATGAAACTTAAATTTGTATATCAGTTTTAAACAAATTTAAATTCAATAGAAGTATGAATTCAAGTCTATTTTGTTGAATTAAAAACTGAAATGAGATAAAGGTTTTAAAATATGTAGATGTGGATTCTCATGTTTAAAGACCTGACAGTGTTCTGTTTTTAAAAAAAATTAATTTAAAATTTGAAAACAGAAATTTAAAAAGAGATTTAAATTCAAAGTTTAAAGTATAGATTCAAATGGACTTTTGAATCTAAGGTTAAAAAAATGAATTTGGGTTTTAAATCAAGTCTTAAAAATCAAGTTGTAACAGGAATTGGTTTCAAACAAATAATTGAACTTTAAATTGGATAAAAGTTTAAAAGAATAACCATTTTGAATCTTAAATTAAAAATGTAATTTAAAATTTAGATTCAAATGTGAAATGTTTTACACTTTAATGATAATGAAATCATTTATAAAGAAGTGGATTATCTTATAGAAAATTAAGATATTGAAATGTTTTAATTAGTAAGTTAATTAAAGAATGACTTATTTATTTAATTTGAAACTAATGATTTAGAATTAGAAATTAATTAAAAAAGTGTTATTAGTCAATGAAGATAATTAACTGAAGGATTATTAAATAATTAATTAATGTGATTAATTTTAATAATTAATTAGATTAATTAATTTAGATAATCTATTGTAAATTGTTAAAAGAAATTAAAGGATTAATTAATTATTGTAATTAATTGAGATAAGTGATTAATTTAAGTTAATTAATTTATTTTAATTAATTTAAGATAATCATTTGATAAATTGATAAGTATGATTACTTAATGTAGTTAATGAAGTAGAATTACTTAGGAAAGTAATTAATGATAATTACCGAGTGTAATTAGTGGAAGATGATGTGTTAATTAAGTAATTTGGATAATTACTTTTGTAATTAATCAGAGGATTAATTAATGCAGATAATTAATTATGGAATAATTAATTTATTAATATAAGTAATTAATGATAGTTAATTACTGGTTGATATTAATCAAAGGTGATTAATAATTGTGTTAATCATTAAATGAAACTAATTTAAATAAAATAATTTATTTTAAATCTAAATTAGAAATCATTAATTAATATAATTAATGATGTAAATTAAGAATTGGGTAATTAAGAAATAATTAATAATATGGTGATTAATTAAGAATAAATGTAATCATTTATAAATGAAGTAATTAAATGTTAAATAATTTAGAATGATTAATTTGTAAAATTAATCAAAGACTAATTACCTATTGTAATTAGTGAATGATTAATCAAAGGTGTTTAATCAAGATGAATATTTAGAAGATGATTAATTAGCTTGATTTATAATTAATTAATGGTTGTATAAGCAGGATTTATAGATGAAGTAATTAATTTAATTTACTTTAAATTAATTAAAGACAGAAGTAGTTAATTTAATTCATTTTAAATTAATTACAAATGGTAAGATTATAAATTATTGCTTATGGATGAATGATATTGATATTTCATTTGATGATTGTGATCTGACATGAATAATATCTAGGTGTCATGGATGCTTGGTTTGAATACGATAATATTAGTTATCTATTTAGATGATAATATCGATTATCCGTTTATGAGATTATCTGTGATTATCTGTTGTTATATTGTGAATTATCCATCTGTGTGTATGTTGATTATATTGAATTAATCTGCTAAGACTAAATAAACAACTCGGCCTTAAAAGACACGTTTTGGATTTCGATGAGACCGGGATCGGTTTTCCGCATTAGGAATATCCAAAAACCACATCGATTCCAAATTAACGTTAGGTCGTTAATCTGAAGTGAAGATGAAGATTCAGAATGCAAGGGTTATCGTCGTTAACTCTGAGGGTGATTCCAAAATGAGTGTAACGAGATAATGCCTTCGGTTTCGTTCGAACCCGAAACGAACTTGTATGGATTGAATGCATTCAGCACATCGTCAGGTGGACGATGAGCATTCTAAGAAATGTATTTTCTAAAGGTAATCGCAGCCTCAAGCCTCATCAACCGGGAATGGCTAAAACAAGAGAGGTGCAGCAAGGTTAGGTGGGTCATGCCCAAGCAGGACAAGGATATTCCCCTGTCTAGATGTCCCTTATTTTCGGCTGTGCGTGCGGTTGATCATGACAACTGCCGGGGTTTATCTTGTTCGGGACTGTTCAGTAAGGAATGGTTCCGGCCTTGTGTTGCAGGGGGTCGGGAGTGATTCTCGGTACGTTGATCTAGGCCACGTACTGTGACGGGCGGTACCCCAGTAGCCCTGCCATTGTATGGAATCCACAATCCAATAAGTGCCAACGGTTTTGATTGTATTACCCACTTTTGTGGCTAGTAGCTGGAATTTAATAGATGTAACAATTTCGGTTATTTTCTATTTACTTGAAAACCCTAGACCTGTTATAATATCACTGAATTTCCTATCAAATGTTTTGGTTAGCGTAAGGTAAAAACTTACCCATGTTTATGTGTGGGAAGTCTTACGTGATACCTTTTATTTCAAAAGGATTTTCCAAATTAAGCAACTTTAAACTGTTACTCATATCAGACCCATGTCTGACCCAGAGTTTATTTTTGTTTTTCATAAACTCTCGGGTACCCAAATTTTTACGGGTAGCCAAGGGATTCAGGTTAGTTTTGACGAATTCTGGAGGAGCAATGGAGCAGGAGGCTTCAGCGTTATAGTTATACATATGGTTCCGCTGTGTTGGTATCTCTGAGTCATATTGTTGAGTTGTTTTGTGTATTGAGTTGTATAACTACACAGGTGTCTATAACTATCTAGTATGTGATGTATTATCTGTATAACACTGATTGAAGTTGTATATTATGTAAATACTTATGTGATATATTATATTTATTCGTTCCGCTGTGAGATTCTGATGTTGTTGTTTCTTCTTCTTCTCTAACTTTTCTACTTTCTCACCTCTTTCTTTTCTCAAAACGATACGTCTTCCTGGGCGTAGGAAGTCGGGTCGTTACATCTATATTCAATACCACCATCACTTTGAATAATTTTGACTTTGTGACTTCTTTGCTTTTTAGCTTGTGCTATAAAATATATAACAGCATTATAAGCTTTTGCCTTTGTTTTCAGGAAATATACCCATGAGTATCTAGTGTGTGCATCAACAAATGATATGTAATATATATAGCCATAGTCTGAACTAATGGGTCTGGACCCCAAAGATCAGTTGCAACTAATTCTAAAGGCATCTTGAATTCAGTTGTGGAATCTGCAAAAGCCAATTTATGACTTTTGCCCATTTGGAAATAAGTACAAACATATGGTAATGTAAAATCATCAAAAGAGATTTTATTTTCCATAAGAACCCGGTTCACAACACTTGCATTAGGATGGCTAACTTGTAATGCCATAGATCAAAGTTATTTTTGTTGTTTTCAGATGATGACATTTCATTGTTATTACAACTCTTTACTTTCGCTACAGAATTTCTACAATTAGTTAAAGTAAACTTGTACAACCCATTCACTGCATCACTCTGCAAAAATAGTTCTCCGGTAAGTATATTTTTAACTAAGCAACATTTTGGATAAAATTCAAAGTAAACATTATTATCATGGGCAAATTGAGAAACACTCATAAGATTTTTCTTTATTCTTGGTGCTCTTAGTAAATTATTGAGATATAGTTGTCTTTCACCTTTAATACAGGCATCACTAGTATGAGTGATTTCAATAGACTTACTATTTCTCATGAAAATGGACTGTTTACCTCTATATTCTTTGCTGCCTAGATTTAAGTTGTCAAGATTGCTTGTCAAGTGATTGGTTGCTCCTGAGTCTGGGTATCATGCTTCATCCTGAATGTGTTCGGGCTTTGTGATCTCATCCAAGTACTGATTCTTGTTGTCATCGGATTGCTTGTTTGGTTCTTGTCGTACCTGTGCTAGGTTTGCACTGTAGTTGTCATTTCTTTGATTATTTGAACCTTGTCCTGGTATATAATTTGTATTAAACCTGAAGTAGCATTTTGGGACAGTATGACCCACTTTCTCACATATTTGACATTTTGGTTTATTGCCTCCACTCCATCTCCCTCTGCCTCTACTCCTGATTAATTGATTTCCCCTTTGATATTACTGATCTCCCCTGCCATAGTTTTGATTTCTAGTATTGTTACTTGATGCAAAGTTAATTGACACGTCAGTATCAAGGGGTTTCTTGAAATCCGGTCTTCCTTCATGTGCAAGGAGAATGGAGTGAACATACTCAAGAGATGGTAATGTTTCTTGTGATGATATGACTAGTACCACTGCCTCATATTCATCACTTAAACCACTTAAAATGGTTAGTACTTGCCCAGTATTTGAAATTTTATGCCCTGCGGCTTCAAGCAAATCACATGTATTCTTAATCTTTGTCAGATAATCTCTCTTTGATTGATTTTCTTTTCTTACATTTTGTAGTTGCCTTTTGTAATGCATTACTCTAGCTGTAGATTGTGTATTGAATATTCTTTCAACTATCAACCAAATTTTATCTGCAGTTTTGCATCATATTACTTGAGGCAATAATTTCTCATTTGTTGATGATAGCAACCATGAACTTATTAAACTATCTTGTTTTTGATACTTTGCAAATTCTTCATTATTCACTGTCTTGTTTTCTTGATCAGTGATGAATTTGGAAGGAATGGAAATTTTACCAAGAATGAATCCTTCCAAACCATAACCTCTAGCTGCAATTTCAACTTGAATTTTCCAAAGAAGATAGTTGTCTTCTTCCAGTTCTTCCAGTTGTGTTGTGATGAGTTGTGTTGAGGACCGGTGATGGCTTTAATGAAACTCTCTGCTATTGCAGAAGTTTGTTGGGTTGGATTAGATGCACTATCAGAAGTTGCTGAACTGCCTTTAGCCATGGATGAAATTTCTTGAATCAATGATGAACTTGTAAGATCAGAATTCAATATTGAAAGAACAAGAAACTTTCTCTCTGCAGTGACCAGGTATGTTGCAACAAGGTCTAGATGATGAAGATACTCTGATAGACTTATGGTATGACACTTACTTCTTCTCTGTGTTGATGAGTGTCTTGATTTGTTTGATTGTTTTCTAGTTTTCTCAAGTTTGAATTTACTCTATGATGGAGACTTGATGCAGTCAAGCTTTTCTTGGCACGGCAACAGCCTTTGGAGGCAAATTCTTTACTGCTCGGATGATGAAATTTAACCGATGGATAAACCGATCTCCAAATAATGAGTTTTCTCTGATGGAAATCAGTTTTTCTTCTTTCTCCTCCTTACTTTTGAAAGTTTAATGCAGTTTTACCTTATATGGCTTTGAAACCAAGAAAGAATTGATGCTTGATTGGTGGATAAAATAATATTGAGAGGAAAAGATGAAAAGCAATGTTTTATTGAATGAATTCTCTTATGATTATTACATGGATAGAAGCAGCAGTATTTAAATACATTGTGGATGGTTATATGGGCTTTGGGCTTGACATATACCCGCTATTCAATAAGCAAATATACAATACACGTATATATTTTCTCAACCGCATACATACACTTCATTTCCTTACTTCAACCGTCTCAAGACGGCGGTTTAACCCTTCCGGGAAAAAAGACTCAAAAATCTATTGAATACCGTGAAGGCGAACATTTATTTCATAGTTGGGAATGCTCCAACAAATGTTTTGAATGGACCACCAAGCTCGTGGTTGAAAAGAAAAAAAACAAAAGCAAACAACCTTTTCACACTCATGTGCGTTTGCAAACGTACAAATGCAAGGACTACAAGTATCAATCACATCAATTATTGGACCACGGATATGAATGCTGTCGTAGCCAATCTTTTCACTCTACATTATTCTACCACCGTTACTCCGTCTTCATTTTGGCTCTTCATTTCGGCATTTCCACTCAATCTCAATCTTTGATTTCTCCATCATCACCTTGTATTTTATACGATGGATCTTGTCGTGAGTTAAATAATTACAATTATAATCTATAGCTCTAATTTGACGGTGCCTGAGAAGCACAGAGGAATTCCTCTGTCGTTATTCTGTCTTTCGTCTGTTTTACCTTTTTCTATTTCCAAGTCACATTTTCGTATGTTTGTTTGTTTGTTTCAATGTAACATGTCTTTGTATTCAACGCATGTTTGCCAAGTTTTCACTTTCTTTTCTTCGTTGGTCACCACAACCAACAAGTTATTCTTACTATATTTCACTTTGCAAACTTGTTAATTATATTGCCATCAGCTGTTTGAGACTTGATAACACGGTGCTTTCTATTTCCGTGCTACATTATTTTTTTGCCCTACTTCAAGTACTACACACAAGATAATTAACAAATTCTGTATAAATATTTCAAAATTAGTCAGTGCAAAAAAAATATGATCTTGCGGTAGAAATTCACAACGCAAAATGGAAAAAAAAAAAAAAAAAAAAAATAACCTATTATCGAGGCTACTTTAGCATACACATACGGACGAAAATAATAAAACTGAAAGTGACAGGCAAATATGGATCGAATTAGCAATCTCATGTGACTAGAATTGGTGTAGTCGTTATACATACAAAATAGTGCTCATAATCTTGTATGTATTATTGATCCCAAGGTCTGCTTGAATCCATATTTAAAGCAATAAAAGCAAAATGCTACTTAGTATATAAGTCGGAATAAATATTACTTGCGTATGTCGTAAGCAGCGATATTTTGAGGTTCACACTCTGGGCTCAAGAGTCTGACCAATAAGGCGGTTGTAGAACTCACTGAAACTGCACCACAAGCAGCCCATCTCAGAATTCTTGGAGCCGTAACTCTTGGACCTAAATTATAAATACATGAAATCAAAAGGTATATTAAGGAACTATGATTAAATTTTGTGGTTTGACAAATCCTTTAATTAAATCTTAAGTTTAGACGTGCCCAGTCCAACACAAGACTAATGGTGTATAGTGTAAATTACCTGAGTAACCAACAAGTTGCTTATTCTTACTGTATTCACTTGAAAACTTAACTTGTTATCATATTGCTATCTACAGTGCACCTCAATCATAATAAGACAAAGATAACCATGATGGACGAGTCTAACATCAAAAATTGACCAACCCTTCATAATTGGTGGAAACTTGCTCACTGCTTTATGCAACTCCATCACTATGCCTAAATCGTTAATCATCTTCTATGCAACTCCATCACAATGCCTAAATGACACAATGGCTTCCTCAACCTTCTTTGATGTATGATTTATCATTTCTAAAGTTTCTAACGAAGGTATTTTCTTCTTGAACATAAAAGACTCATCGAATTTGGCATGCTAGGTATGATGGCATCCCTATGCTTTAGTATTTAATAACTTTGGACCCCATAAATGGAGAATCAAAATTTTCAAATAGCTCAAGTTGATCTTTCCCTCCTCTTCAGACATCCTTTAAGCTTGTACCACTAATTTCCAAACTCGAAATGTTACATTTTAGTTGACAAATCTTTGACTTGTAATCCTTTGGCAAACACACTGTTAGTTTCAAATATTGAGCTTTCTTGAACAAAGTCTTATTCATCCAATCCACAATTCCACTAGACAGCTGATAATTAGGTACAGTAAAATGTGTGTCATAATACCATCTTGTTTACAATAATAATAAAAACTTTCCAGACGTATACTTCGCATATATTAACATATTTAATGTACTTTGTTGGATTCACAATCTCAGTTATAATGTTTTCTAAACAAAGTAAAGAAGAAAATTGAGTTTTAAGTTTACTTGTAGAAGTTTTAACATCAAAATCGATTTCAAAGTGTGCATATACCTTGGAATATGGATCTTTCGAACACACAATTTACGATTTGAATTTCGTTTTCAAAGTTTGAAATTTACGATTTAAATCCTGTTTTGAAAACCTTGCCGACTTGACTTTCATCACATATTATCCTTTGCATAAGATGAAGTATCTAGCTCCACCGTGGAAACTATCAATGATTATGATCCTAAAGATCTGGTTGAACATAGTAAGAAATACCTATGTCTCATGATTTGTGTCACCAAATGAAATTTCCATCTGCTTCCCAAGACTAAATCTTCACAAAAATCCACCTTGTTGAGATTCACACCTTTATTCAACTTCACATGAAATCTTCAAGACTATTATGCTACAAACCAAGCTAAGATACCTCATGTAAGTATCCAACTTTCTGTGAATTTTCAACCTCAATACCAGCTTCATCTGTAATCTTTATTCCCTCCGGAGAATATAGATTTTGGACCATTATACCCCTCATCATAATTGGTTAACCTTCAAAAACCAAACAAGTTTCATCCTCTGACATAATCATGTATCTCAACGATGCGAGTTGTCCCAATGAAATAAGGTATCTCAAAAGTCTAACTGCATGTAAAACATTAGTGAGTGCAATCATACCATAGACCATTCTGATCCTTACCGAGCCAATGCGAGGTGATCTTTATGTCACATGACTGTCCATAAGAAAAGAATTCTGCCACCTTACTTAAGTTGTACAGTGTGACATCATATGGAAGTACATTCCCAAATCAAGAACATGCTCATGATTAGTGACATCCAAAACACCCAACGTCAATGCATCGTCATAAATGCATCACAAACTTGTTTCTCCACAATCACTACTGAGACTCAATTACATCTCTTGCTTTATTCTTCTTATTTGGACTTTTTTTTTCTTCAGATAACCCAGTTTATCGCATACCGAACTCCTGATTTGCTTCTCCATGTTATTTTTCTTCCTTCATCGCTTATGCTTCTCCATCTAAAGCAACAAGCCTACAACTGCTCCAATTATTCCCTTCACTCAAATCATTCATTCAATCTGTCAACTAAATAACAAGAAAACCTGGCTAGACATCCTGAAGTGTCAAAACCAAGGTTCAATGTTTCGACCGAAATACCGAGACTCCAATCATTCCGTTTAGGTTTCAATAGTGACCGAAACCAAACAAACAGAAACTCCGGTTTAATAAAAAAAAAAACCATTAAACCTCAAATTTTACAAAAGAAACTCAAAAAGAAAAAAATTGACAAATATGTGAATATTTAAAATCTAAAATATTAACTTAGAAAACATACAAATTCACAAATATATAAATGGTGTAATTAAAAAAAAAGTTGAAAGTGAAGTAACAAATAGATATTTTTTAATGTTATAAATATTTATAATTAATCGGTATTGTTCGTGTATAACTTATTTTTCAATTGAATATATATTATACGTTATTTTTCAATAAATTAAACAAATATATCTGTAATTATATGAAAATAAATAATGAGATCCAAATCTGGAATCTAAATTTAAGAATTAGGTTAAAATTCCTAAAATTACAAAATACCAAAACCGAGACCGAAACCAAGATCTCGAATCTTGGTCAAAACGTATGGTTATAGCATATGTTATTCATTACTCCAATATACTTTTGTAACTACTTGAAAATTTAAAGATAAACTAGAAAATAAATTTTATTAGTCAAGTTAATACAATAAATAATTTTTTGTAAAGGAACAAAAAATAATTAAAAATACTACTCCTAATAATATAATAAGAATAACGTAAATATATAATGTGGTATGAACTATTAAGAAAATGGAGTATATGCCGACGGGTCTTGTTGGACAATATCTTCACAGAAATCCAACTTGTTGAAATTCACACCTTTAATCAACTTCACTTGCAATCTTCAAGACTCTTATGCTACATAAACCAAGCTAAGATATCATATAAGAGTATCCAATTTTCTGTGAATCTTCAACTTCAATACCAGCTTCATCTATGATCTTTATTCCCTCTGGGGAATACAAATTTTGGACCATTGTACCACTCATCATAATTGGTTAACCTTCAAAAACCAAACAAGCTTCATCCTCTGACATAATCATGTATCTCAATGATGCGAGTTGTCCCAATGAAATAAGGTATCTTAAAAGTCTAACTGCATACAAAACATTTGTGGGTACAATTACACCATAGACCATTCTGATCCTTACCAAGCCAATGCGAAGTGATCTTTACGTCACGTGACCGTCCATAAGAATAGAATTCTGTCACCTTATGGAAGTTGTACTGTGTGACATCATGTGGAAGGATATTCCCAAATCAAGAACATGCTTATGATTAGTGACATTCAAAACACCCACCGTCAACGCATCGTCATAAATGTATCACAAACTTGTTTCTCCACAATCACTACTGAGACTCTATTACATCTCTTGCTTTATTCTTCTTATTCAGATATTTTTTCTTCTAATAACCCAGCTTATTGCAAACCGAACTCCTAATTTGCTTCTCCATGTTATTTTTCTTCCTTCATCACTTATGCTTGTCCATCTAAAGCAACAAGCCTACAACTGCTCCAATTATTCCCTTCACTCAAATCATTCACTCAACTCTCAACTCTTGTTTTTGAGATTTTTTGAGAGCTATGTAGCCTATCAAAAGGCTAGCTATATCTAGAGGAATTGAAATTCAAGACCGAAACCATACCAAACTCCGGTTCAGTAAAAAAAACTATTGAACTTCAAATTTTACAAAAGAAACTCAAAAAAATTGAATTCAAATACATGAATATTCAAAATCTGAAATTTTAACTTAGAAAACATACAAATTCACAAATATATAAGTGGTGCAATTAAAAAAAAGTTGAGAATGAAGTAATGAATAAAAAATTTCAATGTTATAAATATTTAAAATTAATCAGCATTGTTTGTGCATGTCTTATTTTTCAATAAATTAAACAAATATATCTGCAATTATACGAAAAATAGATAACGAGATCCGAAACTGGAATCGAAAATTTTGAAATTTAAGAATTAGGTTGAAATTCCTAAAATTAAAAAAATACCAAAACCGAGACCGTCACCAAGATCTCAAATCTTTGTCAAAATGTATCGCTATAGCATATGTTATTCATTACTCCAATATACTTTTGTAACTACTCAAAAATTTAAAGATAAACTGGGAAATAAATTTTATTAATCAAGTTGATACAATAAATAATTTTTTATAAAGAAGAAAAAAAAATTTAAAATACTACTCCTAATAATATAATAAGAATAAAGTAAATATGCAATGTAATATGAAGTATTAAGAAAATGGAGTATATACCGACGGGTCTTGTTGGACATGTAGTTGTTTGTATCATTTTTTACTTGTTGTTTATGCTGAACTTCTTCCTTTTTTAATCTTTTATGGCATCCAATAAGTATTTTGCATCACTAAATTTAACATCCAGCCCTGCTTGAGTTATATTCTCAAACGTTATTCATGTCGTACTATAAAGTGTGTATGAATAGTTAATTGAGTCTACTTAAATATTTACATTATACATTGCAAATACCTTCTAAACTCTGGACCTCTCAAGTTATCCATTGCTTATATTTATTGTGAATCATTAAATAGACCACAAAGATTATTAGTAGGACTAAATATTCCAATGAAACGACAAAAATAATTTTTGTCATGTAAAGTAGCTAAGTTGATTATATTGAAGTAAGAACATGTTTTATCTACTTTTTTAAGATTTTATTCTTTGAATGATATGCAACAAAAATATGTAAGAACTTGGATCATTTTTAGTCAAAGCTAAAAAAAGATCACTAATTGGATCAATGCAATAGGAATTAAAACAATAATTAAACAAGTCCACAAAGTATCTATAGATTAATTATAGAGGATATGGTGGACTCTTTTATTCCAACCCATCAAAATCTAAATATAATTTCTTTAATTTGAGAAGATATCTTGTTCCACTTGCGATCTCTCTTGTCATGTTTAATTCAAGTTGGACACAGCTATGTGCTTATAGTCTTGAGTGCTCTAATTGGTTTGGGCAAGTTACATTATTTTATTTTTCATTGTTTAGGCTTAAACTTAGAAGGTTAAACTGTAGATATACATCTCAGCCTAGACAAAATCAAACAGAAGTGAAAAATTGTGAATAACTCGCTTAAAAGGCCTGGTCAGTCATCCTCGAATTTTGTTCATGCAGTAGACCAGTTAAACAATATGGCTATGTTACACCGTAAGTTTCAGATAACTCTGCAAACAGAGTGAATACATAAACAGTAACAGAATTTCACTTCTTTCGCGCATTTCTTCGAACAGTTGTAGTTCAAAAGTGATGAATGGATATCTCTTTGAAATTAAAACGATATAAACTGATCGTAGAGATAAAAAGGAAAATAAGAAAAGAATAATAACCGTAATTGAGACGGCAGAGGATCCAGAAAGCAAGACCTCCGCCAACAGTGAAGATTCCAGCGGTGTGACGCATGAGCCTCGTGCAGGGTTTGCAATCTGATCTCATCAATTCTCCGTCTGAAAAACCTAACGCTTTCCTCAGGGCCATATTTTTCTTCCTTCTGGTTTTAATGAAGAAGCTTGGAGAAACGGAGGAAGGATGCAGAGGAAACAAAGTTATTCTGCTCCTAATTCTGATGGAAAAAATTTCAGTTTGACCCTTGCTTTATAAACTTGCTAAGATGGATCCTGTGCTTCGCACGGATAAATGTTAAGGTTGTAGAGTGAACGAAATTTATTTTTAAGAAATAAACACCAAATTTACGTATTCATTTCTGAACGGACTTTATAGCTATTTTCTTGTAACAACATCAAAACAAAGATATGTGGCTCTTTTCTCGTTTGTAAATATTGTAAGAATAAAATCTTATTTTTATAGCATATAGCTTTTTATTTCATATGTTATCCTTTGTGTCAATCTTACATCATGTAAATAATCTTTCATTTATTTTTTCTTTATATTCTAACAATTGTTCGTTTCCTCTTCTCTTCATTTTCAATACAATTTTTTTTGTATTTTCTCGGTTATTTCTCATGTTCAATAATTTCACTAGCATGTTCAATATTATATGTCTAAACCAAATTAAGAATTCGTTGCAAAAGAATTTTATCGATGTTTATTTATTTTATTTTGATTAGAATTCAATTTAGTTCACTAGTTCTTCACTTTGTCTTAATATTAAATAATTTGTAAATATATACATATTTTATAGTGATTGTGTTTCTATCTTACATTCAGTGTTACTGTTTTTACGGAAACATTATTTAAAGATCTCAAAAAAAACCTCTAATTCAATTGAGATCGATTAATAGTTTTAAGTTTTTATTTGTCTTTTCATTTAATTTGGTGTTAAATTTGTTGTTTTGTTTGATTTCATTGAGATCGATTAAAATGTTAACTTCGTTAGTTTGTTATTTGATGATACTATTCCTCTCATCTGTGAACAAAAGTGATTTCATTGGTTTGTTGTGTGATGATATAATTTCTTTCATTTGTAACCATTGTATCTCATTTTCTTACAAATTCACTGCAATTGGTAATAAGAATAGCCATGTTCAATGGATGGTACATTAGAACGCTATTGGTTTTGAAGGAATTTATGAAAGTTTTGAATGTTATAATTGTTTGTATCAATCAAATATAATGCACGAAATATTATATATGTACCTATCAAATATATGTTTTTTCGTTATAATACCAACCATCCATTTCATAATATAAGTACTTTAATGTTTAACCATTTTTTCCTCATAGGTTAGAGAGTTAAATCCTTTTTTTGCAATTAAACTTTTTGTTTTACATATTTCTCATCCTTACATTAATTACCACATTTATAATTACTTTGTAATCTACTCACTTCATTTTGTCTTTCTGTCTCTTTCCTGATATGTTTTTATTACATAATATCAAAAGTACATTTAATATTGACAAGTACATTTGTCCAAGTGGTTAATTGATTCGGCTTTGGTGCAGGATGTCACAAGTTCGAAACTTGCTTTCGAACGTTTATTTGATATGGGATATGTTGTCCCAAAGATTTGTTGTATATAAAGTACCAATTCAAAAAAAAAGTACATTTAATATTTTCACGATCGTCCTTCTTTTTATTTTCCAAACTTTTTGAATTAATATATATATATATATATATGTGTGTGTGTGTGTATTCTAAATATCCCTTTTACACCCTATCAAATCTATTTCTCCATTATTTTACTTCCATATCTTCCCCTTTCATCTTCATTATCCATTATTGCAAAATCCTTATTTAAGTTAATCCAAACTTTAATTTATACCTAATTTAACTAATTTTGTTATCTTTTAAATTATTTATCCAATATATATAATGAAAATGAAAATATTTATTCTACTTATGGTGTTGATTGTTTAACATCTATTTAGACACCATAATAATTTTTTTATTGATCTTTCCAATATTGCAAAATTATTATTTATGAACATGTATCTGCATTATTGTAAAAAATTACTTCTTTGTTTCATAAGTTTTAATCTTATATTATTTTCTTTTAAATTTTTTATCATAACTATATTTAAATTGCCCATGATTGTACAATGTTTTTTTTCTTTCTTTCAGAGTATTTAGTTTCAAGACCATTCATAGTGGTTCAATATTGCACAAAAGGTACAAAGCTTATGGGCATGGTTTAGTGGTTGATGTAACTTATTTCAATTATACTAAAACAATTTAATTCTTGGTTAAAATCCTCTTTTTCTTTCTCTCTATCATTTAGCGCGTTGAATTTCAAGATTATCCATGGTGGCTAAATATTGCGCTAGAGGTAAAAAAAAAAAAGCATGCATCATTAGTAGTAGATATGGATTCATATCCCCACCTTTTATTCATGAGTTGGACGAATTGTAATTTTACTAAATAAGAGCGATTAAAGTAATAATTCCTTATATTGGTAGAAAGAGAAACAATTATCTATAGTGAATTGTTAAACGGTGAATCATTTTGACTTAGAGGAACAGAAATAGTCAATTTTTAAATTAAAACGGTTTTGTTGAGGGAAGAATCAAACAACACATTCACCCTTTATAAAATCTTATTAAAATTACTAAATTGTCATTTACATAATCTATTTTTCTCTTTCTTCTTAGTTTCCATTTCATGTACATTATTCCTTTTATAAAATCAATCTTGATCAAAAGTTTAAATAAACAAAATAACATGTGTATTAATTTCTTTCCTTTTATTCAAAAATTTAATCATGTTTTTAGAGAAGTTTTAGTATCTTTCATTTTGATTAAATATCAAACTGAGGTGTGAGACTTTATATTAAATGAAGGAATGAGATTTGGAAATGGTAGAGGGGTTTGTTGACATAAAGTGCTATAAATTTATGCTAAAAATGTTGTAATGCCTCATCCCAAGATCTACATTAAGAAAGAGTATTACTATGTAATATTGTTTGTTGATGCGGAGAATATGGTTGGTTAGGAGCGACCATCCGTAAACTTTGCTTTAAACGAATATCGAACACATTGATTAGATGCTCCAATTTTTTTAAGTGCATCGAACGTATTCGATACAGGTTTAAAACAAAACTACAGTGGTTAATGGATCTATAAGAACAAAACGTATAACATTATATGAGAACTATCCAATGAAAATAGGATTATTATCTGAGAAAATTAAGCACAATCTTAGTATTTGAGCTAAAATTAATTTAGCGCGACGAGTTGTCACTAATTTAAATTCAATCAAACTAAATTTAGGGCATAAATGCAATTGAAAATTTTATTAATAAATGCAATTAATATGGTACCCAATGAGGTAATTAATATTTTGAATAAATAATGTAACGATCCGTAAATTTAACCGGTTTTTAATAACATTATTAATTGAAATTTTGTGAAATTTTGAAATATAAATTTGATATTTGAAATGCGTCTAGTTAAACATAGTAACTAGTAAATTTTCGTCCGAAAATATGAAGGTTTATTTCGAGCGTAAATTTACTTCAATTTAATCAGTTAAAAATCGATGAAAATAAAACGTTTTTGAAACCTAAATATTTTTACATAGAAAAATTCTAAACCGTCTTCTGAGCAAGACACCATTTTTCGTTTTTCCAAATTCGGACTTCTTTAGCTCCGTCGATCTTATTTTCCTGCGTTTTTCTTGCATTTTCTGCTAGTAGAAAATTCGAATTTTTATAATTCAACCATATCGCTGATATCTATTTATTGTTTTGACCGTCTCATCGTGCTGATCTCAACGGTATATTCAATTTTGTGTTTTGAAGTCCGATAAACAGCGGAATCCGCGAAACCAGTAACCGTGATGGTACTAGTTTTAAACCCTTTTGCTTTCTAACATCCCTTCGTTGCTCTTCGAGATAAAGCTGCCAGCCACTAACAATTAATAATACACAGAATTCAACCTAGCTTTACAATTCCAACTTTTCACTTTGAATTCCTGTCGTCCTTTCATTTTCGTATGCTAACTTCTTCCGTATAACTCATCTCTTTTGTTCTCTGCCTCAACAGGAAAATATGTATACAACACCAAACCCAACCTCCTCCTCCTTTCTTCTTCCCACTTCCTTCTTACTGAAAAAATGATGAGAAAAAAAAAACCGAGAGCAAAGCTCTTCATCAAACACAACACGTTCCACCTCTCGCCACCTTGTGCCTCCGCCCAAACCATGCTCCTCGCCCGGCACACCAAACACCTTCGACCATGCTTCCACCACGCGTCGCCACCTGCTTTGGCCGAACCCCATCCACTCCCCTCCATCGTCGTACACCGTCCACCTTAGCCGCGAGCCACCACATCTCGCTCAGCCTTTCTCCTCGTTCTCGTCTTCACCTAGTCGAGATTCAGCCGCCGTAGCTACCCCACCTTCAATCGAGGTCCTCTCCTCGGCCTATGCCACATAAACTGCACCACCCTCCTCTGGACCCGCCGAACCCGACCCCAAGCCATCACTGCTCTGCTTTCGCTCGACCCGAGCTCGTAGCCATGGCCTCACCCCTCCTTCTAGCAAGCACCGATCTCCCCTCCACGCGTCAGTCTCAGCCTAGAATTTCACGGCTACCCAGACATTAGCCGAGCCCGTCCGGCCGTGCTTCCCCTTACAACCACTGCTTCTCCTGAGCTCCACCTGCAACCGAGCGGCCCACAAGCCCTCGCTTTCCTTTCCACTCCACAATGCGTCACCACCACTAGCTCATCGGCCGAGCTCCATCCTTTCCTCTTACTAGTAAATATGTGCATATATACTTTACATATATATAACTACATATTTTTGTGATGGTCTGTTTTGTTTTATATATGTTAAGAGATGTATTTTCATATGTTTTATTATATATGTTTTGACCGCACATATCTATATATATTAATGTTTATATAGTATACGGTAAGCTATATTAAAAGAAGCACTCTATATACGAGTATATATGCACGCCCAGGTGGGCTTGCATTTAATCACAATGTCATGCATTTATAGTTGTATCTATAGAAGTAGGTTTGACGGTACCATCGTAAGCATAAACAAAACCTGAAGCAACGTCCGAGAAGACCGAGATGTTTGAAGAATATTCATGGAACCGGTAACTTGAAAACATTCATAGTTTTATCATCTGTTTCTTTTGTTTTAGTTTATTTTATACCATTGAAAATGGAAATAATACTTGTATTTTACATGCACATGCTTTTTTAGTTAATGTGGGCTGTGAGCAAAAATGTATTTAAATACATCAGTGATTAATTGTTTCTTTACCACTCTTTTATTATGCTTTCAAATTACTATTTTATTTAATAATAAGAAATATTTAGTATAAACTGTACGTACGTGCATCTAATAGTTAGAAATATTTACATTTATTTAATAAAAAAAGAGTGAACGGATGTGCATTGTAAATGTTTTGGTAGTCACAAAATATTTATTTCATGTTGATTTGTTAGCAGTGCAGCGAAAATTTGGTAGTAAAATTTCATTGGTAGATAGTTGGAGATGACCGATTCACGACTTAAGGGTTATACAGTGCAGCTTTCTAAGACTCGAACCTGCGACCTCAATGAACTTTGTTTCATGATCGCTAGGTATCCCTGACAAACTGAGCTGTGCATGCAGACAAAACTATATTATATATTAAGTACAGAACATGGAGCGTTTGGTCAAGAGTGACGATGGATTTGAACAATATAAAAAGTTAATTGTACATTTGTTATAAATTGCGAAAGTGGCATCCAAAAACGAATTTTTGTTCGACATTCGTGACATAGGCTAAACTGTTTCCATCCCTTTAATAATAGTAAATTGTAAAATGACTTCCTTTTGTTCTTTTTATCAGTGGTTGCCTATTCATCTATTTAATAAATGACCAGGTGGACCTACATCTAATCGTAATGTGTATGTATTAATTCAACAATCCACTTTATAACATCTTTTAAAGCATGTACACAATTTTGTTTAGAGATATAATAAAAACTTCCTTAATGAATATGTACCCAAATTCATAATTAATTAGACATAATATATTTAATAAATGAAATGCTATTGGTAGTCGGAAATAAGAAGAATTCAGTAAATAAAATAATGAACTCATTGTGCCGACTTAGAGCCTATGACCTGGTAGCGAGTCATGTGGTTAGCTGATGAGATGCCAATTACTTAACCAAAGATTGAAGATAAAATAATGCGCAAAAAGTTTGAATGTGTCACAACTCGGCCTTGAGTTGTGAGGCACAACTTAGTACCCAGTTGACATTGAAATGATGAACCGCATTTAATCACTACGTGCATATAGGGGTGAACAATGTTCGATTAGAACCGAATTAACCGACCAAACCGGTTCATAATAATATAATCACAACTTAGATGTCAATTGCCTTTACTTTGCATACATGCACACACACCTATTTCTATAAATTATTCAAGGTAAATTTCGTACGTGGGTACGGTTTGCTTTAGAATCGTAGTCCTGGCTACCTTCTTGCAAAATTTGGTAAGACAAAATTACGTGGACCTGCATATAATCGCAACATACATGCATTTATAGTTGCACCCGTGCAAGTAGATTTGGTAGCACCATAGTCAGCATAAATCGAATCTGAAGCAACGATCGAGAAGACATGAACAAATGAAGAACATTTATAGAGCCAATAACTTGAAAGCATTCGTAGTTTTATCATTCGTTTTTTATACTATTCGAAACGGAGATAATATTTTTACTTTTACATGTATATGCTCTATAGCAAACGCAGATTGTGAGCATACATCATCACTTCACAATTCTATTAACAATAGAAATCAATGAACAATATTTTCACAGTGGCTTTTTGAAATTTTAAATTTTAAATGTGACTCTGATATACAACCATGTTTATATGTTTATATTTTGTAGTTTGAAAAGTGGCTTCTGATAAATTATTATAATGGCCAGTTTGGAATGCATCACTTAATGATTCCATTAGAGCCGCTGGCAGTTTTTATAACTGCAAATGTCAATAGAAGCTCCAAGTGGTAACTTTTGAACCAATGAAATTGTTCGTGACTTAATATGTTATCGTTTCCATCAGTAGTTATCAATGTATTTTAGCGTTCTTTAACCGTGTAAATCAATGGTACTGCTGTTATCTTGGTAACTTTTTGTCCACTTAAACTGAACATAACTTATAAAAGAAAAGTGAATAATGCAACTGCAAGAAAAGCAGTAGGATCAATTAATGCATTAATCAAGCATTAACCCAACTTCTATCTAATATGAAGCAAATAAACATTTTTCTAAAAGAGTCTAGGTAATGAAATGAATGACAATGTAGAGCATAATTTATAAACATACACAATGCTTTAGTGAATTGCATAAACAATTTACTCAATTTAAACTAAAGTCACACTCATACACATATCGCATATTCAAAGAACAGTCAGTGAGAGAAGGTGCAAACATAATAGTGTCGGTAATAATATAAATGTTTACATTGATCCTTCTAGTCTTACAATACTTTCCTTTAAATTAATGAATACTTAATAAGAAAACTATATCATAACCACTATACAATGCAATTCTATAAATTTTATAGTTAAATAATTATATATGGCTCGGCTCCATCTATGGAATAGAAAAGGATTCTGCCGCGATCTAAGTTAAATGGATTCAGTGCAACTCTAAACTTTGATTGTTCGCAGCTTACTATTAGGGTAGTAACACAAAACATTTTATGTTTCTTACTTTTAAATTGAACCAAAATTGGTATTTCTAGTGGATCAATAAACCGAAGTGTTGTCCTCTAGCATCACTTCTATCCAAGGTCCGAGCATTGGTTGTATAGCATTCACTATAGAGAGTTACAGCAAACTAACTGGTGGTATTTATCATCTTGCATTCAAACCTGTGTTAAATAATCAAAGTCAGAAATCATGAGTGTTACTTGAAGAGAACTATCTTATATGAAGAAAACAGAACCTCTTGCATAGATTATTTACTTTGATAGTATCAGAAAACATTTATAAACAGAACCATTCGACAACTCTCAAGCTTGATTCCATTACTTTATCGATAGGAAGCCAGTAAAACAATGGAAGTACAACTGAAATACATCAAAACTGATACATAGCTTTATACCCGATCGTTGTGGACGTCATTTACTTGCATAATCTCAAAATAAATATGGTGCCTATTGTAAATCTTAAATGTGAATTTATACATGATGTATGAAATTTCAGTGCAAAAAAAAAATCATTTTGGGTGCTGCAGAAATCCTGAAGTTGGCTAAGACATAGATTATTGAAATAATAAAAGTGCGATAACATAGGATTATCAGCTGCGATACTAATGATGCATGACTAAAATTCAATGTAACTCGATAAATTTTTAAACGGTTCTTCTGTGTGAAGTTGTCATATTCATTAAGTTTTCCTCTAGAGCCATAAAAATTCCTAACCAGAACTTTATGTTATGTATTAGTTCCATAGAAAACAAATGTCAGGAAGCAATAAAGGTTAGACGGATAAAAAACAATTTGAGCTTGAGATAAGAACTAAAATAAGTGTTACGGCATGCACTTCGCGCGTAATGATAGCACACGCTTCGTTAGTAAATTAAGATTTTTACAAACTACACGTGTTTAACATATTCAAGAGAAATAATATTCATAAATATTTAACTATATTTTGTGTTAGAATCATGTGTAGTTAATTTGATTCTTTATTTTTAAGTTGCAACATTTATTTATTTATTTATTTGTTTTCTTTGTTAGTTTGAGTTTTTGTTTCTGTTATCAATTAATAAAGAGCGAAAATGTATAAGAAATTTATTTGTTAGATCCTATTTTCAAATGATGTTAAGTTTGGTAATATATGTAAAAGAACATCATGAATTTGTAAAAAATACATTCGTTGAATCCTATTTTTAAGTGATATTAACAGTTAATAATATCTAAAGAGAGGTGTTTTTGAAAGCTCGTGTTTATACCTAAAATGTGTTACACCAAAGCTACTATATTAAGTCATAGTGGCGCACGCTATTGGCATGCATTTAAATAATACAAATAACATATGTTTCAGAAATGAAAGAATGTATAAATGTAGTAGAAAAATACATGGTTGCTTTGTTTTGATTTGATTTGGTTTAGGTTCGACTTGTTTATACGCATTAATCATAAAGCAATTTTACTGGCATGCAAATCAAATTTTATTCATGCATGTATAGATATTCTAACTATATTTATTTATATTTTAAGTGACAAAAAACTAATAGACATGTATACCCTAAAAAAAACCATTAAGATAGCTAGTAATGCCATCCGTGACACATACTATGCGAAGGGAAATATTTACGTATAATTCATTTTTTCATGAACATATAGTGCAATTTGCCTCTGTACTTTGCGATGTCGCGATCAATTATTCGTATGCAATGTCGGGATTAGTTTTCTGTATTTTTTTCTCTTCGCATGCTGTTAATTAAAAGCCTTCGTGAATAATATTGCTTATTTTAATAATACATAATGATGGCCATGTGAGCATGCAAGCGTGAGCCTTTTCCTCGTGTTTTGTAGTAATAAAAATAACTATGATATGTTCATCTTGGGATGATTGAAGTATTTATTTGAAGAGGTTAAATGTGGGGTATTGCTTATGTATAATTATGCTACTTTCGTTCACTACAAATTGTCTGGCACAAAATTTTATAAAACTAAGCAAAAAAGCTAACCTGCACCTATGATGTCAATGATCAATGTTGGCGCACAACTTTGAATGAATAACAGCAAACAATATAGAATGTTGGAGATGAAACAATTATGGAGAGGGATCTGAATAAGGAAGACAATAGAGAGTAGTGGTTAAGAAACTGTTGTGGAAAAGTATACAACTGTGAAGGGTGGAGGGCATGGTATTTATAGGGTTCGGTAGTTTTTTCTAGAATATTGTATTTGTTAGAGCATTAGATATTTCAAGGGTAACCCAATCAAAGTTATGATGTTTACCCAATCTATATCATAATTCTTGGCACTTTATTCCCATGTAATCGCCAAAATGGACTGATATTTATGACCACTTCTATGATATACCGGGTTCGAAGATAGTACTTTCCACAGTTAAAATGAAAGTTACAATATTTATTATGCTATCCATATCTTATATTTATTTATGTATCTCACTTAATAATTTATCTTTCATGGAATAATCAATTATCTTATGAATAGACTGTAGAAATGCATGCATTTTTAGGTTTAGCAATGTAGGCATTTTCATAACCAGTACATTTGTTAGACTCATACGGCATTGTACAATTTGGTTTTTAATATTTGTGCTATCACGTCCAAGGAATAAATAGTAATGTTTTTTTTACAGTGATGACGGTCCATTACAATGTCAAAGTGAATGATTTTCGGCTAGATTCAAGCGCTCAAGAGGATATTTTATTTAGACCCTATTTTTTAGGACCAATTGTAAGGACAATTTTTTAAAGGATTGTACATAAAAAGCAATTTTCGAACTTTACGGCCGGACTTAAAAATTATGCTTCCATTCCAACTATATATATCTATATGTATGTATATGTATATGTATATGTATTTATACATGTATGTGTATGTTTATATGTACATATGTATGTATGTATACTGTGCGCGCGCACAATGTAAGTAAATATGGAGAAGCATTACATAAATGAAATTAAAATACAGTGTCATGTACCTTGATTTTACTACCTAGATTTAAGCTATATAGTCTCCTATAATGTTTGTTTAAGGTAGGTTATATTTACTTTATATATATGTTTATATATATGTGTGCGCGAGCGCGCACACACACATAAAGCAAATATGGAGAAGCATTACATAAACGAAATTAACGTACAATATCATTTATCTTGATTTTACTATTTAGATTTAAGCTATGTAGTCTCCTATAATGTTTGCTTAAGGTAGGTTATATGTGGCCAACATTGTCAACCTAATTACCTGTATCATAGTCTAGTTTAGTAAAATGATGTTATTTTGTCTGTCAAGGTTTACTTAATTGCTTCCAACAACATTATCGTTTATGTTATTAATTTACAGTCCTATGCTAATTGTACATGTACAGATTAACACATATCTGCGATGTATGCTTTTTAACTTATTAACTAATTATCAGACCATTAAATTTGAGGTACACGTATCACACTCTGGCATGATGTAGTTTCAAAGTTTAACATGGTATATCAATTTATGTATACTATTTGTCTTCCCATGTTCTTTTTTTCCACAAATTTATTGCAGTTTGCCTTGAATAGCTAGTTATAACCATGCCCATAACACTTTATAATAACTACAAATTTTGTTTCCCTTCGCTGTCCATATTGTAGTAGCTGTTCAGGGCGCTGCTGCATTGCACCAGCCTACTTTGCTTTTAGTTTTGTTTTTTATTATGCAAGTTTGTTTAATTATTTTTTTGCGTTGCTGCTCTATAGCAACAGGCCCCTTTTATTTTCATATAACAGAGTTTGATAAATTGCATTAATATGTGTATACTTTAAGAAAATCTGCATGTTAGAAGTAATAAGATTTCATGCAAAACACATTCATATAAATAAAGAAAATTTTGCCAGGTAATTTCAGTTCTTGCTTAACATATCTACATGATTTAGAATTTAACTGAAATCAAGTACTGATTTTTTTCCATCTTTCAAGGATTTAATCTCAAAAGCATAGTAAAAATATGTTCAAGAAGCACACTTTTTATGTACATGAAAGCATACCTAATAATATTGCAATATAAACGAAGTATTTCCTTACAAACTTAGTTTTAATGACCTCAATCGTTTTTTTCCTAATTCTTCATTTTACATCATTGCAGTCTTCCTCCATCATCAGATCAACTACAAACTTCATCTAACAACAACTACAACAATTGCACTGCACTTTGTAACAATTGCACTTCATCTAACTGATCACACTACAACACTCACAACCTCAGCCAGTCCACACTTCAACCTTCTACTGCATTTTATTACACTCAGCCACTTCTCACCAAACACTATTGCTTCAATCTCCACAATAACATCATTTCTTTCTTTACCGTCAATCAGTTTCATCATCATACTTCTTCCTTCACGCCAACAACAAAATAGCCATCTTCATTCATTAACAGTGCCCCCACCATTACACTGATACATTTCAGCCATTGTACTTATCAAACAATCCACTGCAATTCAAATACCCCCCTGAAATCACAAACTACATCACAGTGCCCTTCACCGAACTCTACTGACGAACCCATGAACAAATTTACTGCCCATTCCAACATCGCCTGCGAGCACCATCACCCCAATTCGCCTTCAACTCAACTCGCCTACCACCCTCGAAATCGCGACCAAATCAACGAACTCGTGACTTCACCGCATTCCAACCACCACTCGCAGCCATCCTCTTTGCCATTGATCTTCGTGACCACTCCAATCCAAATCGAATTTGTGAAAAAAAACCAATTCGAATCAACTGTTGGACCCCGCAGCACAAACGAACTATCTCCTTCTCCCAAATCGAGACCGCAACCTCACCGCCTTGTGTGCTGAAATCACTACAATTTCCTTTCCGGAATTTAGTTTAGAATTGTGTGTTCATGAATTTATAGTACAGTGGTTTGACTTAAATTTATAGTACATTGGATGGAAGAAAGGATGAGTAGAAGTCTAAATTCAGAATATACTGAATCAAATTATAATAAAGTCAATGAATGTTAAATCTAGAACATTGGATTTGTAAACTAACCTTAGTCGACCATCGATCAATTCAATCGCGTAATGAAGCTGGAGAAGGCGTTAGATATAGAAATGCGCTAAAGTAACCCTAATTTGTAATTTGTTCGGTTCATTGGAGAAGACGTTGGGACTGGAATTAGCTTTGATTTGGATTCACCCCAAAGTATCCCTAGTCTATGCGGTTTCTTGGAGAAGACGGTGTGGCGTCGCTTGGATCTGGAATCACTTCGGGGTTAAGGTTTTTTTAGTTTTGGATAAGCAGCTTGGGAGGTCAAAATGTAGAAAGGGTAATTTGGGAAATTCAAAAAGACACGGTTGATTTATGTTCATTGTATTTCCATTATTAGTAGTAGAGATGTATTAGCTACATGTTGTCCAGGCATCTATTTGGGTCCTTATATAGGTTATATATATTGATAGTTTGAATCTTAAAAAAAAATTGTTTAAAACGTTACAACAGATATTGGTTTTAAAGTATGCATATGTACAGTGAGTGAGAAGCTCATCTTAAAGTTTATATATAAGTAAGGCCGCTGTTTATGCTTATAAACATTGAGAGCTATTTGTATACAAATTTATATTAAGGTATATAAACTGTTGCTTCAACAGATGGTCGGGTTTATAACTTTTGATATGAAGAGAAATTTTATATATATAGTATGAAGAAGTCAGTATATATATAAAGGAAATTTTGTGTTTACTGTAAGCATATGTTTAGAGTTTACCGTGTAAATTATGTGTTTAAATATATCATATGGGGTCTGCGTATATATTTATTTTACCTGTCTTATATTATATGCAATATATAGGTTTATGTATTTATATTATTTTAAGTGTACGTTTTAAAAAAAATGTAAGTTATATAAGATTTCTGGTATGACATGTTATTTTAAAAATACGTTGATTTGAAATTTTATGCATGGATTTGTATTTTTAGTATAGGTTTCTAAAATTTATTTGGTAAGCATATGTATATAATATAGATATCAAAACTGATTTTTGATTTGTTCTCATCAAATTTCTGTTATTCAGCTCTATCCGTTGAATTCGTGCCCATCTTGTTTCGCTTTAGAATTTGGGTTTGGATCCACAAGTCGCTTCCATTTCCGTTCACCCCTCTAGCCCAAAAGGTGAGCAATCACTCGCGATTATTGTTCTTTTATTTATTAAATTTGATTTCGATTGAAACGACAATTGAAATATACTGTTGATAACTATTTACACTGTTATATATGCTATCACATGCATCAGTTCACCTGTGACATCTGACACCATTATCTGTTAATTATACAATGATAATCCAGTTTGGTTAATGATTGATTGATTGTTTGTTATTTATATTGGATGTAAATTGAAATGTATAAAGTGATAAATATTATGTAATTTAATTTGACGTATGATAGTTAAAAATTTGAAATGACATATGTGTAAATTTGATTAAATGACATTTGTATAATATGACCCCCTTTAAATGTTAAATTAATTGACACGTAGGATTTGGTTAATTACACCTTGAACTATTGAATGTGTGTTGTTTAAATTGATGATGTATGAAATTGTAAATAGATGTCCGGTGAAGAACCGTAATGTAATAATCTTTAATCTACATGAAATGATAGTGTAGATTCTAGAAATAATTATATTAATTCGTACAAACAACAATGTGAATTAATACGATTATTTCGGGATTATTTGAATTAATAATTGGATTGTTATTAATGTTTGTTGTTGCTTGTTTATTTACTTTGACACCATCCCAGTTATCACACTGCAAGTTCCCTTTACTTTGCTTTGATTTTTTTCGAATTAAAATGGAATCGGATTGAAATGATAAATACACAAATGAACTTGATAGGATAGAGAATTAAATAAAACCCGATTGGTCAAATTTGATTTAAAAAAAATAAAATAATGATTTTATTTGAATAAAGAATAAGGTTTGGAATGAAGTTGGAATCTAAATTTTAATGAAAGGAAAATGTTAATATTTAATAATCTGAACAAAATATTAATAAAGTAATTTATGAAAGAACGTTGTTTAATTTAAGAAATGATTGAATTAAGCTTTGAAATTATTTAATAATTAAACTTTGAAATTATTTAATAATTAAGTTTGGAATTATTTAATAATTAAGATTGGAATTATTTAATAATTAGGTTTTGGAATTTAATTGATAATTAAATTTTGAAATTATTAATTAAGTTTTGAAATTATTAAATAATTAAATAAAATTGAATTATTTGATAATTGAATAAAAATTTGAATTCTTTGACAAAAGAAATTGAACCTTTGAATAAGTGAATTTGAACTACGTTAATAAATGAAGCTGGATTTCTTGATTGATTAAGTTGTGGAAAATTTAAGTAAGTTAATAAGAGAAAATGAACTTCTTGAGTATGTGAAATTAAGTTTCTTTACTGAGTTTGGAAATTTGTAATTAAGTAAAATAGGTAGAATTGAATTTCTTTAACAAGAAATAAGAATGTGATTTATTAAAATAAATGTAAGTCTTGTAATTTAAAGAATTGATTTGATGAATATAATTTAATTCAATTTGAAGTTTTGATATAATGAAGTTGAACATAGGTAATTGATTTAATGAATTGGAAATTAAATAGAAATTGTTTGAATGATAAATTTACTTAATGAATATTGAATGAAATCAATCAATGAATATAAATTGATTGGAACGTTAAATTAAATTAATTTAAATGTTTCGGAATAAAATTTATATACTAACTTGAATCAATATTTGAATTGTTTTAAATAAAAGTTGAAATTGAATTGTAAGATTTTGAATTGGTAATTTGGAAGTTTTGAATCGTAAATTATGAAAATTGATATAAAAAGACGAACGGAAATTGGTTTACAAATTCTAATTGAGGTTGAATTTGATTTGGTTTTGAAATATATTAAACGACCAATCGGTGTAATAATTATGAAAGTTATTAAAGAAACCGGAATCAGTTATGGATATACTCTCTATCTAAATCGAAAACCACTTTAATAATTATACGCGGAGTGTAATCCAGAATGAAGTGGTTGGAATGATGTACGCGATACTGAAGAAAGAGAACTGTAACGACCCCAGATTTTTTATGAATTTAAATTGATAATTTAAATAAATTTTGAATTAAAATTTGTAAAATTGATTTTAAATGATGCGAGTTTCCCCGATTCAAATAGAAATTATATTAAGTCATATGGATTTGATAATTTGTATATATGAGAATATATACTTAAACTGGATTTGAAATAAAATCTGAATTAATAAATGGTTTTAAAAAAATAAATAAAGAGATATATATGTATATACATTAGATATGAATCGTAAATGAATGGTTTAATAATAAGTGATAATAAGTATTACAATTGATAGTTAATAATAATTTGAATTTATAAATTTAATATAAAACAATAAATATTAAAGTAAAATAAATAATTAAAGTTAAAATAAAAGAGGAGTAAAATAAATAATTAAAGTTAAAATAAAAGAGGAATAAAAATAAGACAATGGAACAAAAGAAATGACAAAACAAAGTTTAAATATAAAGGGATAAAACAAAGCAAAAAAGAAATATAAATTCAAAATATAAATACAAGTCAATAAATAAATCTGCAGGCCACTAATATCAGCCACCACAAATCAAAAACAAACAAATGAAAAACATAAGTACAAAGTATATATTCAAGAGTAAACAAATATATATATATATATATATCTATGTACACTTAAACAAAACAATGATGACTAATGCCACATCTCAGCCGAGACAAGCAAGCATAAACAAAGTGTACAAGCAAAATATTAGCATATGAACAAGGACAAGTGGGTATGGAATGAAGTAAGGCAACAGTAATAAGTATACAAGTATGTAAAAGCAAGATATAAGCCGAGTTATCTTCAACCATGCCTATTATACAAAATATTATATTTACTTGTACAAATTTACATTTTAATACACTGTACTAACTATACCATACTGTAAGCTTTCTTTTATATCTATTTAACATCTTCATCTCAGTTTTTATCATTCGAAACTGAGTAGCCTCTAAAGTAAACTTCATTTTAAAACTTAAAACAAAATTTCAACTTCAACAAATATCAAAGCAAATCCAATTGCAAGCCTGAGTTCAACAAGCTTCCCTGTATCATCTGCTCTTCATACATGTGAGTAACATTTTGTTTGTATAACTTAAATATTGATATGATAGTTTGTTATTATCAGTGATAAATATGTATTGTGTAAGTGCATTTTTGCTGTGAATATATATGGATAGATATAGGTGTATATGTGGTCTCTGTGTTGCACTGTCTTTTGTTTCCAGGTTCAAGAATTTTTCAAAATCCTATTTTTTTTTCTTTCACATAATTTAATCTATGCTAGTATTTAGATCTCAGACAAAATATGTTGTTGTATCATAGTTTTAAGCTGGAAAATATGTTTAAGTTAAAACCAATTCGCATGGACTCTGGAAACTTGAAACAACAGAGCAACCCTTTAAATAAGTCAAAAAAATTTTTATCATGATTCAAGAATTTAAAGATATGAATCAAATACTCAAACTAAAATGGGATTTTTGAAACTAAAATCATGATTTTTAGGATAGGGGTTTGAGTGCATTTCTGGTTTAACCAGAAAATGGTATCTGAGCAATTTCAGGTGATCTCGAGTGTTTCGAAGGTCGGGGTTGTGCGTGAAGGGGGAGGAGACTACGATGACGTGGGGAAAAATGCTCGGAGTTGTCATTAATCATCGTGGAAATGGCAGCGGCGAGGTTTAGTTTCTAAACCTAATTTTGCAGTGGCTGAGTAATTCGAATCGTTCGTCCTCGATGGACGATCGAGCGTTGCGTGGCTCTGGGTGGTGGTGGAGAGGATGCTGGCGATCGTGTAGACGGAGTTTCACGTTTTCTGGTGATGGGGTTCGCCAGTACGGCGCGTTGACAGGTAGGGGAGGGTGTTCGCTGAGTGTTTCCAGGTTTCGATTCGAATACGCAATTTTGATTTGGAGGAGTTATCGATGTTTTGGGTGGTCAGAGGACTAGCGGAGCTCGGAGGTGATAGGTGGCGATGGTCGGAGGCAGGGTCGTCATCCGGTAGGGAGTGTGCATGTGCACCGTGTCTCCATGTTCACAGTGGAAAGAAATAAGGGAGGAGAAGAAGGACTGGGAAGAACAGAGGAGACTCGCGTGTGTTGACTCGAGGCTTTACTCGAGATTTTGAGGGATAGAACTCGAAGCAGAAGCGTGTTTGCTTCGGGTTGATGGTTTGGTTACGGGTTTTACAGGAAACCTGTTATCCTGTTTTACAAATTCCAGATTTTGAAATTAAATAGTTTTATAACTTTAAATGTTTACATAAGTTAAGATTTTAAAGTGAATCTCTAAAAAAGTTAAATTTAAAAAGGGATTTGATTTTAAACTGTTTTAAAATTCTTTCATGACCAAATATTACTTTAACATGTGAATTTAAAATGGATAATTTAATCATTTAAATTAATTAATGACTTGTAAATTAATAAGTAATTAAAGGTTCAAATCACTAATTAAAGTAATTAATTTGAGAAGAATTTATTCACTAAAGTTAATTGATAAATGAAAGTGATTAAGAAATGATTTTAAGGATTAATCACTTATTGAAATTAATGTTGGATATTTTGATTTAGTAAGGTTAATGAATTATGAAATTGGTTTAAAGGTTAATTTAATTTAATTTCTTAAAGTTATATAATGAATAATAGTTAACTAATTGAGGGATAATTAAGAATGATTCATTTAATTTATAAATAAATAATTAGATTAAATTTTAGTTAGAAATGATTAATAATGAATTTATCTAAGATAATTTCTTAAGAAAGTAATTAAGAAATATTATTAGTTAATAAGATAATTAACTAAGGATTATTAAGTATTAATTAAGGCGATTAATTTTAATAATAAAGTGGATTGATTAGTTTAAATAATCAATTATAAATGGTGTAAGTATAATTACTTTGTGGTAAGTAATTAAAGGTTAAATTTCTTTAACTAATTAATTAGAATTAATTAATTAGGAAATTGGTTTAAGAGTTGATTAAATTAATGTGATAAATTAAGAATAATTTAATAAATTAAAATGTCTGATAAATTAATTTATGTCAAATGATTTGGAATTAATAAATCAGAATTGGATAATAAATTCACAAGTAATTAATTTAATTGGAAATAAATTGAATTAATTAGGATTAAACAATCCTGCTTATGAATGATTATTGAATGCTTGACCTTACTTATGAATGATTATGTTGTATGAAATACCTTGAATTGATTGTCCTATCTGATATGTGATGCTTTGTTTTGAGCTGTGTATATTTATTTGCATCCATATATTATTTGTGATCTGTGAATGAAGATAAGCGTTGTAATTTATATCGCTTATCAGATATATTGTTGTATTTGATCTGTCATGATTGAATGATGTGCACTACTGTGTATAACCCCTGGACCACACCATACACACACACACAAAATATGGATTTCACGAGGAAATCGATTAAGTCGCAGATTTTTGAAATAGTTAAATTTGAATTTTTAAATTCAAATGTTTTGGAAATGGAATCGGAATAAATGTGAAAAGCTTTTGGAATGGAATTTCAAAATAAAAATTTATTTTTAAATTACATGATTAAGTTTTAGAATTTAAATAATTTGATTTAAATTTAAATTCAATACTTGAAATTGAATTCTATGATTTGAAATTAGGGATTAAAGATATTATATTGGTTATATAGGGATTTAACCACTTTTAAGTATCGTTTTTAGGAGTTTGAATTTAACCTACGGATTTCAACTCGTATAAATGAATCAGATTTCCAAAATGAAAACTGTTGTTTCCAAATGATAAACACTTTTAGATAGGAACTGAGATTCCAGTTAATTAGGGGAATTTCAAGATTGAATAGAGAAATGATTTTCCTAAGTTATGAATGAATTCTTTTTGAAAACTATGAATTAAATCTGTTTATTTTTAACAGATTTAAATTGATGATTTGTTGAAATCAAATTGAAATGAAATTGTTTTGAAAGCTATAAGTTAAATCTTTGATTTAAAGATTTAACGAGTTAATCAAATTGAAATGGAAATTGATTTGGAAAATCTGTGAATGAATCTTTTGTTTAAAAGATTAAAATGTGAGAAACTGTTTAAACCGTTAAAGGTTGTGAAAATGAATCTTTTTGTTTAAAGATTGAAAATGGTAATTTGTTAAGCCATTTGAAGAAAAGTTTTGAATTATTAAGTTGTGACTTAATTGAAATCCCAATATCCAGATATTTTTAAAATATTTGCGCTCACTATTCGGGTTAACCGGGAAAGGACCATGGGGTCGTATAACCCATTCTGAATATGTGATTCGTCGTTATGGATAGCATTTGAAGACCGGTGTTGAAGACCGTGTATTTGCGAGAGCGATAGGATGACCTGTCGATTGACTCTGCACCGAGTAGCTACGGTATTGAGTTCTCCATATGTGATGGTGAATCCGATCAGGATTGTGAATATCCGGATTTCAAGGACTTCTTTGTAAGTGCCTTCGGTTCTGTTCGATCCCGGAACAGACTTGTATGGATTGTATGTCTGACATTACAAGTTGAGATATAAAGCCGATTTCTTTCAAATATATTTCTGTTGGTGGCGGAGAATTTATTCTTTGCTTAACACCCTTCTCTGAGACGTACGAGCTCAGAGGTTTTATAGTTGAAGTTATCAGCGATATATTCCCAGTTTGGTAATGTGTCATGCTGAGTGATGCTGAAATGATCATTGTGTCGATTATTTGTGATAGGATCATTTATTTGATCGTCTATCTTAGTGATCATTGTGTTGATCATTTGTTGACCCAAAGCATGGCTTTTGTATAAAGTATGTTTTTGTGGACGTGAATTCGTCGAGCCTCACATCCCGGAAATGGTCAAAACAGGAAAGATGCAGCAAGGTTATGAGGGGTAGCGCCCTTTAGGATATGTGCATTTCCTTCTGGAAAAGGGTGGTATCATGGTATGGAGCCCAGATACTTACTCATGTTGAAACACTTTGTTTTTATGATTGTGTGAATTGATTAGAGAGCTCTCGGATAAAGGTCCCAAAGGACCGGGGGATGGCATATTCGGTCAGTTGTTACCCAGTTAGGGGTAACCCGGCCTTGTGTTGGTAGAGATCCGGTTTGGTTCTCGGGGATGTCCATCCAGAGGCATTCTCATGTGGCAATGGGAAGTTCCTTGGCCTGACCATTTGTTGGAAATCCAATTCCCAATACGAAACTTGTACGGTATTAGTTGTAGAACCTGCTATTCACTTATGGTGGTCACCACTGTTTGGATAGTAGCTATAGTAGGCATACGATAATGGTCGTATGTTGGCTAAGATTAATATTCTATTTTCGAAATGATTTTTACTACACCATGCACTAGTAATAATATCAAATGTTTCTTTTAATACGTATCAAGCATCTTTGACTATCATAAGGAGAAATTTCCTCCGATTCTGCGTTTGCATTGTGTGTGTGTGCGGGAGGCCTTATGGCAGTCTCATTTTTAAAAAGCATTGCGAATTGACTTTGAAAATCTTCTGTTGAATGTTTTAAAAGATAAACTGTTTTTGTTGCTCACACCAGTCCCACGACTGATCCGGAGTTTATTGTTTTCTTTCCTAAACTCTGGATGCTCATTATTTTCTATACGAGCAGTCTAGAGTTGGGTTTTTCAGATAGTCAGATTTAGTAGATTATCTGGAGTTAGTTCAGTCTTTGGATCGCACCAGTCTTGGTTATCTTGGTGCATCGTTATTGGGAGTTCAAGCTATTACTGGATTAGTTCTTGGACATGGAGTTGCAGTTTCTGGAGTTCTCTGATGTATATTGTATCATATCTCTGATGTATATTGATATCTATTGGATCATCTGTTGTATCAGATATTGTATCAAAGCTGTATATCAATGTATTATTCTTTTATTCCACTGTGTTATTTACTTAATATTGTTATAAGCTCCGGCGAATCGGATTTGAACGGTTGAATCTACGGCATTCGAATACGAGTTGAAGTATGGATGTCGATTTTCGAGCGGGCAAACTTCGAGTCGTTACAAGAACGATAATGGATAGCCTTAACACTTGTGTCAAATTGGAAATGACTAAAACAGGAGCCGTGCCGGGCCAAATGGGATTAGCCACCTCTAGCGAACACACTTCTTCGTAAACTACTCATTACTTGTTATCAATTGGTGCACCCTCGTACTTTTGGGAGTGTTGTTTCACGGTGTTGCGATCGTTGCGGCGATGCGTTTTCACCAGTCCGGATCAGGCAAACGGTAGTTTCGCTGCCTTGGGTATTGCCTCATGTGCCTTATCATACTTGTATCCCTATATATGCGACCACTACGAATTTGTTTTGTGTTATACCTATGGAGTACTTCCTGATATCCCACTAGTTTATGGTGGAGTTTACAGTGCTGTATAGACTACGACATTTATATAAAAATGTGTTAAGGGAGATAATGGTAACGCCTTAACACTATTTTGATACTTTATTTTACTGATAGACATTATTTACTTAGCATACACTACTACATAGTAGATAGTTTAACGAATCCTTAGAGGATGGTTATTCCAACATCCTTTGAGTTACTTGTATTTCAATTGTTATTTCACTTGAGTTGGATTTATTGAGATAAGAATGTTGATCCTGATTCGAGTGTTTTGTGTTTTGCTTTACGCTCGGGTCAGACTGAGAGTACCAGCTTCCGAGACTCACATTTGGAGTTGGAGCTTCGCTTGGAGATCCAGCTATCTATCCAGCTTTCAGATATTCAGTTAATTCTAGAGATGTATCCTGATATTGTATTCGACTATTGCATTCGAGACTTCTGTTCTAACTTATTTAACTCTGTTATTTATATATAGTAGCTTCATGAACTACTACCTTTTGCTTCCGCTGCATATTATTACTCTGTGCCTGTGATTCTGTGATTATTTATTACTGTATATGTTCAGTTTTGCCAAATTTAAATTAACAATTCGGTATTTTGAATTATTCAGGTTCGACATGTGAGGATGCGAATAGTCCAAAATAGCGGGTCGTTACAAATAAAATAATAGAAGTAAAAGACATAAAGTTCGTATGTGGAAAAAAATGAATAATGTTTGAGTAAATATATATTCAAGTTGTTTGCAGGTGCGGCGCAATGGAAAAGGAGTGTCTAGATCTGATCACAGACCCAGGTTCGAGCCCTGCCTTGCACACACTTCTCGTAAAAAATAGCACCCCGGGGTTATATGTTTCATGAGTTGAAGTGGACATGCATAATATTATTCCCCTCGGGTATTTACTAGTCCGCCAGATTCTTCTGAGTATGTTCAATACACAAATATACATATATATACACATACACATATTACACATAAAATATCACTTGATTTTGTTTTTATGATTTGGGACTTATACAATGTGTTAAAAGTAACTTTTAAACTCAAATCGTATTATATAATTATAAAATAAAATAACTTACTCTCCTTTTAATTCTCTCATAATATTTTCATATCTCCGAAAAAATTGTATGTTTTCTAAGTCCACTCATTAATTTTTTCAACTAAATTCTTCATATTCTAAATTCTTATCCAATCACTTCAAAATTATCATAGATATTTTCACTTAAGCGTTTTCAGATTTAAAACTTTAGGAACTTGAATAATGCTAACATTTCGACTACAAATGTGTCATTATTTATCCAAACAAATTTGTTATGCATAACTAAGAAACCTGATATTTATCAAAATGAGTGTGAACCCGTGCTACGCACATGGAACAATACATTTTTTCTATTAATTTAGATTATTGCTACTTAATCTTGATTCATTTAAATTCCTTTGGCAGGAAACTTGCAGGTGGACATTACTTTTTCTAAGGAGAACGAGGCGTTTTGTAGTTATATAAGAAAGTGTTTCCTCTTGGCATACAACCTGGTGTATGTTTCAAATTGTAGCTTGGTTGGCATGGAAAAGACCAAAGTTACACACTTGCATGTAGTACGCGTAGATCAGTGCATGTTGTGTGAACATAAATTAGCTTTCCAACCTTGAATCCAGTCTTTGATCGGAAATTGAATTTTTTTTCTTATTAAATCATGTAACGATTAATATGAAGTCATTACCCAATCAATGGTGCATAAATGGAAGATATTGGGAAGAGAGTACAAATGTTCAATATATATGTAGCGTTTTAATGAAATTTAGTAGGGAAGGTCGTAAGAGATATGAAGTTTAAAAATAGATGTGTACAAAGCAGACAGTGTCCTAAATGAAAAAATATGTATAAGCATCAGTCAATATCAATAGCCCAAGCTAAGTTCAAATCAAATTAACACTTCGATACTATGAAATCATCCTTCAAATCCATAACTGAATAATAATTCGAACAGTAAAAGTGAAACCTGTATTTAATATGTGCAGTCCAAAACATTGTACTTTTTAAACTCAACAATCTAGTAGTCTTTTATGGGGAAGGTAGCTTTCTCTTGGGTTTGCTGTAAAAATTCAGTATTTGAAGCATGTTTCTCAAGACGGTTTCATTTCAATAGTAATTCCAAATCTGTTTGAAAAAGAATATCACATTAGTAATTGTATATACAATTGAAGTAATGAACATATAAGTGAAATACACAAAGTAAACAAAGCATGAGTTAATGCTAGAATAGAACGATTTTAGTATAACTGAAAATCTCAAAACTAAATAAACTATGCAATAACCTAATATGTTACTTCACAACAAACTTTGACTATAGAAAATCTTATTCCTAATGTCTGACATGGCTCCATTACTGATAATCTAATTAGACTAAGAAAATTATACAACAAATTAAAGTGAAGAAACAACTATACTTTTTTAACTTCAACCGTACCCTTTCGTCTCCTTTTTTGATGCAAAGTCCTTGTTATGTATAGGTATAAAAAAATTGAGCTAAAGGAATGTTTCATCACTAATTGTGGGAATTTTTATGTGTTCATTTTACCGATAGAAGCATTTAAAGAAAGCTCGGTATGAAGTTGAGTGTATGCATCTCTTAAGTTGGAAATGAAGGCAGCATGTTGTGTACCTTTTTTTTGCAGAAGTCGTATGTGGTCATTAAGTTGAGGAAGCTCTTTGTTTCCATAGTCACGAATGGCCTTTGTAGGTGGAATGTTGGTAATTTTCAAAATTAGTTTTGTTTTTGGCTTTGTTTTTGAAGAGGAAAGAAGATGGGAGAAGAGAGGTATAGTCCCACATCTTGAAAAATAAGGGATTATGCTTAATTAAATATAGGATTCTCTGAAGAAAGTAGAGCCCTTTAGGTACCCAAAGCTTTACTTTGATGTGAGGAAGAAAGTTATGCATCACCATCACACATGCACGTCGCTGCCGTTGTTCGTCCAATCGATAGACTGAGTTTGGGTCTAAAATGACGAACTAATTTTTTTTAACAAGCCGGATCTAGAATTTGAACGGATATTTTTAACTGGTCATTTGAATGAAGGGACACGACCTTTTAGTAACAGTTTTAAACTGTTACCAATAGACACGACCGTTTGTAACGGCTTCGGACTATTGGAAAGGATCTGACTCTTGAGGAATAAAAACTTCCTCACCACTATAAATAGTGACGCTCAGAAACCATCACAACAGAACAATCTCTTTTCTTTGCACCTTTTTCTTCTTTCTCCAGATCTACGACGCCCAGAAAGTGTTGCAGAACAGTGCATTATCACCACAGTTTGCGAAGCCAGTAAGGTGTTGCAGACGTAAAAATGTTGCAGATCAATTCTCTTCTCCTTCATTCTATTCTCTACAAAATTGTACCATCACTGATCAAAATTTAAGTGTTCTTGGTCGGATCAAAATCATACAAGTTTTCAATCCGATTGCGTTGTTTCAAGGCTTCATTGAATTCTGAAGTCGATAGTTCGATAACCCGTTTGTACCTGTTGAGTTGAGCTATTGTCTAAAATAATCTATGCAGTAGATCCTTTAAGCAAGAAGTACAGTAATTATCACCTGCATCATTCTCGAATCGTCGACACATTATACAACAATTTTTAGACAATATTCCAACCATGGATGATTCGAGTTCAATCAATCTCAATGCTCTTCAAGTTATGAATCAACATTTAACGCAATTGGAGTGGTTGGATAGTGAAAATTTCACTCTTTGACAAGAGACGATGAACTTCTTTTTGATCACGGTCAAATTGTTCTATATTCTTGAAGATAACTTGGAGGAAATACCAGAGGAAACTAAGTGCAAAGCGCAAAGAGGATGATTTTCTATGTAGAGGGCACATTCTGAACGCATTATCTACTCCGGTCTACAACGCACATAGGACACTAGAAACTACAAAGGCACTCTAGACTGCACTAGAAAGCAAATACCTCATATCCGAGGCAAGTAACAAAAAATTCCTTATTTGCAATTTTATGGATTTCAAAATGATTGAAAATAAGTCCATAGTTGGACAAGTAAGCAAAATTCTACTGTTAGTAAATCAACTTAAAGATGCTAGAATAAATCTCCCTGAATGTTTTGTTGTGGAGTTATAATTTCACGACTTCCTAATTCTTGGAATGATTATAAGAAAAAATTAAAGCATGCGGAGACGGATATTGGTTTAGACAGTTTACAACGTCATTTTCGTATTGAAGAGGACTCCTGTAAACGCGAACTAGATGATAATCCACAAACTGATTCTCATTTCTAAGGAAAATAATGTTCAAATTACTGACAAACTAAAGCATAATAATGAGACATGGTTTAAGAAGAAAAATTCCAACAACAAAAAGAAAGGTGCTTGTTAGTACTATAACATTTCCGGCCACTATGCCCGAGACTGCCGTCAGCGGAAGAAACAACAAAAAGTGAACGTGGTCGAAGACTCGCTTGTGGCTATAGTACAAGAGGCGAACTCCGTTAGCGAAACGGATAATGATTGGTGGTTTGACACTGTAGCAACCATTCACATTTGCAAAGATAGTAATCTGTTTAAGATTTACGAAGAAATTAATGGAGAAGCCGACATAGTTGCTAGAGCAAATAAGGTTTCAAGCAAAGTTTTGGGAAAATGCACTACAGAACTTACATTTACTTCTAGAAAAGTTCTTATAATAATTAATGTATTTATGTACCTGATATTGTAAGAATTTGGTCTTTGGATACCTTCTTAACAAAGGAGGATTCAAGATGGTGTATGAGTTTGATAAGTTAGTGTTGTCCAAGAACAACAAATTCATTGGACAGGGATACTCTTGTAACGGCATGGTTAAGATGAATCTAATAAAGAAATCTTCTATTTATATGGTTGATTCTGTTAGTTTATGGCATGGTAGACTAGAACAAGTTAATTATAATTCCTTTAAAATATGCATGAACTAGGATTAATTCCGATTGTGATTTCGATACTATCTCTAAATGTGAAATACATTTTTTTAAAAGAAGTTAAAGGGCCCAGCCCAAAATACAAATAAGCGGGTAACCTAAAGGAAAACCCGAAACACTGAAATAAAACCCTAAACAAACTTAGGGTTGCCGACATACATTTCAAACCAAACAAAGACAGAAACAATGGCGACGATAAAATCTCAAAAGCGAGATACCAGATCTCTCTCGTCTTCTCGTTTCTACTGCTCTCACCCCTTTCCCAGTACGAAAGACACTGGTTAAACTTGTTTCTCATGCTACTATCGGCTTTGATTGAGCTGATGTAGTTTCTCAAGTTAGAGTTTTGATTCATAAGGCTAAGATTTACAAATCTGGTGTCATCGCGACTCAGATCTGTAGATCTGTAGCTAATATCGTCATCTTCAGGATGATTGATGGTTAGAGGCTCGTTGTTGACACAGTTGATTCACTGAAGAATGCTTGAATCGGTTTGATAAGCCTTTGGATTGTGGAGATAATGTTCGATATGCTTACTGCCAGCTCCAACAATCCGCAAGGAAGTCGAATCTGGTTTGGTCTATAACTTTTTTCTTAGACTTCTGAAGAATGATTTTGCTGTCATTCTCGATTATTATCCATCTTTGCTCTTTGGACAACTTTGATTTGTTATGAGTACGATTATTTCTCTTTTTCCATATATGATAAACGACGGAAGTCAGTAAAATGTGCGCGAGATCTCTTTCAAGAGATTTGCTTCTGAATTGATTGTTGATATCCATTATAATTCGATTTAGCTCCATGCTGCTTTTGTTGCTCATGCTCAGTTTAGTTTTGATTTGGCTCCATATATAATAACTGTAACTGCATTTAAAGAATAAATGAGTAACAATTTCATTTATTAAGTTGCATAAGGAAAAAGTGAAGAAGTATTTCTTCCCCATTTATTGATTATATCCAAAGTTTGCAATCTGTTTTTAATAGAAAAATATGTGTAGATAGCCATCTTAGGATTATTCACCTAGTTTCATATGCACTTATGCCAATCAACAGTGGGTTGTTTGTTTCTGGTACGCTCCCAAGTTTTCTTGAAAGAAAACTTACCTTAACTGTTAGCTAACCATTCCCAGTAGTCACATTCTGCATCAGGATCTAAGGGGATATTAATAATGAAATTTTTATGAGGATTTGTAATTGGATGAAGTTGAGGTTGCCGGTGATTATTTTTAATAATGACATTTACATTAGCATTAGCTTCGCCACAAATAACAAGATTATCCCATCCAACCCTATTTATAAAAGAATCATTTTCAAACCAAGGGTCAAACCAAAGACTAGTTTCATTACCAGCTTTAAATTTTCTTTGAATTAAATATTTTCCTAAATCTCTGCATTTTAAAATTTGATTCCAAGCATTGGATTGATTATTTTTTGGTAAAGCAGTCCAGAAGTTGCCATTTTTGAGATATTTGCAAGTCATCCATTTTGTCCATAATGAATCACCACTTACAAATCTCCAAAAAAGTTTTAATTAACAAGTTAAACTCAGATCATTCAAATTTCTAATACCAAGATCACCTTCTTTTTTGAGTTTGCATGCGTTATCCCAAATAATTTTATTGGTATTTACCTCTCTATAGAAAGTCAACACATCTACTCTCAATTTTTTTAATTGTAGCAACATGGATATGGTATGTTTGAAACCAGTATAGAATAATGGCATAAACAACAGTCTTTATTAACTCAAATCTACCAGCAATAGATAGAAGCTTGCATGAACAAGTTTCCATTCTGCTTTGAATTTTTTCTATCAGATTAGAGCAATCACTATCTTTGATCTGATTGACAAGTATTTGATAGAAAGATTATCTTCACTCACTTTAAGAACATCTAGAACTTCTTTTTTATACCTGCAATGTATGCTGAAATACGCCTTTGTTTTAAATTCATTAATTTTAAGACCAGCATATTTGTACATATTCTCAAAAACCAGACTAATAGCATCTGCATTATCTTTGTTAGCTTTAGAGAACATCATAAGATCATCAGCATAAATCAGGTGAGCAATGGATGGTTGAACTCTATTTATTGAAGAAATGTTGTTTTTGATTGTTTCTATGTCAATAAGAATAGAAAAATATTCCATGGCCAAAGTAAAA
Source organism: Allium cepa (assembly GCA_030765085.1). Taxonomy (NCBI): domain Eukaryota; kingdom Viridiplantae; phylum Streptophyta; class Magnoliopsida; order Asparagales; family Amaryllidaceae; genus Allium; species Allium cepa. The sequence continues at coordinate 680,389,967 of CM060942.1, forward strand.
AGATAGGGAGAAAGTGGATCTCCCTGTCTAATTCCCCTGTTACTCTTGATGAAACCCTCAGGTTTACCTTGAAATAAGATTGAGAAGGTGGGTGTATTAATGCACTCGAAAATTAACTTGCAAAATTTAGTAGGAAATCTCATGCATTTCATGATATGAATTATAAAATTTCTGTTAACTTTGTCATAGGATTTTTGAAGATCAACTTTAAGACACATTTTATCTTCTTTTTTATTATTGAAATTACTAACCATTTCATGTGCTAACAAATAGTTTTCATAGATTAATCTGCAAGGAATATAAGCACATTGATTTTCTGAGATTAAAAAGGGAAGAAACAATTTAATTCTATTACTTAAAATGGTAGCAATGATTTTATAAACAAAATTACAACAAGATATTGGTCTATAATCCCCAATATAAGTTGGATTTTTGTTTTTTGGAATTAAGGTAATAAAAGTATGATTAAAACTTTTAAGCAAGTTACCTTCATTCATGAGTTCATTGACAACTTTAAAAATTTGATTCTTGATATTTTCCCCATGAGTGTTGAAATTTTTTGCATTGAAACCATCTGGACCAGGACTTTTATTATCACCAGCACTAAAAATAATTGATTTGATTTCATCATAATTTACAGGAGCTAATAAAATATCTGTAGCATTATCATTTAACATATTTTTACAAACAATGTTAGGAAAATTAGATTCATTTGAGTCTAAAAATTATAACTGAGAATAGAAATTGATAGCTTCACTGACAATCTTGTCATAGTCATTTATGCACACACCTCTACTGTCAATAATTTTTCCTATATTGTTGATGTGTTTTCTGCAGCTCATTTTAGCATGAAATTTTTTGGTGCAGTCATCTTCCATAGTAAGCCAGTCTACTTTAGCTTGTTGCTTATAATTGACTGTGTTGATATAAAGTTCTTGAGAAAGTTTAACTTGGTTAGAAAAGAATTTATCAATGATATTAGTATTGCCAGGGTTGTCATCAGCAAGCTTTTGTAAAAAAATTCCTTCTTCTCTTAATTTATTTAAAATGTCATTCTTATTGAAGCTAGCCTTATCCCAGTTTTCAATTTTATTTTTTGTGCTTTTAAGAAACATGTTGAACTGGAATTGGTAAGAACCATTACTTGAAAAATTAAAACATTCTTTAATTATCTCATTGTATTCATTGTTCATAACCCATCCATTTTTAAACCTAAAAGGAGCAGATTTAAGGTTTTTATTAATCTGATTATGAAAAAAGTTAATAAGTAAAGGGGTATGATCACTAGTATTTTGCTCAATAGAGCAACAACTGAAATCTGGGAAAGCGTCACAATTTTCTTTATTAATTAACACTCTGTCAAGCTTGCAATGTATATATTTTTCCTTACCAGATTTCCAAGTACATTTATTACCTTTCATATTAGGTTCTATAAGACCAGATTCAAGTAAAAATTTATTAATTTTATCCAGCTTACTGTGGGGATTTTATTACCACCATATTTTTCATTTGCATGAAAAACAGTATTAAAATCTCCCAAAATAATCTAAGGAAAATCATAACTTTGACTAAGAGCTTTTAATCTGTACCATAAACTGTTTCTTTGATTTTCAAAATTACTTCCATAGATATTAGTGATTTGTAAGGAGAAACCACCAACATTTCTAAAATTACAATCAATAAATTGAATATCCTTATTGTAATTAACCATATTCTAGATATTAGAGTCCCAAATGACTAAGATTCTACCCTTACTACCACAGTCATTATTGTTGATGGATTTTCAGTTATTGGAGAGTTTAAAACAGAATTTCTCTATACTAGTATCATCCAACTTGTTCTCAATGAGGGCAACCAATGATGGTTTGTAAATTCTAACCATATTTAAAATATCAGTTTGTTTAGCAGGGGAATTCATACCCCTAACATTCCAGGCAATGATAGACATAATAAAGATGTTAAAGGTATATAAAAAATATATACATAAGAACCAAACAGGGTTCATATTGAACCTGATATACTGCTACCCTTACCCTACTTCTTTTTCTCTGAGCTTTTAGCTTTAAGTCTTGTGGTCATTTCATTCCAGTCTGGATTGATTGATATGTATTTTTGCCTAAAAGCTTTCTTCTCTTTATTTTTTCTCTTATATTTGCTAATTGCTTTAGTCTTGAGAATACGTAATTCTGATATATCAAATTGCTTTTTAGATTCTTCCATGGCATTGTCAGAAGTTGATGCAATAGTACTATCTGCGATTCAGATGCGAGAGATGTCAAACTCCTCAGCATTGCGAGGCAAAGTTGAGTGGATGCCAACATTGTCCTCAACTTCTGCAGCATTTACCGATGGAGGTTCACTCTCCATATTATTTTCTTGACTCTGGCTGCATCTCATATGAGGGATGTTGTTTATGACTGTACCATGATTATTTGTAATTAAACATAACTCTGAAATGGGAGGAATTTCAGAGTTAAAGACCTTTTCATTACTGGTACCCTCCTTTGAGCCGTGTTGTGAAATATCTTTTGAATTCTCTTTCATACTTTCTGAATGATGAACTTCCGAAACGAGGATCTGGTCATCTTGATCAGTGAGCGAATTTAATATTGTTTCTTGATTGAAGATGATACCTTTATGGCTGATTCGATCCTTGTTCTTTTGAATTCTTGATTTATTTGGTGTCTCTTCATTGAGATGCAATTCTTGAAATGTCGCATCTGAAACATTTTCTTGATCTGCAGCGATTTCTTTGTTTTGATTATGAGCTTTGGGTATCCACTTTTTTTTTGAGACGCATTGTTCTCTAATGTGTCTGAAGCATTTACAGATACTACACTTCGGTGGAACACATTCATATTCAATCTTTTGAGTAATGTTTTCTCCATTGTATAATGTTAGATTGATTTCTTGAGGAAGTTCATCATCTGCAGATACCTCCACCAGAAGACGAGCATAATTCAATCTTGTTTTCAAGGTTGTAGCTGCATCCATTTTTATAGGTTTTCCAATAATGCTGGCCATCACGCTAAAAGCTTCACGATCCCATAATTTGAGATTGACATTGGGTAATTTAACCCATATCGGCATCGTACCAAGGAGATCTCTATCCATTTTCAGGGACTCAAACCATCTTCTCATTATGATGAGCTTTCCATTATAGAAGTATGGACCATCCTGAATGATTGAATTGCAATCTTGAAACTTCTTGAATTTAACAAGAAAGAACCTATTTTCTTTGGTAAATATTTCAAATTCTCCAACAGGCTTCCATACACGCTGAATGTAAGCTTTCAAAAACATATAATAAGGTTTGGTACCCACAACATAAACCTAGATCGAATTATTCCAGCAATCGATCGCTCTTTTGCAGACAGTTTCCTTTATCAAACCATATTTCTTACTATTAATTTTGATGAGAGCAATAGTTTCAAGATTGCATTCATCATCTTTTGGTTCTTTGGATTGCTTAGAAATAATGTATGCCCATGATATTTGCCCATTTTCTTTATTCGGAGAAAAATTCACGGGTTTACGCGATTGGTACGATTGATTTCCCATATTCTGATAAGGGACGGTCGAATTCTGACCTTCTTTCTTCTTCATTTCACCATAGTTGATCCGTGAAACTCTCTGATTGCCGGGCAAATTGGGTTGACGTTTCTTTTGTGATCTTGATTGAACCAGTTGAAACCCGTCGTTATCTATGATGATTCTATTGTTTGATTCTCTGATGTGAGATTCAGGTGGCCTGTTTTGATGCCTTGAAAATGAAAGATGTGATTGGTTTCTATGAGGAGAAAGAATTTCCCTCATGGCTGAGGAAAACCCTAGATTTTTTATTTTTTTTTAAAATGTAAAATATGTGTTCAATCAAAAATACACCGAAAATCCTTTAAATATGTAGAAAGGAAAACTGGGTTGCTTGATTTAGTATATAGTGATGTGGGTAATTTAAAAATTCATATCACCTATGGTGGTAACCAATACTATATAACATTTATTGATGATTATACTAGATATGCATATGTGTATCTGATGAAAACTAAAGACGAAGCCTTTGATAAATTTAAAATTTACAAAGCAGAGGTCGAAACACAATTAGGAGTTAAAATAAAAGTATAACATTCAGATCGAGGTGGTGAATATTTCTCAAATGAATTCACCTTATTTTGTAAACAATATGGTTTAGTTCACCAATGCACTGCCCCATATACACCATAACAAAATGGTGTTGCTGAAAGAAAAAATAGAACTTTAGTAGAAATGGTTAATGTCATGCTCATAAGTTCAAACTTACCTTATAACCTATGATGTGATGGTATGTTATCTGCATGTTATATCTTAAATAGAGTACCACTTAAAAAGAATAATATTTCCCCTTATGAATTATGGTTTAATAGGAAACCTAACCTTACAAGACTTAAAGTTTGGGGTTGTTTAACATATGTTAGAAAACCGGACCCTAAACAACCAAAGTTAAGAAATAGGGAATTCAAATGTGTTTTCATAGGGTATTCACTTAATAGTATAACTTATAGATTCCTAATTCTTGACACGTTAGAAGTTATAGAATCCATAGATGTAGAATTCTTTGAAAATCAAACAGTTGAGATTCTATTGAGATCATATAGTCCAGAACCTAATATGATTGATGATATCAATGACGATGATTATGCTCCTGCTCAAAACAGTAAGGAAGTAATAATACCAGATAATAGTACTAAACAAAGGAGAAGCAAAAGAGTAAGAATAGAGAAGGACTATGGTCATGACTTCATTACATATCTTATAGAAGGTAGTATGGACGAAGTCCTTAATGTAACTAGATATGTTATTAACGTCGATAATGACCCTAAAACTTATTTCGAGGCTATGAGTTCCAAAGATTCAATATTCTAAAAAGAAGTTATTAATGATGAAATGAATTCCACATTGTTAAACCAAAATTGGGTTTTAACTGCTTTACCTCCTGGCGCTAAACCTATAGGATGTAAATGGATATTTAAGAAAAAGTTGAACACAAATGGATCCATTGATAAGTTTAAAGCCAGATTAGTTGCTAAGCGATATAAGCAAAGGCATGGAGCAGATTATTTTGATACACATGCTCTTGCTCGCATATTTTTTTATACGCTGTTTAATAGCACTTGCACAATTCATAAATTGGTCATACATAAATGGATGTAAAGACTGCGTTTTTATATGGAGATTTAAAAGAAGAGATATATATGGAACAACCGAAATGTTTCAAAACCCCGATCAAGAAAAGAAAGTATGCAAATTAGTAAAGTCACTTTATGGCATGAAGCAAGCTCCTATGCAATGGCATGAGAAGTTTGATAAAATAGTATTCTCATATGGATTTATTGTTAATGATGCTAATATATGTATTTATAGCAAATCAGACAACAACGATTATGTTATATTGTGTTTATACATTGATGACATGCTAATATTTGGTTCCAATATATCCTGTGTGAATGAAACTAAGAAGTTTCTATCTTCTAAATTTGATATGAAAGATTTAGGAGAAGCTGACGTACTTCTGAGAATTAAAATTTTTAGGAAAGAGGAGGAGTAACACAATCTCATTACATTGAGAAGTTCCTCCGAAAATATGGTCATTATAATGACAAACCAGCACCTACTCCTTTAGATTCAAGTATTAAATTAGAAAAGAATACTGGACGTACCATTTCTCAACTTGAGTATTTCAGTATTATTGGGTGTCTTATGTATGCTATGCATTACACTAGACCATACATAGCACATGCTATAAGCATGTTATGTCAATTCACGAGTAATTCAGGTTTCGAACATTGGAAAGCTATTTCCAAAGTTTTAGCTTATTTGAAAGGAACCGTTACCTATGGTTTATCTTACAAAGGATATCATGTTGTAATAGAAGTATATAATGATGCAACCTGGAACAATGTAGAATCAAAATCCAAGTCTACGACTGGATGGGTCTTTATATAAGGAGATGCTGCTGTGTCTTGGGTTTTCAAGAAACAAACCTGTATATCTGACTCAACAATGTTGTCAGAGTTGATTGCATTAGCAGATGCTTATAAGGAAGCAGAATGGCTTAGGAATTTATTAATAGAAATTCCAATATGGAAGAAGTCATATCCAGCAGTCTTGATTAACTGTGATAATCAGGCTATAATATACAATGTCTCTAATAAGACATATAATGAGAAGTCTAGACATGTGAGCCCAAGACATCAAATAATAAGATAATTACTCAAAAGTGGAGTAATAACTGTTGATTGCGTAGAAACAAAAAAAACTTGGTTGACCCACTCACAAAGAGTCTTCCAAAGGCAATGGTTTTTATAAAATTAAAGAAAATGAGTCTAAGGTCTGTGAATGAAGGTTGATTATCCTTAGCAGAAACCCAACTTATGTTTTAAAAGGATAGACAAAGTTAAATGGGTACTAACAAGTTAAGAGAATGATTATGGAACACTAAATCTATAATCTCATAATATTTAATGTTGGATTCTGCAAGAACAAAGGATGGATAATATATCCTTAATAAGTCTAGTTTCCTTAAAAAGGTGTATCGCATAAACACCTTAAGAGACTTACCTATATGATTATGGAAATCAGGCCGTTTCTTAAGAAAGTAAGACCGCTTTCTAAAGTAGACTCATGAACTCGGGATTTAAGCACATGGCTAATAATGTGCTGAGCATACAGAACACTCTATATACGGAAATCAGTACGTGTGACTGTTCCGGTACTATTATTAGGGGTACTTGGTTCAAAATACGTTCACCATAGACCTCGATAGAACTTTGAATGGTTTACACTAAGTGAAAGTTCAAATCCAAAAGATACTTATCATTTATGTATTGGTTTCTACGATGATGCAAAACTTGATCTTAAAACTACATTGGCTTGATCCCACTTGGGTATGTAGGTAGTCACTCCAGTGATGCAGCCGTCTATTTTATTTATTTTACCTATTTTGAAAATGGAGGAAAATTGTTGGAAATTTTCAAAATTAGTTTTGGATTTGGGTTTGTTTTTGAAGAGGGAAGAAGTGGGAAGAAGATGGAAGAAGAGAGGTATAATCTCACATTTTGGAAAATAAGGGATTATACTTAGTTAAATATAGGATTCTCTAAGGAAGGTTGATCCCTTTGGGCACTCAAAGCTTTGCTTTGATGCGAGGAGGGAAGTTATGCATCACCACAACACGCGCGCACCGCCGTCGCCACCGTCCGTCCGACCGACTGTACCGGGTTCGGCTCTATAATGACGAATTAATTTTTGTTAACAGGTTGGATCCAGAATTTGAACGGATATTTTTGGCAGGTCATTTGAATGAAGGGACGCGGCTGTTTAGTAACGATTTTAAACCGTTACGAATAGACGCGGCCGTTTGTAACGGTTTTGGACCGTTGGAAAAGATGTGACTCTTGAGGAATAGACACTTTCTCACTAGTATAAATAGTAACGTCCAAGAACCATCACAACAGAACAATCTCTTTTCTTTGTACCTTCTTCTTCGTCCTACAGATCTGCGATGCTCAAAAAGTGTTGCAGAACACTGCATTATCACCACAGTTTGTACGCATGTAAAGTGTTGCAAACGCACAAACGTTGTAAATCAATTCTTTTTTTATTCTGTTCTCTACAAAATTGCATCATCACAGATCAAATTTAAGTGTTCTTGGTCGGATCAAAATCGTACAAGTTTTCAATCCGATTACGTTGTTTCAATGCTTCACTGAATCCTGAAGTCGATAGTTCGATAACTCAATTGTGTTTGTTGGGTTGAACTATTGTCTAAAAGAATCTACGGACCAAATCCTTGAAGTCAGAAGTACATCAGTTATCATCATTCTCGAATCATCGACACATTATACAACATCGGAGTCGACAGTCACATGTGGATGAAGAGAGTGGGTAGTTTGGATGAGTATTTCAAAATTTCCAGCTTCAATTATGACAATAGATGAAGTAACATGCGTGACTGCTAAAATTTTTGAACTTGCCACATTTTTTCATTGTACAACTATCGTTGTAGTACAGGATGTGGTTTTTGATGGTGCTGATCTCTATCTGCCTACATTTAGCCTGAAGGTCGCGTCATCTATATATATATATATGTATATGTATGTATGTATGTATCTACATATATATATACATATATATACATATATATACATATATACATATATATATACATATATACATATATACATATATATATATATATGTATGTTGTGTATAATATTAAAATGGGAAACGACCTATTTTCAAATTTGTAGTAAAGGAAAGTGTGGTATAAATATGTTGGTTAGTCTTTTGTGGGGGCATTAGCTACTGTAATTTTATCCTTGTATGCTGCACTTTGTCCAATTTGCTGAGGTAATATTTTGCTGGCTACAGCCGCAAAGTGCAGTACGACATTAAATTTCTCTAGTTTTGAGTAAGGTTAATTTTCAGTCTGCAGTTAGAAAAGCACCCTATATGGGCTTGTCTCGAGTATAACACCCTGTTGTAACAGGCTTGCCGCTGCATGTTCAACGTAGTTGTGCACCTGTAGGCTAAATGTACAGTTTATGGGTTCATTGGAAGTTATTGAGTAATTTTATTGAATATAGAAATGCACTTACTGGGCGACATATAAAGATTCTTTTTCATTCTATTTGCAGCCTATAGCTGAGTGGTTATAGAGTGAGTAGATGCAACCTGCAAAGATAAAGCTAGTGCTGGGTAAGGAGAATTACATGATCATAGGAACTTTACTATTGTTGTGGGAATTTGCTAATCAATCTTTGGATCAATTGAAAAATGAAAACAAAACGGTCAAAATTTGCTTCCAATTTACTATAGGGAATTTATAATTGGCATGCAGGCGGTGAACACAGATCGAGGGTAATTGAGAGCCCATATAATCTAACCTTTACCCACTTAAATTTGAATAAAAGCTGACCAAAAATGTCTAGTTCCCAGTCGGTTGCTTTCAACCTGCTGTGCCAGGGGGATTTATTTTCCCAGTAACGCTGATAGATTATTAGTACAAGTTGCCAAATATAAGTATGCAACGCCATTGAAATGTTGCATTGGTTTAGTTAGGTGTAAGCAAAACAGATTTTTGCATATACAACCACTATTATATTTGTTAGCATCAAAATTGATCACTAACATCCAAACGTCGTTGAAAGCACCAAACATCAGTCACAGATAACAGATTGAATGTATGTAGAGAATATAAATATAAAAAACAACAAAAATTAAAAAGAATGAAGTAATAACAGAGAATTTATAGTGGTTCGGTTAACTCCGGCATACGTCCACTCTAAAAATTTCCTTTTTATTAATATCAGAATTAGTTACAGTTACAATTCAGAGTTTTTGAAATAATAAGGACATAGTAGCATTAATGAGGAAGTAGAAGGGAAACAGAATGAAGGTCCATTTTCTAAAACTCCTCCTGCTGTATTTATAGGTAAAACATAGGTTACCGGGCTTTCTAAGTAGTCTTTTCTAAGTAGTCTGGGCCCATCAAGAGCATAGCCGAACCCAACTCCATCATTATGACCGATAGAGGTGGACACAGTCGGTTAACCGAACCGATCGGTTTAAAATTTACTGAAACCAATACTAACATACAAGGCAGTAACTCTTTTAGGCAGTAACCAAAGCAAAAATTAAAGTCTCAGCATATTTCATAGTAATATAAACTCGACACCGCTAACCAGATCAGAGGAAAATTTTCGATAAGCATATTTCATGATACATAGAGTAGTTTATCAACATACTAGCATAGTCTAACGACAAATCTAACACAGTAGTACATATTACATGATACATATTAAACAAAACAATTAAACCAAAGACATAAACTACATGTGTTGCCAAATACTACAAAGTAACTACAACAAGCAACTCGGCACAACTCAGCAAGAAAACTGATGATGGAACATTGAAACTCGGCAAGAAGCCAACAACTCAGCATTTCAGAAGCCAAGAAAACTCCAAGCTCCAAAAAGATCATGAAAACTGATGATTAAACACCGATGAGAATAATAAACTAATGATAAAACACTTCAATTTCTTTTGATTTGATTCGAACATTTCTATGCTCGTTGTAAGCATAGAGGCAGTGGTGCTTTAATATAGTAGTATTACTACAAAACTAGTATTTTCTCAGAATTGTACACTAAATATACTCGAGCTCTATGTAATTTCTCTATTGCAATTGTTTAAACTGTATATCGTGGTATCTCTATCTTATTTGAACTTTTACTTTATCATTACACATTAATCCTAGTGTATTTCAGTAGAACCTTCTTACTCAATAGTAGCAGTATTATTTTACTAATATTCCTAGTATAGTTGCACCCTGCAAGTTATACTGATGCAGATTTCCACTCAAATTACTCTCCCTTTGACCGCATTAATAATGTCTGACACCTGTTTAACTTTCAAAATATATGCAAGGAATAGGTATATAAATTATTGAGTATACATCTATTCAATAAATGCAAATGTATGCAATCATACATTATATATTGACTACAAATTTAGCATTACGAATTGAACAAATATTTACATACTCATGTTAAATATTAACCATATACTCATATTTGATTATTTGTACTCAATAATATATGTAACCATAACTTTAGAGATGTATTTCAACTAAGTCTATAATTGTATTATGTAAAACTTGTTGTAATTGACTTAGTAAGACAACATATTAGTTAAACAACCTAAAGATGTTCATTGCCTGATGATACAGATTCAAATATTCATTTGCTTATACTGGTTTTTTTATGGAATAGATAGATCATTATGAACATATGTGTCAACCTTGTTAAGAGACATATATTAATAAACTGAAATAAATTTGAAACAGTTACCATTATTGTTGTTTATATTAGAAAAGCCATTTATGTAGAAACCTTGATCTCTCTGTCTGACTTTAATAGGTTTCAAAATCGAATGCCCTCGGTATGTACTTCTAGAGAGATTTTCCTACACATAAATTCCTAACATTCACCATAACTTCAATAATTTGTGTAATTTAAATTACTGAATATAAATGCATTTCATTTTAGGACTCAAATACACATTTCATATATGTATAATACCATTATTGCTTTTTACGCTTTCCACGACATGTTTCCTGACACCCATTTTTTTTTACCGTAACTATTTGCACACTGGTGTAATGAATTGGATATGTATAATACCATTATTGAAAGGACGAGACATCTATAAAACACACTAACAATACAACTACATACATATGTCTATGCATGTGAGTGTATAAGCTTCATCTATGCATGTATGTTTGTAGGTGCATGTGTAAATGTGCAGTCACTATTATTACCTTGTGAACTTGTTACCAAGCAAACAAAACCAAAACAAACAAAGTTACCTAAATAATCATATTGTGTAAAAATCAGTATCTTACTAAGGGGGACCCATGGTGTAGCAAATCTACTTAAAACATACAACACAAATGCATCCATATTTTTTTTCTCTCTTACATTAAGTCTCTACCCTCCATCTCGAAAATCTCATTTAAGCTTTATACCTTTCCTGATATTTATACTCTGGCTATTTACATATAATAGAAATTATGAATCGAGGATTCCTAAATTTTATGCTAGATCTATTAGCACCCCTTGATTTACCTTTCCTACCCCATTGTTTACTTTCTTTCCATCTTGCTTTAATTTCAAGCTAGATCTACCATAGTGGAATGTTATGAGATCACGAGATCAAACTTAGTATCAACAATGATATTGCAGAATGTCTATATTTATTATTTAACACGAGTCCTATATTTTATCCTACACGGGACACAGAATCAGACTTGTGGTAGTCGTATCTAAGAATAAATTCAAACCAATAAAAGAAGTTGAAGTTTTTGCAAACAACAGATAATCACAAACATTAAAAAAGGCACTTGGATAACAACCAACTGTATGAGTTGTAAGCATATAACTTCTACTTTCTTGCACCAAAGCCGCAGCCGTGCCTACTCAAGCAGAAAAAGAAGATTTCACGAAATCAAGTCTATTACCAAAATTCTCAACTTCCTCTCTACCTAAGTATGTTATTTTATATAAGGCAGTTCAACATATTCATCACTGTATACATTACAACCACACTATTAATGCAAATAGCACACAAAAATCATTTCAATTTAAACTACTTTAAAAACATCCAACTCAGTTGGACAAGCTCAATTTTCCAGTCATAGCAACGGACATGATTGAAGACCAACAATAATATTATACGTATAACTTGTTTAAGCATAAACGAATTAAACATAATAAATTTAATTAAACAGACAAAGCCTACTAATAAACAAAATAAATCATACTCATGTTCTTCCTCTTCTTGTTAGCGTTCACCATTGCTGAAATCATTATTCTAGATAACAAGGAATGAAGAAAAAGGCGGGGGAGGATCGATTTATATTTGGATTCGAATGTTTAGCCAAGGCAACAAATTTTGAAGATTCGTTTATTTATTTTGGGAACGAACGAGTTGATTATTTTGCAAAATGTGAATAGCGGCTGCAAAAAGGAGGAAGGCACGATTAGGGTTAGGGAATAGGTGGGTCGAGTTGCGAATAGTATTAGATGGATTTGACTTAGGGCTGTTAAATAGTTCCGGTTAACCGCGGTTTAAACTGTGGTTAATCGTTAACCGAACCGATCATGATCGGTTAACATCGATCGGTTAACCGAAAGTTTCGATTAACCGAATTTTTCGATTAGTGCAGTTCAGTTAAGATCGGTTAAGTCGGTTAGGTTGGTTAACTCGATTAAATGCTCACCTCTAATGACTGACCTCAAGTTCAGAACACACTGATCCAATATTTCCTCGGGAATGACTCGAAGATGACCCGGAGCAAATCCGCTTGTGACTCGAAGTAAACCACGTTGGAACTCGGAGCAAGATGAAGCCGATCCCATCCTATAACATGCTGACCCATAATGTTGTTGTCGACCTATTCCCTATGCCGATCCATGGAAAAGTAAATACCGATCCGAAGCAAATAACCTCCACTCCATCATACTGACCGACCCTGAACCAAGTTGATGACCCGAGCTTATTCGAGTGTTGTCCCGAAGCCTACTGCCTATCGACCCATCCAAATGCCGATCCATACCAATGTCGATCGACCTCAGTATGACAAAACCACAAAATGACGAACCACCAAGGTCGATCCCATCGAGATTGAACCGTCGATGCTGGATCATATCTAACCGACCCACCTCAACTTTCACACCATGATCGGATGTTATGAACTTCCTTCCTGTGCCCGACCGAACCTCCTCAACCAACCCACTTCCATCACCGAACCATGTCACCAAGACCGGACCATGCCACCAAGACCGGACTATGCCACCAAGACCGAACCATGCATGATCTCCACTCCTCGACCGAGCCATGTATGTCCGATCCACCTTGGCTGAACGGCTGACCCACATGGCCGAACTCCAATGACCGAACCACGTTATGCCGTACCTCTGCTTTGTAATCATATATATATATATATATATATATAGTTATCCCATTTGTTGGCAAGACCGAGATATCAGAGAACTGATTACAAGCTCAAGATTGAACGTCGTGGATGTCCCGTAAGCACAGGCTCGCTATGGATATCGATGAATTTTGTCTGAGTCCGGATTGGGCTATAATTTACAAGAAAGGACGACCTAAGCCATAAAAGCCCGCATTCCAAATTTTAAGTAAATCCGAGTTCGTACGCTCAAGTTATGATCGATGCGAATTGAAGGTGATAACCCCGTTTTCATATCCATCACCTTCGCATCCATCAGCTGCCACGGGTCGTTATTTCGTATCCATGAAGTAACTACCTCCTTTCGTCTCCATCCTCCTATGTTCGTTCGAATCCATCGCCGAGCAAGGGTTGGTATCCATTAGTGAGCCCTATTTCGTATCCATCCACGTCGCGTCGATCAAGTTCGAATCCATCTACAGAGCATGCATTACGTATCTACCTGGTTCGTGTATCCATCGAGGAAAGCCCTTTTTCGTAACCATCAGCCTTCGTCTCTTCGTATCCATCGATGTTGCTGCTGCTCGAATCCATCGAGTTAACACTGCTTCATGTCCATCAACACGAATTGGATAATGACACTCGATACAAACGAAGCAAGAACCATGGATGCGACACGGTCAAACCAAAGAGAAAGGTGGATCGGTTCGAAATACGCGCGCCACATCATCTCAGAGACACGTGCAACCATCGATACGAGGGCATTGATTCGAAGCTATGGAGTTGAACCAACCAGCCATCCGAAAAATCTCAACTCGTCTCGATCATATCTCAAGATCTACCGATCCAAATGCTATGAAATTTTCATAGGAGACTGCAAACGAGCCATGGAACGTTCACACCAAATTTCAGCTCCATCGGACATGATCTTTATCGATACGAAATGATTTCGTATCGATCACAGATTGAGTCGAAACTTTCTGGAATTAGTTGTGTGGCCCCCTCACATGCCAGAGCGAATCTCCCAAAGTTTGAGCAAAGTCTCAGGCTCCTACGCCTATAAATAGAGCCCCAGAGCCTACAGAAGAAGGATCTTTTTGATTCTCGAGCGCCGAGATTCTGCCGGATCAAGACTTACATCATATTTTTACTGTTGATTTCGAATTTCAAGTTGTATCTTGTTGTTTTTCGCTGTAATCACTTGTAATCGTTGAAAGAGAATCAATAAAGTCACAAAATCTTTATAGTGGACATAGGCAACACGCCGAACCACTCTAAATCGCTTGTCTGTGCAATTACATTCCTGTTGTTTGGAGTTTTTGTTAGATAATCTTCATCTTTAATTTATATTCTTATTGTTATCTCTTGAAAAACTTTCGAAGAGTGTTGTGCCCAATTTTGGTACAAACACTTTGGTGATTTCACTGAGAAAACCCAGATTTTCTCCTGCTCGTTGGATCTGTCATCGATACCGGATTGCATAAATCTAAGAGAGAGATCCAGATCACTAATTCGAGTTCCTTCCCTTTTATTCAGATTTGCATAAAGTCTAAAAAGGAAATCAACCTTCAAGATGGTTAGCACAAGGACTACCTCTAACGCTGTTAATCAAGAAGACCAGGATAGACAGAATCCTGCGCCACTACCTCCCTCTAACCAAGACGCTACCGGACACTCGGAACCATCAGGTCCGGTTACCCGACAAGAGTTTCAGCTGCTGCTTCAAGACCTGACCCAAAATCGGCAACAACTAACAGAACAGCTACGTGCCAATGCCAAGCTGACCAACCAGCTGAATCGCCAGAAGCGGAGGAGATCCAGGTGAGATCATGCTTCTCACTCCTCCAGCGAAAGTTCTTCCTCTTCTGATTATCATCATCGATCTCCACCGAATGGATGGGAGTCACATAAAAACTGCTGGACATCAACCGGCAATGATCGTTGGACAGCTGAGAGTTGGTCCATCGGCCAGTTTCCAAACCGGACCCTCCTTCTGAGGGGGTATCGCTCCTCAATACACAGATTACCGCGCTACGACCGCCGCGGATGAACTAGGGGTCGATGCCCAAAATCAGTCGAACCTGGACCGTCGTCATGGACGTGCTCCTGAACCATACGTCCCCGAAGACTATATGCCGAGAAGGCGAGATTTGGACCGTCGACATCATCCGGTCCAACCTCAGAATGTGGGACCCAACCACATTTTGGCTCAACACACATAGAATGTACAAATGTCGGATCTCCCAACCATGATACGTCAGATGATCCGTGACAGCCAAGGTCTCACGAATGACGACTGGGGAATTTCCCGAAGGCACACTCCTTTTACAGATGATATACTTACAACTGAACCCCCTCGGCGATTCAGGATGCCGACTTTATCCATTTACGAGGGAAACTCCGACCTCAACCAACATATTCTGAAATATGAATGGTCAATGAGCGCTGCTAGAGCTGACGATGCAGTGAAGTGTCGTAGTTTTCCCGTTTCCTTAGGGGACATTGCTACCATGTGGTTCACCCAACTGCCTCCATGATCTATTTCCTCCTTTGACCAGTTGGCCACTAAATTTGTTAAGCAATTCCGCATGCACATCGCAAGGCCAAAAGATGTCAACACTCTGTCTAGCGTCACCCAAGCTCCTGGAGAGACGCTCAGACACTACTTAGGGAGATTCCATGCTGCATGTGTGGAAATCAGCAATCCAAACGATAACTCCATTCTTATGGCGTTGACTAAGGGGATTGACCCCGATTCTGAGTTTGGCAACTGGTTGGCTGGAAAATCACCTACATCGTTGGACCGTTTCTACGCCAAGGCGGTTCAATTCCTGAGAAGGGAAGATGCGAAACAGTCTAGGAAGCAGACTGATGCAGGCCAAGCACGGAAGGGATCCAAAGCAATGTCACGATCAAACAGTCCGGTGAGAGTTTCGGAAAAGTTCAGTTGAACGTTAAAAACAAACAAACTCAGCGAATGGAGAATGTGAATCAAACTAGAAAGCGAGATCAAAATCGTGGCCCATAGTGCAAGAAACCTATGTTTGACAGATACACTCCTTTGAATACATCACTGGAGAACTTGTATTTACAAACTTGTAATACAATTCAATACAAAAAAACTGCACCAAAACCGTCGTCGGAAAGGCAAATCCAGACGGGAAAATTTTGTAGGTTTCATGAAAGCTACGGACATAATACGAATGAATGTTGTAACGACCCAGGATTTTATTTAATTAAAATTTGAATATTTAATTAATTTTAAATATTAATAAGTGAATTTATAAGTCGAATAAATTTTATTTTGAATAATTAGATTTAATTGGATAATTAAATCGATAATTTAATATGTTAAATTATGGAACTAATTGAAAAATTGAGTTAAATATGATTGAAAATGATTTGTAAAATTTTATTATATCATATTGAAGTTAGAACGATATTTTAGAACTTTTAAAATCGAATTAAAAGTAAATTTGTGAAAATTGAATATTTTAATATTTAATCGACTAGTGAAAATAGCAAATTTTTGAACAGTCTCAGAATTGGACGAAACCAGTTCCATTGGATCCGTAATAGTTAGTTATTATCGGATTTCAATTTTCGTAGCAATCAGAGTTATCGTTTGATCGTGGCAGCTCGAAACGCATCGAAATTGTTTTTAATATTAATTTGGCGAGTTAAAATAGCCATTTTTCAAAAAAGTCTCGGATTCCGACGAAACCAGTTTCATCGGATCCGTAATGTGATATTATTGTAAGGTTTCAAATTTCGTGTCAATTGGATTTACCGTTTGTCCGGAACAAATTAAAACGCCTAGAAAATCGTTTAAATCGGTTTAATTTAAATTGAACGTTTATTGCCATAACTCGCACAGATGTCCGAATTAGCTTTCGAAACCTGTTCCATTGTATCCGGAACGCGGGGTAAACCCTAGAAACGCTGGTTACGGCGCGTGAATCGGAGTTCGGAATTTCCGGAATGAATAGTGTTTCGTCGGTTCCTTATAAATAGCCCACCATTCACAAATAAAAAAAAAAAAAAATTAACCTAACCCTAGCCGCCACTAATATAAACAACAGCCAGAATTGTCTCCCCTTCCTCCTCAAAAATCTTTCGATCCAAGCATCGATTTAGGAAACGTTCAACATCAAAGTTGAAGTGCTTGGTGAGATCTTGCGATCCATACGGATATGATCGCGTATAGTTGAGGCAATCAACCACAAATCGAGGAAGAAGAGGCGTTTTTCGTGCACGCAGTTTGAAGCAAAGTGGGGGCCGCACTTAACCGCACTTGGGCCGTGGGTGGAGTGAGGGGAGGCACGCGTGGTGGTATTCTTGGATCGAATTGTAATCGAGCGAAGGAGTTGCAAAAATTAACCCTAATTACTAAAATTGGTTCGGCCGTGTTCTGTAACCGTGCGCGTGAATGAGAAAGGGAAAGGAGATGCAAGCAACGGTCATGATGATGTTGGGTGAGATCTTGCGGCTGTAATTGAATAGGTTTAAAATTTAATAAAGTTTGTTGTAATTTATATATATATAATTCATGTAACTTCAAATATTCATATCTTTTTCATACGAGGTCGAAAACGCGCAAAACCAGTTGCGTTGGAATCGTATGGACGAGCACTACGCGATGGAATTGGATTGGAGTCGTTTGGAGTTAGTGAGAATTTCGGGTAAAATTAAACGTCCGTTTAATTTTATTCGAAATAAATCGCTAAAACGAAAATAAAATCAAGGTGAGAACTTCTCACTCAATCGAATCAGTTTCGATTTTTATTTTAAATAGTTAGATTTAAAATATTTGAATGCATGTTTGAATGATGATTGATATCTATTGATTGTTAAAATAGACATTATACGCCGTTAGTAAGCGGATGTTATTTAATAAAAACATATACCGCGAATATTTCATAAACAGTGAAATTGGTATTATATATAATAGCAATATATATATATTGGCATATGTATATATTGGAGTTATTGATTTCCCGCATTTGTTTAGCGGATGAGACCCTATTGCGCCGTCTATTAAGCGGATAATATTTTAAATCCCATATACCGCGATAATTTCGTACTGGAGCGAAATTGGTATTGTGCTAATGTTTGTGGATGCAGGAAACAGGTTGGAGGGATCCAACTGGATTCCTCAACGGTTTTTATTTGATTATGGATATTTTGATATTCGTTGATTATCATATCGATATATGATATCGTTGTTGTCGTGATTGACTATTTGGTATGTAGCATCATTGAACCAAATTTTGGGATTTTAAAATGATTTCAAAGTGATTTTTGAAAGTATACGTTTATAAAATATTTTTGGAATTGATCCATTTTAAATAAATGAACGTATAATTTTAATGTTATAAAAATTATGATTTTTGAGAAATATAGTTAAAAGTTGATTTTTGAAAATATGGAGTTTAATGATTTTATAAAATAGTTTAATCGGGATTTTTGAATCTATTATAAAAAGTTGAAAATATAGGATTTATAAAAATTGATTATTTTATAAATCAAAAATGGTGAAATTATAAAGAAGTTTAAAGACGTTTTAGAATAATAATACAAGTTGATTTGTATAAAAGATTTATAAAATGGATATTTATAAATTAGAATATTTTGGATTATAAAACGAGTTTTTATAAGTGTTTGAATGAATTATGAATGGATTTCATAAATGAATGAAATTTATAGAATTATAAACGGTGAAGTTATAAATAGAATTTTATAAACAGTAGGTTCATAAAATTTATAAAGTTATTAAAAGAATGGTTTTGGATAAATAATTGAATCTTATAAGTTATAAGATTTATAATTATAAAGTTCAAAGGAACGATTTTTGCAAACAAATAAATTATAAGTATTTCACTTATAATATGAATCTTTGGTATATCATTGAGATAGGTTAATAAAGGAATTTATAAAAGGAGTTGATATAAAATAAATAGAAATAGAATTTATAAACATTGTTTTATAAATTCGCAACGACTTATTTTGATAAGTAAATTGTTGAAACCTATTAATTGAGTTATATTCACGTTTTTGACTGTGAATAATCCTTTGAAATAAAATGAATAGAAATGATGAAATTTGTTAACAAAGTATATTCACGTTTTTGAATAGTGAATAATATGTTAAAGAAAATGTTTAGAATGTGATATTTTAAATTGAATTAAAACGATCTAACGATGTTTTAATTGTGTTAAGATTCGAAACCATAGATTTCAACATTTATTGTTGAAATAGACGTTTTCGAGAAATAAAAGGAAATGGTGGACTATAACACTGTTGTTATAGTAAATGATTTCCGAAAGGAAATGTTTTGTATAGTATTGGGATTTATATCTATTTTAATTTCGAATCCCTATACTAGTGATTTTGGGTTGTCGTAACGATGTTTTACGCAACATTCGTTTTTGGCCCAAATAAATATGTTTAAGAGAACGATTTCCTTAAAGAATGAAATATATACTTAATTTCGATTGAAGTATATTGAATATTTTCCAAGTGTTGAAAATAAAAGATTTGTGAATTACTTATTAAATAAGAATGGAAATGTTTTCCAATATAAGGTGAATATTAGAGAATTTATCTTTTTGAAGATAAATTGAAATGAATAATTGAAATCGAATATTCATAGATATTTTGGATTATAAATTCACTAAGGAATTTATAAAAGAAAGGGGGAACTTGTTTAAAAATAAATATTGATTTATTTTTGAAGTATTGAAATTATATATCTTGTAAAGATATTTTGGAAAATAAATAATTTGGAAAATTATTTGGAAACTGGTGATGTGTGCATATCCATTGATAGTTCAATAACCGACTATCAATATTTCCATTTGAATGGGTATTTGATGTGATTTGTTTGAATTTGAATGCCACACTTATTTTTGAATAAGCGCTCACTATTCGGGTTAACCGGGAAAGGACTATGGGGTCGTATAACCCATTCCGAATATGTGATACGTCGTTATGAATTGCATTTGAAGATCGGTGTTGAAGACCCGGTATTTGCGAGAGCGATAGGATGACCTGTCGATTGACTCTGCACCGAGTTGCTCCGGTATTGAGTTCTCCATATGTGATGGGAAATCCGATCAGGATTGTGGATATCCGGATTGCAAGGACTTCTTTGTAAGTGCCTTCGGTTTTGTTCGATCCCGGAACAGACTTGTATGGATTGTATGTCTGACATTACAAATTGAGATATAAAGCAGATTTCTTTCAAATATATTTCTGTTGGTGGCGGAGAATTTATTCTTTTAGCTTAACACCCTTCTCTGAGACGTACGAGCTCAGAGGTTATGTAGTTGAATGTTATCAGCGATATATCCCCAATTTGGTAATGTGACATGCTGAGTGTTGCTGTGAAATGATCATTGTGTTGATTATTCATGATAGGATCATTTGTTTGATCGTCTATCTTGGTGATCATTTCTATGATCATTTGTTGACCCAAAGCATGGCTTTTGTATAAAGTATGTTTTTGTGGACGTGACTTCGTCAAGCCTCACACCCCGTGAATGGTCAAAACAGGAAAGATGCAGCAAGGTTATGAGGGGTAGCGCCCTTTAGGATATGTGCATTTCCTTCTGGAAAAGGGTGGTATCATGGTATGGAGCCCAGATACTTACTCATGTTGAAAACACTTTATGATTGTGTGAATTGATTACGAGCGCTCGGTTGAAAGGTCCCAAAGGACCGGGGGATGGCATATTCGGTCAGTTGTTACTCAGTTAGGGGTAACCCGACCTTGTGTTGGTAGAGATCCGGTTTGGTTCTCGGGGATGTCCATCCAGAGGCATTCTCATGTGGCAATGGGAAGTTCCTTGGCCTGATCATTCGTTGGAAATCCAAAGAAACAATACGATCTTGTACGGTATTAGTTGTAGAACCTATCATTCACTTATGGTGGCGCCCCACTGTTTGGATGGTAGCTATAGTAGACATACGATAATGGTCGTATGTTGGCTAAGATTTATATTCTACTTTCGAAATGAATTTTTCCTACACTATGCACTAGTAATAATATAAAATGTTCTTTTAATGCGTATCAAGCATCTTTGACTATCATAAGGAGAAATCTCCTCCGATTCTGCGTTTGCATTGTGTGTGTGTGCGGGAGGCCTTATGGTAGTCTCATTCTTAAAAGCATTGCGAATTGAATTTAAAAATATTCCTCTATTTTGATTTTAAAGATAAATAAACTGTTTTGAGTTCCCACACCAGTCACATGACTGACTCGGAGTTTATTGTTTTCCTTCCTAAACTCTGGGTGCCCACCAATTTCCACACGGGCAGTTAAGAGTTAGGTTTATCGGGATATTCTGGATATTCTGGAGTTGCTGGAGGCAAGATGGATGGCATGGCATATTACTAGTTTATATAGTATTTCCTTTCCACTGTTTGTTGTTGTTGTTGTTGTACACTCTGATGATATGATGTAATAAAATGCGATGTAATGTAATAACTGATATAGTTCTTTGTTTAAAGATTATTCATTTATTTATTATATGTTGTTCCGCTGCGAATTGTGAGATTCTGATGAGATTCTGTTGTTTTCTGTTCCGTTCTATTTTCTATTTTCTTTTCTCTCTATTTTTCTAGCTTCTTATATCTCTTCTTCTATCCTTTTTCTTGTTCTTAAACATTGATAATTCGTATTTCTGTTCATCTTGAGTTAATCTATGGAGATTAGTGTATATTCAAGGAGTACGGATTTGCGGGTCGTCACAAATGTCGTCACTTGCAAGATCTCATGGAAAAATTGATTAGAGAAAGGAAGCTGGAACAGTTTGTACGGGCGCCGCAGCCTGGAGGAGCGGGACCATCGAATCAAAATAATGAACCCGATCGACCGAGACAGGGGGACTCTACCTTTCCCGGCGGAAGATTAGTGATAAACGCCGTCAGTGGCGGACCCACTTTGTCAGGAGCCTGAACTACGAGGATCTTCGTCACTGTTACACATGACAGGCTTTATCTAGTCTATGAATACTTTGCAATTTTCTTTGCATTCTGAAGTTTGAATTTGTAATAAGGCACTGGCTTTGCCATGTTTTTCCGTTCCAGCAATAAATTACTATCTCTTCAAGCTAGAACTGTGATTCACCGAATGCGGCATTCAACAATCATGGCGCACGAAGAGCTAAGTTCTGTCGCACGATGGAATTTATTCAAATAGCGAGTGACTGTGATACGACCGGCCACTCATTAAGTGAAACCTCAGCTCGGGGGCAAGCCATCACATCAAAGGCTGAACTGGACCGACACACGATAGTCCTATGACTAACTCCAAATTCCCAAAGTGCGAATTTGAGTATAATCATCAACTCTAGGTTCGCAGAGTGCGAACCGGAGTATAAACACTAACTCCACTTTCCCAGAGTGTGAATTGGAGTATAAACATCACCTCTAGGTCCTCAGAGTGCGGACTGGAGTATAAAAACTAACTCCAAATTCCCAGAGTGCGAATTGGAGTATAAACATCAACTCTAGGTTCCCAGAGTGCGAACCGGAGCATAGACACTAACTCCAAACTCCTAGAGTGCGAGTTGGAGTATAAACATATAAATGCGGTTCTGGAGAGGGTGGACCCATCCGCCTAACGACTTTGGTCGTATCCTCACCAAGTTTGAGGAGGATGGACCCGTCCGTCTAACGACCTCGCTTGTTAACTCGGGGTGGATGTGATCCAACCATCCACGATCCCGATAAATCCGTCGTTCCTAGAGTGTGAACGAATTCCTAAAAAGCCTAAACAGATGTGACTGACCATCTGTCGGCTAACTCCAAGTTCTCAGAGCGTGAATTGGAGTATAAACATCAATTCCAGGTTCTCGGAGTGCGAACCGAAACATAAAGGCTAACTCCAAATTCCCAGAGCGTGAATTCGAGTATAAACATCAATTCTAGGTTTTCGGAGTGCGAACCGAAATATAAATGCTAACTCCAAGTTCCCAGAGCGTGAATTAGAGTACAAACATCAATTCCAAGTTCCCGTGGTGCGAACCGAAATATAAAAGTCGGCTCCAAATTCCCAGAGTGTGAATTAGAGTACAAATACCAAGTCAAAGTTCCTGGAATGCGAATTGTGTTACAAACATCGGTGACTCTCGGATTCCCAGGGTGCGAACCAGATTATCGATCACAGATTATCCTTAGTCCCCGGAGTGTGGACATGTGCTCAAGATTTGCAATAGGTGTGATTGACCATCGAAATACAAGTGCTGGTCCCTGGAACGGGGGGCAAAAGCTTAAGTGTTAATCACTAACCGAAGCGATACAATGTCCAAAATTCAACTCATTCATCGATTACGACGTGTGATTAAGATTTTCAGACTTGGCAAATAAAACGAACTCAACTTAAAGGTAAAAACACCACAAGTGCACTGGACTGAACTTCAAGTACTGCAAATACTTAAGCATAAAAGAAATGAGAATTGAAACAAAGAAACAAAACTTCATTTCAACTAAATGTATGTGAAGATTCGTGTACAAATTATTCCAAAAAATTCCTACTAGCAGGGGGCCGAGCCTGCATCTATACATGGCCTATGAAAGAAAAATAAAAGCAACTTCCTAACTGCCAAAAATGCGACAGAGGGGGATTATCTACTTTTTCTTCTTCGGCTTTTTCTTCGATGCGGAACCACTGGAACCGCTAACAGTCTTTCGCTTCGAGCCCTTACCCTTGGCGGATCATCCTCTGATGAAGGCATGATATCGACATCTTCCTCCAAACTTGAACTTAAAGGAATATTCTGTTCGGGAGGAGTCGGAGGAGTCGGGTCTACCACCGGGGGCTGAATGGGCATGCTGGTATCGACGAACATGTCCCCGGGAGATATCGTCATAAGAGGAGTGGGGCCAACCGCCGTCGTAACACTCTCGGAGCTACCACTGTGTGATGTCGCCTCCGTCTCTGCGTTGATTTGAGCCAGTATCTCGGTTTCACGAGTAATTCGGGTTTCCTTATAGGCAGCAACAGCCTATGTCGAAGTGCTAGGAGCAAGCGAGAACGTGCCAAGAACGAACAGCATGTCCGCAAAAGGATCGCTGCTTTTACCTAGGAGCTCGTTCATCATTTGATCATCCAAAGACAGTGAGCTTCCCTGTGTCGTCTCCGTCGGCGCGACCGCAGTCGTGATGATCGCCTCAGTAGTGATGGCCTCCTGCACTTGTTGTAACTCTTGGATTACAGGAGGCGCTGTCAGTGTAACTTCGTTCACTGGACAAGAAAGAAAAGAAGTTGTCAGAACACACTTCAAAACAAGCCCTTCACTTCAAATACACTTGAAATTTGTTCAGAGTACCTTCCTCATTTCAGCTTACGGCTGGCTGAACAGCTTCGGATGAATGCTCCCTAATAGGAGATAAGCGTGGCTGTTCAGGATCATAGGCCGGGATGGGACGAAATGAAGTAACGATCTCGGAACTAGTAACATGATGCTCAACTCCGGAACCTTCCCCGATTTCTAAGTGTGGGTGCCTAGCCTCTCTCTTGCATGAGAGATCATAGAATCATGGAGAACTTTCTTTTCATCTTCACTTAAAATACGGTTCTCCAGCTCGAATTTGTCAAGGGCACCACCCGATAGCACTGCCTTCTCTTCCTCGATCACCAAGTTCCAGGCATTGTATAGATGTGTCGAGTAATCATCAAGCCAAGCCAGGTTCCTGTGTCTTAACACATTGGCGTTATAAGTGAAGAGAAGTTCTTCTATCTCCATCTCGAGCTTGATCTCTTCCTGCCGAACTTTCTCATCAACTCCAGCCTCCACCTCGCGGACCTTTTCCACGGCCGCATCTCTTTCCCTCCGAAATTCCACATCCTGATCGCACGCTTCCTGTGCAGAAACGTTAGCGACGCCCCTCTCCTTCATAATCTCCGAGACTTTGGCCTTAAGCTCGTTTAGCTCCTTCAGAGCCGCATCCCGCTCAGCGGTTACGATGGTGTTTTGGTGGTCCATGTCCTCCACCGTGGTGTAATGCTCACGCTTCATCCTATCCATCGCCGCCTGGGCCTCATCAGCTTTTTTAAGAGCCTTAATCTCTGATTTGCGAGAAGATTCGGCCTCACTGTTGAGCGCTTGGATAATCCGGTCTTTTTGACCATGTTCTTTCTCTAACTTCTCAATCATGACTGCCCGGTCGAAGGCCACCTTTGATGACTTTTTCACTGTTTTAGACCATTCCTGATACTGGAAAAATATGTCTACAATATAATCATGCACTATGCGTTCGACCGATGCTTGTACCCTTTTTAAACGTGGAGGGAAGACAAACCCATCGAAGCAAATGCCAGAAAAATCTTTCTTCAGCCAAGCAAGCCTCGCTGCTCCTTCCCCTGAAGGCTCGGTCAGTACCTGCTCTGTTGTTGCGGGGGCCACAATCTCACTCCTATGGTGAGTTTCAGACCTTGACGATTGGGAGAACGGCTTGTGTCGCGGAGCCTCGGAAGGTCGCGAGGCGTGGGCAAGAGGTTGTGCAGAGACTCTGGGAGGTGGCGTACGAGATCGAGACCGACGACCATACTCTTTATCTCTGTCAGAGCGTTCATGACTTGAGTACCCCTGATTATAGTCTCTGTCTCCTTCTCTCATATATGATTCATAATATGATGAAGACTTGCGTTTGCTGCAAAGACTGCCAGGCATCGAGCTTCGACCAGACATGGTATCTGCGAAACGAAAACATACAACGAAGTTAGTAATCTCTCACAGTGAGCATATTGCATTCAGAAATCGTGTAGTGCTGTGACGTGTGTATGTATGTGCAACCCCCCGACCAACCGGATGTGTCAACCGCGCTAGTGGGAAGAGACTCACTTAAAACTAAGGCTTGTGAAAGTTCGTCCAATCCGGCATCATGCTGTAAGGACACATCGTCCGGAATTAGAAGATCGACGAGCCCTTCATAAAGATTCTCTGTTTTTGGGGGAGACATCTTCGAAATTCTAATTCCGGAGGCAGGCCGGGACGTGACAACATATTTCCATCTTCCCTTTTTAGATGGCTTAGAAACGGCTGCCTTGCCTTTTCTCTGTTCTTCAATATCCTGGGTTACATCTGTAGGTTCGTCCAGCGGTTCCTCATCGGTGTGAGTTTTTTCGGAGTCGGCCTCCTCGATTACTACAACTCTAGGTCTTCTTCGTTTAACTCGTTCTTTCGAGGCAGTCCTTAAAGCACCGTCGAGCATTATGCTTTGTCTTCGCTCAATCATCCTAAGAATTCTAAGATTCCTGTCCGTCAAGAGCAATTCAATATTCGTCTCTTCGCTTGGGATTTCTTGGAAAACCCAAACTATCTCCTTGAAATGTCCACCCTCAGGTCGCTAGATTATTGCTGAAAAGAGAAAGAGATGTG
The DNA here is from genome assembly GCA_030765085.1 of Allium cepa. Taxonomy (NCBI): domain Eukaryota; kingdom Viridiplantae; phylum Streptophyta; class Magnoliopsida; order Asparagales; family Amaryllidaceae; genus Allium; species Allium cepa. The sequence goes on from CM060942.1 coordinate 680,416,868, forward strand.
AGTTCGACTTCATCTATATCAGTTTTATCAACTACCCGAGAAGGTGGCAATACTCACGTCTAAATAACCATTGTCTGGCAAATCCTGGAGGACATCGAATATAAAACCACTCTGTCTTGAAGTAGCTCAGTCTAGTCCAAGACCCCATAATCACTTGACAGTTTCTTACCGCTTCCAGGAATGTGAAAGATGGACTATCAGTTCGACTCTTGAAGTTAAACAAGTATCTGATCTCAATCGGGAGTGGCGGTCGATAGAGATACTCCATAAATGCAATGAACAAGCTATTGAGCAAGACATATCCATTCGAGTGTAGCTGAGAGGGGGCAATCCCCAAAAACGACAACACTTGTCTTATATACTGGTTAAACGGAGGGAGTGTCCCAGCTGCGCACACGTGGCGATTGAATGCGGTATATCCCTCCGGTGGATTGTGCGGTCTGCCGCTTGGTCATGGCAATAATACGTCGTCCATCGACAGACCATGCCTTAAGCATATTCTTCCTATCATGTCTTCCGAAATGTTGGACGGAACATAGTCTGATGGGTTACTGATGAAGGATGCGTCAGGTAACTCGTCTGGGGCTGGACCGATGACTTCGGCCTCGATGTTCGGTATTTCAAGTCTGGAAGGAGTCGAACTCTGAGTTTCTTGCTGCTGCGAGCTTGAAGTTTCCATAACTAGCTAACTCACGAGAAATCACCATTAGACGCTGAAGAGCCCATGTGTTCCCTCGTGTAGAGTGTGCGTTGTGCAGTGCAATGCTGTGCATTACTTGAAAAGATTCTGCAGAGTTAAAGAAAATATGAAAACGACAAAGCTTTGAAGTCCAGTTATAATGACCGTCATCGTTGACCATCACAACCGTACAATTAGAATGCTGGTGATCGATTTGAGTTAAAGTTCATCATCATGTCATTAAGTTATAGTTCCATCGACGAGCTTCGAAAGGCAGTCAAGTATGCAGTTTGACAGTCAAGTTCAGATATGCAAGAATGAAGCTCGTCGGAGTCATGCTATCAAGAGTTCAAAATTTTCGTATCAATCAAAGATACACGTTCGAATCGATCGCAGGAAGCTTGTTCGAATCCATCAAAATACACGTTCGTATCGATCCTAGGAGGCATGTTTCGAATCGATCGTCAAGGGTCGAGTTCGTATCGATCAAAAAAAGATGACTTCGAATCGATCCTGGATTGCCTAGTTCGTACCGATCAGGAAGGTCTCAGCTAAACATCGATCACGTTTGACTCGATACTTTTTGTATCGAGCATAAAGTAAAACTCGTATCGACCTAAAGCTGAGGACTTCGAAACGACAGATTACTTATTTTTCGTATCGATCATTTCGTGTCGATGCGATCCACCACCATCATAATTGGTACGAACTGCAACGTCTCCATTAGACTATTCCAGGGATCGATGCGAAATCCAAGGAGAAATATCATTGCCTTCATCGATTCGAACGCAAGCCTCCAGATCGATCTATTTCTTGTCTTTTACACTCTTTCTTCTCCAATTTATAGGAGCACTGCCATGGCCATTTACGACCGAGCTTTGACCCATATCCGGTTTACCAATTGCTAGAGTGGATAATTGATGAAGAAGGAGTGGATCTGAAATAACTTCGTCATTTGGATTCGTGATTAATTACCTAATTTAAAGTTGGGATTCGAAGATTTGAAGGGTTGAATTTGCTTGAGTCGAAAACACGGCACAGTTCTCTTCACTCAGGTTTCTTGATCGAAGCGAAAGTTAAAAGCGGCAGTAAAAAGTGAAAATGGATGAAGTCCAGAGTATTTATATGGAGGCCAGAGAGAAACCGGGTCGATTCGCCTCCCAGTCCACGTGACCGGTTACAACTGGTCAACCCACGGATCGAGTCGAATGCCCTGTTCGTATCCATCTAACCAAAAATTTCCATCGATTCGAAATGGACAATGAATCCATCGATACGAAGCACACAGCGAGGACGGCTGAAGATGGTGAAGTCCATCGACTCGAAGCCCTCGTTCGCATCAACGAGTTCGCAACACCATCCACTGCATATGGATACGAACAGCGATTTCTTATCCATCATAAGTCATACATTAGCATCGATACGAACAACGATTTCGTATCCATCATGACTTATACATTGGCATCTATACGAATTGTGAGTTGCCTATCCGTGACAAACAGCAGGGTTCATGGATACGAAAAAAGTGATGAACATCCATCACTGCCAAACATATCAATGCGAGAACAATTTTTCAAACTTCTATATCGATCCAGGAGAGGAACAATACGAAGGAACGCTAAAAAAAGCAACTGTCAATCGTTGTTGCAACTCAAATTTCACGTCGGTTCAGGAGAGGATCGACACGAAATTTAATACAAGAAAACTGACAATGACTAGTGAGCGTGCTACGTTAACGAGACTCAGATTAACATATGTGCATATGTCAAAGCAATATTCTATTTTCAGCATAAACATGAATTGGATATTCATCTAATAACGATTACGGCAACAAACAGCTAAACACTATCATACAACAATCAGTTATAGCAATGCAAGGTTACAACCTTCGACAAAAGAGCAATGACTGTTCAGAGTGAAGACTGCAGCTTTTCAAAGCACGTCATGTTTCCAAAAAAGGTACTTTGGAGGGCAAATGTTATCCCGCCTTTTGGCAATGCCGAGATATCAGAGAACTGATTACAAGCTCAAGATCGAACGTCCTGGATGTCCAGTAAGCACAGGTTCACTACGGATATCGATGAATTTTGTTCGAGTTTGGATCGGGCTATAATTTACAAGAAAGGACGACCTAAGCCATGAAAGCCTGCATTCCAAATTTCAAGTCAATCCGAGTTCGTACGCTCAAGTTATGATCGATGCGAATTGAAGGTGATAACCCTGTTTTCGTATCCATCACCTTCGCATCCATCAGCTGCCACGGGTCGTTATTTCGTATCCATGAAGTAACTACCTCCTTTCGTCTCCATCCTCCTATGTTCGTTCAAATCCATCGCCGGGCAAGGGTTCGTATCCATTGGTGAGCCCTATTTCGTATCCATCCACGTCGCATCAATCCAGTTCGAATCCATTTATAGAGCATGCATTACGTATTGATCGGCTAAGGCCTCCTTCGTATCCATCAAGTATCTACCTGTTTCGTATCCATCGAGGAAAGCCCTTTTTCGTAACCATCAGCCTTCGTCACTTCATATCCATCGATGTTGCTGCTGCTCGAATCCATCGAGTTAACACTGCTTCGTGTCCATCAACACGAATTGGATAATGGCACTCGATACAAATGAGGCGAGAACCATGGATGCGACACGGTCAAACCGAGAGAAATGTGGATCGGTTCGTAATACGCACGCCACATCATCTCAGAGACACGTACGTGCAACCATCGATACGAGGGCATCAATTCGAAGCTATGGAGTCGAACCAAACAGCCATCCGAAAAATCTCAACTCGTCTCGATCATATCTCAAGATCCACCAATCCAAATGCTATGAAATTTTCACAGGAGATTGCACACGAGCCATAGAACGTTCACACCAAATTTCAGCTCCATCGGACGTGATCTTGATCGATAAGAAATGATTTCGTATCGATCACAGATTGAGTCGAAACTTTATAGAATTGGTCGTGTGGGCCCCCTCACGTGCCAGAGCGAATCTCCTGAAGTTTGAGCGAAGTCTCAGCCTCTAAATAGTGCTCCAGAGCCTACAGAAGAAGGATCTTTTTGATTCTCAAGCGTCGAGATTCTGCCGGATCAAGGCTTACATCATATTTTTGCTGTCGAATTCGAATTTCAAGTTGTATCTTGTTGTAGTTCGCTGTAATTACTTGTAATCGCTGAAAGAGAATCAATAGTCACAAAATCTTCATAATGGACGTAGGCAACACGCCGAACCACTCTAAATCGCTTGTCTATGCAATTACATTCCTGTTGTTTGGAGTTTTTGTTAAATAATCTTCATCTTTAATTTATATTCTTCATTGATATCTCTTCAAAAACTTCCGAAGAGTGTTGTGTCCAATTTTGATACAAACACACACACACACACACACACACACATATATATATATATTCGTGATTGATTGTCTATCCATCCAGTCGACTCAAACCCATCATATTCCAGCCTCGACAAACGAGCAGTCGATTTAGTTAAATCCATCTGTCCACGGCCTTGCCAAAATGCGGGCTAATAGTATTATATATAGCTTTAAATCATGTTGGTAAAATGAGCAGTTTAATGGTCAATCGCAAAATAGTATAAAATTATGTCTATGTAGATACAGTTTACATTCCATAATTTTAGATCTATAAAGTTACTATCGCACATGTTTGCTTTGTAATGGTATAAAAGCATGCATAGAGACAAAAAAGACAGTATGCATAAATAAGTGAAGGCAATATTATCCTGTGGGAAAAATAAACACTAAGCTAAGATTTAAAAATATTATGGAGCGTAAGCGAATAAATTTTAGGAAATAAATTTTAGTGGGAATTAATTGCTTAATGCAGCCAAGTTCACAAAAACATGAGTAGAAAAACATCAAAGCAAAGACATCATATGTACAGATGTGCACAAAGTTTCACAGAATAGTGCGAAGTGGACTCAATTGGAAAAAAGGTAGCAAATAGATCAATTTTTATTACTATGCATGAAAATGAAGTAAGTTGTCATTAAGAAATCATCGTTCAATGTTATAAAAATTTAGAAGATGACCGAGGATTAAGTTGTATCTGCAAGCCAATTTATTGCAAATTCAAACCAAAGACTTCTCCTGTCCTCAAGTTGATGGAATCCCATACCCGAGAAGTTCGAACGGTGATTGCTTTCATGGTTGTGAAATCTGGAAAAAGAAAGATGTAGTAATTAGCACTGTGAGACTTCTTTCATTTATGAAAGAATGAAAACAAAGGCATAAAGTAATACTTGAATATGGTTTCTTATGGCAGACTTGTAAGAGAAAGAGAGGATAACTATTTGTTATATTCTGATGCGTCCTCTCGGTTTGTTATATAGTCGCAACGCAAACTGGACCTGCGGTCTCCTCAACTGGCATATTTAGATGCAATTTTAATTAACCACTCTCCTTTCATATGTTAACTCCTTTGATATTCCTTTTAGTTTGTTATAATAATAATGTTTTCTTTAATTGTTCCTTTTATTCATTTCAGTTTGTTGTAATTAATAATGGTGTAGTTTGAATGTTCCTTTGAAAAATATGCAACTGCCGATTTGAATGGCAATGGACAACTGTTTAATGAGTGGGTATTGTACATGTAACCGATAGGTTGCTGAACATAATCAATAGATGATTATGGCCTGTTGCAGAATAGAACCGCTACAATTTAAATAAACTAGTGCAAACTGGTGCTTCGCACACGGGTTGTCGAAATAAGTTGTTGTCGAAATAAGTTGTCTAGCTTTCCGAATTTTTAACTATTAAGATCAATAACAGCTTATATTTTATCATTCTCCATACTACAATTTATTTTTATCATGAATCCATTGCAGCAAAATTAAACAATCACATTCTTATAGCAAACCTTGGCATTGTGCCTAAAAAAGACGTTTGGAACCGAATGTAGGAAAATGATTTGATTGCACGAAGAAATGAAAGCATGACATTCATATTCGAAAACACAGTTACTGTATATATTTTGAATAAAATAATATATTGAAATAATAAGCAACATTCAGCAAGGTATGTTACACTAAACCAACACAAATCTTATTAACTTAATTTACTACGTAGAATACAATATTTGCCTGCTTATAATGTTTATTGAGAACACATCCTTTGATTTGTCCATTACAATAGCTGCAACAATTGTTGTAAACCTCTGTCATCTATAAAAATTATTATGTATACTGGAAATTTAAGTTAATATAAGGCTCATTATGACCGTACGTTTTTGGAAATGAAGTTGTTGGATAGAAATATCAGGCATGTGTCAAGAAGTCTTTCAATATATTGGTAGAGATATATCATTCAAATGAAATAATAATATTTTTGATTCAGGTGACTTGTGATTTTGCAAATGAACACGTTGATAAAGAATTACTTGCAACATATAGTATACGACGGCTAGAGATTACTTTAAATAAATATATAAAAATCTTCATATCAGAAACTGTAATATATAAAAGGTGTTAATATAAAAGGTGTTAATACAATAGGGAATGAAACAAAAATCTTCAAGAAATAGTTACAGTATTTGTCCAGAAAATGTCCTCAAATAGTTTTTGATCGATGAAAAACCAAAATCTGTACGAACGTCTACAGGATTTGGTAGCTGCTTTAAATTCCATGATAAATCGTTTCATGTTTTTTAGAAGAAAGATAAAAAGCATTATAAGTTAGGGTGCGGTGCACTTCTTCCTTTCTCTTAGAATAGAATACGGCGAAGTTTGAGGTTAGCTTCCTATTTTCCACATTTCTTGGTGCAACTAGTGGGTTAAACTACTATGCAGGATCCACCATAAATAGTACCAAGTTTGTGAGTTGGGATATAATTCAAATTCATAGTCAAGATAAAAAATCTCCGAAGGCTTGGATATATAATTAATGTCCATATACTCGTAATTATGAATTTGACTAAAATTGGCAACCTAGGTTTAATTGGCCAAGACATACCTGATTGTTTGATTATGAGGCAGCCGAGAAGTACTAAACGTATGTGGATAATCTACGTATAACCTCGATTGAATTCGTTAAGCATAATTCACACAAAGACTATCATATTATTTTTAAATGATGCAGTGTTCTCCTTATGATATTCATTTTCAAGTACTGCCCTTCATTAGTTCTGCAGCAACTTAATTTGTAGCAGCAGTTCTGCTTGAAATCCATTATCAACACTTCATTCTGTGAAGATGTGGAGCATGCTACTCACTTGCAAACATAGTAGCAGTTTCTCTTTTTCATCACTTCATACTATCGAGATTCTCGCAGCATGCTTCCCACTTGTAGTTGCAGTAACACTTATTCATTTGTAGCGCTTCATCCTCGGCTTGGTTACACAGAACATACTCCAGCAGCATAAATTAACAGCTATATTTACTGCACTTCTCATTTTCTCCTCTGCCTGAATGACATGCTCAATTGGCATCTATTATGCCACTCAGACATTTTCCATCCCGCTTTAAGTTCTCCCATTAAACCTTCTACTCACTCAATCAGTCATGTTGTCCTCGATTTTTGTTATGTTAATTGTTTTACTTGCTCGTGTCCTCATAAATGGAATGCACCAGTAAATGCCGATCTGAAGAATATAAGAAGGAGATATCATTTTTTGTAATAATCTCAGCCCTTCATATTCAGATCAACGGATTATAAAGCAACCTTCAATTTATAGAGTATTGGGCCATGGGCTTAGTTAGCCCATTAGCATATAAAACAATATATATTTCAGACTATTGTAAAGAACTGTGTAACGTTTTCATTTTTCTCATTTTTGTATCAAATATCACAGATTGTATCAGCATCATATATTCAATAAAATTCTACTTCATTTCTTTTCACATCTGAATTACTTCTTTTCAAAATCAAATATGGTATCAGAGCCAAAATACGCTTAACAGCATCAAGAAGACTACTTAGAAAAGAAAAGAAAGAAAATCATCAACAGAATAAATTCTGTTTCTTCTCATCAGATTAGATTTCATCACTTGAGAAGAAGATTCAACCAATAAATATCACTGCCTCGCCAGTTCTGATTATCTGGCAGCAATAATATTCATTAGTGAATCAAAGTTTTGAAACATGATCAAAAATCAAAGAAATCAGAGTCAAGAATTCAAAAAACATCAACACAAATCAAAGAAAGTGACATTCCATAAAAGAACTCATCAGAGAAGGTTTCATCATTTGAGATCTTTTGGGTGCAACAAACCTGTTTGTGATCAGTCTCTAATTCTTGATCCTGTTCTCTATCAAGAAGATACTGTTTCTGCCCTCTTTTTCTATCTTTGATGACTTTCTGTAATCACCATGTCAGAAGAACGTTCAGAAACCCCAATCAGCGGAAGTGAATCCCAGCATATCACCAACAATGTGGAGAAACTGGTCAAGACTGTAATTAGTCCCCAAAGTCAACTAATTACGGTACACCTGAATGATGATAATTATCTTTTGTGGAAACTACAAGTGGAGACAGCCATTCAAGGATATGGTCTCGAAGGATTCATTTTTGGAACCCTTCCAATTCCTCTAAAATGTGTCACCGATCAAGAAAACAAGATTGTTAGCAATGAAGATTATGTTCAACATCACAGACAAGACAGACTTATATACTCATGGCTGTTATCCTCAATTAATGCAAATTTATTACCACATATTATAGGTTGCAAAACTGCAAGTGATATATGGTCAACTATTGAAAAGGTTTTTAACTCACAATCAGCAGCAAAGGTATTGTTTCATAAAAGACAACTTCACAATATCAAGAAAGATAATCACAGTATGAGAGAGTATCTATTCAATATTAAGTCTATATGTGATACATTAGAAGCAACTAATAAGAAGGTCTCTGATTCAGAGCAAATCATGACCATACTAAATGGTCTAAGTGATGAATATGAAGCTGTGGTGGCTATTATAACATCTCAAAGGAATTTACCATCAATAGATGATGTGCATTCTATCTTGTTGTCACATGAGACAAGAATAGATATAAAGAAACCATAAGAGTCTGATCTATTTGCCAATTTTGCTGCAAAGTATAAGAGCAAATGCCATAACAACAATAAAGGTGATCAGTTCACACAAAGAGGAGCATACTCAAACAGATCAAGAGGAAGGGGTAGATGGAACAACAATAATCGACCTAAATGCCAGATTTGTGAAAAACTCGATCACACAGCAGCAAAATGCTACTTCAGACTGAATCTGAATTATATTCCAAGTCAAAGGTGTAATAATCAAAGAAACTCAAATCACAGTGTCAATATGGAACACATGCAACAAGGTGCAAGCAATTCATCAGATATGAAAACATCACAAACTGAAATAGCAGGAGCAGAACATGTTTAAGATGAAGATTGGTATCCTGATTCAGGAGCAACCAATCATATCACCAACAATTTGACTAATCTCAATCTTGGAAATAAGGAGTACAAAGGTATGAATACAATACATATGAGTGATGGCAAATCTGTTGCAATTACACACACTGGTAGATCTTATATCATGGGTAAAAGACAACTGCATCTTAATTTGAGGGTACCACTCATCAAAAAGAATTTACTAAGTGTGTCCCAATTTGCAAGAGATAACAATGTCTATTTTGAATTTTACCCTCATCACTGCTTAGTTAAGGATATCCTAACTAAGGAAATACTTTTGCAGGGTAAACAGTGTTGGGGGTTGTACAAGTTCAGTGTGGATAATTCAAGAAAATCTAGCTTTAAAAGAAATTGGTGTAATAACTCAAAAGTCAAACAGTATGAAACTAGTGAGACATTTGATAAGTGGCATTGTAAACTTGGACATCCAAATGTCACAATTGTTAAGCATGTATTGAATAAGAGTAATATTTCTATTGATAATATATCATTTCCATACATATGCACATATTATCAAATGGGCAAGAGTCATAAGCTACCATTCATAGACTCAAAAACTCAATTCAACAAACCAGTTGAATTGGTAGCTACTGACTTATGAGGTCCTGCCCCAATACACACAGATTATGGATATAAGTATTATATTTCTTTTGTTGATGCTTACTCTAGATATGTGTGGATATATTTCTTAAAGTCAAAATCTAAAACTCATAATGCAGTTTTACAGTTCATAGCACTTGTAGAAAATCAAACTAACTGCAAGGTCAAAAACTTTCAATCTGATGGTGGAACAGAGTATCTTCCATTAAAGGAGTTCTTTCAAAATAGGGGGATTAATCACAGAACAACATGTCCATATACATCTGAACAGAATGGTCTCATTGAAAGGAGACATAGATAAATTATTGAAACCGGGCTTACCTTATTAGCACAAGCATCTATGCCATTAAAATTTTGGCCTAATGCTTTTGCTACTGTAGTCTACTTGATTAATAGACAGCCATCAAAAGTTTTAAATTTAAATTGACCTATTGAAGTGTTGTTTAATATTAACCCAGATTATCCAAGTCTTAAGGTGTTTGGGTGTTTATGCTTTCCTTACATCAGACCCTATAATGCTCATAAATTAAATTTTAGGTCATCACCATGTACATTCTTAGGATATGCATTGAATAAAAAGGGATACAGATGCCTAGATAGTAATGACAAACTTTTTATCTCTAGACATGTGGTATTCAACGAAAAGATTTTTCCTTTTAGAGAAGAGAATATCAAAACCACATGTAAAGTGTATAGTACAGAAGAGTCATTACCACCAATATCCAGTCCACCACCTGTAGTAATACAGCCTCAGAAAGAAACTACTTGTCAGAGTAAGAGACAAGAAGCAAGCTATCCTGACTTTCAAAGTCATGAGTTCAGACATGAATCAGATGACACTCAAACTGAATCAGTGCCTGTACCTGATCAATCATTTCAACAAGGGGCAAGTGCACAACTTACATCTCATCAAACCCAAGTTTATCAATGACACTGATACTCAATCAGAAATAGAGAGGAACAATCATCAGCAAAGACCAGATAATACTAGGCATCACATGATTACAAGATCAAAAGGTGGTATGTTCAAACCAAAAGTTTTCAATGCAGTTCTAAATACAGTAGAACCACGCACACATGATCAAGCCATGCAAAACAAAAATTGAAAAACAACCATGCTCAATGAATATGAGGCACTAATGAAGAATAAGACTTGTTCCCAAGCCAAAAAATAAAAATATTGTAAGTTGCAAGTCGACTTATAAGTTAAAAAGAAATGCCGATGGTTCAATTTCTAAGCATAAGGTAAAACTGGTAGCTAGAGATTATTCACAACAGCGTGGTTTTGATTTTAATGACATGTTGTGAAACCTACTACTATCAGAATTGTTATTACAATTGCCATATGCAGAAATTGGAGCGTCAAGCAATTAGATGTTAACAATGCTTTTTTGAATGGTGTTTTGCAGGAAGAGGTATATATGAAACAGCCACATGGCTTCAAACGGAAAGGAAAAGAAGATTATGTATGCAAACTGCATAAAGCAATATATGGATTAAAGCAAGCACCAAGTGTGTGGTTCGAAAAGCTAAAGGATACAATGATCAGATTGGGATATCATCCAACAAAATCTGACAACTCATTATTTACTAAATCCAACAGTAATATAATAATGTACGTACTAATATATGTTGATGATTTCATTATTACAGGTAACAACAAGAAGGAGATCAATAATCTTACAAAGCATCTAAATCAAGTATTCACAATCAAGGATCTTGGTGATTTGAATTACTTCTTGGGCATAGAAGTCAAAAAGATATCTGATACAACTGTTCAACTAAATCAGAAAAATATATCACAAAGATACTTGACAAAGCCAAAATGAATCAAGCCAATTCAATCTCTACACCAATGATAAGCAATGTTCATTTTTCTAAGTACAAAGGTGAAAATATTCAAAATGACAGTCAGTACAGAAGCATAGTTGGTGCTCTTCAATATGCAACAATTACCAGACAAGATATTTGTTACAGTGTTAATAAGGCAAGTCAATACATGCAAAGTCCAACATATATCCATTGGAAGACAGTAAAAAGGATTCTAAGATATCTTAAAGGCACTCTAAACTTCAGGCTAACCTTAGAATCAAGCAAAGTTATAAACATTACAGGGTATGCTGATGCTAACTGGGCCTCTGACCCAGATGATAGAAGGTCAACTACAGGTTATTGTATTTACTTAGGTCAGAATCCAGTTTCGTAGTGTTCAAAAAAACAACCAACGTGTCAAGGTCGAGCACAGAGGCAGGGTTCAGAAGCGTAGCTAATGATACAGCCGAGATTATGTGGATTCAATCACTCTTAGGTGAATTGCAAATCAAGACAGAGAACAAAACAGTCATATGGTGTGATAATTTAAGCACAACATACTTAACTGCCAATGCTATCTTTCATGTAAGAACAAAGCATATCGAATTGGATCTATATTTTGTTCGAGAGTAGGTAAGCAAAGGAAAATTGAGTGTCAACCACATACCTTGTACTTACCAAACCGCAGATATTCTGACAAAAACTCTGTCGAAGAAAAGCTTCACTTGGTTCAGACAGAGGCGCAAAGTCGAAAGCTTTGACAACAGCTCACAAGCTATTAATTATAAAAGTTGTAAAGATGAAGACTTTCACTTAGTTCAGGAAGAAGCTCAAAGTCAAAGACTTTGATATCAGATGACTAGCTCTCCATCAGAAAAGCAACTAAGATGTAGACTTTTCAGAAGATTCTCAAGTTTTCAAGCATAATAATCGAGCAGAGAGTCGAAAATTGTAATCTTTGTTTACGATTTGAGAATTGCATGTCAAGTTTCATCATATCTTACGGAAAAAGCAAGATCTCTTCAGATCTCATCTCTACACTCAATGTTCTGAGGAAGTTTTCATAAAAAGATCACATAATTTGAGCAATCGAGATTGGAAAAGTAAATCGCCGCAAACCCTAAACGAGATAGAGTTTAAGGGAAAGAAATTGAATGCATCGTTAAATGCCGATCTGAAGAATATAAGAAGGAGATACCGTTTCCTGTAATAATCTCAGCCCTTCATATTCAGATCAACGGATTATAAAACAACCTTTAATTTATAGAGTATTGGGCTATGGGCTTAGTCAACCCATTAGCATATAAAGCAGTATATATTTCAGACTATTGTAAAAAAATGTGTAACATTATCATTTTTTTCATTTTTGTATCAAATATCACAGATTGTATCAGCATCATATATTCAATAAAATTCTGCTCCGTTTTTTTTCACATCTGAATTACTTCTTTTCAAAATCAAATAGCCATCAACCTCTACACTGTATTAGCATGGCTTTAATGCCAACGTGTTGTTGCTCAAGTTCTATTGCATCAGTTTTGAAATGCTTGCATTGCTTCGGTGCTTACATGTTTTTGCTCAAGTATTGCCGCAATAGTTTTGAATGGTCTCTGCCACTTCAGATCACAATGCACTTCATTCTGAAATGCTATCAATTTGCCTTTTCTTCAGTATTGCATTTCACATTGCCACTTAAGATCTGGACTGTCGTCTATCACTTCGGAACTGCAAAAGTTACACCCAATTGCAGCTACACAATTTGATATTTGGGAGAAAATGTACTGAACGCGCAACAATTTCTAGCTTAGTTGATAGTGTGCACAACGTTTCCTCTATTCTATGCATTTTTTCATTTTTAAGGTATCTACCTTTCATTATGCCCACTGTAGTTTTGGTATACTACTTGCACCTGCCCTTCCTGCCAGGCAAAGCTATCCTGCAATTGTCAACTCATTCACTATCTAGCCGCTCATTTCAGGCCTCTTGTACTGCCTCTATTACAACTCAGTCAGCCAGTCCACATGCTACAGATTGCATCCCATCCACAACTACATATCACTCAGTCAACACTTCGTAGTCTAATTATGCATTTCAAGGATCCTTTGCATTAAGTTGCAATCAAGCTTTACTACATGTATTTGTACGATCCAGCCTATCCTGGTCTAGTCTATATCACCAATAATGTATATCTGTTGTAGTCGAGACACGGTTCAGCCTACATATTTACTTCATTCAGCTGTTTCCAGTTTTGTAGTCAAGGCATGGTTCAACCTACATCTCTGTTTCACTCTACCGTTCTTTGTTTTATAGTCAAGCCATCTTAGTTGCATCTATCTTTGGTAAATTCATCATTGAAATCCAACATAATGCTACATGCACTTGCAATTTTTACCTTTTTTTATTCAAAAATACTTCTTGTTTTGCATTGAAATGATTATGAAAGCCATCTTGGTTCCCTGTAATGTTTAGTCTACCGTTGTTTATACCATGACATGATTAAATTGAAAGAAAGAACAATAATTTATTTGAAGTAAATTGAAGACAAGAATGATATTATTACATTGCAAGCCTTTACATAGCATTAATTACTACTGGCTATCTATATATCATTGTTAAAAACATAGTTATTCACTATGATTCAAACCAGATGACATCCATAACACTTCATTATGTGTTACATAATTATTATAAGAAATCCTATTTGGATCTTTGTTAAAAAAATGAATATGAAGTAACAACTTTTATATTATTAAGTTGTCCTTTTAATTTATATGAAATGGATGGAACTATTGTCAAAAGTGAACAAATTTTCAGTTTGAATTTGTATTTGTTTTATAAATTCTTTTAAAATATATACCATAAATTTAGTTTAATCTAATCTTAGGAATTTTTGGATGTAGCTATTTATTTCTGGCACTCTTCTATGAATGGATACAACATGAGCACTCTCGAGAAGGTATCAGTGCCAACTGTTATCACGATAAAAGAGCCATTGATCCATACTCCTACCTGACATAAGTGTGATTTATTTTACAAAAAAAGAGTAATAAAATTTTGTTTTTAACGTAAATTATTATAAGCTAATTTTACATATTTTGTATGTTTCTTAACAATAGAAGATATGTGAAGCTTACTTTTTCATTAAGAAAATTATTTTTAGCATTATAAAATCCATTGTTGGATTTGTAAATCTAAGCAATCCAAAATACTGTTAAACAATCCAATTTAATTGCTACCTTGCTCAAAATTTAACATGGCAGTGTAAAAAGTCTAATTCTTCTTCTCAATCTCATGTAGAAACCCAATGCTTCTTCTCAGATTTTCTTGTTTGCCTAGTCACAATTTTGATTTTTTAACCGTTTAAGTTTAAAAACTAAGTTTATTGGTTTTGGTTTGTTTTTATTTATATACCATGCAATTAGTAATAAAGACCTTTTCTTTGTATTGAAATTAGAAACAAACTGAATAACAGGGTGCTTGTACTTGGAAGTAAATTAAAGTTTCCTTTTTTCTTAGCTCTGAGTAATCAAATTAGTAATAATATGCATTTTACACTTGATTTTGTAACATAATTTACTTCGTGACAATTCATATTCTTACATGTCTTATGTTTTAATTAGCTTCTAAAGAAAATTAATGGAGGAAGAAATTGATCCTACGAGTGAAGAAAATACATGTAAATATGGAAACATAAACTGCTAGTAATGTAACAATTTAACACATAATTTCAGGATTAAAGCTCCATTTTATTACAAAGCAAAAAATACTGATATTTTAAGCAGGTAAGTGGTATATGGAAGGATGTTATTTAAAGAAATAGATTAAAAATTAGAAACAAATTGAAAGAAATGGTCATGATCATCTTATATAATCTCTCCCTATACACACACACACATACATATACATACAAATGCACACACAAACAAACATACACATATGTATTAAACGCAAAGTTGTGCTACATATTTGACGTGTTGTGGGCAATGTACTCTAAAATTTGAATTGGCAATGAATGTACCAATGGTAAAAGTTCTTACTTTTATGTGTAAAATTTAATGCAATACCATCCCATGCTTAGCACATCGAGCTTAATTTTCAAGTAACATGCTTATTTTCTCATGTCGAAATCATCTTTTTATCAACAAAGGAATAATATATTAGTATATTAAAGTCAAATCTAAATTCCTATTCAAAATGACACAAAAATAAAACATTGTAGGATTTTACTACCTTTTTTTCATTTTTATTGCTGTTCATCGTCTTCTACCATGATGCATTTTTTTGACATATGTTGTTTTATGGCTACATAAATCCTCTAATTTACCAATACTTCATGGTAATTGAGCTATTGATGATAAAAGTTGACAAATATGGCGTTATGGAATTGATGGCTGACAATCAACTACAATTTTTGTCTGATAAAAATTTTATTTTGAATTTATTGGTTTTGGTATTTTCTTTACATCATGCAATCATTAGCTTTGTAGTGCAATATTTGTGGCCATAGCAGCAAAAAAAATCAAAATCAATATGCATGCATGTATGTATGGGTGGGTGGGGGTAGGTGTTTGTGTGCCTTACAATCATGAAAAAGTGGGACCCTATGACGATGAGTTGAAATAATTGTAGTGGATTGAAATTAAGTTATACATAAATGAATGTGAACAAACACTAAAACTAAAATGACTCGAAGTTATGAATTAATATAAATTATTTTGCAGACATCTGAACTTCTTGTCCTTCAATTATATTTTAACTATGATTGTTTTATTTACTGCATATGCAAATTCATTCAAACAGTGTTATGGTGTATGCGTGCAATATGTGAAAGATGAACTTGAAACTCTAGTATAAAAATTCTTAGTTCAAGAAGGAAAAGAACCCGATTCCTAACTGAATATATAGAAGCTGAAACCAAAGAGAAAACCAACCTAACTGAATTTAAAAGAAATTTCAAAATTAGATACAGGTTTATAGTTTAAAATGGTTTTTAGTAACGAACCTAATATAAAAATATTCAATAATAATGTAACAATGAAAGCATAATCATTAAAAGAATGCAGCAAATAGATATGTCTTTGAATTTTTGTGGTGATTTTGCAGGTGGTAGAAGTTGGAATTGCAACTTACGGGATTGACCGGCGATGATAATGGCTAGTTTTAGTAGCATGGATGGATTCTGAGAAGAAGGAAAACAAAGAAATTGACAACACATACCTCAAGATGATCTGCATCACGCAAAATTCATTTCCTACCAACCACCACAATTAAATACTATGTTATTGTACCTAAAAGTGGATGCAACCTTGAGTAAGTAGATAAACATATGCTCCCGCTTTGCTAACTACAAAGGAAAAAAAGATGGGTTATATAAGTAGAGGCATACAACTCGTGTACGCAACTACAAAGACATATCCAAAATTAATAGAAATAATATTCAAGCTTGCAAGTTGAGGAGAACCTAAAATCATCC
This sequence comes from Allium cepa, assembly GCA_030765085.1. Taxonomy (NCBI): domain Eukaryota; kingdom Viridiplantae; phylum Streptophyta; class Magnoliopsida; order Asparagales; family Amaryllidaceae; genus Allium; species Allium cepa. The sequence continues at coordinate 680,433,831 of CM060942.1, forward strand.
AATCTTATCTACAAAATTATGTCTTTTGTCTATCAATCATTTTATTTTCCTACACAACACGTGATTTTAATAGAAACTCGGAGTCTTACAATATTTTCTTTGGTGGAAGATATGACTGAAATTACTTGTATGTCATGTTAGCCTAACAATAAATGCGAATCATGATGAAAAGAATTAATAAATTATATACTTCTTTCATGCTGTATAAATTTCATATATCGACTCATATATTTCAACTGTATAACTTCTTCCTATAAGTTGATCGTTTCAAAAGGTATTACAATATCACTACGTAGTGCATTATGTGTGATCATAGTAGGAAAAGAGAAGATGCAGTGAAAATGGGTAAATAATTAACATAAAAAAGGTCGTCAAGATATTCATTTTGATATATAATATGTTGGGTTTCAAATAATAGTTGGACAACTTTCAAAGCTGTGAAGATCCAATGTGAACAGTCATTTAGTTGATCACCAAGAGTGCAAAGATCATTAATGGTCATATTTGCTGCTAGCACAAGGTGTGCTAAAACTAGCATCATCAATGACATGTCTACATAGCTTTATTCTACCATGTGTGGCCGAACGCTGAAGCATTTTGTTCCTTGCTTTCATAGGTTTAATAAACAACTGGAGTTAAGTGAGGAAATGAGATAGAGGATACTAGTAGATACCCATAAATGAAAGGTTCGCTATCCTTCTATGATTTGTGAACAAAAATAAAATACCGATTTCCATTAATCTGGGTACCAAACATCACAACAATATTATTTTACCTTCAATTAAACGATAAATGGTTCGGAAAATCATCAAATAAATTGCTAAAATATTTAAGATGTCTTATCGCGGTATTAGGCATGCCAAACTTTCCACAAAGCAGTCAAAGACCAAACAGAAAACATGTTTATGATACAATGAAACGGAAACCCTAATCAAAACCAAACAGATAGAGTAGGAGCCTATCCAACCCAACATTGGTCAGTAGAAAGAAAGAGTAAGAAACACTTACATCGCAAGAACTTCCAACAACCATGCCGAAAACCCTATGCCGAACCCATTCCGACCACACTAAAGAAGGGAGGGCCGCGGATAGAAAGTCGACAATAAGGATGATGAAGTGGATAAGCTGGAATTCGATAGGGACGCTATCGCCTAGTTATAGGATTAGGTATAGGGCGAGGAGGAGGTAAGACGGGCAAAAGCGAGAGCTGAATGGGAAAAAAATAAAAAAGGAAGAGCCATGTTGTTTGGTTTTTAAAATTCAAAGAAATTTTTTAGTGGCACGTGCTTGAAATGAAACTAACTGATAATATAATAGTGTTGACTAATAATATAATAGTATAGACAAGGTCTGAAATAAGGAAGTGAACTAGTCACTATCATGAAACTTAAGGAAACTTAAACCATTATTTGTCTACGGAACATTTTAAACATATTTATACATGCATCTTACCGTAATCACTACAAGAATCATATCAATTTCCGATGGCTTTTGTCCGTCGGCGGCCGTCAAAAGCCGTCGGAAGCCATCAGAAAAATCCATTGCAAAAAAATTCATCGGTGAACAAAATTTTCGACGGCTATCGACATTTTCATCATTGCTTTTCCGACGGCCACAGACGGCTGCCTGATAGCTTCCGACGGCCGTCAGAAGACACGTGGACCATCACGGTGTTTGTCGAAATCTGTTGGAACCATCGGTAGCCGTCTGAATTTCGTCGTCCCCAGCCGTTGAATTTTTTTGGCCTACAGGTCATTGGGAGCCGTCGGAAAACCTAAACCTATTTTTCAGTATTTCTGCTGCATTTTCGCCTTCCATCCGCAATCCATAAACACGGTGTATTCCACCCAACAAACACATATCCCACTCATATATTCAATATGAAATCAAACAATACAAACATAATCAAATATCATAAAGAAATAAATCAAGCATAATTCATACAAAATCAAACCAAGCTTCGTTACCATAATTTACATACTCTAATTGTAAAATATATATACATCAACCCTTCACCAAATTCTCACCATCAACTCCAAAATGTCAGAATTACAACCACTAAATATATAGTCAAAAAATACACACAACATTTCAAATCCAATTCCACCAACTCAATGTATCATCAAATAATATGCACGACATTTCAAATCTAGTCCCACCAACTCAATGTATCATCAAAACTTACTAAACAATGACACAAAACAAAAACATCACACTTAACACTTTGGTCAATCAGCTCCAGAACCTCCCGAACCAGCTGAGGATAGAAAGCGACCACCATACAGCTGCATGTACTCAGCAATACACTGATCCAGCAGCTATGTCATCTCAATAGCCTGGCAAAGGTTTTTCTCTTCCAGCTGTGCCACCCTAGCTCTTAACTCTTCGATCTTTGCTAGATTGATCTGAGTTGTGGCCGTTTGGCTGGCTCTCCACTGTCTGCTGGCTTGCAACACTTATTTAATTTAGTTTATAATCTTACTATCAAAGCTACAACATAATGTGTTAATTGTTATAATGCAACAACCCGCACCCAAGTAGGCTTACTTTTGATGAACCAAAAATCCAAGTCCACTAAAGCACGAATTGCTAGTTTGGTATTCTGCAAATAACAAAGGCAAGTCAGAGTAATGTTTATAAAATCTGACAACGGAATAATGGTAAAGTATTCAACATATGGTTACTAAGCAGGATTAGGCTACTTTCCCTAACAGTGTTTGTAACAACCCGATATTTTCAACCATTCGCATCCGCACATGCCGGACTTAAATTGCTCAAAATACCGCGTTGTAAATAAAATTTGGCAAATCTTAGAACATACAGTAAATAAAAATCACAAAACATAGACACGGAGTAAGAAATGCAGCGGAATTAAAAGAGATAGTAGTTCATGAAGCTACTATGAAAATATATCAGAGTTAAATAAAATACAATAAGATAAATAAAATACAACAGAAATCTCAAGATGATAACCAAGTACAAGATGAATAGTACAACAGAACTGGAATAGATAAAACTAGATAAACAGATGATCTCCAGCGATTTCAATCTCCAGAAAGTGGAATCCAAATCTGTGAATAACTCAGGCCGACCCGAGCGTAAATAAAACACAAACACTCGAGTCAGGACAATATATACTTATATAATATAAACTAACTCAAGTGAACTGTAATAAGGTACAAGTAACTTAAAGGATGCCTGGGACCGCCTATCCTCTAAGGATCCGTTACACTATTTACTATGTAGTAATATTTCGCTATTATAATAATGTCTACAGTAAAATAAACATACTTTTAAATAGCGTTCCGGGCTACCCATATCACCCTTCACACATAATAGTCCCAGTAGTCCGTCCAATAACATAATATCTCCAGATCGGGAGACTATCAGAGGATATGACACGGGCTACGGGAGAAAACCAAACTCGTACAAGGCTCGCTAGGGTAGGTGACAAGGCACACGAGGCAATGCCAGGGTAGATATACCAATTACGCTCCCTAGCTGGTGGTAACGCATCAGCCACATACGCCCACCTCGATCCACACTCCCATATCAAAGGTGTGCACACCAAATCAATCACAAAAGCAATAGAATGGCGTCGAAGAAGTGTGTCCGATCGGAGGAGCTACCTCACTTGGCCTGTCGATCGCTCCTGTTTTAGCCACCTTAAGCCAACTCACGGGAGTCGGGTCCACGTTACATACCTTAAGAGCGTCGCCACCATCCTACTTCATTCTGGAATCTCCACCGCGTACACAGTTGCCAAAGTAGTTTTCGGTATCGACAGAGAGTATGCCAGATATCCGACCGCGGTCTCTTTAACAGCCAATCGTCCCGTGGTTATAATTTAAAATATAATATTTTATACTTTGAAATAAAATCATTTCAAATCCAAACCTTTATCAAAATAAAGATTAAATCATTTTCAAACCATTTCAACATAATAAGATATAGTACCTTTCTAAACATCCTTTCAAATCATTTCAATATGTCAAAATATCATATCTTTTCAAAACTACATTTCAAATCATTTTAATATATCAATATTCTATCTTTCCAAAGATAGTTTATACTTTGAAACCAAAACCATTTTATTTCAAAACTATATTCAAATCAAAACTATATCATTTCTATTTCAAACATATATTCACCTTTCAAAAATCATAACACTTTCATAGTTATAAAATACTTGAAATCATTACACTTGAAAATCATAACATTCCGAAATAATACATTTTGAAATCATCCTTTAATTCTTTACATTCTACAAATTTATTAAATTAAACCCAAATTTCAAATTTCCATTCAATTTAATTCAAACCATCAATTTCAATTTCAATTTCAATTTATAAATAAACCATTTCAAAACTTATCAATTTCAAATATCGATTTAATCCACAAAATACAATATTCAATCTTAGTATATTTCAAGGCTTAAATAACCCACCTTTCATAAATCCAGTATCATTTGAATAAACTCAAATAATATACTTCAAATATTTATTTATCAAATAAATTAAATAAATCAAAAATAAAATATCATTTCAAAATACCATAATATCATTTCAAACCATCCTTTATTTAAACATCAGTCATTTAATTTACTTTCAAATACCATTTAAATCTATTTATTTTATTAAGGAATTAATTACCTTTCAAATTCACATTTAAAGTTAAATTCCTCTATTTAAAACCATTTAAAGTCAATTCCTTATATTAATTAATTACATATTAAATTTCCAAAATTTAAGCCTTTTTCCAAAATTATTTATCATTAAAATTTATTAAACCGACAAAATTCAGTTTTCGTAGCACTTATAAAATGCTACGTAAAACTTTTAGTTTAAAACAGTTCATTTACAAAAGACAGCATCTAAGTGCTATAATAGCTTCCTTTATTTTTAACTAAGTTTTAGTTATCTTTATCAACTGTAGCACTTACAAAGTGCTATGATAGGTTTAGTTCAATTTAGCCTTTAAATTCATTTATTCTTAATAGCAGCATTTGCAAATGTTGTAATATCCGTTATATTTAAATTTCAAGCTTAAAAGTGAAATTTCAAAACTAAGTAAATTTTCATTTAAATCATATTTACTTATGAAATCATATAATTTTACATTATTAATTCATTATTTCAAAACTTACATTTTTGTAAACATTATAGGTTAAGTTTCTTACAAAAATCCAATTTTTATTATATTTTCTTAATTTAATTCAAGTATAAATTTGCATTTCTTTAATTAATTTTATTACTCAACCATTAAGTCTTAAATTTATAACTTTCCATTTATTTTAATCAATAAAAGTGTCACTTTTAACAAAAATTCAAAATTCCCAAAAATAGGTTATATTTCAAAATTGACCTAAACATTCATTTACTTACATTTTCACTTATACAAAAATTATTTTTATTTTATAAAAATCATTTAAATTCATTTTTTAATTCAAAATATTATACTTTTACATTAAAAAATATATTTGAAACATTTCAGAAAATATTTTATAAACCACGAGTCTGTACATAGTTTTCTAGCCTAGGTCAAGTGATACAGATGTATATCATTTCAATCCGCAATTTAAAAAGAAAAACCCGGGTTCTATCATTTCAAACCCGCAGTCCCAGGTAAAATGAATGATTTGTAAACCGCTCAGACCTATCATTTCAGCCCATAACGGTTTTCCCCTATTCTAAAGTCCGTTCGGGTATGTATCATTTCAACCCATTGTGATTCTAATCTACAGGGAACTTGTAATGGTGATAACTGATATAAACAACAGTGTAGCATAAAATAACAGTGACATATGATATAAAAGGTGTAATAACAGGTGTGAACAACATATGAAAATAATATAGCAGTGATAACAGGATGATATGCATATACAGGTTCATGTGATGTCAGTTTATAATTACATAAGCACATATTAGTCTGGTGAGATTTACTCACCTGTTCAAAGCTGGAGATCGCTACCAAAGCACACATACCGACACTACGAAGGCACGAAAACACGGATACGACAAGAGAGTGGAGAGCTAAAGAAAATAGCCTTGTTCAAACATTTACACAAAACAATACAAATATATGTGAGTTTTCAACAGAGATTGTCACTAAACAATGCAAGAAAACAAAGTCAAATTCATTGCACTTTTTCTCAACTTCATATGGATCGGTTATAGGTTGGATAAGCTTAGCTAAGGCAGGGACTAAGGGCTGGGTTTGGGTCCAAACAGGTCGGCCTAGCTTGGTTTGGAGATGGTGCATAGGTCTAGGTGCATAAACCTCAACAACAAGGCAAAAATAAAGCAACATACATCATTTCTTTGCTCCAGTTGTGCTCGGCCAGAGGCTAGGTGGGCCCAACCAGTGGTGCAGGTGGTGGTGGGTGCTGTGGCAGAGGGTGGGGGTCAGGTAAGAGGTGGTGGTGGTGGAGGAAGTGGCGGCTAGAGGTGGTAGAAGGTGGTGCTAGCAAACTAGGCTCGGTTTATGCATAAAGTGATGGTTTAACTGGATTTTGGTGGTGCTCCTTGCCATGGATGGGTTCGGCCTGCCTTGGTGATGAAACTAGGGTGGATGATGGTCAGAGAAAAGGGGTGGTAGAGGTCGGGTCAGATCTGATTGAGGAGGAGCCAAGCTATGAAGGTAGAGAGCATATGCAAAACAAAGGTAGAAAACATAGAAAAGAAGAAAAAGGAAGGAAGAATTTTACCCAATCTCTTGAAGCCATGGACGTGATTTTTTGTTGGTGGGTTTAAGAAGGTTAGAATACGTGAAAAAAATGAGGAAGTCAGCTAAAATGTGAAAATTATTGTACGACCAATTATTTTTAATGAGATGTAGGTTGAAAAATGAAAAGGCGGAAGAGGAATAGTCAAAAGGAGATAAAGAGTTTCAAGTCTTTTCAAATTTCCACAAATTCATTTTAATTTTATAAATAAATAAAAAGGCTGATAATAAAGATAAATAAACTCAGAAAATAAAATAAATAAGAAAAATAAATAAATGAATTTAGATAAAATCAAATAAGTAAAGAAAATGGCAATATATACATAACTAGGCTTTATAAATTTGAAACAAATTCAAATGAACTTTAGAAAATCTTTATGTACTTGAAAAATATTTATAAATAAAGATAAGAACACAAAATAAAAGTGAATTCACAAAAATAAATAAATATATTTTAATTAAATATAATTTAATGAAGAAAATAGCAGAAAAATGGAAACTAGGCTTAATAAATTGAAATAAATTCAAATAAACTTTAGAAAAATTATATTATCACTTTAAAAATAATAAAAGAAAAAAATATACATAAAATAACATATTAAAACAAATTAAAATAAAATGTGACAAAGAAAATATAATTTATATAATTTAAAATAGACAAAATTGCAAAATAAAACAAATTACACTCAAAATTGAAATATACATAACTTTTACCTTTTAAGTCCGTTTTCTACGAAACGAAAAGCAGTGTTCAAGTTATTACATCCATTTTCATAACAAAGATAAAATTTAAGAATTTAAATATTTAAATTTAAAATTTAAAAGTCAAAGTTGAACAGTTTGACTAGAAATCCATTTTTCAGTAAAATATCCAAATTATGCCAGTTTGAAATTATAATTCACATAATAATCAATATATATTTTTAGAAATGAAATGTTTGAAAAAAACAAGTTTAAAATAATTTAAAAATAAAAATAAAGTCAAAAATAAAATATATGAAAAATCTAGGTTGTTACACTCTCCTCCACTCAAAACTTTTCGTCCCCGAAAAGGAATGAGGTATGGGAAAGCACAGAAAAAGACAGAGAAATAAGATTAATATAAGATGACTAGGAGATTGAAATTATACCTAATAACTATTGTTATAGGTAAGTTTAATAAGGTGGATGGCAAGCAATGCTCAGATTAAAATAAGTACCAACGATTATCAAGGTTATAGAAAGATTATATATAGATGCCTATACCAGTCTGTAGCAAGATGAGGAAAAATAAGAACAACCAAAAGATAGTTTGAAAACAAAGTAAAATAATAAGTTTGAAAAAACAAAATCAGATAATAGTTTTGAAATTTCCATGGTTTCAGCTTAAATTGATAATTAATTTTTCACAAGTTAAGTAAATCTTACTATCTCTAATTTCATTATCTTACCATCCAACTTTCTTAAACTAACAATTTCAAACATCATGGATTTGAAAAAATCAGTATTATGCTCATAATGTATAAATTTAATTCCTCTTTATTCCCAATTAAATTATATTTATTCCTCTCAATAAATTTTATCACCTAGGCTAAATATACTTACACGTATTATAACCGTTTTGATTTATTCTTAATTCTTTTAACATCATTTTGCATTGTAAGTTATTCAATTTACCTTTTATTCTATATTTATCTCTGCAAATCTTTTTATAACTAAAATTTAAGTGTATAACATTTATTATAACCACTCAAATTTTATTTATAGATTTTTTTTTTATATTGCATAATATCCAATTACATTATTAACTTCTAAAAATTAAGGTAAGTTATATTAGACTGCAATTGAGTATTATACAAATAAAGCTTTCCAATTCAATCATTTCAAGTTTGAATCATCTATTCAAAAAATTTGATTTTCTTTTTATAACTGAAATTATTCTTTAAGATAAAATTTAAGAATTAAATTTCTGATTCCCTTCAAACCATTTAGAGATAAATAAATATATGTACATAATATGTCAAATCAATTAAAATCATATATCTATATAAATCACATCATATCTTAGAAAATTCAAATCAATTAAATTCTCAAAACAAAGCTGTAGCAAGACTACAGAACGGTCTCTTCACTTCGAAACTCGAAAATGAATGTCGATGATGTCGCGGTCATCACCGAAGTTATTTTCCAGCGACAAAGAGAAGAGCACTAATTTTAGACTTTAAAATTTCTTGGAACAAATTTCTATTAGAAAATACTTTAAATAATATACCCCTTTTAAAACTTTAAGCACAAGGTTTGAAACCATCGGAAATTAAATTCTCAAATTTCTTGTTTTAACTCATTTCCGTTCCCAAATGAATTTATAAATAGCTATTTATAAATTCATTTGCAGAACAATAAATGATAAATCAAGTATTATCATTTCAATTGATCAATTTAAATCAATTTATTAAGTTCCATAAATTTACTTATATCAAAATTTATTTCATTAACCAAATTTTTCTATAAATAATATTGTGTTAGTTTGTTCTGTCAAAGTTTTTTAAAAATCCCATCGATAGCGTTGATCAAACGAATCGATCAGAAACCCAATTCAACATCAACAACTCAAACAACACAATATATAAAACATTTAAATTTTAAAATATTAGTTTACAAATACACTATACATGAATAGATTTTCAAAGAAGGATAGAGATTCAAATATGATTAACTGAAATCAAAGGAAATTCTGATTTGAAAATAAATTGGAAACAAGGATGAGATGCTTAAATAATAGAATAGGAAGATGGATAAGCTTGTATAAATCGCGGGCAACTTTAACTGGTCAACCGTGACTTAAAGAATAAGATCGATGTGGATTTTCTGGGTAAATCTACATTCGACCTCAAGAGATAGAGTTTGGAATAACAAAAGATATTAGCATCTAAACCAAGGATAGATATAAATCACTGGTGAATCGATGCTAATTGTAAAGGAGTTTCTCCCTTTACAAATGAATTTTTTTGAGATTGGCGGGACTGCCAATTCACTATAAAGCTCATTCGAAGTGGAGTTATGGGATACTCTAGAATTAAAAGGAGATGAATAGTGAGGGACATAAATGGGTTTTGGAACCGCAGGGAACGTTCCAAAATTCAAATGAAATTTGAATCAAAGAGGAAGAGATTCAAGGTTGGATGAAAGAGATTCTGTAACTAAATTTACCATACATTCTAAGTTTTGCCTCAAAGCCAAAGCTCTGATACCAACTGTAACAACCCGATATTTTCAACCATTCGCATCCGCACATGTCGGACTTGAATTGCTCAAAATACCGCGTTGTAAATAAAATTTGGCAAATCTTAGGACATACAGTAAATAAAAATCACAGAACACAGACACAGAGTAAGAAATGCAGCGGAAGTAAAAGAGATAGTAGTTCATGAAGCTACTATGAAAATATATCAGAGTTAAATAAAATACAGCAGGATAAATAAAGTACAACAGAAATCTCAAGATGATAACCAAGTACAAGCTGAATAGTACAACAGAACTAGAATAGATAAAACTAGATAAGCAGATGATCTCCAGCGATTCCAATCTCCAGAAAGTGGAATCCAAATCTGTGAATAACTCAGGCCGACCCGAGCGTAAATAAAATACAAACACTCGAGTCAGGACAATATACACTTATATAATATAAACTAACTCAAGTGAACTGTAATAAGGTACAAGTAACTTAAAGGATGCCTGGGACCGCCTATCCTCTAAGGATCCGTTACACTATTTACTATGTAGTAATATTTCGCTATTATAATAATGTCTGCAGTAAAATAAACATACTTTTAAATAGCGTTCCGGGCTACCCATATCACCCTTCACACATAATAGTCCCAGTAGTCCGTCCAATAACATAATATCTCCAGATCGGGAGACTATCAGAGGATATGACACGGGCTACGGGAGAAAACCAAACTCGTACAAGGCTCGCTAGGTTAGGTGACAAGGCACAGGAGGCAATGCCAAGGTAGATATACCAATTACGCTTCCGGGCTGGTGGTAACGCAACAGCCACATACGCCCACCTCGAGCCATACTCCCATATCAAAGGTGTGCACACCAAATCAATCACAAAAGCAATAGAATGGCGTCGAAGAAGTGTGTCCGATCGGAGGAGCTACCTCACTTGGCCCGTCGATCGCTCCTGTTTTAGCTACCTTAAGCCAACTCACGGGAGTCGGGTCCACGTTACATACCTTAAGAGCGTCGCCAGCATCCTACTTCATTCTGGAATCTCCACCACGTACACGGTTGTCAAAGTGGTTTTCGGTATCGACAGAGAGTATGCTAGATATCCGATCCCGGTCTCTTTAACAACCAATCGTTATTATAACCCATGGTTATAATTTAAAATATAATATTTTATACTTTGAAATAAAATAATTTCAAATCCAAACTTTATCAAAATAAAGATTAAATCATTTTCAAATCATTTCAATATAATAAGATATAGTACTTTTCTAAACATCCTTTCAAATCATTTTAATATGTCAAAATATCATATATTTCCAAAACTTCATTTCAAATCATTTTAATATATCAAAATCTTGTCTTTCCAAAGATATTTTATACTTTGAAACCAAAACCATTTTATTTCAAAACTATATTCAAATCAAAACTATATCATTTCTATTTCAAACATATATTCACCTTTCAAAAATCATAACACTTTCATAGTTATAAAATACTTGAAATCATTACACTTGAAAATCATAACATTCCGAAATAATACATTTTGAAATCATCCTTTAATTCTTTACATTCTACAAATTTATTAAATTAAACCCAAATTTCAAATTTCCATTCAATTTAATTCAAACCATCAACTTCAATTTCAATTTCAGTTTATAAATAAACCATTCAAAACTTATCAATTTCAAATATCGATTTAATCCACAAAATACATATTCAATCTTAGTATATTTCAAGGCTTAAATATCCCACCTTTCATAAATCCAATATCATTTAAATAAACTCAAATAATATACTACAAATATTTATTTATCAAATAAATTAAATGAATCAAAAATAAAATATCATTTCAAAATACCATAATATCATTTCAAACCGTTCTTTATTTAAACATCAGTCATTTAATTTACTTTCAAATACCATTTAAATCTATTTATTTTATTATTGAATTAATTACCTTTCAAATTCACATTTAAAGTTAAATTCCTCTATTAAAACCATTTAAAGTCAATTCCTTATATTAATTAATTATATATTAAATTTCCAAAATTTAAGCCATTTTCCAAAATTATTTGTTATTAAAATTTATTAAAACGACAAAATTCAGTTTTCGTAGCACTTATAAAATGCTACGTAAAACTTTTAGTTTAAAACAGTTCATTTACAAAGGACAGCATCTAAGTGCTATAATAGCTTCCTTTATTTTTAACTAAATTTTAGTTATCTTTATAAACTATAGCACTTACAAAGTGCTATAATAGCTTTAGTTCAATTTAGCCTTTAAATTAATTTATTCTTAACAGAAGCATTTGCAAATGCTATAATATCCGTTATATTTAAATTTCAAGCTTAAAAGTAAAATTTCAAAACTAAGTAAATTTTCATTTAAATCATATTTACTTATGAAATCACATAATTTTACATTATTAATTCATTATTTCAAAACTTACATTTTTGTAAACTTTATAAGTTAAGTTTCTTACAAAAATCCAATTTTTATTATATTTTCTTAATTTAAATTCAAGTATAAATTTCCATTTCTTTAATTAATTTTATTACTTAACCATTAAGTCTTAAATTTATAACTTATTCCATTTATTTTACTTAATAAAAATGTCACTTTTAACAAAAATTCAAAATTCCCAAAAATAGGTTATATTTCAAAATTTGACCTAAACATTCATTTACTTACATTTTCACTTATACGAAAATTATTTTTATTTTATAAAAATCATTTAAATTCATTTTTTAATTCAAAAATATTATACTTCTACATTTAAAAATATGTTTAAAACATTTCAGAAAATATTTTATAAACCACGGGTCTGTATACAGTTTTTTAGCCTAGGTCAAGTGATACGGATGTATATCATTTCAATCCGCAATTTAAAAAGAAAAACCCGGGTTCTATCATTTCAAACCTATAGTCCCAAGTAAAATGAATGTTTTGAAAACCGCTTAGACCTATCATTTCAGCCCATAAAGGTTTTTCCCTATTCTAAAGTCCGTTCGGGTATGTATCATTTCAACCCATAGTGATTCTAGTCTACAGGGAACTTGCAATGGTGATAACTGATATAAAAAACAATATAGCATAAAATAATAGTGATATATGATATAACAGGTGTAATAAAAGGTGCGAACAGCATATGAAAATAATATAGCAGTGATAACAGGATGATACGCATATACAGGTTCAGGTGATGTCAGTTTATAATTACATAAGCACATATTAGTCTGGTGAGATTTACTCACCTGTTCAAAGCTGGAGATCGCTACCAAAGCACACATACCGACACTACGAAGGCTCAACATCATGGATATGACAAGAGAGTGGAGAGCGAAAGCAAATAGCCTTGTTCAAACGTTTACACAAAACAATACAAATATATGTGAGTTTTCAACACAGATTGTCACTAAACAATGCAAGAAAACAAAGTCAAATTCATTGCACTTGTTCTCAACTTCATATGGATCGGTTATAGGTTGGATAAGATCAGCTAAGGCATGGACTAAGGGCTAGGTTTGGGTCCAAACAGGTCGGCCTAGCTTGGTTTGGAGATGATGCATAGGTCCAGGTGCATAAACCTCAACAACAAGGCAAAAATAAGGCAACATACATCATTTCTTTGCTCCAATTGTGCTCGTCCAGAGGCTAGGTGGGGCCCAATCAGTAGTGCAAGTGGTGGTGGGTGCTGTGGCAGAGGGTGGGGGTCAGCTAAGAGGTGGTGGTGGTGGAGGAAGTGGCAACTAGAGGTGGTAGAAGGTGGTGCTAGCAAACTAGGCTCGGTTTATGCATAAAGTGATGGTTTAACTGGATTTTGGTGGTGCTCCTTGCCATGGATAGGTTCGGCCTGCCTTGGTGATGAAACTAGGGTGGGTGATGGTCAGAGAAAAGGGGTGGTAGAGGTCGGGTCAGATCTGATTGAGGAGGAGCCAAGCTATGAAGGTAGAGAGCATATGCAAAACAAAGGTAGAAAACATAGAAAAGAAGAAAAAGGAAGGAAGAATTTTACCCAATCTCTTGAAGCCATGGCCGTGATTTTTTTTTTGTGGGTTTGAGAAGGTTAGAATACAGGAAAAAAATGAGGAAGTCAGCTGAAATGTGAAAAGTATTGTACGGCCAATTTTTTTTTAATGAGATGTAGGTTGGAAAATGAAAAGGCGGAAGAGTAAAAGTCAACAGGAGATAAAGAGTTTCAAGTCTTTTCAAATTTCCAAAAATTCATTTTAATTTTATAAATACATAAAAAGGCTGATAATAAAGATAATAAACTCAGAAAACAAAATAAATAACAAAAATAAATAAATGAATTTAAATAAAATCAAATAAGTAAAGAAAATGACAATATATACATAACTAGGCTTTATAAATTTGAAACAAATTCAAATGAACTTTAGAAAATCTTTATGTACTTGAAAAATATTTATAAGTAAAGATAAGAACACAAAATAAAAGTGAATTCACAAAAATAAATAAATATATTTTAATTAAATATAATTTAATGAAGAAAATAGCAGAAAAATGGAAACTAGGCTTAATAAATTGAAATAAATTGAAATAAACTTTAGAAAAATTATATTATCACTTTAAAAATAATAAAAGACAAAAATATACATAAAATAACATATTAAAACAAATTAAAATAAAATGTGACAAAGAAATATAATTTATATAATTTAAAATAGACAAAATTGCAAAAGAAAACAAATTACACTCAAAATTGAAATATACATAACTTTTACAGTTTAAGTCCGTTTTCTACGAAACGAAAAGCAATTTTCAAGTTATTACATCCATTTTCATAATAAAAGATAAAATTTAATATTTTAAATATTTAAATTTAAAAGTCAAAGTTTGACCAGTTTGACTAGAAATCCATTTTTCAGTAAAATATCCAAATTATGCCAGTTTGAAATTATAATTCACATAATAATCAATATATACTTTTAGAAATGAAATGTTTGAAATAAGAAAGTTTAAAATAATCTAAAAATAAAAATAAAGTCAAAATTAAAATATATGAAAAATGTAGGGTTGTTACACTCTCCCCCACTCAAAATTTTTCGTCCCCGAAAAGGAATGAGGTATGGGAAAGCATAAAAAAAGACAGAGAAATTAGATTAAGACAAGATGACAAGGAGATTGAAATTATACCTAATAACTATTGTTATAGGTAAGTTTAATAAGGTGGATGGCAAGCAATGCTCAGATTAAAGTAAGTACCAACGATTATCAAGGATTATAGAAAGATTTCTAAACAGAAAGATTATAGATAGATGCCTACACCAGTCTGTAGCAAGATGAGGAAAAATAAGAACAACCAAAAGATAGTTTGAAAACAAAGTAAGATAATAAGTTTGAAAAAACAAAATCAGATAATAGGTTTGAAATTTCCTTGGTTTCAGCTTAAATTGACAATTAATTTTTCACAAGTTAAGTAAATCTTACTATCTCTAATTTCATTATCTTACCATCCAACTTTCTTAAACTAACAATTTCAAAAATTATGGATTTGAAAAAATCAGTATTATACTCATAATGTATAAATTTAATTCCTCTTTATTCCCAATTAAATTAAATTTATTCCTCTCAATATATTTGATCACCTAGGCTAAATATACTTACACTTATTATAACCGTTTTGATTTATTCTTAATTCTTTCAACATCATTTTGTATTGTAAGTTATTCAATTTACCTTTTATTCTATGTTTGTCTCTGTAAATCTTTTTATAACTAAAATTTAAACGTATAACATTTATTATAACCACTCAAATTTTATTTATAATTTTTTTTTATATTACATAATATCCAATTACATTATTAACTTCTAAAAATTAAGGTAAGTTATATTGGACTGCAATTGAGTATTATACAAATAAAGCTTTCCAATTCAATCATTTCAAGTTTGAATCATCTATTCAAAAAAATTTATTTTCTTTTTATAACTGAAATTATTCTTTAAGATAAATTTAAGAACTAAATTTCCGATTCCCTTGAAACCATTTAGAGATAAATAAATATATGTACATAATATGTCAAATCAATTAAAATCATATATCTATATAAATCAGATCATATCTTAGAAAATTCAAATCAATTAAATTCTCAAAACAAAGCTGTAGCAAGACTACAGAACTGTCTCTTCACTTCGAAACTCGAAAATGAATGTCGATGATGCCGCGGTCATCACCGAAATTATTTTCCAGCGACAAAGAGAAGAGCACTAATTTTAGACTTTAAAATTTCTTGGAACAAATTTCTATTAGAAAGTACTTTAAATAATATACCCCTTTTAAAACTTTCAGCACAAGGTTTGAAACCATCGGAAATTAAGTTCTCAAATTTCTTGTTTTAACTCATTTCCGTTCCCAAATGAATTTATATATTCATTTGCAGAACAATAAATGATAAATCAAGTATTATCATTTCAATTGATCAATTTAAATCAATTTATTAAGTTCCATAAATTTACTTATATTAAAATTTATTTCATTAACCAATTTTTTTGTAAATAATATTCTGTTAGTTTGTTCTGTCAAAGTGTTTTAGAAATCCCATCGATAGCGTTGATCAGACGAATCGATCAGAAACCCAATTCAACATCAACAATTCAAACAACACAATATATAAAACATTTAAATTTTAAATATTAGTTTACAAATACACTATACATGAATAGATTTTCAAAGAAGGATAGAGATTCAAATATGATTAACTGAAATCAAAGGAAATTATGATTTGAAAATAAGTTGGAAACAAGGATGAGATGCTTAAATAACAGAATAGGAAGATGGATAAGCTTGTATAAATCGCGGGCAACTTTAGCTGGTCAACCGTGACTTAAAGAATAAGATCGATGTGGATTTTCTAGGGTAAATCTACATTCGACCTCAGGAGATAGAGTTTGGAATAACAAAAGATATTAGCATCTAAACCAAGGATAGATATAAATCTCTGGTGAATCGACGCTAATTGTAAAGGAGTTTCTCCCTTTACAAATGAATTTTTTTTAGATTGGCGGGACTGCCAATTCACTATAAAGCTCATTCGGAGTGGAGTTATGGGATACTCCAGAATTAAAAGGAGATGAATAGCGAGGGACATGAATGGATTTTGGAACCGCATGGAACATTCCAAAATTCAAATGAAATTTGAATCAAAGAGGAAGAGATTCAAGTTTGGATGAAAGTGATTCTGTAACTAAATTTACCATACATTCTAAGTTTTTCCTCAAAGCTAAAGCTCTGATACCAACTGTAACAACCCGATATTTTCAACCATTCGCATCCGCACATGCCGGACTTGATTGCTCAAAATACCGTGTTGTAAATAAAATTTGGCAAATCTCAGGACATACAGTAAATAAAAATCACATAACACAGACACAGAGTAAGAAATGCAGCGGAAGCAAAAGAGATAGTAGTTCGTGAAGCTACTATTAAAATATATCAGAGTTAAATAAAATACAACAGAATAAATAAAGTACAACAGAAGTCTCAAGATGATAACCAAGTACAAGCTGAATAGAACAACAGAACTGGAATAGATAAAACTAGAATAAGCAGATGATCTCCAGCGATTCCAATCTCCAAAAAGTGGAATCCAAATCTGTGAATAACTCAGGCTGACCCGAGCGTAAATAAAATACAAACACTCGAGTCAGGACAATATATACTTATATAATATAAACTAACTCAAGTGAACTGTAATAAGGTACAAGTAACTTAAAGGATGCCTGGGACCGCCCATCCTTTAAGGATCCGTTAAAATATTTACTATGTAGTAATATTTCGCTATTATAATAACGTCTACAGTAAAATAAACATACTTTTAAATAGCGTTCCGAGCTACCCATATCACCCTTCACACATAATTGTCCCAGTAGTCCGTCCGATAACATAATATCTCCAGATCGGGAGACTATCAGAGGATATGACACGGGCTACGGGAGAAAACCAAACTCATACAAGGCTCGCTAGGGTAGGTGACAAGGCACACGAGGCAATGCCAGGGTATATATACCAATTACGCTTCCGGGCTGGTGGTAATGCAACAGCCACATACGCCCACCTCGAGCCACACTCCTACATCAAAGGTGTGCACACCAAATCAATCACAAAAGCAATAGAACGGCGTCGAAGAAGTGTGTCCGATCGAAGGAGCTACCTCACTTGGCCCGTCGGTCGCTCCTGTTTTAGCCACCTTAAGCCGCGTCGCCACCATCCTACTTCATTCTGGAATCTCCACCGCGAACACGGTTGTCAAAGTGGTTTTCGGTATCGACAAAGAGTATGCCAGATATCCGATCCCGGTCTCTTTAACAACCAATCGTTGTTGTAACCCATGGTTATAATTTAAAATATAATATTTTATACTTTGAAATAAAATCATTTCAAATCCAAACCTTTATCAAAATAAAGATTAAATCATTTTCAAATCATTTCAATATAATAAGATATAGTGCCTTTCTAAACATCCTTTCAAATTGTGATATCCCAGAAATTTGGGACAATATCAATTTAATAATCTACATTAAAAATTAAATTGATTTGATAATATTTGTTAATAATTTAATAATCTTCTTTTAAATAAATATTTAACTGATAATTTATCTTTTAGAAGTTAATCAAATTGCCTTCTATTTATAATGTATATATCTGTATATATATTGTACATGGAAAATCTTTGTTTTAATTTAATAAATAGATATGTTTTCTAATTCTAATATTTTTGATAATTTAGAAATTTTATATTTAAGCTATTTAATAAATGATTATATGATTTTAAAATTTAAGTTTAGTTTGTTTATAATAAATTTTAGCTTACATTTAAATTTATCTTGATAAAAATAAAAAGTTTATTAATAAATAAATGCTTTTATAAATCATTTTGACTTAATAATGAGCTCTATTAATTATGTAAATGTTTACAAATGAATTTTTAATAAAATTGTTATTTCACCTTTAATTATGTATATGTGTGTTTGTATGAAATTTATGATTTGGTAATTAAAAATAAAGGTTTCAAAATGTTCAAATTAAAATAAACATTTACTAATATTAATATAAGTATAAAGTAAAATAATAGTAAGCAATCAAATATTGGTTAGTCTATGCTAAAAAAATAAGAAAAAGAAAATAAAAGTAAACACACATGTTAGAAAATATCTATTAAATACTAAGACTAAATTCATAAGCAAAGACTATAAAGTTTAGACATAAGTAAATTCTACATATCCTATAAAATAAAAATGCAAAGTTAAAAACAAAGTGTAAAAGTAATAGATTATGTAACTTGTATGTAATGTATACAAGACAGGTTAGAACAGAAATGTAAAAGCTTAAAATAAAAGAAAAAAAAAACAAATAAGATGCAGGCAGAATAGTAAAAAGAAACAAGTATGCAAAGCTAAACAAAATATCTTCATTCTAGTCAAATGAAATTAGTCAAAGTCTAAAATAACTGTTCACTAAGATGTATATTATAGTTTGAACTAGAAACAATAAACAGATATTTATAAACATGTAGCTTCATATACAAGCTAAAGTTTGGCCTGCAGATTGTACACTTACACAGCTGTATATAATTATAATTATGTTAACTGATGGAGGAACCAAATCTTAATCACTATCATATCAGCACATAATTTTGTCAATTCACTTGGATATAAATCTGTACCTCTCTGATACAAAAATCTGCTATATCAAAAACAAGTGAAACCTGTACATAGGGTAACCTACAACTGTTCAACAGTTTTCTTATATATATATATCCTACTATGTTAGTTCGTTCACAATCACTTAATAAATTTAGTAAACCAGAAAAGTAAGAAAAGGTAGGCATATCCATTTTTACAAATTGAAAACAACACTCATGCAAGATGATTAGAGGATCAAAGTAAGGGCCATTTCCAGTTTTACAAGTTCAACAACTGTTTACAATCAGAGGTGCTATGTCCCTCTTTTCAATGCAATGGTGAGTAACACCCTTTTTAAAAATTTACTTAAGTTTAATCTGATGCATGCTAATGTCTGAATGCTTGACATATTGTGTGAATATTCATTTATTTCATTATCTGGGCAATGGTGAGTTGAAATTACTGCATATTGAATTATTAGCAAGTAACATCACAATCAAAACTTGTAAGTATAGTTGTTCTGTGCATATTTCTGCTTGAAGTTTAATTTAGCTATAAATAACTTGTTCTTATACTTAAGTATTTGTTTATTAGATTTAAGTATTAGGATAACTATGTTTTTATGTTGATAAATGGCTCAAATTCTATGTGATTGTGTAATAAGATAATAACAGGTTCTATATTCCTGTAATGCATCCCTGTATGTAGAATTCAAACTCAGGTGATTTAAAAACTTAACATTTCTTGATTTACTTGTTGTGATGACTTAGATCTAAATAAGATATGTTGCCTGATTATAAAGTTAAAAATAACTTAAATTTGTTATGGAATCTAAAGGAAGCAGGGAGGCTTTAATTTATGTAAAATTCAAATTTGGTAAATTTAACAATTCAGCATCATGAATTGA
This sequence comes from Allium cepa, assembly GCA_030765085.1. NCBI lineage: Eukaryota > Viridiplantae > Streptophyta > Magnoliopsida > Asparagales > Amaryllidaceae > Allium > Allium cepa. The sequence continues at coordinate 680,454,320 of CM060942.1, forward strand.
ATCTTTATACCTAATAACGAATTTAGAAAGCAAAATTTGATCTTTTATGTTAAGGGTTAAGGGTGCGGTAGCAGGTTTTCTCCTAGAACCCTACAGTTCTGCTGTGTAAAAAAAATTGATCACCACGGCCCATGTTGGTGATCGAGTGCAGGGACATTTGGGGTGGTGGTAGTTGGGTTGTTGTCGAACAAGGTGCCGGAGTTGTAGACCCACATATGAACGGAGAGTGGAGAACTCGAGGGTGACAGGTTTGGCAGTGGGATGTGTTGGTGTTTCAGGTTGCAGAGGGAAGTGTGTTTTTTGTTTTCGAGCAAGTGGTTAGTATCTGGTGGTCGTGTTAGGATCTGGAGGTGACTGGCATCGTGTGGGGGAGTCAGGGGATGGCCGGAGTTGGCAGGGGCCACGGTGCACGTGCACCGTGCCAGTGAAGTATGGTAGTGTTGTGTTTTTGGTGTGCAGTATTTGGTCTCAGGGAGTACTCGAGTCACTCGAGTTGATTACTCGAAGCAATGTGATGGAAAACCCGAAGCAAAAATAGGTTGGCTCGAGTATTTTATACAGTTTTTAGTGTGAAAGATTTGGACTCGGGGAGGTCTCGAGTAAATTGCATTTTTACTCGAAGCACAGAGGCAGTTGACCCGAAGCAACATTTCTTTGGTCTCAGGTGAAAGTTAAAGTGCTACAGGTTGTATAAACAACCTGTACATTTAAATTTAAACTAAATTTAAACAAAATTAAATGTATGTTAGTTGAAATCCTGATGTAATTGAATTTAAGTTAAAATTTTACAAAGCCTAAATCTAAATACAAGTATGAATTCAAATTTATAGTTTGAATCTAAAATACAGTTTTGAAATATTTAAATGAGTTTCGGTTTTAAAACTTGATAAATTACCAGATTTTAAAATTTAATCAGAAACAAAACGTTGCTGCAGTTAAATATGATTTTTGTTAAAGTTTTGTTTCAAATGGATATTTGAATTTTAAAGTTTAAAATGAATTTGGATTTAGAAATCAAGTTTCTGACTCTAGTTGTTAAAAGAAAGTTAAATCGAAGTTTAAAAATCAAAATAAATTGAGAAATTCAAGTTTGCTTAGAATTCAAAATTTGAAAATTTAAATCAGTTAAATATGAATATTTTAAGAATGAGTTCAAAATAAAATAGTTGACAAGTAATTTGGTTTAATAAAAATTAACTTGATTTTGAGAATTCTTGATTTAAGATTTTTGAATGAAAAATGAATGAATTGTTTAACTTGAGGTTTGCAAGTTAAATATTAATGTAAATTTGGAAATTTAAATTTGAATTAAAAATTCAAATAGTTTAATGTAAAAGATTTTAATTTGAATGTTAATTACAATCATTTTGAATCTTCAATTCTAATGATATTTAAATTTAAAATGTAATGTTAATGAAGTCATTAATTAAAGAATGAATTATCTTAAGGATAATAGGGTAATTAAGGAATGACCTATGTATTAAAGTTAATAAATAAAGACCCATTAAGAAGTAAATTAAGAAATATTATTAAATGTAGATAATTAACTAAAGATCTTTAATTAATTAATATATATGATTAACTTTGGATAATTAATTAGATTAATTAGGTAATTCTTGATGAAAGTAATTGAGAGGTTAATTACTTATGGTAATTAATTTTGATAAGATGATTAATTTAAGTTAGTTAATTTATTTTAATTAATTTAAAGAAATCATTTGCTAAATTGATTAATTACTAGTGTATGCAATGGAGCATAATTACTTAATGAAGTAATTAATGATAATTACTGAATGTAATTAGTGAAAGATGATATGTTAATAAGTAATTTGGATAATTACTTTTGAAATTAATCAGAGGATTAATTAATGGAGATAATTAATTATGGAATGATTTATTTATTTATATGAGTAATTAAGGATATTTAATTACTGGTTGTTATTAATCAAAGGTGATTAATAATTGTGCTTAATACAAGATTAATCACTTAATGTGATTAATAAAGTAATTTAATCTGAATTAGAGATCATTATTTAATATAATTAATGATGTAAATTAAGAATTGTTTAATTAAGTAATAATTAATAATGTGGAGATTAATTTATGTAATTAATTAATAATAAATGTAATTAATGATAAATGAAGTAATTAAAAGTTAATTACTAAGAATGATTTAGAATAATTAATTTGTAAAATTTATTAAAGACTAATTACTTACTGTAATTAGAAAATGAGTAATTAGAGGAGTTAATCAAGATAACTATCTAGAGATAAATTAACGAATTTAATTATTGGTTGTATAAGCAAGATTTATAGATAAGGTAATTAATTTAATTTACTTTAAATTAATTAGAGATAGAAGTAGTTAATTTAATTCATTTTAAATTAATTACAAATGGTAAGATTATAAATCATTGCTTATGGATGAATGAAAATTATATTTCATTTGATGGTTGTGAACTCAGATATGAGATGAATAATATCTAGGTGACTTGGATGTTTGTTTAAGCATGATAATATATTATTATCTGATTGGGCTGATAATTTTGATTATCTGTTTATGATGATGATATGATTATCTACTGTGATATTATGAATTATCCATCTGCGTGTGTATTGGTTATGTTGAATTAAACTGTTAAGACGAAATTGACAACTTGGCCCTAAAAGACACGTTTTGGATTTCGATGAGACCGGGATCGGTTTTCCTTATTTGGAATATCCGAAAACCACATCGATTCCAAATTAACGATAGGTCGTGAATCTGAAGTAAAGATGAAGATTCAGAATGCAAGGGTTGTCGTCGTTAACTCTGAGGGTGATTCCAAAATGAGTGTAACGAGATAATGCCTTCGGTTTCGTTCGAACCCGGAACGAACTTGTATGGATTGAATGCTTTCAACACATCGTCAGGTGGGCGATGAGCATTCTAAGAAATATGTTTTCTATAAAGGTAATCGCAGCCTCAAGCCTCGTCAACCGGAAATGGCTAAAACAGGGGAGGTGCAGCAAGGTTAGGTGGGTCATGCCCAAGCAGGACAAGATTTTCCCGTCTAGATGTCCCTTTTTATTCGGCTTTGTGGGCGGTTGGATGTACACCAACTGCGGGGTTATCTTGTTCGGGACTGTTCAGTAAGGAATGGTTCCGGCCTTGTGTTGCAGGGGATGAAGGGAGTAATCCTCGGTACGTTGATCTAGGCCACGTACTGTGACGGGCGGTACCCCAGTAGCCCTGCCATTGTATGGAATCCACAATCCAATAAGTGCCAACGGTTTTGATTGTATTACCCAGTTTTGTGGCTAGTAGCTGGAATTTAATAGATGTAACAATTTCGGCTATTTTCTATTTACTTGAAAACCCTAGACCTATTATAATATCACAGAATTTCCTATCAAATGTTTTGGTTAGCGTAAGGTAAAAACTTTTCCATGTTTATGTGTGGGGAGTCTTACGTGATACCTTTTATTTTCAAAGAATTTTCAAAGTTAAACAACTTTAACCTGTTACTCATACCAGACCCATGTCTGACCCGGAGTTTATTTTTGTTTTTCATAAACTCTCGGGTACCCAAATTTTTACGGGTAGCCAAGGGATTCAGGTTAGCTTTGACGAAATCTGGAGGAGCAATGGAGCAGGTGGCTTCAGCGTTGTAGATATATATATAGTTCCGCTGTGTTGATATCTCTGTGTTGTTGTGGGTATTGAGTTGTATTAACTAGACAGGTGTTTATAACTGTCTAGTATGTGATGTATTATCTGTATAACTCTGATTGATGTTGTATATTATGTAAATACTTATATGATATGTTATATTTTATTCGTTCCGCTGTGAGATTCTGATGTTGTTGTTCTTTCTTCTCTATCTCTTCTATTTTCTCACCTCTTTCTTTTCTTATTAACGATACTTCTTCCTGGGCGTAGGAAGTAGGGTCGTTACACAAATCATTTCAATATGTCAAAATATCATATCTTTCCAAAACTTCATTTCAAATCATTTTAATATATCAAAATCCTATCTTTCCAAAGATAGTTTATACTTTGAAACCAAAATCATTTTATTTCAAAACTATGTTCAAATCAAAACTATATCATTTCTATTTCAAACATATATTCACCTTTCAAAAATCATAACACTTTCATAGCTATAAAATACTTGAAATCATTATACTTGAAAATCATAACATTCCGAAATAATACATTTTGAAATCATCCTTTAATTCTTTACATTTTACAAATTTATTAAATTAAACCCAAATTTCAAATTTCCATTCAATTTAATTCAAACCATCAATTTCAATTTCAATTTCAGTTTATAAATAAACCATTTCAAAACTTATCAATTTCAAATATCGATTTAATCCACAAAATACAATATTCAATCTAGTATATTTCAAGGCTTAAATATCCCACCTTTCATAAATCCAATATCATTTGAATAAACTCAAATCATATACTTCAAATATTTATTTATCAAATAAATTAAACAAATCAAAAATCAAATATCATTTCAAAATACCATAATATCATTTCAAACCATCCTTTATTTAAACATCAGTCATTTAATTTACTTTCAAATACCATTTAAATCTATTTTATTAAGGAATTAATTAACTTTCAAATTCACATTTAGAGTTAAATTCCTCTATCTAAAACCATTTAAAGTCAATTCCTTATATTAATTAATTACATATTAAATTTCCAAAATTTAAGCCTTTTTCCAAAATTATTTATCCCGACAAAATTCAGTTTTCATAGCACTTATAAAATGCTACGTAATACTTTTAGTTTAAAACAGTTCATTTACAAAAGACAACATCTAAGTGCTATAATAGCTTCCTTTATTTTTAACTAAGTTTTAGTTATCTTTATCACCTATAGCACTTACAAAGTGCTATAATAGCTTTAGTTCAATTTAGTCTTTAAATTCATTTATTCTTAACAGCAGCATTTGCAAATGCTTTAATATCCATTATATTTAAATTTCAAGCTTAAGAGTAAAATTTAAAAACTAAGTAAATTTTCATTTAAATCATATTTACTTATGAAATCATATAATTTTACATTATTAGTTCATTATTTCAAAACTTCCATTTTTGTAAACTTTATAGGTTAAGTTTCTTACAAAAATCCAATTTTTATTATATTTTCTTAATTAAATTCAAGTATAAATTTCCATTTCTTTAATTAATTTTATTACTTAACCATTAAGTCTTAAATTTGTAACTTATTCCATTTATTTTATTTAATAAAAATGTCACTTTTAACAAAAATTCAAAATTCCCAAAAATAGGTTATATTTCAAAATTTGACCTAAACATTCATTTACTTACATTTTCACTTATACAAAAATTATTTTTTATTATTTAAAAATCATTTAAATTTATTTTTAATTCAAAATATTATACTTTTACATTTAAAAATATATTTAAAACATTTCAAAAAATATTTTATAAACCACGGGTCTATATATAGTTTTCTAGCATAGGTCAAGTGATACAGATGTATATCATTTCAATCTGCAATTTAAAAAGAAAAACCTGGGTTCTATCTTTTCAAACCCACAGTCCCAAGTAAAATGAATGATTTGAAAACCACTCAGACCTATCATTTCAGCCCATAACGGTTTTCCCCTATTCTAAAGTCCGTTCGGGTATGTATCATTTCAACCCATAGTGATTCTAGTCTACAGGGAACTTGCAATAGTGATAACTTATATAAACAACAGTATAGCATAAAATAACAGTGACATATGATATAACAGGTGTAATAACAGGTGTGAACAACATATGAAAATAATATAGCAGTGATAACAGGATGACATGCATATACAGGTTCAGGTGATGTCAGTTTATAATTACATAAGCACATATTAGTCTGGTGAGATTTACTCACCTGTTCAAAGCTGGAGATCGCTACCAAAGCACACATATCGATACTACGAAGTCACGACAACACGGATACGACAAGAGTGGAGAGCCAAAGAAAATAGCCTTGTTCAAACATTTACACAAAACAATACAAATATATGTGAGTTTTCAACACAGATTGTCACTAAACAATGCAAGAAAACAAAGTCAAATTCATTGCACTTGTTCTCAACTTCATATGGATCAGTTATAGGTTGGATAAGCTCAGCTAAGGCAGGGACTTAGGGCTGGGTTTGGGTCAAACAGGTCGGCCTAGCTTGGTTTGGAGATGGTGCATAGGTCTAGGTGCATAAACCTCAACAACAAGGCAAAAATAAGGCAACATACATCATTTCTTTGCTCCAATTGTGCTCGGCCAGAGGCTAGGTGGGCCCAACCAGTGGTGCAGGTGGTGGTGGGTGCTGTGGAAGAGGGTGGAGGTCAGCTAAGAGGTGGTGGTGGAGGAGGAAGTGGCGGCTAGAGGTGGTAGAAGGTGGTGCTAGCAAACTAGGCTCGGTTTATGCATAAAGTGATGGTTTAACCGGATTTTGGTGGTGCTCCTTGCCATGGATGGGTTCGGCCTGCCTTGGTGATGAAACTAGGGTGGGTGATGGTCAGAGAAAAGGGGGTGGTAGAGGTCGGTTCAGATCAGGTTGAGGAGGAGCCAAGCTATGAAGGTAGAGAGCATATGCAAAACAAAGGTAGAAAACATAGAAAATAAGAAAAATAAAGGAAGAAATTTACCCAATCTCTTGAAGTCATGGCCGTGATTTTTTTGTGTGGGTTTGAGAAGGTTAGAATACGTGAAAAAAATGAGGAAGTCAGCTGAAATGAGAAAATTATTGTACGGCCAAATTTTTTTTAATGAGATGTAGGTTGGAAAATGAAAAGGCGGAAGAGGAAAAGTCAAAAGGAGATAAAGAGTTTCAAGTCTTTTCAAATTTCCACAAATTCATTTTAATTTTATAAATACATAAAAAGGCTGATAATAAAGATAATAAACTCAGAAAATAAAAATAAATAAGAAAAAGAAATAAATAAATTTAAATAAAATCAAATAAGTAAAGAAAATGACAATATATACATAACTAGGCTTTATAAATTTGAAACAAATTCAAATGAACTTTAGAAAATCTTTATGTACTTGAAAAATATTTATAAATAAAGATAAGAACACAAAATAAAAGTGAATTCACAAAAATAAATAAATATATTTTAATTAAATATAATTTAATGAAGAAAATAGCAGAAAAATGGAAACTAGGCTTAATAAATTGAAATAAATTCAAATAAACTTTAGTTATATTATCACTTTAAAAATAATAAAAGACAAAAATATACATACAATAACATATTAAAACAAATTTAAAAAAATGTGACAAAGAAAATATAATTTATATAATTTAAAATAGACAAAATTGCAAAATAAAACAAATTACACTCAAAATTGAAATATACATAACTTTTACAGTTTAAGTCCATTTTCTACGAAACGAAAAGCAGTGTTCAAGTTATTACATCTATTTTCATAATAAAAGATAAAATTTAAGAATTTAAATATTTAAATTTAAAATTTAAAAGTCAAAGTTTGACTAGAAATCCATTTTTCAGTAAAATATCCAAATTATACCAGTTTGAAATTATAATTCACATAATAATCAATATATATTTTTAGAAATGAAATGTTTGAAATAAAAAAATTTTAAAATAATTTAAAAATAAAAATAAAGTCAAAATTAAAATATATGAAAAATCTAGGGTTGTTACAGTGTTGAACCTAGGAGTGAAACTTGCCTTTTTACTAGATCCCAATAGTTGCTAAACTGTCTTCAAGTGATTTGAGAAAAAATAAAAATGAGTCAGACTTAAAGTCTGGTGAATAACAATTTAAATGAAGCAGAAAGGATAAAACCCTTTAATTACGGTCTTTCTCGGTTATCGCAGAGGGTGTATATAATGTAAATGAATCCCTTTTAGATACAGTTTGTAAGAAGCAAAAGTCCATGATCACCCTAGGGAAGTCGACCATGCAGTAATACTAAACGTCAATTGGCCTGTTGGGCTTGCTTCCCTTACCGATCCACATGCTACGTCGTGAAAGAGATGTCCTTCACCCGTGAACTATGAGTAAATGCCTCTTACGTCTGACCAACATTGACTCAAACAACCTCGCAGAACCTTGAAGTTGCACTCAGGCTCCGCCAAACTGGAACCATACCTTCCTATCTCCTCGGTCACCAACGTGGACTTGCCCCTATCCAAAGTGTCGGTCCTATGAACGAGCGCCCGCTGTTGAGTCGGCTGCGAAAAATCCTCCAACGATCTGCCTAAAGAAGCCTACGTCGGAGCACACTTGTCCTGTTCCGTCCGCGTCCATCTGCTTGAAAAAGCCTATGATTGCGGATGTTATCTATCGTACTTACTAGCAACCTAGGCAAGGTATCAAACATCCTTACGAACCTACTTGCCCGCTCTTAGTGCGTACAGCAAAAGCTATATTTTGGTCTTAACTGCATGAAACACCCATCTAGACCTTTACAAGGTTTGTCTACCAAATCGCTTCAAGATTAATTAATATTACCATTACATTTTACATACTGTCCATTTCCATTAATCCTTCTTATGCCATTTTTACTTCCAATTTGTTATTTCACTATTTTCCTTTTACTTACATAAATAGTGTTTCAATTTCACGTCCGTTCAATCTGTATGATTTGTTTGTAATTTTTATACCGTTTTGTTACAAATTTATACCTGCCTTTAAGGTCCATTTAATTCACATTTTCCACCCTAATTTACGTTCTCCTTTTTAGGGATTTAATATGTACAAAAATTTATCCAATAGCCACAAACCATTTAATTGCATAAAATTCCACTTTTATATTTAAGGCCGCATATGGAGTTAACACGTATACCAATTAAAATTCCAAATCTTGCTCCATAACTATATTCAGAATTATATAATTATACCAACCAAATTTCCAATTTTATTCAAAGAATATATTCTGAATTTACCCAACTAACCAGTTATGCCACTAAAATTGAATAATAATTTTAATTCAGTTTAATTAAACCAATCTCATTTAAGCCATAAAACGTGAATGAACAATTTATACGTTCCATATTTTAAGCCAAATATGAATTAGAATTGAGAAGTGGTAGAAGAAGAAGTTACAATAATTTGCATCAAACCTCAATTATTAATAGAAATTAATTAATATTATCGTGCCAAAAAAGATCAAAAATTAAACAACTTTATTTGTCTATTTCATATTAATTCCCACTCACCTAGCACTTGAGCTTGTACAAATTTAAAAAGCTTTTCTTCTTCATATCTTTCTCTTTTTAAATTCTTTAGAATTCTTCAAATAACTCATATACATATATATATATATATATTAATTTGATTTGGAAGATAATTATTTATTTAGTGGAGAAAAGGAGGAAGAAGAGTATGCATAAATTTTTCTTAGACTTATGGCGACGATTGAATCAAAGATTAGGTTTTATATTAGATTGTTTATTTATAGATATTGTGAGTGCATATAATCTATTATATTTTCCTAGGTTAAATCATGTTCATCCGAACACCTCATGGTTATCCACTCTGGCTCATACACGTCACTGGACCAATAGTACACTTGGAAATCAAAAACCATGTCACTCAGTCCAATAGAAAACCACCACATCAGAAAATAAATCAGCGTTCATTTGTTATTCCCATTAATTGATTGCATTGCAAAATTTTCCATTTTTGTTGTTTGTGTGTATACATTACACTTTGAGAGATTATACTCTCCCTTTTAATTGACTTTACAAATTGTTTCTCATTTTATAGATCTCATTAGATCTTTGTTTTAAATATTTGCATTTGTTAGTAATCAGTCCATCTAAATTTGGCAAATTTACATCCATAATAATTTCCATTAATTAATTAGTGTAGAAAACATTAGGTGTACTTTAGTTTACACGTTTCCTTTAAATTTTCTTTTAATAATAACTTCTATTTTAATTTCTTTTTAATTATTTTTCTCCTGAAATATCGGGGTGTTATATTTTCCTTCCTTTAAGGATTTCGTCTCTGAGATCTCCAAAGACAGAAGAATGTAAATAGCAACCATCATTCAGAAACTACATCCATCTACTCATCCATCATCCATTTCTACCATCGTCCTTATTTTTAACTAATGCAATTCATGATTTATACAAAGTGAAATGCATATGAACCTACCCATTGCGAAAATGTAGTCGGTCTACTGATTCGATTGACCTTGTGTAATGCAAGTATACTTATTTCATGCAACTAAATGTATGCAATTACCCTAGTATAATTGATAATTCTATATGTATATTTAAATCGTTGACCAAAATGCACCGCCCACATGCAACATCCATTTATATATACATATATATGTATACAACCACGTGCAAATGCAATAGATAACAGGCACGCATATGCAGGTGTGTGTACCAAGTTGACCGAATATCCTAATAAATACCTATCTAGTGCATGCAATGTGTAACGACCCACCTTTTTGGATGGTTTAAATCGACAATAAACCACACATGTCTAATTCAAACCATTCAAAACAGAGGATTGTAATGGAGTAAATAAAAAATAAGAGAAAAGGAAGAATAAACAGAACACAAAATCTTGCAGAGGAACAACAAAACATAATAATCATACAAACAGTTCATTAACCTATTTTACAAATAATATTTGATTACACTTTTACGATTCAAATCAGAGTTACACATACATCAGAAATAAATAAACAACGCAGTGGAACACAAAATGCAGTGCAATATTAAATAGAAACAATTTACTGAATTTTCGTCTTTGTCCTCCAAAAAATAGTCTTCAGTACACTGAAAAGCTCAGACTGACCCGAGCGTAATGAAAAGACAAAATACTCGAGTCAGAATTAAAAGATCTTATGTAAGTTAGATCAAAATAAGTAAAATAGAAATATTTGTGCAATGGTTTTATAGATGCTACGGGATTTTCTTCTCTTATCAGGTGTACAATGTGAATATAATCATTTAAAAGGTTTCAAATAATTTGAAATATCAATCTTAATCATCTAATTAAAACAAATCCGAAGTTTGAATTAACTTAAACCCTTAAAATAATTCAATTCCAAATAAAAATCCAAATTCAAGAAATTAAATGTGTTTATGTCATTTCAACCAGTGTCAAAAACCAACATTTCCAAATCAATGAAAACCGCTCCGGTTTATCATTTTGACCCATAACGATTTTTTCCTAATCTATAAGATCGTTCAGATATGTACCATTTCAACCCACAGGGATAACAGAGATATCGACATAAATAACATCCAATCATCCAAAATGTCAACCAATAATATCTATCCAATCACCCAAATATTAACAATTGAACATACATCACAATCATCATTGAAATCAACCAATACTTACCAACAATTTACTGGTTAAAAGGCATTTAGCTGGCAATTTAAATTTCAATATTAAATTAAATGGCAATCAAATTCAATAAAAGTCAGATTTTAACTGGAATAATAATTTAAAATATACTAAATAGCAACCAATCAATTTCTAATCACGTCATAAATTTAATTTAACTAACATAAGAAAATCTAGTAGTTGTGAGTGTTTGCTCACTTTTCGTGGCTACGAAGGTGTTGATAAAATAGAGCAATATAGAGATTCCTAGAAAAGATCAAAATGCAAAGCAAATCCAATGAAGCTTAGACATGAACTTGAATAAATAAACAAGTTCCAACTATTTCCAACTTTCAAACAACCCAAGATACAAACTACAGATAAACCTGAAACTAAGTCATTTTTAAGAAATTATTCGGACCAGAATATTACTGATTTTTAAAAGTCACTAACTACTTCCACATTTATAATGACATAAACAATTGAATATTACAGATTCCTTTAACAAATATTACACAAAAACAATTTACCCTTGTCTAAAACTTTTTTAAGAAATGAAAAGGCAGAGTTTATAGTTTTAAATATTACAGATTCCTTTAACAAATTCTTTTAAAACATTTTTTTTCAAATCACATTTGAGAACATTTATCCAAAATACTTCCAAGTAATACTAGTATTATATTCCAATAATCAGTTGAAAGCATATTTCAATGCCGAAACTTAAGTTCCCAAATTTCCAACTAAATTCATTTTATTTATAAATCTTATTTTGAAATCAATTGTTTGTAATATTTCACTTCCATCAAACAAGTATACCGCTTCGAAATCAAGTTAATATTCCAAAACATACTTCCTAATAGCAATTCCAATTTATTTTCAAGCATATTACTAAAATAAGTTTCCCAATTCATTTAATATCTTTAAAATTATACATTCAAAGAAACTTATATAAATTTTACTTGAAATATTCATCTAAAAAATTCATTTGCAAATTAATCATCTTTAATACTTTTCAAAAATTTCATCCATAAAATTCCTTGCTTCATTTATAAATACCATTTTTAAAAATCTTAAATAACATCTTTATAAATATATGTAAACTATTTGAAAATTATAGTTTACATCATTACTTATATTTAAAATAGGTTATTGAAAACCTTAAATCCATTATTTACAAATTTTATTAGTTTTAACTCTAAAATACTTTTCAAATATCTTTAATAAATCAATAATCATTAACTTTAAATTTGTTTTATTGAATTCATAATTCCTCACAACATTTACAACACTGATAATTAACTATTAAACCAAGTTGTACATAAATAAAAATTGTTTTAAACCTTTTAAAGTATTTAGAAAGAAAAGAAAAATATGACCAAAATATTCTTTATATAATAATTTATCAAAATACTTTTATACTCGATGTTTCAACAAGTTTATCCTCGTTCCTACAGACTCTAGTAATGCGTTGATAAGGTGCAAGGCTAGACTTCTCCATGTACCTAGTAGACCCGTTTCAACACTCAGTGAAAATACTTAAAAACATTTAAAAACGGATATGGAAAGCCCATTCCCCTTGGATCGCAGTTACGCAGTGGTTATGCCGCTATCCTAGCGGAATCACTTGTAACTGTAGGTATCCCACCCCTCGACTTACGCAATGGTTGATAGATCGTAACTACGCAATGGTTACGCCGCTATCTCAACGCAATCACTTGTAGCTATAGGAATCCCGCCTCTCGATTTACGCTATCTAACAATATCGAATGAATATAATAAGTGACCCACCAAAAGGAATCCGATAAATGATCCACCAAAGGGATATGATGGAAGGTACTTCACATATTATTTATTTTCAAATATATCATATCATATATAGTACCCTTTCAAAATCATAACTTCAAATACCGCACTTCAAATATCATATTTCATTATATATAAGATTTCATTTTCATATAGAGTACTTTCCAAAATCAATAGTCTTGAATGTATCAAATCATTCTTATATAAATTCCGTTATATATAAGATTTACCTCTTCAGATCAAAAACCTTCCAAAATTAATAGTTTTCAAAATCACCTTATACTTATATAAATTCCGTCTTATACAGGAATCAAAATTTTTCCAAAATCAATTACGCTGCATGAAGAGCCATATGGGATTGAACATCTTTTCTTTATAAAAGGTTTTGAATTTAGAATAGTTTTGTATACAAAATCATTTTTTGAAATAGCTTTGTATATAAAATAGTTTTGTAAAATAGTTTGTAAATTAAATAGTTTGTAAAATAGTGTTGTATGTAAAATAGAATAAAATAGTTTATATAAGAAAAATAAAAGAAAATAGTTTTATATGAAAAATAAAAGAAAATAATACTGTAAAATGGTTTTTAATTAATAGTAGTTTTGCATAAAAGAAAAATTCCAATTTAAATTACAAAATACCCAACCCAACAACTTTCAATTTCAACGTCAAAGCATATCAATAATATGAGAACATAAGATGTAAATATGTCATCATTTCACAGAATCACATTCGATCGCTTTCTCGATTACACAAGTGCGCTTTCGAACTAGTATTGTCCATTCGACTCCCCTAATGCGGACTTTGACATGGTTTCTTGACTGGGAACCATCATTCTCCTTGCATAGTGATACGCTACTGCAGTGAATTCTAGAATTGAATGAAAAATCCTAACACGGAATGGTGTATTTCACCTCGAACTTGTGTACTCCAATCCAAATCAAATTAATTATGTGAATAAAACAATATACGAATAAATTATGTATTTATTCCAATTTGTTTCATCACAATTACATTTCAATTCAATTAATTATTATTTCCATTTATTAACATAAATATTACTTCATACTTTAATATTTGTCTCACAGAATTTCTCTATTTATTATAAAACATAAATATATTCTTTCTCATAACATTGCTTATATCTTTCTTCATTTAAATTACATTCATTTCCACATGTAATATTTCTTATTTAATAATACATTTATTTGCAAATTATTTCATAAGAAGTTTCCTTCCGTTCATAACCAATTTATGAAGTTTAACTTCTTTTATAAAACATTATTCAAGCTTAAAGTTATCACAATTATAACTATTTATTGCAACTTCTATTTATTTCTTAAATAATTTACAAGTCATAACTTTATTTATATTCATTTCATTTTAATTCATGTTTGTTTATCCAATTAGTATTCAATTTACTTCCTAAATTTATTTGACACATTTCATAAATTGTTGACTAAGTTCACAATTGCAGCATTTATTTAATCGCAATTTCAAATTTAAATATTCCAAAGCTTAAAGTTCGCAATTATATATTGTTACATACGTGCCAAGAATGTATACAACAATTCTATTCATTTATTAAACATAGAGATAACAAATTAAACCTTGTTTCACTTGCTTTCAAATTAAGGTTATCGAATTCAACTGCATAATTCACTACAATTACTAAGTTTCAACACATATAATAATTCAGAAGGTTTCAATTATCTAAAATATCCAGATATTCCATTTTATTTCAATAGTTGAAACTACGAATCAACAAACAACAATATTCACAACCAAAAATTTCAATTTCATAACAAATATTCTAATTATTCAGTTTATTTCCTTTAATACACGATTATTAAACTAGTGTTTAGTCCATAAATTCAATCGACAATAATTAGCTAATGCTTATAAACTGACAAAATACAAAAAATCAACAATAAATGATAAAAATTAAATATTACCATTTCATAGAACATACACATTACAAATAACTATAATAGTTATAAAAATTTCCCTTATGTAACATATAATATTAGGAAACTTATTTCATTTCAAAACTTATACAAAACATTTTTGTAACACTAACAAATACGTGCTATCGTATATATATACACTCGGATAAACTCATTCTAGGATATTACTACACTGTCTCTAATGAGTTAACCCTAACAGGCCAAGGTATGCCTAAACCAAAGGTCTAATACCAACTGTAAGGACCCATCTTTTGGACGGTTTAAATCGACAATAAACCAGACATGTCTAATTCAAACCACTCTAAACAGAGGATTGTTAATGGGGTAAATAATAAAATAAGAGAAAAAAAAAACACATAATCTTGCAGTGGAACGACGAAATATAATAATCAAATAAACAGTTCATGAAGCTATTTTACAAATAATATTTGATTACACTTTTACAATTCAAATCAGAGTCATAAATACATAAGAAATAAACAAACATTGCAGTGGAACACAGAATGCAGTGGAATAATAAATAGCAATAATTTACTGAATCTTCATCTTCATCCTCCAGAAAATAGTCTTCAATACACTGAAAAGCTTAGACTGACCCGAGCGTAATGAAAAGACAAAACATTCGAGTTAGAACTAAAAGATCTTATGTAAGTTAGATCAAAATAAGTAAAATAGAAATATTAGTGCAATGGTTTCATAGATGTTATGGGTTTTTCATCTTCTATCAAGTGTACAACGTGAATATAATTATTAAAAGGTTTCAAATAATTCGAAATATCAATCTTAATCATAAGTAAATTCGACGTTTGAATTAACTAAAACCCTTCAAATATTTCAATTCCAAATGAGAATCCAAATTCAAGAAATTATATGGGTATATGTCATTTCAACCAGTATCGAAAACCAACATTTCCAAATCAATGAAAACCGCTCAGGTTTATCATTTCAACTCATAATGATTTTCTCCTAATCTATAAGATCATTCGGGTATGTATGATTTCAACCCATAGGGTTAACAAAGATATAAACATAAATAACATCCAATCATCCAAAATGTCAACCAATAACATCTATCTAATTAATCAAATATCAACAATTGAACATACATCACAATCATCATTGAAATCAACCAATAACTACCAACAATTTACTGGTTATCATTAACATGTATTTAACTGGCAATTTAAATTTCAATATTAAATTAAATGGCAATTAAATTCAATAAAATTCAGATTTAATTGGAATGACAATTTAAAATATATTAAACAGCAACCAATCAATTTCTAATCACATTATAAATTCAATTAAACTAATATAAGAAAATCTAGTCGTTGTGAGTGTTTGCTCACCTTTCCTGGCTAAGAAGGCGATGATAAATA
Organism: Allium cepa; assembly: GCA_030765085.1. Lineage (NCBI taxonomy): Eukaryota > Viridiplantae > Streptophyta > Magnoliopsida > Asparagales > Amaryllidaceae > Allium > Allium cepa. The sequence continues at coordinate 680,470,801 of CM060942.1, forward strand.
GGAGCAATATGAAGATTCCTAGCAAAGATTCAAATGCAATGCAAATCCAACAAAGCTTAGACGCGAACACGAATCAATAAACAAGTTCCAACTACTTTCAACTTCCAAACAACCTAAGATCCAAACTACGGACAAACCTAAAACTAGGTCATCTTTAAGAAAATATTAGGACTAGAATATTACTGATTCTGTAAAAGTGACTAACTAGAAAGTTATTGAAAATTCTTTTCTCTCCACTTTTAAAAGAAGAATCGCTTAAAAAGTTTCGATCTTGAGGAAGTTATGGTCAAAAAAAACAAATGTGTTTTCTGAGTTGAAAATGTAAGTTCAAAAATAATTAGAAAAGGCTTGTGTTTTTGCATACAATTTAAGAAATTTAAGAACTAATCTAAAATAAAGTTGAAGCCACTGGAAAAACAAATGGTTTGAAAAATAATAATTACATAATTTGGTTCATTCCTAAAGGAGATATGATTGATCAACATGGAATATTTTCATTCAAAACTGGACCCAAGAAAGGACTTGAAAAATGGAGTTTTTGATTTATAAATATTCAGAATGGGAAAAAAATGTCAACAACAAAGTTATTGCCGTTGAAAATATACACAATTTCAAAAAAATAAATTATTTGGAGTAGTTTAGTGGAATATATAAGCCATGGAAATAAGAGGAAGAAAGAGGGAAAATAGGGAAGGGGAAAAGAAGGGAAAAAGAAGAAAGAAGAGGAGAAGGAAGGTGGAAGGAGATGGCCTTGGAGATGGTGGAGAAGACGGCGACTATAGGTGAGGAAGAAAGGGTTGAAGGAGAGGAGGAAAGGTGTTATGATTTGTGAGGTTACTGTAGTTTTAGATCTAGAGTTCTCTATACATTTTGAGGAGGAATAAAAGTGTGAAGAGAAAGTTTCTCAGGTGAAAAATTATGTACATGGATGTTATCCGATAAGAAACATACGGTCATAGGCAAAGGAATGGTCACATTACTGACTAGAGTCTCTTGGTTAACCAAGGCCCATTAGACCAAACAAACCCAATATGACTTAGCCAATAAAATACAACTAAACCCTACCAATTCATGTTAATTTTTCACAGTAATTCAAATTTTAGAGCAATAGGAATTTGATTTTGACGAAACGAAAAGCGGAGGGAAGATTAGAATTCAGTCTTGTATCATATAAAAAGAATAAAATTTTAAAATTCAAATTTAAATTTTTCAACCAAAAGTCAAACTTTGACTAAGTTTGACCAAATTTTAAAATTTCACAAAAATTTTATTATGTCAAATTTGGTCAAATAAAATGCTCAAAATCACAATTCAATTTTTTTAATTCAAAATACTGCCATTTTGAAGTTGTTAAAAGTTACGGATCATTACAGATTCCTTTAACAAATATTTCTTAAAAAAGTTTTAAAAGCTTTAGACAAGGGTAAATCCTATATAATCACGTAAAAAAAGTTTGAAAATACCTTACTTTCACAAAAACAATTCTAAGTCAACATCCTATTTTCACAAAAAAATTCTAGGTCAAAAATTCACGGAAATTTTTTGGCAATCTTCTTTTGTATGGAGAGGTCTGGAAAAATGATAATATCAATAATAACCATATATATATATATATATATCATATTTCAAAATAAAATATCCCAAACCACGGAAAAACAATATAATATCATTAGAAAACAGCAATCCAAACCTATTTGTCAAGTAAACAATGATTATTTATGAAACCAAAAGCACTGATTATTGCTTCAATAAACCTGTATTTCACTTATATAATCCAAAGTAGTAAGAATTATGTAGAAGGGAGATACTTAAGTTGTTTCAATTTGCAACAAAAACAAATCAATATAAAACATAATCAAACAAATAATACAACCATTTATGCAACCAAAGAATCCATTATACATCCATAGCAACCAAAACCAATGGTTTGTTTAGTTTAGAAACTTTTAATCGTGCAAGTTGATAAATAAACTATCAAGTGTGCCATACGCTCAACAGCCTTGGATAATTTCTAAATAGACTATCCATACAACCTTAAAAAACTAGAAGTATTCTTTCCAAACATCCCATAAGCTAAAACAACCAAGAATTTCAACACATTGTTTAAGTTTATTCAATTGGTTTCTTTTCACATCATTATTTTCTTTTTTATTCATTTCCATTCATTCATACAATATCCTTTTTTTTCTTTCATGTACTTACATAAATATTTCACATTTATTATCTAAAATAATCAATGAATTCATTGTTTAAGTATTACATACATTTTATTACAGTTTATTTCACATTATTCTTATGTGTATACCATTTCTTGTATATCAAAATACTTATTTATAGAAATAATTTCATTGAACACTTCCATTACTTAAGTTTTACTTGTAAAATATTATATTACATATTCCTATTTAACATTTCAACTTTTAACATTTTGGTCAGTTATATATATATGTTTTATAGAATGTAATTGAATGTCACACACGTTTATCTTACTCATTTTAGTTAACAAAATGTTCAATAACTCATATCTTCAGATTTACAAGTTACAAATTTTCAATTTCTTTTATATTTCATCAATTACGTAGCATCTAATTTTCTTATTTCTCATTTCCAATTATTAATATAGCCAAGATTTCATTCATTACCATAATTGAATTCTATAATTCATAGAAACTTAAGGACTAAATGTCAGGTTTATTTCTATTCATATGAAATAATATATATGTACTCATAGTTTTATATATCCAATCACATTTTTAAATTAAAATTAAGATTTTTTTTTGTCAAAACAAAGGTATAGTAAAACTACTACGGTGGCCTTCCCACTTTGAAACTCAAAAATGAACTACGATGATACGTGCACTCATCACCAAAATTATTTTTCAACGACAAAAGAGGGTAGTACAGATTCCTTTAACAAATTCTTTTAAAACATTTTTTTTCAAATCACATTTGAGAACATTTATCCAAAATACTTCCAAGTAATACTAGTATTATATTCCAATAATCAGTTGAAAGCATATTTCAATGCCGAAACTTAAGTTCCCAAATTTCCAACTAAATTCATTTTATTTATAAATCTTATTTTGAAATCAATTGTTTGTAATATTTCACTTCCATCAAACAAGTATACCGCTTCGAAATCAAGTTAATATTCCAAAACATACTTCCTAATAGCAATTCCAATTTATTTTCAAGCATATTACTAAAATAAGTTTCCCAATTCATTTAATATCTTTAAAATTATACATTCAAAGAAACTTATATAAATTTTACTTGAAATATTCATCTAAAAAATTCATTTGCAAATTAATCAACTTTAATACTTTTCAAAAATTTCATCCATAAAATTCCTTGCTTCATTTATAAATACCATTTTTAAAAATCTTAAATAACATCTTTATAAATATATGTAAACTATTTGAAAATTATAGTTTACATCATTACTTATATTTAAAATAGGTTATTGAAAACCTTAAATCCATTATTTACAAATTTTATTAGTTTTAACTCTAAAATACTTTTCAAATATCTTTAATAAATCAATAATCATTAACTTTAAATTTGTTTTATTGAATTCATAATTCCTCACAACATTTACAACACTGATAATTAACTATTAAACCAAGTTGTACATAAATAAAAATTGTTTTAAACCTTTTAAAGTATTTAGAAAGAAAAGAAAAATATGACCAAAATATTCTTTATATAATAATTTATCAAAATACTTTTATACTCGATGTTTCAACAAGTTTATCCTCGTTCCTACAGACTCTAGTTATGCGTTGATAAGGTGCAAGGCTAGACTTCTCCATGTACCTAGTAGACCTGTTTCAACACTCAGTGAAAATACTTAAAAACATTTAAAAACGGATATGGAAAGCCCATTCCCCTTGGATCGCAGTTACGCAGTGGTTATGCCGCTATCCTAGCGAAATCACTTGTAACTGTAGGTATCCCACCCCTCGACTTACGCAATGGTTGATAGATCGTAACTACGCAATGGTTACGCCGCTATCTCAACGCAATCACTTGTAGCTATAGGAAACCCGCCTCTCGATTTACGCTATCTAACAATATCGAATGAATATAATAAGTGACCCACCAAAAGGAATCCGATAAATGATCCACCAAAGGGATATGATGGAAGGTACTTCACATATTATTTATTTTAAAATATATCATATCATATATAGTACCCTTTCAAAATCATAACTTCAAATACCGCACTTCAAATATCATATTTCATTATATATAAGATTTCATTTTCATATAGAGTACTTTCCAAAATCAATAGTCTTGAATATATCAAATCATTCTTATATAAATTCCGTTATATATAAGATTTACCTCTTCAGATCAAAAACCTTCCAAAATCAATAGTTTTCAAAATCACCTTATACTTATATAAAGTCCGTCTTATACAGGAATCAAAATTTTTCCAAAATCAATTACGCTGCATGAAGAGCCATATGGGATTGAACATCTTTTCTTTATAAAAGGTTTTGAATTTAGAATAGTTTTGTATACAAAATCATTTTTTGAAATAGCTTTGTATATAAAATAGTTTTGTAAAATAGTTTGTAAATTAAATAGTTTGTAAAATAGTGTTGTATGTAAAATAGAATAAAATAGTTTATATAAGAAAAATAAAAGAAAATAGTTTTATATGAAAAATAAAAGAAAATAATACTGTAAAATGGTTTTTAATTAATAGTAGTTTTGCATAAAAGAAAAATTCCAATTTAAATTACAAAATACCCAACCCAACAACTTTCAATTTCAACGTCAAAGCATATCAATAATATGAGAACATAAGATGTAAATATGTCATCATTTCGCAGAATCACATTCGATCGCTTTCTCGATTACACAAGTGCGCTTTCGAACTAGTATTGTCCATTCGACTCCCCTAATGCGGACTTTGACATGGTTTCTTGACTGGGAACCATCATTCTCCTTGCATAGTGATACGCTACTGCAGTGAATTCTATAATTGAATGAAAAATCCTAACACGGAATGGTGTATTTCACCTCGAACTTGTGTACTCCAATCCAAATCAAATTAATTATGTGAATAAAACAATATACGAATAAATTATGTATTTATTCCAATTTGTTTCATCACAATTACATTTCAATTCAATTAATTATTATTTCCATTTATTAACATAAATATTACTTCATACTTTAATATTTGTCTCACAGAATTTCTCTATTTATTATAAAACATAAATATATTCTTTCTCATAACATTGCTTATATCTTTCTTCATTTAAATTACATTCATTTCCACATGTAATATTTCTTATTTAATAATACATTTATTTGCAAATTATTTCATAAGAAGTTTCCTTCCGTTCATAACCAATTTATGAAGTTTAACTTCTTTTATAAAACATTATTCAAGCTTAAAGTTATCACAATTATAACTATTTATTGCAACTTCTATTTATTTCTTAAATAATTTACAAGTCATAACTTTATTTATATTCATTTCATTTTAATTCATGTTTGTTTATCCAATTAGTATTCAATTTACTTCCTAAATTTATTTGACACATTTCATAAATTGTTGACTAAGTTCACAATTGCAGCATTTATTTAATCGCAATTTCAAATTTAAATATTCCAAAGCTTAAAGTTCGCAATTATATATTGTTACATACGTGCCAAGAATGTATACAACAATTCTATTCATTTATTAAACATAGAGATAACAAATTAAACCTTGTTTCACTTGCTTTCAAATTAAGGTTATCGAATTCAACTGCATAATTCACTACAATTACTAAGTTTCAACACATATAATAATTCAGAAGGTTTCAATTATCTAAAATATCCAGATATTCCATTTTATTTCAATAGTTGAAACTACGAATCAACAAACAACAATATTCACAACCAAAAATTTCAATTTCATAACAAATATTCTAATTATTCAGTTTATTTCCTTTAATACACGATTATTAAACTAGTGTTTAGTCCATAAATTCAATCGACAATAATTAGCTAATGCTTATAAACTGACAAAATACAAAAAATCAACAATAAATGATAAAAATTAAATATTACCATTTCATAGAACATACACATTACAAATAACTATAATAGTTATAAAAATTTCCCTTATGTAACATATAATATTAGGAAACTTATTTCATTTCAAAACTTATACAAAACATTTTTGTAACACTAACAAATACGTGCTATCGTATATATATACACTCGGATAAACTCATTCTAGGATATTACTACACTGTCTCTAATGAGTTAACCCTAACAGGCCAAGGTATGCCTAAACCAAAGGTCTAATACCAACTGTAAGGACCCATCTTTTGGACGGTTTAAATCGACAATAAACCAGACATGTCTAATTCAAACCACTCTAAACAGAGGATTGTTAATGGGGTAAATAATAAAATAAGAGAAAAAAAAAACACATAATCTTGCAGTGGAACGACGAAATATAATAATCAAATAAACAGTTCATGAAGCTATTTTACAAATAATATTTGATTACACTTTTACAATTCAAATCAGAGTCATAAATACATCAGAAATAAACAAACATTGCAGTGGAACACAGAATGCAGTGGAATAATAAATAGCAATAATTTACTGAATCTTCATCTTCATCCTCCAGAAAATAGTCTTCAATACACTGAAAAGCTTAGACTGACCCGAGCGTAATGAAAAGACAAAACATTCGAGTTAGAACTAAAAGATCTTATGTAAGTTAGATCAAAATAAGTAAAATAGAAATATTAGTGCAATGGTTTCATAGATGTTATGGGTTTTTCATCTTCTATCAAGTGTACAACGTGAATATAATTATTAAAAGGTTTCAAATAATTTGAAATATCAATCTTAATCATAAATAAATTCGACGTTTGAATTAACTAAAACCCTTCAAATATTTCAATTCCAAATGAGAATCCAAATTCAAGAAATTATATGGGTATATGTCATTTCAACCAGTATCGAAAACCAACATTTCCAAATCAATGAAAACCGCTCAGGTTTATCATTTCAACTCATAATGATTTTCTCCTAATCTATAAGATCATTCGGGTATGTATGATTTCAACCCATAGGGTTAACAAAGATATAAACATAAATAACATCCAATCATCCAAAATGTCAACCAATAACATCTATCCAATTAATCAAATATCAACAATTGAACATACATCACAATCATCATTGAAATCAACCAATAACTACCAACAATTTACTGGTTATCATTAACATGTATTTAACTGGCAATTTAAATTTCAATATTAAATTAAATGGCAATTAAATTCAATAAAATTCAGATTTAATTGGAATGACAATTTAAAATATATTAAACAGCAACCAATCAATTTCTAATCACATTATAAATTCAATTAAACTAATATAAGAAAATCTAGTCGTTGTGAGTGTTTGCTCACCTTTCCTGGCTAAGAAGGCGATGATAAATAGGAGCAATATGAAGATTCCTAGCAAAGATTCAAATGCAATGCAAATCCAACAAAGCTTAGACGCGAACACGAATCAATAAACAAGTTCCAACTACTTTCAACTTCCAAACAACCTAAGATCCAAACTACGGACAAACCTAAAACTAGGTCATCTTTAAGAAAATATTAGGACTAGAATATTACTGATTCTGTAAAAGTGACTAACTAGAAAGTTATTGAAAATTCTTTTCTCTCCACTTTTAAAAGAAGAATCGCTTAAAAAGTTTCGATCTTGAGGAAGTTATGGTCAAAAAAAACAAATGTGTTTTCTGAGTTGAAAATGTAAGTTCAAAAATAATTAGAAAAGGCTTGTGTTTTTGCATACAATTTAAGAAATTTAAGAACTAATCTAAAATAAAGTTGAAGCCACTGGAAAAACAAATGGTTTGAAAAATAATAATTACATAATTTGGTTCATTCCTAAAGGAGATATGATTGATCAACATGGAATATTTTCATTCAAAACTGGACCCAAGAAAGGACTTGAAAAATGGAGTTTTTGATTTATAAATATTCAGAATGGGAAAAAGATGTCAACAACAAAGTTATTGCCGTTGAAAATATACACAATTTCAAAAAAATAAATTATTTGGAGTAGTTTAGTGGAATATATAAGCCATGGAAATAAGAGGAAGAAAGAGGGAAAATAGGGAAGGGGAAAAGAAGGGAAAAAGAAGAAAGAAGAGGAGAAGGAAGGTGGAAGGAGATGGCCTTGGAGATGGTGGAGAAGACGGCGACTATAGGGGAGGAAGAAAGGGTTGAAGGAGAGGAGGAAAGGTGTTATGATTTGTGAGGTTACTGTAGTTTTAGATCTAGAGTTCTCTATACATTTTGAGGAGGAATAAAAGTGTGAAGAGAAAGTTTCTCAGGTGAAAAATTATGTACATGGATGTTATCCGATAAGAAACATACGGTCATAGGCAAAGGAATGGTCACATTACTGACTAGAGTCTCTTGGTTAACCAAGGCCCATTAGACCAAACAAACCCAATATGACTTAGCCAATAAAATACAACTAAACCCTACCAATTCATGTTAATTTTTCACAGTAATTCAAATTTTAGAGCAATAGGAATTTGATTTTGACGAAACGAAAAGCGGAGGGAAGATTAGAATTCAGTCTTGTATCATATAAAAAGAATAAAATTTTAAAATTCAAATTTAATTTTTTCAACCAAAAGTCAAACTTTGACTAAGTTTGACCAAATTTTAAAATTTCACAAAATTTTTATTATGTCAAATTTGGTCAAATAAAATGCTCAAAATCACAATTCAATTTTTTTAATTCAAAACACTGCCATTTTGAAGTTGTTAAAAGTTACGGATCATTACACTTTATCTTAATTAAAAGATGTAATATCAATTAATGCAATATTAATTTGTTTCCCCTTATCATATTCAAAAGGTTAAATGCCACTGACTATGCATATAATTCTCATTCAATTACATTCAAACCTATGTTATCATTCTTATTATTCAATCAAAAATACCCTATGAATTACATTAACATAACTTTACATTTTATTACATTTATTATTTTATCATCAACATCTTTTACCATATTAACTGCAAATTTTCAATGATTTTCAAATTAATTTCAAACATATTAAATAATGAGATGATAAATGAACAATTGTTACATTTAAGTAATTTACTCATATTTATAACTTTATTATCTACAACAAATATTATGACTACTTACGTATCAATGACTATATTCAATTTCAATTAACAACATATAATTCCAACATTCAATTGCCTTAATTCCATTAATTACCCATTTAATATTCAAACGGAAAAAATTAAAGAGAAATACTTAGAACCATCGTTCACAATAATAGTTCATATCCATTATCTTATCATTTACAGCCAAGGGTGGTAATAAATGATTTTATATTCTATATTAACCTATTCCAATCAATTACATACAATCTCATTATTAAATGCATCATTTAATTTATTTCATTATTTACAATTATAACCAAATAACCTTACAATTATATCCACCGATTGAAATTGGATTAAAATTGTTATCAGTTACATTAAATCAACATCACTATATTACATTTGAATTGTTTTATCATTACAAATCATAAATTTTAATTTCTTACAATATTAATATTTCAAAATCTTATTAAATTTAATATTTTTGTTATCGAAAAATACACATCGTTATACTATGCATGCATTTGCAACAAGCAACCATCAAACATAATATGTCCTAAAAGCATGTTTACGAACATCCCTACCAACATAAAGTGTCACCTAAAAAGATCTATCGAAGGATCCTAATTAGGAAATGATCAAAGATAGGATGTGGAAAAGAAAACTTACCAACAAAAGATGTAGATATGAAATCCTAATCCTCTCCTTCCGTGCCACATCTCGAATCGGTAGAGTAACCAGCCGAGCGTTTCCAGCAAGATATATCCTGAAATCAACCACCCTCCATGGAGGAAGGCTAGTGATGTCCTCAAAAACATCATGGTACAAAGAAATAACTAGAACAGAACTAAGTTCATCGGGCGATACGTCTAAGAATGACGGTAGCTAAGCATAACAGACCCTCACAGATCACACGAAACCTCCAAGGTACCCCCACTGCACGCACCTAACAAGCCTCCTGTCACAATCTAAGATCGCTTCATACATCGACAACAAGTCCATACCCAAAATAAGACCAAAATCGAAGAAATCAAGAACGAATACCTCACAGTCAAACTCTACTCCAAGAATCAAAATTTCAAACCTTAAAAAAGAATCGACAAGTAAGTTGATCCTCCAACTGGGTTTGAGACCACCACCGAATGAGAAATGATGGAAATATCTAAATGAAGCCCCTCAAGAAGAGGACTAGAGATAAAGGAATGAGATGCTACTGAATCAAACAAGGTGTGTACTAAAATATGAGAAATGGAACACAAACCTTCCACCATAACTTTCTCATACCCTTCCATTTGGTTTTCAAACTCTACAATCAACCTTATCCTAGTAGGCTACTTAATCCTATTTATCTAAATTCAAATTTATTTCTTCCCTTTCTAAGTGAATATCAAAACATTTATACTTTGTCTTTTCAACAAAGTCCATAAATTTCTCAAAGCGAATTAGTCTTTAAAACTATAATCTCTGCCTTTTCATTTCTTTTACAGTTTAGTTCAACTTTTGAGTTTTACCATTTCAATACTACTAGTAAGTCGCCTAAGATTTTAAAATCTTCCTATTTTCAAATTTCCCAAAGCTAGAAAGTTTTAAAACTGCTAAATTTTCTTTTAAATTTTTAACTTACTAGCATTTACCCGTATATTTTCAGATATTATTTATTTCAAAAAAAGTTCAGAAGTAGTGCTTTATAGACTTTTTAAATTCTCTTTTTTTTTCCAAATTTCCATTTTAAAAGTAAAGTACACATTGGAGATAAGTGCAACAATATGTAAAATAAATGCTAAACTATTATTGAAAAAAATAGCTTTCCTCCTATTTTTGTCAAATTCTTTCAATTTTTCTTTTTAGTGAAATTTAAGTTGTTTGTCTGATTATTTTATTGAACTAAAATATCAGACACCCACTTCTTCCACTAAAAGAAATACATATTTAAGGTGAAAATAACAATGTGCTTAAAAAGTTCTACGATGGTTATCGAAAAATAACCTATAACAATTCCTTTTTACACAATTTCCATTAAATTTATTTGACAAATTTCATATCATTTTCCTTTCTCTTTTAGATATAAGATTTCCACTATTTTTACTTTGAGAAAAAACTTTCACTTATTTACCATTTAAATCAGAGTAGATAATAGGAAACCTAATAGCTTAAACCCACTTTTATGCATCAATACTAAAATGCACAAATTTCCTTATGGTCGCAATGCCTTTTCCTCATATCTATTTCCAACTTATCCATCTCCTAAAGGTCGCACTGGGCTAATCTTCTTGAATTACTTTCATGCCTAAAATTCCTCTGCTACTAATAGATTATATAAGAAACAAACATTAGCATTTATACAAGAATAACTAGGAAGGGTCCATCATATCTCCTAAAAATTGTTCTAATTCACTTTCCCATAGATAGGATAGGCACAAATAAAAGGAACCCGGACATATATAGATAAACCCTTTAAAAACTACTTTTAACAAAACTTTTATCTGTATACATATATATAAATATATACTTTCAAAACTCGTTTTTGAATTTTTTTTTGAAAGACTCCTTGTAAAACCATTTTTTTCAAATATATTCTCTCAATACATGTCTTAATCCTAGGGAATCCATAACCCTAGACTCCATTTCCTATCTACCCCATATTTTAAAACCTGGTTTGGCTTCTATTTCTTCCATTGAAAAAGAAATTTCGAAATCCCAAAATTCTTACCTTTAAAAGTGTTACCTAAAAATTCTTATTAAATCGATAAATACTTGATGGTTTTACCTTACGCTCTTACGGTGTGTGAAACTAAATTATCCCCTAAACCTAGATGCGAATACCAACAATTCTAAGTTTAGAATTTAACCTGCTTTTCCTTTTAAAGACCTTTATAAATTTCTAAAAATTGGAATCTTTGATTCAACTTTTTCATTAATTTTTCTTTTTCAAAAACTTATTTGACTTCACAAGACCATTTATTCAAAAGATATACCTTATTTGTTTTCAAAATGTTCTTTCATAATTTTCATATTAAAAAAACTAGAGTAGATAAGAACAACGAATCTCTGAAGAGTTCTTTTACCTTTTCCTACTACATTTACTAACATTTATTCCAATTACTACACTTTTAATTATACTTAAAGATTTTTATACTTTAATATGTTGGAACTACTACAGAAACCATTAAAAATCTTCTATAAATCCTTTAAAGGAGGATTTATGTTTGTGTGAAATTACAAGGATTTTTTTCCGCATATTCCTTAGGAATGCCATATTTCTATTCTTGGAAATCCTTTTTTCCTCCCACCTAAATCCTCTTTCTCTGAGGAGTTTTCCTACTTGCATAACATATGGATTCTAATTCTTTTCCAATAAATGGACCTATTGCGCATATTCCATCGGAAATAAAAATAGGGACTGAACATCCTTTGGCTACTGCGACCCAACTAGAACTCAAATACAATTTTTCTTTCTTTCTATGGACTTTTCATATGTTACTAATCTATAATTGGGATTAAGTGGATTTAAGTATATTTATTTTTGCAAATACATTAACTCATACTTCCTAATTTTTAGGATCTGCTAACTTGGCTCTGCTACCAAATGTAACAACCCGCATCCCAATAGGCTTACATATTCGATGAACCGAAAATCCAAGTCCACTAAAGCACGAATTGCTGATTTGGTATCCTGCAAATAACAAAGGAAAGTCAGAGTAATGTTTATTAAATCTCACAGTGGAATAATGATAAAGTATTCCACATATGGTTACTAACTAGGATTAGGATACTTTGCCTAATAGTGTTGAACCTACGAGTGAAACTTGCCATTTCACTAAATCCCAATAGTTGCTAAATTTTCTTTGTAATGACCCGTATTTTTGGCTATTTTAAATTATTAAATTTAATGTAATTATTAGATAGACATGAGTAAAAATAAAATATAATGATTTATTTAAATTGGTTTATTGGATAATTGAATTGTTTAAAATTCAATATTGGAAATTATTTGAATAATTTAATTCTGGATTTAAGATGATTGAAAATGATATTGGAAACTGATTTAAATTTTATTCAAAAGACGAACGAAGATGGTTAACATTTAAAATTATTTTTAAATGTAAATAATTTAATATTTTATATTTTAATTGACAAGTAAAATAGCCAATTTGGCCACTGTCTCGAATTTCGATGAAACCAGTTTCATCGGATCCATAATAGTGAATTATTATAGGATTTCAATTTTCATAGTGATTGGACTTGTCATTTGGCCGTGCGAGCTTGAAACGCGTGGAAGTTAAATTCAGAGTTTAAATAAATAATTCGATTCGAAAATCTTTCTTTTGTATACGATTAAATTAGGCCTCAAGATTAGTTCCATTGAGTTTGGATTATGGGTAAAATATTATTAATGCCAGGTGGCATGTTTCGTTTAGAGCTCTAGAAAATTTGGACTCTTAAGCTAGATATTTTGTAATTTAAATAATAATAATATATATTTACTTTTTGCCAACGTGTACATTGCCCCTATTTTATCTCCATCTTCCTCCTTTTACTTCGAATCCACTTTTACTTCAAATCGTTCAGGAAAGGGAAAAAAACAGGTGAATAAAAAAATAGAGCAATCGAACGAAAAAAAAGATGCTTTCGTGAGCATGAGAAGAGGGCGACATGAGCAGTGGAACACGATGTGGTGCGGCATGGAGCTAAGCGTGAGCGAGAGAAATCAAGGGCGGCCAGGATGGTGGTTGTAGGCATTCGAGAAGTGGGTTGTCTGAGCTTGGATTCGCGTGCTGGCGGTGGTGGATGGACGACGGCTGTGGGCGAAGGTCGATCGTGGCAAGCGGTGTGCATTGAAAAAAATCCAAATCACGACTGGATGATGGGATCGAGAGCCTGTGTAGTTTGCCTAGAAGGGAGGCTCTGTGTTTGAACGAGGAGATGATGGTAACTGTTTTTTGGTTAATTTGAAATTTTAAATATCGTTATATTGACAAAGCCATAACTCTCTCATACTAGGCCCATTTCACGTGAAACGAGTTGCTGAGGTATCGTATCGATGTCGTCTACTATATGGGATCGAGCTGGAATTTATTTGAAGCTGAAATTATTTTCAGTTTCAAATAAAGGTGAGTGTTTTACGCTTACGTTTGACTAATATATTTTAATGTTGTAAAATTTCTATTGCGTAGTGATTTAAATTTACTAATGGTTGTTTGATAAATTTATATAACATTTAATTAACATCTGGATTAATTAAACTAATAGGATGTAAATTCATCGTTAAATCGAATTAGAATTTAACTATTAGTAAAATTCATGATTAATAATAAATTGGTTGATTATTGTGATTATTGATATTGTGATGGATAAACTTGGTTGAAATTTGAATGATTGGATGTTTAATTATATTGATATATCGTGTTATCACCCTATATATTTTTTACAACATATAAAACTATAAATTTAATTATTTTGTACAAATTTTGAAAAGGTTGAAATGATATATATCTATGGCATTTAATTTGGATTGAAACGATATATATCCATCACTGAATTAAATTTAAATAACTGATTCACTTAGTTATTGGATAGAGAATTATATACGAACACCGAGTTGGTTAAATTAAATGATGTTAAAATTTTGATTTGAAATTATTTAATGATTTGATTTAAAGAAAAAAAATCGAATTTATGGAAATCCAATTTACTTTTGAATTGGAGCTTGGAATGTTGAAAATTTAAATTTGAAATATGAATGTTTTAAATGATCGAAGTTGAGATTTTTAAGTCAATCGAAGTATGTTGTGAATTTCAAAAAAATTGATTCATTTTAAAGATTGAAGTTTTGTTCGAACTTTGAATATTTCTAAGAAAAGGTGATTTAGAACGATATTTTGAAATTTAGTTCGGAATTCAATTATATTTAAATATTTGGATTTTAAATTGAATATTTATGGAAAAATTATTTAAGCGTTTTGAATCGATATTCTGGAAAACGAACTCGTGATAGGTATAAATCGAAACGGTTTAAAATTGGAATCGATGTGGAAATTAATTTGAGATTGGGTTATAAATTAATTTGGAATTGGAAACTTAAATTAATTTAGAATTAAAGTTGAAATTAATTTGGAATTGGCATTGTAATTAATTTGAAATCGAAATAAAATTTGACTTGAAATCGGAATTTACTCGATTAAATCTGAATGAAAATTAGAACTGATTTAAAGTGGGAAATTTGGAATTGAATCGGTTGACTTTAAAACTATTTTTTAAATGAATTATTTTAGTACAAATGGTTTAAAATCTACATTCTTAAATATTCAAATTATTTTGTTTTTTCCAAACTATTTTACTATATAAACTATTTTTATTACTCAAATTATTTCTATTAAACTATTTTCACTTTTTTAAAACTATTTAAATTTTTCTAAAATTCAAACAAGTTAAAGAGTGAAACATTTATATTTAAATCTTGGATTTAAATGCGAATTGGGTTAAAGTGAAGTAATAATCTAAATTGAAATTCGAATCAAATTTTGAAGTGAAATCGATATATCGAATTGAATTAACATTTTGAAGTAAAACTTGATTTTGTAGTGAATATGATGATATAGAAATGGATTTGATTTTTGAAGCAAATGTGATATTTTGATATCAAATATGAATAGTTTTCGAAATTTAAAAGAACCAACCGATGTGTAAAATGAAGATTGTTTGTTAAAGAGACCGAGGCCTCTTATTGGCATACGCTTTGTCAATATTAGAACTACATTAACAACTGTGTACGCGGTGGATGATATCCAGAATGTAGTGGTTGAATTGGCGACGTTTACTGGAATGAAGTAAGGGAACGATGATGGATAGGCTTGACATTCGTGTCATAATTAAAATGACTAAAACAACAAACTTTGTGTGACCACTGAGGTTAGCTACCTCTAGCGACGTTGATCCCTCATATTACTATTGTTATTTCGGATTCGATGGGTGCACTTTTTGTCGTTTGGATTGATTGTCACGGTCAGCCACGGATGGGTTACGACTAGTCAGAAAGGGTTAACTGGTAGAATCCTACCTTAGGCATTGCCTCACGTGCCTTATCTTATTTATCCGTATCGAGCCCATTACAATTTTGGTTTAAAATGTAAAATGTGTTAAGTTGGATCCATGTAAAATCTTAATGCTATTTTGATATTTATTTTACTGATAGACATTATCTATTATAGCGTATGATCCTTAGGAGATACAAAATCCCATACATCTATTAAGTTATTGCAATCATATTTGTGATATTAATTTGACTTATATAAGAATATTTTAGTCCTAACTCAAGTGTTTGTCTTTTCATTACGCTCGGGTCAGTCCTTAGTTTTTCATCGTATTGAAGATTTTTCTCTAGAGGACAAAGACGAGGATTTTAGTATATTGCTATTATTATTATTATTCCCTGCATCAATGCTATTCTACTGTATTGATTATTTATTCCTTATGTATATATAACTCCGATAAATGTGTATAGATTATAATCAAATGTATAGTAAATAGCTTCATGAATTGCTTGCTTGATTATTATATTTTATCGATTCTGCTGTGAGATTCTCTGTTTGTTTTCTTCTTCTTTTCTTATTTTTCTTATTTAAACCCATTGATTATCTATGTTCCAGATTGTTTAATTCAGACATGTAAGGATTATTATCGATTTAAACTTTTCGAAATATGGGTCGTCACAGTTGGTATCAGAGCAGAGGTTTAGCAATAACCTTGGCTTTATGGGGTTTGACTCATTAGAGATAGGGTAGTAGTATCCTAGAATGAGTCTGCTTGAGAATATATATATGAGAGACATATTTTTTAGTATTATAAAATATTTTATATTATGTTTACTTATCCGTTGAGTTGTTTATGAATTCTGGTCGACGTACGGGATATCGTGTCATCGATAGGTGTTTCTAAACACTTAAACAAGGCGTGTCGACATAATATTATTTTAAAATCAAGTAAATGAAATATATTTTTCTAAATTATATTATATACATAAAAGGTTAATTATTAGTGAAATTATTGTTAGGCAATAATAATATTTAATTATCATCGGTTATTGGTTGAGTTAAAATAAAACAAATACTTAATGGATTTTATTTTATGAAGCATTTGATAACTAAATGAATTGAAATCAATTAGAATAAGAATTAGTTAAAATGATCAAGTTGTAAATTAATGAACTAGTTTGGTAATAAGTTAAGGAATTTTTTGTAGAAATGAAAAATAAAAGAAAATAAAATTTGAGAAATTGAGAATTTTAGAGTTTTAAATTCTTTTGTTTTCAAAAATTGTTTTCGAAGCCTTAAAAATTAATATTAATATTATTTAAAATAATATGACTAGAAATATATTTTAAAAGGATTTTTGACTAAATAAAAGCATTAAACTCACTTGGTTGCTGGAAAATAATTCTGGAGATGACTACAGCAACGCCAATGTTAATTTTCGAGTTTTTGAATGAGAACTGTTACCAAAAGAAATTTACTATCGATTAAAACAGGCTTTGATTGGGAAAGAAAAAAATTATTCTAAGTATGATTTGATAAATATATGAAAATATTTTTGAACTTATAATTGAAATTAGTATAAATTAAAATAAGTTTATAACTTATAATTTTGAACACGAAAGTAAAATTAAAATTTTAAAACTGTTGAATATTTTGATTAAGCAAAGAAAGAGAAATTTGAATTTGAGATATGAATAAAATAATTGGCTTGGCATTGTTCAATAAAATGGAGTTAGTGAAATGAAGTAAATAAAATACATTTAACTCAAGAAGCTTGGATAAAAATTGAATCACATTTGTAATGAAGTTGATAAATTAACAAAATGAAATTTTAAACGAATAAATTGTATAACTTATAGATTTGACAATATTAAGCTAAAAAAATATATAAATTTGTTGAATGTAAATGGTAAGAAATTATACTTGAATAAAATTACATAAAATGAGTAATGGATTAAAATGAAATGAAGTTTAACTTAATATTAAAAAAATTGAATTGAATGTGAAATAAAACTTGAGGAATCATTAAAGTGAATTAATTCCACTCAACTACGAAATGATTTAATCAAATGAATATGGGTTCTAAAAGATGTAATTTAAGTATGTAAGAAATCGAATAAAAATAAATGAATGTAAGTAAAAATTTAGTATGAGTAATTGAATTTGATATGAAATGGCATAAAGGGAAATTTAAATTGCAAGTGAGGTAGTTTAAAAAAAATAAAAAAGTGAATGTTAACTAATATAATATGGAATAAGTTATTGGAATAAATTATAAATTGAATTTAACTTAAAAGAGGTTAAATGATTTGATCGTGGAAGGAAATTATATATTTATTTATATGAATTGAGTTATAAGGTAAAAAATAAGTTAGTAAATAAATAATATGAATATTGAATAAATGAAGTAAATCGATGAGGTAATAATAACTTAAGATATGAAGTAATAATAATAAAAGTGATTTGTGGTCTATAAAATATTTATAATAAACATAGATAATTTATAAACGATTTTAGTAAAAAAAAAGAGAAAATATACTAAGTGGAAATAATTTACTTTAGCATAATTATGTGGAATAATTTTATAAATGATTCACCCATGAATTTGTATGAAAGAGGTTAAACAAAAAGTGAAACTATTGAAATTTCACAAATTGAATTGAATAAAATTGGATATAATGAATTTGCAGTGATTGTTAATGAACTGAAAGAAAGCAGTGGAATGTAAACCAATTTAATGTGGATAAAATAAATGTAAATAATTGAGACAAATCGATTGACTGTAAATATATTGAATTGTAATCAAAATGTGAATACAAAGAATATTGGTTGATTGAATAAAAATAGATTAAAACCAAATTAGTTGAATGTAAATCATTTAAAAGCGAATGAGTTGAATATAAATCCATTGTATGGTTAACGAATGAATATTAATTAGTGAATTTGAATTAATTTAGAATATATGGAATATGGAATGGAATTAATTTACTTAAGTGTAATTTGTTATATGAACTATTGGAATGAAATGATGGAAGTAAAGAAGAAAAAAACGAATGTAACTATAAACAGGGGTGAATTAGTAGAATGTGAATTCACTAATTTTGATAAGTGCATGCGAATTAATTGGAAGTAGATAAATTGAATGAAAAATCAATGGAACGTGAATCTAATTGAATAAAAGTTGGTTGAATGCAAATAAATTGAATCGAGCAAATTAAATGTTAATAAAAATTTGAATGTTAATAAGAATAAGTGTGTATAAATTAAATATTGACATTGAAAATGTAAATTGCTATAGTTATGAATTGAATTGAATTAATATTGATTTGCCAGATGATTTGTTTTGTTATACATCCTTGTTTAATTGTTTTGAGTGCATGTGATGGTTGTATGGTTGCATATTTATGCTCATGCTTGAGATTTGGATTCAAAATGCATGTTTTATATTTATTGAAACTTATATATGTTCTACATCTTATTATAAGCGACTAACATTCCAAATTGAGTTGAGATAGGTACATACGAAGATAATTTGGGAGTATACGGAGATTTTTGTGCTTCTGCTTGCTTAATACGAGCGAACTCGCTCGTATTATTAATAATAAGGTACACATCTCGGATTACATACCGCAATTTTATATTTTTGCCCTTAGGGATGCCTCAACATTGAGATGAGATGTATATTTGATATCTATTTGTTATATTTGTGTTATATATTATACTGTAAATTTTTTCCGATCGAGCCGCGCAAAGGAGACCCTGTCGAAATTTTCCGTAAATTCGCGAGCTAGAAAAACATTGAAGGTTTAAAAATTTTATAACCTGCTTTGTTAACTAACTTGTAAACTTCATAAGCCGATTGGAGAGGCGTAGTAGAAGCGTAGAAATAATTTTCTAATAAGATTTTAAATTCACAAGTGATTATTTGAATAAAATCATTTGTATGTTAAATTCTTTACTTAACGCCTTTTTGAGGACGAAATTTTTTGAGTGGGAGAGTATGTAACAACCCATATTTTTGGCTATTTTAAATTATTGAATTTAATGTAATTATTGGATAGATATGAGTAGAAATAAAATTTAATGATTTATTTATATTGGTTTATTGGATAAATAAATTGTTTAAAATTTAATGATGGAAATTATTTGAACAATTTAATCTAGATTTAAGATGATTGAAAATGATATCGAAAATTGATTTAAATTTTATTCAAAATAGTAACGAATATAGTTAACATTTAAAATTGGATTTAAATGTAAATAATTTAAAATTTTATATTTTATATTTTAATTGACAAGTAAAAATAGCCAATTTGGCCATTGCCTCGGATTTCGACGAAACCACTTTCATCGGATCCGTAATAGTGAACTGTTATAGAATTTCAAGTTTCGTAGCGAGCAGACTTGTGGTTTACCCCGCGCGAGCTTGAAACACGTAGAAATTAAATTCAGAGTTTAAATAAACAATTCGATTCGAAAAGCTATCTTCTGCATACGATCAAATTTGGCCTCAAGATTAGTTCCATTGTGTTTGGAATGGGGGTAAAACATTATAAATGTCAGATGACATGCTTTGTTTAGAGCTCAAGAAATTTTGGACTCTTAAGCTAGATATTGTCGAACTTAAATAATAACAATATGTATTTAATTTTTGCCAACATGTACAGAGCCCCTATTTTATCTCCATCTTTCCCCTTTTATTTCGAATCCGCTTTTGTTTCAAATCATTCAGGAAAGGGAAAAAAATGGCTGAATAAAAAATAATAATAGAGTGATCGAATGAAAAAAAGAAGCTTTCGAGCGTACGATAAGAGGGTGACATGAGCAGTGGAACAAGATGTGGCACGACATGGAGCTAAGCGCGAGCGAGGGACATCAAGGGCGACTAGGACGGTGGTTGTAGGCATTCGAGACATGGGCTTTCTGAGCTTGGATTCGCTTGGTGGCTGGACGACGGCCGAGGGCGAAGGTCAATCGTGGCAAGCGGCGTACGTTGAAAAAAAAAATCCAAATCGCGACTGGATGATGGGATCGAGAGCGTGTGTAGTTTGCCTAGAGGGGAGGCTCTGCGTTTGAAGGAGGAGATGATGATAACTATTTTTTTTGTTTATTTATTTATTTTGGTTAATTTAAAATTTTAGTTATTGTTATACTGAGAAATCCGTAACTCTCTCGTACGAGGCCCATTTCACGTGAAACGAGTTGCTGAGATATCGTACCGATGTCATCTACGATAGAGGATCGAGCTGGAATTTATTTGAAGTTGAAATTATTTTCAGTTTCAAATAAAGGTCAGTTTTTTACGCTTACGTTTGACTATTAAATTTTTATGCTGTAAAATTTCTATCATATAGTTATTTAAATTTAATAATGGTTGTTTGATAAATTTAGTTGACATTTAATTCACATCTGGATAAATTAAATTAATAGGATGTAAATTGATCGTTAAATCGAATTAGAATTTAACTGATAGTGAAGTTCCTGATTAACAATAGATAGGTTGATTGTTGTGATTATTGATTGTTTGGGTGATTGATTGTGATGGATAAACTTGGTTGAAATTTGAATGATTGGATGTTTAATTATTTTGGTATATCATGTTATCACCCTGTATATTGTTTATAGTAAATAAAACTGTAAATTTAACTATTTTGAATAAATTAAGAAATAGGTTGAAATGACATATACCTATGACATTTAATTTGGATTGAAATGATATATCCGTCCCTGAGTTAAATTAAAATAATTGATTCACTTGGCCATAGGATAGAGAATTATATACGGATACCAAGTTAGTTAAATTAAATGATGTTTAAATTTTGATTTGAAATTATTTAAATGATTTAATTTAAAGAAAAAAAATCGAATTTGTGGAAATCGAATTTACTTTTAAATTGGAATTCGGAATGTTGAAAATTTAAATTTGAAATAGGAATGTTTTAAATAATCGAAGTTGATATTTTTAAGTTAATCAAAGCATGTTGTGAATTTCAAAAAATTGATTTGTTTTAAAAGATTGAACTTTTATTCGAACTTTGAAGAAAAGGTGATTTAGAATGATATTTCGAAATTGAGTTCGGAATTCTATTATATTTAAATATTTGGATTGTAACTTGAATATTTATGGAAAAATTTATGTAAGTGTTTTGAATCGATATTTTGGAAATCAAACTCATGATTGATATAAATTGAAATGGTTTAAAAATGGAATCAAAGTTGAAACTAATTTGAGATTGGGATATAAATTAATTTGGAATTGAAAATTTAAATTAATTTAGAATTGAAGCTGAAATTAATTTGGAATAGGCATTGAAATTAATTTGAAATCGAAATAAAATTTGACTTGAAATCAGAACTGAATCAATGAAACCGGAATGAAAATTAGAACTGATTTAAATTGGGAAATTTGGAATTTAACTGGTTGACTTTAAAGTTATTTTTTTAAATGAATTATTTTAGTACAAACGATTTAAAATCTATATTCTTAAATATTCAAATTATTTTGTTTTTTCCAAACTATATTACCGTATAAACTATTTTTATTACTCAAACTATTTTCAATTAAACTATTTTCACTTTTTAAAACTATTTAATTTTTTCTCAAATTCAAACTGATTAAAGGGTGAAATATTTATATTTAAATCTTGGATTTAAATGCAAATTGGGTTAAGGTGAAGTTATAACCTAAATTGAAATTTGAATCAAATTTTGAAGTGAAATCGATATATCGAATTGAATTAACATTTTGAAGTAAAATATGATTTTTGTAGCGAATATGATTATTTCGAAATGAATTTTATTTTTGTAGCAAATATCATATTTTGATATCAAATATGAATAGTTTTCGAAATGTAAAAGAACCAACTAGTGTGTAAAATGACGATTGGTTGTTAAAGAGACCGGTGCCTCTTATTGGCATACTCTTTATCAATATTGGAACCACTTTAACAACTGTGTACGTAGTGGATGACATCCAGAATGTAGTGGTTGAATTGGTGATGTTTACTGGAATGAAGTAAGAGAACGATGATGGATAGGCTTGACATTCATGTCATAATTAAAATGACTAAAACAAGAGCCTATGTATGGCCATTGAGGTTGGCTATCTCTAGAGACGTTGATCTCTCGTATTACTATTGTGATTTCGAATTCGATGGGTGCACTTTTTGTCATTTGGATTGATTGTCGCTGTCGGTCACGTATGGGTTACGACTAGTCAGAAATGGTAAACTGGTAGAATCCAACCATGGGCATTGCCTCACGTGCCTTGTCATATTTATCCCTATACGAGCCCATTATGATTTTGGTTTAAAACTAAAATGTGTTAAGGTGGATCAATGTAAATCCTTAATGCTATTTTGATATTTATTTTACTGAAAGACATTATCTATTATAGCGTATACTATAATATATAAATAGTTTAACGGATCCTTAGGAGATGGAAAATCCCGTAACGTCTCTTATGTTATTGCACTCATATTTTTGATATTGATTTTACTTACATAAGAGTATTTTAGTCCTGGCTCGAGTGTTCATCTTTTTCTTACGCTCGGGTCCGTCCTGAGTTTTTCAGCATACTGAAGATTTTTCTTCGAAGGACGAAGACGAGGATTTTTGGCATATTGCTATTATTATTATTCCCTGCATTAATTCTTTTCTACTGTATTGATTATTTATTCCAGATGTATATATAACTCTAATAAATGTGTATAAATTATAATAAAATGTATAGTAAATAGCTTCACGAATTTTTTATTTGGTTATTATATTTTATCGTTTCCGCTGTGAGATTCTGTGTTTGTTTTCTTCTTCTCTTTTTATTTTTCTTATTTAAACCCACTGATTATCTATGTTCCATATTGTTTAAGTCGGACATCTGTGGATTATTGTCGATTTAAACCTTCCGAAATACGGGTCATCACAGTCTTCTTGTGATTTGAGGAAAAATAGGAATGGCTCATACGTAAAATTTGGTGAATGAGAATTAAAATGAAGCAGAAAGGATAAAACAGTTTAATTCCAGGCCTTTCCCGGTTATCGTAGAGGGTGTATATTGTTGAATATGCGAGTATATGATTTTTGTTTGATGATAATAAACATATATATATATATATATATATATATATTCATTTAAATGTATTTGTTAATATACTATTTTATTTTTCACAGATTAAATACATATTTGATGAATAAAATAAATAACACAGAATTTGAATTCAAACAGATATTTTATTCAAACAAATATTTATTACAATTTTTGAACAGTACAAATTTCAAGCTCTCACTATATATATACAATTTCAATTACAGTCAAATTTTGATTACATCACGATTCACATTTACATTTGACCTCACTACATATCACTCATCCACTCAACTCATATTTTATCTTCAACTTCACTCCTAATTGAATCAAGTATCTGAGTAATCTGCAAAAATACACATTAACGCAGTAAAATTGAAAAGAAAATATTTTTGCGGTATAAAATAAAATGTGGATTTTGTAAATAATATTTGCCTCAGTTATTTGGGTTGTTCATCATTATTTAATTTTGAGTTCATCATACACGAACAGCTTGTGACACACACATTGTATCACTGTATATGCTACAAGGCCGTGCACACCGACATATACTTGATAGAATTACAGGGACAGGTGAGCACAAGGTTAAATCCAAATCATAAGTCGGGTTTAACTCAAGTGAATTAAGTAACAAGTCACAATATCAACACAAGGTCAAACTCGAGATTTAAAGCTGGATTCAACACAAGTGAAAATTCAAATGAAATGGTCAAGACACATAAATCAAGCCTCGACCAAAGTTCAAGTCATACACATGAAAACAGAGGCTAGACAGTCCAACTCGACCAAGACCAGACTTAAATTTCAAAGTAAAGAAGCAGCTCATCATACTTCAAACTGCAACAAACTTCAACATGCACATATCAGACTACGTGAAGTCCAAACATGAATCAGTGAATATGCTACAGACATGAAGGCAGCAAAACTCAAACCAGCCATGATATGCAACCAAACCAGACCAGTTCAAGTTAATACAAGAAAGAAGTACATATGAAACTTATAGTGCAACTGATCAGAGGTGGCAACTTGGAGCATCAGACCAACATCAATGTATATGAACATGGCAAATGGAGCAATGCAACAGTCAATAGTGAAGTACAAACCAAGTGCACCAGAGAACAATGACTGATACAAGCGACTCAAACCAAAACTTCAAAAGAACAAGTGCAGCCTCTACATGAAGGTCTGAAACAAACGAAACCAGAGGCAACTGGCAACAAATAAAACAATGAACCAGACTACAAGATGATACAAACAAGGCTACAACTTCAAGTGAACTAATACACAGTGAATCAAATGACACAGACTCGAGTGGAACAAGAAACAAATGAATATACACAGTGCAGCAGTGTAAACAACACCATGAACAGGCAAACAAGTAATGACCACTTCAATGATCAGCTCAGGTTGAGACTGAACCAAACAAGAACTCAAAGTTACAGCATGAATACGATGCAATCAAGACAATCCAGACTGAAAAACAAACTGCACAAGAACAAGGTCGAAAGTGCTATCAGGGATGAACACAAAAAATGGCCAGGGTCGAAGCATACAGAAACAAAAGTCAATCAAGGAAGTCAAACAAGTATATAGGTCAATGAAGTTTCAAGTCAGGGCCAAAGTCATCAGAATTTCACGTAAACCAAAACCAGAAGCAATATCAATGCAACGATGACATTGAAGAAATAATCAAGTCAGAGCAGAGTTTGACGGTGTCAAGTGCTGAAGTAAATTTGCAAATTCAAGTCGAAGCCGTAAGCAACCAGAGTTAAAAAGAACAAAATCAAACACACCGTTATGGTCACGAAATCAACCAGAGCGGTAGGTCAATCAAAATCAACACCGTGATGACCAAGTTTCAAAGCTGTGACGGCAAGGAAAACAACGTCAGAGAAATCAAACCGTGTCAACCAAGTAAACAACAAATATACGAAATTGACAAAGTTAGGAATCATCTCAAACATTCAATCAAAATCATACGGCCGAGACAGATCAATTGATGAAGTCAAATGATCATACACGAACGAATATGTAGGAGTTCAAGTCCTATATAAACAGTAACATCATCGGCAATTTAATCATCGAGTTCAAGCATGCAAATCAGAAGAAGCAAAAGAAAAATTTACATACCAAATCAAAGTCGAACTCGATCAAGGAGAAAGAGCCACGAACGAATCAATTGAAGCAAGCAATCGAAGCACCAATGATCAATTTAAGCGGCGACTTCACAAAGCCCTAATTTCAGAGCTAAGAGGAACGAATGAAAGAAGGAACGAGGCCATTGTTTGACTGAAGAGCAAAGAAAAGAAAAGGGGTCGGCAATATTTTGTTTGTGATAAGATTATTTAAGGCCGGTTATTGAAATAGAGTTAGGCCTTAATATCTTAAAAATTAGGGTTTATTTATTTTATTGTTTTAAAGTGTTTTTAATTTCTTTCTTAAATCGTTGTAATTTCAAGTCGTGTGACTAGGGGACAAACTACGTGGTGTAGTTTGAGAATTCTCAACTCAGTGGCTGAGTTGTGGCAGGGTTTTGAGTGTAGAGTTAGGTTAATCAGTAGCGGGTGTCGCGAGTTTACATGTGTAAGCGTATGACTACTTAATTTCTAGTAGAAACCTTGGGGGCTGCACGTAGGCAGGGTTTTGCCGAAGTTGGATAAATCTGTATGTTCTATTTTCTATTATTTATATTCTGCTATATCTGTGCTGCTATTATTCTGCTGTGATCCGTGTTGAAATTATTTTATATAAACTTCCGCAATAATTTTTATAATTGATAGTATCACCCTATTCACCCCCCTCTAGGGTGAAATTGATCCTACAAGTGGTATCAGAGCTAGGAATAGAAGTCAACATTTTTTTTAGAAATCGATTTTTTTTTAAAAAACCAATTTTTATTTTAAAATTTTGAATTTTTAAAATGGCCTCTTTTAATACTGCTTTTGCTGAGGGCCAATCCATAGTTAGACCATCAATGTTCAATGGTGAATATGCTTACTGGAAAAATAGGATGGAAATTTTTCTTAAAACCATTGACGCTTGGGATGTTGTTGAGACAGGGTATAGAGCACCAACTATAATTGTAAATAATTAGGAAATAAATAAACCGAAGGATCAATGGACAGATCTCGAAAATAAGTTATAGAATTCTAACTGCACAAGAAATATGGCACACACTTGAAGTGGCTCACAAAGGAACATCGTAAGTCAAAGAATCTCGCCTTTCCATGCTAAGCAGCGAATACGAGAACTTCACAATGGCGAAGGAAGAAAATGTCAAAGAGATGTATGGACGACTTTCCAACATCGTATACAAATCTAAAGCTCTCGGAAAATCATACACGGAATTGGAAATAGTCCGACAAATCCTCAGAGTCCTTCCACGAAGTTTGAAGCAAAAATGTATGCCATTCAAGAATCAAAAGATTTAAAACAAATCAAAGTTAAAGAGCTCATCGAAAATCTCACCACTTATGAGCTAGAAATGAAATTCAAGGAAGAGCGTGGAGGAGGTGACACTCGAAAGAAATCAATAGCTCTTAAAGGAACAACAGAAAGTGATGATGATAATGATGGAGCAGCAGAATTGGAGCTGATAATAAAGAAATTCAAAAGGTGGAGTTACAAATACGGAAATCCAGCTCTAAATCAAAAAATGAAAAGCAGAATAGTCAAACTATTAGACAACTCAGACGAACAGAAGATCATCTGTCATAAGTGCAACCAACCCGGACACATCAGGCCCAATTGTCCTCAAAATTGACGTAACTTTGAAAAGAAATCAAAAAGGAGAAATTTTACAGCCACGTGGAATACAAGTGATGAAGATAATAAAAGTGCTAGCAGTGAGAGTGAGAAAGCAAATATGTGCCTTCAAGGTAGTATAACTGATAGCGACGATGACGAGCCAAGCGAGGTATCAAAACTTACCCACTCTGAATTACTTATATATTTCCACGAAGTAAATGGCTGTTTTGAACGACTTACGGAGAAATATGCTAAATTGAATCACAAAGAGATAGTTTGATTGAAGTAAATAATCAGCTTGAACAATTAGTTAAAACCTATCAAAGTAGGATCCCTAAGTGTGATAAGTGTCCAACATTCGAAGAAGAAATTAAAAAATCAGAAATTAAAATTAAATTGCTTGAAAATGAAATTCTGATTTTGAAAGAAAGTGAAAATACTAGAAGAGAAAATTATATTGAAAAGTGCGTACAATTATTAAACGAAAATGAATATCTAAAAACGCAAGTCCAAAGACTGTCAACGACTTTGGACAAATTTTCCAAAAGTGAGAAATCGTTGAATATGCTTTTAGGGAAACAAACTATTAATACAGTCAGACAAGACTTGGATATAATCAATCTGAACCTGTTAAAAGAAAAATTATTCAAGTTAATTCAATGTGCACAATTTGTAGAAAATTTGGACACAGTCAAAATAATTGTTGGTACAGACCCAAACACGTAAAAACCATTCCAATTTGGGTTCCAAAAGGCACAAATATAAAATCTCTCAAATTTAAACAAATCTGGGTGCCAAAAGGAACATATATAAATATTTTTCGGTCTCCACAAAATTATTTTTCAAAATATTCTGCCATTAACAATCATGGACCTATAAAAATAAATAGGTCACAAAAATCTTTTATCGTGTAGGAGTGGTGGCAGGCTAAGGAACAACAACAGTGTTATCTAGATTCTGGCTGTTCCAGAAACACAATGGGTGACAAAGCAAAGTTCCTTAGCCTAGTATAAAGGTGATAGAATCAAAATGGGCAACAACGAAAAGTTATCGTAAAGGTAAAACAGGTAATGGTATATTTTGAACGATATATTAAATATGATAATCTGCACCGTAGTCTGAATTAAATCAGCCAATAATGTGATGATAAAATAAATGATGATTTTGATTCTGACTTATTCAAAATTGTTGGCCAGTTATATTCTTATGCCAAGAACACTATAAAAAATCTCTAGAGTCTTTGAATTACTTCATATATACTAGTTTGGATTAATAATAGTGTTTTATTAGATGATAATACATTTGGTTATTTTACGGCTGACTCTATATTCACGGTTTTTGATTATTTACACGGCTTTAATTCAAATTCAACATAACGTCATTTAAAAAGCTGTTAAAATTGATTTTTAGATATTTTGATGCACACTTCATGGTCTGGTTTATCAAATTCAATTAATGATAGTTTTGAGTGAAAGAAAAAATTCAGATGCAAATTACACTGGTAATCTAGTTGATAGAAAAATTACTAGTGAAATGTGATTTATGTTGAGACATTTAGTAACTGCATCGTTTTTCAAAGAAAATATCTGCATATTTTTCATTTCAAATAATTTCATATAGCAGAAAATTTTCTCATAAAACCCCTTCTAGAAAATCATTTTTGACCTTGTTTTCAGATTGGTCATTTTAAAAAAAATTGATTTTATAATTATTTTTGAATTCAGTTTTTAAATTATAACATTGACTAATCTGACTCCCTACTAATTATCAAAAAGATAAATAGTGATTGAAAAAGTGATGAGTGTTGATATTTATCATATATTATGACTCGAGATGGTATAACTAATAAATTTCTTTAGAAATTTGAACAAGAGTTACAAAACTTTTTGTTGGTAAAAATTCCATGACCATCTCTATTTCTATCATATTTCTAACGACCATCACTCAACAAAATTCAATATAGTTTGTCGATATGTGGTATTTTAAACAGGAATCATTCATTTTTCATTTTATTTTCTAATAATAATAATAATAATAAAATAAAATCCAAAGTATTCACTCTCATATAAAAGTCCTCACGGTTATGCATGGGAGAATTACTTGGAATTTGTTATGTGCTTCCACGCTCATTTAAAAGTCCTTACGGTTATGCATGTATGGAACACATATCAAAATTGATTTTTCTTTTAAATAAACAAGTTTATTCTAATCCCATTTAAAAGTCCTCACGGTTATGCGTGGTTAGAAGATACTTGAATTAATATTTTAAAAATAAAATTGGAATACTACAAATCTCATTTAAAAGTCCTAACGGTTATGCATGGTTGGTAGATATTCAAATTCCTGATATAAATATACCACAAATAGACACAATTGTATGGTTTTACATGATGATATCATTCCCATCATTCTAAAAGTGGAATATGCGCCTAACAGAGTATTTATGATTTTTGTTTGATTTTTTATTGAAATTTAATATTTATGTTCGATTGAGTTTTAATGTTGTATTAATATCTATCATTTTATCTCTATTTTTCTAACACTATTACTCTTTTGCTAATAACAAAAGGGGGAGAGAAAAGTTAAGATTTTGACAAATAAAGGTCGAATATTTTCTATTTGCATCGAGTCTCATTTGCATATTTTTAATTATATGCATATATGAAGGGAGAGTTTTGTGTAGAGAGGAAGCATTCAAATAGGGGGAGCAAATTGAATGATCAAATACATTTAATGTATTCAAAATCTTAAATATGTTTGTTATCAACAAAAGGGGGAGATTGTTGAATATGCGAGTATATGGTTTTTGTTTGATGATAATAAACATATATATATATATATATATATATGTTCATTTAAATGTATTTTTTAATATACTATTTTATTTTTCACAGATTAAATAAATATTTGATGAATAAGATAAATAACACAGAATTTGAATTCAAACGGATATTTTATTCAAACAAATATTTGTTACAATTTTTGAATAGTACAAATTTCAAGCTCTCACTATATATATACAATTTCAATTACAGTACAATTTTGATTACATCACGATTCACATTTACATTTGACCTCACTACATATAACTCATTCACTCAACTCGTATTTTATCTTCAACTTCACTCCAAATTGAATCCAGCATCTGAGCAATCTGCAAAAATACACATTAACGCAGCAAAATTGAAAAAAAAATATTTTTGCAGTATAAAATAAAATGTGGATTTTGTAAATAGTATTTGCCTCAATTATTTGGGTTGTTCGTCACTATTTAATTTTGAATTCATCATACACGAACAGCTTGTGACATACATAGTGTATCACTGTATATGCCACAAGGTCGTACACACCGATATGCACTTGATGGAATTACAGGGACAGGTGAGCACAAGGTCAAACCCAAATCATAAGTCGGGTTCAACTCAAGTGAATTAAATACCAAGTCACAATATCAACACAAGGTCAAACCCGGGCCTTAAAGCTGGATTCAACACAAGTGAAAATTCAAATGAAATGGTCAAGACACATAAATCAAGCCTCGACCAAAGTTCAAGTCATACACATGAAAATAGAGGCTAGACAGTCCAACTCGACCAAGACCAGACTGAAATTTCAAAGTAAAAAGCAACTCATCATAATTCAAACTGCAACAAACTTCAATATGCACATATCAGACTACATGAAGTCCAAACATGAATCAATGAATATGCTACAGACATGAAGGCAGCAAAACTCAAACCAGCCATGATATGCAAGCAAACCAGACCAGTTCAGGTTAATACAAGAAAGAAGTACAGATGAAACTTATAGTGGAACTGATCGGAAGTGGAAACTTGGAGCATCAGACCAACATCAATGTATATGAACACAGCTAATGGAGCAATGCAACAGTCAATAGTGAAGTACAAACCAAGTGCACCAGAGAACAATGATTGATACAAGTGACTCAAACCAGAACTTCAAAAGAACGGGTGCAGTCTCTCCATGAAGGTCTGAAACAAATGAAACCAGAGGCAACTGGCAACAAATAAAACAATGAACCAGACTACAAGATGATCCAAACAAGGCTACAACTTCAAGTGAACTAATACACGATGAATCAAATGACACAGACTCGAGTGGAACAAGAGATAAATGTATATACACAGTGCAGCACTGTAAACATCACCATGAACAGGCAAACAAGTAATGAACACTTCAATGATCAGCTTAGGTTGAGACCGAACCAGACAAGAACTCAAAGCTACAACATGAATACAATGCAATCAAGAAAATCCAGATTGAACAACAAAGTGCACAAGAACAAGGTCGAAAGTGCTATCAAAGATGAACACAAAAAATGGCCAGAGTCGAAGCACACGGAAACAAAAGTCAATCAAGGAAGTCAAACAAGTATATAGGTCAATGAAGTTTCAAGTCAAGGCCGAAGTCATCAGAATTTCATGTAAGCCAAAACCAGAAGCAATATCAGTGCAACGATGATATTGAATAAATTATCAAGTCGGAGTAGAGTTTGACAGTGTCAAGTGCTGAAGTAAATTTGCAAATTCAAGTCGAAGCCGTAATAAACTAGAGTTAAAAAGAACGAAATCAAACACACCGTTGTGGTCACGAAATCAACCAGAGCGGCAGGTCAACCAAAATCAACGCCGTGATGACCAAGTTTCAAAGCCGTGATGGCAAGGAAAACAACGTCAGAGAAATCAAACCGTGTCAACCAAGTAAACAACAAATATACGAAATTGACATATCAGGAATCATCTCAAACATTCAATCAAAATCATACGGCTAAGATAAATAAATTGATGAAGTCAAATGATCATATACGAATGAATATATAGGAGTTCAAATCTATATAAACAGTAACATCATCGGCAATTTAATCATCAAGTTCAAGCAAGCAAATCAGAAGAAGCAAAAGAAAAATTTACATACCAAATCAAAGTCGAACTCGATCTAGGAGGAGGAGCCACGAACGAATCAATTGAAGTATGCAATCGAAGCACCAACGATCAATTTAAGCGGCGACTTCACAAAGCCCTAATTTCAGAGCTAAGAAAAAGGGCCGACAATATTTTGTTTGTGATAAGATTATTTAGGGCCGGTTATTAAAATAGAGTTGAGCCTTAATATCTTAAAAATTAGGGTTTATTTATTTTATTGTTTTAAAGTGTTTTTAATTTCTTTCTTAAATTGTTGTAATTTCTAGTCGTGTGAATAGGGGACAAATTACGTGGTGTAATTTGAGAATTCGCAACTCAGTGGCTGAGTTGTGGCAGGGTTTTGAGCGTCGAGTTAGGTTAGTTAGTAGAGGGTGTCGCGAGTTTACATATGTAAGCGTGTGACTACTTAATTTCTAGTAGAAACCTTGGAGGCAGCACGTAGGCAGGGTTTTCCCGAAGCTGGGTAAATCTGTGTGTTCTATTTTCTGTTATCTATTTTCTGCTATATCTGTGCTGCTATTATTCTACTGTGATCCGTGTTGAAATTATTTTATATAAAATTCCACAATAATTTTTATAATTGACAGTATCACCCAATGCACCCCCCCTCTAGGGTGAAATCGATCCTACATATATAATGTAAGTGAATCCTTCTTAGATACAGTTCCAAAGAAGAAAAAGTCGGCGATCACTCTAGGGAAGTCAACCATGCAGTAATACTAAACGTCAATCAGTCTACCGAGTTTTCTGCCCTTGCCTATTCATGTGCTACAGTGTGAAAGACACGCCCTTCACCCATGCATTGTGACTAAATGCCTCTTATATCGGACCGGCGCCGACTCAAACAACCTCGCTGGACCCAGAAGTTGCGCTCAGGCTCCACTAAACTGCACTCCTATTCGCCTGTCCTCTCGGTCACCAACGTGGATTTGCCCCTATCCAAAGTTTCGGTTCTCCGAAAGAGCCCCCGTAGCTTGGTCGGCTGCGTAAAATTCTCCAGCGGTCTACCTAAAGAAGCCCACGTCGGAGCAAACTTGTCTTGTTCCGTCCGCGTCGATCTGCTTGAAGAAGCCTACGATTACGGATGCTACCTATCCTACATACTAGTAACTTAAGAAAGAAAACGACATCCTTGCGAACCTACTTGCCCGCTTCTAGCACGTACGGCCAAAACTATATTTTGGTCTTAACTACATGAAACACCTATCCGTACCTTTACAAGGTATGCCTACCAATTTGCTTCCAGATTAATTAATTTTACCATTACAGTTTACATACCGTCTATTTTCATTAATCTGCCTTATGCCATTTTACTTCCAATTTGATTATTTAACAATTATCCTTTTGCTTACATAAATGGTGTTTCAATTTCACATCCGTTCAATCCGTATGGTTTTTCTGTACTTTTTACACCGTTTTGTTACAAATTTATACTTGCATTTAGAGTCCATTTAATTCACATTTTCCACCCTAATTTACGTTCTCCGTTTTATAGATTTAATCTGTACAAAAATTTATCCAATAGCCACAGACTATTCAATTGCATAAAATTCCACTTTTTATGTTTAAGGCCGCATATGGAATAAACACACATACCAATTAAAATTCACAATTTTGTTCCATAACCATATTCAAAATTATGTGATTATACCAACCAAATTTCCAATTTTATTTAAATTTCTGGATTTACCCAACTAATCAGTTATGCCACTAAAAATTGAATAACAATTCTAATTCAATTTAATTAAACCAATCTCATTTACGCCATAAAACGTGAATAAACAATTTATACGTTCCATATTTTAAATCGAACATGAATTGGAATTGAGAAATGGTAGAAGAAGAGGTTGTAATAATTTGCATCAAACCTCAATAGTTAATAAAAATTAATTAATATTATCATGCCAGCAAAGAACTAAAATTAAACTACTTTATTTTTCTATTTCATATTAATTCTCACCCACCTCGCACTTAAGCTTGTATAAATTTGAAAAGCTTTTCTTCTTCTTATCTTCCTCGTTTTAAATTCTTTAGAAATATTCAAATAACTCGTATATATACTTTTAATTTGGTTTGGAAGAGAATACATGCAAATTTTTCTATAGACTTCTGGCGACGACTAAATAAAAAATTAGGTTTTAGGTTAGATGGTTTATTTAATGATAGTGTGAGTGCATATAATCCATTAAATTTTCCTAGGTTAAATCACGTTCTTCCGAACACCTCATGGTTTATCCACTCTGGCTCATACACGTCACTAGACCAATAGTATGATAGGAAATCAAAAACCACGTCACTCAGTCCAAAACTGCCACGTTAGAAAATAAATAACCGTTCATTAATTATTCCCATAAATTGATTGCATTGCAAAATTTCCGACTCTGCATGTACATTTAAATTTAATACATTATTTAGTTACCAAATATTTTTTTTGATATTTACGTATCAATTAAATAATTAATAAAAGTATAGTACACTTATCTTCGCCTCCTCACTATCCTAATGTGCCAGCCACCTTTCCTATAAACTCATCCCCTTCCACTTCAGCTTTACCCTTTATGCTTCACTACCGACATGGAATCCTTGTAGTTTTTCCTCATTCTCTACATCCAATAATATCATACGAACTGCAGGTCATCTAATTGTACATCCACTACGGCTTGCATTTCATGATAAACAAGCAACCGAAAATTAAATAATAAAAGATGAACAATAAATAAGCGACAAAAAAGAATCAAGAGTGGAAAATAGAAGATTATACTTATAGTGAAATCCTGCCAAATACACTCCAGGATGCAGGGAGGGATATTATCCCACTTCGGCCAACAAACCGGCATCTTACTCTTGTATGACTCTCTCAAAACTGATGGCTGTAGATCAAACCCCCTATGTTAAATATGATACATATTAGTATATCATACACAAAATATTTAAGATCTGAAAAAGTTTAATACTTACCGTTCCGCTCTAGGTACTGAGACACAACGTGTCGCTATGTGGTTGCGATGGACCGTTACCATCGCCTCCTTAAGAATGGGAAGAACTCCTTTTGGATGACATGATACATGTCATAGACACATCATTTGAAAAGAGAACAAAAACATGATAATGAAATATATTTTATAGTTAAATGACGTAAATGATATAAAGTACATAAAGTGCAAAGTATACTTGGTTCAGATTGGGTCTCATATTTCGACGATAAGCAGAATACACTGCAGTTTTAACATAACTTAGCAATAAATGACAGAAATAGTAATGATATAAATGATGTATATGACGATTAGCAAATTCAGTTTCATAAATGATACGAATTACATAACTAGCAAACTAAATCTCATCAATTACATCAATTGTATAATATATTAAGAACTCAACATAATTACATCAATTGCATAGTTACATCAATTGCATAAACTCATCAATTACATTAGTCGGATAATTACATAACTAGCAAAATAAATCTCACCAATTACATCAATCCTCACCGTCTTGTGATTCAGATTTGGTCTCATATTCTACATTATTTTCCTCCCTACTCTTGAATGTTTCTACCAAAATGTTTGGCTCATCGTTCAAAGGTCCAAAATCAGTACGATCGTCTGTAATTATTATTTCGTTGTTTTGCTCAGTATCTGCCTGATAAGCTTGTTCGTCTGGAATATTCTTCCCATCAAACGCAAATCTTGCCTTTGTTTTAAAAGCTACTGACAAATCTGCTTTATCTCTTTTTAGCGATGGATAAGGAGCATAATAAACTTGCAATGCTTGTTTGGCTAGTATAAAAGGAACGTACTTGTGATAATTCGATGTGTGCTTTATTTCAATAAGATTATAATTCTTGTGTACATTAATTTCAGAACTTGGAAAATTTCTAAACCAATTACATCTAAACAGAAATACCTCCTTCGTGGGTTGTGAAAAACATGTCAGTCGCAAAATTTGTGCTAAAACGTAACAAAAATCATTTATGTGATTTTCTAGATAATCGCTACCTTTAATAAGTACACTTGTATTATTAATTAATTTTTCTGCACCGTATTCTTTGGTATTAAACTTATATCCATTGACGAAATATATTGGATATGACTTGACATTTCTTTTTGGTCCCAACATAAGATGTTTCAAATCTTCATCAACCACACAATTTCTCGGTTCATAAACGTTCTTTAAAAACCAATTAGAAAATTCTTTACCGAGACCCCCACGCAGATGTTTACTTTCATAAATACTGCATATATATGAATAAAATATTGCATCAAATTCTACACGTGCATTCATTAGGGAAATGAATAAATCATAAATTATTATTTCAGATTACCGAACAAATGGTGCAACCTCAACACAATTAAGAAGAATATAAGTGTGCGCTACATAAAGATCTCTATCGTCTAACCATATTTTTACATATTTTCCAAAAGGTCGACCATGTTATCTAAATATAGATAACATTGTTTAAGAGGACTTTTGCTTGTTGCCTTCATCATTACAAAGAATACTTTCAAATGATATGTTCATATGATCACTGAAATACTAAGAGAAAAAACGAAGCTTCTTCTTTGATGTAAGATTTACATATCGAACCTTCAATTCATGCTTTTTTCCTTACTTTTTTCTTCAGATGATTCAAGTATGTATGCAAAATTAAACTTTAACTGTGATGAACACGCCTTTTCGACGCTTGGAAAATCAACATAAGTACGCTCATTGTATAACATGCCGAATGATCGAGTGCCGGAAGACAGATTATTGAAGGGAAAGAAAGTAGGTAGAAGAAAGAAGAAAACTAAACAAAACAGAATCTCACAGCGAACCAAATAACATATAATATCAATTGTTCTTTACTCAGTAGCTACTAGCCTGACAGTAATAACAACATGCCCTCACAATTTCTAGTAATTTCAACAAAAATTGCAGTGGAATAAACAAGTACGAGAATATGTCTTGTTCTCTGGCTTGTCTTCTGAGCTCCATAGCATCCTACCCTGAACCTGTAATATTCGATCTGACCCGATCATTATAATAAAATAACACCCGAGTCAGTTTGGAAAACCAGCGTGAAAAAACACATTCAATTTGAATTATTAACTTTTATCAAAATCCTTTGAAAATAAAAGTATCCCCTAAGACCACGTCACACATAAACATGAAGGGTTTTTACTTACGATAACCAAAACAATTTATATCAAAGTCGTCTGATATTATAATAGTGTCTAAGTATAAATACTTATTTAAATAGATGAAATTGTTACATTGATTAAATTCCAGTGTACTAGGCTCTACAACCAAAACCGTAAAGGCGTGTATTGGAGAATGGATTCCACACGAATGACTGAGCACTGGGGTACCACTTGTCACAGTACACGTCTAGAAAAATGTATCGAGAACCACGCCGGGATCCCCAGCTACACAAGACCGGACTATCCCTAATCGGGATAGACCGAATATGCTATCACCCCGGGTGTTTCCACCCTTTCCGAGCTCCTACCATGTATCGTAGTAATAATATTCAAGGATATCTAGAAAGGTGACAAACATACCCTAATTGGGTGCGACCCACTTAGCCTTGCTACATCTCCCCTGCTTTTCAGCCATTCCTGGTGGATGAGGCTAGAGGCCACGATTACCTTTTTAAGGAATTTTCTGTTAGAATGCACATTGTCCTCCAATGACAATGTACCGATAGCATTCATCCATACAATCCGTTCAGGGTCCGAACGGAACTGAAGGCACTATTCCTACTACATCCATTTTGAAATCATCCTCGGGATTAGTAGCGATTAGCTCTTGCTCTGCACTGCTCCATCTTCGATTCCATGCTCTTGTTTTCACTTCGAAACATACTCGTTGGATCGAAGTGGTTTTCGAATAACTTATCCGATCCCGATCTCTACGAAGCAACGCTCGATATTTTTCGGTGAACTCAACCCGGTTCTTTAGGAAATAAATAGGCAAAAATAAGATCAGAGATCACCTTCTAACCGTTAGTGGATGGATTTCCTTATAAACGTCCTAAAAGAACGAAATGAGTTTGTATGTACAATATAGCACCTTCCGAGGTAACCGTACCATACAATTCCCGCGTTTCTCCCAGATATTCCCAAAGTTATATTTTGGGTCCAGATTTGATAGTTGGTTATTTAACTATCAATTAAACAATCATCCAACCAAATATTTCATTTTCCAGTGAAAACGCTAAATCTCCTTTTAATTTAATTTTAATAAATTAAATCTCTTATCAAAATTCATGTATTAATCTTATCGAAGTAAGTACGTTTACTAACTATTCTTTTAAAACGTTTGAAAACTTTTTAAAATAAATATGGAAATCACCACGCAGTATCAACCATGGATTCACAACTAAATGGTTACATCTCTATCCTAGAGAAATCCAAAACTAAACTGTAGACACTCACTGCTTCTGATTACGCCATGAAAGCATACAATTACTTTTCGAAAACTTTATTGAATAATTTTTCAAAAATAACGCATATAAAATTCCTATATAAATTTCCAAGTTTATTTTAGGAAAATACTTCTTTCTAAAAGTTATTATATAAAATAATATTAATATTGAATAATTTATCCTTTAAATAATAATACTGATTAATTCTAAAAGATAATTGACAAAATACCAACTCTTAATAAACTAACTTAATTAATAATTAAATATACTTAAAACAATTTAAAACAACTAAATAATTAATTTTCTGAAATATTCTTAAAAAACTTTTTAAATTACCTAGTTAATAATTAAAAGTCCTCATTTTTAAAACAAATTTAGCTTCTCAATAAAAATATATTTTTCACTTCCAATATAGCCAGTCTAATATTTATAAATCCCTCTCGGTTTATCACCAATTTGATTTACTTCCTTAATTCGTAAATCCCTTTTCCACATTTCTTAAAAATAAATCTATCAATTATTTTTAAGCCGATTTACCCATCACCTTATAAATCCTCATTGCAAATTTATAACGTCAATTTACCGCCACTACAAGAAAAATAGTCTTTTATAGCGGCACATAGCCGCTATTAAACACAACTGTAGCGGTTTAATAAACGCTGTATATCAACATGTTATAAAAAAAATTGCACATTTATAACACACAAAAACCGCTATAAAAGAGCATGATTTCATAGCATAATATAGCCGCTATAAAATAGTTATTTTATAGCGCCTATTTCGCGCTATATATCAACATGTTTATAGTATATTCTACATCCATTTACAGCATATATATACCGCTATAAAATGAGTAGATACAATAAGGCCTATTTGCTGCTATCCTTTGATGGTGATCTCATACATTGCATTATCATTTTATAACACTTATGTCATATAGTTATAACGTTTTTTAGGAGCTATGCTTTATTTTACTATATATTTGATGCATCCCACTATTACATTTTAATAATAACAATCAAAATGAATTTTCTTCGAATAGATAACAATTTGAACAATGTATGAACGAATAAAATATAACAATCGGCAAATGTAACACATATACATGATAACAAAATAAAGTATCAACTAACATAAAATAAGTTCAATACATGAGTTACCAAATTCAATACATATTCATGATAACAAAAGACAACACAGTTCTAAGTTAACGTCTACAAGTACCAAATGTATTACTAAGAACTTAACTGCTCAAAGCCTTTCTTCATGCATGTTACATCATCCATCGACCAAGTTCTTTATCCGCTTTCGGATCACGTTTCATTTGTAACGAGACATTCATCTAAGTTGGAGCAATTCATTCGAGCAGTTACTGTGGATTAAAAGGAAATTTATCTACCACTATTAACATCAATACGAAAAACAGACATCTTTGGATGGGTTTCACTTTTAGTGAATAATTTAACTAACATGGTTTAAACCTTATCATTCTCTCATGAAATTATTCACTCAATTCAAATTTATGATTTTGAAGGACAACCATTCCTTTTTGAACACATGTTATGGAAAACTAGCAGCACAGTAGTGTGAGTTTTTAAGTAAATAGAGTAGTGAAAATCTACATGAATTTGAGAGTAAAATTACTCTGAATCTTAAGAAAAATTACATAAATTGACAGCACCGTACTAATGTTACATACCTTATTGATAATTACAGGAGAGTTGCCAATGGGTTCAACATAAGTGATCGAACTCTTGTATTCTGGATAATGTCTTCTTATAATTTTTTCATACTCCATAGAATTCATATAAGAAATGGGTATGCAGCAGATTGCTTTCAATATCTACAGATTATCTTATATGACCGAAAATAAAAAAATATTAAGAAACCATCAAAAACTCCCCACGGTGCATGGGTAAAATATTGTCAATCTAATTAGGAAAATGCCGATGACGTAAAGAAAACATTATTAAGGCATCTCCAAGTTCATTGAATGATTAATTCCTACTAAACTACATACCCAGGAGGTAGTTATAATTTAACAAATACCAAAACTGAAACGACCCGCAAATCCGTACCCCTTGAGTTAACACTATTCTACCAAAATCAACTCAAGATGTACAGATTACGAACCATTTGGGTTAAAAAAGAAGAGGTAGAAGAAGAAAATAGAAATCAATAACAGAATCTAACCATCGCAGCGGAATAAAATATAATATATAATAAATGGCCTTTACTAAAAATCAAATATCTTGTTTATATATTACATCATCAGAGTACACCAATCACAATTCAACATACAAATGGATACGTAGCAACTCAACATAGCGGAAAATGTATAAACAAGTACGAAAGTACGTATCGTCGTCCAGCTCGTCTCCTGAGCTCCTCAGCATCAAATCCTGTATCCTATAATACTCGGTCTGACCCGAGCATTATAGTTAAATAACACCCGAGTCAGTCTGGAATACCAGCGTGAGAAAATCACACCCAATTGATTATTAAAGTTTCAAAAATCCTTTGAAAACAAAAGCATCTCGTAAGACCACGCCACAAATAAACATGTCGGGTTTTTACCTTACGATAGGTAAAATAGTTTTATATAAAAATCCTCTGATATTATAATAGGGTCTATATAAAGTAAAATAGAATCCAGCTGAAATGCTTGCATCTCACGTTTCAGCAATAGTTGGGCACAATCAAAATCATACGGGCGCGTAGGGAAAATGGATTCCAACTAATGGCTAGGCATTGGGGTACCACCTGTCACAGTACCTGGTCTAGATCAGCGTACCGAGGAGCCACCCTAACTCCCCTGTAACACAAGACCGGAACCATCCCTTACTGGACAGTCCCGAGCAAGATCACCCCGCGGTTGGGATCAGCAACCGCCCACTAAGCCAAAATAAAAGGGACATCCAGACAGGGCTGACCTCACACTCCAGTGGGGGCTACCCACGAAGCCTTGCTGCATAACCCCTGATTTTCAGCCATTCCCATTTGATGAGGCTTGAGGCTAAGCGTTACTTTTATAGAACATATCCCTTAGAATGCCTATCGTCCACCTGACGATGTTTCGCAAGCATTCATCCATGCAAGTCCATCCCGGGTTCGAACGGAACCGAAGGCATTATTCTTACTACATCCATTTTGGAAATATCCTCAGGATTAGTAGCGACTAGCCCTTGCACTTCACTGCTCCATCTTCGAATCCAAACTCGTTTTCCACGAAAACATACAAACCGGATCGAAGTGGTTTTCGAGAAATAAATCTCGATTCCGGTCTCTTCGAAACGATCAACGCATTTGTCCAATATTGATAGTCGGTGATTTAACTATCAATTAATATTTACACATCCATCAAACAATAAATAATTTCCCCAAATTATATATAAACCTCAAATTATCTTCACAAGATATATTTTTATTCTCAAAACCTTTGAAAACAGTTTTCAAAACTATCTTCCCTTCTCAGAATAAATTCCAAGTATTTCTATTTCCACTGGAATCACCAAGCATAAAACTAATTTTTTTTAAAAATATTTAAAACGCTTTACTTTGGAATATACTTTAAACCTTTAGGTTAAAAACTATTTCAATAATTTGTTAAAAATGTATACTATATGAATATTTGAAATAAGGTTACTTTATAAAATATAAAACTAAGTTTTCACCTTTTAAAACAAAATACTAAGTTACCCTTTTAAATAATTATTACAATAATAGATTTAAAAAATATATTTACTTAAGAATTTTAAACATTCAGAAATAATTTTTTTTCTAAAACATGCTTTTTAAAACAACCTTAAACTTTTATCTTATATTTAAAAATTTACTTAAAACATACTTGACTATCCAGGGAAATATACTTCTCTTCACAACCTTTAAAAATAAATCACTATTTATTTTTAAACAAATTTTCTCATTCCTTTAATAAATTCCCACCTTGAATTTATTCTTCCAAATATCCAATTTCAAACATTTAAATCAATTTCCAAATTGATTTCCAATTTACTTCATTTATTCAAAAATCCTTTAATTTCAGATTTTATTCCTTAATTATGATTTAAAATACTTTTAATTGAAATACCAATTTAGATTTCTCAATTTACTTCTTATTCCATTAAATAAATTTAAACTTTAAGT
This sequence comes from Allium cepa, assembly GCA_030765085.1. Classification (NCBI taxonomy): domain Eukaryota; kingdom Viridiplantae; phylum Streptophyta; class Magnoliopsida; order Asparagales; family Amaryllidaceae; genus Allium; species Allium cepa. Next base: position 680,514,324 of record CM060942.1, read on the forward strand.
TTTAAAATAATTCTTTATTCCTTTAAATTAATATCACATAATTTTACAATTCATTAATTTCTGTTTAGTCAAATCCTTTCCTTTCCATATTCGAAGTTATTTATTAGTATTCAAATCCTTTCCTTTCCATATTCGAAGTTATTTATTAGTATTTAACATACTTCCATTTCTTTCTCAATTCATTCTTAATTTATTAAATTTTATAAGATTATTTCATTTACAAAATTTACTTCCTTTATTTTCTTTCCAAAGTTCAATTTATATATTTTTCGTAATTCATTATACCCAATAAATATACATCCAATCAAATCATACCATTCAATATTCCAATATATTCAACATAGAATATCAAGTAATCACACCAGAGAATATTAATAATAAATGTTGAGGGGTCCAGTTGGATCCCTCCAACCTGCTTTCCCTGCATCCACAGATGTTAGCACAATATAATCTGCCAATTCCAAAATTACCATACTATAGCACGTCAATCAATCTCAACCATTCAAACAATTATTTAAATTTAATCATTTAAATTTAAATTTATTCAGCCGAGTGAGATTAACTCACCTTTGATTTCTGATTTGCAATCCAACCCAACCAGCTTGTTTCCTTTCAGATTTTTAACGTTAAATAACAATTTATAGTTTTATTAACATTTGGAATAATTGAATGATTAATTACCATTGAATAAATTTAATTAATCAATAATTTAATTTAAACTATCTCCTTTTAAATAAAATTATTTTTAGTGACATATAATTAAATAGGTTTATTAGACAAATTAATCACTATTTCTTTTCTTATTTATTTTTTTAACAAGTGAATCACCTCAATCTCCTATTTTAGGAAAATCTAGTTAGCCTTACTCACTGACCAACCAAATAAATTAAGGTTAAATTAGCTTAACATTGGATTTCTTCTTTACTAGTAAATCTGAATGTTAATTCTTTACTTACATTCAAGATAAACAGTAAGCAAAAGATATATAAATCTGAACCTATCCTGACTATATTTCTTCCTAAACATCTTCAACTCTGAAAGTGTACAATATTTATTAAGTCGCATTAAAATAGAAGGTACCTCACCTCACTGCTATGTCGAGAATCACTCACGTGCTCGAGCCATCTACTCCAGGTCAGGCCGCCGCCTCCTATGATTCACGACCCGAAGTTGAAAGCCCTCAAAAATCAAGTCGCGGCTCCACGCGATTCCGATGAACCCAAGCCACTGCTCGCGCCGCTCGCAACCACTCGTCGCCATAACGCGAGCCTTGCGGCATCGCGATTTCGCCATGATTAGCTCTGCGTCAAACCCTAAATCATCGAAATCACTTCGACCGGAAAGATGCGTACGCGATGGGAGATCGTTGAGGCGAATTCGATTTCGAATTCGAAGCTTTGAGGAGTGTATTCGAATTCGATTAGCAGGGAATGGAACTTTGGCCATTAATGACTTCTTATTTTTTTTATGATTTCGTTACTGAAATAAGAAGAAAGGGTTTGTGCTTATTAAAAGAAAGGAAAAGGGGATCGCGTGTTGGATACGCTTGTGATTGAATGGATTTGCTACAGTGATATGAGGTGAAGTTAAAAACAGCTGAAGTGATGAAAAGGTTTGATATTGATATAATTTCAGCTGATGTTGACCAAATATAAATATAAATTGAATTCGATATAGATTTCAACGCGTTTATATACCGTGCGCTCACACAATAACTCCGATAAATACGAAATTTGAAATCCGATAATAATTCAATATTACGGATCCATTGGAACTGGTTTCGTCGAATTCCGAGACTGTGCCTCGAAAGGCTATTTTTAAATTCAATTTAAAACGATGAAATTTTCAAAACTGAACAATTCACTGTTAAATTTAAAATTTAAAACTTTTATTATCCTTAGTGTTATCAACATAAATTTTATAAGCCTTCAAATCATATAAACAGGCTTCAAAATTTCAGATTCAACGTTTTACCCAACTTTACTTATTTAATTTAATTATCAAATAAATAGTGATATTCGTGATTCAAGTTAAAATTACTCTATTGAATATTTAAAATCAATTAAATATTCCAATTTTAAATGCTTGAAAATTCCGGGTCGTCACATTCCTCCCCCCTTAAAAGAATTTCGTCCCCGAAATTTCTATTTAGGAAGAATGGTCCAATACCCGTTTACTTATTCCCCAAAACCAACAATTCAACATCTAACTAACTATCTTTTACAAAAGACCCATTATCACTCTTATTAACTTCTCAACTCTCCCATGGTTTCAAACTATACTATTTGTTTAACCATTCAAGTTTCAATTTAAAACCAAATTTTGAATTATCAAAATTTTTCCAAAATTTTCTAACTCACTAAATTTCCGAAATTTTTTGCCAGCGTCTCCTTTGCACGGCTAACTCTGTACAACTACAAAATGGCTCTACGGCCTCCCAAATCCAAAAAGAAAACAAAAAGCCAAGTGGTTGGGCAATTAAATTTTTATCGTCTGAAATCAAAACCAATTTTCCTTTCTCTTTATAATACATGCATATCCTGCTTAGCAATAATATCCAATCACAATATTCAAAACATTTTATTGCCTTTCTTACAAAATGTCAATATTTATTCATCCAAATATTAACTTAGAATATTTTTTCAATATTCAACTTCCAATTAAGAATTTACCATTCCTTTCTTAAGTTTAGTATAAGCATTCGATATGTTTCTTTATTTATTTTTAATTCACCACTTTAGTTTATATCTATTTCTATCCCAATTGATTCTTTCATTTCTATCTGAATTCAATTTTATCTTCAACTTTGTATATTTAATTAATTTTTTTTAATTCACTCATATCGTTATTTTAAATTAGTTTCATTCACCACTTTATTTTAGTTTCCAATTTTGAAATCGTTTTGCCGCTTACTAAAATCTTTCCCAAAAATTTTCCTAACTCCCAAAATTTGTGAATTTTTTTGGCAGAGTCTCCTTTGTACGGAGGAGCTTTTGCAATTTGACAAAAGATATAAATATATATACATCAACCCACACGGTCGGAAAAACCAAAAACAGTTCATATTTCCTATTTTTATTGCGTAGGCGTACCTTATTTAGCATTTTTAAGCAAACAACTTATATTCTTAGCATTTAGCATGACCAAAATCCAGCCAAACGGCTTCCCGGTACCTGTACTTACTCAATTTAAACATATAAGTACTATATATAGGAAGTTTATAACATTTAACTTAAATTTAAATAGCTAAAACATCAATCCTGTAACAGTGTATGTGATGTACTGGCATAAACACATAAATTTCACATATACTGCATGTTATATAATTTCCATAAGCACATATAAGGTTCCGCCACTTATTACAATTGCTTATAATCAATTTTCAAACCATTCCATTCAGTTGAAGTGATTTTCAACTTACTTGCTTTTATTTAATTCATTTTAAGCAAAACAATCTCATATTCATTTCCATTGATTTCAAAATAAATTTATCAAACTGCTATTGATTCATATAATTTTGCTTACTCCCGTTTACGTCGAACGATCAATTTATTAATGCAATTCGACAATATTAATGTGAATAAATAATAACAAAAGCTTTATAACCAATTTAAATTGATTCCAACTCAATTTACACTTAATCCCATCCCATTTTTATAATTTATTCACAAACTTTCATTGCATTTCTTTCATATCTAAATAGATTTGATTCCAAACCATTTTATTATACTCGACAACCAATATATTAAATAACCATCTCACAATTTACTTAAGTTATTTATTTCTTCAAACTATTCCACCCAATAACTTAAGTTTATTTATTCAAAGTCGTTTTGTTATACTCGACAATATCCCATGCTTCTATTAATTCAAACTCAAGTTAATTTACTTCAATTCACTACCATTTCGTAACTTAAGTTCATTTTCGTTTTAATTTATTCATACTCGAATTGGATTTATTTTCACCTCCAATCATATTTATTTTAATCCAATTCTATACAACTTCAATTCATATTTAATTCACTTTCAATTTTAAGTTGAATTTCTATTTATAACTCAAGCTTCATTTCCAAACTCAATTATCCATTCACAATCTTCGATTTAATTTTCCTTTGATCAAATCCCAATCATTTCACTATTTTATTCGATTAGTTTATTTTTTATCCATTTTAAATTTTAATTTACATTAACGATTCATTGTTGAATTTATTAATGATAAGACCATTCAATTTACGCTTGAATTGATTTGTTTATATTTAACACCATATCCATTTTAATCCAATCCAATTTTCATTCAACAACACTTCAAATTATAATCCCATACTTGATTTTCTTTTTCATTTATCTTGAAAATCATTTTATAAAATCATTTGATTTGATTTCCTTAAGTTCAATCTTATCTTATATCCAAGTTTGGATTTTTACCTCAAAATACAACATTTTTATTTCGGTTTATTTATTTATTTCTTTTTTTTTATAAGCTACTTACTTTAATACTCACACTCCATCATCCATTTCATTTACAGTCAACCACATTCACATCTTATCTTTAACTAGGGACTATATATATATTGTTTTTAATGCTTTTCACTTCTTTTATAAGCCTCTGAAGCTTATTTATTCTAATTCAATAATTAATTTACATTTATTTGTTTGAGTAGAATTTTATTCCATTCAATATTATCTATACTCAACTGAATTTATTTCAATCCAACTTAATTTAGCTTAATTCCAGTTAAATCTAGTTACATATCTTTTTTTTTTAGTTTTATTAAGCAAGGACTTAATTCCATTTGACATCCTTCATGACACAACTGAATTTTGATTCAATCCACTCCAAATTTAACTAAATTTTATTTCTCAATATATGAGTTCAAAACTTTTTTATTTACTTATAAGCTTATTTACCCAGTTGAGTCATTTCATCTTATCTCCAAAATTTCAGATTATATATATAACACTTACTAGCTTAAGGTATAAATTTTCATTTCACAATTATAATCGTTTTTCCTTCCAACTTTATATCCAATTTAATTCAATTTCAATTTTATTTAACTTATCTCAAGTTAGATTCAAATATATTTTCTTCACTTTATTCACTTAAGTTAAATTAAATTTCCGGATCAAAATCTTCAATTTCTTCTTATTAATATCAACATTACTTTCATTTATTCATTCACAAATTTATTGTCAACTAATAAATTTTATTTCCAAACATAAAATATTTTTAGTCCATTTGAATTTATTCTGCACCTTATTTTACACATTTAAATCAGCATCATCCAACATTGGATTTTCAATTCATTAAAACTTCGTTTATTTAATCCAACTTAACTAAATTTTCTTTTCCAAACTTAAGTTCAACATTCAATTTTGAAAACGTATATATATATCTCACCAAATTATTCCTTTTCATTTTCAAAATCAACCAAATTTCTCCAACGAACATTAATCCAAAATATCCTGGTAGCAATCCCTCTTTGGAAACTCGAAAATGAACACCGATGATGTCGCGATCATCATCAGAATTATTTTCCAGCGACCGTAAAGAGTTCAATGCTTTTATCTCCTTTAAAACCCTTCAAATATTTTTAAATTCCAAATCTCTTTAGACTTCACATCTGATTCAAAAATATTTCTCAATATATATTACCTTCTCAACTTTTGAGAAACATTTCCAAATTAAAAGGAATTTAAATTTCCAAAATTTTAAATTCCAAACTCTTTAAATTTATATTCTAACATTACTTTAGAATTTTATTTTATTTTAATTAGTAATCGCACTATAATTTACATTATAGTTTACATTTACAAATTCATTTGTATATAAATTTGTTTCTCAGTTTTTAATTGTGGTTTCAATATCTTATTCAATTATGAATCACATTTCCAAATCTCATTTATTTATCAATTTATTCCTTAATCTATGGTTATTATTTCAATTCTTATTCAATTTTCATACAATGATAATAATTTAACGCCACCACTATCTAACAACCAAACATCCATAAATAACTATAATAATTAGGAAAAGTCATTTTCTTTATATACAAGATGATTTTGGGTAAAATTATTTCATTTACCCTATTTAAAACAATACTGTGTCGGTTTATCTTGTTCAAGAGTTTAGAAATTCCTATCGATAACATGGCGTCCCATATATCGACCAGAATCCATAAACACTCAACCGATAAATCATCACAATATAAAAACAATTTTATATTCACTAACAAATACACACTCATATCTATTAATACTCTCAAACTCATTTTAGAGTACTACGACCTCTATTTAATGAGTAATCCCCACCAGAGCCAAGGTTATCACCAATCTAAGCTCCGATACTAAGTGAAACGACCCGCAAATCTGTACCCTTTGAGTTAACACTATTCTACCAAAATAAACTCAAGATGTACAGATTACGAACCATTTTGGTTAAAGAAGAAGAGGTAGAAGAAGAAAATAGAAATCAATAACAGAATCTAACCATCGTAGCAGAATAAAATATAATATATAATAAATGGCCTTTACTAAAAATAAAATATTTTGTTTATATATTACATCATCAGAGTACATCAATCACAAGTCAACATACAAATGGATACATAGCAACTCAACACAGCGGAAAATGTATAAACAAGTACGAAAGTACGTATCGTTGTCCAGCTTGTCTCCTGAGCTCCTCAGCATCAAATCCTGTATTCTATAATACTCGGTCTGACCCGAGCATTATAGTTAAATAACACCTGAGTCGGTCTGGAATACCAGCGTGAGAAAATCACACCAATTGATTATTAAAGTTTCAAAAATCCTTCGAAAACAAAAGCATCTCGTAAGACCATGCCACAAATAAACATGTCGGGTTTTTACCTTACGATAGCTAAAACAGTTTTATATAAAATCCTCTAATATTATAATAGGGTCTATATAAAATAAAATAGAATCTAGCTGAAATGCTTGCATCTCACGTTTCAGCAATAGTTGGGCACAATCAAAATCGTACGGGCGCGTAGGGAAAATGGATTCCAACTAATGGCTAGGCACTGGGGTACTACATGTCACAGTACCTGGTCTAGATCAGCGTACGGAGGAGCCACCCTAACTCCCCTGCAATACAAGACCGGAACCATCCCTTACTGGACAGTCCCGAGCAAGATCACCCCGCGGTTGGGATCAGCAACCGCCCACTAAGCCGAAATAAAAGAGACATCTAGACAGGGATGACCTCACCCTCCAGTGGGGGCTACCCATGAAGCCTTGCTGCATAACCCCTGATTTTCAGCCATTCCCATTTGATGAGGCTTGAGGCTAAGCGTTACCTTTATAAAACATATCCCTTAGAATGCCTATCGTCCACCTGACGATGTTTCGCAAGCATTCATCCATGCAAGTCCGTCCCGGGTTCGAACGGAACCGAAGGCACTATTGCTACTACATCCATTTTGGAAATATCCTCAGGATTAGTAGCGAGTAGCCCTTGCACTTCACTGCTCCATCTTCGAATCCAAACTCGTTTTCCACGAAAACGTACAAACCGGATCGAAGTGGTTTTCGAGAAATAAATCTCGATCCCGGTCTCTTCGAAACGATCAACGCATTTATCCAATATTGATAGTCGGTGATTTAACTATCAATTAATATTTACACATCCATCAAACAATAAATAATTTCCCCAAATTATTTATAAACCTCAAATTATCTTCACAAGATACATTTTTATTCTCAAAACCCTTTGAAAACAGTTTTCAAAACTATCTTCCCTTCTCAGAATAAATTCCAAGTATTTCTATTTCCACTGGAATCACCAAGCATAAAACTAGATTTTTTTTAAAATAATTTAAAACGCTTTACTTTGGAATATACTTCAAACCTTTAGGTTAAAAACTATTTCAATAATTTGTTAAAAATGTATACTATATGAATATTTGAAATAAGGTTACTTTATAAAATATAAAACTAAGTTTTCACTTTTTAAAACAAAATACTAAGTCACCCTTTTAAATAATTATTACAATAATAGATTTGAAAAATATATTTACTTAAGAATTTTAAACATTCAGAAATAATAAATTTTCTAAAACATGCTTTTTAAAACAACCTTAAACTTTTATCTTATATTTAAAAATTTACTTAAAACGTACTTGACTATCTAGGGAAATATACTTCTCTTCACAACCTTTAAAAATAAATCACTATTTATTTTTAAACAATTTTTCTCATTCCTTTAATAATTCCCACCTTGAATTTATTCTTCCAAATATCCAATTTCAAACACTTAAATCAATTTCCAAATTGATTTCCAATTTACTTCATTTATTCAAAAATCCTTTAATTTCAGATTTTATTCCTTAATTATGATTTAAAATACTTTTAATTGAAATACCAATTTAGATTTCTCAATTTACTTCTTATTCCATTAAATAAATTTAAACTTAAAGTTTTAAAATAATTCTTTATTCCTTTAAATTAATATCACATAATTTTACAATTCATTAATTTCTGTTTAGTCAAATCCTTTCCTTTCCATATTCGAAGTTATTTATTAGTATTTAACATACTTCCATTTCTTTCTAATTCATTCTTAATTTATTAAATTTCTAAGATTATTTCATTTACAAAATTTACTTCCTTTATTTTCTTTCCAAAGTTCAATTTATATATTTTTGGTAATTCATTATACCCAATAAATATACATCCAATCAAATCATACAATTCAATATTCCAATATATTCAACATAGAATATCAAGTAATCACAACAGAGAATATTAGTAATAAATGTTGAGGGGTCCAGTTGGATCCCTCCAACCTGCTTTTCCTGCATCCACAGATGTTAGCACAATATAATCTGCCAATTCCAAAATTACCATACTATAGCACATCATTCAATCTCAACCATTCAAACAATTATTTAAATTTAATCATTTAAATTTAAATTTATTCAGCCGAGTGAGATTAACTCACCTTTGATTTCTGATTTGCAATCCAACCCAACCAGCTTGTTTCCTTTCAGATTTTTAACGTTAAATAACAATTTATAGTTTTATTAACATTTGGAATAATTGAATGATTAATTACCATTGAATAAATTTAATTAATCAATAATTTAATTTAAACTATCTCCTTTTAAATAAAATTATTTTTAGTGACATATAATTAAACAGGTTTATTAGACAAATTAATCACTATTTCTTTTTTTTAACAAGTGAATCACCTCAATCTCCTATTTTAGGAAAATCTAGTTAGCCTTACTCACTGACCAACCAAATAAATTAAGGTTAAATTAGCTTAACATTGGATTTCTTCTTTACTAGTAAATCTGAATGTTAATTCGTTACTTACATTCAAGATAAACAGTAAGCAAAAGATATATAAATCTGAACCTGTCCTAACTATATTTCTTCCTAAACATCTTCAACTCTGAAAGTGTACAATATTTATTAAGTCGCATTAAAATAGACGGTACCTCACCTCACTGTTATGTCGAGAATCACTCGCGTGCTCGAGCCATCTACTCCAGGTCAGGCCGCCGCCTCCTATGATTCGCGACCCGAAGTCGAAAGCCCTCAAAAATCAAGTCGCGGCCCCACGCGATTCCGATGAACCCAAGCCACTGCTTGCACCGCTCGCAACCACTCGTCGCCATAACGCGAGCCTTGCGGCATCGCGATTTCGCCATGATGAGCTCTGCGTCAAACCCTAAATCATCGAAATCACTTCGACCAGAAAGATGCGTACGCGATGGGCGATCGTTGAGGCGAATTCGATTTCGAATTCGAAGATTTGAGGAGTGTATTCGAATTCGATTAGCAGGGAATGGAACTTTGGCCATTACTGACTTCTTTTTTATTATTATTATGATTTCGTTACTGAAATAAGAAGAAAGGGTTCGTGCTTATTAAAAGAAAGGGAAAGGGGATCGCGTGTTGGATACGCTTGTGATTGAATGGATTTGCTACAGTGATATGAGGTGAAGTTAAAAACAGCTGAAATGATGAAAAGGCTTGATATTGATATAATTTCAGCTGATGTTGACCAAATATAAATTTAAATTTAAATTGAATTCGATATAGATTTCAACGCGTTTATATATTGTGAGCTCACACAATAACTCCAATAAATACGAAATTTGAAATCCGATAATAATTCAATATTACAGATCCATTGGAACTGATTTCTTCGAATTCCGAGACTGTGCCTCGGGAAGGCTATTTTTAAATTCAATTTAAAACGATAAAATTTTCAAAACCGAACAATTCATTGTTAAATTTAAAATTTAAAACTTTATTATCCTTAGTGTTATCAACATAAATTTTATAAGCCTTCAAATCATATAAACAGCCTTCAAAATTTCAGATTCAACGTTTTACCCAACTTCACTTATTTAATTCAATAATTTAATTATCAAATAAATAGTGATATTCGTAATTCAAGTTAAAATTACTCTGTTGAATATTTAAAATCAATTAAATATTCCAATTTAAATGCTCGAAAATTCCGGGTCGTCACAAAAACAAATCAAGTATACAACAAAACTCAAGGTAAATTCAGTATTTAGCTTACCTACAGGTCCTTTTGAAGCCTTTTTCACCTCTCTAACAATCTCATTTACCATTTGAGATGCATCATATTCAACCTCGAAAGTCTTGACTACCTCTGTATTTGGATCTAAGAGATACCTACATATACAAGTCACAGTTAACGCATATAAAAAAAAATAAAACAAAACAATACAAAAATACAAGTTTTCAACCTTTGAAAATATGGAATCATGTGTTGTTTGAAGATTCGATCAGATAATCATGGCCCTCTTCATCAACTTTCCTGAAGTAGACACGGTATTCATGTGCAATTTGTCTTACAGCATTGATTGGACCAGTAAGTCCCATTATGTTCGAATCAAATTCTGCTAGCCACATAAAATAATGTTATGCATCCATTTTATTTTGATAATACATAATGAAGAAACAAAATCTAAGGCAAAGAAAACCGTTAAGATATGCCTGAAGCTGATCAAGGGTGTCATTCTGTGCATCAATAGTGACAAATACAGGTTTAACCTTTATGTTGTATTCGGACTTTGTAAATGAAAATATAAAAAAATGTTCATATGACGAAATAAAATTGTAAATCAAGAAAACCCCGATTACCTAATATCTTAGTAACCGAATAAAAAGAGCAGTTGATGTAGTCAACAAATAAATGGCTAATGACCAAACGAAGACATTTGTTTTTCAACCATAGGCGTTATTTACTAAGTAATGTTTATATACCACTAACATCTTCGGGACAAAAAGAAAAGAAAAGTGAGGATTTTGATTTCAAAGATACATGCTCTTTTTGGAGAATAGACTGAAAATTTATTACTAGCTCAAGGACCAAAGTAATAGATAGAAACAGAACCTCTATTATACGGTATGAAACATTGTTGTTACCTATCTCTACTAAAATTGTAAATACACACATGAATATGGGATTTCTAACAATTTGAAGATAAATAATTTACAATGGAAAGGGGTGCACAAACTTTAATCAGATGCTCTAGACCCCCTAACTCCTATCTTGATCCAACTTCTATCTCCTTGCGTACATTGCCTCCTCCATTTAAAGAGAAAATAACTTTTATGGAAAGGTGAAATTTTCCGCCTTCTTAAATTCCAAAGGTTCATTTTTTTACTCATTGTTAGTTTATCGGTTTTGTTATTCAACTTTATCCATGACCAGTAGTGTAGATTCTGTTGGTTACTAACCTGACGTTGTTAATTTTATTAATCAATTTCATATTTTAGACATCGATACATCCATGATGAAAATATATTTATTTCTTGAAATTAAAAATGGTTGAGAATATTAATTATCCATTTACCTTGTAAATGGACCAATCTTTTTCCATCAACATATTATTAAGGAGAAACACGGGAAGAAAGAGTGCTCAAGCTCCAAAACTAAGGAGAAAAAGATTACTAAAGCATTAAACCTTATACAAAATTTGTATCCACTCTGTTAGCAAAAGACAAATTTTTCATCATATATTATCGAACAAAAAGGTATCAAATCAGAAAATGAAATACATAATGAGTGCTTCATGGAAAGAGTATTACTAGAGTATTACCATAGTACGATTCCAAACAAAATAGAAAAAAAATTAGAATATATTATACAATTTTCTATAAATGTAACAAAATTCATAAGTAAGTCTATTAATGTTGATGGGAATTAGTACTGAGTTTTTACTATCTACACAAAGCAAGACAAGACGATTGACAATTGTACATCATAAACCAACGCTTCCAACTAACTTCACTAGAAGCTGTTCGTAAAATATGCGAGAAATCTCTAGATAACTTAACCCCTATTCTTGAATTGAAGAAATCTACATTGCTAGTAGGGAACATTTACGAACATTTAAAAATGGTTTTTCATAAGATGTTATAGATCAATAGTTTGTTGTATGGCTTATTCTTCTTAGTGTTCCAATATAGAAACAAACAAAAAGAAAGAGTTGAAGAAAACCTCATCAATGGTATTATTAAAAGAATTATGTACAGTTCCATAAGTTGCAGCAGGCATACGTTTCACATCTTCTTCAACTACTCTACTAGCACAAAAAATATCTCGATCTGCAAAATACTGAAGCAAATAAAAAAATCATTTAGGCGAGTCTAACTTAAATTACATATGTGTATATACAATGGATATAGCAAATAAGATCGATACAGAAAAAACTAGAATCGCGTCACTTACAAGCTATTTAACTTATTTATGAAGTAAATTACTCTCATCGAGTATAGATAAAGTTGTTATAACCTTGTCGTTATACACACGCATGCGTACTTACACACACACAAATTACAACATCATATTGTGCTACCATGCCAATATACAAACATAAATGCCAACATAAATACTCATAATATGCATTTTATTGCAGAAGATGCGAAATTATCAGTACTAACCTAAGCCTAAGCAAACAAAATGTCTGGTATGTAGCGTCCATATGTCAATGTACTCTAAATTTATCAAAAGACAAATTTCAAACTTGAGTTGCATGGTTCCCGATTGCTAATCTTAAGAGAACAATCTTCGCTCCACTCTAGACACACTTATCTAGTTTATCATAAATGATATTCCACTCAGCATCAACTATTGATCGGTATTGCAATAAAAATATTAAGGACGTATATGCATTCATTTGTTTCAGTTGCTATCCAGCCATAACTCAACACAAATCTCTAAGTCATATTGCTTAAACATAACAGTGATTGCACTTGCAACCGGACATAACAATCTGAATACTTATGTTACTATAATCAATCTACACTAATATATAAAAAAAATCAACATAAAACTTTTACAGCTCTGTAACAACCTTGTAAATTATACAAAAATATACTTGAATGCAAGCGGAGAAAGAAAACAAAGGAAAAATCTGAGTCTGTGTCATAACATAGAGAGTTTCCTTGTTATGACACAATCAATTACATTTATGCCTATGAATTGCAATTCGAATAAAATATAGTGTAGAGGTAAATATGGGATTAACTATGCCATAACACAGAGGGTTACACAATCATTTTTTCTGACAAATTATGCAGGCAAACAATAATAATCAAGTGAGATATTTATAGAAAGAACAAATTATGCCTACAGTGGGCCAAATGATGATGCATTATGAAAATGTAAGTGCTCAATAAATGAATCTTCATCATGCAATTGTTGTTTCGTCCTTCCTTTCTGCTGCATTTTGTTCTGAATTCTAATTTCATTATGAGCATGGCCTGACGTAAGAGTGCACAGCAATATTGTCGTGTACCAACGAATAAAACGTAAACAATAAAACTAAAACAAAAACAAAAAATTACCTACAAAGGTAGAAAATAGTGATATTATGAAAAATCCAAATTACCGGACAAAAGGCTTAACATTTTGAATTATTACATTTTAACAATGATGAATTTGTATGTCTTAACTTAAACTAGCCAAAATTTGGTTTAGTCTGACAACAAATCTGTAACAACATAGGAAAACGTAGCTATTTGGAAAGGTATAAAAGAATAAACATTTTGTTCTTTTCACTGTGAAAAAGAATAAGAGGAAGATTTTGATGCAACTAATTATTGTAGTATTTTCCAAATATTATCAGTTCAAAATTATATCCATTAACAAATATTATCAGAGACATATATCTCAACACGTCCAGTCCATGCTGCATATACAAAGCAATATAAAATAGTTTAATAAATATTTTATACTTCAATTAATTGATTATATTGTTCTTCAATAAACAACTCTAAATCTTCTTTGCATGGTATGGGTTGAGATAAATTTACAACACAAGACATATTTAATTCAAATTAGAATCCATATGTAAGTTGCTGCTAAAATGAGACCGAAAATACTGCAATAATCAAATGTCTAAATCGGCTAACAATAAAAAAAGTTCCATCTTCATTCTATAAAATAGTAATCAAATGTCTGTCGCAAAATCTTAGCTCTTGTTTCCGTTGATCACTCACGCTATAATCAATCAAATAACCACTCACTATTTATGCAACAGATACCCATTTAAAATTTTGAAATACAATTATTATTTTAATCACTTTTCCCACTAAACCATTTAAGCAAGTAAAAAAAAATTATCAATTCTAGTTATCTATTCACATAGAAGCCATCTAAAATAAATTACCAAATTTTCTTTGGAAAAATGAACATCTAATTCATAACGAAAATATAAATCAAAATTTTCTAGACAGTGGTCATAGATTGATAGAGAGTGAAATCAATTATAAATTATCGTGTTTGATAATATACCTTCGAATATATCTTCCCAGATTTCGAATTTGGGAAATATTGATGAAGAGAGAAATCGAAGAAAGAATTTCTGGCGGGTGCCTCCACCTCTGGTTCCAGATGCCATCGAGTTGCCTACTAAAGAGCGAACTGTTGGATGGAGGAGAACGGCTGTGGAGACAGGAGATAGTGCGAACAATTTCGATTAGGATTATTTCATTGGAAATGAAAATTGTTAGTGTTATTTTGGGAAGGATACGAAAATGGTTCAGTCTTTTTGGGGGGAAACGAAACCGATTAAGTGGTATTTTGGAGGGCAGACAAAAATTTTGGAGGCAAGAGCGTTACACGGCATGGTACAAAATAAATTGAGTTAAAAAAACAAATAACCAAGTGTAAACAATAACGCTTTAGAATAACACGTTATTAATTGCGTTATTAATAGCATATTTTATTGTAGTGCGCGCATTTCCCTCTTAGACGTGCATCTTTCAAATCCCCACTTCAACCACCACAAAGCACCATCTCAGATCTCGACCGTTGAATACGTAGTACTCGACACATTCTATGACTTTCTAGTTGGTGGTTTAGGGTAAAAGTGGATGGATCAGGAGGAAATTGGAGATAAAATGGAGAATTTTTTACCATTGAAATTATCATGGCGGCTGTAAGAATGTAACTAGGGTTTACTGCTCCCGTAGATATATATATACACGTAATTATATAATATTTTAATATTGTCTCTATTATTCACGAGCTTTTTCGGACGAACTCCAAACAAAAAGTGCTACCTGGAATTTATAATGTTCTACCCCTATTATAAATACAAAGGAACATGTTTCGAAGCCTAATTCAATCGTATGCAAAAGATAGCTTTTCGAATCGAATTAAAATATTAGATTTTCGATATTTAATTTAATGCGTTTTTAGCTCGTACGATCAAACAGTAACTCCAAACGTTACGAAAATTGAAATTCGATAATAATAAATTATTATGGATCCAATAGAACTGATTTCGTCAAATTCCGAGACTGTGCCCCCGAAAGGCTATTTTAACATGTCAATTAAATTCGAGCGAGTTTCAAAATCGTCGCTATGACTAAAAAGTCAAATTTTAAAATCTTACTAACTTAACTATAATTCAAATATAATTTATATCCATATTAGACCATTTCGATTAATATCAAATCACAAGTTCAATTATTTACTCTACCCCCAAATACTAAATTCCACTATTAAATTATTATATATATATATTTCAAATTTGTGTTTATCGACTTTTAATTCCATTCAAAAGTCCACTATCATAACTCTAATTGTAACGACCCGTAAATTTTAACGGTTGTAGTAACGTATTTAATTAAAATTTTGTGCGAATTTAAACGATAAAATTTTGAAATTTAAATTTGATATTTGGAATGCGCTCAGTTAAACATAGCAACCGGTAAATTTTCGTCCGAAAATATGAAAGTTTATTTCGCGCGTAAATTTACTTCAATTTAATCAGTTAAAAAGCGATGAAAATAAAACGTTTTCAAAATCAAAATATTTTAACATAGAAAAATTCTAAATCATCTTTTGAGCAAGTTGTCAGTTTGTCATTTTTCCAAATTCGGACATTTTTGGCTCCGTCGTCCTTATTTTTCTGTGAATTTTATGCATTTTCCGCTAGTAGAAAATTCAAATTTTTATAACTCAACCGTACCAATGATATCTGTATACCGTTTTGATCGTCGCGTCGAACTGATCTCTACAGTATATTTATTTCTGTATTTTTAATTCCTGTACGTGACGGAAACGATAAAAACTATGCGTCGTGCGGTAAAAATATAACCGCAACCTTTTGTTCTTACCTTAAATCAAATAATATAAAAACTAATGCGTGTTGCCTTATGAACCGAAGGCTACTTATCTTCCTAACTTTTAAACTTCATTTACAAACAAATATTGAAAGTTGAATACATTCATTGTTGGAACTCACGTTCATTATTACCATAAATTTTGTTTACATTCACATACCTTTCCACTGCTCCATTGGAAACAAATATAACTTTCCTGTAGCTGCCTTTTGCTATTCCTCATTTTCTTTGGATCTTGCTTATTTTATTACCTGTAGCCTATTTCTTCTTTACCCACTGGCATTTCTCTTCCTTTCTACTTTGAACCCAGCCGCCTTTCACCACAACACGTCGACAGCCACTCCACCCTACAAACCCGAGCGCCGAGATCCCCTAACCCACCTCCGCATGAACCAGCGCCTAGCCTCCTAACGCACGCCCCACCATCTCAACATGGCCGCGTGTCCGCGCTTCACCACCGCCTCCCTCTGACCGAGCCGATCACCTTCCATCTTTGCCTCGCTTGGGTTCGTTTTATGCTTTATCTGTGTTGTTTTATATATAAGCACTGTTCGTATATAAGCTTTTATTTCATCATGCCTATATGCTACTGGTAAGTTGAAATATAATAATCTATATGTAAGTGTTATAATTAATCACTATATATAAGTATTCCCAGTCTTGGTTGTACTTTAAAATAGATTTGAATCTTAAAGCTATAAGCTATAAAAGTTGTCTGTTAAAAATATAAAGTAAGCAAAATATTTCATGTACAGTCTATTGTCTGCAAGCCAAGGTCAGCATATATGTTTGAAGAAGAAAAAAAGTTAGTTTTATACGTTCTGGTTATATTATAGCCTATACTTTATACAATAATATGTTAGATCTGACGTGTGAAGGAAAACAAAGGGTTGGTTTTTATATATATTTTATGCCTAGATTTGTGATAAAGTTATGTCTGCATTTTTGTTTAAGATGTGTCAGGCTATGTAAGTTTTACTTTCAGCAGTTAATACATGTATTGTAAATCGTTATTTATATGTAAATGAGCTGAACTATACATACGTGATTAAGCTATACAAGTTGTATATATATGTTATGTCATTTTATATAAGACACCTATATTTATATACATTGGTGGTTAAAATATTTTCATGTCTGCATAATGGTTTGTACGCATGTTATAGTATTTAAATTCATTAAAGCTTAAGAGCAATATTTTGTAAAGTCAAATTGCATTAGAAATTTGATTAAATAGTTTATACAAATGTGCATACCTTTTTGTGTAAAAAAAATAAAAATAAAAAATAAAAAAATAAAAATAAAAATAAAAATATGTTTATACATGTTTTAGCCGATAAACTTTTAAAACAACTTTTGCTATACGTTTTGTAATCTAAGTAATTGCTATTTGCATGTTTATTTTTTGTTATCTCATATATTGCTAGTCTGCATATGTTCATTCAAACAGCAGTTAGACTTCATGTTCACGATATCATATCTCACTCATGTTTTATCGGAATGAGTTGATTTTATTTTTAAAAAGAAGTTGAAGTTACCTAGTTTATACCCGTCTAATTCCAGTGAAATCCGACATCGTTTGATTAGTGGTCGAGGATCTGGAAGTTAGACCCAGGCAGATATTCTTTTGTACTTAGAATTATTTTACACTGCTGCAAACACGACCTGAGTTCATGTTTGACGCATCGTATCTCCTCCGTCTTACGTCGGAATATAGTGATTCTTTTTTTTTGTTTAAAAGATTAAGTTTTCTACTTTATGTATATGAAATTTTAGCTTCATACGAGGTGTTTCAGTCCTCTGTTTCTTACCTGAAAGTCAGACCCAGAGGGGTTTTCAGACCTGAACATTTGACATTTTTTGAAATTGTTGCTATGTTGAATGTTTGATTTGATTTCGGCAATTCTTATTTAACAGTTTTGCTCGTTGATTCGTGCCAATCTTACTTTGCTCTGAGATTCATGCTTGGATTTGTAACTCAAATTCAGTATCCGTATCAGTGTGCGTATCCGTGCCACCTCCTATTTTCTCTAGCCTCAAAAGGTGAGCAATCACTCACGATTAATATTCTTTTATTTATTAGATCTGACTTCAATTGGAACGACAATTGAAATATACTGCTGTTATTTATTGCACTGTTATTATGTATCAGTTCACCTTTGACATCTAACACCGTTATCTGTTATGTATGCAATAATAATCCAGTTTGGTTGATAATTGATTGATTGTTTGCTGTTAATATTGGATGTAAATTGTAATGTATAAAGTGATAAATACTATGCAATTGAATTTGACGTAGGATAGTTTAAAATTGTAAATTGACATATGTGTTGAATTTGATTCGTAAATTTGAATAATATGAACCTTTTAATTGTTAAGTTAATTGACACATAGAATTTGATAAATTATATTTTGAACCTTTGAACGTATATTGGATTAATTGTTGTAGAATAAAATTTGAAATTGAAATTGAACGACAAGTGGGAAAAACCGTAATGTAATAATCTTTAATCTACATGAAATGATAGTGTATATTCTAGAAATAATTATATTAATTTGCACAAACAACAATGTGAATTAATACGATTATTTCGGGATTTTTGAATTAGATTGTTATTGATTGTTGTTATTGTTTGTTTATTTACTTTGACATCATCCCAGTTATCACACTGCAAGTTCCCTTTATTATGATTGTTCTGAAATTAGAATTGGAATCGGGTTGAAATGATAAATACCATAAATGAACTTGACTTTGGATAGAGAATTAAATAAACCGATTGGTCAATAATTTGATTTAAAATAAAATAAAGATTTTATTTGAATAACAAAGTTTTGAAATTATTAAGTTTGAAATCATTTAATAATTAAAATTGAAATTATAATTAAGTTTGAAATTATAATTAAGTTTGAAATTATTAAGTTGAATTTATAATTAAGTTGAAATGATTTGATGACTAAGTTTGAATTCATAATTAAGTGGAAATGATTTAAAAATTTAGTTTGAATTGATAATCAAGTTTGTAATTATTAAATTTTGAAATTATTAATAATTAAGATTGAAATTATTTAATAATTGAATAAGATTTAATTATTTGATAATTGAATAAAAATTGAATTCTTTAATAAGAGAAATTGAACTTTTGATTTAGTGAAGTTGAACTTCGTTAATAAATGAAATTGAGTTTCTTTATTTATTAATTAAGCTTTGGAAAATTTAAGTAAGTTAATAAGTGAAATTAAACTTCTCGAATATATGAAATTTAGTTCTTTATTAATTGAGTTTGAAATTTGTAACGAAGTCAATAAATAAGTGAAAATTGAATTTCTTTAACAAGAAATAAAATATGATTTATTGAAATAAATGAGATTATAGAAATTAACGTAAAACTTGTAATTTAAAGAATTGATTTGATGAATCTAATTTATTTCAATTTGAAGTTTTGAGATAATGAAGTTGAACGTAAGTAATTGATTTAGATGAATTGGAATTTAAATAGAAGTTGTTTTGAAGGATAAATTTAATTAGCGAATATTGAATGAAATCGATAAATGAATTAAAATTGATTTGAATGTTAAATTAAATTAATTTAAATGATTTCAGAATGAAATTTATATACGAACTTGAATTAATATTTGTTTTTAAATAAAAATTGAAATTGAATTGTAAGACTTTGAAATGGTTATTTGAAAGTTTTGAACGTAAATTTTGAAAATTGATAGTGAAAGACAAATGAATGTTGATTTTTAAATTCAAATTGAAATTGAAACTAATTTGGTTTTGAAATTTATTAAACGACCAATCGGTGTAATAATTACGAAAGTTATTAAAGAGACCGGAATCGATTATGGACATACTCTCTGTCTAAACCGAAACCACTTTAATAACTATACGCGGAGTGATGATCCAGAATGAAGTGGTTGGAATGATGTACGTGATGACTGAAGAAAGAGAACGATAATGGATAGCCTTGACACTTGTGTCAAATTGGAAATGACTAAAACAGGAGCCGTGCCGGGCCAAATGGGGTTAGCCACCTCGAGCGAACACACTTCTTCGTAACTACTACTCATTACTTGTGATTGATTGGTGCACCCTCAGAATTTCAGGAGTGTTGTTTCGCGGTGTTGCGATCGCTGCGGCGATGCGTTCTCACCAGTCCGGATCAGGCGAACGGTAGTTTCACTACCTTGGGTATTGCCTCATGTGCCTTGTCATACTTGTATCCCTATATACGCGACCACTACGAATTTGTTTTGTGTTATACCTATGGAGTACTCCCTGATAGCCCACTAGTTTACGGTGGAGTTTACAGTGCTGTATAGACTATGACACTTATATAAAATGTGTTAAGGGGGATAATGGTAACGCCTTAACACTATTTTGATACTTTATATTACTGATAGACATTATATATTTAGCGTATACTACTACATAGTAGATAGTTTAACGGATCCTTAAAGGATGGTGATTCCAACATCTTTTGAGTTACATGTATTTCGATTGCTATTTCACTTGAGTTGGATTTATTGATATAAGAATATTAATCCTGACTCGAGTGTTTGTGTTTTGCTTTACGCTCGGGTCAGACTGAGAGTACCAGCTTTCGAGGCTCACCTTTGGAGTTGGAGGTTCGCTTGGAGATCCAGCTATCTTTCCAGCTTTCAGACATTCAGTTGATTCCAGTGATGTATTCTGATTATTGTATTCGACTATTGTATTCGAGATTTCTGTTGTAACTTGTTTAACTCTGATGTATCTCATATATTATATAGTAGCTTCATGAACTACTATCTCTTTTACTTCCGCTGCATATTATTACTCTGTGTCTGTGATTCTGTGATTATTTATTTACCACATATCTGAGTTTTGCCAAATTTAAATTAACAATTCGGTATTTTGAATTATTCAAGTCCGACATGTGCGGATGCGAATAGTCTAAAATAGTGGGTCGTTACACTAATTCAAATAGAGTTTTAAGCCCACTTTTAAGAATCATTTCCATGTACATTTACTATAAATCCACATATTATCCCAATTTCAAATATAAATTTTACTATTCATCAAACCTATTAAATTGCTGTATTTGAAATTTCAGACCATTTCACTAATTTAACCAAA
This sequence comes from Allium cepa, assembly GCA_030765085.1. Taxonomy (NCBI): domain Eukaryota; kingdom Viridiplantae; phylum Streptophyta; class Magnoliopsida; order Asparagales; family Amaryllidaceae; genus Allium; species Allium cepa. The sequence continues at coordinate 680,536,090 of CM060942.1, forward strand.
ATTTTCATATTCAAAATCAATTGATAATTCAAATTCAACATTCAAAAATAATTTAAAATTTCAAAACCAACAATCAAAATTCTGGGTCGTTATACTAACTTCTGAACGTAATTAAATTAATAGGTAACATATTACATACCACTCAAATGGATACATCCATCCATATTGCACAGGACCTTGAATTAGTGCTTCAGATGGTAGATGAACAGGTAAATGGTCCATTACATTAAAAAAACCTGGCGGAAATATTTTCTGTAATTTGCAGAGAAACATAGGAATATCTTCTTCAAGTTTACGTAAACATTGCACATTTGAAGTAGTCGAACAAAGCTCTTTGTAAAACTGACTAAGCTCCATTATTACCTTCCAAACTTCTAATTGTAATAGTTCTTTGAATAAAACGAGTAATAAATTTTCCACCATTCTATGATAGTTGTGGCTTTTCATTCGGCTCAATCTACTGTTTTTAAAGTCAACACATTGATACGAATCCCGAGCCTTGGGATATTAGTACGTGAGATAATTGTCATATACATGCTACGAAGATTTGATTAAATCCCATCAGGAAATCTTAATCCTTTCACCCATTTTAACATAACACTAACTTTATTATTATCTAACTCATAACATGCTTTGGGTTTTTTACTGTCATTTTGTTTCATATGAAGCTCAGAACGTTTGCATAATTCTTGTATATCGCGTCTTGATTACAAATCGTCCTTAGTCTTCCCCTTGATATTCAAAATTGTGTTAAAAACATTATCGAAGACATTTTTCTCGTTGTGCACCACATCAATATTATGACAAAACAGAAGATCTTTCTAATAAGGCAACTTCCAAAATAAGATGACCGGATGTACTCCATCCTGAAAACATTGCACGGGTAGGAAAATCACTTATAACCCCCAACAAATAAGCAAACGTATGAAAAAAATCTTTGAAACATTGTGTGTTTCTACTCCTTCGTTCAACAGTGTTTTTAACTCCTCAATCTACGGTTGTAAACAAACATCGATTCCTTGTGTTAGATCGTCTGGGCCAGGAACGACAACAGTAAGTAACATATATTGCATTTTCGTACACATCCACGCAAGTAAATTATAACGTGTAATGATAATGGGCCAAGATGAATATTTAGCACAAAATTGAGAAAATGGTGAAAAACCATTCGTACGTAATACATTACGACTCTTCGCTGCAAAATTGGAATAAGTTTTGTCAAAATGCTTCCATGCTTCTCCCTCAGTTGGATATGTGAACGTACCCTCTTCCTCTATTCTCACGCTATTCCATCTTATATGAGATGCAGTTGCAGAAGATGCGTATAATCTTTGAAGCCTAGGAGTGATGGGAAAAATAATGCATACGTTTGTACGGAACTTCCTTTCTCTTCTTTTTTCTTAGTTTGTACCTTTTCTCGTTGCATATTCTACACTTCCCAAGAGTCATGTCCTCTTTCCAAAACAACATGTAGCCATTTAAACATGTATCTATTTTCTGATAAGGTAAACCAAAAGTTGACATAAGTTTTTTTAACTTTATAGTGATTTTTGCACATTAAATTATCGAGCGGCATATGTCTTTTTGTAGCTTTTACAACGGCTGTAAATCCAGTTTCGGTGATGTTGTATTTTGACTTCATCGCAATGTATTCTATGGTTACTGATAGCTGGGTGCGACTTTTACAACTATTCCAAAGAGGTTTCTTAGCAGCATCCAATAAATCATAATTTTTTTTGCTTCAATATTTGGTTCTTCAACATTTTCATCGTCGTCGTCAACTTCTATCATATGGGAACATTGATCGTGCTGCATCTTCAACCATATTTTCTATATGGTTCGTCATAACAATTCCATTACCAGCAATGTCTAATTTAGACTCTACAGAAGTATTTGCTACAAATTCTCCATAACGATCCCAAACATAATACTCTAGCACGAAATCGTTTTTGCACAAATGGACTTCCACAATATCGAGTAACAAATACCTCAAATGTTTACACCTACTGCATGGACAATGAATTTCTACATCGTTTTTGCTATTACTTAAAGCAAATTCAATAAATAAGTTTATACCATTATAAAAATCTTCTTTTATCGAGCCTCTCAATCCCCTTCTTTGATACATCCATCTTCTCCGATCAACAAAATAATCGATCATTTTTCTTATTTGAAATAATATGTCACAGCTTCAAAAATAAATATTGGTCACATAATGAATTCACTTTTTATTTCTCATTGCATCGATACAAAAACTTATACGCGTCAATTTTACCCCACTTAAGAATACAATAAAGAAATGTTGGTTTATGCTTATCTTTTTTCTGGTCAGTCATCCTACTTCCCATTACAAATGCAGTAAACACTTCTATTTCGAATATTACTTCGTTTTAAACAATTCAATAAAATATCGGCAACACTTCCCGTTTGTTTCCTGCATTATACACAAGTGTGTGTATGCAGGAAACAAAAAAGAAAAATGACGGTGAAATTTTGTGAATCGCTTGAAATGAAATATTTTACGAAATGTAATTGTTTACTATGTTTATAACGTGTCTAATACAATGACAAATCCAACAAGTATTGTACCAGATGAATATAAATGGTTGTTTTGTGATAAAAACGACTATTTATATAACGATCATGTACAACACTATCGGACGGGGCCAAAAACTCTCTAAAGGGTGCAAAAGAAAAAGTATTTTATAAAAAAGAATATTTACCAATTTTATACATTTCAAAAAATTATTATTTTACCACATCTCTCCCGCGTATTTTATTTAATAAGCCTGCTTTAATATTGTTATCATTTTCCAATATAGTCAAAAAAAATTAGACTCTTGCGTTCATTATTGTTATACAAGTCAAGATGTTATAAACCTCATGTCTTATTTCAATTAACACAATACAATGGTAGAAACAACATATGTATTGGTTTACATATACATACACAATCATAAATTATACATACTCTTTAAAATTTCACGATAGCATATGAAATAGGTATACCATGGGATACGATAAACCATTATTACGTTATTGGAAACAATTGCAATTACTAATTAGCCCTAATTTATTAACTTATGAAAACCCAAATTTAGGATAAAAAATTAGATTTTGGTGAAAATAAGAGATTATATCTGAGATTGAGAGCATTGGAGTTTGATTAGGCAACCGTGGAAGATTGAAATTGGAGATTGGAAGCTTGCAAGAGAGATTTAAGGATTTCGGTTTCAATTTTTTTCGTTCAGCAAAATGAGGAAGAAAGGCTTTGGCCTGAGCAGATAATCACGAATTTTCGACGGTTTCCAACGATTGATGACCCGTTGGAAGCCGTCGCTACGTGCTATCGGTATATTAGCCTTTTCTAGTAGTGAATATATGCATTAATATTGGACCTGCGAACTATTTGGGTATATTATTAGATGTTTTACCCTAATATTTGTAAATGTTAAGCAAAAAAATGTCATAAAAGTAAGGTGGTGATGTATTATTAGTTCGTTTTTCTAGCTGGGTAAAGCAGTGGAAAAAACAACCTTATATCTATGTTCATTTATTTTCAATGTGTGTAACACAGAGACCTGTGCCAAAAAAGGTTTATAGTTAGAGAGTATGCAAAATGGTGGAATTTAGATTACATGTTATCACCATATATGTATTAAATTTTAACCATATAATAAAGTAAAGAAACAATTTCATAGACAATGTACATACATACTGTGTATTTATGAATCATAATTGAAACATAAAACGTGGGAAGCAAATCAACAATCATATTAAAAAATGAAATAATAAATTAAATTGCTAACTTGAATACAATCACAATGATGAAAATCACAATGACACCAAATAATTCAAGAAAACTTTTATACCTCAAAAGCCTTATACACTCAATCAAAATTAAACCACGATGCATGATTTAGTATTGTAATATTTCGGTTGAATCACTCGACTTTTGTTAAACGTGTTAATAATGGCATTATATTATGTGTAACTAATGCTCAAATCATTCTTCCCTAACTATGTCAAATTTGTAAAGAAAAAGTTTTAGAGCATCGAAAGGAAATATGCCTGCCTTACTTTATCCAAGATTGCCCTAGCCATAACTTAATATAATTAATTCGACTAAAGCATTTTTTTGAAAACATTTTTGTTTTTGTAACTATGTTGGTGCAAATCTGATTGTATTGAAATATAAAAGATTATAATAATGAAATCAACAACCTATATCTTTGGTAATAATTTTTATCTACAACTATGTGTGAGGACTCGTTTTCTCGACCCTCGAAAATTGGTACTAATACATCCTCAGTATTCACGTTCCGCAAATCCAAGTGTCGGAGATGCGGATTTTCAAGGGTAAGGAAGAAAATAAAGATAGAATAGAATCTCACATGAATGGAATGACAACTATTATTTCAACATATAACTTTTACAGCGAAAACTTTAAATACATTTATCAGAGTTAAACATGGACAGTTATAAATATCTGTCCTTACAGACAAAGAATATGATGATACGTAAGTATGGTGGAAATAGATAACAATCTTCAAAAGAATCTTCTAATTCCATTCTTCGAGCTTCATCTAGATTTCTTCTAACTAACCCGACTACCAGGCTGCCTGGGAAAATTAGGGCACTCAGAGTTTAAGGGAGAAGGAAAATAAACTCTAGGTCAATCATGAGACTGGTGTAAGAAACTCAAAATACGCACGTTTGAAAACAAAAGGGTATCTCATAAGAGCATGCTGCACATAAACACGAAATGAGGTTTTCACCTTATGAAAACCAAAATATTTGCTACGCAAAAACCATTTGATATTATTTTCAATGGCATTCCTTCAAAAACATTTACAAGTAAACTTATTAATCTTAGCTGAAATTGTTACCATTATTAAATTCTGGATATGTTAGGCTCTACAAACAAAGCTCTTACAAGGCTCGTTTGGAGAATGGATTCATGTAACATCTCCTATCTAGAGGCCCAAAACTAAGCGCTACAGGTGCTACAGTCATCTAAAGTATTAGCTTTCGGCAACTAAATAAGGCTATGTCAATGGTATTAATAATATTATAGGCACTTGAATATGAAACAAAACACAGATTTCAAAAACAAATTTTATTTCATTACATTTCAAAACCAAATGTTTCACATTTCCAACACATAATCCCAAATTCGTTCCCAGACACAGATAAAATATACTTATTACAAATACGCTAATAGCGGTATATGAAGATACCTCCTAGGATGATCAGAGTCATAGAGTATAATAGACTTAATACAAAACACAACGGAAATACATCAAAACATAAAATAAGAACTGCAACTCCTAAATAGCTGTCCATTTGCCTCCTGCCAGCCTCCAGTAGCCTTATTCGTCGCCCTACTAAACCTGAAAAGACCTTAACCCTTCAGCCTACTCAAATTAATTTTGAGCACCCGAGAGTTTAAGGGGAAAACATAAAATTCGAGTCAAATATAAAGCCTTGTATGAATAATATTATACATCACGGTTTAACATGTTGAGTGAGATCACGCCGCTTAGCGGAATGTCTTTCCCCTCACCGACATCCTTCAAAAACCCTTTTTTAAAAAAAAACCATATTTTGTGCACCTGCATCCACAATAGTTAGTATATATATTCTTAAAACATTATGATGAATGCATACTTGAAAACAACTAGGATTTCCCCATTCCCTGTTATATTTTTAATTACCTCAAAGATGGACTATCCGTTCCACATTCGTTTTACTTAAGTTGATGCAGACTATCCATCCCGCATCACGTAGTTTTCCTAGGATGACTATAAATCCTTCATTAAACATATGGAGACTATCCATCTACCACCTGACGTTAACTATCTATCAACATCCCATAGTTTTCCCAGGATGACTATGAACCCTTCTTCAATCATATGGATACTATCCATCACCAAATTGATATTAAATATCCATCAAACAACTTCATGAATATACCTATCTCATTCTATCCGCATGAGTAACCTATTTCCATTAGTATCCCTGATTTAGGTTATATCCCAATTATCTCCTTCTATCTTCATGGTTGACCTATTTCCATTAGTATCCCTGATTTAGGTTATATCCATTATAATTTACATTGGTATCCCCCAAAGATTGTAAAAACATATAAGTGTTGATCAACAACTATTGTTGAACCTTATTAAGCTCACCCCGGTATCCCCAAGGATAAACAACATTTATTTTATAAGGTTAAAGAAAATAATTTCCAATCCCTTCGAAAGTCTTGCTTTCAACCCTTTCAAAAGCTATGAATCCCTAAACATCCTACTTTAAAAAAAACTTTAAAACGTTGCCTTAGAAAACCTTTGGAAAGCCTTCCATTTACAAACTTCCGAATCTATTCAGAAAATAAACCTTTCGATCTTACCGGAAGCTACCTGTCGACTCCATCGAAAGCTTTGCTTTCGACCCCTTTGAAACCATTCGATAAACCAAACCTTTTCGAAGCATTAAACCTCTTAAAACACAAACCTTTCGAAAACTTACTGGGTGCAAATTAAAACAAGTGGAAAAGCTTCTTTTAAAACCTTTCGACTTCATTGGAAGCAATCCTTCGATGCTCCGAAAGCTTTAAAACGTTTTACTAAAACGATGGGCCACTGCATTTAAAACAACTCCTTCAAAAGTGTGGGTTATTCTTCAGTTTATAAAATAAGGGTAAATCACCTAAGTCGAAAGCTTCCTTTCGAAAGCATGGAGAAGCGGCTGGTTTTAAAACTAGTAAACTTTCATCTTTGTCGAAAGGTTCAAACAAAATATTTATAAAGCAGCAGTAACCTTTCGACTGTGTCGGAAGGTTTCAACACAAAATAGTGACAAAGTGGCAGTAACCTTTTGACTTTTTCGGATGGTTTAAAACCTTTATTTTAAACATTTGACCTAGTCGAAAGAAACCAAGTCGAAAGCACTTATTCGAAAGCAATTCAGGTGATTCTTTTTCTTACAAAACAAACATACTTTAACCTATTCTGCAACCAACCTTTAGACTAAGAACCCTTTGACTCTGTCCAATTCATTACACACCAAGTCACTTGATACCATATGCATTGGTTTGACCTTGCCGAAAGCTTTGAACCTCTCGACCTTGTCGGAATATCTGGGTCGGATGGTTTAATGCCAGAATTTGCTAAAGCATGCCACAAATATGATTTCTTTGTTTTTAACATAAAAATGATAACTTTCAACTAACTTGTCTTTATTTTTCAAATTCTCATTGGTTAAAAAACACTTTTCAGAAAAGTGCTTCCACTATTTTTCAGAATTAAATAATCATTTTATTTTTCAAAATACCCCTTCTCCTTAATTAAATATATAAAACATTTAAGTCTCATACCTTAAAAGAATTTAATATGAACGTGGATAATTCACTAACAAGCATATATATAACTTTAATCATCAAAACATGGCATCAACTTGCAAAATCATTCTGGATCTAATCTTAAAAACGAAAACCATAAGAAAATGGGATGTGGTAATTATTCACTTTAGCTTTGAGATTAGAAGATGTGAGATTTGATATTGATTATGTTGATTATCTTCCTTTACTTGAATATTAGCTTTAATCTTCTCTTCAGAACAATAATGGTGGCCAGCCTTAGATATTTTAATTTGCTAAAATGAAAATGAACGTGAGTTCTATTTTCTAAGGGTTTAGGGTATAAGCCTTCCCTATTTCCCATTTTGCGCTTACTCATTTCTAACACCTTCGTTTATGTTATTTTATTTTAATTAACACACCAATATGGCACGACTATCCTTAGTCTAATCAAATCTCAACCTATTAATCTTCACATTATTTAATTTAATTTACCGAATTAATTATTCTAAATAATGTTGTAAATATATGGGGTGCTACAGCCTCCCCACCTTAAAGAATTTTGTCCTCGAAATTATGATAATGTACATAATCGAAACAATCAAAGTAAAATATACCATCAAACAACTCTAGATAAGCATCTCTAATCATGCTCTCAGTCTCCTAAGTACAGTCTCTAGCATCGTCACTCCACTGGACCTTTATTAATTTGACTATTTTGTTCCTCAACTTGTTCTCATCTCTAGCCACAATCAGAATTTGCTTTCTAACTATAGTCAAGTCCAGCTCTACTGCTAAATCCTCTAATACTATAGGTTCTATAGTAGTCTCTGGGTCTCTAATACATTTCCTAAGATGAGAAATATGGAATACATCATGGACTCCAGCCAAACTGCTTGGTAACCCTACTTTATAAGCGAGTTTCCCAATCCTTTCGACAATATGGAAATGTCCAATGAATCTAAGTGCTAACTTTCCTGACTTTCCAAATCTAATCACACCTTTCATCTATGAAACCGTAATAAACACATAGTCTCCAACAGAAAACTACAAGTCCTACCTTCTTCTGTTAGCATAATTTTTCTTCCTGGACTGAGCTTCCTTCATCCCAGCTCGGTCAACTCAATCTCCTCTACGGCTTCTTTCACCAAATCCCAATCAAGAACCAGTCTATCCCCGGTCTCCAACCACCATACAGGAGATCTGCATGGTCTTCCATACAAAACTTCAAATGATGCCATCCCAATACTAGTCTGATAACTATTATTATATGAGAACTCGACTAAATGGAGATGGTCTTCCCATGATCCACTGAAATCCTATACACAAGCTCTTAGCAAAGCCTTCAAGACTTTGTTAACTCTTTCTGTTTTTCCATCAGTCTATGGATCGTAAGAAATACTCATATTGAGCTTGGTTCCTAATACTTCCTATAGACTCTTCTGGAACTCACTAGTAAACAATGAATCTTTATCACTGACGATACTACTAGAAATCTCGTGCAGTCTAACCACATTCTTTATATACAAATTTGCCAAAATAGGTGCCATTCTAGTTGACTTCCATAAATCATTAAAATCACCTTTAAAATACTTTATTAATCATTTAAAAACATTTATAAAAGCTATGGAAAAGAACGGTTTCATTTAAAACTATATTTTAAAAGTTATAGAAAAGTGATGCGGAAAAGTGCCTTTTAAGCAATATTGACCAAACCGAATTTTTTTATCATTTAGAAATTCATTTTTATAACTAAAATTACTTTTAAAACATTTTAAAATATTAGTATAATTTATTTCATATTTTTGAACACTTTTAAAATACCATTTTCAAAGAAATCCTTTTATGGATCCGAACTGCAAAACCGCGAAATTTCCAAAAACTTGTACTCATATTTCAAAATCTACTTATCGAAATCTCGATTTCATTCCTTTGTTTGAAATATGGATATAATAGTTCAAAAAATTCTTACCTCAAATAATTCCATGCTATATTCCATTATATATATTCTATTTCACGAACTCCCGTTACGCGACGCGCCTATTTTTGACTCAATTTTCAATTATCTTTCAAACTTCCCCAAAACACTTTCGTATGTTTATAAAATATTTTAAACTCATTTTAAAACCTTTATAAAGAGATTTAACATTCCATATACACCAATTCATTCAACAAAGGAAAGTGGTTTCCTTAATGCTTATCGACATGTATTATCGTGGCTTGCATATTTATATTCAACATTCATATTGAACAACCGTCATCAACAATCTTATCCATACATATATATTACCCAATAGCATATATTACTATAGTCTAGGAGTTTCTCTTATTGATTTTCTATCGGAAAAAGGTTGTAGCTTCACTAATTTGTAATCCGAACTTATGAACACTAACATCTTTCCTCATGGTGTGCTCGACCATTCCATGCCAAAAGTGGTGATCGGCCAAGCATGGGGAATGAGGTGCAGGACTTTGGATTATCTTGAATTTACCTAAAACTAGACCTAAAAATAGGTCATTTTCTCTCTGAATTTGGAAATGTGGCAATAGGAAAGTTGTAGGAAATTCTTTTCTATACAGTTTGAATAAAAGAAGCACTCGATTTTGACTTTTTTTGAGGAAGTTATGATTAAAAGAAGAGAGGGTATTCTCGGATTCATAAAAATGAAGCCGCAAATGCATAGTAAAATAGTGGAATTTTGACAAAGTTAGACTAAAAAATATAAGAAGTGATAAACAAGAAAGTTGTAGCCACTGAAAGTATATATGGTTTGAAATAAAGAATTACTCCATTTGGATCTATCTTGGGGGCGTTATACTTAAATGAAAAAGAGGTATTTTCGGTCTTTAAAACTGGGTTCGAAAATGCTTTAAAGAGAATGGAGTTTTGATCATAGCCTAAATTAGAATTGGGAGAAGTAATGAACTAGAAAATAATAGCCACTTAAATTTTGAATGGTTTCAAGAAATTAATCGCACCATTTCATTCGGTTATGAAGGAGATAAGGTGCAATGAAGAAGAGCCAGAAGAAGAGGTATTTATAGCCAAGGTTCTTCTTCGAAATATCATGATTTTTTGGCCACTCTACATCACCGCTCCATCACCACCCTTAAGTCCATTTTCATGGCTGAAATGACTCCCCCCATGTGTGCGTACTTGGTGTGTAAGAAGATTGACATTGAGTTTTCTTACGTGGTAAGGATGTAACAAATATCTTAGATATTTTGTATATTTACTTTAAGTAAATTCATAAATGTAAATGGTAAATTCTGATGTATATGTTCTGTGCATATGACATGTATATATTCATTTGTATATGTATATGCATGTTATACATATGTGTATAAGAGAACAAACAACGTTGCGATCACTTCGAACAAATTTCGTTCGTTAGACCGTTGAAAATTGGAAAATCGATTTCCGATCATTTTTTCACTTATTAGTTAATATACATATATTTTTAAAGAAAATTTGAAATTTAATTTCTTATCGTTTTAAATAAATTAAAACGATCACATTTGAATTATAAAACCATATTAATTAATATTAAAAACTATTTACAATAATTGCTATTATATCAATAAAGTAATATCGATTTTTCCTTATATTTTCAAATCAGATATATATCTTTATAAAACTATTATAAATAATTTATTATCACTTTATAATTATTCAAATGAATTATCATCATTTATTTTAGTTGTTTGAATAATTAAAATAATTATTAGATCATTAAATCTCAATTTAAATTCGTAAATCTATATTTACATACGATGTCATTATTGGTGATGACATAAATACATTTAATTTTCAAATATAAAACAATTAATTTTATTTCATATTCTTGTTCAATTATGAATATAGGTGTATGCATCTAGTTCCGTGCATGACGTTTTACGATTATAGAGCTGGTTATAGATTAAATAGTTTTCGGCCATTTTATAAGTTTAAATCCCAAGAAAAATATTTCCGTAAATATCTATTCAAAATAAGATTACTCTTACTTATTATCACTCAAAATAATATTATTTGTATTATCAACCTTTTATTTGAATAATTTTAAAAATAAATATAATTTATTAAAGTGATAAATTTGCAGATCGTTACACTATGACTATAATATAGATATTGATTGTCATGCAAATTTAATTATGCTTCTCCTCTGGAGGCAAATTATAGGCAAACAACACTTACAAAATTGTTTCTTTTTTGCACAACATACCCATTGTGGACCTAAAGCATAACGCGATAACAGATAAAACATAATAAAATAAATCATGAATGAAGGAGCTTACACTACAAAATAGAAAATAAAATACAAAAGAAAGATGTGTTTGCGCATGTAAATATGATTACTGTCGTGCACATCTTTATTGTACTAAAAATCATTATATCTTTTATAAAAGATTAATAATTGCTAATTTGAGAGGTAAATAATTGATTTTGAATGCTACCATTTTTAGCATGTTAATTTTTAGCATGAATATCAGGAAAATAAATCAAAATGTAACAAAAGATTCCATGTGCCTAACTAAAGTTTAAAAAAATATTCAGTTCTTTTTATAAATTTGGATTTCATATATCTATATTAAAATGAGAATGAATAGCCTAGTAGGAAGTAGGAAGTAGGAAGCAGGAAGCAGGAAGTTAATATAGGTATGACATACCCTTGTTAAAATAGTTCCAACCTTTTACTTGATTTTATGATAATCTGGTATAGTTTTGACTTGATATAGAATCAAAGTTTTATTTTTGTTTTATTATGACAGAGCATATATTAATCAAGAAGAGCACTTGAGTCTAGATGGCTTAATAAATACGCTACATTTTTCTTGTAAATGCATGAGAGCTTCAATCGCTCCTATCATAGGAAGTATCTATAGAAAAAAGCATAGGTAGTATGGTATAGCATTGGATAAGCCGGGTAGAGAAAAATATTCCTTGACTTTTCAAGTTATGGAATTAGTTTTTAACACTTCATAATTATGTATGGTGTATACTTACTGTAAACATTTTAAGTATCATTCAAAATACACAACATTTGTAATTCTCTATAGTGAAAGCAAATTGCATTCATTTAGATAAACTTTTCCACAGTGTTGTACTAAATTTCATCTGTTGATCAAACGAAAGCAAAAATAACGCTAGATGATAATGGAGAAACAATCTACTATGAGCACTAACTGCTAAAATTCCTAGTAAGAAATTTCTTGATCTCATTAAATAAAAAATTGCCTCTTGAATGTGAGGTAGAATGTAAATAAGTATATAGTTTAACTACAATCATAATTTGTTAGACATTACAAATTACACCATTAGAAAATCCAAGGCTTCCCTAAAATTTAAAATAATATGCAGGCAAGGTGAAAAACTCAAGAAACTCCTTAAGACAAAAAAATGTATGCATCAAACATAAACCATCATATATTTCAATGACTGGTGCAATCTATATAACCTCAATATACGATATTATTTTACTATAAGTGAAACCATTCATTTCATTCAAGGAGTGAGAGATTATACAACTTTTCCTACAGTAGTAATATATCAACAAAAAATAGCGATGCTGACTAAATCAGCCAAGAAAAGCTCAAAAAAGCAACCTCATCAATGTATACTTAAGGGCCAGCGAGGTGTATAAAATCTCATGTAACGATTAGGAAAGTTTTGGAATATTTCAGTTTATAAATTATAGTTCATAGAATATAATTTTGGGGGGAGGTGAGGTGCTTGGTTTCTATGCAAATATTACTATTTCATAAACTCTTAAAATTCTTCTCTCAAGACTTCCTCCATTATATCCCTGTTTAAGGGTGGATTCTTATTGTAAAAAAGTTCAAATATGACATGATGGCAGCCGCATTTACCTTTGAATATTTATTATGGAAAATCAGTAGAGAAAACTAGTCAAATATTGTTTGTCCGTAAACCAGATAAGTAGATAAGTATGCAGCCGTGTATAATCACTATCATGGTATACCACTACCTTTCTGATCATCTAACTTGTATTTAGAAAACGAACTTGAGAATTCAATATTAAATTCACTTTTAAGCGATCTTGGGTAATAAGTAAAAGAGAGAAGGAAGAATATGACTACATTATACGTTTATAAGTCTACAAAACCTAAAACTAAAAAGGATCAAAAGATGAGCTTGTACACATAAACACCCGTTTCAAAATCTCTATCATAAGTGAAGGCTAGATGTCATAAAATATATGTTATTTTACATGTTGTGGACCCATGAATTCAATACGAGAACTTTTTTCACTTATCTTACTTAAATATAATCTGCAAGTTGAATAGTCACTAACAACTTATTAGTGCTATCTTTTTTATTTTAATCTACTGCACTTGATCAAAATTTTGACAGTGTTGTCTAGTCTTCTATAATTACGAGTGTTATGACACGCGCTTCACGAGTGACATTAGCACACACTTCGTAGGTAAATTGATTTTTTTACAAATTATACGCGTCTAACATATTCATGAAAAATAATTTTCATAAGTATTTAGGTATATTTTTACGTTGAAATCATGTGTATTAGTGGATAATGGCGAATAACAGTGGAGCGGAGAACGCCGAAAGTGATGAATGGTGGAGAATGTTGGACGTGAATGGGAAAAGTGAAGAGGTAAAGAGAATTTTATAAAGTAGTTATAAGGGTTGTAGCATTTTATAGAATCTTATTTTTAAGGCGTTTTACTGAAAAAGATGCACATATTATGGCAACTGTTGATTAGGTCTATTTTATTTAATAAAGATTTGCTCTAAGGATTTGGTCAAAACTGTAAAGGATTTCGCTGCATGCTATTGATTAAGTCTATTTATTTGATAAGTATTTTACTATCACTTGATTCAATGTAAAAATTGTTGTTACCAACATAAATCTATGCCTATATTTAAGGTATATAATTTCATAAGATATTTATAGGGTTGTAGCATTTTCTAGAATCCTATATTTAGAGCATTTTACTTAAAAAATGAACGTAAGACAACAGCTATTGATTAGGTCTATTTAAGTAAATAAAGGTTAGCTCTAAAGATTTGGTCAAAATTGTAAAGGCTTTTATTGCATGCTATATACAACAAACTTTACAAACAAGTAAAATGACATAAAGCAGAATATAAATCATCGGAGTCAAAAAAGGTGAACACTTTGTAATATAAGGAAGAGGATAAAATACTCGATTTAACAACTAAATCTCTAGCAAATGGATGAACTGATATCTTCGATCAACAAAAAAATATGACTGGAAAACTAAAATAAATTACACAACAATAAAATTTGACCCGGAAGCTGAATAAGTTATGGAAACAGAAATTAAGTGCTGAAATTGTACGATTATAATTTGAAGATTTGGTCTGTAATTTAGGGGGTTGAGGTTCTATTTTTAATATTATTTTTCGTTGCCTTTTTTACTTTAGCCTTGTTAAAAAAATTATGAGCTTATATATGAAGGGAAATCTTGAAACTTCGCAGTCAGAACAAAAGATTGCGCTTTCAAGCCAACTATTAAAGATATTTTCTAGAATCCTATATTTAAGGCGTTTTACTAAAAAAAAATGAATGTATGATAGAAACTGTTGATTAGGTCCATTTTATTTAATAAATATTTGCTTCAAAGATTTGGTCAAAATTGTAAAGACTTTTAGTGCATGCTATATACAAAAAACTTTACCGACAAATACAGTTGCGTAAAACAGTATAAATCATCGAAATAAAAAAAGGTGAAAGTTTTGTAATATAAGGAAGAGGATAAAATACCCGATTTAACTAATAGATATCCAGCAAAAGGATGAGTTGAAATTTGACTAGGAAACTAAATAACTTGCACACTAATAAAATTTGACTAAGAAACTGAATAAATCGTGGAACATAAATTAAGAGCTTAAATTGTACAATTATAATTTGAATTGATCAATAATTTAGGTTGCTGAGGTTCCATTTTTAATATTATTTTTGTTACTTTTTTATATTAGTTTTGTTAAAAAAATTACGAGCTTCTATATAAAGGGAAATTTTGAAACTTCACGCTTGGACCAAAAGATTGCGCTTCCAAGCTAACTATTATTAAAGGCATTTCTAGAATCTATATTTAAGGCATTTTACTGGAAAAAATGAATGTCCGATGGCTACTATTGATTAGGTTTATTTTATTTAATAAAGATTTCCTCTAAAGATTTGGTCAAAATTGTAAAGGCTTTCGCTGCATGCTATTGAATATGTCTATTTATTTAATAAGGATTTTACTATCACTTGACTCAATGTAAAAATTATTGTTACCAACATAAATACATGCCTATATTTAAGCACAGAATTTCATAAGATATTTATAGGGATTGTAGCATTTTCTAAAATCCTATATTTAAAGCATTTTATTGAAAAAATAAACGTATGATAGCAGCTACTGATTAGGTCTATTTTAGTTAATAAAAAATTAGCTCCAAAGATTTGGTCAAAATTATAAAGACTTTTATTGCATGCTATATACAACAAACTTTATAGACAAATACAGTTTCAAAAAACAAAGTATAAATATCAAAATCAAAAAGGTGAATGCTTTGTAATATTAGGGAGAGGATAAAATACCCAATTTAACTATTAAATCTCTAGCAAATGAGTGAATTGATATCTTTTCGATCAACAAAAAAAAATTATTGGGAAACTAAATAAATTATAGAACAATAAAATTTTGACCGGAAAATTGAATAAATGTGGAAATAGAAATTAAGAGCTGAAACTATAATTTGAAGATCGATTTATAATTTAGGATGCCGAGGTTCCATTTTTAATATTATTTTTCGTTACCTTTTTTATTTTAGTTTTTTTTTAATTTTTTTGTAAGTTTGTATATAAGGGAAATTTTGAAACTTCGCCATCAGACCAAAAGATTGTGCTTCCAAGTCAACTATTATTAAAGATATCGATAATAGCTTACATTTACAATTATTTACATAAAACCATGAATTATTTACAATTATGAATTTTAATATAAATTTACGAAACATAAAGAAAATGAACACGTATAAGAAGTGCCCAATCACTACACTTCTCATCCCTTTTTGGCACCACGATACCAAGGCTTTGCTGAATGTTTCTAAGTGTAGCCAAAACATTTGTATTAAATATAATATTTCAAATAGAAATTCAGCTAACATAACATAGGGAACACATACGAGAAAAGGACATGACTTTATATACTACAAAAGCCAAATTTAATGTGAATACTTTAAAAAATATAAGTTGCTCACCTGTACTGAGAAAAAAGAGGTCGTCCTCATTTTCTTGTTAACCTACTAAATGAAGCAAAATAGCTATTATAATAAGAATCAAAAACCATATAGAATCAGCAACTTCACACAAACCCAATAAAGATTAATATAGAAAAGAAGGTTTTTGGTGTTGCGGACTTCCATCAATCCACTTATCTAAAAATAGTAGTTCTAAGAAAAATAATAAAATAATTCTATGACTAGCAACCATTGATATGTACGGGAAAAATCCAGAAACTAAAGCTGAAATAACAACAAAATTTAGTAGAACACGCCTATTTAAATATCAAAAAACATATTTAATATTTTTACCTATTTTACTTCCATAAATCACTTTATTTTAAGCATATAGAAAGAGAAAATAGTTTGCATATGCACTTTAGATTTCCATGTCCGCTTTTAAAGAAAGTGAAAGATCTGAATAGTGGACTTGACTCATAATAATTCTAAAATACTGTGTTTATTTTTCAAAGCAAACCATGTTATCCACTAAGTTATCAATTTTAATTGGGGAAAATGAATAAAAACATATTAAGAACGAAGTCTAAGTTGGGATCCAAAAGACAAATATAAAAAAATATTAATCCCATATAGCTATGTGGATATTAATTTCCAAAATCAAAAGTATTAAAATTTTCTCTATTTATTTAATAACTTGTGACATTAAAACTAATTTGAATGTTTTAAATTTTTTATAAAAAAAACCCAATGTAACTAATAGTGGCTAACTGATGATTAGTTCTAGAGAAATCAAGATGTACACATAAATCATTGTCCCAACAGAGAATCGATTATTCAATTGATTAATTTGATCTAGATGAACTAATATATCATTATGGATAACTATACTATTGTTTGATCCTAACAACTATAAAATCAGTGAAATAGTCGAATACCTAAAACGTACGGAGTTGCGAGAAGCAGAGGTTTGATTACAACAAAACAGAAAGATTTAGACAATTCAACTAGTTATTATCAGGCCATAAATCCTACTACTTATGGCATAAAAGGAAAGAAAATACATTCCATGTTTTATAAGTAAATTCTATAAATCAAGCCACAAAATGGAAACAATTAAGATAGTAAACAATATAAATTAGGTAAACTACAATATATTTGGAGTTCTATAAACATATGTTTAGTAGGAATAACACAAATTTACATACAGGTTTTGGGAAAGCTGCTAAATACTCAAAATTGGAAATCAACAAAAATGTGCTAGTAATCCAATGCATTATTCAAAATTCGTTCATCTCGCATATCTTAAAACATTTATGAATTTTTCTTATATCAACAAAATGAGAATCCAATTTCTTCTTATATATAAAATTAAAATTTAAAACTTATTGTATACTTTACATTTTAAAAATAAACGGTGAAAATGGACATAAAATTAGTAAGCAGACATTCTGCTAAAACTAAGATGAAATAAATAAACATCATCTAGTCAAGCATGAAAATAAACTATAATTTTCTTTCCAAAAAAGTTATTCATGAGTAACTTAAGCATTGCAGCAATTTGCCATACAAAATGGGTGGTAACATACTACTTTGCTAGCATATAATTATATAGGAAAACATGATTGTACAATAAAAATGAAAATCCACAAAATACAATTAATTTCTAAAATCCAAACAACGTAAAGCATGTACATTAATTTATGACTAATCAGTTTGTCATCTGATCTATGAAAAGGGAAGATAAACATCAATCTTACTTGAATAAGGAATCTCATCATTCCTATACACATTTCAGATAGATATTGGTACCAAAAATAGTTGAGATGCGGAGGTTGAAAAGGTTCTTATGGAAAACGACACCAAGATTGTTAAATCGTTGCCACTTATATGACTTAAATTTTGAATATTCAAGGTGTGATACCTTACCATATCAGTTACTTGGAACATGTCCATAAATGACATGGTATCATAGAATCGAGAGAGGATCTTAGATGGCACAATCTAGGGAGATGAAATCGTTGAAGGATTGAAATCAGCATAATGGTCAGTAAATAAGGAATGGCATTACTTGCCAGGAGTGAACAATGAATGAGGCATAAATTTGGGTCATCGATTTCAAATTGGGGAAGTGATATGGATACAACTGATACACATGCACAGGGAGTTAGTGCACACACTGACGCAAGGCCCAAGAGAATAATAAAAATGCCCAGAAGGTACGTGGAGTAGAGAGAGAATGGTACCAGAAGCTGCTGCAAATTCGGTTAGAGGGATCAAGATGTGCAACCTTTTCTTTTTATTGTTTTGCTTTTGATATTTCTGTTTTTGGAATATGTTACAAAAGTTGTTACATAGGGAGGTATAGGCTAGGCCACGTCTGCATGGTTGTCATGAAATGCAGCTATAAAGTGTATTAGAAAAGAAGGGAAATGGAGAAAAAAGTTGTCTTTGAGTTTTTTCCTTTCTTCCTTGTTTCTCTTCTTAATAAATCTTCTTCTTCTTCTTACTGTTTATCCTCCTCCCTCCACTACAGTCGAACTACCCATTATTCTGGTGCTTCCACTGCTTTTTCTCTACCTTCCTCCCTCCCAAACCACCACTCTAACCTACCACAATGACCCGGATAAATGATGCATTCCAACAGCTCGCCGACCACCAGAACACCATAGAAACCATTCAAATCAACCAAAACAACCACAGTACCATGCTAGAAACCATCACCGCCGACAACACCGACATCAAAACGGCCCTCTACAATCTCACCAAACAAATAGCCGATATCCACCGCAAACTTGACAACCAAAAAATTCCATCCCCCACTAACCATGCATCAACTGCCTACCATCCATCACTTAATAACCGCCAGCCACCCCTACTTGCAACACCAACACCCACCCGAATACCTAAATGCTCCCTAACATCATTCGATGGTTCCAACTCACACGATTGGATATTCCAAGCGGATCGGTTTTTTGCTTACTACTCCACGCCGGAAGACCAACGAGTTGATCTCGCAAGCTTCCATATGCAAGGCCAAGCACTTTCATGGTTTCAATGGATACACCGCAATAATCAAATTCCCACTTGGGCAGCATTGACGAAAGCAATCGAAAAACGCTTCGGTCCACCCACATTTCTCAATCCACAAGCAACCTTGTTCAAGCTCAAACAAATTACCACCATCGAAAACTACCAAGCAACCTTTGAAAACCTTTGCAACCGTATTACTACACTTTCCAATGACTCCATACTCCAATTCCTCATTTTCGGCCTCAAAACAAACATCCAAAACGAACTTCACATCCTAAAACCGACCATTTCCGACGCTATAGATGGATCCAAGCTCATAGAAAAAACACTGACCGATCAGACCAAATTTCCATTCATAAAACCCCCATCTATATTCAATAAACCATATACCTCTTCACCATCCACTCAGACAAACCAACAAACACCACACCTACAAAACACTAAATCCCACGTTCCTATCAAACAACTATCTCAAACAGAGATGAATATTCGTAAACAGTAAGGGCTGTGTTTTAATTGTGACGAAAAATACCAAATTGGGCATCGCTGCAAACCTACACATATTCTGATGATTCTTTCCGACACCAAACCCGATGACGAACCACTCACAAACCAGACCGAAGCCGAATCCCCAGTTGACTTCGATCATCCACACAACACTGACCCAACAACCGACACACCACAATAAATATCATTCCATGCATTAACCGACTTCTCCCACCCATGCGCACTCCGCCTGCCGGCCTCAATCAACGGCAACTCAGTCTCCATTCTGGTTGATACGAGATTGACACACAATTACCTGCATCCGAAAACCGTGAAATTTCTGGGTCTAAAAACTGACAGACCGAGCTCTTTTGTAGTGACGGTAGGCAACGGCGAAAAGTTACACAGCGCAGGCTGCTGCTCAAACGTCAAAGTGAATATACAGGGCCACATATTTTTTATCGACTTTCATTTATTAGAAATTATGGGCTCAGATGCCGTTTGCGGGGTACAGTGGCTCGAGCAGCTCGACCCAATTATAATGGACCACAAAAAAATGACGATGGGCTTTAACGTTGGAGGCAACATTATCTACTTAACTGGGTTAGATCCACAACTTACACCGTCACTTATTTCCCTTCGATAATTGAAGCGTTTGGACACCATTTGCTCTATTTCCAACTACCTCTACCTATAATTTTAGCCAACACAAATATCACCTGAACCAACCCTTGTAAAACATCCTGATCCACAACTACAAAACATATTATCTGCATATAGCCATATATTCTCCAAACCCACAACTCTACCACCAAGCCGTGAACTTAACCATCACAAAACCTCCTTCCCAATACCAACCTAATCAACACTAAACCCTATCGATATCATTAGTTCCAAAAAAATGAGATCGAACGCCAAATCCATGAGATGCTCCAATTAAAACTTATCCAACCTTCCACTAGCCTGTTCTCATCTCCGGTCCTCCTAGTCAAAAAAAGATGGATCATGGAGATTTTACATCGACTATAGAGCACTCAACACCATCACAATCAAAGACCGATTTCCCATCCCACCATTCGACGAACTATTGGACGGGCTTTCTGGTGCAATTTTCTTCTCCAAACTTGATCTTCGAAGTGGTTATTTTCAAATTCGTGTTCATCCACCTAACATTCCTAAGACAGCAATTCGCACGCACGATCCTCCTCCCTCCACTGCAGTCAAACTATCCATCAGGAAGGGTTTGAGAAAAGAAGTTGCTTGGTTTAGGGGAAAAGGAATTAGTCATTTCAGGGGAAAAAAGTACCAAAATAGTTAGATTTAGGGTTAAGTTGTAGATAGAAAGTAGAAGGGAATTTAAATGTGGCAGAGTAAAAAAGAGCAACTCTTCATTATTAGAATACACGTTTCGTAATTTTATTGGAGAAAGTGAAGGAGGTTTCGGAGCTTAGTATTTCCTACTCGATTTTAACATTATAGTATGGATAATTATTTACTTTAGCAAAAATTAATAATTTTAAAATTTAGTTGAACAATAACATGATAACATTCATGTAACAAATAAAAGCTTTATAAAAATAATAAAAAAGTCAAATAATACGTTACTTACCTAATGGAATTTATTTCACGTATACAATCTTAACAAAAATTAAACCTCTAAATATATACATAAATTTCAGACTATGTTCTACATTCTAACCATGTTAAACCTTAGCTAAACATGGGAATTCCTTAGAAAAATCATATATACCAAGTCGATTACTTGCAATCATTTTTTTATATGCTTTTCTATAAGATTGTAATGGTTTTATATATTTTGAATATTGAATAAATTACTAGCAGTTTCACTTGATCCTTTAATTTTTTCGATTTCTCTTGTTGTTTACTTGATACTAATAAAGACAATGATGTAATAAAGATGATATTATAGTGAAAAATCAAAGTTTTGGGAAGCGGAAGCAGAACATCCAGTAACCCTGTCTGTGAACAATCTCAACAATTCTAATCCAACAAAGAGAATAAATAGAAAATCAAAGAGCACAAATTAAAGATAAAAGACAAAAAGGAAAGAATATGCCGATGTTACAAGGTTCGTCTATGACTACATCCTCAGATCTTATTGAAGGTATTTTGACTACATCCTCGGATCTTATTGAAGGTACTTTATGAAGAACTCTCTTGTCGTTTTGTGTTGAAACGATGAATAAATGTCTTCATATATATATAGGTAGACGGATGAATATTGCCTTGAAGATAAGGATGAAATCTTTTTGGATTTACTTGATTTGATTTCAACACAAATTTAGCATATAGGTATTTATTTCCACATATATCCTTATATGATTGATTCATCATATCAATTAATATATCTTTTGACATTAATTGATTGTCTATCTATTTGTTTCCCATATTTGATTGATTGCGAGGGTCAATTGATATCTTCTCCCTTTTAATATTTAGAATAGATTTAAATCGTCCAAATTTAACACTCCACCTCGATTTAAATTTATCGATCAATCAACTATATTGATTGTTGGGTCAGCGCCTCATGTTTTTAAGTAGCTCATACCACACTAATCAATTTTGAGCAATGCTTAAACTTGTCCTTTGGAACCGACTTTGTTAACATGTCAACATGATTTTTTTATGTATCTTCGGTAGCTTTATCTTATTTCTACCTTTTTCAAGCATGAGAAAGAAACTCCTAACATCATTGTGCTCTGTCCATGAGTTGTAGGCTTGATTCTTAACAAGATGAATGGCACAACTCCACCGTTTTCTACATCATTGATAAATCCTCTAAAATCTGCAACAAATACAATCCTTCCTTGTCGCTTCTACAACAGAAATAAACTTGCCTCTATAGTTGATAAAGCTACAATGGATTATGGCTTGGACTCCAAGAAATTGGGCCTATGGCAATTGTATAAACATAGCCCAAAATCAATTTCCTACCATCTGTATCCCCAGTATAATCTGAATCACAATATCCTCTTAGAGTTATGTCGCTACCTCCAAACAACAAGCCAATATCAGAAGTGCCTCACAAATATCATAGAATCTACTTTACTTCTTGCCAATGAGTCTTGCCTGGGTTAGACAAGTATCGACTAACGATACCAATTGCATGAGCTAAATCAAGACTTGTGCATACCATAGCATAAATAAGGCTTCCAACTGCACTAAAGTAATAAATATTAGCCATATCCCTTTTGTCTTCATTCAATATGGGACACAAATCTTTGGATAGCTGAAATTAAGAGCCTAATGGAGTAGCCACCGGTTTATCTTTCTACATACCAAATAAGGATAGGACTTTCTCAATTTAATGAGTTTGAGTGGGCCTCAAAACTCTTTGCATTCTATCCCTCTGAATCTCCATCCCTTAAATACTTTGTGCCTTTCCCAAATCTTTCATATCAAATTCCTTGTCGAGTTCCATCTTCAACTCTAAAATTCTAGTCATGCTCTTAGAGGCTATAAACATAAAGTAACAAATACATGATGTATTCATTACACTTCTTAAAATAGACGCATTGGTCCATAAAGCTTCTAGAGTAACCATGTGAGATCATAAACTTATCAAATTTCTTATACCACTGTCTAGGAGACTGTTTTAAACCATAAAAAGATTTGTTAAGCTTACAAACATGACTAGCCCTGCTACTATTAATGAACTCCTCTGGCTGTTGTAAGTAAATGTACTCCTCAAGATCACCATGCAAGAATGTTGTCTTGACATCTAATTGTTCCAACTCATGTCGAAGTGAGCAACCAATGCCAAAACGATGCGAATGGACAAGTGTCTAACAACTGGAGCAAAAATATCATGGAACTCGACGCCTTTCCTCTGAACATAACCCTTCGCCACTAATCTCGCCTTATATCTCAAGTCACCATTATTGCCATCTTTTACCCTATAAACCTATTTACACCCAATTGCTCTCTTGTTGAAAGTAAAGGGCACTAAATTCCAAGTGCTTTTTTTGTGTAGAGACTCAATTTCCTCCTATATAGCTACTAAACAACTTGAACTATCACCTGAACTAATAGCGGTTCTATAATCTCTAGGCTCATAATGAAATATGTTTGATGCATAGGCTGCCATGTCCTCAAAGTCAATGTTTTCATTGCTCAATCCTATAAAATCATCAAGCCATCTAGGTCTTTTCCTCTCTCTGATTGGTCGAGTTTGAATTTGAGCTCCACTTTGAGATGGATAATTTGTCCTCTCCTCATCAACCACGGTGTCATCGAAAACACTATTCTTACTTGTATGGAAGTTTGATGACCTAGTTTTTGTCTGGTATGCTGAATTTTTCCTCTCAAAGTCATCATTAACTGAAGAAGAAGGCTCCACCTTCAATGTAGCCTTTTCATCAAATGTAACATGCCAGCTACTAACAATCTTCTGGATACTAGGACGCCACAACCTATAACCCTTAAATCCTCTCATATAGCCAAGAAAAATGCACTTGCATGATCTTGGATCTAACTTCCCTTTGCTCTCATTCACATAAATTGGACAACTAAACATGTTGAATCACTGGTTATTGATTCATGACAAAGAAAGTTAGAAGAGAAAGAGAATTCACGACAAAAGGAGATAATCAAATGACTATGGCTATATCAAGACTTTTAATCTATGTTCTCACTCTCTAGTACTTATGATTGAGTCTTAGAAATTTGTTAAAATCTATCCTCAAGTAGTCCGCACTTCATGTTTCTCATAATTAAACAAAACAGAAGCATACTGTGTAAAAATAACTCAGCCAGTCGATTGATTGTGTACATATACTATATGCACTGTTTATTTTTTAAATCTTTTGCATAGTCAGTCGACTGTCCAAGAACGACCAGTCGACTGACCCGAGACCAACTGCCATATTTTCGAAAAGACATCTTCTTCTACGAAAGGAAACAACCCTTCGATGAACGGAAATAGATGCTCCTCTTCGTCAGAACCCTTCACCAATGACAGTAACTCTTCAACTACTATATATACATACTCCCAAACACTTCATATTCATCGAAAATCTTTCTAACTATCTTATATTCTTCTTGTGCTCTCATACTTGCATTCAAACAGCAAACAAGCATATTATTGCTTTGAATCTCAAAATAAAATTTCATAATCTTCGATTCTTAGCATCACCTTCTTTTCATATCTTCACATACACTTCATATACTTGAGGATTTGATTATAGGAGGTTTGTACTATCAGAGACAGATCAATGTTATCAAGAACACACAGTGTCAGATATTCTTTTGTATTTGTTGAAGTCATGTTCTGGTGCTCAGGCGTGTGAAGTCCTCTTCGGCTGCTGAGGCAAAATCCTGTTCTGCTGCTCAGGTCCCTGTTCGGTTGCTCAGGGGTTGTATAGACCTGTTCCTCCAGGTTAAGTGAGGGTTGTTGTTTTAGTGAAATTCTGGAAGGAATCTGGTACTGGATGTAGGACGGAGCTCCGAACCAGTATAAAAATCTCTGGTGTCATTTTACTATACTGCTTTTTATCCACACTATTTATAGTATTATTATCATCATTATACTCTGTATTATCATATATCGATATTACAACATCTATAGCACACTTACATTTGGTATCAGAGCAAGGTTTCTTATAACCGTTACATGGTTATTTGATATTTTGCTAATATGGAAAACAACACCAACACTACTACTAACACTAGTTTTATTGAAGGTCAATCCACTGCACGACCTCCATTTTTTAATGGTTTGAACTATAATTATTGGTCTACTCGTATGAGAATATAAATGCATTCTAATAGTTTTGAATCATGGAATATCACCCAAAATGAATACACTCTTCCTACTGGAGAATACTCCACTTGGTCAAACACGCAAAAATTAGATGCTACTGCCAATGCTAAAGCTATGAACGTGTTATTCTGTGCACTAGATAGAAATGAATTTAATCGTGTTAGCATGTGTCAAACTGCTTATGAAATATGGTGAACACTTAAAATCACTCATAAAGGAACTAACAAAGTTAAACAAAGCAAAATCTCCATGCTCAAAAATTAGTTTCAAAACTTTAGAATGAAACAAGATGAATCCGCCGATGATATGTACTCTAGATTTCAAGATATCTATCATTCACTATTAGAATTAGGAGGAAAATACACGGATTTTGATATTGTATCAAAAATTCTAAACTTTTTAACGGATGCATGGGAAAGAAAATTCTTGGCTATTGAAGAAGCTATTGACCTCCCTACCATAAAACCTGAAGAGTTAATAGGAAATCTAATGTCCTATGAAGTAAATTTGCAGGCAAAAAGAGTACAAGCACAAGACAAAAAGAATATAGCTTTCTATGCTGAAGAAGAAAAAGATGAAGATTCGGATGAAGAAGATCTAGCATTTACTGCCAAAAATTTCAAAAAGATCTTGAAATTTTAGAAAAATAACAGAAATAATGGAAAAAGGAACTTTCCAAATAAACCATCATCTTCAGTTCTAGAATGTTTTAATTTCCATAAGAAAGGTCATATCCAGAAAGAATGTCCAGAGTTAAAGAAAAAATACTTCAACAAACGTAGAAAAGATAAGAAAAAGAAAGCATTCTCTGTAACACAGCGTGATTCAGATACTTATTCATCAAATAAAAGTAGTGAAAGTGAAAATGAGCAAGCCAATGTCTGTTTCATGGCTACTGAAATGAGGTTAGTGATTTTACTTTTGATGATATGATAGAGATAAATTCAGAGCTAGTTGATACTCTAAAAAATCTCAAAAGAAAATATAAGAAGACTCGTGAACATCAGAACAAAGTAGAATTCGAAAGAGATATGCTTAAAGATGAGAAGAAAATACTAGAGGAAGAACTTGAAAAATTACAATAATCATTCTCTAATATCAATTCTCAACTCACTCTTTTGATTCATGAAATTGAAACTCAAAAAGTGAAGAATGATGCTCTTGTTTCTGAAAATCATGAGCTAAAAACTAAGGTAAAATTGATAGAGTTGAATAATACTAGTCTCAAAACTAATTTAGAAAGCATCACCAAAAATATTTCAAACTTTAATAAAGGAAGAGAAACTTTATCTAAAATTATTGATAGCTCTCAATCTGTTTCAAGTAGGAAAAGGATTAGGATATGTTAAGAAAACAACAATTTCACCTAGAGAGAAAATTAAGAGAAATATTAATCCTACTACTGTACAGACAAAAAGGAATCCTTACCCAAAAAGCATAAAAGTCTGGGTTCCTAAAACAAACAATAGTGTGATTAGCAAGAAATATATAAACACCTTTCTTGGAACTGTTCACAAAAATAAAGATTACATTTTTAAATGGGATACCGAGCCCTCTTGGGTTTGGTTTTTTAAGATTTAACTCTTAGGTCCCTATTGAAAAAGTGGGTACCAATATTATCTCATATTTTTTGTAGGTCCCACTCAAGAAAAGAGGAAAATGGATATTCGACAGTGGTTGCTCAAAACATATGACAGGAGACAAAGATATGTTATCAAATATTACTTATTCAAATGGAGGCTCCGTCACTTTTGGAGACAACTCCAAAGGTTATATCATTGGCAAAGGTGATGTGAAGAATAATGGTATTTCAAATTTACCTCTTATTTCAAATGTTTTATTAGTCAAAAATTTAAAACATAATTTACTTAGTATCAGTCAATTGTGTGACAAAGGATTCAAAATCACTTTTTCTGAAAACAAATGTAGTATTTTTGTCAAAACTAAAAACTTATCTTTGAAGGAAATAGAGACAGAAATATCTATGTTATGAATATGAAAATAAATCATAATTCAGATATGTGTTTAATAGCCAAAGAAAATGATCCTTGGTTATGGCACAAACGATTCTGTCATATTAACTTCAAAACTATAAACAAGCTCTCTAAAAATGATTTAGTGAAGGGTCTATCAAAAATGAATTTTAAAATTGATCATATTTGTGATGCATGTCAGTTGGGAAACTTAAGTAAGTCATCTTTTAAATTTAAAAACTTCATTTCAACTTTACAACCACTTGAATTACTACATATGGATTTATTTGGACCAACACAAGTACAATCCATTAATCATAGTAGATATGTGTTTGTTATTGTTGATGATTTTTATAGATATACTTGGACTATCTTTATGAAAAATAAGAGTGATACCTTTGATAATTTCAAAAAAAAATTCAAAAGAATTCAAAATTTTAAAGGTTTGAAAATCAAAAACATAAGAAGTGATCATGGAGGTGAATTCGAAAACGAAGCCTTTGAACATTTTTGTAAGAAAAAGAGAATATTCCATAATTTTTCATTTCCTAGAACTCCACAACAAAATGGAGTTGTAGAACGTAAAAATAGAACCTTACAAGAATGTGCAAGGACTTTGTTAAATGGAAGTACATTACCAAAACATTTCTGGGATGAAGCAGTTGCAATAGCTTGTTATGTTTTGAATCGTGTCTCTATTCGACCATTAACTAAGAATACTCCTTATGAACTTCTTAATGGACGAAAACCAAATATTTCTTATTTTAAAGTTTTCGGTTCAAAATGTTTTGTTTTAAACACAAAAGATCAGTTTGTAATTTCGATCCAAAATCCGATGAAGGAATATTTTTAGGACATTCGGATCGAAGCAAAGCTTATCGAATTTATAATAAAAGAACAAAAATCATCGAAGAAACACTTCATGTATCTTTTGATGAAAATTTTAAACAAATCCCAAGTATAAGAGATGATGAAGAATTCCCTGATAATATCACAGACAAAAAAAATTCAAATGTTGAAAATAATGAAAACATTGTTCACAATAACAATGAATTAAGGTCTCCACTTAGAATATTAAGAGATCATCCTTCTGTTAATGTTATTGGAGAACTCAATTCATCTGTTAGAATAAGAAGTCAATTAAATCAAATGGGTCATGTAGCTTTTCTTTCTCATATTGAACCTAGAAATATTAAAGAAGCATCTACCGATGAAAATTGGTTAATCACTATGCAAGAAGAGTTAAACCAATTTAAAAGAAATGACGTTTGGGATTTAGTTCCACGGCCTAGTGATCAATCAGTTATTGGTACAAAATGGGTTTTCAAAAATAAAGCAGATGAACAAGGAAATATTACTAGAAATAAAGCTAGATTAGTTTCTCAAGGATATAATCAAGAAGAAGGAACTGACTATGAAGAAACGTTTGCTCTAGTCGCTAGATTAGAAGCAATACGAATCTTACTAGCATTTGCATGTTTTCATAACTTTAAATTATATCAAATGGATGTCAAAAGTGCTTTTTTAAATGGTTTCATAAAAAAATGTTTATGTTGACAACCACCATTATTCATACACGAACAATTTCCTAACCATGTCCATAAGCCTAAAAAGGCTTTATTTAGTTTGAAACAAGCACCCCGTGCTTGGTACGATTGTCTTAAAAGATATTTAATAGATTCTGGTTTTGAAATTGGAAAGGTTGATCAAACTCTTATCATTAAAAGAAATAAACAGGATATTTTAATCGTTCAAATATATGTTGATGATATTATTTTTGGATCTACAAATGAAAGACTATGTCAAGATTTTTCTAAAATAATAACTAGGTAATTTGAAATGTCTCATATGGACGAGTTAAATTATTTTCCTGGCTTACAAATAAAACAACTAGAAAATGGTATTTTTATTAATCAAGAAAAGTATGGCAACAATCTAATCAAACACTTTAGTATGAAAAATACTTCTACCAAACCAATTCCTATGAGTACAATCATACATCTTGATAAAGATGAAAGTGGCAAAAGTATTGACCAAAAATTATATCGTAGTATGATTGGATCATTACTATATTTAATAGATAGTAGGCCTGACATAATGATGAGTGTGTTTATGTGCACGATTTCAAGCAGATCCTAAAGAATCACATTTATGAGCAGTGAAACACATATTACGGTATCTTAATAAAACCAAGGACTTTGGACTATTCTATCCAAAGGAATGTCCTTTTGAATTAGTGTCCTATAGTGACTCTGATTTTGGAGGAAGCTGAACAGATAGAAAAAGTACAAGTGGGACTTGTCACTTCATTGGACGATCTCTTGTATCTTGGTTTAGTAAGAAACAAAATTATGTTTCATTATCGACATGTGAAGCGAAATATATTTCTGCAGCTCTGGCATGTGCTTAAGTTACCTATATGCAACAAACACTACAATATTTTGGTTTTAATCTATCTAAGTCAACTATTTACTGTGATAATTCTAGTGCTATTAATTTATCTAAAAATCCTGTTAATCACTCACGAACAAAACATATTGACATTCATCATCATTTTCTTCGTGATAATATTGAAAAGGATTTGATAAATATAGAATTTGTTTCCTCTGATAAACAATTGGCAGATATTTTTACAAAACCTTCAAAAGAAAACACTTTCATCAATTCAAGACGAGAACTTGGAATAGTCTCTTATAAAAATTTATAATTTTTTTTATATATGTATATATACTATTTGTATTTGTAGCTTTTCATAACACAACTTGATAAAATATATATATAAAAACTTTCATTCAAATTTTTTTATCAAATAAAAAAAATTGTGACTCTAGAGAGACTTAAACCCATGACCTCACCTTTATAGTATTACAATTACTTCTTTCCATTTGAGCTATGAATATTTCTTTTTTCAACTAGAAGATTGATTTTAATTATTCTAACAATTTTTGTTCAAAAAAAAAAATTAAATGTGTAGCTGCTGGAGCTTGAACTCAGGTCTCCTAACTGGTAGTCCAATGTCTTACCAGCTATGCTATGTGTTATTTTTAGCTAAGTCTTTTATTTCCTGGCCTCATAACCATTCTTTTTAAAAAAACAATTCTCATCCATTCTTTTTTCTCTCTGGCTATTAGCTATTTCATGTTCTAACCACACGAACACAGCTCAATTCCCTCTATAAATCTGCATTCCTTTCACTTTTTTCAATCATCCTTTCAATTTTTTTTCAAAACTATAAACTTCTAGTTCCACTTTTCTTATCAATGGCCTCTCACGACTCCTCTAACTCCAAATTATCTTTTGCTACACCAACATCCTCTAGTAGCTATCATTCTTCCAGTATCTCTACTCCGTCCTTGCAACCTCCTACTCCTAGACATGAAACAGCTCAATATCACACTGGATTTTCTCCAAAAACTAAGAAGTCACGAAGATCATTGTTTGTTTCTCCAAAAACAAAAGAAAAAATTGATGAAATCCATCATTATCAAAAGGAGCAAACCAATTTACAGAGAGAGGTGTATTATGAACAATGGATGAACTCCAGTCGCCTTAGCCTTATAGAATCAATTGCCCTTAAATTCTATGGAAAATCATCTAAGCATGACGTTGTTGAACCTTCAACATCTCGTCAACCAAATTCATCCGGCTGGAATCAATGGGAGCAAACTCCACATCAACCTCCGGCATCTCCAAACTCTTGGGAACGCCAAAATTATTGGTCTCCTTTGCAACCTTATGTTGAAAACACCAAGGTTGAACCACATGAATGCTCTCTAAAAACTCCTAAATAATCATATTTTCTTGTGTTTTTATTGTTCTATGTTCACTTGGATTCCGATTATGCATATGCTTTTTGAATAAAATTTTGTTATAAGCTTCATTACATTTCTTGTCTTCAGCCAGTCGACTGATATATATAACCAGCGGACTGTTTACATGGTTCACAAACTCCCAGGTTGTCAACCAGCCGACTGAGTCATATAGGTCAGTCGACTGATTACAGAATAAGAAACTCTTGGGTTATCAACCAGCCGACTGACATACCTCGATCAGTCGACTGGCTGTACAAAAAAAAGCTTCTATCATTTCTTTTTAAACCTTTTTACACCATCTATTCCTTTACCTTCTCCCTTTTTTTACTTCCCCAAAACCCTAGCCCCCATTTTTCTTTCATAAAATCCTAAAAAAACACCAAATTAATGGCCCCTCCAAGATCAAAACGCTCAAAACAAGGATCTTCATCCTTTGTTGATGCTCACGTTGCTCATTGGCTATATGATTCAACTATAATTGAACGATGGGAGAAGATGAAAAACTCTAGGATTTTTGAAGGCTCGTTCATGATTTATTCTGATTTTGGAGCTTACTCTCTTCAAGAATTAATGCGAAGATGTGGATTCGAGTCACTCATTGACTACAATGCAAATCGCCACAACATTAATCATCTTATAGTAAAACTTTTCTTCGCAAATTTAAATCTTGGCCATCAACAACCATTAAATCCAAATAATTGTGTATGTAGTTTGGTATATGGACAACAAGTTTGCTTTTCCCTTGATAGAACAGCACATATACTTCAATCTCCAAATGAAGGAATAGATTTAAATGATGTCGAATGAAATCCAAGAAAAAGAGATAGAATAAGTCATATGTTCATGGGTGACGACATGATTGAATTGCGTTCTAAGCTTCTTCTTCCTAAAGCAAGAATTTTACATAAGATGCTTATGCGATCTATTCTCTCCTAAACCGGATCATATGAATTAGAGAACTGGAAGCATCAACAGGCTCAACAACAACAATTTGGAGGTCCTACAATTAGAGATCCGGAAGCGCAACAAGAAGAAGGCGATATTCGCTTAGCTACTTCCTCTAACACCCGTAATCCATATAAATTCTCTCCTGCAATCAATTTATTTTGGATTCTAGACTCAAGAAAATGGATAAGAAGCTCAATAAAATCAAAGGTTTCTTTTCTACATTATGAGATGCATTAGCATGTTCTTCAACTGCTGCCACATCTGTCGCCCAAGGAAAACGCCCAGCACCTTGATTTACATGGTTTGCATCAGAGGAGCATATTTGTAGCGACACTAGTGGAGCAGGCAGTGGTGCTTAAGGCGCTTCTAGACCAGTGGGAGAATACAATTGGGATCTTGATGAGTAGGTTTTTTGGTGGGTGAATATGCTATGAACTATTTACTTATTTATAACTTTATTGTCAATTTAAACATTATGAAACTTGCTAATTATTTATCTTTTGGGACTTGTACTAAATGGTCTCACTTTGATATTTATTTCTACACTTTATATTGAAATTATTTTTTCTATATCTCTTTTTTGTCGATGACAAAGGGGTAGAAGAATTGTCCTAATCATCTTTATGCAGGTACAAGAAGTATCATATATTCAGGGGGAGTTTTTATATTTGTTCTCTAGGATTTTTTTTATAGGTTTGTCATCAATCAAAAAGGGGGAGAATGTTGAATCACTATTTTTTGATTCATTACAAAGCAAGTTAGAAGAGAAAGAGAATTCACGACAAAAAGAGATAATCAAAGGACTATGGCTATATCAAGACTTTTAATCTATGTTCTCACTATCTAGTACTTATGATTGAGTCTTAGAAATTTGTTAAAATCTATCCTCAAGTAGTCCGCACTTCATGTTTCTCATAATTAAACAAAATAGAAGCATGTTGTGCAAAAATAACTCAGCCAGTCGACTGGCTAGGATCATCCATTCGACTGGCTAGGATCATCTAGACAATATGCACTGTTTATTTTTTAAATCTTTTGCATAGTCAGTCAACTGACCAAGAACGACCAGTCGACTGACCTGAGACCAACTGCCATATTTTCGAAAAGACATCTTCTTCTGCGAAAGGAAGCAACCCTTCTTTGAACGGAAATAGATGCTCATATTTGTCAGAACCCTTCACCAATGGTAGTAACTCTTCAACTACTATATGTACATACTCCCAAACACTTCATATTCATCGAAAATATTTCTAACTGTCTTATATTCTTCTTGTGCTCTCATACTTACATTTAAACAGCAAACAAGCATATTATTGCTTTGAATCTCAAAATAAACTTTCATAATCTTCGATTCTTAGCATCACCTTCTTTTCATATCATCACATACACTTCATACACTTAAGGGTTTTATTATAGGAGGTTTTTACTATCAGAGACAAATCAGTGTTATCAAGAACACACAGTGTCGGATATTCTTTTGTACAATTTGAAGTCATGTTCTGCTGCTTAGGCGTGTGAAGTCCTCTTCGGCTGCTGAGGCGAAATCCTATTCTGCTGCTCAGGTCCCTGTTCGGTTGCTCAGGGGTTGTATAGACCTGTTCCTTCAGTTTAAGTGAGGGTTGTTGTTTTAGTGAAATTCCAGAAGGAGTCTAGGACTGGATGTAGGACGGAGCTTCGAACCAGTATAAAAATCTCTGGTGTCATTTTACTATACTGCTTTTTATTTCGCACTATTTATAGTATTATTATCATCATTATACTCTATATTATCTTATATCCATATTATACGATCCATAGCACACTTACAAAAAACTCTGAGAAAGGAATATGAAATAAGCTCTTCATTCAATACTTCTTCAGGAATCTTCACATTTATGCCATAGAAGGTGTACGGTTGATGAGGAAAACCATCGTAGATTATGCTTCTGCCAAAATCACTTCTTTATCAGACATAAGCAACGAGTTCTTTCTAACAAGGTCTGATTCATCCTCTCTGCAACCCCATTTGACCAAGGTACCCTGGTGTGATGTGGTGCCTTTAGACTCCCTCGGTCTCACAAATTTGGTGAATTTTTAAGAAGTGAATTCACCACCATTATCTGAATGAAGAATCATTACTTTCTTTCTGACTGTTTGTCAACAAGAGATTTCCAACTGAGAAACTTATCAAAATTTTCATCCTTGGACTTCATAAACTAAATCCATACCTCTCTCGAAAAATCGTCAATAAACGAAACAAAATACTTGCTCCTCTAAAAGATACGCTTGGTACGGGGCCTCAAATATCAGTGTGAACATACTCCAAAACATCTTTAGACTTATGCTCTACAATGTCGAAAGAAACCTTCATCTGCTTTCCAAGTACGCATCCCTCACAGAAGCCAAGTTTGAATGATAAATACAGTCGATCAAATCTTGCTTTATCAACACTTTCAAATTGCGCTCTTCAATATGTCCTATAAAAAATGCCATAATTTAGTAGAATCGAAATCAATAGAATCAACAACCGAAGAAGACTCCGCAATAATAGTGGTACCCTTCAGCAAATATAGATTTCCAGCTTTTACCCATTTCATCACTATCAGTGAGCCATTTATAATTTTCAATGAATCATTTTCGATTACATACTTCAAGCCGAGATTGCACAATGCTCCAAATGAGATCAAATTATGCCTCAAACCCGACACATGCCTAACATCACATAAATTACGAACAACACCATCAAACGTCCTGATCTTCACTGTTACAATACCAATCATGCGACAAGTCTCATTATTTCACATGAGAACCTCTCCCCCATCAAACTGATGATAAGTGGAAAATGAGTTTCTATCAGGTTTCATATGATTGGATGCTCTAGAGCCAATAATCCACATAGTACTCTTCATGGAAGAGGTAGAAGCTGTAAAAATGCTAGGATCACTCTTTAAATCTGATGTCTTAGCTGTAGAAGCTGAAGCCTTTTGGGTAACGGCTTTGTTATTATTCTCCAACCATGGGCAACTTGCAATATAATGTCAAGGCCTTCTACAATAATGACAAACTCCCTTCGGAGCTCCCCTTGACTAAGACCTTAACTTGGCTTTATCTCCATCACATTTGGGTCTACTCTTACTTCTTCCCCTTTGCGCATTAAGGCTTTCAAAATCATTCTCCATGCTCATGTTTGCTTACTTTCCCCTCAAAATGTCATTATCTAAATTTGTCTTCATGTTCTCCAAGCAAATAGAAGAGCACCCATAAATCATAGAGTTAACAAAAGTTTTATACTCCATAGGTAAAGAACATAAAAGAATGACAGTTTGTGCTTCATCCTCAATTTTTACTTCAACTGCTCGACGATTCGTAACAAGTGTGTTTAGGGCATCCATATGAGCTAATACATCGGTTCCAAACTTAATCCTGAACGAGAAATGTTGTTGTTGTAGGATGATGCGGTTGCTGAAAGACTTATCGTAGAACTTTTTCTGAGGAGCATCCCATAATATCCTTAGCAGTTTTCACATGAAAGCTCTCTAAATACTTCATCAAAAAGGCTAAGCTGGATGGTAGTAAGAGCATCCTCATACAATTCCTCACTCTCTTCAGGTGCTAATTTCTTCAGTTTATCTAGATCTGACACAAACTTAAAAGTGCTCTCTTTCTTTAGTACCGCTTCCACCTTCATCTTCCATGTGTCAAAATCTCCCTTTCCATTAAATCAAGCGACTCCATAATTTGTAGAGCTTCTACCGGTGCAATTATTTGTAGAATCACACATAGCTGAAATTGTCTTCAAATAGATCAACAAGCTCCGATTTCAAACTGTAGTGAAAAATCAGAGTTTTGGACAGTTGAAGAACACCCAATAATCTAGTCTGTGGACAGTCAACAATTCCAATTCAACAAAGAGAATAAAAATAAAATCAAAGAGCACCAATTATAGATAAAGGATAGAAAGGAAAAAACACAAAACGATATAACGTGGTTCGGCTATGCCTACGTCCTTGGACCCAACAACCTTTATTCTTCTTCACTTCGAGAGAGAGTACAACATAAGAAGAATATAAATCACTCAACATAAATTTCTTACCCTACAATAAATTCAGAAATAGGGGTCGTACTGAAGATATTTTTAAGACTGCCTTGGAAATAAGGATGAAATCTTTTCGAATATACTTGATTTGATTTCAACAAAAATTTGGCATATTGATATTTTTTCCTCGTATATCCTTATTTGATTGATTCCTCAAATCAATTAATATATCTTCTGACATTAATTGATTATCTATCTATTTGTTTCTCATATTTGATTGATTACGAGAATCAATTAACATCTTCTCCCTTTTAATATTTGAAATAGATTTAAATTGTCCAAATTTAACAGAAATGGGAGAAGGATCCAACTAAAGGCCTTAGGAAGTTCCAATGTCATTATTTCCTATTTAATTTGTTTTAATGTTTCCAATATTTATATTGTAATACCAATATTTGTACTGTAGTTTCATCTTGGTGACTAGAAATATTAGTTGCCTTAGTAACTAAAATTATGAGATATACAACAAAGTTTGGAAGACTAAATTGGATTTTTATCCATTATCATTGGATATTCCTAAGATTTTTAATTTTGTTGCAATATGTTTTATTGCTTAAATTTTTTAGTATCTGAGATTATTCCTTTTATGTCTACCGGTCACATGTAGACTAATTTATAATTTTTTCCGTTATTTTATAGTAGTATCATATGCACATATTTACTTGAATTGAGCTATTATGTATGAGTAATTTTATTAATAATGATCACTCAAATCATTGTTTTAGTCTTATAGCTTGAAATTTGATGTATGCATCTGCATAATTATTTATAGGAACATAATCATTTCAGTCTTCTTTTGTATGGTGCATAAATGTAGTTGTATAAACGTACATAATGACATATAAATGTGTTTTATGAATAATTAATTTTGAATATTTAAAATATAAAGAATATTTAAATGTAAAGTATATCTCAAAATTAATAGTTTTACTTAAGTCAATCATAAAAAATATACTCAACTAGATTTGTAAAAAAAAATATAGTTGCAATCCATATGCGTAGCATAGGTGCGCACTACATTCTTATGTAATAAGATTACATTTAAAAAATTAAACCTACCTAATGGTAACGAACCATCATAAAATTCATTAAATAATTTTATGATATCATCTTTTAACATATTCCAAATAGTTTCATAACATAATATAGAAAATCCATCTGAACCAAAGCTTTATCATTAGGCATATCCTTTATAGCCTTCAAAATTTCCTCATCCATGAACTGATCATTTAATACTACTAAATAGATCTTAGTATCCTCGGTGTAAAGCAAATCCCAATTAGCTTTAATTCTGTGTCTATTTGTATTCCAAAAATTTCTCTATAATAATTGGTAAACTCATTATTAAGTTGTGCTTGGTCAAAAATCTCAATATCATTAATTAATGGAATTAATGGTATTACTGCATTTTCTACCATTAGCTATTTTATGAAAAAAAATAGTATTCATATCACTCTCATCAATCCATTAAACTCTAGATCTTTATTTTCAAATCACTTCTTCTTGAAAAATAATTTGACTTAATTCTTCTTTCAAATTCGAAAGCACGTTTTTTTACTTGTGAAATATTTAAATTTCTTAATTCTTTAATTTTAAATTCAAGATTTCATTTATTAGTTTTTCTTTTTTAAATGTAATGTTGCCATAAACATCTTTACTCTATTTCTTAATAAATAACCTTAAATCTCTAAATTTTCTAATTAATACTTTGGCCATGTTTCTTGAAAATTTAACATTATAATCATTAATAGAAAGCAATTCTTTTCAAATCTAAAAATTCTATTTCTAATATTTAGGTTAGAACAAGGTAGGATAATTGGGTAATGATCCGAATAGATACACAAAGCCCCATATTCTTACAGTAGGATGTTTTTCTTCTATTTCATCACTTATAAAAAAACCGTCTAACAAAGTCATCGATGGATTTTTCTCTACTATTTGACCAAGTAAGCTGTTTATTAGTTAATTTTATCTCTATTAAGTTACAGTTAACAATAAACTGATCAAACTCCTTCATAGCAACAAAATCCCCCTCTCTGGGGGATCTCTTATCCAAAAATCTGGTAACATTAAACTCATCCTTATAATCCATGGTCCTGGGGTGAGTGATCTAAATTTTAAACACTCATTCCATAGAACATTATAATATGTCTTTGAGTTTGGTCCATAAACATTTGTAATATTTTTATTAGAATCACCACTAATTTCAGAAAATATCAAATGCATTGAATGATCTTTAATAACAGATTGTAAAAGTTTAGCACAATGATCTTTCCAACCTAACATTAGTCCTCTTGCACCACCCCTAGCTGGAAGATAGAACCAATGATTAATATAATGACCTCCTGGGCACTTATAAAAATGATAATCGGGATGTTCTATTTTAGTTTCTTATAATAATACTATATCAATATATTATCTTTGAAAAAATATTTAATTTTACTACAATTATCTAAATCATATAAACATCTTGTATTCCAACTAATGAATCATATAACCCAAGCATTTTAACCCGTTTTAATTCCGTACTCTTTATATAATCATAGTAATAGAATATCATCATAAATAAATCATGAATTCGTAGTTAAGAAATGCATATCACTAGTGGAAAATTGTTCAAAGCACATGAACTATATGTACTACCCAAAAGAAAATCCATACATGAACCAGAACTATCGGAAGCTCTAGTATCAACTCTATGGGGAGGTCCACACCTTCTCGCCGATCTATGCTCAATCAAACTAGAACCAACCTCTCCATGTTTAATAAAATCAACTACACTACACCCATAATTAGCCATTCCAACCTTTTTCTTCCTCTTCCTAATACTGC
Source organism: Allium cepa (assembly GCA_030765085.1). Taxonomy (NCBI): domain Eukaryota; kingdom Viridiplantae; phylum Streptophyta; class Magnoliopsida; order Asparagales; family Amaryllidaceae; genus Allium; species Allium cepa. Next base: position 680,575,623 of record CM060942.1, read on the forward strand.
TATAGTTAATACAATAATTTTCCTACCTCTAAAACTACACAAATCTATATCTTCCACTCTACTTTCTACCTTTATCGCATTTTTACAAATAAACTCGTTCGAATTAGTAAAAATAGAACCCCTTGCATAGTGAAAAATATGATCCATCCAAACATTCAAGTCCGTGTAAGCAATAATTTGTTTATTATTCAAGAAATCATTCCAACTTGTCCTACCAACAGCAGCCAAATTAGCAGTACCATGAAGACTAATTTGCACCTGAAGTAATTTAGACCATCTTCTCTCATCAGAATAATATTTTTTCATTATCCAGGTGAAAACAAAAATACATATTCATTCAAGAAATCTTGTATCATATTTGCACTGATATTAGTATCTCTGTGCACATTTACAACAAAAGGATATACACTAGCTGGAGAAACACCTATTAGTAGAAATACAGATCAGATTTCTATCAACTCCATCAAAAAAAAACTGACCTATTTTTAATACCTTAGTTATTGATTTTAATGACAACAACCATAAACAACCATATACAATCATACAAAATATAGATACTAATGTTTTGCCAAGTTATATTATGTAGAATATTATACAAATGTTGAATCGAAGACTGTACAGTATAAAGACTCAAAAAGATGGATATGAAAACTCGTGAGTACAAAGACTAAGATAAGAAGATCTCAAGATTATAACTTAGTGTATAGAGTTATATCTTATATTTTTAAATTCCCTGATAGCAACCTTTGATCTCTATCTTTTATTTTCTATATTTCATATTTTTAAAACAGTATAAATTTTCAAAATATATTTCAAAATATTTTATAAATTTTTTCACTGTTCAAATGTTTATAAACTATGTTCAAACTATTTTAAGAGGTATCAAATTATTTTACAAAGTATAGAATTTCCAAAACATTTTAGAAGAAATAATTTTTCAAAATTTACATGCATATGTCGAAATATAGGCAGATGATATGTTGATATACATGCCGCCATGTGGTTTTTAAAATTTTGAATGGAAGTGTCAACTCGTCGCAACTCTTCACAAACAGACACATCTGTAGATTTACTGTATAAAGGTGAGTTCGAATGAATTTTAAATTGTTGATTTTAAATTTTCTATTCAATCACATTAAACCAAAGTTGAGATTTGTTTAAGCTGGAAAAGGAGAAAACAAACAAAAGACAATTGATAAAAATATGAGAATGTTAAGACAATTTAGAGGCAATTTCCACTCTTTAGATCACGTAAATCAACAATTTGAAGTTATGATCTCTCTTTTCTTGTCATTAGTGTAATTTTTTGATGTGCTTATCATAAGTATGGTATATTTGTGCTCTTAACTGGCCTAGTATAAACCATCAAACTATAACATAACCACTAATACACATTTAACTTTCACGAAATATGACAACAAAGTTGAAAGCAAAATCTATTTTAAGCATGGCCTATTAACTATTGTTTAGAAATATAGGCCATCAAATTTTAACTTCAACAACCACTTCATTACCATCATCATATATAGATAAAGAGGTAATTATTTATTGTGACTGTTTAAGCATAGCATATTTGATATCAACAGTATAAGCTATCAAATTCAAATCGAAAACAACAAGTTAAACCACTTCAAAACATTTCATTTAAGCACAAAAGAGAGCATAAACAACAAAATGTTGGATCTACATACGAGAGATTACCACTAAATTGAAGGAATTAAGCCCTCATATTTATTATCATATGAACAAATATAGAAAGCAACATGAAACAAGAAGAGAAAAAGAGAGTAAAATGAAAGGAAAAATTATTCTACTTGCATAAAGTAAAACAGATCTACACTACAACATGAAAGGAAAAAAAAACAATAGAAGAAAAGAGAAATATATTAAAGCTGCATAAAATAATTACATGAAACAAAATATCTAAGTAGCCATGGAAAAAAGAGAAGCTTTCTTTTATTTTCTAAACTAGAAACTAAGAGAAAACTAAGCAAGAGAAGGGTTACATGAAACATAAGGGGTATATATACATGTGTTAAATCCTAATTCATATTTTTTGGGAATGCCCAAAATACCCTTGAGAAAGTGTGGAGGCCAAGTAATCATTAGTTTCTACTAATCATCATTTAAGTGTGCATGAAGCCATAAACTCCATAAGCATGTGCATTAGCCTCTAACTGAAAATCAAGGTAAGTGGGTAGGGTCCTCCATGTTCTTCACTTTGAATTATTTCCATCTTCATTCTTTTGTATCTTCTTTGTGCATACATATTTCATCATAAAACCACTTGCAAAATTCACCAAATTTCCTACAAAACAACATAGAAAATTCCAAGTAAATTTTCACAATTTAATAAATGCACAAAAATGACCATTTTACCCCCGTATGAATATGTGACAATTTGAAAATAATTTGAATTTTGGTTTAAACAAGTTAAAATACCCAATATGATCATTTATTCAATTTAAATAGAATAAATATGGTGGTAAAAATATGCACATTTACGTGCACAACACTTACTGTTTTGGAAACATCCCTCTCTCAATTCAAAGATCAAAGTGATGTCCAAGTGGCTATAGGATCCATTGTATCCAAAGTTCAAGAAATTGTCTTTGGAAAAACTATCAACTCTACTTGTATTTGCTTTGGGTTTGCTTATAGCCCACTAAAATAAAGTGGATGTGCTTAGTAGCCTCGATATCCATTGGGTTTGCTTGTATCCCGGTAAAACTAAGTGAGTCTACTCTAAGCTTGGAAATTCAGAACGGTGCGTTTCGTAGCCGTGAAATCGAGATTGTATTTGGGTTTGCCTTCTACCCGATTAAAGATTGGCATTTGAAAAGAAAACTATACAAGCAATTATACAGGAATAGATGTAGGACAAATTCAAACCATATAAAATCTCTAGTATCATCTCTCTAATGCTTTACTTTATTTTACTGCTTTTGTTTTTATTTGTGATTGTAACTGTAACTGTTTGATAATTTAATTATATGTTGTCATTCAGTGATTTAATATCTAACTTAAAAGAAATTTGAAAAGATTTAAATAAGTTAGGAAAACGCTATTCACCCCCTCTCTAGTGTTCAATTAGCCTTAAGATCCATAATTCCACAATCCGCATTTGGTATCAGAGCACTAGGTTTTCAAAAACTCGTAATTTGGTTTTCGAAAAATATCAATGGCTGGCAACACTATTGGTATATTTGAACACTTTTGTTGAAGGACCATCTATCACTAGAACCCGTTCTTAATCATAGTAATTACACTTATTGGTCACATAGTATGAAGATTATTTATAGTCTAATAGTTTAGATATTTATATTACATAAAATGAGTACATTCGACCCTAGGCTAATTTTGCATAATGGACTGCTGACTAAAAGACACTTGCACAGAATAATTCTAAAACCATAAATGTTTTATTTTGCTCACTAGATAAAAATGAATATAATAGAGTCTTTATTTGCAAGTCTAGATATGAAATTTGGAGAACACTGCAAGTTACCCATGAGGGCACTTTTAAAGTTGAACAAACAAAATTTCCAAGCTAACTAATCGGTTTCGGTTATTTAAGATAAATCCAAATGAGTCTATTTTTGACATGTATTATAGATTTCAAGATATAGTGCATTTCTTAATAGCATTAGGTAAAAACTTTTTTAAAGAGGACCAAGTTAGAAAATCCTCAACTCACCCTCTTCGGAGTGGAATCAGAAGACACTAGCAATAGAAGAGGATAATGATTATAGTACAATGAAAATTGAAAAGTTAATATACAATTTAATTGTAACGACCCCGAATTTTTATTAATTAAAAGTTGAATATTTAATTGAATTTAAATATTAATGAGTGAAATTATAAGTCAAATAAATTTTATTTTGAATAATTGTATTTAATTGGATAATTAAATCAATAATTTAATATGTTAAATTACAGAAATATGATTGAAAATGATTTGTAAAATTTTATTTTATCATGTTGAAGTTAGAATGATGTTATAGAACTTTTAAAATTGAATTAAAAGTTAATTTGTGAAAATTGAATATTTTAATATTTAATCGACTAGTGAAAATAGCCAATTTTCGAACAGTCTCAGAATTGGACGAGACCAGTTTCATTGGATCCATAATAGTTTGTTATTACCGGATTTCAATTTTTGTAGCAATCGGAATTATCGTTTGATCGTGGCAGCTCGAAACGCATCGAAATTGTTTTAATATTAATTTAGCGAGTTAAAATAGTCATTTTTCAAAAAGTCTCGGATTTCGACGAAACAAGTTTCATCGGATCCGTAATGTGATATTATTTTAAGGTTTCAAATTTCAAGTCAATCGGATTTACCGTTTGTCCGGTGCAAGCTAAAATGCCTAGAAAATCGTTTAGTCGGTTTAATTTTAAATCGAACGTTTGTTGCCATAACTCGCACAGATGACCGAATTAGCTCCCGAAACACATTCCATTATGTTCGGAATGCGGGGTAAACCTTAGAAATGCCAACCGGCACGCTTCGTTTGGAGTTCGAAAAATCCAGGATGAATAGTGTTCGTGAAATTTTCTATAAAAGCCCCCCCTCTTCATAATTTGCAAAAAATTAGAAACCCTAGGGTTAAAAACTGCAGGCCGCCACCTTCAAGCAATGAATGGCCAAAATCTTTCTACCTTTCTCCTCTAATCTCTTTCAATCCACTCAATGTTATCGAAAACGTTCAACTAGCAAATCGAAGAGCATTGGGAGGGCTTTAAACCCATAAGGTGATGATTGTTTAACTCGAAGTTGGTGATGAGATATTTGGCCGCGTTCACGTGCGTTTGGGCAAGACTCTCGAGGCCAAAGGAAGGGTCGAGTTCAACTATGTTATGGCCGTGAGTAGCTCTTGTCGTGAGCTTTCCAATGGAGTAACCTGATCGAATTATAAGCAAGCGTGGTGATTGCAAGATTTAACCCTAATTTCGTGTCTATGGGTTTTGTGCGTGTTTTTGTTATCTGGGTGGTGATACGCGCATGGAAGATGAAGAGGGAGCGGCTAGATTTGCAGGTGCAGGAGATCCAAGGGCTGAGATCAAGTGTAGGTTAAAATATAAAAAGAAAGTTGTAAATTATTAAGTTAAAATCGTGTAAACTTTGAAAAATCATAACTTTATCATACGAGGTCGAAAACGCGCGAACCCAGTTGCGTTGGAATCGTATGGACGAGCACTACGCTATGGAATTGGATTGGAGTCGTTTGGAGTTAGTGAAATTTTTGGGTAAAATTAAACGTCCGTTTAATTTTATTCGAAATAAATCGCTAAAACGAAATTGAAATCAAGGTGAGAACTTCTCACTCAATCGAATCAGTTTCGATTTTAATTTTAAATAGTTATATTTAAAATACTTGAATGCATGTTTGAATAATGATTGATATCTATTGATTGTTAAAATAGACATTATGCGCCGTTAGTAAGCGGATGTTATTTATTAAAAACATATACCGCGAATATTTCATAAACAGTGAAATTGGTATTATATATAATAGCAATATATATATATATTGGCATATGTATATATTGCAGTTGTTGATTTCCCGCAGTATATAGCGGATGAGGCCCTATTGTGCCGTCTATTAAGCGGATAATATTTTAAATCCCATATACCGCGATAATTTCGTACTGGAACGGAATTGGTATTATGCTAACATCTTTGGATGCAGGAAAACAGGTTGGAGGGATCCAACTGGATTCCTTAACAGTATTTATTTGATTATGGATATTTTGATATTCGTTGATGATCATATCGATATATGATGTCGTTGTTGTCGTGATTGACTATTTGGTGTGTAGCATCATTGGACCCATTTTTGGAATTTTAAAAGGATTTTAAAGTTGATTTTTGAAAGTATACGTTATAAAATATTTTTGGAATTGATCCATTATAAATAAATAAACGTATAAATTTTTAATGTTATAAAATTATGATTTTTGAGAAATATAGTAAAAAAACTGATTTTTGAAAATATAGGGTTAATGACTTTATAAAATAATTTAAATTGGGGTTTCTGAATTATTGTGAAAAGTTTAAAAAATAGGATTTATAAAATTTGATTATTTTATAAATCAAAGAGAATGGTGAAATTATAAAGGAGATTAAAGATGTTTTAAAAATAATGGTATAAATTGATTTATATAAGAGATTTATAAATTGATAATTTATAAATTAAAATATTTGAATTATAAAATGAGTTTCTATAAGTGTTAGAATGAATTGTGAATGAATTTCATAAATGAATGAAATTTATAGAATTATAAACGGTGAAGTTATAAATGGAATTTTATAAGCAGTAGGTTTATAAAATTTGTAAAGTTATTAAAGAATGGATTTTTGATAAATAAATGAATCTTATAAGTTATAAGATTTATAAATTGGGAAGTTTAAAAGAACGATTTTTGTAAACAAATAAATTATAAGCATTTAACTTATAATATGGATTTTTAGTATATCATTGAGATATGAAATTTGATAGATTAATAAAGGAAATTATAAAAGGAAGTTGTACAAAATAAATAGAAATAGAATTTATAAACATTGTTTTATAAATTCGCAAACGAATTATTTTGATAAGTAAATTGTATAACTTATTAATGGAGTTATATTCACGTTTTAGACTGTGAATAATCCTTTAAAATGAAATGTATAGAAATGATAAAATTTGTTAACAAAGTATATTCACGTTTTTGAATAGCGAATAATATGTTAAAGAAAATGTTTTGGATATGATATTTTAAATAGAATTAAAACGATCTAACGATGTTTTCAAAATGTGTTGAGATTCGAAATCATAAATTTCAACATTCATTGTTGAAATAGACGTTTTCGAGAGATAGAAGGAAATGGTGGACTATAACACTGTTGTTATAGTAAATGATTTCCGAAAGGAAATGTTTTGTATAGTATTGGGATTTATATATCTATTTTAATTTCGAATCCCTATACTAGTGATTTTGGGTTGTCGTAACGATGTTTTACACAACATTCGTTTTGGCCCAAATAAATATGGTTAAGAGAATGATTTCCTTAAAGAATGAAATACATACTTAATTTCGATTTAAGTATATTGAATATTTTCCAAGTATAGAAAATAAAAAGACTTGTGAATTACTTATGAATAAATAAGTATGGAAATGTTTTCCAATGTGAAATGAAACGTTTTGAGAATTTATCTTTTTGAAGATAAATTGAAAATGAATAATTGAAATCGTGTATTCATAAATATTTTGGAATGTAAATTCACTATGGAATTTATAAAAGAAAAGAGGAATTTGTTTAAAAATAAATATTGATTTATTTTTGAAGTGTGAAAATTTTATATCTTGTAAAGATATTTTTGGGAAATAAATAATTTGGAAAATTATTTGGAATCTGGTGATGTTGTGCATATCCATTGATAGTTCAATAACCGACTATCAATATTTACCTTTGAATAGGTATTTGTTGCGATTGCTTGAATTTGAATGCCACACTTATTTTTAAATTATTGCGCTCGTTATACGGATTACCCATTCCGAATAGTGATACGACGTAATGGATAGCATTGATGACCGGTGTTGAAGACGGATATTTTTGAAAACGGAAGGATTACCGTCGAATGTTTCTGCACCGAATGGCCCCGGTATAGAAATTCCATATGTGATGGGAAGTCCGGACGTGATTAGTGGATATCTGGATTGCAAGGACTTCTTTGTAAGTGTCTTCGGTTCTGTTCGAGCCCGGAATAGACTTGTATGGATTGTATGTCCGACATTACAAATTGGGATATAAAGCTGATTTCTTTCAAATATATTTCTGTTGGTGGCGGAGAATTTATTCTTTTAGCTTAACACCCTTCTCTGATACGTACGAGCTCAGAGGTTATGTAGTTGAAGGTTATTAGCAATATATTCCCAAATTGGTAATGTGATATGCTGAGTGTTGCTGTGAAATGATCATTGTGTTGATCATTTGTGATAGGATCATTTGTTTGATCGTTTATCTTTGTGATCATTTCTATGATCATTTGTTGACCCAAAGCATGGCTTTTGTATAAAGCGTGGCTTTGTGGACGAAACTTCGTCGAGCCTCACACCCCGAAATGGTCAAAACAGGAAAGATGCAGCAAGGTTATGAGGGGTAGCTCCCTTTAGGGTATGTGTATTTCCTTCTGGAAAAGGGTGGTATCATGGTATGGAGCCCAGATGCTTACTCATGTTGAAACACTTTATTTATGATTGTGTGATGATGGTGACGAGCGCTCGGTTAAAGGTCCCAAAGGACCGGGGGATGGCATACTCGTGTCAGTAGTTACCCAGTTAGGGGTAACCCGGCCTTGTGTTGGCAGAGATCCGGTTTGGTTCTCGGGGACGTCCTTCCAGAGGCGTTCTCATGTGGCAATGGGAAGTTCCTTGGCCTGACCATTTGTTGGAAATCCAAAGAAACAATACGATCCTTGTACGGTTTTAGTTGTATAACCTGCTATGGAATATGGCGGTAACCTGCTATTGAACATAGTAGCTATAGTAGGCATACGATAATGGTCGTATGTTGGCTAAGATTTATATTCTACTTTCGAAATGATTTTTCCTACACTATGCACTAGTAATAATATCAAATGTTCTTTTTAATGCGTATCAAGCATCTTTGACTATCATAAGGAGAAATCTCCTCCGATTCTGCGTTTGCATTGTGTATGTGTGCGGGAGGCCTTATGATAGTCTCATTTTTAAAAGCATTGCGAATTGACTTTAAAAATATTCCTCTATTTTGATTTTAAAGATAAATAAACTGTTTTGAGTTCTCACACCAGTCACATGACTGACTCGGAGTTTATTGTTTTCCTTCCTAAACTCTGGGTGCCCACCAATTTCCACACGGGCAGTCGAGAGTTAGGTTTATCAGGATATTCTGGATATTCAGGAGTTGCTGGAGGCAAGCTGGATGGCATGGCGTATTATTAGTATATAGTATTTCTTTTCCGCTGTTTGATGTTGTTTGTTGTTGTACACTCTGATGATATGATGTAATGAAATTAAATGTAATGTAATGTAATAACTGATATAGTTCTTTGTTTAAAGATTATTCATTTATTTATTATATGTTGTTCCGCTGCGATTGTGTGATTCTGATATTGTTCTACTGTTTTCTTCTGTTCCATTCTATTTTCTATGTTCTTTTCTTCTTTTTCTATCTTTCTTATCTTCTTCTGCCTTTTTCTTTTTCTTAAAACCCTAACTATTCGGTTTTTCGGCAACGAAAAATCGCGTACGTTACATTTGGTATCAGAGCTTATGGTTAAGCGACAACCATGGCTCTGTTGGGTATTACTCATTAGAGATAAGGTCAGTAGTACTCTAGAATGAGTTTGAGAGTAATAATAGATATGAGTACGTATTTGTTAGTGAATATAAAATTGTTTTATATTGTGATGCTTGGTTTATTGAGTGACATATGAACCTTCGTCAGCACGGTCTGGACAACTATGCCGAAGGGGTTTATAAACACTTGAATAGAACAATTCGACACAATATTGTTTTAAATTGGGTAAATGAAATAATTTTACCTTGAGTATATTTTATATATAAAGGAATAATTTATCAGAATTATTAAAGTGTATATAAGTTGATTGTTTAGTTGTTTGAATAATCTAAATAAAAGAATAATTGTATAAGCAAAAGAATTATAAGTATAAAATTATAATTAAAGTGATTTACAATTGTGAAATAAACTTATATATAAAAATGAGTTTGAATAAGTAATGAAATTTGGCCTTGGTTAAAGTTAAATAAAAATTTACTTTAGAATTTAGAATCTGAATTGATTTAAAAGTGGGAATTTAAGTTAAGTAAAACCAAGTGAATGTTTGTAAAATGAAGTATAACTTAAGTGATGTTGAATGAAGTTGATATTGGTATCAAAGTAAATTAATAAAGTTAAGTGGTAGATATGAACTTGAGTTATATAAATGAAATTCAACTTTTGTGATTGAATTGAATAAATGGATTGAATGTAAATCAAATGAATGTGAATTAAGTTGATATGGAATAATGAATGTAAGTGTTAATTCATTAAAATCTAATGTTATTGGAAAATTGAATAATTGAATTAAAATCAATTTAATTAAACCAATTGAAAGTGAAGGTGTTAAACTAAATTGAATGAATATAAGCAAAGGAATTTGGTTGTAATTAATATACATTGGTTGTTATATGATTGTTAGTTGATTGTATATAATTCATTAAGTATTAATGAAATTGAAAGCTAAAGTAATTGACATTCAATTGGAAGTTAAGTGAATCTTAAATGGAATTGAATTTGATTTGGAAGTGAACCAACTTGAATATGAATTAGTGAATATAAACTAATTGAAAATGAATGTTAGTAAAAACATCCACTGTTAGTGAATCAAATGTAATTAAATTGAAAACCAATTCATTGAATATTAATGAGAATATGAATGAATATTAATTTGATATGGATTAGTTGGATGATAGTTGGTTGATGGTTGAATATATTGCTTTTATTGCATTTGCTATGTTGGCATATATAGTTACTATGTTGCTATATGTTGTATATCGATACTATTGTCCATATACATGTTTCTCATGTTGTTTGTTGAGTGTTTAGTAGGTGCGGATCGCGTTTGCTTCGCATTTGGAGCTCGCTTTCGCGCTATATTAGGCGTATATGCTTGCTAATAAAATATAAGGTACATATCTCGGATTAAATATCGAACTTTTACACTTTTTTCCCTGCGGGATGCCTCATCACTTGATGAGATGTATATTTGTGATATATATACTGTCATTTTTTTTGGATCGAGCCGCGCAAAGGAGACTATGGCGAATTTTTTCGAAAATTTAAGGCGTTAGAAAAATATTGAGAAAATTTGGGAAATTTGTGAAAACTTTAATTTTGATTTGAAATTGAAAGTTAAACTATGGTAGTTGTGTTTGAAAAGATAACTAAGTATGCTTTGAAAACTTAGTCAAGTATGGTAAGAAGTTTAAATTTGTTTTGGAAAGTTAATAGATTCTGTAACTTTTCTTACTTGGTAATTTCGAGGACGAAATTCTTTTAAGGGGGGAAGTATGTAACGACCCCGAATTTTTATTAATTAAAAATTGAATATTTAATTGAATTTAAATATTAATAAGTGAAATTATAAGTCAAATAAATTTTATTTTGTATAATTGTATTTAATTGTATAATTGAAAATTGGGTTAAATATGATTGAAAATGATTTGTAAAATTTTATTTTATCATGTTGAAGTCAGAATGATGTTATAGAACTTTTAAGATCGAATTAAAAGTTAATTTGTGAAAATTGAATATTTTAATATTTAATCGACTAGTGAAAATAGCCAATTTTCGAACAGTCTCAGAATTGGACGAGACCAGTTTCATTGGATCCGTAATAGTTTGTTATTACTAGATTTCAATTTTTGTAGCAATCGGAGTTATCGTTTGATTGTGGCAGCTCGAAACACATCGAAATTGTTTTAATATTAATTTGGCGAGTTAAAATAGTCATTTTTCAAAAAGTCTCGGATTTCGACGAAACTAGTTTCATCGGATCTGTAATGTGATATTATTGTATGGTTTCAAATTTCAAGTCAATCGGATTTACCGTTTGTCCGGTGCAAGCTAAAACGCCTAGAAAATTGTTTAATCGGTTTAATTTTAAATCGAACGTTTGTTGCCATAACTCGCACAGATGACCTAATTAGCTCCCGAAACACGTTCCGTTGTGTTCGAAACGCGGGGTAAACCTTAGAAACGCTAACCGGCACGCTTCGTTTGGAGTTCGGAAAATCCGGGATGAATAGTGTTCGTGAAATTTTCTATAAAAGCCAAATTAGAAACCCTAGGGTTAAAAACTGCAGGCCGCCACCTTCAAGCAATGAATGGCCGAAATCTTCCTACCTTTCTCCTCTAATCTCCTTCAATCCACTCAATGTTATCGAAAACTTTCAACTAGCAAATCGAAGAGCATTAGAAGGGCTTTGAATCCATAAGGTGATGATTGTTTAACTCAAAGTTGGTGATGAGATATTTGGCCGCGTTCACGTGCGTTTGGGCATGACTCTCGAGGCCAAAGGAAGGGCCGAGTTCAACTATGTTATGGCCGTGAGTAGCTCTTGTCGTGAGCTTTCCCACGGAGTAACCTGATCGAATTATAAGCAAGCGTGGTGATTGCAAGATTTAACCCTAATTTCGTGTCTATGGGTTTTGTGCGTGTTTTTGTTATCTGGGTGGTGATACGCGCATGGAAGATGAAGAGGGAGCGGCTAGATTTGCAGGTGCAGGAGATCCAAGGGCTGAGATCAAGTGTAGGTTAAAATATAAAAAGAAAGTTGTAAATTATTAAGTTAAAATCGTGTAAACTTTGAAAAATCATAACTTTTTCATACGAGGTCGAAAACGCGCGAAACTAGTTGCGTTGTAATCGTATGGACGAGCACTACGCTATGGAATTTGATTGGAGTCATTTGGAGTTAGTGAAAATTTCGAGTAAAATTAAACGTCCGTTTAATTTTATTCGAAATAAATCGCTAAAAAGAAATTGAAATCAAGGTGAGAACTTCTCACTCAATCAAATCAGTTTCGATTTTAATTTTAAATAGTTATATTTAAAATACTTGAATGCATGTTTTAATGATGATTGATATCTATTGATTGTTAAAATAGACATTATGCGCCGTTAGTAAGCGGTTGTTATTTATTAAAAACATATACCGCGAATATTTCATAAACAGTGAAATTGGTATTATATAGAATAGCAGTATATATATATTGGCATATGTATATATTGCAGTTGTTGATTTCCCGCAGTATATAGCGGATGAGACCCTATTGCGTCGTCTATTAAGCGGATAATATTTTAAATCCCATATACCGCGATAATTTCGTACTGGAACGGAATTGGTATTGTGCTAACATCTTTGGATGCAGGAAAACAGGTTGGAGGGATCCAACTGGATTCCACAACAGTATTTATTTGATTATGGATATTTTGATATTTGTTGATGATCATATCGATATATGATATCGTTGTTGTCGTGATTGACTATTTGGTGTGTAGCATCATTGGACCCATTTTTGGAATTTTAAAAGGATTTTAAAGTTGATTTTTGAAAGTATACGTTATAAAATATTTTTGGAATTGATCCATTATAAATAAATAAACGTATAAATTTTTAATGTTATAAAATTATGATTTTTGAGAAATATAGTAAACAAATTGATTTTTGAAAATATAGGGTTAATGACTTTATAAAATAATTTAAATTGGGGTTTCTGAATTATTGTGAAAAGTTTAAAAAATAGGATTTATAAAATTTGATTATTTTATAAATCAAAGAGAATGGTGAAATTATAAAGGAGATTAAAGATGTTTTAAAAATAATGGTATAAATTGATTTATATAAGAGATTTATAAATTGATAATTTATAAATTAAAATATTTGAATTATAAAACGAGTTTTTATAAGTGTTAGAATGAATTGTGAATGAATTTCATAAATGAATGAAATTTATAGAATTATAAACGGTGAAGTTATAAATGGAATTTTATAAGCAGTAGGTTTATAAAATTTGTAAAGTTATTAAAGAATGGATTTTTGATAAATAAATGAATCTTATAAGCTTTAAGATTTATAAATTGGGAAGTTTAAAAGAACGATTTTTGTAAACAAATAAATTATAAGCATTTAACTTATAATATGGATTTTTAGTATATCATTGAGATATGAAATTTGATAGATTAATAAAGGAAATTATAAAAGGAAGTTGTACAAAATAAATAGAAATAGAATTTATAAACATTGTTTTATAAATTCGCAAACGACTTATTTTGATAAGTAAATTGTATAACTTATTAATGGAGTTATATTCACGTTTTAGACTGTGAATAATCCTTTAAAATGAAATGTATAGAAATGATGAAATTTGTTAACAAAGTATATTCACGTTTTTGAATAGCGAATATTATGTTAAAGAAAATGTTCTGGATATGATATTTTAAATAGAATTAAAACGATCTAACGATGTTTTCAAAATGTGTTGAGATTCGAAACCATAGATTTTAACATTCATTGTTGAAATAGACGTTTTCGAGAGATAGAAGAAAATGGTGGACTATAACACTTTTGTTATAGTAAATGATTTCCGAAAGGAAATGTTTTGTATAGTATTGGGATTTATATATCTATTTTAATTTCGAATCCCTATACTAGTGATTTTGGGTTGTCGTAGCGATGTTTTATGCAACATTCGTTTTGGCCCAAATAAATATGGTAAAGAGAATGATTTCCTTAAAGAATGAAATATATACTTAATTTCGATTTAAGTATATTGAATATTTTCCAAGTATAGAAAATAAAAAGACTTGTGAATTACTTATGAATAAATAAGTATGGAAATGTTTTCCAATGTGAAATGAAACGTTTTGAGAATTTATCTTTTTGAAGATAAATTGAAAATGAATAATTGAAATCGTGTATTCATAAATATTTTGGAATGTAAATTCACTATGGAATTTATAAAAGAAAAGAGGAATTTGTTTAAAAATAAATATTGATTTATTTTTGAAGTGTGAAAATTTTATATCTTGTAAAGATATTTTTGGGAAATAAATAATTTGGAAAATTATTTGGAATCTGGTGATGTTGTGCATATCCATTGTTAGTTCAATAACCGACTATCAATATTTACCTTTGAATAGGTATTTGTTGTGATTGCTTGAATTTGAATGCCACACTTATTTTTAAATTATTGCGCTCGTTATTCGGATTACCCATTCCGAATAGTGATACGACGTAATGGATAGCATTGATGACCAGTGTTGAAGACCGGATATTTTTGAAACGGAAGGATTACCGTCGAATGTTTCTGCATCGAATGGCCTCGGTATAGAAATTCCATATGCGATGGGAAGTACAGATGTGATTAGTTGATATCCGGATTGCAAGGACTTCTTTGTAAGTGCCTTCGGTTCTGTTCGAGCCCGGAACAGACTTGTATGGATTGTATGTCCGACATTACAAATTGAGATATAAAGATGATTTCTTTCAAATATATTTATGTTGGTGGCGGACAATTTATTCTCTTAGCTTAACACCCTTCTCTGAGACGTACGAGCTCAGAGGTTATGTAGTTGAAGGTTATTAGCAATATATTCCCAAATTGGTAATGTGATATGCTGAGTGTTGCTGTGAAATGACCATTGTGTTGATCATTTGTGATAGGATCATTTGTTTGATCGTTTATCTTTGTGATCATTTCTATGATCATTTGTTGACCCAAAGCATGGCTTTTGTATAAAGCGTGGCTTTGTGGACGAAAATTCGTCGAGCCTCACATCCCGAAATGGTCAAAACAGGAAAGATGCAGCAATGTTATGAGGGGTAGCTCCCTTTAGGGTATGTGCATTTCCTTCTGGAAAAGGGTGGTATCATGGTATAGAGCCCAGATGCTTACTCATGTTGAAACACTTTATTTATGATTGTGTGATGATGGTGACGAGCGCTCGGTTAAAGGTCCCAAAGGACCGGGGGATGGCATACTCGTGTCAGTAGTTACCCAGTTAGGGGTATCCCGGCCTTGTGTTGGCAGAGATCCGGTTTGGTTCTCGGGGACGTCCTTCCAGAGGCGTTCTCATGTGGCAATGGGAAGTTCCTTGGCCTGACCATTTGTTGGAAATCCAAAGAAACAATACGATCCTTGTACGGTTTTAGTTGTATAACCTGCTATGGAATGTGGCGGTAACCTGCTATTGAACATAGTAGCTATAGTAGGCATACGATAATGGTCGTATGTTGGCTAAGATTTATATTCTACTTTCGAAATGATTTTTCCTACACTATGCACTAGAAATAATATCAAATGTTCTTTTTAATGCGTATCAAGCATCTTTGACTATCATAAGGAGAAATCTCCTCTGATTCTGCGTTTGCATTGTGTGTGTGTGCGGGAGGCCTTATGGTAGTCTCATTTTTAAAAGCATTGCGAATTGACTTTAAAAATATTCCTCTATTTTGATTTTAAAGATAAATAAACTGTTTTGAGTTCTCACACCAGTCACATGACTGACTCGGAGTTTATTGTTTTCCTTCCTAAACTCTGGGTGCCCACCAATTTCCACACGGGCTGTCGAGAGTTAGGTTTATCAGGATATTCTGGATATTCAGGAGTTGCTGGAGGCAAGCTGGATGGCATGGCGTATTATTAGTATATAGTATTTCTTTTCCGCTGTTTGATGTTGTTTGTTGTTGTACACTCTGATGATATGATGTAATGAAATTAAATGTAATGTAATGTAATAACTGATATAGTTCTTTGTTTAAAGATTATTCATTTATTTATTATATGTTGTTCCGCTGCGATTGTGAGATTCTGATATTGTTCTACTGTTTTCTCTTGTTCCGTTCTATTTTCTATGTTCTTTTCTTCTTTTTCTATCTTTCTTATCTTCTTCTGCCTTTTTCTTTTTCTTAAAACCCTAACTATTCGGTTTTTCGGCAACGAAAAATCGCGTACGTTACATTAATGCCCTATGAAGCACAATTGCAGAGCTGAAAAGAAAGCAAAGCAACAGAAAAGAAATCCATCACTTTCAATGCAATAACAAACGATCTTGACACAGGCTATGATAATGATGAAGAAATTGTTTTCATGACCAGAAATTTCAAAAAATTTCTGAAGTATAGAAAGATGAACAACTTTTGGAGACCGAAAAGCAAGATTCTGGAAATGGAACTACAATAAAATGTTTTAACTGCGATAAACCCAATCATCTGCAAAGAGATTGCCCGCATCAGAATAAATCAGAGATCTCACTAGTTACTGATTCATCCAGAAAAAGAAAGAGGGCTTACACAACAACACTGGATGATTCAGATACTACCTCAAGTGACAATTAACCAGATACCGAGCAGCGACGATTAACCAGATACTGAGGATGTAAACATATATTTCACAGCAATAGTTAAATAATAAGAACGGATCAAAGAAAAGAAGCAAAAAGGAGGTACATTTTACATTTTATTTTTATTTCATTTTTGTTTTGTGTATTTTAAGGAATAAAATATAGATTAATAATAATATTGAATGAATATAACTATATGTATAAGAATATTTTATCTAAGCTTTAGTTTGGATTTTACGAGCTATATGTCGACATATACCCAGCCATATGTTGGCATACCTGCCGGTAATTTGAAATTTCTTTTCAAATCCAAAATTTGAAATTCCCTCTCTTTTGTACTTATCCCCGTGTTTTGAAAAGGCATCTTTTTGACCAGAGAACATGACTCTTCGCTCTCTATTAATACTTTGTATCTTTATCTATTCATTCACTCGCTTTATTTCAAAATTCCAAAATCTCTTCACCCTCTTATCTCTTCAAAACCTCAAAAATGGCTTCCTCAAGTCAAACCCCTAAAACCGTAAGGCTATTAAAGAGAACCAAAGGTTTTCTTTTGAATGACAAAGAAATAACTGATACTTATATGAAATATGCTACTTTTGGAAAAGTTCTCCAGGAAGATTTGCAAAATTTAATGGTTTTTCCTTTTACAGCCTTCAAGATCTTTGCTTTCAAAATAAAATTCTTTGTTTAGTTGACTCTTCCCATGGGTGTTATTCGGACTTGGTTAAAATGTTTTATGCAAATTTAAATGGCAAAAAATTTCAAGGAGAACAGGAAAAATTTAGAGCTTTGTAAATGGCACTCATATTGTTTTAATTTGTGAACTTTTATGTAATATATGTAGTTGCAAATCTGGTGGAATTGACCTCTCTATTTTTCAAATTGATGAACAAAATCATGAAGATTTTCACGACATTTTCGAAAGTGATGAAGAATTTGATTTTAAAATAAAAATCTTATATCGAAATTGAGACTTATGAGTCTTATTTTACAATAAAGTATCATTCCAAGGATGGGTAATTACGAAAACCCCGCTCAAAAAGTTTTTAAAGCACTTTTTTCCATTTACATAAACTACGACATCAGTTAGGCACAAGTCATCTTAGATGACTTTGTTCAAAATAATATCTCTAGACGTGAGAACACACTCTACCATGGTATGTATCTTACTAGAATTTTCATATATTTTGGTGTTGATTTAAGAGGAGAATCAACTCTTCCATGAAATTTTTTCGACAAGGCCAACATTTCTCTTATGCACATTCCACCTTTTTTTGAACCATACTGTCACGACCCGAAGTTCAACGTCCAAAAATTGACATCAAATACCTCACTTGTATTCGACTGCCGGAGATTCGAACGTCGAATTCCAGTTCGGATGGGGATTATAACAACAGTAGGTGAATATAAACAGCGGAAAATAAAACTGCCAACATCAAAATCCCAGATACAACATCACAATACCCTTACAACAACATCACCAACATCAGAGTATTTTTATACACATACCACACTACACCAAAATAGACCATCACAAAAGAACAATATGTGATTACACTCCAAGAAAGTCTTCAAATGAAATGAAATGAAATAATAGCGAACATCCAACTAAAAACCTTGAGATCCAAAAGTTTTCAAAATATCTCGAAGTAAAAAAGTCTTCAAAAACCAGTAGCCTCCAAACCATACGACTTCAAAATCCAGCTAGCACTAAAACATGGAAGACCTGCTACTAGGCCGCCCGTGTGGAAATTATGGGCATCCAGAGTTTAGAAAAGAAACAATAAACTCCGGGTCAGTCATGAGACTGGTATGAGTAAACATAACAGTAGTTTGAAATAAAGGCAGTTTAAATCAAAAGCAAACAAAAGAATTTGAAAGAAATTCATAATGCTTTTTGAAAATGAAACTGCCATAAGGCCTCCCGCCACACACACAATGCAAACGCAGACTTGGGGGAGATTTCTCCTTATGACTGTCAAAAATGCTTAATATGAGAAAACACATTAAATATTATTATTAGTGCATAGTGTGAAAACATTTTCGAAAGTATAATATTAATCTTAGCCAGCATACGTACCATTATAGTATGCCTATTATAGCTACCATATTAGATGGCAGGTTCTACAACTAAAACCGTATTGGGTTCGTATGGGTAATCAGATTTCCAACAAATGGTCAGGCTAAGGAACTTCCTGGGCCACATGGGTACGCCTCTAGAGGGACGTCCCGAGAACCTAACTGGATCTCTGCCAACACAAGGCCGGGTTACCTCTATAACTAGGTAACTACTACACGAGTATGCCATTTTCCGGTTGTAATCAACCTTTATCCGGGGCCCCAACAACAAAAATCACAAATTAATATATATGTTTGCGATATCCACATAAGTTAAGTATCTGGGTTCCATACCATGATACCACTTCTATCCAGAAGGAAATGCACATACCCTAAAGGGCGCTACCCTGAATAACCTTGCTGCATCTTTCCTGTTTCGACCATTACCGGTTTGTGAAGTTCGACAAAGTCTCGTCCACAAAGCTACGCTTTTTACAAAAGCCATGCTTTGATCAACAAATGATCAGCAATTGATCATCAATACACAGCAGCACTCAGCGTGCCACACTACCAAATTGGAAGTATATCGCTGATAACCTTCAACTACATAACCTCTGAGCTCGTACGTCTCAGAGAAGGGTGTTAGGCTAAGAGAATAAATTCTCCGCCGCCAATAGATATGTATTTGAAAGAAATGGGCTTTATATCTCAAAGTATAGTGTCTGACACACGACCATACAAGTCTGTTCCGGGTTCGAACAGAACCGAAGGTACTTCGTCCAATAAAGGAAGAAGCCCTAGCAAATCCGGCGTCCACAATCCCGATTGGACTTCCCATCACTTAGGGAATCCCTATACTGGAGCAACTCGGTGCAGAGACAATCGATAGGTCATCCTATCATTTTCGAAGACACCCGGTCTTCACCACCGGTCTTCAATTGCTCTCCATTCGTCGAATCACTATTCGGAATGGGTTATATGACACAAAGGTCCTCTCCTGGCTAATCCGAATAGTGAGCATCAATTTTTAAAACATGTGGATATGTCATCCACAAAGATTCACAGGTCGATGTGGGTTTCGGATGACCAACTGGAATCCGACCCCCTATCGCATCGAAATTCAAGTGTCGTTTCTACGGGCAAAAGGGGTTTCACATTCACATAGAAAATACAGGATCACAGCTCAACACAAAACCATTTATCGCATCACAATTACAATCAGAGATGTCAATTAATACTCGTCATATAATAGTTATCAATCACATACAGCTACGATGAATCAATCATGTGAATTTAAACTAATTAATCACATAATTAATTTCATTCATCATCTTCAATTAATGATTAGTTATTCTTAATTAAAATTTATTAAATTTTTAATCATCTTTATAATTGAATCATTCATTAATTGATTACCCTAATTAATTCATCTTTAATTTTTAATTAATGAAAACCTAATTACTTTTATTTATTAATTAACCCTTAAATTTAAGTAATTACTTCTCAAGTAATTATATTATCATATTTTCAATTATTTAATAAATCAAAAGATAAATTAATTGCTTTGAGTAAACATAACAGTAGTTTGAAATAAAGGCAGTTTATTTTAAATCAAAAGCAAACAAAAGAATTTGAAAGAAATTCGTAATGCTTTTTGAAAATGAAACTGCCATTAGGCCTCCCACCACACACACAATGCAAACGCAGACTTGGGGGAGATTTCTCCTTATGACAGTCAAAAATGCTTAATACGAGAAAACACTTTAAACATTATTATTAGTGCATAGTGTGAAAACATTTTCGAAAGTATAATATTAATCTTAGCCAGCATACGTACCATTATAGTATGCCTACCATAGCTATCATATTAGATGGCAGGTTCTACAACTAAAACCGTACTGGGTCGTATGGGTAATCGGATTTCCAACAAATGGTCAGGCTAAGGAACTTCCTGGGCCACATGAGTACTCCTCTGGAGGGACATTACACCACAGATAGGATTTTGGCGCAACCTTAGGCTGGACATTTGATACGGCTGTAAGCCGTATCAAATTTTAATATGGCTTACAGGTGTATCTATATTATTTAATACGATTTTAAGCCGTATTAACATTTGATACGACTTATAGCCGTATCAAAATCTGTGCCTCTTTTCATGGGAAAATTTTCCCCAAAACGCACACCCTCCCTCCTTTTTTTTATTTCCATCTTTTATTTTTTTTTCCGTGCTTATTTAGGGTTAAATCGCCAGCTGAGAGCCTTCCACCTCGATCGATCGAACGTTGCTTTGACGTCGTCCATCAGAGCCTTCCACGTCTTCTCGAATTCGATCACTGCTCTTAGGTAATTTTGTTATGAAACTGCGTGCTTAATTCCGTTGTTTTTGTTATGAAATTGCGTGCTTAATCTATGCTCGCAAGGAGGTTTGATTGAGTTGGTCTGTGCGATGGTATGGTAAGTGTTGTGTGGTGAAGGAAGGTTGATGTTTTGTGAGAAATGTTTACAGGGGAGTGAGTGAAATGTTTGCAACTGAAAGCAGTTTGATGGGGAGATGTTGTTGTGGGTTTGTGAAGAGGGTGGTATGGACTGATTTGATGTTGTAGCAGGAATGAATGTAGTGTTTGTGTACTAGTTTGATCAGGAAAACAGGGGGAGGTTTTGTGAAATGCAGGCAGGCAGTTGAATGAGGGAAGACGAAGTTATTTGTTGGTTGAAATGATGGTGAAGTTCTATTGAGGTATTTGATGTTGTTAATGGTTTTCTATGTGTCAGTGTGAAGTTGGTATGACAGGTTATAACTTGCAAGAGAGGGGGTCTGAAGGATTATGGTGTAGGCAATTGTGGTATGAAGTTGTGTGCCAGAGGGGTTTGTAATGCTTGATGCAAGGCAGAGGGTTGTTGGTTGTATTGGTGGATGTTGGGCAGTTGCTTGTTTACGAGGAGAATGGCAGTGGCTATTGGCTATGAAGAAATAATGATAGAGGGGCAAGGGGGCAACTGGGTGGTTGAGCGACAGTGAAGTATGGTTTGTATAGTTGAAGTGATAATAGTATGTAGTTTGACTGGGTGATGACCGTTCAAAGTATTTTGAAAAAGTTTCTCCTTCATTCTGAGAGAATTGATTGATTTCAGTTCGAATTTTAAGAGTCTTATGGAAAGGAAAAAACTTTTTCAAAAATATAGTAACGAAATTGTCCCAACTCTTAATTGAATTTTTAGGAAGAGAATTAAGCCATCTTTTCGCACTTTCTAGAAGTGCGAATGGAATAAGTCTTAGCTTGATGGATTCATTAGAAAGTTGTTGCATTTTAGTTGTAGAAGCATATAACTCAAATTCACTAAGAAATTCATATGCATTTTCCGACCCAGTGAATTTTGGTACCCCTTGGATAAAAGAATGTTTTAGCTCAAAATTATTTCCTTCGGCGGGTGAAAATGAAATAACCGAAGGTTGAACAGTCCGTGTTGGATAACATCGGTCTCTAAGGGATAATGCTCGGTTCTCATGAAATTCATTATTTCCAACATGTGATTTAGGTGATAGTTTCGGTGAATTGTGGTGTGAACTGTGTTGTGAACCGTGATTGCTCATATTTGTTTGATTTGAAATTTCCGTTGATTTGTTTAATGAAATATTTTGGCTTTCTAAACGGTTAAAATTATTTCTTGCCCAAACGCGCATAAAAAAATCAAGGTGTAACAGGCAAAAGTAAATTAAATCAGTTTTCAGTTGGGCACCTGTAGAGTTGAAAATTACTTATAGAGGTGTATGATAGCCCGTCCAATGCAGCTGAGTAGCGCTAGCGGATCAAACTCCAAAGTTTGTGGTTGCTATGTTGTTGCTACCTGTCAGATATCTAAGAGATGATAAGCTTAGAAAAAATTAAACTGCAACTGTGTATATATAAATGAAACGTGATTTTTGAAAAACGAGAAAAAAAAGTAATTATTTTCTCACATGCAAAAAAATAATTTTTTGAAAAACGAGAAACACAATTTAAACTAACGTAAGCTGCGTATGTGAATAGAAACCAACTAAATGAGATGCAACTCACATGCAAAATGTAACGGAAAAAGCAAATGCAGCGAACGAACAAAATGCGATTTTTTTTTTTAAGTAAAATGCTACTTTGGTGAAAGGAACTGAAAAACGAAAAAAAAAACGATTTTTTTTTTTGAAAACTGATGCAAAAAAAATAAATTAAATTAAATTAACACGAATAGACTTAAAAACCGAAAATCTCAAAATAGCAAATCCCCGGCAACGGCGCCAAAAACTTGTTGCGACTTTTCTATTGATTAGAAACGCACAAATTTTAATAAATTCTGCAAGCGCACAGGCGTGTAGTATGCAGGTCGAACACAGGGAATTGTATTTTAAAACAATTAAAATCCATAGTTAAATCTTAGGCGTGTTAAACGAATTCGACGGTGAATTTTGAA
The DNA here is from genome assembly GCA_030765085.1 of Allium cepa. Taxonomy (NCBI): domain Eukaryota; kingdom Viridiplantae; phylum Streptophyta; class Magnoliopsida; order Asparagales; family Amaryllidaceae; genus Allium; species Allium cepa. The sequence goes on from CM060942.1 coordinate 680,599,064, forward strand.
CAGAAAATAAAAACAATAATATACTCCGAATCTATTTCGAAACTAATCGAAATTGCAATCAAAATATAGAATTGTAAAAATCAGAATAGAAATTGAAATTGCGGAAAAGAAGATAACGGAGCAAACAACTGAAATAATTATTAACTAACTGAAAAGAGTGCAGAAAATAACTAAGAACAAGAATAAATAAATTGCTAAATCTAATCAACAATCCTACGTATTATGTTCGAAAATAAAAACAGTGCTGAATTTAAATCTAAACTTGAAGAAAAGTGATGAGGTAAGAGATCATTTTCCATTTGCATTCCTCTCTCTATTTAAAGACTTCAGCCTCCACAAATAACCCTATTATTTAGGTCCATGTGCTTGATATTAGGAGAAAAATAAGGCCACCTCACTTTGAATTGGTCTTTGCTTTGTTATTTGATTAACAAGTGGCCTTGCTTTGAGAGATTTTCAGGTCAAACTTTGAATGTGTATTTTCAATATTTGCAATTGATTTCTTGCATGAATAGTACACATGTTGGTGACGTGAGATGCATTTCTTCATGAACGATATGTACTTTCTCTTCGACAGTATTCAAAATGTTGCACTTTGGAATCTATAATCTGCAAAACCACAAAAAAATTACCCGTATAATACCACTTTATTAAAATAAAAATATATGAAACAAACGGTTTAAAATGCAGAAAAATATGTTCATCAAATACCCCCACACTTGAACTTTATTCGTCCTCGAATAAAGAAGAAAATAAAAACTAACTAAATCCTTTTTCGTAGGAAACACGATTGCATTGCGCGTATGCAACAAGCCGTTAAACCTCTAGGTGTCCCTAGTAGGACGAGTGGTGTCTCGTCAGGGTTTTCAGCGGATACTACCCACAAAATCCAAATGCATTATGTGATGATTCTACTGTACTACATGAATGCAAAATTCTAAACAAATGGAGACTCGTTTTACTTCAGAATAGTTGCAACAAAATAACGTATATCAGTTTTAGTCAACTTCTTCAAATTTTTGGTTCCTCACTAATCACAAATTTCAATATAACTCAAGTTTTCATACATTAGATTCTAGTTTGGCCAGTTGTTTCGGTCGATAACATAGTGCAGCCATGAAATAAATTCTTCACTGTTGATCACAGTTTTTTTTCAAAATGGTATTTTTCATTTCCATTTGTATAACAAGCCAAATCAACAAAGTAAAGAAGTGTTTGCGTTTCAAAGCTTAGTCTCTCTTTACTAGTTTTTTTTTTCCTCTTTTTTTTTACACCTATCATTTGGACCAAGGTATACCACCCATGCACTGCCTCGCGGGCTTACGTGAGAGTTGGGACAAAGCTTGGCGGATTGTGCAAACCGACGCTGACTATGTCAGAAAAGGTCGGTAATACTTAGGTGATTATTTATTTAATTATTTATACACCTAACTCAGAATGCTGAGGCCAGATATACCATCCATGCACTGCCTTGCGGGCTTACGTGAGAAGAGTACAGAGCGTGGCGAGTGCACACACTTTCACAAGTGTGCACACCTATCGACTGTAGGTGTTTCTTATTAGTTTTTTTTTTTTTTTGAGAAGAGCTAAAGAGTGTTATGCAAATCAACTTAGCACCACTTAACTTTAATGATTTGAGATGTCAACGCATGTACTTTAAATCTGCCATTTTTTTTAAACAAAGACTATAGTTTAGAAAAGATTTCATAACCATCATCTATGAATCCCCCTATATACTAACCTCACTATTATCGCTTGTAATTCAACTTTTCATTATATTTTACATTTGAAATTAGTGATTCACAAAAATCTTCATCAATTGACTTCAACTGCTTACTTACTTTGTCTTGGCTAATTAAAAATAAATCGAAGTCCTAAAAATATTGGGAAATGAAAAAAAATTGAAAGGAAATTTGAAAACAAATAATGAGATGATTTTTTTTTTTAAAAATGATGCTACACTATGAAATATGAACAAACAGAATGAGATATGCGTCCCCCCACACTGGAATGAGACAGTGTCCCAACTGTCAAATAGAATGCAAATGCAAAATAGAAGAAAAAACTAAAAAAAATACAACCTGATATGTGCAAGATAGTGAGCGGCTCATGCCGAATAGCTAGGTTTATGAAGATCCATGAACTCATCGTCCTCGTGCTGTTCAAACTCTAGAAATGGCTTCAAGCGTTGTCCATTGACCTTTGAAATGGAACCGTCCCTAGGATTTTCAATTTCAACTGCGCCATAAGGGTATACTGTTTTCACAATATATGGACCTGTCCAACGGGATCTCAATTTTCCCGGAAATAAATGAAGTCTGGAATTATATAAGAGAACTTTCTGACCTACTTCGAATGTCTTACGAAGTATGGATTTATCATGATAGAATTTGGTTTTCTCTTTATAAATCTTTGCATTTTCGTACGCTTCATTTCTTAGTTCTTCTAATTCTGACAATTGTAATTTACGATGCGATCCGGCTTTTTCTATGTCAAAATTAAGGTATTTGATTGCCCAAAGTGCGCGGTGCTCGAGCTCAACGGGTAAATGGCATGCTTTTCCAAAGACTAATGGTATGGTGACATTCCTAGATTGGTTTTATAAGCTGTGCGAAATGCCCAAAGGGCGTCTATCAATTTAGATGACCAATCTTTTCTGTTGGAGTTAACCGTCTTTTCAAGAATTTGTTTAATTTGTCTATTGGAAATCTCGACTTGACCGTTGGTCTGTGGATGATATGGAGTAGATAGTTTATGAGTGATAGAATATTTCTTAAGAAGAGATTCAAAAGCACGATTATAAAATTGAGAACCGTTATCACTTATAATGGCTCGAGGTGTGCCAAAACGGGAAAATATGTTTTCTTTCAAAAATTTGACAACAACTTTATTGTCATTCGTTTTGGTAGGAATGGCCTCAACCCATTTAGACACGTAATCTACTGCAAGTAGGATGTAGAGATTTCCAAAAGAATTAGGAAAAGGACCCATGAAATCGATGCCCCAAACATTAAAAATTTCGATGACAAGGATCGGATTTAGGGGCATCATGTCAAGTTTGGAAATACGACCTCTTTGTTGACATCTAGCGCATTTGGAGCAAAATTCGTGGGCATCACGAAAAAGAGAAGGCCAATAAAAACTGCACTGTAACACCTTGGCAGCAGTTTTCTTTGCTCCAAAATGTCCTCCACATGCTTGATTATGTGAAAAAGAGAGGATGCTATGGAATTCATGTTCTGAGACACATCTGCGAATGATTTGATCGGTGCAATATTTGAAAAGATAAGGATCGTCCCAGTAAAAGTTTCGAACGTTGGAGAGAAATTTTTGTTTATCTTATTTTGACCAATGGGAAGGTGTTTCATTTGTGATAAGATAATTTACGATGTCCGCGTACCATGGTGCACTAGAGAGTGAAAGAATTTGTTCATCGGGAAAATGATCGTTGATTTGAGAGTTATCATAGTTTTCATGCACTATATGAGAAAGATGGTTAGCTACGACATTTTCAGAACCCTTTTTATCTCGTATTTCTAGGTCAAACTCTTGAAGAAGGAGAATCCAACGGATTAAGCGGGGTTTGGTATCCTTTTTCGTGAGTAAATACCGCAAGGCGGCATGATCGGTGTAAACTATGACCTTAGAACCTATGAGATATGATCTAAACTTATCGAGGGCAAAGATAACTGCTAAAAACTCTTTTTCTGTGGTTGAGTAATTCAATTGAGCTTCATTAAGAGTTTTGCTAGCATAATAGATGACTCGAGGAAGTTTATCGATTCGTTGACCTAAGATGGCTCCAATGGCATAATCAGAAGCGTCGCACATTAATTCGAAAGGCAAAGTCCAATTTGGAGGTTGGATGATAGGTGCAGTGGTCAAGATCGATTTGAGGGTTTCAAAAGACGTTTCACATTCATTGGAAAATTCAAATTTAACGTCTTTAGCCAGAAGATTCGAAAGAGGTTTTGAAATTTTTGAAAAATCTTTAATGAACCTCCTATAGAATCCTGCATGGCCGAGAAATGAGCGAATGTCCTTTACGGACCGTGGAGGAGGAAGGCCCACAATAAGATCACCTTTAGATTTGTCAACTTCTAGGCCATTTTTAGAGACAACATGACCTAAGACTATTCCTCGCTTAACCATAAAATGACATTTTTCCCAATTAAGAACAAGAGATTTCTCCTTACATTGCTTTAAGACACGTTCTAAACGAAGGAGGCATTGATCAAAAGATGACCCATAGATTGAAAAATCGCCCATGAATATTTCTAAGAAATCTTCCACCATATCAGAAAATATACTCATCATACATCGTTGAAAGGTAGCGGGAGCATTACAAAGACCGAAGGGCATGCGACGATAAGCGAAAGTTCCGAAGGGACATGTGAACGTTGTTTTGTGTTGGTCCTCTAACGCAATGGGAATTTGATTATAGCCGGAGTAACCATCAAGAAAACAATAGTATTCATGACCGGCTAAGCGTTCGAGCATTTGATCAATGAAGGGAAGGGGAAAATGATCTTTTCTTGTTGCTGCATTGAGTTTTCGATAGTCGATGCAAACGCGCCATTTTGTTTTGACCTTTGTCGGAACAAGTTCGTTATTCTCATTTGTTGTCACAGTGATTCCAGACTTCTTTGGTACAACTTGTATCGGACTTACCCAAGTACTGTCAGAGATAGGGTAGATAATGTCATTGTCTAAACATTTGATAATTTCTTCCTTTACCACTTCTCTCATATTAGGGTTTAATCGCCTTTGAGCTTCGCGAGTGGGTTTAGCCTCGTCGACTAAATGTATTCGATGTTCAATAATTGATGGACTAATTCCCTTAATGTCAACGATTACCCATCCTATTGCCTCTTTATTTTCCCTTAAAATTTTCAAAAGTTGTTCTTCTTGGTCCTTAATGAGATCGGATGCCAAGATTACAGGGAAATTTTCCGAAGAATCTAAGTATGCGTACTTAAGATCGTTTGGAAGAGGTTTGAAGTCTAATTTAGGATGTACTTCTTTTGAGGCTTCAGTAGAGATCAACTGATTGAATTCTAGTGAATTATGAAAAGAGCATAGCATATCATTTAATTCATAAATGTATTCATCTTCGTGGAAGTTGGAATTAAAATGATCTAGGCGCATGCTAAGAGACTCTGTAGTATCACTAAAATCATTTTCAACAATTGTTTGGATCACGTCAACTTCTTCTGTTTCAAAATCTCTTGGTTGTCTGTTAAGATTGAAGATATTTAGTTCAATGGTTAGGTGCCCAAAGGAAAGTCGGAGTTGACCATTCCTACAGTTTATGATAGCATTTGATGTTGCTAAAAATGGACGACCTAATATCAAAGGAATCTGACTATTGGGATTTGAGACAGGTGCAGTCTCTAGGACTATGAAATCGACTAGGAAATAGAATTGCTCGATTTGTATCAAAACATCTTCAACCGTGCCCAATGGTTTTTTGACAGATCGATCAGCTAGTTGAATTGTGATGTTTGTAGGTTTTAATTCCCCTAGTCCAAGTTGACAGTACACAGTATAAGGCAAAAGATTCACACTCGCTCCAAGATCGAGTAAGGCATGACTAATGTGAGTGTTACCGATTTTACAACCGATTGTAGGACAACCGGGGTCCTTATACTTGATTGGGGAGGGATTTGAAATAACAGAGCTAGTGTTTGCAGTTAGAAATGCAGTCTTAGGAACGTTAGTGGCACGTTTTTGAGTACATAGCTCTTTCAGGCATTTGGCGTATTGAGGAATTTGCTCGATGGTATCAAGAAGTGGAATATTGATTCGAACTTGTTTGAAGATTTCAAGAATTTGGTCAAAATTAGCGGGCTTCTTCTTTTTGTTGAGTCTATGAGGAAATGGAGCTATGGGTTTATAGACTCGTTCGGAAGTTTTTTCATTCGTAGAAGAAGGTGTTATATTAGAGGGTGAAGATAAGGGAACTGGAATGTTGGGGTTGCCAACATCAGAAGGTGAAGAGTGGTCGGGATTGCCAACCTTAGATGAAGAATTAGAATCGTTTTGATTGACAACCATGGTTGTCGACTGAGTTTCAGAATTTGGAACATGGGAAGATTTAAGAAGGATGTCGAGGTTGCCGACGTTGTTGTCTACCTTCTTTCCGGACCTTAATGTGGTGACAGCATTAACCGGATTTACATTTTCGTCCTCACAAAGATTTACTCCTCGAGAGTTATACTTTGGATTCACTTCGGTTTGACTAGGCAATTTACCTTTCTCATATATTTTCATGAGATCCTTCATCATTACCAACATTTGTTCATTTTGTTTAGTGATTTGCTCAATTCTTGCATCTTGGTTGGTGATTTGTTCATTTTGTTTAGAGAGTTGTTTTTCCAATCGAGCAATTTCTTGTGAAGGCTGAGAAGGTTGGGTTGATGGATTGAAATTAGGATGCCTGTATGGTTGATTCGAAGGTTTTGTTTGAGGAGCGGGTTGAGAATTAGAGGTTGGGGCTCGATAATTCGGATTTGGTATCATTGGATACATATGTGATGGATTAGCCAGGTTGTTAGGATTTGACCATGAAAAATTGGGGTGGTGCTTCCAGTTAGGATTGTATGTGGATGAATAAGGACTATTTTGGGCTATAGCATTGATTTGGTCTTGTGTGTAGTAATGAGGTAGTCCTTCTCCTTTTTGAGGAATTTGGGCATCTATAGGAAGATGTGATGGGTCAATGGCATGTACTCCTCTGTTTGCAGTACGAATTGGAACACGAATTGTTTCCCATTGCATATCCTTTTCCGAATACTCTTCTAAAAATTCCCAAGCTTCCTCGTCTGTTTTTGCCATGAATTCTCCTCCGCACATTGATTCAAGTTGGGATCTTGTTTGATAGTTAAGCCCTTCATAAACGATTTGGCACAAAACGTGCTTAGGGATTGCATGATGTGGGCAACTATATAACAGTTGATTGAACCGTTCAAAGTATTTTGAAAAAGTTTCTCCTTCATTCTGAGAGAATTGATTGATTTCAGTTCGAATTTTAAGAGTCTTGTGGAAAGGAAAAAACTTTTTCAAAAATATAGTAACGAAATTGTCCCAACTCTTAATTGAATTTTTAGGAAGAGAATTAAGCCATCTTTTCGCACTTTCTAGAAGTGCGAATGGAATAAGTCTTAGCTTGATGGATTCATTAGAAAGTTGTTGCATTTTAGTTGTAGAAGCATATAACTCAAATTCACTAAGAAATTCATATGCATTTTCCGACCCAGTGAATTTTGGTACCCCTTGGATAAAAGAATGTTTTAGCTCAAAATTATTTCCTTCGGCGGGTGGAAATGAAATAACCGAAGGTTGAACAGTCCGTGTTGGATAACATCGGTCTCTAAGGGATAATGGTCGGTTCTCATGAAATTCATTATTTCCAACATGTGATTTAGGTGATAATTTCGGTGAATTGTGGTGTGAACTGTGTTGTGAACCGTGATTGCTCATATTTGTTTGATTTGAAATTTCCGTTGATTTGTTTAATGAAATATTTTGGCTTTCTAAACGGTTAAAATTATTTCTTGCCCAAACGCGCATAAACAAATCAAGGTGTAACAGGCAAAAGTAAATTAAATCAGTTTTCAGTTGGGCACCTGTAGAGTTGAAAATTACTTACAGAGGTGTATGATAGCCCGTCCAATGCAGCTGAGTAGCGCTAGCGGATCAAACTCCAAAGTTTGTGGTTGCTATGTTGTTGCTACCTGTCAGATATCTAAGAGATGATAAGCTTAGAAAAAATTAAACTGCAACTGTGTATATATAAATGAAACATGATTTTTGAAAAACGAGAAAAAAAAAGTAATTTTTTTCTCACATGCAAAAAAATAATTTTTTGAAAAACGAGAAACACAATTTAAACTAACGTAAGCTACGTATGTGAATAGAAACCAACTAAATGAGATGCAACTCACATGCAAAATGTAACGGAAAAAGCAAATGCAGCGAACGAACAAAATGCGATTTTTTTTTTAAGTAAAACGCTACTTTGGTGAAAGGAACTGAAAAACGAAAAAAAAAAAAACGATTTTTTTTTGAAAACTGATGCAAAAAAAAATAAATTAAATTAAATTAACACGAATAGACTTAAAAATCGAAAATCTCAAAATAGCAAATCCCCGGCAACGGCGCCAAAAACTTGTTGCGACTTTTCTATTGATTAGAAAAGCACAAATTTTAATAAATTCTGCAAGCGCACAGGCGTGTAGTATGCAGGTCGAACACAGGGAATTGTATTTTAAAACAATTAAAATCCATAGTTAAATCTTAGGCGTGTTAAACGAATTCGACGGTGAATTTTGAACAGAAAATAAAAACAATAATATACTCCGAATCTATTTCGAAGCTAATCGAAATTGCAATCAAAATATAGAATTGTAAAAATCAGAACAGAAATTGAAATTGCGGAAAAGAAGATAACGGAGCAAACAACTGAAATAATTATTAACTAACTGAAAAGAGTGCAGAAAATAACTAAGAACAAGAATAAATAAATTGCTAAATCTAATCAACAATCCTACGTATTCTATTCGAAAATAAAAACAGTGCTGAATTTAAATCTAAACTTGAAGAAAAGTGATGAGGTAAGAGATCATTTTCCATTTGCATTCCTCTCTCTATTTAAAGACTTCAGCCTCCACAAATAACCCTATTATTTAGGTCCATGTGCTTGATATTAGGAGAAAAATAAGGCCACCTCACTTTGAATTGGTCTTTGCTTTGTTATTTGATTAACAAGTGGCCTTGCTTTGAGAGATTTTCCGGTCAAACTTTGAATGTGTATTTTCAATATTTGCAATTGATTTCTTGCATGAATAGTACACATGTTGGTGACGTGAGATGCATTTCTTCATGAACGATATGTACTTTCTCTTCGACGGTATTCAAAATGTTGCACTTTGGAATCTATAATCTGCAAAACCACAAAAAATTACCCGTATAATACCACTTTATTAAAATAAAAATATATGAAACAAACGGTTTAAAATGCAGAAAAATATGTTCATCATCTATGTGCATGAAAAGGGAGTTCTCAATGTTAACATTGTTGATTTTTGGGCCAAAACAACTAGGAAAGGATATTGATGTTTATTTATAGCCGTTGATAGACGAGTTAAAGCAGTTATGGGAAGGAGTAGTTACATTTGACGCGTTAAATAAATCTGAGTTCACAATAAGAGCTAGGGTGTTGTGGGCAATCCATGATCACCCTGCTTTTGGAACTTTATCGAGATGTACAACTCACGGTTACTTTGCATGTCCTGTTTGTGGGGAAAACACTTGTTCTTATTATCTCCCTGAAAGTAAGAAGATGTGTTACATGGGACATCGAATGTTTCTTCCTAACGAACACAAGTTTGGACACGATAAGACAAATTTCAACAACGAACAAGAACATCGTCGTCCTAAATGGCCATTGACTGGTTTTCAAGTTGAAAAGAAAGTAGCGAATATCAAAATGAAAGTTGGTAAACAAAAAGAAGAAATTGGTCGAAAACGGAAAAAGTCAACCAATGAAGATGTTGACAATATTTCTGGATGGTATAGGAGGTCTATCTTTTTTGATTTACCATATTGGAAAGCAAATTTGGTCCGACATAATATTGATGTTATGCATACGGAGAAGAATGTCACGGAGAATCTCATCAGCACCATTATGGACCATAAAGATAAGTCAAAAGATGGCATCAATGCACGCAAGGATTTGAAAATCATGGGTATAAAACGAAAGTTGTGGGTGATGGAAGATCCTGAAACAAATAAAACAATCATACTATGACAACTTTCACTTTGAGCAAAGAAGAAAAGATACGGTTTTGCACCATTTTGAAAAATTTGAAAGTGCCTAACAAATTTTATTCTAACTTTCACAACAATGTGAGCATCAATCCTCCTGAACTAAGAAATATGAAGTCACATGATTACCATGTCATATGAGCTCGATCCGCTTTTAAAGAAAATGTTTTTAAAGAGAATGGCCGAGACTTTTAGGAGATACAAGAAAAACTTGGGAGTAGTTTATTATGACCCTTTCAACAATGACGAAGAACGGTTGAAAAATTGCCCACCTACAGTTGCTCAAGAAGATTGGGCAGAGTTCATAAAAAATGAAGCAACGCCTGAAGCGAGCAGAAGAAGGGAGGTAGGCAAAAAGAACAGAGCATTGCTCAGTTATACTCATCATGGAGGACGTAAAAGTCATGCTAAAATAGAACAAGAAATGGTAATTTATATTCATTTTCATTTAAATGATTTACACATTGTGATTGGATATTCATGTCGTTGCATCAACTTGTATTGCAGATCGTTGCTGGTCCATCAACAAATATCAGTCGTCGTCAAGTATGGGAAAAGACACACAGGAAAAAAGATGGTAGCATATTAGATGCCACTTCTTCATACTTTGTAAGTTAAACAAATATTAACTTGCATATTCTTTAAAATTCCTTATTCATGTAAGTAGTATCATATTACAGGATCAAACTGCGAAAGCAAAGGAAAAGATCACTGATAGCGATGAAGAAAAATTGACAGTGGATGAAGACATCTTATCACAAGTGCTTGGTGGGGATGCAAGGGGTAGGAGCCGTGGTGTTGGGACCGTTATACCAAAGACTAAAGTTAAGGCTTGTGCCATTGCACAGAAACGACTCCGACATGTTCATGGCGAGCAGGATGAGTTGAAAATGAGGGTGGGAAGTTTGGAGGGTACAGTGGGAAATTTGTCTGGGCAAATGGAGGTTTTGATCAACATGGTGGGAAATATTGAACAGGGAATTCGTGTACCGGTCAATTCTTCTGATGGAGGATGCGCCACACAATTAAATGCTCCTGAATTCATTGCTTCGCAGTTCCAGGATTCGACTAATGTTACGAACAATCAAAAATGTGAAATCCTCAACTCTGATTTAGAAGTAATAGGAACTGGTATTTTTAACATTTAAACATTTATGACATAATAAGTAGAAAACTTAAATAATAATATATATTCCCTTTTATTGCAACAGGTACTATATGCCGAGATTCTACATTGTCCAACATCCATGGGAAATCTGTACCATCCACACATGAAAAAGTGGTGTTGGACAGTATACTGCTACCAGATGAGAGAACCAGCAAAATGAATCATCAATTTGCAGAGACCTTTGCTGATGTTGGAGTGGGTGAATATGTGTACCATTCGAAGAGTCTTATTCGATATCTCTAGATGATGGAGCATGTATATTTACTGTTATGACCATACGTTTATGTACAACTTTGTTTGCATTGACATGATTCATACTATAATATCAGCAAAATTGAAAAATATTTTATGCACATTTATCGTTTGCTCATGTGCTCATCAAATATGAGAATAATTAGTAAAGTTCAAGTAGTTAGGAATAGGATTTTATGATTAAATTACACGTGCATTTTAACACTTTGATTTAAAATGATATTTGATTATTTTGCAATGTTAGAGTTGATATTTGCTTCAGTTAACAACACAGTCAATTGCAGTTTTTGTTTTTTTGTTAAATATGCTGATCGATCATCATTGGTTGTACAATCTTATAATGTATTGATGATCATATCCATATGTACATAGCTACAATACTGTAAAAAAAGGTTTGAACTGCTTGAAATTGATAGCCTGTATGGATGATAGTCTTTACTTATGTCATGTCTTACACAATGTACCACAGCTGATTAATAAGCATTCGTAATACACTTCATATATGCAATGCTGCACATGAGATATTGGGCACACCTAATTCAATATCAGTCATCCAACACTTTATTAGTTGTTACAAGGCTCAATATTGATAGTTTTCCTGTATTCAAATTAGATTTCTTATTCACTACAGTCAATTTAAAAATATATGCATGTATATATAATATTTAATTTGTATAAATAAAGTTTTAGCGATTATATCTTTTGAAAGTGAAATGTTATATTTTCCCAGTAATCCTTTTGTCAGGAAAGGAAGGTTTTTTCTTCAATTTTTTAGAGTAGACAACGAATATATATTGTTTAAAAGAAAGTTAAATATACATATATAAACAAGAATTAAACCAAAAACAATTCCAACACACTTGTAAAAGAACTACAAAAACAAAATTCTTAAATTCGAATAACTAACCACTACCCAACCCAACTTAAAGCAAACGTGCCTTTACACACTTCAACATAGAAATCTTGTTTTAAAATATTCCAAAATCCATAAATTAGAATACTCAAATCAATAATTACACATGTAAATTGTTCGAGTTGCTTGTTTCGATTGTGATTGATTGCAGGCGATTGGGGATTCGATGAAAGTTTGCGATTGGTGGCTACGATTTAGTTTGCATTTTATTTCTTTTCCATTTTGTAGTTCATTTTTGTTCTCTGCTATTAGTTTACATTTCATTCAGTAGTTCATTTGTTTCTGAGTTTGTGTGCATTCTTGATTGCAATTTTCACCTCTGTATTCAGTACTTCACTCTTGTTTGCATTTTTTTATTTTGTACAAAACTGGTACAACATACAATTCACTGATATTTTCAAATCGAATACAATTTTCAAACTTGATCGCTGATATGGATACAATTCACCGATACAAACTGTTGCCTCAATACAAACTGTTGCTTGTTTATTACAAGCTACAGTAACAATATCACCTACAATCAGCTCTTCTATTCAAATCACCTCCACTGCCTTGCCTCATCATACAGTGTGATCCATCACTGACAATCTACCATCCCCCGCTACAAACATCTTTACATACATCAGTGCTGAATCATACCACATTGCTAGCTCCACCAAACCCTCCTGCCGTCAACTATATCTTCACATCACCTGCCAACCCAATTTTGACTACTGCAGCAAACTCACTTCAACAAGTTTTCAAACTCACTTCAAAATTGTTTGTCAACAAACTCCATTTCACTGCCAGTGTCAAACCATCCCCTTCTTCATCATACCACACTAGCACCCACTGTCCTCAATATCCATTGCCATCATAACTGTCAGACATACCAGTGGTCCATCGCCTGCGTATCACTCCTGACCAATAGAGAATATCAAACAACCGCCTTTGCATCCTGCTTATCCACTTCCCACTTTCATACCACTGCATAACACAACACTACTTCTCTAATCACAACTTGTCTTCAAGTTTCTACTACATACAACAGCCAAAACTGCCATCCACCGATCATACTTTTCCACTACAGCAGCCAAAGTTGCTATGGTAGTAGATAGATAGTGGAACGGTTATGTGATGTATGGGCAGGTGAGAAGGTTGTAGATGAGGATGTAGCTGCACTGGAGATGGATGTGTGCAAGCAGTGTTGATGATGTAGTAGGTTGTTAGTTTGTTGGAATCTAAAGTTATGTGAAGTAACACATTGCAACTTTAGTTCAAAAATATGATAAAATAATTCTGCATGTTTATGAAATACAATATATATATATATAGTTAACTCCTAAAACTAAAGATGTACTAATATTTTGTAATGCTTGTGTATATGTTTTGGGCTGGAGGAGTTAGCTCTTTGGCTTTGCATTGTTGTAACGCCCCGGTATTTTCGACTTTCGAAAATTCAGCATCGATACTCACTTTATCGACTGCCGAGAAATCGAAGGCCGGAAACACGGAATGTTATGGGTTTTAACAAAAATTTTAAGAAAAGAAAAAGAGAGAAGTAGAAGAAGATAACAGAAAATAGAGAGAGAGGAAGATAGAAAAATAGAAAATTTGATAATAGAAGATAGAAGAATTTTTTTTTTTATAGAACGGGACAGAAAGGAACAACAACAGAATCTCACAATTCGCAGCGGAACAACATATAATAATAAATGAATAATCTTTAAACAAAGAACTATATCAATTATTACATTACATCACATTTTATTACATCATATCATCACATCAGAGTGTACAACAACATACAACAAAAACAATGCAGCGGAAAAAGAAATACTATATAAACTAGTAATACGCCATGCCATCCAGCTTGCCTCCAGCAACTCCAGAATATCCAGAATATCCTGATAAACCTTAACTCTTGACTGCCCGTGTGGAAATTGGTGGGCACCCAGAGTTTAGGAAGGAAAACAATAAACTCCGAGTCAGTCATGTGACTGGTGTGAGAACTCAAAACAGTTTATTTAACTTTAAAATCAAAATAGAGGAATATTTTTAAATTCAATTCGCAATGCTTTTAAAAATGAGACTACCATAAGGCCTCCCGCACACACACACATGCAAACGCAGAATCGGAGGAGATTTCTCCTTATGATAGTCAAAGATGCTTGATACGCATTTTAAATAACATTTGATATTATTACTAGTGCATAGTGTAGAGAAAATCATTTCAAAAGTAAAGATATAAATCTTAGCCAACATACGACCATTATCGTATGCCTACTATAGCTACTATCCAAACAGTGGTGACCACCATAAGTGAATAGCAGGTTCTACAACTAATACCGTAAAAGTTTCGTATTGAGAATTGGATTTCCAACAAATGGTCAGGCCAAGGAACTTCCCATTGCCACATGAGAATGCCTCTGGATGGACATCCCCGAGAACCAAACCGGATCTCTACCAACACAAGGCCGGGTTACCCCTAACTGAGTAACAACTGACCGAATATGCCATCCCCCGGTCCTTTGGGACCTTTATCCGAGAGCGCTCTCTAATCAATTCACACAATCATAACAAAGTATTTTCAACATGAGTAAGTATCTGGGCTCCATACCATGACACCACCCTTTTCCAGAAGGAAATGCACATATCCTAAAGGGCGCTACCCCTCATAACCTTGCTGCATCTTTCCTGTTTTGACCATTTCCGGGATGTGAGGCTCGACGAATTCACGTCCACAAAAACATACTTTATACAAAAGCCATGCTTTGGGTCAACAAATGATCAACACAATGATCACAAGGATAGACGATCAAATAAACGATCCTATCACAAATAATCAACACAATGATCATTTCAGCATCACTCAGCATATCACATTACCAAATTGGGAATATATCGCTGATAACTTCAACTATATAACCTTTGAGCACATACGTCTCAAAGAAGGGTGTTAAGCAAAGAATAAATTCTCCGCCACCAACAGAAATATATTTGAAAGAAATCGGCTTTATATCTCAAATTGTAATGTCAGACATACAATCCATACAAGTCTGTTCCGGGATCGAACAAAACCGAAGGCACTTACAAAGAAGTCCTTGCAATCCGGATATCCACAATCCTGATCGGATTCACCATCACATATGGAGAACTCAATACCGGAGCAACTCGGTGCAGAGTCAATCGATAGTTCATCCTATCGCTCTCGCAAATATCCGGTCTTCAACACCGATCTTCAAATGCGATTCACAACGACGTATCACATATTCGGAGTGGGTTATACGACCCCATGGTCCTTTCCCGGTTAACCCGAATAGTGAGCGCTTATTCAAAAATAAGTGTGCATTCAAATTCAATCCATTCACATCAAATACCCATTCAAAGGGAAATACTGACAGTCGGTTATTGAACTATCAATTGATATGCACACATCACCAGATTCCAAATAATTTTCCAAATTATTTATTTTCCAAAATATCTTTACAAGATATATAATTTCAACACTTCAAAAATAAATCAATATTTATTTTTAACAAGTTTCACTTTCACATATAAATTCCTTAGTGAATTTATATTCCAAAATATTCATGCATATACGATTTCAATTATCCATTTCAATTTATCTTCAAAAAAATAAATTCTAATTATTCACTTCATATTGGAAAACATTTCCATACTTATTATTCATAAGTAATTCACAAAACTTTTTATTTTCAACCTTGGAAAATATTCAATATACTTAAATCGAATTAAGTATATAATTCATTCTTTAAGGAAATCATTCACTTAAACATATTTATTTGGGCCAAAACGAATGTTGCGTAAAACATCGTTACGACAACCCAAAATCATTAGTATAGGGATTCGAAATTAAAATAGATATATAAATCCCAATACTATACAAAACATTTCCTTTCGGAAATCATTTACTATAACAACAGTGTTATAGTCCACCATTTCCTTTTATTTCACGAAACATCTATTTCAACAATGAATGTTGAAATCTATGGTTTCGAATCTCAACACCTTTTAAAACATCGTTAGATCGTTTTAATTCTATTTAAAATATCACATTCAAAACATTTCTTTAACGTATTATTCACTATTCAAAAACGTGAATATACTACCTTAACAAATTTCATCATTTCTATTCACTTTAACTTAAAGGATTATTCACTGTTCAAAATGTGAATATAACTCTATCTCTAAGTTATAACAATTAACTTATCAAAATAAGTCATTTGCGGATTTATAAAACAACGTTTATAAATTCCGTTTCTATTTATTTATAAAAACTTCCTTTTTATAAATTCCTTTATTAACCTATTCCAGTTTATAACTCAATTATAAACTACAAGTTCATATTATAAGTTAATTACTTATAAAACGATTATTTTACAAAATCGTTCATTTAACTTCCCAAATTATTAATCTTAACTTATAAGATTGTTTATTTATCCAAAATTCATTCTTTCGATAACTTTATAAATTTTATAAACCTACTGCTTATAAAATTTCATTTATAACTTCACAGTTTATAATTCTATAAATTTCATTCATTTAGGAAATTCATTTCCACTACATTCAAACACTTATAAAAACTCGTTTTATAATGTCCATAATTCAATTTATAAATATCCATTTATAAATCTCTTAATATAAATTAATTTATATTATTCTTTTAAACGTCTTTAAATTCCTTTAAAATTTCACCGTTCTCTTGATTTATAAGATAATCAAATTTTATAAATCTTATCTTTAGACTTTTAATAATAAATTCAAATTTTCTCAATTTAAACTATTTCATAAATCCTTAACCCATATTTCTCAAAAATCAGCTTTTAACTATATTTTCAAAAATTATAATTTTTATAACTTTAAAAATTATAACGTTATTTATTTATAATGGATCAATTCCAAAAATATAGTATATTTTCAAAATCACTTTTAAAATCATTTTAAAATCCCAAAATCTGGGTCCAATGATGCTACACACCAAATAGTCAATCACGACTACAACGATCCATCATATATCGTATATGATAATCAATCAAATATCAAAATATCTGAAATCAAATAAAAACTGTTGAGGAATCCTATTGGATCCCTCCAACCTGTTTCCTGCATCCAAAAACATTAGCACAATACCAATTTCGCTCCAGTACGAAATTATCGCGGTACATGTTTTTAATAAATATTATCCGCTTACTAACGGCGTAATAGGGTCTCATCCGCTAAACAAAAATGCGGGAAATCAACAGCTGCAATATATACATATGCCAATATATATATATATTGATATTATATATAATACCAATTTCACTGTTTATGAAATATTCGCGGTATATGTTTTTAATAAATAACATCCGCTTACTAACGGCGCATAATGTCTATTTTAACAATCAATAATTTACAGTCATCATTCAAACATGCATTCAAATATTTTAAATCTAACTATTTAAAATAAAATCGAAATCTATTCGATTGAGTGAGAAGTTCTCACCTTGGTTTTAAATTCCCGTTTTAGCTTTTTATTTCGAATAAAATTAAACGCGCGTTTAATTTTACCCGAAATTCTCACTAACTCCAAACGACTCCAAACCAACTCCATCGCGTAGTGCTCGTCCATACGATTCCAACGCAACTGAGTTTGCATTTTTTCGACCTCGTATGAAAAAGTTATGAATTTTACAAGATTACACGATTTAAACTATATTTAAAACAACATTTTCTTTATAATTTAAACCTACACCAATTCCTAGCCCTTGGATCCAAATCCTATGCCTCTCCTTCATCTTCCCAAATCACGTAACCATCTCCAGGCAATTAGAATAGAGGCCGAACCCATATAGATCAACTAGGGTTTCATTTTACATCATCCATACTCAACGATACCTCATCACACTACCACCACGTCGAAGAGCACGACGCAAGCTATGCTCGGCCCCCCCTAGGTGAAACTCGGCTGCACAATGAGCCTAGAAAGGCGTGCGAAAGTTATGACAGTCGGCCCCATTTATCTCACAATCCATAGCTCCATTCGCGATCTCCACCGTTGATCTCGTAGCTCTCGTCGTGTTCTATCACTTTGTAGTTGAACTTTCTTGCTAATTCTTGATGGATTTGGAGAAATCAAGGGGGAGAGGAGATTAATTTCTGGCCATAGGTTATGAATGTGGCGGCTAGCAATTATTAGGGTTAGGGTTTGTTATTTTTTCTAAATTTATGAAGGGGTGGTCTATTTATAGAATTTCAAACGACACTATTCATCCCGGAAATTCCGAACTCCGATTTAGGCGCCGTAACCAGCGTTTCTAAGGTTTACCCCGCGTTCCGGACACAATGGAACAGGTTTCGGAAGCTAATTCGGAAGTATGTGCGAGTTATGGCTATAAACGCTCAATTTAAATTAAACCGATTTAAATCGATTTCTAGGCGTTTTAATTCGTACCGGACAAACGGTAAATCCAATTGACTTGAAATTTGAAACCTTACTATAATATCACATTACGGATCCGATGAAACTAGTTTCGTCGAATTCCGAGACTTTTTGAAAAATGGCTATTTTGACTCGCCAAATTTAAATTAAAAACGATTCGATGCGTTTCGAGCTGCCACGATCAAACGATAACTCCGATTGACACGAAAATTGAAATCCGGTAATAACTAACTATTACGGATCCAATGGAGCTGGTTTCGTTCAATTCTGAGACTGTTCAAAAATTGGCTATTTTACAGTCGACGATTAAATATTAAAATATTCAATTTTCACAAATTAACTTTTAATTCGATTTTAAAAGTTCTAAAATATCGTTCTAACTTCAATATGATAAAATAAAATTTTACAAATCATTTACAATCATATTTAACTCAATTTTCAATTATTTCCATAATTTAACATATTAAATTATCGATTTAATAATCCAATTAAATCCAATAATTCAAATAAAAATTTATTTGACTTATAAATTCACTTATAAATATTTAAAATAAATTAAATATTCAAATTTAAATTATTAAAAATTCTGGGTCGTTACAATTGTGCAGTGGCTGCCGTAACAACACAGTATAACAGAGGCGTGTTGTGTATTTGTATTATGTAGTAATGTGATACATTTGTATTATTGTTGTGTATTTGGATCTTGGTACTGGAGCGATAGTGTTTTCTAGTATCCGCTACTGCGATATATTAACGTGCTAAATGCTAGTATGTAGTATTTTTCGTATTATGTAATGATATTGTTAAGTCATTACGCACTGCAATGCGGATTATTGAATCATTTGAATGTGCGCTGTTTATAATATTATTTGTTTTGATGTCTCGGAATGATTATTGATTATATATTGGATATGAATAGGTCTATAATATTATATATTGGATATGAATAGGTCTATAATATTATATATTGGATATTGATTATATATCTATATCTAATTGACTAATTAGATACGGCTTTTAGCCATATCTTTGGTTCATAGACGCTGCCTATTTGTCAATTAGATACAGCTTCTAGCCGTATCTAATGTGTCAATGAGATACACCTAATGGCTGCATCTAATTGATACATTAGATACGGCTAATAGCCGTATCAAAATATTAAGCTCGGCATATTTTGATACGGCTTTTAGCCGTATCAAAATATCGTTTATGGTGTAGTGGGGCGTCCCGAGAACCTAATCGGATCTCTGCCAACACAAGGCCGGGTTACCTCTATAACTAGGTAACTACTACACGAGTATGCCATTTTTCGGTTGTAATCAACCTTTATCCGGGGCCCCAACAACAAAAATCACAAAGTAATATATATGTTTGCGATATCCATATAAGTTAAGTATCTGGGCTCCATACCATGATACCACTTCTATCCAGAAGGAAATGCACATACCCTAAAGGGCGCTACCTCCAATAACCTTGCTGCATCTTTCCTGTTTCGACCATTACCGGTTTGTGAGGTTCGACGAAGTCTCATCCACAAAGCTACGCTTTTCACAAAAGCCATGCATTGATCAACAAATGATCAGCAATTGATCATCAATACACAGCAGCACTCAGCGTGCCACACTACCAAATTGGAGTTTATCGTTGATAACCTTCAACTACATAACCTCTGAGCTCGTACGTCTCAGAGAAGGGTGTTAAGCTAAGAGAATAAATTCTCTTCCACCAACACAATGTATTTGAAAGAAATCGGCTTTATATCTCAAAGTATAGTGTCAGACACACGACCATACAAGTCTGTTCCGGGTTCGAACAGAACCGAAGGTACTTCATCCAATAAAGGAAGAAGCCCTTGCAAATCCGAGCGTCAACAATCCCGGTCGGACTTCCCATCACTTAGCGAATCCCTATACCGGAGCAACTAGGTGCAGAGACAATCGATAGGTCATCATATCGTTTTCGAAGACACCCGGTCTTCACCACCGGTCTTCAATTGCTCTCCATTCGTCGAATCACTATTCGGAATGGGTTATATGACACAAAGGTCCTCTCCCGGCTAATCCGCATAGTGAGCGTCAATTTTTAAAACATGTGGATATCGCATTCACAAAGATTCACAGGTTCGATGTGGATTTCGGATAACCAACTGGAATCCGACCCCTTGTCGCATCGAAATTCAAGTGCCGTTTCTACGGGCAAAAGGGGTTTCACATTCACATAGAAAATTCAGGATCACAGCACAGCACAAAACCATTTATAGCATCACAATTACAATCAGAGATGTCAATTAATACTCATCATACAATAGTTATCAATCACATACAGCTACGATGAATCAATCATGTGAATTTAAACTAATTAATCACATAATTAATTTCATTCATCATCTTCAATTAATGATTAGTTATTCTTAATTAAAATTTATTAAATTTTTAATCATCTTCATAATTGCATCATTCATTAATTGATTACCTTAATTAATTCATCTTTAATTGTTAATTGATGAAACTCTAATTACTTTTATTTATTAATTAAACCTTAAATTTAAGTAATTACTTCTCAAGTAATTATATTATCAAATTTTCAATTATTTAATAAATCAAAAGGTAAATTAATTGCTTTGATTTTTCTTCAGAGCTTGTTTTATAAATTATCTCTATGACATCAGTTAGTTAAAAGATTAAGTTTTGCTTAAATAACATTTATTTTAATTACCTTCCTTAATTTCATTATTAATTTATATAAATAAATTCTTGAATTAATGTAACAAAATTTAAATTGAGTTTAATTACTTTAAAATGTCTTGTTTTAAACCTTAATTAGCTAAAGATCAAATAAAAATCATCATTTAAAAAAAAGCATTTAAAATCATTCAAAAAAGTTGAATTTTCGTTTTAAAGCAAAACTGTTTTGTACATAAAATCCGAGGCTACTTCGAGTCTTCCCCGGAAGATTTTGCTGTTTGCTTCGAGCTTCTATAAAATTTGACCCGAGCGACACATTTTTTCAAAAATTTGGTTAAGTATAAAAACTAACCCAATACAATGAAAATTTAACACGAGTTTTCCTTTGAGTTTTTCACCTATTTCCCTGTGTATTGCCTCGATTTTTTTCCCTGCCTTCCTTAAATTTTACCACTGACACACAAACGAGCATGTACACAAGTACGGCCACCCACTCCATCGCTGGTGGGTGCTGCGGCCACCCACGAGTCGTCGTGCATCCCCAAAACATTCCAGTAACCAGAATTTTGAAGAAAATTCGAAAACGAGAAATTTAGGTTCTTCGTCCCCAAACCCATCAGAACTTCATCTGGAAAATTTACCTCGCGCCGCCTCCCCAGGCTATTATCGGCCACCAAACTTGGTCCGAAGCCTCACCATCGTGTCACGCTTTGCTTAGCACCATTGTCTTGAAGTCCGGTCATCTGTGGAAGGTGCAACAACGCGACTTCGACATGATCAAAAATGGGTTCTTAAACCCTATTTCATCAAACCCAAATCTATATGATCATCTAAAACATTTCGTATTATTTTTCTAACAATCTAAGATCCATCACCCTTCCTTGACAACAAACCCCAGGCTTGATTTTACTTTGATCATCAGCAGGTGACAGTTTTATTAATTCTGTTCAACTCTGAACAACTAAATAAATACCGCACTGAAAATCTAATTTTTTTTTCTAAAATTCATAGTTTATGAGCACGAACAAGTTGATGAAGGTGAATCGACAAAACACGGCACTTGAATTCTTGCATGTTTAAGTTTTTACTGTGTTTTCCTTGTTCCAGGTTCTAAGTCCCGGGTATTGACCTTTTAAATGTTTAAACCTTCAATCTTAAATGAATTTAAACACTTTTTATTTTTGATACTTCAGTCTAACCAAACTAGAATTGATGAATTTGGGTTTTAAACAGTTTTCCCCAAGAACTGTTGCTAGAACAGGATTTACAATCCTGTACATCAACATGCATAGGCAAAAATACATAACTCATTCAAATTTTTGTTGCATGCAAACTCATATTCAAACTTGTTTGAATTCTACACTCAAACAATATGTCAAACATCAGATCTTAGGGATGTTTACTCGCCTGTGCTTTTTAGCAGAGACAATCCCCTGTTTAAAATTAAAAATCTGGAATTTCTTTCCCTTTTTTTTTTCTTTTTTTCCTTTCTTCTATTTAATTCATGAATCCCTTAATCTTTGAAGTTTCAGCTTGATTTTGTAGTGTTTATTGAACATTGGAATTATCCTTGCATTCTTCTTCTAGCTTGAGAAACAAAAGGGAAGTTTGCTACAGATTTTTTTCTTTTCTAGACCGTGTTTTCTTGATTTAATTATTGAGGCAAAGTAAGTGGTTTTTGATGAACATTTTTTTTCCTTCTCTAATAAAAATTTTTTTTTACAGTTTTTTTTCTTTGAAATGAATAAGAGGAGAAGAGTTGTATAGGTTTTAATTTTTCCTTTTCTAAAAAAAAATTGATACAATGCCACTTGTAATTTTTTTCTCTCATGATTTACACTTGTCACCTTGGTTATCATTAGTTTAACACTTGTAATAAAAATTTTCTTTATCTATATTATATAAATTGTATTTATACTTACATTTCCCATTAAAGACGTTAGCTTTATGTTAATACATATTATTAAAAGAGAGTGTTTTGAATTTGAATACATATTAAATAAATCACATATATATATATATATATATATATATATATGCAAATTATTTTACTAAAACATTTATTTTAAAATTAAAATATATAAATTAAAATTTACCCATATATGCACACATACATATATATTTTACATATATGAGTAAAATTTAAATTCAAATGATTTTAAAACTTTTAGTATTTCCAAATTTTGAACTCAAAAGAAATTTGAAATTCTTATTTATTTAAATTGTCATTTATTATTTATTTATTTTGAAACTTTTCAAATTTTATTATAAAAGTTCAACATTTACCAGTTTTAAATTGATGAATTTTGGTATGTTACACATACGAAACTCTTGTTGAAAAAGAAAAAATATTGGCATGGAAAGAGAAGAGAAATAAAACAAAAAGAAGAGGAAGAAGGTGACGAAATGGATGTACAAGAGGAGGAGGAGAAGGAAATGGATATTTCTTTAGAATGCTTAGACAAACCATCAGACCCTTCCAACGAAAATATTCTAAAGAACGAAGAGAAGCTACCTAAAAAAAAAGAAGCTTAAACGTTCCTTTAGTAAAAGTTCACTTTCCCCTCCAACGAAGTGGATAAATATTTAGGGAAAATTATTCGCAGTCTTGGTGGAAATTTATCATCATCTACATCTTTCTAAGCATATCTAGCTATTTCCTTGTGATGTCTAGCATTTATTTTGGTGTGTTCTAGTTTGATTTATGTTATCTTTATGTATGTTGCTTTCGTGCTATTTGTCATCTTTTCTTATCAATGAAAAATTGTTCTTTCTGTCATATAAAGTTCCAATAGTATTTGGAAGTTATAATTATATAATGGTATAAGATAAAAATAAAAACTATAACATAAACTTAAAGTTTGCATTTTCAAGTATGTATGTTGACATACATACAATGTATATGTCGACATATGTTAGCCGTTTGGCAAAAATTTTAAAAGAATTAAAAATAAAATAAATACCACATATTCAATCTTTCTAAATGAATTTTCACTCCTATATATGGCTATTTCTTACAAAAAACTCGTTCGTCATTTTACTCTCTTTTCATTCTCAAACATTTCCACCTTGAAAATTATGTGAAACCTTGAACGAACACTTGAATCTTTCAAGGATATTCTTACCTTTATCTTAAAAATCAAAGGCATTTAGAATTAAGTTAAATGAAAATGATCATAGAGGAAGAAAGCATTTCAATGCCCTTCGATGGTTGATTTCTTCCTTAATCAAAGATGATCAAACAAACAACCAAGAATGCTCTATCAATAAGGATAATAAAGATTGGAATGCCATCAAAACAAATCTAATATTTGGATCTGGCGGTTGGGCTGAAGTTCCATGGAATGTCAAGTTATTTGGTTTGTTTTAGATTATAAATATGTATATATAAATACTCCTAGGATTTGATTTGGTTTGGTGTGTATATTTGGATTTGTTTATATTTAGTTTGTTTGGATGTTTGAACATGTAGTATGATTTGAGTTATAATTAAAAAACATAGTCTATGTTATTTTATTTATCATTATACCATAATTTATCATATATCTAGTTTAATTATCATCATTTATATCATAATTATCCTAATCAATATCATATTACATCATACTTAATATGCTTCGATTATTTTAAGCGCTTAATTATTGATTTTGTTTCTATAGTTTTTGAGTATTTTATTTAGGGGAGTTTTTTTTATTTTTCACCCAGTTTTGTTGATGACAAAGGAGGAGAAATATAAAATAAAGTATACATGCATATATTCAGAGAGAGTTATCAAAATCAGGTGGGTTATACTATATTTTATATACATGAATATTTAATGGTTTTTGTCATCAAAATGGGGTTGTTGTTAATACCTCGGTTATTGATTTTGATGATAACAACCATATACAATCATATAAAATATAGATGCTAATGTTTTGCCAAGTTATACAGTATATAGTGCTGAATATTATACAACTGTTGAATTGAAGACTGTATAGTATATATACTCAAGAAGATAGACATGAAAACTTGTGAATACAAAGACCGAGATATGAAGATCTCAAGATTATAATTTAGTGTATGGAGTCATAGCTTATATTGTTAATGTCCCCGATAGCAATCTTTGATCTTTATCTCATATTTTCTATCTTTTATATTTTAAACAAAATAATTTTTCAAAATATATTTCAAAATATTTTATAAAAAAATTTCGAAGTTCAAAATGTTTTTACAAAGTATCAAATTATTTTACAAAGTATAGGATTTTCGAAACATTTTAAAAGAAATAGTTTTCAAAATGTACATGCATATGTCGACATGCAGGCATCTGGTATGTCGACTTACATGCCGCCATGTGGTTTATCAAATTTTGAATGGAAGTGTTTATTTTTTGTAACTCTTAATGGATGGAAAGATCTGCTGATTTACTATATAAAAGAGAGTTCAAATGAATTTTAAAGTTTAGATTTACTTATTTTCTTCTCTCCTCTTACTCTCTTAGAAACTATATTGAAAATACACTCCATTCTCCTCAAAGTCACTTAGAAGTAATTCAAACTTTATTGTAACGATTCAATGCTACTTTCTTACTGTTTTGGAAACATCTCAATCTCAATTCAAAGATTAAAGTGCTGACCCATAGGCTATAGGATCCATTATATCCGACGTTCAAGAAATTGTCTTTGGAAAAACTATCGACTCTATTTGTATTTGCTTTAGGTGTGCTTGTAGCCTGTTCAAATCAAGTAGGTATGCTTAATAGCTCGGAAATCTATTGGGTGAGCTTGTAGCCCAGTTAAGTGAGTCTACCCTAAGCTCAAAAATTCATTTGGGTGTGTCTCGTAGCCTCAAAATCAAGATTGTATTTGGGTTTACCTTCTGTCCAGTTAAAGATTGACATTTGAAAGGAAATATATATAGGAAATTATACGGGACTGGATGTTGGAGAAATCCACACCAGTATGAAATCCCTAGTATCATCTCTCTAACTCTTTGCTTTACTTTATTGCTTTTTTATATATGTGATTGCATTTGTGACTGTTCGATAATATAATTCTATGTTGTTAATTAGTGATTTAATAGTTAACCTGAAAGAAATTTAAAAGGATTTAAATAAGTAAGAAAACACTATTCAACTCACCTCCTAATGTTTAATTAGCCTCAAGATCCATAATTCTACAATCCACGCCTACTACTAGTCTCACCTACCATTTCCTTATCTAAGCAGCTAGCCATAGCAACTCTATCAACCATAATATCCTTTGTTGTATCACTGTGTACATTTGAACTGCTACTATGCACATTTGTTTTGTCACAAAGCAAAACTCTAACATCCTCATCAAATAAAAAAATCACTACAACCATTTTCAATCACTATATTATCATTCAAATAACTATCCTTGACACCACAATCAACCACTACTTCTTGACATAGTGCATAGTTCATGCCTATATCTCCCAATATCCTTAAACCATCAAAACAATTTGAAGTAACTAGCTCAAAGTTCACTATTTTGCAAGATCTTTCATTATATTTTCTATTTTTTATGTGAACAAAACCTTGATCATTTTCTTGCAAATGGTTTTCACATCCTACATCTAACCCTGTGTTAACAGTTTCTTGAGGATGAAATTTTGATCTGTATTTTATAATTTCTAGATCTAATAATAGTGGATCAGAATATAGAAAATCAAAAGACATCTCCTTCCACATCTTGGGATCAACAAGATCAACCGAAGCATCTTTTTCATCTGAAATACCACTTGAAACAAATCCATTCAAATTAGAATTTGGAGAACTATTATTAGCAAAACCATTACAGTCTGAAAACATGTCAAGATCCCCAAAATTTTCCTTTTAATTTCGACTAATGTTCACAGCATTAATCACATCAAAATGTTTAAACATATGTTACAAGAGCTTAATGACTTCATTCCCTTGTAACCATAGATGGTCGAGCAAAATTCTCTTCAACTTCATACATTTTAACACAAAGAGAAAACCATGGTCAGCAATCGATAAGCTCCTCTTTACGCCTAAAACTAAAATGAATTTCCTCAAGCATTTGTCTTTTTTAGGACCAAATAAACCACAACCGAGACATCGAATTAGACCCAAAATATCTTTAGCAAATGAGAGTAATCCCCACAACAGAAAAAATAGGCTTCGCCTTTCTGGTATCAATCCAGTTCTTGAAATCTGATTTTCTATTGAAGATCTAAGATGACGAGCCCTTCGAATCTTTCACTACTTGAGCCTATGAATGATAATGATTTCTGAAAGAATTTGGATAGATTTGATGAAAGGATTGAAATCAAATTAGGGAGTGGGATTAGAATAGATTTAGAAAGAAGAAGGAAAAAAACAAGAACGAAGCTGTCGCCATTTATGTATGTATACATACATGCTATTATAATATAAAGTAATTGCAAATATTAACATAAATAACTTTAACATTAATTCAAAATTAAAAATTTAAATTTCAAATCTATATATATAATAAAATACCTAAAGATTATGAAGTCCAAAAAAACATGGAAGTCGTTCAATTTCTTTAGTGGGTATTAGGACTCGCTTTCCTTGGGATTCTGACCTTAAGTTTGCTCAACAAATCATAGGCCTGCAACTGACGAATAACACTTTATTGGTTGTATCATATACAACTTCTAGCCTTATGGTCTTTGTCCTAATATCATTTCGACAATGAGTTTGCTCAACAAATCAAAGGATATTATTCACCTGCACCTACCATTTTACGATGGTCTACGTATAGTGCATGTACCTTAAGTTTGCTCAACAAAAACATAGAGTTATCTTATCGCATCTAATCTATATATTAAAAAACTACACATAGCTTGAGTTTTCTCAACAACCAGAGAGTATGCAAGTAATTTATTAATGTATAAATGGTAGAGGAGAATGCTTATGTTAATGATTCATTATATTTAATATATTTAACTTAAGTCGTAGACTTATGGAATAATGTACTACTTATGAAATACCATCGTGATTCAACTATCAGACACATCTTAAATCATGGTATACGTATTACACATACGCATTTATTTTGTTAAATCCAATTAGGTTTCTTAACATTCCACCTTTTATTATATATTTATATTGTATAAGTTTAATTGTTTATAACATTCTATTATTTATTTAACCCACATAATAATCTTGTGTATAATCTTATACTAATTTTATCAACTAAATCTTATTTAATTAACTAACATTTTAATTTATATTATTTAATTTATTTTAAACATTTTAAATTGAATATTTGCACTATGACATATATAGTTATACACATATATCTTATATATGTATTAGATTATTTTTTAACTAACACTTAATTAATTTGTTTAATAAAAACAATTTTATCTAATTTCAAAATGGAGCAGGCATCTTATATATGGTACACAGGAAAAGAGCGTCATAAGAACGGAGTAGGCATCTTAATTGACAAGAAGTTTAAAAACGGAGTGGTCGACGTTAGGAGACAAGGAAACAAGATCATCTAGTCAAGCTGATAGTTGGTGATATGGTTCTAAACGTTATTAATGCCTATGCCCCATAAATAGGCCTAAGTTAAACCGGTAAGAGGAATTTTCGGGAAGATATAGATTTCATGTTGTGAGATGTGCCTAGTAGGGACAAATTTTTCATAGGAGGAGATTGCAACGGCCATGTTTGCACAACTAGTGGATAGTTTGAAAGAGTGCATGGTGGTTTTGGATATGGCGACAAGAACCAAGAAGGAGAAGAAATATTGAATTTCGCTATCGCTTATGATCTCATGATAGCTAATACCTTCTTTAGAAAGAGACAATCACATTGAGTTACTTTCAGTAGTGGCCAATATTCTAAGCAGATTGACTTTGTCTTTACTAGAAAAGATAACAAACGAGCTTGTGTAGATTGCAAAGTTGTACCTGGAGAATGTGTCGTCTCACAACATTAGCTTTTGATATTCGAGTTTCATTTTCAAATACGTGTTTGATGGGATAAAGTAGCCCCATGGCTGTTTAAGGATAGAGCGATGAGAGAAGCGGCATGAAACATGGAAGGAGAAGAAAATGACATGTGGGATAATGGCAACGCGTATTTGAAAAGTGGCTACTGAGGTGTTTGGGATAACAAAAGGAAATAAATGCGAACATAAAAATTCGTGGTGGTGGAATTGTTATGTGAAAAAGGCTATCAAAGAGTAGAAGGAGTGATGTAGATGCTTGCATCATCAGTGGAGTGAGGGCAATATGTAAAGTACAAAGCAGCAAAGAAGAACGCAAAGAGAGCGGTGAGTGAAGCAAGGGGTCGAGTGTGTGAAGATATATATCAAAATCTAAGTACGAAGGACGGTGTAAAAAATGTCTATAGGATAGCTAAGCTCGTGAGAGGAAGACAAGAGACTTCTACCAAGTTAAATGCAATAACTATGAGAACAATAGACTTTTGGTGAAGGACGATGAGATAAAAAATAGATGGAGAGAATACTTCGACAAGTTATTTAATGAAGAAGGTGGTAGCATTATGATCGAGCTGGATAAATCTTTTGATGACGCCAGGAGACATTTTGTTCGGATGTTTTGAGAGTCAGAGGAAAAGGGCCACTAAAACGGATGAAAGCAGGCAGGCGTTGGGGCCTGATAACATCCCCATTGAGGTGTGGAGATGTCTTGGAGATGTAGGGATAGCCTAGCTAACTAAGTTGTTTAATAATATTTTCAAATCAAACAAGATGTCAGATGAGTGGAGTAGAAGCATATTAGTTCTAGTCTTCAAGAATAAAGGAGATATTCAAAGTTGCATATACTACAGAGAAATTAAGCTTATGATTAATACAATGAAGCTTTGGGAGAGAGTCATTGAGCATCGATTAAGAAGGATGACAAACATTTCAAAAAACCAATTTGGTTTCGTGCTTGGGAGGTTGACAACGGAGACAATTTTCTTGATAGGACAACCAATGGAGAGATTTAGGGAGAAAAAAAGGATCTACACATGGTATTTATCAATTTGGAGAAAACTTATGACAAAGAACCGAGAAAGGTTATGTGGTGGGCTATAGAAAAGGTGGAGTACCAACGAAGTAAATTACCCTTATCAAGGATATGTACGATGAGGTTGTGACTAGTGTCAGAGTATGCGATTGTGAAACAAGTGAACTTACTATTAAGATTACATCAAGGGTTAGCTTTGAGCTCTTACATTTCTTACCTAGTTATGGATGAGTTTACGAAGGGTATACATGATGGGATTCCTTGGTGTATGCTCTTTGTTGATGATGTTGTGATGATTGATGAAAGCGGGATAGGGGTTGATAGACAATTGGAGTTGGGTAAAATGGCGCTTAGAGTCAGGCATTCTTTATGATAGGAAAGTCCAATAAAAGATTGAAGAGAAGTTTTACAGAATGACAATTAGGTCTACAATATTGTATGGTGTTGGCCTACTAAAAGACAACACGTCCAGAAGGTAAGTATAGAAGATATGCGTATGTTGCGATAGAGCTGTGCTCATACAAGACGAGACCGAATTAGGAATGATGATATACATGACAAACTTGTAGTAGCACTAGTTGAAGAGAAGCTAGTCTAACAATGCTTAAGATGGTATGGATATCTCCAATGGAAGCCTCCCGAGGCACCTATGCGCATTGAAATTATAGGCCGCGTCGAATGTTCAAAGAGAGGTAGAGGTCGACCAAGGTTGATATGGGAGGAAGTAGAAAAAAGGGACTTCTTGGATTAGAATATATCCAAAGAGCTGGTGTCGGATGAAAGTACATGGAAGTTAGCGATCCTCGTAGCAGAACCATGAGCTAAGAGTTTTTTTTACTTTGCTTTGGATTATGGGTAGTGTTATATGTTTTAGATTATATGACTAGTGAATAGAGCCAAAGACGTACTGTTTGGTCTTTGGTCCCTATAACTATCAGTGCCATTATTACTATTAGTGTTATTATTATCAAGGTTTTTTTTAATTTATTTATCTATTTTTATTTTTTATTTTATTTTACTTATTTTTATTATTATTTGTTTAATTATTTTACTTTATTTTATTTTTTACCTTTATTTCTATTTTCACCTTATACATATATATTTATTTAAATCAAATATTGTTATAATTACTTTTAAATTGACTTTTTCATTTAGTTTCGGGTTCCATCCCTAGTCGATCCCAACTTTTTCGGGAATAATGGCTTAGTTATTGTTGTATAGTTAATTTCAAAAATTATATATATGTATTATCTTAACATTATAATGTTGAATACATACATATATATATACATATATATTATTTAGTTTAAATAATTGACTTTTAATTATTTAATTATTTAAATAATCTAATTAATTATTAATAATTTTCGAAAATAATTATTTTATTTTCAAGACAATTTTGAAAAATTATTTTATAACATTTATAAAATCATTACTTTTAAATATAACGTCTTAGATTTAAAATATTATTGTTATTTATTTTAATTTTAACCTTTTAATTTAAAATTTTATTTTAATTTCAAAATAGAATTTGAAATTTTTCCTAAGGTCCAAATCAATTTGGCCATTTATATTGTGGATAACATTGGACTTACCTCATCCTTCCGGGCTAGCCAAGTAGGGCAGAGTACTTGATTAACTAAACCCAACCTTAAATGCTATTTTTCTAAACACCCTACTAAATGAGTAGAATTTAATAAGTTGGCTGTAATATTTCTAATTTAGACCGCATAGGCTATTTGGCTCCAAAACCATTATTGGAACTTCGCCGGCATGAAGTGGTGTAAATGGGTAAATTTCAAAAGAATTGTTCCATTTGGATCTTATCGGGCTTATGAAGTCTAAATCTATTTAGTCTCTGCTAAATTTATTTAAATAGAATTAATATTTTACTTAATTTATAAATAAAGTTCTATTTATTGTTATGTTTATATTATATAATATAACATATGTATCATATACACACATGTATGTACGTGCACGTGCAACATAAATAGTGTGCATAGTTAAACATATCCATGTACAAGTGCTGGTATTTACACCGCAACATACATATTTTCCTTCCATATACATATGCGTTGTCCAATAAAAATGTACATATATATATGTATAATTAGTTTAAAACAATATAAAATAAAATTTGTAACAAACAAATGATTATATTTGTGTATGTGTGTGTATAATGATATTATAAAGTAAAGTAATTGTAAATATTAATATAAATGATTTTGACTTTAAATCCAAATTTTAATTTTCAGATCTAGAACTATATAATAAAATATCTGAAGATTAACAAGTCAAATAAATATTCTATTTTTTTTAATAAATAAGTATGTATAAATATGTATATTTTGAAAATAATAATTTTTCTAAATTGCATGTACACATATTCTTATATATATAATATTTTGAATATATATGTATATAATAACTATATATAAATATGTTATAATGTGAATAAATGATTGAATAATCATATACATACATGTATACATACATACATACATACATATACATACAAACATACATGCGTGTGTGTGTATATATATAAACATATTTTATGTCTGTATAAAAAATTAAAAAAAGCTTACAGTTTTAGAAGTTAGTTTTTTATTAATGATTTCCATATGAGAATCTTAATAAAAATTTAATTTTTTTATTTACAAAAACCGTTCTAAAACATATGTATGTTTTTATTTAACATTTATAAGTGTATTTTATAATATACACACACGTACACTTTGTATAAATTAAGTATGACATTAGCATAGATTTACAAATATATATATATATATATATATATGCACATATATATAGATTTAAATGTATATATTTATACATAGAAATATCCTTTCTTATTTCAAAAAATAAATGTACATAAAATAATAAAATTTGTATTTACATATTTTATATATTTATGTTGTATTTTAAAATTAATATTCTTTTAAATCATTTTAATATTTCTAAATTCGAAAAAAAAAAAATTTGTTGTGATCTATACATTTATATATGTAATTCTTTTAAAATAAATACATATATATTATCATTTAATGTAGACAACACAAATATATACGGATCCATGATACTTCATATACTATTTAAACATGACGAAAAATTATACAAATATAAATAAAATATTTACCCTAACTAAAGCTTAGTAGTAATAAGTTGAAGCATTGAATCGATGAAATCCTTGAAATAGTATCCAAAATCTAGAAAGAGCTACTAATTTGAATGCATCAATCACCGATCTTCTAATTGTTTTTATTTTTTGTTTTAATTGCTTGAAAATTTTATAGAATGATATCAAGAAAGGGTTATCTATGACTAGTCTAGAGGAGAAAAAAGGGAGAGCTTAAAATAAGGAATTAAGGTAGTTTGAATAGAAAAGAGAAGAAAGTGCTAAAAGTGGATCAAGATCCACAAATATCTTTACCAATTCAAAACCTTTTTTCAATCTGATTCAACCCCTTTTTATCCACACCTATGTCCGGCAAAACTAATCCTTGCATGGGTCTTCCTTCCATTACAAGCCTGTCAAATAATATACGTTTAAATCAAAATTAAACGTATATCGATATCGTATACTAATGCATGTGTATACAACTTTTATATATGCACTATTTTCAACACAAATCAAATTAAAATTTATATTTAATACTTCATAAGTATTAATAAATATAATTAATTTATAAACATTACAATTAATTAAACCCAATGGTAGTCAGAGTTTGCAACATTTCGACTG
Organism: Allium cepa; assembly: GCA_030765085.1. Taxonomy (NCBI): domain Eukaryota; kingdom Viridiplantae; phylum Streptophyta; class Magnoliopsida; order Asparagales; family Amaryllidaceae; genus Allium; species Allium cepa. The sequence continues at coordinate 680,633,063 of CM060942.1, forward strand.
TGTTACTTTTAGGTGTAAACTCGATCGGTGATTAATATTGTATAATTCAAAAATTAATGTTCGCATATAATTTTAGCTAGGGGTGTGACATTATGGCCAAATTTTTCTCCTACATAGCCTCGGTAAAATTCGATTTTACTTATTTTGAGTGTTACTCGTTAGAGATAATTATTTACACCAATTCTCTTTGTCAAAATTGTATCACATTATGAATTATGCAATTTGGTAATAGTCAAATTCTAACATTGTTCATATTCAACTTTGTTGTACAAACACAAAGTCCATGGTTCAATAATAACAATTGTTATTAACCAAACTACTCTGGCTGGAGACTTTGACTTTTAATTGACCATGATATCAACCACACATAACCAAGGAGACGAATTCTCTCTTGAATAGTGCCTCACTTCCAATGCTTCCAATTGACCCAACTATAGTCAATCGATGGACACCATACCATGATTTAACTATATTCAAAGAGGAGTTTCCACATTGAAGCTCGACGGTATTCTAAAGTTGAGAGAATTGTGTAATATTGTCACATTAATATTTTCTATTTGACCTTAGTTATTTAAACCAATAGAAAAATATTGAGTATTTATTCCATACTTACCCAATATTTGTCAGCACGTAACCCCTTGGTACCCCCGACAGCCATGAGCAGTAATACATTACCTTACATTTGGAGAGCGTTGTGTACTCTATTTGTATCGACCGGTATTTTACATATGGAGAATCATAAAATATTATATTCAAATTCATATTGAGTCGTAGAAACTATTACTTTAGAGGTCGCCAAGTAGTGACATTTTTTACCCTGATATATTTTATCGAACAATTTGGCCTCTAAAAACTTGTAACGACTATAACTTTTGATAGAAGTCGAATTAGGACCTGAGACCACTTCCATTGGAAATAGATGATGGTTTGTCTTTTCATTGAATGGTCATAATTGAAATTTAGTGTTTCTTATTAGTAGATATGGTCGTTCGAGGTTTAATAGTTTTTGGGGTAGCGTAAGGGGTAATTAATGAGATTGGAGATAGAGTGACTAACACATTTCAGGTTTGAGACTATTAGAGGCTAAAATAACTACCCCCAAATCATTTTTCAGGTCTTCCAAATAGATCTAAGCCTCCATTAAACCTTTCTTCAACAAAACTTTCACCTCACTCCTCAAACCAAGCCCGAATCATAGATTAAAGGTAGATTAGCAAGGAGATTAGTTAGAGACCTCCAAGTTTGCATTTATGCTGAAGAAAAATTGCGGCTTGGATATTCGTTCTTGGATTTACCTCGATTTGTATATAAAACTTGGATTTTAGAGGTTTTGGTGAGCGATTTATCATCTCACACCTTATTATATATGTATCTATAGGTTTTAACATGTTTTAGATGAATTTTTAAAGTCAAACTAATGTTTTAATGCTGTTTTAAAATCCCAGTTGTCGAAAATGTGAATAAAATGATTTTTGATATTCTAATCATGTTATTTGGATGTGTGGTAATATTGATATATGTTAGGTTATGTTGTAGATATAAGATGATTGTTATGATTGGTTGTGTGATTTTTACACTTGAATGTTGTTTGATGCGTGTATGGTGTTTGGGTGTATGCATGAATGGTTGAAAATGCTCATCGGAGTGAACTAGAGGTAAGAAGCATAGAATCGGACTTCGAAGGATTGGCACTAGGATGTTAAGAGTGGCATTGATGCATAAGGAAGGAACATGGGCTAAAGAATGGAGCGTGGTGGTGGAATCAACATGAAACTAGAGCATTGGAAATGGCTACACTAAGTTGGTTCGATGGTGATTGGTTCTGTGCCACGTGGTTGGTCGATAGTGATGGGGTACCAAGCAAGAAGTGGCATCCGATGGTAGTGGCTTCGGTGGTTAATTAGTTTGGTGTTGGAACTAGTGAAATGGATTTCTTATTCGGTGGTGGTTGGTTACTTAGATCCAGGGTGGTGAGGTACCAGGCAGAGCTTTGGGTTTGGGTGTTAGCCGCTTCTGTTTAACTATGGGCTAAAAGCAAGGGAAAAGGGAAGCAGGAAGTTGGCTGCTTTGAGTTTTGAAAGGGCTTGCTATGGGTTTCTCTTAGGTTCACTTCAGGATTACATGTAATGGCGTAGAGCAATGGCGTATGGTTCGGGGAAAACGCAAGGTGAATTTGAGGTTCATGTGGAGACTGGTAAAGTGTTGGCACGGTGCTTCGACGCGACGGTGGCTTCTGATCCTTAGTACGATGGCTCTACGACTTATAATAGGGTTCGATTTGTGTTCTAATGATGAATAAACAATGGGAGTCATGATGGTGATTAATAAGGACAAGTTCAACGATGAGGGCTTGTGAGAAGAATTTGCGATTATGTTCTACTGTGGAGATAGCAGAGATGGAATAACGATTGAGTTTAATTATGGAGACATGTGTAAAAGGATCTTTGATAACTCGAAGGTTTTTAGTGTGTTCATAAAGGAAAGGGTATGTGGGGAAGCCCACCTAGATTTGTGATCGTATCCAGATCTTTGCGATAGTATATTACCTTAGACTTTTGGGATTATGAATCTGGTTTCTAGCCTTTCAAAGTGGCATGGAAGAAGCCAAGATTTTATTGAGTCCTTGGTTTGCGATTTTTCCATACAAGTTACCATATATACAACACACACAAGTGACGGTATGGATTGTTTGGTAGATGTTATGTTTGCTATGGTTGTTTATCACTCTAGGGTGCCACCCGATGTAGGAATTTTCGACCGTATACCTAGACACTGGATATTCTACTTCAATTGTGGTACACTTATTTGGCAATGGTAGTAGATTATTATATACCAATTGTTATGTATTAATTCCTTGAATACAGGGACAGGTCAGGTATGATTCTTTGTAACTTATGCGTCTATTTATCATATATGATTTTTATAGCATTTCTGAGATGATGTATCGCTCACACCAGAATGTTGTCAGACCTCAAAGTTTTAAGCTTTGCTTCTTATTATATCGGGTATCCTTAAATGAGCTGCTTAGGGATAACAGGTCAGGATAGCGCATGGAACTGTATGGAGTACAAGCGAGAGGCTTTCACATACCTATACTTTGGAGCTTATTATCGCTTATTCTATTATGAAGTACTATGGAGCTATACCAGTCCTTGTATTACTTTAGAGACATTTGGTGAGTTTATTTTGGAGATTTGGGATGTATAAGCTTTTCCATTTCAATTTTTGTATAATTTGTGAACATTGCTTTTCCATTTCAATTTTTGTATAATTTGTGAACATGTTGCATTTAATGTTCTTATTTATGGTTCATTTGATTATATTACTATCTCGCCTATTTTACATCTATGTCATTATATTATATTTTATCTATGGACTGTGAAATGTTCTACAGATTCCATGTTTGGAGTTTCATCACTTTACACCGTTGACTATCATCTTACATCGGCCAGGTATCTCCATAGCATGTTATACAGGTATATTGGATACTGATGGTGTAGGGCAGTCATCACATTTAGTATCAGAACATAGGTTGTGCAGATGATCTAAGTTGATACTTAGATTCATTAGAGATAAGGAAGGAGCTATTGCCTTAGAATGGATTAAGAGATATATGAGTGACCGTACTTATTATATTTGGTTTTCAAAACTATATGGTAGTATGCATATAGTATATAAGTCGCATTGCATTCTCGAACACCACTAGTTCCTTTTTAAGAGACCGATCTTTCCTATTACAACTTATAAGAATGAGCCAAAAAGAGAGGAATGTTTCTAGGACTTCTACTTTTAGCATAGAGTAGGGAGCGAGCTTTGGAGAAACTATAAACCCCAATATGCACGAAATGTTCAACTATATGATAAGTAACATGTTGCGGAACGCACAGGGAGTTTCTCTAGCCAGTTGTGGTGCTCTGGTGCAAGCACCGAGGTTGACTTTGCCAAACTGAACAAGGACAGTTCTATCCGGGAGGCAAACCATTTCTTAAAACAGATCAGTCATCGAAGTGCAGGATTGGTTGGTTACTTGCAAGGATATGGAGTTGGAGGATACGATGAGGAGGAAGTTGGCCTCTAGACAGCTTCAGGGATGAGCTATGAGGTGGTGAAACATCATCAAGATTACCATTCTCGAGGATCAGATTATTCAGGAGCAGTTTATGGGAAGGTTTGAAGAGAAGTATATACCCATTACTCAGAAGTCGATGCTCTTTAGAAATTTTATTGATTTGAGACAAATGGATATGTTTGCGTCAGAGTACATGGCTGAGTTCGATATGCTATCAAAGAATGACCTATCTTATATCCATACTCCACTTAAGAAGAATGAAAAGTTTATTATGGGCTTGGATGACCACTTAGGAGAGAAGACGATGGAACATATTGACGAGTCCTTTGAGAAGTTGGTGGAGAAGGCTCTTCAACGTGAAAAGTATATATCTGAATTCTAGGTTGGTTATTGTTTCCAAGGATGAGACAAAGCAGTAAGAAAGTAGTGGAGGCAAGAAGAAGTGGAAAAAAAAAATAAGAGGAGGCAAGAAGAAGTGGAAAAACAAAAATAAGAGGAAGAAACTTCAAAACAAGGGTGGCTAGAAGAAGGGCAAGTGGTAACTTGTCAGCTATAATTGCAGGGAGAAGGGCCATATTGTCACTGACTATAAGGACGAAGAAAAGAAGTGCTACTATTACAACACGTCGGGGCATGTCAAGGGGGATTGTCCAAAACGGCCTTGGAATAATGCGGTTGTGTCTGCATACACTTTAAATGTTGTTCCAGCTTCGTCAAGTGCTCCATAGGCAAAGAAGAAAGAGAAGAGTGTCGATATACATGGTATGCTTTCTATTTTTGATACACATGTATGTGTTTTATTCGATACCGTAGCTTCACATTCCTTTATATCTAGTAATTTGATAGATAGATTGGGATTTAAGCCCGCGATAGTTGACCGATCTTTGATTTTTATAAACCCAGTTAGAGGATCGACTAGCCTTTGCATTGTTTGTCAAGACTAAGACTTATTGTGTTAAGGATGTTTGTTTATTTGTGATTGCTTTGTTTTGGGTTTCGTGGGGTTCGATATAATTCTGGGGATGGACTGGCTGTAGAAGTATGGAGTAGTGGTGGATTATGAGAGGTCGTTAGTGAAGGTCGGCATGGATGATATGTGTAGGTTGTAGATAGGTTGCCCATCTAATGATGAGGTAATGGTTAGCTTTCTGTATTCGCTGGAGATCATGCATTATAAGTTTTCATCTATGCCTGTATCAAGGGAGTATTTGAACATATTCGAAGAGGTGACCAGATTACCACCGCATAGGGAGATCAAATTTTGATAGAATTAGTGAAGGATGCCAGATCGATTGTTATGTCATCGAGGCATACAACATTGAAAGAGTAGAAGGAACTATAGGTGCAAGTGAATGTCCTATTGCAACAAGGGTTCATTCGACGGAGTATATCGAAGTGGGTATCACATATAGTGTTCGTCGCTAAGGCAGATGGCTCTTTGAGATCATGTGTTAATTACTATGAACTAACAAAGTGACGAAGAAGAACAAGTATCCACTATCATGTGCCGATGTCTTGTTCTTCAACTCTTTAGGGCTAGGGTGTTCGCTCAGTTGGACCTTGCAATGAGGTTTCATCAACTAAGAGTTGCAAAGAAAAGTGTGTCGATCACATCGTTTATGCCGTTAGGATTCTATGTGTGGTTTGTTAGGTCGTTCGGGCTAACTAATGCATCGACATACTTTGTTGGTCTTATGAAACATGTTTTTAGGGATCAACTAACTTTTTTTTACTTGTTTTCAAGGATGATATCCTTGTTTATTCAAGGATGAAGGAAGAACACAAGAGGCAATTGAGGATTGTGCTTGAGGTGCTGGGAGGACATCGATTGAAGTGAAGTTTTCGAAATGTCACTTTTAAAGGAGGGAAATGCGTTTTTTGGGTCACATTCTTTCTGAGTGGGGCATTGTTGTAGATCCTACGAAGGTGACAATTGTATAGGATTGGGTTTGACCCTAGACTGCTACAAATGAGAGAAGTTTTCATGGATTGGTGGGATACTATAGACGTTTTATCAAAGAATTCTCTAAGATAGGTGGGTTATTAGCCAACTTGACGAAGAAGAATCATACTTTTATTTGGGATGCGAGGTGCGAGCAATCATTAAAGTTTGAAGGAGAGGTTAACGAGCTACCGGTATTATTCATTGTAAGTGACAATGAGGAGCCGAAATTATAACTATGTAGTTAAAGCCCTGCTAAATCCATGAAAAATCCTCGCTACAGCGTAAAGAGCTCTTCGATCGCTACACTTTTTCAATATATCACTATTGAACAACATATCCGCTTTAAGCCCCACTATTTTTTTGCCATACCCACTAAATCAGGATTTTTTAGCACCCACTTTAGCAACATTAATATAAAAAAGTTGATTTGACTAGTTCTCCTTTGAACGAAATCATCAAAATTAGGCTAAAGACCTAATTTTAAGGCATAAGTACTCAATATAGTTAAAATCTATTGCAGTCACCAAATCCGGACTGTATAAATCATCATATTCTTCATTTTTATTATATAAGATCAAACAATTTTTTTCTGAACAAATGATGTGAGAATAAGAGTAAATTAAAATTAAATATCCGGTATTATATTTAATGAAGCTTTTTGCACCTCCGCTATTTTTTGCTATATCCCCCACTTTATCCCTGCTATAGCTTTTTGCATCTCTACCGCTATGGAACCGCTAAGCACTTTAACTACACAACAGTATACACAGATGTCTGTGGTACTGGACTAGGTGCGATGTTGATGTTGAGAGGAAAAGTTGTCGCCTACACTAGTCGACACCTGAAACCGCATGGGAGGAAGTATCCGACTCTTGATTTGGAGTTACCGGTGATAGTATTCACTTTGAAGATATCGAGGCATTTTTTTCTTAGGGAGAGATTCGAGTTGTATACAAACTACAAATCATAGAAGTATCTTTTCTCCCAGAAGGACCTTAACCTTCGTCGATAGTAATGATTGGGGTTCCTAGCCTCCTACGACTCTGACATTTTTTTGCGCTCGGTAAGAGAAACGCAGACGTTGATGCTTTGAGTATGAGACATGTTGGCTTAGAAGTGATGTTCCTAGAGTAGAAATAGTTGGAGTTTATCGCTAACTATGATTTTAGACCTCGATGTAAGCTAGAGCGAGAAGCGTTGGCAAGATTGACATCAAACCCACTTTGATTAAGTGGATCGGTACTAGTCAGAGGCAAAATGGTAGACTATCGGAGATCATGGTCAAGATCGAGGAAATAGTAGAGTCTGAGGAGATGAAGTGTTACGGGCTAGACTGTGGTAGTTTGCTTCGTAAGGATGAGGGATTGTTTGTTCCTGATGTCGATGAGTTGAGGGTTGATGTGCTACGAGAGTGCCATCATTCGAGATTGACTATACATCCGGATGGTAATACAGTTTACCATAATTGAGGCAAACATTTTATTGGGAAGGGACGAGGAAGGATATTGGGGCATTTACCTCTGTTGGAACTGTATCAGCCTCCAACGGAAGTTAGGAGTGAATTTCAATTTTTTTAGTATATTGGATCTCTATTGGGCCTATCAAGTCTACTTTATTTAAAACATTTCTAAATTTATTTCTTAATAAAATCGTTATTTTATTTAAATTTGTGAAATAATGTTATATTATTTAATTAATCATACATTATATATACATGTATTGTATACATATACATACAGACATACATATATATCTATATATGTGCATGTGTAACATATCATTCTGTGCAAGGTATAACATGTCCGTGTTTAGGTGTTGAGATTTACATCGTAACAGGCACATTAGCTCATCCAACATACCAATATGTTGTCCAAATGTATGTTTATATATTTCAATTTGTATGTATGAAATTTTAACGTTGTATATATTTATAGTTAAGTGAATGTATTTAAATTGGTTATAAATAATATTAAATATAATTTTCTTTGCTTCAAAGACGAAACAAAATATATACACATGTATACAAAAAAATTAACATACATATACAGATAGATAGATATATATAAATATATTAAATACTTATGTATATGTATAAATAATATGATAATATATATATATATATATATATTGTTATTTTGAGAATATATATATATATATATATTATTTTAAAATATATAAAATATATATTTTGAATATACAGGTATACCAGGTCAATTGCATGGAATAAACCTTTTTAATTTTTTAAATTTTAAACTATATTTTAAATTAATATCCGTATAGATATTAATCGAAATTAATAAAAAAATATTTTTGAAAATTAATTTTAAATCTTAAAACTTTAGTAAAATCCTCAGTGGTAATTGGTAATTATAAATATTAATATATAATTTCATAATTTAAAAAAAGTTAAATCTATTTTTAATTTTCGACTTATAACTAAATATTCTTAAAGTATAAAAATGTTGTATATATTCTTTCTTTATGTCGATAGTATATTAGGTTATAATTAATTTTATAAAATATTAAACATAATTTATATATAATATATATATAGTATTTATATGATTAATTGATTCAAATAATATATCTTTAATAATAGTTGTAATAGCTTTGGTGTCACACATTTTTCGTATCAATGTGAACGCCTTCCTATATATTATCAAGTCTTAATCACTTAAAAATGGATCTAATATCAAATTCAAATGCCCTTGAAAGTAGGATCTAACAATTAAACATGCTTTACGAATTTAAAATGCTTCCAACAATAGAATCTAAAATTAAACTTCCTTTTTAAATTCAAAATACTTCTTTATAAATATACAAATCTTAATATCACTTGAAAATAAAAAATCATTTTTTTGACTAACTTACACATATGCAATTTATTAGGAAAACAATTCACGCACGAAGCGCGTGTTGTAACACTCGTAAATAATAATGTATATATAATTATTTTTACTTCTTCTGAAAATAATATACCTATGAACCTTTGTATATAAAACTATATAACCGTGATTTATATAAGTATGATGTCGTATTTATATATACATTACATATTAAGTTATCTAAGATTAAAAAAATTATTATTATAATTATGTTGTTTGTAGGTTATATGCGACTAATTTTTTTTAGTATAAGAATTTATAAACATACAACAATTCTAATTGTGACAATATATCTATATATTGGAATCATCACCTGATTAGTAATATAAAACATATGATATAAACATTATATATATATACACATTAATTTTTATAAATAGGTTAGAGACTTACCTTATATCCAAAGCCTGTAAGTACACCTTGAAATGATGAGATCTACTCCGAGAACTGATTTCCAATCCAGAAGAGTACTAGTCCTTGAATCGATGATCATCAGCTATCGAATAGAATATAATTTGATTTGAACTTAAAATGATGATGGAAGGGGAAGTTATGGTTCGACTAGAAACATAGGATAATGGAGCCATCGAAAAAGTTCTCCAATGGGTGTGGTTTGAGATTCTTATATAGAGGAGAAATTGAGACAAGTTAGGATCTAGATCTTTACCCAATATCCTTCCTTATCTATTAAAATCTAGTCCATCTAGTCACCATCAAAATGGCCACATCTACATGCCCTACCATAGCCAAAATAACCAGCCCCTATATGGGCTTCAAACTCATTTAAAGGCAGAATAAAATATTTTGCATTTAAATCCAATTTAAAAGCGTATCGATGTCGTATATCGATTAATATATTTATAACTATTATAAATACACTCAATATTATTTGTTCAAAAAATAAAAATAAATTTTTATAACTAATTTTTCGCAAATATTAAATAATTTAATTAATTTATAACATTTACAAATTAATTAAATCGTTTGGTCAAAGGAGTATTCATCGTTTTGGTTGAAGGATCTGTTAGGTGTAAATTTAGTCAGTGATTAATATCAAACTATTTGAATATTAACTTCACGCGTCACTTAGTAGGTCATGTGAGATTTTGGCCAAATTTATTGCTTGCTTGGTTTCAGTAAAATCCAATTTTACTATGTTAAGCGTTACCTAGTTGTGACTATTATTTACGCCAATTCTCTTCGTCAAAACTATATCGTTTTGGACTTATGAAATTTGGCAATGTTCAAAATTCCAATATATCCATATTCATTATAGTCCAAACAAAAAGTCCTTGGTTAAATAATAATTATTGTTATTATTAACCGAAATGCTTTGGCCAGAGATTTTGATTTTGAATTGACTTCGATTGATCATGATACTAACCTAATATAACTAAGGAAACGAATCTTCATTTGAATAGTGTTTCACTTTCAGTGCTTCCACTTGACCCAACTATAGTACTTCGATGATTGTCATGCCACAATTTAACTATAATCAAAGTAGATCTCCTACATTGAAGATCAACAATATTCTCAAGTCAAGATAACCGTGTAATTTTGTCACATCGATATAGCTTAGTTATATTAACCAACAGAAAAACATCGAGTGAGTCATTCTACAATTTACCAATAACTATTAGTATATGACCCCTTGGTGCCCCCAATAGCCATGAGTAATAAATTTCCCAATGTTTAGAGAGCATTACGTACTCTAGTCTCAATGGACGTATCACTATCCAGTCTCGATAATCTTGACGAGGAATATTTAAAATGGTATATTTATTTTTATTATGATAAATTACTCACGGTTACAATACTTTATAACTGCTTTCATAAAACATATCATTTATGAATTTTCTATTAAATATACTTGTAATATAACAGATAAATATCAAGTATAATATAGAAAGAAAACATCTTTTATTTCAAACAAGATTGGTTACCGAGTTAGGTATATATAAAAAATTATATAATTGCCCTTAGGACATACTCCTAACTCTCTGAATCTCCTACTTCGTTTTGAGGTCGACTATAGAATCTTATTCCATGTTCTCCAATTGGTTTACTCAAGAACTAATAGGGTTAATCCCTCAACATCTAGTGAGCATATATTTTGACTTCTAGTGAGCTCTTAGTTTTGTTATGAATTATATCACGACATTGTTATCATATAACAATGTTATGGGATTCTCAACATCTAGAATCTCCCTCAGCTCATATATAAATCTACACACACACACACACACATATATATCTTTTATTGTGGTGCTTTTCAAGTCAACATACTTTGCCTTTTCATTGAATCAGCCATAATCTCATCTATTTGGTACATTTCCAACTTAAAGATTTTCAACTTGAGTTCATTGTTTCTTTAAACAGTTCTCTAGTATTTCATAAATACACGAGAATTTTCCATTCTGACTTTGGTTGTTATTTGCAAACAGTCCATTCTGACTCATTCTTTAGAATTTTCCATTTCAACACTTACGTACCAAAGCAGTAAGCCTTACTAAGCGATAATTTTGTGAGTAAAATCCGAACCACTTCAGGATATCGAATGGTGAATTTGTTACGTAAATTTTAATAATTGAAATTTAAAATTTTATTCTTATCATTGTTGCTTATTATATTCCAACTGCATTAGTCTTCCTCTTGGAGACACATTTGCGACCAATGGATCATATACCTTTGGATACAACTATCAAAATCATATTTTGGTAATGTACTTGGAATCTATTATGGTTTTGCACATCATATCACATCATAGAGTCAATAGTCCTGATGGTTTAATTAAACAATCGAGGATCATTTATTCTTAATATTGGCAAAAGACTCATAGTTCGCTTTAATATACAAGAATATTTATTAGACATTTAATGTAATTATGTTCATTAAGGTTTAGTCAATTTAATTTCATTCCTTGAAATCAGTTTTATCTTTGAATCGGATCCAAATCCATTTTAATACCAATAAGTTCTCAAAGAAATTCCTTCGCTATGAAGTTGGCATTTCTTAAAACAACAATTGTTTCTCAACGTATCGAAATAGGCATTCATAAACACTTTATGAGTTACCTTATATATAAAGCCAATTCGGTTTTAATTTGCAAAACTAATGTTCAAAACATAAATTGGTCATTCAATGGCATTCGTTCCCAAACTTCTTTTGGGGTGATTTGTACAAGATCCCTTATGAACAATTATTACATGCAATCTTTCGACCCGCACAACCTACCAGCTCCTTGGACAAGGATATATTAGGGTTTCTTATAAATATATGACTTTGTGAACCATTCTTTTGATGAAATTAATTTTAACTCTGTGTACTACTCGTAAATACATGACCTTATAGAAAAAATTTAACATAAGTTCACTCATCATTAATCGTGTTTTGTCCAACAAAGTTCGATTACTCCTTATCAATACATCGCTATGTAATATAGAGAGGGTGACCTTTGAGACTGAATCTTTTTTCATATTAGGCACATAAAGAACACTTTTCAATATACTCATCCATTCGATCAAATCGAATCATTTCTGTCACATATTATATTAATTGATTTCGTTTTATATTCTATTAGCTTATCATAGACTTGTACATGTGCATCAAATACACATATCCATATCTATGATAACTCATCGGTGAATATGATGAAGTATGTGGAACTTTTTTGGCATTAATAGACTTATGATTACATACATCTGTATGTATCAACCCGAAGAGTTCATCAACTCTTATGATGCTTCCACTGAATGGGTTCTTTGCTCTTAATTGTCTAAGATATAGTTAACCAGTATTATATGATACGTAACCAAATAATAAAAATTATTTCTCAAAAATATGGCTTAGTCTATAACTCCAAAATAATTGTAAATAATTTTTTCTACTTCGGTATTTTTCAATGCATTACTTTTGTTAGGAAAAAAAATACCACATTATAGTTTTATTTCATAACGAATTTTCATTATATTCACATTCAAATATAACTACGTTTATCTTTCAGTCAACACCGAAAAATAGTTATTATCTCATAAATAATGTACGATGGTTTTACAAAAACAAATTTTGTAACTTGATTCAATGAACAAGTGTTACATATCACTCTTCTACTATTTCTTCTATTACTATAGTAGTGTACTTAATTTGGAGGTCCATTATTCACTTAATGTAGATTTTTTTCATATACTTCAATTAGTTTATAGTGGAGAGTTCTTTGATTGAATATCTTGAATCAAAGAAATAAATCTCATAGAAAATAATTTTCTTGAAAATACATTTCGAAATAGAAATCCTATTTCTTAATCTAATGTTAATTATTATTACTATTCTCATTTTTTATGTTTCTTTGTGAAGTAGAAGTGGCTATTCAATTTTTTTATCCCGGCTGTACCTTAAATCACATCTACTTTTGCACATCCGTTTTTCTTTCTCAATGGTCGAACCATTCAAAAGAAACCCTTACTGCAATATCATAATGAACATTTTGTGCGTAAAATTTAAGGACATCAATATGATGCATCTTGCATAAACTGATCAAAATGACATTTCAACAATCGAGTTCTTAGATCTATATTGTACTTTTGATCTTGTGTTACATTTAACACAAAATGATCTTTTATTGTAATCAATCAAATTGAATACTTGATCTTACACCATGGTTTATTTATTTATTTTTGATAAACTAATTTCATCAAAATATTGTACATTACAAAGTGTAACCATTCACCATGTAAAATTTATATGTGAATGTATATAGATCAAATATCCATAGCATTGTATTACTTTTGAGTTTGGAACTCATAGAATGCAATACACGATCTCGACTAAATAAACACATAAGCGACCAAATTATGAATGTATTTAGTAGTTATAGAATCAGGCGCTTGCATGGGTGTTGAAATGTTAACTTGCAATAGGCATTTATCAGTAAGTATATTTTATATTTCTATTTGTCAATCTTCAATTCAGTTCCTTTGTATTTCTTGATTGATAAATGAGTTATCAATCATATTAAATGCATGAATTTATCAATGTAGATTATTATAACATTCTTTAGCATATGTTCTTACAATATTAGAAAGGCTAAATATTATCATTTCACTTTTCTAGTGTGGCTCCCAGTAGCCTTTTATGTTTCACCAAACCCTTTGTCGAACGGGTGTTAGAATTTGTTCGTCTTGGAATTCTGACCTTGATTTTGCTTAACACCTCATAGCTCCATAGATGATGGATGACTCCTTATCGGTTGTATCGTATACAACTCCTAACCCTCGGTACGTTGTCCTAATTTCACTTTAATCTTGAGTTTTCTTAACAAATTGAAACAAGAAATTCGTTTGTACCTATCATACCTTAGCGGCCTAATATAGTATATGTATCTGGAGTTTGCTTAACAAATACTTATAGTTATCTTACCTTGTTTATTCAATATATTAATAATACTGCACATAACTTCCTTAGCTTTAGTTTGCTTAAAAACCAAGGAATATGCAAGTAATTTATATATATACACACACGCATAAATATACACACATGATAGAGGACAATATTATATTGAAGATTCATAATCTTCAAAGATTATATTTAGTGATATCGACTTATGAAATAACGTATTTCGTTTGAAATAGCCTCGTGATTCAAGTGTCGGACACATCATAAAACACAATATATATACATTTACGTATGCATTTATTCCTTAAGTCTATTTATGGTTTGTTAATGTTCCACCTTTAATTTATACATTCATATTATATGAGTTTTATTATTGTACTTTCATATTACATATTACTTATATAATAATCTTATGTATAATATTATATCAGTTAAATCTTATTTAATTAATTAGCACTTTAATTAATTATTGTATTATTCAATTATAACATATTATATTGAATATATATATATACACCATAACCTTTATAGTAAACATATATATCATATATACATATGTATTTTAATTTATTAATTAACTTTTAATTAATTTATTTAGTTAAACAATTTTAATTAAATTTCTTTAATTTGAAACCCTCTTTTATACACACATGTATATTCATTTTTGTCTTAAACAATTCAAAAAAAACATAACATATATAATTATATATATATGTATTTTATGTATATTAACTAATTAACTTATGTAATTAATTGAATTATTTTATTAATATTTTCGAAATTAATTTTATAACATTTTCAAATATTTTGAAATATTATATTATAACTTTAATAATATGTATTTTATTTTTAAATTTAACTTCTAAATTTAAAACTTTATTTTAATTTTCAAAACAATTTGAAATTTTATATTATAACATTTATAATATTTTTCTTATTTAAATTTTAAATTTAAATTTTAAATTTAAATTCTTTATTTTAATTTTCAAAACAATCTGAAATTTTATATTATTTTTATTTTAAATTTAACTTTTAAATTTAAAACCTTTATTTTTAATTTCAAAGTAATTTTGAAATTAGCCCAAGGCCCAATTCAAATTGGGCCTTTTTCTATTAGGTATGACCTTTTAGGCTTACCCGTTATTTCGAGTCAGGCTCGTAGTAGCCAAGTATGGAAGAGTACTTGATTACCTAAATCCAACTTTAGACACCATTTTTCTAGACACTTTATTATAAGGGTAGACTTTAATAAGTTAGGCATAATATGACTAATTAAAACTGTATAGGAAATTAGCTCTGATACCGCTGTTGGAATTAGGCCATCCCACATTAGAAATTTTTGGTGAATTTTAATTTTTTACCATATTGGATCTTTATTGGGCCTATGAAGTCTAATTTATTTTGAAAATTTTGAAAAAAAAAATAAATAAAATTTTATTTTATTTCGATTTATAAAATTATGTTATATTATTTAATCAATGATATATTATACATGTGTGTATCGTATACACATATATATGTGTGTGCATGTGTAACATATCAATCCATATAGGGTATAACATGTCCATGTATAAGTGTTGGGATTTACACCACAATGGGCACCTTAGCTCATCTAATACACTAATATATTGTCCAAATATATGTTTATGTTTTTTAATTTATAAATATAGAAAATGTTATAAATACATACATACATATATGTATATATATAAACTATATATTATTTGAATAATTTTATAAACAAATTAATATATATACATATATATTATAAACATATATGTGAAATTTTAACAGTATGTATATTTACAATTATCTAAATATATTTAAATCATTTATAAATAATATTAAATATAATTTTTTACTATAAAGCTAAAAACAATATATACATATACACATTTTGTAACGACCTGGAATTTTCGACCCCGAAAATTTCAGATAGTTAGGATAAAGAAGAAAAGAGATAGAAGAAGAAACAGAAAACAAGTCACAGAGTCTCACATCCACAGCGGATCAAAATATAATATCAAATAATAACAGTTATACAAAAGAAAACTGTATCTGTCAGTTTACATTTATTTACATCAGAGTTACAACCTTTATACAAATAGTGGACAGTTAAAATTAACCTGCCGCAGATAAACAATAATAATTCACAACGGAATACTCCATACGTTCCTTCCATCCAAATCACCTCCCGAGCTCCAGAACGTACTAACCTGAAAATCTGTAATACTCGTTCTGACCCGAGCATTACATCAAAGTAACACCCGGGTCAGGCTGAAAACTAGCGTGAGTAAACCCATATAATATGAAATATCAAGCTATAACATATGTGAATATCAGGGTAACTCGTACCCTTTACGAGTTCTTATAGTCAATCATTTATCACACACAACAGTTTTCAGGTTAAATGTCCATGTTACTCAATTCATTCCATTCCGGCCTATATAATTTCACATATCCAATTTATAAAGAATATAGTTTACTAATCAAAGTGGTTTCCGGTATTACTGATACCCGACCCCGATCTCTTCGAATCCAATATCATTTCTAATCCAAATTGTTAAGTTTTAAAACAATACAATTCATATTCAGGATATCATACCACACAACAATTTAACTCAGATAGATAACCCACATTATCGCCGTTTAAACCAAACATATCATATCACATAGCATCAAAAATCACATATCAGGGATATCAACTAATCTAAACATACAATATCATTCAATCATTCATAAGCAAGATTAAATAGTCATGCCATTTCTAATTAATTTAAAATAAATTAAATTAAATACTTCAATCACTTTTAATCCTGCTTACTTAACATAATTAATTACAGACCATTAATTAATCATCACTTAATTATCATCTTTAATTAAGTAATTAGCCTTTAATTAATAACACAAATTAATTAACCTTCACCCCTTCACATTAATTACATTTATCCTTAATTAATTACTCAAATTAGTTATCCGATAATCACTTACATTGATTAAATATCCTTTAATTAATCACAATCATTAATTATCTAATCCTTAATTAATTTCCTTAATTGATCAATCCTTAATTAATCAATCCTCAATTAATTACATTAAGTAAATAATCCTTAATTACTCCCATTAAGTAATTTTCATTAAATAAATCATATTTAGTAATTACCCATTAATTATCCTCGATATTAAGTAATTACTTTCATAATTATCACTATTTAATTTCATTAAGTAAATAAACTTTAACAAATTAACCATCTTTTAAATTGATTATCTTAATTAATTAATCACATTAATAAATCTATCTTTTAAATTGATTACACAAATTAATTAAACTTTATGAATTATCTTAATAATTAAATTAATTATTTATTTAACTGATTACATTAATCAATTTAAACATCCCTTAATATATTAAATAATTAATACTTTATTAAATTTCATCATTTAATTTACCTTTGAAAACATATAGGATTTAACCCATCTAATTACAACAATTTGAAAACATTTTAAAACTTTAGAAACTTGTTTTAATTTTGCTAATACTTTGATTAAAAATTTAGTTTACATTTTCCCTTTGGACTTACACATTTTGATAAGCTTATAACACTAGATCACAACAACTCACACAAACCCGGGCAAAACCCATAAAATTCCCGAGACTACCCCGAGAATTCTCGCATCCTCGCAACTTCAACGAAACCTTCATTCAACTTCGGGTCTAACTCGAGAAACCCAATCTTCTTCCCCCAAAAACAACAGCAAACCCAAAAGCACTGATACACAGCGATGTCGTGCACATGTACCACCCATCAGAGCAACTCCGACCAACCTCATCATCGCCAAAGAGTCAATCCTGACCTTCTTACCCGATTACGAACAACCCTGCTTCAATTCGAACACGAAATCCAAAATGGCCTGTGAACCCCAAACCCGGAATGAACCATCTCCCAAAAACTTCCCCACGATGCCATCTCCCACCACCAGAAATTCTGGCATCCGGTCCAGAGATTTTCGTCGTCTTAAGTTCCTATTCCAACCACCCCGACGATGTCCGATGCGTTGACGAAATCAGAAACGCCCCGCAAAGACCCTTGACCCGAACCTGAACTAAAACCCTACATTGTCTTCACGCCGTCGCCATGGTGATCGTAAAATCCAGTGGCCAATTTAACTGTAACCCTCGACCTTTCATCCACCTCCAGGCATGATCCCGTGATCCCAAACTCGGTCGATCATCAGAAAAATGCTTGAAACCAATCCACATTCAAACCGCGAATTCCCTCTGATTACTCACCCTAAAATCCTGATTTCGTTTTAAAATTCAGTTCTCAATTGAAAATCACGTTATATTCATGAAACCTTTAATTATTGAAATCGAATTTTTTGATAAAAATCAAGTTTTTACTTTAATTTACTTTCAGTGGAAAGCTACCTACAATCTTACTTGAAATTATTTTTAAGTCAAAAACCTTGTTATTTCTAACAAGTCTTGTTTAAACATCATCACTTGTAATAGATTAAGGAAAGAGAAATAAATTTTCGAATATTTTTAAGGCCTGTATAACTAAGACAGAGCAATTATATAAATATATTCCAAGTCATGCACTCAATTTCACAAACATATACACATTCTTTCATTTCTAACAATCATGGAAGCATATTTCACTTAAGAATTTCAAGGATCATTACATACATCAGATCATCAAATAAATTTAAGCTTTAGAGATTTTGCTTGCTCATAGGTTATTGAAGAAAAGAGAAGACTTTTGAAAATCTAAAAAGCTTTTGATGATTTAAACTGGAATTTGGACTTGGTGATGATCTGATCTGCTCTGGTTTCTTTACTTGATGAATTATCTTTGAGACTGAGTTGAACTAGAATTTTGTTGAGCTTCAGGTTTGAAACAATTTTAAAATATTTTGTTCACCCCTTTTTCTTCTTCTTTGATTTTGTTTACTGGTTTTTTACAAGCTTTGGTTTCTCTCTTTTTTTGAAATTGAAGATCAAAGAGAAAATGGAAGTGAAGGATAGATATATGTTTTATTACATTTCTTAATTCATAAAAATAAAAAATAACACTTGTTATAATTATCTTGCAATTTGTAATTTGCATGCTATATTGACTTACATTTGTTTAAATTGTATTTTAAAAATTTTACACTTGTATACATTGTTTATAATATGGTTTTTATATAATTTTTATCTTAATTTTATATACTTACATTTTTTTATCCTTTCTCTTTTTATATAAACTTTTTAATAAATTTCTAATTGATTAATACATTTTTCTTAATTTAAATCCTTTAAAGAAAATAATATAGAACTAATTATACTAATAAAAATCAAATATATATCATTTTTAAATCCCATTTATTTTAAGATATTAGTCTTTTGAATTTCAATCCCAAATTCAAATTCAATCTAAAATCAATTCATATAAATATATATTTAAACAACACATATTTATTTTGTTTGAAAAAAATGAAAATTTTGCTAATTCTAAATAACTATATTAGGAGTTTACCAAATAAACATTTATCCAGAGATAAATATTTTTTATCAAATTTATTTGTTCAACCTATAAATCAGTATTTTCAATAGTTAAGTCAGATAATTATCCAATTATCTGATGCCCAAAAAATCAGTGTTGTCACATTCTTCCCCCCTTTGAATCTTTTCGTCCCCGAAAACGAACAAAGCCAGAATTATTAAAATGCTTTTCATCAGAAAAATTATTCTTTGATCACTTTTAACAATAAACTCTTTTTATTAAGAAATTTTAAAACACTTTAAAATCTATATAACATTATGAAATAGTTTTTATAAAAAATACTTTTTATAACTCGATGTTTCAACAAGTCCATCCTTGTTCTTACAAAAATTCGGTCATACGTTGATCAAACATAGGACTGAAAGTCTATAAGTACTTAGCAAGCTCAATTTTCAACACCCGGTGAAAATATTTGGAAAAAATTTCCAAAAAATTTATGAAAATAAAAAAAATTGAAATAGAAGAAATATCTTTGGTGAGAATGCTCTGGAAATCATCACCCCCTCTATGGTTGCAGTTAACCCGATGGTTACGTTGCCATCATGGCAAATCCATAGATGACTGTAGGCACTCTGCGCCCCTCGATTACACCATGGAACCTACTGTCGATCGTTGCTACACCCAAGGTTACATTTCCATCACGACAAAAACCTATGTAACTATAGACATCAGCGCCCTTGAATTTCGCTGCCAAATAAAATAAAACTTCTCCACTCGACCATAGATTGCAATCGACCGATGTTACGTTGCCATCTCGGCAAAATCAAACGTAAACCGTTGGCACTCACCTCTATACGATTTCCGCTATGGTCCACAGTAGATCGCAGCGACATCAAGTTACACTGTCGTCACAGCATAACCCAAATGCCTTTGTAGGCATCAGCACCCTCGATTTTCGCTACCCAATAATCCTTAGGAACTTCAATTTGTCCGGACTTCCTCACAGGATCCACTTTAGAACCCTCCCTAGGGCTTAAGGTAGTACCAACCTATGGTACTCCTAAGAAGTTCATTTTAAGGGAGTGCCTTTTTCCCCAAAACCATTCCCAAAACACTTTATACTATACACATATAGTATTTTCCAAATCATACACCTAGTATGAATCTCATATAAATCTCCTTTTCTCAAAATCTATTATCCAAAATCGACAATTCCTAAACTAGGCTTTCCAGATTTTCAAAATTGATTTTTCCCAAAAAAACAAAAGCCTTTCCAAAATCCATAGGTTCCAAAACTTTTTTCCCGAATCATTCTCATAAAATCCTTCATATATATATATATATATATATATATATATATATATATTTGAAACTTGGTAAAAGGTTTTATTACTTCAAATCAAACTAAGGTCGGCCCGACCCATACAAACGTTTTATAATTATACAATAATACATATCAGTTCCCAGCAGTAAGTAAAATTAAAATAAACTTCTTCTTCTTTCTCAGTTCTTCACAGAGGGAACCATGTCTGCAGCGTCGTCAGCTGAATCTCGTTATTACGTGGTTCTAATCCCAGCTTCTGTAGTGCCTCTAGTTCAACAATTGATAGATCTGTAAGTTTGCCCACTCTTTTCATGATTATTTTGACATCTCGTTTAATCATTTCACTGATAAGTTGTTCGTTCTTGCAATTGTTGTGGAATATTCTCCTGTTTCTTTCTCTCCAAATGTTCCAAACTGTGGTAGTCAGCAGAATGGAAGCCATTTTTCCCATCAAGCTTTTGGGTTTCCATCTTCTAGTCAGGTAACTCGCTATGTCTCCAAGTTTCTGATCTTGTAGATTGCAGTTCAAAATTGATTTTTGGTTTTCCCATATTTTCCTGGTAAATGTACATGAGAAGAATACATGTTCATGATTTTCTTCTTGCTATTGACAGAAAACACAAATAGAGTTTTGAATTACTCCCCACTTTTTTAATCTGTCTCTTGTTGGGAGTCTGCTTAGGAGTGCTTTGTAAGTAGTTTGCGACATTTTTGGAACACTAGCTCTACTCCACACAATTTGTGCCCAATCTAGTTCCACACTTCTTTCCCTTAGCTCTTCCCAAGCCGTGCTTAAAGTGAAGTCTTTATTGTTAGGTTTCCACACCCAGGAGTCTGATATGTTACCATTAAGGGGTACTTTCATGATTTCCTGTTTGATTTGGGTGGCTGGAGAGTTTGGTGGAATGTACCATGTATTTCCTTGTATTATTTTCCCCAACTTGAAGTCTCTTCCTCCATATGCGTTGAAGTTGTCCCAGCCCAGTTTATTAATGATACACTCATTATTCAACCAGGGGTCAAACCAGAAACTTGTGCCTTCTCCATTTGCAATTTTCCTGTGTACTAG
The DNA here is from genome assembly GCA_030765085.1 of Allium cepa. Classification (NCBI taxonomy): domain Eukaryota; kingdom Viridiplantae; phylum Streptophyta; class Magnoliopsida; order Asparagales; family Amaryllidaceae; genus Allium; species Allium cepa. The sequence goes on from CM060942.1 coordinate 680,655,235, forward strand.
TTTTTTAAGGTCACATCTAGCTCTGAGAATTCTCTTCCATGTACCTGAAGCATTTGTGTCTTCTTTCTGAGTCCAGAAATTTTCTTTTAAATATCTCCCCCTCATCCATTCTGCCCATAACCCTTTTCTGTTAAGAATTTTCCAAGCTAGTTTAGTGGCATATGCTTTTTGTAAGTCCCTAATATTTTTAAGACCTACTCCTCCTTTCTTCGGTTTTCGTAGAGTTTGATATGATATTTTGTGAAATCCCCCTTTCCAAATAAAGTTTGCACAAACATTTTCAATTTTATTAATGGAAGCAATAGGAATTTGAAATGTTTGAATCCAAAATCTGACCATAGAGGTAATAACAGTGTGTACCAGCTCAATTCTACTAGCAAATGATAGAAGTTTTGAACTCCAACTTTGAAGCTTTTTTCGAATTTTTGTAACAAGAACTCCACACTCGCTGTCTGTAATCACATTAGTAGATAATGGCACCCCAAGGTATTTGACAGGTAAGATACTTTCTTCATATCCTAGGAGGGAGCAATATTGTTCCTTGTTAGTGCACTGCTCATTAAAATAGCATTTTGTTTTCTGTTCATTCACTTTCAGTCCTGCAAAACATTCAAGATTTTGGAATATTTCCTTCATCCCCCTGATTGCATCTGTTGAGGCTTTATAACATACAATCAGATCATTTGCATATAGCAGGTGTGTTATTTGTGGCTTGACTTTATACACTGGTTCAATAATGTTGTTATGAGTGTAGATTTCCATTTGTAAGGAGAAATACTCCATGGCAACAGCAAATAGATATGGGGATAGGCGGTCTCCTTGTCTCAATCCTCTATTGCTTTTGATGAAACCTCTTGGTGTTCCATTTATTAATATTGAGTATGTTGGAGTGCATATACATTCTTCAATAAGCCTCAGAATTTTTCCAGGAAATCCCATCTTTTTTAACATGTGAATGATAAATCTTCTATTAATTTTGTCATATGCTTTTTGAAGATCTACCTTTAAACAGATTTTTCCTGCACCCTTTCTTTTAAAGTTTCTTACTAGTTCATGCGCCAGTAGAGAATTTTCAGTGATGTTTCTGCCTTTGATGAATGCACTCTGACATTCACTAATGCATACATTTAGAATAGGTTTAATTCTTTCACAAATGATTTTGCTCAAGATTTTGTGAGATACATTGCAACATGAGATAGGTCTGTAATCTTGTATCTGAGATGGATTTTCTTTTCTTGGTATTAGGCAGATAAATGTATGGTTCATTTCTTTTATGATTTTTCCAGAGTTTAGTGCTTCTTGGTATGCTAACCTCAGTTTTTCTTTTAGATCTTTCCAGTGGGTTATGTAGAAATGAGATCCCAACCCATCTGGCCCTGGGGAGGCATCATGATGAATGGATTTCACAGCCTTTTCAATTTCCCCAATTTCAATATCTCTGGACAGCATGTTTCTCCCACTTTCAGTCACCAAGCACCTAGGTTTAATGTCAGGTAATTCTTGAGAGTAATTGTCATTAAATAGCTCAGCGAAATATTTTATAGCTTCTCTTTCAATAGTCACCAGATTGATTTGCATATCTCCTTGTTCATCTATAATATTGTTTATATTATTAAAATTCTGTCTGATGGACATTTTGGTGTAGAAAAATTTTGAGCACTCATCACCCTCTGTTAACCACTTTTCTTTTGCCTTTTGTTTTAGATCCAGAGCTTGAATTTGCAGAGCTGTTTTGAGTTCTTGTTGTACTTCAAAGAAATCCCTGTTTAAATTATCATTGTATGGGTCTATATCCAATTTACATTGGATATTTCTTAGGGTTTCCTGAAGGTGGTCAACTATATTGTTTTGCTTTGTTCTACATTTATTCCACTCTTTAATTCTCATCTTAATGTGTTTAAGAATCATAGTGAGAATAAAAGAATTATTACCCTCAAAAATATCAAGTTTTGAAAAATCAGCTGCTTTGAAGTAATCTTTACACAAAGGCCAGTAATTGGCAAATCTAAAAGGTTTACCTTTTTCTGTTTTAAGTTGAATCAGTTCAACTAGCAGGGGAGAATGATCACTTGTAGAGCAAGGCAGAATATTAACTTTCATTGATGGAAACATGTTGATTGCATCAGAATTAGCTAAAACTCTATCTAGTTTGCATGCTATCTTTCTAACCTCTCCACTTCTCCGTGTATATTTCAGTCCAGTGTGGGCTACTTCAGTTAATCCTGCTGCGACTACACAATCATTAAATTCTTCTAGCTGGGAGGCTTTCAATGTGAGACCACCAACTTTATCTTCTGCATTTAGCATTGCATTATAATCTCCCATAGTTAACCATGGACCATTTATTTGTTTAGCCAGGGTTTTCAATTGATTCCATAGATTTACACGTTTTGAAGCAAGGTTATTTGCATAAATGAAAGAGATATTAATTTTTAAGCCTCCCTTATTGGTAGCTTTTATTGTGATATGTTGATCATCTTTGCTTATCATGCTACATGACCAGTAATCATTACACAAAACAATTAAAATTCTTCCTTTACTAGTATTGGAATTATTATGATATAAACTCCAACTAGCACCCGGAATAGAATGGAAATAATCTATACTATCATTATTCATTTTATTTTCAATCAAACCAATCAATGATGGCTTGTATTTATTTCTTAAATTAAAGAGGTCTAATTGTCTCTCATCACCATTAAGACCTCTATCATTCCAGCAAATTATTGTCATTGGGAGGATGCTGCTTTTTTACTCCTCAAGTTTCTAGGAGCAATACTCTTTGGACCATGCTTACTAGCTTTCTTATGGAACTGTTCTATGTATTCCTGATTTGGTTTAGTGTAAGTACTTGTTTTTGGATCATCATTTATCTCCTCATCACTTGAACCTAAATTTATGTCCATTTTATTAATATCTTCAATTGTTTCAGGTTCCTCTTCAATCTGGTATGGGTCTTCAAACTCCCGTTCCTGTTCTCTCATCTGCACTGATTTATTCTCATGCACCATCTGCTGCTTTTGGATTACCTTTTCAGCATTTAGGAGACTAGGGGTTGTTTGACTATCAACAATATTTTGATGTATTAAATCAGTGAAATTACTGACACTGCTTTGCATATTTTGGGCCGGTGATACATTATCCGTATTCTCCTCTAGTGTTTTTTGTGGTTTTTGCAGTGGTTCAGGAGACCTTTCTTTTTAAATGTGATGTAAATTATTAGTTCTTGTTTCTGTATTTTCCTTTTGTTCTCCTTGCTGTTCAACATTGTTCTCTTTAACTCTCCATTCTTGTATATTGTACCTGGTGCATTGCATTTGTGTGTGACCGAAACTCAAACACTGTGAACATTTTGGGGGAATAAATTCATATTCCACATCTTGTATGTATTCTTTCCTTGTACTATCTTTAGCTCTGATTTTGTTTGGCAATTTTGATTCTGCAGATATTTCTACCAAGACCCTAGCAAATTTTAGCTTCCTCAAATTTTTTGTGTCTTCATCCATCTTAATTGGCTTCCCTACAATACTAGCCAACTTGCTGATTCCTCTACTACTCCATAAAGCAAGATTCAGATTCAACAATCTTATCCATATTGGATGCGAATCTAACATATCTCTTTCCAGTCTTAAATTAGCTTCCCATCTTTTTATGAACAACAGCTTACTATCCATAAACCAAGGTCTGTTCTCTATGACTTTGTTGCAATCAGTTTCCAGGTCAAACTTTACTAGGTAGAATCCATTTTCACGAGCAAAAACATTCCATCCTCCTTGTGGTTTCCATTCTCTTTTTATGTATGCATTAAAATGAATGTAATACGGTCTTTTTTCTGCCATGTAAATGTAGATCGAGTTCTTCCACATGTTCTTTGCCTCATCGAAATCCTCTTCATCTATCTCTGCAAACATGCCTTTCTCGTCCATCGTTTTTTCATAGAATCTCACAGTACTATCAATACTTACCGTACATCCGTGGCTTTCATACAACTTTTACTTTTTTCGTTCGCAAAAGTCTGGGATTTAAGCGCATCTGCATATGTCGACCGAGATTGATTAGCGCTAGGTATAATCACCTCCTTCTGCTTTCCTTTTTTCCTGACCTCCTGCCAATTTCCATCTTCTTCAGCTTCTTCCGAAGAAATTGTCAGATTCGATGAATTAGGGTTTGAGGACGAGGGTGCGGTCGCCATTCTTATTTTGATCTCTAAATCTTTATTCATACATATATATATATATATATATATAACTTTCAAAATCTTTTGATCACTTCATACTTGGGAATTTTAATCCTTCAAATATTTTCAAAAACCCTTTTTATTCGGGCTATAGATTCAACAAGGGGAGTTTATCAATTATATATACATAACTTTGTTTATGCCGAATCAATATTTAAGCTTGATTACTCTATAAAGTCACTTACCATATTACTTACTTCCATAAATTAAATTTCTACCATAGAAATATCCAATTTCCACTTTATTTCATCATATATTTCACAAAACATACTTTTCAATTCTAAAACCATTTTACAGTTCTTATCCATAAATTTTCAATATCAATTCCATCCAAACCCGTACGATGTACACATATCATCCGTACGCTATATCAATCTGATCGTTCACTCGATAACACAATTTCACTTCTGAACTAGTATCATCCAATCGACTTCCTAATGCGGACTTAGATCTAGTTTCTTGATAAGAAACCGTCATTCTCCTTGCATAGCCATAATTATGATAGAGAATTTCCAGAACCAATCAAAAATCATATCCAGGTTCGCCGTCGAAAATCGAGTGAAAAATCCCAACTCGGATCGATATACTATCTCGAAATTCTGTGCTCGAATCTGGATCAAATCACTATGTGAATAGAATAATATACGTACATCCTACGTATTTATCTTTATTGATCATTAGCTAAATCAATTCTCTTTTCTATTCACCTTCATTTTCATTCCATTCACTTATCCACAATTTCTCCCAATTTCCATTTGGGTTAACACTTCAATACTTATCTCAATTGGTATTTAATTATAGACAGTTTGCACTCTAACCAACTAAAATTTAGAAAATAGCTTGAAAAGTTAAAAATAGATAAGTTGTTCAAAAATAATTATTAGTTTGTAAAATAGCTGTAAAATAGTTAAGTAGTTAAAAAATAGTTATAATATAGTTAGATAATTGCAAAATAGTTTTTAAAATAGTGATTAGTTATAAGTAATTGAAAAATAGTAATTAGTTTATAAAACAGTTGTAAAATAGTTAAATAGTTCCAACTTGTTGTAAAATAAGTATAAGATAGTTTGGGCTTTTAAAAAGAAAGATTATATAGTAAATAGCTAGGAAAAATAGATTTAAGAAATTTACATTAAAACAATTTATTTTAAAAATAGTCCAGAGCCAAACTGTTCAACTTCCCAATCTTCATTCCCATCAATTCCATTTGAATTTCCACTTCCCTTTGAATTGATTTAATTTTTTATTCAAATTAAATTAATTTCATTTCCCAATTTCCATTTCCAATCAATTTCCCACCCATTACATTGATCCAATCCTAATTCAAGTTGAATTAACCTCAATTTCTTTCCCAAATTCAAATCAACTTCCATTTGAATTTACTCATTCAACTTTAATCAAAATTCCAAATCATTCAAATCAAATTTCAATTTGAACTAACTTCAAATTCCATTTCACTTTGAACCATCTCGAATATATAAATTCGAGTCAAATTTCAAATGTTGATTTAATTTCTTTAAATCAAATTAAGCTTTACTTTAATTTAACGATTAAATTTTTTAAACAATTAAATTCTGAGTCCAAATTTCAAAATCCTATTTAAATTTGCCTATACTCTTCATAAACTTATTTCTGAGTTCATATCATAGTTCAAACAATTTAATCTTTCAAAAACCAATTTATTGCCCATATTCAATTTTGAAACCAATTTTCAGCAATTTCAGTTGAAATTTTATCATAAACATTCAAAACTTAAGTTCAAAGTGATTTCACTTTCACAAGTTCAATTTTTATCTTCAAAAATCAAAATTACTTAAATAATTTCAAATTAAAGTTTTATTTCCATTTAATTTCTGCAATGGCTATAAAATATCACAATCCACTACTTAATTCATATTAAAAAAACCAATCCATAGTTTCATAGATTATTTATAACAAAAGGATGATATTAGAATAAGTCAAAGTAAATAAACATCCAATTTATTTAAAACATCCACCAATAGCATCTATTACACATTCCCAGAACTCAAATTCGTTTGAGATCTTATATATCTCCCTTCTAAATCAACTCGTTTAACTTCTATAAGTTAAATCTCAATTTCATCTTAAAATTTTCAAATCAGGTTGTTCATTCAAACTTATTTAACTTACTCCAAGTTAAATTCAATTTAATCCTATTAACCTTACTCAAATTTCTCAAATTTGAACCCTCCATTTCAAATTTTAAATTTCTATCAATATTCTTTCTTACTTATAAGTTCAAAGACTTATATCACTTTGGATTTTTACATCACACTTCAGGAAAAATCAAAACTCAACACCTTAGAGTTTATTTCAAATCATCTTTGATATTATAAATCCATACATATACATACTTATTTCTTAGCCCACCAAGTCATGCTCTAAAATTTAAACCACCTTTGGTTTTAATTCAACACGGTTTTCTTTAAAGCTTTCAAACAATTTCTTATTTAAAAAAAATAAGATCATATTCAAAAATATTCTGAATAATATCATTTCTTTTAATATTTTGAAAATAATTTCAAATGTTTTAAACTTAAAATTCAAAACTTCAAAATTTAAATCCCTTCCCATTTACAGGTCATTCTTACCTAAATGTTTACTCCCTTAACACATTTCATTTTGCTTTATCAATGTTTGCTAGAAAACAAATATCCCATTATTAAACACAACAACCATTCCATATTCTGGTTTGAAACCAATTCTAATTCATCTTATTTGTATAGTTTATTTTATTCAATTCCCATTTTAATATATATATATATATATATATATATATATCACTTAATTCTTATTAATTTCAATACCCAACAATCAATTATTGCTTTATATATAAAATATAAGCTTTTATATAAAAATTTATAAGAAAATATCAAATATGCCCACGTATATACTACACTCAGCTCATTCTAGGGTTACATTGACCCTATCCTTAATGAGTAAACCCCCCAGAGCCAAGGTTCTCGCTTAACCTTCTGCTCTGATACCAAATGTAACGACCCAGAATTTTCGACCCCGAAAATTCCAGATAGTTAGGAAAAGAAAAAAAGAGATAAAAGAAGAAATAGAAAACAAGTCACATAATCTCACATCTGCAGCGGATCAAAATATAATATCAAACAATAACAGTTATGCAAAAGAACACTGTATCTGTCAATTTACATTTATTTACATCAGAGTTACTAGCTTTACACAAATAGTGGACAGTTAAAATTAACCTATCCCAGATAAACAATAATAATTCACAGCGGAATACTCCATACCTTCGTGCCATCCAGACGCCTCCTGAGCTCCAGAACGTTCTAACCTGAAAATATGTAATCCTCGGTCTGACCCGAGCATTACATCAAAGTAACACCTGGGTCAGGCTGGAAACCAGCGTGAGTAAACCCATATAATATGAAATGTCAAGCTATAACATATGTGAACATCAGGGTAATTCGTACCCTTTACGAGTTCTTATAGTCAATCATTTATTACACACAACAGTTTTCAGGTTAAATGTCGATGTTACTCAATTCATTCCATTCCAGCCTGTATAATTTCACATATCCAATTTATAAAGAATATAGTTTACTAATCGAAGTGGTTTCAGGTATTGCTGATACCCGACCCCGGTCTCTTCAAATCCAGTATCATTTCTAATCCAAATTGTTAAGTTTTAAAACAATGCAATTCATATTCAGGATATCATACCACATAACAATTTAACCCAGATAGATAACCCACATTATCACCGTTTAAAACAAACATATCATATCACATAGCATCACAAATCACATATCAGAGATATCAACTAATCTATGACATACAATATCATTCAATCGTTCATAAGCAAGATTAATTTGTCATACCTTTTCTAATTAATTAAAAATAAATTAAATTAATTACTTCAATCACTTTTAGTCCTACTTACTTAACATAAATTAATTACAGACCATTAATTAATCATCCCTTAATTATTCTCTTTAATTAAGTAATTAGCCTTTAATTAATAACACGGATTAGTTAACCTTCACCCCTTCACATTAATTACATTTATCCTTAATTAATTACTCAAATTAATTATCCGATAATCACTTACATTGATTAATTATCCTTTAATTAATCACACTCATTAATTATCTAATCCTTAATTAATTTCTTTAATTGATCAATCCTTAATTAATCAATCCTTAAATAATTACATTAAGTAATTAATCCTTAATTACTTCCATTAAGTAATTTTCATTAAATAAATCATATTTAGTAATTACCCATTAATTATCCTCGATAATAAATAATTACTTTCATAATTATCACTAATTAATTTCATTAAGTAATTAATCTTTAATAAATTAACGATTTTTTAAATTGATTATCTTAATTAATTAATCACATTAATAAATCAATCTTTTAAATTGATTACACAAATTAATTAACCTTTATGAATTATCTTAATAATTAAATTAATTATTTACTTAACTAATTACATTAATCAATTTAACCATCCCTTAATATATTAAATAATTAATACTTTATTAAATTTCATCATTTAATTTACCTTCGAAAACATATAGGATTTAACCCATTATAAATTACCTAATTACAACTATAACGACCCAGAATTTTGAACATTTGAAAATAAAATATTTAATTAATTTTAAATATTTGAATGACGGTTTGATTTAAATTTAAACTTATCAGAATAAATTTGGCGATTAAATTTTAGAATTTAATCTATTGAAAGTTGAATAAAAATTTGAATCTTTAATTTTAAGCTGATTAAAAATATTTCAAAAGATTGTAAAATCCATATTGATAATATTGAAGATAATAGAAGCTTCAGAATTGAATTCGAAACTGCTTTGTTCAGTTTTGAAATTTGTCGTTTAAATCGATATTTAAAAATAGTCATTTTTCGCACAGTCTCGGAATTCGACGAAACCAGTTCCATTGGGTCCGTAGTATTGAATTATTATTGGATTTCAAATTTCGTATTTTTCGGATTTGTTATGTGAGCGTACGTTGAATAAACGCGTTGAAATTTTTAAAAAACAAATTCAATATTAAATTTAAATTTAAATTTGGTCACATCAGTTACTTTTTGTTCCTAAATTTTTGCCTAAAATCACATTGCCTCTCCTAAAATCATGCCGAGAATCACGAAGTCGTGCAACCCATGCTCCTGCAAATTTTAAATAACCCACTCCCTCACTTTTGAATCGATTGATAGAAGAAAAATCATGGTCGAACTCGAATCAAAATTTTCAAGTCCTCCTCAGATTCAAAAATAAACAAAATCCCTTTTTTTCCTAGTCAAAATCCACGCAAAGTATAAAATATATTTTTTTTCTCCTCTTCGTTTCAGATAAACGAAATTCCTTTATTAATCGAAATCGAGATAGCTTCTTCCTCAATAAAAATTAATGGCCGATCGAACGAATTCAAATCAAAGTCGCGTGGATGGAGGAGTCGCGAGCTTGAGTAGATCGATCGACTCGATTGAAGGAGGCGTGGGCTTGGGTTCGCGTTCATAGCAGAGGCAACATAGGGGAATTGACTTCGTGGTAGCTTAGGTGGCGATTGCAGTTCAATGGGGGCTCGCGGCAGTTGCGACGCGCGATTATTCAACAAGCGGCGACGAGGCAAGCGACGCCGAGGAAAGCGGTGACGTGGCAAGAGGCGCGAAGGTCAGATGGGGTCGCGGCTAGGGTTCGAGGCCGAGCGAGGGATTTGGGGTCGCAAGCGATGGAGGAGGGTGCATTCGTTGATGTAAGGGGATTAAGGTAAACTATTCTATTTCTAGGCAGTAGGAATTTGTTAATAAAAAAAAAGGAAGAAAGAACTAGATGCGGTGAGTAATTTTAAATTTCTGAAAATTGATTTGATTTATCTTATAAGAATACGTAATATATGTATATTTTTCAGAAAGAGATATAAAACAGTTGTTTTAAATATATATATATATATATACACACACACACACACACACACTTACAAATATGTATAGGAAACAGTAAATATATGAATATATAAGATTTTGGAAACTACAAGGGTTTATAAAAAAAAAGATTTCTGTTTTTAATGTCTACAAATACAAGGAAAAAAAAGAGGAATTTTAAAATATTGAAGAAATTTATATGAGTAAAATATTTGAAATATTTATGAAAATGAGATTTTAGTTTAAAGTAAAAAAGAAGGCTAGTTTGAAATTAAAAGGTTTATTTAAATAAATTTATTCAAAAGAAATTGGGTTGAAATAAAATCTTAGTTAAATAAGTTTATTTCAAAAGGGAATCAGTTAAAATTTAAATTTTTGTTTAAAATGAAATCACCGATGAATTGAAATTATTAAATGAAAATTTATTATTCGATTTGATTCGAATATTAACAAATTGTATAAATTGTTATACAAGGTCTATAAAGGGAGAAAAACAAATTGGAATGGAAAATGGACTGCAAAATAAAAGCAATGGTGAGAACTTCTCACTCAAAAATTTAATGTTGGAATTGCAGTTATTGATTGTTTGCTTGATTATGATAGTATATATAGCAATATATATATATATATATATATATATATATATATATATATATATATATTGGCATATGTATATATTGAAGTTGATTGATTTCCCGCATTATATAACGGATGAGACCCTATTGCGCCGCCTATTAAGCGGATAATATTTTGTAAATCCTATATACCGCGATATCCCGTCTTGAAACGGGATTGGTATTGTGCTAACATCTGTGGATGCAGGGAAACAAGTTGGAGGGATCCAACTGGATTCCTTAACCGTATTTATTTATTTATATATATTGTGATATTTGATTGATTATCATATCGATATATGATGTTTGAAAGTCGTGATTGACTATTTGATGTGTTGCATCATCGGATCCATTTTTAAAGTTTAAAAATAACGATTTTGATTTTAATGGGATTTTTAAAGTGATTTTTGAAATTATACGTTTATTCAAAATTTTGAATTGATTCATTTTAAATAATTAAAACGTTATAAATTCTTATGTTATAAAAATTAGGATTTTTGTGAAATATAACCAAAAGGTGGTTTTTGAGATAAGTAGTTGATAAATTTATAAAATAGTTAAATTGAGGTTTCTGAATTATTATAAACGGTTTATATAAAAGATTTATAAAATTGATATTTTACAAGTTAAAGATATTTGAATTATAAAACGAGTTTATTAAGGGTTTAAATGAAGTATAAAATGGATTTCATTGAAAATTTTAGATTTATAATTGTGAAGATTATAAAATGAATAGATGTTCTAAAATAAAAGATTTATAAGTAATTAACTTATAAACTGGATTTTGGGCATTTAAATGGGATATTAATAGAAATTGTTAATAAAGGAGATTTTATAAGTTGAAGTTGTTATAAAATTTAAATGAATCTTATATGTAATAAGATTTAGAATTTGTGAAGTTTTAAAAAAACGATTTTGTAAATAAATGGATTATAAGCATTTAACTTATAATATGGACTTTTGGTATATAATTGAGTTATATAAATTGAATTGGATTAATAAAAGAGATTTATAAATTGAAGTTTATAAACAGAAATGGAATTTATAGACATTGTTATAAATTCAAAATCAATGGAATTTGATAAATTGAATATAGAAATTTATTAAAGGAAGTATATTCGCGATCTTGGATAGCGAATTATTCTTTATATAAGAATGTGTAGAAATGTTGAAATGGGTTAAGGAATTTTATTCACGATTTTGGACAGTGAATATATTATTAAATAAAATGGATATGCTTGGGAAAATGAATATTATAAAATGAAGTTAATCGTTTTAATGATGTTTTAAAATGTATTATAAATCGAATACATAGATTTCAACATTCATTGTTGAAATAGATGTTTTCGAGAAATAAAGAAATGGTGGACTATAACACTGTTGTTATAGTAAATGGTTTCCGAAAGGAAATAATTTGTATAGTATTGGGATTTATATATCTATTTCAATTTTGAATCCCTATACTAGTGATTTTGGGTCGTCGTAACGATGTTTTACGCAACATTCGTTTTGACCCAAATAAATGTGTTAAGTGAATGTTTTCCTTAAAGAATGAAATATATACTTAATTCCGATATTAAGTATATTGAATATTTTCCAAGTGTTGAAAATGAATGGATTTGTAAATTACTTATTATTAAATAAGTATGGAAATGTTTTCCAATATGAACTGAATATTTTGAGACTTTATTTTTTAAAGATAAATTGAAAATGAATATTAGAAATCGGTTTGGGAAATCGTACATTCATAGATATTTAGGAATTATAAATTCATTATGGAATTTATAAAAGAAAGGGAAATTTGTTTAAAAATAAACATTGATTTATTTTGAAGTGTGGGAATAAATTTACGGATTTGGAACGTAAATATAAAATAAATCGGTAAGGATTTATTTAATTGGTTTAAATAAACCATTTTGAAATAAAAGTATTTCCGCGTAAGGAAAATGATTGAAATTTGTTTTCAAAAGTTGTAAAGGTGAAAAGTGATTTGAAAATTTGTTTTCAAATGTTGAAGTGTGGAAAATATATATATATATATCTTGTAAAGATATTTTGGAAAATAAATAATTTGGAATTTGGTGATGTTAAACACGTTTATTGATAGTTGAATAACTGACTATCAATATTTACCTTTAAATAGGTATTTGTTGTGAATTGCTTGAATTTGAATGCCACACTTATTTTTAAAATAAGCGCTCACAATTCGGGTTAGCCAGGAAAGGACCTTGGGGTCGTATAACCCATTCTGAATATGTGATACGTCGTAATGGATTGCATTTGATGACCGGTGTTGAAGGCCGGATATTTTTGAAAACAGAAGGATTACCGTTGAGTTGCTCTGCATCGGCTGATCTCCGATATAGAGGTTTTATCACCCTTAGTGACGGGAAGTCCGGACGTGATTAGAAATTATCCGGAATGCAAGGACTTCTTTGTAAGTGCCTTCGGTTCCGTTCGATCCCGGAACGGACTTGTATGGATTGTATGTCTGACATTACAAGCTGAGATATAAAGCTGATTTCTTTCAAATATATTTCTGTTGGTGGCGGAGAATTTATTCTCTTAGCTTAACACCCTTCTCTGAGACGTACGAGCTCAGAGGTTATGTAGTTGAAGGTTATTAGTGATATACTCCCAATTTGATAGTGTGGCATGCTGAGTGTTGCTGTGAAATGATCATTGTTTGATCATTTGTGATATGATCATTTGTTGATCATTTATCTTGGTGATCATTACTTTGATCATTTGTTGACCCAAAGCACAGCTTTGGTATAAAGCGTGGCTTTGTGGACGAGACTTCGTCGAGCCTCACACCCCGAAAATGGTCAAAACAGGAAGGATGCAGCAAGGTTATTAGGGGGTAGCGCCCCTTTTGTGTATGTCATTCCTTCTGGATAGAGGTGGTATCATGGAATGGAGCCCAGATACTTAGCCTATGTGGTTACTGCATTATTATTCTTATGTGGATGTTGGAAATCGAGGATCCTCGGATAGATCGGTTATGATCGGGGGATGACATATTCGTGTCAGTAGTTACCCGGTTAGGGGTCACCCGGCCTTGTGTTGGCAGAGATCCGGTTTGGTTCTCGGGACGTCATTCCAGAGGCATTTCCATGTGGCAATGGGAAGTTCCTTGGCCTGACCATTTGTTGGAAATCCAAAGAAACAATACGATCTTGTACGGTTTTAGTTGTAGAACCTATCATTCACTTATGGTGGCGCCCCACTGTTTGGATGGTAGCTATAGTAGGAATAAGTGTGAAATGCCTATGCTGGCTAAGATTTATACCTTTACTTTCGAAATCGTTTTATACACTATGCACTAGTAATAATATCAAATGTTTCTTTTTAATGCGTATCAAGCATCTTTGACTATCATAAGGAGAAATCTCCTCCGATTCTGCGTTTGCATTGTGTGTGTGTGCGGGAGGCCTTATGGTAGTCTCATTTTCTAAAAAGCATTTCGAAATCTATTTTAAAATTATCATGTTCTTTGTTTTAAAAATAAACTGTTTTAGTTCTCACACCAGTCACATGACTGACTCGGAGGTTATTGTTTTCCTTCCTAAACTCTGGGTGCCCACCAATTTCCACACGGGCAGTCAAGAGTAAGGTTTATCAGGATATTCTGGAATTCAGGAGTTGCTGGAGGCAAGATGGATGGAATGACGTATTCACTAGTATAGTATTTCTTTTCCGTTGTTGTTGTTGTTGTTGTTGTACACTCTGATAATGAATGTAATGTGATGTAATGTATAAAATATACAGTTCTTTTGTTTTAATGACTATTCATTTATCTATTAAATGTTGTTCCGCTGCAAATTGTGAGATTCTGATATTGTACTGTTCTATCTTTTTCTTTCTTCTTATACCTCTTTCTTCTTCTTAAAACCATAACGGTTCGGTTTTTCAGCATCGGCAAATCGCAAACATTACAACAACAATTTGAAAACATTTTAAAACTTTGGAAACTTATTTTAATCTTGCTAATACTTTGATTAAAAACTTGGTTACATTTTCCCTTTGGACTTACACATTTTGATAAGCTTATAACACTACATACTCACACAAACCCAGGCAAAACCCATAAAATTCCCGAGACTACCCAGAGAATTCTCGCATCCTCACAACTTCAAGGAAACCTTCATTCAACTTCAGGTCTAACCCGAGAAACCCAATCTTCTTCCCCCAAAAACAACAGCAAACCCAAAAGCGCTGATACACAGCGATGTCGTGCACATGTACTACCCATCGGAGAAACTCCAACCGACCTCATCGTCGCCAGCGAGTCAATGCTGACCTTTTTACCCGATTACGAACAACCGTGCTTCAATTCGAACACGAAATCCAAAATGGCCTGTGAGCTCCAAACCTGGGATGAACCATCTCCCAAAAACTTCCCCGCGACGCCATCTCCCATCACCAGAAATTTCGACATCCGGTCTAGAGATTCGTTGTCGTCTTAAGTTCCTATTCTAACCACCCCGACGATGTCCGATGCGTCGACGAAATCAGAAACGCCCCGCTAAGACCCTCGACCCAAACCTGAAATAAAACCCTACATTGTGTTCATGCCGTCACCACGATGATCGTAAAATATAATGGCCAATTTGCCATAACCACTGACCTTTCATCCACCTCCAGGCGTGATCTCGTGATCCCAAACTCCATCGATCATTAGAAAAATGCTCAAAACCAATTCACGTTCAAACCACGAATCCCCCCTAATCACTCACTCTAAAATCCTGATTTCATTTTTAAAATTCATAGTTTTCTATTGCAAATCACGTTATATTCATGAAACCTTTAATTATTGAAATCGAATTTTTTGATAAAAATCAACTTTTTACTGTAATTTACTTTCAATGGAAAGCTACCTACAATCTAACTTGAAATTATTTTTAGGTCAAAAACCTTGTTATTACTAACAAATCTTGTTTAAACATCATCACTTATAACAGATTAAGGAAAGAGAAATAAATTTTCTAATATTTTTAAGGCTTGTATAAGTAAGACAGGGCCATTATATATATATTCCCAGTCATGCACTCAATTTCACATACATATACATATTCTTTCATTTCTAACAATCATGCAAGCATATTTCACTTCAGAATTTCAAGGATCATTACATACATCAGATCATCAAATAAATTTAAGCTTTAGAGATTTTTCTTACTCGCTGGTTATTGAAGAACGGAGAAGACTTTAGGAAATCTGAAAAGCTTTTGATGATTAAAACTGGAATTTAGCCTTGGTGATGATCTGATCCACTTTGGTTTCTTTACTTAATGAATTATCTTTGAGACTGAGTTGAACTAGAATTTTGTTGAGCTTCAGGTTTGAACAATTTTGAAAGATTTTGTTTGCCTCCGTTTTTTTCTTCTTTGATTTTGTTTACTGGTTTTTTTTACAGGCTTTGGTTTCTCTTTTTTTTGTGAAATTGAAGATCAAAGAGAAAATGAAAGAGAGGGATAGAGATATGTTTTATAACTTTGCTTAATTCATTAAAATATATAAATGACACTTTTTATATTTATCTTGCCATTTGTAATTTGCATGCTATATTGACTTACATTTGTTTAAATTGTATTTTAAATTTTTTTTACACTTTTATACATTGTTTATAATATGGTTTTTATATGATTTTTATCTTAATTTTATATATTTACATATTTTCTTTTTTTAATCTTTCTCTTTTTATATAAACTTTTTAATAAATTTCTATTTGATTAATACATTTTCTTAGTTTATTTTTATAAAATCCTTTAAAGAAAATAATACAGAACTAATTATACTAATAAAAATAAAATATACATCATTTTTAAACCCCGTTTAGTTTAAGATATTATTCTTTTGAATTTCAATCACAAATTCAAATTCAATCTAAAATCAATTCGTATAAATATATATTTAAACAACACATATTTAATTTTTTTTGAAAAATATAAAAAAATTTCTAATTCTAAATAATTATATTAGGAGATTACCAAGTAAACATTTATCCAAAAATAAATATTTATTATCAAATTTATTTATTTTCAACCTATAATCAGTATTTTCAATAGTTAAGTCAGATAATTATCCAATTATCTGATTCCCAAAAATCCGGGTTATCACACATTTATATAAAATATTTAACATATGTATATATTAAATACATATGTATATGAATAAATAATATATATATATATATATATATGTTTTAAAAAAATCCAAAGTATATATTTTGAATACGCACATATCAGGCCATACACACGGCATAAATTTTTAAATTTTTGAATACATATTTTAAAAAAATCTATATGAATATTAATTAAAATTAATAAAACAATATTTCTGAAACTTAAATTTTTTAGTAAAATTCTATGTGACAATTTGTGAACTAAATATTAATATATAATTCTATCAGTTAAAAACCATTTTAAATATATTTTTAATATTCGGCTTATAATTAAATATTTTTAAATCATAAAAAAAATGATTTTTTTGCCGAGAGTGCGTCAAGTGATAATTTAATTTTATAAACATGAAATATAGTTTGTATAATTAATATATATATGAATATAATTAATTTTTATGATTAGTTGATTTAAATAATATATATATTATTTTTATTTCTACCCAAAGTAATACACCGAAACTTTATATATAAAATTATATAACCATATTTTACATAAGTATGATATAGTATTTAAATTATAATATATATATATAAAGTTATTTAAAATAATAAATGTTTTTTATTTTAGCCATGTTGTTTGTAGGTATATATATATATAACTAATTTTTTATATATAAAAGTATATGTAAACATACAACTAATCCTAATTGTGACAATATATTTATATATTCAAATCGTCAATTAACTAGCAATACAAAATATATGATATAAACATTATATACATATATATTAACATTTATAATAAGTTAGAGACTTACCTTATATCCAATTCTTATAGGTACACCTTAAAATAATAAGATCTACTCCTAGAACTGATTTATAATCCAGAAGAGTGCTAGTCTCTGAACCGATGACCACCAACTATCGAATAGAACACAATTTGATTTGATTTGAACTTGAAATGATGGAGGAAAAGGGAGGTATGGTTTGTCCAGAAGTAGGGGATAATGGATGCTTTTAAGAAAAGTTCTCTAATTGGTGTTAGTTGAGATGCTTATGTAGAGGAGGAATAGGGACAAGTTTGCATCTAGATCTTTACCAATTCTTCTTTTCTATTCAAATCTAGCCCATTTAGTTGCCATCAAAATGGTAGCACCTACATGCCCTACCATGGCTGAAATAATCAGCCCCTATATGGGCTTCAAGCCCATTTAAAGCCTGTACAAAATATTTTGAGTTTATAGGATCTTAGATAATGAGTTGATGCTTTATAATGATGGAGATTTTGGCGCCTACAACAGAGAGATTCCAGCTTCCACTAACTGGGACTGTAAGTTTATTTTTTTGTCTTGCTCGCCTAGTTACTGCCATGATATTTTAGCATGGTCTCTTCGATGCACTAGTATTTAGCTTTTTTCAAGGCTGTCATTTGCAGCTATTTGATGTTACTATTTTTTGGGTATTGCATCATGACATTGCTATTTCGCTTGGCATGCTAGCTGTATGTTTGATATTTTTGCTATTTTGTCAGACATGTTGCGTGTATATTTGTTGTATTGACCTAGGGGTTCTTAGTTTCTGTATCTTTTCCATATATATCTTTCTAGTATGGCTATATGATTCTCGAATCATACATCATTTATATCAAAAAAAAATTGCATTTAAATCCAATTTAACGCGTATCAATATCATATATCGATTAATATATTTATAACTATTATAAATACATTTAGTAATATTTGTTTATTAAATCAAAATAAAAAATTTATAACTAATATTTCACAAATATTAATTAATTTACAATATATACAAATTAATTAAATCATTTGGTCAAAGGAATATTCACCTTTATGGTTATGTGACCCGTTCGGTATAAATTTGGTCAGCAATTTATATTGAGCTATTCGAATATTAAAGTTTACATGCCACTTAACATGTGTGTGATATTTTGGCTAAATTTATCACTTACTTGATTTCTCTCAAATCTAATTTTACTTTGTTAAGCGTTACTCGTTTATGACTATTATTTACACCAATTCTCTTTATCAAACTTTATCATTTTGGACTTATGGAATTTGGTAATGGTCAAAATTCTAACATCATCCATATTTAACTCCATAATCCAAACTCAAATTCCTTGGTTCAATAATAATAATTAGTATTATCCAAAACGATTTGGCCATAGACTTTGACTTTGAGTTGACTTTAGTTGACCGTGATACAAATCTCATATAACCAAGGAGACGAATCCTCTCTTGAATGGCATTGTACTTCCGATGCTTCCACTCGACCCAACTTTAGCCATTCGTTGGACGATGTGTCATGATTTAATTATATCAAAGCGGAGCTTCCACATTGAAGGTCAACAGTGTTATTAAGTCAAAAGAACCATGTAATTTTATCACATCAACATTTTCTATTTGGATTATATTAACCAACAGAAAACTATCAAGTGAGTCATTTAATAGTAATCCAGTAAATATCAGTGTGTTGCCCCTTGGTGCCCCCAGCGGTACTGAGTAATGCACTGCTAAACATTTAGAGACTGTTATGAACTCCAGTCTTAACGGATGTATCGATATCCAGTCTCGATTCATCTTGATTATGAATGTTTAAAATGGTATATTCAATTTCATTGTGATAAATTACTCATGGTTACAACACTATGTAACAACTATCATAAAACATACCATTTATGGATGTACTGTTAAATATACTTGTAACTTAATTAATTAATATAACACATCATATCAAGTATATAATAGAAAGAAAACACCATTTATTTCAAACAAGATTGGTTATCGAATTAGATAGATGTAACAAATTATATAATTGCCCATAGGGCAAACTCCTTACTCTATTAATATCTAAGTGCATCAACTGTCAATTGGTAAAGGGAAAGCAGAAGAAGTCAAGTTATTTGCCGCAATCGATCAAGATTCTCGAATGGAAATATGAACAAGTTTCTGTGGAATTCATCGATGGATTGCAGAGGATCAAAGCAAGGTACGATAACATCAGGGTCATAGTCGATAGATCGATGAAGAGTGCTAGATTTATATCCGTAAAGTCTAGTAGAATGACATCCAAATTGGTCGATCTATATGTGCAGCCAGACTGTGATTCCATGGTGTGCCAAAGAGCATTGTGAGCGACCAGGACCTTTTGTTTACTAGCGGGTTTTGGAGGACATTAAAAGAGGCAATAAGGACAAAGCTGCATCTCAGTACAGTTTATAACCCACAAGTTGATGGCCAGACCGAGTGGGTGAATCATATCTTGGAGGATCTCTTGCGAACTTGCATTCTCAAGTTTGGTGGTTCGTCGGACGGTCATTTTCATTTAGAAGAGTTTACATATAATAATAGTTATTAGTCCAGTATTGGTTTGGGAGCATTTGAGGCATTATATGGCTAATAAACCATGCTACTGTCCTTCATGTTGGTAAGAAGCTTTCAATTTCGTAATGTGCCTCTACATAGAGCCTAACTCAGAATTTTGACTAACAAAAATGACGATGGCTTCCAACTGTAGTATCTACTTCCACGAAAACTCAAGATTATCCCTTTTTTCATAATGCCCTCGCGCTATAAATTTTTGGCAAGCTTAGGTTCAAATAAGTTATGAGCATAACCTTCAAACTTCCTAAATATCTCATCTCTTGCAACAATAGTAGTGCTCTTATTCCTTAAGCTAATTAAGTGTTCAATATTTCCAACTCTTTTATCCACTTCTGTGTTATTCCTAGATCTATACCTATAATAACAGTTATTAGTCCAGTATCAGTTTGGAAGCATTTGAGGCATTATATGGCTAATTAACCATGCTACCGTCCTTCATGATGGTAAGAAGCTTTCAATTTCGTAATGCGCATCTACATAGAACCCAAATCAGAATTTTGACTAACAAAAACGACGATGGCTTCCAACTGTAGTATCTGTTTCCATGGAAACTCAAGATTATCCCTTTTTTTCATGATGCCCTCGTGCTATAAATTTTTGGCAAGCTTAGGTTCAAAAAAGTTACGAGCATAACCTTCAAACTTCCTAAATATCTCATCGCTTGTAACAATAGTAGCGCTCTTATTCCCTTAAGCTAATTAAGTGTTCAATATTTCCAACTCTTCTATCCACTTCTATGTTATTCCTAGATCGTCAGTAATATCTTCATTTTTCTTTATAAGATCAACACTTACTTCTTCTAGCTATGCGGTTTTATCGTCATATAACTAAAAAATTCGAGAAAGGGTCTATCCCTTATCAAAAGAACTGCAAGGAATTTGAGGAGCAGTAAAAGGACCAGCAAACTCTTGGATATCCAAGTTGTACAACGATGTCTTCACTATGGAATTATACACAATCAAGAAATGGAACAACAATGCAATAATTAATAAATATTAAATAAAATGAAAATACAACAGAGAATAAATGCAACTTTATTAAAGACTTAGACAAAAAAAGAATAGTGTTATACTCAACCAAGGTTTAAGATATGCAAAAGAGAGGCCACCCCTACTTACAATTAAGTTTATCTTAAAACCATTAAATTTAGGGATGACCTAAAGGAATTTATCATCACCTAAGGTGGGATACCACTTGTGCAGTGCAAGATCATGCATGGGTGTTAATCAGGTGGAACAAATCGAGCAAAGGTGTGTTTGTATCCTATCCTATAAAGTTTCGAACGGACACGGACCGGACGAGACTTTGGATCGAACACTCTGCGTATGATCCGGTCAATGGATGGAAAATTTTCAAATAATATAAAATTCATCAAGAAATTAGTACGGACGAAATTTCATGTAAATTTTCTCATCTTGATTCGTGTCCTAAATGAGAAACTGACGAACATGGAAGGATGTTTTATGACTCAAACCGGGCTGGACAATAAAAAACTAGTACAAAATTAACATCCCCGGTCATATATTGAAGAAGAAGGAAATGTAATGAAATATTCGGCTTGAAAATGAGTAATTTAGCTTTCTTTTTAATATGTATGCCACATGGCATGAGAGATGAGGAATTTGATAAACTTAGTCATTCCACTAAAGGGGAAGATATTTTTTGATACTTCCAAAAAGTGGAAAATAAGAAGAATGTCATGTTCAATTTTATATATTAGAATCATAAAGCTCATTTTCTAACCAAATGCCACCTAACTGTCTCAGGCATTTCCACAAAAATTTCACTTGTTAATTGGCTTTCCATCCCTGACCAAACCACTAGCCGTGACCATGAAATTGCCAATTAAAGGTATGTTGGTGATGAGAGCAATGCTAGAAGGTAATATATACCAGTGGAACCTTCGCATTTATAGTAGATTAGTTATGCATGGGTGCACACATTGCCATCATAAAAGTAAAAAAAATCCGATTTTTTGTGCTAATGTAGGCTTGTTCAATGAATAGTTGTCTGATGTAATGGCCTAATTATATCTCATTGCAGATGCATAAATAGGGTATAAATCATAATCATGTACGTATGTACATAAAGTTTATGAATTGATGTAAATTTTCATTTCATTTTCAAAACATCTATCTAAATTCTATTGTGAACCACTCATATTTTTTTATCTTACATCTGAATTTCCAAACTGAAACTTTGTACTACTTCTCTTCTTTCTACCAAAAACTCCTCAATTTTGCCCTAGTCTCAAAATTTTGCCTACTCCTTCCCTGAGTCATTTCATACCACATCCATCACTTCTTTGGCCACAGATCCTCAATTAAAACCTATCCATACAATCATTAAAAAAATTGTTATTATCAAAAGAAGAAGAAACACCCATAAACATGGTAAAGAAGAAGGCTTTGTAATTCTAGGAATTTTAAGAAAAATATGAACAAAATCAAGGCAATTGTGGCAATCAATAGAGGTGCATGCCTCTTCTCCAATGGCGGCTTCATGCATCTTCAATACAGGATGGCTTTAGCCTCCTCCTTTTCAATGCTATGATTTTCTCTCTTTTTATCATCTATTTTTCATTTTACTTTCATAAATTTACACTCATAAAGGACAAAGGCAAAGTAAATGTTAAATTTGTGTTAAGTGCATAGAAGGACTTGTAAACTAGAAGATTGTAAACCAGAAGATTTTCTTGATTTCAATTTTGAATTGTAAATTTATTATGGTCTTTCATAGTACTTTGTTAATGAATGATTAAGTTTTAGATCTGATAAGTGTGGAAGATAATTGGAGAATTGATACTTGTTGAAGGTAACTGGAGATTTGTCTTATTGAATACAAGAATACTTTATTATTGCTTGATTATGTTATACAATCATAACCAACTATTTATAGCCACATTGATTAGAGTCTAAGTAATTGTAAAAAAAACTATTATAATAAGGAAAAGCTTAGATATTGAGATATCCTTGATTTATTTATTAACATATACTAAATATCTCTTAACATCCCCCACAA
Organism: Allium cepa; assembly: GCA_030765085.1. Lineage (NCBI taxonomy): Eukaryota > Viridiplantae > Streptophyta > Magnoliopsida > Asparagales > Amaryllidaceae > Allium > Allium cepa. The sequence goes on from CM060942.1 coordinate 680,678,579, forward strand.
ACTCATGATGCAGCTACCATTAGCATCAAGTGTTTGCCAACTAAAAATTGAAAATGCAAAACTCAATGTGGCTTGGTAAAGAGATCCGCAATCTGCATGGAAGAGGGAACGACGGGTAGAGTAATAACGCCTTTCTCAAGATGATGGCATGTGACGTAAAAAACAATCTCAATATGTTTGGTCCACTCATTAAAAACCGAGTTGCAAGAAATCTGAATAGAAATCTTATTATCACGATACATAGAAGTAGGATCAGATAAAGGCACTCCCCAAGTCTGTAAGTAACCTATGCAACCAATAAATCTCTTTGGTAGTAGATGTCATAACACGACACTCTGCTTTGATTGAAAAATGTGAGAAAAAAGACTGCTTCTTACTCTTCAAAGATATAAGAGAATCACCAAGAAAGATACAAAACCCAGTAATTGACTTGCAACCTGTAAGATCGCTACCATAATCAGCATAAGAGTAGACATGCAATTCTAAGGATGAGGTGGATGAAAATAGAAGGCTATGGAAAATAATGCCTCAAAAATACCATAAAATATGAAGGACGGCTGCCGAGTGAACTGTAGTAGGGGAAGCTGCAAACTGACTAACAACTTGAACAACATATGATATATCCAAACAAGTGATGGTAAGATAAACCAAGCTTCTAACGATTGTATGGTATAAAGTAAGATCATTGGTATAACATTCGAAGGAGAGTATTTTGCACTAACTTCAATATGAGTGTCAACAATCTTTTATCAATAAGTCTAGCTTTCTTAAGAATATCTATGATATATTTTTGACTGATAAATAAGATAACCTTTTAGGGAGTATGCCACCTCAATTCCTAAGATATATTTTAGAAGACTTAAATATTTTATTTCAAACTTTTTAGTTAACTCCTTTTTAAAGAAAAAATGTAATGCATATCATCTTCTGTAATAATCATATCATCCACATAAAAAGATAATATGATATGTCCTTCATCAGTTTTTGTAACCAAAAGACATTATCATGAAAGCTAGAGACGAAACCAAGAGATTTAATCACAACATAAATTTTTTCAAACCAAGCATGAGGTGCTTACTAGAGTCATACAATGCTTTCTTAAGCTTGCAAACATATCCAGATTCATATGGAACACCTGGAGGAGGTTCCATATAAACTTCTTCTTAAATATCATCATTCAAGAATGCATTTTTAACATTAAGCTGTGAAATGGATCATTTTCGAATGGAAGCTACAACAATGAGAGTATGAATGGGTAGTCATCTTTGCAATTGGAGCAAAAATCTCCTCGTAATCCATGTCATACTATTGAGAGTACTCTTTTGCAACCAACTAAGCTTTATATCTTCCAATTGATCCATCAGATTTGGTTCTGATTTTATATACCCCACAATGACCAACAATGCTCTTACCATAAGGTAGAGGAACCAAATCCTAAGTACCTATCTTTTGTAAGTAATAAAGTTCTTTGTCTATAGCCTCTCACCAATAAGGATTAAGAACTGCCTCTTTATAAGAAGTTGGCTTAGAAAGTTTATGAATGGAGGTTAAGAATGAAGAAAAGGATGGAGAGTAATAATAATAAGTAAAATTAGGAAATTTTGTAGCCTTACGTATGCATGTGGAATGACGTAAAGGTAGATCTACAGGCTCAGTTGGATTGAGGGGCCATAGAGGGGGAGGATGCAACTTCAGATGCTCCAGTTATTCCAGTTTCTGTGGGGCTATTAGTATTATTATTATTATCCTCAGAATAAGGATCAATATGAATTTGATCGGGTTTGGTTAAACTATGAGGTGTTGGATGGAATAGAGTAAAATGGTATATGTTCAAGGAAAACAACATTTCGAGACAAATAAAGTTATCGAGTGGTTGGATTGAAACATCTATAACCCTTTTACCCTCACCAAAGCTAATAAAAACACAAACAGAAGACTAAGAAGATAATTTGTTACGCTCTACATGAGGAAGGAAAACAAAACAAGAATACCCAAACACTTAAAAAATAGAATAATCAGGTGCATGTCCATATAATTTTTCAAAGGTGAAATATCTGAAATATGAGAACAAGGAATAATGTTAATTAGTCTAATAGCCATGAGAATAGCTTCACCTCCAAATTTCCTAGGAACAGAAACAGAAAGTAACAAAGATCGAGCAGTTCCAAGAACATGTCTATATTTTCTTTCTGCAGCTCCATTTTTTTAGGAGGATCGGTACATGAGGTTTTTTTGAATAGTTCCGTTTAAAGTAAGTAATTCACAAAATTCCTTAGAGGTTCATTGTCCACCTAAATCACATCTAAAACATTTTATAACAGACAAATGTTGTGTCTTGACAACTGCTTTAAAGTTTTGTATATTTCAAAAAGTCAAAATGATGTTTCATTAAATAGACCCAACAATATTGTGTATAGTAATCGATAAAGGACATATAATATCGTGACCCTCCTTTAGTGGGAACTGGAGATGGTGCCCATACATCTGAATGAATCAAATCAAATAGAGCAGAAGAAACAGTGATGCTACTGTTAAATGGTAAAGTGGAATTTTTTTTCCAATTTATATCTATTACAATCAGAAATATCATGAGTTTGCAAAATTCATAATGCACCTATGGATGCTAAAAATTACAAATGGGAAGAAGAAGCATGACCTAAACGAGAATGCTATAAATAAAAATTAGAGGAAGAAGGACACAAATGAAAAGAAGATAAATCAATAGTGGTAGTAGCACTAACTAGAACTTTTAATTCATTCAAAATATATAGTCCTCTTTCCCTATGGTTATCCCAATCAGTTGTTGAGATTGTAGATCCTACACAAAAAAAGAATCATAATGAAATGTTACTATATTACCAGAGTCACGTAATTGACCAACAAGTACAAGATTTAATGTGAGATTCGGTATTTGATATACATTGGAAAGAGATAAGTTGGGCATAACAATAGAACCAACTCCCGCCAAAGGCATAGGGGTGCCATCAGTAGTCATAACAGGAATGCAGGATGATGAAGACAAAGTAGAAAAAATGACGAGTCTCAAGACATATGGTGGGAAGCACCAGAATCCAAGACCCATAAAGATGACTTACTTGAGGATTCATTATGTATTTGACCTAAAAATGAATAAGCAGACATAATCTGCGGCTGTAGAGAATGAATATTCTAAAGAGACCTGTAGCCGATGACATGAATAATTGCACTCTAGGAATTGTGAGGCAATTGGAACTCCTTTCCAAATATGAAATTATGACAAATCTTAATATATTTCTCTACAGAAAGAGTTCCAATAACAAACTTCTGATTGTCAACTAGTACAGATAAAACAACATTCTCGGTTGTATTCTTTGATTCTATGAGCATAATCGGTGAAAAATGTAAATATTTATCTACACCTGATTCACATTTAAGAGTATGTTTGGGTTTCAATTCGACATCCCGAAAATTCCAATAAAAGTTGCTTTCTTTTTTTCATTTTTTCTTCTCCTTTTCACTCTTTTTTCTTTTTTTTTCCGAAAAACAAAAATAAAATTATAATAATACCCAAGCAATATAGTGATTACTCTCTCCCTTTTTATTCCCAGCCCAAACCAAAGTAACTTAGATTAGAAAATACAATTGAGAAACAAAGATGGACTTTGGAAATCACAAAGTCAGGCGTCGAGTAGTAGATGCAGAGGTAGTTTGCGAACGTCCATTCTAATGAGTCACTCGAGATGGATTTGAATTTGGTATCCAGATCAGGTTGCAAGTTGTAGATAGTGTATTTAGTCGAAATTCTTCAGTGTATATGTCAAATTTGATTGTAGTGGGTTACTGTTAGTGGATCTGAGTAGAGGTAGAACTGAAGTGGTGGTTTGATGATGCAATTTAGGAGCGGTGGAGTTGTGATACTTTTGGAGTTTGGTGATGGTGAAAGCAAATAAGAAGAAGAGAGAAAGGGGGGAAATTACAATAAAGAGAATATGATTAACACCTGAAATTAGAACACTACTCGAATACTGTGTTGAAGAAAATTGTAGATTTGATACATGATGAAGATAATTAGAGATTTGATTTATTGAATATAGGAATATTTTATTACCACTTGATTATGTTGTACAATTCATAACCAACTATTTATAGCCATATTGCTTATAATCTAAGTAATTGTACAACACTAAAACTATTATAATAAGGGAAAGCCTGGATATTTAAATATCCCTTATTTATTTGTTAACATATACTAAATATTTATTAACAATAAGTTCTCAATTTTACCTCTTTAAAATGTTAATTAAAAAATCACTTACGAAATTTGAAATACAATCTTAGGATACATAAAGAGTAAAATCTATGAACAACAACAAATGATTGCATGTTTTGACATTTAATTAGGTACGTTGAAGAATTCATAGTCAAATACTGTTCAAAAACCATATTTCATTAAGGCGCGTGATTTCTTTTCTTCACAAAAAACTTTTTTAAGCTGTTATTCTTAAAGTTTAACTAAGGTTCATACCTTTCTACAATATAGTACTTTTAAAATGATACATGTAGGCAAACTCATTTTAGTATAGAAACATTACTCATATTTAGCACTTTTTATGGAGTATACGTCTTGTTTGATGATAACAAATATATTTTTACATTTGATTTTTTTCCAAAGTGTGTTATGGCTAAAAATTCATCAAACCATAGAAAAAATTCAATCAACTTGTTATCTATTTTTTTTAATCAATGCATCACATACCAAACACGTCTATTTTTTTATTTGCAAACATAGTATATGTTTTTTATTATTAAAAAGGAATATTGTGAGATATTACAATTAGATTCTGTTTGATATTAATAAACTTGTGTGATATTTAATGTGTTTGATTAGTATTTTGTATAACAAGGTTCTGATTTAAACAAGATATTTTATTGCATTCATTCATATATCTCATCAGATTTGAGTATCTTATATACATACATACATATAAAAATACATACATATATATACATACACATACAAATATATATATATATGGGTAAGAATCGGCTACGCCTCATTCTTGCTGTATTTCCCATTGATTTTAACCAGATTCCAATTCAAATAATATACTTTCTCTCTTTTGCCACCTCCTTATATAATTTAAATCGTAATGTGTGGTTGAAATCAAAGAGGAACTATGTGTAGCAAAAATGAGGTGTCGTCGATCCATGCCTATATATATACACACATATATATATAATACCTTCATTGTAAATGAACGAGATATCCAAAAAACAAATATAAAAAGGAAACCTTTAATAGATGATTTGGAATATAGAGGAGATCTTGGCCACTTCAGTCTAAATCAGTCTAAAATATTTTTTCATATTCAAAGAAAGATTCTTCACTAGACTAAAGTTCAATTCCATTGTCCTAAAACTCAGTGTCTCCACGTGCCTATCAAATCACAGCCATTTATTATTTAATTAAAAAACTAAAAATGGTGTTTGCACACAAAATAAACGGTTGGATTTCAAAGGAGACAATGAGCACATCAATTTTTAAGGATGAAGGAATTGGTCCCATGTTTTTGGCAAACGAGAATAAATATAGGGGCTTTGCACCGAAGGTATCTATTTTCGGTGTTGTTGTAAGAAAAGTCTCTATGATAATAAGTATGTAAATTAAGTCCCTATTTTTTATAAATCAGAAAGCGCAAACTATCTTGCGCTTTTCTTATAAAAGTGCAAGTTAACTTGCGTTTGTTCAAAAATTTAATTTTTTCGAAAATTTCAAAATTTTTAAAAAAAAATCAAAATAAAACAGCGCAAACTAGTTTGCGCTTTTCTGATAAACGTTGCAAGTTAGTTTGCATTTTCAGTCAGAAAAGTGCAAAGCACCTTGCGTTTTCTATTTTTCAAAAAATAGAGACTAAATTTACATACTTATATATACAGAGACTTTTCTTATAACAATATCAAAAAAATGGACCTGTAACTCGTTTCTTGATAAATATAAAAGAGAAGTCTCATCTTCATATTTTACCTTCGGGTTACAATTTATTTTTCATCATATTAGATTCAAAAGTAACTTGCAATTTCTTGTTTAAGTACCACAAATAAAAATCCGATCACCTCTGTTCCAAAAGCCAAGGTCATTATCATCCTCACCATATTTCATCATCACTCGACCAGAAGACCAAAAATTCTAACATCGTCTCTGTTTATCAAGCTCAACTAGATTCACAACGTTCATCGTCAAAGTTCATCCAATTCATTACTTGACCATCGTCAAATAGACAAATCCGAGACATCATCAAAAACCAAGTATCAAACCATATCATCTTCTCCAAAGGGATGCTAAACATTTTCTTTATCATTTAATTACACAACACTCAAATTTTGTAATACTTGGTTCACAAAAAACTCGGTTCTTTACCTCAATTTTAGCTTCAAGCACTGGTATCTCTCATAGCAAATTCCAACAACACTTTGAATATCAAAGAAGGCATCTCGGTATAATATCTCTTAGGGCACATAAGCAAGTGAGGAACTTAAGTCAACGCACGGTTTTTTGACATCCAAAAAATAGTGAGCATCTGTCCAGACATGGAGGCATCGACCAGTTTTTACATGGAGGTTCCTTTTTCAGATACAAGTAGCCAACGAAGTTCTTTAGTTTTAGATTGAAGGCACAAACACTTTAGACGGCAATAATTCTTCAATGACAACATCCTTCAAAGGTGATGAATTTTGGATCCAGAATTTCATGTAGCAAACCATAGTTTCACCTTAGCCACAATATCTCATTCGACGTGAGAAATTCAAAAACTCTAGATATATTCATATCTGCAACAAGCTATCCATAGTACACTTCTCAGGCAGACATCACCGTGAGTAGCTAGACGCCTGTAAAGCCCTCAAACTCCTTCAACCGTTAAATTCTGTTCAAACCCTAATGTCGGCAGCTTCAAGTTCTATATCACCAGAAAGTTCATTGGAGGAGATGGCAATGGATCATCAAAGGGTGAAGATTGAAGCAACAGTTCTTGTTGATTCCACTGATGCTAAAGTTGTTGTGTAAAATTGCAAGTATGCCTTGTGCACGTGCGTAGTGTGCACGTGTATAGAAATGCAGTAAATACTTAGGTTTCTATTAGAGCTGATGCATGTGTATTTTGAATTGTTCAAACTAGTCATTGTACAGAGCTTTATATATGTGTGTGTGCAACTAGTGTTGTAAAAGTTAGTTGATGAATGAACTTGTTTCTTTTTCCTAAAACTGAAAATTTGCATTTATACTGTTTAACATCACTTCTTTCAAATCTTATTCTACCTAAACAACACTCTCTTTTTGCACACAACCACCGTCTGTTGCTTCCACTAGTCACTAACCGAACCACACTACTTCCTATATCCACTATGGCTGGACCCAGAACCTCTCAAAGAAGGAAAGATGTTACCAAAGTGGTATCGGAGCAGCCTAATGAGTCAGTGGCACCTCCTCATCGTTCCACCGATCCCGAAGTCAAAATCAAGATGACAGTCATATTTCTATACCTGCTCTTGAAGAAGAAGGTGAACTATGGTAGAGACAGAAACATATCAATGACACGACCAACCACGCCCTGAATTAGACAAATCAAATGGGTTTGGGTTGGGTCAAAATGGGTTGGGTCGAGTTCGACCCAACCCATTTATGACCCATTCTCTTTTACCCATTTATGACCCAACTCATTTATGACCCAACCCACTTAATAAGCGGGTTACCCATTTAACCCATTTAAAGATTTAAATTTAATTTGACTAACAAAAAATAAATAAATATAAAATAATTCTAATTCCAATTTTTATGTTTTGAGATCCGACAAAAATTTAAAATTTAAATTCTAAATTTCATCAAAATTCAAATATGGGGATGATGTAGCTTATTATTTTCTAAGTACAACTGTCGGTCTCGTAGGAGAACTACAGTGTGTGTTCACACGTTAAAGTGACCGAGCGTTACATACTGTCCGCAACTTAGGTGGGAGTTGATCGGTCGAAGTCTCGTCTGATTCCGAGTTAGAACGAAGGAGTTATTGCAGTATGAACAAAAAAAATAGCGGCTTCTGCACTAGGCGGAGTTCAATATGCAGGTGTGGTAGCCTGTTATTTTTTTAGTACAACTGTCAATCTCCTTGGAGAACTACAGTGCGCGTTCATACGATGAAGTATCCGAGTGTTACATACTGTCTGTAATTTAGGTGGGAGTTGATCGGTCGAAGACTCGTCTGATTCTGAGTTAGAACAAAGGAGTTATTACAGTCCGAACGAAAAAAATAGCGGCTTCTGCACTAGGTGAAGTTCAACTATAGAGATGTAGTAGCCTGTTATTTTCTAAGTACAACTATCAGTCTCTTTGGAGAACTACAGTCTGGGTTCACACGATGAAGCATCCGAGTGTTCCATACTGTCCGTAATTCAAGTTGAAGTTGATCGGTCGAAGTCTCGTTTGATTCCGATTTAGAACGAAGAAGTTATTGCAGTCTGGAAAAAAAATAGCGGCTTCTGCACTAGGTGGATTCAAATATGGGGATGTGGTAGTCTATTATTTTCTAAGTATAATTGTCAGTTTTCATGAAAAATTATAATGTATGTTCAAAATTCTTATTTTTTAAATTTATATTAAAATTTAATATTTTTAACAAATGGATAAATGGGTTACCCATTTATAACCCTTTTAAAAATGGGTCAACCCAACCCGTAACCCATTTTATGATATTCATAAATGGGTTGACCCAACCCATTTATGAGTAGGGTAAATGGGTTGGGTTAATGGGTCGAGTCAAATTTTGAGAGGTCTACCCTGAATTAGCTTCAAGAAACCCAGCAAGAATTGCATAACTCCCTTTAATAACTCTACTTGAGCTTGCAAGATTAGTCTAATGAACTGAATCTTAAGATAGATCAAATTTCTAAAACCTTAAATTTAGTATTACAGTGACTAAAGAATAATTAAATTATCTCCACGTCTCTCACACCAATCAAAAACTCAGCCTTATGTACCACCTTTTAAAAGAAATGCTCCAAGAACATCCTCTGACCTTAACCTAAATCTTGACGAATCACTAAGCATGCAGTCTATACACAAGCTCTTGCAACATACCACCATTAAACTTTAATTTCCCACCTACTCAAAAATCACATAGTAATTGAATGGCTAGAGCAAGTGGAGAAACTTCTCAAATATCATTCAGCTCTAGAAATTGAGTAGGTACCCATATGTTCATTTCACCTTAAACAAGATGCACAAAAATGGTTTAAATGGTTGTCAAAGAATGTCAGGAACCAAATGCGTTGGAAGGTTTTCAGAGAGGAGACTATTGTAAGGTTTTCCCTACTTGAACCAAGGAAACCATCGGGTGCTTTTGCAAACTAAAAAAAAATTAACCACAGTGCAAGTTTACCTCACCAAATTTGGACAACTTCAAGATCTTCTTGATCACCTATATCCTGACTCTGTGTTTGATAAATTCATAGATGGACTTAAGGAGGAGATCAGATATGATGTTGAAGCTTCTAAGCTAGTGAGTTTCAAAGAAGTGGTAGATATGGCCAAGATCTTTGAAAATAAGCATAATAGCACCAAAAAATTATCTAAACCTAGCCCCTAAAATCAAACTTCTTCTCAATAAAAAAATCTCTTACCAAGAAACCAAAATACCAACCTCTTGAATAAATCCTAATAACCCTTCCAGAAATTCATAAGAGAATTTTGCAAAGTGTAAGGGCCTAACTCCTTAAGAAATACTTGATGCAAGGAGAAAGAATTTGTGTTATTGGTATAATGAAAAATGGCATATAGACCGCCAATGTAAGCAGAAGCAAGTATATGTTCTCGAAGGAATTATGGACCTAGAGAGTGAAGGAGAAATTGATGAAAACTTGGAGGCAAGTCCTAAAGTAGCACAAGAACCTGATGAAGATGAAGAAAAACTAGCCACTGCATTCCATGCTATGTGTGGCATTCCTACCTCTTGCACTATTAGAATTGCTGGGGTAATTCAAGGGAAGCATGTGCATATCTTAATTGATTCGGGATCTACCCATGGCTTTATTGATGGAACATTGGCCAGAAAACTGATATTACCTATAGTTGATTCAAGAATGCATGAAGTGTTGATAGCTAATAGGGAAAAACTGCTAGGAGCTAGAATTTGTAGACAGGTCATACTCAAACGTCAAGGCTGTAGCATGCCAGTTGACTTGTTGTTGCTACCACTAGATGGTTTCCAGATAGAACTAGGGGCACAATGGATGAAAACTTTGGATGAAATCAGGTTGAACTTGAACAAACTGCAAGTCAAGCTTACTTATATAGGTAAGAAGTATGTATGGAAGGGAATTCAACCCAATAATGTGCGGGTGGTTAACTAGAATTTTTTTTAGCAAGGAATGTATAAGGGGACAACTAACTATGATGCTATGTGCAAGTGAAGTAATACAAGAAACCCTAGAATTAACTTCTACACCTCCAACTATTGTTAATGTGCTACACCAATACCCATAAGTTACTATCCCACTCCAAGGCTTACTACCTAAAAGACCCAAGACCATAAAATACCACTTTTACAAGGCTTCAAACTCATTTGTCTCAAAACCTACATACATTCATTCCATATCAAAAACGAGTTAGATAAAATTATTCAAGAAATGTTAGATTCAGGGGTGATTGGGCCTAATTATAGTGCTCACTCTTCCCCATTGGTCATGGTTAGAAAGAAGGAGGTTACTTGGAGGATGTGTGTGGATTACAAGGGTTTGAACGGTATTAGAATTAAGGACAAGTTTCCAATACCCTTGGTGGATGATTTATTTGATGAGTTGCATGACTTTAAATATTTTTCAAAGTTGGATTTGAGGTCTAGGTATCACCATATTAAGACAAATGAAGAAGATATACAAAAGACAGCCTTCAAAGCTTATGAAGGCCACTGTTATGCCCTTTGATTTAGCGAATGCACCATGTACCTTTCAATCTTTGATGAACACTATATTTAAACCTTATCTGAGGAAGTTTGTATTTGTGTTTTTTGATGACATCTTAATTTATAGCCAGACAGTATCTAAGCATTTGAATCATCTTAGGATGACCTTACAGGTGCTAAAGGATAATTCATTGGTCATCAAATTATTTAAGTGTACATTTGCCAGGGAATCAATTGAGTACTTAGGGCATATTATATCAAGCAAAGGTGTGGTTGTGGATCCCAATAAAGTTGAAGCTGTCAAATAATTGCCCTTACCTACTAATCTTAAGGCACTAAGAGGGTTTCCGAGACTCATGGGGCATTATAGAAAGTTCATAAAAAATTATATGCCGACTACCAAACCCCTTACTGATTTACTCAAGAAAGATGCCTTCGAATGGATTAATAAGGCCACAAAAGCTATGATTAACAATTAAAGCAGTGCCTCACCAATCCACCGGTGTTATGTATGCCATATTTTAGTAAGAAATTTGTTGTTGAATGTGATGCTAGTAGAGTTGGAATTGGAGTAGTTTTACTTTAAGACAACAAACCCCTAGCATTCTAAAGCAAGGCCCTGCAAGGAAGAGCACTGAATTGGTCTACATGTAAAAAGGAATTACTTGCACTAATTTCACATGTACAACCAACTTGGCTATCATAACTAAAGAGTACACTTGCCCAATCTCCTTTTTATATAGAAGTCAATAAGTAGACAGAAGATGGTAGCAAGCCAGCTACTAAATACAAGATAGTTGTAACGACCCGTAAAATTTCGACAATTAAATTATTAAATATAAGGGGTTTTGAAGTTTAAATCTTGTAGAAAAGAAAATTTTATATATATATATATATAAGTGATAGAATTAATACTGGGATGAACGCTAAAGGGAAATTTTAGCAACGAAAATTTAAGCTTAATTATTGTTAAATTTAATGAAAATCTAATGATTTAGATAGCGTAAGACGTATACCCTTGTGTAAGTTGAAGATAAGGGAGATTTAAATGTATAATCAATAATGAATTGTAGAAACGGTTATCTAACCTAATTGTTGAAAATTTAAGTAAATTATTAATAAAGAAATAGTGTAAATTGGTTGCACCTGAATTAAAGAATTAAAGACAAGAATTTAAGTTTCCTATGTATTTATATATATTGATAAAACTGTAACCGTATGTGAATTAAGGTAGAAAATAAATGGCAGTTGAGGGACAATCAATTATATACAAATTCAAGTGTGATTGAAACGACCGTTTGAGTTTTATGTAGTGCAAATGGAAATAGTTAAAAGCATGATAATTTCTTAATTGAATATGTTTGTTTAATTAATGCTGAAAGAAACAAAATTAAAAAATTTATTTATAAGATATGAATTGCAGTTGTATAATGAAATTAAATTGTTAATTTGTGGATGTAAACATTGGATAAATTAATGGAAGTGAAGTTTTAATGTATGTTGGATAGAACATAGGTGATTGCAATTCGGTAGTATGTATTGAATATAAAGTTCATTCAATTATGGAGAAAGTTTTAATTAAGAAAAACGTTACTTTAGCAATTATTAATATAGTAACGGAAGAGTGAATATAAATTTATAATAACATAAAACGTATTGTAAGGTAATAATTAAGTGTAGACTTATAAAATAGATTTATGACAATAAATTTTGTAAGTTATCTATTCTATTAGTTTGTTAAGTTTATTTTGATCAATCTCAATTAATGCACTAAATTATTGCAGTTAGTGTGGATTACATATGGGTAAGTAAAGAATGTGAATCCAATAAGATGTAACCTAGGTAAATTTCCATTCATAATATGATAATTAGTGTAATCTTAAGAATGGAACCAAAGAGGAATGAATAAATTGAGGTTCTAAGTTTTATGTGTAAAGTTCCAATAAAATTGAGATAAGGTAATATATGCAAATAAAAGATGAAATTTGGGAAATATTTATGTATTGGAATATAAAATAAATGGTGACTATGAAGTTGAGTAATAATTGATTTTTATTAAGATGTAATCCAATAAGATCAAATTTATTAGAATTTATTGCAATCAATTGGATTTATTTACAGTAACCTTTGAAAATTTATTTACTGGAATAATTGACAATGAATTTATATGTAAACGTGCTGATAGTTATTTTTAAATATCTAAGGGGTTAGAAATGACACAAATCCACTAGTTTAAATAAAGTTTAAAGGTGGTAGGTTAATTTTTAAATATTTAGATATTAGGAAAATATAAATTTAGATGAAATTAATTATTTAATTATTTCATAAGTTGAGTTCTAAGTTTAAAATTGAGATTTTTTATATATATTGAGCCAATATTAATTTCATTAAATTGACATCAATAAATTTGAATAATAGGAAGGAAGAGAATTTAATAAGTTTTATCAAAATTAAATCTATAATGTGAATTTAATGAAATTGAAATTTAATATTGGAGTTAAGATTTAACATTGGAATTTATAAATAGATCAATTTTGTATTGACACTTAAAATTGTCTAAAAATTGGGGAATTAAGTAAGAAAATTTAAAGGGATTAAATTTGTCAATTGGAGAATTGGAATCTTTAACATTTGATTTATTAATCAATTATTAATTTATTAAATTTGTGTAAAAATAGCCTTTTTGGCCACGGACTCGGATTTCGACGAAACGAGTTTCATCGGATCCGTATCAGTGAATTATTATAGGATTTCAAGTTTCGTATCGATCGGACTTGTCGTTTGATCGTACGGGCGTGAAACGCCTTGAAATCGATTTAATTAAAATCAATTTGAAATCAATTTGGAAATTTTGTTTTCAGCATAACTTCTTCATACGATCGAATTTGGACGTGAAACTTCTTCCATCGCGTTCAGAATATTTTAAATTACCTATCTGCATATATAGATTTACGAAATTTCGTTCCGGAGTCATAGCGGGCTTTTTGGGCCATAGTTGTTACGCACGTTCATTCTACGGTCTATCTACCCTATTTCAAACCCCTCTATATAAACCCAGCTATTCAGCCCTAGCCTCCGCCTAATTTCATTTATCTGCGCGTATTTTCTTCAAGCTTCTCTTCTTCTTCAATGGGGGTTAACCCTAGATCCAGTCAGTTTAAAAACAAAATGAAAATTCAAAATCTCCAGAAAAATTCCCCAAAAATATATGTTAATCTTCTTGAAACACGTAACCCCATGGTGAAATTCGTTTTTTAGTTGGAGTTACCGTTTACTCAGAATAAATTCAAAACAGTCCCAACCGTTCATCATCGCCGTAACAAAAGTTGTCGGATCGGGAAAACATTTCTGCGTTTTGTAGAGTGGACGATGGGGATCGCATCTATATGGTTTTTGTGTCGATTCAACGGTTAGATCGTCGTAGATCTTCGATTTGGGTTTCGAAACCCTAGGTGCCAGCGGCGGCGGCCTTGATCGCAGGCGATCTGGTGGGGGTTGGTGATGCGGCGTGAAAAGGGGGACGCGATGGTGGTAGTGGCGTGGGCTATGATGACCGAAGGCGGTGGTAAAACGCGGTCAAAGGTGGTCGTTGACTGGCCATGCGTTCCAAGGATCAGGTCGCTCCCTGTGTATTTCTCGTGCGCGTGAAGGAGATGCTGGGTGCTGACGTGGCATATGTGTTAGGTGAGATGTGTGTCACTTTTGTTTATTTTTAATTTTGAATTCGAGTGCAATTTTCGACATAACTCTCGCATACGATCTCCGATTCACGTGAGATTTTTTTTGTTAGGATCGTAATTTAATTCCGGACTTGATGACGCTGGTTTGGACGAATTCCGAGACGGGCGAATTTTTGGGTTTAAATCGAATTTAAATTCGATTTAAATTCAAAAGGTGAGTGTTTTAACCCACTCACAACTTCTAAAAGTTTTTATGTTTGTTAAGTTAATTTTAGAAATGCATAGAAATTTATTTATGAGTATTTGGCATGTTTATTTCATCATAGCTGTTAAGTTGCGTTATTTAATTTAACTGTTAATTTAATTTATCTATTGCGTATTAATTTACAGTTAGAATTTATTTGTTTGTCTACAAATTGCTAGCTAACAATTATATAATTTATTTCTGAATATAGACTGTAGATTAATAGTTGTTAAATTTAATTTGAATAAAATTGCCAGTATTACCTGTTATGTAGTACCAAAAATAATATTGTTATTGATTGATATTGATTGATGATTGCGATTTGGATGATGGATGATGTTGATGAATGGATGTTTATTGTATATCATTAAATTGCAAATTATCATGCATATTTCATTTCATTCGGGATTGTGGTTTGAAATGATATATAACCGCAAAATTTTATATCTTTTAAATTGCGGATTGAAATGATAAATATCCGTATCACTTGACCATAGGATAGAAAATTATATACAGGCACCGCGGTATATATATAACTATTTAAATGTGATTTCTATGGTTTGGATAGAATACGGTTTATAATAATCTTAAATTTTATATTGTATAAATATTTCTCTTCCGTATATATATATACATATGAAGTTGAAAATTTTGAAATTAAAAGGTGTATAAAAATCTTTATTAAAAATGGAAGAAAATTAAGAAAATGGAGTTTAATAATTTATATCATATGTTTAAATGTTAAGTTTGGAAATTTTAAGAAATGATATTTATAATTGGATTTTTCCCAAAATAAATTGAAATGAATATTCTAGTATAATTTGAATTGGGAATATATATATATATATATATATATATATATATATATTATTACTAGAAATTGAAGTCTTATTATTTATGGATTTTATATGAATATTCAAGACTAATTAATAGAACAATTGATTTGTTGAAAGCATAAAATCCAACTTTAGTTTGAAATATTGATACTCAAAATGGATATACGTATATATAAATAAGTTGAAGTGGTTTTGGAACTTGAGAGAGATAATATAAATTTTGGTTTAGACTTTAATAAAGAAATGTATTTGTAAAGCCATGAGAACTTTTTTCTTTACAAAGCAACATTTAAGTTAAACCATTTAATTCATATACCGTTGAATATCCAAACCATTCAAGTTTTAAAAGTTATGGTTTTAAATTATGAATTTCGAAATATTATGCTTTGAAAGGATATTTGGCTTTCAGACGTTATAAATTTTAAAGCATTTGGATTTTTGAAAAGGTTTATATTTGGGATAAAGGATATCATATTGTTTTGGGTTTTAAAATGATATCGTATTCATAATTTTAAAATGGAAATGTTTATTCTGGTTTTAAAGTATGAGCTATTTTAAATGACCGCGGTGTTATAATAACGATGGGTTGGCAAAGAGACCGGGATCGGATATGGACATACTCTCTGTCGATACCGAAAACCACTTTGACTAACCGTGTACGCGGTGGAGATTCTAGAATGAAGTAGGTGGTGGCGACGTTTCCTGTAAGGTAAATACGTGGACCCGACTCCCGTGAGTTGGCATAAGGTGGCTAAAACAGGAGCGATTCTCAGACCAATGAGGTCATTCCTCTGATCGGACCCTCCTCTTCGATATTATACTTTGACTTGAATTGATTTAGTGGCCACTTCTATATTTTGATTTTGGGGAGTTAGTCCGAGGTGGCCGGTAACTGCGGCTACGCGTTTCCACCAGCCTGGATAGCAATTGGTATATCTACCCTGGCATTGCCTAGTTGTGCCGTGTCACCTACCATACCGAGCCTTTACTACGAGTTTCTATTTGTGTCGTACCTATGGAGTATCCTCTGGTAGCTTCCCGATCAGGAGGTATTACGGTACTGTATAGACTATTGGCATTATTTGTGTTAAGGGCTATATGGGTAACCCCTTAACGCTATTAAAAAGTAAGTTTATTTTATAAATAGACACTATTATAATAGCGCAATATACTACATAGTAAATAGTTTAACGGATCCTTAGAAGATGTAAATCCCGAACATCTCTTGAGTTACTGTACTCATATTTATTTCTGTTAATTTAACTCACATAAGATCTTTTAGTCTGACTCGAGTGTTTTTGTCTTTTCAAATTCGCTCGGATCAGTCCGAGCATTTCAAGATCGAAGATTTTAGCTTTGGAGGACGAAGACGAAGAATCCGTATTATATTATTTATAGTATTGCACCACACTCATACTGTTCCGCTGCATTGATTGTATTGGTATGCATAACTCTGATATTTAGTGTATAAAGAAGAATCAAGTGTTTTGTAAACCGTTTATGAACTGTATATTTATTATTATATTTTATCCTTCCGCTGTGAGATTCTGTTTTGTTTTTATTTCTTCTCTGTTTTTCTTATTTACCCCATAACAATCCGCCCTTCCGTATGGTTTGAACTGGCACGTGTGTCGGTTTAAAGTGTGCGAAAATGCGGGATGTTACAATAGTGGATAATTTAATATTTTGTAAGGGAAAGATATTGATTGATCATCACAACGATACCTCATTCAAATTCTATTAAATGAATTCCACTATGTACCTCTAGGAGGCCACTCAGCAATAAAGCGAACCAAAAATAGAATTAGACCGGTGTTCTATTGGAAGAAAATAAGAAAGCATGTTGGACAATATGTAAGGAATGTGAAATTTGTTAAAAGAATGCAAAAAACATCAATATACCAGGATTTTTGTAGCCCTTAACTATACCAGAGAAGATTTGGATAGACATTACTATGGATTTTATTACTAGCTTTCCAAAAATAAAAAACACACAGTTATATATGTTGTGGTAGATAGAATGTCCAAGTATGTTCATTTCTTTCCATTATCTCATCCTTATTCAGCCAAAGATGTAGCTCAAGTATTTCTCAACTGGGTTTTTAGAATACATGGCCTTCCCTCCTCTTTAATTATCAATGGAGATGCCTTATTTACAAGTGCATTTCGGCAAGAATTGTTTAGACTATAGGATTGTTCATTGAAACTCAGTTCTGCCTACCATCCTCAAACAGATGGGTAAATTGAGGTAAGTAATAAAATATTAGTAGGGTATTTAAGATACTTTGTTTCTCATAAGCCACATGATTGGTCTAAGTGGCTTACTGTAGCGGAGTACTGGTATAATACCACATAGAAATCTTCTACTAACACTACACCCTTTCAGGCAGTATATGGTATATCTCCCCTACACTGTTAACTTATATCCCTAACACTGCTAAGGTACAACAAGTGGAAGAAGTGTTGTTCTCAAGAGATGCGGTTGTTCAGATGTTAAAGGATAGTTTGCTGCTTGCTAGGGATAAAATTAAAAAAATATGATGATTTAAGAAGAATAGATAGGAGATTTCAAGTTAGAGACTGGGTGTATGTTAAACTCTAGCCTTATAGGAAAATTACTGTTAGAAATTATAAAACTCACAAGCTCTTCCTTAAGTTTTATGGTCCATGTATGAAATTGAGGAGAAAATTGGAGAAGTTGCATACAAGTTAAAGTTTCCTAATTTGGCAAAAATACATCATGTTTTTCATGTATTCCAGCTGAAGAAAATAATAGGATAGGGAGTGATAGTTTAAGAGGATTTTCCTTCTTTTGTTGAAGAGATTGTTAAAGAACTAGAGATGATATTGGATAGAAGGATAGTGCCAAAGAATAATAAGCATGTAGTTCAGATATTGGTGAAACGAAGAGACCAACCCGAGGAGGATGCTACATGAGAGGAGTATTGGGAGATTGTAAGAAAATTTTCTACTTTGGACCTTGGGACAAAGTCCATTTTTCAAGGGAAAGGAAATTGTAACACCCTCAAACTCTTTCGGCCATTAAATTCTGCTCATACCCTAATGTCCACAGTTTCAAGTTCTACATCGTCAGAAATTTCATCGGAGGATGAGGCAGTGGATCATCAGAGGGTGGAGATTGAAACTGCAGTTCCATTGATGCTAAAGTTGCTGTGTAAAATTGCAAGTATGCCTTGTGCATGTGTGCAGTGTGCACATGTACAGAAATGCAGTAAATACTTAGGGTTTGTATTAGGGTTGATGCATGTGTATTTTTGAATTGTTCAAACTAGCCATTGTACACAGCTTTATACACACACACATATATGTACATAATATACATATATACGCGTGTGTGTATATATATATATATGTATGTATGTATGTATGTGTTATCCTGCCTTTTGGCAAGGCCGGAATACCAAGAATCGATCGAAAGCCAAGTTTGACCTGCTATGGATATCGACGAATTTTGTCCGAGCTCGGATTGAGCTACATTTGATAGGACATGACAAAAAAGGTCATAGGAGTCAGCATCTCAAATTTCAATTAAATCCGAGTTCATACGCTCAAGTTACGATCGATTCAAATTGAAGGGAAAAACCCCGGATTTCGTATCCATCAATGTGGGTAATCTCGTACCCATCACAAGACCCTGGTTTCGAATCGATCGTTTTCGTATCAATCGGCTTCAAATCCATCGGCAGATCATCTACTTCATGTCGATTAACTCCTATTGGTTCGCATCAGTCAGGAGCGGCCATGTTCGAATCCATCGAATTCGTATCGATGGACTTCGTATCCATCAGGAAATAAAGCGCTTCGTGTCCATCAGTATGCACCTACTTCGAATTCATCAAGTCACCCATGTTCGAATCCATCGAAGGGTTCGAGTTCGCATCGATTGACCCTGTATCCATGGAAAAGCTGCAAGGCTTGTAACCATCGGAGAAAGGCTTGTCCGAAGCCATCAATCCTGGTTGGTTCGTTCGTATCCACCGGTATTGTTACTGATCGAATCCATGGCCAACGGCTTCTTCGAATCCATAGATGGTGCCTCCTTCGAATCCACCAAGTCAAGAAGCTTGGGTGACGTGTCATCAACCCATTCAAATAGGAGATATATGGAATCGACGCAGTCAACTCGAAGTAAAGACCGGATCGAGGCGAAGGACGCGAGCCACCTCACCCCGAGAGCACGTGAACTGATGGAGTCGAAACAATCGATTCGAACAAATCGATTCGAAGCAGACAAGAACCGGAAAACACGATTTTGTATCGACCATATCTCTCGATCCACTGATCCAAATGCTATGAAATTTTCAGGGAAGACTACGCACATGCCAAAGAAGCTCCACACCAAATTTCAGCTCAATTGGACATCATCTTGATCGATACGAAATGGTTTCGTATCGATCTCAGATTGGGCCAAAACTTCCAAGGAACAGTCGCGTGGGTCCCCTCACATGCCAAACCAGGTCTCACGAAGTTTGGGCGAGATTTCAGCTTCCTACGCCTATAAATAGAGCCCCAAGGCCAACAGAAAAGGGATCTTTCGACTCTCAAGCGCCCAGACTCTGCCGAATCGAGATCTTCATCATCCTACATCATATTCTCGCTGATTGATTTCGATTTCCAGTTTTAATTCGTTGTTGCTTGCTGTAATCACTTGTAAACGTTGAAAGAGAATCAATAAAATCGCAAAAACTTCACAGTGGACGTAGGCAACGCGCCGAACCACTATAAATTGCTTGTCTTTGTCTTTATTTTACTGTTATTTGGAGTTTTTGTTAGATAATCCTCATTTTTCAACTTATATTCTTCATTTTTTATCTCTTCAAAAACTTCCGAAAGGTGTTGTGCCCAATTTCGGTACAAACAGTATGTATGTAACTAGGTGATGTAAAAGTTAGTTGATGAATGAACATATTTCTTTTTCTTGAAACTAAAACTGTGCATTTATCTTGTTTAATGTCACTTATTCCACCTGAACAACTCGCACCTTGCACACAACCACCTTCTGTTGCTTCCACTAATCATTTCCCGAACCACACTACTTCCTATATCCACCATGGCTGGACCCAAAATCCCTCAAAGGAGGAAAGATGTTATCAACGCCATAGAGTTTCGACTACAACATTATCATTTATATTTCAAGTGGTGACGAGCCTCTCGACTCGCAAATACCAGGCGACGACGGATCCACAAACAATGAACGACGCTGCTCAACTCTTTGGACAATTCAATCAACACAATCATCATTAACTTCCTTCAATCTCCGACACGACGGCTTTTTATATGCAGGCGGCGGCATTTTTTTAATTTCAAGGTGGTGGTGTTTTTCTTGGAGAAGGATGATTTTTTTTTACGGTTTTTTGAGAATAAGACGTGAATTAATTTTTGAAGTAGGAACTTGTTTGGATTTGAAGAGATGATCGATAAACACTAGAAAAATGGAACATTTATTTCCTTTTTCAATTCATCCCACAATTATTATTTATTGTCATAGACAATTAGAAGAATTTTGTTTTGTATTTTTTGAACTTAGAATATTTTCTACGATTGGGCTAAAAGAGATTGTAGTTTAGAGATTTTTTGACTTGAGGATAAAGTCAAGGAAGGGTAACTGTGTATAAAATTAGTATATTCATATTACTAGAGAATGTGAGTTTACAGCTGTTGTAAGCGTTCGATCTAGTAGCAAATTTAGAGGCAGCAGTAGACACGAGTGGTCGAAGTTGGACATATCTATGTGTCATTTACGTTTTGCATTTACATTTCTACATTATTTATCTATTTATCTACGAAACATATACATACCTCATTCACCCACTCTATGGTATATTGCACGATCATAACATTTCTTATCACATACCTAAATAGAAGATAAATTGGTACATCGTATTTAAGTTTCACAAAAAGTTTAATTTTTTTTTCATCATGTATTTCTATTTTTTAAGGTGGAGTAGAATTTAGTGCATAGGAAACATAGAAATTAACCCTAAGTATGTTTATGAAAGTTACAAACAAACACGCCTACTGGTTTTTACATATGATGTATTCTGAATATTCTATTATGTAAAATCATCCCAAATTTGAGTTTCTGGTTCATTTGTTGTCATTACTAAAAAGCGTCATGTGTGTGTGTGCATGTACATGTGTGTATGTGCGTGTGGATGGAAAAGATATCAGAAGTATAATTTATCCACCGCAACAAAAATACAAATGTTCGTTAACTCCGTTAGCTATGGCACTAAAATATTTAATCATGCGATTAGGATGTAAATTCATTTCCCCTCCACAATTATACCAGTCATCCACCATCTTTTCAGTAAAGAAAATGTAACGAAAACCAAAAGCAGTTACGGTAAACATTCTTTCATTCCCTTCGTCATTTTATTTTGTTTATTAAATCCACTCAATTTTTCTTACTTTCCTTTATCTTTAATGGATGTCGCCTCTTTCCATTTATTGTTGAAACCCTAATTAATTTACCCACATTAACGTCAAAATAAATAACAAAAAACATTTTTTTTAGAAAAATAAATGATTTAAAATAAAATAATAATTTTTTTTTGAGAAAAATGAATCATCCTCTAATTGAGGAGGAGAGCACTAAGGAATACTGAAAAGAAATAGATAAACAACATGAATAAATGAATAACCAAATTAAGGAAGCTTGGCGATTAAAAGGAATGGATGTCACGGAAGGATTGACTTTTTTTTACAGAAAAATAGACACAGTGAAGAAGTTGTAAAAAAATTTAGTCTCAGAGACAACAAGTTTGCGTTTTAGTCTGAATGGCACTTTCTATTGTAAATAGAAAATGATAGTTATAACTATTACTATATAATTTACACTAGAAAGTATTCAAAAAATCAAACTTGTTGTCTCTGAGACTAAATTTTTATTCAATTTTTTCCTTGAACCTATAACTCTTTTTTTTTAATCCTCAATTTATACAACCACAAATGATATTATCATGGAATTATACTGCGGATGAAAACAATGAATGAATTGTTGTTGGGTTACAGGTTATATGATTCATCTGTGGTTTTTGTAAAACTATTTTTGTTATTTGCATAAATACTTCATTTCCTTTATACTTTGTTTTAAGAAATATTAATTTGTATCTACAACATTGGGTTACATGATCACTTTTTCTATATAAATTTCAACATCGTGAGCGTTTTTTTTAAATTTTCTGCACTAATCTGGAATGCAGTGGACAAAATCATACAATGTAGTGAGTGTGGTAAATGCAGACGCGTCTACAAATGAACGGACTCTGAATATCAGAATGTAGTATCAAGCATGCACATGCTAGAAATCCCAATGAATGACTAATGAGGATTTGGTCATAAAGAATCGCTGCCAAAGCTTTCAATTTCATTTTAACAATCATTACAGATAAAACAACCAGATTTTGACGTTTTTTCAAACCGTGTTTTCAAATCAACCGTACGATGCTTTTAACCCCACCACCTACGCAAATGGTCATGTTTTTTTTTTTTTTACTCCATCCACTATTCATCCACCAATGGCAATTTTTGGACCGATATATCATAATAACATGTACTTCATAATCACAGTAACACTGAAGATCAAAGCACGTTATCACAAACGATCAGATCATACTTAAGACGGTGACTGGAACCATTCAATTAAATCAATTGAATGATTCTATAATCTCTTGAAACTGTTACTTCCAACCTTAGAACATATGCTAACCTACTTATAAGGGAACTTCAGATAACTTCAATGATAATGATAAACACTTAAAAAGATGGGTACGTAATCATTACTAAATTGGCTGCATTTACACAGAATTAAGGTTCCTTCCTACAAACAAACAATAACTAGTATTGATAACTCCAAGTTACCCGGGTTAAGCAGACCAAAAGTTAGATAATCACAAACCAAAACACTTCGACTTACAATACCTACGCATCTATCTTCTATAATCCCCCCAAAATAAGCTTTAAACGTCTAATTTTCCCAGCTCCATCCATTTTGATTCCTGCTTCACATCTAAGTAAAAAAAAAACATTTGTTATATCTTCAGGATTTCCATCAAGCACTTTGTGAAACTAACTTAACACTATATCGTAGAGATTTACTGCTTGTATTCTCAAGTTCATAAAGCCCGCTTTATTAAGTATAAACATGTAAATAATATGATGAGTTTCATTCGAGATAGTTCTACTTTTGAAAATCAGCAGCAACAAGTAGAGAATGTAGGCAATATTAAAGTTATAAGCATAAGTTAGATTTTAAATCAATGAAAACTTCCTACGACACATACTTATAAACTAGCATATACAAATCGGTAGTTCATTACATACTAAATGGCCAAAACTAGTTAAGTGCAATATTTCTCATATAAAACAAAAAATTCAACCAACTCAATTGCCATTTGCAACTTTTGAATCTAATTGTCACTCCAAACACAATATATATAAACAACCTCAATTGATATTTACAGGTATAGAATCTAAATGCCAGTCTAATTGTGCAACCGGTTTTATAAGCATGAAAACCTACTTTATGTGACCAGTTTTATGCCTGTAAAAGATACTGCATTTAATATCACAATTACCATGAACATAAGTTAATTTTCACTGTAAATCAAGTCATTAATCAATGCCATTCATATTTAGTGTTGTACTGCCACAAATTTGAATCCTAAACACAAAAATCATTTGAAGGAAAATTCTTAAAAAGTGCTTAATTGGTGTCTGATCGCAAAACATATCAAAAATTTACAAATAATATCTATCCACAAAAAGTACTGGGTGCATTAGTTTCTTGTATCACGGAAAACTTTGGATATAAAATATACCATCGTTCTTCAAGCTAACTTTTCCTACCATTCTTTCTTACAGACAAAAGAAGCATACATAACATAAGCAAACCAGAAACAGACAACGGCATCTCTTCTCTTAATAAAAGAAACATAAAACTTTTAAACAAAGGATATCATGCGTTTTCATACCTAACCATCTGAATTTTGAAAATCCTCCAAGTGAAACTTTAAGATCTCCTTTTCCAGTTCCAATCTTTTCAGAGTCACCTTCATATCGTTGATTCTTTGCTTTTTGAGTTTACTTTCTAAAGCTATGATTTTTTCTTCATGTTTAAGTTCCTCTTCTAAATCAAGAAGATCCAATTTCCGGAGTTGTGCCTTCAGTCGTGGAAACTCTCTCTTTGAAGACTCGCTCTTCCATACTCTATCAGCAATCTCTTTCATTTTCAAGTCATGTTCAACGGTAAAAGACTTTACACTATTAAAATATTTCTTCTTCAAGACTTCGATTTTTTTGGAAACCTGTCTAGCGCCGGGCTTCTCAGTGAAACTTAGCCTACCCTTCAATAAATCACAGAATAGTTCTATTGAGGAAGGATCTACTTTTCTTCCTTCCTTCAATTGGAACTCATGTACGGAATTCAGTAGTGTTACCTCATCCTCTAAGGACCAAACTCTAAAACGATTTTTCTTAGAAACTCCACTGTCTCCTTTTGCTTTGAGAGTGCTTCTGGAAGAAGATACCAATTGCGGTCCCTTGGATTCATAGGATTTGCGCTTTTTCTTGCCTTTTTCGTTTTGAGTAACATTATCGGCAGTTTTCTTTCCTTTTGAGTCGCTTTTTTTAGACGAACCGCCTGGTACTGGGACAAAGGATTTAGGCACTGGATCACCTGACTCGTCCCTTTCTACCTTGGATTTCAAATTATAAGATTTGGACTTTTTCTTGCCTTTTTCGATTTGGGAAAGATTATTAGCGGTTTTCTTTCCTTTCGAATCGCCCTTTTTAGATGAACCGCCTGCTACTGGGACAACAGATTTAGGGTCTGGATCGCTTAATTCATCGCTTTCTTCTTCATCCGGATCATATTCAGATTCTTCAAACTCCGAATCGGAACTTTGTGCATTGATTTTAAGCCTTTTTTGAGAGGGTGGTACTTCCTCTGATGAAAAAGAAGTTTCTTCCTCAGAAGACGAAGCAGCAGGTTCTAGGGTTTTCATGACAGAAAGTAGGGCTTAGTTTTGAAAATGTGATGCCAAGAGCACAAAAGTCCGGTTTTTGAATAGTTGGGCTCGGTTTCCAAAGAGTCGTTGTTTAATTTTGCCAAATTTGAGAAGTAATTGCATTCGACACGGTATGGAATAATATTTCGAAATTCAAATCGGCGGGAAAACATTAGCTTACGGTAGGAAAGGTACACGGGATCGAAAAACGAAAGGAGCACAGGGTTTTTGAAAGAGAAATTATTTGGTAAAGAATATTGATTATTTGTTTGAATATACGGTTGGAAAGTTGAAATTTTTTAATATATGGTTTAAATTAGATAATTGTAATTAATTGACATTTGCGTTCAACGCGGCTGAAATCGACATGTCCGACGTGAACTCAATGCTTTGATCTGTTCATTTGAACGGTTAATGTGTGAGCTCCATACCTTGATGCGTTAAATGCGTCTGATGCGAATTCAAACAGGACGTCAGACGTTAAATCTGAATTCACGTCTATATTGTGTGTGCTCCAACTCTTTTGTGGGTATTGCTTTATAGGATTTAATATGAAGCAATGAATGCTATTTTAGAAATGGGAATTTATTTATAGGATTTTTCATAAGAAAATAAATCGTTATTAATTATTTTTTAGAGCCTTGTAATATGAAAAATGATCAGAGTCTAGGAAGTTAGAGGAATTATATGGAACTAATAATGATTAATTTTACAACGATATTCTGAAACAAATTATTTAATTTCCGAAAGAAAATAAACTTAAGCCAAAAGACAATTACGTGTGGCCAAAATGTAATTTAATTACTTAGGACGTTAAATAGCTGGTCAACCTACCAAATCCACAATTTATGTTGAACATATAAGTTTTGTCAACGGCTTAGGCAACTCAAAGTACATGTAGAGTGTAAAAGCTACAACACTCAAAGCTATATGTAGAAATGCCACATCAACAATCTGTGTCAATTTAGAGATAACCAAATGACGACACATGTAGGGGCCAAGTCAGCAATCCTAAAGCATCATCATTTATAAATAAAATGTGTATACCAACGGTAAGGGGATTCAGACTTTGAAAGATTAATCGCATATTATTCAGTTGCAATTGAAGCTTTTCCAAAAACTTGTTAATCGTGGACAAACCAGCTAGAACTTGTATATGATAGATTTAGGGGTATGTCCTATGAGCGATTATCTAACTCGATAACTACTTTTGTTCGAAATAAATGTGTTTTCTTTCGATTATGTACTTGATATAATGTATTATATACTAACTAATCAATTTAATTACAAGTGCATTTAATAGAAAATTCATAAATGGTAGGTTTTATGCTAGTTGTTACAATGCATTGTAATCATGAGTGATTTATCGTAATAAAATAAACATACCATTTTAAATATTCTTAGTCAAGATGGATCGAGACTGTATATCGATACATTCGTTGAGACTAGAGTACGTAGTGCTCTCTAAATGTTAGCCAGTGTATTACTATTGTTGTTGGCGACAGCAAAAGTTTACGTAATGATAGTTTTTTGATAACTATGAAATGACCCACTCGATAGTTTTATGTTGGTTAATATATTAACTAAGGTCAAACAGAAAATATCGATGTGATAAAATTATATAGTTCTCTTGACTTGAGAATACCGTTGATCTTCAACATGAAAGCTCTGATTAGATTATAGTTAAATCATGGCATGACGTCCATTAAACAACTAATTCGGTTTAGTGGAAGCATTGGAAGTGAAACACTACTCAAAAGAGGATTCATCTCCTCGGTTATATGAGATTAGTGTCACGGTCAACTAAAGTTAACTCAAAGTCAAGAACTTTAGTTAGAACAGTATAGTTAATATTAATTACGATTATTGAACCAAGGATTTTGTTTTTGGACTATAGAGTTGAATATCGACGATATTGAAAAAATTTCCATTATCAAATTCCATAAGTCCTAAAAGATATAGTTTTGATGAAGAGACTTATCGGATAACGCTTAGTAAAGAAAAATTGGATTTTACCAATACCAAGTAAGTGATAAATGTAAGATTGCGAAAGATGGATCTTAAGGCTAATTTAACACTAGTGGAGGAGGGGGGTTGAATAGTGTTTACTGATTTTTATGAATCCTTTTATATTCTTTTAAGGTTATAACTAAACAATGCAGAATCAGCAAACACAATATATATTTACAGGAAAATAGGCATAAGGACAAACTTAGAAAAAAATTAGGCTTAAAGACAAGTTTGTTTTTAGGCTGAAGAACAATGGTAGTTATAACTAGCATTTTGTATAGTGTAAACTGAATATAATGCAAGTTATAACTAGCATTTTATATAGTGTAAAAGTTGAACATAATGCTAATTATAACTAGCACTTGTCCTTCGACCTAAAAATAAAACTCGATGTCCTTCAGCCTAAATTTTTTTCAAAGTCTGTTCTTTTTCCTAATTCCCTCATATATAAAATGTAGTGAGAGTAAAAAGTAAAGAGTTGGAGAGATCACACTGGGAATTTTATACTAATTCCCCTACATCCAGTCTCATACAATTTCTAGTACGGTTTTCTTTTCAAATATCAAAGTCAACGCAATCTCGATTTCAAGGCTACGAGACACACCCTCTATAATTTTCGAGCTCTGGGTACACTCACGGGATTCGAGCGGGATACAACACAGCCACTTGGATTTCTAGGACACCAAGCACACCCACTTGGTTCAGATGGGACACAAGCACACCCATTTGGATTTCAGGGACACCGTGCACACCATAAAATATAAGACTATGATTTGATATATTTTACAGACTCGGTTTTTTGATCTCGAGTACAAATGATCCTATAACCTCTTGAATAGCACTTTAATCATGATTTGATTGAGAGAGATGACAGAAATAAGAGAGCAATCAATAGAGAATCAAATAAATGGATTTGGATTTGATTCTGATTGAATTTGAGAAGAGTTTGAGTATAATTTCTTTTAGAAAACAAAAGAGTAAAAAGTGGAGAGAAATATAAGAAGTAGTTAACCAAATTTCGTTGGTTTATTCCCTATTTATAGAGAAACAACGGTCATGTCCTTTCACGAAGAGATATAACGAAAAGACACGTACATTCAAATTTGAATTTTGAAAAAATCGGTCTATATGTTGACATATCTCAACCATGTATGTCGACATATCTTTGCTATTTTCGAAAAACACATTATAAAATTTGTTTTGAAAATATTAGGATCTGTTAGGTTTCATTTTGTGTTTTATGTTTTGTATTTTCAAGTTTCATAACAGAATACAAGGATAACAAAAAAGAAATATAAAGTTTTAGACTATTACGATGACGATGAAGGGATGGCGTAGGAGATGGATGGATGGCGGAGAAGATGGATTATTTACCCTTATTGGTATTTCCAAAAATTGAAAAAACAAAATAACCTTGTTTTCTACTTTCTATGTTAGCTTCATTTCGCAAATCAATTGTTTTCCAAAAATACAAGCGTCGTTTGCACGTTTTCCTAATGAAAACAGAAAACTAAAAATGACAAACCAAACGGGGACTTAAGCTTCATAAAATATTTTGATGCTTTGTAAAATCATTTAAACATAATTTATACATATTTTAATCATAGTAAAACTTAGTAATACTTTATAAGATTATTTTGAAATATTTTTAATATATAAAGGATATAAATAAGAATTTCTTTTGAAAATTATATATATGAAGTATAGTGAATATACATTTAAAAACAAAGTTATAATAAATGTTATAATATACTTACAAATATCTAGAAAGCATAAAACTAAAAATACTGCAAAGATTGATATATTTAAAAGTATATTAAGATATAAAATACTCAAAAACTTAATTACTCAATATATAATTATAAAATCAAAAATTAAGAAATCATTTGAAAGCCATTTTTAAAATTTAGAATATTTATAAAACCAGAAAATAGATTTTAAAACTTTTTTGAAAAATGAGAAGAGGGATCAAAGAAGTGTTATTAGGGTTTTAACAAAATAATCTATGACTCTATAACTTATTTGGATATCTTGAATTTTCAAAACTCGTGTGTCTTCAGTCTTTAATTCTTGAATCTCTATATCAGCCTCTTGAACCTACTCTTGATATTGTATAGTCTTCTTAATCAACATCTTTCTAATATCCTGCACTATAATATATAACTTGATAAAAACATTATTACCTATATTTTATATGATTTCATATGGTTGTTATCACCAAAACCAATGGCTAAGGTATTAACAACCTCCCTCTTTTTGATGATGACAACAAAGTATATAAAATTTGTTATAACTCCCTTAATTTATGAAAACCCCCCTTAATCTATGCCTAGATTTTAAATATTTCTCCTCCATTGTCATCAACAAAAATATAACAAAAAAACTCCCCCAACTAAGGTAATATATATAAAAACAATAAGAGAGATATAAGAATAATAAGTAATAACACAAACCATTTTGTTAATCACACAAATCTATTACATACATTTAGTTAATTCAAACCAATATAAATCAAATAAATCAAACACATCAATCCAAACCACTAAGTTTATACAAACCAACCCATACTATTTGGTATATTAAGATAAAGATTTATATATACATATATTAAGACTAACCAATCAATTTTAGACATCCCTAGGAACTTCTGCCCGGCCATTAGAACTAAAAATTGGATCTGCATTAATGGCATTCCAATCTTCATCGTCTTTGTTGATGGCAAAATCTAGATTATTGGTTGGTTCATCTTTGATAAGAGAAGGAATCATCCATCGAATAACATCAAAATGCTTTTCTTGTACTTTTATCATCTGTATTTTACTCACTTTTGACTGTCTTTGATTTCTAAGGATACAGTAAGGATATTCTTGAACGATCGTATAGTTTTCCAATATTTTCACACAATTTCTAGTGTGGAGAAGCCATTATTGAAAAAGATATATTTATAAGTGAAAAGGGAGAAGAAAGAGATTGAAAATAATGATTTTCTGGAGTGAATGAGTATATATAGGGGTAAGAAGTCATTTGAAACGAATAGGTGTTTGATAGTTATTTTAGTTTTAAATTCAAATTTTTTTTTTGAAATCTGGCTGTTGTATTTCTACATACATGATAGGCATATGTTGACATATGTTTAACAGCAAGAAATAAGATTTCATTTATAATAAAGGGAAGAGTACATATAATGCAAAGATAAACACACATGATGCATGAATTAAAACTAGAACACTCCAAATCAAAAGGCTACAAAACATATAAATACATCTAAGAAGATGCAGGTAAGGATGAGAACTTTCCATTAAATTTTCGACAGATCTTTCCAAAGTAATTATAAACTTTGTTGGAAAGAGTAGAAAATTAATCCTTAAGTTCTTTTGATCTTAAGAAGCTTTTCTTGGTTTTTAAAAGTTTCCAAAGAAGAGTCTTTCTCCTCTGCTTGTTCTTCCTCCTCTTCCACTTCCATTCCTCCTTCTTCTTCCTCATCCTCTATAATATCTTAGCTTTTCCTCTCTTGCCAATCTTGCTTGTTTTTTCGAATAGGTTTCATAAGGCTCAAAGATAGGTGAGATGTGCATGAGCGAAATGTTAGCCTTGTCAAATATTTTTCGATAGATAATTTCCTCCCCTCTTAAGTCAACACCAAAGTATGTGAATACTCTAATAAGATACATACCATGAAAGAGTGTCTTCACATGCTTAGAGAGATTTTTAAGAAAAAGTTCATACAAAATAACTTGAGCCCAATTTATGTCGTAAAGACCATAAATTGCAAAAAGTTCTTTGAAAACCTTTTGGGTTGGATTATTATAGTTTCCCGTTCTAGGAGTTCTGCTTTGTTGCAAAATAAGACTTAAAATCCTTGCTTTTGAACACAAATTTTTGTTTTTAAACTCAAAATCATCTTCGCTTTCAAAAATATCAAGAAAAACTTCACGATTTTGAATATCAATTTTAAAAGAAGAAAGATCCATTCCACTTGATTCACATTCAAGAATTTGGCCCAAAATTATGCAATTCAAAACAATTTGTGTCCCTTTGACACTACTCCACACTTCTCCTTCATTTCCCTCATAAAATTTCCCTTTTCAAGTTTGCATAAACATTTTTACCAAATTTGGAAAAAATTTAAACTCATTTTGAGGATCACTAATTAAACTAAAGATACTATTTAGATGACAAAGATCATAGAGATCATAAGTGGGAAAGTCATCGAATATGGCGAATCTTTCGGGAGAGATTTTTCCGAAAGACATATACTCTATATAGGCTTGCATGGCTTCTTTGTCATAGAAAAGAAAGCCTTTTGTTTTCTTAGAAAGCTTCATGGCTGATGGAGTTTTGCTTGAGGAAGCCACTGAAGAATAGCTTGAGGAGATAGGTGAGATAATGAATTTTTGAATTTGAAAATGAAAGTGAAATGAATGGATAGAGATAATATAATTAAATAGAGAATCAATGGACATGTTCTTTGGTCAAGAGGCACCTTTTAAGGACATTAGGGTTGGTGAAAAGATAGAGAAAAATTCAAATTTTGAATTTTAATTTGAAATTCAAAATTCGAGTGCATGTGTCAACATATACATATTAGGTATGTTGACATACATCACGTGATTTTCAAAAAGAGGAATTGAATTAAAGATTTCTATTCTATAATTATTAGTAGTATATATACACAGTAAATAATTTAAAATTTATTTTAAATATATATGTTATATTATTTTAATTCAAAATTATAAAAATATATACATATACATACTATATTCATCCAATATTATTACTAATATATATGTTATTCCCAACAATTAACAGCAATCAAAAATTCCATTCAAAAATCTAAAATTTAAATTTTAAACTTGTACCTATTTTTGATCCATTTCTTTAAACTATTCTAAATTGATTATTACTGTGAAGCACATATTGACATTCTATGTATCTGGTTCATTATACTTGAGGAAGTGTCTAAATCATCCAACATAGTAGTATAAGCCCTTCTCTTTTTTATGAATAAATTAATATTTGGTTGGTTTTCGGTTTCTCTGAATGTGGAGAGTCTCTCTACATATGGCCAAGTTCATTGCAATAAAAACATCTAATAGCATTTCCACTTCCACTTCTTGGATTTTATTATCATTTCTCTTGAGATTATTCATCTTTCTATATTTTAGAAATTATCTGAAATTTCTTATCATAAAGGTGATTTCCTTATCATCATCGTTATCAGAATCTATATTATCTATTGTGGCATTGAAAGCAATGGATTTCTTCTCTATTGCCTTGCTTTCTCTTCTGCCCTGCATTTGTTCTTCAAATGCATTAAATTGCTAATTAACTCTTTAATTTTCAGAGTGCTAATGTCATTAGCCTCTTCAATCGTAAGAGTCTTTTGATCTCATTCAGGAGTAAGTGAATTGAGATTTTTTCTAACTTGATCCTCTTTAGAAATTTTTTTACCCAATGCAATCAGTGAATGTACTATATTTTGAAATCTACTATATATATATCAGAAATAGACTCATTTGGACTCATTTCAAATAATT
This sequence comes from Allium cepa, assembly GCA_030765085.1. Lineage (NCBI taxonomy): Eukaryota > Viridiplantae > Streptophyta > Magnoliopsida > Asparagales > Amaryllidaceae > Allium > Allium cepa. The sequence continues at coordinate 680,711,845 of CM060942.1, forward strand.
GAAACTGATTGGTTAACATAGAAATTTTGATATGTTTAACTTTACTAGTGCCCTCATGTGTAACTTGTAGTGTTCTCCATATTTTAAATGTAGACTTACAAATAGACACTTTATTGAATTCATTCCTATCTAATGAACATAACAAAATATTTTGGACTTTAGATTTACTTTGTGCAACAGCCTTTTTGTCAGCAGTCCATTGTGAAAAATCAACCTGGGGCTCAGTGTACTCATTTTGTGTGATATTCTAAATATCTAAACCAATTGACTATAAGTATATTTTCAATCTACATGACCAATATATGTAACTATTGCCATTTAAAATTGGTGGTCTAGCAGTAGATTGTCCTTCAACAAATGAGTTGCCAACAAGTGAACTAACGGTGTTACTGGCAGTATTACTAATAGTGTTGTTAACCATTAAGACTTTTCAAAAATCAAGATTATTAATACTTTAAAACCATTGCTCTGATACCAGATGTAAGATTGTGAAAATGGATCTTAAGGCTAATTTAACACTTGGGACGGGGGGTGAGTAGTGTTTACTGATTTTTATAATCTTTTTAAATTCTTTCGAGATTATAATTAAACAACGCAAAATCAATAACCACAGATTCAAACGTAGACAGATATAAATGCAGTAAGAGTAAAAATTAAAGAGTTGGAGAGACCACAGTAGGAATTTTATACTAGTTCGGAGTTACCATGCATCCAGTCCCATACAATTTCTTGTACAGGTTTCTTTTCAAATATCAAAGTCAATACAATCTCAATTTCAAGGCTACGAGACACACCCTCCAAAATTTCCAAGCCCTGGGTACACTCATTGGTTTCGAATAGGACACCGGCACACCCACTTGGATTTCCAGGACACCAGGCACACCTGTTTGATTCAAACGAGACACAATCATGCCCACTTGGATTTCAGGGACACCAAGCACATCATAAAGTATAAGAATATGATTTGATAGATTGTATAGATTTATTTTTTTGATCTTGAGTTTAAATGATCCTATAACTTTTTGAATAGCACTTTGATCATGATTTGAGTGAGAGAGATGAAAGGAAATAGTGGAGTGAGTCAGACTAAAAGTCTGGTGAATGAAAGTAATTACTAGTATTCTTAAGCAAGATAAAGATAATAGACTTTGCAATAGTTCTAGTATAAAAAGAAATAAAGGAAAGATAAAGCTGGGATAAAATACGGTTTAACTACTTTCTTTGCTTAGATATTTCGATTAAATTTTTTGCACCTTTCTTAAATAGCTACTTTGATTAGGCTGAAAACCTAATCCTACTTTAATTAAACTGAAGTCCTAATTCTACCATTTGATCGGCCTTCTATCTCTACTATGCCTACTGCGGACTAGACCCATTGGCCCTTAAGCAAAAGATACAGACTACACCATGTTGGTCCCTACACAATAAACACCTACTACTGTGGACTAGACCCTATTGGTCCTTACGCAATAGATACCTACTTACGTTTGAAACTCAATAATGACTTATCAACCAACATTGAGGCCTCACGCTCGACCACCATTAGGTTCGCGCTATCTTTTGCTCCTTCTGTTGACCTCTTATTTATCACTACTCCAGCATAAGCGTGCCATTGCCTCACCTATGCTATTATGAGACCACCTGTGTCCGACTAAAAGGGAATGCTGTTGGTATGGGTCTTATATAACAAACAAAATCTAGTTGTGCCCTTGTCCAAATCCTCATGGTTTGAACTTCTATTTATTGACCTCTTATTAACTTAATGTAAGTTTTTAAAATAAACCTCTATATCTATAAAGGACTACCACGTTGGGCCTATAATACAGATCTTCTATATCAGTAAAGGACTACCCTGTTGGCCTATAATACAGGTCTTTTATATCAGAAATGGACTACCCCTTCGGGCCTATAATTCAGGTCTTTTACATCAGCAAAGGACTACCCCGTTGGGCCTACAATACAGGTCTTCAATATCAGCAAAGGACTACCCCAATGGCCTACAATACGATCTTCTTTATCTTATCAACTTAATCCAAGATTTAAGTTTATTAAAATAACCCTCTTTTGTTATTTCTATTTTATTTGCTTATTAACTTAACCAAGGTCTATGTATAAAAATAAGCTACTTTTGTCATTTCTTTTATTTTCTCTTTTTAGTTATAATTACATGTTATGACTATGCTTGCAAATATCTTAAATTTGCCTATTTCAGTCTAAGTTCAATTTGTTATAGTTCTTCTTATTTTACATCCTATTTTCCGTGAATTCAGTGTTCTTATATTTTAGTCCATATTAACGAATTATCTTCTATTTATTCCATTCATGTAAAAAGAAAATTAAAAAGAAACTGACATTTATAGAAGAAATCCCAATCGTAGAACAGATGTAAGTAAAACGTAAATAACAGTTAATAACTATAAATACCATAAATAATTGGAAAAACTATAATTAACAGTAAATAATTGCCAATAACTGAAATAGAATAGCTGAAAGCAAATAGACTGAAAAACAAATCTAAGATTCACTTAAAATAAATTATAAATAAACGTGCATAAAGGTTATCACGAAATTGTAGAAAAACTACAATTATTGGAAACCCTATTATTTTAAATTACTTAAAGATCTAAAATAATGTACTTAAACACTCACAGGTGGTCCTTAGATCTTTCCTTTGGCCTTTTCGGATCCACTTGAAGGGTATAAAATATTTTAACTAAAAAGATCTTCTCCTCGGAAAAATATTTCTTTTAGGGTCCAGCCTCAGGCAATGAACCCAGATGGAGAAAATCTGAATGAGAAAATAGCTAGGCCTAAGGTCTTATTTATAGTGTCACTTGTGGATCTAAAATCGTTTGGATTTGGAGATTAAATCTGGTGCAATCACGTCATAGGCTCGATAGGAACCGTCGGATGGAAGCATAGATGCACGAGATGAAGTGAAAATAGCAAAATGACGTGTTCGAATCGACTGGAAGAAGAAGTGCAAAAAAATGCACGCGGTTCGACCTACCTATCGACCTATCACTTGCTAGGGTCGACCTTAGGGTCAACCTAGCTATTGTGATGGTCGACCCTATGGTTAACCTTCCTTATATAATTTTTTTTCTTTCTTTCTTATTTTATCGTTTCTTTATTAGTTCATATCTTCTACATACTAGCTCGGATTTTAACGTTCTATATATGAAAATTGACTAGAAAATTACCACGGACACAATGGTGCAACTCATATGGCTCAATTCTAATAATTTCACAAAGTTATTTTATCATTTAATTAATTCGTTAATTAATTACTATAGCTTAATTTCGGTTGTTACATTTTCCCCTCCTTAAGGAATTTCGTCCTCGAAATCTCTAAGGATAGTAGAATGAAATATATATGTTCATCCAATTTCTACAACCAACTACTCAACCATCATCCATTGCATCCATAGACCTTAAAATTTTCTAATGCGATTTATGATACTTATGCAATTAGTTAGTGTCAATGTCCCTAACTAATGCAAAAGATTAGGCAGTCTACTGATTCAGTTGACCTCCTTTTATGCAATCATGTACGTGCCATGTATCCAAATGAATGCAGTTTCCCTAATGATAACCGATAGTTCTATATGCGTGTTACGATCACCATCCAAATGTAACCATCGTGTGATAATCATCTATTTATAACAACCATGGAAAATAAAATAAAAATGCAAACGCGCACACATTTATATGTATATGCTCTAGTGTCCTATTTAGGCCGATCCCCAAGAGATTATAGTGCCTAGTGTAAGTACATGCGTCCATTAGCATCCATAGCAACCACTTGCAACCACTAGTATCCATCATACATAACATGTTTTAATAACATGTTTACATCAAATCATACCATCCATAGGTTATATCATAAGTTCCACCCTTCCAAAAGGATAATAATGGAAAGAACCTATTCATAAAGATGGAAATAGGAAATTCTAAAACTTACGATCAAATAGATAGGGATAAGAGGTATGAATCTTCTCTTAAGCTTCCCATATAGCATCCACAACATCATCTCCCTGCTGCACCTTCACTAACGGGACTTCTTTATTTCTAAGCCTCTTGATGTCTTGTCCGATGATCTTTGCAGGAGTACGATGAACCATGCTTCCCTTTCTACTTCCACTTCCTCCAAGTGACTAGGCTCCACAATCTCTACCGAGTCATGTAAGCACTTTCTCAAGTGAGAAACATGAAAAACGTCGTGTACTCCTGCGAGCCTCTCCAGTAGCTTCACTCGATAAGGCATCTTCCCTACTCTCTCTATAATAGGGAACGGTCCTACAAATATGGGGGCTAACTTCCCACTCGATCCAAACCTCACCACCTCCCTTAGCGGGGATACTATAATGAAAATTAAATCTCCAATCTCAAACTCAATATCACTCCTTCTCAAACTCAATATCTCTCCTCCGCTTGTCTGCATTTGATTTCTGCCTATCTTGGGCTGTCTTCATCCTCCTTCTAATCAAATCCACCTTCTCTGTGGTCTCCCTAACCATGCCAGGACCAAATAACAACCTCTCTATAGACTCCACCCAACATGAAGGTGACTTGTAAGGTCTCCCATAAAGAGCTTCAAATGGTGCCATCCTAATACTAGCTTGAAAGCTATTATTATACGCGAACTCTACCAAAGGAAGATGCTCCTCCCAAGTTCCTTCAAAATCTAGAATACACATCCTCAACAAATCTTCAAGAATCTATTAACTCTCTCCGTTTGGCCTTCCGTCTGAGGGTGATAGGCCGTACTCAATCTAAACTGCATCCTTTAGCTTCTTGCAAGCTTCTCCAAAACTCGCTAGTAAAAATATGGGATTTATCACTCACTATGTTAGAGGTAACTCCATGAAGTCGGACTATCTAACGAACGTATAAGGATGCTAAATAAGATGTCGCCCTCTTATTCTTAACCAAAATGAAGAGGGTGCTTTTGGTCAATCGACCTATAATTACCCAACTTCTAGTATTCCCCTTCCTAGACTGGGGTAAACCACCTATAAAGTCCATCGAAACGCTCTCCCACTTCCATTCGGGCACATCCAATGGCTGAAGTAATACACTGGGCTTCTGCTGCTCCGCCTTAACCCTTTGGCACAAAAGATACTTAGCCACAAACTCTGCCACATCCTTCTTCATGCCACTCTAATAAAACATCCTCTTCATGTCCCTATACATCTTATCACCACCTGAATGAATAGTCATACGAGAATGATGTGCTTCCTCTAGAACTGCTCTGAACAAATCACTAGCGCAGGGAACACAAAGTCTTCCATCGCTCCTTAGCCACCCTTTACTATCCTTGGAATAGCATTGGAGATGTCTAGAGACCTCTCCTCTGCTAATCTTATCCATAATATCCATGAGCTTATAATCCTCTCGCTGCCTCGAACCAATCTGATCTATAAGGGTAGGCCTCACCTTAAATGCTGCTAACAATCCCGAGGTAACGTCCATAAAGAACTTAAAATCAAAAGTGGAAATAAACTCTAGATTCCTCCACTCCACGAACATCAGACCAAGGGTTGCTTTCTTCCTACTCAATGCATTTGCAACCATGTTTACCTTACCAAGGGTGTAACCTATCTCAAAAGTCGTACGATCGTTGCTGCCTTAAGTTCAAATCCTTCTGTAAGAATATGTACTTCAATGACTTATGGTCAGTGAAAAGCTTGAACCTCTCTCCTAGCAAGTAATGCCTCCAAGACTTGAGTGCGAAAACTATAACAGCTAACTCTAAATCATGGGTAGGGTAGTTCTTCTCATGAGTCCTCAACTGCCTACTTCCACAACATACTACCCTCCCTTCTTGCATCAACACCACTCCTAGACCGGTCCCACACGCATCAGTATATACTGTAAAAGGTTTAGCTCCATCGGGTAAAACTAACACTGGTACACTAGTAAGGGCTCTCTTTAGCATCGTGAAGGAACCTCACAATCCACGTCCCACGCGAATGCTTTATTCTTCTTAGTGATGTGAGTAAATGGTGCTGAAATCTTGGCAAAATCCCTGATGAACTTCCTATAATAGCCAGCCAATCCTAAGAAGCTCCTAACTTCAGTAACGTTCTTGGGGGCCTTCCAATCTTGCACTGCAATTACCTTAGCAGGATCAACAGCCAAACCCTCTCTTGAGAATACATGTCCCAAGAAACATACCTCCTCTCGCCAAAAGTGACATTTCGAGAACTTTACCCTCAACTGATGAACACGAAGTATACAAAGAACCTCCTCTAAATGAACGGCATGCTCCTCCCTACTATTGAAAAACACCAAAATGTCATCCACAAACACTACTATAAACTTATTTAGGACATCTTTAAAAACACGGCTCATCAAATCTATAAAATAACCTAGAGCATTGGTTAGCCCAAAAGGCATAACCAACCACTCAAAGAACTCGTCGAGTGTCCTAAATGCCGTCTTATCAATGCTATCGTCAGCGACTCTAAGCTGATGAAATCCAGTGCCTAAATCAAGTTGAGAAAATACCGAAGAGCCAACCAACTAATCGAAAAGGTCATCTATCCTAGGTAGTGGATAACGGTTCTTCTTTGTGAGCCTATTCAACTCTCTATAGTCTACGCAAAGCCGAAGATAACCATTCGCCTTAGTAGCAAAGACAACTGGCTCTCTCCACTCATATATGCTCCTCCTAATGAAGCCTTTCTCCGATGGCTTGAAAATCTGCTTGCTTAACTCCTTCCCTTCCCTAGGTGCCATGTGTCTCACGCACAATGCTATCGGCTTAACACTGTCAGTCAAATAGATCCTGAAGTCGATCTCTCTCTTAGGGGGTAGTCCACTAACCTCCTCAAAGACGTTCAGAAAATATCTAACGACCGAAACCGAATCTAACTCTGCGAATGATGAATCGATGGAATAAAGAAACTCAACATGACTGACCCCTATGGGTCGCAAGAAACCTCGACAGTCCTACCATTGCACGTCTCTAGTCTAACGACTCTCTTCTCACATTCTAATATCGCTCCATATGTGGATAGCTAATTCATCCCCAAAATCATCGCATACCCCAAAATCACAATACATAGGCGTTGCGATCAAACCCTACGTCTAGGATAAAAATTTTCAAACCCCAACAAATCATAGACAAGTGTGCCAATCCTTCTATGGGGTTTGAAACAAGGATGGGGTCTACTACTAAAGAGACGTCTAAGTGTAAACGATCTACCAAAGAACTAGAGATGAAAGAGTGTGATGCTCCAGAATTGAAAAGAGTCCAAATGGTATAATCAGAAATAGAAATCAAACCTTCCACGATGTCTTTCCTACCTCTCTCGGGTCCGCTACTGGAAAGTGCTGCATCCAAAGCCTAAATCTGTGCTGCCGATGCACTCGCTTCCTTCCCCATCTTCTGATGGCAAACTCTACTAATGTGACCGGGTTGTCCATAATTATAGCACTTTCCCTTCATCTTCTCTCTCTTGCAGTCTTTCACAAAATGACCAAGCAATACGCAGTTATTGCACTTTACTCCTAACTTTATCTGCTTCTTAGGGCCTTCCCCTTTCTTCTTGTTCTTCAACCATTTCTTCTTAGAACCTTCCAACTTAGGGACTTCTTTAGATTGTCCCTCCTTAGTTGCATCATATATAAGCGTCATCTCCACCAATGACTGATAGGTAGCTCCCGTCGATACTTGTGTCAACAACAACCCTTGAAGGGGTTGATTCAGTCCCTTTGCGAACTTCAAGGCCTTCTTATGTGGTGTATTCACTAACTCTATTCCAAACTGCGACAACTCATTAAATTGGTTGGTATACTCCTTAACAAAAAGACTACCGTGCTTCAAGCCAATAAACCGTTCCAACTGCACACTCTCTTCTGATTGTAACAAAAACTTCCTCTTAAACCTCTCTCAGAATCCAAACCATCCAACATCTCTTTCTTCCAACTCAACAGCCTCCCACCAATAAGAAGCCTCTGCTTTCAGCTGCCAAGATGCAAGCTGAACTCTCCGCTCATCCTCCATTCCCAATAGCCCGAATATCCTTTTTGTGTTTCTTAACAAAGATCACACCTCCATAAAATTCGCTCTAGCGGAAAATGTCTTCCCTCCTAATTTGGCGAAATCTTTGCATAGCTTAGAGAAATCGGCTGCTGTAGGTGGGTTGATGGGATTCCCACCTGCTGGTGTAGGATTGGCTGCTTTCCCTTGCACCTCCAGAGTCATAGCTTGTAGGTATCTATGAAACCAGGCTGGGACTTGGATGCCCTCTGGAAGATTAGAGGCATCTGCCATTCTATGCAAAGAAAAATAGAATTTAGACTTGAAAGAATTGAAGGAAGATTGAACAGGACCTTGAGAGGATTTTTATAAAAACACTTTTATACTTTAAAATTATTTCTAAGAGTTTCTTTCTGAAAAATACTTTAAAACAAGTTATTTTGAAAATACTTTACTTTTTAAAACAAATTTTTAGGAATCCTGTAACCTTAGGCTCTGATACCAAATGTAACACTCCATATACCTTAGTATACCCAAAAAGGCACACTAAGAGATGTGGTGCGTTGTAAGTATAGCTAAAAACTTACAGAGACTAATATCCACAAGACGAAATAAATAAATTAGCGGAAATAACTAAAACAATAACTTATTTAAAATTAAACTCCATAAATACTTCATAAAATCCAATATGTCTCAAAATACCAAATATCCATGTCTAGTGAAAAGCATTATCTCAATCATAATATCAGAGTACATAAAATAACCATCCCTCTCAAAGAAAAATACGGTACATCAAATGAAATAAAAACTAAAAAAGAAGAAGTAGAATACATGAAGAAAGTTTCTGTAGCTGAACCTCCAAGAAACTTTGAAATCTCCTATCCCTAGCTCTGGTGGCCTATGGGGGGAAAGGAAATAAAGGAGTGGGTAGACCAAAAGTCTATTGAATGAAAGTAATTACTAGTATTCTTAAGTAAGGTAAAGATAGTAGACTTTGCAATAGTCTAGCTAAAAGGAAATAGAGGAAAGATAAAGCTGGGATAAAATATGGTTTAACTGTTTACTTCGCTTAGATAGTACGATTAGATTGTTTGCATCTTTCTTAGATAACTGCTTTGATTAGGCTGAAACCATAATCCTGCTTTAATTACGCCGAAGTCCTAATTCTACCATTTGATTGGCTTTCTATCTCTACTGCGCCTGCTACGAACAGACCCATTGGCCCTTACGCAAAAGATACGGACTAGACACCGTTGGTCTCTACGCAATAGACACCTACTACTGCGTACTAGACCATGTTGGTCCCTACATAATAGATACCTACTTAGCGCTTGGAACTCAATAACGACTTATCAACTAACACCGAGGCAGCACGCTCGACCACCATTAGGTTCGCGCAATCTGTTTCTCCCTCCTGTTGACCTCTTATTTACCAATGCTCCAGCATAAGCATGCCCTTGCCTTGGCTATGCTATTGTGAGACCACTTGTGTCTAACTAAAGGTAATGCTGTTGGTACGGGTCTTATCTAACAAACAAAATCTAGTTGTGCCCCTTTTCCAAATCCCCATGATTTGAACATCTATTTATTGACTCTTATGAACTTAGTGAAAGTATTTAAAATAAGCCTCTATATCTATAAAGGACTACCCCTTTGGGTCTACAGTATACGTTGGGCCTATAATACAGGTCTTCTATATCAGTAAAGGACTACCCCGTTGGGCCTACAGTACCATTCTTCTATATCTTACATATTAACTTAATCCAAGATCTAATTTTATTAAAATAAGCCTCTTCTGTTATTTCTGTTTTATTTGCTTATTAACTTAACCCATGATCTAAGTATAAAAATAAGCTACTTTTTCCATGTCTTCTATTTTCTCTTTTTTAGTTATAATTACATGTTATAACTATACTTGCAAATATCTTAAATTTGCCTATTTTAGTCTAAGTCCAATTTATTATAGTTCTTCTTATTTTACATCCCATTTTCTGTAAATTCAGTGTTCTTATATTTTAATTCATATTAACGAATTATTCTTCCATTCACGTAAAAAGGAAATTAAAAAGAAATTAACATTTACGAAAGAAATCTCAATCGTAGAATAGATGTAAATAAAATGTAAATAACAATGAATAACTGTAAATATCTTAAATAACTATAGATAATTGGAAAATATATAATTAACAGCAAATAATTGCAAATAACCGCAATAGAATAGCTGAAAGAAAATAGACTGAAAAAATAAAAAATTTACTTAAAATAAACCGTAAACAAACTTGCATAAAGGTTATCCCAAAATTGTAGAAAAACTATAACTATTGAAAACCCTATTATCTTAAATTACATAAAAATCTAAAATAATTACTTAAATACTCACCTGTGATCCTTAGCTCTTTCCTTTGGCCTTCTCGGATCCACTTGAAGGGTATAAAATATTTTAATTAAAAGGATCTTCTACTCGGAAAAATATTACTTTTTGGGTCCAGCCTAAGGTAATGAACCCGGATCGAGAAACCGTGAATGAGAAAATAGCCAAGCCTAGTGTCTTATTTATAGTGTCACTTGTGCATCTCAGACCGTTGGATTTGGAGATTAAATCTGATGCAACCACGTCATAGGCTCGATAGGAACTGTCAGATGGAATCACGGACGCACGAGATGAAGTGAAAATAGCAAAATGACGTGTTTGAATCGACTGGAAGAAAACGTGCAAAAAAGGCACGTGGGTCGACCTACCTGTCGACTCATCACTTGCTAGGGTCGGCCTAGCTATGGTGAGGGTCGATCTTAGGGTCGACCTTCCCTATATAATTTATTTATTTTTCTTTCTTTCTTATTTTCTCGTTTCTTTATTAATTCATATCTTCTACATATTACCTAGGATTTTGACGTTCTATGTATGAAAATTGATCAAAAAATTACTACGGATAGACTCACTTCTGATAATTTCACAAAATTCTTTTATCATTTAATTAATTCGTTTATTAATTACTATAGCTTAAATTTCAGGTTGTTACATGGTGCGTCATGCAAGCATCGACACATTCTTAGAGAAAAAGAAGCTAATAGAATATTTAGTCAAAACTTGAAAGTGGTGAACATTCTAGTGGTCGGTGGTTAAATCAAGAGCGTAGTTTGAAAAGGCCGAGGGATAAGCGTTGAAGTTCGCATTACGGTATGCTAATCAATTTGATCATTATGTCTCCTTTGGTTATTGATGTCCTTACATACCTAGTAGAAGATATATCTGTTGGTAAAAAGGGAAACCTTTAAATTTGATAAAAGTATTGCAATCTTATGATTTCATATTTATTTTGCATTTGATGAAAAGTGTTTTTGCGATTACTAATGATCTTTCCAAAGCATTACAATGTAAAGATCAAGGTATCGTAAATGCTTTGATGTTGGTAAAAGTATCTAAAGAAAGGTTAAATAAATTGCGAGCTAGTGGATAGGATACTCTTCTAAATGAGGTTGGCCCTTTCTTCACCAAACAACAAATTCCTATTTCAAATATGGATGATAATTAACTTCTTTTAGGTAGATCAAGAAGAGGACCAGTGATTACAAATTTACCTATGTATTTAGTTGATTTGTTTTATCTATGTCTAAATAAGCAGATTGTTGAGCTTAATAATCATTTCGATGAGGTAAATTTATAATTACTTCTTTGTATGTCCTCTCTTAATCCAATTGATTCATCTACATCTTTTAATAAAGTAATGTTACTTCATTTATCTGAATTTTATCCCAAGGATTTTTCTGAAGTAGAGCGTATTGATCTTTATAATCAATTGGAGATTTATGAAATTGATATGAAGTATAATGATACGTTTAAAGATGTGAAAGTGATTGGTGATTTGGCTAGGAAGATGGTGTTGACGAAGAAAAATATCGTGTATAATTTAGTTTACAAGCTCATAACCTTATCACTTATCTTATCGGTTTCAACCGCAACTGTGGAGAGAGCATTTTCTGCTATGAATACAGTGAAAAATGACCTACGAAATCAAATGAGAGATGAATGGTTGAATGATAGTTGTATTGCATACATAGATAAAGATATGTTCGAGGAGATTAACAATGGTGCAATTCTCGATCACTTGAAAAATATGAAAATTTGGCATGGTCAACTTTAAACTAGTAGTATATATGTATGGTTGTTTTATTTTGAAAGACCAATAGTTGATCGTTTTTGTAGTCGATTGTTATTATTAATTATATTTAGTTGCGCTTGCTTGATGTTCTGGAATGATTCTTCATACACATAATCAAATAGTTGGCATGGAAATAGAAATTTTGGGGGCTGTCACCCTCGAACCTCCAAAGTTAACATTTTGGCTCCCCCTTCATCTCCCCGACATCTACATTTTCTGGCGATGCCACTGGTACTAGCATTGATGGATTGTATGAGCTCAAGCAGAACATTCTCAGCCATGGCCGAAATCTTTCAGTGTGACCTATAAAGAGCAACAAGTTACAATTTTGGTAAAAAAAATGAGATTTGCAATTGATATCCACATGATATGATGTATTTAACATTCAAATTTGAAATAATTGTTCACCATACTCTGTAACTATAATACTGGTAACCGGTATTGGTGTAATGCACGCAATAGTAAAATTGGTAGGATGAGATGCATTTAATACCACTATTCTTAATTAATTTTGGCAATGTCAAGTTTTAATTTTATTTATGAAAGATTTAGAGAAATAAAAAAATCCTATAGATTTCTTACAACACAATTGTTGTTTGCTGAAGATTATGAATTACTGCAACCCCTTATTTTCAGCCAAGGGCATATTTACTTCAAATGCCTACTACTTTCAGCATTATAAGGAGGACCTTCAACAGATGTTTTAGTTGTAATTCATAGGTTCGCTAATATTATTTTTTTACCGTCTTACTCCTTTCGTACTGGGTTTGAAGAAATTCAAGGAACCAGATTTTCTTACCACCTAATTTCCCTTCAATTGGCATATAATCATTGCTACATATTAATGGAGCTTTTTCCTTCTGCAACAAATTTCTATCAATTCTTTTACTTACTCCAAAGTTCGATCCATGATTCCTACAACAAGATTGATTGTGTCTAAAATTGTTTGTTAGACTAATGCTTACAAAAAATCCAATATTGCAGCAAATATTGCTATAAATCCCTGATTAGCCAAGTTGTTGTTATGGTTTAGCAAATATTGCAATGGTATATTATATAGTCAAGTAGGTTTGGGTTTGATATAGATTTACTTCTTTCAATTTGTATACAATATTAAAAAATATATTATAAATGTGAATTTATAAACGAATACTTACATTTATTGTAGAATACTTATATTCATTTGTTTTATGTTTTTCTTCTTTTACCAATGTACACTTATAATTGATGAACAATAAAAAAATCTATACATACAATTACATGTCATGTTCTTTAGTTTCAAGCCAGCCAAGTATATAACCTTTTGCAACCTGTCGTTGATTAAATTCATATGCTCCTTACCATTTTGGACAGAGCATCTTAAAATTGGCAACATAGTTAAATATGCAAGCACATCAAATAGAAGACAATCTCATATACGAAATATTAATTAAACACCAAAACATGCATTTGAACAAAATCATTTATATTTGAACTTTAAACAAGTAATTATCACAGCTAAGGTAATGATTTAAAAAATTCAAATAAATTCATTCTATATCATTTCCTTGACAGATATCCTAGATCGATGCATATGGCACATCTATGGTATATGATAATATCCAATGACATGTCTAAGGCATAGGCAACCACAAACACAGTCTTCTCTTGAAAAATATATGTATGTTAATCCATGATCTAATAAATGGCTATCATCTTAATTTCTCATAGTAATTTAACAACTACTATAAAAAAAGTTCAAATAGAATACACACATTAGACATAAGGCTAAATTAGAGTAGTAGACACAAGAAGCATCTAACTCTCTCAGATTGCACTGTAATGGTAAATTTTGTGATTTATTAATACAATATTATACTTTATTAAAAAGGTAAAACCACTTTATATAAATGAGTATATATGCACGTCCAGGTTGGCCTGCATCTAATCACAATGTGCATGTATAAATCAACAACTGTATGAAGGGTGGAGCAAATTAAATGGATATTTTCACATAAAAATTCTATATAATGCAATCAAAGTAGTATAAAGTGCATGTAGTAACATCACATTTCTTATGACTTGCAAAAAAGAGAATGTGAGTGAATAATATTACATATCTTTATTACTATCATATGGATTTCAAGTCGAGGAGAATTTCACAATTTTATGGTTTATGTGGTTTCTTCATTGCAATTCCCATTGCTTAAGTAGGCTACACAACAGAAATGGTGCAAATCTCTGAAGTTAATCATCTCAGAAGTGTTGGTTTATCCTCATCATCATCATGCACAATAGTTTATTTCCACAATCAGAGATTCATGCTGTTTCAATCCAACCATTTAACTCCACATGTATTACCCTTCGGTTCTCTATAGCAACCCATGCAGTAACTCCCATAAAATTCCAACAAATTCCAGGCCCAATCCTTCTACCCACTCCCAGTCAACAAAGATACTCGACAAGCATTATTGTCCTAGTGATTAAGTGATTCAGGTTTGGTGCGAAAGGTCACAAGTTCGAAACTTGCGTAGCGTGATTCGAACGTTTATTGACATGTGATATGTTGCCATACTGACATGTTGTATATAAAGTACCATTTCCAAAAAAACAAAGATACTCAAATTTTAGTTTCCCAAGCAGATGCCTTTGTTTCAAGGTCGAGTCCAAATCAGCAACCTAAGTTCAATTTGCAGAAATTTAGCCGGTCAATTATTTAATTTTCCCCAACCTAAATATGCCTAAGGCCTTCCACCGTAGCCCAACCTCTGACCCAATCATATTTCAGCAGGTTCATTAGGCTTTCTCCTCTCCAAACCAATCATTAAGCACTCCTATCACCATTGTGACTCATCTTCCCACCACCAGCTCTACGGCTTTTGCAGTTCCTCCCAAGAAAGTTTTGTTACGCACTCGACTGCCAACAGCTATGCAACCATATACTGGTTGTCTTCCCCTTGCTTCGACGTCCCTGTAATATGAATAAATTTTAAGCACCATAAAAAAATATAGTTCTAATAATAATGGAAGACGTGTGATTGGCTGAATAAAATACGTCTTGATGAACAATACATCTCAGAATCATTAAAATGGGAAAGTACAGGAAAGGTTAATAGCAAAATCTGGTAAAATAATAAGAACAACAATTTCATGGGATTTCAATTGCTGATTTAACATCATTATTATTTTCATGCAGCATATAAAAACCAAAAGAGTAGAGAAACCTGTATAAGTAGATCATCAATTGCTTTTCTTCATTTGGAGCCTGCACCAAAATAGATGTTAAAGGACATGTATACAATGACAACACTACCAACAAAAGCAATAGCTAACACTAAAATGTTTAATTCTCCAATTTATTTCCCAGGTCATGTAAAGAGTCATTTATAGGTAGGTACTAATATGCAGTTTAGGTTTTAGTTTGACATAGCATTTCATTAATGGATTTATGTAAATTGACTATAAAGAGATATAGAACTGCCAAGTATATGTATCGTTCCAAAAGGTAAATAGTGTATTCAGTTTATTTTTTCATTGCAAGTCAATATTTATGCATCATTACAACATTAGACCGTATAATTTTCTATGATTTTAAAGGTAAATTTAAGAGACAAACTTCAACAACATTGTATATAGAGTATTTTTTGTTTTTTTAAAGTGCATATTATAGGATTTAATTATGTTCCCAAAATAGAAATGTAGTTGTAGTTGGCCTTTTCCTTATTTGTCCAAAGTTTGGCATGCAAAATTGATCTCAAGACCACTATATTCGTATTAAAGACTCTCTTTCATGATTCTAATTTATAGGATGCATGGCTACTCTTGATATTGAGCACTATTTATAGGAAATTGGAGCTTAAGAAGGCAATGATGATTATAGCTAGTCCACATGGGTGAACCTAATCAAAAATAGCCATTCGAGAGCCTTTTATTATCGTTATTCACTTCTTGGAAGCGAGGCAGGTATGAAACAGCCAAACAAAAATAAGCAAAGAAGACCACAAATAACGTGTATATGTGACTGCCCAAGACATAATTCCCTAGCCATCCTAAAAAGAGTATGATGACGTGATGACCCTAGAAAAAGTGATGTCCATCATCATGAAGTCATCCATTTTCTCCATTGAAGGCGGAAGCATCGTCATATCTGAGGTGGGGCTGCTCATTTTCAAACTTAGGTTGTATATATTTTGTCATTGTTTTTTAGCGTAGGCATCTGAATATATAAAGGGAAATGCGCTTAGGAATGATAAGAAAGGGAAAAGAAAAAAGAAATCGGAATGTACCTATGATGCACGATAGTTGTTTTGTACAGACTAGCAAATTTTGTGACGGTTGGGTGGAATAATCGCTATGATTTGTAATAGTATAGGAGAGTAATGCATTAGTGTAGGAGAGTAATGCATTTATGTACACAAATGTAATCGCAAACACATTAGTGTATATTGTGTGCCATTTATTTCATTTTTTTATCATGTATAAATCACTTATTAGTTCATCAATTTAAAAACTACAGTGATGTTTATAGTTTTGCTCTACATAATAAATTGCAGCCTATTTTACATTTATCTAGATATATCAAGTAAAATCACCATATACAAAGAAAATAAACCTTATACACACTTTGAAAAGTATTACACTTTCAATAACAAATTCAAACTAAATATTGTATTCCAAGTTATATTCTAAAAAGAAAGAAAATACAAAAATAAGAAATGCACAATATATTGCACCTTCTAAAACTGCACATTATATATTGTTAAGAATATTGAATTGCAATGTACGTTAGTTTTACATTTAGAGTTTAAATATAATACTTTATGGCACTTTTATAAATCGTAAATTGCATAATATGCATAATAAGTTGCACGTTCTGCAACAATTCTGGAAATAAAATTCAAATAAAATAGAAAAAGATAAATTCGCTTTACTAAAATGCAAACTTTGTATACATGAAAATTGCACCCTATATTACATTTAAAAGAGTGGATTTAGCATAAACAACACATATATACACACATCAAAATACAGATTCATTGTATTGCATTTCTCAGTAAATGCACAGTATATTTTAATTTGCAAAAACATACTTATAAAAAAATTCATCATTGGATTGCCTCCACTTTGCATATGTGATATATGTGAACTATCAATGTTCCAAGGGACCAAATCCATTTCCACCATTTCATCTTGACTTTCTTAGAGCCTTAACAAACCTTTCAACAGGCAACATAGTCAACCGGTAACACATTACACTCAACCAAAGCTCTTTTATGCATTGGATTGAACATGTTCTTAGCAATCCAAATATATCAAGTTTGCACGCATTTTCAAGAGCCGTTTCTACAAATAAGTCATACTAAAATCCTTAAATCTTGTTGATACCATGATAAAAATAAAATAAACACAAATTCCTTCTATTTTTTTAACAAACTGCGAAACTTTTTCCTCAAAATCTACAATCGGGCTTCTATTAAATACATGTTAATCCCTAATTTCATAATATGCACACAACTTAGAAGAGAATGAAGTTGCCACCCACCTTCAACCATCTCCTTGCTCATAAGTCGTAATTTTTTTATGTCTATTGACCTAGTAATTTACATATCTAAAACTTTTAATGGAAACTGTCATTGATCGAATTCCAATGAAACAGAAATGCCGTTAGCACTAAATATATCATGGTTTCTTGAAGGTGAATTCGAATAATTTGGATCTCTTCTTGCAGGAAACTGAACCATGCAAGTGCATCCTACTACATTCCTAAGGTCCTTGCTCTTGGATTTATGCCCTGTGGTCTTTGCTTTTGATTTCCATTGACTATGGCATAAAGAAACAATTTTAGCGTATAAAATCTTTAACATCATTGTCGTGTGCACATGGTTATCTCACTTCAGCAAAATAGATAATCAAATACGGAATAAATATAGTCCAAATGATCTGATCTCAACTTAGAACACCATCATCCTTTTCCATTATCCTTTCATATATTCACTATATGGATATTACTACAATTGGAAATATTCATAAAGTATTTTTTTTTACTTTTTTCCTTAGCATGACTGTATACTAATCAATTGGATATTGCAAGCAAAATAATACACAATGAATAATATGCATGATAATAGAGTTATTTTTGGGGTCTTTACTATTCTACAACTCTTTGGATAGTTAGTCGTGAAATTTTGGAGTAAAGTTCTCTAATTAGCAAGCATCTGTAACATACCTATTTGTGAATATGCAGATTAGAATCATTTGCTTCTTCATATTCCAATTATCATTAGATATAAAGTCGAATACATTCCACTTTGTTCATTTTGTCAAGATTTGATATATAATACATGTCTGATCTAGCGATCGACTCCATTTCACTTTGTTTGTTGAATGTTGACCTATGCCGCTATCATTAGAAGGAATGATAAAGAAATCATCAATCCTGTAGAATCGGCGGTCGAAAGGGTTAGTCTATGACTGTAGTTTGAAAAGACCTAGTTTAGAACAGGAATCGTAGTATTTGTGGAAGGAGGAAGGAAAGGAAATGGATTTTGTGTTTTGGATGATCAAAGTTTGAGAAGACGTAGATTATATTAGGAATCGTGGTTTAATAAACTAACCCTTGTTGATACTTGTAGAAGTAGGAAGGAGAGCAAACGGATTTAGGGTTTATCGCAGTCGTTTTTTTATTTGGGAATAGCGGTAGAAGCGACATGCGGAGGAGCAAATGGTGAAAGGAAATTTTTGGTATTTTCGGAAAGACATTATTGAACCGTATTCATGGAATTCTCATTATTTATAGTAGATATTTGGCGCCAAACTTCAGTACCCTCGGATATAGACCTATCTTGAATTGTTGTTTTTCTTTACCCAGATTGGACATGCTAATACTGGTTTTAATGTGTAGCAAACTTTACATAGCCTCATTTCTATTTATCCAATTCATTTTAAGATGGTATGATCTAAACTTTCAAAACTATACAACATTGCACATCATCCATTAATTATTTGCAATAATTTTACCTTAGAACCTCCTTTTGCTATATGTGCAAGGGTAATCAAAGCTAGATGATGATGCTTCTGCCTCTCTGGTGCAGCAAGACAAGGGTAAAAGATCAAAAGCAAACTTTTAATTAAAACTCACAACATCCATGAGATGATTTCTTAAAAACCTTGCTTCCTGCATTGTTGCTTCTTCTCTTAAATTAGAAGTTTACGTCAATGTCCTTAAAATTGCAGCAGAAAATCTTGAATCTTGTCTTTGACTATTGAAGATTCCATACACTGAAATAAAATTGATAGATTCTTCAGGCTTGTTGGTCTCACATCAGCAAATGCGGATTCTGTTAGACATGTAAAAAAGACGTTATGCAATGTATCCAAATGAGGCAATAAGATATCAATGTTAAGCTCCGTACTATAGGGATTGTAAAGATGAAATGAGAACAAAGGCAATGGTTCGGTATATGAGAATGTATTTAAGGTTAGACATCTATCGAGAGAGGGTTAGACTTCTATTGACAGAGTTGAAGGTGGAGGATGTTCAATAACAAGGGGAATTATGGTCTGAGTAAGTAGCAAGAAAGGTGGAAAACAAGTGAGTTTAATTGGAATGTTTGCAAGGAGAGGAAGGTAGAGATGAAAACGAAGCAGGTAAAGGGAAATAACAAGAAAGAGGCAGCCAAAAAAATAAACAACAATCTGGCTCCTAAATTTTGTTCTTCACTCACATGCTACAGCGTTTCCTAAAAAAATTTGGTCAAACTTGCGTGTGGGTTGAAACAATTTAGCTCGGGAATGAATGATGCAGCGGTTCTTCTAAAAAATTTATGTTATTTACCTTTTAAAATATTAGAAAGACGGCACATTGTACTAAAACGCTACAATTAGGATTTGTTAAAAATCATTTTTTAGTGTTTTTTATTGGTTAATATAACTAAGGTCAAACAGATAATATTGATGTAACAAAATTACACGGTTCTATTGACTTGAGAATACTATTGATCGTCAATGTGGAAGCTCTGCTTTGATTATAGTTAAATCGTGTTGTGGCATCCGTCGAACAACTACGGTTGGGTCAAGTTGAAGTATTGGAAGTGAAACACTATTCAAGAGAGGATTCAACTTCTTTGTTTTATGAGGTTTGCATAACGTTCAACTAAAGTCGACTCAATGTCAAAGTCTCTTACAAGACCAGTTCGGTTAATAATAATTGTTATTATTGAAACAAGGACTTTTGCGTTTGGACTATAAGTTGAACTTGGATAATATTGGAATTTTGACCATTACTAATTTCACAAGTTCTAATGTGATATAGTTTTGACGAAGAGAATCGGTGAAAATATTTGTCACCATGGGGTATCGCTTATAATAAGTTAAACTGGATTTTATCAAAGATGTGTAAGCGATAAATTCAACCAAAATGTCATATCATTAGCTAAGGTAACGTGTGAACATTAATATTCGAATTGTTTGAATTAATCGCTGTCTGAATTTACACCTTTGAGTCATGCAATAATAACGATGAATTCCTTGTAGAAGCACATGATTTAATTAATTTATAAAACGACATAAATTAACTAAATTAATCAATATCTAAGGAATATTTTTTTGGCAAGGCTGACCGGTTTACAGTAGAACGTCCACTTTTTATTGTAAACGTAAT
The DNA here is from genome assembly GCA_030765085.1 of Allium cepa. Taxonomy (NCBI): domain Eukaryota; kingdom Viridiplantae; phylum Streptophyta; class Magnoliopsida; order Asparagales; family Amaryllidaceae; genus Allium; species Allium cepa. The sequence goes on from CM060942.1 coordinate 680,732,633, forward strand.
AAAACTTTTAATATAGGAGTAAGCTAAAAGCACCTTAACTACTAAGAAAAAGGAAAATACAGCACAGGATTGTGACCAAGATGTCACAGCTACTATAAGTATCACATCGACCAGGTCTCCTCAGAAGAGGGAGAAGCACCAATGTCAGCTAAATCCTGGGAAGATTCCAAAGAGACATTCAAAATAATACCTGCATAAGAGCAAAAAAGCATAGAAAGACGAGGGTCATAATCCACAAAATTAGAAGAGTAAATAAAAGATCGATCCCAGGAAGAATCAAGTAACATGACATAATTCGACCTAGCAAACTTACTATCCATATCGAGAACCAAGGAATCACCATAAATACTGTAACGAAGGCATCTGAGGTCCGTTTGATCATCAAAAATAAATCTAAGAAAGGAATCATACAAGGGGTTAAATCTCATATCAGATTTGAGATCGACCCAACTCCTCTCGGACTCAACCCAAACAATAGGAAAATTAGGTGGAACGGGATCAGAAGCAAGTAAAGGAATAACTGTAGCGTCACAAGGGACCATAATAGTAGAAGGGGAGAAAGGCCTAGCATCTAAACAAGGAGGCGGATCTGGAGCAGAAAAAGGCACTGTAGGAGGAAGGACATACCGAGAGGCGGACGATGGAACTTTAGGAACTCATTTCCTAAGTGGGGGACAAGGCAGAGGGATCATAGGAGCAGCCGTAGAGACAACTGAATGCATGCAGTCGACAGCATGGTGGCTAAAGGAATGACAAGCGATACAAATGTCTGGAACCCATCCTTAACGAACACGGACACCACAACATTCCCAACAGCTAACGAACAGAAATAGAGGAAGGGAGGGCCTTACCTAGGGTAACTTCAATTAGAGCCTTAACATGCATTAATTTTTCACGCGCAACTATATTGAGTCAAAACATTTCAATTTGACTACGTTACAAGTAGCCAATTCAAACTAAGCAACGGTTGTAAAGCGGAGGGAATATGTGAAAAGTAAACCCAAACAGGAATAAAAAGAACACGTTCATGACCTCTAGCTACCGTAGGAGTCCAAGGAGTAATAATAAAAGGTTTTCCATCAAAAAAATGAAGGCTCAGCCTCAAGAACACGCCTACGTTCATCGGAGGAGGAAAAATTCAGAAAGTACATGGAATCAACCAACTTAACACTTAATTCACCATGAAGCTTCCAAGCCCTACGACAAACTATAGACGCTTCAAGAAGGGGGTGCTTAGGATCCAAAAAGAAACCAACTAAATAATCCGTCCAATAGTCCGATCCAGCTTGCATTACTATAGGAGGAGGTATCACAACGCCATTTTCCTCCATAACTACAAAATCGATGGGTTTGTAGACTCTGCATTACGGGGCATGGAAGTGAAAAGATACGACCATGATTTTGAACAAGGTGGTGTAGGGGCAGCATCTTGCTGCTTATGCACACTATCCACTAAACCAAAATCATTATCCAAACCCTGTAGGTTGTTGTTAACTTCAGGCAGAGCATTGGCATTAACAAAAATGCCAGCTGAGCATACTCCAATTCCATTAGTATTTACTGGGTTACATTTCCATTTCGATCATATACGAGATGCACTTTTCCTCCTAAACCTAAGCTCACCCCAATGTTCAACTACGTGTCAATATTTCGCACATCCAAACTAATAGCGACATCACATGGGGGAGGCATATCGAAACTTAGAGAAGGGATGAACTCACCAGATTCAAGAGCAGCAGTCGTATCAACTCCTGGACAAGCAAGGGCAGAGAAAGGATTGTCTAGCGGCACAGTATTTCTAGAAATATTATCGATGGACGGTGATTGATTACAAGGCCTGGTGGACAGTAGAGGTAGGAAATCAGCATCTGAGTGGAGTTGCGACATGGCATAAGGCAGGGCGTTAAATTTCCTCCCAAATCTGGTAATAGAAGAACACGAGGAGAAAGGAACAAGCGAAGAGGAAACTGGAAAGGAAACATGCATAGGGAAGGGGGCAAGGCATGGCCAAGGAGGGGAGGGAAGGCGGAAAGGGGAACGTGAGTAGAAAAAGTCAACGAAAAGAACGGGTTTCAAATGCCAGAGAGAAAGCCATTGAACTGATGTTAACTGTTTTTTAAGAAATATTGATTATTATTTAATTAATTTGATGTTTGAGAGTTGATTGCAATTATTGGAATGCATTTATAAAAGTTATATTTGCATGCATTGATACATGATATGGATGTAATTTTAAATGAATTTAAACAAAAGATAATTGCATAAAGTGATTTACGGAAATTTTATATCATTTGATGGAATGTAATTTCAGTTATATCATGTGAAGATAGAGAAGTGGAGAGAGAGACGTAATTAAGGGAATTAACTAGGGAAGTTTTAATTAAAGAATGTGAAATGTTTCATTCTTTCAATTAAAACAAATTCACTAATTCATTTCCTATAGATAATTCATTCTTTCTCATTCAATTTTTTTATCTTGTCCCCTCATTATCTTCCATGGTAGAAAAAAAAATTCATAAAAATTTAAACTCCAAATCAAATGCAATCATCAAAAGTAATAATAACACAAGTGGTTTTTCCATCCCTTGTAAGGATCAGATTAGAATCTTGGACATCTAAGGAGATTTCTTCATTCAAGATGTGTTTCTTGATTTAGCTAAGAGTATGCCCTAGGGGCAATCATGTAATTTGTTACATATATCTAACTCGTTGACCAATCTTGTTCGAAATAAAAGGTATTTTCTTCATATTATATACATGATATAATGTGATTATGTTAATTAATTAATTAATTTAAATAAAAGTATATTTAACATAAAAATCCATAAATGGTATATTTTATGATAGTAGTCACAAAGTATTATAATCGTGAGTAATCTATCACCATGAAACAAATATACCATTTTAAATGATTCTAGTCAAGATGCATCGAGAGTGGACATCGATGTATCCGTTGAGACTGGAGTACATAACACTCTCCAAATATTGGGAAATGTATTACTCATGACTGCTGGGGGAACCTAGGGGTTATGTACTAATATTTATTGGATAACTATGGAACGACTCATTCGATAGTTTTCTGTTGGTTAATATAACTAAGGTCAAACATGAAATATCATGTGATTGATTTACACAGTTCTCTCGATTTGAGAATGTTGTAGATCTTCCATACAAAAGCTCCGCTTTGATTATATCCAAATCATGGCATGACGTCCATTGAGTGACTATATTTGGGTCGAGTGGAAGTATTGGAAGTGAAGCATAATTCAAGAGAGGATTCGTCTCCTCAGTTATATGCGATTAGTATCACAGTCAACTCAAGTCAAGTCAAAGTCAAAGTCTCTGGGCAGAGCATTTCAGTTAATAATAGTTGTTACTATTAAACCAAGGACTTTGTATTTGGACTATAAAGTTGAATGTGGATGAGGTTGGAATTTTGACCATTACCAAATTCCATAAGTCTAAAGTGATATAGTTTTGACGGAGAGAATTGGTGTAAACAAATGTCATAACCGGGTGTAACGACCCAGAATTTTTGTCATTTGAAATTCAGATATTTAATTGATTTTAAATATCAACAAGTAAAATTTATAATTCGATTTTTTTTTTGAATATTTAGATTTAATTGGATAATTAAATCGGTAATTTAATATTTGAAATTGCGTAAATAATTGAAAATTGGTTTAAAACGATTAAAAATGATTCATAAAGTTGTATTAAATCGTATTGGACTTAGAATAATGTTTGTGAACTTTTAAAATTGAATTAAAAGTTAATTTGTGAAAATTGAATATTTTAATATTTAATCGACGACTGAAAATATTCATTTTTCAAACAGTCTCGGATTTCGACGAAACCAGTTTCCTCGGATCAATAATGTTATATTATTGTAAGATTTCAAATTTCGTGTTAATCGGATTTACCGTTTGTCCGGGGCAAGCCAAAACGCATAGAAATTGGTTTAATCGATTTAAATTAAATTTGATCGTTTATTGCTGTAACTCGCACAGATGATCAAATTAGCCTCCGAAACCTATTCCATTATGTCCGAAGCGCGGGTTAAACCCTAGAAATGTCGGTCACCGCACGAGATTTGGAGTCCGGAAAAGTCGGATGAATAGTGGTTGGTGAAAATTTCTATAAAAGGATCCATCTCCTTCTACCATTTGCAAAACCCTAGTTTATTATCATCGGCCGCCACCTTCTATTTCAACGGCCAGAAAACACTCTTCTTCTTCTCTCGATTTCCTCAAATCCATCATTTAATTCAAGAAACTTTCTACTGCAAAGTTGTAGAGAACTTTGAGATCTTCGATTCATGCGGTGGTGATCGAAAAAATTTAAGCGGTTCGTCAGGAATTTCGCCACGAAGGCCGCGACTTCGTGCACGCATTTCAAGATTGATGCGCAGCTGAGCTTTGTACCATGGTGGCCGTGGGTAGTATCGGAGTGGGGCTATGAAGTGGCGTCATCTGATCGTGCTCTGGAGGATCGTGGGTGGTCGCGTTGATTAGGGTTAGAAGACGGCATGAGTTACTTTGCAACCTGGAGCAAACGCGAACGATGAGGAACGGGGGGAGGAGATAGCGTGGTGCGGCCTAGATCTGAGGGCTTTGAAATCAATGGCTGCGATTGAATCTGGGTATAAAAATATAAAAGAAATAGAAATTAATTTATATTATAATGTGTATGAACTTTAAAAATTGATAACTTTTGCATACGAGGTCGAAAAATGGTGAAACAAATTGCGTTGCAATCATTTTGTCGAGCACTACGCAATGGAACTGGTTTGGAGTCGTTAGGAGCTAGTGATAATTTCGGGTAAAATTAAACGCACGTTTAATTTTATTCGAAATAAAAAGCTACAACTGTTATTGGAAACTCAAGGTGAGAACTTCTCACTCAATCGAATTGTTTCGATTTAAATTTTAAATAGTTAGATTTAAAATTTCTTGATTGTGTGATTTGATGATAGTTATTATCTATTGTATTGAAATAAACCCTATACGCCATATATTAAGCGGGTGTTATTTATTAAAAACATATACCGCGATAATTCCAACTTGTATGGAATTGGTATTATATATGTACTTGGAGTTGATTTTCCCGCATTATATAGCTGATGAGACCCTATTGCGCCGTATAATAGCGGATAGTACTTTATAAATCCCATATACCGTGATATTCCGTCTTGAAGCGGAATTGGTATTGTGCTAACATCTTTGGATGCAGGAAAACAGGTTGGAGGGATCCAACTGGATTCCTCAAACATTTGAATTGGTTTCAATATTGTATGTTGATCGATTTATAATCTGCGTGATTATCTTTGTGATTGAAATCGTTAGAGGCTAAATTTTAGCCGAATATATTTTGGTATCGTTAGATGCCGAAAATAAATAAAATTTGATTTTTGAAAAAATTAAGTTGAGAATTCATAATAAAATTTAATTTTGGAAATGATTCATTTTAAATAAATAAACGTTGAAATTTTTATGTTATAAAAATTATGATTTTTGTGAAATATAACCGAAATGTGATTTTTTTTGAAATATGTAGTCAATTAATTTATAAAATGGTTTAAATTGGGATTTTTTGAATTTTTAAGAATGATTTATATAAAAGATTTATAAAATTTATATTTATAAATTAAAATGTTGGAATTATAAAACGAGTTTTTATAAGTATCAGAATGAAATATAAATGGATTTCATAAGTGGATGAATCTATAGATTTATAAATTGTGAAGTTATAAAATGAATAGATTTTTGTAAAATAAAAGATTTATAAGTAATTAACTTATAAATTGGATTTTGGCGTGTAAATGGAATATGGATAGAATTTGTAAATAAAGTGATTTTATAAGTTAAAATTGTTATAAAGCATAAATGGAATTTATAAACGTTGTTTTATAAATCCGAAATCGACTTATTTTAATAAGTTTAATTATTATAGCTTATTAAAGGAGATATATCCACGATTTTGGGACAGTGGATAATCCTTTAAATAAAATATGTAGAAATTGAATTTGGTAAATGAAGTATATTCACGATTTTGGACGATGAATAATATATTAAAGAAATATTTTGGGAAAGTGATATTTTAAATAGAATTAAAACGATTCAAAAATGTTTTAAAATGTGTTAAGTATCGAAACCATAGATTTCAACATTCATTTTTGAAATAGACCTTTTCGAGAAATAGAAGGAAATGATGGACTATAAACTGTTGTTATAGTAAATGATTTCCGAAAGGAAAAGTTTTGTATAGTATTGGGATTTATATATCTATCTTAAATTTCGAATCCCTATACTAGTGATTTTGGGTTGTCGTAACGATGTTTTACGCAACATTCGTTTTGACACAAGTAAATGTGTTTAAGAGAATGTTTTCCTTAAAGAATAAAATACATACTTAATTTGGATTTAAGTATATTGAATATTTTCCAAATGTTGAAAATAAATGGATTTGTGAATTGCTTATTATTGAATAAGTATGGAAATGTATTCCAATATGAAGTGAATGTTTTGAGATTATATCTTTTAAAGATAAATTGAAAGTGAATAATTGAAATCGATTTGAAAAATCGTATAAAAAGTGAATATTTGGAAATGTAAATTCACAATGGAAATCTATAAGGGAAAATTGTTTTAAAAATAAACATTGATTTATTTTTAAAAGTGTGGAAATAAATTTACGAATTTGGACGTAAATTTAATAAATCGGTAAGGATTTATTTGATTGGTTTAAATGAACCATTTTGAAATGAAAGTTGTAAAGGTGGAAAATGATTTGAAAATTTGTTTTCGAATGGTTGAAGTGTAGAAATTATATCTTGTAAAGATATTTTTGAAAATAAATAATTTGGGAAATTATTTGAAATCGGGTTATGTTGTGAATATTGATTGATAGTTAAATAACCGACTATCAATATTGACCCTTGAATGGCTATTTATTGTGAATTGGTTGAAAATTTAATGCTACACTTATTTTTAAATTATTACGTTCGTTATTCGGATTACCCATTCCGAATAGTCATACGACGTAATGGATAGCATTGAAGACCGGTGGTGAAGACCGGGTATTTGTGAAAACGATAGGATGACCTATCAATTGTCTCTGCACCATTAGCTACGATATAGAGATTTCCTTTGTGATGGAAAATTTGATCGGGATTGTGAGTACCTGGATTGCAAGGGCTTCTTTTGAAGTGCCTTCGGTTCTGTTCGAACCCGGAACAGACTTGTATGGTTACATGTCTGACATTACATTTTGAGATATAAAGCAGATTTCTTTCAAATACATTTCCGTTGGTGGCGGAAAATTTATTCTCTTAGCTTAACACCCTTAGAGGTTTTGTAGTTGAAGGTCATCTGCGATATACTGCCAATTTGTTAATGTGGCATGCTGAGTGTTGCTGTGTGATGATTATTTATTGATCATTTGTTGATCAAAGCGTGACTTTGTGAAAAAGCGTAGCTTTGTGGACGAGACTTCGTCAGACCTCACACCTCGGAAATGGTCAAAACAAGAATATGCGGCAAGGTTATAAGGGTCACGCCCTTTAGGGTATTTCATTCCCTTCTGGAAAAAGGTGGTGTCAGGTATGGGCCCTGATGCTTAACCTATATGGTTGCTCCAATCTCATTTTTCTGTGTGGTTGTTGCTTAGTGATCGAGGACCCTCAGATAAAGGTCCCAAAGGACCAGGGGGTGGCATATTCGTGTAGTCGTTACCTAGTTACAAAGGTAGCCTGGCCTTGTGTTGGCAGAGAGCTGGTTAAGTTCTCAGGACGTCCCTCTAGAGGCCATCCCATGTGGCAGTAGGAAGTTCCTTAGCCTGACCATTTGTTGGAAAATCCAAAGAAACAATACGAGCCTTGTACGGTTTTAGTTGTAGAACCTGCCATTAATAAGGTAGCTATAGTAGGCATAATATAATGGTACCTATGCTGGCTAAGATTTATATTCTATTTTCAAAATGCTTTGATCACTATGCACTAATAATAATATCAAAAATGATTTGTTTTGCGCAGTAAGCATCTTTGACTATCATAAGGAGAAATCTCCTCCAATTCTGCGTTTGCATTGTGTGTGTGCGGGGAGGCCTTATGGTAGTTTCATTTTCCAAAAGCATTGCGGATATTTTTCCACTTCCCTTGTTTGTTGTTGTTGTTTTAAAAGATAAATAACTGTTTTGAGTTCTCACACCAGTCCCATGACTGACCTGGAGTTTATTGTTCTCTTCCTAAACTCTGGGTGCCCATAATTTTCCACACGGGTAGTCTAGAGTCAGGTTATTAGGTCATTCTGGATTCAGAAGTGCTTTGGAGCTCAGGAGGCAAGTTGGATGGCGAGACGTATTACTTGTATATGATATTATGTTTTCCGCTGTGTATTTCACTTGTAAGGACATGTTGTATAACTGTCCATTGTTATGTTGTGTTGTATATTGTTGTTGTACACTCTGATAATGTAATGAAATAATTGATATAGCTCTTTGATTTAAAGATTATTCATTTATCTATTATATGTTGTTCCGTTGCGATATGTGAGATTCTGATATTGTTTCTGTTCTGTTTTCTTACTTCTTCTATCTTTTTCTTCTACCTCTTCTTTTTAACCCTAACAATTCGGTTTTCCGGCATTCGATTATGCGACATTTGATACAATAGACGTAAGAATGCCGACCTTCGGATCCCGATAAAATCGATTTGTTACATGTGGTATCAGAGCATTTGGTTAAGCGACAACCTTGGCTCTGTTGGGTGTTACTCATTAGAGATAGAGTCAGTAGTACTCTAGAATGAGTTGAATGTAATAATAGTTATGAGCGCGTATTTGTTAGTGAATATAAAATTGTTTTATATTGTGATGATTGGTTTGTGGAGTGGTATATGGATTCTGGTCGGTATAGTCTGTACAACTCTATCGATAGGGATCTCTAAACACTGGTGCAAAACAATTCGGCACGATATTGTTTTAAAAGAGGGTAAATGGAATAATTTTTTACCCAAAACTATTTTCGCAGATAAAGGAAATAATCTTTGTAAATTATTATAGTATATGGTTGCTTGATTGTTAGGAAGTGATAATATTATTATCATTTGAGTAGGAAATTGAAATCGTAACTCCAAAGTTAAGAAATAAATTCATACACAAATGGAATTTATGAATATGAATTGTAAATGTGATTTGTAATTTGAAGTAAAAATTCCAGAGAAGTGTTTGGAAATGTTTTGAAATTTTTGGAGATTTGGAAAGTTTAAATCCCTTTTTGGTTTGAAAATAATTTTCAAAGATTTTGGAGAAATATTTTGAAAGGGATAAAAGCTCTAAACTCTTTTCGGTCGCTGGAAAATAATTCTGATGATAATCGCGACATCATCGGTGTTCATTTTCGGGTTTCCAAAAGAGGAATTGCTGGCAGATTGTTTTAAATTAAAGTTGTTTGGAAAATTTGGGTTTGGTTTTAGAAATTCAAAAGATAATTTGAATTGAGTTCAAAAAAATTGGTTTTGAAAGGTTGAAAAGACTCTGGAATCCTATTTGAAATATGTATGGCAACAACAAATGAGTTGATAACTTATACAATTTGAATTTTGGTAGAATAAAATTAACTTAAAGGATGGAGTTAAATTAAAGTAAGTATAAGTGAATCAATTAAATAAATTAAATTTAAAGAAAGGTCTAAGAGGCTAAGTGAAATGATCTTATATATATAAGAAATGATTACTTAAAGAAAATTTATTAAGTTAAAAATAAATTTGGGTTAGTAACAAATGAATTGGAAGTGAGTTTGAATTATGAAAATAAAACTGTGGATGGATAAATAAATTTACAATTGCAAGTAAATGTAATTGAAATTGAATGTTGAAATGGGATATAACTTAAGTAATGTTGAATGAAGTTGATTTGGTACCAAAGTAAAATAAGTAAAGTGATAAATATAAACTTGAGTTATATTAATGAAATTCAACTTTAGTGGTTAAATGAATTAGAGATTGAATTAATAAATGAATTGAATGTAAATCAATCGAATGTAATGAATTGATGTAGAATAATGGATATAAGTGTTAATTCATTTAAGGCCAATTGAATGTTAAACCAAATTGAAGATAAACAAAGTGAATATGAATGTTGAATGTGAAGTGAACAAATTCGGTTGTGTTGAATATACATTGGTTGTTATTTGATTATAAATTGGTTGTATATAAATTCACTGAGTGTTAATGAAATTGAATTAGTGAGATTGAAAGCTAAAGTAATTGAATTTGTAAATAAAACTAATTTAAAATAGTGATATGAATCAATCGTGAATAAAAGATAATTGATAAATTCAACATTCAAAAGGTAAATTGAATCCAAACAGAATTGAAAGCGTACATTGAATTCGAATGAAATTGATAGTGCAATCTAGAATGAAAATGGATATATAACTTCAATAGTAAAGTAAAAATGGTATAAGAAGTATATATTGAAAATTTTGTAAAGGAATGTGCAAAATAAATTTGAAAGTTGTAATTGGATATTATGGCTAGCAGGATATACAGGTGTATTAAAGGAAATGGAAATTGGGATTTTGAAGATAAAAAATTGAATTTCTCTACAAAAAGGTATGTATTTGAATTTCAGTATGAAATTTGATGATCTTCTTGTCTAGCCGCTTGGCTTTTCGTTTTCTTTTTGAAATTGGGGGCCCGTTGTGGCATTTTGTAGTCGTACCGAGCTAGCCGCGCAAAGGAGGTTATGGCGAATTTTTTTTGAAATTTAAGGCGTTAGAAAATTTTGGAATTTTTTTTTGTGAAAACTAAGTTTTGAGTTGAGTTGAGAGGTTAAACGATATAGTTGATTTTGAAAAGATAACTATATATGGATTTGAAATATTAGTGAAGCTTTGTAAGAGGTTTAACTATGAATTTTGAGAAAGTTAAACACTTAAGTGAATTTGAAATCTGAATTGAATTGTTTTGAAAGGTTAATGAATTCCAAAACTTTTTCTTACTTGGTAATTTCAAGGACGAAATTCTTTTAAGGGGGGAAGTTTGTAACGACCCAGAATTTTTGTCATTTGAAATTCAGATATTTAGTTGATTTTAAATATCAACAAGTAAAATTTATAAGTCGAATAATTTATTTTTTTGAATATTTAGATTTAATTGGATAATTAAATCGGTAATTTAATATTTGAAATTGCGTAAATAATTGGAAATTGGGTTTAAAATGATTAAAAATGATTCAAAAAGTTGTATTAAATCATATTAGACTTAGAACAATGTTTGTGAACTTTTAAATTTGAATTAAAAGTTAATTTGTGAAAATTGAATATTTTAATATTTAATGGACGACTGAAAATAGTCATTTTTCAAACAGTCTTGGATTTCGACGAAACTAGTTTCATCAGATCCGTAATGTTATATTATTGTAAGATTTCAGATTTCGTGTCAATCGGATTTACCGTTTGTCCGGGGCAAGCAAAAACGCATAGAAATTGGTTTAATCGATTTAAATTAAATTTGATCGTTTATTGCTGTAACTCGCACAGATGATCGAATTAGCCTCCGAAACCTATTCCATTATGTCCGGAAAGCGGGTTAAACCCTAGAAACGTCGGTCACCGCGCGAGATTTGGAGTTCGAAAAAGTCTGATGAATAGTGGTTGGTGAAAATTTCTATAAAAGGACCCATCTCCTTCTACCATTTGCAAAACCCTAGTTTATTATCATCGGCCGCCACCCTCTATTTCAACGGCCAGAAAACACTCTTCTTCTTCTCTCGATTTCTCCAAATCCATCGTTTAATTCAAGAAACTTTCTACTGCAAAGTTGTAGAGAACTTTGAGATCTTCGATTCGTGCGGTGGTGATCGAAAAACAATGAGCGGTTCGTCAGGAATTTCGCCACGAAGGCCGCGACTTCGTGCACGCATTTCAAGATTGATGCGCAGCCGAGCTTTGCGCCATGGTGGCCGTGGGTAGTATCGGTATGGGGCTACGAAGTGGCGTCATCTGATCGTGCTCTGGAGGATCATGGTGGTCGCGTTGATTAAGGTTAGAAGACGGCATGGGTTACTTTGCAGCCTGGAGCAAACGCGAACGATGAGGAATGGGGGGGAGGAGATAGCGTGGTGCGACCCAGATCTTAGGGCTTTGAAATCAATGGGTGCGATTGAATCTGGGTATAAAAATATAAAAGAAATAGAAATTAATTTATATTATAATGTGTATGAACTTTAAAAATTGATAACTTTTGCATACGAGGTCAAAAATGGTGAAACAAATTGCGTTGCAATCGTTTTGTCGAGCACTACGCAATGGAGCTGGTTTGGAGTCGTTTGGAGCTAGTGATAATTTCGGGTAAAATTAAACGCACGTTTAATTTTATTCGAAATAAAAAGCTACAACTGTTATCGGAAACTCAAGGTGAGAACTTCTCATTCAATCGAATTGTTACGATTTAAATTTTAAATAGTTAGATTTAAAATTTCTTGATTGTGTGATTTGATGATAGTTATTATCTATTGTATTGAAATAGACCCTATACGCCGTATATTAAGCGGATGTTATTTATTAAAAAATATACCGCGATAATTCCAACTTGTATGGAATTGGTATTATATATGTACTTGGAGTTGATTTTCCCGCATTATAGCGGATGAGACCCTATTGCATCGTATAATAGCGGATAGTACTTTATAAATCCCATATACCATGATATTCCGTCTTGAAGCGGAATTGGTATTGTGCTAACATCTTTGGATGCAGGGAAACAGATTGGAGGGATCCAACTGGATTCCTCAAACATTTGAATTGGTTTCAATGTTGTATGTTGATCTATTTATAATCTGCGTGATTATCTTTGTGATTGAAATCGTTAGAGGCTAAATTTTAGCCGAATATATTTTGGTATCGTTAGATGCCGAAAATAAATAAAATTTGATTTTTGAAAAAATTAAGTTGAGAATTCATAATAAAATTTAATTTTGGAATTGATTCATTTTAAATAAATAAACGTTGAAATTTTTATGTTATAAAAATTATGATTTTTGTGAAATATAACCGAAATGTGATTTTTTTGAAACAAGTAGTCAATTAATTTATAAAATGGTTTAAATTGGGATTTTTTGAATTATTATGAATGATTCATATAAAAGATTTATAAAATTGATATTTATAAATTAAAATGTTGGAATTATAAAACGAGTTTTTATAAGTATCAGAATGAAATATAAATGGATTTCATAAGTGGATGAAATCCATAGATTTATAAATTGTGAAGTTATAAAATGAATAGATTTTTGTAAAATAAAAGATTTATAAGTAATTAACTTATAAATTGGATATTGGCGTGTAAATGGAATATGGATAGAATTTGTAAATAAAGTGATTTTATAAGTTAAAATTGTTAAAAAGTATAAATGGAATTTATAAACGTTGTTTTATAAATCCGAAATCGACTTATTTTAATAAGTTTAATTATTATAGCTTATTAAAGGAGATATATTCATGATTTTGGGACAATGGATAATTCTTTAAATAAATATGTAGAAATTGAATTTGGTAAATGAAGTATATTCACGATTTTGGATGCTGAATAATATATTAAAGAAATATTTTGGGAAAGTTATATTTTAAATAGAATTAACATGATTCAAAAATGTTTTAAAATGTGTTAAGTATCGAAACCATAGATTTCAACATTCATTTTTGAAATAGACGTTTTCGAGAAATAGAAGGAAATGGTGGACTATAACACTGTTCTTAGAGTAAATGATTTCCGAAAGGAAAAGTTTTGTATAGTATTGGGATTTATATATCTATCTTAAATTTCGAATCCCTATACTAGTGATTTTGGGTTGTCGTAACGATGTTTTACGCAACATTCGTTTTGACCCAAATAAACGTGTTTAAGAGAACGTTTTCCTTAAAGAATAAAATATATACTTAATTAGGATTTAAGTATATTGAATATTTTCCAAATGTTGAAAATAAATGGATTTGTGAATTGCTTATTATTGAATAAGTATGGAAATGTTTTCCAATATGAAGTGAATGTTTTGAGATTATATCTTTTAAAGATAAGTTGAAAGTGAATAATTGAAATCGATTTGAAAAATCGTATAAAAAGTGAATATTTGGAAATGTAAATTCACAATGGAAATCTATAAGGGAAAATTGTTTTAAAAATAAACATTGATTTATTTTTAAAAGTGTGGAAATAAATTTACGAATTTGGACGTAAATTTAATAAATCGGTAAGGATTTATTTGATTGGTTTAAATGAACCATTTTGAAATGAAAGTTGTAAAGGTGGAAAATGATTTGAAAATTTGTTTTCAAATGGTTAAAGTGTGGAAATTATATCTTGTAAAGATATTTTTGAAAATAAATAATTTGGGAAATTATTTGAAATCGGGTTATGTTGTGAATATTGATTGATAGTTAAATAACCGACTACCAATATTGACCCTTGAATGGCTATTTTTTGTGAATTGGTTGAAAATTTAATGCTACACTTATTTTTAAATTATTACGTTCGTTATTCAGATTACCCATTCCAAATAGTGATACGACGTAATGGATAGCATTGAAGACCGATGGTGAAGACCGGGTATTTGTGAAAATGATAGGATGACCTATCGATTGTCTCTGCACCGTTAGCTACGGTATGGAGATTTCCTTTGTGATGGGAAATTCGATCGGGATTGTGAGTACCCGGATTGCAAGGGCTTCTTTTGAAGTGCCTTCGGTTTTGTTCGAACCCGGAACAGACTTGTATGGTTACATGTCTGACATTATATTTTGAGATATAAAGCGGATTTCTTTCAAATACATTTCCGTTGGTGGCGGAGAATTTATTCTCTTAGCTTAACACCCTTAGAGGTTTTGTAGTTGAAGGTTATCAACGATATACTCCCAATTTGTTAATGTGGCATGCTGAGTGTTGCTGTGTGATGATTATTTATTGATCATTTGTTGATCAAAGCGTGGTTTTGTGAAAAAGCGTAGCTTTGTGGACGAGACTTCGTCAGACCTCACACCTCGGAAATGGTCAAAACAGGAATATGCGGCAAGGTTATGAGGGTCGCTCCCTTTAGGGTATGTAATTCCCTTCTGGAAAAAGGTGGTGTCAGGTATGGGCCCTGATGCTTAACCTATATGGTTTCTCCAATCTCATTTTTCTGTGTGGTTGTTGCTTGGTGATCGAGGGCCCTCGGATAAAGGTCCCAAAGGACCGGGGGTGGCATATTCGTGTAGTAGTTACCTAGTTACAAAGGTAACCCGGCCTTGTGTTGGCGGAGAGCTGGTTAAGTTCTCGAGACATATCGCCAGAGGCGATCCCATGTGGCAGTAGGAAGTTCCTTAGCCTGACCATTTGTTGGAAAATCCAAAGAAACAATACGAGCCTTGTACGGTTTTAGTTGTAGAACCTTCCATTTAATATGGTAGCTACAGTAGGCATAATATAATGGTACCTATGCTGGCTAAGATTTATATCCTATTTTCGAAATGCTTTCATCACTATGCACCAATAATAATATCAAAAATGATTTGTTTTGCGTAATAAGCATCTTTGACTATCATAAGGAGAAATCTCCTCCAATTCTGCGTTTGCATTGTGTGTGTGCGGGGAGGCCTTATGGTAGTTTCATTTTCCAAAAGCATTGCGGATATTTTTCCACTTCCCTTGTTTGTTGTTGTTGTTTTAAAAGATAAATAACTGTTTTGAGTTCTCACACCAGTCCCATGACTGACCTGGAGTTTATTGTTCTCTTCCTAAACTCTGGGTGTCGATAATTTTCCACACGGGCAGTCTAGAGTCAGGTTATCAGGTCATTCTAGATTCAGAAGTGCTTTGGAGCTCAGGAGACGAGCTGGATGGCGAGACGTATTACTTGTATATGATATTATGTTTTCCGCTGTGTATTTCAGTTGTAAGGACATGTTGTATAACTGTCCATTGTTTTGTTGTATATTGTTGTTGTACACTCTGATAATGTAATGAAATAACTGATATAGCTCTTTGATTTAAAGATTATTCATTTATCTATTTTATGTTGTTCCGCTGCGATATGTGAGATTCTGATATTGTTTCTGTTCTGTTTTCTTACTTCTTCTATCTTTTTCTTCTACCTCTTCTTTTTAACCTTAACAATTCGGTTTTCCGACGTTCGATTATGCGGCATTTGATACAGTAGACGTAAGAATGTCGACCTTCGGATCCCGATAAAATCGATTTGTTACACCGGGTAATGCTTATTAAACTAAAATGGGATTTTACTGAAAACAAGTAAGCGATAAATTTGGTCATAATGTCACACCACCTGCTAAGTGACGTGTGAACGTCAATATTAGAATAGTTCGATGTTAATCGCTGACCAAATTTACACCCAAGAGTTACACAGCCGAAGTTATGAATTCCCTTAAGACCGAACGATTAAATTAGTTTATAATTGTTATAAATTAATTAATATTTATGAAATATCAATTACAAAATTTGAACTGTAAAATAAATAATGTTATATATATTTATAACAGTTATAAATATATCGGTCGATATACAATATTGACAAGCAATTAAATTAGATTTAATTGCATAGTATTTTGACTTAGGCTTAGATAGATTTAAGTCCCATCATTAGGGCTGCAAAATTTCGGTTTTGGGAAGGTTTATAGGTGGCTAAAACATTGGGAATTGGCTTGGAGATAATGGGTTGAGATCAAGTGAGAATGGGTAAAAAGGTTTACCTCGTTTCTCTCTAATACAACCCTATATATGTATATACCTATACATACACACACAAACACATACACACACACACACACACACGCACACATGCACACATATATGTATGTGTCTGTGTGTGTGTCTCTAAAATAATGATGAACTTTTTTTGGCCGCCATTACCTTCTACATTGCTAATTAAAACATAGCTCTCAATCCATTTTAAAATTCTCAAATATATTTCAAATTAAAATAATTCTATTTTGATAGTTGGAGGTCGGTGATTCCGGACTTGCAATCTGACGAATCAAGAACAATAAAAGAAAGGGAAGTCATTGCTTCAACGTGGATTCATAGGCATCGTTAAATTGGTAATTTTAATTCATATTACAGTAATTAAATTATATTCTATGATCCAATAATGAGCAATTTTATATATGTTTAAATATATTGCTATTATATGTTTAGTTTGGTGAGATTTTTGTAAGTAGATGTGGTTGTCACAAATCAGTTTGGTTATGTGCATAATTTGTTTATTATATTATTTGATTTATGTATAGACAAATGTTGTTTATTGTATAAAATCAATTTTTTTGTCATTAATAATTTTTTTGTATATTCATTAATAAATTTATATATATATATATATATATATATATTAGTGTATAATTCTCTCTCATAATAGCATATATGCATATATAAGATATATAAATATATGATTTAAAATTTTTAGTACGCTTATTTATATATAATATGAATTTAAAAAATTTGAAAATTAATTATCATACACATTCAAGTTTTCAAATTAATATTTATTGAATGTTTGAATTGTTTATTACATTACATATAAAATAATTATTACTTTAAAAATACAATTATATATATACATATATATATATATATATATTTTCAAATATTATATCATTTCGGAAACATATAGAATAAATTTAGGAATTTTTCAATAAATTTTATTATTTTAATAATTAATATTTAAATATTATTTCAAAAAAAGGTTTATGAATTATTAAAAATAATAATTTAATTTAAAAATTCATCAAATTTTTTTGTAACCTTTCATTCATGATCCTAGAATTTGTTAAAATTTAACATTTGAATATTTAATAATATATTATTTTATTTAAATAAATATTGTCGATATCAATGTAATTGTTTTTAAAAATAATATTGCAACTTCAAAAAATATCCAGATTTTTTCTAAGCTCTATTTTATGATCCTAAATTTTCAAAAAATGTAAAATTTGAATTTTCATTAATAGATTATTTTATGTTAATTACTTATGGATGAAAACATTATTTTATTTATAATATATACAAATTAAAATGCTAATTTTTTTTTACAAAACTAAGTTAATTTTGAATTATAAATAATTTTAGTAATTGTTCTCTCTCTTTTTGTATATATATTTGTCCATATATAAATGTTTTATGTTCATATATTATTTATAATATATTTATACATACATATGTGTGTGTCGATATATATATATATATGTGTATATATATATATATATATATATATATATATATATATACTGTAACACATATACATGTAATATTTGGACAACATACGTAACGTATAAAATGAGCTAATATGTCTGTTGCGATGTAAATCCTAACATCTATGTATGGACATGTTGTACATTTCACGGATTATTATGTTACGCATGCACTCACACATATTTGTATATGATACATTTATGTATAAACTAATCAAATAAAATTAATTTCATATCTTAATATATCTGAATTTAAATAAAATAAATGTTTTTATTTAAATGAAATTTAGAAATGTTCTGATTAAGTTAGACTTCATAGGCCCAATAAAAGATCCAATAGGGTAATTTTTTTGAAATTTGCCCATAATTTCCGCCGTGGGCAAGTCCAGTTCTAACATTTCTTAGGGTACTTCTTACAGTAATTACCTAATCTCAATTTTAATTATACAGCGTAGATTATATCCTTTATATTTTACAATGATTTGATATATGCAAATGTTTTGACCTATAACTGTTTAAATCTACGTAGTGTAAATATATATTTTAATTTTTTCATTGTAAATATCATTGTTGGACTTTTGCATTTTAAAAAATGGGGCCTAATTGTTTAATAAACACACACTTTATACATTGACAACTTTAATACTATATGTATATTTCGCACAATTTTTTTTTAAAGCTTGTGATTTTTAAATAACGATGACATTATTTAGGCCACCTTTTATGTTATAAATTTTTGTGTGTGTGTGTATGTATTTATGTGTATTACTTTTAGTATTTCAAATACCTTTAACTACTTTATTGTTTTCAACTTGAAAAAATATTTACTTGACAACATTTGATGTTTTGGATCCTAAATTTAAATATATTTTATTGAGTTTGTCAAATCCATTCAAATAGATTAAATGGCATATTTCATTTAATATGTGAAATATTTTGACACAGACACACACATACATACAAGTTTAAAATGTTTTGAAAAAAGTTAATGAAAGAATTAAAGAAGGCTAAAAGATTTCCATCATTGCATTTCCTAAATTATCATTTAAATGTGTTTACTTTTTCTTTTAGTGCCATTTAAATGCATCGCTACCCATTCATTTAGACCTTTATGTTTCAAGTCTATTTGAACATCAAATTATTCATTTCATTTAGTATATAAGTTAATTTTGATATATGTATATATAAACATTCCAATATTACTTTAAATTATTTTTGTGACAACCGTTACGCATATAAATGGGCAATGTGTATGTTACAGATGCAAATCCCAATATCCATACATACATACATACATACATACATACATATATATATCAAGTATATACACATTTTCTCCATGTTGCATCTGCACATTTTATAGTGGAGTATATTTGGATATACTCACGATCTATTTCTAGTATAAATTTGGTCATAAATCTTATTTAATAAGTCAACTAATTTAACTAAAGAGAGTGATGACAGGTTTCCCTCTCTGTATATGGAAAAATATTCCCTTAGCTATATAAATTAAGAGAGAGAAATGAAAGCTTTCCTTCTCTACATTAATTTTAACATGTAATTTTACACACATTTATACATAAGTATATATTTGTTCTACTCCATTTTTAGTTAAAACTAGACTAGCCCGTAGCAGAAGTTATGGGTGAATTTCAAATTTTTTACCCCACTGGATCTTTTATTGGGGCTATGAAGTCTGACTGAATTAGAACATTTCTAAATTTCATTTAAATAAAATCATATATTTTATTTAAATTCAAATATATTAAGATATGAAATTAATTTTATTGATTTAGTTTATACATAAATGTATCATATGCATATATGTGTAAGTGCATATGTAACATGATAATCCGTGAAAGGTACAGTAAGCCCACATGTAGATGTTGAGATTTACATCGCAATAGACATATTAGCTCATTTTGTATGTCATGTATGTTGTCCAAATATGTGCATGTATATGTGTTACAAAATACACACACATGTATATATAATTTATACATAATATATGAACATAAAACGTTTATATATAGATAAATATATATATAGAAAGAGAGAGAAGAATTATAAAAATTATTTATAATTCAAAATTAACTTAGTTTTGCATACATAATAATTTTAGAATTTTAATTTTTATATATTATGAATAAAATAATGTTTTCATTCATAAATAATTAGCGTAAAATAATTTATTGATAAAAAATCAAATTTTACAATTTTGAAAAATCTAGGATCGTAAAATAGAGCTTAGGAAAAATTTGAAGATTTTTCGATGTTGAAATATTATTTTTAAAAACAAATACATTGATTTTGATAATAATTATTTAATATAAAATAATATATTACTAAAAATTTAAATTTTAAATTTTAGAAATTTAAGGATCATGAATGATAGGTTACAAAAAAATTTGAAGAAATTTTCAATTAAATTATTATTTTTAATAAATCATAAACAATTTTTGAAATAAGATTAATTATTAAAAATAATAAACTTTATTGAAAAATTCCTAATTTTTTTATATGTTTCTGAAATGTATAATATTTTAAAAAAATATAAAATTGAATTTTTAAAATAATTATTTTATATATGATAAACAATTAAAAAATTCAATAAATGTTAAGTTAAAAACATGAATATATGTATGATAATTAATTTTCGAATTTGTAAATTCATATTATACATAAATAAGTGTACTAATTTTTTTAAATCATATGTATATCTTATATATGCATATATGCTATTACGAGTGAGAAATATACACTAATATATATATATATATATATATACGAATTTATTTTTAAGAATATATAAAACAATTATTAATGGAAAAAATTGATTTTTTACAATAAATTTTTTTTGTCTATACATAAATCAAATAGTATAATAAACAAATTATGCACATAACCAAACTAATTTGTGACAACCACATCTACTTACAAAATCTCACGTAACTAAACATATAGTAGCAGTATATTTAAATAGATATGAAATTGCTCAGTATAGGATCATGGAATATAATTTAATTACTGTAATATGAATTAAAATTACCAATTTAATGATGCCTTTGAACTCACGTTGAATCAATGACTTCCCTTCCTTTTACTATTCTTAATTCGTCAGATTGCATGTTCGGAATCACCGACTTCTAACAGTCGAATAGTATTATTTTAATTTGAAATATATTTAAGAATTTTGAAGTGGATTGAGAGCTATTTTTTAATTAGAAATGTAGAAGGTAATAGCGGCCAAAAAAGTTCATCTTTATTTTTAGAGATAGATAGATACATACATACATACATATATGTATAGGGTTGTATTAGAGAGAATCGAGGAAAACCTTTTAACCCATTCTCAGTTGATCTTAAACCATTATCTCCAAGCCAATTCCCTATGTTTTGCCCACCCTTAGACCTTCCCAAAACCGAAATTTTGCAGCTCTAATGATAGGCCTTAAACCCATCTAAGCTCAAGCCAAAATACTATGCTGTTAAACCTAATTTATTCGCTTATCGATATTGTATATCAATCGATATATTTATAACTGTTATAAATATACTTTACATTATTTATTTCTCAAATCATATTCAAATTTTATAATTAATATTTCATAAATATTAATTAATTTAATTATTTATTAAATTATAAACTAATTAAATCGTTTGGTCTTAAGGGAATTCATCATTCGGTTGTGTAACTCTTGGGTGTAAATTTTATCAGTGATTAACATTATTCTAATGTTAACATTCACACGTCACTTAACAGGTGGTGTGACATTATGGCCAAATTTATCGCTTACTGATTTTCAATAAAAATCCAATTTTGTTTCAGTAAGCTTTACCCGAGTGTGACATTTGTTTACACCAATTCTCCTCGTCAAAACTATATCACTTTATAGTCAAAATTCAACCTCATACACACTCAACTGTATAGTCCATATACAAAGTCCTTGATTTAATAATAACAATTATTATTAACCGAAATGCTCTGGCCAAAGATTTTGACTTTAAGTTGACTTGAGTTGACTGTGATACTAACAGCATATAACCGGGGAGTTGAATCCTTTCTTGAAAAGTGCTTCGCTTTCAATACTTCCACTCGACCCAACTATAGTCACTCGATGGACGCCATGCCATGATTTGGCTATAATCAATGCGGGGCTTTCATATTGAAGGTCTACAGTATTCTCAAGTCAAAAGAACTGTGTAAATCAGTCACATCGGTATTTTCTATTTGACCTTAGTTATATTAACCAATAGAAAACTATTGAGTGAGTTGTTCAACAGTTATCCAATAACTATTAGTACGTAACCCCTAGGTGCCCCTAGCTATCATGAGTAATACATCGCCCAACATTTGAAGAGTGTTACGTACTCCAATCTCAACGGATACATCAATATCTAGTCTTGATGCATCTTGACTAGGAACATTTAAAATGGTATATTTGTTTCGTTGTGATAAATTACCCACTGTTATAATACTTTATATCTACTATCACAAATATACCGTTTATAAATTTTTCTATTAAATATACTTTTAATTAAGTTAATTAATTAATATAATCACATTATATCAAGTATATAATAGGAAGAAAATACCTTATATTTCGAACGAGTTTGGTCAACGAGTTAGATGTATGTAACAAACTACATAATTGCCCTTAGGCATACCCCTAACTCCTTCAATCTTCCACTTGCACTTGAGGTCAATTATGGAATCTAATTCCAACTTATCCAATCATTTTTCTCAAAACCAATTATGTCAGTCCCCTAATGAATATGTATGCTATCATGTTTTAATTATCTACTTTTTCGTTTAACTCTTTTTGACACTGATAAACTTTTTTATCATGTGAAACCATTCGAAGTATGTCTTCTGACTTCTAGTGAGCTTTAAGCTCTATCATGACCAATTTCATGACATTATTATCTTATAACAATGTTATGAGATTCCCAACATTTCGAATCACCTTTGGCTCAATTATAAATTTTTGCATCTATATCTATATACATTGGTTTATTATAGCGCTATTCAAGTTAATGTTTTCAACATTTCGTTGAATCGACCACAATCACTTTCATTTTGAAAAATTTTCAAATTAAAGATTTTAACTTGAATTTTATTGTTGACATGTTATACTCAGTTTCACTTATAAAATTTTGTGTCCAAACGTTCCATCATAACGAGTTCTTTATTTCTATAAACAATTCTCTAATATTTCATAAATACGCGAGAACACCTCAAACAATCATTTAGTGATATCAATTTGGATTTTATATTTGCTCCACGTATCAAATGCATAAACAAAACACAATATAATACTCAACATTATCTGTGTGATAATTCCTATTGCTAATGCATAAGGAATCCAACTTACATGTACTCTTTTTAATAGGGTGCTCTTGTATATCGTTTTGGGACAATCCTTATATCTTTTATACTCACCATAAAAGATGTCATTTACAATCCAAAATTCAGTATTAAAATAACTAAAGTTGATTTTAATACAAGCATATTGTTAAAATCAACAATGTGTTGTTTACTTATAGTTTAGATATATCAATGTACCTTTTAACGTTCTTTCTTATGAACACACGCTTCCTTTGCACTTTGATTGAAAATCAAACTATTTGATATTTCTATCAAAATACTTATTCAATCTTGATGCTTATAAAATGATACATTCGTATCATTTATTGGATCATATCCAAAGACTCACAAACCCAATATCGCTCCCACTGACTTCGAGGCAATTTTTGGTTAATATGTGTAAAGGCTTACTCTAAATCATTATTTAAAATTTTCAGTTTCAATACATTAGTACCAAACACTAAGTCTTTTCGAACGATAATTTTGTGAGTAAATCTGAATTAACTTGAGCATGTTGAATACAGATTCTGTTATGCTAATTTCAACAATTGGAGTTTGCGCTATTATTCTTATCAACATTGTCATTTAATTCCAATCACATTAGTTTTTCCAATAAAGACACAATCTCGACCGATGGATCAAATCTCTTAGTTACGACCACCAAAATCATATTTTGATGGCGTGCTTGGAATTCTTTCAGATTTTCACATCATACCATATAGAGTCAACAATCTTAATAGTTTAATTGAACAACTGAGGGTAATGTATATTTTTGACGTTAATAAGAAACTCGTATTTTCTCTTCAATATACGAGAATACTTATCAGACGTTCTAATGTTATGTTTTCATTTAGGTTAGTTAATTTCACTTCATCTCATATAATCAGTTCTATCTTTGGATCAGATCCAATTCCATTTAACTACTAAAAATTTCTCAAAGAATTCCTTCACAATGAAGTTGATATATCTTGAAACAGCAGTTGTTTCTAATTGTAAATAGAATAGGGATTCATAAATGCTTCATGAACCTTTTTATTTATAAAGCCGATTTTAGTTTACAAAAATTATGTTTAAAACATAAATATGTCATTTGATGATAGACCTTTCCGAAAAACTTTTTGGAGATTCATACAAGATCCCTCATGAACGATTATTACATGCAATCTTTCGACTCGCACAACCTGCCAACTCCTTGGCCTAGGATATGTTGGGATTTCTTACAAACCCTTATCTTATATGATTTTGTAAACTGTTGTTTAGATGAAATAATATCAACCTTGTGTACTACTCTTAAGTACATGACCTTATAGAAAGAAGCTAACTCAATTTCACTCACAATTAATCGTAAATTGTCCAACAATGTCTGATTACTCCATATCGATGCATCGTTATGTATCACATAGAGGAGTGACATATGAGATTAAATATATGTTCATTTTTAGGTACATTTGAAACCCTTTCCAATATACTCACTTTTTCGACCAAATCAAATCATTTTATTCTATTGTATGTTATTTTATTTACTTTTCTTTTATATTCTATGATTTTATCATAAACTAACTACATGTATATCTAATACACATGTTTATATTGGTGATAATTCATCGATGAATATAACAAAGTATGTGGAATCCTTTTGGTATTAATAGACTTGTGATTGCATATATCAATATGTATTAATTCAAAGAGTTCATCAACTCTTATGATGCTCCCACTGGGTGCATAACCATTAATTGTTTGAGATATAATTAACCCGTATCATATGATTCATAATCATATAGTAAAATTATTTCTTAAAACTATGACTTAGTCTACAATTCCAAAACAACTATAATAATATTAGACACATATGTATTTTTGTTGCATCACTTTTACTATAAAAAAAATTCCACAATATAGTTCGATTTCATAATGAATATTCATAATACTCATTTTGAAATATAGTTATATCTATTTTTCCAGTCAATACCAAAAATAAACATTATTTCACAAATAATGTTCGGTATATTTTATGAAAACAATTTTCGTAATTTGATGAAATCATTAGGTGTATGGCATGCTCCCACTATTTCCGTCATTACTATAATAGCGTACTAAATTTAGAGGTCCATCATTCACTTAATATTGTTAATATTGCTTACTTATTTCATACGTTAAATAGTTTACAGTGGAGAGTTCTTTGATCAAATATCTTGAACTCAAATAAATAAATGTTATAGAAAACAATTTTCAATATAAAAATACGTTTCGAAATAAAAATCATATTTCATATTCCAATATTAAGTATCAGTTAGTATTACAATTCTTATTACCAATGTTTCTCTATGAAGCAGAAGTGACTATTCATTCTCTTCATTCCAATTTTACCTTAAATTACATCTATTTTATACAATCTTTTCTCTTTCAAATGGTCAAACTATTTAAAAGAAACCTTACTACAATATCATAACCAACTTTTTACAAAAGCGCATTCGATTATTCTTAAAAGACATCAAATATGTTGCACTTTACGTAAACTGATCAAGATAACATTTCAATGATCGAGTTCTTAGATGTATCTTGTAGTCTATAGTCTTGTGTTACATTTAACACAATATGATCCTTTTGGAATCATTCAAGTTGAGTACATGATCTTAAAATACTGTTTATTGGCTTACTTCGAATGAACTAACTTCATAGAAATATTGTACCCCATAAACTATAAATGTTCACCATATAACATTTATATTTAAAAGTACATGGATCAAATATCCATAGTCTTGAATTGCATTTAGAGTTCAAAAACTCATAAAATGCAATACATGGTCTAAACTAAATAAACATATAACTGATCAACTTACTAATGTATTAAGTAGTTGAAATTAGGCACTTGAATGGGTGTAGAAACATTATATAACACACAATTATAATTATTAGTAAGTATATATTACATATCTATTTGTCAACTTTCTATTCAGTTTGTTTATATATGTTAATTCACAAACGTTTTATCAATCATATTAAATGCACAAATTTATCATTGTAGATAATTATAACATTATACAACATATGTTCTTATAATATTAGAAAGGTTAAATGTTACCATTCATTTTTGTAATAAGACTCCCACTAGTCTTTTATGTTTCTCCAAATCCTAAGATGGAATATAGAAGTCTTATGAATTCACTAGAAGATGTTAGGACTCGTTTGTTTTGGTATTCATACCTTGAGTTTACATATTAAATCATAGTCCCACAAACGATGGGTAACTCCTTATTGGTTGTATCATATACAACTCATAACCCAATTTTCCTTAATCTAATCACATTTTGACCTTAAGTTTGTTCAACAAATCGGAAGAGACTATTCACTCATACCTATCATACCATGATGGCCTAAGAATAATATATGTACCTTGAGTTTTCTCAACAAATACATATAGTTATCTTACCTCATTTGTTCAATATATTAATAATACTACGCATAACATCCCTGGCTTGAATTTGCTCAACAACTAAGGAGTGTGTAAGTAATTTATTAATATATATATGGTAAAAGACAACATTATATTAAAGATTCATAATCTTTAATATATATATATATTGAGGATACCGACTTATAAAATAAAATATTTCTTATGAAATACCCCAGCGATTCAAGTATCATACACATCAGAAATCACTGTATATGTACATTTACATATGTATTTATTTCTCAAGTCTATTTGAGTTTCTTTAATGTTCCACATTTAGTTTATACACATATTATATAAGTTTTATTGTTATATAAATTTTATATTTCATATTACTTATATGATAGTCTTACGTATAATATATCATTAATTAAATCTTATCTAATTAATTTTAATCAATTAACTCTTTAATTAATTTTAAATTAGTATTCCAATATAACTTTTTTTTTGAAAATAGGTTAATGGAATTATATTGGTCTATGCGGCCCAAAAGCATTTACAACTGCAATATACAGTAAAATTTCCATGACACCTCAGCCGACAATTCGACACTAACAAGGTTTTAACACTTTCCTAATTTGATTTAGGGTTCTTCAGCTTCATCCTCTATGGCGGCTCCTCGGTGTTTGCTTGATTTTCCGGCCTCGTAACCTTCCACCTTCAGTTCTCCAGTTGCTGTTATTCTCTTGGCTCTAGATTGGTAAGTCTCATGATTCGTCCAATATTGATCTTAACGTCTCTAGCAATGGTTTCCGATAAATCTATCTCAGTGTTTTCTTTGTTTCTGGTTAAAGCCCGTATGTTCCGTTCTCTTCAAATATGCCAGACAGTTGTCGTCAAAGCAATTTTCACGACCTCCTTCATAAGGTTCGTGAGATCTGTCCGGTCACTTTGGTATTTAATCTCTTCTTCTAGACTCAACACTACTTCTGTTTGCATGTTTTTGAGTTTCTGCATAGCCCAGACACGTTTACTGTATTTGCATTCAAAGAATACATGTCGGTATATTCCAATATAACTTTTATATTCGATATATGTACTAAAATTTACAGTGTATACTATAACATTTATAGTGTAACACACATATATCATATATATGTGTACTTTATTTTAATTAATTAACATTTAATTAATTTATTCAATTAAACAATTTTTAGTAAAATATATTAATTTCAAAATTTATCTTATATACATACATGTATACTTATGTTATCTTAAACATTTTAAAATGACATAATGTATATCAACATACATGATATATGCATATATACATTAATTAATTAACATATTTATTTAATTTATTTTATTAATCTTGTTAATAAATTTGAAATTTGAAATTATTATATAAATATTTTCAAACATTTTGAAAATATCATTATCTTTTCAGACATTTTGAAAACTTATGTGGTATTATAATTTTATAATAAACATATTTTATTTTAAATTTAACTATTAAATTTAAAATCTTTAACATTAATTTTCAAAACAGTTTTGAAAATTAGCCCAAGGCCCAAATTAAATTGAGCCTTTTCTATTAGGAGCAACCTTTGGGCTCACTTCACCTCTCGGGCATGGCCGGTAACCAGGTAGGACATGGTACTTGATTACCCATATCCAATCCTAGACATTACCTTTCTAGACACCATACTAAGTGGGCAAGCTTAATTAGTTAGCCCTAATATGACTAAATTAGACCGCGTAGGCTATTGGGCTCTGATACCACAATTAGAACTGGACTAGCCCGTAGCAGAAATTATGGATGAATTTCAAAATTTTTACTCTATTGGATCTTTTATTGGGCCTATGAAGTCTAACTGGATCAGAAAATTTCCAAATTACATATAAATAAAATCGTTTATTTTATTTAAATTCAAATATATTAAGATATGAAATTAATTTTATTTGATTTAGTTTATACATAAACGTATCATATACATATATGTGTGAAGTGCATGCATAATATAATAATCCGTGAAAGGTATAATATGCACATACGTAGATGTTGGGATCTACATTGTAACAAATATATTAGCTCATTTTGTATGTCATGTATGTTGTCCAAATATGTGTATGTATATGTGTTACAAAATACACACAAACATATATGTATGTACAAATTTATTATATATAGTATATGAATATAAAAAATTTATATATAGATAAATATATATAGAAAGAGAGAGAAAACAATTATTAAGAATTATTTATAATTCAAAATTAACTTAGTTTTGCAAACATAATAATTTTAGTATTTTAATTCGTATATATAATGAATAAAACAATGTTTTAATCCATAAATATATAATAATAAAATATCTATTAATAAAAATTCAGATTTTATAATATTCAAAAATCTAGGATCATAAAATAGAGCTTAGGAAAAATTTGGTGATTTTTCAAACTTGAAATATTATTTTTAGGAAAAAATACATTAATTTCGACAATAATTATTTAATATAAAATAATAAATTATTAAAAATTCAAATTTTAAAAATTCAAAAATTCTAGGATCATGAATGAATGTTTATAAAAAAATTTGAAGAATTTTTCTGTTAAATTATTATTTTTAATAAATCATAAACAATTTTTTTAAAATAATATTAATTATTAAAAGTAATAAATTTTATTGTAAAATTCCTATTTTTTTCTATATGTTTATGAAATTATATGATATTTTTCCAAATTATAAAATTGAATTTCTAATATAATAATTATTTTATATATAACAAACAATTCAAAAATTCAATAAATATTAATTTAAAAATATGAATATATGTATGATAATTAATTTTTGAATTTGTAAATTCATACTATATATAAATAAGTGTACTAAAATTTTTAAATCACATATATATCTTATATATGCTATTATGAATGAGAAATATACACTAATGTGTGTATATATATATATATATATATATATGAATTTATAAATAAATATATATAAAACAATTATTAATGACGAAAATTGTTTTTGTATAGTAAAAAACATTTGCCTATACATAATTCAAATAGTATAATAAACAAATTATGCATGTAACCAAACCGATTTGAGACAACCACACCTACTTACAAAATCTCACCTAACTAAACGTATAGTAGCAATATATTTAAACAAATATGAAATTGCTCATTATAAGATCATATAATATAATTTAATTACTGTAATATGAATCAGAGTTGCCAATTTAATGATGCCTTTGAATCTATGTTGAAGCAATGACTTCCCTTTTATCGTTCTTGATTCGTCAGATTGCAAGTCTAGAATCACCAACCTCAAACTATCGAATAGTATTATTTTAATTTGAAATATATTTGAGAATTTTGAAGTGGATTGAGAGCTATATTTTAATCAGAAACGTATAAGGTAATGACGGTCTAAAAAATTTCATCATTACTTCTAGAGATGCATACATACATATATGTGTATAGGGTTGTATTAGAGAGAGATAACCATTTTGCCCATTCTCACTTGATCTCAACCCATTATCTCCAAGGCAATTCCTTATGTTTTAGCCACCCCTAGACCTTCCAAAAACCTAAATTTAACAGCCCTAATGATGGGCCTTAAATCCATTTAAGATCAAGCTGAAATATTATGCAATTAAATCTAATTTAATTGCTTATCGATATTGTATATCGATCGATATATTTATAACTGTTATAAATATATATAACACTATTTATTTCTCAAATCACATTCAAATTTTATAATTAGTATTTCACAAATATTAATTAATTTAATTAATTGTTATGATTTATAACAA
Source organism: Allium cepa (assembly GCA_030765085.1). Classification (NCBI taxonomy): domain Eukaryota; kingdom Viridiplantae; phylum Streptophyta; class Magnoliopsida; order Asparagales; family Amaryllidaceae; genus Allium; species Allium cepa. Next base: position 680,763,456 of record CM060942.1, read on the forward strand.
TTACAAACTAATTAAATCGTTTAAGGAAATTCATCATTTCTGCTGTGTAACTCTTGGGTGTAAATTTGGTCAGCGATTAACATCGAATTCTAATGTTAACATTTATACATCACTTAGTAAGTAGTGTGACATTATGGCCAAATTTATCGCTTATTCATTTTCGGTGAAAATCCAATTTTAATTTTATAAGCGTTATCCGGTTGTGACATTCGTTTACACCAATTATCTTCGTCAAAAGTATATCACTTTGGACTTATGGAATTTAGTAATGGTCAAAATTCCAACCCTATCCACATTCAACTTTATAGTCCAAATACAAATTCCTTGGTTCAATAATAATAATTATTATTAACCGAAATGTTCTAGCCAGAGACTTTGACTTTATGTTGACTTGAGTTGACTGTGATACTAATCGCATATAACTGAGGAGATGAATCCTCTCTTGAATAGTGCTTCACTTCCAATACTTCCACCTGACGCAACTATATTCACTCCTTGGACGCCATGCTATGATTTGGCTATAATCAAAGAGGAGCTTTTGTATGGAAGATCCACATCATTCTCAAGTGGAGAGAACTGTGTAAAATCAGTCACATCGATATTTTCTGTTTGACCTTAGTTATATTAACCAACAGAAAACTGTCGAGTGAGTCGTTCCATAGTTATCCAATAACTATTAATATGTAACCCCTAGGTGCCCTCAGTAGTCATGAGTAATACACTGCCCAACATTTGGAGAGCGTTATGTACTCAAGTCTCAACGGATACATCGATATTCAATCTTGATGCATCTTGACTAGGAACATTTAAAACAGTATATTTGTTTCGTTGTGCTAAATTACTCACGGTTACAATACTTTGTAACTACTATCCCAAAATAAACCTTTTACGGATTTTTCTATTAAATATACTTTTAATTAAATTAATTAATTAATATAATCACATTATATCAAGTATATAATAGGAAGAAAAAACCTTTTATTTCAAACAAGATTGGTCAACGAGTTTGATATATGTAACAAATTACATAATTACCATTAGGGCATACCCCTAACTCTATAATTTTCAAAAATGGTGTCAGATCCCTATACCCTATGCGGTCTAAATTAGTCATGTTAAGGCCGACTAATTAAGCTTGCCCACCAAATACGGTGTCTAAAAAGTTAATGTTTAGTATTGAAATTGGGTAATCAAGCACCCTATCCTACTTGGTTGTTGGTTTGGCTCGAAATGTAAAGTGAGCCCAAAGGTTTCCCTTAATAGAAAAGGTAATGACCTATAATTTTTGATAATTAAAAATATTAAATTAAATAAGACTTTGAAATTTAATATTGTGAGAACTTAAAATTTATGATTTGTTGATGAGAAAAATAATTAGAATATGATTTAATAATGTTGTTTGAATGTTATTGACAACTATTTATTATAGACAAGCACCATTGTCTTAGTGGTTAAGTGATTTGATTTTAGTGCGAGAGGTCATAAGTTCGAAACTTGCGTAGCATGATTCAAACATTTATTGACACATGCTTTATGGTCTGTTGTCCTAGTGACATGTTTTATCTAAGTACTGTTTCAAAAAAAAAAAAAAATTGTAATTTCAATCAGCTGAAATAATTATAAAGTTAATTTGATTATAATTGTAAATAGTGCAAATCAACGTGAATTTAATGTAATTAAATATTGTAGTTAATATGAGTTAAGATGATAACTATAGAATATGAATTTAATAAAATGTAAACTAATATTAATTATATTCATAGGGTAATAGTTGATTGAATAATAAGAGTAGAAATCAAAATAAAAGAATTTTTTGAATTTAAATTATAATAAAATACGTTTTATTCCTATTGCAGTTTAACGTTGTAATATTTAAATATTGGATTTAACATGGTAACTGTATTGTAAAAGATTATTAATTTCTGTGTAATAAGAAATTATGAAAATTTTAACTTTTAAAACTTTTAATTTAAAAGTGATTAAATTGATTTTAAAACAATAATTTATTTATCGAATATGAAATTTAGCGATTTTGGCACCACCTCAAATTTCGATGAAATTAGTTTCATCGGATCCATAACAGTGAATTATTGTAAGTTCTCAAGTTTTGTAGCGATCAGACTAATTGTTTGATCGTGCGAGCTCGAAACGTGTAGAAATCAATTAAGAGAATTTAAATGAATATAATTTGATTTTGAAAGCTAACTTTTGTATACAATGGAATTAGCGTTTGAAACTAGTTCCATTGAGTTTAAAAATATCGAAAATATAAATTTTGATATATGGGGTGACTTACTTTCGTTTCGGGGGCGAAACGGGTTTTTTCGGGTCGTTGTTATCGTTTCGATCCAATTCGATATGTCCATTCATTCTTATCCATCTGTCTATATATATAAAGATTTTTATTTTCTAAAAACCCTAGCTTTCTATTCCCATTTTTGTACGTATCTGTTTAAATCATCTACTTCTTCCTCCTTCTCAATGGATGTCAACCCAAACCCTAACTCCCAAATTCAAAGTCAAATTGAAAATTCAAACTCTTCAAATCATATCATATAATATACCATTACGAAGCTCTCGACGAATGAGGTCAACATGTGGTTTTCGTTTTTGGAAACAATGCTCGTATCAACTAGAAATTGCGGTCAAAGGTGCTGGCGGAGAGGTCGGGGGAGAGGAGGCAGCAATTTGGGGGTTTTTTGATCGGAGCATTAATTGGCGAAATTGACTTCTGGGTATTGTAGAATCGATGAGTAGATTCCATATCTAGTTTCAATTTTAAAAATGGAGCAGCAGTGTAGCTAGGATATGACTTGGAAGTTGACCATCGCTGTAACTTTGACTGTCGATTGGCGACGATTAGAGCATCTATATATGTGATGTCTGCAGTCTAGTTACGTAGAGGAGGTTGATGGCTTTCGTATGCAAGTGGTCTCTTGGAAAACAGAGCTCTGAAGTGATGAGAAATCGTAGTTAAAGTTCACTAGGCGGAGATGGTCTTGGTGTTGAACAGATCTAACCAGAGGGTTATTTTGCAAAAAAGTCCCTGCAATTTTTATATTTGTAAATTTGACCCTGAGATAACCTTAATAATTTATGCAAACAAACTCCGATTGATGTATGGTTTCTTCCGTTAGGCTCGTATTGAAATTCCAGACAACATGAAACTGGTTTGGCTGCATTTGGAGACTGCTGAAATTTAGGCCTTCGTTTGGATTTTAAATGGGTAAAAAATCAAAGTTGAGTGATTTAACCCACTCGCAAATACCAAACCTTCTTATGTTAGTTAAATTAAATTTATGATGTGATAAGAATATTATTGGTTTCCGTTTGGTAGTTTAATTTGACATTTTAATTTAATTTGAATTTATATTGAATTAAATTACCATTTAAATTAATATTGAAATTAATTTAATAGTTAAATACCTGATACTGATAACCACTCAGTTGTTGTGATTTATTGGCTGATTTGGATGTTAATTGCGATGGATGTTTATTTGTTGACATCTTGGACGATTCGATGTTAGTATACTTGCAATCACTATGGGTTGAAATGACACATACCCTAACGATCTTATAGATAGGGAAAATCATTTTGGTTTGAAATGATAAACCCAGGCGGTTTTTTGATTTGGGAATCTTTGATTCGGGATACGGGTTGAAATAATATATACCCGGTATATTTAACTATTTTAGGGTTGAAATGATACATACCTTATTGCTTGATCATAGGGTAGAAAATTATATAGGGACATCATTGGTCAGTTTTAAATTATTTTCTAAATAGCAAAGTATGTTTGATTTATAAATTTTATTTTTAAAAATTTATTTAATGATTTTATTTGAAATTTATGTTTGGAAAACAATTTGTTTTATATGTTTTAAAGTTTCAAATTATAAGTTAATTTATGGTTTAAATGTAAATTTAAGATTTTAACTTATGATTTTATTTAGTTTTAAAATATATTTTTAGATAGTTTAAAATTTAATTTAATAAAATATTTAATACAATTTTAATATACAAATATATATTTTAAATTTGATTTAATATAATAAATATAATTTTAATTTAATATAATAAATGTAATTTTAATTTAATATAATAAATATAGATTTATAATAACTTTAATAAATAAAAATGTAAGAGGTTTTGTAAGGAATTTATAAAAGTTTTGTAAGAGATTTTATAATGGATTTTATAAAAGGATTCTTATAAAAGATTTTTATAAAGGATTTTATAATGGTTTTATAAAGGTTTTAAAGGATTTTATAAAGGGTTTTATAAAGAACTTGTGTAAAGGGATTTGGAAGTGTTTTAAAAGAATTTGTGTAAAAGTTTATGATAAAGGGAAGAGTTGTAAATTGTTTTGGGAATTTGTGAATAGTTTTAAAAATGGTTTTAAAGCATATAAATAGTTTATAAATGGTTTAGAAGAGATTTTATGAAGGTATAAACTGTTTTATGGATTTATTATTATAAATGTTTTATGAAATGACCACGGTGTGAAAAATGTAAGTGTTCGGTTGTTAAAGAGACCAGGGTTGGATATTGTCATACCCTCTGCCAATTCCGAAACCACTTTAACAACTATGAACGTGGTGGATAATCCAGAATGAAGTAGGACGGTCTGGCGAATGCTACTATGAGGTATGAACGAACCCCTGACCCTCTTGGGTCAGCTTGATATGACTAAAATCAGGAGCCATAACCAGACCAAGTGAGGTCGCTCCTCATATCAGACACGCTTCTTCGATATCATATCTGTTACTTTATGACTGATTTGGTGGCCATCCATGGTTTGATTGTGTGAGTGTTGTCCGAGGTAGGCGGTAGTAGCTACTATGTGTAACCACCAGCCTGGTTCCACAATCCCGTAGAATCCTACTGTGAGTATGGCCTCGTGTGCCCTGTCATATGTCTTATCGAGCCTACTACGATTTTGTTTTGTATCATACCTATGGAGTGCTCCCTGATATCCCACCAGTTTGGTGGAGTTTACAGTACTGTATAGACTACGACATTTATAAAATGTATCAAGGGGGATATCGGTAACGCCTTAACACTATATTAATACTTTACTTTACTGATAGACACTATAGCATATTTACTTTACATAAATAGTTTAACGGATCCTCAGGAAATGGAAATCCCTAACATCTCTTATGTTATTGCACGCATGTTATACATTGGATATGAGATGTAAAATCCCGTAAACATCTTTGAAATCGCTGCACTCATATTTCTTTATGTTGATTTAACTTACATAAGATCTTTTAGTTCTGACTTGAGATTTGTCTTTTCATTACGCTCGGGTCAGCTTGAGCTTTTCAATGTCGAAGACTTTATTTCTAGAGGATGAAGATTGTAACGACCCGGAATTTTTGAACATTTTAAAATGAAATATTTAATTAATTTTAAATATTTGAATGATGGTTTGACTTGAATTACAAATTATCAGAATGAATTTGGAAATTAAATTATAAAACTTAATCTATTGAAAGTTGAATAAAAAATTGAATCTTCAGTTTTAAGCCGATTTAAAATAATTTGAAGGCTTATAGAATTTATATTAATAATACTGAAGGCAATAAAACTTTAAAAATTGAATTTAATAGTGTTTTGTTCAGTTTTAAAAATATACCGTTTAAGTTAAATTTAAAAATAGCCGTCCAAGGCACAGTCTCGGAATTCGACGAAACCAGTTCCATTGGATCCGGAATATTGTATTATTATCGGATTTCAATTTTCATAGCGTTTGGAGTTTCTGTGTGAGCACACGATACGTAAACGCGTTGAAATTTAAATCAAATTCAATTTTAGTTTAAATTTAAATTGGGTCAACATCAGCACTTTTTGGCCTCAACCCAAAACACTGTAGAGGTAATGCAAACACGTTCTCCCTTTGTTTCAGCCAGAAATCACGCAACCTTCATTTCTTAAACCTCTGAGCAAATCTAAAAAAATTATAATGGTCGAGCATTTCCGTTGAGAAAATTTGAATGGTCGCTCCTTTCAATTTCTTCGTTCCCAAATTCTTCATTCGAAATCCTAAGATTTAAATAAAAAAAAATCACGCCGTCTCCCTCCTCTTCTATTCCTCTTCCCTAAATTAAAACCAAATGGCCGAAGCCTCGTTTGAATTCGAATTCATCACAAACGCGACCCATGCAGCAGCTCGATGTCGCGAAGCTCGCGACAGTGTGGTCTCGCGCGACAGAAATCATGGTGGGAGAGGGGTTTCGTGCGAGGCCTAATTTCGATTTGGTGGAGGCGAGCGGCGCTGGTGTATCGATATGGGGAGTTCGATCGTGGATGAGCTCGACTTCGATCGTAGGGGTGCTCGCAGATGGTGGGAGGCTCTTTCACGATGCCGGAGTAAATGCGGTGGCACGAGCAAAACACTGGTGGAGGGTCGTAGCGTTCTAGGGTTTCGTGTTGGAGTTTGGGAATTCGCTCGCGAGGCTAGGGCGTGGAGGCAGCAGCTGGGAGGAAGGCCCTAGGGCGCACGTTCAAGCTTTCATTTGAAATTGGGTACGTGATTCTCAATTGCTTTAGTTGTAGGGTTTTATTTTAATTTAAAATATATATATTACAGTAAGTTTGATAATCGAAATCTTTAAAGTTTCGATATTTATAAGTATGCAGTAAAACAAAACATCTGTTATTATTAAAAAAATGAAAATAAATAAATAAATAAGTAAAAAGAAGTTAGATTTTTAAAGTGAATATAGATCATCTTCTTAGTTTATACAGTTTGAAAAAATGGAAGATAGAGATAAAATACAATTTTCCAATTTATTTTAGTAATTAATTTGTTTAGTTAATTTATGTAATAATTTTAATTGCTAAAGTATTTAATTGAAACGTAAATATAGTTTTAAAACTAAAATTTTAGTTAAACAAATTTGTTTAAAAGAAATTGGTTTGAAATGAAATCATTTGTTTAAATTGAATTGTTAGTAAATTAAATTTGTCAAATGGTTAGACAATTAGATTTATTTAAAGAAAACCAGTTCAAATTTTTAATTTTTAAGTTTAAAATAAAATCATTGGTAATTAAATTTATAAATGAAAGTTTAATGGTTCGATTTATTTGAATATTTATAAATTATATAACTGTTTGATACAAGGTCTTAACTCGTGAAGAAGTGACTGGTTTGGATTGGATTGCAAAATAAAAACAAAGGCAAGAACTTCTCACTCAAAAATTTGTTGTTTGGTTAATTTTAAATATATAGATTTTAAATTTGATTGGTTGTACGATTGGATGCTGATTGTATGCTTGAATGATAATTTATTATCAATTGATTGAAATAGACCCTATATGCCGTATATTGAGCGGATGTTATTTATTGCACACATATACCGCGATATTCCACCTTGAAGTGGAATTGGTATTATATATGTACTTGGAGTTGATTTCCCGCATTATATAGCGGATGAGACCCGATTGCGCCGCCTATTAAGCGGATAATAATTTATAAATCCAATATACCACGATATCCCGTCTTGAAACGGGATTGGTATTGTGCTAATGTCTGTGGATGCAGGGAAACAGGTTGGAGGGATCCAACTGGATTCCTTAAATAATTGGTTTCAATATTGGGTGTTGATTTCTTTTTATTATAATCCCTGTGTGATTATCTTTATAATTGAAATCGTTAAAGGCTAAAATTTAGCCGAATAAAATTCTGGTATAATTAGATACCGGAAATAAATAAAATTTGATTTTTAAAATAAGTAGTAGATAAATTTGTAAAATGGTTTAAATTGGGATATTTGAATTATTATAAACGGTTTATATAAAAGATTTATAAAATTGATATTTACAAATAAAAATACCGAAATTATAAAACGAGTTTTTATAAGCGCTAAAATGAATTGTAAATGAATTCATAAGTGAATGAAATTTATAAAATTGTGAAGTTATAAAAGGAAATGATTTTTGTAAAATAAGAGAACTATAAATAATTTACTTATAAATTGGGTTTTAGAATTTAAATAAGATATACATAAAATTTGTTAACTAAGGGATTTTATAAGTTGAAGTTTTTATAAAATATATAGATGTGAATTTATAAACGTTACTTTATAAATCCGAAATCAATTTAATCCGATAGATTAAATATAGAAGTTTGTTAAAGGAGATGTATCCACGACTTTGGACAGTGGATAACCTTCAACATAAAACGTGTAGAAAATGTTGAATTTGGATTAACGAAGTATATTCACGATTTTGGATAATGAATAATATATTAAAGAAACATTTTGGGGAAAATGATATTTTAAATAGAATTAAAACGATTAGAGATGTTTTAAATGTATTAAGTATTGTAAACATAGATTTCAACATTCATTGTTGAAATAGGCGTTTTCAAGGAATTGAAGGAAATGGTGGACTATAACACTGTTGTTATAGTAAATGATTTCCGAAAAGAAATTTCTTATACAGTATTGGGATTTATATATCTATCTGAATTTCGAATCCCTATGCTGGAGATTTTGGGTCGTCGTAACAATGTTTTACGCAACATTTGTTTGGACTCAAATAAAAGTGTTAAAGAAAATGTTTTCCTTAAGAAATGAAATTTGTACTTAATATTAATTTAAGTATATCGAATATTTTCCAAATATTGAAAATAAATAGATTTGTGAAATACTTATTATAAATAAGTAGGGAATTGTTTTTCCAATATGAAATGAACGTTTTGAGAATTATCTTTTTTAAAGGTAAATTGAAAGTGAATATTTGAAATCGATTTGAAAATCGTATATTCACAGATATTTTGGAAATGTAAATTCAATATGGAATTTATAATGAAATTAGGAAAATTGGTTTAAAAATAAATATCGATTTATTTTTGAAGTAGCGAAATTATATATATATCTTGTAAAGATATTTTTGGAAAAATAAATAATTTGGAAAATTATTTGGAATATGGCGATGTTGTGCATACCTATTGATAGTTAAATAACCGAATATCAATATTTACCTTTGAATAGGTATTTGTTGTGAATTGTTTGAATTTGAATTCCACACTTATTTTTAAAATAAGCGCTCACTATTCGGGTTAGCCGGGAAAGAACCTTAGGGTCGTATAACCCATTCCGAATATGTGATACGTCGTTATGGATTGTATTTGAAGACCGGTGTTGAAGACCGGATATTTGTGAAAACGGAAGGATTACCGTTGAATGTTTTTGCATCGGCTGATCTTCGATATAGAAATTTATTACCCTTTGTGATCGGAAGTCCGGTCGTGGTTAATGAATATCCGGATTGCAAGGACTTCTTTGTAAGTGCCTTCGGTTCCGTTCGATCCCGGAACGGACTTGTATGGAGGTGTGTCTGACGTTACAATTTAAGATGTAAAGCTGGTTTCTATCAAATATGTTCCCGTTGGTGGCGGAGAATTTATTCTCTTAGCTTAACACCCTTAGAGGTTATGTAGTTGATGGTTACTAGTGATACATTCCCAAATTGGTAATGTGGCATACGAAGTGCTGTTGAGCATTTGTTGATCGAAGCATGGCTTTGGATAAAGCGTAGCTTTGTGGACGAGACTTCGTCGGACCTCACACCCCGAAAATGGTCAAAACAGGAAGGATGCAGCAAGGTTATTAGGGGGTAGCGCCCCTTTAGTGTATGTCATTCCTTCTGGATAGAGGTGGTATCATGGTATGGAGCCCAGATACTTAACCTATGTTGTTGCTGCAAATTTATTGCTTTATGGTTGTTGGAATCGAGGATCCTCGGATATAGATTGGTTACGATCGGGGAATGACATATTCGTGTCAGTAGTTACCTAGTTTGAAAGGTAATCCGGCCTTGTGTTGGCAGAGATCCGGTTAGGTTCTCGGGACGTCATTACAGAGGCGTTTCCATGTGGCAATGGGAAGTTCCTTAGCCTGACCATTTGTTGAAAATCCAAAGAAACAATACGATCTTGTACGGTTTTAGTTGTAGAACCTATCATTCACTTATGGTGGTCACCACTGTTTGGATGGTAGCTATAGTAGGCATAAGTGCAGAATGCCTATGCTGGCTAAGATTTATATCTTTACTTTCGAAATGATTTTTCCTACACTATGCACTAGTAATAATATCAAATGTTTCTTTTTAATGCGTATCAAGCATCTTTGACTATCATAAGGAGAAATCTCCTCCCATTCTGCGTTTGCATTGTGTGTGTGTGCGGGAGGCCTTATGGTAGTCTCATTTTCTAAAAAGCATTGCGAATCTATTTTAAAATTATCCTGTACTTTGTTTTAAAAATAAACTGCTTTAGTTCTCACACCAGTCACATGACTGACTCAGAGTGTATTGTTTTCCTTCCTAAACTCTGGGTGCCCACCAATTTCCACACGGGCAGTCTAGAGTCAAGTTATCAGGTCATTCCGGATTCGGGAGTTGCTGTAGAAATCTGGAGGCAAGCTGGATGGCGTAGCATATTACTAAGTATATAGTATTTCTTTTCCGCTTTTTGTTGTTGTAAACTCTGATAATGAATGTAATGTGATGTAATGTATAAAATATACAGTTCTTTTGTTTTAATGATTATTCATTTATCTATTATATGTTGTTCCGCTGCGATTGTTAGATTCTGACATTGTTCTGTTCTATCTTTTCTTCTTCTTCTACCTCTTTCTTTTTCTTAAACCCTAAGTGTTCAGTTTTCCGGCATTCGATTGCTCGGCAGTTGATACAGTGGATGTATTGATGTCAATTTTCAGAAGTCGAAGAATCGGGTCCTTACAAAGTGGTATCAGAGCATATGATTAAGCGACTACCATGGCTCTGTTGGGTGTAATAATAGATATGTGTGCGTATTTGTTAGTGAAGATAAATTGTTTTGTATTGTGTTGACTTATCGGTTGATTGTTTATAGATTCTGGCTGGTGCAGTCTAGCTAACTGTGTCGATAGGGGTTTCCAAACTCTTAAACAAGATAAACTAACACAGTAGTGTTTTAAAAATCGGGTAAATGAAATAATTTTGCCCAAAACTATTTTCGTAGATAAAGGAAATTATCTTTATAAATTATTATAGTATATGGATGCTTGGATGTTAGGAATTAATAATATTAAAAATTATTACCATTGATTATTGAATAAGAAATTGGAATCATAATCAAAAGTTTAGAAATAAAATCCATATACAAATGAAATTGAAGAATGTAAATTATAAATGTGATTTATAATTAGAAATAGAATTCCAGGGAAGTATTTGTAAATGTTTTTGAAAGAATTTGGAAAAATGTTCCGAAGGAATGAAAAGCTCTAAACTCAGCATCATTGATGTTCATTTTCGGGTTTCCAAAAGAGGAATTGCTGTCAATTTGTTTTAAATGCAAGTTGTTAAAAATATATATTTGGGTTTGGTTTTGGAAATTCAAAAGATAATTTGAATTGATTTCAAAAATTGATTTTAAAAGACTGAAAAGGCTTTGGAATACTGTATAAAAATATTTATGGAATATTATAAAGTTGATAACTTGTAAAGTTTAAAGTTGTTAAAATAAAAATCTAACTTAAAGAAAATTTATTGAGTTGAAAATAAATTTGGAGTAATTAAAATGAATTGGAATTGAGTATTGAATTATGGAAATAAATTGTGAATGAATGAATAAATTTACAATTGCAAGTAAATGAAAGTGAATTGAATGTTGAAATTCATTTCGAAATTGAAAGCAAATAGAGTTGAATGGAAATTGGATTTGACTTGTGATAAATAAAGTGAAGTATTGAAATAAAATTTAGTAAATGAAATTGATTAAAAATGAAAAGAATTGAATTCAGTAATTATAAATGAAGTAAATTGAATTCATATAGAATTTGAAATCCAGTTTAAATATACGTGGTTATAAACTAAAATTGAAAACTGAATATTGACAACCAATTTGAATTGTGCGAGATGAAATGGATTAGAACTAGTAATGAATTAGTAATTGGAACTAATTTAAAATAGTGCAGTTATGAATAAAAGATAGTCGACAAAATTCAATATTCAGAAGGTAAATTGAATCCAATTAGAGTTGAAAGTGTAAATTGAATTCAAAGGGGATTGTAAATGCAAGATTAAATGGAAATGAATGTATAACTCCAATAGTAAACTAAAGATGGTATAAAAAGCATATATTGAAAATTTTGTAATGAAAGGTGAAAAATGGTTTGAAATTTGTAATTGGATATTATGGCTAGAAGGATATACAGGTGTATTAAAAGAAATGGAATTGGGATTTTGATTTCAAAGATAAAATTGAATTTCTCGACAAAAAGGTATGTATTTCAATTTCAGTATGAAATTTGGTGATTTTCTTGTTCAGCCACTTGGCCTTTTGTTTTCTTTTGGGATTTGAGGGCATGTGGTGCCATTTTGTAGTCGTACCGAGCTAGCCGCGCAAAGGAAACGCTGGCGAAATTTTTCGAAAAGTTAGGGTGTTAGAAAATTTTGAAAATTTAAAATTTGAATTTAAATTTAAAATTTGAATTGTGAAGTAAATAAAGTTGTTTGGAAACTGTGAAGATTTTGGAAAGTTAGTTGAAATGAATCTTTAATAAAAAGATTTAGGTTGATGAGTTGATAAAGCTGCTTGAATTGGGAAAATGATAGACGGGATAAGGGCATTCTTCTTAACTTGTAATTTCGGGACGAAATTCTTTTAACGGGGGAAGATTGTAACGACCTAGAATTTTTGAACATTTGAAAATGAAATATTTAATTAATTTTAAATATTTGAATGATGGTTTGACTTGAATTTCAAATTATCAGAATGAATTTGGAAATTAAATTATAAAATTTAATCTATTGAAAGTTGAATAAAAATTTGAATCTTCAGTTTTAAGATGATTTAAAATAATTTGAAGGCTTATAAAATTTATAATAATAACACTGAAGGTAATAAAACTTTAAAAATTGAATTTAATAGTGTTTTGTTCAGTTTTAAAAATATACCGTTTAAATTGAATTTAAAAATAGCCGTCCGAGGCACAGTCTCGGAATTCGACGAAACCAGTTCCATTGGATCCGGAATATTGTATTATTATCGGATTTCAATTTTCGTAGCGTTTGGAGTTTCCGTGTGAGCACACGATACGTAAACGCATTGAAATTTAAATCGAGTTCAATTTTAATTTAAATTTAAATTGGGTCAACATCAACACTTTTTGGCCTCAACTCAAAACACTGTAGAGGTAATGCAAACACGTTCTCCCTTTGTTTCAGCCAGAAATCACGCAACCTTCATTTCTTAAACCTCTGAGCAAATCTAAAAAAATTTATAATGGTCGAACATTTCAGTTGAGAAAATTTGAATGGCCGCTCCTTTTAATTTCTTCGTTCCCAAATTCTTCATTCGAAATCCTCAAATCCAAATAAACAAAAATCACGCCGTCTCCCTCCTCTTCTATTCCTCTTCCCCAAATTAAAACCAAATGGCCGAAGCCTCGTTTGAATTCGAATTCATCACAAACGCGACCCAGGCAGCAGCTCGATGCCGCGAAGCTCGCGACAGTGAGGCCTCGCGCGACAGAAATCGTGGTGGGAGAGGGGTTTCGCGCGAGGCCAAATTTCGATTTGGTGGAGGCGAGCGGCGATGGCGTATCGATATGGGGAGTTCGATCGTGGATGAGCTCGACTTCGATCGTAGGGGTGCTCGCAGATGGTGGAAGGCTCGTTCATGATGCCGGAGTAAATGCGGTGGCACGAGCAAAACACTGGTGGAGGGTCGTAGCGTTCTAGGGTTTCGCGTTGGAGTTCGGGAATTCGCTCGCGAGGCTAGGGCGTGGAGGCAGTAGTTGGGAGGAAGGCCCTAGGGCGCATGTTCAAGCTTTCGTTTGAAATTGGGTACGTGATTCTCAATTGCTTTAGTTGTAGGGTTTTATTTTAATTTAAAAGATATATATTACAGTATGTTTTATAATCGAAATCTTTAAAGTTTGGATATTTATAAGTATGCAGTAAAACAAAACTTCTGTTATTATTAAAAAAAATGAAAATAAATAAATAAATAAAAAGAAGTTAGATTTTTAAAGTGAATATAGACCATCTTTTTAGTTTATACAGTTTGAAAAAAATGGAAGATAGAGATAAAATACAATTTTCCAATTTATTTTAGTAATTAATTTGTTTAGTTAATTTATGTAATAATTTTAATTGCTAAAGTATTTAACTGAAACGAAAATATAGTTTTAAAACTAAAATTTTAGTTAAACAAATTTGTTTAAAAGAAATTGGTTTGAAATGAAATCATTTGTTTAAATTGAATTGTTAGTAAATTAAATTTGTCAAATGGTTAGACAATTAGATTTATTTAAAGAAAATCAGTTCAAATTTTTAATTTTAAGTTTAAAATAAAATCATTGGTAATTAAATTTATAAATGAAAATTTAATGGTTCGATTTATTTGAATATTTATAAATTATATAATTGTTTGATACAAGGTCTTAAATCATGAAGAAGTGACTAGTTTGGATTGGATTGCAAAATAAAAATAAAGGTGAGAACTTCTCACTCGAAAATTTGTTGTTTGGTTAATTTTAAATATATAGATTTAAAATTTGATTGGTTGTGCGATTGGATGCTGATTGTATGCTTGAATGATAATTTATTATCAATTGATTGATATAGACCCTATACGCCGTATATTAAGCGGATGTTATTTATTACACACATATACCGCGATATTCCACCTTGAAGTGGAATTGGTATAATATATGTACTTGGAGTTGATTTCTCGCATTATATAGTGGATGAGACCCTATTGCGCTGCCTATTAAGCGGATAATAATTTATAAATCCCACATACCGCGATATCCCGTCTTGAAACGGGATTGGTATTGTGCTAATGTCTGTGGATGCAGGGAAACAGGTTGGAGGGATCCAACTGGATTCCTCAAATAATTGAATTGGTTTCGATATTGTGTGTTGATTTCTTTTTATTATAATCCCTGTGTGATTATCTTTATAATTGAAATCGTTAAAGGCTAAAATTTAGCCGAATAAAATTCTGGTATAATTAGATACCGAAAATAAATAAAATTTGATTTTTAAAATAAGTAGTAGATAAATTTGTAAAATGGTTTAAATTGGGATATTTGAATTATTATAAACGGTTTATATAAAAGATTTATAAAATTGATATTTACAAATAAAAATACCGAAATTATAAAACGAGTTTTTATAAGCGTTAAAATGAATTATAAATGAATTCATAAGTGAATGAAATTTATAAAATTGTGAAGTTATAAAAGGAAATGATTTTTGTAAAATAAGAGAACTATAAATAATTTACTTATAAATTGGGTTTTAGCATTTAAATAAGATAAAAATAAAATTTGTTAATTAAAGGATTTTATAAGTTGAAGTTTTTATAAAATATATAGATGTGAATTTATAAACGTTACTTTATAAATCCGAAATCAATTTAATTCGATAGATTAAATATAGAAGTTTATTAAAGGAGATGTATCCACGATTTTGGACCGTGGATAACCTTCTACACAAAATGTGCAGAAAATGTTGAATTTGGATTAACGAAGTATATTCACGATTTTGGATAATGAATAATATATTAAAGAAATGTATTGAGGAAAATGATATTTTAAATAGAATTAAAATGATTAGAGATGTTTTAAATGTATTAAGTGTTGAAAACATAGATTTCAACATTCATTGTTGAAATAGGCGTTTTCAAGGAATTGAAGGAAATGGTGGACTATAACACTGTTGTTATAGTAAATGATTTCCGAAAAGAAATGTCTTATACAGTATTAGGATTTATATATCTATCTCAATTTCGAATCCCTATGCTGGAGATTTTGGGTCGCCGTAACATTGTTTTATGCAATATTTGTTTGGACTCAAATAAAAGTGTTAAAGAAAATGTTTTCCTTAAGAAATGAAATTTGTACTTAATATTAATTTAAGTATATCGAATATTTTCCAAATATTGAAAATAAATAGATTTGTGAAATACTTATTATTAAATAAGTAGGGAAATGTTTTCCAATATGAAATGAACATTTTAAGACTTATCTTTTTTAAAGATAAATTGATAGTGAATATTTGAAATCGATTTGAAAATCGTATATTCACAGATATTTTGGAAATGCAAATTCAATATGGAATTTATAATGAAATTAGGAAAATTGGTTTAAAAATAAATATCGATTTATTTTTGAAGTAGGGAAATTATATATATCTTGTAAAGATATTTTTGGAAAAATAAATAATTTAGAAAATTATTTGGAATATGGCCATGTTGTGCATACATATTGATAGTTAAATAACCGACTATCAATATTTACCTTTGAATAGGTATTTGTTGTGATTTGTTTGAATTTGAATGCCACACTTATTTTTAAAATAAGCGCTCACTATTCGGGTTAGCCGGGAAAGGACCTTGGGGTCGTATAACCCATTCCGAGTATGTGATACGTCGTTATGGATTGCATTTGAAGACCGGTGTTGAAGACCGGATATTTGTGAAAACGGAAGGATTACCGTCGAATGTTTCTACATCGGCTGATCCCCGATATAGAAATTTATTACCCTTTGTGATGGGAAGTCCGCTCGTGGTTAATGTATATCCGGATTGCAAGGACATCTTTGTAAGTGCCTTCGGTTCCGTTCGATCCAGGAACGACTTGTATGGAGGTGTTTCTGACGTTACAATTTGATATGTAAAGCTGGTTTCTATGAAATATGTTCCCGTTGGTGGCGGAGAATTTATTCTCTTAGCTTAAAACCCTTAGAGGTTATGTAGTTGATGGTTACTAGTGATACATTTCCAAATTGGTAATGTGTCATATGAAGTGCTGTTGAGCATTTGTTGATCGAAGCATGGCTTTGAATAAAGCGTAGCTTTGTGGACGAGACTTCGTCGGACCTCACACCTCGGAAATGGTCAAAAAAAGGAAGGATGCGGCAAGGTTATTACGGGTAGCACCCCTTTAGTGTATGTCATTTCTTCTGGATAGAGGTGGTATCATGGTATGGAGCCCAGATACTTAACCTATGTTGTTGCTGCAAATTTATTGCTTTGTGGTTGTTGGAATCGAGGATCCTCGGATATAGATCGATTACGATCGGAGAATGACATATTCGTGTCAGTAGTTACCTAGTTTGAAAGGTAACCCGGCCTTGTGTTGGCAGAGATCCGGTTAGGTTCTCGGGACGTCATTCCAGAGGCTTTTCCATGTGGCAATGGGAAGTTCCTTGGCTTGACCATTTGTTGGAAATCCAAAGAAACAATACGATCTTGTACGGTTTTAGTTGTAGAACCTATCATTCACTTATGATGGTCACCACTATTTGGATGGTAGCTATAGTAGGCATAAGTATGGAATGCCTATGCTGGCTAAGAATTATATCTTTACTTTCGAAATGATTTTTCCTACACTATGCACTAGTAATAATATCAAATGTTTCTTGTTAATGCGTATCAAGCATCTTTGACTATCATAAGGAGAAATCTCCTCCGATTCTGCGTTTGCATTGTGTGTGTGCGCGCGCGGGATGCCTTATGGTAGTCTCATTTTCTAAAAAGAATTACGAATCTATTTTAAAATTATCCTATGCTTTGTTTTAAAAATAAACTGCTTTAGTTCTCACACCAGTCACCTGACTGATTCGGAGTTTATTGTTTTCCTTCCTAAACTTTGAGTGCCGACCAATTTCCACACGGGCAGTCTACAGTCAGGTTATCAGGTCATTCTGGATTCGGGAGTTGCTGTAGAAATCTGGAGGCAAGCTGGATAGCGTAGCATATTACTAAGTATATAGTATTTCTTTTCCACTGTTTGTTGTTGTAAACTCTGATAATGAATGTAATGTATAAAATATACAGTTCTTTTGTTTTAATGATTATTCATTTATCTATTATATGTTGTTCCACCGCGATTGTTAGATTCTGACATTGTTCTTTTCTATCTTTTCTTCTACCTCTTTCTTTTTCTTAAACCCTAAGTGTTCGGTTTTCCGGAATTCGATTGCTCGGTAGTTGATACAGTGGACGTATTGATGTATATTTTTGGAAGTCGAAGAATCGGGTCCTTACAAAGATGAAGATTTGTATGCTATTTATTATATTTATTCCACTGCATCATGTTGTTCTGCTGGATTATCTTATTATACCCGTTGTATGTATAACCCTGATTGTATTGTAAATTGTATAATCAAATGTATATTATAAAACACCTTCATGAACTGTTTATCTGATTATTATATTTTATTATTCCACTGTGAGACTCTATGCTTTTTCCTTCTTTTCTCTTATTTTCTTATTTACCTCATTAAAAGCCCTCCCTTTTAAATAGTTTAAGTTGACATGTGTGGTTTATTGTCGATTTAAACTATCCAAAAAGGTGTGTCGCTATAGTTGGTATCAGAGCTTTGGTCTAGCGATAACCTTAGCTTTGTGGGGTTTGACTCATTTGAGATAGCATTACAACAAAAAAGACCTTTTGCAACGTTTTAAAAACGCTATGAACCACTTTTGCAGTGTTTCGGAGAACGCTATCTAAAAACATGCTGCAATAGTGTCCGAAATTATAACAGAGTTTTTGAAACGCTGCAAATAAGTATCATACTGCAGCATTTTATTGTTTTGTAGCATTTCGCAAATGCTATGGTATATTCTGACACTATTGCAGCTTGCTGTTAGACAGTGTCCTTAAATACGCTGCGAAACTGGTTCATAGCGTTTTTAAAATGCTGAAAGATATATTTTTCATAGTATAAATGAAACGCTGCAGAAAGCTATATATTGTTTTATTGATTTTCTCAAACACGTTAATCGTAGAAATATCTTTATTGATATGCTTCAATTAGCCAATATATAAAACATCTCAAACAATAATCATATGAACACATTTAAATTATTAAATGCATTATATATAATAAACATATCCAAGTTTGAGCAATATATATAAGTCAAATTACACAAATGCTACTCCAAACCAACTACATCTGGTTCACTATTGTATCTAAAAGCAAATATAATTGCATTATTGAGACTAGAATGAGATTACACCAACTGACCCATTGGGTGACTTCTATCAACTGTTGAAGCATCTTTATCTTGACTGGCTGAAGCTGACAATACACTTTTGCTTTCCTTGTCATATTCAATTCCCAGAAATATTACTCTAGAGGAACGATACTTGGTTCCAAATGCACTTCCAAATCCCCAATCAAGACCGAGACCTACTCCACAGCCTCCACCTTTGAAACATTATAAAGATAAAATGAATTTCTGCACTAAATTAAATTTATACATATATCCAATTTGTTGTACCTTCACCAAGGCCAAAAGCATTTAGTGGCATTCCTGAGTGAGCAAGAAACAATAAGCATTAAGTATTGGCTAATTTATGACTAATCTTGCCTGATAGAACATATAGAGTGCCTAATTTGAAACTACTATCATACTCCTTCCTTCACAACGTATTAATCATGTTTACAACAACAACAAAAATAAAAAATGCGCTTCATTTTCATGCATTGTCTGTATTAATGTATTGATGGTTCAAAATAGTTTCATGTCAAGTTGGCTACAACTGTCACTGATGGGTATTCATTTTAAAGGCAAGTATAAGTATATT
The DNA here is from genome assembly GCA_030765085.1 of Allium cepa. Taxonomy (NCBI): domain Eukaryota; kingdom Viridiplantae; phylum Streptophyta; class Magnoliopsida; order Asparagales; family Amaryllidaceae; genus Allium; species Allium cepa. The sequence goes on from CM060942.1 coordinate 680,783,062, forward strand.
GTATGTGAGTTAAAGTCACTACTGTCTACAGAGATGTATATAATAATATATGCTCACTACTATCTACAGGGATGTATATAATAATATCTGCTTTCGTTTTAAAATATGTATTACATACCATAAGGCTTTTTCTTGTTTAGCGTTATAATTCTTTTATCATTGGCAGGTATTGGGCCTGTGACATTATAAATGCTTGTGCGGGTAGTATAATATCTGTGAATTAACACTACTCTAATTATTTGAAGAAGAAAAAAGTGTCGTGTTGTGTTTACGTAGGACGATTGTGTAGTACTCTTTTACAAACTGTATGGATCTTTTAAAGTCCTCATGTATGTGTTCTTATGTTGCTTTTTAAACCTCTGTGGAGCTGATTTAACTTACATATTCATGTGTTCATGCATTTTCCAATCGCCTAACACCATTTCATCTATTTATTCCATGTTTGTCTTCATTACATCAACAGGTGTTTGGTAGGACTGTGTACAACTAGCCCACCCCAAAACCCTACTCAAGTGGAAGCCTAATGCACTGGATAATGAATGATGAATCAAACACAAAGGTGTAAATCAGAAATGTCAGAATCGACTATAATGTAAATTATCTAACCATTTTGAGGACTAATTATATTTATAAGTAAATTAGGAAATGATAGATTTGAAATATTAAGTGTAAAAATCAACTCAAATACATGATTCACCCTATTAACCACCATATTTTCTTATGGGTGACTTTTTTAAATGATGTAAGAGTTGAAAATTAGGAGTAAGAGCATTATGGTCATTATTTTTGCATTTATAAAAATAAATATTCATCTCATTTTCATTCTATGCTTCATTTCTCATTAATCTTCTTAACTCCACTTTTCCATCTTATCTACTTTTGTTTATCTTGAAAAAATCTCATCTTTTAACTCATAAATTCTTATTCCACTGAAGATAAAAAAATTGTAGCTTTTCAAGCCATGTGGAAGGTAAGATATTAAATTCTTGTTTAAATATTTTGGATAGGAATGTTGTGCAAATTTATTTGTAACTTGAATTGTGATTTTCCTTTTAATCTAATGTTTAAGTAATCATATATATATATATATATATATATTGATTTATATTAGATTTCGAATGAAGGAATAAAGCTCACTGTTAATACAAAACATTCATAGAGAGTTACTGTTTCATTACTTTCTTTTTTCTGTTCCTTGAGTAAACATTCCTGTCTTGGTTTCACAAATCAGTAACTCTAAAACTATTAAGATGTAGCTAGAAGTCCATACTAGAAAGTTGTTCGTCTTTAAGTCTAGTATTTATTTAAAATAGTCCAAGGGGTTTTCGTTGAGTCTGTTGGGAGAATGCTATCGATTACAGTAAGTGCTCAAAACAATGTTAGGTTTTCGACATAAACGGATCGACAAATGGATTTTGCAATCATGTTCGTCTCGACAAGACATGATTTTTAGAGATTTCATTTGATTTTAAGTCTTGGGATTGTGGTGAGGGGATGAGATGAACTATTTTGGGTAAAAATGAGATTTCCAACAAGCTAGGGGACAAGGGTAAGGATGGAAGTGTTTGGGAGTAGCCTTGGACCAAGGCGGAGTCATGGACGGTTATGGCAGGAGTTCATGTGGCCAGAGCAGCTTAGACGAGGTCGATTTAGGGTTTGGGTGTTTTGGGTACAAACGCGGTGTTGGCAATGATGGAGGTTGGCACGTGGCTTGAGGTTCTTGATGGAGGTGCCCTGATGTGTTGGCTTTTGATTGGCGAGGTGGCATAGGGTATAGTTGATCATAGAGGAGGTAGTGGCGATTTGAACGAGGCAGCCTCATTTGTTTTGGTACCTAGGCATATTTTTTTATGTGGGCTTTCGAATTTTGTTTTGATCAAGGGGAGGTGAAGGCGAGGATGGTGGATTGATGAGAAGGTGGAGAGAAATTTGCTAGTGGCCGTTGAGCGTCGTTTGGGTGTGCGGTTAGAGGTGCAATATGCACATTTATTGTGCACCAAAGGGAATCAATTTTGAGCAATTTGAATTTAGGGGAGAAGGTAAAGAGAAGTAGGTCGGGTTAGCTAGTTGCGGGCTGGGTATAGTGGAGTAGGAACGTATATTTTTAGTTTTAATTTCAATTTATTTTATTTGAAGTGTTAGACTTTAAAAACAACATCTCGCCGGTTCAAAACCTGATTGAGTTAAATTTTTTCACTAGGTTCATATGAACTATTAAAACACTATGGGTAGAAATAGTTGTTCATTTTGGTGAGGTATAATGTAATGGTAAAATAATACCGGCTATATTTGATTGCGTTGTTTATATAATAGCGTATTTAAAAAAGTGTATACTTCATTGGTGATATATATTTGGCCAAATAAAACACCGATTTATTAACTTAAATTGAATAGATTATTTTGGATATCTATTGAGCAGAGTAAAACACCATTCTGTTATAAATAAATTAAGTTGATTATTATTGACATATGTTTAGCAGAATAAAACCCCGTACTTATATTATATTAAATTGGACATTTATTCATATGCCAGTTAATTAATACGTGGATTAACTAATATTGAAAAAGGTAATGTGTTAACTACTGATGGTTAATTATAGACTTGATTTACATATATGTTGCTTATGTAAATACCATTTATGTGACTTGAAAAGTTGAATTGAATTTAATGGTAGCTTGATTAAGTACCATTATGGTCCTCTTTTCGAATTTGTAAAGTTATGGATTTAAATTGACTCCAATTTTATAACAATTTAGGGATATGTGTTTATAATTGATGTTTTAAGTAAGTTGTTTAATTATATTTTTAATGATATTTTAAGTTATTTAATTTTATTGTTAATGGCTGTTAAAGTTAGTTAATTGGTTTAGTTATAATTAATTATTTTATTAAAGATGTGTTTAAAGATAATTACTTATTTTATTAATGATTTTTTAAGCAATTAATTATTTACTTATGATCTTTAAAAAGTAATTAATTAATTGATTAAAGATGTTTATAAATGATAAATTGTTTCATAAAAAGGATAGTTCATAGAAGGGAAAAAAATGATATTTTGCAAAGGAGATTTTAAATGATCTTTTGGTAAAGGAGTTTATAAATCATTTTAGAGATTTATAAAAGAAGTTTTATAAATTAATTTAAGATTTATAAAAGGATTTGTACATATGATATGGCCTTTAAAAAGGGAATTCATAAAAGGAATAAGATTTCATAAACAATCCATCTTAATTATGATGGTATAGAAATATTCTTTCCATACTTAACATTAAAGGATTATTTTTGTAAATCTTGACCAAATCTAACTTTGAAAATATCTAGAAGAAACACGAGAGTTATATGGCATAGTCACCTTCGACAATGTTGTGTTGTATGTATAAATCTCATTTTTTCCCCTAGGACCAATGATAAGGAATTCCGTCTACTTAAACGGTTAGAAGGTGATCTCCGCTCATATGTATTGTCTGATTATTTCTAAAATAATAGGAGATGAGCTTGTCGGAACCATCGATTCAGTTTTGAAGCGACCAGTAAGCAAGTTAACGTACTTATATGAGATTACTCGAAATTATAACCACTCAAAAATCATATGCGCGGTTGACGCTTTAGAAGAGGTTCAAGACTGGTTCGAGATGATCGAAGTCGGATCTCTTTGAAGTGCAAGGGCTACTTTCTACTAATACTAAGGGTGATTCCAAAATGGTTGTATTAAAGGTAGTGCCTTCAGTTTGTTCTTATCTTGAACAACTTGTATGGATGAATGCTTGCATTGCATTATGCTTAGAAGGTAGTGTTAGCATTCCAAGTGGTATTTGCTAAGAGAGAAATTGTGACCTCACAACCCTCACAACCCGGTAATGACTAAAACAGGGGATATGCGGCAGAGCTATGTGGTTCGCTACCATTAGGAGTGGTCACTCTTCTATCAAGAATCGATATTTATGAATTTGATATGTACAAAAAGATTGGGGCCAGGGTTGGTGCACATTATTTTTAGGGCCTTGGTAGCCATGGAATGATGTAATCCAGTATGCCATGTTAAAGGGGCAGCAAAGTCTGTGTCGACAGAGGGTTCATATGAGGCCTTCGGTATATTTTTCAAGAGGTATACTATGGTAGGTGGTACCTCAGTAGCCTTGTCATTGATGGAAATCCAATCTCCAATACGTGCCTTTATGAACTTGATCGTGCCCAATTATGTTGAAATGTGAGATGCAAACATTTTAGCTATTATTTGTATTTATTTACCCTCCTGACATTATTATAATATAATAAGATTTTCTATAAAAATGATTTGGTTAACATAAGGTAAAAACCCGCACCTGTTTATGCACGGCGTGGTCTTACGAGATACCTTTATTTCTAAAAGGTTTTATAACATTAAGTAATCCATTTGATTGTGTTTCTCATGTTGATTTACCAGATTGATCTGGACGTTATTTTTATGATAATGCTCAGGTTCGCCCGATTATATTATCCTAATTTAGATGGACAATTTGGAGCTTCAGGAGACGAGCTGATCCTCTAAGCTGTATTCCTGTATATTTATCTTCTTCTATTTGTTCTTGTCTATATTAACTAGAAATTGTAAGGACATTTGTTATAACTGTGCAGGATCAAATGATAGGATAATTGTACTCTGATTGATCTATGTATTCTTTTTGTAAAGTTCATTGATACTACTCGTCACGTTGTGAGATTCTGTTCTATCTTTTCTTTTCTTTCACCCCAACGATCTATCTTTCTGGCACTTGGATGTTTGGCATGTGAATACTATAGATGTAAGTGTCGGCTTCTAAGGATCGAAAAGGCGGGTTTGTTACATCTTTAATAAAGTGTTGTCCTCTACCATTTAAATATTAGTAAATCAGTTGCATACTCATGTTAGAGATGTTATGTATAGTATTATTAATATATTTACTAGACAAGGTAATATAACTATATGTACTAGTTGAGCAAACTCAAGATATATATATTATACTTAGGCTATTGTGAAATGGTAGGTACGAGTGAATAATTTCTTTCAATTTGTTGAGTAAACTCATGGTCCCAATGAGATTAGGACAAGTAACTGTAGCTTAGAAGTTGTATATGATACAACCGATAAGGAGTTATCCATCGTTTGTGGGGCTATGACTTGTTGAGCAAACTCAAGATCAGAAAACCAAGATTGATGAGTCCTGACACCCACTAGTGAAGTCAAAAGACTTCTTTGTTTCATTTTAGGGTTTGGAGAAGCACAAATGACTAGTGGGAGACCCATTAAAAAAATGAAATGGTAACATTTAACCTTTCTAATATTGTACGAACATCTGCTATATATAATTAAAATAATCTACTTCGATAATTTTTTGCATTAAACATAAATGACAAAATGTTTATAAATTAAAATATACAAAGGAGCTAAATTAAATATCGATAAAGAAATTTAAAATATACTCAATAATAAATTTTTGCGTGTTGAACATGCAAGCGCCTAACTATACAACTACTAAATATGTTCCTAACTTAGTCATTTACCAGTTTACTCGCCCGAGAATATATATTGTTTTCAATGAGTTTTGAACTTTAAATGCAATTCAAGAATATGAATGTTTGATACATATGTGATCATATGTATATGATATATGGTGAACGGGCATAATTCAAAATGTATGAAACCTCGATGAAATCAGTTCATCGAAATAAGCAAGAAGATTGTAATGTGAGATTATGTATTCAATATGGTTGATTATAATAATAATATTGTTATGTTAAATGTAACACTAGACCAAGAGCTACAAGATAGATCTATGAAATCAATCACCGAAATGTCAGTTTGATTAGTTTACATAAAATTCAATTTATTTGATGTTCTTAAAATTTAAGGACGATTAAATGCACTTTTGTAAAGAGTTCGTTGTGAAATTGTAGTAAGGATTTCCTTTAATGGTTCAACTGTCTAGAAAGGACATCCAAGTATAATAGTGGATGTAACTTAAGGTATGGTTGGAATGAAGAAAGTGAATGATCACTTCTTCTTCATAAAGAAAGTCAGAAATGAGATTTATAAAATAACTATAGGTACTTAACATTGGAATAAGAAATATGATTTCTATTCCAAAATTATTTTCATATAGAAAATTGTATTCTATGATATTTATTTCTTTGAATTTAAGATACTTGATCTAATAATTCTCGATTGTAAACTAGTTACATTAAATGAAATAAATAGCCTATATTAAGTGGTTGAATTGAGCTTCGTATTTTATATGCTATTATAGTAATAGTGGAAATAGTGGGAGCATGCCATATAACACTTATTGGTCACATCAAGTTACGTAGATTATTTTCATAAAACAGACCAAATATTATTTCTGAAATAATTATTACTTTTAGGTATTAACTGAAAAATTGACATTGTTTCATTTTAATATGTATACTATTGCACTATAAAATATAACCATAACAGTGGTATTTGTGATGCATTGGAAATACAGAAGTATCCAAATTATTTGCAATTGTTTTGGAGTTGCGGCAAAGCCAAAATTTGGAGAAATAATTCTTTAAATATATGATTGCGAAGCATATGGTACTAGTAAATTATATCTCAAACAATAAAAGGCATTGCACCCATTCGGCAGGAGTGATCATAAAAGTTGATGAGCTCCACGGATTGATACATATAGATGTATGCAATCAAAAGTCTATTAATTCCAAAATGGTTCCACATATTTCATTGTATTCGCTGAGTTATCACAAACATGAACATATGTATTTGATACATATGTAGTATGTTTATGACAATCTCATAGAATACAAATGAAAGTAAATTAAATAACGTGCAAAAGAAAATAAAATGATTCAATTTGGTCGAATAGGTGAATATATTGGAAAGAGTTCCAAATGTACCTAAGATAAATAAAGATTCAATCTTAAAAGTCACTCCTTCTTATGATCAATATGATGTATCAATAAGGAGTAATCGAACTTTGTTGAATAAAGTTTGATTAATTGTGAATGAAGTTGAGTTAACTTCTTTCTATAAGGTCGTGCACTTAAAAGTAGTACACAAGGTCCAAATTAATTTCACCTAAAGAATAGTTTACAAAGTCATAAAAGATAAAGATTTATAAAAAACCACAACATATCCTAGGCCAGGAGGTGGCATGTTGTGTCAGTAAAATTACTACATGTAAGAATTGTAGGGATCTCGTATGAAGCGCTTCAAAAGGAGTTTAGGAATGACTATTATTGGATGAACAATTTATGTTTTGAACGTAAGCATTGTAAACTAAAAATTAAATCAGTTTTTATATATAAGAAACTTCATAATGCGTTTATAAATACCTATTCTACTGCACCGAGAAACAATTGTTGTTTCATGAAATACGGGCTTCGTATCAAGGGAATTTCTTTGAGAAATTATTGGTATTAAGATGGATTTGGATAAGGTCCAACGATAAAACTTATTATGTGGGATAAAATGAAATTAACCTAATCTAAACAAACACATCGGATTAGTAATATATTTTCACATGTTGAAGAGAAACTATGGGATTTTTGTCAAAGTCGAGAATAGATAATAATCAATTGTTAATTAAGAAATTAAGAGTATTGACCCTACGATATGGTATGATGGACAAATTCGAAAATTGGATTCCAAGTACAATATCAAAATATGATTTTGATAGTTGTACCCAAAAGGATGTGACCCATCGGCCGCGATTTGGGTCTTTAAGAGCAAGACTAATGCATTTGGAATTTAATGAGCAACGTTGATAAGAATATCTTATAAATTTCAATTATTGAAATTAGCGTAATTGATTTGTTAGTCAGTGTGCTCAAGTTACTTCGGATTTACTCACAAAATTATCGCTTGGCATGACTTTGTCCGTTGGCATATATATGTTGAAATGAAAAATTCTAAATGATAATTTAGAATTGACTTGTGCACATAACAAGCAAAGTTTCTCAAAATCAGTGGGAGCGATATTGATTTTGTGGTATTTTAGATGTGATCTAAGAACATATATGAAAGTGTTGTTCAACATGCATCAAAATTGAACAAGTGATTGATTGTGAGTCAAAAAACAGAGGAAGCGTGTGTTCATTAGAAAGAAATCTGAAAGGTACATAGATATTTCTTATCCATAATTAAACAACACACTGCTAATCGTTAACCATATACAACTTATATTAAAATCAGCTTTAGTTGTTTTAGTACTCGACGTTGGATTTACAAATGACGTCTTAGTATAAAGGACATTGGGAATATCCCAAATAATATGTATAGACACCTAATTAAAGGGTTTAGTAAGGAGCAAAATTAAGGTTGTGTAACAAATCAGAAATTTCGATCCCGAAACTTCCAGATAGTTAGGAAAAAAAGGAAAGAGAAAGAAGAAGAAACAGAAACAAGTCACAGAAAACTCACATTCGCAGCGGACATAACGGTTTTACAAAGAAGAACATCGTCAGTACAATTATATTTTTATACATCAGAGTTACAAGCATTTCAACACACTGGACAGTTCAAAACAACATGTCCAAGACAACTATACTATATACAACGGTATATGCTCCATACGTTCCTGCCATCTAGCTTGCCTCTTGAGCTCCAAAACGTCCTTACCTGAAAATCTGTAATACTCGGTTTGACCCAAGCATTACATCAAAGTAACACCCGGGTCAGGCTGGAAACCAGCGTGAGTAAACCCATCCAACATGGAATACAAAAGCATACAACTTATATACACCCGGGGTAACTCGTATCAATTTATAGATTCATCATTTGTTATAAACATCCCTTATATCGTACATCAATTTTCTAAGTACCAAACTTAGATTAAATGATCCAATTTACTTAAATCATTCCATTCCATCCTATTGATTTCAAATATAAATTTTCAAAGAATCGAAGTGGTTTCGGGTATTTTCTAATAGCCGACCCCGGTTTCTTCGAATTCCATACATCCTAACCCCGTTATCCAAGTGAATATAACTCAATTTTAAATATATGATGTCACTTTTACACAGCAATTCATCATAGATTATTACATTATCACTTCTCAACCCAACATCTCATATTACAAAACATATCATATCATAAAGCATCCCAAACATATACTAGGGATACAAATAATCCAACGCATCTAAAATTATCCAATCATCCATAAGACATATTGATTACTTCCAAAATAAATTTAATTATCTCTAATTAAATTAATTACCAATCCTTAATCACTTAGATTACCTTCACCTAACATTAATTAATTACAAACCAATAATCCGACCATCCTTTAAATATCCATCTTAATTAATCACCCTTGACTAATTATCCTTTAATTTCAATAAGTAATTAATTGTAAATTAGTTACACAAATTAATTAACCTTTACCCATCAAATTAACAACCATGGTCCTTACGTAATTATTCAATTAATTACCTTATCACCACTTACATTATTAGTTACCCCTCAATTAATCATAATTATTAGTTAACTAACCCTTAATTAATTCCTTTAATTAATCAATTCTTTAATTAACTACACTAAGTAATTAATCTTTAATTACTTCTCTTAAGATATTTCTTTCAATTACTTCATCAAGTAATTACCCCATTGGTTAATTATCTCCAATAATTAACCATTAATTTTTTTATTAATTAATTATCCTTTAATAATTTAATTTATTAACCCTTAACAATTAGTTAATCTCTAATTAGTTTATTTATAACCCTCAACTATAAATTTACTTATCCTTATTTACTTAAGTCTTTGATTAATCTAAGATAAATCATCACCTTATTTAATTCCTTAACTATCGTATGAATCATATTTAAATTGAAAGCTTTAGAATTAACTTATACTTAGCATACAAAATTAGTTTAGACGCTTATTTACTTAAGTCTAACACCCTAGCTTAAAACATCTATTTAATTTAATCATTATTAAATCACATCTGAGAAGTACTTATGAATCAATTATCATCACCCCTATATGATTATTTCAATCAACAATTTGAATTCAAACACATTTACTTTATGAAAATTTAATTTCTTGAGAAGCTAAGTTAACCCCATTTCTTGAATATTCACCCTAGCACTCTCCCCTTTCTTCCTTTCTCTCTTAAACATGATTCTGGACTTCAAATAAAAAAACTGCTTTACAGGCAACACTCACGTACGAACCCCAAAAAAAACTCGAGTCATCACAAAACTTTCTCGAGGCTTCCCACCATTTGCTTCGGGTCGTCACGAAATATCCATTCCCATGCATACACACTGACTCGCGTTCACGTGCACAACTGAACGCCATAGCTCCGGCCAACTTCGCCGATGATGCAAGGTCTCTGATCATCTCCAGAGTTGCCACACATACTCAGATTCATTAACTTGCTTCAGCATCAAAATTGAGCCATCTAGCACCCAATTGAAACCAAACGTCGATGACGAAAACACCTCGCGATGTCGATCTAGTCCATCAGAGCCAACGCCGACGAACACACACCATCGCCAGAGTCCCTTGCATCGACTCCCTCCATGCGATTTAGTCCGATCCTCTCTCGTCGCCAAATGAACTCAAGAATCAACATTGCTTCAACTGGGTACTTAAACCCTATTTTACCGCCGACAAGCTAAATCGATGATCTAAAAATTCATTTGCTATTTTTTCGATAATCTCCAACTCCCAAACTTCCTTCACCCATGAATACGACAACCCTACCCTTCCCGACCATCCAGAATTGACTAAAGAACATTTTCTGTTTATCTTTCAATTTCTCATTGACCATGATTTTAAAAAATTTAATATTTATATTAAAAATCATGATTTCTTAACACAAATCCAAATATACAATCAAAATGTAAAAATTTAAAAATCAAGATTTTTGACCTGAGTTGATTTTACTGGAATCTTTCAATTTACAGTGAAAATATTTTATAAAAATATATATAAATATTTTTTAGAACTTAGATTTGCGTTGTATAACAAATTTTATTAAGATCCTAAAACCTACAATAAATTCGAGAAGGAGGTTTTACATTATGAACAGGGTTTAGAAACCTAAAATCAAACAGAGTCAGGCATTGCCTTTAAACCAGACATGCACACAGTTTACATACACTTACAGGCACAAATATATAACCATCTCAACATATTAAATTCATAACTTTCAAGATCAAAATGAAAACCAATGATTCAAATAGATCTAAGTTTAAGAAGTGAGTTTACTCACCTGATGGATTGCATAGAACAGAGAACAGTCTTGTTATTGAAATCTGGAATCTGATGCATATAAACTGAAACTTGATTTTTTATTGATTGAATCTTGCTTGAAAATTTGAGATGATTTTGCTTGAGTTGCTACATGTTCTAGATTTGCAACTGATCTTTACTCAGGTTAAAAATATTGAAACAACCCTTTGAATCCTTTTAAAACTTGTATTGCCTTTAATTTCATAAACTTGAAAGAATTTTGTTTAATTCATTTGTTTATTCCTCTGGTTTGCAAGTTGTTTTCAGGTTATAGGCCTGTTCTTAGAGTTTTGAAATAAAGATGAAGAAAAGGAGATGAAGAGAAGAAAGGGATCAATATATAAGCTTAAATTATGATTACTTAAAATGAAATAAAAGATTTTTTTAAAAAGTAACACTTGTTAGAAAATTTAACACTTGTCCTTAACAGTTTATAATCCATTTACACTTGTGAAATGCATGTAGATAGTATCTTTATATTATTTAATTACTTTGTATTAAATTTATGTTTACATTTCATAAAAAATAATATATTTCCTATTAAGTAAATATATAATTTGTATAAATGATTTTTTATAAAGAAAATAACATAAACCAATTATATATAAAATAAATAAAATCATATATAATATATTTTTAAATCCAAAATATTTTAAGATATTTATCCCTTTGAATTTCCAATTCAAATTCAGTTTAAATTAAACATTAAATTTAAAATCAACCATATATATATATATATATATATATATATATATATATTTAACAATACATTATTTGTTCTAAAGGAATAATTTGCCATTGATAAATAATTATTTAGTAGATTATCAAATAAATATTTATCTAGGTATTTATAATTCAGCTTCTATTATAATTTCAAATTCATTTATATATCCAGAAATCTTTTATTATCAGAATTTTATCTGTCCAATCTATAAATCACTATTTTCAATAGTTAAATCAGATAATTATCCAATTATCTGATATCCAAAATTCAGGTTATCACATTCCTTCCCCCTTAGAATCTTTTCATCCTCGAAACGGATGGAAGCCAGAATTTATAAAAATACTTAATTTTAGTTAAATCACCTCTTGATCATTCTTAAAACACTTTAAAATCTATATAATATTATAAAATAGTTTTACAAAAATACTTTTTATAACTAGATGTCTCAACCAGTCCATCCTTGTTCTCACAGCAATTCGGTCATATGTTGATCAGGCGTAAGACTGAAAATCTACAAGTGCTTGGTAGACCCGTTTTTAACATCCAGTGAAAATACTTTGAAAATAATTTTATTGAAATTTCAGAAAACAGTTTTTGAAAATAGGGAAATTTCTTTGTGAGAATGCTCTGGAAATCATCACCCCCATCCATGGTCGCAGTTACGTCCTGGGTTACGTTGTCATCGCAGCAAAAGTCCATGTAACTGTAGGCACTCCGCGCCCCTTGATTATGACATGGAACTCACAACAGATCGCGGTTACATTCCAGGGTTACGTTGCCATCGCAGCAAAAGTCCATGTAACTGTTGGCTCTCAGCGGCACACACGATTTTCGCTGTCAATATGAAACTTCTCCACTCCTACATAGGTCGCAGTCTACCGATATATAATCAAACAAAGACTGTTGGCTCTCAGCGGCACACACGACTTTCGCTATGGTGCACACTACTCATAATCCTCAGGAACTAGTTTTGTCCGGACTCCTCACAGGATCAACTTTAGAACCCCCCTTAGGGCTCAAGGCAGCACCACCCGGTGGCACTCCTGAGAAGTTCATTTCAAGGGAGCGCCTTTTTTCCCAGAGCCATTATCAAAACAATTTATACTATACACATATAGTATCTTTCAAATCATACACCTAGTATGATCTCATACAAAGCTCCTTTACACAAAATCGATTATCTCAAAATCGATTATTCTCAAACTAGGCTTTCCAAATTTCAATATTGGTTTTACCCAAAAAAATAAATCAAAAGCCTTTCCAAATCCAAAGGTTCCCAAAACCTTTTCTAAACTCCTCATAAGATCCTTTATATATACAGATATATATAATTTTTTAAAACTTTGGATCATTTCAAACTTCTTTTATACTTCAATTATTTCCAAAAATCCATTTTCTTCTGGCAATAGATTCAACAAGGGAAGTTTTATCTTATATATAACAAAGATATATAGCTTTGTTTATTCCAAATCAAATATTCAAATTTGATTACTCTTTCCAATATCAATTTCATTCAAATCTGTATGATGTACACATATCATTCGTACGCTATACCAATCTAATCGCTCACTCGATCACACAATTTCACTTCCGAACTAGTATCGTCCACCCGACTTCCTAGTGCGGACTCAGATCTGGTTTCTTGATCAGAAACCGTCATTCTCCTTTCATAGTAATAACTATGATAGAGAATATCTAGAACCAATCAACAATCCATATCCAGGTTCGCCTCGAAAATCGAGTGAAAAATCCCAACTCGGATCGAATACTATCTTGAAATTATGTGTTCGAATCCGGATCAAATCACTATGCGAATAGAATAATATACGTACATCCTACGTAACTATCTTCATTGATTATCAACTAAATCAATTTCTCTTTCTATTCACATTTTCTTTAATTTCTATCCACATAATCACAATTCTTACAATTCCATTGGATTATCACTTTAATCCTTATCTCAAATGGATATTCAATCATAAACAGTTTGCACTCTGACCAGCTTATATTTATAAAATAGCTTGAAAGGTTAAAAATAGATAAATAGTTGAAAAATAACTATTAGTTTGTAAAATAGCTGTAAAATAATTAAGTAATTGTAAAATAGTTAGAAAATAGTCCAATAATTGCAAAATAGTTGAAAAATAGTAATTAATTTATAAAACAGTTGAAAAATTGTTAAATAATTCCAAAAATAATTGTAAAACAAATATAAGATGGTGTTAGTTTCAAAAGGAAAAGTTGTATAGTAAATAATTTAGAAAAATAGATTTATAATAAAACAATTCATTTTGGAAATAGTCCAGAGTCAAACTGTTCAATTTCTAACTTCCATTTCCCATCAATTCCATTTAAATTTCCACTTCCTCTTGAATTAACTCAATTTCAATTCAATTTAAATTTCCATTCCTATTTAAATTGTTTTAATTCCAATTTGAATTGATCCTAATTCCAATCAATTGCCAATTTTCAATTAATTTACAGTTTTAATTCAAATTAAATTAACTTCCATTCTCATTCAAAATACAAATCAACTTCCTATTTGAATTTGAACTCATTCAACTTTAATTTCATTTCGAATTATCCAATTCAAATTTCCATTTGAATTTTTAAACTTATCCATCTTCCATCATAATTCCAATTAATTCAAATAAATTTCAGATTGAGCCAATTTGAATTTTCAATTTATTTCAACTCCAGTTTGAATTTAATCCCAATTCAAGTTGAATTATCCTTGATTCTTTCCAAATTCGAATCAAAATCCATTTGAATTTTAAAATTATCCAACTTAAATCACAAATCCAAATCATTTTAAATCAAATTTCAATTTTCACTAATTTCAAAATCAATCTCACTTTAAATCATCTCGAATTATATAAATTCGAGTTAAATTTCAAGTGTTGGTTTAACCTCTTAGACCAAATTATCCTTTATTTAAAGTTTTTAAACAATTTAATTATGAGTCCAAATTTCAAAATTCCAATTTAAATTATCATTACTTAACTCATTACAAGGTTCAAGTAAGAGTTTCAAACAATTTTAATTTACAAATTCATTTCTTAACATTCAAATCCTAAGTTTAAAGGAATTCCATGTCTTAATTTTAAGTTAAATTTATTTATCTCTACAAGAGATATATTACCACAATCCATTTCTTCATTTATTTAAACAAATCAATTCACATTTCATAAATTATTTGTAACAATGGTATGGTATCAGGATAAATAAACATCCAAATTTATCCAATACCAATTATTTCAATTTCCAGATCTCAAACCCATTTTGAGATCACTCATATCCCCCATTATAAACCAACCATTTAACTTTCCAAGTTAAATTCCAATTTCATCTTGAAATTTCCATTTCAGATTGCTTGTTAACTTGTTTAACTTTCTCGGAGATAAATTCAATTAATCTCGTTATCCTTACTCAAATTTGAATTCTCCATTTCAAATCTAAAAATTCTTTCCCACTTATAAGTTCAAAAACTTATCACCTTTGGGTATCATATCTCATTCCCAATTTAAAACTCAATATTTATAGTTTATTTCAAACCATCTTTGGTATTATGCATATCCATACATATATATATTTATTTCTTAACCAATCAGGCTATACCTTTTTAAAATTTAAACCACCCTTGATTTTTAATCCAAAACAAATGCCTTTAAATCTTCAAACAACTCTTGTTTGTATCAAGCCCTCTCATTCAAATAATATTACTTATTAAAAAGAAATATTGCTTTATATATCAAAATATATTCTTATATAACATCGTTTAAAATCTTTATATAAGAAAATAACAAGTATGCTCTTATATATATATATATATATATATATATATATATATATATTTACACACACACTCAACTCATTTTAGGGTACCATTGACCCTATTTTAAATGAGTAAACCCACCAGAGGCAAGGTTTTCGCTTAACCTCGCTCTGATAACAAATGTAACAATCCGAAAATTTTGATCCCGAAACTTCTAGATAGTTAGGAAAAGAAGGAAAGAGAAAGAAGAAGAAACAGAAACAAGTCACAGAAAACTCACATTCGCAGCGGGTCAAAATATAATATAACATAAATAACGGTTTTACAAAGAAGAACATCATCAGTACAATTATATTTTTATACATCAGAGTTACAACCATTTCAACACACTGGACAGTTGAAAATAACATGTCCAAGACAACTATACTATATACAGCGGTATATGCTCCATATGTTCCTGCCATCTAGCTTGCCTCATGAGCTCCAAAACGTCCTTACCTGAAAATCTGTAATACTCTATCTGACCCAAGCATCATATCAAAGTAACACCCGGGTCAGGCTGGAAACCAGCGTGAGTAAACCCATCCAACATGGAATACAAAAGCATACAGCTTATATACACCCATGGTAACTCTTATCAATTTATAGATTCATCATTTGTTATAAACACCCCTTATATCATACATCAATTTTCTATGTACCAAACTTAGATTGAATGATCCAATTTACTTAAATCATTCCATTCCAGCCTATTGATTTCAAATATAAATTTTCAAAGAATCGAAGTGGTTTCGGGTATTTTCTAATAGCCGACCCGGTTTCTTCGAATTTCATACATCCTAACCCCGTTATCCAAGTGAATATAACTCAATTTTAAATATATGATGTCACTTTGACACAGCAATTCATCATAGACAATCACATTATCACTCCTCAACCCAACATCTCATATTACAAAACACATCATATCACAAAGCATCCCAAACACATACTAGAGACACAAATAATCCAAGGCATCTAATATTATTCAATCATCCATAAGACATATTGATTACTTCCAAAATAAATTTAATTATCTCTAATTAAATTAATTACTAATCCTTAATCACTTAGATTACCTTTACTTAACATTAATTAATTACAAACCAATAATCCTACCATCCTTTAAATATCCATCTTAATTAATCACCCTTGACTAATTATCCTTTAATTTCAATAAGTAATTAACTGTAAATTAACTACACAAATTAATTAACCTTTTCCCATCAAATTAACAACCATGGTCCTTAAGTAGTTATTCAATTAATTACCTTATCACCACTTACATCGATTAGTTACCCCTCAATTAACCATACTCATTAATTAACTAACCCTTAATTAATTCCTTTAATTGATCAGTTCTTTAATTAATTACACTAAGTAATTAATCTTTAATTACTTCTCTTAAGAAATTTCCTTTAATTACTTCATCAAGTAATTACCCCATTGGTTAATTTTCTCCAATAATTAACCATTAATTTTTCTTTATTAATTAGTTGTCCTTTAATAATTTAATTTATTAACCCTTAACAATTGATTAATCTCTAATTAATTTATTTATAACCCTCAACTATAAATTTACTTATCCTTATTTACTCAGGTCTTTGATTAATCTAAGATAAATCATCACCTTATTTAATTCCTTAACTACCGTTTGAATCATATTTAAATTGAAAGCTTTAGAATTAACTTACACTTAGCATACAAAAATTACTTTAGACCCTTAGTTTACTTAAGTCTAACACCCTAGCTTAAGACATCTATTTAATTTAATCATTATTAAATCACATCTGAGAAGTACTTATGAATTAATTATCATCACCCCTATATAATTATTTCAATCAACAATTTGAATTCAAACACATTTACTTTATGAAATTTTAATTTCTTGAGAAGCTAAGTTAACCCCATTTCTTGAATATTCACCCTAGCACTCTCCCCTTTCTTCCTTTCTCTCTTAAACATGATTCTGGACTTCAAATAAAAAAACTGCTTTACAGGCAACACTCGCATACGGACCCCAAAAAACTCGAGCCATCACAAAACTTTCTTGAGGCTTCCCACCATTTGCTTCGAGTCGTCACGAAACATCCATTCTCACGCATACACACTGACTCGCGTTCACGTGCAAAACTGAACGCCATAGCTCCGGCTAACTTCGTCGATGATGCAAGGTTTCTGATCATCTCCAGAGTTGCCACACACACTGAGATTCATTAACTTTCTTCAGCATCAAAATTGAGACATCCAACACCCAATTGAAACCAAACGTCGATGACGAAAACACCTCGCCATGTCAATCTAGTCCATCAGAGCCAACGCCGACGAACACACACCATCGCCAGAGTCCCCTGCATCGACTCCCCCCATGCGATTTAGTCCGATCCTCTCTCGTCGCCAAATGAACTCGAGAATCAACATTGCTTCAACTGGGTACTTAAACCTTATTTGATCGCCGACAAGCTAAATTGATGATCTAAAAATTCATTTGCTATTTTTCTGATAATTTCCAACTCCCGAACTTCCTTCAGCCATGAACACGACAACCCTACCCTTCCCGATCATCCATAATTGACTAAAGAACATTTTCTATTTATCTTTCAATTTCTCATTGACCATGATTTTAACAATTTTAATATTTATATTAAAAGTCATGATTTCTTAACACAAATCCAAATATACAATCAAAATGTAAAAATTTAAAAATTAAGATTTTTGACCTGAGTTGATTTTACCGGAATCTTTCAATTTACAATGAAAATATTTTATAAAAATATCTATAATTTTTTTTAGAACTTAGATTTGGGTTGTATAACAAATTTTATTAAGATCCTAAAACCTACAATAAATTCGAGAAGGAGGTTTTACACTATGAACAGGGTTTGGGAACATGTAATCAAACAGAGGCAGGCATTGCCTTTAAACCGGACATGCACACAGTTTACATACACTTACAGGCACCAATATATAACCATCTCAACATATTAAATTCATAACTTTCAAGATCAAAATGAAAACCAATGATTCAAACAGATCTAAGTTTAAGAAGTGAGTTTACTCACCTGATTGATTGCATAGAACAGAGAACAGTCTTGTTATTGAAATCTGGAATCTGATGCATATAAACTGAAACTTGATTTGTTATTGATTGAATCTTGCTTGGAAATGTGAGATGATTTTTCTTGAGTTGCTACAGGTTCTAGATTTCAAACTGATCTTTGCTCAGGTTAAAAATATTGAAACAGCCCTTTGAATCCTTTTAAAACATGGGTTGCCTTTAATTTCAGAAACTTGAAAGAATTTTGTATAATTCATTTGTTTATTCCTCTGGTTTGCAAGTTGTTTTCAGGTTACAGGCCTGTTCTTAGAGTTTTGAAATAAAGATGGAGAAAAGGAGATGAAGAGAAGAAAGGGATCAATATATAAGCTTAAATTATGATTACTTAAAATGAAATAAAAGAATTTTTTTTAAAAAAAGTGACACTTGTTACAAAATTTAACACTTGTCCTTAACAATTTACAATCCATTTACACTTGTGAAATGCATGTAGATAGTATCTTTATATTATTTAAATTACTTTGTATTAAGTTTATGTTTACATTTCATAAAAAATAATATATTTCCTATTAAGTAAATATATAATTTATATAAATGATTTTTTTAAAGAAAATAACATAAACCGATTATATATAAAATAAATAAAATCATATATAATATATTTTTGAATCCAAAATATTTTAAGATATTTATCCCTTTGAATTTCCAATTCAAATTCAATTTAAATTAAACATTAAATTTAAAATCAACCTATATATATATATATATTTAACAATACATTATTTGTTCTAAAGGAATAATTTGCCAATGATAAATAATTATTTAGCAGATTATCAAATAAATATTTATCTTGGTATTTATAATTCAGCTTCTATTATAATTTCAAATTCATTTATATATCCAGAAATCTTTTGTTATCATAATTTTATCTGTCCAATCTATAAATCACTATTTTCAATAGTTTAATCAGATAATTATCCAATTATCTGATATCCAAAATCCAGGTTATCACAGGTTGCGTTAATGATAAAGATCTCTAGGAAATCGCTAAAAAAGATTGAAAATTCTTGTGAAATGGATTCCTTATGCATTGGCTATAGGAATTAGCACACAAGTTGTGTTTATTATGATACGGTGATTTGATTATGTATTTGATACATGAAGAAATATCAAATCCAAATTGATATCACTAAATGGTTGTTTGAGCTATTCTCATGTATTGATGAAATACTAGAGAATTGTTTACAGAAACAATGAACTTTCTGTGATGAAGTTATCAAACTCAAATTTCATAAGTGATATTGAGTATAATATGTCAATAATAAATTCAAGTTAAAAAAAAAATTAAATTGGACATGTTCCAAATGAGACATTGTGGCTGATTTAATAAAATGGTTACATAGATCGCCTTGAATAACTCCTAATAAAATTGAAGTGTATATATATACATGCATAAATTTATAACCGAGCTACTGGGGATTCCAAGTATTAAGAATATTATTCATTGTTAATGATAACAATGTAATAAAAAGAGCTCACTAGAAGTCGGAAAACATACTCCGATTAGTTCAACGTAATAAAAGTAGTTTATCAGCATTAGAGAGAGTTGATTGATAGAGTAGATAATTAAACCAACATAGCAGATCCATTCACGAAACGTCTAATTCGATCAATTCTCATTAAACTGGTTGATGGGATGAGATAGAGATTCCATAATTGACTCCAAGTGTAAGTTAGAGATTGTTAGAGTTAGGGATATGCCCTAGGGGAAATTATGTAATTTATTATATATATCTAACTTGATAACCAATCTTGTTCAAAATAAAAGGTGTTTTCTTTCTATTTTGTACTTGATATAATGAATTATATTAATTAATTTAGCTAAAAGTATATTTTATAGAAAATCCAAAAATGGTATGTTTTGTGGTTACAGTTACAAGGTGTTGTAACCATGAGTAATTTATCACAATGAAATTAAACATCCTGTTTTAAATACTCCTAGTCAAGTTGCATCGAGATCGTATATTGATGCATTCATTGAGACTAGAGTATGTAATGCTCTCAAAATGTTGTGTAGTGTATTACTCGTGATTGTTGGAGGCACTAAGGGGTTACGTGCTAATAGTTATTAGATAACTATGGGATGACTTAATCGATAGTTTTCTATTGGTTAATATAACTAAGGTTAAACAGAAAATATCGATGTGACAAAATTACACAGTTCTCTTGATTTGATAGTACTACCAATCTCAATGTGGAAGCTCTGCTTTGATTGTAGTTAAACCATGGCATGGTGTCCATCTAATGACTATTGTTGGGTCGAGTGGAAGCATTGGTAGTGACACAATATTCAAGAGAAGATTCAACTCCTCTGTTTTATGAGGTTTGTATCACAGTCAAACTGAAGCCGACATAAAGTCTCTGGCCGGAGTAGTTCGGTAAATAATTATTATTATTACTGAACCAAGGACTTTTGTATTTGAACTATAAAGTTGAATGCTGACGATATTGGAAATTTTTCATTATCAAATTTCATAAGTCCTAATGTGATATAGTTTTTATGAAGAGAATTAGTGTAGATAATCATCGCTACAAGGCATCGCTTTAGTAAAATTAGATTTCACCAAAGATGTGTAAGCGTAAATTCAGCCAAAATGAAACACCACTAGCTAAAGTGACGTGTTAATATTCGTATTGTTCTATATTAATCACTGATAGAGTTTACATCTTTGAGTCCAGAACTGTGATGATGAATTCCTTAAAAATACATATGATTTAATTAATTAATAAAATGTTGTAAATTAATTAATATTTAAGAAATAATAATAATTATTTAATTTAGTTGATGTTTGGGAATTGTTTGAAATTGTTTGAATGCATTTATAAAAGTTATATCTGCACGCATTAATATACAATACCGATGTAATTTTAAATTGATTTATATTAAATATAATTCCATGAAGCGAATTATGGAATTTTATGTCATTTGATGGCATGTAAATTCACCATATCATGTGAAGAGAAAGGAGTGGAGAGAGAGAAAATTAGGGAATTAATTATGATAGATTTAATTAAATAATGAGAAATGTTTCATTTTTTCAATTAAAATAAATTCATGAATTCTTTTCCTACAAACAAATCATTCTTTCGCATTCATATTTTCTCTTCTCTCCTTTTAACCTTCCATGGTAGAAAACAAAATAAAAATATCCAAAAAAAATTCAACTCCAAATCAAATGCAACTATCAAAAAAAAAGTGGTCAATCCATTTCTTGTAAGAGTCAGATGTGGATCTTGGAGATCTGAGGAGATTTCTTCATTCAAGGTGTGTTTCTTAGGCTATTTCTTATGGTAATTATCTAATTTAATTTTAATAATACATCACATAATTTAGTGCAGACTATATCCCCCATATTTTACAACGATTTTATATATGCAAATATTGTCACAACCGTTAGAATCTGCACATGTAAATATGTATTTGAATCTTTTACATGATGTAAATATCATTATTAAAGTTATGTGCTTTTAAAAAAAGAATAGGACCTAACTGTTTTACACACACATACACTATAAACATTGATAACTTTACTACTATATGTATATTTCACACACTATGTTTATTTTAAATAGTTTGTTCTTTTAAAATAATGTTGACATTGTTTAAGCCACCTTTTATGTTACAAAATTATATATATATATATATATATATATATATATCTGTTTATGTGTGTAATAATTCTACATATTTTAAATATCTTTTACTACTTTATTGTTTTTAACTTGGAAAATTATTTACTTAGCAATATTTAATGTTTTGGATCTTAAATTTGAATCTACTTTATTGAGTAAGTCAAATCTATTCAAATAGTTTAAACGGTTTATTATATGTAAACTAATTTTGATATGTATATACATACACACATACAAGTTTAAAATGCTTTGAAAATAAAACAAAGAATTAATGAAGGCTAAAAGATTTCCATTTTTACATTTCCTTAATTTCCATTTAAATTGCTTTCCTTTTTCTTTTAATGCCACTTAAAGGCTTCACTACCCATTCATTTGCATTTTGTTTCAAATCTGCTCAAATATTAAATTATTCATTTCATTTAATACATAAGTTGTATATTGTTAGCACCAAAATTGGTCACTAACACCCTTGAGTAGAGTTATGTAGAGAGATTAATGAAAAGAGTAAATTAAAATAGAGAAATAGCGCAAGTGAGTGCAAAAACAACAACAAAAACGAAAATACCGAATTTATAGTAGTTCGACGTAATTGCCTACGTCCACTTTGAACAAAATCTTTATTACTTTCCCAATCACTTGAATACAGATACAATCCATAAATAAACCACTTGAATACAAGTTTGAATCAAAAAGAGGAGAGTATAGAAAATGGCAGAGTCTCCTTAGAGTTCTCGAAAAAAGGTCCCTTCAACTGTGTCACTGCCCTTCTATTTATAGACGAAGACATGCTGTTTTCCCTACATAGGCCCATGACCAACACATTCCGGCCCACAGCAGAACCGATGTTCTCCGACCCATGGATACAGACCCTTGATGACTGATCCATATGCCACTGAGCCATGCAAATAGGCCGATCCACATAAATATAACGAGCCACTCAATTTACACTGATCCTTCAAACTCTCCATCCTTTCTTTGCTTAAGTCCCATCTAGGTCCAACCATAGCCTCTGCAACTCTCGCATTCTAGCCGGGTCACGTAGCTGGGTAACATTTGCCCCCCCAAAGTGCTTTGTGTGAATCAACATGACGCGCTTTGAATCAACATTCAGTCCTTTCTTTTAGAAGCTAGCTTATTCAAAATGATAACCGACTGTCGTTTTTCACTGGCCTTTGACGAAGCTTCATGTCACCTTAATGTATTAGCTCAATCTTGAAGAAGCCTTTAAAGTCTTGTTTGAAGTTTTTAAAAGTTGAATGTATACAACCTTTCAAAGGCTTAATCATGGTGGGTTTTTCAAACCCATGCTTCTCCACTCATTCGGTAGTATCCATCTCTTTGTCACATACTATCTTCAACTATCACTGTATGTGAACTTATTCATGTATGTCTATATATGTATTTATCATCTTCATCATCATCATTATGATTATTATTTTAAAAAAGAAAGGTGGGTCAGCACACCAATACTGACCCACAATGTCGGTTCACCTAGCAATGAACGACACCTTTCCTCACCGACCTGCTAAAATAGGCTGACCGATTCCATAGGATACTGTCTTTTCATCTTCATGTTTCCATATATAAACTCATGCCTTCATTCTTCTTCTCCTACTTCCCCTTTTATTTTTCACCTTTTCCAATCACTGGTCCAAACCTCCGAAATACCTCACAACTTCATTCCACCATCCCCCATATGCGCTGCCACCATACCTCTTAACTCTAAGCTCCAAGAACCTCTCATCCCAACCCCAGGTTAAAACATAGGTAAAGACTCACACCTCCACTCAGGATTTATTACGTACATACGGATCCTCGTGTTGAGTGGGAGTGGAGAGGAATAGGGAGAGTTAGTGTATAAGGCGAAGGCAGTAGAGTGCTTTTTGGCATGGATTTGTATCAATTCAAGAGGAGTCTTTATTGGTGGTTTTAAGGAGGTCTACGATTTGTAGGAGGATAGGACTTGTTGCGCTGAGAGAGGGAAGTCAGGTGCTTGATGAGTAGGAAAATTCGGTCGGCAATCCTTGTAGGCTGATCCAACAAAGGGAGAGTCAGGTTGAATCATTTAAATAGCTGGTCGGAAGAGGAGTTTATAAGTTAGGGTCGGCACTTTGAGAAAGAGAGTGGATCGTTGCCTGGAGGGTAGGAGAAATTGGGTTAGTATCTTAAGAGAGAATATGGGTCGGTTAATTTGAGAGAGAGTGAGAGTGGATCGGTATCTTATGAGACGGTGTGGGTCGGTTGGAGGCTAGAAAGGGAGTGGGTCGGTATAGGCTCAATGAGGTTGGGTCGGTGATTAGAGTGAGATATAGAGAGTGAGTTAGTCGACAATCCGATAGGATAGTGGGTCGGTATATTGGGATCAGCATTGGCAATAAAGATTGTTCTGACTTGAATATCACACGCATGAGGACTACATATCCCTACACCTTTGCATAGTATAATGAATAACAACAAAGACTAAAACCTACAAGCCCATGGGCCTAACTTGGACTAACAACTTCATTGCTTACATATTTCTGAACATGAATCTAACTCAAGTAATGGCTTCACAATATATTATGCCAACGTCCGATCCTAGGATCTCTAGTACCTAACATAGGACAAGCTGTCGGAGATGGTCAGCGATGATGGTTTCCGAAGATGATAGTTTAAAGCTTAATCATGCTTTATTTACTAGTCTTTAGAACTTCGATTTCTCTGTACTCATGCTTGAATTGTCGCACTAGTTCACACACCACATGGGGGAATACTTTATTGTTATATCTGATATCTATTATCTTTCAAGTATAGCTTGAACATGTATCTATTCAAATCAATCACTTGTTGGAGATGTCCAAAAAATCAAGCTCTGCTACCTTTTCTAACAAGATTGAACCAAGTTCTCGGCAGGAGGTTGCGGGGACTTCGAATCCATCATCATCCCTATACGTAGCATCCCAGATCCACTTGTTGTGGTTATAAGCCCAGCTCCCGATGCCGTAGACGGGGCCGTCATTCTGGATGACCCATCGACTCTCAAGCCTTGAAAATTGGCGAATCTTCTCTCCGTTGATTGTGTTCTATCCACGGAATCTCCTTCGAAGACATACTGGTTCCATCAGCACAAGATCGGTCTCACTTGCCCCCAACCGGGTATATTACGTGCAACAATTTATGTGTTGGGCCGGAAGTGTGCCACCTTCCAATTCATTCCTCTGTGAAGTGTTGTAATATATAGGGATTACTCCAGCACAACTACATCCTAATAGCCATGCATTTATCCACGGTACATGCGTTCTTTTCTTAAGCATCTTACTCAGACCCCCAACTATCGAGGATATCCGTTACATTTACCGCTTCAAGAGACGTAATGAATATTCCTCGAGCCACATCCCAAATGCCAAGTTCTGATGGGCGCGTGGAACAAATTTTCTCAGTAAAAACAAGAGTGGTTCTACATACGCTGTCCACCTGGTATTGCGAGAAGATGGCTTGAAGGACGTAAGTCTCATCTTTACTCCAATCTCTATCCTAAGGCTTGGAGTGCACTTTTTCTGAACTTCTTTCAACTCTTATTGGTATTCGCCCAACCCGAAGCTGTCCGGTATTCTGAGGCCATCGAGGCCATCCGAGCTACTCCCGTGGGAGATCGCAACATTAAATCTATAATCACTGACGAACTGCTTTCGAAGTTCGGATTACTAGAAGAGGGTCGTCGGACTAGCCTTTTAAGCGGTGCCACCATGGCAAGAACGACTGCAGAAACGAGCAAGGAACAAGCTGGACCTTTGGTACCACCTACTGAAGGGACTCGCGATGCTACTGAGAAAGGCAAGATAAAAAATATTGATGAGAACATAAGTCCCGAGCCAACATCGGTAGCCAACGTAACCAGCGTTGATCAACCTTCGCCTCCCTCAAAAAAGAAAAGGAGTCAAGCTTACAAACTGAAAAGGAAGAAAGTTGACAGAACTTCAAAGGTCACAATAACTTCGATCGAGAAAAAGTCATCTTCCCAAAACTTAGAGGGCTCATTAAAGGGCCTATCTTACTTGACCATCCCCGATGATATACTGAATTAAGGCTTCAATAATCCTGAGGCTATAGGATTTAATTCGCCTACAAGAATCGATGTGGGCGCCCGACTCGTCTTCAGGGAGAGAAAACTCCAATGAGTAAAGAGAAAACACTGGTCCATCGGGGGGTTGCACTAGGACACACACAAACACTTACACTCCACCATGTACTTGAATTCATTCATCGTGCGACTCCTACTAACTTGTCCTCATTTGACTTTATGCGCAGGTGAAATGGGGCGTACACATGGCATTGACCGCCTTTGCGGATCCTCCATATTTTACCACTTCATTCGAGACTCAGGATCAGGCAAAAGACGAGATAGGAACGACAGCGGTGATAGAGATTAACGTTCCAAAGAGTCTTCGTCTTCCAGAAGGAGAACCCACAACCATTCTTTATATCCAAACGATCCTCCCCATCAACCGGAGCATGGTGGGGAGAAGTCTGCTCAGAAGGTATCCTATTCCGAAGTTCTTCGCGACCAATATACTGGCTTTCCGAGTACCAAGAAATCTCGTGAGCCTTATAAGAAATCCGTGACTCTGATTAGGCAAACTCCCCCATCCTCCACACATGATCCGTCGACGGTGGAAAAATTAGCTCAGCTTAAGGCTACATTCTCGAAAATATGTTTCGATGGGCTAAAATTACTCCTCGCAATCCATCCTTTCCCTGGACATGTTAAACAGAACACCATTGCCTGCAACAATGATGTATATTTTCAGCATGGTGTGTTCGTACACTTGGTGGAGAAGGTTTCAGAGGTCTTTATTGAATGACAACACGATATTGATCGCCTCAATCTTGAAGCTATTCATGACAAAGACATGATCGAGGGCCAGGATGAAGAGCTATCCTCATAAAAATATTAGCATGAGACTGCCATGAAAAATGCTAAGGAGACGCCAAGGCAGTTAGTCTCTTAGAGGCCACTCACAAGAAAGAACTCAATGAGGCAATCCAACGCAGTGGCGCTCTAGTTTTGGAGAAAGACTCTATCCAAAAAGAAAAAGACATTCTCGCTCAACGAGTCAAGGAACTAGAAGAGCTGCTCTTTAAAGAGAGAGAAGAGAAAATTGCAACGCAGGAAGGATCACAAAGATACTGCGATGAAATCGTCGAAACACAACTTCTAAAGACAAAAATCGACAAAGAGGTATCTAGGGTTGAAGCGCTAAACAAAGCAGCTTGTGAAGAAGGTACTCGTAGAGGTCAACTCTCGACTCGAGGCTACTACCGAAGCCCGCAGAGAAGAAATCAAATGTATATTCGACCCGCTCATTCCCGAGTTTAATGCAAGAGTCCCCATGCGCCGTGATTTATCTTTCTTGGGCGAGAATTATCTCAAGTCACTTGTCGAAGCATGGGATACTTTGATTAGGATTAAAAAAGTACAGCTGGGTGTCGAAGAGATTGATGAAGAGGCTTTGGTGAGGGAAGTGCTTCGAGCCAACGAACCCTCAGATTTATCTACGGCTAAAGCCTCTTCGGGGGAGGCTCCCTTAAATCAAAGGACAATAAGGATGTCGCTGGCCTGTCGGGCTCTCTTGTTGACTCGACCAAAACTCCACCGCTTAATCCCTCCTAGCAACATGTGGTTTACGATCCGAAGAAGCCTGGACTTGGCATCCACATTCTATTCCCAATTCCGAAGAGTGATACTCCCAAGCCGACTGAGAGCCAAGTGGAAGCTGGTACATGAACCCTCCTCCTAAAGTTCATAAAGTCATCGCTTGTGGCGAATAACTATTGTATCCTAATATTCACTTTTCATGAATTCATGCAAGTTATTATGGCCCTGAACCGACACCAAGGAGCGATGTTGCCATGGAGCAGGAAGAAAAAGAGACTGAAGTACTCCACACCGGCGACACCCCTAGTCCTAACGCTCAAGTAATAGGGGAGCTTGAGGAAGATAAGCTTGAAGATCCTTCACCCATAGAGGGGCACGACGACGTCAAAATCACAGGTGCTTCCGAGCATACTTCCCAGCTAAGCATGAAGGAGCAAATTGAGGAGGAGGAGAAAAAGAAAACCAAAGTTAAGATAGAAGCCCAAGTGGTGGAATCCGACAATCCCCTGAATAAGCCTTGAAGGTCATTCTTCCTAGTGGGACCACACCTTTGGAAGTTCCCCCTCCTTCCTTGGATGCCACGTCGCTCCGAACTAAGGGGCCTAGGAGAAAACACTCAGTTGAGGAGACTTCGGAGAAGCTGGAGAAGGAAAGAAAGCCGAAGAAGTAGCAGTCGTCTAGTCATGCCTTGCTTATCTTAAATAAGTCAAAATCATGTAGTTGTTTCCTTTTTTTTATAGTCATCGTAGATAGACTTTGGCTCCAGACTTCGGTGAAGTTGTAATTAAACTCTTTTTTTGATTCGTAAATAAAATTTTGCTTCTTTGCATTCCCAGACTCTCATCGCTTAGCATATAATCTAGTCTGTAATTGAAATTCAGAGTCTTGTGGGTCACGTAAACTCCTGTCCGCTTTCACAGGACTTGGAGATTTTGAATTATTTTACTCTAATCCGCACTCTGAGGACTTTAATATTATCGAATCATTTATACTCTAGCGCGCACTCTGGGGACATTGAGATTTTTTGAATCGTTTATACTCTAGTGCGCTCTCCGAGGATTCAAAGTACTCTTGTCTGGGCTCTGGGGACTTAGAGATTTTTTGAATCATTTATACTCTAGCCCGCATTTCGGGTACTTAAAGTACTCTTGTCCACGCTCTGGGGACATAAAGATTTTCTGAATCCTTTATACTCTAGTCCACGCTTCGAGGACTCAGAGTACTCTAGTCCATGCTCTGGGGGCTTAGAGATATTTTGAATTGTTTATAATCTAGTTCACGCTTCGAGGACTCAGAGTACTCTAGTCCACGCTCTAGGGACTTAGAGATTTTCTGAATTGTTTATACTGTCCACTCTTCGGGGACTCAGAGTACTCTAAGTCCATGCTTTGGGGACATAGAGATTTTATGAATCGTTTATACTCTACCCCGTGCTCCGGGGACTCAGAGTACGCTAATCCACGTTCTGGGGACTTAGAGATTTTTCGAATCCTTTATACTCGAGTCTGCACTCCGGGTACTCAGAGTATTCTAGTCCGTGCTTTGGGGCCTTAGAGATTTTTCGAATCGTTTGTACTCTAGTCCGCACTCCGAGGACTCAGAGTACTCTAGTCCACGCTTTGGGGACTTAGAGATTTTTTTTAATCGTTTGTACTCTAGTCTGCTCTCCGGGGACTCAGAGTACTCTAGTCCACGCTCTAGGGACTTAGAGATTTTTTGAACCTTTTATTAATTGACCTTTAATTTTGTGTGTACATTCATAAGCCAGAAAGATTAATACAATTTAATTTTTCCATGGAATTATAGAAAACGAAACACCAATAGTTCATAGAAAAATAGCTTCAAGCCTTTACTGATTGTAGAAAATAGGGACAAACTGAATTGTCTTATTACATGTTGGAAACAGAGAACAATAAAAGAAAAATATACTGGAAACAATCGCTACTAAAATGCAAAAGAAATAAACTAAGTATAATAATGGCGCAAATGCTCGCTATTCTATGCTCTAGGGAATGTCGCGCCATCAGTAGTCGCTAGCTTGGAGGTTCCTTCTTCAAGCCTCCGTTCGATGACGTAGGGACCTTCCCATGTAAGATTCATATGTGACGGGACCGGAAATACTCTCTTTAAAACAAGGTCGCCCACATCGAAAGTTCTTGGTCAAACTTTTTCATTGTAATATCGGGCGACTCGGTGCCGATATACGACCCCCCTTAAGTCAGCTTCTTTATGCTTCTCGTCGATAATGTCCAACGACTCCAGTAAAAGATCTCGGTTCGTTCTAGGATCATGATGAGTCACCTGGTGAAGTTTAAGTTCCACGGGTATAACAGCATCAGTGCCATATGCCAAGGCAAAAGGAGTGTGGTCGCGGACTTATAGGCGATTCTACAGGCCCAGAGTGCTATAGGGAGCTCATCCGCCCACCTGCCTTTAGCATTCTCCAAACATTTTTTCAAGATGGACTTGATTATCTTATTTACAGCTTCAACTTGCCCATTCTCTTTAGGGAGAGCGCAAACCTTTTCTCAATGCAATTTTTTTGGCAGAACTATCAGAATTCCCTACCCTCAAATTGAGTTTCGTTGTCAGTAATGATAGTCCGTTGGAGACCAAAGCGGCATATAATGTTTTACACAACAAAATAAAGTCCTTTTTGGTGGGATACCAAAGAAGCATATCTCTTGTCCTTTCCCTCCGGCAAGGTTCTGCGTAGCAAGTATTTTCTAAAGGGGGTCATCCATGACTCCCTTTTAGTTTCCATCTTCGACACAAAATCTACCTCCATCCCATTTATAGTTGGGGCGTGTAAAGTTTCAACGGGAACCAAGCCCATTTGCTGCGCATAACTAGTGCTTGCAAATTTTGCCAAGGAGTCGACTTCCCTGCTTTATTCACGAAATGTGTGAAATATCATAGTATTCGAGGTCCGCCAACAATCCTTGAACCCAAGTGAGGTGGGGAAAGCCTTTGCACCTTTGCCTGATAGTCTCCCCGTACTTGGTACACCACCAAGCGTGAGTCACAAAAGATTTCAACCGATCTCACTACTAGTTCTTTGATAAGCTTCAGTCCAGCAATCAATGTTTCATACTCGACTTCGTTGTTCGTAGTAGGGAAATTAAGTTTCAAAGAATGATAAATCGATTGATTCTCGAGAATTGCAAGAATGATCCCTGCCACGGAACAATGGTCGTTTAATTCCCCATCGGTATATAGCTTCCATCGAACAACGGGAATCACGTCACTTCCACTTGGCTCGTTTGATATGGTGAGATCTACAATGAAGTTTGCTAACGCCTGCCTCGTGATAGCCCTCTGCGGCAGGTAGATGATGTCAAACTGACTCAGCTCAATGTTCCATATGAGTATCCTTCCAAAAGTCTCTGGTCGTTGGAGCACCAAACGTAAAAGTTGATCGGTATAAATACTGACCGGATGTGCCTGGAAATACGGGAGGAGCTTGCGTGACGCAATCACAAAACAGTAAGCCAACTTCTCAATCTTTGGATAGTTTCTCTCTGACCTAGTTAAATGCTTAATAACATAGTACACTGGCTTTTGGATTTGGTCCTCCTCACGACCAAAGCTGCACTGATGGCAAGCCGGGATACGACCAAGTAAACATAAAACTCCTCATGATCTACGGGCTTTGATAAAACTGGTGGCCACTCCAAGTGTCTCACCGGAGCTCGAAACGCATCCTCACAGTTCGGCGTACATTCAAAAAAAAATTTCCTTTTCCTTGTCACATAAAAGAAAGGAATATACTTGTCGGTTGCTTTGATATAAATCGACTCAACGCAGCGACTTTCCCATTCAGGCTTTGTACTTGCTTTATAGTTCTAGGTGCTTGTATGTCTCGAATTTCTTGAATTTTTTCTGGTTGGCTTCGATTCCTCGTGCGTTGACAACGAAACCCAAAAAATTCCCCGACGCAACGCCAAAGGAATATTTCATTGGATTGATTTTCATTCTGTAAAATCTGAGTTTATCAAGTACCACTGCTAAGTCTCGAATGTTGTCATTTGACTGTCGTGACTTCATGAGCATATCACCCACATAGACTTCCATCGTTCTACCAATATGGTCTTTAAACATCCAACTCACCAAATGCTGATAGTTGCCCTTGCGTTCTTCAACCCGAAAGGCATCACTACATAACGGTACATTCCAACGTTTGTGAAAAAACTGGTATGCTCCTGATCTGAAATGTGCAACGGGATCTGATTGTATCCTGAATACGCATCTATAAATGTCAACAATTTGTGTCATGTTGTTGAGTCGACCAGCTGATCAATTCTGGGCAAAGGAAAACTATCCTTAGGGCATGCCTTGTTCAGGTCTTAGTAATCCACACAGGTCTTCCACTTCCCTTTTTCCTTCCTCACCAGTATGAGATCTCATATCCATTCACGATAGAGGGCGTCGTGGACGAACCCATTGGCTTTGAGTTTACCCACCTCCTCTTTGAGAGCAGCGAACCTCTTCGGGTCCATGCCTCTCCTCTTTTGTTTCACTGGCACATACTTCGGGTCAACGTTCAACATATGACCGATGATGGTGAGAGAAATCCCACACATATCAGAATGAGTCCAAGTGAAATCATCTAGATTCGCTTGGAGAAAATCAGTAAGATCTCTTGTTATCGAGGGGTTGAGCTGTGATCCAATCTTAAGCCCCCGTGACGGGTCATCATGGTTGACTGGAATGTCAATCGTTAGTTCAGCTGATGCATCCTTAGCCTCCTTGGTTCTTCATCGTCATCTCTCAGATCTATGTCTCTATAGATCCGACTGTGTTGTCCAATCCAAGGCTCAAGCATTACTTGTCAATTTTCAACAACATGAGATAGAGTTGTCCACGCCCTTTCCCTTCTCTCTTCGCTTGGCTTCTCTCAGCTCAGCTACATAACAAGCACCAGTCGCTTGATCACCATGCACTACATCAACTCCTCTATCTGTTGGAAATTTCAAGGTCAAACACCGCGGGGATAAAGCTACTCTAAACGCTACCAGGGTCGGTCGGCCCAAAAAAACATTATATAGGGAATCTACATACAAAACAATGAACGGTGGGATTCGTACTCTCCTACGTTCACCTTTTCCTAGTTCAACTGGCAATTCAACAAAACCTATTGCACCAGCAGCTGCACTATTAAAGTCGCGAATGCAGGCTTTAGATGGTTTCAGATCCTTTACCTCCATCTTTATTTGGTCATACGCCTCTTTGAAGATAATATTAACAAAGCTCCTGCAATCAATTAATATCCTTCTCACAAGCATCGGTCCAATCATAGCTGAGATAACCATCGGGTCAATGGTAGATGCCTCCACCTGATT
The DNA here is from genome assembly GCA_030765085.1 of Allium cepa. NCBI lineage: Eukaryota > Viridiplantae > Streptophyta > Magnoliopsida > Asparagales > Amaryllidaceae > Allium > Allium cepa. The sequence continues at coordinate 680,816,565 of CM060942.1, forward strand.
GGCATCCCAGCTCCTGAATACTATATTATCAGCCATCGTTCGATGCTGCTTCACAGGAGTCCCGTCTTCTGTGTTCGAGCAACATTCGAAACCCGCATGCTTCATGGATCTAGCATAGCATTCCATTTCTTGCCAACTCTTGTTTGGCGGATAAGGTCCACCGATTATCGTGTCTATGACCAACCTTCGTCCGGTCTGAGCAGGCTCCTCGGGTCGATGTAAAGCTTGCAAATGATTGGGGTCAGATGTCCCCTTTCCACCTTTCTGTGGATTCTTAACAAACTGTTGTAACTTCTTCTAGCGAATCAGCCTTTCCATAGCATCATGGAGGTGTCCGCATTATTCAGTATTGTGCCTATAGGTTTTGTGAAACCGACAATACTTTCCAGTCTGCCTTTGTTCCTTAATGGATTCCTTTGGGCGTGGCTTTCGGTATTGTAATGTATTACATGTTGATAGATAAATATGTTTCAAAGATGTATTTAGAGGAGTATATTCGCTATAGGTCGGTATTCTTGGTTTCCACTTTCCTGCTTCCCTATTTCTTCTGGAATTTCCTCCTCCAGATCCTTTAGATTGCCCCTGCTTATTTTTAACAATGACCTGGGCCTTGCTAGAGTTTTCGCCAGATTGCTTTACCGCAATGTTGCTTTGCACCGCTTCCTTCATGGGGCCTGGCGCACTGCTTCGTCTTGACCACCTGGCTTCTTCCCTTCTCATGAATTAGTTTGATTTTGAATAAATGCATTCCAGGGTAGTCTGTGGTTTTCCTGCCAGCCAATCACCAAACTTTGAGTTCATATCTACTCCTCGCATCATGGCCATAAGGATAGCATGGTCATTCGGATTGCTAACTTCGATGGCTGCAACATGAAGTCTTTGCAAATCCTTCCAGGACTCCCTTGGAGCCTTGATCAAACTGGACAGTGACATCACATCCTTTGAGTGAATGGCATGGATTCTGAACTACTCCACGAATTTCACTACTAACTCATCAAACCTGGAGATCGATCGTAGTGGGATGTCTAGTGAACCACATGGTAGCGATTCCGGATAGGGTTATCTGAAAGCATCAACATTTGGTCGCATTATTTGGTCGCATCATTTGCCCTAGCCGAGTCCGTCATCCACTCGTACCTCATTATGTGCTGGCGGGGATCGTTCTTCCCTTCATAAGCTGGAATAGTAGGCATGTTGAATTTCGAAGGGTACTTAGCTTGTAGGATGGTATCTGTGAATGGAGTATGGCTCCTAGATATTCCCCAATCATCATTGGTTAAGCTTGATTCATCCTCATCAATTGCCTAACCATAGCTGATAAACCCAGAGTCTGGATAGAAGGTGGCAAGTTGGCATCCGTCCTACGTGATTGCTCTGGTTGGTGCCCCTTAGTAGTCGGTCTCCCAAGTGCACGTCCCAAGGACCCGCTACGCTACGACCCTAGCGAGGTAGTGGACCAGATCCCATGCATGCTCCAGATCCTAAGTTTTCCACTCTAGGTTAGGAGCAACTTCCTAGGTACAGGTGAAGGGCCACGGTTCCAGGTAGGTAATCTTGACCATTCCTGTTGGTTTGCTCTTGGCGAGTCGTCCAATTGCACTGTTGCACCAGTTTATGTCGTCTCGATCATACGGTGCTTACACCTAGGGTGTTCATCTGATGAAGCGGAGATGTCGGATGATGAGTAGGAAGCTAAGTTTTCTCCAGCATTCCGATGCTGCTGTTGAGCGATCTGGGTCATCATGTTGGCGTTTGTTTGAATTTGTTCATCAAGCTGTCTCCTACTTTCCACGAGCTCCCTCATCAGCTCATTAAACTTTGCCCTGGTGACAACTTCTTATTGGTTTGGGATGGTGCTGGGCTCTGCGCCTACATTATCTTACTGATTGCTAGGTCCTAGTTTTGTATGCTGGCTGTCTCATTAGCATCCGGGTTGTAGGAGGCGGATCTGGTATGTGGTCTTGCCATCTTAGAGTTATCTGTGGAAACTCTGAGTAGAATCTATGAACTCTTAAGAATGAACTCGAATCTCCTTCAGGAGATTTCCTCAATCGAGTAGCGACAAAGTAGATTCTAATAGCATGAGAATGCATGCTCTTAGTGAAAACACCAAAATTGTACCACCAAAATTGGTCACTAACACCCCTGAGTAGAGTTGTGTAAAGAGATTAATGAAGAGAGTAAATTAAAATAGCGAAATAGCACAATTGAGTGCAAAAAGAACAACAGAAACGAGAATACCAGATTTATAGTGGTTCGGCATAGTTGCCTATGTCCACTTTGAATAAAATCTTTATTACTTTCCCAATCACTTAAATACAAATACAATTCGTAAAAAAACCACTTGAATACAAGTTTGAATTAAAAAGAGTAGAGTATAAAAGATGGCATAGTCTCTTTAGTGTTCTCGAAAAAAGGTCCCTTCAACTGTGCCACTACCCCTCTATTTATAGACGAAGACATGCTGCTTTCCCTATATAGGCCCATAACCAAGACACTTCGGCCCACAGCAAAACCTATGTTCTCCGACCTATGGATATCGACCTTGATGACCGACCCATATGCCATGGAGCCATGCAAATAGGCCGATCCACATAAATATACCGAAGCATTCAATTTACACCGATCCTTCAAATTCCTCATCCTTTCTTTGCTTGAGTCCCATCTAGGTCCAACAATAGCCTCTGCAACTATCGCCTAGTAGTCGGGTCACGTAGCCGAGTAACATATATATAAATATTCCAATATAACTTTAAATTATTTTTTTGACAGCCGTTGCACATATAAATAGGCAATGTATACCTTATAGATGAATATCCCAACATCTATAAATGTATTTACTAACTATGTACACCTTTTTTCCAAGTAGCACTTACATATATTACACTGAAGTATATATGGATATACACAAAATCTATGCCTAGCGTAAATTTGGTCATAAATGTTATTTAATAAGTCAACCAAATTAATTAAAGAGAGGTGAAAGGTTTCTCTCTCAATGAGATAAAATCTTCCCTTAATTAACTGTTTAAATTAAGAGAGACAAACAAAAGGTTTCTTTCTCTAAATTAATTTTAACATGTAACTCTAGACATATTTACACATAAGGGTATATTTGATATGCCCCATTTTGTATAAACATCTCATATTGATTAAAATATAAATTTTCAAAATCTTTTTAACCAAAGTTAAATCAAATAAGATTTTATTTAAAACTTTATTAGATTTGATCTAAAATACATTTAGACTTCATAGGCCTAATAGAAAACCAACATGATTTTTTTTTTGAAAGTCATCCATTTCTTCCGCTGCATGCTCAGCTAGTTCCAACATGTACATCATGTGGGTGAATATTTTAACCATTTGTACAGATATTAAACCTTCCAAATGAGTTTATTTGGCACTCAAAATCTATTAAACATTGGGAAAGTAAGACAATTTGGAATTTTGGAGTAAGCTATTGATGATGATTTAATCATTGATTTTGTGTTGCACTATTTAAAACCTTACGGGTCAATGCTGATCACTATACATGCTAAGTCAAGATAGTAAAGATAGAGCATTGTATGATTCATAAAAATGGATGATTGATTTGTATTTAAATGTAAATTATATATGGTACAATAAAGCTAGAAATTGTTAGCTTAGTATAGATTTTCCCCTCAGGGAGCGAGGATGCTGTTTTTGTAAGAGGGGAAGTCTATAACAACTCGGTGTTGAGAGGTAATTAATTAAAAATATTTGTGATGATTAAATTAATTATAATGAATTTTAAAAATAATAAGAATAATTTTAGAATTATTTGTAAATATTGGAATTTTGATAATAAAATTTTAATAAGGAAATCATATTGTTTTGGGAGTAATTATTTGTTTAAAAGATTATGAAATTAATTCTTGCGGAATTCAATATTTTGAAATTATAAATTATTAACAGATGATGAATTAAAATAAAATTAGTTAAAATATGAAAGTATATTTTTATAAAATTACATAATGAATGAGAATGAAGATTTAAGTAAGGGATACTTTTAAAGTGGAAACTGAAGTTGAATTGAATAATTAAATTTATTTTTAATAAAGTGGGCTAATTATGATACCTTGAATAAAGAAATAAAATGAAAAGAATTGTGGGGAATAATTCTATATTTTTTTTATAGTTTTGAATAATCATATAAGTAAAATAAACATGATTTTTATTTGGAGTTCGAAGTTAATTTGAGATATGTAAAAGTTAGCAAAGAATGGGTAAAATAAAGAAAAGAAAAGGGAAACGAATTACCGTTGGTCCAACAAGAATCTCACATCCACTCGTCCAATATCTAGACTTTGAAAAGTCTTCATTCATCATGAAAAACAATTCATATGAGCCTCCCCATCCACCTTTCTCACTTCTTGCTTCGGGAAACAAAAGTATGAAACCCTTCCCACTTCCTTCTAAAATCAAAAATCGAAATAAAATCAAATAAATTCCTAAAAGTTCCCAAATTTAAGTATAAGCTTCTTGTTATTGATCTACACCAATATCTAAGGAGAAATTCAAGTTTTTATCGTCAACCGTTGAAGTGAGAAATTTACAGTGAAAGCAAAGAGGAGGGGAAATAAGGGTTGTAGCAGGATGCATTCTAAAAATCAAGGTGAGTAAATTTGCTCACTAATCTATGTCAATAAATATTTATATTGCTTGAATGTTTGGATTGTCTTGTGGATTTATATATGGTTGCTATGCTTGAATATGATTGTATTGTGCAAAGTTATGGTTGATTTGATAAATAATTGCTTTTGGAAATCATGAACGATGGGTAGCTACCAGTCGATCGCTATGGGTCGACCGATGGTCCACATAGTGTAATAATAATAATTTATATTTAAATATATTATATATATAATTATAAATTTAAGCATATGGTTAAAGAATCGACTTTATGTTTTGGTTTAAGAAAAGTTTAATAGAAAACTGAATTCTAAATATATTATTAAAGTGGTAAATTTAAAATTGATTTACAGTTTAAATAATTACTTAAGAATCTTATTTAAATTCAAAAAAATAAGTAATTTTTCCTAATTCATATTTTAAGTGTTTTCAAGCACATTTCCTAATACAAGTTTAAGTAAGAGCATTGTAAATATATTATATCTATATATTAATAAAACGAGGTTGTATTTAACATTTGAAATTTTATTAAATATTTTAATTAATTCTAAAAAATCATGAAATGGTTTCTAAATACTATTAGGTGATTTCGTTATATGATATTAATGATTTTACATATGAATCAAAGATTTTGTAATGTATTCTATGGTTCAGAGTAAACTGAAATTGAGCTGAAGTTATAAATCTTATCTTAGAATAGTAAATAATTATGGAAAATTGAAGAATGACTTTTATAAATTATATTTTTCTTATAAAAGTTATTTGGGAGGCATTGTATAAGTAAAGATTGTTTGTTTCTATAGAATTATTTATTCTCTAAATTGTCATTTGGATACGTATTTACCGTATAAATTCTTTTAAAGTTTTACTATGTTTTAAATATATAAAAAGAAGTGTTATTTTATTTATTTATTTTATCTACTTAAATCAAATTTCTTTTATTAAATGATTTAGATGTTTTATTGATTACAATTCCGTATAATAGGGCATCTGATTAAATAAAGTTATAATACCGTGTGGTATGAGACTTTTGGTAATATTTCTTCGATTACTCTTTGGACTCATTATATAGAATAATATTGTGAGGATTGTAGATTGAGAATAGTTTGAGTAAATGGATTAGCAATACCATTTGGTATAAAATATTTGGTAATTCTAATTGAGTTACTTCTACAACTCACAATATAGAATATTGTAGAGACTGAGTGTAGTTTCTTAGCAGAGAATAAACGATTGAGTATAACGTACTGGTATGGGATGCCATTGTGATATTTATTCGACTATTCATTGTAAGTAGATAACACTCACGCGACGGGAATAGTGATATTGAGGGAATACTTGCGTGAACTAATGCTGATAGGTGTGAGCAAGGTCGATGCCAATATTTGTTGATACTAGGTGTCGTCTATCCTGAAGTGCTTCTATTATTAGTGTTGGAGAGAACCAAATGGCTAGATCCATCATAGTGGCCTAATCGTGGGGTCATGCCCTAGATCCGCGACACCTTTTGTGTGTATTACAGGGTTAGGTGACCCATAGGATAGTGCCTTTTAACCAATGTTTAACTTAAGGCCGACAATCTGTTATCTATAGGGGAAATGCAGGGTTGGGGCTGAGTCCTCTTATTGATGACCATATAGATGGATATGTTCACGATGACTGTCGTGGTAACCAAGACTGTAGATTCAAGTTAGGTGATCCATGTGTGTGACTTTGGAGTGGGCGGACGACGATTAATCTCTTTTCTAGTTCTAGCGGAATGATAGAATGACATAACTATTGATACACCTCACCTAATTATAGATATTGGTTAGGCAACCCACATGTTGTAGTATGATCTACTTGGGACCTTGTTTCTATCATATAGTTAATTCCCGTCACTATTTGTTACGTGTAATTTCTGTTTGAGGAGATGTGATTATACCTGATGTAGGTGTCCAGAGCATAGTTGATTCTCATATCTTTTATTATATATGATTTTATGATAGAGGTGGTTTATTATTATATTTATGATGATGGTATTTTATAATTTGAGATTCAGCGATGTATAGGATCGTTTTCACCCCAAAAGGAGGGTGAATAGGTTGATACTAATAATAATAAAAATTAATGTGTAAATATATATAATTGCAGCACAGATAATAGCAGAATAATAAAAGCAGAAATAGAACATCAAGATTTACCCAACTTTGAAAAACCTTACCAACGTGCTGCTCCCAAGGTTTCTTAAGTAGTCAGATGCTTACACACGTAAACTTGCGACACCCGCTAATGACTAACAAAACTCTACGCTTGAAACCCCGCCACAACTCAGCCACTGAGTTGCAAATTCTCGAACTACACCACCGTAGTTCGTAACCTAGTCACACGACTAGAAAGTTACACGGTTTAAACTAGAAAAATTACAACTAAAAATAAATAAACAAAACCCTATATAAAAATTTAAGTTCAAACAAAATAATAAGGCCGGCCCATTTATTTAATAAAAGATAGTCTCCCCTTTTCTATTTTTGCTCATGGTCGCCTCTTTTGCTTTGCAAAATCAATGTCCGCCCCATTTTTCCTTTGCTCGCGAATACTAGGGATTTGAATTGAAGCGCCACTGCTAATTGCTGGTCGTTCCTTCAGTTAGCTTCGATGCTCCTTGTTCTATGCTCTTCAATTTGCTTGTGGTTGCATCCAGGATTTAGTTCGAACTCTGAATTTGGGATGTGATTTTTGCCGTTTAATTGCTCTGTTGTTTTGCTTTGGTTCGAACTTGATTCGAGTTATTGATTTGGGATTTTAATTTGAATCTTAGCTTTGTGATTTTTGCTTGAACTCGAATCACTCAAATTTGCCGATGATGATGTGGGAAATTTATAGGGTTCTAACCCCTTAATTTTCGTTCGTATATTTCATACCAATTCGTCCATTAATTTTTCTCGGCCATACAATTATTACTTGAACGATGTGATTTATTTTTGACTTGTTCATTTCATACTTGGTTGGATAAATTCGAACTGCTTTGCGATATTCTCCTATGACTATGGCATTTGAATTTATTTCTCGTTCATGACCTCTTTGACTTTGACATTTGAATTTTTTTTACAGATAAAATTGACTTCGACTTCATTCAAACAGCTACCTTGATTTTATTTTTGTTCGAACTGCACCACTAGATTTTCGAAACTTGACTTGTCAAGTTCTAACTTGTTCTACTACCTTGATTTTTGTTCTAACTGTTGCCTTGTTCATCATGTTGTATTGTCACTCATGTGACTACTTCATTGTTTTATGATTTTTGAACACTTATATCAATTCACATAGAACTACTTGCTGTTTGTTGGTTGATTCTGGTCAGCAGTTCATTTTGAGGCAGACATGTGTATGTATATATGCATATGTATGCATACAGGTGTATCTTTATGTATGCTTGCTGTTGCATTATAACTTACATCTCTGGCTTAATTGCTTCACTAGAAATCTGAACTGTAGTCATCATTAATCTGGTCTTCATGTTGCTTTGAGTCTGATGCACTATTGATGTTCATGCAGTCAAGTTTGGTTCAATTATGAGCCTTCACGTGTGAGCATTTATGTTTTGGTTGACCCTTCACTTGTATGCTACCACTTCTCTATTGTGTTCTTCTTGGAGTTTGGTTCAAGTATACATGTGTATATTGATTTGAAAACTACCTTGGTACATTTGTACATAATCATATCTGGTTTAGTTCACTTAAGTCTAGTTATTTAAGTGTTTGTGTTTATTGAAGTCTTGGGGTAACTGAAATTGAGTACTTGCATTCAGCCTTGTATTTGAAGTGCTATTGCATGTTTCATTATTTTGATCTTCACATGTATGCTACCACTGCTCTGACCATATCATTTGAACATGCTTCTGTCTTGCATTTGACTAGAACCACTTGTGTTGCCATCGCACCTGCTTGTTTTGTTGTATCTGGTTTCATGTGGCCTTGTTCCACTTTGTGTCTTCTTGCACTTGATTCTGCATTCATGTAGGATGAACTCATGTTGCCTTGATATCTCCTTACTTTCTATTCCATTCTGATTTTGCTTGCTGTTAACTGTATACATATATGTGTATACTTGTACATTATGTTTACTGAGCTTATGTATTGGTCTTGTTATACTTGAGTTTAGTCCTTGTTCAATGTTTGCATTTTTGATGCCTTGATTTGTACGTGTACATACCGTTGTCCACCTTGATTTGTTGTTGCCTTTTGGGTTTGGTTCTGGCCGCTGCACTTGTATTTCTTTCATGTTTTGTAGTGGCTGCTATGTTTATACATGTGTGAACATACATGTATGTTGTAGCTTGATTCTTGTTTAGAGTTTGAATGGTCTCCATGCATATGTTTGTCATCTTTGTATATATATATACATGTGTGTTCTATTTTGTGTATTTGCCTTTGTTGCGTGCTTTGCTGAAATTCGAGATGTTGCGGTAGTGCACATGTGTATATGTAGGCTCTTGTGCATTTGAAAGTTTGTGGCGTGTTTTCGTATTTCACCAGAGTTGAATCCAGCCTTGGCTCGGGTTTGACCTTGTGCCCAATTGTTCATGTAGCTTTAACACGCAAGTGTATATCGATGTGCATGGCCTTATGGTATATACAGTGCTACACTACGCATGTCACAAATTGTTCGTATATGATGAATTCAAACGAAAGGATGATGAAAAACCTAAATAACCGAGGCATATAACATTTTCAAAACACACATTTTAACTTGTACTGCAAAAATATTTCTTTTTCAATTTTACTACGTCCATGGTCTTAAATCTCCTATATATCACCCGAGATCTTCTCCGAGATGTCCTTTTCGCACTTAAACGAGACGATACATCAAATCTCCTCCATATCTCCCTCGACACTCATCTCGGCCGAGATATTCAAATCCCACCCGAAATATGGATCAAAATCTCAATCTGATATCTCACCCAAAATTATACATTTTTCTTATTTTGTGTAATATTTTTATTTCCATATTGATTCAAATGAAACAACTCAATCCAATTATAATTTACCAACTTCCTTAACATATTTTTTACTTTTTATCTTAATGAGTCACAACAAAAGGTTTCATTTCTTTATTATGTTCAAATAAAAGGATATTATTCAGTCGTTACCAAATCAATTAAGCCAATCTAGCTACTACTCTTCTAAATATATTCCTTTTTCCATCTAAATCAAGTATGTTACTATTTTTATTTTTACTAAAAATGTCATGATCGTTAAATAAATTTTTTACACATCAATTTTAGATACATAAGTAAATCCAAGATATTCCCGAGATGCATTATAAGACCCGAGATGTCAATCCGAGATGTACACTCGATAATTACTCATCTCGTACGAGATCTACCCCGATACGAGATAACTTGTGTCAAAATTCCGAGACGAAACGTGACCGAAATTCGATGTTTAAAGCCTTGATTGCGTCAGTGTTTATTTTGCAGATAATTCAGATGCGGGATACAAGATGGAATAGAGTTGAAGATCAAATACGAATGAGGGTGAATTATGTAGCGAGGTGTAAAATGTATGTAAAATTTGTATGGTGAAAATTGTGTTGTAGTTTGACATTGTATATCGTAATTGAAAAATGTGTATATGTAGTGAGAGCACAAATTTGAACTATTTGAATTTGTAACAAAATATTTGTTTGAATATCAATTCTGTGTTTTGTTTTATTCATCAAATATTTATTTAATTATGTGAAAAATAAAATAGTAAAATAACATATGCATTTTAATGAATATATATATATATATGTTTATTATCATCAAACAAAAATCATATACTAGTATATTCAACAAGATGTACTTAGGTATTACTATGTGCTAACCTGACTATACTTGGAGATATCTCGAGTATTGTTGATTTCTGGATTTGGATGATAATCCTAGAAATAGATGATTCACCAATTTTATATTATTTCTATGATTTGTTATTTGACTTGATTTTATGTGGGTGATGACATCTTTACATGATTTCATGATGGCTATTATCTTGAGTTATTTTGATGTTATTTATCATATTATTATACCATGCATATACTGAGATGCATATGTATATTGACACCAATTTTAGACATAGTCTAACTCGTGTGTTATTTACCTAACGCTCGGATAAATTAGAGAAGTTTTAGGCTTAGGGACGAAGTGACTAGCTTTTGTATGGGCATAGCGGAGACTAGTTATATAGTATTGTCATGTATCATTTTATATACACAATTTCAATGTTTGTATAATTATTTGACATATAGGGTATACATTGTACTTTATTACAATTTTGGACATTAGAGATGTTTTGTATTAACACCGTCTCTTATATATTTCATATTATACCTTATCATTGTGATATAGACTCTGTGTTCGCTATCATTTGTTATATATTGTGTATTATTCTATCATGAAATGCACATGTTTATGGCTTTATGCCGATACTGTGTACATGAATGTAAGTTATTTATTCAATTATGAAGTACATACTCAGTGTTAGGCTAAGTGAATATTCACATGTGTAGCCCTTATCACCTTATTCTTTATATTATCCGATAGTATTATTTAGTAATACTCTTGGATTATAAGGCATAAAGTTGGGCGTTTTTATTTTAGTATCATAGTAGGATTAGAATAATACATTACATGTTTGAGACACGAGTCATGACCTTAGTTGAGACATAGAGTCCTTGTCCCGTTAGGTGTGATGGGCGTTTACCCTATGGTAAAGGATAACAGGTGTATATTATGAATGGGGTAATCATTAGGGGACGTAGTTGTTATACATACATATACATACATATACATACATACATACATACATACATACATATATATATATATATATATAATATTTTCACTTTTAATTCTTTTGAGTATAACAACATAAATGATTGAGGTCTGACCGGTAGTGTTGGTGTTGATATTGAACATTAGACCTTTGTTGGCTTAGAATTAAATTATTGTATTTAAATGCGTTATTAATCAGAGTGCACAACAGAAGTTGATGAATTGTTTACCACTGAGCACATTGATTGTTTATTTCTTATGTATATTTGTTTGGTTGATAATAGTTTGTATTGAATTTTTAATTATAGTTAGGAATAATATTTAGTAGGAATCATTATATAAATATTAGAAGACTACTCAAATATTGATAAATAAGACCCAGCTGTGTTTCCAGTAGTAAAATTACTACTAGGGAAATTAAATTTTTTAATTCATTTAAGATAATATAGTATTTAAAATAATTAAAATTTATGGAATGAATTTAATTTGTTAGTTTATTATTGCTGTGGATGAATGAGTATGACGTTTGTTTGATATTGTATAATGTTAGCTTATGGATGTGTGATGTTTGAACTATTAAAAGTGATTTACTACTTTAACAAAAATTCAAAACGCATTTGTATATATTAAGTAGGTATATATTTTAGATAAAGCATTGAAAAATCTTTTGCCTTATATATATATATATATATATATATATATATATATATATAAAGTATTGGATAATATTTGATAGAACAAAGCAAGTGTTTAAAGTATATATCTTTTCGGTAAAATATATGTATGTAAATGTGTTATTTGATTATGTTTTGAGACAAAAGCAAATAATTATTTTATAAAAGTAAAATAATTAAATGGTATATATTAATGTATTTAAAGGAATTCCTTAAATAAAATTTATGTTAATCTGTACGTTGAGTGTTTTAAGAATTTTGATTGATGCATCTAGGTAACGCAATCGACATGGATTCCTAAACATTAGGACGTGACATTTAGATACATAATGTTGAATAAAACAATTTGTTGACGTTGATGTTTTAAAAAATTAAATATTTGGACAATATAAAAAGATATTTTGAATGCTAATATATTTGTTTTGGAAAGTATTATGAATATATCTTGAAAGAAAATAAGCGTTTTGAAGAAAGGTATTAGTATGATTTTGGAAGAGAAAAGTACTGCTAGTAAAAAAAAAATTTTGGTAAATATTATGAGATGTGGAATTATTAATTATTTTATATAGAAACAAGTTGTTTCAAAATGACAAAGATACTTTATAATTATAAATATTTCAAGCTGCATCTGAAACTATTGAATATTAGTTGACAATTATGGTCACTGGCAGGGCAGTGTTGATCATGGGTCAACATTGCGGCCAACAGATGTTTTTTGTCGTTAAATAAATGGCGAGGTAATATCATATATTTTATAGTATTTGTAAATTTGATATATATTCATGGTATATGTCGAAATAAATGTTATGTGAATTTTCTGATGTTGTATGTGACTTGCATTGAATTTTATGGATGTTGACATATAAATATAATTATGTGTAGTAATAATAAAATTTATATATAAGAGTTCTTAATTCAAAGAAGTTTAGAATACATGAAATATAGTTCGTTTATGTTTGGAATAACCATTATGTAGCTTTAGATAATTTGATTTTGTGAACATAAGATATTTAGAAAAGTAAATATAAATGAATTTGAAGTATTTTGATAAGAGGTTAAATATTTAGACACCTTGAAGATTTAGTATTTTAATTGAAAAGGAGGTTTGATTTATAAATGTATGAAAGTATTTGTGTAAGCTAGTTTTCAATATTGTAAATAAAAGATATTTAAGGATAAAGCAATTTTGTTAATTTATATTAGTAAGTTTGAAAGAAATATTTTAAAAACTATTTACATTAACTGTAGAATGAAAATTTTAAAGGAAAATCTGTTTGGACTTTGAAAAAGTTTTGCTATAGTTAAAGTATTTTGAAATTTGGTTGTAGAAATTCTAAATTTTGAAAGTGTTTTAATTATCTATAAAATTAGAATTTTGAGAAAGTACTTGGAAAGCAAATTATTTAAGATGAAGTATTTTGGTAATTATAGAAAAGTAATTTTTTATTTTGATATATATATATATATATATATATCTTTAAATAGAAAGAAATTTATAGAGTATCATTTATTAGCATCTTCGGAAGTTAATGATAAGTTAAGTATTTTGGGATTAAAAAAGTAACTGAGATATTTTATTTATAGATTTGAGAAATATTTGTGTAAGAATTGATGTGATAGGTTTATTTATTCTGAGTATTATGAATTTTCAGGATAGGCTTCGTGCCATAAAGATTACTTAGAAGTTTTATGAGAATGTACATCATATGGGTGAATATTTTTAACATTTGTATAGATATCGAATCTTCTATATGATTTTATATGACACTTAGAGTTCGTTAAACGCTGGGCAAGGAACATAAACCAGAATTTTAGAATAAGCCACCAATGGTAGGACAAATCATTGATTTTGTGTCGCTCTATTTAATACGCGATGGTTCGATGCAGACAACTACACATGCTAACCCGAAATAGTAAAGATAGTACATTGTATGATTTGTATAAATGGTTGATTGATTTGTATTTAAATGTAAATTAATTAAGGACACAATTCTTTTAAGGAGGAAAGTCTATAACAACCCGTATCGAGAGGTAATTAATTAAAAATTATTAAAGGTGATTTATTTAATTATAATGAATTTTAAATATTAAATAAGAATGATTTTTAAATGACTTGTAAACATTTTTTAATATTGGAATTTTGATGATAGAAATATTTAGTGATGAAACCAAATTATTTTGGGAGTAATTGTTTGTTTTAAATATTATGGAATGAATTATTTTGGAATGTAATATTTTGAAATTATAAATTATTAATAAATGATTAATCGGATTAAAACGATTTAAACTACGAAAGTAACATTTTTATAAAATTACATAATGAATGAGAATGGAGATTTAAGTAAGGGATAATTCTAAAGTACAAACTGAAGTTGAATTGAATTAATAAATAAAGTTTTAATAAAGTGGGCTAATTATGATATTTTGAATAATCCAATAAATAAAAAGAATTTGTGGGAAATAAATTCCTTTATTTTTATAGTGTTGAATAATCAGGTTAGTAAAATAAACATGATTTTTATTTGATTCCAATTTGAGTTAAGTAAAAGTTAGTAAATAATGGGTAAAATAAACAAAAGTAAAGGGAAATGAATTACACTGGGCCCAACAAGAAGCCTACATCCACTTGTCCAATATCTAGACTTCTCTTACCCCATAAAAATCTTCACTCATTATGAAGAACAATTCACGTAAGTCTCCATTCCACCTTTCTCGCATCTTGCTTTAGGAAACAAAAGTATGAAATCCTTCCCTCTTCCTTTTAAAATCAAAAATCAAACTAAAATCAAATAAATTCCTATAATTCTCAAATTTGAATATGAGCTTTTTTCATTGATCTTCACCAATATTAAGGGAGAAATTCTAGTTTTGATCATCAACCTTTTAAGTGGGAAATTTACAGTGAAGGTGAAGGTGAGGTGAAATAAGGGTTGGAGCAGGATGCATTCTACAACTCAAGGTGAGTAAATTTACTCGCTAATCTCTATTAATAAATGTTTATATTTCTTGAATGAATTTATATGTGGTTTCTATTCTTGAACATGGTTGGATTCTACATAATTATGGTTGAATTCCGAAATAAGCACTTCAGGAAATCACGATCGGTAGGTAGCCCACCAGTTGACTGCTACTAGTCGATCGGTAGTCCACACAATTTAAAATATATATATATATATATATATATATATATTTAATAGATTTAAGTACATTAATAAAGAATGGACTATATGTTTTACTTTAAGGAAAGTTTTATGGAAAGTTGAATACTAATTATATTATTAAGGTGATAAATTTATTAAAAAGTAAAATTACTTTATAGTTTGAAATAATTGCTAATCTTATATAATTTCAAAAAAAATAAGTAATGTTTTCTAAATAATACTTAAAGTGTTTTGAAGCATATTTCATAATATATAAGTTTAAGTAAGTGAATTGTAAATATATTATTTCTATATTTTAATAAAAGGAAGTTGTATTTAATATTTGAAATTTTATTTTAATATCCTAGTTAATTCTAGAAAATCATGAGATGGTTTCTAAATACTATTAAGTGATTTTATAATATGATATCAATGATTTTACTTATAAAGTAAAGATTTTGCAATGTATTCTATGGTTTGGAATAAAAAGAAAT
Source organism: Allium cepa (assembly GCA_030765085.1). NCBI lineage: Eukaryota > Viridiplantae > Streptophyta > Magnoliopsida > Asparagales > Amaryllidaceae > Allium > Allium cepa. Next base: position 680,832,322 of record CM060942.1, read on the forward strand.
TTAACTAAAGTTATAAATTTTATCTTAAAATGTTAAATAATTATAGAAAATTGAAAAAAGACCTTTATAAATTATAATTTCCTTGTAAAGTAATTTTGGACCTACTGTGTATAGGTAAAGACGTTTGTTGTTATAGAATTATTTATTCTTTAATTTGGAATTGAATATACATATACATATATTTACCATATAAATGCTTTTGAAGTGTTACTATGTTTTGAATATATAATTTAGTTTAAGAAGGATTATTTTATTTATTTATTTATTTAAGACAAATTTCTATTATAAAATGATTTGATGTCCTGATTGATTATAATTCTGTGTAACGAGGAACCTCAGTAAACACAGTTATAATACTATTTCGTGTGGGGCTTTCTGTAATATTTATCTAATTATTCTTTGGACTCGTTATATAGAATAATATTATGGAGATTGTAGATTGTAGATTGAAAGGAATTTGAGTAAACGAAGTAGTAATACCATTTCTTATAGGACATTTGGTAATATTTTTTTGTTACTTCTATGACTCACAATATAGAATATTGTGAAGATTGAGTGTAGTTTATAAGCAGAGGATAAGCAGTGGTATGGGACATCGTCGTGATATTTATTCAGTTGTTCTTTGTAAGTATATAACACTCATGTGACAGAAATAGTTATGTTGAGATAATTCTTACGTGAAGTAATGCTTATAGGTGTCAGCAAGGCCAATGCTTATAGGGTAGGTTCCCTTTAGCCCTTTGTCACTTAAGGCCAGTAATATGTTATCTATATGGGAAAATGCTGAGTCGTGACCGAGTGCTTGCATTGAGGAGCACATTAATGGATATGTGTCACGATGACCATTGAGGTACCAAGGCTGTAGAGTCGGGTTAGGTGACCAATGTGTGTGACTTTGGATCGGGCATACGACCATCGGTCTCCCACTTGGTTCTAGTGGAATGATATATTGGCATATACTATTGATACATTACTCCTAAGTGTAGATATGGATTAGGTGACCCACATGTTGTAATATGACTGTTATTGGAACCTTATGTCTATCGTATAGTCACTTCCCATCACCATTTTTTACGTGTTGTTTATATATGAGGAGATACGATTATGCCTGAGATAGGTTTCCGGAGTATAGTTATTCCTCGCATCTTTTATTATATAACATTTTATGATAGCCAGGTTACTATTACATCGATGATAATGGTATTTTATTATACGAGATTGAGAGATATACTTGGGCATCACCATTATAACAACCTGCACTTAATAGGCCTGAATTTCGACCAAATCGAAACCTAAGTCCAGTAAGGTATGACTCATTAGTGTCTGTGAACTAAAATAAACATAGGTTTATCAAATAACTATCTACATAAACTCACAGCGGGAAAAATATAATAGAATATATATACCAACAGCCGCTACTACCTTTGAATCAATATCATTACCTAGATATCTAGTGGCCTTGTCAGTGCCGAGCATGAATGAGAAGATTTCTTCACCTACTGTTTTCGTCTTGCACTAGTAGCTTGTACCTTTGAATCTATCTCGTGGGTTGTAATGAGGAAGAGTTCAGAACAATGTTCTGGTGATTGTTAAATTACATACTTTTTCCATAGCACTAGTTAATGCAGATAGATTTCTAATTAAGTGTTATGTCTACTATTTATGGTTTACTTATTTAATTCCATATGCACGTATGATATATCCAACCTTTCCCATGGTATAATTAAACACACACACACATACACACACGTGTGTGTGTGTGTAAACGTCGTACTACCCAAAAGAAAGCCACGGCCACTTAATACTTCTTGAATACGGAGGAGGTAGACAAAACGACCATTTAATACCTCGACCCCAAAACGGGCCCCTTATAACGTAAACGCTAGTCAACCACCTTTTAGCTACAAAGGTTGATGCCTCTAAATACAGCTTTGTAGTTTAATTGTTCGTATAACTAACACATCTCAAAGACTTATCTAATTGTTAACTAGCCCACCTCTGATAAACAAATACCTAATTAAACTTTGAAGTCTTTCCATATCCCATACGGATTCTACACTAATAGAAAGCAAAATCCATCGGGCATAACCAAGTATTTGTAAACGACCGCTCGAGACCAATATTACACTATTCAAAGCCACACCGAGGTCTAACATGCTATCCCACTTTTTGGTCAAAACGGAATATCAACAAATTGGCAAGGAATGATGGACATCGGGATTGGAGATCGATTGAAAGCAAGGCTACAATCGATGACGTCAAAATTTGGTTGAGCTCCGATCTGGACGAAATTGATTGGAGATGATGATAAGGATTAGGAAAGGCTATGTTTCAAATTTTAGGTTAATCGGAGTTCGTATGAAGGAGATATGATCGATGCAAGGTAGGAAGAACATACTGTTCGAACCCATCGGCATGCAAGGATGGTTCGAATCGATCAGGGGTTGCGTTCGTATCGATACCGTTCGTGTCGATACCATTTCGAATCGATGTCATTCGTATCAATTGGCGCGGGTTCGGCTCAGTGAAGTTCGCATCAGGTGTTGGTTCGACTCGATAGTGTTCGAATCGATCGAGTTATTGGTTTGACTCGATAGGCTCGTATCGATCAGATAGGAAGGCTAGATGGATCTCGATCCGATGGCAACAAACCCAGAGTGGTAGCAAGCATGTGGAGGTTCTTCGAATCGATGTGCTTCGTATCGATCAGGATGGGTGCAGATGGCGCATTTCGACTCCATGCCTTTTGCAAATCTCCTTCGTATCCATCAGGTGAGGTCTCGTTCGTATCCATCCTTCACGACCACTTCATATCGATGTCCCCCATACTCGTTTCGAATCGATCAGCTCGCATGGGATCGATACGGAATGAACTCCTGGAATCGATGCGAAGAGAGACACGAGTTAATGGATGCGAGTATGCCGTTGTGAAGTTATGGATATGGACGAAGCATAAAACATGGATGCAAGCCCACGTCTCCAGGAGAGAAGCGTTCAACTCGGCGCATCAAGTGGAGTCAACACGCCGCATAATTCAGATCGACCCGGGAAGGTAGCGCCACGTCATTGCGCGTGCGTGCTTCAGATGGAGTCGAAGGTGATGGATTCGAACTGGTGGATTCGAAGACGACAGCCAGTGAAAAACCTAAATTCGAACCGATCATATCTCCTACACCGATGATCCAAATGCAATGAAATTTTCACAGCAGCTTGCATGCAAGGTAAGGAATGTTCCTGCCAAGTTTCAGCTCGATTAGATCACTTCTTGATGGATATGCAATCACTTCGTATCGATCACAGATCGAGTCGAAACTTGGTGGGGTCGGTAGCGTGGGCCCACTCACGTGCCAGAAGGAGTCTCCCAAAGTTTGAGCGCAATATCAGCCTCCAACGCCTATAAATAGCACCCTGAAGCCTACAGAGAAAGGATCTTCCACCATTGAACGTCCAGACTCTGCCGGATTCATTTCTACACTTCGATACTGCTATTGTACTGGAAATTCTTCATATATACTGCTGTAATCGTCTGTAATCATCAAAGATAATCAATAGAAGGATAAAACTTTGGAGTGGACGTAGGCCGGAGATAGCCGAACCACTATAAAACTTGTGTCTTTGTTCATTGTTTCTGAATTACTGTTTGATACTTGTTGAGATCTGATATTTGTGCTTGAATATCATTGGTTTGTGTTCATACACTGGTGCTTTCACGGCATTTGGGGTTTGTGACCAATTTTGGCGCAAACACTTTGGTGCTTTCACTGAGAATTGAACTCAGAACCCGCTACATCGGATTTAAAGTTTAGATTTGAAGAGTTTGAAAAGTTTGGACTTGAGGACAATGACAAGGAAAAATAGTAGAAGGCAAATGGTTGAGAGAAGCCAATAGAAAGGAAGTCAACAAGCATCCTCCGGAGCTGGGGAAGGACAGGCTTCGATCTACATAACCCGAGATGAGATAGAAGCTATGGAAAATTCATTGCAGGAGAGGTTGTTGAAAAGTCAACAGGAAATGATGCAGACTTTCTTTGAACAGATGAGAGCTGTAGGGACGCAGAACTTAGGAACAACTACAGCAGCTACGGATGCAGGACAGGGGACTAGGGTTGTGGAACCCAATGGGGGACAGGATACAGAGCCAGAAGGCAATCAACAAGGGCTTGGGGGCAGGCCCACAGGATCTAACATAGGAGGTCCTTTGGAAGGAGTTCAACAGGCCAGGGCTAACATTGCTGCTAGTGAGCCACATGAAGAGTATGTGCCGGAGTTCCCTCGGGGGCATGGGGGGTAACCCCCAACAGACAATACTGGATTAGTGGAGATCATCAAAAAAACTGTGCGAGCTGGTTTGACCAACAGAGACTTGGAAGGAGTGAACAAGAGTCCGTTCGCTCGGGAAATAAGGATAGCTCAGAATCCACCTAAGTTCAAGCTACCTAGCGTGGAGGTATATGATGGCAAAGCAGATCCAACTGATCACTTGATGAGGTACACCAGACACATGGAGGTGTTGGGGGCATCGGAGGAAGTAATGGCACGATGCTTTCCATTATACTTGACAGACCTAGCTGTAATGTGGTTTAGGCAGCTGGAAGAAGGGTCTATCAGGACTTGGAGGGAATTGGTGGGAAGTTTTTTGGGACAGTTTCGGGTTCATGTCAAAAGGCCAAAGAATGTGATGACATTGACATCAGTAAAGCAAAGGATGGACGCTTAGAGCTTTTCTAACTCGGTTCAATGCGGCGGTTGCTTCGATGGATCATCTTGATCCATCGATGGTTTTGATAGCGGCAGTATCAGGAGTCAGGGAGGATTCGGATTTCAAGGTATCTTTGATAAGAGATCCCCCACAGGATCTCGATGAGTTCTTTTACGAGGCAGAGAGGTTCCTTCGGCAAGAAGATGCGAGTATGGATCTATAGTTAAAAAAGGTTAATGCAACTGAGGAGAGAGGAACATCCAGCAAAGGTTCGGATAAAGACAAAGGAAAAAGGAAGTTAGACGATGATTCTGGAAAAGATGGGAAGTGATGGAAGGATCCGAAGTTTTCCACATACACAGGATTAAACGAGACGCTGGAGCGGATATACCAGGATACTCGAAATCGCCTTCCCTACAGAAGGCCGATTAGGAAGGAACCATCAGAATGGGAGAGGACATCAGGAAGGCATTATCTCTTCCATGATTTGGATGGACACGACACAAACAGTTGCAGGCATTTAAAGGATATAATCGAGAAGCATGTCAGGAAGGGACTGTTGCCACAATATGTCGGAACTCGGAATGCAGCGGCGGAGCAGAAGCAACCGCCGCCTACCTCAAGCCACGATTGTGGGAGGCCCAGGAATGATGGTCGATTGATCATCCATTGACCAGGATAATATAAAATAAGTGGCGAACTACTGGCAAGCAACCAAGTCATTTACACATGTACGGGGACGGAGATAGCCCCTAGGCATGCTCTGAATGATGATAAACTGCGATGCTATGGTTCGTGAAATTTATCGTTTTCTTTTTGATTGGACACTGCTTTTCTTTTTGGATTTGGTTTTGGAGTTTGGATTGAACTCCTGGTTTTGCTTGCTTTTTGATTTGGATTTTCCTTTGGATTATTGTTTTCGGTTTTGGATGCTGGTTTGGATTTCTGATTCTCTGGATTTGATTTGGATTTTGGGATTTGGATTTTGGATTGGATTTTGATTGGATTTTTATCTGGTTTTTGATAAACGGTCGTCGGGTATGGATTATGCCTGGCAAGGGGTGAGTCACTTTGCCCGAACGTGGTAAATTGACCCATTCAGGTCGTCGAGTAAGGACTATGCTCGGCAAGGGTCCGGAGTGACCAGGATTCGGCCTAGGCTTAGGCCCTATATTGTCAAATGTTATTTTCAGGTCGTTGAGTATGGACTATGCTCGGAAAGGGTCCGGAGTGACCAGGATTCGGCCTAGGACTTAGGCCCTGTATTGTCAAATGTTATTTCCAGGTCGCTGAGTATGGACTATGCTCAGCAAGGGTCCGTAGTGACCATAATTCGGCCTAGGACTTAGGCCCCATATTATAGATTATTGTTTCAGGTCGCTGAGCATGGACTATGCTCAACAAGGGTCCGAAGAGACCAAGATTCCGCTTAGGGCTTAAGCCATTGCTTTGTACAGCGTCCAGGGACACTGGACCATGGTCGTCAGGTGTGGATTGCGCTTGGCAAGAACCCGGAGAGGTTAGCTCAACGTCCAGGGACACTGGACCAAGGTCATCAAGTGTGGATTACGCTTGGCAAGAGCCCGGGAGGTTATGGATTCAGATATCGACCTGAAGAGGTCTTGGATTCGGTTATTGGCTATTGGATAAGGATGGATTAGGACTCGGTTGTCGAGTTCGGATGGATAAGGGATTGGCTAAGGCTTTGGCTATTAGATTTGGAATTGGGCATCAACTCGGAGCAGTCAAGGATGACATACTCTGGCGATATGGCTGTGGGCTTTGGATATTGGAATCGAAACTATTCAAAACATGCCTTCTTATCAAAAGGCATGTTTTGGGGGGCAAAGTGCTATCCCATTTTTTGGTCAAAACTGGAATATCAACAAATTGGCAAGGAATGATGGACATCGGGATTAGAGATCGATTGAAAGCAAGGCTACAATCGATGACGTTAAAATTTGGTTGAGCTCCGATCGGGACGAAATTGATTGGAGATGATGATAAGGATTAGGAAAGGCTATGTTTCAAATTTCAGGTTAATCGAAGTTCGTATGAAGGAGATATGATCGATGCAAGGTAGGAAGAACATACTGTTCGAACCCATCGGCACGCAAGGATGGTTCGAATCGATTAGGGGTTGCGCTCGTATCGATACCGTTCGTGTCGATACCATTTCGAATCGATGCCATTCGTATCGATTGGCGCGGGTTCGGCTCGGTGAAGTTCGCATTAGGTGTTGGTTTGACTCGATAGTGTTCGAATCGATCGAGTTACTGGTTCGACTCGATAGGCTCGTATCGATCAGATAGGAAGGCTAGATGGATCTCGATCCGATGGCAACAAACCCAGAATGGTAGCAAGCATGTGGAGGTTCTTCGAATCGATGTGCTTCGTTTCGATCAGGATGGGTGCAGATGTCGCATTTCGACTCCATGCCTTTTGCAAATCTCCTTCGTATCCATCAGGTAAGAGCTTCGTTCGTATCCATCAGGTGAGGTCTCGTTCGTATCCATCCTTCACGACCACTTCGTATCGATGTCCCCCATACTCGTTTCGAATCGATCAGCTCACATGGGATCGATACGGAATGAACTCCTGGAATCGATGCGAAGAGAGACACGAGTTAATGGATGCGAGTATGCCGTTTTGAAGTTATGGATATGGACGAAGCATAAAACATGGATGCAAGCCCACGTCTCCAGGAGAGAAGCGTTCAACTCGGCGCATCAAGTGGAGTCAACACGCCGCATAATTCGGATCGACCCGGGAAGGTAGCGCCACGTCATTGCGCGTGCGTGCTTCAGATGGAGTCGAAGGTGATGGATTCGAACTGGTGGATTCGAAGACGACAGCCAGTGAAAAACCTAAATTCGAACCGATCATATCTCCTACACCGATGATCCAAATGCAATGAAATTTTCACGGCAGCTTGCATGCAAGGTAAGGAATGTTCCTGCCAAGTTTCAGCTCGATTAGATCACTTCTTGATGGATACGCAATCACTTCGTATCGATCACAGATCGAGTCGAAACTTGGTGGGGTCGGTAGCGTGGGCCCACTCACGTGCCAGAAGGAGTCTCCCAAAGTTTGAGCGCAATATCAGCCTCCAACGCCTATAAATAGCACCCTGAAGCCTACAGAGAAAGGATCTTCCACCATTGAACGTCCAGACTCTGCCGGATTCATTTCTACACTTCGATACTGCTATTGTACTGGAAATTCTTCATATATACTGCTGTAATCGTCTGTAATCATCAAAGATAATCAATAGAAGGATAAAACTTTGGAGTGGACGTAGGCCGGAGATAGCCGAACCACTATAAAACTTGTGTCTTTGTTCATTATTTCTGAATTACTGTTTGATACTTGTTGAGATCTGATATTTGTGCTTGAATATCATTGGTTTGTGTTCATACACTGGTGCTTTCATGGCATTTGGGGTTTGTGACCAATTTTGGCGCAAACACTTTGGTGCTTTCACTGAGAATTGAACTCAGAACCCGCTACATCGGATTTAAAGTTTAGATTTGAAGAGTTTGAAAAGTTTGGACTTGAGGACAATGACAAGGAAAAATAGTAGAAGGCAAATGGTTGAGAGAAGCCAATAGAAAGGAAGTCAACAAGCATCCTCCGGAGCTGGGGAAGGACAGGCTGCGATCTACATAACCCGAGATGAGATAGAAGCTATGGCAAATTCATTGCAGGAGAGGTTGTTGAAAAGTCAACAGGAAATGATGCAGACTTTCTTTGAACAGATGAGAGCTGTAGGGACGCAGAACTTAGGAACAACTACAGCAGCTATGGATGCAGGACAGGGACAAGGACTTTGAGTCTCATCTAAAGCCATGACTCATGTCTCTTATATTCTATATTATTCTAAACCTTTCTCTGATACAAATTATAAAGCTTCACCTCAATACCCATACTACCAAAGAGTATTACAGATTAGTACCATCTGATAATATGGAGAGTGAGTTGGGCTTACATGCATAAACAATCCCTTGGGCTAAAACTGGTATGTATTTGTAACATCTTCCATTTTGAGGCTTGAATCTAACCGCTACAGATGCTGCAGTTAGCTATAGTATTAATTCTCAGTGACAAAATGCAGTAATGTCAATTATATCAATAACATCGAAGCACAAGAATATGAAATTTTCTTAACGAAATATCAAAATAGCTTTCACATTTCATTTCAGCGATAATATTTCGTATTCGTTGCAAAATCCCAAACGTTGCCCAGGTTCAGATAAAATATAATTATTACAAAATAATCCAAGAGCGACATATGAAGATGCCCCATTGGTTGATCAGAGTTTACTACTGGACAAATACAGTTGCCTCCATTACATACATACACATAACATCACACAATGGATATGAATAGTAGAAAGATTCCTACATAGGTAGCTTTGCCTCCTATACGTCTCCGGAAGCATTATTCGCCAAATCCTACTTAATCTGAAAACATTAATCTTGAACTACTCAATGAGCACCTAAGAGTTAAAGGGAAAAAAAACTTCGGGTGAGACAAAAAATTTGGTATGAATAATAATATGTCATCTTGAAAAATAGATATCTAGCGAGACCACACCGTTGAGCAGAACGGTTTTACTCCCACTAGTATTCTCTAAATATGCCTTTTATAAATCATGCACCTTCACCCACAATGGTTAAACTAAACAATATAAATAAACATATGCGTGCATGCAACATGGGTAATCATGACTAATCTATCTAAATTAATGATGTTAGACTAAAAACTGATATAACACCCATGATGCCAACTGCGATAAATTAGCCCTTGATTTGGACATATACTAACAGGATCAAGCATGACTTATTCAATGTTCTCTTAATAGAATATCAAGGACCAACTCAACACTTGAGACTTAGTTCGTATTTAGAATCATTAAAGGATGGATATATGATGTCAATAGGCCTTTGAGGTAGACTATGTGAGAGTTCGTATTCTTTCTTAGTTCATTGTACTTGAGATTATTTAAAATCATTTGGGTTTAATATTCCTAGGAGTCCATATTGACTTTCAAGAAAGTGTTCCAAAAAGGGCCTAAATCATGTCATATGTTCACAAGTGGTAATGAATATGAGAGACAAATTTGTGCAATAACCCATTAAGTCATCATTGCGCTATGCAATATGTTCTTATGTTCAAAGTCCAATGTCGATAAAATTATGCATATATGTTCCCGTTGTAGTTTAAAGCTCCTTCAAATAATTTATGTCAATTTTTGATCTTGATGATTTCAAATATATGCAAGTCCAATTCAATAATGTTTGACAAGGCACAGTCAAAAGTAATAAGCATGTCCAAGTTCTTATTTGTATTGATTGTGCATGATTACAATTAAATAAAGTTTGTCCCCAACTCAATTTAGGGTTTACAAGAATTTGATTTCAAGGATGGAAAGAAGAAGAAAAAAGTTGTCCCCATTTACGCACCCTTAGGTCCATATTTATAGAGGTGGTGCGGCTCCATCCCGTCTCCAACGTCCCCGGTGAGCTTGACTTTCGCAACATCAACGATGCCAGTTAGAACATTATCCTACATAAATCTTGTGAATATTGATAGCCTTGATGGAGAACGACATCAACATTAGGTAGTATAGTGAAGAAGTGACTCCATCCGCGTAATGTTCGCATTGATGACTCTCAGCATTGATGGTCGATGCTCTTCATTGATTAACGACGGTGTTGAATTAGAGCTGTACTGAACATCATCGCACATTTGTAGAGGTTGATGATGTTCACTATCGATGTCGTAAGGATAGACGACAACAGAACTCTAAAGTGAAATATTAATAGCGACTCAATCCAATGAGATTCGATGTCACTAAAGGGGCGACATTAACAGAAAGTGGAACTGATGACTTGCGACATGGTCTATCAATGATAATAATTGATTGGCGACATTTTCCTAAGTTGTATCATCCTATGGATGATTAAGTAAATGTCACTTGGAATCGACACCAATGAGATGTAGCATCTACAAACCATTTGACTTCAATGATGGTTGGTGTGAGACTTATGCGGCTTTGATAAAATGCGACGTTCTTCTTATTCCTTGCTGATGGAATGCGACGCTGATGAGTTGCGACATGATGAGGTGTGGTGTGGATAAGAAGTGACATCAAAGAGAAACGACCTCGATTTTACACTTCATTGATCTCATGCAGCACTTTTAATCTTTGACATTGAGCCTAATGGCACCAGTTCCTTTGCGATGTTATCACATATGGCATTACTTTTGATATTGAAATTATGTGGTCATCATTTAGCTCTCCACTGTATAAAAGAAGCTTTTTACTCTTTAGATTAAAACTAAGAATTCCATTGTATTTCCCAATCTTTAGTGAGATTCCGTTGTTGGCCACGTTTTTTGTAAAACACGAAGTGAATGATATCTTTCGTTAGAAATTGTCCTTCTGGATTCGATTAAGTTATGAATTCACATTTATTGCCTATAATATCTGTGTGAGTTAAGATTATAACTTTATTACAGGAGATTAATAAATTACAATAAGTTTTCAAGTGGAAACCCAGAAGATTATATACTAATTTTATCGGGGCGCATTAGAAATTTTCTTTGGAGGTAATAGGAAACTAAAAATCCATTTGATAATTAATGAAGGCCGAAAATAATAACAAAAGATCAGAAATCCTTATCCGAAAATAATAATAGAATACCAAAAATCCATATCTAGTATTGATAATAGAAGACCAAAAATCATTATCTGGTAATTATAATAGAAGACAAAAAATTCAAATCTTAAAATAATAATAGTGGACTAGAAATCCTTATCTGCCAATAATAACAGAAATCAGGAATCCAAATCTGGCAATAATAATAGAAGATCAGATATCCAAATCTATAAATAATAATAGAATACCAGAAATCCTTACTAGGCAATAATAATAAAAGACCAGAAATTCTTATTTGGGAATATAGAAGACTAAAAATCCTTATCCGGCAGTTATACCAAAAGACTAGAAATCCAAATCTTGAAATAAAAATAGAAGACTGGAAATCCAAATCTGAAAATAATAATAGAATACCAAAAATCCTTATATGGCAATAATAATAGAAGACCAGGAATCTTTATTTGACAATAATAATAGAATACCAGAAATCCTTATCTGGCAATTATAATAGAAAATTAATTGATTTGGGGCACTATTTGGCTTGGATTCTGATAGATCTTCCTCTAGGAGATTGATTGATTTGGAGCAATACTTGGCTTAGATTTTGATGGATCTTCCTCTAGAAGATTGATTGATTTGGAGCACTACTTGGCACCGATTCTGATAGATCTTCCTCTAGAAGATTGATTGATTTGTAGTACTATTTGGCTCCGATTCTGAAAGATCTTCCACTAGAAGATTGATTGACAGCACTACTTGGCTCGGACCTTTTATCATCGTCTTAGGTGGTGATTTACGTCTTCTATCCGGTGTATTTGGTTAGCTATCTTAGGAAGAACAAAGACTTGCCCGACCTCTATCTAGGAGACATTTAGTGGGGCCTTTGGTGATGGCACTAAAGGCTAATTCGACGCTTTGGACATGCCAGGATTACCCATCCTCCCTCTATGAGGTACTTCAATAAGGCCTTGGACGACAACATTGAAGGTTGTTTGGCGCTTTAGTAAGGCCTTTGATGACGGCACTAAAGGCTTACTCCATCCTTGCTCTAGGAGGATCTTCAATAACGCCTTTGATGATGCCATTGAAGGATTGTTTAGTGCTTTAGTGAGACCTTTGATGATGGCACTAAAGGCTCAGTTCACCCACTCTCTAAGAGGTGCTTTGATGCATTTGATGATAGCACTAAAAGCTCTTATAAGTTCTTTGATAACCATGGGATTTTGATGGTCAGGGGCCTTTGATGGTCAGATCTTTTATCTTAGGAGTATCCTACTCCTTTCTAGGATTGAGCTGATAAATTTTTCTTCTTTAACTTCTTTATTTATCCATCGTTGGGAAATATAGTGGCGAATGTTTGGCATTCCATATTCTTCCTATAATACTGCCACCTGACTGGCAGAGTTTATAGGTCCCAAGTGGATTACTTTGTGTATGATTAAGGGTCCTTCCCAATTTGGTCTGAGTGATCCATCCGCTGAATTCTTGGTATTTACTATTACTCTTCGAGGCACTAAATCTCCTTTTTGGAGTGATTTTCCTCTTAATCTAGATTTGAAAGACTTGGATATTCTTCATTGATATTCAGCTGTTTGTATGGCTGCTTCATCTCTTAATTCGTTGGTTAACTCTAAGGGCTCTTTCTTTAATTCTTGATTCAAATTAAAGGCATATGCAATCCTTCAATGAGATGGTACTTCAACCACAATTAGAATCATGGTTTCACATCCATATGTTAGGAAATATACGCTACACCAGAAAAGACCTTTAGTAGCGTCGAAAAAATGCTATCAAAACTTTTAGTAGCATTTTTAAATAACGCTACTACAAGTCGCGCAACTAAAAGTATGATTTCTTTGTTGCATTTTATTAAACGCCATTAATTGTTTCCATATAACTGCGTTTTTTAAACGCTACTAAAGTTTTTCTACAGCATTTACAAAACCTTACCAAACTAACATTTTTAGTTGTGTTTGTATTTGGATCATTCTTTGATTTTCTGCAGCATTTATTTTGTGCAACTAAAAAAGTTTTGTTGCATTTATTTTATGCCACCATAAATCCAGGTGGTATTTTACATTTGTTTCTGTAGCATTTTTAAAATGTTACTAAAAGATATTGACTGTTTTTTAGCATAATTTAGATGCTACTATATACTGTTAATGGCTTACATTATTTCCAACAACAGTTATATAATAGTCATATTAAAATCAGCAACCATTGTATAGTTACCATATTCAAACCAACAATCAATCAATCATATAATCATCATATTCAAATAGTTAAGAACACGTTAATCACATAAGTATAGTATCCATAACTATTTAGATAATAGTTATTTGACAAAATGAACAAATTCACATACCACAAGCATTCACAAACAAGTTTACACAACTAGTACTAACGAATATCATAATACATATAACAATTGAAGCCATGTCTATTGTTGCTGATGGTGTTCACTCCGGAAAAGCTAATTGCCTACAAAGAAGATTGATAATCATCAATAAGAATTTGCCATGAATTATCAAGTAACATTTAAACAATATAAATTGATTATTATTCAAACAAACACATAAACAATCAAGTTATCAAGTTCACAACATTTCATAGCTCATGTCATGATATTAATTATGTAACTTCTGTTGTTCACTTGGCCATGAAATAAAGGATTAGGACGACCGTTTTATATAAAAAATTAAATGGGCAACATCCATTTTAGTCCACCTAACACGAATGTAAGTATGCTTATTTTACTATCAAATGTTTTAACATGAATTATTATTAGATATATGTTTTGAATCCTGACTTTTAATTTGTTGCTAGAGGTATAATTTAATTGTAATTAATTATAGGCTATAATCGACAAGTTCTTTAATTTTACTAGCGTGTAATTAATTGATTTTGAATTGGCTAATTAATTTTAGCTCATTTGGCATTGTTTAAGTTACCCAGTTTTAATATGATCAACGAATCTTCATGCTGGCTACCATTTCTCAATACCCCTATGTAACTATTGTTACTGGTTGAAGAACTATCGACCTTTGCTGCAAATTAAAAGGGTAGTTTAACAAATAACGTAACTGCAGATTTTGTTGTTCTGTAAAAAAAGGCAACTTTGCAACTTCAAAATTTCCCATATATCACCCTTTTGAGTTTTGAATTTATTTACCTTAAACCATTTTTGTAACCATAAACTATATGTACCCTTGATATAATTAGCAATTTGTATCAATTATCACTTTAATTCACATTTTGTTAATTTTGATTTTTTAAAGGCGGATTATATAGAATCCTTGATATGATCAATAGTTATAGGTGATTTTGCTTGGTAACAATTACATAACCAAAAAGATAGATGATTCAGCAGTTGAATCGATCAATTAATTAATTGAATATGGAAATAGGGAAATGTAGAAATATCGCCATTATAATGCAACTGAATTCAGTTCAGTTTTGATAAACTAAAAAGAAGAGAAAATATTAGCTACAATTATAACAATGGTGACTTTAACCTCAATACTAGGTTCGATATTAATAAATGTGATATCATTTACCATGACAAAATACACCAAGATTAAAAATAAAATACAGTAAGTAAAATATACAAGACTAAAACATTTACTTTAAGAGCTCTTGCTGCATTAAACAAAAATCACTGTAACTTGAATTTAGAATCTCACACACAACAAACTGGTTCAACAGTTATACCATGTCCATTTCTCTATGAATATAATCCCATTTTTTTACAAAAGTTAAGGTTGTCTCAAATGATTCAAGTTGATTTGATTTAGTGATGGATTTTTTTTCTATTGTAAATTTGAAAGATGGAAGATGAAGAAGCTTGGAGTAATATAGAAGGTAGGAGTAATATTGTTAAAAAAAATGGTGTAAGTTATGTAAAATTTGATGTACAAAGGTTTTGTATATTTGTTGGAGTATGTTAAGTAAATTTTAATTGCCAAATAGAATTGGACTTCTTAGGTATAGGTACACAAGTTTGCAGGCTTTGCAGAAATGCCTATCCTTATAATATTATTTTTTCTTTTCCAAAACTTGATTATAAAATTTTCTCTTGAATAAAGAGTGGCTGTAATTAATCAAAGATGACACTTGAAAAGTGTAATTCTATTACAACGTATTTTACACATTTATAATTTTCATCTTACATTAGCAAAATCATGTGTTTTATCTTATTTCTTTAAGGGATTGGGATACTCATGCTTACTCAAGTAGACAAGTGTAATAAGAAGAATATAAGACTATGAAAAAGAGTGATACATTCCAAGTGACATATCCTTCTGAACTGAGAGCGATCACATGTCCATCAACTAAGCATCAAACGACTGCAAAAATATAGTTTAATCAAGAATCTAGACAGAGATTACAAGCAAGCATTATGCTGGATCTGTAGAAAGAGGCAAGGGAAAATGATTCACAGTGAAACCAATTGTATGAAAGATTTACGTAACGCATACCATTTTCTCTGAAAGAATTCATTGCAAGTGATCCAAAAGTAGGCGATCCCAATTCATATGTTCGAGCGATCTCAAAGAGCTTAGCCTGTTTAAGAAGAAGATGAACCATATTGTAGTATTTGTAGTTCTCTAGTTTGGGCCACTTAAATGAGTATACTTAAATGAATACAGATCTTCACTTGAGCAACAATTATCAATGTACAAGTAGCCTGCACTGACAGCCAAGTGGTTTTACATGTAGAAGAATTTTTTTCTTGTAATGTTCATGAAAATTGCGGTTCTCTTTCTTTTATTAGTTATTGTACTAATACCTTTATTAATAATCCAGAAAGGTGGCCACTTGTTGATGCTACATAGATTATATTGTGTACCTGAAGATGCCAACGCAGGGATAAGTATTCTTAACATTTTGAGTAATTTCTCATTATCCAGTTACTTGTAGAAGTTCATAGCATTTACATCTTAATAGATGCAGAAGTACAAAAATGAGAATAAAAAAATTAAAAAAATCATTTAAATTAAAGTAACAAAACCGAGACATAAGGTTGAGCTTGTACAGGATGAGTTTGAGTGTTGAATGTTGATCAATTTGGAGTGTGTTTGTTAACTATGAAATCTTATACCGACCAAGTGATTCATTTATGTACCATATATGAATTTAGAACTTTAGTAAGGCTAAAACTTCAAAAAGTTTTTAAAGCTTATTAGCAATTAAACTTACCATCAGTATATCAATGTTAAATGTGTCATCGAGTGATGCATTACAAATGTGAAAGGACATGGTCAACCCATTAAAAATTGGGTGTTAGAATGAAGAGACTTATTTTTAACTCATTGGTAGACTTACTGCCTTGCCAAACTAGCCCTTATATCCTATGCAACTTTTCAGAAATAGGCACCATTTTAGTTTTTGCTATGCAACATTATATACCTTATGATAGACAACACCTTTGTACTATGTATTTATATATGGAAAATAAAATTTTATTAATTACATTATCAAAAAAAATAAACACTGAAATAAAATTTAATTTTTGAATGCTTCCATGAATTAAATTAATTAATTATCATAATCAATTACTAAAAAA
Source organism: Allium cepa (assembly GCA_030765085.1). Taxonomy (NCBI): domain Eukaryota; kingdom Viridiplantae; phylum Streptophyta; class Magnoliopsida; order Asparagales; family Amaryllidaceae; genus Allium; species Allium cepa. The sequence goes on from CM060942.1 coordinate 680,849,253, forward strand.
TTCATCAAATACATGTCAGCTTCCTACTTAAACCCATTTTGGCAGCAGAAAGCAAAGCATATAAACATACTCATGAATGTCAAATGTTTGATAGCCAAAATTAATAGATAAAACTAAAGTACTTAAAACCATCATGCACATCATTTAATATCAAATTTCTCCTTACATTTAATTGATAGTATTTCGATTCAAGGCTGATAAATTAAGAAGGAAAAATTGGCTAGCATGAAATAAGATTGTACTTTAGAGATAATAACTTATTATCAACTAGCAGCAGATTCTCTGTCCAAAGTAACCGATATCGAACACATGCCTTGTGTCATTGCCACTCTGGTCTCTCTAAAAGAACGTATAGGAGTCATAACAGGTGCTGCTCAAGTTTTAGATTATGCTATCAAATGGTGGAAAAAATCGATGATAGAAGATAACAAACTCAATTTAATCATGCAAGAAGCAGCATCATCCAAACTAAACCATGGTTTTAAACAAGAAGCATCTCAACTTTATGAGCAACTTGTCAAAGATGAAGGAAGCATTGAAACTTTATTGGGTTTAGCAACTACTGCAATAGAGATAGATCTCAAGAAGGCTGAAATGTATGAAAAGAAGTTGAAGGCGTTGCCTGGTTTTGAAGGGATCAATGTACAAAATTTAGAGAAAACTCATGGAGCAAACGAAGGTGAAAATGTACCTGTAGAGAGGTTGGAAGCTTTGGATGAGGTTGAGAAAGCTAAGACAAAGAAAGGAAGATAATGCCAGGATACCCGAAAGGGTTCGATCCAGCAAACCCATGACAATCAAAAAATGATTATGAAAGTGTTTTACATAATTAAGGCATGTCAAACATCCTTAGTTAAACTATTGCTAAATTTAAATACTTTTTATAAAACTTAGTTAATATTTTATTAAACTTAGTTAACCTAGTTAAATTATAACGGAACTTATTAACTTGTACAGATTTATTTAGCTTTTGTTAAACTTAAATAAAACTTAGTTAATTTTTAAAAATACGGTTTATTTTTGTAAAAAATAGTTAAATTGTTATAAATCTCGATTAACTTATTTATAACTTTATTTATGTTAACTCAAACTTATTTATATTAGCTCAAGTTAGCCCCAGATATATATTGTTCTATGTTAATGGTAAAGTTTAAGTTTTGATAAATATGTTGTTATGATGCTTTATCAAAATCAAGATCTTAAGAAGTCACGTATTAGTTAATGGATCTGGTTCGAAAATTTCATCAAATAGATCATTAGTTAATGGATTTGGTCTTAACATTTGAAGACCCACAGGAAAAATTCTGATAAGGTTCAAGAAACTTCTCAAGATTCACATAAAAGTCCTAATAACACCATAATCTGTGCATGACTTTTGAACTTTCTTTGTAAAATAAAAAATAGAATGTATGGTCAAAATAATATGATGAGGCTCTGAAGGCATAACTACTAGAGAATAGACTGAATATTTATTTTTTACATGAAGCCATGTAATTCTTAATTTGTAAAGGCATTATTTAAATTTTTATACTCATATTATAAATCATATATGTATTACAAAATAGAACGATAAATATATTCGTATTACAAAACTTATAATATTATGTTAACTTATCATACTCATATTATATTCAAATTTCAGCATTACTGCAAACAAAACAACATGTTTTAGAAATCAACTTATCATATCTATATTACAAAACTAAGACAAAAAAGTTTCTCTTGAACTCCTTATTCAACGAATAAGAAACATATTGGTTGCTAATGCATATATGCTTGAAATCTCTCAGTTAATGCAAACCTTCGAACTGTATTAACGTCAAACATTACAAGCACAATTCGAATGTATTTTAAGTGGTAATTATTTGGTAAAGACTTGTATTCAAATGTATGGGTCATCTATGATAAATCAGTTAGACTTAGTTAATTTTCTTTCTACTAGGACTAATAATAATGACTTATCATGTACATTTCATACTTATTTGCTTTACAGGTCTATGAGTGTGGCATAATAACATAATATTGGTAAAACAATGAATCTTATATCTATTAAGCTGTATACTTACTTCAATATATATTTCTATGTCATGCTTGGTAGCCTCTTCAACATGACCCAGTGCATTCATTTAATGAAGCACTCCACTTCTCAAGTAGCACCTCACCACACACGTCACCACCTCATTCTTACATGTTTGTCCTCCCCAGTGTCACTATGTCATGTTCACTCTTCTCAGTGTATCATTGTTTTGATACCCATAACCCAAGATAGTGGATTCCACATAAAGCCCATAAATTTCAATAATTTACTTTCCTATAATGAAAATATTTACAAAGTGAAGGACAAGTTCAGTAAGTATACTTTTTATATGACATATAATGAGTTGTCCACCTTAGGATCCATGATATATTACCCTCTTTTCAAGCTTGTTAAAGCCAAAAATAGCCAAACACTCTTGAACAGCATCGGAGCTTAATCCTTCTTTTGTGCAACTTAGCTCTCAAAAGCTTCTTCAATTGGTGTATTTTCCTTTAAAAAAATGAACCAATGTGTTGATCGAAGAGAGCAGGACGGTATACAATTTGTTTACAGACATGGTAACATAATAATGATAATAATAATAAAGCATATAGTAAAAATAATATGGCATGCCTAGTTACATTATAACAGATGTTTTATCCAACTGGAAAAAAGTATGAAATTAATATATTTGTATAAGATAAAATCCATCAAAAGTTAATTAATAAGCAAACGGAAACAAATAATCAATAACAGTTAGTAGAACATGCAAGATGCAGTAAGGTAGCATAATGTGATCCAAGTACATATTTTACTAAACAGACCCAAAAAAGAAAATGGTTCTGAGGAAGTAGGTACCAAATAGTCTTAGTATTTTGACTAACTGAAGATACAATACCATTTTCCAAAGGTAGAAATTATTTTAATATATACCATGATGAATGAAAAAAAGAAATATATATAATGCTAATAAATACATACAAGGTCAGCGGCTTCCTTATTAGTTTCTTCAAGCGCAATTGATTCCTCAACTTCATCCATGTTGTCTAGCGCATATAGAACAATAGCTAAAATCATCATATTTCACTAAAAACCAGTTGCACTTGGCATAAGTATTTATATGAAGTAACCAGGATAACAGGTAAGATTGATTATTATTACATCACCTCATACTCTATAGAACATTTGAGCCATATCCAATAAACCAGCATAATAGGTCAAAATTTATTTCAAAAGCATGCATTGTGAAATATGTGGACTTAAACATATTATATTTGGATACCTGAAACTTTACCATATCCAGCAAACTTAAATTAAAAAATTTGAGCCATAATGTTGAAAATTTCATAAATAACATGTTGATATTTTATTTTTTTCCATCTTATGTTTCATTCTAGCACTAATTAGAAACCAGCCACAATGAAATAATGAAATATTATTACGGAGAGTGTAAGAAACATAATAATAAAATATTGAAATATTACGGTAAAGCACTAAAATCATTATGAAATTGGAAAATTATAGATATGGGTCGTACCAGAGTAAGGTGAATAGTATCAATGAGTTTGACCATCCAAAAGAAGCATGCCATCCATGCTTAAAACCTATTATTTCGAATATGTCGCCATCTGCTTTAGGTTTGACAAATCCTCTCTAGATTTGAAAAAGAAATGACCAATTAGACAGAAACACGAATAATGCTAAGATGAAAACATAATATGAAACTTTTTGTGAATAATTTTTCCATTTACATAATAGTTTATTTTTCCACGATGTGATATACAACATGTTATATGCTTACAGTTCGCTTTAAATAAATAGATTACTGTGAACTTTATTTCATGCATCACAGTAGTCGCATTTTGCGAGCGTTTATTTAATGATCGAGTTTCAAAAATAATCTCTTTAGTAATATGGTAAGACTACGTACAGCTTAGTCACTTCAAACTCCACTTATTCAGAAGCCTTGTGCACATAATGACGATGACAATTGTTGGGGATTTTGCGGTTCGAGACGAATTTGACGGCGATAACGATGAAGACAATGCTGTACTTCCGACTTCAAGGATCTATGGAATATATTCTTTCAGACAATAGTTCAACCCACCAGGTACAAACGGGTTATCGAACTATCGACTTTCAGGATTCAATGAAGCCCTATAACAGCGTAATCGGATTCAAAGTTTGTACGACTTTGATCCGACCAAGAACACTTCAGAAAATGTATCTGATGATGCAATTTATATAGAATAGAATGAAGAGGAAGAAGAATACAATCCTGCAACGCTTTTTGAATTTGCAACACCTTGGAGGCGTGACAAAACAGAGCGTTTAGTAACGCTATCTCGGCGTCGCAGAACTGCTGTAGGAAGAAGAAGAGGAGGATTGAAAACTGTGTTTGCAACTGTTCTGGGCGTTGCTATTTATATACGTGAGGAGGTGTCTATTCGCCAGGAGTCACGACCATTTGCAACGGTTCTTAAACGTCGCGACCTTTCATCTGCAACGTTCAGTAAAACGTTACTAATTCAAACGTCGCGTCTATTAAGTTTGTAACGTTTAGAAAAACGTTACAAATTCCCGCCCTTTATCCAAATTCAGATTTTTCGGTTCTGGGTCCTTAACGGGCCGAAATATGGCCCGTTACTGTACATATACGGTCCAAAAATATTTTCTGAACCGAACCCGAAACCCATACCCGGCCCGGCCCGGTTCGGTTCGGTCGGACGGTCGGCGGCGGCGGCGCGCGTGTGGTGTTGCATGACTTCTCTCCTCATAACAAAGCAAACATGTGGGAGCCCCAAGGCCCCATCATCCACTTGAGAAAGCTATATTTATACAAGTATATTGTATAGCTTTCTATAATGTGGGACTTTGATTTCTTCTTCCTTCCTTCTTTCTTTTCTTCTACTCTTCCAAAACTAAAACCAAACCCAAATCATTTTGAAAATTTTACAACAATCTCCGCAAATTTTCAAAAATTAAATAATAGGACGGCCGAATCACTAGAGTGACTTCCTACATACCCAAGTGGGATCAAGCCTATGTAGTTCTAAGATCAATTTTTGCATCATCGTGAAAACCAACACATAAATAAAATGTATCTTTTGGATTTGAACCTTTACTTAGTGTAAACCATTCAAAGCCTTATCGAGATTCTATGGTGAACGAATCTTGAACCAAGTATCCCTAATGATAAAACCGGAACAGTCACACATGTTGATTTCCTTAGGTAAAGTGTTCTGTATTGCTCAGCACGTTAATGGCCATGTGCTTAAATCCTGGTTCATGAGTCTACTTAGAAAGCGGTCTTACTTTCCTAGGAAACGGCCTGATTTCCATACTCATATAGGTAAGTCTCTTAAGGTGTTTCTGCGATACACCTTTTAAGGTTTCTAGACTTATTAAGGAAGTATATCCATCCTTTGTTCTTGCAGAATCCAACACTAAATATTATGGGATTATCAATTTAGTGTTCCATAATCATTCGCTTAACTTGTTGGTACCCATTGAACTTCGTCTATCCTTTTCAAGACATAAGTTGGGTTTCTGTTAAGGATGATCAACCTTCATTCACAGACCTTAGTCCAATTTCTTGTGACTTTATAGAAACCATTGCCTTTGGAAGACCTTTTGTAAGTGGGTCAGCCAAGTTTTTCTTCGTTTCTATGTAGTCTACAGTTATAACTCCTCTTTTGAGTAACTGTCACACCATTTGATGTCTTAGACTCACATGTCTAGACTTTCCATTATATGTCTTATTAGACACATTGTATATAGTTGCTTGATTGTCACAGTTAACCAAGACAGCTGGAGATGGCTTCTTCCACAAAGGGATTTCCATTAATAAATTCCTAAGCCATTCCGCTTCTTTACATGCATCTGCTAATGCAATTAATTCTGACAACATTGTTGAGTCAGAAATACAGGTCTGCTTCTTAGAATCCCAAGACACAGCAGCGCCTCCTAATGTAAAGATCCATCCAGTCGTAAACTTGGATTTGGATTCTACATTGTTCCAGGTTGCATCACTATATCCTTCTATTACAGAAGGATATCCTTTATAAGATAAACCATATTCAATGATTCCTTTCAAATAAGCTAAAACTCTGGAAATGGCTTTCCAATGTTCGAAACCTGGATTACTCGTAAATCGACACAATATACTTATAGCATGCGCGATGTCTGGTCTAGTGCAATGCATAGCATACATAAGACTCCCAATAACACTGGAATACTCTAGTTGAAAGATAATACGTCCAGTGTTCTTTTCTAATTTAATACTAGGATCTAAAGGAGTTGTGCTGGTTTGTCATCGTAATGGCCATACTTTTGTAGGAATTTCTCTATGTAATGGGATTGGGTTAGTAATAACTCCCCCTCTTTCCTAACAATTTTAATTCGCAGAATTACATCAGCCTCTCCTAGATCTTTCATATCGAATTTAGAAGACAGAAACTTTTTAGTTTCATTCACACAGGATATATTGGAACCAAATATTAGCATGTCATCAACGTATAAACATATTATAACAATACCGTTGTTATCCGATTTGCTATAAATACATTTATCAGCATCATTGACAATGAATCCATATGACAGTGCAACTTTATCAAACTTCTCATGTCATTGCATGGGAGCTTGCTTCAAGCCATAAAGAGATTTTACTAATTTGCAAACTTTCTTTTCTTGGCCTGGGGTTTTGAAACCTTTAGGTTGTTCCATATATATCTCTTCTTCTAAATCTCCATTTAGAAAAGCAGTCTTTACATCCATTTGATGTATGACTAATTTATGAATTGATGCAAGTGCAATTAAACAGCGTATAAAAGATATGCGAGCAACTGGAGCATATATATCAAAATAATCTACTCCATGTCTTTGCTTTTATATCCCTTAGCAACTAATCTGGCTTTAAACTTATCAATGGATCCATTTGTATTCAACTTTTTCTTGAATATCCATTTACATCCTATAGGTTTAACACCAGGAGGTAAATCAGTTAAAACCCAAGTTTGGTTTAACATTATGGAATTCATTTCATCATTGATAGCTTCTTTCTAGAAATTTGAATCTCTGGAACTCATAGCCTCAGAATAAGTTTTGGGATCATCATCAACGTTCATTACATATTTAGTCACATTAAAGACTTCGTCCTTACTGCCTTCTACAAGATATGTAATGAAGTCAGGACCATAGTCCTTCTCTATTCTCGCTCTTTTACTTCTCCGTTGTTCAGTACTATTATCTGGTACTGACACTTCCTTGCTGTTTTGAGCTGGAGCATAATCATCGTCATTGATATCATTAGTCATACTACATTCTGGACTAGATGATCTCAATGGGATCTCAACAGTTTGATTTTCAAAAAATTCTACATCTACAGATTTTATAACTTCTAGGGTGTCAAGAATAAGAAATCTATAAGTTATACTATTAAGTGAATATCCTATGAAAACGCATTTAAATGCTCTATTTCCTAACTTTGGTCGTTTAGGGTCTGGTTTTCTAACATAAGCTAAGCAACCCCAAACTTTAAGTCTAGTTAGGTTAGGTTTCCTATTAAACCATAATTCATAAGGGGAATTATTATTCTTTTTAAGTGGTACTCTATTTAAAATATAACATGCAGATAACATAGCATCACCCCATAGGTTATAAGGTAAATTAGAACTTATGAGCATGGAGTTAACCATTTCTACTAAGGTTCTATTCTTCCTTTCAGCAACACCATTTTGTTGTGGTGTATATGGGGCAGTACATTGGTGAATTATACCTTGTTGTTTACAAAACAAGGTGAATTCATTTGAGAAATATTCACCACCACGATCTGAATGTAATATTTTAATTTTAACTCCTAATTGTGTTTCGACCTCTACTTTGTAAATTTTGAATTTATCAAAAGCCTCATCTTTAGTTTTCATTAGATATACATATGCATATCTAGTAAAATCATCAATGAATGTTATATAGTATTGGTTACCACCATAGGTGACATGACTTTTTAAGTCACCCACATCACTATATACCAAATCAAGCAAACCAGTTTTCCTTTCTACGGATTTAAAGGATTTCCGGTGTATTTTTGCTTGAACGCATATTTCACATTTAGAGATGGTATCGAAATCACAATCAGAAATTAACCCTAATTTATTCATATTCCTAATGGAATTATAATTAACATGTCCTAATCTACCATGCCATAAATTAATAGAATCAACAATATAAACAGAAGATTTCTTTATTAAATTCAACTTAATCATGCCGTTACAAGAGTATCCCTGTCCAATGAATTTACCATTCTTAGACAACACTAGCTTATCAGACTCATACACCATCTTGAATCCTCCTTTGTTAAGAAGGTATCCAGAGACCAAATTCTTACACATATCAGGTACATAAAATACATTGACTAATGTAAGAACTTTTCCAGAGGTGAGAGGAAGTTCTATAGTGCCTTTTCCCAGAACTTTACTTGGAACCTTATTTGCTTCAGTAACTTTATCGGCTTCTCCTTTATTTTCTTCGTAACTCTTGAAAAGATTACGGTCTTTGCAAATGTGAATGGTTGCTCCAGTGTCGAACCACCAATCGTTATCATTGCCACTAACGGAGTTTGCCTCTTGCACTACAGCCATAAGCGAGTCTTCGACCACATTCACTTTTTGTTGTTTCTTCCGCAGACGGCAGTCTCGGGCATAGTGGCCGGGCTTGTTACAAAAATAACAAGCACCTTTCTTTTTGTTGTTAGTTTTGGAATGATTTTTCTTAAACCGTGTCTCATTCTTTGGCTTTAATTTATCAGTAATTTCAACATTATTTGCCTTAGAATGGGACTCAGTTTGTGGATTATCATCTAGATCGCGTTTGCGAGAGTCTTCTTCAATACGAAGATGACGCTGTAAACCGTCTAAATTATAATCCGTTTCCGCATGCTTCATCTTTTTCTTATAATCATTCCAACTATGCGGAAGTCTAGAAATTATAACTCCAACAACAAAAGATTCAGGGAGATCAATTCCAGCATCTTTAAGTTGATTCACCAACAGTAAGATTTCGCTTACTTGTCCAATTATGGACTTATTGGTGACCATTTTGAAATCCATAAAATTAGAAATAAGAAACTTTTTATTGCTTGCCTCGGATATGCTGTATTTATTCTCCAGAGTAGTCCAGAGTGCCTTCACTGTTTCCAAGGTCCTATGAGCATTGTAGACTGGGGTAGATAGCGCATTCAGAATATGGCCTCTGCATAGGAAATCGTCCTCTTTGCGCTTTGCACGTTTAGCCTTTAGAGCAGCATCGTCCTTATCAGTTTCCTCCGGGATTTCTTCCAAGTCATCTTTCAAGATGTAAAACAACTTGACAGTGACTAGGAAAAATTTCATCGTCTCTTGCCAACGAGTGAAATTGTCACCATCAAAACGCTCCAATCGAGTTAGATGCTGATTCATAACTTGTAGAGCGCTCGAACCTTCCATGGTTGAAGAATATTGTCTGAAAATTTGTTGGGGATTTTACGGTTCGAGACGAATTTGACGGCGATAACGATGAAGACAATGCTGTACTTCCGACTTCAAGGATCTATGGAATAGATTCTTGCAGACAATAGTTCAACCCACCAGGTACAAACGGGTTATCGAACTATCGACTTTCAGGATTCAATGAAGCCCTATAACAGCGTAATCGGATTCAAAGTTTGTACGACTTTGATCCGACCAAGAACACTTCAGAAAATGTATCTGATGATGCAATTTATATATAATAGAATGAAGAGGAAGAAGAATACAATCCTACAACGCTTTCTGAATATGCAACACCTTGGAGGCGTGACAAAACAGAGCGTTTAGTAACGCTATCCGGCGTCGCAGAACTGCTGTAGGAAGAAGAAGAGGAGGATTGAAAACTGTGTTTGCAACTGTTCTGGGCGTTGTTATTTATATACGTGAGGAGGTGTCTATTCGCCACGAGTCACGACCGTTTGCAACGGTTCTTAAACGTCGCGACCTTTCATCTGCAACGTTTAGTAAAACGTTACTAATTCAAACGTCGCGTCTATTAAGTTTGTAACGTTTAGAAAAACGTTACAAATTCCCGCCCTTTATCCAAATTCAGATTTTCCGGTTCTGGGTCCTTAACGGGCCGAAATATGGCCCGTTACTGTACATATACGGTCCAAAAATATTTTCTGAACCGAACCCGGTTCGGTCAGACGGCCGGCGGCACGCGTGTGATGTTGCATGACTTCTCTCCTCATAACAAAGCAAACATGTGGGAACCCCAAGGCCCCATCATCCACTTGAGAAAGCTATATTTATACAAGTATATTGTATAGCTTTCTATAATGTGGGACTTTGATTTCTTCTTCCTTCCTTCTTTCTTTTCTTCTACTCTTCCAAAACTAAAACCAAACCCAAATCATTTTGAAAATTTTACAACAACAATGACATCATAGTTTGTTTGTATTTTTGAAAAATGCATAATGTTTGATGTTTCTAAAAATGTACAAAACACGTTCATTATGTATATTTTTACAGTAAGTGTTTTGTAATAAATTACAAAGAAGGTTTTGGAAGTTACATATAACTTGTGCTTTCATTTCATAGTTTATATGTATTGATGAAAAAAAGCAATACGTCTACATTGTTTTCAAACACTAAAGGCATGTTTGGTTTGTTGTTTTCAACTTGTATCAATAGTGAAAAATCCATTAAGAAAGCAGGATCTAAAATAGTGGAAGCTGCTGAGGTATCAAAAATAAAATATGTACATGATAAATATAATTGTGCAAATTTTGATTGCTTTTTCTATTTTTCGACTAGTATAACAACAATATCTCCAAATACTTTAACAATTGCATCAAACCTATTGATGTTGTATATTATACAGAAGAGATAGGTAATCTGAAAATAGGAAGGCTATAAATTCTGTAATGTTGAAGTGGCTAGGACAAATTACGAAAGATGTACCTTCTGCATCGAAAGTATTTTTAGAGGACAAACTACCACTAAAAAAATTGAAATATATAAAACATGAATTTTTCTACAGATATCAATCTTAACCATGATAACTGACTCAAATTGAATTATTTTTTGATTTGTTCATGCTACTAATGTAAATATATAATAGGTAAAATCATGATAAAAATTAAAATATGAAACTTAGGACAATCCGAAATAGTGTGCATAAGTAGTGATGTGCGATAGATATCTAACATGGAGACAGATGTGCGGACACACTACTAAATTAAATGTACTTTCATCAGCAATAAATACAATTTATTGATGGAAAAATCTATGGTGCCAGTTACCAGACATACTATTTAGAGTAGCAATATCATTACGAGATAGAAAGCTCATATTGTGTGTAGTTTTTTTAGGGGACATGGTATCATAAATAAAATTTCACTACATTGTAAAGCAGTTATGTATGGCAGAAAATTTCCTAGCTGAACATTGATGTGTGGAACGTTTCACCCTTACTGGCGATGGTTTAATCTTGTCTTGTTGTTCTTGCCTTCACAGCCTACAGCCACGTGTACGTTTTACAGATGATAAGTTGTAGTCACTTCCACACTACTTGGCTTATACGAATAAACAAATTCTACAAACTAACATTGATATTCTTTTAGATTGATACCCTTAGTGAAACAAATAATTGTACATTAAAACACCTTAATATAATTTATCATAACTAAACAATATATGAAATAGCCTGGACACATTATAGTAGCACATGATTGTTGGACTTGTCAATTCTACGTACTTCTAATTGCACAACACAACTTAATAAGTCATTTGGTAGTTCAGTTTCAACTTTACGTACAATGGATATTGTTCTATTTTGAATGGAAATACATGCACAGACATATTCTCAAATTTCTCACTAACCTCAAAAACTCTTTATTGGATATCTTACCTTGTCATTTTGAAGAACAGTTTATATCATTCGTGTATATAGTATATACATAAGGCAAGGACTAATCTAACATTGAAATTAATACAGGAACAATTACAAAGCTGCCTGCTTCCAAATCACCTCAACTATCCAAAATCATCTCTAGTTTTTTTTATTGGAGTATTTTGCATTGTGGTTTGCTTAATTAACAATAGTCTTTAGCCTTTGTAATTAATAATTATGCTGTGAACTTGATCGTTCTATCTATTTTTCTATGTAAATTAATTCTATTACTTTTTCAGATTGCAAGAGCCCGTACTCCTATGTGATATTGAATAAACCTCATTGCATGGCTTATCCTTTGCTTTGGGCTGTGGGCTGTGGGTTGAATACTTTCGAAAATGAGACTGCTTTGAAATTTTCCTTTCTATATCAAACTTATGGTATAAAATGTAATATCATGTAATAAATATAAAATTGTACTTAATTCTAAAATAAGACTACATTTTATCTACAACATATGTAATAAACTGCATTTTAACTACATTGGCATTAAAAGCACTCCATTTGACTTCTTTCATGCAAAGTCCCTTTAAAACATTGCTTTTTGTATTAACCTTTACTCCAATAGAATTTACAAATATGGATTTTGCTAATATTAGACCATTACGAAACTGAGTGACTTGATATTGTAGAGGAAAAAAATATTGCAATTGAAAAGGAAGTGAGTTGTTTTATATATTTTTCACCTCCTCCCCTTCACTAAATTGTTGCATTTGCAATTGATGTACGTGACTTTTCAAATTTGTTCTGTACAAAATACTTTTTCATGATTGATAACCTTTTTGATGGCCAGTAATGAATTTGGTTTTTACCTTTTTCCATTGTTGAACTGAAACATGGCAACACTAAGCTAGTAATAGATGAAATAATATAAGGGGAGCAAATGGCTGGTGGACAAGGCCAAATATGAATAGGGTTGCTTACAATCTCTAATTTCAAAAAGATGAATGCATTATCAAGTGATGATGTTTTTCCTAAGGTCGTTAGAGCATTTTCACGGCTGATAAGAATTATTCATGGTAAGAACATAAATGATGGTATGGAGGTCAGACTTCTACCTATCTTCTTGCTTGTCAACGTTCTCTTTTGTGCATGCGATGCTAAAGATTTGTCTAATTTTATTTTATTACGATTCATTTTATGTTGATTTGGCTTACTGTAAACTTGATAATTAGGTAAATGTGGCTGTGTTTAAGATAGAGGAAGAAAAATATTTGTGAAATTCCTACTCTGAAGTATCCACAAAAATACATCCAATTTAGTTTCTTTTGACATAATTTTTCCAGTACAATATTGGGTGTTACTTTTGTATCAACCTCTTTCACACAAGTTCCCTTTGATGCTCTATAGTGGAACTATATTGATTCTCTACGAGCACTACATTTTTGCTTATATTTCAACTGCACTCGCTACAAATGCTCCATTCACTGTTTGCGTCAAAATTGACCACAAACACCCAATATCGTGAAAGCACCCGTTTATGAACACAAATCAACAACAATCAATATAGAACTCAGATCTAAGCAATAACAATCACAATAATTCACAAATAATAATCACAAGCACAGGATTTATAGTGGTTCGGCGATCTTGCCTACGTCCACTCTGAAGCTTACGTCTTTATTGATTCACTTGATGATATTAATCGATTACAGCGGATTACAGCTGATGGTAGCTTTCAAATCTGATTACAACAGTGATAAAGAAGTATGAAACTGAATCCGACAGAGTCTCGATGTTGAATGGCAGAAGATCCCTCTTTCTGAAGGCTTCAGGGTGCTATTTATAGGCATTGGAGGCCTAGATCTCGCTCAAACTTCGGGAGACTTTTTCTGGCACGTGAGTGGGCCCACGCGACCGACCCCACCAAGTTTCGACTCGATCTGAGATCGATTCGAAGTGATTTCGAATCCATCAAAAAATGATCCAATCGAGCTGAAACTTGGCATGAACAATCTTTACCTTGTATGGAAGCTACTGTGAAAATTTCGTTGCATTTGGATCAGTGGTTTAGGAGATACGATCGATTCGAATTGGAGTGTTTCGGTTGGCTATTTAGTTCGAATCCATTGCTTCGAATCCACTCCCTTCGACACCATCAGCTCACGTGGCCTTGTGATGAGGTGGCGCACGTCCTTCGAGTCGATCCGGTCTTCTCTCCGGGTTGAATGCTTCGTCTCCTTGGATCTTGCCGACTTCGTATCATGGAGTGACACATCATCCAAGCTAGTTGACTTGGTGGATACGAACAAGTGATTGTTCGTGGATTCGAACGTGACCGTTTCGAACTGAGGTACCCCAATGGCTTCGAACTCGATCGATACGAAGAAGATCGGTTCAAAGTTACTAACTCTTGATGGATTCGAACCTGGTGGGTTTGAATGGAGCGAGGTGTTGATGGATGCGAACTATATGGAGTCGAGCTGAGACATGAGGATGGGTACGAAGCTTGGCCACCTGATGGATTCGAAGGTAGGCCATCGGGATGGATACGAAGGTGTCGATGCGAGGTCCATGGATTCGAAGTAGGAGTAACTCGATGGATTCGAAGGACTTCCAAGCTTGATGGGTTCGAAGTAGATGGAGTCGAACCAATGGATGCGAACATGATTTCTGGCCATCGATTCGAACTATGGGGTATCCTATGGATTCGAACCGAACAAGGGCTATCTCTCTCAGACTGAATTCATCATATCTTGAGCATACGAACTCGGATTGACTTGAAACTTGAAACGTTGGCTCTCGTGGATTTGCTAGCCATGTCCTATCGATTGTAGCCTGATCCGGGCTCGGACAAAATTCATCGATATCCATAGTGAAGTAGAATGCAACCAATCTCTGGGGCGAATTGTCTCTTGTTTTCGACCAATCTTTTGGTATCACGGCTTTGCCAAAAAGCGGGATAACATTTGCCCCCCAAAATATGCCTTGCGGTAGGAAGACGTGTTTTGTAATGCCATGAGCTGGATGTTCATATCGTGTTGATGTCCTGCAAAGGAATTTACAGTTTTATGCGACCTCAAATAACGACCGTTTGGGATCGGGATATTTGAGACGAAGTGCGACCGTTCATGGCCAAGCGCCTGACTTCAAATGACGATCGTTCGGGATCGAGCCATTTGAGGTGAAGTGCGACCGTGCGCGGTCAGGTGGCGGACCTCAAATGACGACTGTTCGCGATCGAGCCATTTGAGGTGAGATGAGTTGTGCCGTTCGGGGCGAGTCGTGCCGTTCGAGGCGAATTGTGACCGTTCGTGATCGTGTGCCGTTCGAGGCGATTTTGTGACCGTTCGAGGCGGTTTTGTGACCGTTCGAGGTCGGGTGCCGTTCGAGGCGATTTTGTGACCGTTCGAGGTCGGGTGCCGTTCGTGGCGAGTTGTGACTGTTTGAAGTCGGGTGCCGTTCGTGGCGAATTGTGATCGTTCGCGATCGTGTGCCGTTCGAGGCGAGAAAGTGTGCCCGGGAGGGCTTGGTATTATCGATACCAGGCTCACGTTCGCGTGGGTCCCTGGATCGTTTGTCAGGGCGGTTTATCGCCATCTCAGAGCATGCCTAAGGACCGTTCGCGACCCCGTACATGTGTAAGTAGCTTAGCCATTTCAGGATTATCAGAATCAAATATCTATTCAACGGATGAATTTTAAAACAGAAATGTCCAAACAAACCAAATTCAAATGTCCAACTCAACACGAAACAAAAGCAAAGCAAAGATGTCAAAGTGTAAGTTCCCACTATGAAACAGTCAATGATCATTCAGAGCATGCCTGGAGAACGTCCGCAATCTCGTACATGTGTAAATGATTTAATTATGTTAGTGGAAGCTTGCGACTTGTTCATCGTTATTTTAATTAATTGATAACCAAACGATGTCCTGGTTCAGGGTCGCCCCTAGCTGATGTAGACGGTGGCCGCTCTGGCTCTACCGCTGGGGCTCGTCTCCTCACATACTGAAGCGGCATACCATTCCTGATGTGTCCTTCTACCTCATCCTTTAGATGCCTACAGTCGTTTGTGTTATGACCGTCCAGCTCGTGGAATAAGCAATATCTGTCTGATTTTCTCTCGTCAGCAGTGGGGTCCCTTCGTATTGGCCTACGGTATGGAACTTGCCCTTGCGTATCTCTGTAGATTTTCTCCAAACTCTCATTCAGCTCTGAATAGGTGGTGAATCGCGGCTCCCTCCGTTGCCGCTTTGACCTGTCCCCGTCGTTCTCAGTCTTTCTTTTACCTTTATCCTTGTCTGAGTCCTTTTTGAGAGGCTTTTTGTCTTTAAGCGCATAAACTTCTATCTCCTCTCCTTCTTCTCTTTCTGCACTCGCATCCTCTAATCGTAAAAACTTTTCTGCCTCATGATAGAATTCTCCTAGATCCACGGGTGGGTCCTTAGTTAATGAATTTTTGAACTCGGTTCCGTCAGCTATCCCGGACACAGCCGCCATCATAACCATGGATGGATCTGGTCGATCCACCGAAGCTGCTGCCGCATTGAATCGCATTAGGTAACTCCTCAAAGTCTCTCCGGCTTTCTGCTTTAAAGTTGCCAAAGTCATCATATTCTTGGGTCTTGTAATGTGAACCCTGAATTGCCTCATAAATCTCTCAATTAAATCATTCCATGTTCCGATGGATCCACTCTCTAATTGTCTAAACCATAATGCTGCAATATCCCCCAAGTACAATGGAAAGCACCAGGCCATAACCTCCTTTGATGCCCCCAGCACTTCCATATGCCTCATATACTTCGTTAGCTGAACCGTGGGGTCCGTTCTCCCGTCATACATGTCCAACGATGGTAACTTGAAATCTGGTGGGTTCCTAACTCGCCTGATTGCTGGAGTAAAAGGACTCTTATTAACATCCTCCAAATCTTTATTTACCAAACCGCCTCTCATAGCTTTTCTAACCATCTCCGCCAATCTGTCATTGTCCCCGAGATGCAACCTTCGCTCATCACTTTCGACCTGCCCCCCGAGTCCACGAGGGAATTCTGGGATCTGCCCCCTTGACTGAGAGTTCACTCCTCTACTACTCCTGGATTATGCAGATGTTCCTCTTTCTCTCTCTGAAATTGGGTCTACGTTCTCCATGGATGTGCCTCCTAATCCAGGTGCTACGCCGGATAGTCCTGCTTCGTTCTGAACTCCATCCGCTTCTCTATTCTGTGCTCCAAGTTGTCCTATCTGTTGAAACAAACTTTGGATCAGCTCCTCCTGTTTCTTAATCATTGTCTCCATATCGTTCCTAGTGATGAAGATCGATGCTTGATTCGCTCCTGAAGAAGCCTCTTGACTTCCTTGGTGTTCACTTCTCTCTGGCCTTGGCCTTCTGCTCGATTGTCTCGTCATAATTTCTCAAATCTGAACTTTCAAACTTTCTGAATCAACTTCTAATTGGTAGAACTCCTGAGTTAGCCTTCTCAGTGAAAGCACCAAAATGTTTGCGTCAAAATTGACCACAAACACCCAATATCGTGAAAGCACTCGTTTATGAACACAAATCAACAACAATCAATATAGAACTCAGATCTAAGCAATAACAATCACAATAATTCACAAATAATAATCACAAACACAGGATTTATAGTGGTTCGGTGATCTTTCCTACGTCCACTCTGAAGCTTACGTCTTTATTGATTCACTTGATGATATTAATCGATTACAGCGGATTACAGTTGATGGTAGCTTTCAAATCTGATTACAATAGTGATAAAGAAGTATGGAACTGAATCCGACAGAGTCTCGATGTTGAATGGCAGAAGATTCTCCTTTCTAAAGGCTTTAGGGTGCTATTTATAGACGTTGGAGGCACAGATCTCGCTCAAACTTCGGGAGACTTTTTCTGGCACGTGAGTGGGCCCACGCGACCGACCCCGCCAAGTTTCGACTCGATCTGAGATCGATTCGAAGTGATTTTGAATCCATCAAAAAATGATCCAATCGAGCTGAAACTTGGCATGAACAATCTTTACCTTGTATGGAAGCTACTGTGAAAATTTCGTTGCATTTGGATCAGTGGTTTAGGAGATACGATCGATTCGAATTGGAGTGTTTCGGTTGGCTGTTTAGTTCAAATCCATTGTTTCGAATCCACTCCCTTCGACTCCATCAGCTCACGTGGCCTTGTGATGAGGTGGTGCGCGTCCTTCGAGTCGATCCGGTCTTCTCTCCGGGTTGAACGCTTCGTCTCCTTGGATCTTGCCGACTTCGTATCGTGGAGTGACACGTCATCCAAGCTAGTTGACTTGGTGGATACGAACAAGTGATTGTTCATGGATTCGAACGTGACCGTTTCGAACTGAGGTACCCCAATGGCTTCGAACTCGATCGATACGAACAAGATCGGTTCGAAGTGACTAACTCTTGATGGATTCAAACCTGGTGGGTTTGAATGGAGCGAGGTGTTGATGGATGCGAACTATATGGAGTCGAGCTGAGACATGAGGATGGGTACGAAGCTTGGCCACCTGATGGATTCGAAGGTAGGCCATCGGGATGGATACGAAGGTGTCGATGCGAGGTCCATGGAATCGAAGTAGTAGGAACTCGATGGATTCGAAGGACTTCCAAGCTTGATGGGTTCGAAGTAGATGGAGTCGAACCGATGGATGCGAACATGATTTCTGGCCATCGATTCGAACTATGGGGTATCCTATGGATTCGAACCGAACAAGGGCTATCTCTCTCAGACTGAATTCATCATATCTTGAGCATACGAACTCGGATTGACTTGAAACTTGAAACGTTGGCTCTCGTGGATTTGCTAGCCATTTCCTATCGATTGTAGCCTGATCCGGGCTCGGACAAAATTCATCGATATTCATAGTGAAGTAGAATGCAACCTATCTCTGAGGCGAATTGTCTCTTGTTTTCGACCAATCTTTTGGTATCACGGTTTTTCCAAAAAGCGGGATAACATTCACATCCTCAACCAAAAAGCCAAAATAATCGGGTATTTGATTTCTCATATTATTATCAGAAATATCACTACTACAAGAAACCCATTGAACCTCTTTCACTAGTTTTTTTATGCATACTCCTCTTAGCTCCAAAATCGAACCCACTAAGATAGTCACTCATTGTCAGACTATCATTCTTTCTGCTTTCATCACTCCATTCTCTAAGCTTACAGTCTCAGCTATACTTTTTTCAAATACATTTGTGCTCTTAACTAAAAAGCTGGGATGGTTTTTAACTGATACTCTAGACTATTAAAAACAAGGCAAATCAATTAAATAAATTTAAATAAAAAATCAAAACTATATTCGGATCAAATAAACAATATATTCGGTTGTTTAGGAAATATAAACTAATGAGAAAAATCCATTTGAGGAATTTTTAGGTCAGTATCAAACAATAGAATTGATACAATTAATTATCCAACAATAGAAATAAATATTACCAGTAATATGTCTAGCTTTGTACAATTTCAAAGGACGTTAATAAAACTGAATGTTTGAAAGAAACATCATTTTGAAACAAAATATAATTCTTTGAAGAGGAAATTATCAAAGGACACCTACAAACACTAAATTATCAAATCTCCAGTTTACTTACTATGCAAACACCCGTACTTTTCTGGATTTTATTCCATCATTAGCTAAAATGTGAAATAGAACGATTTCAAGGTGCATTTTCAATCAAGAAACTATCCTTTATATTCATGAACATAACTAGGAATGAGCACTTACTAGATCAACGTAAATTTGTTAATTTTACTTCCTATATACATACACTAGCGTGACATTGAAACAAATGGTTCTTCCATTGATTTAAACCTTATGATTTGATTAATTGTAAATTTTCTTTCATATGTAATGCCAATGATTAGCTTTGGGCTTACTATTAAGTTTACTTATTTTTGCTTAGTAAATAGGAAATGTCAAATATGGTAGCTTTTCACTTAAACAAATTGCTAATCTGGAAGAAACTAGACATACGACTTCTCTTGTAATCACATAGCATATTCATGACAGTAAAGGGCAAATGAATTAAAGGTTTCTAGTTATAGTTGATAGTTTGCATCCATAAACACATCACTTTCCACCCTTGATACCTCATGAATCCAACATTAATTGCAGGCTTTGTCAATATCTATACCTATAAGAAAATGCAACATCATTGTTACAACTCAGAAACATCTTAATGAAATATATAAATCGGTAAGAAAGCAGAAAGTATCTGAAAATATTGAAGAAGAAAAATCAAAATTTAAAAAAGCAGAACTTATCCTTAAAGCCCAATCTTAAAGAATCACTGTTACAACTCAGATCTTAGAAAAATATATATGTTATAAGCCATCCTTAAAGCCTGATCTTCAAAGCCAATAGTACAACTTATAATATTGAAAAGGGTTAAATTAAAAAAGTAGAACTTACCCAGCTTTGTGACTGCATTTTATATATCTAAAAGTGGTAGTACCAAAGTATATGCCTACTTTAAGAAAAATATACATGTATGAGGAATACAATGTTAACAAAATAAGAATGTGTATTATATTTTGATTGAATTTTTAGAAGGTATAAGTACTGAAACTCCTAAATGTAAAGTTACTAAAGTGACAACTCCCAAAGCCTGACCATAACACACACTCGTAAATATATGTGATGACCCAGAATTTTGGGCAATATAAATTTAATAATCTGTATTAAAAATTAAATTGATTTGATAATCTCTGTTAATAAATTTGAATTAATTTAATAATCTTCTTTTCAATAAATATTTAATCGGAGAATTTATCTTTCAAAGCTAATAAAATGTTTTCTATTTATAATGTATTTGTATATATTGTAAATAGATAAGCATTGATTTGAATTTAAACAAATAAATAAAATCTCGTTTTCCAATTCTAATATAGTTTTAGTAATTTGGAAAATTATGATTATATTTAATATAAAGCTTTTCAAAACTATTTAATAAATAACTATATAGTTTTAAAATACTTAAGATAGTGTTAATTGTTTAAAATTTATTTTAGCTCAAGTTTAAATTTGAATAAAAGGATAGTTTTATTTTATTTTTAAATATTACTTGATAAATATGATTTGAAATTATATATAGAAGTCTAAAATATATATATATATATATAAGTTTAAATTACAATTTTGCAAATGAAAGATTAATTCATATAAGAAAATAAGTAATTTATAATAAAGAGATAATTTCTTTTATGAATTATTTAAAATGGATAAATGTGTTATTTTCAAACAATATTGATAATGTATTGTTTTTACAAATAGATTTTTATAAAAATAGAATTGTTATTTCAATCTTAATTTGTGTAGTTATATATGTTTATGCATAACTTGATTTTAAAATTGGACTTTTGAATTTGATTTGAATTTAAATTCAAAAGTTTTAAAATTCAAAGGATATATTTTAAATTGTTTTGGATTTTCGAATATATATATATATATATAATTTTATTTATGAATATAATTGTTTTATTTCTTTAAAATTATCTACACATTAAATAAGTACTTATTAACAACTTAATTAAGTATAAGTTTATATTAACCTTTATTAATATTTAAAATAAATACTAAAATACTTAAAGGACAAATGTTATCATATTTAAGCCTAACTAACATGTGTAATTTAAATAATTAATGAGTGTGACAAGTGTTAAGAGAATTAACAAGTGGCAATTTTAAAATTTAGTTTTCTTTGATTTATATTTATAAATCATTTCAGCCTATATATAACTATTTGTTATTTTCCCTTCATTTTTTTCTTTTTATGATCTTCTTTCTCAGAAGCTAAAAAAACAAATCTGAAAATCAAAACCTGTAATTCATCTTCATTTTCAAATGCAAACCATAAATTTTGTTCAAAACAAAACCTGTAAATCCTCAAAACACTTATATAAACAAACCTGCAAATTAACTCCAAAACAACTAGTAATCATCTTCCTCAAAACTGTCACCTCAAAATAAAAGCAAAATCCATCTGTAATCAAAATCCCTGTAACTCATTTCTCAAATCAAAGTAAGAAAACATGTCAAGCATTTTCCAAAACCTATAGTTCAGTTTCAAAATCAAAGCTTGAGCATTTTCTTTAATATGGAACCAAGCATGCATGCAGTTTATAAATCAAAACAAAGAAGCAAAATCATTTCAGCAAAGCAAGTTTTTTTAAAAAAAATTTAAGGGCATTTCAGTTTTCAATCTTTTCAAATTAAATGCTCTATTCTTCATTATTCAATAAGATGAGTAATATCACTTTTAATAAGTTTAAGTATTTGAATCTATTGCATGATAATTTCTGTGTTAAATATGCATTATGTGTATATATATCAGTAGATCTTCTGTGTATGTATGAATGGATATATGTGTGCATGTGTGTCTCTGTATTACACTATTCTTAGATTCTAGGTTCAGATTGTTGCAAAACCCATTATCACATGATCTAATCTATGTTAGTGTTTAAGATTTAAACAAAATATGTTTGTTGTATAATTAATTAAGGTTTAAAAATTTATTCAAGTTAAAATAACTTTGCATTGTCTCTGGAAATCAAGAACAACAGAGCAAATCTATTATAAGCCAAATTTCAAACTTTGTAATTCATCAATTCAGGAATATAATCTACATTCTCTAACTAAAATATGATTTTTAAGGAAGAAATTACAATTTTTAGTTGGGTTTTGAGTTTGTATTTCTAGGTTGACCAGAAAATGGTAATTTGGGAATCTCCGGTAATCTCAATGGTTTGGAATGTTGTATTCTTCAGTGATGGTAGTGGGATGATCGGTAATGATGGGAAAATTGTCAGTATGGCGAGCAAGGAACGGTGGCGGCGGCGGCGACCGATTCGAGTTTTTAAACCTAGTTTTATGGCTTGGTCGGAAATTGTTTTCCACGATCCCTCTGGTTGATCGAGTGTAACGGGACTTTGGGAATCATTTTCTTGGACATTGACGAAGTCATGGTCGGAGGTGCTGACGCTCTGGTGGTCGGAGAGACGAGGTTGATGGATTTTTCCAGGTTGGTCTATTTTCCAGGTTCGAGCAGTAATACTTGATTTTGATTTCGAGATGATAATGGAGTTCTGACGGTTGTAGTTTGATCTAGGAATGATCGTCGACATATGGGAATTGTCTTGGATGGTCGGAGGTAGCGGAACTTCCGATGCATATGCACGGTGCAATAGTTTGTGTCAGGTGAAGTTTGGTGTTGCAGGAATTTGTAATCGAGTTTATCTCGAGTAGTTCGAGTTTTGGCTCGAAGTAATGTAGGGTTTTACTCGAAGCAGTTGAAGGGTGGCTCGGTTCATTTGATGGTTACAGATTTTAAACCTGTCTGCTTTTAAAATTTTAAATTTGATTTTAAAATTTGAAAGCAAAAATTTAACAAAATTTTAAATCAGTTTTAAGCATGGATTCAAAATTGAATTTGTATCCCAGTTTAAAATAAATAAAGTTTTATAAAAATAAAATTTTTTAACAACTTTAAATTGTTTAAAGCGAATTCTAAAATAATTTGAATTTAAAATGAATGTGGTTTAAACTCTTTTAAATTTTTTTACAAGATAAGTATTTCTTTAATATGTGATTTAAAAAGTTTTTAAATTGTTTTTATACTTTGTTAAAGTTAAATATGTATTCATTTTAAAACTTTTATTTAAAATGGAATTTAAAATGAAATTTAAAAGTAAATTGTTTTTTTAATGCTTTGTTAATAATAATTTAATCATTCATAAGAATAACGTTTATCATAAAGTTAATTAGGATTTAATGATTTGTGATTCAGTAAATTATTAAGATAATTAAAACAGATAATTAATTAATTTAATTAATTAATGATATGGATAATTAATTAAGTAATTAAGGGTTTTAAATTAATTAATTAATTAAGGTTTAAGATTAATTAATTAAGGATAATTAATTTGTAATTAAGAATCATTAATTAGATAAGTTAAGATTTTTAATTAGTGATTAGAAATTAATTAATAAAGTAATTAAAGGTTTATTAAGTTACAGTTAAGCACTTAATTAATTAAATAATTAAAGATTAATTAAATGGTTATTAAAGATTAATTAATTTGTAATTAATAATAATTAATTTAAGTTTAATTACTTAAGAGAAGTAATTAAAGAATTGTTAATAGTTAATGAAGATCATTAACTTGAGATTATTAAGTAATTAATTAATGTGATTAATTTTAATAATTAATTATATTAGTTGATTAAGGATAATCATTTATGGAATTGTTTGAGTAAATTGAAAGTAATTAAAGGAATTAATAACTTAAGGTAATTAATTAAATAAATTTGATTAGTTTAAGTTAATTAATTAAGTTTAATTAATTTAGAATAATCACTTGATGATCTGATAATTATAATTACTTAGGGAAGTAATTAATGGATAATTACTAGAGGTAATTAATTGAATAGTGATTTATTAATGGAAGTAATTTGGATTAAATTTCTTTGTATAATTAATCAAGGATTAATTAAGATAATTAGTTAAGGAGTAATTAATTAATAAAGTAATTAAGGGTAGTTAACTACTGGATGAGATTAATCAAGAGTGATTAATAAATGTGGTTTAATTAAACATTAATTACTTAATGTAATTAATTTAATTAATTAAAAATGTAATTTGGGATTATTAATTTATATAATTAATGATGTAACTAAGGGTTTATTAATTAAGATTAATTAATCAATGATAAGTGATTATGAGAAATTAATTAATGTAATTAATTAAGATTAATGTAATTGATTATAATTAATTAATTAATGAAGTAATTAAAGGTTAATTACTATAAGTGGTTAAGGATAACTAATTTTTGAAATTAATTAAAGGATAATTAATCAGGGATGATTAATTAAAGGATAATTAATTAATTGATTTGTAATTAATTAATGATTATGTAAGCAAGATTTGTAATGATGAAAGTAATTAATTTAATTTACTTTAAATTAATTAGAGATAAAGTAATTAATTTAATTTATTTTAAATTAATTATGATGTGATTAATTAATCCTTGCTTATGTATGAATGGATGATATTGATTGCCTTGAATGGTTTGAGATTATGAGATAGGTGATGTTGTGTGATATGGATGCTTTGGTTGAAGTGTGATGATAATATGAATTTTCTATATGTGATAATAATGTGGATTATCTATTTGTGATGATAATGTAGATTATCTATTGTGATATTGTGAATTATCTATCTGTGTGAATATAGATAATAGAATTGAATTGTTTTAAAATTTTAAAACAATTTGGACCTAAAAGATGGCATTTTGGATTTCGATGAGACCGAGATCGGGTTTCCAGATTTGGATATCCGAAAACCACATCGATCCAAATTAACGATAAGTCGTGAATCTCAAGTGAAGATGAAGATTCAGAGTGCAAGGGTTATCGTCGTTAACTCTGAGGATGATTCCAAAATGAGTGTAACGAGATAATGCCTTCGGTTTTGTTCGAACCCGGAACGAACTTGTATGGATTGAATGCTTTCAGAACGTCGTCAGGTGGACGATGAGCATTCCACTACACCAAAACAGGAAAATCCTAACATTTATAAGTGTTACAAATAATTTCAGTAACACTTTTTAAGTGTTACTAATGGACTGTGAGGAATGGAGCGGTCAAATTTGTAACACTTATAAGTGTTACGAACATACGTATTACTAGCACTTATAAGTGTTGGTACTTAAATATACGGTAAGGCTTATAAGTGTTGATACAGAAATATACGGTAACGCTTATAAGTGTTGGTACAGAAATATACGGTAATGCTTATAAGTGTTGGTACATAAATATACGGTAACGCTTATAAGTGTTGGTAAAGAAATATACGGTAACGATTATAAGTGTTGGAAAATGATAATTTAGTAACACATATATGTGTTGTTACACATAAATTGCTTTGCTCATCACTTAGGTTTGTAACGTAAATAAGTGTTGTTATCCAAAATATTAGTAACACTTATATGTGTTACTAATTGAAATTATGTTTTTATACTATTTTATACACAATTAATATTATATTCTTAAAACAAATGAATATAATATCTCATAAATGATGATGTACGTATCATATATAATTCATCATATCAATTCAATATGAAGTCTAAAATCCTTCCATATCTCAAATGCAACGATATCATATTTAGATAATGCTGTAATATGAGCAGAAGATTAGCGGTTGAGAAGCAATAAGGTAAAACTGAACAAATTACTGTAATACTGTAATATCATATTTAGATAACACTATAATACTGTTATTCATATTTAGATAATACTGTAATATCTAAAATCCTCGTTACTGCTACATTCCAACTTCTGTTTTTCTTCCTCTTCCTCCACAAGTGCCTGCATTCAATACGTGCAGAAGATTAGCGGTTGAGAAGCAATGAGGTAAAACTGAACAAATTAAAAATGGATTGGCAGAGATTAAAACAAAGAGGTGTGCCTGTTTACAACAAAATTTTAAACATGGAAATAAAAGGTAGATGCACCACTGGATAGTTCACTCCACAAACATGGTAGACATAGTAATACTGTGAATAACAGCAGTACCTTAACATGTCTAATGTCTGCAACATCTTGCTTGAGAGTTTTCAGATGTTGAAAATAGAAAAGTTTAGAGCTCATGTATAAAAGTACCTTGCTATTTTACAAAGAAAGAGTCAAACCTGAAGAAAATTGGAGTTGATTTTCAGGCCCTCATCCATATAGGAATGAACAAGCTTGCTTAAATGTGGATGGCTTATTCGTAAAACCTGGGACACTCTTCTGTTTCTTACTGTAAATGGTTGTGGTATATTTAGCATTACTCCAATTTCATCTATCATGACACCACTTCCCAATTTTTCCAAAAACTGTATTTATTGTGTAAACTTGGTTAAATAAATGAAGCTGTCATAGATTATAACCTTTTCTTGCTCAATTTAGCTTATTAACTTGAACAATATTCATTATTCAGTAGCCTTTCTCAATAAAATTCCTCTTCATCGTATAGTGTGTGTAATTAAATTTGGAAACTAAGACGGGATTCTTTACAAATTCATACATTTCTTAAGGATAAAAATAACAAATAATTGAAGTGAAAACCATGTTTTTGTCTTTAGTTCTATCAATATATCACAGTTTAGTTGTTGCAAAGAAAAAAAGAAAGGAAAGTTCCATGAACTCTGTCAATAACACAAGAATACCTTTTCCGATCCATCACATTTTTTCACCACATCCTGCAAGTTCAGGGTAATATTTAAAAACTCTGCTTCTCTATGCAAACTCAAGTAAACAAATTGAGATATTTCATACCATTTCTCCTGCTACGACGATGTAGAAATCGGTGGGGTTATCATTTTCTAAAATTATATCAACTTTAGGTGGGAAATACTCCGCTTTCAATTCAGAAACCTGCAACAGAACTCCAATAAAAAGAGAACTATGAGCAGTTTCTATGAATTTTCCCTGAAGCTACTAAAATTTAAAGGATCAAACGTTACCAACTCCATAATGAAGTCTTATGGAAAGCCTTTAAAGAGGTAGGTTGATTCAACTAAATTTTGAAATAAATGACAACCGATGCTTGTTCTTATTGCTTTTGGTAGATCAGCAAGTACTTGATCTTGTTGTAATTGTATTGTTCTATATTTAGTTCCACATGTGCCATTAATTGCTCTCTTAGTCCTTCAGTTAGTCTATTCTTGGTTGCATATCGTGAAATTTCACGAATATTATCCCTCTACAAACATAAAAGAAATGAAAACCATATATGCGATTATTATACTAGAAAAAGGTAATATAGGACAGTTCACCAAGAGATATGTCCGTATATCTCCATGCACGATAAGATTGGTCATGTTACCAATGATGTAAGAAGTAAATCCAATGTTCAAGAGCATGAAGAAAATATTGAACACTTTTTCCCCAATATTTCCTGCTTTTATGTCTCCATAAACATGTCCAACCCAAATACGCTCTTTACGTCTATAGTTGATTGTTAACCAGTAATTTGTACATGCTACCGTGTGTACTATAAAAATAGCTACCTGCAACAAAATTTTAGCATTAACTTTTTATCATCTTTTGAAATTATGCATTTTCTTTTGTTTGGTTTGAATCAGTGTGTGTACTCACAAATATTAGTTTGACACATCTTGTCCTTATGGAGAAACTACCAATAAGTTAAGTTTATGATATAGCTCCTTATGGAGAAACTACCATTCCTTTAATTGATTATAGACATTAGACAGTACTTGACCTAACATGCATTTGATATAAGATTTAATATTAATAAGTTGCATCATTAAGTGGCTTTGAATGTTACCAACAAAATCAAGTTTTGTCTAAAATAAATAATTAATATTTCAACAGGATTTACTCGAGATTTAACTCACTGCCAGCTTAAGAAAACTGGGTTGCATTTACATTTAAGGCAAACCCATCCAGTATTCCTATAATAATTAAAGGTTAAATGAGTCTATCCAAAATAGTTCCCAACACAACTAAATTATACTTGGAATAATTTACAATTCATGGTAATTCAAAATCTTTTATGATTATGAAGAAGGAGCTCTCATATGGTAAGAATGTTTGTATTACAATGCTATTGTGGAATATCAATAGACAATGATAATATCCCAAAAAAATATCTATAGACAATAATAATATCAATAGACAATAGTAATAATAATAGACAACAATAATAATATGCTAAGAAATTTTGTATTAGCAACTCTCTCTTCTTTAACCTCTTATGTCCTACTGCACGTTTGAGATTTTTATTGTTAAATATCACATGCACACTACACTATATCATATATTCTAAAGTTTAGAAGTAGATATATCATCCTAGTAACGCTTAATCTGAACTTTCTATAAAATAAAACATAAAAAGCTTTTATATATGACTGTCTCGAACTTAAATTTATTTATAAATAATTTACCTCCAACTTTTATTGGAAAGTAACCGTCAAATGTTAGTTAACAGAGGAACGTCATGAAACCCATACTAAGAAGGCAATAAGATCATATGACGTTAATTAAGATTGAAAATCATGTGTATTTTTTTCTTAATAATACAAAGAAATCTGAAATGAACTATAAGATTATCATCAAGCTCCGAAGAAAAAATGCATATGTTTAATCATTATAAAGTAAATAGCAATATAACATTAGATTTTAATTTTTCCATATAGTTTAACATAAACCCAAAGTTGAGGCGAGTATAAAAAATAGAGCTAAACTACAACGTTGATAGTTGTTATTGAAGAGTGAAGAAGTAAGAATTATGAATACAAATGCTATGAAGGAAGGAAGTCGTCAAGTTGATAATTATACATGCGCTACAAAAGTGTGGGCTCCTAAACATGTTTTAGATGATTTGTTATTTTTAAAAAGATGAAAACGTGATAAACTAAGATAGTAGAACAGTACCTTTTAGTAGCTTAGGTCCTTTGAATTCTTTCATGATTTTGAATATAAAGTCTTATATGAATGAAGTATGAGGTTAATCAAATAAGAATTATAGACTAAGAATTTACCATACTTATTCAACTTTTCATGACCCTCTATTGTGCAAACTGACCATGTCGCTTCTCCATTCAAAGTTACTTTTACTCTTGTCGCCTTCTTTCCCCCACCTGTAGATCATCTTTGTTAAATTTTTGATCAATCGATACGGCATAAATAAAATACCAATCAAGTTTGATGAGTACCTATATGCATAGCCCTTCATCACCTAAGTCGCATGTGTTGCCGTCGAGTTGATAGCAAGTTTCTCTTCATAGCCTGGTGTAGCGGTCATCGAATTGATGTTCAACTCGTTGATTATATATTCACGTTTGAACCACAATGATATATAGATCAAATCAGAAGAAGAAGAAAATTCATGTAAGAACCAAAACTAATTCAGTATTAATATGATTACATATTAGTATAATATCATAGCTTCAGCATTAGCAAGTTTAGCATCAACATGAGCAGGAAAGACCTTGTTATCTTTATAATGACAGTAACCATTTGACTCAATTGAAGCAGCAACAATCCTCTTCAACCATTTCACAATCCTTACTCCAATAAACCTAGGCAATATGACCCTAACAAGAAATCAATGGTCAGAAAATAAATGCTCACTATTTTGCATTTAGGCAATCAAAATTTCCCTGGACCTATACACTGCAAAAACCCTCTTCATACTAGTCCTGCGCTTATCCGAAGGCAAATACTTTCCAACTCCAATGCATACATTCATAGCTCCCTCTTTCATCTTCATAATCCTAAACCTCTTCAATAAATCATTATGAATTTACATCATGATTTCAAAAGAAGGCGTCGAAATATATTCACCTGAGTCGTCAATAATTTTGAGCAATTTACATCTTCGGCGTCATGCACGAGCCATCGATCCAGTCACCGTAAGAACTACCACAAGAAACGTTGCGAAAACATTGGCCGCAAGATGTCAACCCAATCGTCTAAGCCATCATCGAAGTGGTTGAAGTCAGCGTCGATGTTGAAGTGGTTGAAGTCGGCATTGACTTTGTTGAGCGAAAGAAAACCCTAAACTGAATTAAAACTTAAACGGTCGAAATGTGATTGGGAATGGTTAAGCATGACGAAAGAGCATCTATACATAAATTACATAAAACTCCCATTGTTAATAAATTATTTACGAATTTACCAACTGTTGTAACACTTATTTTTGTGTGAAGTTTATTTTAAAGTTTATTTATTTTTACTAACACTTTTCTAGTTATCCCAACACTTTTCAATTGTTGGTAGTTTGTAACATTTATAAGTGTTATAAATTGACAAATATAAAATGTTACAAAACCACTTATTTGGTGTAGTATAAGAGATGTGTTCTCTAAAGGTAATCATAGCCTCAAGCCTCATCAACAGGAATGGCTAAAACAGGGGAGGTGCAGTAAGGCTAAGTGGGTCATGCCCAAGTAGGACAAGATTTTCCCCGTCTATAAGTCCCTTTAATTCGGATGTGTGGGCAGTTGGGTCGCGGCCAACTGCGGGGTTTTCTTGTTCGGGACTATCCAGTAAGGGATGGTTCCGGCCTTGTGTTGCAGCGGATTGGGAGTAATCCTTGATACGGTGATCTAGGCCCCGTACTGTGACGGCGGCACTCTAGTAGCCCTTGTGGTTTTGATTGTATTACCCACTTTTGTGGCTAGTAGCTGGAATTTAATGGATGTAACAATTTCAACTATTTTTTATTTACTTGAAAACCCTAGACCCCATTATAATATCACCGGATTTCCTATCAAATGTTTTGGTTAGCGTAAGGTAAATACTTACCTATGTTTATGTGTGGGGAGTCTTACGCGATACATTTTGTTTTCCAAGGTTTTTCAAAAGTTAAACAACTTTAACCTGTGACTCACACCAGACCCATGTCTGACCCAAGTGTTTACTTTCTGTTTTATTAAACTCTTGGGTACTCATATTATATATGAGTAGTCGAGGGATTCAGGTTAGCCTTGACGAATTCTGAAGGAGATTTGGAGCAGAAGGCTTCTGCGCGTAGATATATTATGGTTCCACTGTGTTAGTGTTTGTGTTTGTATTGTATTGACATTCTTGAGTTGTATGATAGACAGGTGCTTATAACTGTCTAATATGAGTTGTATAGGTTGTGTAACTCTGATGTATATTATATTATGTAATGTTTTATGTGATATATTATATTTCATTCGTTCTGCTATGAGAATCTATTGTTGTTGAGTTTCTTCTTTCCTATCTTTTCTTCTTCTATCTCTTTCTTTCTTAATTCATGATGCATCTTTCTGGGAGGTGAAAGAAAGGTCATGACAATTGGTATCAGAGCATAGGTCGAGATAATACCTAAGCTCTGGAGTGGTATTTATCTTGAGAGAGCGTATTTGTAATTTTATATATATATATATATATATATTTCTACCTATTTGTTGTGTTACATGTTCGGGTTTTCCAATATGAGTTCTAAAGGTAGATGAGGTAGTGGTGTGTGTAGCACAACTACCAATGGAAGGAGTCTGAGTGATTGAGGTTGGAAGTATCGAGATTGTAGACCCAATACCATCTCGAGTAAGCTTTGTAGTGGTGTAAAGATTTTATCGATCTCTAAAGGAAACCTTTTTAAGGTTTGGAGTCCATCTTTGTAGTGCAAGTTGGATGAGTGGAGTTTGGATCTGTCGGCTGAGCAGAAGCAAGTGATGATATCTTGATACCTCAGAAAGTAGTAGCTGTGTGATGAGACGCAGTGACTATGGATTGTTTCCAAAGATGTTTCTTTGCAACAAGTTTAACGAAGTGTGTCTGCTTCGGTGTTGTGGCTGAGTTCAGTAGGTTGTTGTGTTTGGCTTTGGAGTCCGAGTTTCTCAAAGAGCTTTGGATTAGGAAGTCTTTGGCATCTGGGTCAGCAGTGCAGCTTGGAGTGTTCTGTGTGCCAGCAGGAAGGTCTTTTGGCTTAGCAGTTTCCTAGAGGTGGAGTTCAGAAGCAGCAGAGTGGATCCATTTCTTCGATGGATTCGCTAGATAAGCATAAGCTATTCTGATTGGTAAAGAGAGAACAGTTTTCTTTGGATTAGGCTGGGTTGATCGCAAAAGTGACTTGCGCTAGCTGAGTGTTCTCTTGAGTTGTCAGAGATTTTTCTGGATGTCTTCAGAGAGGTCAGAGGTTTGTCCGCATATGGAGATTGAGTTTTCTTATCGACTAGGAATCTAGGAGTGGTACCGATGGTTCCGCTTAATAGAAGGATGGTTGTTAGAGATAGGATCTGGGTAAATCACTCAGGTTTTGGTGGAACTTCCGAGTTTTCTTTTATGGATCCGTTGAACCATATTTCTGGGATGTGTTGGCCTAGCCTATGCTCATGTTCATCATCAGCATTTTCATCTACTCCAAATCAGAGTTGTGCAGTGGAAGCAGTTTGGGAATGCATCTGTTTGCCTTTTCTGGATAAGGAGAAGTAAGATTAGTCTTCTGATGTTTATGGAGTAGAGTTTGGGTTCTTGATCTTGGTTGATCGTGAGAGGATCATTTTGTTGGGCTGTTTTGGTCTAGTTTGTTTCTAGAGGCATCAGCGAAGGTTAAGCTGATCAGGAAGGATATAGGCATCCCAGGATCGTCCGAAGAGTTTTGAGGATAAGAGACGGAGGAATTTGGATTTCAAAGTCGGAGATTTGATTTTGGATCAATTTTCTCCGATCAAGGAAGCTATAAGATTTGGTAAGAATAGGAACCTAGCTCCGAGGTGTATTGGATCTTTTCAGTATTCTTGTGAGAATAGGTGCTTTGGTTTTCAGAGCTGAATTGCCAATTTGAAAGAATGGATTCAATGTGTTTCACGTATCTCTGAGGGAGTACGGGTATGATTTATCTCTGGTTGTGGAACCAGCAGTTCAGGAAGATTTGGTTGTTGAGTCAGACTTGAGTGTGGTCTGATTTCCTATTTAGTTTTGGAGATCTAGATGAGTAGGAGCTCTATAGCTTAGTAGTATAGCTAGTTTGGATTCTGTAGAGCATATTCCGGTATTTATACTTGGGAAACTCTAGGAAATTCTATCCAGAATTTTGTCTGTATAGTTAGATTTGTTTGATTGGATGAATTGGTTGCTATGGTTGTTAGCATATAGTTGATAATATATGCTTGTGATTTAAAATTAAAATCCTTAATGAGATTATTAAATTACCTTTGCTTTTAAATTTCGGGGACGAAATTCTTTTAAGGGGGGAGGAATGTGATGACCCGGAATTTTGAGGAATATAAATTTAATAATCTGTATTAAAAATTAAATTCATTTGATAAGCTCTGTTAATAAATTTGAATTAATTTAATAATCTTCTTTTCAATAAATATTTAACTGGTGAATTTATCTTTTAAAAGCTAATAAAATGTTTTCTATTTATAATGTATTTGTATATATTGTAAAGAGATAAGCTTTGATTTGAATTTAAACAAATAAAATTATGTTTTCAAATTCTAATATATTTTTGGTAATTTGGAAATTTGATTTAATTTAACATAAAACATTTTAAAGATTATTTTAAATAAATAATTATATAGTTTTAAAATACTTGAGGTAGTGTTAATTAATTGTTTAAAATTTATTTTAGATCAAGTTTAAATTTGAATAAAAGGTTAGTTTTATTTTATTTTTAAATATTACTTGATAAATATGATTTGAAATTATATATAGAAGTCTAATATATATATATATATATATAAGTTTAAATTACAATTTTGCAAATGAAACATTAATTCATATAAGAAAATAATTAATTTATAATAAAGAGATAATTTCTTTTATGAATTATTTAAAACCGATAAATGTGTTATTTTCAAACAATATTGATAATGTATTATTTTTACAAATGAATTTTTATAAAAATAGAATTGTTATTTCAATCTTATTTTGTGTAGTTATATATGTATATGCATAACTTGATTTTAAAATTGGACTTTTCAATTTGATTTGAATTTAAAAGTTTTAAAATTCAAAGGATAGATTTTAAATTGTTTTGGATTTTAGAATATATGTATAAACTTTTATTTATGAATATAATTATTTTATTTCTTTAAAATTATCTACACATAAATAAGTACTTATTAACAAATTAATTAAGTATAAGTTTATATTAACCTTTATTAACATTTAAAATAAATATTAAAATACTTAAAGGACGAATGTTATCATATTTAAGCTTAACATAACATGTGTAATTTAAATAATTAATGAGTGTGACAAGTTTTAAGAGAATTAACAAGTAGCATTTTTAAAATTTAGTTTCTCTTATCTATATTTATAAATCATTTCAGCATATATATAACTATTTGT
Organism: Allium cepa; assembly: GCA_030765085.1. NCBI lineage: Eukaryota > Viridiplantae > Streptophyta > Magnoliopsida > Asparagales > Amaryllidaceae > Allium > Allium cepa. Next base: position 680,884,028 of record CM060942.1, read on the forward strand.
TCTCTTCCCTTCATTTTTTTCTTTCTTTTTATCAACTTCTTTTTCAAAAGCTAAAAAACAAATCCGAAAATCAAAAGCCTGTAATTCATCTTCATTTTCAAATGTAAACCAGAAATTTTGTTCAAAACAAAACTTGTAAATTCTCAGAACATTTATATAAACAAGCCTGCAAATTAACTCCAAAACAATCAGCAATCATCTTCCTCAAAACTGTCATCCTCAAAATCAAAGAAAAATCCATCTATAATCAAAATCTATAACTCATTTATCAAATCAAAGTAAGCAAACCTATCAAGCATTTTTTCGAAACCTATAGTTTGGTTTCAAAATTAAAGCTTGAGTATTTTCTTGAATCTGGAACCAAGCATGCATGCAGTTTATAAATCAAAACAAAGAAGCAAAAGCATTTCAGCAAAACAAGTTTAAAAAAAGGTACTCAAGGGCATTTCAGTTTTCAAGCTTTTCAAATTAAATGCTTTGTTCTTCATTATTCAATCAGGTGAGTAACATCACTTTTAATAAGTTTAAGTATTTGAATCTGTTGCATGATAATTTCTGTGTTAAGTATGCATTATGTGTACATATATCAGTAGATCTTCTGTGCATATATGAATGGATATATGTGCGCATGTGTGTCTCTATATTACACTGTTCTTAGTTTCCAGGTTCAAGAGTGTTTCAAAACCCATTATCACATGATCTAATCTATGTTAGTGTTTAATATTTTAAAAAAATATGTTTGTTGTATCATGAATTAAAGTTTAAAATTTATTCAAGTTAAAATAACTTTGCATTGTCTCTGGAAATCAAAAACAACAGAGCAAATCTACCATAAGTCAAATTTCAAACTTTGTAGTTCATCAATTCAGGAATATAATCTACATTCTTAAACCAAAATATGATTTTTAAGGAAGAAATTACAATTTTTAGTTGGGTTTGAGTTTGTATTTCTGGGTTGACCAGAAAATGGTAATTTGGGAATCTCCGGTGATCTCAGTGGTTTGGAATGTTGTATTCTTCAATGATGGTCGTGGGATGATCGGTGATGAAGGGAAAATTATCAGTATGGCGAGCAAGGAACGGTGGCAGCGGCGGCGACCGATTCGAGTTTTTAAACCTTGTTTTATGGCTTGGTCGGAAATTGTTTTCCACAATCCCTCTAGTTGATCGAGTGTAACAGGACTTTGGGAATCGTTTGCTTGGACATTGACGAAGGCTTGGCCGGAGGTGCTGATGCTTTGGTGGTTGGAGAGACGAGGTTGAGGGGTTTTTCCAGGCTAGTCTGTTTTCCAGGTTCGAGCAGTAATACTTGATTTTGATTTGGAGTTGATAATGGAGTTCTGACGGTTGTAGTTTGATCTGGGAATGATCGTCGACTTGTGGGAATTGTCTTGGATGGTCGGAGGTGGTGGAAATTCCAGTGCATATGCACGGTGCAATAGTTTGTGTCAGGTGAAGTTTGGTGTTGTAGGAATTTATACTCGAGTTTATCTCATGTAGTTCGAGTTTTGGCTCAAACTAATGTAGGGTTTTACTCGAAGCAATTGAAGGGTGGCTCGGGTCATTTGATGGTTACAGGTTTTAAACCTGTCTGCTTTTAAAATTTTAAATTTGATTTTAAAATTCGAAAGCAAAGATTTAATGAAATTTTAAATCAGTTTTAAAGCATGGATTCAAAATTGAATTTGTATCCCAGTTTAAAATAACTAAAGTTCTATAAAAATAAATTGTTTTAACAACTTTAAATTGTTTAAAGTGAATTTTAAAATAATTTGAATTTAAAATGAATTTGGTTTAAACTCTTTTAAATTCTTTTATAAGATAACTATTTCTTTAATATGTGATTTAAAAAGTTTTTAAATTGTTTTTAAACTTTTTTAAAGCTAAATTTGTATTCATTTTGAAACTTTAATTTAAAATGAAATTTAGAAGTAAATTGTTTTTTTAATTCTTTGTTAATGATAATTTAATCATTCATAAGAATAATGTTTATCTTAAAGTTAATTAGGATTTAATGATTTGTGATTCATTAAATTATTAAGATAATTAAAATGGATAATTAATTAATTTAATTAATTAATGATATGGATAATTAATTAAGTCATTAAGTGTTTTAAATTAATTAATTAATTAAGGTTTAAGATTAATTAATTAAGGATAATTAATTTGTAATTAAGGATCATTAATTAAATAAGTTAAGATTTTTAATTAATGATTAGAAATTAATTAATCCAATAATTATAGATTAATTAAGTTACAGTTAAGCACTTAATTAGTTAAATAATTAAAGATTAATTAAATGGTTATTAAAGATTAATAAATTTGTAATTAATAATAATTAATTTAAGTTTAATTACTTAAGAGAAGTAATTAAAGAATTTTTAATAGTTAATGAAGATCATTAACTTGAGATTATTAAGTAATTAATTAATGTGATTAATTTTAATAACTAATTATATTAATTAAGGATAATTATTTATGGAATTGTTTGAGTAAATTGAAAGTAATTAAAGGAATTAATTACTCAAGGTAATTAATTAAATAAATTGATTAGTTTAAGTTAATTAATTAAGTTTAATTAATTTAGAATAACCACTTGATGATTGATAATTATAATTTCTTAGGGAAGTAATTAATGGATAATTACTGGAGGTAATTAATTGAATAGTGATTTATTAATGGAAGTAATTTGGATTAAATTTCTTTGTATAATTAATCAAGGGATTAATTAAGATAATTAATTAAGGAGTAATTAATTAATGAAGTAATTAATGGTAGTTAATTACTGGATGAGATTAATCAAGAGTGATTAATAAATATGGTTTAACTAAAGATTAATTACTTAATGTAATTAATTTAATTAATTAAAAATGTAATTAGGGATCATTAATTTATATAATTAATGATGTAACTAAGGGTTGATTAATTATGATTAATTAATCAATGACAAGTGATTATGAGAAATTAATTAATGTAATTAACTAAGGATTAATGTAATTGATTATAATTAATTAATTAATTATGTAACTAAAGGTTAATTACTATAAGTGGTGAAGGATAATTAATTTGTGAAATTAATTAAAGGATAATTACATGAATGTAATTAAAGGATAATTAATCAGGGATGATTAATTAAGGTGGATAATTAGAGGATAATTAGTTGATTGATTTGTAATTAACTAATGATTATGTAAGTAAGATTTGTAATGATGAAAGTAATTAATTTTACTTTAAATTAATTAGAGATAAAGTAATTCATTTAATTCATTTTAAATTAATTATGGTGTGATTAATTAATCCTTGCTTATGTATGGATGGATGATATTGATTGCCTTGAATGGTTTGAGATCTCAGATATGAGATAAGTAATGTTGTATGATATGAATGCTTTGGTTGAAATGTGATGATAATATGAATTATCTATTTGTGATGATAATGTGAATTATCTATTTGTGATGATAATGTGGATTATCTGTTTGTGATGATATTGTAGATTATCTGTTGTGATATTGTGAATTATCTATCTGTGTGAATATAGATAATAGAATTGAATTGTTTTAAAACTTTAAAACAACTTGGGCCTAAAAGATGATGTTTTGGATTTCGATGAGACTGGGATCGGGTTTTTAGATTTGGATATCCGAAAACCACATCGATCCAAATTAACGATAGGTCGTGAATCTCAAGTCACAACACCAAAAAGGTTTATTTGTAACGAACATAGTCGTTACAAATGAAATTTATAACAGATATAGTCGTGAGCGGTAAAAGCGTGAGGTATTTCTTTACAAATATTTATGACGGCCTCTACCCGTTATTAGATATATCACTTACCGACGGACTTTGTCGTTAGAAATCTAAATTTTTGTAACGAAATAGGTTGTTGTTATTTGCATCGGTTTGTAATGGGTATTTTTGTTACTTAGTTTCCCCTTTCATGGTGGAAGAAGGGGTTGTTATTCTAAATCATCACGACCTTGTCTGTTACAAATTTCATCATTAGTAACACACTTGTTCGTTACAAATTTCATCAATAGTAAAGACTAAGCTCGTTATAAATTTCGTCTTTAGTAACGAATATGTTCATTACAGCTACCAAACCATGTAGACCTGCATTTTTGCTAGCATTTACACTACAGAATTGTCTATTATAATACAGTAGGTACATACATATCAAAAATTATAGAATTTCGATAACAATAAGCAATTACGCATCCAAACATCCAACTTAAATTGCACAAATATTTGACAACAAATTAAATGAAGATTCGAAATTTCACAAGTTCATCATACATAACTAAAGAGTATGAAATCAAAATATTACAAGTTCTAACATTACTTCAAAATAAATTCTAGATCCTACAAACAACGAACACGACACTCCGGCCAAATAACAAAACCTCCATCAATTATATCAAATTGCTTGTAATTACCATTTTGTGGTGCTTCATAAATAGGTGCTTCTGGATCAAACACTTTCTCCACCCATACAACTCTTTCCCCATTCATCACCTCTCTATGGTGGCATATTTTCTGTGTCCCAAGATTGCCCTTAGCAACCTCTTTCAAATCTTCTGACAATAAGACTACAGATTGCCTATCTCTTGTGGAAGATCCAATAGCACCATTGGATTGAACACTGAAGCTAGCTCTAGGACTATCATGTTGGCTGTTGGAACCAACTTCATTTCTTGGTGTCGCATTCCCTCCAAACTGGTTCATAAATTGTAACAAACTTTGTTGCATACTCATCATAGTCGAATGCATCGATCTAAATTCTTCGGTTAGTCTATTTTGATTGTTCTCTATCTTTACTTTCCATTATCTATCTTCATCTTCCTTGAAATTAGCTATTGCTTTTGATGCTTGTGTAAGCTTCACTTGCTTCATAGTCGATGTAGAGCTAATTGCACGACAATAATTTTTTCTTTTCTCCTTTCCAAACACTTCAGCAATGAGATCATTCTCAAAATCTTCAAAACTTCTACTTCCATTGCTACCATTGACACTAGAGCTTTCCTTTTGTCTTTCCTCCGCTGCTTCAACTAATGCCTGCATAATACCCAAATAAATTATAAACAAAAGTTGAACTTGAAAATATTTTTCATATTAAATAAAGTAAAAGCATAAACTAAAGAATATACTATCAATATCTTGCATATTGGTTGAAAGAAAATGATGAACATGTGAATACTGTAAAAAAAATTCCTGTCAAATTATGAATACTGTAAAACAAAATATGGAGGAGAAAAACTATAATATACCACACTCTCCTGCCACTTCATTTCCAACAACAATAGATTTCATCCTTCAACAACAATATACCATTACACATGCACCGTCTCAACCAGCAAAACCAACAGTTCAACCTTCAACATCATACATCCACCTCCAAACAAAACTACATACATATTGCATCACTGCCTCAAAACTGCACCACCACCACCGAATATCCTAAACTCACATACCAACTGCTCAACTGAACTGCACACTGAACTGCTACCAAACAATACATACCAACTACTCTACTCCTTACTACACAGCAGCCTTCCCTATCATACAAACCAACCACTTCAACTGTCACACCATACCATCATATATCATAGTCACCATCCTCTACATTTGCCATCATCACTATGCTGCCATTAACCTTTTCGCTAATAAACAATAGTTCAGACCACCCTCCTCTACCATTTCGAGACTGCCACTGCACATATAATTTCAGCCATTCGTCCCTCCCTTCAAACCATACAAGTGCAGCCATCATCTCGCTTTCTAGATTTCATATTTTCATATTTAAAAATTTTTATCCACTGCCGAAACATCTCCTAATTTCTGCATATCCTCCTCACTATTATATCCCCCCATCGGTTTCTTACTTCACCAAAATAACCATACTGTCAATCTGCCTCATTGTTTACTGTGCTCCTACTGCTCCTCCTCTACAATATAACTTGCACACTACCCTTCAACAAAACAACATTCAATGCCTGCCCTTCCTTCCTTCATCAGACAGCAGCAGCCACCTTTGTCATAATGTACCCACATATCGCCACTCTTCTGTGCACATTCCATCCATACTTCCACTGTCCACTGCATAACCCCAAAACACACTTCACCAACTTCTATCACCACCTACCCTAAACTTCACCACAACCTGTCAAATATCACTTTACATTTCATCGTCAACCACAACCATCGTTTCTGCCATCCATCATACTCTCCTTCAACACTCACATAACCACATATATTCACCTCTGCTTACAACAAAATTGCCTGCCACCAATCATTCACCTGACCATCCCTCTCGGCCACTCAAACGCTTCCCCACATAAACAACCTACACATCAAATACAATAGTTTCACCCTACACATACAAACTGATGCCTTCTTATTCCCTTGACACTTTCACCTCTGCCTCAAATTTCAACCCCTGCTGTCACCACATTCACCCATACATCAAAACAACAGTTTCCAATCCTCCTCTACAACCAATTTACTACCATAATCAATGCAACAGTGCACATACCCCTACTCTTTCCGTAAACCAAAACTACTTTGCCACTGCCCCATACAACAATTCCAATATCATACATGCTTCTCACATCCATCACTGCTGCACACAACTCTGCTGCAACAACTGTGACATTTACTTCAATCACATAACATCTTACCCACTGTCGATAGCATCAACTGAATACACAAACCACTGACTGCTCCTTCTTCACCAACAACATACGCACTTGACATACCACTGCACTATAACCATTTCCAGTCAATTACCCTTCATCATCCATTTCCCTTCCCTGTCAATTTCTTCCCATCTTTCCCATTTAAGTTTCCTGGTTAGAGAAGGATGAGCTTCTCAATTTTTACCCTTTATAGACCTTAAAATAAACATTCGAGAAAACCATTACATAAATTCTACACTAAGTCATAGCATGTCAACCCCAGCCTGTTGTTCACCTTCCTTCACCTAAGTTACAGCAGCCATACATCATATCACTACTGCTTAGCAACTTAAACTGCCACCACATCATTGACTTGCTCCATACCTTCAAATACCCTCAGTCATCACTCCACCTACTTCGTAAGCATTTCATCAACCAGTGCCATTCACCCTGCACACACTGCCTGGCAACCTATTTTCTACAATACATAACTCACAGCCCATACAACAAGTAATTTGGCACAATACAACATCAACTACCTATTCATTACAATCTTCACCTCAAAACTACTGTCAACAGACCAACCATATTCATACTATCAACATATCACACAATCACAACCAAAACTCCTCACAACCATCCTGCACTACCAACACTTTTGAACTGCCTTAACCACAATCAACTTCCATCTGCCTCATTACTGGATGTCAATATCATTAACAGTCAAAATACGAGATCTTAGAAGACTCAATATCTGTAACATCACCAAGAAATACTTCAGGCAGCAAACTAAAATCAATACAACCATCTAGCAGCTCATCAGAAAAACATAAACCATCATCTTTTAAATCATTTATATTCTTTGGGACACCAATTCTTCATACAAATTCACTGCATATTCTATCTTGTTTTTGGAAGCAATAAATAAAAATTTGGATTATACATTATAATGGGAATAAGAAGCCATGGCTAGACATTGCAATCCTCAAATACTACAAGTACTGGTCCAAATACATCGATTTTAATCACACGTATATACGGAGGTGTAAGATTTTGCCTTAGAGCAGATGATAGTTGATTTTCCTTTCTGTATAGATTACTGATTCTTTGATTCATTGCTATTCACTGAGCCTGTATAGCGATATTTGACTCATAATTTGGTTGAAGGCATTTGCCGTAGTTGTACAGCCACTACTGATTGGAATATTGAACAAAACTATAAATCTAGTCAAAATTTGGTTGTTCATGTTTGTTTGTTTTTTTCTTTTCTTTTTTCTTTCTCCTTCCTTTTTTTCTTCATTTGTGTTTTGGAATATTGAACAAAAATACAAAACTAGTCAAAATTTGATTGTTTGTTTTTATTCTTTTCATTCTTCTTCTTCCATTTTTTTTTTCAATTGAGGTAATTGTACAGCCAATAGTGATTGGAATATTGAACAAAACTACAAATCTAGTCAAAATTTAATTGTTCATGTTTGTTTGTTTTTTTTTCTTTTTTTTTTCCTTCTTCATTTTTTTTCCATTTGAGGTATGCACAGCCATTACTTTTTTGGAATATTGAACAAAACTAAGAATCTGGTCAAAAATTGAACGTTCATGTTTGTTTGTTTTCTTTCTTCTTATTCTTTTTTTTAAATTTTTTAAATTTTTGTTACTTGCTTACAGCTTTTATGTAGTATAATTCCTTTGCAATGAATTTCTATTCACATCACAAATACATTCATTTGTATTTCACAATGGTCTATGTTAATAATTTGGGAGATATACTATGTTGTTTTTGGAAGCAATAAATAAAAAATTATTTTTCTACAGTCTTGAATAGATGTTGAAGTACTTACAAATTTAAGTGCATATTCTCAAATCCAATTCTCAAACCCAATGGGCAAAACTTACAGTTACCGATACAGGCTTGAATAGATGTTGAAGTACTTACAAATTTTTCGGCAGCACATGGAATCACCTTTCCTGTTTTTTACTTGTATGAGCCACTTTCCATGCCACTGTACGTGTGATCTTCTGTCCTGGATTCTCAGCTGCCTGCATTTGAATAATTTCATAAAGTATATTTTAGTCACTGAAATATTAACCTAAAAAATGTTTTTACATACCAATTCTTCATATAGTCTAAGATAAGGTTTCCTTCCCAATGTATGAGTTAGAGTACTTTTGGCCTTGTTTTCGGAATTTGTCTTGCATTGTTTCATTTTCTTATCACTATATTCGATGTCAACAAACCTCTACCACCATACTTTATCAACGTCATCAGGACGACTATTAAGTGCAACATGTTTGGGCATGAGTTATCCATCTTTTTTGAGGAATCTCTGACGTACCATTGATTTGAATGTTCGATGACGTTGTGAAAACTTCTTCTCCAACATTGGTCTAGCTACCATGGGGTCGATATTCAAGTCAAACTCTTTCTGTTGAAAAAAAAAATCAAATAAAAATGTCAATTTTTTGTAGTCTCATTTAAATACATAAAAAAAATCAAAATCCAATATTGGTTTTCTATTTGTAGTCTCATTTAAATACATAAAAAAAATCATAATCCAATATTGTATTTGTTTAATCATTGTTATTTTTGTAAAGCGTTAAGACTCTGTGTTTTCATTCTTGTTATTTCATCATTTGTCCATAGCTCACTGTTTGACTTAGCTACTCTTTAGTTGACTAAAATATACCATTAAGTTTTCTATTTTGCGATTTTAAAAACTTAATCGTAAGTTGTTGATGAACCAGACAAAACAGATTCAAGCATGATGAAGTATAAACAGTTACGAATAAATAGTTAAATATATTACAAATAAACAGTTATGTACCATTAGTGCTTTCCACATGCTATCTTTGAAAACAGCATCTACATCATTCCATCCTTCATAACCAATCGGAATGAGAGAACGAATCAAAATACCACAACGAGAGGCCCATTTTTTTCCATCACTGCCTTTTTCACCTTCTAAGTCCATAATTATTGAGTACTTTTTATTTGGAGGGGGAGGAGGAACATCAACTTCCTCTGCGTCATTTGTATGTAGTGACGTGGTATTACAATTGCCTGACATTCTACAATGCAAATAATTTAAAGACGATGAATGCATATTAAAGCATAAAAGAAAATTTGTAGGATAATGGCTCATCCAAGATGGAGAACATAGCAAAAGCTTAATCCATGTTTATTTATTGTTCATACCAATTCATATTTGTAAAAGGTATCAATTATACACAAAAAGATTAAATCATAGCATTAATATGATGCGTTCAAGACAAGTGTAATAACTTCAAAAATATTCAACAATAAAGAAACATACCCAAGTGTATGGTAATCAATACAACATTGTAACAAGTAAACAAAATAATTATTGTTCAATCAAGTGTGTCTATTTTGATTCGATACATTTCAACAATGCAGTTAAATTAGGCTGCTCCTTCAAAATAGATTGAAAGCTCATTGGCATCTCATAATCATCTATGCTATCAGTCATGCGCTTAGGCGAGTGTTGTACGATGGACCAATTAGGATCATGCATGTCGCTTATGTAAAAGACTTGACTTGCTTCGGACAATAGAATGACGGGCTCGTCATATTCTCCACTACTGCTTTTCAATTTCCTTAGATTCACCATTAACAAATTAGAGTCACTACAAATCTTACAGCTATTTGATTTATCTGCTACATTGATCCAATCACAGTAGAATACTACATGTTGAGATTCATAATAATCAACTTCAATAATCTCTTTGATAACACCATACCACGTAGTATCATCATCCAGAGGATTTAAATCTTTCGCACTTGCAACAAATGTTGTAATCGCATTCATGCAAACACTACTATTTTGGGTTGATATAATGTTGTGGAGAGAATATATAACCATTGATTCTATACTTAAGATGAGTTCTAGCTTCCCATTATGGTCCACTAACATAACGCCACAACATTGAATCCATGCTTTTTTCTTCAGTTAGCTGTTAAATCCACTAAAATATATTAAACACTATTATTTTTATTATTAAACTATGAACTAGGAAGCAAGTTCGACAAACCTTATTGTGCAACCAATCAATAAACTCAGATTGTACTACCACTTCCGCCTTTGTCTGTAGTCTTTTTTCACCACGCTGAGCATCTTCTATGGACAACCGATACTTGCTACAAATTATAAGTAATATTCTCAATAAATATAATGTTATACCTTAAGAAATGCACAAAAAATACAAACCTATAATAATCATCTAGATCTGGTATGTCAATTCTGAAAAGTTTCCATCTTCGAATCTGCGTAGGATGCACACTAGATAACTTGATATTTTTGCCTTCCATAATTGAACGAACATTCGTATATATCATTGTCGTTCTCATCCAAAAATGACGCTTGTGTAGAACTATGATTACCCATACGTAGATTTGGCATATATTCCATTGCATATCTAATAGATTCTGAAACAAGATACGCTTCGGAAATTGAGCCTTCCACGTATCGCTTGTTACTTGGTATGTTCTTACACTCCTTCATAGCTCTAGTCAAGAAACAAAAAATATATTACCTTATATATATATTTTTAAATATAAAACAAGTAATTTTATAAAGATGTATCGTACCTCTCAAACGGATACATCCATATATAATTAACAGGTCCACAAAGTAATGCTTGATCAGCTAAATGCAACATTAGATGTATACTTATATCAAAGAAGTGAACAGGAAAGTAGTGAACCAACACACATAACGCCTCTGAAATCATATCTTTAGCAGCTTGGGCATGCTCTCGAACTAAAACCTTCGAACAGATAATTTAGAAGTATAAACATACTTGCAAAATTGCACGTCTTAAGTCGCGACATTTTGGATAGGCATGTTGAACCATGATTGGAAGAAAATATTGAAGAATGATATGATATTCATATGATTTTCTAATGCTCAAGCTAGGTGGTTGAACGTTGACTAAATTACCTATCTTTGTTGAAAAGCATGATCGAAGCTTTGTACCTTTTAAGACTTGGCAGCATTGAATTTTGTAAGTCTTATCAAATGCAAACTTGGAAGATTGTTTCCTATCAAAAAACAAGTTAATAAGATGCTCCGCTACATTCTTTTCAGTATGCATCACATCAATCGTATGTCGCACTTTATGACTACTCCAATACTCTAAGGTAAAAAGAATCAACTTCTTATACCACGCTGGTCTTTCTTCGTTGTCATACTCATTTACAAAATGATCTTCATCGCCATCATCAAATTCTTTACGTTTTAATTTTTTTTTACCCGGTACATATTTGATATGAGCAAGCTTTTCCAAAAGTGTCGATCCTACCAATCGTGTGGGAGGTTCCTTATGCTTTACATCTTTGAACCATCCATGTTTCAATGCTCTATATGGATGACCATTATTCAAAAATATTCTATACTTTGTATAACAATCTTATTACCAATACATTCTGACTTGGTCTCAGTAGCACAAAACGGACATGCTTTGTAACCATGTGTCACACAACCGGATAAATTTCCAAATGCTGGTAAGTCATGAATTCCCCACAAAAGCATCGCTCTCAGTGTAAATTGCTCTTTCTTATCCATGTCAAATGCAGGCACTCCTATCCAAAGCTGCTTTAATTCATCCATAAGAGGTTCTAAGTATACATCAATGTCTTTGCTTGGTGCTCTAGGTCCAGGAATCAACAAACATAACATTTGAAACTCGGGTTTCATACGTAATGAAGGGGGAAAATTATATGGGATCATGTACACGGGCCAACAACTATAACTATTAGATTGAGCTCCACTAGGATTAAATCCATCAGTAGCAATGCCAAGCCAAACATTTCTTCCGTTAGTAGCAAATTCCGGCCATCTATTTTTAAGCGATCTCCATTCAGCCGAATCAATAGGATGGCGCATGGAGTCCCAAGAAGGCTTTGCTTCACTATGCCATTTGTCGGGCTATCCAAGGTACAGTGTACAACCTAGTTAATCTAGGAATAATGGGAAAATATTTCAAAACTTTTCTTGGTTGTTTGTGACTTCGACTATTTTCCCATGTTCTTTAACTTTAAATCTCGAAGTATTACAATGCGGACATTCCAATGCATCTTCATACCCCTTCCAAAATAATATACAATCATTTTCACAAGCATGTATTCCTTTTACATTCATTCCTAGATCTTTTAATATATTTTTCATTGTAGGGTACTTATCGGGTAGTGTATTTTTCTTTAGAAGCCATAGTTTCAACCTCTTCAACAACTCGGTCATACTGTTTCCTGACCAGTTGAATTCTTTTTTCAAGCCATGAAGCTCTATAAGGAAACTTAATGTTGTAAGACCATCTTCACAAGAAGGATATAATTTTTCACTTGCTATTCTTTTGTATTCATTATATTTTTTTTCATGGTTTCCACCAAAAGTTGCTTGTGTACCATGAGATAATCCATATACATCATCAATAAGATTTCCAAGACTGCCTTCTATTGGGTTTTCCTCTTGAAATTGATGAGACACGAAATCATCATTGACAACATGGGGTGTAGGATTGACCATTACTTCAATGCCATTACTTTCTCCATGAAAAAACCGTTCATCGTATGTTGGATCCATACCATAAAGAATTAAGTGCTTCTCGACTATTTCAAAAGGCAATTTTTTAGAATTTCTACACTTTATACAAGGACAACAACATATTTCAAAATCAGGTGGTGAATGATGCTTCATGAAATTCATAAAATATCGAACACCTTGTATATATTCGTTTGTGTTCCTATGTCGAATTCTTATCCAATCTCTCGAGGTAGGTTCTGACATTAGCAAAAACTCGTGGATCACCTAATTCATTATGAAAATAAAGATTATTGATTCAATGTCGTTTCTTATATGAATGGAGCAAAAGCACATATAATAAAATATTACGGTAAAAAATGACATAATCTTTCTAAACGGGGTTAGTGACCAAATTTGGTACTAACAAGATGTATATGTTAGTATGTTTTGCTATCAGATATATTATAACTTATGACATCGAAAGATAACAGATCAAAATTTATGCAGTGTTCTTACTTTAGAGCTTCATAGCAGGCATCAGATGCTAATAATAAGAATTTTGAGCAGCAGTGAATGGGCTAAGGAAAATAATTGGTTTAATTTTGCTTGATTAATAACCTCTTCATGTTACCTATTTTATTTTATGTTTTGTGTTTGCAAAGTACTATCATTATCAACCTATGTCTTATTGTTCTTGCGGTTAGTATTTACTGTTTTTTTAGGGACCCATTGTTCAGTAGTTTTGCACATCTTTCATGAGTGCTGAAGCATTGGCATGTAACACATTCTTGTGGCTTCCTTTTGTAACTTACTTCTTGCCAGCTTATTTTACCATTCAGATGTAGAAACCGATGCAGGGAAATTACAAGAAACTTCTACCCCAATCCATACCCTTATGAAAGAAATCCTCAACATATTACATGTTATTTCATCTAATTTAATAAGTTGCCTAATGAGTGAAGCAATTCTTTCAATTCTTTCCTCTGTCCAGAAATCTAAATCCAGATTACGAAATCTAACCCATAACAGAATAGTTTAAGGAAATCTTTTGTTAACTTCAACACCAGACTCCACTTCTTAATGACTATTAGTTTTTTATCGTAGAAATATGGATCATTAGCAGGAACCTTATTGTGGTCGTTTTGTTTTACAAAGTTAACTATATAAAAAATCGAATAACTAAAGAACAGATTCTCGATACCTGCAATTTATATTCCACTCAACTTGCAATCGACGAATGGGCTAGGAAAATCGACGAATGGAAAGCTAAATCGTATTCGGCCGAGCTTTGACTCAACTTGCAATCAAACCTGCAATTTATTCGACTAAACTGAAAACCTAAAAAATCGAACTAGAGCATCTTTGAATCTTAACAAGTATTCCCCTTTTGTTTGGCGGAAAGCGAAAATAATTTGGAGATTTGGCGGCCAAAGAAAGTAGGAAGCGCAATGAGCCTAAGCGTTGTGCGTCCACATGTTTTTTCCCCTCTTTTATCCTTTTGTTTTCAATTTATTTTCATTTTTACCAAATTTTATAACGGTATAAAGCAGCGATAAACCATTTACAGCTCCTTTTACAACGGCTTTGAAAGTTTTATAACGGGATTTAAGTGTTATTATTTTATAACGGCATTTGATTGTTAGTAATTCAGAAATATTTTTGTTGGGAATTTCATGTTTTGGTGTAGTGAGTGAAGATGAAGTTTCAGAATGCTAGGGTTATCATCGTTAACTCTGAGGGTGATTTCAAAATGAGTGTAATGAGATAATGCCTTTGGTTTCGTTCGAACTCGGAACGAACTTGTATGGATTGAATGCTTTCAGAACATCGTCAGGTGGACGATGAACATTCTAAGAGATGTGTTCTCTAAAGGTAAACGTAGCCTCAAGCCTCATCTACCGAGAAAGACTAAAACAGGGGAGGTGCAGCAAGGCTAAGTGGGTCATGTCCAAGTAGGACAAGATTTTTCCCCTCTCTAGAAGTCCCTTTTATTCGGCTGTGTAGGTAGTTGGATCGCGGCCAACTACGGAGTTGTCTTGTTCAGGACTATCCAGTTAGGGATGCTTCCGGTCTTGTGTTGCAGGGGATTGGGAGTAATCCTGGATACGGTGATCTAGGCCCCGTACTGTGACGGGCGGTACCTCAGTAGCCCTGGCATTGATGGAAACCTATTCTTCCTACGTGCCCTTACGGTTTTGATTGTATTACCCACTTTTATGGCTAGTAGTTGGAATTTAATGAATGTAACAATTTCGGCTATTTTCTATTTACTTGAAACCCTAGACCCTGTTACAATATCACCGGATTTCCTATTCAATGTTTTGGTTAGCGTAAGGTAAAAACTTACCCATGTTTATGTGTGGGGAGTCTTACGTGATGCATTTTGTTTTCCAAGGTTTTCAAAAGTTAAGCAGCTTTAACCTGTTACTCACACCAGACCTATGTCTGACCCAAGTGTTTAGTTTCTTTTTTATTAAACTCTTGGGTACTCATATTATATATGAGTAATCTAGGGATTCAGGTTAGCCTTGACGAATTCTGGAGGAAATTTGGAGCAGGAGGCTTCAGCGTGTAGATATATTATGGTCCGCTGTGTTAGTGTTTGTGTCTGCATTGTATTGATGTACTTGAGTTGTATGATAGACATGTGCTTATAACTGTCCAATATGAGTTGTATAGGTTGTGTAATTATAATGTATATGATATTATGTAATATTTTATGTGATATATTATATTTTATTCATTCCGCTGTGAGAATCTATTGTTGTTGAGTTTCTTCTTTCCCATCTTTTCTTCTTCTATCTCTTTCTTTCTTAATTCATGATGCGTCTTTCTGGGAGGTGAATGACGGGTCATGACAATACACACACAAAAGTTTTTAGAATAAGCAATTATTAATGGAAGCAAGTTTAAGGCCATGGAAGAATTGGCGAATTATGTGAAAGTAGTAGCAATAATCCTATGGATTATGCTAAGTTTGATGCATGGAGAAGGTGAGGCGTATTGGTTAACTGTAGTAGGGCTCGTGAGGCTAACATGATACTTCTCCATACCGATTGTGTGAGTTTGTTAGTAGGAAAGGTGGTAGAAATGTTATATAATTATGATAAGTAATTTGATACATTGTTTTCATGTTTATTAGTTTTCTGACATAGAATTTTATTTGGGAGACCTGTATATGTGTTTAACATGTACCTCTCATTTTTTGTTGCGAATAGAGTACAAGAAATTACATAGAAATAATGTTATGTTAGTTTAAGTATTTATGCCATGGTAAGCTACAAGATCCTTTTATGCATGCTTGATAGTGCCGGTGAATGGGAAATACTTGCATATCGTGATCTCAAACTGTGCATCATTGCAGATTATTTGAAAATGAAATGAGTTTGGATTTTGTTCAATGAAGTAAATTTTAATGTGTATGAAAATAAAGTTGAAATATTTTGATTTTCTATTGGAAACGTGCATTATTTGTATATAACAGGCTTAAATATAAACAGTTAATCGGAACTTGTTAGATCAAAATTATGATGCAAGGTCTGATCTTTTGATAAGTTTATGGATGTATGTATTTGTGTAATAAGATTAGCTTATGAATTATATAACTGAATGGATTTATTCGATGAAAAATAACAATAACGATGAAAAACGACTTAATGGGTAGGAAAACAAAGAAAAACATAGTTTCCCTTGGGTGGAAACTAGTCAATAGCTATATTTAAGACTTTATAATGTATCATGCATTCATTATAAAGCTCTTATACTTTTTATTACTATTACTTCATGCTATTCTAGCTACTTTTTAAAAGTTGAAGTTTTCATAACAGGCAATAGCTGTTTGATTATGGTTTGCAGTCTTACTGCAGACATAATCTCATGTCCCAAGGCACGGTATTATCAACTAAAAAGCCATGTAACGATAACTCAAACAACCGCATGCTTACATGTGTGTAATATATGTAAGGACGGTATCTACACATAATTTCTAGTAAATTTAGAACTGTTTTATAGCAACATAAGTCAATTTAGGCCACATCAGCTGAGCAATGTATCGAACAGGAATAGATTGCATCAAATTAAAAACTGCTGATTAAGCTCACAAAACTTCACTAAATCGTACGCATTAATATCATGGCGTCCAAAGAAAATCGTATTTGTCCCAAAACAAATGAAAATATATTAACAGAATTATAAATAGAACAACCAATTCTTTCTACACATTTCTATAATTAATAAAATTTGAACGGGGCAAAATATATGCTGCACCAAGTTAATTCTTACCACTTATTCTTGGACACACTGATCGATTATAGGAAAAACTTATCAACGACTAGCATGCACAGGAATAAATTTAGTTATAGCTTAAGATTAGGAAATCTATGCAGCTCCATACTTGAGTCTATAATTATATATTCAGTTAAATCAGCAAAAACCTATGTTAGTGAAAAAACAACAAGTATAAAATCCCTTTGGGAATTAATAGTTAAAAGCTTTAGCTTTGATTAAAAAGGCTTCTACTTATATTAGAAAATTGATTATGAAAATATAAAATCAAAAGATCAAGCTGTAAATATATTTACTCTTAAGTCATGAGTCAAAATAACAACGATAACAAGAGTCAAATCTACATATCAGAAACAAAAAACAAAAATTCCGTGACTTTGACCATATTAAAATTAGCTTTTAAGAATCATTTATTTTTCAGTAACTTTGATAATGTATTTATGTGTATCTTTCATTTTTAGAAGAAAGTTCATGCAGTATCCTTTCATTCGGCCATTATTTAAATAGTTGATATTCCTATGAACTTTCTTAAAGAGAAAATGTGACAATTATATGCTCTAGACCTCTTTGTTATGGTGTGATAAATTATTTAATCTTATGATGCAGGAGAAAAATGGCTTACTTATATCTTGGAAATGAGAAATTATATGAAGAATATTTAAAATATTTCCCAATCGCTAAAGCAATTTGCATACCAGTAATGATACTAAACATTATCCGGAACTGTGAGTGATAGAAAGCATTCAATATATAGGGAAAAAACGAACAAAAATTGTCAAATACCAATCCAGCCTCAAAATTCTTCAAACATAATCAACTTGCGGTTATGCTTCAGTTAAAAGTTTAGTTCTAATCTACAATCCAAATTATTGAACACCAATCCACACTTCATATGGAATTATTTAAATTTACATTCCACTTACTAGCTAGAGCTATAATTCCTCCAAGCTATGCAAACTTTACTCCAAAATTACTTTAATTCCCGTCCAAAATACTAATATGCAACCTAAACTCAACCAACTAACTAGTAAATCACCAAAATTGCATAACTATGTAATACTTACCAGAAGCACGTGGAGTGTATCGTAGCAGGTGGCGAGGTCAATGGTATTGCAGATTGGGAAGCCGGTTAAACTTCACTCCAAATTCTAATCCCTCCATGCTTAGGGCCATGAAGGAGTTGATCGGCTTAGGGCTTTTGGAGAGGAGATCGACGTAGGGTTTGTGTAGAAACGGGAGTAGATCGATGGAGCAGTGAGTCGATGAAGTAAAGAGGAGTAGAGTAATAGATGGGAGTAAAGCAACGATGGAGGAACGTGAGGCGTGACAAAAATTTCTGAAGTGGAGAGCAAAAAAAGAAGCGGATTTGGGAATGGGAGGGAAAAAACACGATAAATGTTTTATTAGTGGGGAAATGCGCTAAATTTTGGCAGCGTTGAAAAAGCAAAATATACACATAAATTAAAAGTGTGAAATAACATCGGTTGCACTTACGTTTCAAACGCTACTAATAAATGTAGCCAAATGCTGATTTTCTTGTAGTGATAGGGTATGTCCTGTTGCAATTTTAGTAGCGGTTTTGTATGCCATAGAATGAGAGGTAGTTCCTCTACCCAGTTTTCTTTTGCTTTGTCTAATCGCTTCTTTAGAATGGTCTTTACTATTTTATTGGGCTGCTTCAACAGCCCATTTTCTTTGGGATGAGTTACAGATGAATAGCTTTTGATGATTCTATTCTTATTATAGAATTGGGTGAACTCTTCACTTTCAAATTGAGTTTCCTTGTAGGATATTATTTTGTATGGAATTCCAAATCTTGTCACGATATTCTTAATTACAGACTTGAGAACTTTTCCCTATATGATATTTGAAAGTGGCTCGGCTTCTACCCACTTTGTGAAGTAATCAAGGGATACCTATGCCATGTATATGGTTTACATAACAAAGTTGATGAAATCTAAATCAATGGGATTATCTATCCCTTTAAAGTAAGTTAATCCCCTTTTTAACTTAGAAATCTTTAGGCTATAAAGCCAAAACATCACCTTCTAACCATTGTTTAAAACTTAAAACAATCCCATTCGAAATCATAGAAAGCAACCCTTTCGAAATCATTCAAAGCAGCCCTTTCGAAATCATTGCTTAAAATACCAGACATTCTCTTTTGCAACAATCGAACATATTTCTCGAAAACATTGGAAACATTCCTTTAGAAACACTTAAAACATGCCTTTCGATAGTATTGGGTTCTAGTAAGGATTTGTAGAAATATAGCTTTGAAACCATTTAAAAGTATTACTTTCGAAACCATAGTTTGAAAACAAACAAACTACAAGTATAAAAAGGGAACGCATTTGAAAGTAATCCCTTTAAAGACCTAAGATGACGGCAACATGCTTCTGCATGTATACTTGCGTTTTAAATAAGTGGCTTCAACCATGTCGAAAGGTATGAGAGGGGCACTCCCCTTTTGCATGTAT
Source organism: Allium cepa (assembly GCA_030765085.1). Classification (NCBI taxonomy): domain Eukaryota; kingdom Viridiplantae; phylum Streptophyta; class Magnoliopsida; order Asparagales; family Amaryllidaceae; genus Allium; species Allium cepa. The sequence goes on from CM060942.1 coordinate 680,903,999, forward strand.
AAGTTAAAAGAAAAATGGCTTCAATGGTTGCAGAAGGGTACAGGTTCAAAACCTACCTTTCGCACTCATTGATTTTAGGGTTATAAACGTACCTTCTTACTAAGGCGAAGGGTACAAATGTGGCACCAGGGTATCGAAGGGGTTCACAAGCAGCTACCCTTTGAAAGCTTTTTCTAAAACAAAGGCAAGTTTATCGATTCGAAACATGGAAATACAACTTCACCCCATACGCATGTATACTTTTGGCCCCTTTGATACCTTTTGCATAAGTCCAATACACTTCGTACCACTAGCTTGATACCATATATATTGGCACCGAATGGATGTGGAAGGGTTAGAGGAGGGAATGAAGTCGAAAGCTAGCAGGTTTAAGTGGTGAAGATGTAATTTTGGTAAAAAAATGCATTTTTAATTGTTAAAGAAAATATCAATATTCTTTTTTAGAATTTACTTTCGAAATCAAATTTGGATTTGAAAAAAACTTAACACTTAAGCCATTCACTTAATAAAACATTCAAAACATTTAAGTCCTCACACTTGAATAATTTATTAACCACATTAAGCACTTAAAAAAATATCCAAAAATCACAATAATTCATATTAAATATGTTTTCTAACATATATAACTTTTAGACCTGAAATATTATTTAATTGCCTTAAATAATTTAAATCCGTAATTAACTATTCTCTCTCTTAGAAAATTCATAATAATTCCAAATTCACATGGAAATTTATGAAACTTCAAACCCACTTCTAAAATAATATTTTTGACCATATATCAAAAAAGCAACTCATTTGGATGTCATATGATAAGTTTTCTTGTCTAAACATATCATAAAATTCTTATTAAATCTCCATAAATCATCAACTTAAAGCATATAATCATTTAATCACTATAAAATGACATATACTTGCAATAGAAAGTAGATTTACCTTTAAACCGTAATCATTCATAAAAAATAGAGATGTAAACTAATTTTTCGCCTTGGTTTTGTGTTAAGAAGGTTGAGATTTTTCTTTAGATTGATTTGCTTTAGCTTTCTACTAGAATCCTACCTTTTCTTCTCCTTGAATCCTCTTAATGGTGGTCGACCAAGTTCCTTTAGGGTTTTAGTTTTTTCTGTGAAAGTTAAAATGAATGAGGCATGAAGAATAGAAGGGTTTGGGGTATAAGAATAAAGGCTATTCAATTTTACCCTTACAATATTCCTCCTACTTACTTATTTTTAATTTTCTTTTGCTAATATATTCATTTAGGCACGCCATCTTTTTAATTAACAAATCTAAATCTCTTAACTATCTACATTATTTAATTTAATTTATCCGATTAAATGTTCTAAATGATGTTAGTCAAAATTAGGGTCGTTACAGACTCCCCTCCTTAAAGAATTTCATCCTCGAAATTATGATTAGGTACCTACAATAATCAAACATAAAGGTAAAACATACCATCAAACAAGTCAAGATAAATGTCTCTAATCCTGCTCTGGGTTTCCCAAGTACAGTCGCTCTCGTCGTCATTCCATTGGACTTTGACTAATCTGACTGTCTTGTTCCTTAATCTCTTCTTATCTCTTGCAACTATACAAACTGGTTTTCTAACTATAGTCATATCTGGTTCCCCTGCTAGATCCTCTAACATAGTCAATGTAATAGTAATCTATGGATCTTGAATACACTTTCTTAGATGAGAAATACGGAAAACATTGAACTCCTGCCAAACTATTCGGTAACTCTACCATATACGCGAGTTTCTCGATCCTTTTTATAATAGGTAATGGTCTAACAAATCTTGGTGTCAATTTTTCTGATTTTCCAAATTTGATCACTCCTTTCAATGGTGATATCTTGATGAAAACATGATCTCCGGCTCAGAATTCTAAATCTTTCCGTCTCTTATCAGCATAACTCTTCTGCCTAAACCGAGCCTCCTTCATTCTAGCTAGAATTAACTCAATCTTCTCTACAGCTTCTCTAACCAATTCTGGACCAAGAACTAATCTATCCCCTATCTCCAACCAATAAACGGTAGATTTTCATGGTTTTCCATACAAGCTTCAAATGGTGTCATCCCTATACTAGTCTGATAACTATTGTTATACAAAAATTCGACTAAGTGTAGATGGTCTTCCCACGATCTTCCAAAATCTAGCACGCAAACTCTTAACAAATCCTCTAAGACTTTGTTAACTCTCTCCATCTTCCCATCCGTTTGTAGATGGTAAGCAGTACTCATCTTGAGCTTGGTACCTAAAGTCTCCTGTAGACTCTTCCAGAACTCACTAGTGAATAAGGGACCTTTGTCGCTTACTATACAACTCGGAATTCCATGCAATCTAACTATATTCTTCATAAATAACTTAGCTAAATCTGGCACTGTCCTAGTTGAATTAACGGGTATGAAGTGTGCACTCTTAGTCAACATGTCCACTATAAGCCAGATACTTTCATTTCATCTGTTACCTTGGAAACCCGTCGATGAAATCCATTTGAGATAGAATCAAATTTCCAGACTGGAACATCCAAAGGCTGAAGTAACCCACTTGGTTTTTGATGTTTAGCTTTTACTCATTGACAGTTCAAACACTGCCTTACTCATAAGCCTACATCTCTCTTCATACCTTCCGAGTAGAAACTCCTCTTCATATCTTGATACATCTTGGTCCCTCCTAGATGAATAGTGAACTTCGAACGATGACTCTAAGAACTTCCTTCCTAATGTTCCCCACATTCGGAAAGCATAGTCATCCTTTCTTCCTCAACCAGCCATTCTGGTCGAGATTGAAATCTTTCAAGTCATCGCTCTTTATTCCATTCCTTACCTTTATGATCCGTTCAGCTAATAATGGGTTTCTCCCTTCCTAGAAGCAATCCTTTCAACCATCATCGATTGAACTTCTAAACACGATATCATGCCGGTTTCTTGACTAGAACTAACCTCAGATCTCCATTGTACTCTGCATGTAGTCAATGCTTTACACTCAGCTATCATTACCAACACTACATCCTGATGTTTACTGCTAAGTGCATCTGCAACCTTATTTCCTTTTCCTAGTGTGTATTCAATACCAAAGTGGTATGCAACTATGAAGTCTAACCATCTCTGTTGTCATATTCAACTCCTTCCGAGAGAATAAAATTTTTAGCTACTTATGATCTATAAAAAGCTCAAATATTTCTCCCAAAAGGTAATATCTCCACACTTTTAATGTGAAAATAATCGCTTCTAATTCCAAATCATGAGTTGGATATCTAACTTCAAGCGGTCTGAGCTGTCGAGAAGCATAGGCAATCACTTTACCTCTCTTCATTAACAGAGCTCCTAATCTTGTTCCACATGCATCCGTATATACCACTAAGTTCTGATTCCCCTCTGAAACAACTAACACAAATGCTTTAGTCAATAAATGTTTCAGTTTCTAGAATGCTTCCACACACTTATCACTACAATCAAACTTCACATCTTTCCACGTTAGCTTAGTCATCGTTGCGGCTGTCCGTGAGAAATCCTTAATGAATCTACGGTAGTAGCCAGCTAACGTTAAAAAAACTCTTTATCTTAATCACCGTCTCAGGTCTTTTTCAATTATTCACTGCCTCATCTTAGCCGAATCTACTAACAATCCTTTCTCTGAGACTATATGACCAAGAAACTTCACTTCCTTCTTCCAGAAGTGACATTTTGAAAACTTTGCCTTCGACTGATGCTGTCTCAGTGTCTCAAGCACTATCCCAAGATGTACTTTATGATCTCTTTCATCCTTAGAACATATCAATACGTTGTCTATGAATACTAATACAAATCTACCCAGATGCTCCCGAAAGATTCTATTCATCAATTCCACGAAGAATGCTGGCACATTATTTAGACCAAACGGCATCACTAACCATTCGTATGATCCATATCTGGTCCTAAACACCTTCAAAGGAATACTGCCCTCTACTACTCTAAGTTGATGGAACCCTTTTGCCAAATCCAACTGAGAAAACACTTTAGCTTCACTCAACTGGTCGAACAAATTGTCAATCCTAGGTAATGGGTATCAATTCTTCATCATCTTCTCATTCACTTACGATAAACAATACACAATCTCAATGATCCGCCCGTTTCTTAACAAATATTGTAGCTGCTCCCCAAAGCGAACTCTTGGTATGATAAAATTCTTACCTTGTAGATCCACTAACCATACCTTTAGCTCTTTCATCTCGGTAGGTGTCATTCTACTTAGCAGTCTACTCACAGGTTCAGACCCTGGTACTAAATCTATCCGAAACTTAATGGCTCATTTCAGAGGTAGTCCTACTGCGAGCTCAAAGACATCTGCAAATTCACCAATAACGAAAACTCGATTTAATTCGTCTTCTTCATCCATAACACCCAACAAAGAGCAAGAAACTAATTTCGGATTGTCTAAAGTGTATATAATCCGATCACTATAACTAGGGTGTCTAAGTGATATTTTCCCATCATGACAAAATATCCTAGCATCGAACTTGCTTAACCAATCCATACCCAAAATAATTCCATAACCTATGAAATCAAACACATGCAAACTGTAGGAAAATATAGGACGTTCAAACTCTAAGTGGTCACATCTTATCCCAAGGGCCGCATACCCTTCTATCGGATTCGCAACCCTTAAGGAAGTAACTAGGTATGAGGGTTCTAGGTTAAGCTTATCTACCAAAGAATGAGATATAAAAGAATGCGATGCACCAGTATCAAATAGAACTCTGATTGGCATACCACGAATCGAAAGCGTACCTCCCATCACAGCTTTCCCTTTCTCTCCTACTGTTGATCTTGAGGTAGCTGGTTCTAATGAAAACACTTTTCCATTTCCATCCTTGGCTGGTTCCTTGCACTGGTTCTTATAATATCCAATCTGATCACAGTTGAAGAATTTCACTCCTTTCTTGTCAGTATACTTATTTGCTTTTCCAGTCCGACACCCGTGAGCAAAATGTCCCTTCTTAACACACTTAAAGCAAACCAGATTATCTTTTGCCTTCTTGGCAGCTCCTCCCTTCTGAGCTCTCTTTTTGTGGAAAACTTTCTATTTTGGTTCTGCCCATCTTGAGTTTCAACTGCTTTGTTATCATTAAAGAAAGCGAGCATTTGCTCAATCCGTAAAGCCATCTCAACAACTACATCGTACCGATCCCTAATATGTGGTAAAGTTGCTTTAGTAAGCTCGAGTCCTAATCCATGGACGGACTTCTCATTCCTTTTGATAATTGTACCAACCGTAGCATATCCTTATCTAGATAATTCCTCAAATCTGGTAGCATACTCAAGCACTATCATAAATCCCTGCACCAACTTAGCAAACTTCATGAGCAGAGTTGACTTGGCGATCTCCGATATGAATCTTTGCTCAAACCTCCTTCTGAATTCTATCCAAGTCATAGCATCTTCAGCAGCTCCTATAATAACACTCTTCCACTAGTACAGTGTTGCTCCTTGCAACTGTCTAGATGCCAATCTCCTTTTCTACTCATTGTTAAGTCCCAAATCAGCAAAAAATCCTCTTATAATGAAGCAACTAGTTCTCCACTTCAATTGCGTCCTTGGTGCTGAAAAACGTCTTCCCTCCAAGTCTAGCATGGTCTCTGCATAGTTATTGACCACCAAAGCTTAGTGATTTCCTTTTCCAACATTTCCTCCAAATAATCCTGCGGTAGCTCCACCTTGCATCATGCTGATGAAGAATTGATACATAGCTCCCATATCAACTTGTGGCGCTCCAAGACCTATATTAGCATCTTTCTGGATTCCTTCTAGTTTTGGTCTAACATTCCATTAGTTGTGGTGCTTCATCCACCAAGGTTAACTCTTCTATTCCTAGCATCCATATCTCACTTCCTTAAAATATGCATTCGAATCTTTATAAGATACAGATGAATATCGTAAGAGAGATGGGAGAATAGAGATAAAGCGTATACTTCTATATAGCAAATACAAGTATGTTACTATAGCTTTATCCTATACCCCTATCTTTTCTATAGTACCTAAGGATTTTGTTTCATAAATCATTTTAAGTTCAGATTCTTTTGATTTTTCATGAACCTATGTTTTGGTACGAAGTTGTAATATCCCTTATTTTGAGGCCCAAAGCTAAGCTCTACAAAAGCGGCAGTTATCTATAATATTAACTTTCGGTGATAAAATCGATAATGTCAATTATATCCATAATATTAGTAGCACATGAATATGAAATAAAATCAACATAGATTTTAAAAACAGCTTTTCTGATTACATTTCAAATCAATATTTTAAATTCAATTACATAAACCCAAAATGATTCTCGGGTTTTGATGAAATATAATTACTACAAATTACACCAAAAGCGACATATGAAGATGCCCTATTGGATGACCATAGTACTAGATAGATAGACATATCGGTCATAAATACATCACAATGGAAATAATACAAAATAACTTCTATATAGATAGCTTTGCCTCCTGAATGTCTTCAGAAGCTTATTCGTCTAACCTATTAAACCTGAAAAGTCCTCAAATCTCAATCTACTCAATTTTAATTTTGAGCACTCGAGAGTTTAAGGGAAAACATAAAACTCTTTTCAGACATAAAGCCGGATGTGAATAATTCTACTACATCTCGATTTATTGATATTAAGTGAGACCATGCCGCCTAGTGGAACCAGTTTCCTCTCACTAATATCCTCTTAAAATCATATCTTTTGCAAATCAAAATCCTGCAATCAAACAAATTATAACAATAATAGTAATAATACATATGCATATAAATCAGGCAATCAATGGACTACCTGTCCAAATATTATAGTTTTATCTAGCTAACTATTAACCACTGGCCGACTTGGGCTAACCAGACATAATAAATGTTCTGATTTCTGTTAGATCCAATACTGGACGACCTGGCCTAAGCTTCTCCAAGGGTTAACTACTCCTAATGGTTTTGCAGACTCACCAACAACCTATCTTTACTCTGTATATTCCCTTTTGTGTGTAACCGCATTTTTAGTCTCACCTGTGATAACGCCCAACATACTGGAATTTTGGACTTATATTACCTAGGGACTGAGCTAAAGTACAGGACGCGACCCCATACCAGTCCCATCTAGTCTTTTAATATCCGAATAATATATTTAGGCTTAACTACCCTCTCCAAAAATATCATTTCCTTGAAATTTTTTTTTACAAATGATTTACCGTTGAAATCATATTTTTATAAAACTAGGAAACGATACTCTTTTCTTTACTCAAAATACCTATGCCATGATATATGCTTTACAAATCAACGTTGATGAACCTAAATCAACGGGATTACCTATCCCTTCAAAGTAAGTTAAAGCCCCTTTTGAACTTAGAAAACTTTAGGCAATAAACCCAAAATAACACCTTCAAAACCATTGTTCAAAACCTAAAACAATACCTTTCGAAATCATAGAAAGCATCCATTTTGAAATCAATGCTTATAACCTTAGACATCCTCTTTTGAAACCATTGAACATATCTTTCGAAAGCATTGGAAACATTCCTTTAGAAACACTTAAAACATAACTTTCAAAAGTATTGGGTTCAAGTAAGGATTTGTGGAAACATAGCTTCGAAACCATTTAAAAGTATTACTTTCGAAACCATAGTTTGAAAAAAAAACAATGTATAAAAAGGGAACACATTCAAAAGCTATCCCTTCGAAAGACCTATGGTGATGGCAACATGCTTTCACATGTATACTTGGGTTTTAAATAAGCGGCTTCAACCATGTCAAAAGGTATAGAAGCGGCATCCCCCTTCCCCTTTCACATGTACAATTTAAAAGAAAAACGACTTCAATGGTTGTGGAATTGCACTTGTTCGAAACCTACCTTTCACACTCATTGATCTAAGGGTTATAAAAGCAGCTTCTTACGAAGGCGAAGGGTACAAATGCGGAAGTTAGGGCATCGAACGGGCTCAAAAGCGGCTACCCTTTCAAAAGCTTCTTTTAAAACAAAAGGCAAGTTTATAGATTCGAAACCTGGAAATACAAATTCACCCCTTACACATGTATATTTTCAATAGCTTTGATACCTTCACATAGATCCAATACACTTTATAACGCTAGCTTGATACCATGTATATTGGCACCGAATGGATGCAGAAGGGTTAGAGGAGGGTATGAAGTTGAAAGCCAACAGCGTTAAGTGGCGAAGATGTAACTTGCGTAAAAAACTGCATTTTTTCTTGTTAAAGAAAATACTTTTCACCTACCCTCAATATTTGTTAAAATGTTAATTATTTAGAAAAATTTATCAATTTTTTAAGAGTTTGCTGCCAAAATCAAATTTGGATTTGAAATAACTTAACACTTAAGCCCTACACTTAACAAAACATTTAAGTCCTCACACTTGAATAATTTATTAACCATAATTAAGCACTTAGGAAAAATCCTCAAAAATCATAATAATTCACCTTAATATGTTTTCTAACATATATAAATTTCAGACCTGAAAATATTATTTAATTGGCTTAAATAATTTAAATACAAAATTAACCATTTTCTCCCTTATAAAATTCATAATAAATCCATATTCATTTGGAAATTTATAAAACTTGAAACCCATTTCTAAAATAATATTTTTGATCATATATCAAAAACGTAACTCATTTGGATGTCATATGATAGGTTTTCCAATCTAAACATATCATAAAATTCTTATTAAATCTCCATAAATCATCAACTTAAAGCATCTAATCATTTATTCACTATAACATGACATATACTTGCAAAATAAAATAGGTTTACCTTTAAATTAAAATCATTCATCAAAAATAGAGATGTAAACTAATTATTCACATTGGCTTTATGTTAAGAAGGTTGAGATTTTCCTTAGATTGATTTGCTTAAGCTTTCTACTTGAATCCTAGCTTTTCGTCTCCTTGAATCCTGTTAGTGGTGGTCGACCAAGTTCCTTTAGGGTTTTAGTTTTTTTTTGTGAAAGTTAAAATGAATGAGGCATGGATAATAGAAGGGTTTAGGGTATAAGAAGAAAGGCTATTCCTATATTACCCTTGCCATATTTCTCCTACTTACTTATTTTGAATTTCTTTTACTTATTAATTCATTAAGGCACAACTACTTTTAAATTAACAAATCTCAATCCCTTAACTATCTACATTGTTTCATTTAATTTATCCAATTAAATATTCTAAATAATGTTAGTCAAAATTAGGGTCATTACAGATGCTCCCCGTGAGCTTGCTTACTTTGCCAAAGAATCGGCTTGGGAGTTCTTGCCTCTTGGCACTCGGTCTATTGAATAATCTTCAAATTAGGTCAACATTTTCAATATCTTTTTGACATATAGAGTTAGTTTTGCATCCTTCATCTGATTTCTGGTTTATTTGATTTACCATTGATTGCGAATAATTGAAAATTTTGATTCTAGGGATTTTCAATTAAAGGCTAGGGTAAGTCCCACTATCATGGATTCATATTCTACCATATTGTTGGTTGCTGCAAAACCCAACTTTATTGCATAGTGCAAACGATGTCCATCGGGAGTTATAACCACATATCCGGCCTCGACTCCTTGTTCATTTAAGGTTCCATCTACGAATAGTTATAGATCCTTTTCTTTTTCTAATTCCATTTTAATGAATCTTGTATACTCATTGACAAAATCTGCTAGTCCTATAATTAACACTTGGTGCAGGAATTCGATATCGTATTGGCTAAGTTCTATTCCTTATTTATCCAACCATTATCCAACTTTTTACCAAGAAAAATATGAATGAAATTGATGGGTCAAACTCAAAAGTTATCAAGACAGGAATCCCATGGAGATAACTATAAAGCCCAAAACTCAAGTATAGTCAAGACAATAAAGTGGACACAAATCATCCTAAGAAATTCAAGTTCAAAAAATCACTAAGTGATGGACTATCACTGGCCCGTCAAGGGTCATCATCGACCATCCCATAATGGGCCATCACCGACCCATCATGGGTTGATACCGACCCATCATGGGTTGATACCGACCCATCATGGGTTGATACCGACCCATACACTTTTTTTGGCATGCCTCCAACTTCCCAAGCACAACCAAGCCTAGAGATGGAGCCTAAGTCAGCACACAAGTTTTACGAAGAAAACCAACTAAGTATACGGTTCGATACCGAACCATCCATGGTTCGGTACCGACCCATAATGCTTAATGTTTTCGCACCATTTTCCTACTACATACTAGATATGATCCCAAGAGCCTATTCCAAACTCCTTAACACCGTTCGCGTACTTTTATCTAACGGTCTCCTTTAGCACTTCAAGCCAACAACTTCAAACTTCCATCGACCAATAAATTGGACTCAAAGTCAAGCATGTAATGACTCAAATAACTATGGAACCATAATGCTAACTGTCAAATAATATATCTCCAAAAGTCCAGAATGATGATTGACCAAGTTTTATGGGTCGGTACCGACCCATAGCCATGGTTAGGTACTGACCGATAGAGATTGCTGAGCTGACCATATCTTCTTCAACAACTGCCGTGAAATCATGGAGAATATGGGGAAGATCATGTATGAGGCTTTCCCCCCAATCTACACCTATAAATAGAGCATGTGATTCTTCATTTCGTGGATTTTTTACCTCTTCCACCATTGCTATACATTTCTTGTGACTTTTAACCGTTCGACGATGAACCATAAGTACTATACTTGTACTTTTCGGCAATAAAAGAGAAATTCCTTAAGGTGGACGTAGGCCAGAGTACATTGAACCGCTATAAATCTTTTGTGAATTGTTTTATACTCGTTTTCATTTATTTTTCCATAATTTACTTCTCGTCATATAACTATTAGGCGTTTGTGCCATTTTTACGCAAACATTTGGTGCCTTCGCCGAGAGTTACTTGAACTTGCTAATTTAAGATTTGGAGGTAGTTAAGATGATGAGACAATCTAAGAAAGCTGTTATAGAAGGAAATCAACAAGGAGGAAGCCAGGAAGCATCCTCAGGACCCATCCCTCAATCCATCTACATAATCAAAGATGAAATGGAAACCATGATGAATCAGATGTAAAAGAAGACGATAGCCATCAAGCAGAGATGATGGATAATTTCTTCAGAAGAATGGGGTAACTAGGGATAGCTGAAGTTGCTGGAAACTAGAATCGAAGACCTAGAACTGAAGTGAGCATACCTGGAAATCGAGTGGAAGAAGATGAAGCGTCCTCTGATAGAGTTAGACTGTTCGATACAAAACCAGGACCATTCAGTACCAATCCATATGGACTCGAAGGAGTATGCTTTGGAATTCCCTCATGGAAATGGTGGGCAAGCCGATAATGCGAATGTGCAAATTCTTTTGAATGATGATGAGAGACTTGGGGAGTGGGTAAAACGAGCCATGAGGAGTGGTCTGCCTAACTAGAGCCTAGAGGATGTGAATAGGAGCCTATTCACTCTAAACATTTGGTATGCTAGGAATTCACCTGATTTTAAGCTATTGGTGTTGGAGACGTATAATGGAAAGACGGATGAAGCAGTTCATTTGATGAGGTACATCAGGCATATGGAGGTGTAGGGTGCATCAGAGGAAGTCATGAGACGATATTTCCTTATTTACTTAATGGATTTAGCAGTGCTATTGTTCAGACAGCTGAAGAACGGTTCCATTGGCACATGGGACGAAGTGGTGGATAGATTTATAAAGCAATTTAGGGTCTATATCTTATTTCCAAGAATGTGATGACATTGTCAACCATGAAACAGAGGGCCGGAGAGACCCTCGGGAATTTTTTTAACAAGATTCAATACTGTAGTTGTAATTATAGATAGGCTAGATCCATCAATGGTTTTGATGGATGCGGTTTCTAGGGTGGCTAGCAAGAGGGATTTTAAAGTTTCTTTGGAACAACATCGATCGATGGATCTCATGAAGTTCTATCATGAAGTTGAAAGGCTTCTACATCAGAAGGATGCCAAAACTGATAAAGAAGAGGTCAAGGTTGCGGATGGTGGAGGACCGCCTGAAGCAAGATTTGGCAAAGACAAATGCAAAGGAAAATGAAAGGTGGATGAAAACTTTGAAGTATCAAAGTGGCAAAGAAGAAAACTGGAATTCTCTTCTTATACAGATTTGAATGAAACCCTAGAACAAATTTACTTGGATACCAAGGATAGATCCTCTATTGAAAGCTGATAAGGAGAGAGCCTACGGACCATGAATGGACATCAAAAAGTACTGCTTATTCTACGAGCTAAATGGGCACACATGAATGATTGTAGGAATCTATGCGACCTGCTTGAGGAATAAGTCAGGAATAATCGGTTATAGCAGTACGTGAGAAGCCGAGCAACAGTGGTGGAACAAGAGAAACCATCATCCGCAACAAACGGAATAGTATTGGATCGAGGTCGAGGATAGTCATCTCTGGATTAGGATGGCATAGATTTAGGTTTATTTCCCTTGTTTTTCTTTTTTATTTTTAGTAAACAATATGGTGTTGCAGTTGAGCCACTTACGCATGCGTGGGATATCGATCGATCCCTAGGCACGCTCTAAGTTAGATATAAGGTTGTAATACCTAGATGAATGTTGTGATGTGTGTTTGGTGTTTATCTTTAAACCCGATAAATGAATGCTTGATCTCTTATCCACTTGTTTGTGATGACTGAAACTGTTTTCTTTAAGCCCCTCTAGAGAGATGGGAACGAATTGCAAGAAATAAGTCCCTTCACCGAAAAGTGAGCAGATGGGCTTGCTTGTCATTGAGTTCCCTCGCTGGAGAGCAAGCGGATTGGGATCAGCAAGGGTTCGAACGACCATGGATTTGACTATCGACCCCGAACGACCATGGATTTGGTTAATGGTGCAGAGAAACCAAGGATTTGATTGCCCTAAACGACCATGGATTTTATTAATGGTCCAAAGAGACCAAGGATTTAATTATCGACCCCGAGTGGCTGAGAGCTTCGTTTTGACTGGTTATGGCTCATGGATTTGATTAACGGTCCGGAGAGACCAAGGATTTGACTATCGGCTCTGAACGGTCATGGATTTGATTAATGGCCTGAAGATACCATGGATTGATTATCGATCTCAAATGGCCACTAGTTTGACTAACAATCTACAGAGACCGTAAATTCGCTCACTGGTCCTAAATGACCATGACCTTAATTAATAGTCTGGGAATGTTACAAATTTAACTATCGGCCCTGAACGACCACAAATTTGACTAACAATTCAGAGAGACCGTCCCCTTAACTTAATCATTAAATGATCCATAGAGATCGTACATTAAACTGAATATAAAATGATTATGGGAGATCGAACCTTAGAATATATATAGATTTGATAAAAGGATCTGAACACCTTGAAATTAGAATAAAACGGATAAATCCTGGATGAATACAGGACAATTATGTGGTATAATAACTCCGAATCAAATTGGAACGATGATGATGTATAGAATACACTTAGGCAGAATCTAGAGTTTAGGCTGTAACAGGTTTGAACAACCTTTGATTTATAAGAGAATCCGAAGGAACTGGACGATCCACAAAGAATGAAGTAGCCGGAGAGCTCTGCTATCGAAGATTGATGTCTAGGACATGTTCTCGAACAAAGCATACCTTTCATTCACAAGGCTACTTTGGGGGTCAAGTGTTATGCCGTCTTTTGACCAGGCAGAATACGGATGAACTTGATGGTCAAACTCAAAAGTTACCAAGGCAAGATCATAGAGAGATAACTGCAAAGCCAAAAACTCATATACACCAAGACCACAAAGTGGAGGCAAATCATCCCAAGAAATTCCAAGTTCAAAAAATCACTAAGTGATGGGTCATCACCGACCCATCCCATCTTAGGTCATCACCGACCTATCATGGGATAATACCAATCTATACATTTTTCCTAGCATGCCTCCAACATCCCAAGCATAATCAAGTCTAGAGATGGAGCCCAAGGCAGCATCTGATTTCTCGAGGAAAATCAACTGAGTATAGGGTTCAGTACCAAACCATCCATGGTTCGGTATCGACCCATAATGCTTAGTGTTTTCATACCATTTTCCGACTGCATACTAGCTATGGTCCAAAGAGCCCATACCAAACTCCATAGCACTGCTCGCATACATCTATCCAATGATCTCCTCTAGCACTTCAAGTCAACAACTTCAACCTTCTGCCAACAATAAATTGGATTCAAAAGCAAGCATATAATAACATAAACAACTATGGAACCACAAAATTAACGGTCAAACAACCAATCTCCAAAAGTCCAAAATGACGATTGCCCAAGTTTTATGGGTCGGTACTGACCCATAGCTATGGTTAGGTACCGACTCATAGAGATTGCTGAGCTGGCCACCTCTTCTTCTTCAGTAACTACCAGGAAATCAAGGAGAATGTAGGGAAGGTTGTGTATAAGGATTTCCCGCCAACCAATACTAATAAATAGAGCATGAAGGGATTTATTTCGAGGATCTTTTGGCTCTTCCATTATTGTTATACATTTCTTTTAATTGCTAACTGTTGAAGACTAATCATAAGAATTATACTTGTACTTTTCAGTAACAAAGGTGAAATTCCTTGAAGTTGACCTAGGTCGGAGTACGCCGAACCACTATAAATCTTGTGTGAATTGTTTTCTACTCACTTTTATTTATTTTTCCTCAATTTACTTCACTTCGTATATCTATTGGGTGTTTGTGCCATTTTTGATGCAAACACCAACCTTCATAAAGTTTCTAGCTAATAAAAAACCTTCTTGAGTGGGAAATTAGTTAAAACTTTGATTGGGTGTGCTTGAAAATAAACCTTAAATTTTCGCGCGGTGAGCATTAAACAATACACCAGTTTCTTTATAATTAGATATTTAGTTTCTGCATCTTTGAGTCTTTTGCTGGTATAATATTCTGGAATTTGAATTCCCATTTTTTCTCTTATTAATACTGAGCTGATTACATGTTCAAAAAGTGCTATATATAGAAAAAGACTTTCCCTAACCACATGGCAAGAGAGAATTGGTTGTTTTTCTATATGGACCTTCATCTCCTTGAAAGCTTTTTGACAATCCTTACTCCATTCGAAGTTTTTCTTCTTTTTAATCACGTTTAATAATGGAATGCATCTGTCTATGGCCTTGGAGATGAGTTTGTTCAATGCTGCCACTCTCCCATTCAGGCTCATCGTGTCTTTACTTGTCTCAGGTTTTGCCAGATCTTTAATAACTTGAATTTGGTTAGGGTTAGCTTCAATTCCTATTGCACTGACGATATATCCCAAGAATTTGCCAGATTGAGTCCCAAAAGAACATTTTTGTAGGTTAAGTTTCATTGGATGTCTTCGCAATGCATCGAACATTTCTTCTATGTCTTTTAGATGGTTGTTTTCTCTCTTAGGACTTGACCAACATGTCATCTACATAAACTTCCATATTTCGACCAATGTATTTCTTGAACATTCTACTCATTGGTCTCTGGTATGTTGTTCCTGCATTCTTCAATCCAAAGGGCATTACTTTGTAGCAATATGTTTCCCATCTGTTATAAAACTGATGTTTTATTCATCTGATTTAAACAGTGGAAATTGATTATATCCAGAATAAGAATCCATGAAAGATAAGGTTGGTATGCGCTTGTTGCACCGACTAAATTATCTATCCTCGGGAGTGGATAGCAACATTTTGGGCATGATTTATTCAAATCAATGTAATGGACACAAGTTCTCCACTTCTCATTGAATTTCCTGACTAGCACTGGATTAGCTAACCACTTCGGATAAAGTACATCTCTAATAAATCAATTCTCGAGCAATCTTTTGACTTCTTCTTTTAAAGTATTGGACCATACTTTATCAAACTACCTTTTCTTTTGCTAGATTGGTGTGACATTTGGGTCTATATTCAATGCATGGCACATTATGGTTGAATATATTCCAACCATGTCTGAGTGGATTTAGGCCAATACATCTGTACTAGATTGAAGAAACTGAACCAGCGCTCCCTTAAGTCATCTATCTAAAGCTTTCCAATCTTTTGTGTCTTTATTGTATCGACTGAATCTAAGCATATTTTCCTTAAGGTCTTCTATGGGCTTCATTCTTTCTTATTCCTTTCTATAGTCTAGTTCAGTAACAATTTCCTCATCTTTTATCTCATCTTCCAACAAATTTCTTTCTTCCTTTTTCTTTTCTTCCTGGTGAAGACAAATTTCCTCAACACATATTTAGCCTCCCTAGTGTGCTTTGCTTTCTCTTTAGGCGATGAGTTCGAAGAATCATCATCCAAAGGCTTTTTAGTATCACTTCGAATACTTTTCTTTGAATCATAACAAGAAAGGTAGTCTCATTCATATTGCTCAACAGTTGCGAAGTACATTTCACGAGCACTAAATTGTTCTCCTCTTATAGTTCCCAACATGCTTTTGGGTAGGAACTTCACCATCAGATACTTTGGCGAAACAAAACCATCAACTTCATCCAAAGTCGGTCTTCAAAATGGCATTATAATATGAACGTTGATCCATGATTACAAACAGAGTTTCAAAAGTTTGAAAGCGTGGTGGAACTCCTATTTGCACAAGAGCTTTATCTATCCTACATGAGTTGACCCTTTATAATTGGACCTGAAGATAGGCTCAAAACTCAATTTAAGTTTTTCCTCCAATATTCCCATCTAATCGAATGCATGCTTAAAAATTACAATGACTGCACTCCCGGTATCCACCAAAATTTTAGTAACCATAGAAAGTCCAATCTGCAGTGACCTTAAGCAAATCATTATGAAGATGGCGAGTCCCTCTTAGCTCTTGCAGTGTGACGGTCAAATTATGCATCTAGATTTGGAATCTTGGGTCCTTCAGCGGTAGTTCCTCTTGAATGGAGAAAATCCCTTCCTTTGCTTCTCTAACATAGCAGCTCCTAACTCCTTTGTTGTTTCCAGCCAAGCATGAGCCTTCGTGGATTACGTCAATTCTATTGAGAAGAGGAATGAAGTCTTGTTGAATATCATCTTCTACCAGATTTGCAATGTTGCTTGGTGGCTTTTGGTTGCCATTTTTAGAATGGAAATTTTTTAGATCATCCTTAAAGAATCCCTTCAGGTGTTCGGAATGCATCATATGTTGAATAATGCCTACCAATATGCGGCGCTCATCTTTTTTATACCCTTTTGATTTATAATCAGCGTAGTAATCTCCCCTTTTCCAT
Source organism: Allium cepa (assembly GCA_030765085.1). Taxonomy (NCBI): domain Eukaryota; kingdom Viridiplantae; phylum Streptophyta; class Magnoliopsida; order Asparagales; family Amaryllidaceae; genus Allium; species Allium cepa. Next base: position 680,921,190 of record CM060942.1, read on the forward strand.
GGTCCAGGATTGGTTTTAACTTTATGTGAGATCGGGAAGTTATCAATTTCCTTTAGTGCAGCATATATGTAAGATACTGGCTTTTTAAATGCAACATTGTTAGTATCCGAGCTTTCTTCGCATCTCAGTTTCTTATGGTCGTAGTTGTTTTTGACCTTCCCCGTTTCCTTTTTGACCTGGGCCTTCTTTCTAGTGTGGTATATTTCATCCATGCTAATGAATTTATCGGCTTGAAAATAGAAATCTTACAAGTCTTTACATCCATGTATATAGAGTTTTCGTCGAAATAGGGTTTGGTCAATCAGTCTTGAATGCACCGCCATCATCTTATGCTTGTCGATCATATTTTTTTGCCTTTATGGACTCCGTGTCGAACCTCTTAAGATAATCACCCAACAATTCCTCTAGTCTCCGTTGGATATTAACTAGCATGGTGTAGTCGGTAGAAGGATCTTTGCAAATGCAGATTTGTACCGATAATTTATAAGAAAATTACTTCCAGGAATAAATAGTTTTCTGGTACTATTGTTACCATTTAACTGTGGCTTTTGAAAGGTAGTTGGAAAAAGCCTACAATGCACAACTCCAGATGCGTTGTATAAGTCCATCTGACTTTCGAAGCCAATAAGTGAACATCTGGATCAGTCATTCCATTGTACTTGATGGATGGAGTCTTCATATGAGAAGGAATTTTTGCGAACATGATTCATATGTAAAGCGAGCTTCTAGATGATTATCATTAACCCTATTATCTTGAGTTCTCTTTCCCTTGAGATTAATCATATCTTTTCCAATTTTTCTGCCATGTCTTTCAAATAGGCCTCATCACTATGGTAGTTGCTTCTTTCGGGTTTGTACCCTTCAGAAATTGAGCTTCCAGATTGTTCCTTGGATTTTTCTTCTAATCTTCCCTGGTAGATTACTTTAGCTTTCTAATCACCTCTATCCTTTTGTTGAATTAAGGTAAGTTTGCCTTTTCTTTTATTTCTGAACAAAGAGACATTTAAATCCCTTTTTGAAACTCTACCTAATCTCCTTCGATGAGCCTGGTGGTTTTGGAAGACTTTTGAGCAAATATTCCTTCCAAAAGGTCTTTCATCTCTAGCACTTGTTGTTTGCTATTAGTAGGTCTGGCTGGTTCTAACAGTTTTCCAGGCTCTATATTTCCCAAATTGAAATTAGGAACTACATTCTATTCTAATGTTGTTGGATAACCTCTTCATTTAGAGTAAGTCATCTTGATCTCACTTTCTTAAAATAATAATTTATTTTATCATCTTAAGAAAGGAATTGGATGAGATTGAAGATTCGGGCTCTCCTTCTAGCACCAAAAATGTTAGACCAAAAGAGAAATAACACCTATGATGCCAATTGTGATAAATTAGCCCTTGATTTGGACATATACAGTGACACGATCAAGCATGACTTAATCAATGTCATCTTAATAGAATATCAAGGACCAACTCACCACTTGAGACTTAGTGCATAATAGAACCATTAAAGGATGGATTTAGGATGTCAATAGGCCTTTGAGTAGAATATGTAAGAGTCCAGACGCTTTCTTGGTTTAGTGTACTTGAGATTCTTTAAAGCCATTTGGCCTTAATATTCCAAAGAGTCCGTATTTAATTTCACGAAAAATGTTTCGAAAAGGACATAAATCATATCATATGTTAATAAGTGGTAATGAATATGAGAAACAAATTTATGCAATAATCCATTAAGCTCGTCAATGGGCTATGCAATATATACTTATGTTCATATCCCAATGTCCTTATAATTATGCATATACGTGCTCATCATAGTTCAAAGCTCCTCCAAATAATTTATGTCGAGTTTCGATCTTGATGAGTTCGAATATATGCATGTCCAGTTCAGTAATGTTTGACAAGGCAAAGTAAAAAACAGTGCATGTGTCCAAGTCCTTATTTGTATTTTATGCATGATTATAGTCAAATAAGGTTTGTCCCTAACTCAATTTAGGGTTTACAAGAATTTGATATCAAGAACGGAGAGTGGAAGAAAAAAATTACCCCCATTGCACACCCCTAGGTCCATACTTATAGAGGTGGTGTGGCTCTATCCCGCATTCGACGTCTTCGGTTAGCTTGACTTCAGCGGCATCAACGATGCCACTTAGAACATCAGCCTCCACAGATCTTGTGAATATTAATAGCCTTCAGTGTTAACCATGTTATGTGTTGAGATGCTTTTGATTGATAGTTAGTGGCATTGAGCCTTGACGGAGAGCGGCGTCAATACAAGGTAGTATATTGAAGAAGTGACTCAACACATGTAATGTTGGTGTGGATGACTCTCGGCGTTGATGATCGATGCTCTTCGTTGATTAATGACAGTGTCGAATTGGTGCTATATCGAGTATCATCCTATGTCCTGGACTTCGGTGATGTTCATTATCGATGCCGCAAGGATAGATGGTGGTGGAACTCTAAAGAGAAGTATTGATAGTGACTTATTTCAATGAGATTTGGCATCATTAAAGGTGCGACATCAACTAGAAGTAGAATTAATGACTTGCGTCATGATCTATCAACGATGCCCATTGATTGGCGACAATGTCCTAAGCTGTATCTTTCGATGGATAATTAAGTGCGATGTTACTTGGAATCGACACCAATGAGATGCGGCATCTACAAACCATTTGACTTTGATGCTGGTTGGCGCGAGACTTATGCGGCTTTGATCAGACGTGACATCATCCTTTTTCTTTGCTGATGGAATGCAACGCTGATGAGTTGCGAGAAGGTGAGGTGCGGTGCGGGTGAGGGGCGACATCAAAGAGAAATGTCATCGACTTTACACTTTTTTGATCCCATGTGGCACTTTTGATCTTCAACATCGACCCTAACGGCACCAATTCCTTTGCGATGTTATCACCTATGACATTACTTTTGATATTAAAATTATATTGTTAACAAATGGGCTATCTATCCTAACATCATATTTTTCTCAGGGTGACTACAAACCTATATGGCTGACTAAGGCCGACCAGATATAACAAATCTTCTAGCTTATTATTAAAGGAAACTTGATGATCCGTCCAAAACTTACTATTCCTACGGTCATTTTGATCCTAATGGTTTTGCAGACAAACCAATAATCTACCTCGTCTTTGTGTATTCCCTTCTGTGCATAAACCTACTTTTAGTCTCACCATGACAAAGTCCTATAAACTAGAATTTAGGACGTGTATCAGCTAGGGGCTAACAGTTGAAGTATAGGGCATGATTCTACACCACTCCCATCCGATTTTTTAATCTTTGAGTCAATTCATTCTATCACAATTTGTCTATAGGTGATAAGAATAATAAACCTTTAGTAAATTCTAGGCTAAATACCCTTTTCTTCCTTGAAAACAAAACCTTTATAAATGATTTCATCCTTGTAATCATATTGAAAACAAGGAAAATATATCTCTTTACCTTATCCAAAATACTTGTGCCAAGCTATGCTTTTAAAAAACTCTATTGATGAAATTCGAAAACACTTAGAGGTTGTCACACCTCAAAACTATATATACTGATAAAACATGGCATGGATATAGTCGACATGGGTCATCTTCCGTCTTCATTACCAAGCTAGGTTAAAGTCCTCGACTTTAAAATAAAAGTATATGTAGTCGATAATAACTATCGTGCCACATAGTATCGATTTTCATAAGTTTGCATAATAGAAAGTCGGTAAACTTGTATACAGGAATGCCAACATTTAAAATAGGCGACATCATTGCCATTTAAATTCATCATCGAAAATAATAGTATAAGGGCGACGTTACTACCTTATATTAATAAAGAAGATAGGCGACGTCATTGCCACTATAGCTATCAATGCCCATATGGACATGAGCGGTGTCACTATAATAAGAGTAGGAATAGGTAACCAGCGACATAGCTACCTTGTGGAGTCGACGATAATATTGAAAACAAGCGGCAATGCATTACTTCAAAGTTCATAATGTCGACCTCGATGTTATGCTTCGTACTTCAATAAAGGCCAATCCATTTCATATGAACCGGAGTTGATATCCTATGCATCAACCATTGACATCGAAGACCATGGAAGTGGCATGATGGAAGGCGGCGTCATTAACTTCGGCATGGCATAATCTTAATTACATTAAAACTGCTGATTTGCTATTAAAAGTAAATTCTTTTCACCAACTCCTAAGATTTTTCAAAATCCTATGGGATAATAATTTTATTTGTCAAATACTTTTCAAAAATCTGTCATAAACTACAAATATCATTCCTAAAACATTTGCAAACCTGTTAGTTTATATTAATATTTCAATATAATTATTAAACTTTTCTAGCCTAATAAATTCATAATAAATCACAAAAGCATGGGAAAATCCCCAAAAATCAAAATAATTCAAATTTTATGTACTCTTTAGCATATAAAAGTTTCAGGGTCAAAAACATCATTTAATTACTTTTAATAATCAAAACTTGAAATGAACTATTTTCTTAACTTAAGAGAATAACAAAAAATTCATACTAACTTAGAAAATTATGAAATTAAATACCCATGTCTAAAATAATATTTCTAACAGTGTATCAAAATTTCAAGTCGTTTAGGTGTCATATGATTAAACCTTTTACTAATTTCATAAAATATTTCATTAATAAACACATAATCATCCAAACATTCAAATATGGCATAATATCAATCATATAACTCGGGTCTAGGCATAAAACTGATAATAAGCAGACAAACATGAGATGGTTATCGTTATTCACCTTGCTTGGTTAAAAAAAATAGATTTGAATATTGATTTGATTCCCTTAAGCTTTAGATTTAATTTCCTTAGATTTCTTTTCTTGGTTTCTCCTTGCAATGGCCGACCTAAGATTTCTTTTTTTGGTTTCTCTTGGCAATGGCCGGCCTAAGCTTTCTTTAGTTTAATGGAATGAAAATGAAATGAAGGTAATGAGAGAATAAGAGTTTATGTTTAGGAAATGAATTTTATTCCTATTTTTCCCTTCCCATACTTCCTTCTTCTATTTAAAGTTCTAATCGGCATTATTAGTTCTTTAATTCAGGCTCGACCCCATATTACTTATCAAATCTCAATCCCTTATCCCTTTACATTATTTTACTTGATTTATATAATTAATATCCTAAGTAATGTCAATCAAAATTAGAGCGATTAAAGTATTTCAAAATCATAGACTATTTACCTATTCGTACACAGTATAGGCACAAAGAAATAAACACATGTGCCTCCTAGACAGAACAATACACAATACATAGTAATAGATAATAGAGAACATAGAGTCATTAATGCAATAGTTACATATAATAATCTACATACACAAGTCTGAGTAGGATATAAAATAGATCAAACCCCCACTATATCAAATATAAAATGTATAAATCTGATACATATATCTCAACATCATCAACATACATGAGGAAACCCAACACACAATGATATACAATAATACCATATCCTTTATTTATATCCAACATCCTCAAGCTAGTTATCACATTCCTACCTGTAATGTTTCAGACTGCCTCGAGTATTATATAGATAATGCATGGGTCAGATTATGTGTAAAATGCAGGTGTCAATATCATAACTAATCGCATGGTATATTAATAATATCATGTAATACAACGAGGGCATCACAACATGATAAATTATCATTGAACCATGCACAAGTACCAACACCCATATAAAAGTCAAGTCACGTATCACAAGTATAATGTTAAGAGGGATGAAGCATCAACATATATATAACTATTTTCAAGCATAAGTAGTCATCAGTAACATAGAACATGCTCTTAGGAATGCCCAAGGTTATCTCTTAGATAATAAAAAAGTAGATGTGTTCGGGGTCCGTTATACTCGACAAATGCATAAAAACACATAACAATCTTCCATCAAACATATGTAGTACAAATATGGCATACCCTTAGTAGTCGAGGCTATCTCTTAGATAACCATATGAAAGACATATAAGGTCTAACTTCATGCTCTTAGCACTTTCTAGCTGTCCTCAATAACGATATAATCAATGCATATAGGTTACACAACTTCATGCACACACAATCACCTGAATAAACCAAGAGATCAATAAACACATGATGGTCATCAAGACTTTCAGCCTCATAATAGACGATTGGGTTCTCATCCATTGTAATGATTACATGGTCTTTCAGACCTCTACTGATCTAGTCAACTCTTAGTGTCGTAGACATTCATCTAGAATCTTCGTCCTAAGTCTCTATACTGGCAAATGATCTAATGTTCTTTTGGTTGAATACAAGACGATCCCATATAGATGAATAAGTAGTGTCTATATCAACAATGACTAGACATGACGCTGATTGCTCTCATTTCTCTAGGAGCCTTCCTTAAAAGCTCCTAGCACTACTTCTACAGTCATCAGTTACCTCAATGGCTATTATAACCCAATATGTATTATTTTCCTGCCTTTTTCCTAGGCCGTGATACCGAAGATTTGGTTAAAACTGGTAGTCACCAACCTTCAGAATCGAAAATATACAAGACTATGGACGATGGTCGAGCAGATTCAGACCAGACCCCGATCAAGGAGCAATCAATATGATGTGATAAGAAAGGCCCTCTAGATTTCAAATTTCAAGCCAATCGGAGTTTATACGCTCAAGTTTTGGACAAATGAAGAATTTATATGCGTCGATCAAGAACGCACCATAAAATAGCATAAATCGACGAAGATGGATCAATATCTCAAAATTTACAAAGCCAATGCACTAGAAACTTTCTAAGCTCAATATACTAAAATGTGGAGCCTACAAAAATGATCACAGGTCAAACTCTGAGGTTCAAGAATTGCTGAACGTTTCTAATGATCGATATAATTCAGTAAGCAACCCAAATGCGACTAAAATTGATCCGTACCTCACAATCTACAGTTCAACATGACTATGTATTTCAGGAGCAAGACCTAGAGGCATATGGGAAACCCAATAAACGATTACATGGCAATCGAAGGAAAAAATAACGATCGATATAATTTACACCCATTGTTCCAAAACAACGTGTTATGTCCACCAATAGTTATGATGGGCCCTTACGGATCTAGAGATTCTTCTGGCGAATTTTCAACCCAATCCATACACATCTTCCCCTATAAATATAGCTACCATTCTTCACAAAGAGGATCCTTCTTTCTGTTGTCTAGGCTTTACCATTTTTACTCTTCACTCTTGTACTAATGGATCCTAGCCGATCCAAACATTCTTATAATCAGAATCAAGTGCAAGATCAATAAAAATATGAAGTGGACGTAGGCCAAAATTACCGAACCACTATAAAAATATGTGTGTTCATTTACTTTTTCTGCCACGTTTTAATTTCATTCATCGTTTAATCTCTAGAAATTCTATTGGGTGTTGATGCCCATTTTCGGCATCAACATTTTGGTGCTTTCTTTAAGAGATGAATTCTCAGCTTGATTGGATCTCATTTTCTATTTGTGGATTTTCATGTTCGCAAGATAGATCTAGCTTTTGACAAACAAGTTTTCTATTCTACACTGATTTGAAAGAGATCTACAAGGAAACTATTAGCCATGGCCAGAGGATACAAGTCTACTTCCCCTACAAAAGAAGGAAATGATGATGCTTGTGTTTGATCGGTCATGTGTTTTGTCAATATGTATACGTTTTCAAGTTCTAAAGCATCTATTAACGATCAAACATTGGCCATGCTCCACACAAATGATCGCCCTATCATTTCCTCCATATTACCTTCTGACTGATGCATTTCAAAGAAGAAGAAATAAGAAAAGTTGAAGGTCATAATTCGATCAGGTATGATCCAAGTCTAAACGAATTACACCAATTGCTTTTATACGATCATTCACACATGATCGTTCCCTACATATCCATACGGCAATCATTTCCACGCTCTACAGATTTACACCGATCATTTCCACACTCTTACATGGATTTTCTACACGATCGTTACTTAAACGATCATTTAGTACGATTGTTTCTCGATGATTATTTTGACTCGACCGTTTGTAGCAGATAGCTCCACTGATCTTTTTTCCTAACCGATCGTTCTATCAACTATCGATTGTTCCTACCGATAGTTTTCATCCGATTGTTCTTCCATTGATCGTACTCACACAACCGTTGTTTGCACCAAAATTGGGCAACACCCTTCGGAAGTTTTTGAAGAGATAATAAATGAAGATATTAAATTGAAAATAAGGATTATCTAACAAAAACTCCAAGTCACAGAAAAGTAAATTGCACGGAAGACAAAAATTTAGAGTGGTTCGGCGTTTTGCCTACGTCCACTATGAAGTTTTATCACTTTATTGCTTAATACTTGAAGATTACAAGTGTTCTAGAGCGAAATACAGCAGATAATAGACTTAAATTCGAAATCAATGGCGGTGATGACGATGTAGAGTGATTCTGGCAGCTTCCGGGCGTGCTTTATCTCTAGAAATTCTCCGATCCCCTTTCTGAATGTCCAGGGGCTCTATTTATAGGTGTAGGAGGCTGATATTTCGCCTAAAATCCAGGGAGACCGCTTCTGGCATGTGAAGGGGGCCCACATGCCCGGTCTCAGGAAATCCGGGCCCACTTTGGGATCGATTCGAACTCTAGTTCGAGTCGATTAAAAAAGTGTCCAATCGAGGTGAAATTTGGTGTGGACATTCTTCAACATGCATGCAAGCTCCTGTGAAAATTTCATAGCATTTGGATTTGTAGATCTCGAGTTATGATCGATTCAAGATTGTATTTCCGGTCAATGCGCTTCGTTCGAATCGACCCCCTTCGAATCGATAGGGTCGAATCGATGGCTTTGTGCGTGGTGTTGTTGACGTGGCGCGCTTTCTTCGTAACGATCCGCCTTTCACTCCGAGTTGACTGGGTCGAATCCACGATTTTCGTCACCCTCGAGCTAATGGATTCGAAGGCCTTGTCCACAAAGGGATTCGAATGGATGCCCGTTCGTATCCATCACGGCGAACCTTGGTCGATCGATACGAAGCTATTGTAGTGAGATGGATTCGAACGTACTGTCATTCGTGGAGTCAAAGCAGGGGTGTCTTGGATGGATGCGAAGCTCAGCAACACCTATGGATTCGAAGCAGTGAGAACATGATGGATTCGAACATGCGTTGCAGCGATGGATTCGAAGCAGCGAGAACATGATGGATTCGAGCATGCGTTGCAGTGATGGGTTCGAAGCAGAGGGGAACTTGATGGATTCGGTCAGGAGCTCTGCCCATGGATTCGAACTCTGGGCCATTTCCTCCAACTTGCATCGATGATAACTTGAGCGTACGAACTCGGATTGACTCGATATTTGGAACGTTGGCTTTTATGGCTTTGCTTGTCATGTCCCATCAATTGTAGCTCATTCTGGACTCGGAAAAAATCTAGCGATATCCATAGTGAAGCATAGTATGACCAATCTTTGAGACGAATTGTCCTATGTTTTTAATCGATCTTTTGGTATCACGGCTTTGCCAAAAAGCGGGATAACAACCGTTACCACCGATTGTTCCCACAGTGCTTCCACCAATCGTTACAAGATCACTACCACTGGTCGTTCCATGATCGCCTCCACCGATCGTTCCAACATCGCTTCCACCGATCGTTCCAAGATCCTGCCACCAATCGTTCCAAGATCCTGCCACCGATCGTTCCAAGATCGCTGTCACTGATCGTTCCAAGTTACCATTTCTACCAATCGCTCGAACTGCCTTTGTATTCTAACCGATCGTTACTACAACTGATCATTCCATCACTTTGGCACTCCAATCGATTGTTTTTAACAAATTGTTGTTTCAACTGATCATTTTCATTACAACGATCGTTTTTCAAAAAAAAATCTTTTGGGTACGATCCAAATTTTGCATTCGAAACTCAACTTAAAGACAGTGCTTTCCATCCACTTTCCTTGTGTCCTATGACTGACCGAGGCATAATGGATCAATTGGTAGCTTCTGAGTTGTAGCCAAGAAATAGACGAGGAGCTGCTGCATAAACAGAACTCCCAAATGCAAAAGAACAAAGTTGATATGATTAAAATTGGGATCGATTACTAGATCAAACTTCCAGGGTGGAATGCAAGTGCCTATGATTGATCAGCTTCCAACGTTTGGATTGATGGCTATGGTCATCGAAAAGCTCACTTCAAGGTTGACCCGAAGTAATCTCCCATCTGATTCGAAGCAAACCCAAGAAACTTTATCCCAGAGCTAAACTCCGGTGAAACCAAGATTTTCCCTAAGAAAATGCCAATATGACTCTAAGCACTATTCTTTACTAACCCAGTATTTCAGATTCTATGACTCCAAGCAAACTAAGTGCTGAGCTAAGCAAATAACATATTTTCTTGCGTCAGACTCTAAGTAAATTACAACAACCGGTTCATCTTGCTTTACTCATATCTCGGGCATATAGACTCTAAATGACTTGTAATTGGTGTGAAACCTCAAGAAGCTTTCCTTACTGTCTTATATGGATCGCACCCCATTTGGGCGAAAGTTTGGTGACCATCATCGATCAGAGATCCCATCTTAACTGATTTTCCATTCCATCGGCATTCTCAACAATTCAAATGTTGGACAACCATGCATACATCATTCACAAGCATAACAAGTAGTTGTAACCTGAAAACGGACCGGACTAATGACGACCGGAGCATCTCCAAGTCGAACGCAATTCATTGAAGCCATTCAACGTGCAAGAATATCCGAGGAGACTCAGTGTACCAATCATATCGATTTACTCATAGAAAACCAGCCCTAGACTAGATCTTATAAAATTCGAATGGTATATGAATTCTATCAGAGCGATAGATGCCATCGAATGCTGACGATTTCCTATATTCCTCGAAGGTGTAGCGTGCATATGATTTATGCGATTATCACTAAATCCATCTTCTCATTCAATCATTCAGCTAAGAAGTGTGCAAGAAATTCAGAATGCATGTGAATCGCCCCAAGGATGTGATTTCATTATCCAACTTGTTCCAATAGGTAAGCGAGCCACTCAAGGACATCCTTGCAGAGATTTGATATCTTTGTCAATGAAGTGAGTAATCCTATTTAGCATATCACACTGATGGCATTGATAAGGGGAATCGGTCCCAAGACATACTTTGGAAACTGGTAAGGTGGAGAGCCTCCTACGATCTTGGATTGTTTTTGTTACAAAGTGGATTAGTACCTAAGAAAGGGGAAGGTAGAGCAAACTAGGAGAAAGAATAATGTAGGATTGTTGGCTGAAGGAATTCAAAGCGAGGGCGGCATTGAGGCCTTAGATGAGGATTTGGATTCTAGAAGATGACCCAAAACTCCCAAAACTCGATTCATATACTCCTTTGAATGACTCGATTGGAAACATCTACTTGGAGACTCGCGACTCAAAGCAGTACTGGAAATCAGCCTCGAAAGAGTCCATGGAAACCCAGAAGAAATCAAGGAAATGTTGTATTTTTCAAGATATGCACAGTCATAAAATTGGTGATTGTAGATACCTCTGAAATGTGATCAGAAACCTAATCCGAAAAGCAAATTTTTAGCAACATGTGCAAACCCCATGGAATAGCAGGCAAGGAACATCCAACCCCTATCAATAAAGAACTTTAGTTATTAATTGGACCACCTACGGTTGACTTCCAGCCAAGAAGGGCTTGGGCAAAACGTAATAGCGAGCATACAACGCTGCTTCACTTATCAATAAGATTTATTTCAATTTCAGTTATGTTGTGAGCTACGACCAACTTGAACTAAACTACTTCCAAATGATGCAGGTGACTAAGTACTTGGAGTTGGGCGCCAACAAATCTCCACGGACCATGATCGTACTTTTGGAGTTTTATCAAGATGAGTGTGATTCAACCACTCATCAGCTACCATATTCCCCTTACTTGGGGGTAAGGACTCAAAATGGGAAGTGGGTGTGACTTAACCATCTACTTCCTACGTTGTGCTTCAATTCAGACAAAACATCTATTCCTCACCCAGAGCCCGGCAAGGTTAGAATCTATTACAAAGTGGACACGACTGATCGGCCAATCATCAACTTTCGCGCTTGACTTGAAGTTCGTCAAAGTACTTATGCCCCTCCTGAAGCTCAATAAGACCGAGGCCCAACTAAGGTGGATGTGATTTGACTATTTATACATTAACTTCTACCCTAAACATAGGAGGCAGTTTGAAGGTTCGACTAAAAGTAGGCATAACTGACTGTCAACTCATCAACCACCCCCTTCGACACGGGGAAACAATTGCAGCTTCAGGTGGATGCGACTTGACCATCCACCCAATAACTCTATACCTCCACTTACTAGGAAGAGTACAAAGCAAATTGTACGAGACCTGACCGTCCAACCCAAGCATGGATGTTATCCGACCATCCATCGCTTACTCCCTTCCTTGACCTGATAAGAGGAGCTACAATCATCGAGTGGACTTGAATCGACCATTTCACTTTCCAAGTTCCATCCTCGATGCTGGGGGTAGAATTCCTTTCCTCAGATGAACATGATTCGACTATTCATTTGGCAACTCTTACTTTAACTTGATAGGTGGAGAATAAATCAAACACGAGGCGACTTACGATCCATCATATAACTCTAGTTCCTAAAGTGCGGACTGGGATATAAACACAAAAAAAATGGACGCGGTCCGACCATCCATCGATCAACTCTAGTTCGCAAAGCGCAGACTGGGGTATAAACACCAAAGTTGGACGCGGTCCGACCATCCATCGATCAACTCTAGTTCCCAGAGTGCAGTCTGGAGTATAAACAGAAAAGGTGGACACGTTTCGATCGTCGGCTCTTGAACTCTTCCCTCTGGCTTGGGAGAAAAGACACAACTCAAAGTGGATGTGGTCCTACCATCCTCTCCCCTGCTCGGGCATAGATTTTTCCAAAACACTCACCTCACTTCTAGGGATCGGCAGAAGCATGATCCAAATGAAAGTGGATGCGGTACGACTATCCATGCATCGACCCCTAGTTTGGATGCAAGGGTCAGTTTGAGAGCCCAAGTTTAAATCATATGTGATCCAACTTTCGGTAAATCATCGCCTTTCCACGATTCAACGTGAAGAACTCCAAGTAAGAGTGAACGTGATTCAACCGACGAATCTTCTACTTCCGCTCCTCAATTAGGGTAGAAGATATGACTACGGAAACTGTGGTTCTACCATTTTCCGTAATAACTTTAGGTCCCCAGAGTATGGATTAGAGTGTAAACACGAATTGGGTGTGACTCGACCCCCCGCTAACAAACTCTTATTCCCAGAGTGCGAATATGAGTATAAACTAACAGATGAGTGTGGTTAGACCACTCACTGCTCCATAAATTCTGACCTAAACTTGACAGAAGAAGTATAAACATGCTACGGATGAGATTCGATCATCCACGAACTATCTCCCCGACTCGAAACTGGGGATAGAAGTATAAACCACTAAAAGCTGAATACGACAGCTCATTATAGCTTGAGCTTGGTGTTCTTTATGACTCAAGGCAATGATTATAGGGAGGCCTTGACACAAAACCAATCGAAACTACATCCAAAGTTATGGGTGACTGACTATATTGTACCATCGGATCGAGGGTCAATATCGATCTGCACCAACCACAAATGGATGTGATGCAAACGTCTATTGAATAACTCCGGTCACCAGAGCATGGATAGGAGAATAAACCATGAATGAATGCGACTTGACCATTCACTTCCATCACCTTTCTTTGAACCATCAGGAGGAGTATGGAACCAGATGAACATGACTCGACCACTCCTAAGCTAACTATATCCCTAGATCTGACGGGATAATATGAAGCAAAATGGGCGTGACTGAACATCCAGCTTTGAATAAATGTAACGTAACCGTTCATCCGTTGACCCTTACCATGATCTGACTTAAAGTGCGATATGAAACAGACGTGACTCAACGTCCGCACACCGATCCTTTCCCTTGGTCCGACAGGGTGAGCATCAATCACTAATTAAATGTGACTTGACCATCTGATTCTTTGGTCCTGCTTAGAGTATGGCGACATCTGCACCAAGATTTGATGCGATTGACCGCTAGTACCCAACTCATGCCTGAGATTAGACGGAGCATCAAAGTCTTCCCCCGAGAAGCAAAAACCAAAATACACGTGACTTAGCTTTCCATCAACTAGCTTGATCTCATGATTCATCAAGAAAGAGTATAAAACTAAAGTGGACAAAATTTACCTTCCTACTTATCGACGTATGCCCCAGACTTGGTGGCACGTGCAAAAAACTAGATGAATGTGAATTGACCATTCATCATTCAACTCTTAGTCTTCAGAGTATAGGCGGGTCAAACTTAATCGTCGATGCAGAGAATCTATCGACCCGAGACTGGAGGCAGAGGGGTGATCGTCCAAAAGCTGACTGCTATAGCTCAATACTCGACATTTAATTCAATGTGCTTCAAAGCTAGATCTTTGGCCATTTGCAGATAATCGCTCAAATCATTTAGAGCCCTTCAATATCTGACTCAAAAACTCATGACAAGACTCTAGGATTCGACCAGAGTAACCATCATCATTGACCATCCCAACTGGATTTCACATCTAATTTTATGCGAAACAACTACGTTTGAACTCAAGGTATCTAAGGTTGCATCCATTGAGCTAATGATCAACATTACGGTTAGCCATGGCGACCCTTCATGGGTACTGAAGATCGGATCACAGCTTAGTGCAACGATGTTGAAGAAATTAGCCGGCTTTCCCTAAATGAACCTTGATGTGTTTGCTTGGACCCATTTTGACATGTGTGTGATGTCACCGACTATCACGAGCCATGCATTGAATATCGACCCGAGGCATGTCCCGGTGAAATAAAAGCAATGCGGTAAGGATCCGGAAAGATTTGTTGCACTTAAAGAGGAGGTGGATAAACTCAAAAAAAAAGGGTTTATCTACGACGCTCTCAACCAAAAATGGGTATCCAATCCAGTTAATACGAGAAAAGCTAGTGGAAACTGGCAGACATATGTCGACTACTTTGACCTATATAAGGCATTCCCAAAAGATAGCTTTCCACTTTCGAGGATCGACCAGTTGGTAGAATCAACCACTGGATATAAACTTCTTTCATTTAATTTTGCGTACTCTGAATAAAACCAGATCCCGATGCATGTCTTCCATTATAAGCACACCAGCTTCATTACCAATCTAAGATTATATTGCTACGTTATGATGCCATTTGAACTTAGGAATGCTAATACAATTTACCGGAGGTCGATCAATCGAATGTTCAAAGGTCGTATCGGGCAATCAATGAAAGTATACGTGGATGATATGCTCATGAGATCACGACGATCAAACAACCACATCGATGACTTAGGGATATTGAATTTCTCTAAAAACACGACATTAAACTCAATCCCTTGAATGCTCTTTCGGTGCTGTGTTAGGGAAATTCTTGGGTTTCACCGTCAATTCTCATGGAACTGAAGCCAATCTCAAGAAGATTCAGGCAATCATAGATATTCAAGTGACAAAGACTATTAAATAAGTATAGAGCTTAAATGCGAAGGCTTTTGCCCTAAGCCGATTCATTTCCAAAGAAGTTGATAAATGTATCCCTTTCTTAGACCTGATTAGAAGAGTGAAAAGGAACTATGAATGACACAGGAGAATTACAGGCTCTGGTGAACCACTTAGAGAGGCCTCCCATTTTATCCAAGCCAGTGGATCATGAATATTTATACATCTATTTAGCGATGTCGGTACACGCCATAAATGCTACACTATTATGCGAAGAGAATCGGATCCAAAGGCCAGTATATTATGTTAGCAAGAGATTGATAGGTATTGAGAGAAACTACCCGAAGATGGAAGAACTCACGTGCTGCCTGTTCACTGTATCATAAAAGCTTCTCCTTTATTTCTTGGCTCTCCCTATCAACGTCTACACCGACCAGTTGTTACGACGGATCCTACAGCGACCTGAGATGTTTGGAAGGTTGCTTAAATGGAATATGGAGATAAGCCAATTCGATATCGCTTATCTTCCTCGGAGGCTATCTTGGGAAAGACATTGGCGAGTTTCATAGTTGAATTCACTACACTATACGACTTTCCGAAGAGCAATGGAGAACCAACCAACCGATGGAAAATGTACAAGAATAGAGCGTCCAACGATTAGTATTCTGGTGCCAGAGTCATATTAGTGACTCCCGAGGGGACAATCAATCTGATACACCTTGAAACTCGACTTCCCTATAATAAATAATGAAGCTGAGTATGAAGCTTTGATCGCCGGGCTCAAAATTGCCAAAGAACAAGGAGTGAAAACTTTACAAATCTTTTGTGATTCTCGGTTAATCAGGGGATATTATCATGCTTGAAGGCAGCGTATTTCTCCTTATCTCATCCGGGTCCGAGAGCTACTGGCCGAATTTGAGTATTACACCATTAAACACATCCCTAAGGATATAAAATGTGAAAGGCGGCTCACTGGCCAAGCTGACCAGTTCTTGGAATGCGCAGCAAATCGACTATCCTAATTAAAGTAATAGATGCTTTGAGCATCGACAAGATGGAGATTAATTAGGTTCTGGAGATGGAGCCAAGAAGGGAGTTGTAGATGAACCATGTCAAAGGTTATCTACAATGAGAGATCCTACCGAGATGGAGGAATGAAAAGCAACAGATCTTCCGCAAAGCTTCACGCCAATCATCTAAGAAGGAGTCATGTATATAAAAGGCTTCTCCATTTACCTGCTTCGGTGTATCGTCCATCATGAAATAAAATGAGTCTTGAGAGAATTCCATGAAGGAGAATGTGACAACCACACTGGGGGAAAAATCTTACAAAGAAAATATTTTGCTACGGGTATTACTAGCCAACTGTCAAACGAGGTATAGCTGATCACACTAGACAATGCGATGAGTGCTTGATGTTTGCAAAAAATTCCAAGAGCTTCATCGATGGAAGTTACAAGAATGGTCAATACATGGTCGTTTTCCACTTGGGGCATTGGTATTATCAGTACCTTACCGATCTCTAATGATGGAGTGAGGCACTCCATCGTAGCAGTGGATTACTTGACCAAATAGGCTGAAGCTGAACCTTTAGCCACGACCGCAATAAATGAAGTAATCAACTTCATTGTTCGAAACATCATCTGTCGTTTTCACCTTTCATGAACCATTGTAACTGATAATTGAACCCAACTTGACAACGTTGAATTCAAATATTTCTGTCGTCGGCATCATATTGAAAATAGCTTTGCGGCAGTCCCTTATCCTCAAGCAAATGGACAAGTTGAAGCTGTAAATAAAATTATAAAGTCCATTCTGAAGAAATATTTGGAAAAGGCTAGAGGAAAGTGGGTGGCTAAACTCCCAATAGCATTATGGGCTTACAGAACCACCCATAAGTTCACGACTGGCTATACTCCATTCGCCCTTGCTTATGGTTCTAAGGCCATCATCTTTGTAGCACTTGAAGTCCCTTTCCATAGAGTGACTTATTCGACTCCTATTTCATTATAAAAAATATAAATAAGGAATTGAAATTCAATTACAATTAAATTATAAGGAATTAGTGATGACTGGTGAGTGCACAAACGCATCCGGGAGCCAGTTATAAGAACGTGCACGTGTATATTCTAAAAATTCGATTTCTTGGAATTGAAAAAATTTAAATTTTCTCTGGAGTTATTAGAGAAGAGACTGGATCATATAGCCAAAACTTACTAGCCTCATAGAACCGGACACAAATAACAACTGATAAAATATAATCCTGAATTTATATTATTTGAAATCAGCCAATAGTCATGACAAACAAAAAGATATGCAGCTATCAGTAAATGCGAATCAATGGAAGGATAACGACCATTCAATAAACTGAATGGAATCCTTTTCGATGATTAAGGCTTGCGGGATTCAAAGCACGTCACGTTCGAAAAAGGCGTACTTTTAGGAGGCAAAATGTTATCCTGCTTTTTGACAAGGCTGTCATACCGTAGAGTTGGCCTAAATGAGTGGTTACTAACCTTGAGAATCAATGATATACAAGATTATGGATGATGGTTGAGCAGATTTAGACCAGGCTCCGATCAAGAAGCAATCAGCATGATGTGAAAAGGAAGGCCCGTGAGGCTACATTTCAAATTTCAAGCCAAACAGAGTTTGTATGCTCGAGTTATGAACAAATAAAGAATTTATATGGGTTGATCTAGAACGATCATAAAACAACATAAGTTGAAAAATATCGATCAATATCTCAAAATTTACAAACCCAATGACTTGAAAGTTTTAGAGCATCAATATATTGAAGAGTAATGCCCACAAAAATGACCATAGGTCAAAACTCTGAGGTTCAAGAAATGCTGATCGTTTTATGATGATCTGTATAATTCAACAAGCAACCCAAATGCGACCAAGAGTGGCCCATACATCATAATCTACAACTCAACATGATTTCATATTTTAGGAGAAAAGCCTAGAAGCGTGTGGGGGCCCTCACAAACGATCAAATGACAGTCAGAGTTAAAAATAACGATCGGTATAATTTATACCGATTGTGCCAAAACTACAAGTTATGTCCACCGATCTGTATGGTTGGCCCCTATGGATCTAGAGATTCTTTTGGCGAATTTTCAGCCTGATCCATGCAAATCTTCCCCTATAAATATAACTATCATTCTCCATAAAGAGGGTCCTTTTTTCTGCTATCGAGGCTCTGCCATTTTTATTCTTCACTCTTATACTAATAGATCCTAGCTGATCCAAATATTCTTATAATCATAATCAAGTGTAAGATCAATAAAAATATGAAGTGGACGGAAGCCAAGATTGTTGAACCACTACAAAAATCTATGTGTTCGTTTACTTTTTATGCTATGTTTTAATTTCATTCATTATTTAATCTCTACGAGATTCTATTAGGTGTTGATACCCATTTTTGGCGTCAACATCTATCAAGTGCAAGACTATGTTATGCAATGGTCATAGCCCTGCAAGTTGCCTAATGGTTACTTACTACTAGCCTAAGTGACATGGGCGGTGACTCTTAGCCAATATACATCAAAAGATGTGTCACTGATTCGGGGAGCGAACCCATAATCAGGCCTCTAGGATGGATTCTGGCCAGTCTGGTTTACTCAACGTCGTATAATAAGAGTACACACAAAAGACAAACACTTTATGGCTCTCGGCCTGCTCACTCATAGTTTGCATCACCATACATATAGTACCCCTTAGACTTTACCCAGTCAAGTGACATCTAATTACAGAGACTAATCAAACAAGTATCAACTTAGGCGTCCCATACCACCTGATGTTACTCGAACATTTACTTATGCTCATAAAGTGCGCTCATAATATTCTATATAACAAGCTAAAAGAATATCTGGAAAAGTATTACCAAAAGTCTTAAACAAAACAGTATTATTAATTTATTTATTCATATTTCTCGTTACACAGAATTAGCTCAAACATGACATAAATATTTATTTAGAAAGGGATATAAATATATTTATTTATTAAACATATCTGTAGTTAATAAAAGCATTTATAGGTTTTAAATAGTTAAATAGTAATTTCCAAATCTTTTATGTTTAAATAATAAAATAATATTTACAAACAACTTTCGGAAACTTGTTTATATCCTTTAAAACCATAAATGGATTGTAAAATCAAATATCATTCATAACAATCATTTCAAAAAAAATTGATAATTAAATATGATTTTTGAATTAAAATTATAATATCCATATCAATTTCTTTTTATTCCAAACCCATAAAATATATTTTCCAAACTAAATATTGTATTCAAACATTTGTGAAATATATTTTGAAATCGCGAATGTATCATGATATAAAGAGGGTATTTTTCTGGCCTAATATGCATGCAGCAGACTTAATTTCAAAGCATGTAACTTATTAGAGGGTAAAAGTAGAGCAGAAGAAGCCTGGACGGTTATTATAGCCTTTGGATATTCTGCTATGAAAATGGGAAAGTATCTATATGGACTTTATTGATGGGCTATCTTGGAGTAGAATGAGGAGTGAGAGTATTTAGATCATAGTTGATCGACTGGCCAAATGCGCTCATTTATTCTGGTTGGGAGTACAAGGACAACCATATCATTGGTGAGCTTATGCGTGAGAGAGATAGTTAATTTTCACGGAGTTCCTTCTTGTATCGTCTCTGATCGAGATTTGCTTTTCACTAGTGAATTTTGGAGGAGTTTTTAGGGAGCCTTGGGCACTGAATTAGATCTGAGTATGCTTATCAGTCATAGATGGATAGGCAGATTAAAAGGGTGAATCGAGTATTAAAGGATTTGTTATGAATATGTACCATATATTTTGGAGGTTCCTGGGAGGATTAATTACCATTAGTAGAGTTTGCATATAATATAAATTATTATGCAAGTATTGGGATGGCGATGTTCGAGACGTTGCACAAGAGACCATGTAAATCTCCAAATTGTTAGTGGGACACTATGGATAGAGTCATTCTTGGATCTGACGTATTTAGGGAGACATCAAAGAAAGTAGACTTGATTTTTAGATGGATGAAGATTGCCTAGGATATGAAGAAATCTTATGTTGATAGGAGACGCACTGAGTTGCAATTCATAATGGATGACATGGTCTTTGTATAGGTCCCACCATTTAGACACATTATGAGGTTTGGTAATTCAGGAAAGTTAGCACTGTAACAACCTACCTTGAAATGGGCCTAATTTACGACCATGAAAAGTCCCATCGAACCTTAGACCTGTTCCAAAGCTAGTCGTTGGTTGATAAAATTGATTTAAAGAACAATTAACAGAGCTATATACCTACACATTTAAAATCTCACAGTGGAAGGACAAAATATAATGTTAAAAAAACACCCATTTGTTAAAAATTCAAATGTCGGAAACAAATAATATAATCCCACATAACAATGCCAAATATTCATGGTACAATTTCTCAAAATACATCATGTCTCAATGGGTACATCAGAAATATAGAAATAACATCGATAGCTAAATAACTGCCGAAAGTCTACGGCTCCACCGTCATCTTTGAAAATCTACATCATCTTCTCTAACTTGTGTTGTAATGAGGAGGGAGTCAGAACAACAATGTCTGGTGAATAAAAACCTCGAGCCTTTCTATATTAGTACTTGGGCTGTATAATTTAAACAAAAATATGTCTTGCATATCCTAACTATATTGTATGCCTTCCAAATATAAGCCTTAAGGCTTTCCCAGTCCAATTCCATAATTATTACTCTTTCAACCGAATAACCCGTATCTATCGTTAGTAATGTTCTAACAATGTAAGAGATAGCACCCAAGCCACTTAATATCTTTTTAATGGGATTAGGCAAACTTTGACCATTAATACCTCATTCAAGGCTGGTCCCTGTCATTCAATACCTATCCCAAAGCGAACTCCTCTTCGGTACTATCTAGCTGACATTGTGGCCACTTAAAACTTAGTTTTGTAGGAGAGGTGGACCCCACAATAGCCACTTATTACCTCAAAACCGAAGCGAACCCTCCCTGAGATATCCTCTAATGTGCCTTACTAATAACCCTGCTATTTAATACTTCCTACATAGGGAAGATGTGGGCCCTCAATCAGTCACTTAATACCTTCAACCCCAAAGCAGATCTTTCATATTATGATTCACAACCTAACTTTGACATCTCACATTAGTCCGACTATTCGTACGTAGTGATAGCCAGATTAGTTGGGCAGGTTTACCCTACAGAATTTGAGACCAACCTCACGTCCTCCGTGGGTACTTATTACAGGCAATGTCTCACATCAGCCCTAAGGTCACACTGCTAGTAGCCGGAGTAGCTAAGCAGAGAGCTTTTGATTGACGTCGCATCCTTATAACTTAGTCATAATTTACAACATTCTCTTAACATACTATCGCACATCTCATCGCATTCCATATCAAGGCCTTATAAGAAAACTCTTATTTCGCCTTCATAATTATCTTCTTTCCTAAGTGGGATTTAACGATAGTTAATAGCTTATTAATTACGTAATCAATACATATTCCATATCAACATATATACCATATATCCAATAACCATAATTCAATCAACGGACTTGTATAAAATTGTACTGACCCATATTTTTGACAATTAAAAATATTAATTTAATAAGATTTTGGGATTTAATATTGTCATAAATTAAAGTCTATGATTTATTAATGAAAAAAGGGGTTAGAATATATAACTTGATCTAAAATGAATTTTTAAAACAACAAATCAATGCGGTAAGGATGGGAGCACAAATAGAATATAATTTAATATTATTGATTTGAATATAATTAATAACTTTTTGAATGTAAATTTCATCAATTATAAATAATAAAATGTTAATTAAAAACGAAATGGTTGTTTATTTCTAATTCGAATATAAATGTAAAGTTTAATTTGAATATGATTGTGGAGTTTAATAAAGAATAAAAAGAAACAATATATTAAAGGAGACATCATATGTCCTTTAATTGAAATTAGTTTTAATATAGAGTATGAAGTCAATTATTTGGTAAGTAAAATCATAATCCATGTTCGTAAACAACAAATTTATAGATATATGAATTACTAAGCTGTAACAATTATTTTATTTCTCATCTTGTTATTTAATCCATTGTGAAATTAATTTGATAATCAATGGAATTTAATGTAATTGAAATATTTCAGTAATATGAGAAAGGACATAACTGTAGAGTAACGAGTGCAACAAAATGGAAACTTATGTTTAATAAACACATTAGATATTGTTTGATTTAATATAAAGAACATTTAAAAATAATAATAAATGAAAGTATGTGTTGAAAACTAAATTATAAATAACTAGAATTTTATTATAGTTGTAATTGAACGATGAAATAAATTTGATATATAGATATTGGGTTTAACATGAAAAATTCCAAAGGAAAACAATTATATTAGGGTATGTTTTGAGATTTAATTATTATAATTAATAGTAATTAAATCTTGCCATTAATAAAAAATATAAGTAAATGGTAATTAATTAGTGATATGTGCACCTTATGTTTTGTGTTAAAAATATAGTGAGAATTTCAATGAGAAAAATTGCATTTGAATTCTGAGTACTCAAATTTGTTACAAATATAATGATAATAGGCAATCAATTGATACAGAAACGATGTGGTTATATGACATATTATTTCCGCAACTCTTTAATAGGATAATCTTTAAATATAATTTGGTTTTACAAGGAGGAGGTGTTAATTGTAAATTAACGTGTAATTAAAAAATATACGTTTGAATAAAAATAAAAGAAAAAGATTGATTTATTGAAAAGAATATTTTTATCAAATAAAATGAATGTTTCATTTGTGAATATAAATTTAATTTCATTAAAAGAAAGAATGAATTTTGTTGTATGTTTCTAGGTGGAATATTTGATTTACTTGAATATTCAAACTTGATTTGAATTTAACTTATCAAAAAAATAATAATAATAAAATGGTAAGAAAAAATCTTGAAGGTTTGGTTAAAATTTTGATTTGGAATAGTTAGCATATTTACATAGAAAATTTATTTGATTCCAAATTTGAATTTGGAGTCTTAGTTCATCTTTTATTATGTGTGATGGCGGTCCCCTTTACGTTGATTGTAGTGTTTAATTTCATTTAATATATATATATATATATATATATATATATATATATATATATATATATCTGTGTGGGTGTGTTTAAATTTGAGCGTATTGGGTTTAATAAAATATGTTAAAATTAACATTTTTTTATTTGAGTACATTAGAGTTGTGGTTTCCATGTACGGTCTACTGTCTCAAATTTAAATCGTCGCTTACATTTATTTTATTTTATTATCATTACTTTCTTTTATTCAATACATGCCTCTTTTGGTTTTCCAATAAGTTTTATTTATTTACACATGAGCCTTTCCTTGAAATGTTTCCTAAGTATTAATGAAATTAATTGAGGTAGAGCACTTTTTGAAATTTTATACCAAAAGATTTGCTTGCTATGTAAAATGTCTTATCAAATTCCAACGTGTGTCTTTCATCTTTTGTTAATTACCTGCATGTTAGTCTCTTTCCATTTTGCAAATTTAAATCTTCTTGTATCCTTCCCTTTCATATTTTAATTTCCAAACGTGCTTTACTCTTATTCCTTTCCTATTTCATAAATCTCTTCCCCTAATTTTCTATTTCCAAAACTTGCCTCCATTATTTATTTTACATGAAGTTTTCTTTCTCTTCTAAAAAGAATAAACAAATGTGAGCAAGTTATTTTCATGAAGCCAATCTTTTCCATTATTTTGCAAAACCATTTCCTAAAGCCTCCTTCCTCCATGTGTGAGCCATCATATTATTTTTTCTGTTGATTCTCTAAGCTTTAAAACCATGAGCAAGCTTCAAAATTCTTAATGTGGTAACTAATATGTTTTATTTTATTACTAAAATCTATATACATGTTTTTATATTTCATTTTCATAATATTCTTATGACTTGAATATCTTTCGCATAAGAACTCCGATTGATGTGTGGTTTCTTCCATTGGACTCATATTGAAATTCCAAACAACATGAAACTAGTTTGGTTGAATTTGGAGATTGTTGAGATTTTGGGTTTTATTGGATTTTTAATGGGCTATAAATCAAAGGTGGGTGTTTAAACCCACTTACGCAATACTAAAATTTCCATTGCAAGTCAAATAAAATTTGTGATGTGATATATAAATTTTTGATTACTGTTTGTTGACTTAAACTGGCATTTAAATTGATATTGGATCTGAATTGACATTAAATTGAATTGGCATATAAATTTATATTGAAATTTATTGCTTGTTAAACCCTTGACATTGATAACTATCAACTGTTGTGATATATTATTTGATTTGGATGTTGTTTGAAATGGATGCTTATTGATCGATATGTTGCATGTATGATTGTTTATTTATTTTAATACGCGTATCACCTTGTGTACTGTTGATATCATTTAAATGGTCATTTGAATCAATTTAAAATTGGATGCCTATGACAATTTAATTATGGGTTGAAATGATATATACCCATACATTTGAATTCGTAAAAAAAAAGTTCACTTGTGCATTGGGTAGAAAATCGTAAACGAACACCAGATTGGATTAAGTTGAATTTTGATTTATATGAGTTTAATTATTTCTAATTCGATATTTGAATGAAATTGAAACTGCTTAAATGAAATTATTTAAAGGATTTAACTTGGAATAAAAGCTGAAATTGAGGTATGATGTAAATTTATCAAAATTGAATCATTTTAAAGGCCTAAATTTTTATTTTAAACTTTGGATTTATTTGTGATGCCCCACCCCAAGACCCACATTAATAAAGAGTATTACTGGGTAATACTGTCTGCTAATGCGGAGAAATGGCTGGTTAGAAGCGACCATCTATAGCTTTGTCTTAAACATTTATTAAATACGTCGATTAATGCTCTAATTTTTTTCTATCTCAAGTGGATCGACATATTAAGTAAATTCTAAATACAAAACTACAGGTGGCTAAAGGATTTATCAGAACAAAATACAACAACTAAATGGACATCACATCACAGAACAGCAGATAAACATATGTACATATACATATACACTGATACATCATTAGTACAATACAAAATGATACATCATAAGTAGTATGAAGAACATACTATATACAATGAATCAAAATAATATATATACTTATTAGAGTCAAACAAAAGGCTATACGACTACACAAAAGGGCGAGAATAAGATATCTAAGTGGAAGCATCAAAGCGAAGCCAAGTCCAAAAGCAGATATCTAAGCTGAAACAACTCGGTTCGACCTGAGTATAAAATACACGGGTCGGTCTAGCTAAAACAATCAGTTTAGGAAGATAAGTGGTAATATGAAGCATAAGGTAAAACGATGATTCTTCTCAAATGAGAAGAAATAATAGCTTAAGTAAGTACATGTCATTACTTCAAGTGAAGTAGTATCACTAAGCATCTATATAGCCTTGAAAGAGATAAACTCAAATACAAAAGCAGCTAAGCATAAGCATACCTCATATCATCGGCATAAACCCAAAATAACAATAATGGTTTCGATGAACCTACTCCCAAACAGGAGAAATCTCAAAACTCAAACTCACCATAAACGACAATCTCAAATTTATTCTCAAAATAGAGAAATCTCAAAGCTCGAAAATACACCACAATGGAAACCACATGTATCTCCTTAAGGAGAGTGAAAATCTAAAATAAATGCCATGGAAATGGCAAATCTCAAATCTCAAAATAAATGCCAAGTGTTGGCAAACCCAAATCTCAAATACAGAACTCGATGAGGAGTTCAAGTTTCCAAAAATGTAGTCGCCATATATAATATCTCGAACGGCTCAAATGGCAAAATATGTAAAAAGGCGATACACTTGGAAAATCACAAATAATCAGTGAAATCATCTCAAAGATATAGCACGTGCTTATGGCCGAAGCCCGCCAAGTGCTGTTCTCTCAAAAAGACGCCCCGTATCTTAGACAAACGTCCTTCAGGACAACATCCCCAAGGACAAATATGTCTTTTAGACAAACATCCTAAAGGACAAATACGTCTCAATGGAAAAATACATCTCTTAGACAAACATCCCAAGGGACAAATGACCCGAATGTCCAGTACTGGAAAATACGTCCCTTAGACAAATGTGTCACAGACTCTCAAATAGGAACCCGGAAAGTGTTACCACACGTCCTCACTAATCGGTTTACTAACCGCTTGCCAATGCCACACCAGAAAGTAGTAAAAATATTTGCCTCATCTCATAGGCAAATACGACCCGAAGGTCAAAACGATCAAACAGACAAGTCAGGAACTAACCAAAAAGATAAACGCACATGTCCCATGCCACATGTTTTACCCAATCGTTTAATTCTCCTTCTCATTCGCTCATCTAGTGCAAAAACTTGTTTTGTAAATAGAAATTAGTTTGTTTGTGAAAACAAGCTTTTAAAACAATTTTTCGAAATCGTTTTTGGAAAACAAACTTCAACATTCCTTTATTATACAGAATATATAGATTTTATAGCTTGAAAATAATTTATTATATTATATAATAATTCTTTCAAAAGCCAATTTATTTTAAAAATTATTTCAAAATTATTTAGAAAAATCCATGCTCGAAATCAAGGAAAAACATTGAAAATTCCCAAAAACCGACATTCGAATTCATCTAAAAAACGATTCATTTTGAACCAAAAATTCTCCAAAATTTTGGCTAGCCTATCAATAGGCATCATAGCCTTCACAAAAATTCAAAAATATCATAAATATAAGATACAGAAGTCGGAAATCGGACGAAAAAAGGCAGAACACAAAAAATACACAGGCAAAAACAATACCAAGGTCTAAAATCTTCTCCGTGTTCAACTTTCAAAAATAATTGAATGGCTTAATTACCTCGGAATGGTCTGAAATTTGATATACACAAAGTAGAATAATTTATGAACTGGAAAAAGACTCACTAAATTCCAATAAGAAATGGTAAAGACACGAAATTTCAAACATGAGGTCATGTTGAATTCTGCCCAGGTCTGAAAACTCTCTCGAGTTCAACTTACAGACATGAAACAAGTGACCAAACGATCTTTGATTGAATTGAAAATTGATAAGCACGTAGTAGAAAACTTAAAATTTCAAAATAGAATCAATGAATTCCGATAGGAAGTGAGAAAGATACGTTGTCTCAAACATGGACTCAGGCTATGTTTGCAGTAGCGTAGAAAACGAAAATATGCCAAGGCCTGGAAACCGTCTCGAGTTTAAAATACAAGCATGAAACAGAGGACCAAACCACCTCAGATTGAACTGAAAATTTGTATACCCATAGTAAAAACTTTAATATCAAATAAAAAAAGAATCGATGAATTTTGATAGGAAATGAATGAGATATGTTGTCTCAAACATGAACTCGGGCGATGTTTGCAGCAACTCAGAAAACAGAAATGTGTACGGGCAAAAATTTGGGTTCGTATTGATTTTCAATGACAGTTTTTAGGTATTAAACGAATGAAGTCTACTATGAAATTTTGTAGGAATTAACTACAACACATGAGCTATCAACAGAAGAAAATGCAGCAGCATTTCGTTATTGAAATTGATAGAAATTGACATGCAAAGGGACAACCCAAAATAGTTTTCACAAAAACAAAACAACTACAGAAAAACGGTATTCAGAAGCTATTTTGCACAGATTTTTTGCATGTAAAGCTTTGCTTCAGCTAGAAATTGTGAGTTTATTAACTCACCTTGTAATTGTTGAAGATTAAATTCGGATTAGCTGCTGAAAGATGAGAGCTTGGTGCTAGATTTTTCTTCGAAGACCTGAATAAACTCAAAATAGGCACATGCAAGAAAAAGAAAGAACATTACAGACAATCCCAAATTATAAACTAGAATTTTGATAAAATGGTTTTGTTTTGGAAGCGATTTGCTGTAGAAAATCTCTTTAGTTTGAAAATAACAGCAAATCAATTGAAGGAAAAAGGAGATTTGGCTTTAGATTTGAAAATGAAGAAAGCTTCTTTCTTTTCTATTGGTTTTCTGGTTTTTACTGGAAGAGGAGGAATTGTACATACTAAACTTGAGAAGAGAAAACTTTTTCTCATTTTCTGGTTTTTTTTGTTAAGTGGGCTTGGACCCAAACTATATAATTATCCCAAGTAAACAAATTATCACTTGAAAACATAATTACACCTGTGTAATTAATCAAAACATCGTATTTTCTCAAAGTTTCTTCACAATAAATTTATACAAACATATTTCTATGCTTTACTAAAACATTTACTATAAAGATAAATTAAGTTATAGAAATATTTTTCATTATTAAAACTCTTATTTTTAAATAAATAACTAATTTACACCAATATTTACATAAAACACCTTTTTTTAACTCTAAAATTTACACAAAAATTTATTTTGTGTAATAAAATACAATAATCCATTTTCCATCATTTTATAACCAAAACTTATTTTTAATCAAATTTCACCTTTTTATTTACAATAAACACATATTAAAATCAAATAGTTCCTTTAAAAATTATTAAAAGAAGCATTTGGTAATAATTACAAGAATTATTGCATTTTCACTAAATAAAAACCATTTTTCATTCATATGTATCACAAATAACCAAGACAAAGTTCTAAAAACTTTATTTTCATATTTTATTTCCAAAATCCATTGTTTATTCCAAATAAATAATTTAATTCTCTAATTATTTATAATTCACAATATTAAATTATAACTACTGTTATAATTTAATATTTATAGGTAGTCACCCAAAATCAGGGTTCTTATAGATTTCCCCCTTATAAAAATTGCTTCCTTGCAACTTCTAGAGAAGTGTTGTATTCAACACTATTTATTTCATCAAGCAAGGAAAGTTAGATAAGCTCGGGTTTAAAACTTCACACCCCACCACAAGATGTTATAAAAACAAAATAAGTTCGCTTGATTAATTCTATGGTTTTACAAGTGTTAATATTGGGATTAGCTCTATGAGTGAGGTTGATTTCTTAGGAGCTTCTCGAATAGAGTCGGGATTTAACAAAATTTTATCCTGGCTTCAACCAAGTAGATAATTGTCGACATGAACGTTCGTATGTCACAACAGAAAGGGCCACACCGACATTAGATTGACATAATGGAGGTAAGAAAACTCAACAAGAGATAGGGGGTTTCCTCAATACCACCAACCCAAACGACCGCATAAATGCAAGTTGCTAGCTAATTGCACAAAGGCAAGACAAACTCAAAGAATGTATTTTTATACTCCTATTTAACTAAACAAATATTTTCAAGGTTATCAAAATTATTTTACTACATAATCAAATTTCAAATTTTGAAAATTTTCAAAACCTCGGTCAAAAATCCAACTTAATCTCCAAACTCTTCATTTAAAGTGATTAAAATGTTTCACTCATAAATTCTACCAAAATATATTTCAATTTGAAAGATATATTTATACTAAACGTCAATTCTACTACATTCACAAAATAGGTAGAATGCACATGACCACAAAGAAAACAAGTAAATTTCAAATACAAACCTGTTGTAAAGAAAACAAATTTTGACATAGGAAACATCAAAATTAGGGGACTCTTATAAAATAAAAGTTGTTTTACAAAGTCTAAGCTTTCCAGCGATATAAAGACCATCCAAATCGAATTCACGGTTTGAAAGTTATGCAGAATTTACTTTCAGCACAAATTTTAGAAACTTATAAGGCAGAAATGTTTATTCACTTTCAAACCTATTTTAGACAAAATAAAAAGCAAAATCTTCCTTTGTGGTAAAAATAAAATTTATAGCTTTCCAAAGCTCTTCCATTTGCAAAAAATTTGAACTCATTCAGAGTTGCAAATCTCGAGTTATTGTTATTTTAGCACAGCACTTTTCAAACCAAATTTTATCTTCCAAATCAATTTAAATTTTGAAATTTTTCCAAACCATTTTAATTTCAAGTTACATTTTCAAACAAGCTTTTGCTAAACCATTTACTAACTGATCTTCTTTTTCTCGAAAAGCTAAGACGTACCGAAATATGATCAACTTTATGTAATCAACATAAAAGAAATAATTCGTTAATTGAAAAAAAATTCATAACTTTCCAAAATCTAACTTTACAGTAATTTACTAAGAAAACTCATTTTGGAAGAGATTACTAATCTCTTCTATCATCAAAAGATGATTATTGATTATCCATACAATAAATTTTGGAATATATATGTAAAGTTTAAAACCATTCTCACAAATAAAATGATTATGCTACACAAATGGTTTATTTATCAAAAAACAATTCAAATTCACATTTCCACTTTGTCACAAAGTTAAATTTCCAACTAATTATCAACATAAAACTAATTAAAGTTGATAATTAATTCAAACTTGTTTCTAAATAATTTTACAAATTCACACCAACAAATTTTTAATACAACCAAAATTCAAAAAAAAAAACTAGCTCACAAACTCATGCTAAGAGTTTGAAATTAGCATATTCAATTCTAAAAATTTCAAATAACACAAGGGTATTGTCTCGCCATTGATTTATAGCCAATGACCCCATTGAGTGGCTGTAGATTTAACCCAATGATCAAAACTGCATCGCCACTCATCGACTCTCACTATGGTTCAATGGCTGCATTACTCATCAAAATAAAATTCAATACCCAATCACTATACAACAATGTATCAAATCAAATATATAGTTAATCTAGATATACTACAATAATCCTAGTATGTGTCTCCTCTAAGCCCAATAAAACAAACAATGGACATGTCATCTATGTACCTAAAATATCTCGGATTGACCCAAGTATTATAAATAACACACAGGTCAGACTATGTCTAATCAAGTACGTACAATAAGGGTAACATTGTAAACAAATAATAATAATATAATAACTCAACCAAAATACTCAAATCATCAGACGATATGTCATTGCATATGTGTGTGTGTGTGTGTGTGTGTGTGTGTATATATGCTTAAAACATCTATATAATAACATAAATAATTAGCAAGGCATCACATCTCATAAATATCTCAAAACCATATGAACCTATCAGCGCTTATATCAAAAGATGTCATCACTCATATAGAAAACACATCAAATCAAGAATGACCGAATCAACACAAATGAGTGAATCATACATATCCAAAAATCTTCTTCAAATATAGAAATATCAATAAATGTGAGATCACCAAATATAATTAAGCTAGTATGAAGTATTGCCCAAATATAACTCTCAATCTCGATATATAAAACATCATCATCAATATATAAAAAATAGGATAGGTTGCCTATCAAATACAGAGATTCCGCTATAACTGGATAGATATCACAAGTATAATCTCAACTCCTTATCTCTATATTATCTGCAAGTATCATGACGGGAAATGACTGTACGACGGACATGAAGTCCCAAGTAGAGTCACATAAACATATCTATATAATATATGGCACCCGGCCCACATCGATGCTACAATGAGGTGTATCAATTATATATATCAATCTACTACTCCACCAGTACCAAAAGGGAGACTGATATCACCAAGCAAGCTACAGAGACACTAAGTCTCTACGGCTTTAATTACCTCTCAGTGATCATGACATGTATCCACCAGTGTGCTCGACAAAGCGAGGACTTTAAGTAACGATACTACAAATGCCCCTATAGGTAATAAACTGTTGGCTCAGTGACACAAGCGACTAATGCATGCATAAGGGTAGCATAAAGCTAAAGCATTAAGCTATATGTATAAGGTGCCATGGATCTGAGGTCAACCTCACGATCAGGCTGCAAGGGTGGATACTGGCCATTTGGTCCTTTCCAACAACCATAAATAGGAGTACATAACAGTGGCATATAGAACTAGTAAATATATACACGAAGTCATGCTCATTGTTAGGCACAAGCCATACTCACTGAATATAGGGACAAAGCTATATATCACTACGTATCACCTCACACTATCCACTTTATTCCCATCACGTGAGTGTCAGCTACTTATAATGAATAATCGAATAAATATCACCACAACATCCCATACCACTACACGATACTCAAATGTTTATTCACTATTTTTAAATTAGGCTCAGTCATTAATATTCTATATAACGAGCCCTAAGAATACCCGGAGAAATATTATCGTATGCCCCATCCCAAACGACATTATAACTTTGTTTATTTAGATTTCTCGTCACATAGAACTAAACATCATGAAACCACACAGAAGAATGTCATCACCAAATCATATCAAAATACTAAGCAAATCAATGTCAACGGTGAATCACTCATATAATTCATTATTAAATATAAATAAACAAGAAAAGAAAAATCTGAAAACTAATATAAAATAGATAAACAAATAAATATAAATAAACAAATCGTTACTTAATAATGAATCATTCACAACATATAATTTGTTATATAACAAAATAAATATTTGAAATAGATAATAATTATATATTCTAGAATTAAATAAATAGTACTAACTAAAATATAATATACTCTATATCAACAATAATAAATTTCTTAACCTTCTATAAAATTAGAAAATTAGTAAATATTGATTAATAATATTGGAAAACTCATTTTAATTCTCAAAATAGTTTACAAAGCTAAATATTACGTATAGAAATTATTTCATAATTCACTATGATTAAATACTATTTTAAATAAATATAAAATATCCAAATTAATTTAACATATTCACAATAAAATATATACATATTCTAATTAGGATATATATATATATATATATATTAAAATTTCATAAATATTGTAATAACTATAAAACATCAACTAAATAATATTCCATATCTATATTTATTAAACCTTGTTTATTTGTTACACTATTTACGTTTATAAATTCTCAATTTAACTTCTTAAAACATATACCAATTTAATGACTTTTAATTGTATTTTAAATATTATATTCATATCATTTTATTCGTTTTTAATTTTAACTTCAATTTAATATATATATACATATCTCTACTACTAATAAAGAAAATTCGTTGAACTAATTTATTCGGTGTCCTTTTGAAATTTCAAAAATACTCTTGCTTTCCGTTTACATATTTGCGCTCAAACAAAATATCAACGTACACAATAACACTAACAGCCCGTGTGTGAAGCACGTGCCTATACTAGTACATACATACATATGTATATATATTTCACATACTTTTATAACATGTTTACCAAAGGCAATTAAATAATAACATTAAAATCACATTATTAATTTATCAAACTTCCATTTACATTTATGTATATATAATAAGTATACATACATATACATACACACATACATACATATTAAAGTTAAGTATATTTGATTTAGTTTATTTTAAGTGTTGACATATATATTTTAATTACAAATTACTTAAACTCACACATATATAAGGTTGCACACAAAGAGCATATGAAAAATGCATTAAATAAATATTCATCACCATCATATAGGCCGAGATAAATAAGAAATTTGACGATTAAACATGGATATGTGAGTTTATAATTTTCATCGAATTGTGGAATCAAGACCTCTAAGACAACGATTGAACGATGCCAGGAACGCTGCCCCTGTTGTTACTGCCAAGCCTCATCTCCAACCAGGTAAGCTCGCACATCTCGCCCTCACGTGACGCTCACCCAGGTCATTGCCTCCAATTCGCTCAACAGCTGCTCCTCAAGTCGCGACTACCTAAAGGTCATGTCGATCCTAACGAGCACTGCCTAACCATTCGTGAACGTGCTTCTACCCCTCTTGACATCGTCGCATCAACGCTTCAAGGTCGTGATGTTTTCTTTATGACGCGATCAATTTTTTTCGAAATTTCTAGTGGAGGACTTGAGCAAAAGGCATTTGGATTTTTTTGGGTACGAAGGAACAAAGTAATTGTTTTAAAATAAAAGAAGATAGCATTCATTTAGACTTGGGCTTGAATTGCATTAAGGGTTAGTTTTGCTTGTTTATTTTTATTTTATTCTATTTTCCCTTAGAGAACACTTCTAATTTATTTATAAGTAAATTTCAATGTATTTTAAATCGAATATACACCTCATTCTACAAATATATTTTAACAGCCATCCAATTTCATTCAATTTAATGTTTGCTTACTAATTTATCACTATTTTAGTCACGATCAATTATTTACACTTCGGTGAATATTTCTAATTAACTAGAACATTTTATTCGATTTCAATATATAGTCATAAAGGAATTTTTAATTCAATTCAATTTATTGAAACAAAATCTTATATTAAATAGAACTTAATTAACCAAAATTTATTTTTCAAAATATTAACTTATTAAAATCCGATTTGAATAATTTTATTTTAATTAAATTTGTTTATTACAACGGCATGTTACATATACACATTTTCACTTTGTTACTATATGTTCATGTCATACATATGTTCCATTTGTAATATACACCCAATGTAATAATATACTTTTCACATACTAAAAGTTGAAAACAAAACTCCTAGTTAATTACACAATTATATTCCATTTTTTACCTCCTATTCACCTAATTAATCAATAGAAAACAAAACTCCCAATTAATTACACTCTTGTCACATTTATGTTCTATTAACTCACATCCCATAAATAATAATTAGACATTTCACAAGTCTAAATGATATTATGTTACATATATATTGAACAATACAAGAAAACACTTCAATTTTCTACGCCTTTCTTATGCCATAAGATAGGGCGTAGGAAAGGAGTTGAAAGAGTAACATTCCTACATATTTTCTGTGCCTTCATGTTCTTTCTACAACCTTTATGGGGGTAAGAAAGACGTAGAAAAATTATTCGACAAAAGTGAAGGCGTAGGAAAGAGTAACAATTTTACTACGTCTCTTCTACGACAAGAGGCTAAGAAATACGTAAGAAAATTCTTGCGGCAAAAATGAAGGCGCAGGAAAGAGGTAGAAAATTTATTATTGTTCTTTCACAGCAACCGGACCAGGCCTAGAAAATCTATTAATTAAAACTTAAAGTAGGAACTCTCCGCTGCTGATGTGTATCCAGCAAAACGTCTCATTTCAAAATAACACTCCTTCCTTCATTCCGTGTTTTTCTTTTAAATAAATTGAAAAATTAATTTCCGTTTTTTTCTTCCAACCGCTCAAATCCACTCCACCTTCAGTTTCTAAACTGAACACCATGTCTTCCCCAAAATTTATACTCTTATTTAGTACTTTTTTCTATCTCTCTCATCCTTTACATGTCGATACTTAATTCACGACCGAGGGGAATCTTCTGTAATCGATACTTCACCAACGCGTATGCTTATCATTGCTATCAATTTGCATTGTTTTCTTCCTTTCCTGTTTGGTACTGGTTTTCTATTACTCTGCACATTCATTATCTGTTATTTAAGTACCTCAATCAAGATCTATATCCACATTTCCACAGCAGAAGACTAGGTTTTCGATTTCGGTAAATATTTTGAAATCTTTGGTGGTCGAGAAAGAAATATAGCTAAAGGTGATCTGCACACCGAACTTTCTACTTTATTTTTTGATAAGTTAAACAATTATTCAAGTAATTTTGTTTAAATTCATTGTAGGTTTATTTAACCTAGAAATTTGGAAAATTTCAAGATCGAATGAACTTTGGTTGATTGGATTTAGGATTTTTAGGTTAAAGATGAAAAGGAAAATAAAACCTGAATCCATTGCCAATTTGATTCAGATTGATTGATGTGATGCAAGTGACAAAAGTTATCCAATAAAGCTTGCTTTAAATCGATAAAATAATTGTAGGTTCGCTACTTTTGGTTCACATTTACTGTTTTGCTGTATTATTATTGTTTCCATTTTTGAAAAAAAAATTGGTTTAGGCGTTTAATTTTATGAGAATTCCTTTTTATTTTCATCATCATTCTATTGCCAAAAGTCTATTCAAAGACCAAGTTTATTACTATAGCATTTTCCAAGTTTATATATATCTCACGTTCTTACTGAAAACATTTAGCTCGGTTCGCTTACAGAAAATGTACATGCAAACACATACATATTTGGAAATATAATAAGTGCTCAATTTGAGGTCTGCTTCATTAGTTATTATAATTTTTTATTTTAAATGTTGCCATAGTCCCACTTAGGTTGACCTACTGTAATCATCACAGTGAAAAGTGTAAAACATAAATTGGTTATGCAAATTAAAACAAAAAATATGAGTCTATATTACTGGCCATACTCAGCTTACTATATCTACCAGTAAGGCTGAAGCACTAATACAAATTTGTACTGCTGTTTTGCAGGGTTTACACTTAGTGTTGAATGGGATTGAAAACAGACAACCCCGTTGGATGCCTGAAACTTCATCATGCTATGCCCCTAACGTGTACACGTAACTCAATTGTGCTCTATTTTCCATTAGTACTGTTGAAGCATTTTATATATTTGCCTCCCGTTTGTACCAATGACGAATTGTTAGAAGTTTGTTAGCAGTGTTGTATGACAACTACACATAAACACTGTTATGTACAAGTATGTTTTTATAAACAAAAATTATTTCAAAATTTGGTTGGCGTTTTGAGAAGTCAATATCATCTTTCCATACGTACCATTTGAGTATTTAAACTTTAGGTAGTAATTTTCTATCTTAGTACAAAATATAAAACTATAATTAATTTCTGTCTGAACATGTTCTGTGATTTGTATTGGTGGTATTCTTCGATCTGGCAAAGACAGTGGTTGCAACGGTTTAAATGTAGCCGGTTTTAACTTCTTTTAAATTCTCATTATTTCTCTTCTCTTTCTTTTCTTTTTATTTAGAAACAAAACAATTCATACTAAAATTATATTAAAAATTTCACTAACATATTGAACTTTGTTTGTTATTATGGACATAAATTATTCCATTCTTATCATGCGTGGATGGAACTTAAATAAATTGTATTTAAAGCTCTTTTACTATTTGGTTATATAAATAGGAAAAGAAAAACTATTACCAATTAATATAGCTTATTTGTGACTTACCATCCAAGAAACAACGACCTAACTTTAATTCGTACATTTATTCCATGCCAACCTACATTCACCAGTATGTCTTATTAATTCTTTTTTTCTTTAATACACAATAGGCTGAGATAGGAATAAAAAAATCGAAGAAAAGAATAAACTACACTATCTCATTTAATCCACTTGATCACTTGAAACAGGTCCAAAACATAATAGAGAAAATTACATAAGATAATATCTCTAGATATATTAAAATATAAATTACTATGGCATTTCACTTCATAAGATAGAATGAATATGCTTAATCGGATGCATCATCATGGTCACTATATGAGGCTGAGTAGCAACAGCGGGTAGGACTTCCTCATGCCTTCTCTTTGCTTCGAGATCAATCCATGCCTCAGTTGGAATTAGAGCAAGTGATTGAACAAAGTGCAGATTTGGGTCATCAGCCAACTTCATGGCCAGTTAGAGGAAGGGATTTTTGAAATTTTAGTTTCTCTTGGTAGATATCTCATGGCACTATAGATTTTTCTTTCATGTACACACACATAATGTCTGTGTTGTGTCCTCCCAGTCAAACTTTGCATCAACAATCTATATGGCAATCCCAATCATAAACTGACCGCAAGTGCATATATACTACGCGTAGCCAATATCTTGATGTGTCACACGCAGCTACTACTGATGCTCAATCTCAATCCCAGTACGCTCCAATCGAAGCTGAAAATCATGCTCTTAACCCCATTGCCTTGCTCCGTGCACAACATGTACATGCATTGCATTTTGCACACCATGCGATTGATGCTCATACGAATTTAGTGCTGCATCCTTACAAAATGGTTATTCATGAGCAAGCTCCGCCATAGCAAACTCAATTTCAAGCTTGGTCTGCTTCTATCTCTCTTGCTTCCGATGTGCAAGTGCTGACTGAAGCTATTCATGGCGTTGCACAATTTTCTTCTGCTGCCCACTCAGTTGCAAACCACTTCCCACAATCACTGCAAGTAGAAATTAATACACATGCTCACTCTCTCCCTTGACATGCACATACGTCGCATGCCGGCCATGCTCTTAAATCCGGTGTTCGTGTCTCTAGCACTGATTGGGCAGTTGATGCTACAGTTGCCCCCAACAAATTGACGTAGCAAATACCAATCACATATCAGAAAACATCTCTGTTAGTTGAATTTTTTATTAGATTGAAGTAGCATTAAAATTGATTGCATAAATGGGAAATGACATTATGTATGTAAGCATATGGCAGCGTCTTTTTAGTGATTAATATCTAGATCATAATATCTCTGTCATAAATGACTGTACATATTACATGTTTTTACTTGTAACTATCATTATAAATAAAGAATTAATTTAGTGGAATCAAAAATATATGAAGGAGATGACAACAGCAACAGAAATATATGATGTTCATGATTGATGCAAGCTACGTGGAATCACAAACATTTGGCATTTGGTTAATAGTAATACTACCATATTCAATTATAAATTATAAATTTCTACTGTACATATGTCTTCTTCACTGTTTGATGTTGCTTTCTACAGTTAAAAATGCTCCTTTTCTATACTACAAATGCAGCTGCTATACTTTATCCATTAGATGCAATTTCATTTCAACCCATATCTATGTTTTCAGTGATGTTTCTGCAAACAGTGCACCGTGTAAACTACTTAAATATAGATTAGCAAATCTATATTAGCTATTAATAATGTAGTTCACTTAATACAGGATGTAACACTGCCTGTGTGCGTAGCACGGGCCGCTCAGTGGTTTATTTATTCTATTCTATAACAAAGTCAACATGGGGTAACTTTTCCTTCCATCATATTTGTTCTTAACTCAAATCCTTCACTCTTAGCCTTTTGAATGACATTCTGCAATTTAGGCACCCAAAAAAAATTACCCTTCCATGCCCGAAAAATTAATTACTGCTTAATGCTACTTTCAAAACCATTATTGAAACCTTTGCCCTTTTGTTTTCCCAAATTTCGGTCAATAATCGCTGTAATCATTACCTAAACCTAATGGCAGTCACGAAGAAGGACGGTCTCTTACAACTGAAACCGTTGGCATACTTCTCCCTATATATTCGTAGCCCTCAAAGCATTATTCTTTTCCGTCACCTTCCTTACGACTGCATCACATTGGGTATTACTGCTTGGTTAATTCTGCTTCGTCTGTATTACTACTTCTAAACCTCTTAAATGCTAATCTTTATCATCGTCGTTTTGCTGCGCTCTTTGGTTTCGTCATTTGATCGCTTCCTCAAATTGTCCAGGTCTTCTTCTGTTCAGGTATGAATTAGCTGTTATTACCGCTTTTTGATTGCTTCCATGATTTGGAAGATTGTAACTGTTAGTTATTATTGACTATTCATTATGTGTTTTATTGTACATCTATCTTCATCTTTATTCGTTAATTTGTTGAAGTTTGTTCTTCTTTCGCTTATGACATTGCTAATCTGATATGGTAGTTCTTTAACAAGAAAAGAAGAATGATAGAGAGAAAAAGATTACAGATAGAGAAGAGAGACTAGGAAT
This sequence comes from Allium cepa, assembly GCA_030765085.1. Classification (NCBI taxonomy): domain Eukaryota; kingdom Viridiplantae; phylum Streptophyta; class Magnoliopsida; order Asparagales; family Amaryllidaceae; genus Allium; species Allium cepa. The sequence goes on from CM060942.1 coordinate 680,961,297, forward strand.
ATAGAAAGAAATTTTCATTCATTTTTCTTAGCTTCCCCATTCACGTAACACAGCAGCCTAATTTATAGAAAGGCTAATACAAAGCATAGGATACCAATTTGCCAAGTGGCATTACATTATAGGCTAGCTAAAAGTTGTAACTAATTGCTATTTTGTAGATAATTGAAATAAATAGAAGATTTTATCAGAAGCTTCTTGCTGGCAGAAAAGATGCCATGCTAGCTCATTCTTTGTATATTGCAGGGACCGTTATAATACGTTTAGGCATGTGCACCACTGTAGGGACCGTATCATAATCGCCCTCAGATAATATTCTTCATCTTAGACTTGATTACTTTGATTCTACTATTAATCTCCTATGTTTAGTTAGTAGTATTATATCACCTAAAACTTTGGTAACTTGACAATGGAATATTATTCATAAGTATTCTGTCTCCTATGTTTACATAAATTAACAATTGAATTTTTTGATTACCCTCCTATGTACTTTTAACAATGTACTGTCATGGTTCTGATCATTCCAGTTTCATGTTTCTTGAATTCAATATTGTAACAGTTTTGGCTACAAAATTGAGTTGACATATGTTCATGTATAGCCTTCAATATTTTAGATTTGGAATAATTTAAACATACATCTTCTTCCTAACTTCAATATTTTTTGTATGTAGTTTCATGTTAAGCAGTTTATATTTAGAAAAAGTTTGAATTTGTCCTTTTTTATTTTTTGAATAAAATACTTAATCTCTTCCACCTCCATGATCATGGTGCTTTTGCAATTAACACGTGCAAGTATAAACGGTTGATTTAAATTTACACAATTTTCATACTTAATTTAAGTACTTTAAAATTTCATTTACAAATAGTAATACATGTCCTGTTGTTATTCCCTACTTTTACTCACAGTAAATTTAAACGTCTGTTTCAAATACTATTCAAAATGTTTTTTTGCCTGCGGTAACAACAAGATTACTGATCTATATTTTGATTTTTTCTAGCAAATAGTTAACTAGCTTTGACTGCTAATATATATGGTGCAACTAAAGGAGTTATACTTATTTTAAAGCATTTAAAAAATTACTTAATTTTAATTTTTTTTAACTTACCTTTCAGTTGGATTATTAAAACTATTTTTCCTTTTTCCTTAAGTCTGCATTTGGATTTTAAAGCTATTTCTTAGTGGAACAATCTCTAATTCAAAACAATTTTTTTTTCTTCGTATTTTAACTGACATGTACTATTACATTGAATATTTTTAACACTATCAAATTACCGATATAAGTTAGTTTGTATAATTATGTTGGTTTGCTTTTATCTTGAGTTTTTTTGATGGTTTGACGCATTCTGAATAGATGACTGTATTATTACACTAAATTAGTCCTATACTCTTTGATTGTTGTTTAGCTACAAAACCATTTTACAATTAATTATATTTAAGTTTTTTCCCCGTATTAATGCCTATTATAAATGTGAACTAAGTTTCCTCTTTTCAATGGATATGCTAAAATAGCAGAAGGTTATAGATCTTCTATTTTTCCAAAATAAATTAAAAGAATTTATCACCAATATTGAAAAAACAAAATTAATATATTTGATGCCTGAAGTGTATGTTAGCTAGGAGAGCAAGGCCATGTATCAATGTTGGGATCTTAAGATTCCCTCCAAAATTTGTAAAATTGTACATGTATGTTTAATTTATGCATTGGCACATCCATACACAATTGTTTAATTTATGCGTTGGTTTGTGTTCCGTTACATCTTTTCACCGTGTTTTTTTGTATTAATACATTTCGAATTTGTTCTCCTGAAAATTATGCTTTGAAAAATATTCTTACACTAATAACTCAAATACAAGAAACCCAAATTGTTTCCTAAAATATTTTGGTGTAATAATTGGAAGTGCATATTGTATGTAAAGAGACAGTTGAAACATGTTGTTATTAGTGAAAGGTGCATTAGAAGATATACACCTAAACCGATTTCATTCTTATTTTAGTTAGCAATTACAATATACAGTTATTTGGCAGAAATTTGATTTTCAAGTGTGTTATATGTATGTGTAAGTGATTGTTTTACATATCGACGTTAAGATTTCAAAAAGAAAACATTTATGTTATTACTTTTGGGATTTATTGATTATATATCACATTGACTACTTTCTATTTGACTTATTTTTTTAGCCTTAATTTCCTTTTCTCTTGCAAGTCTACTAAATTCTTTTTCTTCTATAAACATACTAAATTATGGCATAAAGAAAACAGTTATGTTATTATTTTTGGGTCTTGCCAATGGTACTTTCTATTTGAGGACCACCACATGGATTGCTTTTGGGTCTTGTTGGTGTAAAAGTGTTTAATAATCATCGTGCGTAAATCTACTAAATTATGTAAAATCAATATCCAAAACAATAATAGTGTCCCAAGACTGTACATTCGTGATTGTTATGATTTTTAAATGAAAATATCATAACTATTATCAAAAAAGGATTTAATATGCTATAATTTGGTATAACTGTTCTGCTGTTACAGCTTTATGCTATTTATGTGCAATAGAGTTCATTTTTTGTTGTTGCGGATTATGATGTACGGATTATGATGTACGATGTATTGATGGCTATCAGTTATCAGTATAAACTAAAAGCACTTTTTGATAAACATGAAACTGGAATGGTGGGAGATGGGTTAGCATGTTTATTGACATAGTGAAAGGTATTTGAATAGTTACTTGAATAGTTATTATTTGAATAAATAGTTATTATGATAAACATGAAACTGGAATGATCATAATATTTATTAGCCGAGTATTTGAATAGTTTAATATTTTATAGAAGCACATGTTCCAAAATGAATTTTCTAGGGATCTTACTATCATCATAATAATACCGTTTAATGGTTGAATGATAATTTTCTACAGCAGTAAGAAATATATCTTCTAAGAAACTAACAAATAATGTTAAAAACAACACTTTGCGTAATTAATTTGTTTAGTTTATCATACATAGCTCATGATCTTACATGTATTCACTGTTCAGTTTAGATTAAGAAAAATTCTTTCAGCACAAGGAAAATAAAATTGAATAGACTAAAACAACGTATCACTAAACACTGATATGTTATAAACCAAGTAACGCAAGAGGTTTTGATTTTAATATCCAAACAATGTATCAGTAAAGTTCCTATTTAAGCTCACATATACAGCAAAGTAATGCAATATGCATTACTTCATAGTGGAGTACATCATCATCATCATCATCATCATCATCACTAAAACAACTTCACAAATGCAGTAAGAATTAGAACTAATACAACAATAAAAATTCAAACATGCTATATCAAATATTAGCTAATTTCAAAATGAAATATATAGTGCCACATTATTGTTCATGAACAAACTTTACAACCCAACAAAAATATAATATACTCTTAAGAAAGTTCCCTTTATCAAGTTTGCTAACGATACATTTTGACACCAAATTAACCTAGCAATCAATACTATTGGGCTGCAATAAAGGTATTATACTGGTACCGCCACCATCTTGAGTTGGATAGACATATATAAGCCTCTTGGTATGTAGTGTCGTCTCCATATGCTTTATAGTTATAAGCATTGTTATTGCTGTATGTAGTGGCAGACAACCAGTAAATATGATGATGCTTATACGCATCCATTGTCCACTTGCCCTTTAAACCAAGTACCGCACCATTACCACTAAATTAAGATAAGACTATTTTCATGACAAGCATCATCTATTTTCATTGTTTTTGTACTCTACCGCTATGTTTACATTTGCATTTTCTCGGAGCTATAGTTGGTTTCGTATTTTTGTCTAGCTGTTGAATTTTTTAATCTGATTATTTTTTAGTGTCATATCTCCTAAAAGCATTTATTTACTTAGTCAATTATCCATTTATATGAATTTTTTTTCTTCTGGTGTATTGTAGATTTCGGATTTTTGACATTGAATTTTTTTTAGACTTTTGGAAACTTTTTGTTGAAACATGGTACAAAGAGCTGAAACAATTCATGGAGCTGCCAAGCAACATCAAATTGTCTGTATTATTATGTTAGTACTGCATATTGAATCATGATACCCACAATTTTGAGTTTAAACTTAACAAATTAAATTTATCAAGCTGTGCCTCGAGACCAACTTTTTTTTCAATGTATTTATTTGTTTTCCTAACTGTTTTTCAGTTCTTTATTTGATTGCTTCAGCATTTGGTGAACATATGATGCAAACTTGATTTGGTGTTTGTTCATTTGCATGTTTTCGATGTATTTATTTGCATTTCATTTCTCGCAGCATATTTTCACAAATCACAAATCTTGTATTTACACGTAAGTGATGATGCGGTTTAGTTTTAAAAAATGAACGAACAGAGAAAATTATACTGTATTGCATTTGGTAGAAAGTAGAAATTTTGAATCTACAGATGAAATTTGTACAAGTGCACTGTCCACTTGCCGTTCAAACAAGGACTGTACCATAAACACTAACTTATGATAAAACTATATTCATCTTCATTATTTTCATTCTCTATCACTATGTTTACATTTGCATCTTCTTCTTGCATGCATGTTGTGCCCTTACCATCATTTATACACATAATTGTTACTTAACTTATTTTGAATATAAAAGTCAACCAACTAGATTGTTGTTACCATATTTTTCTTCCATAATTCAATTTCTCGCCTTATTGTTTATCATTTTTTTTTCACATTTTAAACTACAGAAGAAAACAACTTTGATTATAACAATGGTGAATTATCCTTCTTTCGTCAAATATAATTTTTTTGTCTACCAACTTCTATCAATAGCTATATTTGGTTTTGTATTTTTGTCTGACGGTAGATTTTTTAATATGATCATTATTGATCATTCTTTTTCCTAAAAGTGTTTATTCACTTGTCCATTTATATGCATTTTCTTCAATAGGAGAACACAATGAAATTTTAGTTTAAACATGTGAAAAGAAATTTATAACAAAACTAGCTAATGGCTTATGTAATTTTATATTTATAGCTTAAATTATAACTACGTACAAACTAGAAGACAACGGGTATGCAACAATGTCTTACTAACCTTCTCATGTGAAATTAATCTTCGTATTTATGAATATAGAACAAGTATATCTCTGTTTGACTCATGACTTATCTCTTTGTCTCGCAATATATAACTTACGAATATAGAACAAATATATGACTTATGAATATAGAACAAGTATATAGAACAATTGGTGTTTATACTCTAACTTATAACTAATCCATTTTTGGTTCAAAAATTAAACATAGAAAAAAATTTACATTTTACAACCATTAACATGTGAAGCCAACAACAACACCATAGCCATTATTGCCAAACAAGTTGAGGTCAGCTAAAGATGGAACTCGAAACTAAATGACAAAAGTAATTTAAAGGTTATAACAACAACAATAGCAATAATAAAATTAAGTCAAATAGGTAAATTAATAATAATAGTAACTAAGTAAAATAAAGATAGAAATACATATGTATGTAAAAAAAGATAATAAAAAATAAAATACAATAAAATAAAAAATAAAAATGATGATGGCAGTACAAATAATAATAATGGTGCCGATAGTAACATTGATCAAAGACCAAACGCTATGTCTTAGGCTCCTTTTTCCTAACCCTATAATCTAAAACCTATAAGACTCATAGCTCAAGGTTCTGGTACATGAATCGCTAACCTCCACACGCTCCTATCCGTTACCAGCTCCTCGGCTATATTCCAATCCTTCATGTCCCTTTTAACAACCTCCTCACATGTCAACTTTGGTCGACCTCTATCTTTCTTTGAGCAAACGACACGACCTATAATTCCAACGCACACAGGTGCTTCAGACGGCCTTCGTTGGAGATGTCCAAACCATCTTAAGCGATGTTGAATTAGTTTCTCCTCAATTTGTGATACTCCAAGTTTTTCACGTATATCTTCATTTTTGATTCGGTCTCTTCTTGTATGATCACAACTCCATCGCAGCATATACATCTCTACTACGCTTATCTTTTGGACGTATTGGTTTTTAGCAGGCCAATATTTTACATCGTACAACATCGCATGTCTAATTGTCGTTCTATAGAACTTTCTTTTAAGCTTTTGTGAGACTTTCCTGTCATAGAGAACGCCAGATGCTTGTCACTACTTCACCCATCCCGCTCGAATTTGAAAAATAACACCTTCATCAATCTCACCATTACACTGCAATATTGATTCTAGATATCGAAAGAATTCCTTTTTAGGAACTATTTGTCTGGCCAGAATAACATCTCCATTCTCTGACTTGACACCGTTGAACTCGCACTTCGTATACTCTGTTTTAGTTTTACTAAGCCTAAATCCCTTAGATTCTAAAGTCTGTCTCCACAGCTTAAGTTTTTTTTATCAACCCCAATCCTACTATCATCAATTAACACAACATTATCAGCAAATAGCATACACCAAGGAATTTCCCCTTGTATACTCTTCATAACCTCATCCATCACTAGGGAAAAATGTAGGGGATCAAAGCTGACCCTTGATGTAATCTTATGTTAATGGAAAAATCACTGGTTATACCATCGCATGTTCTGACACTAGTCACAACATCATCATACATATCCTTGATAAGAGTAATGTATTTTGTTGGGACTCTTTTTTTTTCCAGAGTCCACCACATCACCTTTCGTGGTACTTTGTCATAAGCTTTCTCCAAATCGATAAAAACCATGTGTAAATCCCTCTTTTTCTCTTTAAACCTCTCCTTAAGTTGTCTTATTAAGAAAATAGCCTCCGTGGTCAACCTCCCAGGCATAAAACCAAATTGTTTTTTGAAACTCTTGTCATTCTTCTTAATCGATGTTCGATGACTTTCTTCCATAGTTTCATCGTATGACTCATAAACTCAATTCCTCTGTAGTTTGTACAACTTTGTATATCTCCTTTATTCTTAAAAATTAGAACCAATATTCTTCTACTTGACTCATATGACATCTTGTTTGATTTGAAAATATTATGGAACAACTTAGTTAGCCAGACTATCCCTGCATCTCCAAGGCATCTCCACACCGCAATGTGGATGCCATCAGGCACCAATGCCTTGCCTACTTTCATCCATTTTAGCGTCTTCTTTATCTCGGATTCTTGAATTCTCCGAACAACATGTGAAGGACGACTTTATAAAATTTGACATTCATGCTGGATACATTTGCATCATAATTAAAATTCATTATCAGTGACGTGAAATTATTATAGATTAAGGTGCTATATCGTTAGATTATAAACTATTTTCAAATATTATGCTACCCCTACTTTTTTATTAGACTGCCGCTAAAACTTTAGTAAAACAACCGTATACTTCATTGCTCCAATGTTTGGCTGCAAATATGCATATCAGAGCATTATACAGACCGAATACACACACACACACACACACACAAGTGCAGCTGAGGTAACTTAGTGCTTTGAATTTACAAACTTTGTTGTATTATTGGTCGACAGATTCTCTTTTTATTTTTTGAGAAAGTGCACTTCGAAAATATAGAAATATAACGCATGTACTTTCATGTTATGTCTCGTTAAAACCCTGTAATCTCCCTAACCTAGATAAGTACCTTGCAAAAAAAAAATTGTACATATCATGTTCGTATATTACAATACAACAGACAAGAAGCCAGAGATCAAGTTGTCATATAGATGGAGGAGTAAACAAAGCAGCGATACACTCAAAACCATCTATACAATCAACTTGAGGCTTAAAACAAAACCCAAAGAAAAAAACAACCGAAAATGGCCACTACAATTACAAGAAACGTGGGCCATCTCAATGCACAACATAAACAACACTTCACCGCAAAATATCTTCAGCACAGTCTTCTGGATAGATAAACTATGGACGCCAAAATTTAAAAGCATATCAGAAACAACTTATTCAGATCGGTTCAATAATGGCCGGAACTCTCAAAAATCTCAAGCATAGGAGTTCATCAGTCTATTGACATCTGGAGGAGTAGCTCGGTTGCAAGCTCAAGGAGGCTGGAAGTCCCTATTTGTCTCAATTGAAATGCCGAAGTTTAACAGGATAAGTTAACCTTCTCTACTTAATTTCTTTGCATCTAGCTTATTTCTAAGTAGATGCTTGCAATCTTGAATTATGAGAGTCATTCTTACTTGAACTGGTAACTCTATGTTTTTGAAAACCCTAGAGTTTCTCTTGCACCAGATATTCCAAATCACAACAGTAAATGCAGTATACTTGATTTGGTTAAACAGTACGTTACCTTTTTGATTTTGGCATATAATATTCAAAATTTGATCAAATTCAAACGAATTTTCAAGATTAATCTGAAGCTTATGCATGATTGTTTCTAGAAATTGTCTAGAATATACGCAATTAAAAAATAAGTGGTCTTTATCTTCATTATGGGTCGAACAGAAAACACAGAACCGATCAATAGAATTATTCCATCTACTAGTTTTATCCTTTGTGTTAAGTCTGTTTAATTTGGCCAGAAGAGCACAAGTAGACATTTTAGGAGCATAATTTTTATCCTATATGATCTTTGTCCAATTGAATTCTGAGTGTTTGGTTTTGATATGTTCCCAGGCTGATTTGCTATTAAATTCACCATTATTGCTAGGCAGCCAATGCCAGAAATCCTTTTGCAAGGATTTTGATATTATGCACCGTATTTTGAAATTGAGTAGGCACAAGATCCATGTGCTGTTTCCATTCATTTCCTGCTAGAAGAGTGGATACCTTTCTTTGGCTTCCACCATTAACTGCCATAGAGTTCCACCCATATTTATGAATCAGAGAATATCCATTAAAATTAATAGTTTTCCATTTTTCGTTATTAAGAAACAATCAAGGAGTCTTTATTAAAATTAAGAAAGTTTGCCTTTTTCCGTTATTACTATTTTTGTCACCTTACTTTGTTTATATGCCTGGAAGTTTTCACCTATTGAAATTTGTTCATTTTTGTGTCACTCGGATGATGACTTCATATCGCTATTAAGTTAATTTTTCATTGTTAATACTTAGAAGTTAATATTCAAATCATTATAAAGCTTTTGAATAGTAAGATCTTCATATTGTTATTTCTTCGTGTTTGTGTTGATCATATTTATTTAATGTTGGTTTTTAACTTGCATTTACTGCTTTGAATTTTCAGATTAAACACTGCAAATAAATTTTCTGTGTGTTTGCTTTTTTCATATGAGTATTTTAGTGTTTGCATCGTTTGGATCAGTATTTTATTTTCGTGTTATTACGTTTAATGTGTAGCCTTTTGTGTGCAAATTTTCATGCTATATTGGTAAAAAACCAATTTATGTTTTGAGTTGAGCAATATTTTATCTTATCATGTATTTATCCAACAAAATGTATTCTTATGCGCTACACCAAATAGGTTAGTTTGTAACATTTTTTCCCTTTAATTTGTAACAGTTATTATCGTAACAAATTAATAACAGTTATTTCCATTACAGTCTATTACAACGGTTATTACTGTGGTAAATGTCGGTAATTTCGTAATTAAGATAAAGTACAGTGGATAGATTTGTAATTTTCTCCTTTATTCTTACCTACCGCAGTCCTAACGCTCATACATTTTTGGCTATCATTATTCCTCTTTCCTGTTTTTAATCTAGGGTTGCTACCATAACCTATAACCATCATCGCTTGACACATCGCTTTGTCAAGTGTAAGTGCCGTCACCTTCTCCAGGGTAACTGCCTTCGCCTCTTCAATCCTTTAGGTATTTATCATTTTTCTCTTCGTGAATTTGTAATTTTATTTTCGATTTGATTTTGAATTTTGATTCAAGTTCTAGATTCAATTCCAGGTCGAATTTGGTTTCGCGTATCAAATAGTTGAAAATTTTGATTCATGTATAGATTTTTGATTTTGAATTTTGTTTCCTGTATCAAATAGTTGAAAACTTCGATTTGATTTTGAACTTTGTTTCATGTATTGAATAGTTGGTCTTCAATCATTTCAAAAGTGTCATTATCTACCTTATTTTATTTTTCAGATTCATTTTTCCTTTCTCAAGATCTATGCATATTCATTAAATTTGCATTTAAACGCGGTGATTACTGCTACATAGCCTGGAAAAACTACAACCTAAAGCATAATAGCATAAAAGCTTTGTGCTATTCGCTCCTTAAATCAACAATTTTTTTGGATGTTTTCAAAACAATAGAATGAATTCTTAATTTTTAAATAGTGAATTCATGATTCTATACAATACAAATACAAACACAAAAGATATTGCTCATTTCTACAGTTTCTGGTTTCACATTTTGGATGTATTTATTTGAAGGAACATAAGGATACAAAATACTATGACACAATTCCATCTTTAGACATGAAATTAGGGACTTTTTAATCTATCTATTGTAATATTCACTTGGATCTACACTTGTAATCCATCTTTCAAAACGTGCTTAAACCCATTTTGTGGACACAGATATACACCTCTCCATTTAGTTTGCTAATAAACTCGAATTATAATTCATGTACAATATTTCAATATTCAAGTTTAGTAAGGATCGAGACCATAATGAATGATCTATTCTAGTTTTCTTTTATATCTGATGCCTCTGATTACTTTATTACATTTTGTTGTGAAATATTTGGTATTATTTACATAAATGCAACCATCTATTAGTTTAAGTATTTGATTTCTATCTCTCTATTTTGTTTGCTAATATTTCAGTATAAACTTGATTTATAATTCATGTACAATATTTCAGTATAAAGTTTAGTAAAAATTAAGACCATAATGAATGATTTGTTTTAGTTCTCTTTTATATTTGATGTATTTGATTTCTTAATTGCATTTTTGTCGTGAAATGTGTGGTATCATTTACATAAATGCAACCGTCTACTAATTAAAATCCATATTGTATGCGAATAACAAATAATAATAAAATTTCTGAAATTGAGATACTCAACAATGTTTAACACTCATTAAAATCATTGAGTTATTGTTGTTTTGAAATCATATTTCTTTCATATGGCATAAAGTATACGTCATAATGTAATTCAAAAATTATTTATTATTAAAATAAATTTTATTAATATTTGCAGCTTGGTTTTTTTTCACAAGAGTAGTTTAATTTTGGAAACCTTTGATTATATATGATACAATTTCTGATGTTATTATTATTGAAATATTTTAAGGTTTCAATATGCAAATTGACTTTTTACATTTTAAAAGATGAGCCATAATTGCCGTATGAATTTGGACTGTCGCTATTTGTTAAGTGTAAGGGCTTAATATTTTGATAAACGAAGGGTTAAGTCATACTCTTTTCTAAAGGCATGTTTTAGATTTCAAGTAGTTTGTAAAATATTTAATATAACGTTAGCCTCACTTTAGTTAAACTTTTAGATAATTATTTCCAATTACTTATTTTACTGCTCTATCATTGACATAATTTTCAATATCTTAGGATACCAAGTAAACTTACAATAGTTACCATTTAATTATCTATAAGTAAATTTTTTGAAAATTGACTACCGCTTCCGAGTGCTGTTTGAAAATTGACCTTTGTTGCTGAATATTTTTAACTACACGTTTTGTTTCTTTCCACTCTCTTCCACTGTTTTTAATCTTTTTCTCATGTTGATATATCATTATCATCAGGAGTGCAATATTCCTTCTATTTAACTAAAGCTTGACGTTTGTTAATATTATTAGAATGAACCATTAATATACGTGTGTCATTTCTATTTCAATCTATTTGAGTAATAAAGACTATGATAATGCAAATGATAAGTTAGACTTGATCATGCAATTTACCTATGACTATAGGGTATAAAATCATATTTGAGTATGGAATTAGCTTAAGATTTCATATGATATTTTACTTAGTTTCCTATTGAAGTAACTTAAAAGATAGGCCATTGGTTTTGAATATGGACTAAACTACAAACGATAATTGGTTTACATCAACACAATTAGTTGACATTCTAAATAACAATCCCTTTATACAAAACGTCGTGCCAAGTATAAATGTTATCCCATTTTTTGGTCAAAACTGGAATATCGACAAATTGGCAAGGAATGATGGAGGTCGGGATTGAAAATCGATTGGAAGCAAGGCAGAAGTGCATTCAACACTCGGAGTCCCCGAGTTCATTCGGCAAATAGAGCCCCATTCGGCAAAGGCAAGCCATTCGGCATATATCATTCGGTAGCCGGACCAGCCATACCGGTCCACCATACTTCACCTCTCCAATACCCTACCGGACCATTCATGACCGGACCATGCCACTACCGAACCAACTCCCATGTTACCACCGATCCAACCAACCACCGAACCATGCTACCACCGAACCATGCTCCCACCGAACCATGTTACCACCGATCCAACCTACCACCGAACCCCTATCTCCACTACCTGCCGAATCACCCATGTTACCACTCACCGCCGAACCAAGACGCTGCCGAACCAGAACGCTGCCGGTCCAGATCGCATCAGCCCAGGCCCACCAGCAGCTATAAACATCCAAGACCCCTGCCCCCAGCCTCACTCTATAAATAGAGGGGCAGGGGTACAACAATGGGGGACAAGTTTGAGAGCTCAAACCGGGAAGGAACTTTCAAACAACTTTCATACACTTGTACTACAAGCTTTGTACTTGTAATCGGATCGGAAAAGGAGAATAACATATAAAGTGGACGTAGGCACATTCTGGCCGAACCACTATAAATCTGTGTGTCTTTTACAGTTTAGTCCCTGCTTTTTACGCATTTGCATAAACCACCTAAATCACTACGAACAACATAAAATCAACTAAATCATACGACTTGGAGTTTTTTGCCCATCTTTTGTGCAAACGTATTTGAGTTATTTGCTGAGATCTGTGATTTGTGTTTGAATATCGCTGACTTATATTCATACACTGGTGCTTTCACGGTATTGGGTGTTTGTGGCCATTTTTTACGCAAACATTTTGGTGCTTTCACTGAGAAGGACCAGCTCCCACTACATCGGATAGAAGTTTGGATTTGGAAGACAATGACTAGGCAAAACAGTAGAAGGCTAAGGGCTGAGAGAAGCCAACAAGGAGGAAGTCAACAAGCATCCTCCGGAGGTGAGGAAGGACCGGCTTCGATCTATATAACCCGGGATGAAATGGAAGCCATAACAAATTCACTGCAAGAGAGGTTGCTGAAAAGTCAACAGGAAATGATGCAAACTTTCTTGGAGCAAATGAGAGTTGCAGGGATGCAGAACCTAGGAACAGCTACAACGGCTGTGGATGCAGGACAAGAAGCTAGGGTTATGGAACCCAATGAAGGACAGGATACGGAGCCAGGCGGCAATCAACAAGGGCTTGGGGGCAGGCCCACAGGATTCAACACAGGAGAACCTTTGGAAGGAGTTCAACAGGCTAGAACCAACGTTGCTGCTAACGAGCCACACGAAGAGTATGTACCGGAGTTCCCTCGGGGGCAACCCTCGACAGATAACGGTGGATTGGTAGATATAATCAGGAAGACTGTGCGAGGTGGTTTGACCAACGGAGACTTGGAAGGAGTAAACAGGAGTCCGTTCACCCGGGAAATAAGGATGGCTCAGAATCCACCTAAGTTCAAGCTACCTAGCGTGGAGGCATACAATGGCAAGGAAGACCCTACGGATCACTTGATGAGATACACCAGACACATGGAGGTGCTGGGGGCATCGGAGGAGGTGATGGCCCGATGCTTCCCTTTGTACTTGACGGACTTAGCTGCAATGTGGTTCAGGCAGCTGGAAGAAGGATCTATCAGGACTTGGAGGGAATTGGTAGAAAGGTTTTTGGGACAGTTTCGGGTTCATGTCAAGAGACCGAAGAATGTGATGACATTGACGTCGGTAAGGCAAAGGATGGATGAATCGCTTAGAGCTTTTCTAACTCGATTCAGTGCCGCAGTTGCTTCGGTGGATCGGCCCGATCCATCGATGGTTTTAATGGCAGCAGTATCAGGAGTCAGGGAGAACTCGGATTTCAAGGTATCTCTGATACGAGATCCCCCACGGAATCTCGACGAATTTTTTCATGAGGCAGAAAGGTTCCTTCGACAAGAAGATGCGAGTACGGATTTAAAGCTGAAAAAGGTTAACGCGGTTGAGGGGGGAGGACCATCCAGCAATGGTTCGGATAAAAACAAAGGAAAAAGGAAGTTGGACAGTGATTCTGGAAATGCTAGGAAGCAATGGAAGGATCCAAAGTTTTCCACATACACAGGATTGAACGAGACACTGGAGCGGATATACCTGAATACTCGAAATCGCCTTCACTACCGGAGGCCGGCTAGGAGAGAACCAACAGAACGGGAAAGGACATCAGGAAGGCACTGTCTCTTTCATGATTTGGATGGACACGACACCAACAGCTGCAGGCACTTAAAGGACATAATTGAGGAACATGTAAGGAATGGACAACTGCCACAATATGTTGGACCGCGGAGTGCAACGGCGAGGCAGGAGCAACCACCGCCTACCTCAAGCTACGATGGTGGGAGGCCCAGGAATGATGGTCGGTTGATCGTCCCTTAACCAGGTTAATATGAAATAAGTAGCAAACTATTGGCAAGCAACCAAGTCATTTACACATGTACGGGGACGGAGATAGCCCCTAGGCATGCTCTGAATGATGATAAACTGCGACGCTATGGTTTGTGAAATTTATCTTTTTCTTTTGGATTGGACAATGCTTTTCTTTTTGGTTTTCGGTTTTGGAGCTCGGATTGAGCTCCTGGTTTTTTCTTGCTTTTTGGTTTGGATTTTCCTTTGGATGATTGTTTTCGGTTTTGAATACTGGTTTGGATTTCTGGTTTTCTGGATTTTGGATTTGGATTTTGGATTCTTGATCTGGATTTTGGATTTGGATTTTGGATTTAGATTTTGGATTGGATTTTGATTGGATTTTTATCTGATTTTTGATAAACGGTCGTCGGGTATGGATTATGCCTGGCAAGGGGTGAGTCACTTTGCCCGAACATGGTAAATTGACTCATTCAGGTCGTCGAGTATGGACTATGCTCGGCAAGGGTCCGGAGTGACCAGGATTCGGCCTAGGACTTAGGCCCTATATTATCAATCGTTATTTTCAGGTCGTCGAGTATGGACTATGCTCGGCAAGGGTCCGGAGAGACCAGGATTCGGCTTAGGACTTAAGCCATGGCATTGTACAGCGTCCAGGGACACTGGACCAAGATCGTCAAGTATGGATTACGCTTGGCAAGAACCCGGAGAGGTTAGCTCAACGTCCAGGGACACTGGACCAAGATCGTCAAGTATGGATTACGCATGGCTCAACGTCCAGGGACGCTGGATCACGACCGTCAGGTGTGGATTGCGCTTGGCAAGAGCCCGGAGAGGTTATAAATTTGGACATGGACCCAAAGAGGTCCTGGATTCGGTTGTTGGCCATTGGATAAGGATGGTTTGGGACTCCGTTGTCAAGTTCGGATGGACATGGAATTGGCTCAAGCTTTGGTTATTGGATTTGGAACTGGATATCGACTCGGAGCAGTCAAGGATGATCTACTCTGGCAATATGGCTATTGACATTGGATATTGGATTCGGGACTATTCAAAACACGCCTTGTTATCACAAGGCATGTTTTGGGGGGCAAAGTGTTATCCCATTTTTTGGTCAAAACTGGAATATCGACAAATTGGCAAGGAATGATGGAGGTCGGGATTGAAAATCGATTGGAAGCAAGGCAGAAGTGCATTCAACACTCGGAGTCCCCGAGTTCATTCGGCAAATAGAGCCCCATTCGGCAAAGGCAAGCCATTCGGCATATATCATTCGGTAGCCGGACCAGCCATACCGGTCCACCATACTTCACCTCTCCAATACCCTACCGGACCATTCATGACCGGACCATGCCACTACCGAACCAACTCCCATGTTACCACCGATCCAACCAACCACCGAACCATGCTACCACCGAACCATGCTCCCACCGAACCATGTTACCACCGATCCAACCTACCACCGAACCCCTATCTCCACTACCTGCCGAATCACCCATGTTACCACTCACCGCCGAACCAAGACGCTGCCGAACCAGAACGCTGCCGGTCCAGATCGCATCAGCCCAGGCCCACCAGCAGCTATAAACATCCAAGACCCCTGCCCCCAGCCTCACTCTATAAATAGAGGGGCAGGGGTACAACAATGGGGGACAAGTTTGAGAGCTCAAACCGGGAAGGAACTTTCAAACAACTTTCATACACTTGTACTACAAGCTTTGTACTTGTAATCGGATCGGAAAAGGAGAATAACATATAAAGTGGACGTAGGCACATTCTGGCCGAACCACTATAAATCTGTGTGTCTTTTACAGTTTAGTCCCTGCTTTTTACGCATTTGCATAAACCACCTAAATCACTACGAACAACATAAAATCAACTAAATCATACGACTTGGAGTTTTTTGCCCATCTTTTGTGCAAACGTATTTGAGTTATTTGCTGAGATCTGTGATTTGTGTTTGAATATCGCTGACTTATATTCATACACTGGTGCTTTCACGGTATTGGGTGTTTGTGGCCATTTTTTACGCAAACAATAAATAAAATTCAATTCATTGATCCACATCTACTTTTAGCTTGTAAACAAATGGTTAATTGATAATTACATTATATCAAAGGCAATGATGTCTCAGCAGCATTATTGGACTGCTAACGAAATTCATCATGTATAAGGTCTTTGTCTTCACTAAAAATAGAACTATAAAACACGTATGGATGTTTTATCATTTCTTTCAAACTAAGAGTCCCATCTTTATCTACATCTTCCTGCCGATAACAAAGCATTTGTAAAGAGCGTCGGAGACTAATTTATCAAAAACCTAAACAATTTCCAGTAATTATGATGCACAGTTTAAAGGTAAGGTTCACTATGATAAGGTATTATCATGATGTAAGAAACTAATGCTCTCGAATTGAACCCATCTTGTTACCTACTCATAGACTGCTCACAATTGAATTATGTTCCATATGAGTAGTCAGTAATAGTTGCAGTGAGATCCCTACTAGGTATTCAGTGATAATCCATTTTTTTTTAAAGTTTTGTAAGTTGAAATAGAGTTCTTAAAAAGGTCTATGATGGTAGTGCTTTGCAAGTTGAAAAGGAAACTGCTAATGACCTGAATCAACACAGTTTGAAATAGTGAATTAAAAAGCAACTTTTGTAAGAAATAATGATTTTTTAGCTTTAATATTTTGAGGCTATAATATTTTCTTAATTTGCAAATCAATGCATTAATTTTTAGCTAGTTATTAAGTTTGAAACAAACTTGAGTTTCTAGTTTTGATTCAAAAATAATAATAATTAAAGGGTAACTTGATTAGTGGGTTTTGGAAGCTGAAGCAAAAAAATTCAAAATAATAAAGCTAAAAAAATAAAGCAATAAAAAAGAAAACCGAAGCAATAAGCAAATATGATTTTCCAGTTTTGATAGTTTTAGCTTTATATTTTCAGGCTATAAATATTTGCTTCGATTGCAAATAGGTTTGACTGTAACCAACTCCTGAAGTATAGAATTTTTCGGTGTAACCAATTTCATAATCTATGCATTGTAGCCTATTTCAAATTGGTTTGCAAATATATACAATTTATGACTTGTAGTCGGCTTTTTTTCAAACTCAAAATTGAGCAAACCGTTAATGATTTGAAATCAATCCATATGAATGCATGGTTGTAATGGTCATTAATTGACACAATTGCAAATCAAACTGGTGCTTTTTCTTCAGTTTCAAACTTGTTATCAATTTTTTTTCAGGTTTTAATTTCTATCTTTTTGTTGCGTATTGACAATTCGCTTTTTCAATGTATTAGTTAATGACCACCTCTTTCCTTTTGCATTGAATGACTGATCAACCTTCATTAATTTTGTATATGTAATGATGTTATGTTTTTAAAGGAAAAAAGAAAAAAGAAAAAAGAACAAAGATAACTTCAGGAACAAGGAGCAGATGCTATTTCGAGTATGGGAACGCTAGATCTTCCGAAGCAACTATGAATGCTTTGAAATGGTTCTACACAAGAGCGTTGACTGGTAATTAACCCTCTTCTAAAACAACTCTTGTTTCTTTCCATTACATATCTATGTCGATTGAAGATTAAAAGCAGAAAGTGTAAATTCAATTGGACATGTTGTACATGGTAATTTCAAACCAGGAAGCGTATTCAAGCAAATTATATATTCAACAACATTTAACGTAGTATATTCAATTCCTGTATCATTAATCAAGCATATTCAAACCTTTAAGTACATTCAATCATACTCAATTCAGATCATCATTCTCAAGAGAATTCATGAAAATCGGACGGTTTAGTAATCAGAAAGTGGTTTCTAAATTAAATAGCACCCAAACAATATTTAGCCAAATCTAGCTCCATAATGTAGAGAGTGCACCTTTATATATCCATGTCAAAGTGTTTGCAGATTTAAGTCTTATTGCAATGAGTCCTACATAAGAAAAAAGTTCTAACAATTGAATTTTTTAGATCCAGTAGTTCAGTTTTTGTGGTTTTATTTATTACTGATGACTATAATAGTGTTTATTATATTTTCTTTTATAGAGTAGGCTAAAAGATATACATGTACAATTTGTATTTCAAGGTCCATATCCACTTCTTTCCCAGTTTATATAGTAGTTTCCAAGGTAGATAAAAGTATACAAGCATTAAATATAGACATATAAATATAGACATATAAATATAGACATATAAATATAGATATAATAAATCTAAGCATATAATGTTTTATTTTTTTATGAAATGGACAAGAATAATCCACACGAATCTAACAAAAAAGTTCATGTTAAAATCTGAAAGTGTGAAATAGAAGAACTTTTTACTATTTTGATGACAGGCATTATCACGATAGACCTAAGGTTTCCAAGCTCTGTACAGACATATGCATGTATGCAAATGTTTATAAACTAGATCTATTCTTAACTGACGCCACTAACACTAACATTGAACGTTCCTTCTAAATGTATCTCTTAAATATCATTTCCTATTACTGTATGTAACATTAGGCTACAACAATTCCTTTAGAGTCTACCGATTAATTATCAAAGTACTGTTGTTTCAAAAATAACAAACAGAGTGGAAGAATAATACCGAAGAAATTTCATAAGTATTGTACCCATAAAAAGAGAATTTAGACCAAGGTCAATACAAAGTACAGCAGGCGAAAGAACAACTCTCCATTAGAATGTACAACAGTTAGCTTGCATATTTGTTCAGTATTAGAGAAATATATGAACTTAGTTTACGATTTTACCCCATATTAATTAATAGTGTTCAAAGCCTAATTTTACCAGCAAAGTATCAGAGCATACCCAACTCTACTGTCTTGCAGAATTGTGATATAATATTATTCCTTGTTTTCCTCTTATGAATAACGCTCCACTAATGGCTGTCCATATGTGAGTTTCATATATCCTTATCAATCTAGTCCTATTCACGGCAAAACATTAACATTAAGGTACTGTTCTTTTGCTGAAATGGACAGTCGGCGTTGGCGTCTGCGTCCGACGCGTCGGACGCGTCAAGCGTGGGCCCCACGCTGCTGTCCAGTTCAAAGCAACGGTTGAAAACGAACCGTTCTCATCAGATGCGTCCTATGCGAATAGTTCATCCCCAACCGTCATATTTTCCTTCATTCCCTATATATATCAAACCATTTTTCAACCAAATCACCAAAAAAAACCAAACAATCCGAAAATTCAGCAATTTCTACAAGATGTGTCGTCGATTTTTCAGGTAAATTTTTTTAAGTTTGCGTTTTTCGTATTATTATCTACCATATATATATTTTTCAGATTTTTTTGAATTATTTTTTGAATTGCTTTTTTTAGAATGTCTAGCCACATCGTCGACTGGAATGCCAACGGGACAAACTCGTTCATCGATATTTGTTTCGAAAACAATGATACACGTGTCCACCGTGTTGCACAGTGGTATGAAGATATCACAGTCGTGTTCAACGAAAGAACTGGTCTGGATTACAATGCTAAATAAATGAAAAACAAGTTCGATAATCTGAAACGTGAGTGGAGCCCATGGAACAAGCTGCTACAGATTGTAGGTGGCTATTGAAACGAAGAACATGACACAGTCGGTGGATCTGACGAGTGGTGGGATACAGCTACAACAAGGTACTACAAATACAAACATGCGTTGCCTGCTCGTTTTAGGCAGTTGGACGTGATTTTTGATGGCTGCATCCGAACTAACAAATGTCAGTTCATAATTCCACAAAATCCACCTGTTCAGCTATAGTTTGACGCACACGTTAATGATGACTATCTTAGGGGTGATGCTGCGGAGATCTCCAGTCACAGAGTGCCTAGACAGCAATGACCCACTGGTGGTCCTTGTAGATCTGTTGGCAGTTCTTCGCATGATCTGACTCTTGCTAGGTGTATGGAAGAGAAGCAGAAGGATGACGGTTATGAAGAATGAGAGGTCGTGATTCGTTTGGCTGAGTATGATAGCAGATGTCTCAATCCTTTGCATGTCCTGTTGGACAACCCTGAGCAGCTTAGGAAGACTATTATATATCTTGGTAGGCAGTTGAGAAGGAGAAGCTAGTTTGTTTTGTCTGCATTTTATTTATTGCATTTTTATTCGGTAATTTTATTTTTGCATTTGTATTGTGAATTTTGAACTATGAATTTTTATTTCTGCATTTGTATTCTGTATTCTATATTTAAAAATAATTAACATAAATAAAATAAGAACATAAACAAACAATAAAATAATAACTTTGCCCCTTCCGCAAACAGAACGCATTTCCTTTCGCGAATTTACCTCATTTTCAGTCCCTTTCGTTTGCCCATTTCGATTTGTAAAAGAACGCACCCTAAGTTTTAGCATGAAAAATGAAATGAGAGGAAAGTTCTATATATATCTAAAAACATGTTATCTTCTTTTTGAAGAATTCAAAGTGCTGCCTACCTCAAATTTGAAAAATACATTCACATAGTCACCAATTTCTATCAGCTAAATTTGTTCAAGTTTTAAAGAATTTTTGATTAAAATCTAGAAGCTCCCACAACAGAAGATAAAATAATATATAAATATTTCTCCCTGGATTTAAATATAATATTCAGGCCAAAAGTTTTAATATAATACGTAATTTTGTGAAGCTTAGACACAAAAACAATAGAAAATCCTTTTAAGGATAAAAGAATGGTAAATAAAACATTGTTATATGGTCTCATGTCAAAATCATTTTATTTTCTTCTTAAATGTCAAATATATGGAACATCTAGGTTACAATTCAATATCGTCAAATATTTAGATACATCCAGCTACTAAATTGATATTTCTTACATATTTATGCGCTAGTTTTTATTTTTTTCCATCATTTTTTAGGTAAATAATCGATATGCCTTTTAAATTTTGTATCGTGTGTCACACAGAATCATTATCATGACTTGTATATAATTTGGTTTAAAGTTTATATACTTTTTTACTAAATATATTCAGACATTTATGGTTTAATTTAGCAAGCATTCTGTACATATGAGTAAGTAATTGTCTATATCATTGAGGCAAGTTGACTTATGCAATTAACCCATTACCTTTTTGAAATACGTAGTTTTCATTTTCGACAAAGCAAAATAGATCTTAGGATAACACAAGATCTATTCAAGTCCAAATTTCTTCTGTTTGCTTTATCTACAAAGCGAAACAACTTATATGATGTGGCTTATTACATTTACTACACAATCAAAAAACAGTTTATTGTATGGTCATGTACAGGCTACAATAGTCGCCATCTGAATTTAGAATACTGATTCTATTACTCTTCGTAAAAGCCAAATGGCAGTTTGTGCATTACGCCCACCTGTTGACATTTGGTTTTTATGAAGACATTTGCTTCTATATCCACCGGTTGATATAAATTGTATGCAAAAATCTATTGTTATATATAAAATAAATTAATCTTAGCTGGATATTTTGATATTGCTCAGGTATAGATTACTTGATAGAAGACTTACTTAAGAAGCCATTTCAGTAGCATGCTTCAGAAGCCATCTCAAATTAATTTGCCGCATTAATCTGCTGCAGAAGCTCATTATAAACTGAAATTAATCTAGTGTAGAAGAATAATTTTATGTTTATAAAATGTGTATGCTATGTGAATTACTCAATATACTGTAAATATATACAATGTTGTATCCACGGGGTAGTATTTTATGTTTTATAATGTGAACCCGATCATGTTTTGATTGTACGTTTGTGTGTACATACCTAATATTGTGAAACTTTGAAGTTATTTGGTATTTTGATGTTCATTATGTATGGCAATTGGTTGCATGTTGAATTGTGATATATTGATGTTTGTTATACATAGTAAGTGGCGAACTTGCTTGCTTTGGCATTTATGGAATATAATATACTATATATCTATTGCTGTTGTATGCTAAAACTCTTTATTAAAATTGAATGTAATTGTTTTTGTTGTATACATGTAATCGGATTGCTGCTGTAAAGACTGTACAGTAAATTAAATTCCTAAAGGTTACAAGTGTTAGAGAATTGGGAAAGTATTGATTTTATTTTTTAATTTACCAATGGTTATAAATGTTAGTAATTCATTCATTTGTAATGGTTATAACAGTTACAAACACACATGATTGTAACGGTTATAACCATAACAAATGAGTGCTTCTGTTTACAAATTTCGTAAGAAAAATTGTCACGCATGCTATAACGGAAATAACTGTTACAAATTGAATTTATAACGGTTATAACCGTTATAAATGCATTGTTTTGGTGTTGTGATGAGATTAACTTTTTTGATTTGTATTCTTTCACACATATTGTTAATCTTATCATACGACGTTATGTGATTCAATTTGAATTTTAGGGATAGAAAGGTTAAAAATTGCCTTTTAATGAGTAGTGTTGGTTTCAAGTTTATATGCATTATTGAAAAGACTTCTGACTGTCTAATGAATTAAGTTTGTTTATAAATATTATTTACTAAGAATTGGTGCTCTTCAGCCAGATATTAGCTACTTCATGTTGTCTCCTTCTTGATCGATAGGCTTGAAAATCCCTAACGGTTATGTTCTGGCTGCAATTAGCATAAATGTTCCAAGAATAAGAAAGACTTTAGTTATTTCCTTCAGAATCCACTTAATGACCATATGTTAGAAATATCCGCAGAGTATAGTGAATTTAAGTTGTGCTACTCTACTGTATGTACCTTAGTTTAGGTTATTAATTGAGTCGTTATTGGTCATAACGATTATGAGCAGATCAATTTTTCATAAGAAATTATATCGTATATATTGTGTAATGTGTACAGGGCTGAGTGGATGTTACCAGTTTTTAATCTCAGTTTTTTGGCTTTTGATTGTTAATTGCTTTTTGCGATTCAATTTATATATGTATATGCATATAGCTGTTGCGTGCGGTGTGATAATTAGCGTTCTTTGGGGTACTGAATCTTTGTTTGTCAATCGTGGATATTACAAAGCTAATTGGAATGCGATTTTTCCCATGGATTTCTGGACTTTACATTAATTAATACTTCAATATTCCAAGACCGTACTCTTAAGTTATTTAAGTGCTTATATAGTAATGTATATATGGGAAAGACACGTGGTGCTATTTCCTAATCTTAGATTGCTAAAAAAATTCAAAATGATTTGTCTTCACACAATTGCTTTTCTATTGACTTTGTAAGTTTCGACTATTCCCTAAAATCAAACAATGACACGGTACTTATCTTTCTAATATTTTTGAAAACATAAGGTGGCACAAGCTCGTTTATTAATTTTTCTAAAAATTTGAAAGAGGCCTGGGAAAGACATGGATCCGACTATTTATTTTTATCACTGTTATCACTAAAAATGACAATAGGGTGGGTCTAGGTTCCAAATCCGATTGACCCGTCCCTGTTTTGGTCCATACAGACTCATCCTATTGGATCATCGGGACGGGTAGACCCATGACTCGTTCTTGAGAGCTTCGGGTCTAGAGTCAAGTCGGGATTGACTGATCCGTCCCAATCCGACCCGCACTACTAAGATCTCATGAAATCGCTTTAGTAGTACAATGATGATTAGTTAATATATGTGTGTGTGTGATTATGACATGAATATTATAATGTTCCCATCAATAAGCTATAATTTTCTTATAATATTAAACTACATCATTGATGATTATACAATAACATATGCATATTTTTTAAACTATTTGGTACACCGTATTTTTATTATTTTCCCTTATCATTGTAAACACATTGTTATTCATATTTAATGTATCATTTAGTAATAAAAAATATAAATATATGCACATTAGCACATAATTATTTTGAATCAATACAAAAAACCTCATCGGGTCTCGGGACGGAACATGTCTATCCTGATCCTTACGGGTTTCGGGTTCGGGGCAAAATTTCAAACCCGCACTGGATCTACGAGGTGGATCTGTGGCAGAGTCTAAAAATCTCAGGTCCTCAGGGCGGGTCTGAGGCGTAAGAAAACCGCCCCAATCCGCCCTATTGCCACTCCTAGTCATCGCTGTATCAGCGCAATCATATTACGTTTAATTCCATTAATCCCAATCGAAAGTAAAATATTCAAATCCAAATAAAAACCCTAGCTCGTTCATCGCCTCCTCGAATTCAACAGCATATCCACTTCCAACCACTGACCGCACCGCATCTCCCTAAAACCCTATCCCTGGTGACTTTTGGATTTCGCATCGCACCCAGTACGACCACAGCTGTAATTCTCTACGTCGAGATTGAGTGTCGTGCTCCAACTCCAAGTCTCCGACGACGACGAGTCTGACCGACCCTCCATCCAAACTCCCGTCACTTCACTCATCGCTGCTTCCCGTCTCCAGGCTACAACTGATCTATCGTCTGCATCATCTCATTTGTTGCTAAGGTAATGCTTTTAATTATTTTCTCAAATACAACTTTCTATATTTCTAATTTCTATTCTGACTATGTTCAATAAAAGTTTAAATTTGATGATTTTGCTTTTTGTATAAAGAAAGTAGTTTAAAAGTTTAAAGCTTGCTGAATTAAATTGGCATTGGATTCATTGATTGTATGCTTGATAAATTTGTGGTATTTAATCGTGCCCTTATGTCACTAAAATGGAGATTATTTGATTAATTAATTGTGGTGCTTTGCTATAGGTTATTTTCTTTAAATAACAAAAAACACTTTAAATACTGAATTTGATTGTTTTAATTTAGGGGCTTATGGATATGACATAACTTAGAACTAACTTAGGGTTTATGGATATGTTTTAAATTCTGAATTGATTGTTTTGCCTTGCATAATGCTATTGATCTAATAAATAATTTTAACTACAATTAGTCAAACACCATGTGCAGGATCTTTACAATGACTTTTTATCGTCTATCTGGAAAAGAGAATCCTTAATTTTTTTTGTACGTCGAAAGGTTTTTCCAATGACTTTTTAGCATTTTCAGAAAAGATTTTTTTTACAAATAACTTTCGGAAATTAACTTTCTAGGCTATGTGGATTAAACAAGTCAGAATAGAAATTGATAGCTTTGTCTACTATTTGTTCTGATGCTGAAACTATATTTCCTTGCCTATCTACGATGTATTTCCACTTTGAACTTGTAAAGGCATAACCATGTCAAACAATGAGACGTGTAAATATCTTATGCGTTCAGGAGACCAAATTGACGGGCCAGAATGCGAAGGAGGAGAATACATGCTTCAAGTTATTGTACACGGGAAAAGAGCGTAACAAGAATGGGGTAGGCATCTTAATTGACAAGAACCTCAGAAACGGAGTTGTCAACGTTAAGAGACAAGGGGACATGATCATCCTAGTAAAGCTGGTAGTGCGCGATATGATTCTGAACGTCATTAGTGTCTATGCCCCACAAGTAGGTCTATGTGAAGTCGTCAAGAGAAATTTCTGGAAAGAGTTAGATGTTATGGTTAGAGATGTGCCTAGTAGCGAAAAACTTTTCATAGGAGGAGATTTCAAAGGGCATGTTGGTACGGCTAGTGGCGGGTTTGAGAGAGTGCATGGTGGTTTTGGATATGACGATAGGAACCAAGAAGGAGAAGAAATACCGAGTTTCGCTATTGCTTATGACATCATGATATCTAATACCTTCTTTAGAAAGAGACGGTCACATTTAGTTACTTTTAGTAGTGGTCAACACTGCAGCCAGATTGATTTTGTCCTTACTAGAAGAGATGTCAAATGAGCTTGTGTAGATTGCAAAGTCATACTTGGTAATGTGTTGTCTCACAACATCAGCTTTTGATATCCGAATTTTGTCTTTGGATACTGTTCGATGGGATAAAGGAGCCAAGATTAGTTGGACGAAATGGTAGAAGCTCAAAGGAGACGCTTCACGGGTGTTTAAGGATATGGTGATGGGAGAAGGGGCATGAAATTTGGAAGGTGAAGCAAGTCACATGTGGGTGAGATGACAACGCGCATTTGGAAAGTGACTACTGAGGTGTTTGGAGTAACGAAAGGAAATAAACGCGAACCTAAAGATTCATGGTGGTGGAACAGTGATGTGCAAAATGCTATCAAAGAGAAAAAAGAATGCTATAAGTGCTTGCATCATCACACGAGCGAGGACAACATGCAAAAGTACAAAGTTGTAAGGAAGAACGCAAAGAGAGCGGTGAGTGAAGCAAGAGGTCAGGCGTATGTAAACCTGTATCATAAGCTAAGCACGAAGGAGGATGAGAAAGACGTCTATAGGATAGCTAAGCTCCGTGAGAGGAAGATAAGAGACTTCAATCAAGTTAAATGCATCAAAAATGATAATAATAGACTTTTGGTGAAGGACGATGGGATAAAAAATAGACGAAGAGATTACTTCGACAAGCTATTTAATGAAGAAGGTGAAAGCACTTTCATCGAGATAGACGGCTCTTTTGATGACAACAATAGGCATTTTGTTCGGAGAATTCAAGAATCCGATGTAAATGAGGCGCTAAAACAGATAAAAGTAGGCAAGACATTAAGGCCTGATGACATCCCCATTGAGATGTAGAGATGCCTTGGAGATTCAGGGATAGCCTGGCTAACTAAGTTGTTCAATAATATTTTCAAATCAAAAAGATTCCAGGTGAGTGGAGGAGAAGCATATTAGTTTCAATTTTTAAGAATAAAGGAGATATACAAAGTTGCACAAAATACAGAGAAATTAGGCTTATGAGTCATACGATGAAGATATGGGATAGAGTCATCGAACATCGATTAAGAAGAATGATAAGCGTTTCAAAAAATCAATTTGGTTTCATGCTTGGGAGGTCGACCACAGAGGCTATTTTCTTGATAAGACAACTTATGGAGAGATTTATGGAGCAAAAGAAGGATTTACACATGGTTTTTATCGATTTGGAGAAAGCTTATGACAAAGTACCACGAAAGGTGATGTGGTGGTCTTTGGAAAAGAAGAGAGTCCCAACAAAGTACATTACCCTTATCAAGGATATGTACGACGATGTTGTGACTAATGTCAGAGCATGCGATGGTGAACCATTAACTTCCCCATTAACATAAGATTACATCAAGGGTCAGCTTTAAGCCCCTACATTTTTTCCCTAGTGATGGATGAGGTTACGAAGAGTATACAGGGGAGATTCCTTGGTGTATGCTATTTGCTGATGATGTTGTGCTAATTGATGATAGTAGGATTGGAGTTGATAGACAACTCGAACCGTGGAGACAGACTTTAGAATTTAAGGGATTTAGCTTAGTAGAACTAATACAGAGTATATGAAGTGCGGGTTCAGCGGTGTCAGGTCAGATGATGAAGACATTATTCTGGCCGGACAAATAGTTCCTAAAAAGGAATTCTTTCGATATCTGGGAGCAATGTTGCAGTGTAATGGTGAGATTGATGAAGATATTATTTTTCGAATTCGAGAGGGATGGGTAAAGTGGCGATAAGAATTTGTAATTCTCTATGACAAGAAAGTCCTACAGAAGCTTAAAGGAAAGTTCTATATAACGACAATTAGGCCTGCCATGTTGTACGGTGTAGAATGTTGGCCTAATTGAGAAGAAATTAATTCAACATCGCTTTAGATGGTTTGGACATCTCCAACGAAGGCCGTCCGAGGCACCTGTGTGCGTTGGAATTATAAGCCGTGTCGTTTGCTCAAAGAGAGGTAGAGGTCGACCAAAGTTGACATGGGAGAAAGTTGTTAAAAGGGACTTGAAGAGCCGGGATATAACCGAAGAGCTGGTAACGGATTGGAGCGAGTGGAAGTTAGTGACCCACGTACCAGAACCATGAGCTACGAGTCTTATAAGTTTTAGATTATAAGATTAGGGAAAAAGAGCCTAAGACGTAGCGTTGGGTCTTTGATCAATGTTACTATCAGCACCATTATTATTATTTGTACTGTTATCATCATTTTTATTTTATATTTTATTGTATTTTATTTATTATTATTTTTTACATACATATGTGTTTCTATCTTTATTTTACTTAGTTACTATTATTATTAGTTTACCTATTTGACTTAATTTCATTATTGTTATTGTTATTGTTATTGTTATAACCTTTAAATTACTTTTGTCATTTAGTTTCGGGTTCCATCTCTAGCCGACCTAACTTGTTCGGGAATAATGAATCTGTTGTTGTTGTTGTTGTTGTTGTCGTCTCCCTAAGTAAAGCCACATGAATTTCATTCACCGCATATTTTTGTGGTCGTTTTCCGTGACATGTCAGCTAAAATATCTAGTTTATTTTTGCATCTCTTAATAGTGTTATCATCATGTACAATTTTTACCAACTCCTTATAAGTAACGTCAGCCTCCTTTCTAATGAGACCACACATTGTTGCATTGGTATTCTTGTTCCTTTGCCATACATTCAGCAATTGCTTTGCTGCCTTTAATTTACATAACAAAATAAATAAAGGATTACCTTCAAAAGATTGGTTTAAGCATTGTATCACTTTATCATTTTAATCGTTTTTTGTGGTGATTATTTATATCAGATGTACTTTTCTGTGGTGATTCACTGTGTATAATATTGGACATTAGACATTCTGTTTGCATGTTTGGTGGTGAATTTTTGGATTGGTTTTCCTTATTTGTTCAGTGTCTTCTACATGAGTTGAGTCAACTGTCATATGAATTATCTATATTATTATATTATTAGCCAGTTCAATTTCAAGAGCACATAGGTCTTCTTGAATTTTGACAACTGAACAGTCTCCAAATCTATATTATCTACTACTATTATCTATACTTCAATTTCCTAGAACAACTATAATCTCAATAGTCACATCGTATTATTTTTCTTTTCGTCTCCGTCTTTGCCTCGACTCCTTTACCATTCAAGCCCTAAATATTCTTCTACTCCTAAACTGTGCCTTTTTCCATGGATCGACGTCCACCTCTCCTTTGATGCCCGTCACATACCTGTACATCTCTAGATCTTTGCATCCTCTTCACATTGATATTTCGATTCCCATCCGATAATCCCCTCGTCTCTTCCATCTTCCTCAGTTTCCGCCCTTCAATCCTGATTTTTATTATCGATTACATGGCTCAATCACAAAATCAATCCAATTGCTCGGTCAAGGAATCCTCATTTTTATGGGTAAGTATATTTAAGTTTTTAATTGTATTTCACTCATTCTTGATTCTTCTTTATCTGTATAGTTTCTCCTCTGAAAGTATATTTAAGTATTGACTTTCACCTGATTGTATATTCTCTTTTGTTATTGGCATGTAGAAACTTTTTAACCGATTTGTGCATTACGTGATGAAGAATCTTTTTCTATATGGCAAAAATTTATTGTTGGTCCTTTTGGAACATGGAGCTTTTATTTAGGTTAATATATCCAACTAAGTATATAATTTTAAGTTTACATAGTTTTAGGATGAAGAAGCTTTTTCTATATGGCAATTTTTTCCATTCGGTCTAAATTTGGGAACTTGGAGGTTCTATTCAGGTTAATCGGTCCAAGTAAGTATATAATGATTAGTTTACATCGTTATAAGGGTTTCAGTCAAATCAAAAATAAGAATTAATTAAAAATACTCTTAAGCTTTATGATATCTCTGATCACTTTTGACATGTATAGATCTTGAGATTTAGAGCGTGAGTTATTATACATGCAGGATTTGTAAACTTCAGCAAACTATCCAAGAACCATAATTTAAATGGATGATATTGTTAGCCCCTTGGTTTATGCACTCATAGTTAAAATCTTTCGATAAATTATGCGTATTACCAACATTTCACACTTAAAAGTGTCAACCTAAAATTGTGGCTAACAAAAAAAAAGTTGTAATCGGTTAGATTTATGCTCCTTTGTTGCATGTTTTAGTTTAACAGTTAAGAGTTTTCTGGAATATAGTGTGTAGAGGGTTCTGTTAGAGCCTTATTGTTCTGGCATAATTATAGGCATTTTCAAGGTAATCTAAACTATAAAATTGGCATTTAATGCTAATCATAAATCATTCACATAATCTATATTTCATGCGATGAACACATGATTATTAGGCTATCGGTTCTTTATATGGAAGGGTTATCAATGCTCATTAGTTATATTCATAAGACATGGATGATTATTCTAATTACAAGACTAGAAAACTTTAATAAAGTATATTGCGAACGTGGAAAACAAAATATTTTGTTTTCTAACACTTAATTAAATGTAGCAAAATTTTCTTAGCCAAGAGATCATCGTTGCAATTGTGGTTGTGGTTTTGCAACTTCAAGCGATCCCATGCTAACATTGTTAAGTATTTTCCACAAATATATGTTCTACAAAAGATATGAATTTTGTGTTAACATATTAACATTCTTGTTCTGCTCAAGCTACTTGCTAGCTCAGCTTGCGTAAGTGCCATAATTAAACAGTTAAAAACTTGATAGAATATGAATGTAACTTGCATGAAATTGTAACTTTTTTTGATTGTGCATTTGATTTTTTAAAGGAAACTAGAATGTTTTATGTGAGTTTTTCGAATTGCATTACTTTTAAAGCACTTGAATGTGTACCCAAAAAAGGGGAAAAACACAATGGTTTTGGTTATCCCTCATGAAAAAAAGCGTGTCTTATAGTATTTCAACATGATTTTTAAGAATACTTCATAATTACAATAGTGTTCTTTTTTTATATCTAAATTGGTTTTCATTTTTCGATTACTTTCTTGAGAATTTGTGGCTGAGTTTGAGTTTGCAGTCCGGGGAAAGAAGTTTGGCATCTCAAATATACAACTTGCTCTAAAAATTCTTGAAGAAGTGCTCTAAAATGATTCTACATAGGCTGAAATTGAGAGTTCTTCTACAAAAGGGAACTGATCACCCTAAATTTATCATCTTGAACTTCGGTCGAGGTAAACAAATATATTAGTTCATTTCAAGATCATAGACATTACATATAATGATCCTTGGCCCATACTTTCTTTTCAGGGAAATATGCATTACATTTTATAAGCTGCAAGCAATGCGAAACATGTGAAAACCGTACCCTTATCCAATTTGTAAATGTTTGAAATAATAAATATAAGAATGATATATGTGTGTCAGCCTACTACAAATATTGTCCATTTTCTGCAGTCACTACAAGTATAAGTTTTTTCTTATTTGTTAGTGTTTGAAATTATTAGTGATGCATAATGCATTTAAAATCCACACAAGCATGCCAACAAAATTATTCAGGAATGCATAATTTTCTACTATGATTATTGTGCTTAGGGACTTTATAAAGAATGTATTTAAAAAGATGCAACCACGAGATTTAGTTTCTTCATTAGTTCTCATCTATTCATGTTCACATCTGTTGTATTGTTATGTAGCATTTCCTTTATTGGTTTATTTTACAATTTGCTCTATTTCAGCCCTCAGGTATACAAAACATGTTTAGTATTTGAACACAATGTGATATGAACCTTATTTATGTTTTTATAGTGTTGCATATTATTTTGAGAATAATAGCTATAATGTTCAAAAGGTGGATGTTATGTTTGTGCTTACGTCAGCATGCATTGCATCAGTTATGCATTTAATGACTTATTTCCACCGTTAGAAGAAATTTATTTATTGAAAGGTGTTGACCTAAGTTGCACATATAGTTTATGTTGCCTTAGCATTGTTGTGAAAAACACCCTCTGATTATATCCCACTTCCATTACCACCTCTTTAGGTTCCTGACTAACCTCTACTGGGAACAATTTCCACCATCTTATCATCCCACACCATGCTTAGGGCACTATGCTCAAACTTATTATTCAATATTCAAATTTTATTAGATATTCGTAATCATCGAACAATCATGGTATAAGTAAAGAATTTATAGTTGAAAAAAATTCATATTTTATATATTTTTATTTAAAAATAATGACTATGAATCTTAATGTTTTAAAGCATAGATAACATCAAAATTTTAGTCAAAATATTTTCACTCATTTATAAAATTTATGTTGTATACATGATATTTATTTAGTGTAATTG
This sequence comes from Allium cepa, assembly GCA_030765085.1. Classification (NCBI taxonomy): domain Eukaryota; kingdom Viridiplantae; phylum Streptophyta; class Magnoliopsida; order Asparagales; family Amaryllidaceae; genus Allium; species Allium cepa. The sequence goes on from CM060942.1 coordinate 680,993,798, forward strand.
GAGAAGTCATAAGAAATTTTTTAGTGCAATTATATCTCATGTAAGCTACAGCCTAGAATGAGTGAAATATTTCCAGAAACTTAGGATTTGTTAGAATGGTGTATGATAAATATTAAATCTAAACTATTAATAAAACTGTACTAACTACTAAATGCTCATATAGTGATTCAATTATTTATATGCAACATTTGTTTGTCTATATTAAATAAAAAACTTATTTCACTAACATCGCTTAAAGAAATTTCATTCTAAAAACAATCAACACTCTATTAGTTCAATATTAAATTATTTTTTATTTAATAATCATATCTCAACCCATGAAACTCAAGTTCTGCATAACCCATGGTCGCTGTAATCTGTGTGTGTAGTTGGGAGAATATGCTTTTTCTTTTTAAAATCGAAGGACCAACACGCATGTTGTAGCTTATGAACAAACATAAGACTGGCATGAAATTTTGGAGTTATTTCCTTGAATGAATTGAAACAGGCAATAACTTTTGATAATAGTATGCAAATATTGGCAGAAAAATTGATTATTTTGCTTCATTAATTTATGCATCCAATGTGGCAATGTCAATACTTAGAAGAATGGTGTTGTAGTGCTGATTCGAGGTGGATATGTCTTGGATTAGCAGGACTACATAATTGTATTAAACAATCATATTTGTGTCACGATATTTTTAATGTTTCTAGATCCTAACTACCTTAATAATCTTTGAATTGAATACTTATTAGTTGTGTATTAGACCTAATTTATTTTGTATGAATTAAATGCATGAAATATGGAAATAATTTGTACTTAGATTTTATAGTAAATTCCATTAAACGAGTGGTTCTATCCTTTGCAAAATGAACATGCTGATTACTCCTTACTATTATTATTTTTGTGATTTGAGTAAATTATATTTTAGTCAGAGTTTCTATAAAAATTAATCATCACAGATATTGATTCAACTATAACCATTTTGATAAATTCAAAAGTTTAATATTTTTAATTATTTCACACAGGCATATGCGTTTCTCACCAATACGTTGTTTATAATTAAAAACTTCAGTTTTTGTGTGAAATTTTCAACAAAAAAGGGAAATGAGAATTTAATCTGTTAGTGTACCAGAAGTGCCTAACAAGCGGTGCAACTAAAAAGGAAGAATGCATAAGCTATACATAATATACACAAAGTAGAAAAAGCCTTTCAATTGTTGTTAGGAGGGTTTCTCTGTGAGCATGATTGAAAGAGAGAATCATAACATATTCTTTTGTCATTTTCATATTATATATTTTAATCCAAGAGTTTGTAGATGATTTTTCTTGCATGTGACGATAATTAAGTGCAATTTTCTACAAATACAACAGAGACATACTGACAAATTGACCCAACAGACGTATACAAAATAGAAAATGGTTTTCATGATTGGAAATTTCATTATGAGCTGAATCGTAGATCTACAATCCATTCGAGAGATCCAAAAATTTAAAACTACCACTTGCATCTTTCTATAGTATACATATTTTATTGTTATATTTTTTCAAAATCATATTTCTTATAATCATGCTTTACATGACTATTAATTAAAGTGCTTATATCTCACAACAGTAAGGAATTTGTCAACGATTTAACATTTAATATTTCAACTTCCGAAGCTCAGCCAAAAATTTAATGATTATTTACACATACATGTCCTACCATTGTTAAAAATTATTATTTTCCTTTCAAGTTTGGAAATAATTTAACACACTTCCATAGTTTCTAATTATGACAGCGGTTATAGGCCACTGGGTACCATGTAATCCTTTCTTTATTACTTTTGTTCTTTTATTAGGCTTTCATTCTCATTTGTTAAAGTCAGGTGGATTTTTTGGATCATTAATTGTATACAATATATGAATCCACCTATCTATTGCTTTTACTCTAAACAATGGTTTATTTCCATATTCATTGTTATCTTAGTTAGACAAAATTTCTTAACTGCATTATTTTGCAGAACTAATGTCGTTATTGTCATTTGATTATCCCTCCCTTTTTTCAGATAGTTTTCCGTTATGATTGTAGAAATGATGCTGTTATTGTCACAAACTACCACTGATAATAGACATATTTCCTAAAAGTATATCACCTCACACAATTTTACATCCTACAATGTTGTCGATTGCCATTGATTCATATTTGTAAATTTAATTATTTTTGGTTGTACATCAGTACCTGTTTATCATTGGAAACAAACTAAGTTCAAAGTCTCCGCTTGCTTCATTTAAAACCCGTTTAAATTTGGACAATAACTTAGTTTCTACATGCTTTATTAGAAAATTTATCATATGAATACATATAGATTGAAGAGTTCTTCTATTTACATATTATTTTATTCACAGAACATGTTGCCCGGTTGCAACTTATTATTTTTATCAACTCAGAATAGAAGGTCCTAAACAATAATCTTGCTGACATAAAGTGAGTATTTTCATTAATTTGTGATTGCTGCTACTATTAATCATTAATCAGTTGGCTTATTGGTTAGTTAGCTAATAGAACTTTTATATTTTTTCTCCTACAAAAATATGAGAGTTCACATAATGAAGCCAATGGAAAATTGAGCAACCACTTTTCGATTCCAACATTTCATATACAGAGAAATGTATGCGGAAACAAACTGTATTAACTTTTATTGACTTTGCAGATAATAGATCAGCGACAATCCTCCCCGTTCAGCATCTTTTAGCTCAGTTGGTTCCCATCCACTCTCTACGATATACTTAATGTTCAGCTATTCTATCTTAGACTATAATGTTTAAACAATTAAATCATGCATGCATTACTTGAAGGTTTGTAGAATGTTTAGCTATTAATACTTTTCAACTGAATTCTTTTTGAAGCTATTACAAATTTGTAACTGGAGTCTAAACACTTTTGATTTTCCTTCATACAATGTTGATTATTTAATAGAGCATCAATCTTTATATACCGAATGCTAAATATTTGATGTTAACCTTCATACATTTCCCTTGGGCCAACTATAGGGTGCTCATTATGTTAAACAATGCAGACTTGGGTGGCGTTGGCTCAGATTTCTCAAATCTGCAGGGCACTCACAGTATAAAACATTGTGTGCTCATAATACATTGGTCCATCTTATTTGTTTTTTCCCTTTAGTTTTGAAAACAAATCAACACACCTGTTCTCTCTTGAAATGGCGAGCAAATGTTATGGCTGGCAATGTAGCATTTTAAATAATTCCGACCGTGGTTACAAAACTGCAAATTTAGATATGAGGTAAAGTATGATTGCATAAGATACCCAGTCAAGAAAACTCTTTTGAATGTAATATGCTTAATTGTAAACAATACGGAGTCAAACATCACTTTTAACTTAGGCTAGGCATCGGTTTCAACTAAGGCAAATGCCTCAGTCTCAACTGACGCACTGCCAAAAGCTATTATCATAGTTTATACACAGCCAATTGCATTTCACCAAATTGTGAAATTTTGATTATTTTTCTGTTGGAAGAATTTTCTGTTCAGCAATACTCCCTTTACAAAAATTTACTGCATATTAATATTTCATATGCTGTAGGCGAGGGTGTTGACTGCAAGATGACATGAGATGAAGCACTTGAAGTTACCAGCATTTCAGGATGGCCAAACCTAATGTTAATTGAAGTGCTAATTGCTATGCTACTTTGTTTTCTGTCATATGACCTTACATTGTTTGAATAACTAATTATCTGAATATCTTCTTTTTGAGGAGTGATATGAACAATTACATTGAAATTTACCAATATAAGGTCGTTACAGTAAGTATTATGATAAACTTTGTTTAAAAGTTCAACAGTCATATTTTATTTTAATTGAACCGAATATGGTGGTTTATTTAGGCTGCTGTAATGATGCAGATCTTATAATACTCGTAATTCTACAATAAACTTTTGTACCGCTGTAGATTTCTTTCTCTGTAACTTGGAAAATCTGCATATTCTTTGGGTCTATTTGTTGAGTGCCATTTCACAAAAGCGTCTGCTTAAAATTATTCCTAGTCACATTTAATGATCGTAACTCTATGTAACTCTACATATGTCCTATACATTATATCTAGACCGTGCATGTAACTCTATGTAACTCAAAGAAAACCAGCATAATTATCAAATAATTCAAAGATGACATACATAAAACAACATTAATTACCGAATCCAAAGAAAAATCATTACATAATGTTAGTCGACGACAACCGTGTGCGTAGCACGTGTTCACACTAATATTAGTTGAGTTCACTCTTTCTGGATCGTTGTTTTGATCAACTATGCTACCTTTGCTATATTTGCCATAGTATTTAGACATGTTGATTCAGACTCTAACCATTTACCCAACCTACTAAGCCTAACACTAGAAGGATTGGGTCTAAACCATATCAATGTTTTTCTTTTTTAAACCAGCATGTTTACGACTCAGGTTGATATATCTTAATACAAAACCAACCTGTTTACCCATCATACACTACTTCCTACGAGAAACACTTTGCGTTCTGATGTTATAAAACTTTATGAGAATGAGAAGTTAAACTTAAAGATTTTCTGTATTCACGTAGTGGGAGAATGAGTATTACTTCAGATTTATGGACTTCAATCAATACGGATAGATACATGAGTTTGACAACACATTTTGTTGATAATGAATGGAATTTGCAAAAAAGATTGCTTAGTTTTTGTTTATTGCCACCTCCTCATCCGGGTTCGGCCATATTTGGGAAGATATCAAGTTTGTTACCTAGTTGGGGAATAGTTGATAAAATATTTTCATGTACATTGGATAACGCATCTTCCAATGGTAAGTTCATTGAATTATTAGCATCACATCTCAATTATAGATGATCATTAGTTGCAGATGACCAATATTTACATGTTAGATGTGCGGCGCATATTTTGAATTTAGCAGTTCAAGACGGTTTAAAATCCATTACTACTTGTTTGAGCAACATACGAGAAAGCATAAAATATATCAAAGGCTCTCAATCTAGGAAAAAAAGTTTTGTTGAATGCATACACAGTCTTTCTTTGTGGATAAAACTAGGAAGGGATTACGTCAGGATATTCCCACGAGATGGAACTCCATGTTTATTATGCTTAAAAGTGCAATAAACTATGAACAAGCTGTTTATCGCTTGAAACATGTGGATTCTAGTTATACTTATTGTCCACCATTTGAAGAATGGAAGAAAGCAAAAAAAATTACATGTTTTTTGGAAGTTTTCTATAATGCCGCATGCTTGTTTTCGGGAATAAATTATCCAACCGCCTATTTGTTTTTTCCAGAAATTGTCATGGTTCATTTAACTTTAAAAAAGACTTTGGATGGTGATGATTTTTTGTCTTCCATGGCACGCGATATGTTTAAATTTTTTGATAAATATTAGAAAGAGTTTAGTGTGTTTCTTTCGATTGCTTGTATTTTTGATCCATTTTACAAAGTAAATGTTGTCCGATTTTCTTATGAAAGGCTATATGGAAATACCATAGAATTTGGAAAGGTAAAAAAAATTTGGAGGAGTTGTTTTTTGACTATTCGAGGAAAGTGCAAGAAGAGTCACCTATTGAAAGAAATGCTACAAAAGACACAGAAACTTCACATTCATTTACGGGTCCTTATTCACAAGAATGTGAAGATATGTTGGAATACTTTGATTCTTATCAAGATTCGGAATTTTTTGGCAATTCTACTAGATCAGAACTTTATTCATATTTAAGTGATGAGTTGATTGATCAAAAAATAGAGTTTGACACACCTTCATATTGGAAATCACAACAATTTCAGTATCCTATGTTATCCCTTATGGCAAAAGATATATTGGCTGTACCGATAACTATTGTGGCCTCAGAAAGTGCTAAAAGCATTGGTGGTAGAGTACTCGACGACTATCGTAGTTCACTAAAAGAGGATGTTGTTGAAGCATTGTTATGTACGAGAGATTGGTTGTATGGTGATACGATTATGCAAATATTCGAAGATCTTACCGAAGATATTACAAAGTTCCATTCTCAAGAAGAGGATGCATTAATCCATGGTGTGAGGTACTTTCTTATTTTCAATTGATAATTTTTCATGATATTCATAACTATTTTTACACTATTGTCAGCATGAAGACTATGGGCAAATCTCTTCAGCAAATAGAAAATTGAGTTCGTACTAACTGAGTAGAGGTATCTTTTTTTCTTGATGTATGCTTGAAAATGATAGATAATATTTTTGGTCTACATTAATATTATATCTGTATCTGCATTTGCATGTTCTTTCTTGGAAAAAGGTGTATTTTTGTTTTTAGTCTAACTTACGTACTCCTTTTCTTTGCAGTTGGTGCTTATGCTTTCATTTTTCAATGATATACACTAATCTATACCACACATTCATGTAATCTCATATTCACTAAAATTGCACTCTTGCTAGTTGCCTTGAATTGCATAGAATTGTATAAATATACTTTTTGCATTACATTTTCCCTGTCATGTCTTATCTAAATATATCATCGATTTACCCTATGCTTGTGTATTCTGATGGCATAGGAAATTGAATCAATTTTTCAGTGATTGACCACATATATTTGCTTAGATTAGAGTGCAGTATTTGTTACTAATATCTTCAGTGTATGCCATATTTTACTTGAGTTCACTTGTGGATACACCACTTGAATGAGTTGAATCACCATCTTAGAATCATTATTATAAGTTAATTTTAGCCACAAAACTCATGAGTAACATAAAATATGACCTGAAATGTCATAGTATGAAGTATCCACTTTTATGTTTTAATCCTGTTTAGGATGCCCAAAACACCCTCCATCCTGCATATATTATCAATTTCTGTTCCTTGAGATAATTAAGGAGAGGCGTCAGATTTTAGAATTACAATAAGCCAAGTTTTCCAAATGAGGGAAAAGATGAGCCACGTATAACATGGTTTATAACAAGGTTTAAAAGGACATAAAAATGAAAAACAATTCATATATATTTGTGTTATACTACTTACAGTAGATAAATGCTTATGTTATATTCTAACCAGGTACCTTGCGAAAGAAGCTAGCAATGCTAAATTTGTAATTTTAGGCAGATTTTTTCAAGAAACAAAAGAGGTGAACCAGTCTGGTTTTCTGCTTCTATTTTTTGGTTTGTAATTAAAAAGACATTTATACTTTGCTAGATGTTTGATGGTCATAATTGTTGGGTCTTGTGAAATGTAAAATTACCTTTCGCATTTCCCGAGTTTGTTACGTATGGTAGTGATTCTCTCTCTTTGTATTACTGGTATCTTCTCTGCTTCAAAGATGGCTTCTGTTGATGTTTTATTTTGTATGCCCTCTAGTTTATTACTTTCATTATGTTATTTAACATTGCAGTCTGTGTTATTGTTTTAGGTTTTTATCATGCATTGGATGTTTTTTCACTTTTCTTTTATATTTTCATTTTTGATGTTTTTAAACGGGTTAAAAGGGTTGACCCATATATAAAACAGGTTCGGTCATATTGACCCTTTTAATAAATGTATTAAAAGGGTTGGGTCACTAAAAGGGTCGGATCATTTTTAACCCGACCCATTATGACCCGACCTAACCCATTTGACGGGTCTACATATCTAGTTCCTTTATGCTGTGTAGTCACAGGAAAGTCTATATTTCTACCTTTTTCTTCTGTATACTTCTTTTTACTTTTAAAGAGAATCATATGCTTTCTTTCCTTTAGTGCAAAGTTATATGAGAATGTCTTTGTATACCACTCAATTTTGACAAATACACATACAATTTGCAACTATGTAGAAGTTAATTTCTACGGTGGTCATTACCTCTTGAGTGAAGTAATACAGGGCATCTAAAACCTTAGGCATTTTGCAAATTAATTTCCAAGGCCTTCTCTCTTGGATTTTAGTTGTTTACAAGTTAATCCTATATTTTCTTTGTTTTTTTTTGTACAATTGAAATGTAATTTTTTCTAGTTTTAATCAGAACAATGTTTTTCAGTGTAATTTTTGTGAAAGTTTCACTAGGATGAGAGTGTAAAAAGTGGCAGAACTATGTCGAATCTGTTCCAGTTTTTTGTTTGCCCTCTGAAGTACTATAGGGAATTTTGAAGTTCTGTATAATGACCAATATAATACTGTAGAATGTCAAACTAGAACCTGGGATAACTTCTGATATATGTTACGAACTCAGTCATCTTGTCCTGTATGTCATGTTCCATGCCTTTTTAGTTTTGAATTTAAGCCTCATGATACTATTGTCGTTTAGAGGCTTGATATCTTTGCATATTTTTACATTGCAGTCAGGCGCCAGTGATATTAAGACAAAGATCGCACTTCTATGATACATAGCACTGTACAACAAGGCCTTAGCGTTGACATTTATAGGTTGCTGCTTCTTTCTTAACGGACATCTCGTCGCTTGCTTGTATAAAAATAGTAGATATTTTATGCAACATCTGTTTGATTTGTCATTTCATTGAAACCATTGTTTGATGTTTTACGATGCAGTTCTGTTTTTACGTTGAATTTGATGCAATTTAGTGCAATTTTTTTTACTACAGATTTGTTTTGTTATGCAACAGTTTAGTGTTGATAATAATGGTGCAGTTTTTTATTTTTATTGTGCAGTATTTATTATTTATGTAGCAATTTTTTTAAAATGGGTCGGGTCGGTCAACCCGCATATTAAATGGGTCAGATTCGATCAACCCACATATTAAATGGATCAAACGGGACGTCGGGTTTGTTTATGTCTTGAATGGATCGGGTTAAATTCTACCCTACCTATTTATGATCCGATCTGACCCTTTTGATGGATCTATAGTATTATTAGATACTTCTACATCCATTTCTGCATTATTTTGGAATTTTGGATCCATTTTTTCGTATATTGACGAGAACTTTCAGCATGTTCAATGCTAGTCCATTTTTGACAGATGCGTAGTTTCCACTCATACAATACTTCTTATTAAAACGGATAATTTTTTAATTTAACCCAATGTTAAAAACTAATCGCAAATGTAGCCTAGTTTTGTAAATTATTATGAAAGTGGATCAATTTATGCCATATTAGCACCACGTGTACCTACGACGTTTCAATTGTCGCCAGTACGTTTTTTCTTTTTTAAAATTGTGGGCGGCATTTGAGATTCCTCCATTGTGCAGCATTTTAAATGTTTTCCAGATTTTTTTTAACAAAATAGTTTTTTGCATTTGAAATGGCGCAAGCTATTTTTTTTCTAAATGTACCGGCGACATTTGAGATGTCGCCAGTATATGTGGCGCTGATTTGGCACAAACTGGTCTATTTTTGTAATAAGTTATAAAATCGATCTAAATTTGTAACTAGTTCTTAAAATTGGCCTAAATTAAAAATTATATGAAATACAATTGAAATATAACAGAAATTGTGTAGCCCAGCGAAAATAGTTTCGTAGAAAATATATAATGATTTAAATGGTAACAAAAATAATAATTGTATGTAGTATAGTATTGCAAAACTTAAGAATTATGATATAAAAAGAAAAAAAATGACAAAATTTAAATTAACAGTAAAAATTTGGACATCTGAAACATAAACAGCATGAAGTAGAATTTTTAAATTTTATCTTTAGAAAGATCTTTTTTAAAATATAAACCAAATAACTATAAACATTTTTTAATAAGACCATTACTTTGGCACGTTCATGTAAAATGTAAATATTAGTTTTAATGCTGCATAGGTATAGTCCAACTTTGCACATATGTTGGAATAAAAGTCACATAATGCATGCTACTAACCATGTTTATTTTACCTGCTCTACTTGCATGTTCTTCCACCACTAAATCATCCACTGTTTTAATGTTCTCATTACCTTTTATAACTTCTACGTTAGTGAAATGCGTACAATTTTATCAGGTATGCCTTATAGTATGATGATACTTACACATAAGAAACCGTTGTTTTTCACATATATAACGAAACTGTTGCTACAATCATTAGCTGTTAACTTGATAGAAAAACATTTGTAAGTATCATTAAAGGTTTTCATGCAGTTTTAATGAAGCATGGGCTATGTTTTTTCTCGTAATAATTTGGTTAATAACTAGTTTTCAAAAAGTGGATATAAAATATTCCTGCATGCCCTTTGCGTGATTCTACCATATGATCACCACCTATATAACATGATTGAAGGCATACAAATTAGATATAAAGGAGGGAAATTTTTTATAAGTAAAATCAATTATTCTTCCTTTTTCATTTTCATGGTTCCTTCTTTATTACATGCATTTTAATTTAATGCTGTTATATATCATGCAATTTATAGCGCCGCTTATAGCACAACAAGAGCGAAGCACGAACTAGAGCCAAATTGGAGAAAAAGGTAGAGTGTCGAGAGGAGGAGATTCAAATGCTAAAGACATGGTATGAACAACTCTATGAGAGGTTTCGACAATAATTTAATGGAGAGTCGAAAAGTCGTCGAGACGATGGGTGTGGATATTTTTCTTGTTCTTAGATATATCTGTATGATGTTATGTATTATGAACATATTATTGTACCGTGTAGACATAATTATGGAAATTTGTATAGATATGCAATTAGCTGATATTGGTGCTTGTTTTATGTTGATATTGTCGTGGATTGAAATTGGGTCTAATGAACGAAATGCAATAATAACATGTCAAATCTACTTCAAAGGCTTAGGTAAAATTCAATTTTTACCACATATAAATAATCATTAGGATGGCGTAGGAAAAACGTAGGAAAACAATGGCGTAGGAAAAACGTAGATATGGGTATTTTATTCCTACACAAGTTTTATCTACGCCGTAAATGGTGTAGGTGCAGCATAGGTATTGCGTTTAGCTACGCTCCGGCTATGTCATGTTGGCGTAGGTAAATTCACACTTTCTTAGTGTGAACTAATGCTTGTTTATAAATTTCATGGGGCCATTAAGATCGAAATAGGGAATTTTTGAAAATTTATCCATTTTACCCATTACGTAACGGACTCGTTTCCTTCAATGGTATCAGAGTCCATATAGTGTATGTGGTCTAATTAGCCAACATTATGTGTCAACTAAAAAACTTTTCTATCTTATGGGTGTTTAGAACAATTGTGTCAAGGTTTGAGATTGGATAATTAAGTATTCTCCCTTTCTTGACTACTGACCTGGCCTAATGGGTCTGGTATGTCAAAAGGTTGTCCTAGGTGTAAGATCTATATTTATTTTGGACTTTGGGCTTATTTTTGAATTAAGATATGAAAATTTAAACTGTGTTTCAAATTTAAATATTTAGCTTAAAAATAAAAGGAAATTTTATAAAAGGTAAAGAATAAATTAAAAAATTTAATTTTCTTTTGAGAAATTAATAATCGACAAAATTTATAGATATTAAATTATTGCAATTCATTAAATAAAATAATGAATTTAAATTTAATTGGTAATGATCATATATATAGATGTATGCATGTAACTATAAATGTTATAGTCGTATGTTTATCTTAAAGCATTTAAGACGAGTAAATGGAAAATTTCAAAATAATTAAGTTAACTAATTAAATTTATTTAAATAAAATAATTTATTACATAAATAATCAATTAATAGTTAATTAATTAACATATATGTATATATTGATGTACATATCCAAAACTACAAAAGTTATAGTTGTTTGTTTGTCTTAAATACATATGATTTCAAATGTGCATGGTACTTGAATCATAAGAATATTTCAAAAGAAATACATTATTCCTTAGATTAATATCAGCCTCATATGTATGTATATTAAAGATATGAATCTTTGATATAAAAGTTGTCCTCTATCATTTATATATTCATAGATTACTTGCATACTCACTTTATAACAACCCACCTCGGAATAAGCTTAAATTTCGATCTAGAAAAGGTCCATCGAATCTTAGAACCATTCTAAGGCTAGTTCTTGGTTGGAAAAAAATTAACAATATAGATCAATAACTATTCTTTCAGAACTCACAGTAGATAGAATAAAATATAGTAGTAAATTGTACCCATTTATTTCAAAACCGTATGAAATGTCATAGTACAAAACATCATCAACTGTCAAATAAGATATGTTACATCATTTCTCCAAAATACATGGTACAACATAAAACATCATAGAAGATAATAAAAATAACTACCACAAGCTTAAACCACTCCACCTTCAAGCATCGTCACCATCATCACTCCGTCCTTGACCTGTGTTGTAATGAGGAGGGAGTCAGAAAACAAATGGCTGGTGAATAAAAACTTGGAGCCTTACCATTTCAGTACTTAGGCAGTATATTTTAAAATAAGAATATGTCTTATGTACATAAAACCATTTAATAATTCTTATAAAGAAAGGAGGCGGGTCATCAATCAACCACTTAATACCTTCCATTCTCGAAGTAGGTTTCTAAATTTCATGACCCAAATCTCATGTCATAAATATGTAACAATGTAGATAGTACCCAAGCCACTTAATACCTTTTATTGGAAAATGGGCAGACCCTGGCCATCTAAGACCTTAGTTGAGCCAAACCCTATCATTCAATATATATTCCCAAGATCGACCCCTCAATGATGACTATCTAATTGATATCACATGGAATCTCTCGAGTCATTTAATACTTCCTTATAGAAAGGCAGACCCCCAATCAGTCACTCAATACATTATCCCTAAGCAAACCTCTATCGAGATTCCACCTATCCTGTCAATAACTAACCCCTGGTCATTTAATACATCATTTGAAGAAAATAGGCGGACCATCAAACAACCACATAATACCTCAAGACCCCGAAGTAGGCACTTCTTATTATGACCCATACTCATAATGACATCTCACTAGTCTGGCTATTTGTAGGAACTGGTAGCAAGATTAACTGGGCAATTTTACCCTATAAAAGTTAGGACTAACCTCGCGTAACCACAATTATTTATCATAGGAGATGCCTCACATCAACCCCAAAGCCACACTGCTAGTAACCATATTAGCTAGATAGACTTTTATGTGTTTTTGACCGACCTCGCATCCCTATGACTTAGCCATAATTTAAATAATCTCCATATGTATAATACTCATCTCTCTGTTTATAATTAAGGCCTTACAAGGAATCTTCCTTATTATGCCTTAAAATATTAATTACCTCCTAAAGGGGAATTAGTGACAATTATTACTTAATTGTCATCACAATTATACGCTATAATTGTATGTTTGTTACGCTAATAGAAATAAATATATATTCGTTCCAAATAACTTCTAAGCATGTGGTTCATACGCACTAAACTAGCATTAAATGTTAGTTTCTTAACCATAGTACTAATACAAGTCCTTTCCCTTCAGAGATTTCAATACCCATAACAAGGGAATAGATATTCGTATCCAAAATTGCGATAAATAGATTTGTAGATACAAATAGAAACTCAGTTTATTACATCAATTCAATGGAATATCCTAAACAATAGGAATTTCAATCCTAACTTTATATTCTATCCGCCTACTCTTTTATAAAGAAGTAAATGGACTTTTTTGTGGATAAGTGGTGTAAATTATGAATAGAATTCGTGCTCTACACCCTTATTTTATTGTTGAATACTCACAATTTGAATCAAAGAAGGATGAGAAGTGGAATAGACTATGAAATTATCAGAAATTGCATAAATAATATAAAGTCCATCAAACTAACATAATAATTGAGAATCTCCATCTAGAATTAAAAATTTGAAATAGAATTTTGGGGGATTCTATCTGTAACATCACCCATTTGGATGCCCAAAACCAACTGCTATGGATGCGGTAGTCATCGATATTTGTTAATTCTCGGTGACCAAATATGGTAATATTAGATACATTGATATACCAGAAACACATGAATATGAAAAAATTTAGACTTAATTTAAAACAAATTTCTCATTTCATTACGAACAGTATTTCAGATTCATTACATAATCTCATACGTAAGCCACGTTCAGAAAAATTACAATTTATTAAAAAATACACCAAAAGCGACATATAAAGATGCCTCCTTAGTTAATCAGAGTCTAAATATAGGAAATTAAACAAATATTCCTTACATCCAAATTACACAGCGGACAATAGATAGAATCTCCTAAATAGATAGCTTGCCTTCTGCACGTCTCCAAAAGCTTATTCATCAACTAATAATCTGAAAAACCTTTACCCTCAGCCTATTCAAATTAATTTTTGAGCGCCAGAGAGTTTAAGGGAAAAAAATATAAACTTCGAGTCAGAAAAAAGTCCGGTGTGAAAAATAATATACCATCTCGAACCAAATAGATATCTAGCGAGACCATGCCGCTGAGAGGAACGGGTTTTCCCCTTGCTAGTAAATTAATCAAAAATAATTAACCATATACTGAGAGCACCAACATCTAAAATAGTTAAAACATAACATAGTATGATGATATGCGATTACACAATATATCCTGGATTTTCCATTCTCATCCATTGGACTATCTATCTTAAGTTATAGTTTCTAAGGTCATTATTAATCTATTAGTTTTCATGGGCTAACTAGTAACATGTTCCAAGCTTACGGACTATCTATGCAGCTTCATAGTTTTCATGGGATTACTATAAACCTATTGGTGTCTACCAATAACATCATCCAATTATAGTTTCATGGGCTGACTATGAATCTACTGGATTCTCCAATAACATCTCTCAGGTCATAGTTTTCTAACGTCTCTCAGGTCATGGTTTTCATGGGCTGGCTATGAACCTATTGATCTCTATTTATATCCTATTCCGGACATAGTTTACATGAGATCACTAAGAACCTATTAGCTTCTGCCAATAACATTTCTCAAGGCATAGTTTTCAAACCATTAAATTGTATTAAAATTTTAATATAATTATTAAGCCTTTCTAGCTTAATTTTTTTATAACAAATCGAAAACAATTGGGAAAAATCCCAAAAATTCACCAAAAATCTAAAATAACATTTTATTTCTATATAAAAATTCCAGGACAAAATTTATTATTTTATTGTTTTTAATAATTAAAACCTAAAATAAATGACCTTTTCACCCTAGGAAATTCGTAAAATATTCCTATTAATTCTGAAAATTATGAAATTAATAACACATCTTAAAAATTAGGTATTGCACAACATATCCAAAAATCCAGTCGTTTGGAGGTCAATCATTAACGTTTTTCCTTAAAACCTATCATAATAATTTCATAAAAATTTCAATAAATTACCATTCATGCAAACAATGGTAAAATCAATCTTATCATCATCAAATAATATGGAATATATCAACAATCCAAAATTTAACACATATGAATGAGATGGATACTATTATCACCTTGTTTTGAGAAAAAAATGTTGAGATTGAGTTGTTGATTTGATTCTCCTTAGCTTTAACTTGATTCTCTAACTTTTCTTCCTTTAAAAGCATTAGCAATGGCCTCTACTTTGTTTATGTTTTGTATGGATGTAAAAATGAATGAGCATATGAGGTTGGAAGGGTTTATGTTTAGCAAATGAAGCTTATTCCAATTTTGCCCCTCTAATAAATCCTCCTACTTATGTTTAAACTAAAACAATCTTATATATTGATTAGTTAAGGCCTACCCAATTAATTATCAAATCTCATCTTATTTTCACACCACACATTATTCTGTTCAATTAATCTAATTAAATCTCCTACAAAATGTTAAAGAAAAATTAGGGGTGTTATAGGCTTCCCCCATTAAAGAATTTCATCCATAAAATTCGGAATGGACTACAAACAAGCATATCAATCATGCCAAGAAAGCTAGTATATCCCGCTAGTGAAAAGTCAATATAAAACAAATATGGAACATACGCTTATAACTGCATAGAATAAGTATCCCTAATCCTGTTTTCTGTTTTCCAAGTACGGTCCTTATCGTTGGCACTCTATTGAACTTTTACCAACTTGACTGTCTTGTTTCTTAACCTTTTCTCATCTCTCGCTATGACCTGAATTGGTTGTCCAACAAAAGTCAAATCTGGTTCTACTATTAAGTCTTCCAATGTAGTCGAAGGGATAGTAGTCTCTAGATCGTGTACATACTTATGAAGATGAGATACATAAAACACATTATGGAAACCTCCAAAGTGCTCGGTAACTCTACTCAGTATGCAAGCTTTCGATCCTCTCTATCACTGGGAACGGTTCAACATATCTGGATGCCAGTTTCCCTGGCTTTCCAAATCGTACTACAGCCTTCATCGGTGATACTTTAATGAAAACTTATCTCCAACCGAGAACTCTAGATCATTACGCCTCTTATCTGCGTAACTCTTTTGTCTAGACTGAGCTTCCTTCATCCTACGTCGGACCAACTCCATCTTCTCTGTTTCTTCTTTCACCATATTTGGACTAAGGACCAATCTGTCTTCGGTCTCCAACCAACATGCTAGTGATTTGCACGCTTTCCATATAAAGCTTCGAAAGGTGCCGTCCCTATACTAGCCTGGTAGCTATTATTATAGGAAAACTTTGTTAGAAATGCGGATTACGGATCTTAAGGCTAGGATGAACACTAGAGGGGGGGGGGTGAATAGTGTTTTAAGGAATTACTAAATCTTTTAGAGTTTTTGTTAATTTAAACACAAATGTATGCAATATTCAGACACAGATATGATCATAGAAACAAACATAGATGCAGAAATAAAGTAAAAGCAGTAAAGGAAAGAACACACCGGATTTTATACTGGTTCAGAGTTACCCTACATCCAGTCCCGCATACAAGTACGGATTTCCTTTCAAAATCAATTGTACAATTACACCCTCGATTTCAAGGCTACGAGGTACACCCTTCAGATTCACAATCCTCTGGGTAGAGATACTTGATTTCACGGGCAACAAGTTCATTCCAATTGATTTCCTAGGCTATAATCACACCTTCTACAATTGATTGATTTCCAAGGCTACAATCACACCTTTTACACTTAATTGATTTCCAAGGCTCCAATCACACCTTTACTCACTAAATTGATAACAAAGAAGTCTATAACTCTGAATAGCACTGAGAATCTTGTTGAGATAGTGATAGAGAATCAAACCAGAAATGATCTAGTTAGATTCAATGTTGATTTCGTCAGAGTAATGGTAAGAATATGTATAAAGAACTGTGGAAGAAGAAGAGGAGTGAAAACTAGAAAATATGATTTTAAATTCGTTGAAAACAACCCCTATTTATAGAAGAACAACAGCCATGTCCATTCGTGAAGGGATATGACGAATAGACACTTCTTTTGAAATTCAAAATTTTGAAATCAACTGACACTATGTCGACATGGGTAACTTGGGTATGTCATCCCAAAGTAAATTTTGATGTTTTGTTTTTCTTTGAAAATAACTTTTATCTTATATTAAACTATTTTAAACTTTTATAAATATACTTAACTATAGTTAAAATACATAAATAAATATAGAGAATAATATTTTGGTATAAATAAATTTTTACTTATAACTTTATATTTAAATCTAAGTATAGATATTTAAAAGTTAAATATATTATTATTAAAAGATAGTTTAAAACCAAGGATAATTTGGTTTTGAAATTAAAGATTATTTTTGGGCTAAAAGTATTTAAAATCAGGATAGATGTTTTTGATTCTTTTAAAAGGAAGGTTTTGAAATCATTTTGAAAACATGATTTAATTTTGTAAAAACATTTGAATAAAAGGTTAGCGGATACAAAACAATGTTCCACTAGATTTTTCGTAGGTTCCATCCTACTTAGGGTTCCATCCCTTTTACAGGCTCGAAGTGGATTCCATTCCACGAATAAATTGGATTTTAAGATGCCAGTGCTTTTCTAGGAGTTTTAACAAAATTCCTAATTAAATTACTTATTCTTGAAATCTTAAACTCTTGATAATCTTGATATTCTTGATACTCATGAGTCTTCAATCTTGATATCTTGAATCTCTATACTGTACAGTCTTCATTCTTGGTACCTGCATGGTTAAATCCTGCATATACATATATATCTAAACTATAATGTTAGTATTTATATTTTATAATCCTTTCTAAGGTTGTTGTCATCAAAACCATCATCTCAAGGACTAACAATCTCCCCCTTTTAATGGCGACAACCTTTGTTTATAAAATATTACTTCTATCCTAATAACTCCCCCTAAAACTAGTAACTCCCCCTTAATCATTGCCTAACTATCCTATTTTATACTTCTCCCTCTTTGTCATCAACATAAAACTAACTCGAAACTATATAATCTCCAAACTATATAATTCCCCCTCATTCTAATACTCTATGACTTGTGATTATAATGATCGTGTTATCATAAATAATCAACACTTAACTCTAAAACTTAAAACTTAGTCCTAAACTACTAACTTTCCTAACTAAGTATCCATATAATGATACTTTTAATAAAACACATATAAGAACTCGAACTTTTTATTAATTATATAGTTATACTTACATTTTCGTAGAGAACGTAAGAAAGAACATACAACAATAGAAAAGAAACTAATGAGTGTCTTTGAAAATGGGAGATCTGTGAATCGAACAATTTGAATAGTGGAAACAGAAATTTCCATGTTGTTTGACAAGATTTCCATCTTTTTCAAAGCGCACTTCGCCAACACAAACGACTTTGTCATCTTCTTCAACGTGCCTTTTTCCATGAAGGCTTCTTCTTCTTCTTCTTCGCTGCCCTCTTGCACTTGATCTCCTGAAGAATCTTCGTCAATCAAGATTGAGTTAGCATGATTATCCATTAGAAATTTTTGCAAGTTCCTATTTTGCCTTGCCTCTCTTGTTCTTTCGCCATTCTAAGTTACACCACTTGAATTTCAGTCAATATTTGCAGTGAATCCTTCAGAGAATCCTCCATTTTTGTCACTCGAGCGAGCGTAATTCGTTGAAACGGTCCAGAAGTAGGAGAAGGGAATGAAAAGGTTGAATTTATGTTTGATTTGGAAGAGGAGGCCTTGGTTTAATTTATTTCAGAAGTTAGAACAGAAAGAGAACAGAGAGAATGATCCAAATTTCGAAAATAAGAAGAATATATAACTAATTATTTGAATTTTTATGACGACCCGACTTTCTCACCCCAGAAAATCGCATCATCTTGAAGAAAGAAAGGGATAGAAAGAGAAGAGAAAGAAGAGAAAGAAGAAACAACACTAGAATCTCAACAGCGGAACGAATAAATTATATTAATAACATAAATATTTACATAATATACAACAATAATCAGAGATACACAGCATACACATCACATACACTAGACAGTTATAAACACCTGTCTAGTATTTAAAACTTAATACAACACAACACAGAGAATACACATCGGAAACTATATATCTAATGCAGAAGCCTCCTGCTCCATTGCTCCTCCATTATTCGTCAAAGCCAACCTGAATCCCGTGGCAACTCGTAAAAATTTGAGTACCCAAGAGTTTAAGAAAACAAAGATAAACTCCGGGTCAGACATGAGTCTAGTGTGAGTAACAGGTTAAGGTTGCTTAACTTTAAAAACCTTTTGAAAAGAAAGGTATCGCGTAAGACTTCCCACACATAAACATGGAAAAGTTTTTACCTTACGCTAACCAAAACATTTGATAGGAAATCCGGTGATATTATAATAGTGTCTAGGGTTTTCAAGTAAAATACAGAAATAGCTGGAATGCTTACATCTCACGTTCCAACATAGTTGGGCACAACTAATACGTATGGCACTTATTGGATTTTGGATTCCATCAATGGCAGGGGTACTGGGGTACCGCCCGTCACAGTACGTGGCCTAGATCACCGTACCGAGGAGCCACCCTAACTCCCCTGCAACACAAGGCCGGAACCATTCCTTACTGAACAGTTCCGAACAAGACAATCCCGCAGTTGTTTGCAACCAACTGCCCACACAGCCGAATATAAAGGGACTTCTAGACAGGGGTAAATCTCACTCTCAAGTGGGGGCTACCCACGAAGCCTTGCTGCACCTCCCCTGTTTTAGCCATTCCCGGTTGATGAGGCTTGAGGCTACGATTACCTTTAGAGAACACATCTCTTAGAATGCTCATCGTCCACCTGACGATGTTCTGAAAGCATTCAATCCATACAAGTTCGTTCCGGGTTCGAACGAAACTGAAGGCATTATCTCGTTACACTCATTTTGGAATCACCCTCAGAGTTAACGATGATAACCCTTGCACTCTGAATCTTCATCTTCACTTGAGATTCACGACCTATCGTTAATTTGGATCGATGTGGTTTTCGAATATCCAAATATGGAAACCCGATCCCGGTCTCATCGAAATCCAAAACGTATCTTTTAGGTCCAAGTTGTTTTAAAGTTTAAAACAATTCAATATTATCTATATACACACAGATAGATAATACACAACATCACAATAGATAATCAATATTATCATCACAACAGATAATCTATATTATCAACTCAAACAGATAATTCACATTATCAACTCAAATGCAACCATAGCATCCAAATCACACAACATCATTTATCTCATATCTGAGATCTCAACCATTCAGGGTAATCAGTATTAAACGACATTCACAAGCAATGACTTATTAATCATCATTCTATAATTAATTTAAAATGAATTAAATTAATTACTTCTTCCTTAATTAATTTAAAATAAATTAAATTAATTACTCATCCATATAAATTTTGCTTACATATCCCTTAATTAATTATAAATCAATCAATTAATTATTCTCAACAAATTACCTTAATTAATTATCTTGATTAATTATCCTTTAATTACATTCAAGTAATTAACCTCTAATTAATTTCACAAATTAATCTTCCAAACTAAATTCAGTAATTAACCTGTAATTACTTCATTAATTAATTAATTATAATTAATAACATTAGTGCTTGATTAATTACATTAATTAATCCCTTCATTAATTAATTGTTCTTAATTAATCCATCCTTACTTACATCATTAATTATTTAAATTAATGATCCTAAATTATTTATTTATAATTATCCTATTTAAATTAATTATCAATTATCCATATTGATTAATCACTCATGATCAATCACATTAGATAATTAACTTAATCATTTTCATTTCTTAATTATCTTCAAATAACTCAATTATCAAAACCCAAATTAATTATACTAAGTAATTAATTATTAATTACTTACTTTAAGTAATTATTCTGCATATTGATTACATATTAATTACACAAAGTAATTGAATTCCAAAACTCCTCCATTATCCAAGTATCCATCAATTAAATTACATCAAGTAATTTATCTTCTTAATTACTTCACTAAGTAATTATTCATTTTTAATTACATTGGTAATTACTTCTCAAATCAACCAGTGATTAATTTAAATTAATTAAACTTAATTGATTAACTTAATTAATTAAATTAAACTTAATTAATTACAGTCAGTAATTAATTTTCTTAATTACTTTCATTAAGTAATTATACTTAAACAATGCAAATGATTATCTTTAAATTAATTAATTCAATTAATCATTAAAATTAATCATATTAATTTATTATTAAATAATCTTAGATTAATGACCTTCATTAACCAATAACAAATCTTTAATTATTTTTCTAAAGTAATTAACTGAATCAATCAATATTAATTACAAATTAAATTATCTATAAAACTCATTTAATTAATCTCTAATTATTAAATAAATCAAGTGATAATCAAAACTTAATTAATTATTAATTACTTGATTAATAAATTCAAATCATTAATTAAACTAAATCAAATCTTATTTAATTAATTGATTTCTTACTCACAATTTAATCAATCTTAATTAACTTACTTAATCCTTTAACTAATTAAATAAAACCCTTAATTATTTAATTAACTAACCAAATTATTTATTAATTAAGTTAATTAATTATAAACTTAATTATCTTGATCAATTAATAAATTATTAAGTTCAAATCAACTTAATGAAAATCATTAATCTTATTAATGATTTAATTATCATTATCAAAGTAATTTAAAAATAATGTGCTTTTAAATTTTCTCTAAATTCCATTTAAATTAAGATTTAAAATGAAATCAATTTTTAACTTAAACAAGGTTTAAGTATTTGAAAACCCTTTAGTTTTCATTTTAAAGAATCACTTATCTTTATTTTAGAAGAATAGTTTTAACCCATATTCAATTTAAATGAATGTAAAATACACCTTAAATATTTCAAGTGATTTTGAAACTTTTAGATTCAAAATCTTATTTATACTACAAACTAGAATTCAAATCATGTTTCAGACTCAGATTCAAAAATTTAAATTAAAATCCTGTTTTAAATTTCATTTCAGATTATAAAAACACATGTTATAAAATACTATAATATTCAAACTTAATTTAACATTAGAATTTATAAACTGATTTTCTTCCAAATCCTAAGATTCAAATTCATATTTGAATTCAGATTTTACCATTCAGATTTGTAACTTAAATTTAAATCTTATTTTAATCTCATTTTCTTTATTTTCAGATTTATAAAACACTTTATATAAAAACTGTACAGGTTTAAGTTGTTAACTATTTCATCTTTTATAAAATTATTTATTTTCAAAAACTAAAATTCAAATTCATTTTGAATTTATAGTTTAAACTTGCTTCAAATTTAATTCAAACCTTGCTTTGCTTCCTTTTTATTTAAATTTTGTTTAAATTTTAGATAAACCTGAAACTGTCAGGTTACAGACACAAAACCTGAAACTAACAAAAAAAAATCGAGCCCTACCTATTTTACTTCGAGTTAACTAGCACCTAACTTCAAGTAAAACTTCATGTGGCTCGAGCATTCCCCGAGAACATTCAATCCAAAAATTCCCAGAAATAATACAACCTTCACCAGCCAAAAGGAATGCACGGTGCACGTGCACCATGGCTCTGGCCATCTCCGGCCATCCACCAACGCTTCATCACAACGCCGACCATCACCAGACAGCATCCCGATCACCAGAATCCTTCACAACCACTCGAATCAAAATCGAGTTCTCCATTTCAAACCTGGGAACACAAGCAGGCTTCCCCCCTTAAAACCTGGAACATCACCGTTCTCGCGACCAAGACCACCGGTTTTCATACCACTCCGGCCAACTACTCGTCAACCTTCTCCCTTCCATCCCCCAAAACAACGATACACTCGATCGATCGCCGTAGACGAACGAAGCAAAATGCGAACCCATGACAAAACTAGGTTTAGAAAATCAAAATGGCAACCACAGCCACCCCCATACTCAGACCATCCACCGATCATTTTTGCCACACTTCCCAGTCATCCATCTACCTCCAGACAAAATTCTAGCCTCTCCAACCACTGGGATCACCTGTGATCCTCTAAAAACCCCAAAACAATCATCATAGAAATACTCTTTAATTACTAAACATAAAAACATGATTATAGTTTTAAAAATCCTAATTACAGATAAGAATTCAAGTTATAAACTTGAATTGATATTTTAAAATATTTGAAATTTACTCATATCAAACATTTCCTGTTCTTTAAGTTTCTTCAGAGCATTTCTACCTTGCAACTTCAAAATTCAAATTTTAAAATTCGCTTTATGATCAAACAAACCTATCTTATTTAGATACTAAGCCCTATAAATCAATATATTAAGCAAAGATGATTTTTTTGTTTAAATCTGAGCTTGAAAGTTTATAACAGAGATGTTTTACAGGTTTCCAATGTGCTGATATTCCACTTCACAATCACACAGAGAAATGAACTTATAAATATTCACATAAATATATTTAAGCATTCAAATATTAACATGCAACAAGTTTAAAACTTAGGTTAAAAGTGTTACTCACGTTTCTCTTCAGAAAAACAGAGCTTCATGATTTTAGAAAAGCTTTTGAACTCTGTTACCACACATGCATGCAGGCTTTATTCTTTAAATTTTGAAAAAGATGCAGACTTGGTTTTCAGGATTGTAGTTTGCATGCAGGCCTGATTTTCAAAGTTGATTCCAAATTTTGAAAATGCTGATGATCAATTCCAGAGGTGCAATGTAGTTGATCTTCAGGTTGTAAAAGAAATGCAGACTTGATTTGCTCAAATTTGAAATTGCATGTTTGGAATTCTTGTTACAGGATTGGTTTGCATTTCATAAATTTGAGGAGATGACTTAGATATGGTTTTGAGGGAATTTTCAGATTTTTCTTCTTTGTTTTCAACTAGCTTTTGATTTTTAAAAGAGAATAAAGGAAAGTGAAAAATGTTTTAAAAGAGCTGAAATAAATTGAATTAAAATAAAAGAGAGATATAAAACAAAACGACACTTGTCATTAGAGTTATTAACTAATTAACACATGTAGCTTAGATTACTAAATTGTTAACACTTGTCTTTTATTTAATTTAGTTATATTTTTAAATGTTTATAAAGAATTTTCTTAACTTATTTTATACTTATATAAATATATATGATATTCTTATTTAAAGAAAATGTAAATAAAACAAATTATAAATTAAAACTTATTCAAATATTTTAAAGAATATATTAATTTGAATTAAAAATAAAATTCCAAATTCAAATTAATCCTTTGAATTTCAAATAAAAATCAATTTATTCAATTTAAAATGAAGATTCTATTTTCCTATTTTAATTCTTCTTGTATTTATGGGAAAATAATATATTTATTAATATGGCTTGAAAATAACAATTTAACAAATTTTCAATGATTTATAAAGAGACTATAAATCACTTTTATTAATAAATAAATTTAAACCATATGCTATTTTGTAATTTTAAACTTATATAAAATATTTCCAAATCATATTAATCAAATAATATTAATAAGAAATAAAACAAACTTTTTATTTAAATTTAAAACAAAAATTTAGCTAAGATATAACTTTAAAAAATTTAACATTTATTTTAAATATTTACAAACCATATACATACTAATCTAAATAACATTGAAAAACTTATAATTAATTTAAAACATAATTTCCCAATTACTAAATATATTATTAGAATTTAAAAACAAAAACTTCATTTATTTATTAACTTCCAAACAAAGATTATCTATAATATATATATATACACACACATTATAATTAAAAACATTTATTTAGCTTTTAAAAGATAACAATCACAAATTAAATATTTATTTAATCTGATTATTAAACCAAATCATATTTTATTAATCAATTATCATCAAATCAATTTAATTTTATATAAAGATTATTAAATTGATATTGTCAAAATTTCCGGGATATCACAATTTTGGTGGGAAAAATTTCAAAAATAAAAAATCGTTGTATGTCGACATGGGTTGAGGGGGCATGTCGACATGGTCTTTGAAATTTTTACTATTTGATTTACTTTGATTTAATTTTTAATTATACTTTGTTATTTATATTTTTATATTTGAGTTATTGAACAAATTCCTAATTCTCTTCTTAATTTAGGATATATAGATTCATTTAAGGGATTTGTTAATATATCAGCAATTTGATTCGGAATTAATATAATATAGAGTGATTACTTCCTTATTTATATTATCTCTGAGAAAATGATGTCTTATATCAATATGTTTAGTTCGAGCATGTTGAGTAGTATTTTTGGATAAATTTACCGCACTCGTATTATCACAATAAATTGGTGACTTTGAGATATTTAAACCATAATCTTTTAAAGTTTGTTGCATATATATTACCTGAGAACAAGCCAAAGCAGCAGAAATATATTCTTCTTCAGTTGTTGATAAAGAAATTGTGTTTTGCTTTTTACTAAGCTAGGAAATCAGAGAATGGCCCAAAAAGTGACAAGTTCCACTTGTACTTTTTCAGTCTGATTTACAACCAGCATAATCAGCACCACAGTAAGATATTAAGTCAAAAGAATCATTTTTTGGGTAAAATAAGCCATAATCAGAGGTGCGTTTAACATATCTTATGATACGTTTTATGGATTTTAAGTGGGTCTCTTTAGGTTGGGATTGATATGTTGCACAGAGACAAACACTATGCATGATATCAGGTCTACTAGCAGTGATATAGAGTAGTGATCTAATCATTCCTCTATATAATTTTTGATCTACATCTTTCGAGAGATCTTCTTTACTAAGGTACTCATTGGTTGCCATGGGAGTGGGTTTTCCACTCGCAGTAGTCAAACCGAATTTATTAATTAGGTCTTTGACATATTTTTCTTGACTAATAAAGATACCATTATCTAATTGTTTTACTTGTAATCCTAAAAAGAAGTTTAATTCACCCATATGACTCTTCTCAAACTCTTTTGTCATTATATCAGAAAATTCTTTGTTCATTTCAAAAATAGTTGATCCGAAAATGATATCATCTACGTAGATTTGAACTAGTTGAATATCATTTTTATTTCTTTTAATAAAAAGAGTAGTATCTACTTTACCAATTTCGAAATTTGATTGTAATAAGTAAGATCTTAGTCTATCATACCAGGTTCTAGGAGCTTGTTTTAGACCATATAGAGCTTTCTTAAGTTTGTAAACATGATTTGGTAATTTTTCATTTTCAAAAAGTGGTGGTTGTTCAACATATACTTCCTATTTTACAAATACATTTAAAAAGGCACTTTTAACATCCATTTGAAATAGTTTGAAATTATTATGATTTGCAAAAGCAAGTAGAATCCTAATGGCTTCTAATCTTGCTACAGGAGCAAAGGTTTCATCAAAATCTATTCCTTCTTCTTGACAACAACCATGAGCGACTAACCGAGCTTTATTTCTAACAACCTTCCCTTGTTCATACATTTTATTTTTATAAACTCATTTAGTTCCAATTACAGTTTTATTTTCAGATCTAGGAACAAGTTCCCAAACATCATCTGTAGTGAATTGATTTAATTCTTCTTGCATAGCTAAAACCATGAGTCATCAGTTGATGCTTCTTTTGGATTTTTGGGTTCAATAGTTGATATAAAAGCTACATTGCTCATTTGACTTAGTTGATTTCTAGTTTTAACAATAGATTTTATATCTCCAAGTACATTTTCAATAGGGCAATCTTTTAAAAGTTCAATCCTTTTATTAGGATGATTAATTTCATTATTAGTTTCAGTTGTCTCTTGATTTTGAGTGATTCAATCATCTTCATCATTTGTATTTTCAAAATTTTTTAGATTTTCATCAACTGAAACATGCATTGTTTCTTCGATGGTGTTAGTTCTTAAATTAAATACTCTGTACGCTTTATTTTTATTAGAATATCCGATAAAGATACCTTTGTCGGATTTAGGATCAAATTTATCTAAATTATCTTTTGTATTTAAGATAAAACATTTACTTCCAAAAATTCTAAAATAAGATACCTTAGGTTTCTTTGAGTGAAGAAGTTTATAAGATGTCTTATCAATTAAAGGTCTAATTAAAATTCTATTTAAAATATAACAGGCGGTAGCAACTGCTTCTTTCCAAAAATACTTTGGTAATTTACTATCTGAAAGCATAGTTCTCGCACACTCTTGAATTGTCCTATTTTTAGATTCTACTACTCCATTTTGTTGTGGAGTTCTCGGAAATGAAAAATTGCGAGTTATTCCCTTTTTATTGCAGAATTCCTCAAACTTTTCATTTTCAAATTCACCACCGTGATCACTACGGATGGTTACAATCTTTAGAGAAAGTTGATTTTGAATCCTTGTTGTAAAGTTCTTAAAACATTCAAAAGTATCACTTTTATGTTTCAAAAATATTGTCCATGTAAATCTAGAATAATCATCTACAATTACAACAACATATTTACTATGATTTATTGACAAAATTTGAGATGGTCCAAATAAATCAAGGTGAAGTAATTCAAGAGGTTTTGAGGTTGAAATCATATCTTTTAATATAAAGGAACTTTTTCTAAGTTTTCCCAATTGACATGCATCACATAGACTATCTACTTTAAAATTTATTTTAGAAAGACCTCTTACTAGATCATGTTTAGATAGTCTAGATAAGAGTTTGAAATTCAAATGCCCAAATCTCTTATACCAAATCCAAGGGTCACTTGTATTTGCCAAAAGACATAAGTTATCATTTGAGATTTTCATACAAAGAATATAAATATTCTTTTTCCTAATTCCCTCAAATATTATGGTTGAATTATTACATTCAATGTGACATTTATGTTTTTCAAATTTAATTTTATATCCTTTATTGCAAAGTTGACTTATACTTAGCAGATTATGTTTCAGATTCTTAACTAACAAAACATTAGTATAATAGGAGTTTCAGAGTTACCGACTTTGCCGATGCCAATCACATATCCTTTTGCTTTGTCTCCAAAGTTAACCAGTACTCCATCTTTGTATATTATATCATTCAGCATATCTAGATTGCCAGTCATGTGTCTAGAGCATCCAATATCGAGTATCCATTTATTCTTTTTGATCTGCACAATTTGTCCGTTGTGGATTGATTCCTCAACCCCCATAAAGCATGTTTCCTGCACATCAAACAATCTTAGTGGACAAATTGTATTTGAATATTGATTATATGCAGACTCGAGAGATATTGATGATATGAATATTTATAAACTAGTATTAACAAACATAGCCATTTTAAAAACTTTTTCAAAAATCAGATTATGAAACTTTGAAAACCTTGCTCCGATACGAAATGTTAGAAATGCGGATTACAAATCTTAAGGCAAGGATAAACACTAGAGGGGGGTGAATAGTGTTTTAAGAAATTACTAAATCTTTTAGAGTTTTTGTTAATTTAAACACAAATGTATGCAATATTCGTACACAGATATGATCACAGAAACAAACACAGATGCAGAAATAAAGTAAAAGCAGTAAATGAAAGAACACACCGGATTTTATACTGGTTCGGAGTTACCCCACATCCAGTCCCGAACATAAGTACGGATTTCCTTTCAAAACCAATTGTACAATTACACCCTTGATTTCAAGGCTACGAGGTACACCCTCCAGATTCACTATCCTCTGGGTAGAGATACTTGATTTCATGGGAAACAAGTTCACCCAATTGATTTCTTAGGCTACAATCACACCTTTTACACTTGATTGATTTGCAAGGCTACAATCACACCTTTTACACTTGATTGATTTCCAAGGCTACAATCACACATTTTCTCACTAAATTGATTACAAAGAAGTCTATAATTCTGAATAGCACTGAGGATCTTGTTGAGATAGTGATAGAGAATCAAACCAAAAATGATCTAGTTAGATTCAATGTTGATTTCAGCAGAGTAATGGTAAGAATATGTATAAAGAAACATGGAAGAAGAAGAGGAGCGAAAACCAGAAAATAGATTTTAAATTCGTTGAAAACAACCCCTATTTATAGAAGAACAACAGCTATATCCATTCGTGAAGGGATATGACGAATATGCACTTCTTTTGAAATTCAAAATTTTGAAATCAACTGACACTATGTCTACATGGGTAACTTGGGTATGTCGACATCCCGAAGGAAATTTTGATGTTTTGTTTTTCTTTGAAGATAACTTTTATATTATATTAAAACTATTTTAAATTTTATAAATATACTTAACTATAGTTAAAATACATAAATAAATATAGAGAATAATATTTTGGTATAAATAAAATGTTACTTATAATTTTATATTTAAATCTAAGTATAAATATTTAAAAGTAAAATATATTATTATTAAAAGATAGTTTAAAACTAAGGATAATTTGATTTTGAATTTAAATATTATTTTGAGGCTAAAAGTATTTAAAATCAGGATAGATGTTTTTGATTCTTTTAAAAGGAAGGTTTTGAAATCATTTTGAAAACATGATATAATTTTGTAAAAACATTTGAATAAAAGGTTAGCGGATACAAAACAATGTTCCACTAGATTTTTCGTAGGTTCCATCCTACTTAGGGTTTCATCCCTTTTACAGGCTCGTATTGGATTCCATTCCATAAATAAATTAGATTTTAAGATGCCAGTGCTTTTCTAGGAGTTTTAATAAAATTCCTAATTAAATTACTTATTCTTGAAATTTTGAACCCTTGATAATATTGATATTCTTGATACTCATGAGTCTTTAATCTTGATATCTTGAATCTCTATACTGTACAGTCTTCATTCTTGGTACCTGCATGGTTAAATCCTGCATATATATATACACATGTAAACTATAATGTTAGTATTTATATTTTATAATCCTATTCTAAGGTTGTTGTCATCAAAACCATCATCTCAAGGACTAACAAACTCAACCAAGTACAAATGGTATTCCCTCGAGCCACCAAAATCTAATACAGAATCTCTTAATAGCTCCTCGATTACCATGTTGACTCTCTCTGTCTACCCATCCGTCCGTGGGTGGTAAGCGGTACACATCTTAAGCTTGGTTCCCAACATTCCTTATAGACTCTTCCAGGATTCACTAGTGAACAAGGCATCTCTGTCACTTACTATGCTATTAGGAATCCCATGTAGTCTAACTATGTTCTTTATAAATAATTTAACCAGGACAGGTGCTATCCTGGTTTAGTTGACTAGAATGAAATGGCCAGTCTAGGTCAATCTGTCCACTATAACCCATATACTTTCATTTTCGTGGTTCGACCTTGGCAAACCGTCTATAAAATCCATGGATATTGATTCCCATTTCCAAACTGGGATCTCCGAAGGTTGAACTAACTCACTTAGCTTCTGATGTTCGACATTCACTTGTTCACAGTTCACACACTGCTTTACCCAAACACCAACATCCCTCTTCATACCTTTCAAGTAGAAACTCTTTTCATATGCTGATACATCTTGGTCTCCAATGACGAATAGTAAATTTTGATCGACGACATTCTCTAAGGACCTCCTTTCTTAGGTTTCTACATTCGGGACACACAACTGTCCCTTCTTTCTCAACTATCCTCTCTGGTCAAGACTTAAATCCTTTAGATCATCAATCTCGATTTTGGGCTCTAGCCTTCTAATCTTCTCAGTTAACATTGGGTCCTCTTTCTACTTAGATGCAATCCTTTCAATCAATCTCAATCGAACTTCCAAGTATGACAACATGGCAGTACTCTAACTAGAACTAGCAGTAGATCTTAACTGCACATTGCACTTAGTCAACGCCTCAAGAACCTTCCATTCGACCAACATGGCTAACACCACATTTTGATGTTTCATGCTAAGTGCATCCGCAACCTTGTTACCTTTCCTTGGCATATACTCAATACCAAATTCATAAGCTGTCAAAAACTCCAACCACCTCCGCTGTCTCATATTTATCTCCTTCCGAGAGAATAGGTGTCTTAAGGACTTATGATCGGCATATAACTCAAACCTCTCTCCGAAAAAACAGTATCTCCATATTTTCAACGTGAAGATTACCACTGCCAACTCTAGATCATGAGTAGGGTATCTCACTTCATGGGCTCTAAGCTATCGAGAAGCGTAGTCAGTGGCCTTACCCCTTTGTATCAACACAGCTCACAATCCAGTTCCACATGCATTGGTATACACTACTAATCCTTGATTCATGTTTGGAACTATGAACACAGGTGCATTGATCAATAAATTCTTTAACTTAAGGAATGCTTCCTCACATTTTCCAGATCAAGTAAACTTCACATCTTTCCTGGTCAGTCTAATCAAAGGCGCTGCTATCCGCTAGAAATCCTTAATAAACCTTCGGTAGTAACCAACAAGCCCAAGGAAACTTCTGATCTCAGTCATAGTCTATGGTCTCTTCCAGTTGTTAACAACTTCGATCTTATTTGGATCAATTAACAAACCCTTTTCTGAAACCACACGACCAAGACACTTACTTTATTTCTTCCAGAAATGACATATTGAAAACTTCGCTTTTAGTTGATGCTGCATCAGCGTCTCAAGCACCACTCTGAGATGAACTTCATGCTTTCTTTTATCCTTAGAGCATATTAAAATGTTATCTATGAATACCAATACAAACTTATGTAACTGCTCTTAGAAAGCCCGGTTCATCAAATCCACGAAGAAAGCTGGCACATTCATTAACCCTAATGACATCACCAACCACTCATATGACACGTATCTGGTCCTGAATGCTATTAATGGAATACTATCCTCCGCCACTCTTAGCTGATGGAACCTTGTTGCCAAATACAACTGGAAGAACACTCCGGCTCCTTTCAACTGTTCTAACAAATCATCGATTCTCGACAAAGGATACTTATTCTTGATCGTCCTTTTGTTCAACTTGCGGTAGTCAATACACAACCTTAGAGTTCCATCTGGCTTCCCACAAATACCGAAGCTTCTCCCTATGGAAAACTGCTTGGTCTAATAAAGCTCTTCCCTTCCAAGTCCACTCGTTGCACCTTCAGCTCTCTCATCTCAGCAGGTGTCATCTAGCTAGGTGGTCTACTTAAAGGTTCTGCCCCTGGCACAAGATCTATCCTAAACTCGATAGCTTGCTTTGGCGGTAGCATTGACATTGGCTTAAAAACATCTACAAAGTCTTTAGCTACCAACACTCGATGTAATTCTTCTTCCACTTCAATTGCATTCAGCAAAGCACAAGCACTTGAGTCTGACTTCTCCATCGAGTATATAATTAGGTTATGGATGGTAGGGTGTCTCAAAGATATTTCCCCATCCCGGCAAAATATTCGTGCATCGTATCTATCTAACCAATCCATACTCAATATGATCCGGAAACACCAAAAATAAAAAACATACAGACTGCATGCGAACTTATGACCTAACAAGTCAAGTTCTAACTGATCACATCTCATTCCCAGAGTTGCATGCCCTCCTATTGGATTCGCAACCCCTAAGAAAGTAAGTAGGTATGATGTTTCTAAACATAATTTATCTATCAAACACTGAGATATAAATGAATGCGATGCACTGGTATCAAATAGTACCCTAACTGGTATATTACGAATCAAAAGCATACCATCCATCACGGAGGTGTGGTTACCTCGGCAATCTCTGGCTTCAGTCCTTGAATAAACTTTTCATTTCTCTTGATGACTTGTCAATTATGGCATAACTGTATCTAGAAAGCTCATCAAATTTCATGGCGTTTTCGATTACCATTTCCCTCAGCTACTCCTTTAGTTGCTCCAGCTTGCATCACATTAATGAAGAATTATACAGCATCCCCATATCTATGGGTGGGTTTCCAACACCTACGTTGGCGTTTGTGTTTGGATTAGCATTTTGCTGTCAATCCGGGTTCCTTCTGGTTGGGTCGAGCATTTCCATTAGTTGTGGTGCTTCCTCTACCTAGATTTCCTCTTTCGTTTCTGCCTCCATATATTCCTTTCTTGTATATCTACAAACGAGCCTTAGTAAGATACCAACGAACGGTCTAAGAGAAAAGGGGATATGTACTTATACATATATATAACAAATGCAAGTACATTACTATAGTGTTATGCCGAACCCTGGTCTCATTCTTTGATTCATTAGGTTATGTTTTGAAATTATTTTAGGTTCAAATTTCCTTTAAATTTATATAAACCTATAATCTGGTACCAATTTGTAACATCGCCTATTTGGAGGCCCAAAACAAACCGCTACGGATGCTGTAGCTATCCATAGTTATAATTCATGGTGACCAAATGCGGTAATGTTCAATATATTGATATTCCAGAAACATACGAACATGGAATTTTTTTTTTAAACTCAATTTAAAACAAGTTTCTCATTTCATTACGAATTGTATTTCAGATTCATTACATAATCTCGTATGTAAGCCGCATTCAGAGAAATTACAGTTTATTACAAAATACGCCAAGAGCGACATGTGAAGGTACTCCTTGTTTATCAAAGTCTAAATATAAGCAATTAAACAAATTTGCCCTTACATCTAAATAACACAGTGGACATTAGATAAAATCTCCTAAATAGCTAGCTTGCCTCCTACACATCTTCGGAATCTTATTCGTTAACTAATAACCTGAAAAACCCTTACCCTCAGCCTACTCAAATTAATTTTTAAGCACCCGAGAGTTTAAAGGGAAAAACATAAACTTCGAGTTGGACAAAAATTCTGGTGTGAATAAGAACATACCATCTCGAACCAAATAGATATCGAGCGAGACCACGCCGTTGGACGAATGGGTTTTCCCTTCGCTAGCACTTTAACCAAGAAGTAATTAACAATATACTATGCACCTGCATCCACAATGATTAAAACATAACGTAATATGATGATATGCAATTATACAATATATCTTGGATTTCCCATCCCTGTTATTTGGACTATCCGTCTCAAGTTATAGTTTCTAGGGTCACTATCAACCTATTAGCTTTCATAGGCTAACTAATAACATGTTCTAAGCTTACAGACTATATCTTCGGTTTCATAGTTTTCATGGGATTGCTAAGAACCTATTGGTGTCTATCAATAACATCATCCAATCATAGTTTTCATGGGCTGACTATAAACCTATTGATCTCTATCAACAACCTATTTCGGACATAGTTTTCATGGGATCACAAAGAACCTATTGGCCCTTGCCAATAACACGTCTCAAGGCAGGTTCAAACCATTAAATTTATTGATATTTCAACATAATTATTAAGCCTTTCTAGCTTAGAGAATTCATAATAAATCAAAAACACTTAGGAAAAATCCAAAAATTCACCAAAAATATGAAATAATATTTTGTTTACTATATAAATTTTGGAGGCAAAATTAATTATTTTATTGTTTTTAATAATTAAAATCCGAAATAAATGCCCTTTTTACCTTATAAAATTCATAAAATATTTCTATTTAATTCCGTAAATTATGAAATTAAAATTCCACCTCCAAAATTAGGTGTTACACAACATATCAAAAATTCAAGTCGTTTGAAGGTTATTCACTAAGGTTTCTCCCTTAAAACCAACCATAATAATTTCATAAAATTCCAATAAATCACCATTCATAGAAACAATGGTAAAATCAACCATATCATCATCAAACAATGTGGAATACATAAAAAATCTGAAATTTAACACAAATGAATGAGATGGATACTATATTCACCTTATTTTGAGAAAAAGAGTTGAGATTTGAGTTGTTGATTTGAATCCCTTTAGCTTTAACTTGATTCTCTAACTTTTCTTCCTTTAAAAGCTTTACCAATGGCTCTACTTTGTTTATGTTTTGTATGGATGTAAAAATGAACGAGGATATAAGGGTGGAAGAGTTTAGGTTTAGGAAATGAAGTTTATTCCTATTTCGCCCCTCTCATAAATCCTCCTATTTATGTTTAAGTTAAAGCAATCTTATATGTTGATTAGTTAAGGCCTAACCCAGTTATAAAATCTCATCCCCTTTTCATGCCACACATAATTCTATTTAATTAATCTAATTAAATCTTCTGTATAATTTTAAAGAAAAATTAGCGGTGTTACACTATCTATTTTGTTTTCGCAATCCACTCTTTCTTTTTATTGAGGATTCACAATTTGAATCAAAGAAGGAGGAGAAGTAGAATAGACTATAAAATTATCAAAAGTTGTAGAAATACTATAAAGTCCATCAAATTAACATAGCAATTGGGATTCTCCATCTAGAATTGATGGGAGATTTTATCTTTTTTCCGCAATCCCCAAATCCATAAGGCATATTCAAATCCATATACATATACCAATTAATTACTGAAAAATGAATAATAAGGTTTCCACTCACAGAATATCCTTAGCTTTGCCTTCCTTGGACTTGCACACCTTACAATCTCTTCCAAAATCTCGCTTTTGATATATACACACGGTAAGGGAGAGGTATATATGTTTACTTGATTCCAAATATTTGGAAAAGAGTAGAATAAGAATAAGTTAAAAGGAGAAGAAACAAACAGAAAACAAGATTGATGTCTAGTCGACCCTATTTGTACCAAAATTGGGCACAACACTCTTCGAAAGTATTTAAAGAGATAAAAATGAAGAATATAAATATAAAAGAGGATTATCTAACAAACACTTCAAAAATCAATCAGAAAAACACGTAGGAGCACAATGATTTAGAGTGGTTTAGCATATGGCCTACGTCCACTATGAAATTGATGGCTTTACTGATGTTTATGTGATAATTATGACTGATTACATCGGGTTTTAACGGATTATAGTGTTGAAATTCGAATACAACAGTAACTCTGGAGCACAAAAATAGTTCCGGCAGAGTCTGGACGTCAAAGAGTCAAAAGATCCTTTTTCTATAGGCCCTGGAGCTTTATTTATAGGTGTAGGAGGCAAGTATCTTGCTCAGATCTCAGGATACTTCTTCTGGCACGTGGGTGGGCCTACGCGATCGATCCCAGGCGATTTGGACTCGATCCGCGATCGATACGAATAAATTTTGTATCGATCAAGATTTAATCTAATCAAGTCAAAATTTGGCAGAAACATTCTTTAGGATGTACGTAAGCTCCTGTGAAATTTCATAGTATTTGGACTTGTGGATTGCAAGTTATGATCGATGCAAGTTTGGGTTTTTGGGTCATCATTCTATTTGCATCGATGCTCTTCGAATCGATCACTTCATATCGATGGCCATGTACGTGATGCCAGTTGACGTGGCTCTCATTCTTCGGATCAATCCACTTTTTATGCCGAGTTGATTGAGTCATTCCAAGGCCTTCGCCTCGTTCGTATCGAAGACCGTTGCCTCGTTTGAATCGATGGAGATGGCTTAATTCGTATCGATAGCCGTTGCCAATTCGTGTCGATGGAAGTTGTTCAGTTCATACCGATGGAGGTGGCATAGTTCGTATCGATGGATATGGCTCTAGTTTGTATCGACCAAAATTGCTTTAACTTGATGGATACGAACAAACAATATTGTGATGGATACGAACAGATGGCGACGATGCTTGGCTTGATGGATACGAATAGTGGATACTCGAATGGATACGAAACATGGTTAGTTAATGGATATGAACTAACGAGTCTCGATGGATTCGAACAAAGTTCTTCTAAGATGGATAAGAACTATACAATTTCCGTAGCAGAGCTTGTTCGATAGTGGAGTTGAATGAATGGATACGAACAAGCATATCCCATTGGTGGATACGAAACGACGCATCCTGATGGACTTGAACAACTGTTCACCGATGGATACGAACAAGGATTGATACGAAATTAAGGGTTGTGACTCCTATCGATTCGAAAGGATGGGTACGAATGAGTTGACCTCCTTGACTTGCATCGACCAAATCTTCTGCATATGAACTTGGATTCACTCTAAATTTGGAATTTGGCTTCCATGGCTTTGCTTGTCATGTCATATCAATTGTAGCTCAATCCGTACAAGTACAAAATTCATCGACAACCATAGTGAACCTGTGCTTCCTCGACATTCGGAATGAGCGATCCTCGTTTTCATTCAATTTCTTGATATCACGGCCTTGCCAAAAGGCGGGATAACGTTTGCCCCCAAAGTACGTCTTGTGTGAACATGACGTGCTTTGAATAGTCGCATCTTTCTTCCTGAATTGTAATTCTTGACTGATTTTTCAGTAATATGGACTGTTGACTACCAACTGTTGTACTGTGTACCGTTATAACCGATTGCTGTATGATAGCGATTAGCCGTTTGTTGTTGTAGCCGTTATCTGGTAGGCGTTTGACCTATGAATTTTGGAAATTGAAAACTAGTCCACCATACATACACATAAGTTAACCTGACTCTTGTTAACGTTCATATGTTCACAAGTCGTTGTCAGTTTTCTCGTATCGATCCTCTCCTGAATCGATGCGAAATTCGAGTTGCAACAACGCTTGATGGTTTCTTTGGAATGCCCTTCATATCGATCCTTTCCTAAATCGATGTAAAAGGTCGAAAGACAGTTTTCGTATCGATGTAATTCATAATGATGGATACGAAATAAACATTTGCATCGATGGATATGAGTTTTGGTGGACTCCATAGCAGTGGGTAATAGGTTGTGATTTCGTATCGATGAACTTGTGAAGGATATGAACAGAGCAGTCGGTTTTTTTCATGCATTATTCGTATCGATAGATACGAGTCCTCATGGGCCGTGCGTTAATGGATACGAACAGTGCAGTTCGTATCGATGCGTCTTAGACGGAGTCAAAAGCAGTGGATACGAACAAGCGCTTCGTATCGATAAGATACGATTTGATGGACACGAATAGCACACTTTGTATCGATTCGATGAGAAACCGGTTGGTTGTAATGACTGGGAGACGAATAGTTTTCCTTCTTCCCTTGGGTCCGTATAGATACAACTTTTGTACTTAGAATTATTTTTATCTATTTTCACTTTACTTCTGGCCTTCGTATCGATAGAGTAACCTTGGAAAAGAAACATGCCTTCAAATCCAAACTGCTTGAATTATTAAGCCTCCAAATCAAACTTTTAAATTAGGTAATTAATTAATTAAACCGACACTAATTTGATGAGATTCGAGTTTCAACGCCAAGCCATCAAAGTGAAGATCGATTCCGAAATGCCGGAATTTGGCCAGGGAAAGTAGAAATTGAATCCGAGTTGATTGGAGAAGACAAGGTATGGAGGGACGCGTAGGAATGTCTGGAAGGATGCTCATCTTTAATTTCATATCGATGGAAGGAGGGGGAATATCTGAATTTGTACCGATCCAGAGTTAAGTATTCGTATCGATGAGGGATCGATAGGCAAAAATATGAGTTTCATATCGATTTGGCATGGTGAAGGTTCGTACCAATTCGAAGCGGTTGGTACGAAGTAAAGGAACCCGTGATCGATCTGGAATTCACGGTAGATGATCGATACATAGTTTCCGGATGGGGATCGATACGAAGCTAATGATCTTTGATCTATACGAAGTCTAATGAAAACTTATCGATACAAAGTTAATGATTCCTGATCGATAGAAGTCCAATGCAGATTGATACGAGGTAAACGAATCCTGATCAGTACGAAGTCCAATGTCGATCCATACAAAGTTAAACCTTTTGCAAAATGATCCATGTTTGAATTTCGCTGGATTAAAAAATCATTGAACACTTGAGCATTTAACTCCGACGAGCTTCTGCCTTGCATACCTTGACTTAACTGTGGAAATGCATATTCGACTGCCCTTCGAAGCTCGTCGATTGAACTATAATTTGACAACATTAAACAAACTTTAACTCAGATTGGTCTCTAAAGTCTAGATGGCAAGGTTGTGACGGTCAGCAATGACGCTCACTCCAATTGAATTTCGAAGTCTTGTCATTTACATATTTCTTCATACTGTGTAGAATTTCTCAAGTAATCTGTAACACTGCATTGCACAACACATTCACACACTTCAATTGGGGGATGCATGGGCTTATTATCATCTTATGATGGTTTTTTATAAGTTAGTTAGTTATGAAATCTACAAGCCCACAAAAGTAGAAAGTTCAGAGTTCACTCCCCCCAATAATCAAGATACCGACCATCGCGGCTGAAGTTATAGATCCAGCTCCAGATGAGCTGCCAGGCGCTACTTTTATTTTTAATCTTCCATATTATGTACCGTCCAACGTTTTCGAAGACATATTGGGACGGATATGCTTAAGGCACGACCTTTCATTAGATGATGTGCCATTACCGTGACCGAACTATAGACCGCACTATCCACTAGAGGAGTTTACTGCATTCAATTGCCATGGTTGTGTAGTTGGAACACTTCCTCCATTCAACCAATACATTAGGAAGTGTTATCTTTACTTGGAATCCATCTATCTTATCTACACCCCAATGGATATGCGATGCTGAACAGCCTATTCATCATATTCATGGAGCATCTCTTTCGACCACCAATCTTGATCGAGATTAGATACATATTTAATATCAAGAGTCGGGGAGATAGCCCTTCTTATACGTTCCTGGAATTAGTTCGGAATTGTCAAGTGGTAACGGGGTCTGGACCAGGTTAAGTTACTTTAAGACGGAATGGTTCTATGTTCGTTGCCTCCAGGATTTGCTAGTCGGTGGTTGGACAGATGTAAGTACTATAGTCTTTTCAAGTAGTCAACAAAATAATTGCAGTCCAATGTCAAGACCAATATCTTCTTTTATTTGTAGCCGCAATTCCTCGACCTGAAGGTGTTCATTTCAAAGAAATAGTATGGGTTCTCCAGGAAGTTCCAAGTGAAAGAGGGACTTTGACTCGGTTCTAACAGATAGAAATTTGAGAATCGTTGGATTGACCTAGCGTAGCCAAAGTTTAAGGTTTGAGGGAACGCTAAGGGCTATCTTGAAGAAGCAAGCAAAGCGTAAGATGCCCGAAATTGTTATAACTAAGGGGTGTAATCTAGAAAGAACACCCACCGATGATGAACTTGTGGCCGGGCCTTCTGATGCCTTTTAGGATTCCGAAGGAAAAAGAAAAGGCAAGGCAGCTGCTTTCAAACGCTTAAAATCCATGAGATGGAAATCTATGGTTGTGTCTTTGCCTATTCCCGGGATTAAAATTTTGAAGGCTCCTCCCCCTTAAGTGGAAAATCTTTTTGACGGGCTTGCCGGTATCCCAATCCCGGATTATGTGTCGCTCCAGCATGACGCCGGGTTTGATGAACTTCTGCATGCTTTAGACTTAAGCGAGTCTTTTCCCACTAGTGCGGCCGAGACTTCCAGTTGGTCTAGGGTTGCACATACATATACACTTCATGACACAACACGATTCCTGACCACAAGCTATTTACTTTAATAAATCACTAACTTTTCTTCTTTTACTTTGCAGGTACGATGATTGGGATAGATTCTACGCCCAGAAGCCTCCGCTCAGCGCGCCAATCCTCTACATATTATGAGTCACATAGGAGGGAGACAAAGAGGGATTACGACCGTGGATACTCCAGTCAGGAACGATACGACAGAGATAGGGACAGAGACTATAAACATTGATCCCGATCCCGTTCTCCATTTCCTAGAATTCCTACATATCCCTTAAACTATGGAAAACAAGTGGTAGAGCCTCCCCGCCAGAAACCATCTTCTCAAATCTCTAGGCCTGAATCACAACGTCATAGAACCGAAACAATGGCCCCTATAATTGTAGAGCAGATCCCCACCGAACCTACAGGGGAAGAAGCGATTAAGATCGTCCAATTGAAAAAGGATTTCCCGAACAGTTGTTTTGATGGCTACATTTTTCCTCCACACTTAAAAAGAATTCCGAAGTCGGAGAATAAGATGCACGAGTCATGACTTCTATACTCAGTATAAGGAATGGTTGAAAGCTGTAGAAAAAGCGTCGAAGGTGGCCTTTGTGTGGGCAGCTACCATTGAGAAGTTAGAGATTAAGCTTGCTTAGAAAGATCGTATTATCTAGGTGCTTAACACTGAAGCTAAATCCTCCCGAAAGTCATAAAATGAGGCCATTCAAAAGGGCGATGAGGCTGAATTGGCCATGGAGAGGATGAGGCAGTCACACTATGCCTTGGTGGAGGAGATGGGCCATCGGAACACCACTGTTACTGCCGAAAGGGATGCGGCCCTCAAAGAACTCAACTAGCTTAAGGCTAAATTTTTCGAAATTGCCAAGGATAGGGATGATGTGAACAATGCAGCCCAAGAGGCATGTGAACAAGCCATAGCGCTTCGAGCTGAACGGGATACGGCAGTGGAGAAAGTCCGTGCAGTGGAGACCGAGGTCGAGTGGCAGAGTCTAGGCTAGAGGCCATTGTCGAAGATCTCCTCATCACTTACGATGTTAATGTACCGAAGCACAGGAACTTAGCCTGGCTCGAAAATCATCCAGTACATCTTCACAACACCTGGGGCCGATTGGTTGAGATGGAGAAAGCCACACACCCAGATGAATCAATCTACGAATTTGAGCTCGAGAATCGCGTGATGAATGAAGATGAAAGAACGGTTCTCCACGAGTCGATGATTTCACATGAAAGGGAGAAGTTCGAAACCCAACACTTGGAGGTGGGAGAAGGTTCAGGTGTTGAGCGCTATGATATAAGTCCCGAGATTCCTGCGCCAACTCAACCTGAACCTGCACCAGCGGTTGAACCCCAATCTGTCCCTGCCTACGATCCGGAATAGCCGCAGCTATCTTCGGTAAGAGAGCATACTTCTGATGCCGCTCAATCGTCCATGAGCCAAACTAAGGAAGGTATTCTGAACATTCTTTATACGTGTCAAAAGTAAGAGGCTTGTTTTGAATCGTTTACTAACAGTCTGTCCTTTTCTCTGTCCAATGAGTGGTGTTACATTGATAGCGCCTCCCGCAACTCAAGACTCACATCAAACGCAGAAGGCCAACATTACTAAGACGACCACCACAACGACGACTGCATCGATTGATGGAATGTAGGTGGCACACTCTCTTTTGACGATCAAATGATGGAGGAACTCCTCAGTCGCCGCAATGACCCTTTTACGGACCTGCTATTTGTTATAAGTGGAATTGCACCTGCCACTGGCTCTTCAATGCCGACCTTCGTTGCCCCCATCAAGGCTCAAGAAACTCGCAAAGAAGAGATATTGGTCGAAATCAACGCTAAAATGGAGGCAACGACTCGTGGCGGCAGTTCTGGAGGTGAAAGGCGACACCTGGCCTGGCTCCCCTGAGAATGATATCACCTGGTGGTACAATTGTTGATACCAGCATGTCTATTCTGCCTCCTATAGTAGATCCGACTCCTCCGACTCCGCCTGCAGGAAGTATCCCCGTACACTCAAGTTTGGAGGAGGACGTTGAGATCATGCCCCCGCTTGGAGATCGTCCGCCAAAAGGCAGGAGTTCAAAGAAAAGACTAAGCAGTAGTTCCGGCGGGTCTACACCGAAGAAGAAGCCGAGGAAGAAGAAAGAGTAGGTATGCCTCTTCGGCACATTTTTGAGCAGTTAGGAATTTATTTTTCTTTCCTTTCGTAGGCCGTGTATAGATGAGGGTTCGGCCCCTACCAGTAGGAATTTTGGAAATAACTTGTATATAAACTCTTTTCATAGTTAGTTGAAATGAAATTTTATTTTTTGGCTTTAACTCTTTTACTATCTTTTATGCTTAAGTATTCCAGTATTTGAATTCTAGTTCAATGCACTTGCAGAGCTCCAACCTTTGAGTCAAATTTGTTTTTATTTGTAAAGTATGGAATTCACAGACACGAATCGTGACCAGAGATTAAGTTGAACTTCGACGTTGCACTGCTTCATTCAGTGGTTGAAACTAAAGCTCTGCCCCCAGTTTCAGGGATGAGTTGTAAAAATTGGCCAGCAAATGCATTTCACCTTCATTTTGTCGAGCTTAACATCATCGAATCGATGCTAACGCAGGTGAGAGTTGAGTGGTCGAATCACA
This sequence comes from Allium cepa, assembly GCA_030765085.1. NCBI lineage: Eukaryota > Viridiplantae > Streptophyta > Magnoliopsida > Asparagales > Amaryllidaceae > Allium > Allium cepa. The sequence goes on from CM060942.1 coordinate 681,036,964, forward strand.
CTCGCTCACTTAATAATGATCGCATCCGCTCTTCGAGGATTTGTACTTGAACTTCGGCGGTCGATCACACCTATTTAAGTTTTAAGTACGTGTCTGTGCTCTGGGGACTTAAGTTACTTTACGAGCAGTCAATCACACCGAGTTATGTTTATACTCTGATCACACTCTAGGGACTCAGAGTTATTTGCGATCGATTTCCCAGTTCGCACTCTGGGAATCCAGAGATAGTCGATGTTTTTACTCTGGTTCTCACTCCGGAACCCGAAGTTAGTATTTATACTCCAACTCACTCTCTAGGAATTTGGAGTTGACATTTATTCTTAAATTCACACTCTGGGAATTTGGAGTTGGCCGACAGACGGTCAGTGACATCTGTTTAGACTTTTAGGATTTCGTTCGCACTCCAAGAATGATGGGTTTATTAGGATCGTGGATGGTCGATTCACATCCACCCCGAGTTAACAAGTGAGGTCGTTAGATGGACGAGTCCATCCTCCTCGAAATTGGTTAGCATACAGTCGTCGTCGTTAGGTAGACGGGTCCACCCTCTTTAAAACTGTATTTATAAGTTTATACTCCAAATCGCACTCTAGGAGATTGGAGTTAGTTAAAGGATTGCCATGTATCAATCCTTTTTTGGCTTTAGTGTAGTGGCTTGCCCCCGAGCTCGGATTTCACTTAGTGAGTGACCGGTCGTATCACAGTCCCTCCCTATTTGAATAAATTCCACCGTATGATGGAACTTAGCTCTTTATGCGTCGTGATGGTTGTATGTCACATTTAATAATTCACAGATCTGGCTCAAAGAGGTGGCATTTTATTGTTGAAATGAGAAAATATGGCAAAGTCAGTTGCCTTATTACAAATTCGAATTTCAAAATGCAGAAACACATTGCAAATGAAAAATAGACTAAAAGAGATAAAGCCTGTCATATGTTGTAGCGATGGAGACTCTCGGTGTTTCAGGCTCTTGGTAAAGTAAGACCGTCAACGGTCGATAACTTAAATGTGCCATTTTCGAGTTTTCGTTCAACCACATACGGTCCTTCCCAAGTTGGTTTCATATGCGAAGGAACCAGATGGATTCTTTTGAGGACGAGATCGTTGAGTTCAAAGGTTCGTGGTCGGACCTTGGCATTGTATTATCGGGTGACTCGACTTCGATATGCGGCTGCCCTCAAATCAACATCTTCGCGCTTCTCATCCAACAAATCCAAGGATTCGACAAGTAGTATGGCATTTGTCTTTAGATCATAATAAGTCACACGATGAGAAGGTACTTCCATCTCGACTGGAATAATGACTTCTGAACCATATGATAGAGATAATGGAGTGTTTTTGGTCATGAACTTGTGGGTTGTCTGGTAGGCCCATAAAGCCATATGAAGCTCATCGAGCCACTTGCCCCCGGCCTTTTCTAGTCGCTTCTTTAGAATATACTTGATAACCTTATTAACAGCTTCAACCTGGTCATTCTCTTAAGGGTGTACAACTGCAGAGAATTTCTTTTGGATGTGGAATCGTTGGCAGAAATCCTTGAATTCAACACTGTCGAACTGGGTCCCGTTATCAGTGCCGATGGTATACGGGAGACCAAATCAGCATATAATGTTACGAACTACAAAGTTGATCACCTTCTTCGTCGTGATTATAGCAAGAGGTTCAACTTCGGTCCATTTGGTAAAGTAATACACTGCGATGATGGCATACTTCGTACCACCTTTGGCCAGGGGTAGAGAGCCATTGATATCGATTCCCCATACAGCAAACGACCATGGGCCGACCATTTGTGTTATCTCTATAGGTGGGGCTCTAGGAATTCAAGCATGCTTTTGACATTTATCACATTTTCTGGCATAGTTTGCTGCATCACGGTTTACAGTTGGCCAATAATATCCGTATCGGAGTACTTTCTTAGCGAGAGCTTTCCCCCCTGTGTGATCGCCACATTCTCCTTCATGAAAATCATGTAATACTCACTTAATTTCATCATGGGCGATACATCGAAGTAGAGGAACAGAGTACCCTCTTCGATAAATGACTTCATTCTGAATTGTGAATCACGCAGCTTTACGAAGAATCTGTCTCTTCTCACTTCTGCGCTCAGGCAGCGTTCCATGCTCGCGGTAATTTCGAAACGGAGTCATCCACGACTCCTTATCGAGAGTGATTTCAAATACACATCCTATCTCCATCTGATCGATGCTTAGGGAACATACCATCTCCATAGGAACGAGTCCCATATGCTATGCTTCGCTCATACGTGCTAACTTTGCGAATGAATCAGCCTTTTGATTGCGCTCACGGGGTATGTAAAATATGGCTTAATAATCAGACTGATTGAGTACTTCCTGGACTCTAGCTAGATAAATAGCCAGTCTTCGTTCCTTTGCTTGATACTCGCCCCAAACTTGACAAAAAACTAGTTGCGAATCACAATAAATTTTCACAGCAATAATTCTCAAATCTCGGGCGAGTTTCTATCCGGCAAGTAAGGATTCGTATTCAGCTTCATTATTTTTCGCACAAAAGTCAAACTTTAGAGCATGGCATATGGACCGACCTTTGGGGGTTTCAAGTACTACTCCAGCACCCGAACACCGGTCGTTTGATGCACCATCATTATGCAGCTTCCAGATATACTCGGGAGATTCACTGGTTTCAGGAAAGTCCTCCGAGATAGTAAATTCGACTATGAAATTCACCTAGACTTGTCCTTGAATGGCTCGCCTCGGAGTGTAAGTGATATCAAACTGGCTCAGTTCAATATTCCATTTGAGTAACCTACCAGATGTGTTAGGCCTCGTAAGGACCTGTCGTAATGGCTGATCGGTGTAGATAGTGATACAATGAGCCTGGAAATACGGACTAAGCTTCCTTGAGGCAATAACGAGACAGTAAGCCAACTTCTCCAGCTTTGGATAATTTCTCTCAGCTCTGGTACTAACATAGTAGATTAGTTTCTGCACTCGGTCTTCCTCTCGAACCAAGGCAGTACTGATTGCGTTTTCTGATACTGCCAAGTAAAGGTATAATTGCTCGTGGTCGCTAGGCTTTGACAAAATCAACGGTGTGGAAAGATGTTGAATCAGTGCTCGGAATGCGCCTTCACACTCCGTGGTCGATTCAAAGTTTCGTCTCCCTTTTTGGATCAGATCGAAGAAGGGAATGCACTTGTCAATGGACTTTGAAATGAACCTGCTCAGTGCTGCTACCTTCCTGTTGAGGCTCTGGGCTAGCATTATGGTTCTTGGAGTTTCAAGATTTCTGATTGCCCAGATCTTTTCGGGATTTGCTTCAATTCCTCGAGCGTTGATGATGAACCCAAGGAATTTTCTAGATGGAACTCCAAGGCGACATTTCAGTGGATTGGGCTTTATCATGTATTCTCGAAGGATGCTAAACATTGATTCCAAGTCTCTAACATGATCAGTGGAGAATCATGACTTCACCAGCATGTCGTCCATATATACTTCCATAACCTTTCCGATCTGGTTGGAAAACGTTCGATTGACCAGTCGTGGGTATGTTGCCCCGGCGTTCTTGAGTCCGAAAGGCATGACCTTGTAATAGTAGAGTCCCAGATTAGTCCCAAAGCTGGTATGTTCTTGGTCGGGTAAGTGCATGGGTATATTGTTGTAACCAAAATAAGCATCCATAAAAGATAATAATTCGTGTCCAGCGGTTGAATCTACGAGCTGATCAATCCGGGGAAGTGGAAAACTATCTTAAGATCAAGCTTTGTTCAAGTCTAAGTAATCAACACACTTCCTCCATTCCCCATTCGGCTTTCAGACAAGTACAGGATTGGATACCCACTCCGGGTATAAGGCATCTCGAATAAACCCATTTGATTTCAACTTATCGACCTCTTCTTTAAGGCCGGCTGATCTCTCTGGATCCATTCCACGCCTGTTCTGTTTGACTGAGATATACAGCGGGTCAATATTCAATGTGTGGTTCGCGATGTCCGACAAGATCCCACACATGTCAGAATGCATCCAGGCGAATAAGTCGAGGTTCACCCAGAGAAATTCAACCAATTCCTTCTGTGTCTGATGGCTTAACTGAGGCCCAATCTTTACCATCCTCGAATCGTCATCATCGTCGATCGGGACATCGATTGTCAGTTCGACCAGGGAGGCTTGAATGTCTTTAGTTTCATCTTCACTTTTAGTACCTCTCAGGTCGAGGTCCCTTTGGAATTGGTTAGGGTACCCGGGCCAGGGCCCATGCAACAATTGTCAATTATCAGCAAAACGGACGTAGAGAGATTCCTCTATGCCCTTTCCTTTCTCATTTGGCTACGCCCCACGCAGCCCAACGACATAACAGGCTCGTCTAGCAGCCTGATCTCCTTGAACAACTCCAACTCCACGATCAGTAGGGAACCTTAGAGTCAAGCATCATGGGGCAATGGCTACCCTGAATTTAGCAAGGGCCGCTCGACCCAAGAAAGCATTGTAGGGGGACTCTATGTCCATAACAACAAACTGTAGTATCCGGACTCTCCGGCGTTCTCCAACTCCTCCACTGGCAGTTCCACCACTCCAGTGGGTATTGTAGCACTCCCAATGAAGCCGTGGATTCGAGACTGGCAAGGTTTCAAATATTTGGCTTCCATTTTCATTTGATTATGTGCTCGTTAACATAATATATTCACGGAGCTCCCATTGTCAACTAAGATCCACTTCATCCAAGCAGGACCTACCTGAGCAGAGATGACAAGTGGATCGATAGTGGGGGCTTCGACCTTATCAGCGTTTCTGTTTTGAAACACGATGTCGTCAGTCATCATCTTCTGTTGCTTGGCCGGAGCCACATCATCACAACTACTACAACATTCGAAGTCCGCGTGCCTAACAGAGCTAGCATACGACTCCATTTCCCTCCAGCTTCGGTCTACTGGATAAGGACCACCACTTATTGTATTCATCACCAACCTCCCATCGGTACGAGCAGGTTCCCTCTATCTTGCCTGACTGGGTATATTATTCTGATTCGATAATCTCGCACCTCCAGACCGCGGTGCCCGCACAAACTGTTCTAACTTCCTCTCTCTAATCAGCTTCTCAATGAGATCTTGCAAATGGCGATACTCATTCGTATTGTGGCCATAACTCTCATGAAACCTACAAAATTTTCCTGTTTGGATCTGCCTTTCCGATGATGGCTAAGGACCAGGCTTCTTGTACTGCATAGTATGGCAGGTTTGTAGATATACATTCTCTAGCGACGTATTCAGTGGAGTGTAATTGTTGAACATAGGTGCTCTACGTCGTGGACCACGATTTTGATCTTATTTTTTGTTTTGATTTCCATTATCCCTCTATTGATTTTGCTTGTTTTGAATATGCAACTGAACTTTTCTAGAATTCTCCCCGAGCTGCTTAACTGCAACATTACTTTGAATTCCTTCACCACTAGGCCCCGTGTCATCCTTCTTCTAGACTGTTTTGCATCCTCCCTTCTCATGAATTGGGCTGCTTTGGAATAGATACGGTCCAATGATGCAGGAGGCTTCCCAGCTAACCAATTTCCAAACTCGAAATTAGGATCAATTCCCTTAGTTAATGCCATCAAGATAGAGTTTTCATTGGGATTGCTTATCTCTACACATGCAACATGAAATCACTCTAAATAGTGTCTGAGTGTCTCTCTAGGAGCTTGAGTGACACTAGACAGAGTATTAACATCCTTTGGCCTTGCAACATGCATTTGAAACTGCTCAACAAACTTGGTTGCTAGTTGGTCAAAACAAGAAATAGATCGGGGTGGCAAACGAGTGAACCACATAGTAGCTATCCCCCCAGTGAGATCGGGAAGCTTCGACATTTAACTGCATCGTCATCCCGTGCAGCATTCATCAACTGCTCATACTTCAGAATGTGTTGGTTTGGATCAGAATTTCCTTCATAGACTATAATGCCGACATTCTAAATCGCCGAGGGGGTTCATCATACAGTATGTCATATGTAAAGGGAGTATGACTCCTGGAGTTCCCCAGTCGTCATTTGTGAGGCCTTGACTTTCTCGAATCATCCGACGAATCATCGTTGGTATATCCAGCATCTGGACATTCTATGCATGTTGAGCCAAGGTGAGGTCAGGTTCCACAATATGAGGCTGGACCGGATGAGGTCGACGGTCCATGTCTTGCCTCCTTGGTTCCAAGTCTTCAGGGACTTGGGTTCGGGAGCACGTCAATACTGACGATGGTTCAGATCTAGTTGATTCTGGGCATCAACCCTTGGTTCAATAGCGGTGGTGGTAGCGCGGTTGTCTGTGGTGTAGTGCGGAACAGTACCTTCCCAGTAGGAGGGTCCAGTGTGGTAGCTAGTTGACGGGCCAACTCTAGGTTGCCCAATTTGCAGTGCAGGTTGATGTCTAGTAGCTTGAGTGTAGCTTACGTCCATTCATGGGTGTGTAGATCTTGATGGTAGTCAGACGAGGCTAAACTTTCTGTGGACGAGTTAGAGGCGTGATCCCTTTTGGATCTCCTATGCCTTTGGCGTTTTAGTTGATTAGTTAATTCTGCATTGGCGCGCAGTTGTTCAGTAGGCTACTGTCAGATCTTGCATAATCATTTGAAACTCTTGTCGGGTGACAGAGCCAGACGAATCTGACGGTCCGACAGTATTCTGGTTGGAAGGAGGCAGTCGTACGGGATTCTGTCCGTCCCATGCTTCTTGATCTGCAGCTGTAGAGGCAGTCCTTGTGCTAACCATGGCGGGGAATGAAGCCCTTTCCTAGATCTGATGCAAATCTATATAGGTTGGAAGGATTCTGAACTTCAGATCTGGATTTTCCTCTTGGATTTGTGCAATCCGGTATCGATAGTAGATCAAAAGAGCAGGAGAAAACTGTGTTTTCTCAGCAAAAGCACCAAAATGTTTATACCAAAATTGGGCACAACACTCTTCGGAAGTATTTGAAGAGACAAAAATGAAGAATATGAATGTAAAAGAGGATTATCTAACAAACACTTCAAAAATCAATCAGAAAAACAGGCTGGAACATAATGATTTAGAGTGGTTCAGCATATGGCCTACGTCCACTATGAAATTGATAGCTTTATTGATGTTTACTTGATAATTACAACTAATTACAGCGGGCTACAACGGATTATAGTGTTGAAATTCGAATACAACAGCAGCTACGGAGTACAAAAATAGTTCCGACAGAGTCTGGACGTCAAAGAGCCAAAAGATCCTTTTTCTATAGGCCCTGGAGCTCTATTTATAGGCGTAGAAGTATCTTGCTCAGATCTCAGATGACTTCTTCTAGCACATGGGTGGCCCCACTTGATAGATCCTAGGTGATTTCGACTCAATTCGCGATCGATACGAATGAATTTTGTATTGATCAAGATTTGATTCAATCGAGTCAAAATTTGGCAAGGACATTCTTTAGGATGTACGTAAGCTCCCGTGAAAATTTCATTGCATTTGAACTTGTGGATTGCAAGTTATGATCGATGCAAGTTTTGGTTTTTCGATCGTTGTTCTATTCACATCGATGCTCTTCGAATCGATCACTTCGTATCGATGGCAACTCACGAGATGCCAGTTGACGTGGCACTCACTCTTCGGATCGATCCACTTTTTATGCCGAGTTGACCGAGTTGTTCCAAAGCCTTCACCTCGCTCATATCAAAGACCGTTGCCTCGTTCGAATCAAAGGAGATGGATTAATTCGTACCGATAGCCATTGCCAATTCATGTCGATGGAATTTGTTCAGTTCGTGCCGATGGAGGTGGCATAGTTCGTATCGGTGGATGTGGCTTTGTTCGCGTCGATGAAGATGGCTCTTGTTCGTATCGACCAAAGTTGCTTCAACTTGATGGATACGAACAAGAGATATTATGATGGATACAAACAGATGGCGAGGATGCTTGGCTTAATGGATACGAACAGTGGTTACTCGATGGATACGAACCAAGGTCACTTGATGGATACGAACTAAAGAGTCTCGATGGATTCGAACAAAGTTCTTCTAAGATGGATACGAACTAGACAAATGCCATAGTTGAGCTTGTTCGATGGTGGAGTCGAATAGATTGATATAAACAAGCATATCCTCTTGATGGATACAAAACGGTGCATCCTGATGGATTCGAACAACTGCTCGCCGATGGATATGAACAAGGATCGATACGAAATGATGGGTTGTGACTTCGATCGATTCAAAATGATGGGTATGAATGAGTTGACCTCCTTGACTTGCATCGACCATATCTTGAGCATATTAACTCAGATTGACTCGAAATTTAAAACGTTGGCTCTCATAGCTTTGCTTGTCATGTCATATCAATTGTAGATCGATCCGGACTCGGACAAAATTCATCGACATCCGTAATGAATCTATGCTTTCTCGACATTCGGGATGAGCGATCCTTGGTTTTCAGTCAATTTCTTGATATCTCGGCCTTGCCAAAAGGTAGGTAACAGACCCTAAATTTAAAAACTCATTTGAATTTGAATTCAAACTAAAATAATTTAAATCTGAAAACTTCAAATACTCTTAACTTCTTAGTTTGAGCTTTGTTTTTAGATGAAAACAAATCAGGATTTCGCCACAAATACAATAAAATAACTTTCACGGTCAAATTCCAACTTTTAAAAAGAAATCCATTTTCAACCTTACATTATTTAATTTAATTTACTCAATTTATTTATGGTTTATTTTATGGAGTGTTACATTCTTCCGCCTAAAAAAGGATTTCTTCTCGAAATCTTTCAAGGGGCAAACACTGTAACGTGCAATAACATCCAAATGTGATTATGTATGGCAGACATACTAAAATGAGCTCAACCCTAGTGTGGGTATGTAATTGTGTCATGTAAGTATGTATGAAAATGCCCTAAATATGCATAAAAATTTCTACATAAGTGTAAAATAATTGTGAAAATGTATGGCAACCATCTCCTACCACCCAATCTAGCAACCATGATGCAACTAAAATCATAATTTTGGAGAGAAAATTTACCAGTGAAAACTGGATGAGTGATCTTCATCTTCTCCTCAGTTTCTCATGTGCTTTCTGCTGGGTTGTCTTCCCATTGTACTTGGACCAGTCTAATTATTTTGTTGTGGAGTCTCCTAGTTCCGTGCTACACAATGTACATGGTGGCACGAGGTACTATTGGCTGTGTTTCTTATTTCCCCAACTAATCATGCTCAACTCTAATAGCGGTGTTATGAAGGCATCTTCTAAAGTGAGAAACATGAAAAGCATTATGCACTCCTGTAGATCTGTCAGGAAACTCCATCCGATAAGCAAGTTTTCCTATCCTTTCCAAAACTCTGAATGGCATAATGAATCAAGGCACTAATTTTTCAGACTTGCCAAACCTAACTGCTTTTCTAAGAGTGGGCACTTTGATAGATACCAAAAAGTTTCCTTCTTCTATATGTATAATATTTCGACAGTCTTGCATTGCCTTCATTCATTGTCTGATCAACTCTACTTTTCCATGGTATGACAGATCAAATCAGGTTCAAGTAATATTTTGTCGATGGTTTCCACCACAACTTGGCAATTTGCATGGCATCCCATAAAGCGCTTCAAAAGGGGCCATACCAATCGTCGTTTGATAGATATTAGTATACATGAACTCGACCGATACTAGGTGCTGCTCCCAACGCCTTCGAAATCCAAAACAAAAACACTCAACAAGTCTTCTAAAATCCTATTCACCCTCTCCATTCGCTGATCAGTCTGTGGGTGATACGCAGTGCTAAGATTCAAAGAAGCTCCCAAAGCTCCTTGTAGGCTCATCCAAAACTCACTAATGAATAATGGGTCTCTATCACTAACTATGCTCACTAGAATTCCATGCAATCGAACTATCTCGTTGATCTATATTTGCATGAGAGAAATGGTAGTTCTATTTTCCTGACCAGAATAAAATGGGCATTCTTAGTGAGTCTATCCACAACAACCCAAATAGAATCATTACCCCTTTGACTTCTAGGAATCCTTCCACAAAATCCATCAAAATATGTTCTCACTTCCAAGTCGGAATATCGAATGGTAGTAGTAATCCTCCAGGCTTCCTTTGCTGAGCTTTACTATTTAACATGTCAGGCACTTAGCAACAAACTCAATTACACTCTTCTTCATTCCAGGTCAAAAGATAATTCTCTTCATATCCTTGTACTTCTTATTTCTTCCGGGGTAAATGGTAATCTCCAAGTGGTGACATTCCATAAGCATCTCGCTCATTAAACTATCAACCATTGGGACACAAAGGCGTCCATCTCTTCTTAAGCATTCTTTCTCATCTACCAAATACCTATTAGCAAGGGGAAAAGGCTTTCCCTTCCACAAATTTTCCAAAATCACCGCAAGCTTCTCACTTCTCAACCCTTACTTGCTCGAGCCTTATGTGGTCTATCAAGGCTGGCCTAATCTCCATAACTGCTAAAATCCTTTAGATGGGTTCTATTGGCAGTTATAAGTTAAAACTTGAGAGCAGCTCCAACTGCCTCCATATGTAGCAACTAGGGTAGTGTGCCTTCGATTAAGGGCATCAACAACTACATTCCCTTTTCTATGGGTGTATTGAATACTAAGGCTGAATGATGCTATATATTCCATCAATCTATGCTGCCTAAGTTTAAATCTTTTTGGAAAAATAGGTATTTGAGTGATTTATAGTCAGTGGATAACTCAAATGTTTCTCCCAAGAGATAATGCCTCCACATCTTCAAGGCAAAGACGATAATTGCCAACTCCAATTTGTGAACTTGATATCTTTTCTCATGATCCTTTAGTCGCCTGCTAGCATATGAAACTACTTTTCCTTTTTGCATTAGAACTGCTCCCAGCCCTATGTCACAAGCATCTATGAAAATCGTAAAAGGTTTGGTTCCATCGAGAATAACAAGAACAAGTGCACTCATTAATAACTCCTTAAGTTTCTCAAATTCCCTAGTGCATCTATCATCCCAAGAAATTATTAGGTTCTTCTTAGTCAAATAGGTCAGTGGATAACTCAAACTTTTCTCCCAAGAGACAATGCCTCCGCATCTTCAAGGGAAAGACGATAATTGCCAACTCCAATTTGTGAACTTGATATCTTTTCCCATGATCCTTTAGTTGCATGCTAGCATAAGAAACTATGTTTCCTTTTTTCATTAGAACTGCTCCCAGCCCCATGTCACAAGCATCTATGAAAATCGTAAAAGGTTTGGTCCTATCGAGAATAATGAGAACATGTGCACTCGTCAATAACTCCTTACGTTTCTCAAATTCCCTAGTGCATCTATCGTCCCAAGAAAAGATTAGGTTCTTCTTAGTAAAATGGGTTAAGGGTGTTGCTATTCTTGCAAAGTTCTTGATGAACTTTCTATTGTAGCCTGCCAGCCCGAGAAAACTTCTAACCTTTCATGCACTTCTAGGAGTCTTTCATCCTTAAACATCTTGCACTTTAGTGAGGTTTACGCCAGTCCTTGCTTAGAAATAATATGCCCAAAACTTCTTTTCTCTAAAAGTGGCATTTAGCGAATTTGGCCTTGAGCTTGTCCCTTCTTAAAGTTCCTAATACCTCTCTTAAGTATTCCTCATGCTCCTCTTTGCCCTTGGAGAAAACCAAAATACCATCTACGAGCACAATGATGAATTTATTGAGTTACCCCCTAAATGCCTTACTCATTAAATCCACTAAGTATGTGGGGGGGGGGGGGGTGGGAATTCATCAATCTAAAAAGCATCACTTCCCACTCATATAGTACATTTGGTTTGCAAAATGCACTCTTCGACTTGCTTTCTTCTGCAATCCTAACCTGATGGAATTCAGTTGCTAAGTCTAGTTGAGAAAAGACTTTAACTCCTCCAAGCCGATCGAACAAGTCATCTATCCTAGATAAAGGGTGCCTATTCTTCCTTGTCAACTTCTTCAGTTCTCTATAGTCGATGCAAAGTCTCAATGAACCGTTTGCCTTAGTGGCGGAAACAATAGGGGCTCCCCACCCCTAAGTACTCTGATGTATGAATCCTTTCTTTAATAGCTCAGAGATTTTCTTATCCAATTCTCTTCTTTCTATAGGGGCCATGTGTCTTAAAGGCAGGGCGACTGGCATTGCGTCTTCTCCAAATCTATTCGAAGCTCCATCTCCCTTAGGGGTGGAAGAAATGAGGCTTCCGTAAAGACATCATAAAATTAACAAACTATGAGCACTGACGATAGCTCTCCATCGGATAGATTTAGTGAGTATAGATGGCTTAACTTAACTAAATGTTGGAGTGTACAAAGAATTTCTAGGTCATGGCCTCCACAACTTCTCAATCATAAAACACTTTTATCATAATCAAGAGTTGCTTCATAATATGCTAACCAATTCATACCCAAGATAAATCCATACCCCTTAAAATTTTGAACGTACACATTACATATGAAATCAACATCGCATATGTCCAATACAAGGTCTTTAGAAATAAAAAAGAGATGTATCGAACCCACAATAGGATTAGAGACTACTATTGGGCTAGTGACAGTCTGGGTTTGAGGGTTTAAGAAGTTTAGTACGTTTCTTGCTATAAAGGAATGTGACCTCCCTGAATCAAATAGGGTACGAATTGTATCCCCTGAAATAAGAGTCATACCTTCTAATGTTGCCTTCCCTTGGTCTCTCGACGGTCTATTTGCAATAGGAATGGCTTCAATAGCCTAAACTTGTCTGCTTGTTCCTTCCCTTGCCAACTTAGGGAATTGATTCTTGAGGTGCTCGTGGCAATTAAAGTACTTTCCTTTAAAAGCTTCCTTCATCAGACTCACCTTCAATCTTTAACCTCATGAGCTTTCTTCTGGCATTGCTTGCACACCTTACCATCCTTCTTAAACTTCCCCTTCGACTTCTTGTTAGCCCAAAAGCTTCCCTTCTTGGACCCTCCTTTCTTTTGGGTAGGTGCAGCCTTCTCCTTTTCTTCCTCTCGATTATCCATATTGGCCATGTGGAGCATTGCCATCTCCACCGACATCTCATATGTGGCACCAACGGATACTTGAGTCAATGACATTTCTCTTAACAGGGAATTTAGGCCCTTCACATGCTTTATGGCCTTTTTCATAGGTTCATCTATCAAGCTCATTCCGAATTTAGCTAGCTTTATGAACTTAGCTATGTACTTCTTTAGATTGGAGTCTCCTTGCTTATATTTCTCTAGTCGTAGACTCACTTCTAGCTTAGACATAAACCCTATCTTAATTTTTTTTTGAATTCATCCTACGAAAAAATCCTTTCAATGTTTTCCTTGGTAACATAGTTCTACCAATCTAGAGCTTCTCTTTAGAGGCGCCAAGCAGCCATCCTCCTATTTAGCCGACCTCCCAACCAAGCTCCTTATTTTCACGTAGTCATTAACCTATTATTTAGCCTATATATTTCCCTCGGCTCCAGTGTGAATGTCTTCTCTTTCATATTAAGAAAGTCCTTGCATAATTTGGAAAGTCAATAGGATAGGGTGCTGCATCGGTAAGAAGGACAACAGGTGCCAATGGAGCCTCTAGAGGAATAGGAAATTACTCAACGGTCCTAAGATAATTTCTAAACCATTCGGGAATTCCATGAATGGGAGGACTTCCACGGGCAGGGATCCCAATTTCGAAAGAAGGTTGATTATCAACCATATCAATTGTTTATAGCTTGAATTTTTAGTGACGATTTCGTAAGATAATATTATATGCTGAAAGAAAAGGGGTTAGCTTGTGTGTGGGCATATGTTCAAGGAAATAGAGGTATGTGTATATATATAGAAAGAATTTATAAAAATCCTTTTTGAAAAATCTTTTCAAAAATAACAAATACGCCACTTATACGTATAGTTTCCTCATTGATCAGGTAACCTAAGCTGTGATACCAAATGTAACAAACCACCTTGTAACAGGGCTAAATTTCGACCCAACAAAGATCCATCAAACTTTGCTCCATTCTAAGGTGGCTGTTGGTTCGAAAAAGAAGTAACATTATAGAGAAATAACTATTCTTTCAGAATTCATAATGGAAGGAATATAATATAATAGTGAGTTGTACATATTTTTTTAAAACCATTTGAAATGTCATAATACAAAACATCATCAACTGTCAAATAAGATTCATTACATCATTTATCCAAAATACATGCATATAACATAAAACATTATAAAAGATAATAACAATGATAATAACTACCACAAGCTTACGCCACTCTAACTTAAAGAATCATCATCGTCATCACTTCGTCTATAACATCCCTTATCTGGAGGCCTAAAACTAAGCGCTACAGATGCTGCAGTCGTCCGTAATATTAACTTCCAGTGACCAAATACGGTAATGTAAATGGTATCCATAATATCAAAAGCACTTGAATATGAAAATAAATCATATATCTCAAAAACAACATTTCTGATTACATTTCAAAACACAAGTTTCATATCCATCCTACATAATCCCATAACTTTTCCCAGATTCAGATAAATTATAATTATTACATAAATATGCCAAGAGCGACATATGATGATGCCGCTTTGTTGACCAGAGTACTATATTGTCATAACTGACATAATACAACACAACGGAATCAACAAAATAAAACAACAATTCCTAAATAGCTATCCGTCAGCCACCTGCTCGTCTTTGGAAGATTTGTTCAACAATACCTACTAAAACATGAAAATCATAAACCCTCGACCTATTCAAATCAATTTTGAGCACCCAAGAGTTTAAAGGGATAAACATAAACTTTGAGTCTGACATAAAGCCTGGTGTGAATAATACTATACATCTCGGTTATATGATATTAAGTGAGACTACGCTGCTTAGAAGAATGAGTTTCTCCCCACTAATATCCTTTTAAAACATATCTTTTTAAATCCATTTCCTACAACCAAAACTGGTTAAAACTGTAAAGCAATATCATGTAAACATACATGTCAGGTAACAGATGAATTATCTATCAAACATTATAGTTTTGTTTGGCTAACTACTAACCTTTGGTTGACTCGGGCCACTAGACAATATATAAACAAATATTTTAACATCTATTAGATACTCCTCTTCTGGACCGTTTGTCCCTAACTTATCTTCTCCCAGGTCCACTGATCCTAATGGTTTTCTGGGCTCACCAATAACCTAACTCTGTACAAATATACTACTTTCTGTGTGTAACATCATTTTAGTCTTACTTGTGACAAAGCCTTAGACACTGGAATTTCGGACTAAATTAGCTAGGGGCTAATAGTTAATGTATAAGGCGCGACCCAATACCAGTCCCATCTGGTATTCTAATATCCGAGTCATTTTACTTGGGGAAACCTTCCCTTAAATTTTCCTTGAAAACCTTTTCTTCTCAAATTGATTTAAACCTATAAACTATACTTTGAACAAGGAAAATAAACTCTATGCTTTCTCAAATCACCTTGCCATGTTATATACATATACTTTACACAAATATTTGTTGATGAAAACATTTAAGCCATTGAAAGTACCCCATTCGAAACCATTGGAAGTACCCTTTTCGAGACTAAGTAAACCCTTTATAACTGTAACATCCCTAATTTTAATGACATTATTAAGGATATTTAATTAGATAAATTAAATACAATAATGTAAATGTTAAGTGATAAGGGGATTGAGATTTGAATAAAATTAAGTGGCCATGCTTGTTAATTTTATTGGGCTAAAGAATGGTTTATAGATTAATTAAATTATGTAAGTGTATAATGGGATTTAGGTACACCTAACTTTACCTTTATATATGAATATGTGTGTGTGTGTGTACACACACATACCTCTTAAGCCATTGAGACTCATTCATTTTCACAAAAATATAAACATAAGTAATTTTAAGAAGTCGGCCATTAACAAGAAGAGAAGAAGAGGAAATTCAAAAAAAAGAAAAAGATTTAAAGAAGTGGGAATCAAACTCATATCAATCCACTTTCCTTATGAAAGATTAAAGTGAATAATAATTTCCATCTCTATTTTTTGAATATATATTTCGAGTTTAAGGTCAAATTCGTATATATGATGTTCGATGATGATATGCTTGAATTAAGGTCAGTTTAAATTTAAACAAAATGATGGTTCATACGATTTTAGACCAAAATTGTGTGATATTGAGGTTTAAATGCCATGAAAAAATTATATTTCATGCAAAACATGATTTTAGAGTTGGGTTTAAAGTTTGATAATTTCCCAAGCTTTGGAAAGATTATTATGAATTTTCGAATGAAAATATAGCACGTTGGGTTTACAAATTTATTTCAGAAAACATATTGAGAATTTAGATTTGAAATTTTGATATGTTATATAACATGATTAAAGTAAATTTTTGTGATTTTTTTTGATTTTTATTAGGTGATTTGATGTACAAATTAAATTATTTTGAGAAGAGGATCTAAATGATTTAATTGTATTTGCAATGGATGGTTTTATTTGCAAAATTCTAAGCGTAATACTTATCCAAAATAATAAGGCGGTTAGTTTTGAAAAGCATGGGAAAATTTAAGACAACCAATAAGAAGTTTAGATGTAGGCAGGTTATTTTATATAAGTTGCTTAATTTAGCACTTAACCCAGAAAAAATAGGTTCCGCCTCTATCAAGGGTACCTTTTGTCCCTTACCTTTTCCTTCGACAAAGTCGAAATGCCATTAAGCCATAACAAATACACAGGGTATCATCTTGGTGGTTCGTATTGGATTGGAGAAAAGCGAAAGTTATGGTGTTGAAAGCGTGCTTCTGATGGAGTTGATACCTTAGTTTGTTTTAAAAAGTTAAGCACATGCCTTTGTTTTACTAAGCTTTTGACTTAATCGATACGTATGTTTTCGGAAGGAGTTTTATAATGGCTTTCGAAGGGATTTCCATGTTTGTTTTTTTAAAGAAAATGGGGATACTAAGGACTTCCTTTAATTATAAATCAATGCTTCTGAATGAAGGGGTTCTGACACAGTCAAAGCCCTACCGCCAATCTTTTACCTTTCGAGTGTATTGAAGTCATCAATGCCGTCGAAAGGTATGGTTTGTTTTAAAGCCATATTAAACCGCTTCCTAAATGATTTTGAAAAGGTAATGGGTTTCGAAGGCAATGGCTTCGGAAGGGGTTTCAAAGCTATCCTTCAATATTTTAAATATATGCTTTCGTCACTTCCAAAAGGGATGGTTCCTACGCCATCATAAATTCCCCAATATTTCATACGGTAAAGAATGGTTTCCAAAGAGTTACTTTCATTTATGTTCATTTAGACCCAAATGATGTTTTTAAAATGTAAACCCAATGATTTCGAAAGGGGGACTTTCAATGCTTTTGGAAGGGATACTTCTAATGATTTCAAAGCTATGCTTCCAATAACTAATGAGCAACACTTTATTACATTCGAAAGGTTTAGAAAGAAGGGTTTTAAAGTGTTTTGAAAAGAGGTTTAAATGCCTTCGAAGGAGGCTATCTAATGAGGTCGAAAGTAAGGTTTCGCAGGTTTTAAAAGAATAGTTTTCAAAACAAATAACCCAATCTCATTTAAAAGAAAAACCATGGAATATTAACGAACAAAGTATTTTGATATTGAATTTTGAAGAAGTATTAATGGGTTAGAGGAATTAACTAAGTTATATTGTTTCTTCTTTATATATGTATATATTCACTTTGTAATGAATCCAAAATGGTACTTTGATAAATGACAGAATAACCAGTTAGGTTGACTCAGTAGTAAATATAAATTAGTGATATTGGTAGAGGCCAATAGGTTCACAGTAATCCCATGAAAACTATGTAAGGGAAAGGATATTGGCAAGGGCCAATAGGTTCATAGTTAGCCCATGAAAACTATGTATAATGGAGGATGTCAGTTAGACAGATTTATAGTTAGCCCATGAAAACTATATCCAGATAAGAAAATGAAATACTGATAGATAGCTAATATGTTCCTAGTTAGCCCATGAAAACTAGGATAAAAGAAAAGATAATTATATTGATAGTTAGTCAATAAGTTCCTAGTCAGCAAATGAAAATAGAACAAAAGAAATGATATTGGAGTTACCAATAGGTATATAGTGATCCCACGAAAACTATATAAGTGGACTAGGAGTCCATGAATGGTTAATTGGTTATTAGTCAGCCCATGAAAACTATTAGGTTAATAGCAATCCTAAAAACTATATATATGACTGATAGTCAAAATGAATGGGGATGGGTAATCCAGAATTGATTCAATTGTTTTTCATATCATCACATAATAATGTATTGAGTTGAATTAACCATTGTGGATGTAGGAACACATAAAAATGGTTTATAAATGTTTTTAAGATACTAGTGTGGGGAAACCTGTTCCGCTAAGCGGCATCTAAATGATTTTAGAAGGTAGATTATTATTCATACCAGGCTTTATGTCTGACTCGAAGTTTATGATTTCCTCTTAAACTTTCTGGTACTCAACTGATTTTGAGTAGCTTGAGATTTGAGGTTTTCAGGCACCTCTTAAGACGAATAAACTTCCAGAGTCATGTAGGAGGAATGTAGTTATTTGATTTCTCTCTCTTGTGATTCCACTGTGTTGTTTTGCTTAGGCAAAGCGGTTAACGTTGTGGGATTATGTAATGAATGTTGAAATGGGTTTTTGGAATGTAATGTGAAAGTTGTTATGAAAATTTTAAACTTTTTCCATATCCATGTGTTTCTGGTATATCAATATCATCTAACATTACCGTATTTGATCATCGAGGATTAATAACTATGGATGAATGCAGCATCCACAACCGTTAATTTTGGGCCTCCAAGTGGGGGATGTTACAAGTATTTAATTAAATATTTTGAATAATGTTAAATTAGGGGTATTATAATAACCTAGACCAAACGGGAAAAACATTCCTTTCGAAATCATTCATATCGACCTTCTGAAACCATTGAAAAACCTTCCCTTCAAAATCTATAAAACATTATACATCATATCTTTAAAACATTTAAGCATTGCCATTCAAAAACATTGGAAAACCTTTCCTTTAAAACCTTTCGAGACCATCGGGGAACCTTCCATTTGAAACCTTCATTTAAACCTTTTGAAAGCGTTAAGACATAAAACCTTTCAAAATCATTAAAACCATTACAAACAGCAATCCTTTCGAAAGCATTTGTTTCAATTGAACATATGGTAACCTTTTAAAACCAATCCATTCGAAATCCTTTTGTTTTACTTCCAACAGAACAAAGGGCCATAAAGCATCTAAGTTGAAAGCACTCTTTCGAAAGCAATTCCTAAGCAAAGAAATGATCGTGTCTAACCAACCATTCGAAAGCATTGGAGAAGCGGTCAAGTGTTAAAAATAACGTATACCTTCTGAAACCATTTGCTTCAAAAGGTAGAAAGTGGCAGCTGGGGGTTTCAATCCCTTCCAAAGCATTTACTTAAAACAAAAGGCGCAACCTCTTTCGAAACTATTCCTTAAATCAATTTGACATAGTCGAAAGCCAAATAAGTCGAAAACATTCCTTTCAAGAGCAAAGCAACGTTTTCACCCTATCGGAACCCATAGTGTAACATCCTTAATTTTCGATAATATTATTCAAAAGTTTAAATTAGATAAATTAAATAGAATAATGATGATATGGGGATTGAGATTTGAGCAAATTGTCTGATGGGCTGTGCTTAATAATAAAGATTTAATGGGCTTTAAATTGGTTTATGAGATAATTAAATTACATATGGGCATATTAGTAAATTTGCCAATCTATTATACACAGCTATACTATAACGACCCGGTTTTTTGACGCCCGAAAGTCGACATCATACGTCCACTGCATCAAATGCCAAACAATCGAATGCCGGAAAACCGAACCGTCAGGGTTAAAGAAGAAGAAGATAGAAGAAGAAAACAGAAACAATATCAGAATCTCACATTCGCAGCGGAACAATATATAATAGATAAATGAATAATCTTTAAACAAAAAAATATCAGTTTATACATTACATCATTAGAGTCACGTACAAACAACAGCGGAAAAGAATATCATATACTAGTGATACGTCTCGACATCTAGCTTGTCTCCTGATCTTCACAGTATACTTTTCTAACTTTGCTCCAGAACAACTGATAAACTGACTCTAGGCTGCCCGTGTGAAAAATTATGTGCACATATAGTTTAGAAAGGGAACAATAAACTCTAGGTCAGTCATGTGACTGGTGTGAGATCGTAAAATAGTTATTTGCACAAAAGAAAATAAAAAAATCCGCTATGCTTTTTGGAAAATGAAACTACCATAAGGCCTCCTGCCACACACACAATGCAATCGCACAATTGAAGGAGATTTCTCCTTATGATAGTCAAACATGCTTGAGACGCAAAATCTTTTTGATATTATTATTAGTGCATAATATGGAAAACATTTCTAAAGTATAATATAAATCTTAGCCAGCATAAGTACCATTATATTATGCCTGCTATAGCTAGCACCTGAGATGGCAGGTTATATAACTACAATTGAAAAGGGGTTGTATTGTTTTGTTTGGATTTCGAACAAATGGTCAAGGCTAAGGAACTTCCTTCACCGAATGGGTACGCCTCTGAAGGGATGCTCCGAGAACATAACCAGCTCTCTGCCAACACAAGGCCGGGTTACCTCTGTAACTAGGTAACTAACTGTCTTGAGTATGCCACCTCCCGGTCTAGACCGACCTTTATCCGAGGCGCCTCAACAACCAACAACCACATAAGTAAATAATCTAAGCTCCATACCAGAATACCACTTTTAAATCCACACAAGTTAAATATCTAGACTCCATACCAGATACAACTTTTTATCCAGAAGGAAATGCACATTCCCTAAGGGGCGCAACCCCCATAACCTTGCTGCATCTTTTCCCGTTTCAACCATTTTCGGGGTGCGAGGATCGACGAAGCCTTTTCCATAAAGCTACGCTTTTCACAAAAGCCATGCTTCGATCAATAAATGATCAACACTTGGCATGCCACATTACCAAATTGGGAATATATCACTAGTAACCATCAACTGCATAACCTCTAAGCTCGTACGTCTCAGAGAAGGGTGTTAAGCTAAGAGAATAAATTCTCCGCCACCAACAGAAATGTATTTGATTGAAATTAGCTTTATATCTCAAAGTGTAACGTCAGACATACAACCATACAAGTGCGCTTCGGGTTCGAACGGAACCTAAGGCACTTCCTCCAATTAAGGAAAGAAGCCCTTGCAAATCCGGATATTCACTAATCACGTCTGGACTCCCCATCACAAAGAGTGATATAAATCTCTATACCGGAGCAACTCAGTGTAGAGACATTCGACAGGTAATCCTTTCGTTTTCGAAAATACCCGGTCTTCAACACCATCTTCAAATGCAATCTAATTTCGTCGTATCATTTATTCGGAATGAATTTTATGACATAAAGTCCTCTCCCGGCTTAACCGAATAATGAGCGCTTATTTAAAAAAAAACAAATTCAAGTGCCGTTTCAAAGGCCAATATTGATAGTCGGTTATTTAACTAACAAACAATATTCACAACAACCATCAAGCCTAAATAATTTCCCAAATTGTTTATACTAATAATCGGTTATTTAACTATCAAACATTATTCACAACAACCATCAAATTTAAATAATTTCCCCAAACTATCTATTTTCAAAATATCTTCGCAAGATATATTTTCACACTTCAACCTTTCGAAAATAATTTTCAAAACACTTTCCCTTTTTGCGGAATAAAATTCCAAATATTTTTTATTTCCACTGAAAATTTGCCAAGTCCGAATACTTCAAAATCATTTATCCAAAAATATATATGGAAACACTTAAAATATTTTTTTTAAACACTTTATTTAAAATATTGATTATGAGATTTTTTTTTTAATAATATCTCATATAAAACTTAAGCCCAAACGATATTAAAAATAAAATCATTAGATAAAGTATAATTATTTAAATAACCATTTTCTAAATCAAGTATCAATTAAATATTTAAAATAATCACTTCTATAATTAACTTGAAGGCTAAAAAATAATTTACGAAAATAATTTCTCTAACAATATTTTTTTAAACCAATTCTAGAACTTTTAATTTATATTTTAAAAGCTAGTTTGAAACCATACTCGGCTTTCTAAAGAAAATACACTTTCCATTACAAAATAGTCCACTTTAAAGCAATTAACAAATCCTTCTTAATTTATCTCAGTTTACATTCCAAATTCGTAAACTTCTTTTCCACACTTTTAAAAATAAACCAATATTTATTTTTGAAAAAAATCACCCATTCTTTATAAATTCCATTGTGAATTTATATTCTAAATATCCACTGATATACAATTTTCAAAATTGATTTCCAAATATCCACTTTTCAAACACCAAATCAAATTCCAAATTGATTTTCAAAATTTTTATTTTAAACACCAAATCAATTTCCAAATTGATTTCCAAATTTACTACCTTTTAAAATAAAATCTTTTATTTCTCCAAAACTATTTAAAATCCAAATTTTAAATAAATTGTTCAACTTTTGAAAAATATTACTCTAAATCCATTTATTAAAATCTTTCCCTATATTTTGGAATTTATTCAATTAGATTTCAAAATCAACCCTTACCCTTTTCAAATTTCTGCTTTTAAATTTATTAAATTCTCTAAAATGAATTTACTTAAAATTTTCTACTTTTATTTCCAAAAATCCAATTATATTTCCTGGTATTTTAAAACACCAGAATATATTCTGCCAAACCATAGCCTTCAATAAATTTCAATCACCAATATAACCATTCACAAATTATCAATAATCACATCACAATATATAAAAATAAATTCAACAATTTGAGGAATCTAGTTGGATTCCTCTAACCTGTTTCCCTACATCCACAGATGTTAGTACAACAATTAAATACCAATTCCACTTCGAGGTGGAATATCGCGGTATATGTGATTATATCATATCATCCGTAATTATGCGGCGCATAGGGTCTCATACGCTACATAATGCGGGAAATCAATCACTCCAATAAATATACACACACACACACACTATCACAACCAACAATTAATCAATAAAATTAAATTTCAATTGAGTGAGAAGATCTCACCTTTGATTACGCATGCAACCCATTTCCAATCCGACTTGCTTCCTTCTTGATTTTAGACCTTGTAACAAACGATTTATATGATTTATTACTATTTGAATTCACCAAAAAATTAATCAATAAATTTTAATTTGAAACTAATGATTTAATTATTTAATTTAAAATCGAATTTCCTTAATAAATTATTTTCAATGGTTAAAATAATTAAATAGGTTAATAAAACTAATTTATCACCAAATCGTTATTTTTTTATTTTGAAAATAAATATCTATTTGAAAATAGTGTATATATATATAGATTCCATAATCTATAAAATATATATACATATCTATAAAATAATCTATACTAAAATTTCTATATATATTTTTCTTTAAACCTTATATATATATACATATATATATTTCTGTTTATATAGCCATTTATTACATTTAAATCAAAATAGAAATTTTTTTTACTCTGAAAATTAATACCGTGTTATTTTTTTTTTTGGACCAATATGTGTGTGTGTGTGTGTGTGTGTGTGTATAAATATAGTGTGATGACCCAGAAATTTTGAACATTTGAAATTGAAATATTTAATTGATTTTAAATATTTGAAAGTTAATTTAACTGAAATTTGAAGTATCACTGTTTATTTGGCAATTTAAATAATTGAATTTAATAACTGGAAATTGTATAAATTGCTAAATTGGGAATTTTGAGCTTGTTAAAATATTTCAAAGGCTTAGAAAATTTATATTGATAATACTGAGGGTAATAGAACTTTTAAAATTGAAAATTTGAAGCTTTTGTTTAGTTTTAAATTTATATTGTTTAAATCGTTATTTAAAAATAGCCTTTCGAGGCACCGTCTTGGATTTCAACGAAACCAGTTCCATTGGATCCGTAATATTGTATTATTATCGGATTTCAATTTTCGTAACATTCGGTGTTGTCGTGTGATCGTACGATAAGCAAACGTGCTGAAATTTAAATCAAAAATTTAATATGATAACTGGTCCAAAATGCTATCTTCTTCATACGATCGAATTTGGAATCGAAATCTTTTCCATTGCGTTCGTAATAGGGGTTTAACATTATAAATGCCTAGTGGCATGCCTCGATTGGAGATCGAGATTTTGAGTTGCGTTTATCAAAGCGATTTGAATTTGAATTTAAAATTATATATATATATATATATATATATATATATATATTCATACATAGCATACAAAATTTAACACGTTTCCATCTTTAAAAGCACGTGTCCTCTCAAAAAAAATAATAAAAAACGCGTCTTTGATTTATATAAAAAATATAATAGGAGAAACAAAAAAATCAGAAAGAAATGAAAACTTTTTTTTCTCTTTTGTACGAAAATAAAACAGAAGCTTCAAAATATAATCAATGGCCGCTCCTTATTGAAAACGAAGACATCATACAGTTCATTCAGAATCAGAAACTTACATCTCAAAATCAGAGGAAAAAAAGCGAAATCAAATGAATTTCGTTCAAAATAAAATTGGGTCCGGGTTCGAATCAATGGTGATTCGCGAACGAATGCAATTGCATTTCCTTTTTGCTCCAGATCAAATCGCTGGCTAAGTCGCGTTGATGAATGGGAGGTCGCGACGTCAGATGATGTTCGCATACGGCAGCGGGGAGATGTCGTTCGCGTCATAAATTAGGGTTTTTCAAGTTCGAGCGTGCAGAGGAGTTGGTTCTAGGTCGAGGCCTGTACGCGTGGGCGTGGCACGTAGGTATCGGCGAAGTCGTGTTGCGCAATGGTAGCATTCGATCGTAGAGGGTGGAATGGGTCTTTTATAGTAAGGTATTAGCTTTATATATATATATATATATATATATATATATATTTATAGATCCCAAAATCTATAAAATATACATATATCTATAAAATAATCTCTATTAAAATTTCTGCATATATTTTTCTTTAAATCATATCTATGTATATATTTTAGTTTATATATCTATTTATTATATTTAAATCAAAACAGAATTTTTTTTACTATAAAAATTAATACTGTGTTAATATTTTTCTTGGACCAATACACACACACACACACACAGATATATATATATATATATATATAAATATATATATAAAAAAACTAATTCCTTACTGTAAACAACGCACTTCACCCTCTACGATCGAAGGCCACCATTGCACAACACGACTTCGCCGATCCCTACACGCCACGCCCATGCGTACAGGCCTTGACCTTGAACCAACTACTCTGCACGCTCGAACTTGAAAAACCCTAATTCATGACGCGAACGACATCTCCCCACCGCCGCATGCGAACATCATCTGATGTCACGACCTCCCCTTCATCAATGCAACTTCGCCAGCGATTTGATCTGGAGCAAAAAGGAAAGGGCCGCTCTTATGCAATTGCGATCGCGAGTCGCCGTTGATTCGAACACGGCCCCAATTTTATTTTGAACGAAATTCGTTTGATTTTTCTTATTTTTTTCTCTGATTTTGAGATGTAAGTTTCTGATTTTGAACAAACTGTATGATTTCTTCGTTATGAACAAGGAGCGGCCATTGACTATATTTCGAAGCTTTTGTTTTATTTTCGAACAAAAGAGATTTTTTTTTCGTTTCTTTCTGATTTTTTTGTTTCTCTTATTATATTTTTTTATAAATCAAAGACGCATGTTTGTTTTTTTGAGAGGACACGTGCTTTTAAAGATGGAAACGTGTTAAATTTTGCCTGTTATGTATGAATATATATATATATATATATATATATATATATATATATATATATATATAATTTTAAATTCAAATTCAAATCGCTTCGATAAACACAACTCAAAATCTCGATCTCCAATCGAGGCATGCCGCTAGGCATTCATAATATTAAACCTCTATTACGAACACAGTGGAAAAGGTTTCGAGTCCAAATACGATCGTATGGAGTAGATAGCTTTTTGGACCAGTTATTATATTAAATTTTTGATTTAAATTTCGACGCGTTTGCTTATCGTACGATCACACGAAAACACCGAATGTTACGAAAATTGAAATCCGATAATAATATGGTATTACAGATCCAATGGAACTGGTTTCGTCGAAATTCGAGACTGTGCCTCGAAAGGCTATTTTTAACTATCGATTTAAACAATATAAATTCAAAACTGAACAAACGCTTCAAATTTTCAATTTTAAAAGTTCTATTACCCTCAGTATTATCAATATAAATTTTCCAAGCCTAAATATTTTAACAAGCTCAAAATTCCAATTTAGCAATTTATTCAATTTCCAATTATTAAACTCAATTATTTAAATTGCCAAATAAACAGTGATATTTGAAATTCTAGTTAAATTAACTTTCAAATATTTAAAATCAATTAATATTTCAATTGAAAATGTTCAAAATTTCCGAGTCATCACAATCTTCCCCCCTTAAAAGAATTTTGTCCCGAAATTACTAGTTAAGAAGAATTATCCTCAACCCGTTTATCATTTTCGCAAAACCAAACAGTTTTATCCACTTACCAAAACAAATCTTTTTATTAAAGACTCCTTATCACTTCAACTAACTTTCCAAAATCTTCCATAGGTTTCAAACAACATTATTTACTCCACAATTTAAATTTAAATTTAAATTTTAAATTATCAAAATTTTCTTAAAATTTCCAAACTCCCTAAATTTTCGAAAAATTTCGCCAGCGTCTCCTTTGCGCGGCTAGCTCGATATGACTACAAAATGCCACAACGACCCCCCAGATTTCAAAAGAAAACAAAAAGCCAAGTGGCTAGACAAAAAAATCATCAAATTTCTTATACAAATTCAAATACATACCTTATTATCGAGCAAATTAAATTATCTTCTAAAATCAAAAATCCAATTCTCATTTCTTTTAAAATACGTCTATATCCTACTAGCAATAATGTCCAATTACAGAATTCAAAATCATTTTGCATATTTCTTATTAAAAGTGTGAACATTTATTTCATTCAAATCCGTACGATATACTTATATCATTCGTATGCAATATCAAATTCGATCGCTCACTTGATCATACAATTTCACTTCCGAACTAGTAACATCCACCCAACTTTCTAGTGCGGACTCAGATCTGGTTTCTTGATCAGAAACCCTCATTCTCCTTGCATAGCCATAAACTATGATAAAGAATTTACAGAATCAACCAAAAGTCCATACCCAGAGTTCGCCGTCGAAAATCGAGTGAAAAATCCTAACTCGGATCGATATAATTATCTCGAAATTCTGTGTTCGAATTCTGGATCAAATTGTTATGCGAATAAAGTAATATACGCACATCCTACGTATTTATCAATTGTTTATTAGCTTTATCAATTTTCTTTTCCTTTATTCACATTGATTTTCATTCACTTTTTCACAATTACCATTTCACAATTTTCAGTTTAACCTTCACCTAATTATCAACTTGGTATATTTCCAATACCAAATATACTTAAGAATTTCACCATTCATTTCTTAAGTCCAATACAAATATTCTATGTACTACTTATATTTAATTTCATTTCACCACTTTGGTTTTATCCATACTTTTAATCAATTTTTTTTTATTTTCAAATTTATTTGTATTCAATTTCCCTTTCATTTTATAAATATTGTATTCAATTCATTTCAAACCATATTTAAATTTTCATTTCTTCAATTAGTTTCACTTACTAATTTTTATTTCGATACTTTGCTCCATTTGATCTAACTTGACAAATTTTCCATTTCATTTAGTTTAGCTCAATTCAAATTCAATTTCAATGTTTAGCTTGAATTCCATTTACTTTATTTAACTCAATTCAGTTACACTCTGTTTCCATTGAAATTTCTAAACTTATATAAGTTTTTAAACTTATAAATATTCCATAACCATTTTTAAATAAGATTCCAGAGTTTAAATAATCACTTAGGATTTCAAAATCATTTGGAAATCAATTATATCCAAAATCAAACTATTTCAAAATCAAACTCAATTTCGCAAATATTCCCAATTCAAAACATTCGGGTAGCAATTCCTCCCTTGGAAACTCGAAAATGAACATCGATGATGTCGCGATCATTGTCAGAATTATTTTCCATCGACCGAAAAGAGATTAGTGCTTTTATCCCTCCAAATACATTTTCCAAATATTTTTGAACCCAAATTCCACCAGATTTCAAATCTAATTCAAAAATATTTTTGAAATAATTTCACTATTATTTTTCCAAAACATTTGGAAATCATTTCCAAACTCAAAAGGGGTTTAAATTTCCCAAATCTCAATTCCCATATCCTTTCAAAAACATTTTCAAATATTTCTCTAGAATTCTATTTCAAATTATAAATCACATTTAGAATTTACATTTACAAATCCCATTTGTATATGAATTTATTTTCTTAGAATTTTGTTTTAATTTCTTTTTCAATAATTAGTGATAATAATTTAATATCATCACTTCCTAACATCCAAGCAACCATATATATACTATAATAATTTACGGAAAATTATTTCTTTTGTATACAAAAATAATTTGGGTAAAATTATTTTGTTTGCCCTATTTTAAAACAATATCGTGTCGAATTGTTCTGTACAAGTGTTTAGAGATCCCTATCAATAACCTTAATTACTCGTATTGACCATAATCCATATTCCACTCAACAAACCAGCCAACACAATATAAAACAATTTTATATTCGCCAACAAATACGCGCTTATATCTATTAATACACTCAAACTCATTCTAGAGTACTACTCACTTGATCTCTAATGAGTAATTTCCCCACCAGAGCCAAGGTTATTGCTTAACTAATTGCTCTGGTACCAAAATATAACGGTCTAGGATTTTCAACCATCGACAACGGCCAATCTCGACTGGTTGGCTTTTCAACCATCCCAGCCCCGCCGTGGTATACAGTGGTATCCCGAATTTTCTTTTACGGCCAGCCTTTCGACTCTCAA
Organism: Allium cepa; assembly: GCA_030765085.1. Lineage (NCBI taxonomy): Eukaryota > Viridiplantae > Streptophyta > Magnoliopsida > Asparagales > Amaryllidaceae > Allium > Allium cepa. Next base: position 681,065,961 of record CM060942.1, read on the forward strand.
CCAACCTTGTTAGCCAACCCCTCCCCGGGGGCATGTAGGGGTAAGAGTCTCCTGCTCGCCACCAAACACGAAGCGAGAATCCCCTATCATGCTGAACTTATAGACTTGGAGCAGAGACATTCGACAGGTAATCCTTTCGTTTTCGAAAATACCCGGTCTTCAACACCATCTTCAAATGCAATCCAATTTCATCGTATCATTTATTCGGAATGGGTTTTATGACATAAAGTCCTCTCCCGGCTTAACCGAATAATGAGCACTTATTTTAAAAAAATAATTCAAGTGCCCTTTTAAAGGTCAATATCGATAGTTGGTTATTTAACTATCAAACAATATTCACAACAACCATCAAGCCTCAATAATTTCCCAAATTATTTATACTGATAGTTGGTTGTTTAACTATCAAACAATATTCACAACAACCATCAAATTTTGAATAATTTTCCCAAATTATCTATTTTCAAAATATCTTCGCAAGATATATTTTCACACTTCAACCCTTTGGAAATAATTTTCAAAACACTTTCCCTTTTTGCAGAATAAAATTCCAAATATTATTTATTTCCACTGAAAATTTTTCAAGTCCGAATACTTCAAAATCACTCATCCAAAAATATATTTGGAAACACTTAAAATAAAAATTATTTTTAAACACTTTATTTAAAATATTGATTATGAGATTTTTATAATAATATCTCATATAAAACTTAAGCCCAAACAAATTTAAAAATAAAATTATTAGATAAAGTATAATTATTTAAATAACCATTTTCTAAATCAAGTATCAATTAAATATTAAAAACATCACTTCTATAATTAACATAAAGATTAAAAAATAATTTACGAAAATAATTTCTCCAATTTTTTTTTTTAAAACCAATTCTAGAACTTTTAATTTATATTTTAAAAGCTACTTTGAAAACATACTTGGCTTTCCAAAGAAAATACACTTTTCGTTACAAAATAGTCAGTTTTAAAGCAATTAATAAATCCTTCTTGATTTATATCAATTTACATTCCAAATTCGTAAATTTCTTTTCCACACGTTTAAAAATAAACCAATATTTATTTCTAAAACAAATCACTCATTCTTTATAAATTCCATTGTGAATTTATATTCCAATTAACCACTGGTATACAATTTTCAAAATTGATTTCTAAATAACCACTTTTCAAACACCAAATCAAATTCCAAAAATTTATTTTTAAACACCAAATCAATTTCCAAATTGATTCCAAATTTACTATCTTTTAAAATAAAATCTTTTATTTCTCCCAAACTATTTAAAATTCAAATTTTAAATAAATTCTTCAACTTTTGAACAAAATTACTCAAAATACATTTATTAAAATCTTTCCCCATATGTTGGAATTTATTCAATATGATTTCCAAAATCAACCTTTACCCTTTTCAAATTTCTGCTATTAAATTTATTCAATTCTCTAAAATAAATTTACTTAAAATTTTCTACTTTAATTTCCAAAAATCCAATTATATATCCTGGTATTTTAAAACACCAAAATATATTAGGCCAAACCATAGCCTTCAATAAATTTCAATCACCAATATAATCATTCACAGATTATCAATAATCACATCACAACATATAAAAATAAATTCAACAATTTGAGGATTCCAGTTGGATCCCTCCAACCTGTTTCCCTGCATCCACATATGTTAGCACAACAATTAAATACCAGTTCCACTACGAGGTACAATATCGCGGTATAGGGATTATATCATATCATCCGCTATTATGTGGCACATAAGGTCTCATCCACTATATAATGCGGGAAATCAATCACTCCAATACACACACACATAGATATATATATATACATATATATATATATATACACACACACACACTATCATATACACTATCACAACCAGACAATCAATCAATAAAATTAAATTCTAATATTTTCAATTGAGTGAGAAGATCTCACCTTTGATTATGCATGCAACCCATTTCCAACACGGCTTGCTTCCTTCACGATTTTAGACCTTGTAACAAATAATTTATATAATTTATTACCATTTGAATTCACCAAACAATTAATCAATAAATTTTAATTTAAAACTAATGATTTAATTAATTAATTATTTAATTTAAAATCAAATTTTCTTTAATAAATTATTTTCAGTGGTTAAAATAATTAAACAGGTTAATAAAACAAATTTATCACCAAATCATTATTTTTTTATTTTGAAAATAGATATCTATTTGAGAATAGTATGTATATATATATATTCCAAAATCTATAATATATATATATATATCTATAAAATAATCTATATTACAATTTCAATATATACTTTTCTTTAAACCTTATCTATATATATTTCTGTTTATATATCTATTTATTATATTTAAATCAAAACAAAAAAATTTACTGTAAAAATTAATACTGTGTTATATATTTTTCTTGGACCAATATATATATATATATATATATATAAATTAAAAGTAATACCTTACTGTAAACAACCGCTCCACCCTCTACGATCGAACGCCACCATTGCATAACACGACTTCGCTGATCCCTACGCGCCACGCCCACGCGTACAGGCCTCGACCTAGAACCAACTCCTCTGTGTGCTCGAACTCGAAAGACCCTAAGTCATGACGTGAACGACATCTCCCCGACGCCGCATGCGAACATCATCTGATGTCGTGACCTCCCCTTAATCAACGCGACTTCGCCAGCGATTAGACCTGAAGAAAAAAGGAATGGGCCGCTCTATGCAATTGCGTTTGATCGTGAGTCGCCATTGATTCTAACATGACCCCAATTTTATTTTGAATGAAATTCATTTGATTTCGCTTATTTTTTCTCTGATTTTGAGAGTAAGTTTCTAATTTTGAACGAACTATATGATTTCTTCGTGTTGAATAAAGGGCGACCATTGATTATATTTTGAAGCTTCTGTTTTATTTTCGAACAAAAGAGAAAAAGTGTTTTCGTTTCTTTATGGTTTTTTTGTTTCTCTTATTAATTTTTTTATAAATCAAAGACGCGTGTTTGATTATTTGTTTTTGAGAGGACACGTGCTTTTAAAGATGGAAACGTGTTAAATTTTGTCTGTTATGTATGAATATATACATATATATATATATAATTTTAAATTCAAATTCAAATCGCTTCATTAAAGGCAACTCAAATCTCGATCTCCAATCGAGGCGTGTCGCTAAGCGTTTATAATGTTAATCTCCTAATACAAATGCAATGGAAAAGACTTTGAGTCCAAATTCGATCGTATGGAGAAGATAGCTTTTTGGACCAGTTATTATATTAAATTTTTGATTTAAATTTCAGCTCGTTTGCTTATTGTACAAACACACAACAACAACGAATGTTACGAAAATTGAAATCCGATAATAATACAATATTACGAATCCAACGAAACTGGTTTCATCGAAATCTGAGACTGTGCCTTGGAAGGCTATTTTTAAATATCGATTTAAACAATGTAAATTCAAAACTGAACAAACGCTTCAAATTTTCAATTTTAAAAGTTCTATTACCCTCAGTATTATCATAAATAAGTTTTCCAAGCCTTTGAAATATTTTAACAAGCTCAAAATTCCCAATTTAACAATTTATTCAATTTCCAATTATTAAATTCAATTATTTAAATTGCTAAGTGAATAGTGTAATTGAAATTCCAGTTAAATTAAGTTTCAAATATTTAAAATCAATTAAATATTTCAATTTCAAATGTTCAAAATTTTCGGGTCTTCACATATACATTCTCACTATTGTCCATTCACGTTCACTTTTCTTAAATCAAAAATAAAACACAACCCTAAGACAACCGACCATTAAAAAGGAGGAAAAGAGGAATTTCAATCAAAATCTAAAGATCAAAAGCTAAGGAGGATTGATCAACAAAAAATCTCGATTTTCTTATCAAGTTTAAGGTGAATAACAATTTTATTCCATCTCTTTTGTTACTATAATCCTATGATATTGGATTTAAGTATTTATTTTGTCTATATGATAGTTTGGGATGATGGTATGCTAATGTTATGAATTGTTTGATTTAAACAATTTAATTATATGCAAAATCCATAGAGTTTTAGGGTCAAAATCGTGGATTATTAATTTTAAAATGCCATGGAATATTTTTATGTTAAAACATGCTATTGGGGATTGGTTTTAATTTTTTCCAAGCTATAGAAATTTTATTATGAATTTTTGATGGTAAATATGATGTATTTGGTTTAAAAATTTATTTTGAATATTCCTGGAAGAATTTGAGTCTAAATTTTTTATATATTTTATTACATGATGAAATTAATTTTCTTTGATTTTTAGGGACTGATTTATTTGGGAAAATAAATTATTGTTAAAGAAGGACTTTTTTGCAAATATTACTTTTGATATATGGAATGGCATAAGCGTTATCTTACTATGGTTTAAATCAAATTAATGCGGCAGTTATTATTGGAAAAGTACTTGAAAAGTTTCAAAGTAGCCAATAAAGGTGTAACAACTGGCAGGTTAGTTATAAACCAATTTACTATGATTAGCTATAAATTAGCGTTTTCGAAAAAGGAGGTTCCGCCTATTTTGGAGGCACGTTTCGACTCCTTTACCTTCGTTCCATCCTATTCGAAAACATCACCGTCGAAAGCCACTAAGTCAGAACCATGGCACATGGTTTGTGGAAATTGGTACGAAGTGTATTAGCAAGTAGCGAAAGGTAGTGTGTCGAAAGCTATGCTTTCATCAGAGTCAAAACCATGGTTCAATTTAAAAAAAGGTCAATGCCTGCCTAGTTTTTGAAGGGCTTTTGACCGAGTCGATACCATATAGGGTCGAAACCTTTGTTTGTTTTCTGAAGCTAAATTCCTGCTTTGTTTTACTTAAATTTTTTAACATAATCGAAAGCTATGCTTTCGAAAGGGACTTTATGAATAGCTTTCGAAGGGGAGCTTTTTCTTTAAATATGAAGCTTTCGAAAGAGTAGCTTACAAGCTAGTTGAAACCTAGCCGCAATTTAAGTATTTAAGTCATCAATGCCTTCGATAGGTTATCCTTGTTTTTACCTAAGATAAGCCGCTTCCTAATTACTTTCGAAAGTGGTTGAGGGTTTCCAAGGCGATGAAGTCGAAAGGGGTTTCGACTCAGACCTTCGAAGTTTTAATTTTTAAATGACTTTTCTTTCAACTAAGATGGTTCTGACACCATCAACTTTTCGTGATATTTTTTTGGTTTCAAAAGAGATACTTTCGTATATAACCAATATTGACCCAAATGATGTTTGTAAAGAGTAAACCTAATGCTTTCGAAAGGGTACTTCATTTATTTCGAAGCTATGTTTTAAAGAATGTTTCTTGATACCATCAAAGGGTGTTATTGGTTTTGAAGGGTATATATTAAGAGTTTTGAAAAGAGGTTTTCTGTGCTTTTGAAGGAGGCTATCCAGTGGTTTCGAAAGTGATATTTTAAAGTTTCAAAACAAATAACCCATTCTCATTTCAAAAGGAAATACCATGGCATAAATAAAGATTTTGGAAATGTTATTCACATTGTTATTAACCCATAACTGTATTTTTGGGACAGGGAAGAATAACCAGTTAAGTTGGCCCAGTAGTGAATATAAATTAACGGATGTTAAATTCTTAAGTAAAGATATTGGTAGGGGCCAACAGGTTTACAGTAAGCCCATTAAAACCGTATGATGTTGGAAGGGGCCAATAGGTTCATAGTCAACCCATGAAAACCATGATTTGATACTGGCACTGGATGGCACAAGGTTCATAGTCGAAACGATAACTGTCGAAATGCACTAAGTCGGAACCATGGCACAAGGTATCAATGGAAATTGGTACGAAGTGTATTGGTAAGTAGCGGAACGTAGGGTGTCAAAAGCTATGCTTTCGTCAGAGTTGAAACCAAGGTTCAATTTAAAAAAAGATCAACGCCCGCCTAGCTTTTGAAGGGCCTTCGACTGAGTCGAAACCTTTGTTTGTTTTCTAAAGCTAAATTCCTGCTTTGTTTTACTTAAAGTTTTTGACATAGTCGAAAGCTTTGCTTTCGAAAGGGACTTTATAACTAGCTTTCGAAGGGGAAATATTTATTTAAATATGAAGCTTTTGAAAGATTAGGTTCCAACTTAGTCGAAACCTAGTTGCTATTTACCTTTTGAAGTATTGAAGTCATCAATGCCTTTGAAAGGTTATCCATGTTTTTACCTAAGTTGAGCCGCTTCCTAATTGCTTTCGAAAGGGGTTGAGGGTTTTGAAGGTGATGAAGTCAAAAAGGGGTATCGACCCAGACCTTCGAAATTTTAACTTTTAAATGTCTTTGCCTTCGACTCAGATAGTCATAATGAACGGGAATAAGTAATCCAGATTTGATTTACTTGTGTTGCGTATCATTATAAAGATCATGAAATACTACGTTTTAACCATTGTGGATGCAGGAGCACAGTATATGGTTTTGTAAATGTTTTAGGATACTAGTAAGGGGAACCCATTTTGCTAAGTAGCATGGTCTCACTAGATATCTAAATGGATTGAGATGGTAAATTATTATTCATATCAGACTTTATGTCTGACTCAAAGTTTTTATTTTCCCTTATACTCTCGGGTACTCAATTGATTTTGTATAGGTTGAGAGTTAAGGTTTCTAGGTATTCTTTAGGACGTACAGGAGGCAAGCTTGTCATTAAAGTTCTTTTATTTTCGATGTGTGCTTTGTTTGTAAAGGCAAATTGTTTTCTTGCCTATCTATATACTCTGGTCTACCAAGGGGGCATCATCATATGTCGCTCCTGGCATATCTTGTAATAATTATATGCTATCTGAACGTGGTCTGCAAATTGGGATTATGTAATCAAATTGGAATATTTTGAAATAGAACGTGGAATTTTTTTGCTGTTTAATTTTTTCCATATTCTTGTGTTTCTGTATATCAATGTATCTAATATCGTCGTATTTGGTCACCGAGAATTAATAAGTATGGATGACTGCAGCATCCTTAGCCGTTTATTTTGGGCCTCCAAGTAGGGGGATGTTGCACATAGCTTTGACCCAGTACCTTCCGCCGATGTCCAATTTACTATGTACCAAATCGTTGATACTATGTGCATTGGTTTCGATGGTGATGGAGGCGGAATTACTAAGTCGGAACCCCAGGCGTCGAAAGTGGCGAAACAGGTAAAAAGCCTATTTAAACTGAATTTTATATTTTTAAAGTAATCTTATCAACTAACCTGTCAGGTTTTTTAAAATATGATTGGTTGCTAATTTCTTTTTTAAAATACTACCAAATTTTCAAAATTAAACAAATTAAATTATTTACAAAATACTCCTTCTCCTTTTATAAATATAAAATATTAAAGTTCTATACCTTAAATAATTTTATATATCTATTAAATCACTAAGGAAAATTCTATTAAAATTCGAGAAAATCATTTTTAATAATTTTTCCAACATATATTAATTTTGGACCCAAAACATAAATAATTTTGCCGTAAATTATTTTAAACCCAAATAATCATTTCTTCACTAGAAAATTAATATTAAATCAACTTAATTCAGAAAATTATGAAAATTGGAACCTATCTTCAAAATATCATTTTTGATCTAAATCTAAATTCGCAAGGCATTTGGATGTCATAAAAAAGGGTTGCACATCAAAACATATCATAAAATCTATACGAATAAGCATAAATCATTTGCAAGCATGTATAAACATTTAATCATTCAAAAGCATGGAATAACACTTGCAAGTAAATCAGATTAACCTTAAAACCGAAAATAATAGAAAATATGTAGTCATTACTTAGCTTTGAGATTAAGGTGTTAAGATTTGATTGGATTTGAATTGATTAATCTTCTTCATTTGGCTTTTCTCCCTCTTGTTCTTGCTAATGGTGGTCAGCCTCAATATTTAATTTTTTGCAAATGAATGATTCCTAAGTGTTTAGGTTATTAGAATACTCTTATTCCAACTTTAACCCTCGCTTATTTGCCTAACTTATTTTATTTTTACTCATATTAGTTCATTTGTTTACTTGGCACGGCTAACCCTTATTAGTCACAAATCTCAATCCCCTTATCATTACATTATTTTATTTCATATAGCTAAATAAATATCCTAAATAATATTACTAAAAATTAGGGTCATTACAGACTCTCGTCCTTAAAGAATTTCGTCCTCGAAATTAAGATAAGCTACACAACAAATCAATCATAAAGGTAAAACATACCATCACATAAGTCAGGATAAGCGTTTCTAATCCTGCTCTCAGTCTCCCAAGTACAATATCTCTCATCGTCACTACATTGGACTTTCACTAATCTGATTGTCTTGTTCCTTAGACTCTTCTCATCTCTCGCGTCTATGCCAACTGGCTTTCTAACTATAGTCAAGTCTGGTTCTACAACCAAGTCATCTAACACGGTCGGTGCTATAGTAGACTTTGGGTCTCTAACACACTTCCTTAGATGAGAAACATGGAAAGCATCATAGACTTATACCAGACTATTCAGTAATTCTACCCTATATGTGAGTTTCCCTATCTTCTCTACAATAGGAAATGGCCCTATGAATCTTGGTGCTAACCTTGCTGATTTCCCGAATCTAATCACACCCTTCATCGGTGATACCTTAACAAAAACATGATCGTCAACAGAGAACTCTAAGTCTTTTTGTCTTCTATCTGCATAATTCTTTTTCCTAGATTGAGCACTCTTCATCCTAGCTCGAAGCAATTCAATCTGCTCCGCGGATTCTTTAACCAAATCTAGACCTAGAACCAACCTATCCTCGGTTTCTAACCAACAAATGGAAGATTTGCATGGTCTTCATAAAAATCTTCAAACAGTGCCATCCCTATACTATTCTGATAAATTTTGTTACGTGAAAACTCGACTAAATGTAGATCGTATTCCCATGATCCTCCAAAATCTAACACACAAGCTCGTAACAAATCCTCCTTGATTTTGTTAACTCTTTCCATTTGCCCATCGGTCTATGGATGGTAAGCGGTACTCATCTTCAGCTTGGTTACTAAAATCTGTTGTAGACTTCTTCTAAACTCACTAGTGAACAAGGAATCTCTATCACTTACCATGCTACTAGGAATTCCATGCACTCTAACTACGTTCTTCATAAACAACTTAGCCAAAAAAAGTGCCATCCTAGTTGACTTAAATAGAATTAAATGGACATTCTTGGTTAATCTGTACAGTATGACCCATATACTTTCATTTCCACTACTAGGTCTTGGCAACCCGTCTATAAAATCCATAGAAACATAATCCCACTTCCATACTATAATATCCATTGGTTGAAGCAACCTACTTAACTTCTGATGTTCGGCCTTTACCTGTTGGCAGTTCAGACACTGCTTTACGCAAAACCCTACATCCCTCTTCATACCTTCCTAGAAGAAACTCCTCTTTATGTCCTGATACATCTCAGTCCCTCGTGGATGAATAGCAAACTTCGAATGACGGTGTTCCTCTAAAACTTCCTTCTTATTGTCTCCTACATTCGGAACACAAACCTTCCTTTCTTTCTCAAGCACCCATTCTGTTCAAGACTAAAATCCTTTAGGTCATCGTTCTATGGTCCATCCCTTAACTTCCTGATCCGTTCTACTAAACTGAATCCTCCATCCATTTAGAAGCAATCTTCTCGATCATTATCGGTCAAACTTCTAAACAAGATAACATAACATATTCTCTACTAGACCCCGCCTCCGATCTCCACTGAACTTTACAACTCAATAACGCTTCCAAATCCTTCCATTCAGCTATCATAGCCAACACTGCATTCTAATGCTTTCTATAAAGCGCATCTGCCTTATTACCTTTCCTTGGTGTGTACTCAATCCCAAAATCATAAGCAGCAATAAACTCTAACCATCTCCGTTGTCTTATATTCAGCTCCTTCTGAGAGAACAAATACTTTAATAACTTATGATCTGTATATAGCTCAAACCTTTCTCCCAAAAGGTAATGTTTCCACACCTTCAATGCAAAAATCACTATAGCCAATTCCAAATCATGCGTAGGATATCTAACATCATGTGGTCTAAGCTATCGAGAAGCATATGCAATCACTATACCCTTTTGCATTAACACTGCTCGTAACCCAGTTCCACACTCATTTATATAGACTACCAAATCCTGATTCCTCTTGAGAACTACTAACACAGTTGCATGGGTCAATATGTGTTTCAAGCTTTGGAATGTTTCCTCACACTTATTGGTCCAAACAAAATTCACATTCTTTCACGTTAGCTTGGTCATCGGTGCTACTATCTACAAAAAATCCTTAACGAACCTCCCGTAATATCCAGCTAATCCAAGGAAACTCTTTATCATAGTCAGTGTCTCGGGTCTCTTACAATTATACACCGCTTCAATCTTAGTTGGATCTACAGACAACCCTTTCTCTCAGAGACTATATGACCAAGAAAATTCAATTCCTTCTTCTAGAAATGATACTTCGAAAACTTTACTTAGCTGATGTTGCCTCAACGTCTCAAGCACTACTTTAAGATGAACTTCATGCTCCTGTTCATCTCTAGAATATGTCAAAATATCATCTATGAAAACCAACACGAATCTATCCAAGTGCTTTTGAAAAATTCGGTTCATCAAATCCACAAAGAATGCCGACTCATTAGTTATTCCGAACGACATCACTAACCATTCATACTATCCATATCTAGTTCTAAACGCCATCAATGGAATACAATCCTCTACTACTCTAAGATGATGTAAACTTGTCGCTAAATCCAACCGAGAAAATACCTTGGCTCCGCTCAATTGATCGAACAAATCATCAATTCTGGGCAACAGATATCGATTCTTTATCGTCTTCTCATTCAACTTACGATAATCGATACATAACCTTAACGATTCATCCAGCTTCTTAGCAAGCCTGCGGCTGCTCCCCAAGGTGAACTACTAGTTCTGATAAAACTCTTGCCTTCCAAATCCACCAACTACACCTTCAGCTCTCTCATCTCTGTAGGTGTCATCCTACTTGGCGGCCTACTCACTGGTTCTGATCTAGGCACCAAATCTATCCAAAACTCAATGGCTCGTTTCGGTGGCAATCCGACTATCAGCTAGAAGACATCTGTGAATTCGCCAACCATGAAAACTTGATTTAAATCGTCCTCTAACTCCACAACACTCAACAAAGCATTCACCTCCCAACTAGGGCTTTCTACGGTATATACAATTAGATCACTACGGTCAGGGTGTCTAAGTGATATTTTCCTATCATAGCAAAATATCCTAGCATCATACTTACTTAACCAATCCACACCTAAAATAATTCTGCACCGTACAAAGTCAAATACATGAAAACTGCAAACAAAGGAATGACCTAACATATCAAACTCTAAGTGGTCACACTTAATCCCAAGTGTCGCATACCCTCCTATCGGACTTGCAACCCTTAACGAAGTAACTGAGTATGAGGGTTCTAGATTAATCTTATCTACTAAACAACGAGATACAATATAATGCGATGCATAAATTTCAAACAGAACGCTAACAGACATATCATGAATCTGAAGCATACCTCCCAACACTGCTTTTCCTTTCTCCTATGTTATTGGTCTCGATGTAGCAGGTTCCAATGCATATACTTTTCCTTTCCCATCCTTAGCAGGCTCCTTGCACTAGTTCTTATAATGACCAATCTGATCGCATTTGAAGCATCTAATATTCTTCTTCCCGATCACTTTCTTCTCCTTTACAGTATGAAATTCATTAGAGAAATGCCCCTTCTTATCGCATTTGAAGCAAACAACCTCTGACTTCTCTTTCTTCATGGCTTCACCTTTCTAAGCAACTTTCTTATGAAAGAACTTCTTTTTCTGACTCTGTCCTACCTGGACCTCCTTTTCCTTATTCTTCTCCAAAGAAGTAAGCGTCTCCTTATATCTCAACGCCATCACTGCTACAACATCACAAGGATCTCTGATATGAGGTAATATAGCCCTTGCCAACTTAGGCTTCAACCTCCTTATGAACTTCTCATTTCTCTTCATCATAGTATCCACTATGGCATATCCATACTTAGCCCACTCCTCAAACCTTCTAGCATACTCCAACACAGTCATCTCCCCCTATTTCAACATAGCAAACTTTCTGAGCAAGGAAGAATGTTCCATCACAGACATGAACCTCTCCTGGAACCTCCTCTTAAACTCAGCTCATGTCATCGTCTCTTCATTCACTTCTGTCGTCACACTATTCCACCAGAATAAAGTCCCTTCTTGAATCTCTCTCGAAGCAAGCCTTCTTTTCTGCTCATCATTGAGCTCTAAGTCTGCAAAGATTCATTCACAACTCAACAACCAACTCTCCGCTTCTATCGCATCTTCAGTTTAGATAAATGGCTTTCCCCCAAGCCTATCATAGTATCTACTCAAGATAGCATAATTATTGACCACCAGAGCTTCCTGAATTCCTACTCCAGCATTTCCTCCAACCACTCCAGCAGCAACACCTGCCTGCATCATATTGACAAAGAACTGATACATAGCTCCCATATCCACTTGTTGGACTCTAGCACCAACATTTCATGTCTGTAACTGACCTTGGTTCCTTCTAGTATTCGGTCTGGCATTTCCATTTGTGGTGGTGCTTCCTCCAAGATTCACTCTTCCACATCTAGCATCCATATCTGTATTAGTCTTGTAAGATACAGGAGAATAGACTAAGAGAGATAGAAGAATAGAGATATAGCATATACTTATGTATAGAAAATACCAATACATTGCTATAGCATTATCCCATACCCTAATCTTATCTCTAGTCCCTTAGGATTATGTTTTAAAAAATCATTTTAGGTTAAAGTTTTTCATAAACCTATGCTTTGATACAAAGTTGTAAAATCTCCTATCTGGAGGCCCAAAGCTAAGCACTACTGTGACGACCCGCCTTTCATTCTAAAGAACGATGTATCATCATTAAGAAAGAAATAGGTAGAAAGAGAATAGATAGAAAGAAACAACAATATCAGAATGTCATAGCGAAAACGGAAAAAAATATTATATCACATAGATATTACATAGTCATTACACATCAGAGTTAATACAGTTACAACATCACAGTCGACAATCATGAAGACGTGTCCATCCATTACATTCCAAAAGACAAATAGACAAATTATACCCATACACGGAAATAAATATATATAGATACGCCAAGTCTCCTACTCCAAGCTTTTCCAAAATTCATCAAGCTAACCTAATCACTTGCCTACTCATAAAAATTTGAGTACCTAAGTGTTTAAGAAAAATAGAATAAACTCCGAATCAGACATGGGTCTGGTGTGAGTAAACGGTTAAGTTGTTTAAGTTGAAAAACCTATGAAATAAAAGGTATCTCGAAAGACTCTCCGCAAAAAAAAACAGACACGTTTTTTCCCTTACGACAACCAAAACATTTGATAGGAAATCCGGTTATATTATAATAGTGTCTAGGGTTTTCAATATAAAGTAGGAAATAGCAGGAATGCTTACATTTCAGTTCCAACATAGTTGGGCACAATCAAAACCGTACAGGCACTTATTGGAGATTGGACTCCATGCAATGGCAGGGATACCGGGTACCACCCGTCACAGTACGTGGTCTAGATCACTATACCGAGGATCCAACCTGATCCCCTGCAACACAAAACCGGAGCTACCCCTTATTGGACAGTCCGAATAAGACAACTCCGCGGTTGTGGCCAACAACCGCCCACACAGCCGAAAAAGGGATCTCTAGACAAGGGAAAATCTTATCCTACTTGGGTGCTACCCACTTAGCCTTGCGTGCACCTCCCCTGTTTTAGCCATTCCCGGTTGATGAGGCTTGAGGCTACAATTACCTTTTTGAACATTTATCTCGGAATGCTCATCGCCCTCTATTGACAGTCTGATAGCATTCATCCATTCAAGTTCGTTCCGGGTTCTAACGAAACCGAAGGCACTATCTCCGTTACACTCATTTTGGAATCACCCTCAGAGTTAACGACAAATAGCCCTTGTACTCTGAAACTTCATCTCGATCTTCACTTGAGATTTCACGACATATCGTTTAACTTGGATCGATGTGGCTTTCGGATAACAAATTTGATATCCGATCCCGGTCTCATCGAAATCCAAACGCTGTCTTAAAGGCCAAGTAGTTTAAGTAAACAATATAATTTAATTCAAAACATTGTATTTACACAGCATTCATCATAGATAAATAACTCACATTTATCACAGCTATATCCAAAGTATTACATATCATAGAACATCACTGATTAACATACTATAAATATTAATCAATCCAGACATTCTATATAATCAATCATTCATAAGAAAGACTTATTAAACCATAACTATAATTAATTTAATTTTAAACCAATAAATTAATCACTTATGAATTATTACCTAACCTGCTTAATTAATCATTAATTAATTACAAACCATTTTAATTAATTATTAAATTAATTAATCATTCTTTAATTACTTTTATTAATTAATTTATCTTTAATTACTGATTAATTATCCTTTAGATATTAATTAATTAGTCCTTTAATTATCAATTAATTAACCTTAATTATTAATTAATAAATCTTAATTATTAATTAATAAATCCTTAATTACTAATTAATTAATTATTCTTTAATTACTTCCATTAATTAATTAATAAATCTTAAATTACCTAAGACCTTAATTAATTTTAAGATAAACCATTTATCTTAATTAATTACTAAATTATCATTAAAATATTATTTAATAAATCTTGGAATTAATTATCATTAACATAATAAATTACAAACATTTTACCCTTTTAGTTGACTACTCGATTACACCATTTAATTTAAGTTTAGAATAAACTTAAGAATTAACTTTATAAATTTAAGTTAAATAAATTATACAACTTTTCTCTAACCAAATACTTAAAATCATTTATTATATAGAAGAAATTAATTTTGAGAAATAGTTTAAAAACTTGATTTATTTAATTTTAAAAACTTGATTTTATTTAAAATTTAAAAACTGTTATAAATATATATCCGAGTTTAACCCGATACCAAACCCGAGCCCAACCTGAGAAACTCTCCCTTTTTTCAAAACTTAGTTTAGTTAAAAAATTTAAAACTGTTGCTCTGGAAATCACTCGCGACCACACCCGAAAACGAACCCAAGCCAGATCAACACTTCCTCGAGTCGAACCCCGAGCCCATTCCTTCTTCTCCAAACTACAGCAACCAACCCAAACCACTGACACGCGTTCACGTCCACGCTTGAACGCCGAAGCTCCGATCATCGCCACCACCTCCAACATGTCGCCGACCACCTCGCCTAAGATTCCGACCACCCAGAACCCCAAATCATACAACAAAACAAAATCGAGCCACGTGGGTACAATCGAAACAAAACTGATCGACCAAGAACCACCTCGACCCGAGGCCTCCGGCCACCAAAGTCTTCGAAACTCCGTCCATAGCTTTGCCGACCCACCATGCACCTATTATCCCACCTCCGATCAACTCTGGTGTTTCGATAACGATGTAGTAGCCTCTCAAACCCATACGACCAACATAGGCAACTAAACCCTAAATCGATGTCGTGCCGCCGCCACGGTGGTCAGAAAATCCATTGACCATTTTTCCCGAGATCGTCAACCTCCCCGCTACCTCCAACAGTGATCCCGACTACCTAGGTCCTCGCCGATCGCTAGAAAAAGCCCAAAATCCCATTCTCGTTCGACTCACAAGTTCTTTTGAATTACAAACTTAAAAATGATGATTTTTTATTTAAAATCATAGTTTTCAAAGACAAATTAGATTATATACATGAAACAATAAATTATTGAAATCGAATTTTGACATACTTTGGTTTTTTACTGTATAATTTAATTTTCCAGAAATCATTAAACTAATTATACTTAGAAATATTTTTAAAATTAAGATCTTACTATTTTAAACACTTTTTGTTTGAACAACAAAGTCCAAAAAGAATTAGGGGATGAGATTTGAATTTTTGAAAAAGTTTTGAAACCTGTAAAACAAGAACAGAGGATACATTCTTGTTCACGGACATGCACACAAACATTTTCATATATATATATATATATATATATATATATATATATATATAGACACACAGACATGCAGGAAAATTTTACATCCATACAACACTTTTTCACTATATACATCAAGTATTTGTCACATGCAATCAAGCTTTAACAGATTTAAGATTTTAAGAAAAAGTTTACTCATTGTTGATGTTTGAACAAAGGGCTTTAAACTTGAAAAAAAACTGGAAAATGCTTTGATTTGCTTGCTTGAGGTTTGTAAAGAGTTGTTGTTTTATTTTCTTGTTTGTTGATTTTTCTCTCTCAAGTTTCCAGGTTTAGTTTTGAATACATGAAAGAAAACGAAAGAGAAGGGGTAGAGTAGTATATATAACTTGTTTTAATTTTCTTAAAAGATAAAGGAAAGAAAACAAATAATGCGACACTTGTAAAATCGCATGTTACAAACCTTACACTTGTTAATATGCATGTAATTAATATATTTTTAATATGTTATTATATAGTTTTATATTTTATTTTCTATTTAGTTTAATATTAATATATGTTTTAAGTTTTTATATTTAAACTTTTCCTTTATTTATATTTATAAAATCCTTTAAAGAAAATGATTTAAAACTAATTAAATAATCATATATACACACTAGTTTTTAAATCCAATTTATTTTTAAGATATTTATCTTTTGAATTTCAAATTTAAATTCAAATTCTATTTAAAATATACTTATATATATACATAAACAACACAATTTTATTTATTTGAAAAATAATAATAATTTTGCACATTCTAAATAATTTATAAAAGAAGATTATCACATTATTATTTTCCTAAAATTCCAGGATATCACATTCCTTTCCCTTTAAAAGAATCTCGTCTCTGAAATTTAAAAGAAAAAGATAATCCAAAAGCTTTTATTTCAAACAATTCAAGCATACATATCATCCATACACTAACAACCAAACAAACAGTTCATTCAAACAAACATTACTATCTATCCTGACACAAATCCGGATAGGCTTTCCTAATACTATCTAGAGTTTCCTAGGTACAATCTCTTGGATCTTCTCTCCACTAAACCTTGACCAGCTTCACCACTTTGTTTCTAAGCTGCTTCTCATCTTGATCAACTATCTGGACTGGATGCCTAACCACAGTTAAGTCCGGTTCGATCTCTAAATCTTCTTGCACTGTCGGTTCCACAACTAAAGATGGGTCGTACACGTACTTCCTTAGATGAGATACGTGAAAAACACTGTGAATTCCAACCATCTGATCTAGCAATTCAATCTTGTAGGCCAAAGCCCTAACTCCCTCGAGCATTCGGAAGGGTCCAATATATCTCGGGGCAAGCTTTCCCATCTTACCAAATCTAATCGCTCCTTTTATCGGGGAAACCTTGACAAAAACCAAATCTCCGACTTCGAATTCCAACTGCCTTCGTGTCTTGTCCGCATAACTCTTCTGACGATCCTAGGATGCTTTCATTCTCTTCTTGATCAGCTCCACCTTCGCAGATTCCTCTCGAATCAAATCTAGACCAAGAACAAGACAATCTCCCGATTCTACGCAATAGGACGGTTATCTGCAAGGTCTCCCATACAAAGCTTCATAGGGTGCCATTTTAATACTTGCCTGATAACTATTTTGTGTGAAAATTCCACTAAATGCAGATGGTCCTCCCAAGGTCCGCCGAAATCCAGTACACAAGCCCTCAACATATCCTCTAGAATATGATTCAACCTTTCTGTTTGTCCATCGGTCTGGAGATGATAGGCTGTACTTAAACTCAATCTTGTTCCCAGAGCTATATTTAGAGCTTCCCAAAATTTACTAGTAAAGATTGGGTCACTTACTATGCTAATGGGAACTCCGTGCAACCTGACGATCTCCTTCAAGAAAATCTCTGCTAAAGACGCTATAGTTCTGGTTGCCTTAACCAGAATAAAGTGGGCGCTCTTGGTCAGCCGGTCTACGATTACCCACACTCCCTTATTTCCTTTTCTAGTCCTTGGCAACCCGTCAAAGAAATCCATTGATAACATTTCCCACTTCCACATTGGAACTTTCAGAGGCTACAACAATCCTGCGGTCTTCTGTTGATCACCCTTTACCTTTTGACAGATCGCACATCCATTGACGAAGGTAGCAACATCCTTCTTCATGCTTGACCACCATAAAACTCTTTTCAAATCCTTATACATCTTTGAGATCCCCGGATGGATACTCAACCTTTATTTATGGCCTTCCCACAAAACTTCCTGCCTCAATCCGCCCACATTTGGCACACACACTCTTCCGTTGGTACCCAAAGCTTCCTGATCGTCTATCTTGAAATTCGAATATCGACCTTCCTCGGCTCCAAGAATCAATCCTCAAAAGTTCTATCCTTCATCTGACTACTTGTGATCATTTCCTATAGAAATGGAATAACTTCCATAATAGCCAAAATTGCATTCCTACTAAGAGCATCCACCACTACATTCGCTTTCCTCGGAGTATAGAGAATATCCAGATCATATGATGCCAAAAACTCTACCCACCTCTGCTGCCTCAAATTTAGATCCTTCTAGGAGAAAAGGTATTTCAAAGGTTTATGATCTGTGAAAAGCTCGAACTTCACTCCCAACAGATAGTGCCTCCAAATCTTCAGAGCAAAGACGATGGCTAGCAATTCCATATCATGCCTTCTCATGTGGCTTCAACTGCCTACTCGCATACGCAATTACTTTCCCATTCTGCATCAGCATAACACCTAGCCCAACTCCACAAGCATCTGTGTAGACTTCGAACTTACTCTTACCATCAAGAATAGCTAGAACAGGTGCACGAGTCAGCCTTGCCTTTAAATCTAGGAATGCCTCTTCACACTTGGGGGTCCATTTAAACTTTGCTCCTTTCCTAGTCAACTTGGTTAAGTGCGAAGAAATTTTAGAGTATTCCCTGATAAATTTCCTATAGTACCCTACCAAACCAAGAAAACTACGGACTTCTGTAGGAGTCTGCAGTTGCTTCCACTTTTGAATAGCTGCTACCTTGGCCGTATCTACAGAAATACCCTCTCTAGATACAACATGCCCCAATAATCTAACTTTCAACTTCTAGAAATGGCACTTCAAAAACATAGCCTTTAGGATATGCCTCCTCAAAGTCTCCAACACTATCTGCAAATGATGCTTATGTTCCTCTTCAGACTTGGAGTAGACGAGAATGTCATCGATGAACATGAGCACGAACATGTTCAGCACATCTCGAAAAACTCAGTTCATCAGATCCACAAAATAGCCTGGAGCGTTGGTTAGCCCAGAAGGCATAACCAATCACTCATAAAAACAATTGGGTCCTCTGAACGCAGTCAAGGGTATACTGTCTTCAGCTACCCTTAGCTGGTGAAAACCTAAAGCTAGATCTAACTGAGAGAAAATAAAAGCTCCATGGAGTTGATCAAAAAGATCGTCTATACGGGGCAAGGGATGTTTATTCCTAATAGTCACCTTGTTCAACTCCCGAAATCCACACAGAATCTTAATGACCCATCTGACTTGGTCATAAAGACTACAGCAGAACCCCAACTAGAATAGCTAGGCCGGATCAAACCTCTCTCTAAGAAATCTTGGTTCTGCTTCACCAACTCTTCTCTCTCTCAACGCCATCCTTCTACTAGGTTGAACCACTGGTATCGCTTCTAGAACCAATTCGATTCGAAACTTTATCTCCTGATGCGGGGGCAAACCTTTAACTTCTTCGAAGACATTCGAAAAATCTTTGACCACTTCGATGGATTCTACGTCTTCTAGAGATGCCTTGATTCCTTGCAAAAGACTACTCAAGTGAACTCCTGAATTATCGCAAGTCACTTTTGCAATCCTTCCCAACTCGGTTTCCAAAGTCACAATTCTCTCATCACAAATCAAAACAGCCTTATGCTTGTCCAACCAATCCATTCCTAGAATAAGGTCAAATCCCTTAAAATCCAATACAAATAGGTCGCAAGAGAAACTATGGGACAGATAAGAAATTCTTAGGCCTCTACAGATCAGATCTTATCTAACTTGGTCACTCCCCCTATAGGATTAGATACAAAAATAGGGCAGTCCACAATACTAAGGGTTTGATGAAACTTCTCTACCACATCCAAAGAAATAAAACTAAGGGAAGCACCAGAATCAAACAAATCTCTAACAAAAATTCCATTTAAAAGCAAAGTACCTTCCAGAACGCCTTTGCCTTTCCAATCCGAAGTTGAGGGTCCCCCTTGAATAACAAACACTTTAGTTGGTTGAGCTCTCTGAAGAAGTGGACAAGCCTTCACCATGTGCCCTGGCTGTTGACAGTTGAAACACAAAGACTTCAAAACCATTACGGAACATGGTCCACTCTGACGCAGCTGTTGCTGAGCTCTACCTCTAGGACACTTCTTAGCCAAATGACCCTCTTGTTGACACACATAACACTTCCGAGCCCCATTATTGCCTCCTTGTTTCCCTTTGTCTTGCTTCTTCCAATTAGGGTTAAATTTCCTTTTGTTCGGATTGGAAGATGTTCCACTAGGTGCTGCTACAGATGCCAGAGATTTCTTATTCATAAGCTGCTCATACCTCAATGCTATATCAATCAATTCCACAAATGATCCCTTGAGATGAGCTGTCATCTTCTCGTGGAACTCGGGCCTCATTCCTGGCACAAACATCTCATTCTTCTTGAGGGGTCTGTCAATCAGACCAGGTCCGTTGTGAGATAATTCATTGAACTTGGTCTCATATTCAGATACAGACATACTCCCTTGCTTCAGATCCAGAAAATCTCTACACAGACGAGTCTTCCCAGTTGTAGGCATAAACTGTTCCTCAAACAGTTCCTTAAACTTGCTTCAGGAAATATCATCCTCAGAAATATTCATGGTAACTGCATCCCACCATGCAGCTGCTCCTTCTTGAAGTTGCCACGATTCCATTACTCTATTTTGCTCATCTGATAGTTCCAAACTCTTAAAAATTCGCTCACACGAGCGTAACTAAGCCTGAACTTCAATGATGGACTTCGTTCCTTTAAATGGCTTTCCTCTCAGATTGGTGAAATCTTTACACAATGCAGCAAAGCCTACTCGAGGGGGCGTTGGATTTACAGCCTCGTTGGCATTCAGACCTCTTCCATTAGTGGTCGTCGTGCTGCCCACAACTCTGCCTCTCCTTCCTCTAGAACTCATATTGGCAACCTGGATAGGTAGCCCAACAATTAGATAGGATATAGATATATGAAAATTACAAGTACGTTCTCTCAAGATAGATATTACTCCAAAGCCTATGCATTACCTCAACCTAGCGCTCTAATACCAACTGTGATGACCCGTCTTTCATTCCAAAGAAAGACGTATCATCATTAAGAAAGAAATAGGTAGAAAGAGAATAGATAGAAAGAAAGAAACAACAATATCAGAATCTTACAGCAGAAATGGAAAAATATATTATATCACATAGATATTACATAGTCATTACACATCAGAGTCAATAAAGTAAAACATCACAGTAGACAGTCCTGAAGGCCTGTCTATCCATTACATTCCTAATACAAATAGACAAATGATACCAACACAGTGGAAATAGATATATATAGATACGCCATGTCTCCTGCTCCAAGCTTTTCCAAAATTTATCAAGCCAACCTGATCACTTGGGTACTCATAAAAATTTGAGTACCCAAGAGTTTAAGAAAAATAGAATAAACTCCGGGTCAGAATGGGTCTGGTGTGAGTAAACGGTTAATTTGTTTAAGTTGAAAAACCTTTGAAATAAAAGTTATCTCGTAAGACTCTCCGTAAATAAACACGGGCAAGTTTTTCCCTTACGATAACCAAAACATTTGATAGGAAATCTAATTATATTATAATAGTGTTTAGGGTTTTCAATATAAAGTAGGAAATAGCTGGAATGCTTAGATCTCACATTCCAACATAGTTGGGCACAACCAAAACAGTACAGGAACTTATTGGAGATTGGATTCCATACAACTGCAGGGCTACTGGGGTACCGCCCGTCACAGTACATGGTCAAGATCACTGTACCGAGGATCCACCCTGATCCGTTGCAATACAAAACCAGAGCTACCCCTTACTGGATAGTCCGAATAAGACAACCCCACGGTTGTGGCCAACAACCGCCCACACAGCCGAAAAAGGGACCTCTAGAGAGGGGAAAATCTTATCCTACTTGGGTGGTAACCACTTAGCTTTGCGTGTACCTCCCCTGTTTCAGCCATTCCCGGTTGATGAGGCTTGAGGCTACGATTACCTTTTTGAAAACTTATCTTGGAATGCCCATCGTCATCTATTGACGATGGTCTGATAGCATTCATCCATTCAAGTTTGTTCCGGGTTCGAACGAAATCGAAGGCACTGTCTCCGTTACAATCGTTTTGGAATCACCCTTAGAATTAACGACAAATAGCCCTTGCACTTTGAAACTTCATCTCGATCTTCACTTGAGATTTCACGACCTATCGTTTAACTTGGATTAATGTGGTTTTCGGATAACAAATTTGATATCCAATTCGGGCCTCATTGAAATCCAAACGCCATCTTAAAGGCCAAGTTGTTTAAGTAAACAATTTAATTTAATCCAAAACATTGTATTTACACAGCATTCATCACAGATATATAACTCACATTTATCACAGCTATATCCAAAGTATTGCACATCACAGAACATCACAGATTAACATACTATAAATATTAATCAATCTAGACATTCTATACAATCAATCATTCATAAGCAAGACTCCATAACTATAATTAATTTAATTTTAAACCAATAAATTAATCACTTACGAATTAATTACCTAACATGCATAATTAACCATTAATTAATTACAAACCTTTTTAATTAATTATTGAATTAATTAATCATTCTGTAATTACTTTAATTAATTAATTAATTAATCTTTGATTACTGATTAATTATCCTTTAGTTATCAATTAATCCTTTAATTACTAATTAATTAACCTTAATTATTAATTAATAAATCTTAATTATTAATTAATAAATCTTTAATTACTAACTAATTAATTATTCTTTAATTACTTCCATTAATTAATTAATTAATCTATAATTACCCAAGACCTTAATTAATTTTAAGATAAACCATTTATCTTAATTAATTAATAAATTATCATTAAAATCTTATTTAATAAATCTTGGAATTAATTATCTTTAACATAATCAATTAAAAACATTTTATCCTTTTAATTAACTACTTAATTACACCATTTAATTTAAGTTTAAAATAAACTTAAGAATTAACTTAATAAATTTAAGTTAAATAAATTATACAAATTTTCTCTAACCAAATATTTAAAAACATTTATTATATAAAATAAATTAATTTTAAGAAATAGTTTAAAAACTTGATATATTTAATTTTAAAAACTTGCTTTATTTAAATTTTAAAAACTGTTATAATTGTATACCCGAGTTTAACTCGGTACCAAACCCGAGTCCAACTCGAGAAACTCTCCCATTTTTATAACTAAGTTTAGTTACAAATTTTAAAACTGTTGCTCTAGAAATCACGCGCGACCGCACTCGAAAACGAACCCGAGCCAGATCAACACTTCCTTGAGTCAAACCCCAAGCCCACTCCTTCTTCTCCAAACTACAGCAACCAACCCAAACCACTGACATGCGTGCACGTGCATGCTCGAATGCCGTAGCTCCGAGCATCGCCACCACCTCCAACACGTCGCCGATCACCTCGCCTAGGATTCCGACCACCCAGAACCCTGAATCATACACCAAAACGAAATCGAGCCACCTGGGTACAGCTAGAACAAAACTGATCGACCAAGAACTACCTCGATCCAACGCCTTCGGCCACCAGAGTCTTCGAAACTCCGTCCATAGCTTCGTCGACCCACTACGCACCTACCCCCCCACCTCCGATTAACTCTGGTGCTTCGATGACGATGTAGTAGCCTCTCAAACCCAAACGAGTAACACATGCAACTAAACCATAAATCGATGCCATGCCGCCACCATGGTGATCAGAAAATCCACTGACCATTTTTCCGGAGATGATCAACCTTCCCGCTACCTTTAGCAATGATCCCGACCGTGAAGCTCCTCGCCGATCACCAGAAAAAGCCCAAAATCCCATTCTCATTCAACTCGCAAGTTCTTTCGAATTACATACTTAAAAATCATCATAGTTTTCAAAGATGAATCAGATTATATACATGAAACAATGAATTATTGAAATCGAATTTTGACATACTTTGGGTTTTTTACTGTATAATTTAATTTTCTAAAAATCTTTAAAATAAATATACTTAGAAATATTTTTTAAATTAAGATCTTACTAACTTAAACACTTTTTGTCTGAACAACAAAGTCCAAAAGGAATTAGAGGATGAGATTTGAATTTTTGAAAAAGTTTTGAAACAACATAGGATACATTCTTGTTCACAGACATGCACACAAACATTTACATATGTATACACAGACATGCAGGCAAATTTTACATCTATACAACATTTTTTCACCACATACATCACGTATTTTTCACATGCAATCTTGCTTTAATAGATTTAAGATTTTAAGAAAAAGTTTACTCACTGTTGATGTTTGAATAGAGGGCATTAAACTTGAAAAAAACTGGAAAATGCTTTGATTTGCTTGAGGTTTGTAAAGAGTTGTTGTTCTATTTTCTAGTTTGCTTATTTTTTCCTCAAGTTTCCAGGTTTAGTTTTGAATACATGAAAGAAAATGAAAGAGAAGGGGTAGAGTAGTATGTATAATTTGTTTTAATTTTTTTAAAAGAAAAAGGAAAGAAAATAAATAATGTGACACTTGTAAAATTGCATGTTGCAAACCTTACAGTTGTTAATATGCACGTAATTAATATATTTTTAATATGTTTTTATATAGATTTATATTTTATTTTCTATTTAGTTTAATATTAATATATGTTTTAAGTTTTTATATTTAAACTTTTCCTTTATTTATACTCATAAAATCCTTTAAAGAAAATGATTTAAAACTAATTAAATAATCATACATATATATATATATATATACACTAGTTTTTAAATCCAATTTATTTTTAAGATATTTATCTTTTGAATTTTAAATTCAAATTCAAATTGTATTTAAAATCTACTTATATATATATACATAAACAACACATATTTTATTTATTTGAAAAAAAAGAATAATTTTGCACATTCTAAATAATTTATAAAAGAAGATTATCACATTATTATTTGCCTAAAATTCTGAGATATCACAGCTGCAGATGCTGCAGCCATCCACAGTATTAACTTCCAGTGACCAAATACGGCAATGTTAATGGTATCCATAATACCAAAAGCACTTGAATATGAAACAAAATCATAGATTTCAAAAACAACATTTCTAATTACATTCAAAACACAAGTTTCATATCCAGATTACATAATCCCATAATGTTTCACAAGTTCAGATAAAATATAATTATTACATAAATACGCCAAGAGCTACATATGATAATGTCCCCTTGGTTGACTAGAGTACTATATTTTCATTACTTACATAATACAACATAGAAGAATCAACAAAATAAAACAACAACTCCTAAATAGCCATCTGTCAGCCACCTGCTCGTCTTTGGAAGCTTTATTCGCCAACCTACTAAAACCTGATAATCCTCAACCCTAAGCCTACTCAAATCAATTTTGAGCACCAGAGAGTTTAAGGAAAAAACAAAAACTTCGAATCAGACATAAAGCCTGGGGTGAATAATACTATAAAACTCGGTTATATGATATTAAGTGAGACCATGTCGCTTAGAGGAATGTGTTTCCCCTCACTAATATCCTTTTAAAACATATCTTTTGCAAATCCATTTCCAGCAGTCAAAATTGGTTAAAACTGTAAAGCAATATAATGTAAACATACATGTCAAGTAACAAATGAAGTATCTGTCCAAACACTATAGTTTTGTTTGGCTAACTACTAACCTTTGGCTGACTCGGGCCACAAGACAATATATAAATAGGTAATCTAACATCTGTTAGATACTATCGCTTATGGATGGTCTGTCCCTAACTTATCTTCTCTTGGGGTCCATTGATCCTAATGGTTTTGTGGGCTTACCAATAACCAAACTTTGTACAAATATATTCCTTTATGTATGTAACATCATTTTATTCTTACCTATGACAAAGCCCTACACACTGGAATTTTGGACTAAATTAGCTAGGGGCTAATAGCTAATGTATATGGCGTGACCCTATACCAGTCCCATCTGGTATTCTAATATCTGAGTCATTTACTTAGGGAAACCTTCCCTTACATTTTCCTTGAAAACCTTTTCTTCTCAAATTGATTTAAACCTTTATATCATACTTTAAACATGGAAAATAAACTATATGCTTTACTCAAATCACCTTGCCATGTTATATATATATACATACTTTACACAAATCTTTGTTGATGAAAACATTTAAACCTTTGAAAGTACCCCTTTCAAAACCGTTGAAAGTACCTCTTTTGAAACCCCAAAAGTACCACTTTCGAAACTAAGTAAACCTTTTATAACCTAGGCCGAAAGGCCAAAACATTCCTTTCAAAACCATTCATATAAAACTTTCGAAACCATTGAAAAACCTTTCCTTCTAAAGCCATAAAACCTTAGACATCCTATCTTTAAAACGCTTAAGCATTGCTTTTCGAAAACATTGGAAAACCTTTCTTTTAAAACCTTTCGAAATCATTGGGGAACCACCCCTTCGAAACCTTCATTTA
The DNA here is from genome assembly GCA_030765085.1 of Allium cepa. Taxonomy (NCBI): domain Eukaryota; kingdom Viridiplantae; phylum Streptophyta; class Magnoliopsida; order Asparagales; family Amaryllidaceae; genus Allium; species Allium cepa. Next base: position 681,092,801 of record CM060942.1, read on the forward strand.
AACCTTTCGAAAGCATTAAAACATCAAACCTTTCATAACCATTAAAACCTTTAAAAACATCAAACCTTTCGAAAGCATTTTGGTATAATTAAACATGTGGAAACCTTTCGAAACCATCTCAAACCAATCCATTTGAATCCTTTGGGATTTACTTCCAACAAACCAAAGGGCCAAAAAAAATCTAAGTCGAAAGCACTCTTTTGAAAGTAATTCCTAAAAGAAGAAGTGATGGTGTCAAAACCAAACCTTCGAAAGCATTGGAGAAGCGACTAAGTTTTAAAAATAAAGTATACCTTCTGAAACCATTTGCTTCAAAAGGTAGAAATCGACAGCTAGGGGTTTCGACCCATTCGAAAGCATTTACTTAAAATAAAAGATATAACCTCCTTCGAAACCATTCCTTAAATCAATTTGACCCAGTCAAAAGCTAACCAAGTCGAAAGCATTCAAGCAGGTGCATTTTCATTTAAAAGCAAAGAAACGTTTCGACCCCATTAGAACCCATACCTTCGACCCAGTACCTTCCACCTAGGTCCAACTCACTATGTACAAAATCATTAATACTATGTGCATTGGTTTCAATGGTAACAAAGGCGGAACTACTAAGTCGGGACCCCAGGTGCTGAAAGTGGCGAAACAGATAAAAAGCCTGTTTAAGTTGAATTTTATTGTTTTAGAGTAGTCTTTACAACTAACATGCCTCATTTGTTATAATATAATTGGTTGCTAACTTCTTTTCTAAAATACCACCAAATTTCAGAATTAAATAAATTAAATTATATTCGAAATATCTCTTCTCCTTTTATAAATATATAAAACATTTAAGTCTCAAACCTTAAATAATTTTATATATCCATTAAATCACTTAGGAACATTCTACAAAAATTCCAGAAAATAATTTTAATATGTTTTCCAACATATATTAATTTCGAACCCAAAATATAAATAATTTGGCTGTAAATTATTCTAAACCCAAATAATAATTTTCTTCACTAGAAAATTAATGTTAAATCCACATTAATTCAAAAAATTATGAAAATTGAAACACATCTCTAGAATATCATTTTTGATCTAAATCTAAATTTGCAAGGCATTTGGATGTAATAAAAAATGGTTTTCATATCAAAACATATCATAAAATCTATATGAATAAGCATAATTCGTTAACAATCATATATAAACATTTAATCATTCGAAAACATGGCATAACACTTGAAAATAGATCGGATTAACCTTAAAACCGAAAAAATAGAAAATATGAGATGTAATCATTATTCACTTTAGCTTTGAAATTAAGGTGTTGATATTTGATTGGATTTGAACTGATTAATCTTCTTCCTTTGACTTTTCTCCCTCTTGTACTTGCTAATGGTGGTTGGCCTCAATATTTAATTTTTTGAAAATGAATGAATGTGTGAAACGAATTCCTAAGGGTTTAGGGTATTAAAATACTCTTATTCAAACTTTGACCCTTACTTATCTGCCCAACTTATTTTATTTTTACTCATATTTGTTCATTTGTTTACATGACATAGCTACCCCTTATTAATCTCAAATCTCAATCCCCTAATTATTACATTATTTTATTTAATTAGCTAATTAAATATCCTAAATAATGTTACTAAAAAATAGGGTCGTTACATCGTCTTTAACCCATGTTGTAACGAGGAGGGAGTCAGAACAATAAACATCTGGTGAATAAAATATCAAGTCTTACCATGTTAATATTTGGGTTGTATATTTTAAAATAAGAATATGTCCTATGTATATAAAACCATTTAATACTTCTTATAAGGAAAGAAGGTAGGTCCTTAGTCAACCACTTAATACCTTCCATTCCTGAAGCAGGTTTCTAAATTCCATGACCAAAATCCTACGTCTTAATACCTAACAATGTGAGAGATAGTACCCAAGCCACTTAATACATTTTATTGGAAAATAGGTAGACATTAGCCATTTAAGACCTCAGTTGAGGTAGACCCCATCATGTAATAGCTATTCACAAGGTTGACCCATCAACGGTAACTATCTAGCCGACATCTCGTGGAATCTCACGAGCTACTTAATACTTCTTTATGGAAAGACGAACCTTTAATCAGTCACTTAATACCTTATCCCAAAGCAAACTCCTGTAGAGTTTCAAGCTATCATGCCTAATAACTAGCTCCTTGGCCATTTAATACATCTCTTTAGAGAAAAGAAGCGGGCCCCTCAAACAACCACTTAATGTCTTAAGCCCCTGATGTGGTCCCTTTGTATTATGGCTCATACTCATAATGATGTCTCACATTAGTCTGACAATTCATAGGAACCAGTAGCCAGATTAGCAGGGTAGATTTACCTTGCGAAATTTGGAATTAACCTCGACCCATCACAATTATTTATCATAGGAGACGTCTCAGATCAGCCCTAAAAGCAACATCGTCGGTAGCCAGATTAACTGGGTAGACTTATGTGTGTCTTTTGACTGACCTCGCATACCTCTGACTTAGCCATAATTTATATATTCTCTCTATATATAATACTCATCTCACCTTTCATAATTAAGGCCTTACAAGGAATCTTCCTTATTACGCCTTAAAATATTTATTATCTTCCCAAAAGAAATTAATGAAAAATATTACCTAAATGACTATGCAATTGTGCGCCATAATTATACATTCATTACACTAATAGAAATAAATATATATTCATGTCTAATAGAAATAAATATATACCCACGCTTGAGAACTTCTAAGCGCGCGGTTCATATGCCCTATACTAGCGTTAAATGCCAATTCCTTAACTATAATACTAATAAAAGTCCTTTCCCTTCATATTTTCAAGATTTCAATATCCATAACAAGGGATTAAATATTAATATCCTAAACTACAATAAATAATATTGTAAATAGAAATAGATCCAACCCAATAGATTCAATGGAATATCCTATATAATAGGAATTGCAATCCTAATTTCATTTGCTATTCAACTTCTCTTTTACAAAGAAAGAAATGAAGGAATTTTGTGTGCAATAAGTGGTATAAACTATGAATAGAATTCATGCTCTACAGCCATATTTTATTATTGAAGACTCATAATTTGAATCAAAGAAGAAAGAGAAGTGGAATAGACTATGAAATTATCAAGAATTGCAGAAATAATATCAATTTCATCAAATTAACATAATAATTTGGAATCTCCATCTAGAATTGACAATTCGAAATAAAAAGGAATTATGGTATATTTTATCAATCTTATTTTTGCAATCCCAAAATCCCTAGGGCATATTCAAATCCATATACATATAATAATCAATTACTGAAAAAGAAATACTAAGGTTTCCATTCACAGAATATCCTTAGCTTTGCCTTCCTTGAATTTGCATGCCTTACAACCTCTTCTAGAATCTCTCTTTTGATACACACACACAGAGAGCAAGGGAGAGGCATACGTGTTTATTAGATTTAGAGTAGTTGGAGAATAATAGAATAGGAATAAGTTGGAATGAGAAGAAATAAATAGAAAACTAGATTGAATTCTTACCCATATTCCTAATAGAGTTTTCGAATCTAATTTGGAGGGATAGGAATGACAAAGGTTTGAGGAATTCTACAAATATTTATGAATAAAAAGTGGAGAAGATATGGTCCTACTTATAGGAGTTTAAACAAACCAGAATCGTAGGATAGAGTTAGGTGAAAAACAGATAAATTTGGAGCGTTTAAACATGGAAGAACCATAGCCGCCACTCTGAATAGGGGTCAACCACACACCCTGAACGGTCAAACTTTTGGGGTCGGAGATGTCGATCTCCCCACTATTCTGGGGAGTTCTGATTTGTTTATGTGCTCGTTTACTTTATTCTCTAATTAACTTTTAACGTTAATTGTTTGACTTAATGTTTACTTAACCTTCAAGCAAACCGATAGCTAATTTTTAAAATTCTAATCCTAAATTTATATTCTCATTTGAACTTAAATTCAAACTAAATTAATTTAAATCTAAAAACTTCAAAGGCTCATAACTTCTTTGTTTGAGCTCTATTTTAAGCAAATTTGTATGAAAACAGATCAGAATTTCACATCAAATGCAAAGAAATAACATTCGTGTTCAAATTTCAACTTTTTAAAAAAAACCACTTTCAAACCTACCTTAATTAAACTAATTTACTCAATTTAGTTATGGTTGATTTTACGGGGTGTTACACACTACTTGTTTAGAAAACTCAAGCTAGGGATGCTATGGATAGTACTATCAATATATCATTAGACGAGGAAAGATATATACATATATTTGTTAAGAAAACTCAAGGTACATACATTATATGTAGGCCTTCACGAAACGATATGTATGAGTGAATTGTCTTTTTGCATTTGTTAAGCAAACTCACGGTCGAGAGTGATTTTTGGTCAAATACTATGGTGAGGAGTTGTTTGTGATACAACCGATAGAAGGTTATCCATCGCTTGCAAGCCAATGATATAATAAGAAAACTTAAGGTCAAAATCCTAAGGCAGACAAGTCCTAAGACTCACTAAAGAAATCAAAAGATTTCTATATTTCTCTTAGAGTTTTGAGGAATATAAAAATGTAGTGATTGCCTTATTGCAAAAATGAAATGAGTATATTTTATCATGTAAGAAGAAATGGTATAAAAATTAAATTTATATAGTACCCTAAATTTGTGCAACTAGTTAAATTTATAAAAATGTTTATCAAAATGAATTATACTAATGAACTGAAAAAGGATTGACTAAGAAATATAAAATACACTTACTAATAACTCCTTTTGAATGTTGTGACTTAAAAACCCATGCAACTGTCAAAATTATACAAATACTAAATATATTTATACCTTGGTCAGTTAAGTATTTATTTTCCTAGGACTATGTATTGTCCTTTGAGTTTTGAACTATAAAACAATAGAAAATATGGATATTTGATCCATACTGGATCACATGCAGAACTTGAATGGTGAACATTTAGGTATGTAATGTGTGGAACCCCAATGATATTTTCTTAGTTGGATTGAGCAAGTAAACAATGTGGAAAAATTGTGTGTTTGATATGATTAAATAAATTGACAAATTTTCTGTGTGGAAAGCTACAAAATACCAAGGACTTAAGAATCGATTTTGATGGGTTTACGTAAGTGAAACTTAATTGATATTCTTAGATGTCCTAATGCACTTCTTTAAAGAGCTTGGTGCGGTCTTATTGTAAGGTTTCCTTTTGAATGGTTTGATCATTTGAAAGGAAAGATAATATTCAATAGTGATGCAAAATGTGCATAATTGGGATGAAGAGAGTGAACGACCACTTCTCATTCATAAAGCCATTGGAAATGTGAATTTTTTAAAATTTGACAAGATATTTGATAAGATATTTGATATTAAATAAGAGATACAATTTCTATTCCAAACGTATTTTATCATTCAATTTTTTTCTACTAATGTTATTTTTATGAGTTTAATATATTTATTCTAAAACACTTAACTATAAGCTAGTTACATTGGATGCAAAAAATATCACATAATAAGTGATTGAATGGAGCTTCATGTTTCATGTGTTGTTATTATAATGGCGGAAATAGTGGGTGCATCAATATTCAAAAGATTGCCTTTATATGTATAGCCAATATTGTTTGTGAGATTATAATTATTTTTCGCATTGACAAAAAATAGATATAGTTTTTTTAATATGCATATTATGAACATTTTTTATAAAAAATCTATTGTTATATTAGTATTTGTTTTCGTAAAAAACAATTTTGAATTAGCTATAAAATGCAAAAAATTTAACAGTTGTTTTGAAATTATGAACTAAGCCACTTCTTTGAGAAATAGTTGATTAACCATATTATTATGAATTATATGATATAGGTATATTTCATCTCAAATTAACAAGGCCAAAGCACCCATTCAGTGGGAATGAAAAAAGTAATGAACTCTTTGGATTTATGTATATAGAATTATGCAGTCCGAGGCCTAATGATATAAAAAGGGATCTGTTTGCACCAAAATTGGTCACAACACTCTTCAGGGGTCTTTAAAGAGATAATAATGAAAAATATAAATGGAAAATGAGGATTATCTAACAAAAACTCCAAATAACAGTAATGTAAATGCGTAGACAAGCAATTTAGAGTGGTTCGGCGTGTTGCCTACGTCCACTATGAAGTTTTTTGTAGTTTTATTGATTCTCTTTCAATGATTACAAGTTGTTACAGCAATCAACAGCAAGTTACAACTGAAAATTCGAAATCAACAACAAGAATATGGTGTAGGATGATGGAGATCTCGATCCGGCAGAGTCTGGGCGCTTGAGAGTCAAAAGATCCTTTTTCTGTAGGCTTTGGGCCTCTATTTACAGGCGTAGGAGGCCGAGACTTTGCTCAAACTTCGCGAGATTCGCTCTGGCACGTGAGGGGGCCCACACGACCAATTCCAGAAAGTTTCGAGTCGATCTGTGATCGATACGAAATCATTTTGTATCGATCGAGATGATGTCCATTCGAGCTGAAATTAGGTGTGAACATTCCTTGTCTCATGTGCAATTTCCTGTGAAAATTTCATGGCATTTGGATCAGTGGATCAAGAGATATCGTCGATACAAAATGAGTATTCTCGAGTGGCTGTCCTGTTCGAATCGATTGCTTCGAATCGATGATGGCACGCGCTTTCGTGATGACGTCGAGCGCATACTTCGCCTCGATCCGGTCTTTACTCCGACTTGACCGCGTCGACTCCATATATCTCGGCTTGTTCGTATCGAGGGATGACACGTCACCTAGGCTTGCTGGCTCGATGGATTCGAATGAAGGCTTCACTCATGGGTTCGAACAACAGTTATTGATGGACACGAACTACTGATGGTCGATGGATACGAACAAGCCTTTCTTTGATGGATACGAACCATGTAGCTTCTCAATGGATACGAGGTCAATCGATGCGAGCTTGAACCTTTTGATGGATACGAAGTAAGGTGACATGATGGATACGAACAACAACTGCCTGATGGATACGAAGAGAGGCTTCTATGATGGATACGAAGTAAGGTGACATGATGGATACAAACAGCAGCTGCCTGATGGATACGAAGAGAGGCTTCTATGATGGATACGAAGCAGTGACCGTTGCCTCAGTTGATGGATACGAAGAGGGAGATGCCAATGGATTCAAATACGGAAGTGCTGACCGATACGAAGCGCGACTTTATGATGGGTACGAAGTCCATCGATACGAACTTGATGGATTCGAACATAGCCAAGTTCATCGATACGAACCGGTGCTCCTTGATGGATACGAAACCGCTGGACCCATGATCGATACGAAATCGATCGATACGAAATGGAGCTTGGTGATCGATACGAAACCGGAGCTTTTCCCTTCAACTTACATCCATCATAACTTGAGCATATGAACTCGGATTGACCTGAAATTTGAAATGCTGGCCTCTATGGCTTTGCTTATGTCCTATCAATTATGGCTCAGTCTGGACTCGGACAAAATTCATCGATATCCATAGTGAAGCAGAGTATAACCAATCTTTGAGGTGAACTATCTTTTGTTTTCGATCGATCTTTTGGTATCACGGCTTTGCCAAAAAGCGGGATAACATTTGCCCTCCAAAGTACGTCTTGTGGAAACATGACGTGCTTTGAAAAGCCGTAATTTATCTCTGAACAATCATTGCTCTTTTGTCGAAGGTTGTAACCTTGCGTTGATATAACTGATCGCTGTATGATAGCGCTTAGCTGTTTGCCATTGTAACCGTGATGGGATGAGTATTCGATACCTGTGAATATTGAAAATCGAATATTAGTCCGATATACATGCATATATGTTAACTTGACTCAGTTTGACGTTGAGTGTTCACGAGTCATTGTCAGTTTAGTTTGTTATCGAATTTCGTATTGATTCTCTCCTGAACCGATTTGAAATTTGAGTTGAAACAACGCTTGATGGTTGTTTTGGACTACCCTCTTGTATCGGTCCTCTCCTGAATCGATGTGAAATTTGAGTTGTAACAACGTTCGTCAGATGTTTTAGGAAGTTCCTTCATATCGATCCTCTCCTGAATTGATATAGAAGGTTGAAAGATTGACTTTGCATAGGTAAATGGAGAATTCGGTGGATGCGAAATGTTCATTCGCATCGATGAGTTTTGATGGATACGAAATATTCGTTCGTATCGATGAGCAGTGTATAAGTGATGATGGATATGAAATCTCTGTTCGTATCGATGTGCAGTGGATGGAGTTGTCAACTACAAACATGGACTTCGAGTCGATGTTTTCACTGTCCACTTTGAACCGATGGGAATCTTTGGTCAGATGGAAAGGTAAAGAACGAATCGATCTGGGGGCTTGCATTCGAAACGATGAAGATAGTGATATTTCTCCTTGGATTTCGCATCGATCCTTGGAGTATTCTAATGGAGGTGAAGCAGTTCGTACCGATTATAACGGTGGTGGATCGTATCGATATGGAATGATCGATACGAAATATGAGTAATTGGTCGTTTCGAAGTCCTCAGCTTTTGGTCGATGCGAATTTTACCTCTATGTTCGATACGAAGAGTATCGATTCGAACGTGGGCAATGTAAAACTGAGAGCTTCCTGATCGGTACGAACCAGGCAATCAAGGATCGATTCGAAGCCATCTTTCTTTAATCGATATGAATTCGAACTTGTCAATCGATTCGAAGCGTGCCCCCTGGGATCGATACGAACACGTATCCCGATGGATTCGAACAAGCTCCTGATGATCGATTCGAATCCGTGTCATGATGGATACGAAAATTTGAACTCTTGATAGCATGACTTCGATGAGCTTCATTTTTGCATATTTTCTTTCATAGGCTATGTATCGATGCAGGCTCGACCCCCTGCTAGTAGGAATTCTCTGGAATAACATGTACATGAATCTTCATATACAGTTAGTTGAAATAACATTTAGTTACTTTCGCTTCAACTCTCATTTCTTTTGTGCTTAAGTATTTGCAGTATTTGGCTTTCAGTCCAGTGCACTTGTGGTGTTTCTACCTTCAAGTTGGGTATGTTTTTATTTGCCAAGTCTGAAAATCCTGATCACATGTCGTGATTGATGAATGAGTTGAATTTTGGACATCGTGTCACTTCGGTTAGTGATTAACACTTAAGCTTTTTTGCCCCCCAGTTCCGGGGAACAACATTTGTATTTTGGTGGATGATCACACCTATTGCAAATTTTGAGCACATGTCCACACTCTGGGGACTTAGGATAATCTGTGATCGATAATCTGGTTCGCACTTCGGGAATTCGAGAGTTATCGATGTTTGTAACACAGTTCACACTCTGGGAACTTTGTCTTGGCATTTGCACTCCTATTCACACTCTGGGACTTTGGGGTTGACATTTATATTTTGGTCCGCGCTCCGGGAACCTGGAATTGATGTTTATACTCCACTTCACGCTCTGGGAATTTGGAGTTGACATTTGTATTTTTCGGTTCGCCCTCCGAGAACCTGGAATTGATGTTAATGCTCCGATTCGCGCTCTGGGAACTTGGAGTCAGCATGTATGTTTGGGTTCGCGCTTCGTGAACCTGGAATTGATGTTTATACTCCACTTCACGCTCTGGGAATTTGGAGTTGACATTTACTTTTCGGCTCGCACTACGAGAACCTGGAATTGATGTATACCCTCCAATTCACGCTCTGTGAACTTGGAGTTAGCATTTGTATTTTGGTTCGCACTCCAGGAACCTGGAATAGACGATTATACTCCAATTCACACTCTGGGAAGTTGGAGTTATCATTGATGTGTCGGTTCGCACTCCGAGAACCTGGAATAGATGTTTATACACCAATTCACACTCTGGGAAGTTGGAGTTTGCATTGATGTGTCGGTTCGCACTCCGGGAACCTGGAATACATGTTTATACTCCAATTCACACTCTGGGAAGTTAGTGTTTGCATTGATGTGTCGGTTCGCACTCCGGGAACCTGGAATAGATGTTTATACTCCAATTCACACTCTGGGAAGTTGGAGTTAGCCGATAGATGGTCAGTCATACCTATTAGGGCTTTTTAGGAATTCGTTCACACTCTGGGAACGATAGATTTGTTGTTTATACTCCAATTCGCACTCCGGGAACTTGGAGTCCGTTCACACTCTAGGATCGATGGATTTGATGTTTATACTTCAGTTTGCACTCTGGGAACTTGGAGTCCGTTCACACTCTGGGAACGATGGATTTATACTCCGGTTCGCACTCTGGGAACCTAGAGTCCGTTCACACTTTGGGAACGATGGATTTATACTCCGGTTCGCACTCTAGGAACCTAGAGTCCGTTCACACTCTGGGAACGATGGATTTATACTCCGGCTCGCACTCTGGGAATTCAGAGTTGATGAGAATACTCCAATTCGCGCTCTGGGAATTTGGAGTTAGTTGTAGGATTGTCGTGTGTCAGTCCAGTTCAGCCTTTGATGTGATGGCTTGCCCCCCGAGCTGAGGTTTCACTTAGTGAGTGGACGGTCATATCATAGTCACTCACTATTTGAATAGATTCCATTGTTCGATGGAACTTAGCTCTTCGTGTGTCGTGATTGTTGAATGTTGCATTCGGTGAATCGCGGCTCTAACTTGAAGAGATAGTGATTTATTGCTGGATCGGAAAAACATGGCAAAGTCAGTGCCTTATTACAAATTCAAACTTCAGAATGTAAAGGAAATTGCAAAGTATTCATGGATTAGATAAAGCCTGTCATGTGTAACAGTGACGAAGGTCCTCGTCGTTCCAGGCTCCTGGCATAGTGGGTCCGCCACTGATGGCGCTTATCACCAATCTCCCGCAGGGACAGGTAGAGTCCTCCTGTCTCGGTCGATCGGGTTCATTGTTTTGATTGATGGGACCTCTCCTCCAGGCCGCGGCGCCCGCACAAACTGTTCCAGCTTCCTTTCCCTGATCAATTTTTCTATGAGATCTTGCAAATGACGACATTCATTTGTATCGTGCCCGTAGCTTTCATGGAACCTGTAAAATTTTCCCGTCTGGATTTGTCTCTCTGATGACGGTTTTGGAGCAAGTTTTTGGTATTGAATTGTATTACAGGTTTGTAAATACAAGTTCTCCAGTGACGTATTCAAAGGAGTGTAACTGTCAAACATAGGATTTTTCCATGGTGGGCCACGGTTCCGATCTCGCTTTCTAGTTTGGTTCACGTTCTCCCTTTGCTGAGCTTGTTTGTTTTGAAGGTTCAACTAAACTTTTTCGGAACTCTCATCGGACTGTCTGATCGCAACATTGCTTTGGATCCCTTCAGTGCTTGGCCCTGCATCAGTCTGCTTCCTAAACTGTTTCACATCTTCCCTTCTCAGGAATTGAGCCCCTTGGCGTGGAAACGGTCCAACGATGCAGGGGGTTTTCCAACCAACCAGTTGCGAAACTCAAAATCGGGGTCAACCCCCTTAGTCAACGCCATAAGGATGGAGTTATCGTTCGGATTGCTGATTTCGGCACATGCAGCGTGGAATCTCTCTAAGTAGTGTCTAAGCGTCTCTCCAGGGGCTTAGGTGATGCTAGACAGAGTGTTGACGTCTTTCGGCCTTGCGATGTGCATGTGGAATTGCTCAACAAATTTAGTGGCCAATTGATCAAAGGAGGAAATAGATCGTGGTGGCAGTCGAGTGAACCACATAGTAGCGATGCCCCCCAAGGAGATAGGGAAACTACGACACTTCACTGCATCGTCAGCTCTGGCAGTGCTCATCGACCATTCATATTTCAGAATATGTTGGTTGGGGTCGGGTTTCCCTCGTACACGGGTAGAGTCGGCATCCTGAATCGTCGTGGGTGTTCAGAAGTAAGAATATCGTCAGTGAAAGGAGTGTGACTTTTGGAGATTCCCCAGTCATTGTTCGTGAGATCCCGGCTCTCACAGATTATCTGACGTATCATGGTCGGAATATCCAGCATTTGTATGTTCTGTGCAGCTTGCGCCGGAGTGTGATTGAATCCCACATTATGGGGTTGGATCGGATGCCGTCGATGGTCTAAATCTTGCCTTCTTGGCTCATAGTCCTCGGGGACGTATGGTTCAGGAGTACGTCCATGATGACGATGGTCCAGGTTTGAATGAACTTGAGCATCGACTCCTGGTTCAACCGCGACGTTAGTGGCGTGGTATTCCATGGTATAGTGAGGAGCGGCACCTCCTCGAGAGGAGGGTCCGGTATGGAAACTGGCTGATGGGCCAACTCTTAGTTGTCCAACGGTCATTGCTGGTTGATTTCCAACAGCTTGTATGTGACTCCCATCTAGCCGGGGTCATGGAGATCGATGGTGATAGTCAGAAGATGAAGAACTTTCGCTGGAGGAGCAAGAAGCACGATCTCTCTTGGATCTCCTTCGCTTCTGGCGATCCAGCTGGTTGATCAGCTCGGCGTTAACGTGCAGCAGTTCTATTAGTTGTTACCGACTCTGGGTCAGCTCTTGGAGTAGCAACTGAAACTCTTGCCTAGTAACCGAACCTAATGGTTCTGAGTGTCCAGTAGCATCCTGATTGAACGGGGGTAGTGGCGCAGGATTCTGTCTATCCTGGTCCCCTTGATTGACAGCGTTAGAGGTGGTCCTTGTGCTAACCATCTTCAAGGTTGAATTCCTTTCCTAGATTTTATGCAAATCTGAATAGAAGGGAAGGAACTTGGATTTGATGATCTGAATCTCTCTCTTAGATATATTCAATTCGGTGTCGATGACAGATCCAAAGAGCAGGAGAAAATCTGGGTTTTCTCAATGAAAGCACCAAAGTGTTTGCACCAAAATTGGTCACAACACTCTTCGGAAGTCTTTGAAGAGATAATAACGAAGAATATAAATTGAAAATGAGGATTATCTAACAAAAACTCCAAATAACAGTAATGTAAATGCGTAGACAAGCAATTTAGAGTGGTTCGGCGTGTTGCCTACGTCCACTATGAAGTTTTTTGTAGTTTTATTGATTCTCTTTCAATGATTACAAGTTGTTACAGCAATCAACAGCAAATTACAACTGAAAATTCGAAATCAACAGCAAGAATATGGTGTAGGATGATGGAGATCTCGATCCGGCAGAGTCTGGGCGCTTGAGAGTCAAAAGATCCTTTTTCTTTAGGCTCTGGGGCTCTATTTACAGGCATGGGAGGCTGAGACTTCGCTCCAGCACGTGAGGGGCCCGCACGACCAATTCCAGAAAGTTTCGAGTCGATCTGTGATCGATACGAAATCGTTTCGTATCGACCAAGATGATGTCCATTCGAGCTGAAATTTGGTGTGAACATTCCTTGTCTCGTGTGCAATCTCCACTGAAAATTTCATGGCATTTGGATCAGTGGATCATGAGATATCGTCGATACGAAATGAGTATTCTTGAGTGGCTGTCCTGTTCGAATCGATTCGTTCGAATCGATTGCTTCGAATCGATGATGGCACGTGCTTTCGTGATGACGTGGAGCGCATACTTCGCCTCGATCTGGTCTTTACTCCGAGTTGACTGCGTCGACTCCATATATCTCGGCTTGTTCGTATCGAGGGATGACACGTCACCTAGGCTTGCTGGCTCGATGGATTCTAATGAAGGCTTCACTCATGGGTTCAAACAACAATTATTGATGGACACGAACTACTGATGGTCGATGGATACGAACAAGCCTTTCTTTGATGGATACAAACCATGTAGCTTCTCAATAGATACGAGGTCAATCGATGCGAGCTTGAATCTTTTGATCGATACGAAGTAAGGTGACATGATGGATATGAACAGCAGCTGCCTGATGGATATGAAGAGAGGCTTCTATGATGGATACGAAGTAAGGTGACATGATGGATACGAACAGCAACTGCCTGATGGATACGAAGAGAGGCTTCTATGATGGATACGAAGCAGTGATCGTTGCCTCAGTTGATGGATACGAAATGCTCTATCTGCCGTTGGATGCGAAGAGGGAGATGCCGATGGATTCGAATAAGGAAGTGCTGACCGATACGAAGCGCGGCTTTATGATGGGTACGAAGTCCATCGATACAAACTCGATGGATTCGAACACAGCCAAATTCATCGATACGAACCAGTGCTCCATGATGGATATGAAACCGCTGGACCCATGATCGATATGAAATGGAGCTTGATGATCGATACGAAACCGGAGCTTTTTCCTTCGACTTACATCCATCATAACTTGAGCATATAAACTCGGATTGACTTGAAATTTGAATTCTGGACTCTATGGCTTTGTTTGTCATGTCCTATCAATTGTGGCTCAATCTGGACTTGGACAAAATTCATCGATATCCATAGTGAAGCAGAGTATAACAAATCTTTGAGGTGAACTGTCTTTTGTTTTCGATCGATCTTTTGGTATCACGGCTTTGCCAAAAAGCGGGATAACAGGATCCATTTACTTTGTTAATATTTATCGATGAATTATCACGGACATGAGTATGTATATTGGATACACAAGTAATATATGTATGTTATATTCATGAAATATAAAAAAGAAGTAGAAAATATTACAACAGACGAGGCATATTAGATTGTCTAATAATAGTTCTTGCACAATAAAGAGAAACTACGAGTCTCTTATTAATATTTAGGCAAAAAAATTCCTCAATTTTCAATAAGCCATGTGGATTATTGACTCTGTGACATGACCTAATGTGCAAATCTGAATGGATTCCGAATGCGTTATCAAAATATGGTTTCAAAAGCTATACTCGAAGGTATATAATCTATTGGCTTCAATTGTGTCTTTTTTAAGGAGACCAATGCTGTTGGAATAAAGAAAGCAACATTTATGAGAACCACCTCATAAAATTTAAAATTTAAAACTAACATAGTAGATTTATCATTCAATGTGCTTGTGTTAATTTGGAATCTACTCACAAAATTATCATCTGATTATGACTTTGAATCTGAGCATATATATGATGAAATAGGAAGTTCAAAATAATGATTAGAATAGACTATTTGCTCATGATAACCAAAATGTCCCAAAGTTAGTGGGAGCTATAACTGAGCTTGTGTTTTAGGCCAGATCCAAGAACTGATATAACAATATTATTAACCAAGCAACATAATTAAGCAATATTTTGACGGAGAAATCAAATAATTCAATTTTCATTCAAAATGTAGATTAAGCATGTGTTTGTAAGAAAGAACACTAAGGTACTGAAATATTTTTTGAAATTATAAGAAAACAACATACCATTGATAGTTAATAATGTACTAATGTTAAAATTAATTTTTGTTTTGTTGATCACTTTCGATATAGAATTTGAAAACACCTTTTATAGTGAATATAGAAGGATGTTGGGACTATCCCAAACAATACACTTAGTATTAAAAAAGTTTAATATAAAGCATGTAAGATCGATTCTTTATACATAGGTAATAGTAATAATCATATATGCCAAGTTATCTATCATATCGCATTTCGATAATGTATTTGATACATGGAGAGAATATCAACTCAAAATTAATATCATTAAATGGTAGTTAAGAATATTCTCAAGTATTTACAAAATGCTAGAAAATTGTTCATATAAATAATGAACTTTATATGAACATGTATTCGAACTCAAGCTTCATAAGTAATATCATAAATAGTTCATCAATCCTAAATTCGCATATAGCTTAATTAAAGATCTTTGTGCTGGAAATTTTCCAAGCAAGAGATGATGGCTAATTAAATAAAAGGCTAAGTACATTGCCTTGAGCAGCACTGTAACAAAATCAATAAGTAGAAATCCATAAATTTATGACCATATTAGAGGTAATTTCCAAAAGTGAGGAATCCTAGGATATAGTTTTAGGAAAACAATACTATGATACGGATCCCAAAAAAAGCCCAGGGCACACAAGATGTCTAAACACATACTCCAAAGGTTCCACAAGATAAAGGAAGTGTTTCAACAATGGAGAGATGGTGGCTGATAGAGTAAATTGTAAAATGGAATGGTAGATCTATCGACTAAGGTATTAGCTCGATCGGTTCTGAATTGATCGGAGTAACGGGATTGCGGTTTCATAACTGACCCCAAGTGCAAGTTGGATATTGATACTATAGGGGAAACGTAACGATCATGATTTTTTGTCGTTGATTTTGAACATTTAATTTATTTTAAAGGTTGAGTTTTGAAATGCGAATAGAATTTTAATATGGAATTTACGATTAATTAAGTGGAATAAGACTTAGGTTTCAAATATAGTGATTTATTGAATAAATTTAACTATTGAATTAATAATTGATCGATTAAATAATTAAATCGGAGTAGAATATGAATTGAAAACAATTTCAAATGTTGATATAAATTATGCTGGAAATATAATGGAGTTAGTAAGTTTTTAAAACTGAAATTTTAAGTGATTTCGTAAAAATAGGAGTCGATTTAATCGACGATTTTAAATAGCGATCCGAGACACAGTCTTGGAATTCGATGAAACTAGTTCTATTGGATCCGTAATAATGTATTATTATTGGATTTCAAATTTCGTAACATTTGGATTCACCGATTGGTCGCACGATCTGAAAACGCCTGGAAATAATTTAATTCAATTCAATTTAAATTGTCAATTTAAAAAGCTATCTTCTCCATACGAGCAAATTAGGACTTGAAACTTGTTCCATTGAGTTTGCAATAGCGGCATAACATTAGGAACGCCAAGCAGCATGCCTCAATAGGAGGGCGGGATTTCACGGTATGTGATCCGGGATACTTTGAATGCGACGACCCGGAATTTTTGGTTGTTTGAAATCGAAATATTTAATCGGTTTTTCTAAATTGAATTCGAATATAAATATTATTAGATAATTTAATTATTAAATTAAATCATTTGAAATTGGTTTAAGTGGTAAATCTTGGATTTATGTGACGACCCGACTTTCTACTCCCAGAAAATCGCATCATCAATTAAGAAGGAAAGGGATAGAAGAAGAAAAGAAAGAAGAGAAAGAAGAAACAACACTAGAATCTCAACAGCGGAACGAATAAATTATATTAATAACGTAAGTATTTACATAGTATACAACGTCACTCAGAGATACACAGCATACACATCACATATACTAGACAGTTATAAACACCTATCTAGTATTTACAACTAAATAATAACACAACACAGAGAACACACAGCGGAAACTATATATCTACAACGCAGAAGCCTCCTGCTCCATTGCTCCACCAATATTCGTCAAAGCCAACCCGAATCCCTTGGCTACTCGTAAAAAATTTGAGTACCAAGAGTTTAAGAAAACAAAAGATAAACTCCGGGTCAGACATGGGTCTGGTGTGAGTAACAGGTTAAGGTTGCTTAACTTTAAAAACCTTTGGAAAGAAAGGTATCAACGTAAGCCTTCCCACACATAAACATGGAAAAGTTTTTACCTTACGCTAACCAAAACATATGATAGGAAATCCGATGATATTACAATAGTGTCTAGGGTGTTCAAGTAAAATACAGAAATAGCTGGAATGATTACATCTCACGTTCCAACATAGTTGGGCACAACTAATACGTACGACACTTATTGGATTTTGGATTCCATACAATGGCAGGGCTACTGGGGTACCGCCCGTCACAGTACGTGGCCTAGATCACCGTACCGAGGAGCCACCCTAACTCCCCTGCAACCCAAGGCCAGAACCATTCCTTACTGAACAGTTCCGAACAAGACAACCCCGCAGTTGTTTGCAACCAACCGTGGAATGACCCTAATTCTTAAGCAAAATTTTTTTTTTAACATACTTAACTAAGACTACCTAGGGTCATCCTTACCTATTCTCATATTATCCAGGATCTTTCTCAATATAAAAATATTGTTTTAAATCTAAATCATTCCTAACATACATATATGAAGATATCTATGTTATATCCTACTAGAATCAGAGCATAATAATAATATGGAAGTAGAAATCTTTTTTAATCTATTAAAATGTGATAATTCCCTGATAAAAGATTTATTTTCACATTCTGATTATTGACCATAGAATCCACTGTAAACATGTACTTTGGTCTGTTATTCTAATTAAGGAATGATTAAGTAATAATCCGGTGGAAGAAAGCTTTTTAATATGGATGTTTGTGTTAAAATCTGCATAGTTTCAAACTCAAGCTAAAAGAAAGTGGATCATAAGTGAACACAAGCAACATCTAGGCGTAATGGGAACGCGCCTAACTTACACATGAGAGGTCACGAGTTCGAGTGCTATGCTGGTCAGTTCAAACTCAATTTTTGTTTTTTTTTTTTTCCTGCATGGTTTTAAAATCTGATACCTACCTATATCTACACATATACACTTAAATTTTGCCTATAATCTAACATACAAAACAATATTTCTTGCTTTATTATTTTCAAAACCCATTCCTACTACTTTTCTAGGAATTTATATTTATATTGTTGCCCAAATATCAACATGTACACAGATATACATGTACATGTCTATGCTTCTGCTCATTTTCCAGAAAACTGGGTTCAAATGGTTCCTTGCTCCATTTATTTGAAGTGTGCATTTGGCCTGACCTGTGGTCTAACTATTTGGTTAAAGAAACCATTCTTTTACTTGCATTTGGACATATATCAGTATCAAGACTTGAAAATATAACAGTTATGACTCTTTCTGGATTTTCCCAATATAATTTCCTATATATCTATCTTTTGAAAAGATTCAGGATTAACTAAAACCATCATAAAGTGATTATACTTATAAAATCCAGTTTTTCCTCTAAATCAAAAACAACTTTAGCAAATAGATTTTCAATTCAGTTTAACTTCAATATCCTTAATACATACCAAACCAGAAACCAGAAACAACATAACACATTTTTCTTGCAAGTTCTTCCTACTTAATACATCACTAGATTCATTTAAAATAACTGAATAAATCCAAACTTTCAAGGTTATTACATAACAACCTAAACAGAACTATCAAACTTCCCAGATTACATGCAAATATTTCATTCTAAGTTCTTATCTAACTCTAGTTTAGCATGCTTATCCAATCATTCTCATTAGCCATAGCAACTTCCTATTTAGAACCAGCATTCCCTGAAAAAGCATTAAGGGCTGCCCCATTTTAAATGAGACACCCCAGTTGCCATAAGCAAACAAGGGTCAGATACAAGATCTGGTATGAGCATCATCAAAAATTCCATGATATTAAGTAATTAAGTGAGACCTAAACATTTTGTATAGATTGGCAGAGCTTCTTTGATCAATCTATCTGACTTATTTATGATACCTTGTGCAATTATGATCAGTATTCAAAACTAATTTTGTACACACATTCAACTACGCAAACTTATATTTTAAATAGAAATGCTCAAGAACTATCATAGCTCCAGTCCAACCAATCAAGGAATACACTAGTTCCTACTTTATCAATCTGAGATTGCATTTACCAAATTTCTTCCTAGCCTCATCTGCCATAAGGAATCACGGGGACACATTGCAATAAAATAATTCACAATATTGCACAAAGATCTCAGGGCTTAAACAAACCATGTGCCAACTTGCATACTTTAAATACAACAAGCATTCCAGCAGTTCTCTTGGCTCACAATCCTTTGTTTATTTACTAAGTGTTCATGTTTGATCCTATCATGAGATAGCTAGGTGACTGAATCACAGTGTACATGAAACATTATATAGAGCTCACAAGCATAATTCCAGAACAAGCTAACTTTCATATCCAGGGAATTCATATCTACAATTATTCTGGTTTAAAAGAAAATACAAGAATATTTGTAACTGGGAATAAAGACTAGGCATGTGGGTTATTATTGTTTCACCAGCAACCATGTTTGAACTAAATTCAAGATCTAGCTTAAACAAGATTTCTGGCCCATGGTTTTCTATTTGATCAAGGATTCAGCACTTTAGGAATTTCCATTGCAACCTTGAATCTTTCATTTGAGCCTCAGCACTTACACAAGTGTAATGCAACTCATATACATATGTTTGTCATGCCATAACTAAACCAGCTACAAGCATTCTCTATTTACTGTTATATTTTCATACTATAACATTTCTGGGTATAAACAATCAGAGCATAATACTCAACTATCAAAACTAAAAGCATTTAGAAACACCCATTAAAGCATCCATTAAAACCATAGTAATAAAATCCAAAATATGCAGAAAAATTAGCATAAGCTAGGCTGCCTCATAACAGGACTTAATGCCATGGATTAGTGAGATTACTCACCGAAAAATGCTTCTCCTGCTTAAATCAGAAAGGAAACCTTTTAAAACTTGCTTTTCTGCTTGCAAATATTTTCCTCTTTGTTTTCTTAAATGTTTTGGGTAGCAAATGATTCTTTTCTGGTTTATACTTGGATTTATAAGAGAAGTTTTCTAGGGTTTATCATTGTAAAATCCCATTCCTACCCTGGCCAAGACTCATGCATTTTGCATTTCAGATTTGTTCATTTTCACTTTTGATACCCCGGCCACATGTGGTGCTTACTTTCCCTTATTTTTCTTTACCTTTTCAAAATATATCATATTCTTACCAAGTCATGAAAATTGTGTGACATTGTCACTTGTTTATTTTCTAGAAATCCTCCTTTCTATTTCTGCCTAAAGCAATTATTCTGCTTGCAATTTGTCTTTTGCTATTTTAGTATTACAATTTTTACTTGCTTATTTCTTTTTAACATTTTCTATTCTTACAGAAATGTACATTTGCATACATATCCTATCTAGGCTTATTTAACTCCTCCTTAATTTCAGAAAGATATGCACCTATATGTGCATACAGGCTTTTAAATCCTTGTAACATTTTCTTTTCTGGGTTTAAATAAAATATGTTTACTGATTCAAAACAAAACTTACTTTTCTTATTTTCTTGGATGATCCATATAATTCCAGAGATCAAATATCCATATCACAAAATTATGTTTGTAATACTTTTTAATTCTTGTTTTGATTTCAGTGGATTTGGAGTTCTTTCTTGTGCCATATCAGTGTGCACACACTCTTGAACACTTTTTTTTCCATGTATTCTTATACAAATGAATTCATATATTTTCAAAATTCAACCAAATAAGATTTTATGAATTTCTGGGGCATTACAATCACCCCACCTTTTTTAGGAATTGTGTCCTCACAATTTTCTCATTCATTTTTTTTTTAATATTTCTAGATTCTCATAAAATCTATCAGACATTGCATAAGCAAACAATTCAGTCAAAACAACCATACATATTAAACTTTTAGGAATTTAGTTTTTACCTTCCACTACAAAAAGCTTAGGGTAATCCATCTTTATTTTATCCTCCAATTCCCATGTACAGTCCTTAGGGTCTAGGCTCCATTGGACCTTTACCAATTTTAAAGTTTTGTTCCTCAACTTCTTTTCCTCTTTAGCCAAAATCCCCACGGGTTCTTTCTCATAGACCAAATCAGAATTTATTTGAACCTGAGTGGGTTTCTCTAGAATCTCTTCTTTATCATGTACCCATCTTCTAAGTTGTGATACATGGAATACATTGTGCATTGCACTCATCTCTTCAGGCAGCTCTAGCCTGTATGCTAACGAACCTATTCTTTCCAAAATCTTGTAAGGTCCAACATATCTTGGGGTAAGTTTTCCTTGCTTGCCAAATCTTAACACCTTCTTCATAGGTGAAACTTTGATGAAAACATAATCACCAACTTCATATTCTACCTGCTTTCTCTTTTTATCTGCAAACTTCTTTTGCCTATCTTGAGCTGCTGCCATTCTTCTCCTCACCAGTTCAATTTTCTCTGTGGTCTCTTTTACATACTCAGGCCCTAAGACAGCTTTTTCTCCTGCTTCAACCCAACATATTGGTGACAAACATGGTTTTCCATACAAGGCTTCAAATGGTGCCATGCCTATGGTGCTTTGATAACTATTGTTATATGTAAATTCAGCCAAATGGAGGTGATCTTCCCAATTACCTCCAAAGTCTAATGTACATGCCCTCAATAAATCCTCCAAAACCTTATTTATCACTTCAGTTTGACCATCTGATTGGGGGTGGTATGCTGTACTCAAGCATAATTCACTCCCTATGGCTTTTTGAAAGCTCTTCCAAAATCTGGAGGTAAAGATTGTGTCCCTATCACTCACTATAGTTTTAGGGATTCCATGCAACCTTACTACTTCTCTCATGAATATCTGAGCTAGCTTAGGGGCATTTCTTTCTGCCTTTACTGGTATAAAATGTGCCACTTTGGTCAATCTATCAACTACTACCCAAATGCTTGTATTTCCTCTCTTTGATCTAGGCAGACCATCTATGAAATCCATAGATATATCTTCCCACTTCCACTGTGGTATACTTAGAGGTTGTAATAGGCCCGAGGGTCTTTGGGTTTCTGCTTTGACTTGTTGGCAAGTCATACACTTTGCAACATGTTTGGCCACATCAGTTTTCATCCCTGTCCACCAATAATCCCTCTTCAAGTTTTGGTACATCTTGGTGCTACCTGGGTGTATAGAATATTTGCTTCTATGATATTTATTAAGTATCTCTTCCTTCAATCCTATATTCTTTGGAACACATATCTTACCTTTATTCCTTAAGTAACCATTCTTATCAATGTGGTAGTTTGCTACTTCTTCTCCTTTTTCTATTAGAGTTTTCTTTTCTAACAAATCTGGATCTTCCTCTTGCATTTTTCCCACTTTCAAAATTAAATCTGATTGCAAAGTTATCAAACTTAATTTTCCCTTTTTCCCTTCTTCAATCATCTCCATGTTTACCTTATTGTCTTCCTCAATTTCCAAATCAGTAAGTAGAGATAAATTTTTAAACTCTTCTATCATTAACATGGCTACTTTTGCGTGCTGCCTGCTCAAAGCATCTGCAACCTTATTAGCTTTTCCTGGAGTATAAAGTATGTCTAAATCATATGCTGCTAAAAATTCAACCCATCTATGTTGCCTCATATTCAGATCTTTTTGTGAAAAAAGATATTTCAATGCCTTATGGTCAGTGTATAAAGTGAACTTTGCACCTAGAAGATAATGTCTCCAGAGCTTTAGTGCATATACCACTGCTGCCAATTCAAGATCATGGGTTGCATACTTTGATTCATGCGGCTTCAGTTGCCTTGATGCATAGGCTATAACTTGGTCTTGCTGCATCAATACAGCTCCTAGCCCAGAGCCACTTGCATCAGTATAAACAATCAAATCCTCATTTCCTTCTGGTACTCTCAACACTGGTGCATTGACTAAAGCCTCCTTGATTTTACTAAAGGCTTGTTCACATTTCTCAGTCCATCTAAAGGGTTGGTTCTTTCTAGTTAGGTTGGTAAGAGGTGATGACATCTTAGAAAAATCTTTTATAAATCTTCTATAATACCCTGCCATTCCCATAAATGACCTAACTTCTCCCACTGTGCTTGGCCTTTTCCATGCTTGGATAGCCACAATTTTATTGGGGTTCACTGAAATGCCTTTGGCAGATACAACATGCCCAAGGAAATGCACCTCTTCTTTCCAAAATGCACACTTAGAAAATTTGGCTTTTAAATCTTTTTTTCTTAATCTTGACAAAACAAGGTGTAAGTGATTTTCATGTTCCTCTACTGTTTTAGAATAAATCAAAATATCATCAATAAAAATCAATACAAACTTGTCTAAATAATCCCTGAATATCCTATTCATTAAGTCTACAAAATATGATGGGGCATTTGTCAACCCAAATGGCATGACAAGAAACTCATATAAACCATACCTAGTGTTAAAGGCTGTATACTTAACACTTGAGTCTTCAACCTTCATCTGATGGAATCCAGATGCCAAGTCTAACCTAGAAAATATTTTTGCTCCACTAAGTTGATCAAAAAGATCATCAATTCTAGGTAAGGGGTACTTGTTCTTGATAGTGACTTTGTTTAACTCCCTGTAATCTATGCACATTCTTAAAGTACCATCATGTTTCTTTACAAATACTACTGGAGCACCCCAGCAAGAGTTACTTGGTCTTATAAATCCTTTGCTTTCTAACTCTTCTAGCTGTTTCTTTAATTCCTTCAACTCATTTGGCCCCATCCTAGTGGGTTTCTTAATAATTGGACTTGCTCCTGGTATCAGACTAATCTGAAATTCCACTGGTCTGTGGTGTGGAACCCCCTCAACTTCTCCAAACACATCTATGTATTTGTTAATTATGGGGATTTCTTCAATAGAAGGCTCACTGGAATCCTTATTTAAGTCGATCAAGTGATATAATTTTCTTTCTTTGGCTGTTTCACACAAAATTGTGATTCTTTGACCTCTAGAATTTTGTAATGATATGGTGGATGAGTCTAAATTAATTATGGCTTTGTATTGCCTTAACCAGTCTACACCCAATATAACACCTATATTTGGGTAATTTAAAACATATAAATTGGAAATAAAAACATTTCCTCCTATGTTTAATCCCACATCCACACAAATCATGTTTAAAACACTAGAACTTCCCAATGGGCTTTGCACTAACAAAGGAGTTTCAACCAATATGCAATTTAATTTAAGCAATGCAACTAATTCATGGGAAATCATAGAATGTGTTGCCCCTGTATCATACACTACTGATATAGGTAAGGTACAAATAAATAAGGTACCTTCTACTTGACCATGATTTTCTGCAATAGTCTCTACTGTGGATTTGCCTTTGCTCTCCAAACTTGCTAGCTTCCCTTGCTGTTTATACTCAGGGCAGTTTCTCTTGATATGTCCCTCCTTTCCACATAGATAGCACTTGAAAGCTCCTCCCTTCAATTCTGGGCACCTTGGTTTGATATGTCCTTCTTTTCCACAATAATTACATGTTATTTTCCTCTTTGTATCAGTGGTCTTAGTATCATTAGTTTTCTTACTTTCTGTCTCCTCCTTCTTTTTGTCATAGGGGTGATATCTTCCCTTATTCTTCTTATTGTTGTTATTCTTAAAACTCCTATACTTCTCCCTTTCCTTGTCATGTTGCTCAAATTTTAAGGCCAGATCAATGACTTGATCAAAAGTTTTATCTACATATGGCAACATGGCCCTACTAAGCCCTGGATTTAAACCCTTAATATACCTATCATTCTTTGATGCCTCATCAGCCACAAGCATAGCTCCATACTTAGACAAGCCTTCAAACCTATGAGTATATTCAGTCACATTAAAAGTTCCCTGCCTAAGTCTGATGAATTCTTCAAGCAGTAGAGTTTTGGCTGATGCTGGAACAAATCTAGCTTCCAACATCTCCTTGAATTGATTCCAAGTGATTTCATTCTCAATCCTCCCAGCTATGACTACCTCCCACCAACTTAAAGCCACACCTTTCAGTTGTCTTGAGGCCACTTGCCTCTTCCTTTGATCATCCAACTGCATGTCATTGAAAATTCTATCCAGTGTTCTCAACCATGCTTGAATTTCCATCACATTTTCAGTCCCTTCAAAGCTCTTGCCTCCTAAATTGGTATAAGTCTTTAATAGTTTGGAAAGTTCCTCATGTGGATTCTCAAGTCTCTGCCCTACTCCATCCCTTAAAGCCCTCATAAAGTCTTGCATACCAAGCATTTGTGGTGTACTTGATCCTGCATTGTGTTGAGATCCTCTTCCTACCATAATTGGACAACTACAGTATGGGTAGATAAGGTTAGTTTATCATGAGAGTATATATATATCTATATATTTTAACTTTCTATCTATATTATTATTTTACTCAAACAGTACATACATATGATTATAGTACTTCAATCAATCAATACAATCATTCTTAGCTATGTATAAATTTAACATAGCTCTGATACCAAAATGGAATGACCCTAATTCTTAAGCAAAATTTTTTTTTTAACATACTTAACTAAGACTACCTAGGGTCATCCTTACCTATTCTCATATTATCCAGGATCTTTCTCAATATAAAAATATTGTTTTAAATCTAAATCATTCCTAACATACATATATGAAGATATCTATGTTATATCCTACTAGAATCAGAGCATAATAATAATATGGAAGTAGAAATCTTTTTAAATCTGTTAAAATGTGATAATTCCCTGATAAAAGATTTATTTTCACATTCTGATTATTGACCATAGAATCCACTGTAAACATGTACTTTGGTCTGTTATTCTAATTAAGGAATGATTAAGTAATAATCCGGTGGAAGAAAGCTTTTTAATATGGATGTTTGTGTTAAAATCTGCATAGTTTCAAACTCAAGCTAAAAGAAAGTGGATCATAAGTGAACACAAGCAACATCTAGGCGTAATGGAAACGCGCCTAACTTACACATGAGAGGTCACGAGTTCGAGTGCTATGCTGGTCAGTTCAAACTCATTTTTTTTTTTTCCTGCATGGTTTTAAAATCTGATACCTACCTATATCTACACATATACACTTAAATTTTGCCTATAATCTAACATACAAAACAATATTTCTTGCTTTATTATTTTCAAAACCCATTCCTACTACTTTTCTAGGAATTTATATTTATATTGTTGCCCAAATATCAACATGTACACAGATATACATGTACATGTCTATGCTTCTGCTCATTTTCCAGAAAACTGGGTTCAAATGGTTCCTTGCTCCATTTATTTGAAGTGTGCATTTGGCCTGACCTGTGGTCTAACTATTTGGTTAAAGAAACCATTCTTTTACTTGCATTTGGACATATATCAGTATCAAGACTTGAAAATATAACAGTTATGACTCTTTCTGGATTTTCCCAATATAATTTCCTATATATCTATCTTTTGAAAAGATTCAGGATTAACTAAAACCATCATAAAGTGATTATACTTATAAAATCCAGTTTTTCCTCTAAATCAAAAACAACTTTAGCAAATAGATTTTCAATTCAGTTTAACTTCAATATCCTTAATACATACCAAACCAGAAACCAGAAACAACATAACACATTTTTCTTGCAAGTTCTTCCTACTTAATACATCACTAGATTCATTTAAAATAACTGAATAAATCCAAACTTTCAAGGTTATTACATAACAACCTAAACAGAACTATCAAACTTCCCAGATTACATGCAAATATTTCATTCTAAGTTCTTGTCTAACTCTAGTTTAGCATGCTTATCCAATCATTCTCATTAGCCATAGCAACTTCCTATTTAGAACCAGCATTCCCTGAAAAAGCATTAAGGGCTGCCCCATTTTAAATGAGACACCCCAGTTGCCATAAGCAAACAAGGGTCAGATACAAGATCTGGTATGAGCATCATCAAAAATTCCATGATATTAAGTAATTAAGTGAGACCTAAACATTTTGTATAGATTGGCAGAGCTTCTTTGATCAATCTATCTGACTTATTTATGATACCTTGTGCAATTATGATCAGTATTCAAAACTAATTTTGTACACACATTCAACTACGCAAACTTATATTTTAAATAGAAATGCTCAAGAACTATCATAGCTCCAGTCCAACCAATCAAGGAATACACTAGTTCCTACTTTATCAATCTGAGATTGCATTTACCAAATTTCTTCCTAGCCTCATCTGCCATAAGGAATCACGGGGACACATTTCAATAAAATAATTCACAATATTGCACAAAGATCTCAGGGCTTAAACAAACCATGTGCCAACTTGCATACTTTAAATACAACAAGCATTCCAGCAGTTCTCTTGGCTCACAATCCTTTGTTTATTTACTAAGTGTTCATGTTTGATCCTATCATGAGATAGCTAGGTGACTGAATCACAGTGTACATGAAACATTATATAGAGCTCACAAGCATAATTCCAGAACAAGCTAACTTTCATATCCAGGGAATTCATATCTACAATTATTCTGGTTTAAAAGAAAATACAAGAATATTTGTAACTGGGAATAAAGACTAGGCATGTGGGTTATTATTGTTTCACCAGCAACCATGTTTGAACTAAATTCAAGATCTAGCTTAAACAAGATTTTTGGCCCATGGTTTTCTATTTGATCAAGGATTCAGCACTTTAGGAATTTCCATTGCAACCTTGAATCTTTCATTTGAGCCTCAGCACTTACACAAGTGTAATGCAACTCATATACATATGTTTGTCATGCCATAACTAAACCAGCTACAAGCATTCTCTATTTACTGTTATATTTTCATACTATAACATTTCTGGGTATAAACAATCAGAGCATAATACTCAACTATCAAAACTAAAAGCATTTAGAAACACCCATTAAAGCATCCATTAAAACCATAGTAATAAAATCCAAAATATGCAGAAAAATTAGCATAAGCTAGGCTGCCTCATAACAGGACTTAATGCCATGGATTAGTGAGATTACTCACCGAAAAATGCTTCTCCTGCTTAAATCAGAAAGGAAACCTTTTAAAACTTGCTTTTCTGCTTGCAAATATTTTCCTCTTTGTTTTCTTAAATGTTTTGGGTAGTAAATGATTCTTTTCTGGTTTATACTTGGATTTATAAGAGAAGTTTTCTAGGGTTTATCATTGTAAAATCCCATTCCTACCCTGGCCAAGACTCATGCATTTTGCATTTCAGATTTGTTCATTTTCACTTTTGATACCCCGGCCACATGTGGTGCTTACTTTCCCTTATTTTTCTTTACCTTTTCAAAATATATCATATTCTTACCAAGTCATGAAAATTGTGTGACATTGTCACTTGTTTATTTTCTAGAAATCCTCCTTTCTATTTCTGCCTAAAGCAATTATTCTGCTTGCAATTTGTCTTTTGCTATTTTAGTATTACAATTTTTACTTGCTTATTTCTTTTTAACATTTTCTATTCTTACAGAAATGTACATTTGCATACATATCCTATCTAGGCTTATTTAACTCCTCCTTAATTTCAGAAAGATATGCACCTATATGTGCATACAGGCTTTTAAATCCTTGTAACATTTTCTTTTCTGGGTTTAAATAAAATATGTTTACTGATTCAAAACAAAACTTACTTTTCTTATTTTCTTGGATGATCCATATAATTCCAGAGATCAAATATCCATATCACAAAATTATGTTTGTAATACTTTTTAATTCTTGTTTTGATTTCAGTGGATTTGGAGTTCTTTCTTGTGCCATATCAGTGTGCACACACTCTTGAACACTTTTTTTTCCATGTATTCTTATACAAATGAATTCATATATTTTCAAAATTCAACCAAATAAGATTCTATGAATTTCTGGGGCATTACAAACCGCCCACACAGCCGAATATAAAGGGACTTCTAGACATGGGTAAATCTCACTCTCAAGTGGGGGCTACCCACGAAGCCTTGCTGCACCTCCCCTATTTTAGCCATTCTCGGTTGATGAGGCTTGAGGCTACGATAACCTTTAGAGAACACATCTCTTAGAATGCTCATCGTCCACCTAACGATGTTCTGAAAGCATTCAATCCATACAAGTTCATTCCGGGTTCGAACGAAACCGAAGGCATTATCTCGTTACACTCATTTTGGAATCACCCTCATAGTTAACGACGATAATCCTTGCACTCTGAATCTTCATCTTCACTTTTGATTCACGACCTATCATTAATTTGGATCGATGTGGTTTTCGGATATCCAAATATGGAAATCCGATCCCGGTCTCATCGAAATCCAAAACGTGTCTTTTAGGTCCAAGTTGTTTTAAAGTTTAAAGCAGTTCAATTCAATATTATCTATATACACACAGATAGATAATACACAACATCACAATGGGTAATCATCATTATCATCACAACAGATAATCCATACTATCATTCCAAACAGATAATTCATATCATCAATTCCAATGCAACCATAGCATCCAAATCACATAACATCACTTATCTTATAACTGAGATCTCAACCATTCAGGGTAATCAGTATCAATCAACATTCACAAGCAATGGTTTATTTATCATCATTCTATAATTAATTTAAAATGAATTAAATTAATTACTTCTTCCTTAATTAATTTAAAATGAATTAAATTAATTACTCATCCATATAAATCTTGCTTACATATCCCTTAATTAATTATAAATCAATCAATTAATTACTCTCAACAAATTACCCTAATTAATCATCTTGATTAATTATTCTTTAATTACATTCAAGTAATTAACCTCCAATTAATTTCACAAATTAGTTATTCCAAACCAAATTCAGTAATTAACCTGTAATTACTTCATTAATTAATTAATTATAATTAATTACATTAATCCTTAATTAATTACATTAATTGATTCCTTCATTGATTAAGTGTTCTTATTAATCAATCCTTAATTACATCATTAATTATATAAATTTATGATCCCAAATTATTTTATTTCTAATTACACTATTAAATTAATTATCAATTATCCATATTGATTAATCACTCTTGATCAATCACATTAAGTAATTAATTACATTAAATTAATTACATCTCTTTATTATCTTCAAATAACTCAATTATCAAAACCTAAATTAATTACACTAAGTAATTAATTATTAATTACTTACTTAAGTAATTGTTTTGCATACTAATTACATATTAATTACACAAAGTAATTAGATTCCAAAAACTCCTCCATTACCCAAGTATCCTTCAATTAAATTACATGAAGTAATTTATCTTCTTAATTACTTCACTAAGTAATTATTCATTTTTAATTACATTGGTAATTACTTCTCAAATCAATCAGTGATTAATTTAAATTAATTAAACTTAATTAATTAACTTAATTAATGAAAACAAAATTAAATAATTACAATTAGTAGTTAATTTTCTTAATTACTTTCATTAAGTAATTCACTAAAACAATTCAAATGATTATCTTTAAATTAATTAATCAATTAATCATTAGAATTAATTACATTAATTAATTGTTAAATAATACTATGTTAATGACCTTCATTAACCAATAATAAATCTTTAATTACTTCTCTAAAGTAATTAACTGAATTAATCAATATTAATTACCAATTTAATTATCTATAAAACTCATTAATTAATCTCTAATTATTTAATTAATCAAGTGATAATCAAAAACTAAATTAATCTTATTTAATTAATTGATTTCTTAGTTTCTATTTAATCAATTTTAATTTACTTATTAATCCATTAATTAATTAATTAAATAAAACCCTTAATTATTTAATTAATTAACTTAATTATTAATTAACTTAATTATTAATTAATTAAATTAATGAATTACAAAACTTAATTACCTTGATCAATTAATAAATTATTAAGTTCAAATCAACTTAATGATAATCATTAATCTTATTACTGATTTAATTATCACTATCAAAGTAATTAAAAAAATAATTTACTTTTAAATTTTCTCTAAATTCCATTAAAATTTAAAATGAAATTAAATTTAAACTTAAACAAGGTTTAAGTATTAAAAACCTTTTTAAAAGAATTGCTTATCTCCTAAGGCAAATTTAAAAATAGTTTTTAATCCATAATCAATTTAAATAAATTTAAATTATACTATAAATATTCAAGTGATTTCGAAACATTTATATTCAAAAACTATTTTTATTTCCACTAGAATTTAAATCATGTTTTGAATTCAGATTCAAAAATTTAAATTTAAAATCCTTTTTTAAATCTCATTTCAGATTTATAAAACACATGTTATAACATACTATAATATTCAAACTTAATTATAACATTAGAATTTATAAACTGATTTTCTTCCAAATCCTAAGATTTAAATTCATATTTGAATTCAGATTTTACCATTCAGATTTGTAACTTAAATTTAAATCTTGTTTTAAATCTTTTTCAGATTTTAAAACCTCATTATAAATACTATAAACAAGTTTCAGTTGTAAAACATTTCATTTTATAAAATTTATTTATTTGAAAACAAGAATTTAAATTCATTTTGAATTCATATTTAAACTTGCTTCAACTCCAGTTCAAATCTTGCTTTGCTTCCCTTTTATTTAAAATTTAGTTTTAAAATTTTAAAAACCTGAAACAGTCAGGTTTCAGAAACAAACCTGAAACTAACAAAACTACTCGGGCTCAAACTTTTACTTCGAGTCAACCCTTACATGACTTCGAGTAAATCTTCATATGACTCGAGTACTTACTCGAGTATGATCTGCACCTTCCCCAAACTTAACAAACACCCAAAATTTCTGATTATCAGAAACTATGAGCACCGTGCACATGCACGATGGCTCCGACCTCCTCCAGTCAACTCCGGCAGCGTCAACATACCAGAAAACACCCCTTCGCAACATCACGATCATCAAACATATCCCATTAACCTGAAAATCAAAACCTGCTTTACTTTTGAAACCTAGAAACACAAGGCTTCATCAAAACTCAAAAACCTATCAACGGCCAGTTCTCCCCCCTTCGACCATCGTTTGAGTCGAAACTCCATCCACAACCTCGTCATGGTCTCAGCAACACTTCCCCAAATCTGCTTCACACTCGAACAACCCTAGAGGCAATGGTAATCGAATTTCCTAATTTATTTAAAACTAGGGTTACAGAATAATTTCCCACTTCTCTGCTAATTCAAAGTTCAGTTTACCAATTTGATAATTTTCCTGAAATGCCTAATCACTATACTACATATAGAAGAAGTTTCAAACTCCCAAAATCTCAAAATCATCAGAATTTCCCAAATTCACTTTTGCCAGATAAAAGTGAACTGCCCCCAAAATCTTAAGCTATAAATTGTTTTTTTGATTTAAAAATCTTGTTTCCATATGTGGTTTCAAATTACAATCTTAATTTACTGAATTAAGGAATTTATGTTTTTAAACAAAATCATGTTTCCAGATCAATTTGATTTCCAGAGAAGGTTTCGAAATTAATTTACCTTATTTAAATTTTTATTCTTAGATTTATGTTCAACAAACAAATTTGTTTGTAACTTAAATCATAACAATGGCATGATCCAGAGATAGGGGTATAAATTAAAAATAAAAACTGAGTTTAAACTGGAAGTAAAGGGTCAAAGATATTAGGAACCATGCACACATCTCATCCCAATATCTACAGATAATTCATAGATATATACACAGAAACTTACTTATCACAATTCATACTCATCACAGAAATAAATCATGCAACTATGTTAAACTTAAATTATTTAACAAAAATGTTACTCACTTGATTTTATCAGAGGCGGCCTCCTTATATATTTTTTTGAAAAGCTCTGAATCCTGTCTTTGATTTAATGTTGCAGTGTTATGCTAATTGAACCGAAGTGTTACTGCTCTGATTTTTAATTCATGCATGCAGGCTTTTAAATCTTTAGAATTTTGAAAAAGATGAAGACTTCAACTCCAGGTTGCTAAGATGATGATTTCCAGAGAAATGCAGTTGATCTACAGGTTGATTGATTTTTGGTTTTAGAAAAATGAAGATTTGATTATATGCAGGAATTGAATTTCGGGTTTGCAAATCTTATTTCAAGTTTTTGGTTTGCAAATCCTAAATTTGAGAAGATGACTTAGATAAGGTTTTGAGGGAATTTTCAGATTTTTAAGTGTGATGTTTTCATTGATTCACTAGCTTAGGTTTTGCAAAGAGAATGAGGGAAATGAAAAATGGTTAAGGGCTGAAATTATTTAAATTAAAATAAAAGAAAGATATAAAACATATTGACACTTGTCATGTAATTTAGTTCCTACATTTACACATGTATTTAAGATTACTAATATGTTAACACTTGTAATTTGATTATTTCATAAGTTAACACATGTCTTGTTTAATTTTCTTTTTATTTAAATGTTAGATAAAGCTTTAAACTTAATTTATTTATATTTATGTAAATATACATGTGAATTACTTATTTAAAGAAAATGTAAATATAACAAATTATAAATAAAAACTTATTCAAATATTTTAAAGAATATATTAATTTGAATTTCAAAACAAAATTCCAAATTCAAATTAATCCTTTGAATTCCAAATAAAATTCAATTTATTCAATTTAAAATGATAATACTACTTTCTTATTTTAATTCTTTTTATATTTATGGAAAAATAATACATTATAAATATGGCTTGAAAATAAAAATTTAACAAATTTTAAATGATTTATAAAGATATTTTAAATCACTTTTACTAAATGAATTTAAACCAAATGCTATTTTGTAATTTAAACTTATATAAAATATTTTCAAATCACATTTATCAAATAATATTTAAAAAGAAATAAAAAAACTTTTTATTTAAATTTAAAACAAAAATAAGCTAAGATAAATTTTAAACAATATAACATTTATTTTAAATATTTACAAATCATATAGTTATTAATTTAAATAGCATTGAAAAACTTAAAATTAATTTTAAACATAATTTCCCAACTACTAAATATATTACTAGAATTTTAAAACAAAACTTCATTTATTTATTAAATTCCAAAACAAAGATTATCTATAATATATACATACATATATATATATATATATATTATATAGAAATATTTATTTTAACCTTTTAAAAGATAAAAATCACAAATTAAATATTTATTTAATCAGATTATTAAACCAAATCATATTTTATTGATCAATGTTATCAAATCAATTTAATTTTATATAAAGATTATTATATTGATATTGTCAAAAATTCTGGGATATCACATTCCTTCCCCTTAAAAGAATTTCGTCCCTGAAATTTAAAACAAATGTAATTTAATAACCTATCCAAGATTTTTAATTTTAAAGCACAAGCATACATCAAACATATGCTAACAACCATAGCAATCAATTCACCCAATCAAACAAAAATTGACTATCTAGACAAAATTCTGGATAGAGTTTCCACGAGTTTCCTAAGTAAACACCAGGATACTCGCTCTATAAAACCCAAACAATCAACATTACTAAGCTACAGAACTCCTACTCATCTAGATCTACAACTGAACAAGACATCAGACTACAGACAAATCTGACTCAACAACCAAGCCTCCCCGAACAGCTAATTCCAAAACCAGAAATAGATCATACACGTACTCCCTCAGAGTTACGTAAAACACATCGAATTCCAGTTGTCCAAACTGGCAATTCAATCTAGAAAACCAAACACTTATCCAAAATAGAACACAGAAGGAATCCAAAACATCTCGGAGCTAGCTTCCCAACCTTACCAAAATTTATAGCTCCTAAAAACTAAGAAACTTATCCAAAATAAGATTTCCGACTTCAGATCCACAAAATTCATCAGACGATCTCGGGCTGCTTACCTCATACCTGATCAGCTCAATCCTTGCTGATGTCTTAAGAAACAAACTGGAACAAATCCAACCCACCAAAATGATCCTCCACGATCAATCAAGATCAAGAACAACTCCACTTACCATCATCAGAAGAAAACAAGCTTCTCCTATCCGGTAAAGAAAAGCATATGCACTTCCAAACTGCTTCCTCTGCGCAACTCTGATCTGGAGTAGAAAAGAATGCTGCTGAAGAACACAAGCACAACCGGACAACATAACCAAGAAGATCTCTAATAACCCAGAGAAAAATTCAGAAGTTCCTCAAATCCTGAGCTGCTTCAACAAACTCCATCTCAAGGAACCAACCTTCAACTAGTTGAACCACCGGTACCACACTTGGAATCCTGGTCGATAAGAAAACTGAATCTCTAGATGAGGACAACTCCTGACTTCCAGAAAACATCTAGAAAAATCTCCAACAATCCAAGAGAATACTCAATTATCGCAAGTCACTTTTGCGATCAATCCAAACTAAAATCCAAAGAAAACTGTTCTCTCTTTACCAATCAGAACAGCTTATGCTGGTCTTGCCAATCCATCGAAGAAATGGATTCTACTCTACTGCTTCTGAACTCCACCTCCATAAAACTGATAAGCCAGAAAACTTTGCCGACACATTGAATACTCCGAGCTGCACTGCTGACACCAATGCCAAAGAATTCCCATTCCAAAGCTCTTCGAGAAACCCGGACTTCAAACCAAACAGAAACACCCTGCTGAACTCAGCCACATCACCAAAGCAGACCTACTTCCTTAAACTCGTTCCAAAGAAATCATCTTCAGAAACATCCATAGTAACTGCATCTCATCACGCGGCTACTACTTCCTGAAGTATCAAGATATCACCACTCGCTTCTGTCCAATAGTCAGATCCAAATTCTACTCATCCAACTTCAAAGATGAACTCCGAACCTTAACAGGTTACCTTCAGGGATTGATGAAGTCCTTACACTACTGCAAAGTTCACTCGAGACGGTATTAGGTCTACAGTCTCGACAGATACACTTCCAACCTCATACATACAAACTCCAACCAATGGTAGTCGTGTTATACACACCACTACCTTATCTACCTTGATAACCCGTATTGGAAACCCGAACAGGTAACCCAATAGATAGGTAGAAATAAATAAATATAAATATATTTAAAATAACAAATACGCTCTCTCAAGATAGACACCATTCCAGAGCCTAGGTATTCACTCAACCTAATGCTCCGATACCAACTGTGACGACCCGACTTTCTACTCCCAGAAAATCGCATCATCAATTAAAAAAGAAAGGGATAGAAGAAGAAAAGAAAGAAGAGAAAGAAGAAACAACAATAGAATCTCAACAGCGGAACGAATAAATTATATTAATAACGTAAGTATTTACATAGTATACAACATCAATCAGAGATACACAGCATCACATATACTAGACAGTTATATACACCTGTCTAGTATTTACAACTTAATACAAACACAACACAGAGAACACACAGCAGAAACTATATATCTACAACGCAGAAGCCTCCTGCTCCATTGCTCCTCCAATATTCATCGAACCCAACCTGAATTCCTTGGCTACTCGTAAAAAATTTGAGTACCCAAGAGTTTAAGAAAACAAAAGATAAACTCCGGGTCAGACATGGGTCTGGTGTGAGTAACAGGTTAAGGTTGCTTAACTTTAAAAACCTTTGAAAAGAAAGGTATCATGTAAGATTTCCTACACATAAACATGGAAATTTTTTTACCTTACGCCAACCAAAACATTTGATAGGAAATCCGATGATATTATAATGGTGTCTAGGGTTTTCAAGTAAAATACAGAAATGGCTGGAATGCTTACATGTCACGTTCCAACATAGTTGGGCACAACTAATAGGTACGACACTTATTGGATTTTGGATTCCATACAATGGCATGGCTACTGGGGTGCCGCCCGTCATAGTACGTGGCCTAGATCACCGTACCGAGGAGCCACCCTAACTCCCCTACAACACAAGGCCAGAACCATTCCTTACTGACCAGTTCCGAACAAGACAACCCCGCAGTTGTTTGCAACCAACCGCCCACACAGCCGAATATAAAGGGACTTCTAGACAAGTGGGGGCTACCCACGAAGCCTTGCTGCACCTCCCCTGTTTTAGCCATTCCCGGTTGATGTGGCTTGAAGCTATGATTACCTTTAGAGAACACATCTCTTAGAATGCTCATCGTCCACCTGACGGTGTTATGAAAGCATTCAATCCATACAAGTTCGTTCCGGGTTCGAACGAAACCGAAGGCATTATCTTGTTACACTCATTTTGGAATCACCCTCAGAGTTAACGACGATAATTCTTGCACTCTGAATCTTCATCTTCACTTGAGATTCACGACCTATCGTTAATTTAGATCGATGTGGTTTTCGGATATCCAAATATGGAAACCCGATCCCGGTCTCATTGAAATCCAAAACGTGTCTTTTAGGTCCAAGTTGTTTTAAAGTTTAAAACAATTCAATTCAATATTATCTATATACACACAGATAGATAATACACAACATCACAATGGGTAATCATCATTATCATCACAACAGATAATCCATACTATCATTCCAAACAGGTAATTCATATCATCAATTCCAATGCAACCATAGCATCCAAATCACACAACATCACTTATCACATAACTGAGATCTCAACCATTCAGGGTAATCAGTATCAATCAACATTCACAAGCAATGGTTTATTTATCATCATTCTATAATTAATTTAAAATGAATTAAATTGATCATTTCTTCCTTAATTAATTTAAAATGAATTAAATTAATTACTCATCCATATAAATCTTGCTTACATATCCCTTAATTAATAATAAATCAATCAATTACTCTCAACAAATTACCCTAATTAATCATCTTGATTAATTATTCTTTAATTTCATTCAAGTAATTAACCTCCAATTAATTTCACAAATTAATTATTCCAAACCAAATTCAGTAATTAACCTGTAATTACTTCATTAATTAATTAATTATAATTAATTACATTAATCCTTAATTAATTACATTAATTAATTCCTTCATTGATTAATTGTTCTTATTAATCAATCCTTAATTACATCATTAATTATATAAATTTATGATCCCAAATTATTTTATTTATAATTACACAATTAAATTAATTATCAATTATCCATATTGATTAATCACTCTTGATCAATCACATTAAGTAATTAATTACATCTCTTTATTATCTTCAAATAACTCAATTATCAAAACCTAAATTAATTACACTAAGTAATTAATTATTAGTTACTTACTTAAGTAATTGTTTTGCATACTAATTGCATATTAATTACACAAAGTAATTAAATCGCAAAAACTCCTCCATTACCCAAGTATCCTTCAATTAAATTACATCAAGTAATTTATCTTCTTAATTACTTCACTAAGTAATTATTCATTTTTAATTACATTGGTAATTACTTCTCAAATCAACCAGTGATTAATTTAAATTAATTAAGCTTAATTAATTAACTTAATTAATTAAAATAAAATAAATTAATTACAATTAGTAATTAATTTTCTTAATTACTTTCATTAAGTAATTCACTAAAACTATACAAATGACTATCTTTAAATAAATTAGTCGATTAATCATTAAAATTAATTACATTAATTAATTATTAAATAATACTATGTTAATGACCTTCATTAACCAATAATAAATCTTTAATTACTTCTCTAAAGTAATTAACTGAATTAATCAATATTAATTACCAATTTAATTATCTATAAAACTCATTAATTAATCTCTAATTATTTAATTAATCAAGTGATAATCAAAAACTAAATTAATCTTAATTACTTGATTATTAAATTCAGATCATTAATTAAATCAAATCAAATCTTATTTAATTAATTGATTTCTTAATTTCTATTTAATCAATTTTAATTTACTTATTAATCCTTTAATTAATTAAATAAAACCCTTAATTATTTAATTAATTAACTTAATTATTAATTAATTAAATTAATTAATTACAAAACTTAATTACCTTGATCAATTAATAAATTATTAAGTTCAAATGAACTTAATGATAATCATTAATCTTATAAATGATTTAATTATCACTATCAAAGTAGTTAAAAAATAATTTACTTTTAAATTTTCTCTAAATTCCATTAAAATTTAAAATGAAATCAAATTTAAACTTAAACAAGGTTTAAGTATTAAAAACCTTTTTAAAAGAATTGCTTATCTCCTAAGGCAAATTTAAAAATAGTTTTTAATCCATAATCAATTTAAATAAATTTAAATTATACTTTAAATATTTAAG
This sequence comes from Allium cepa, assembly GCA_030765085.1. Taxonomy (NCBI): domain Eukaryota; kingdom Viridiplantae; phylum Streptophyta; class Magnoliopsida; order Asparagales; family Amaryllidaceae; genus Allium; species Allium cepa. The sequence continues at coordinate 681,132,265 of CM060942.1, forward strand.
TGATTTTGAAACATTTATATTCAAAAACTATTTTTATTTCCACTAGAATTTAAATCATGTTTTGAATTCAGATTCAAAAATTAAAATTTAAAATGCTGTTTAAAATCTCATTTCAGATTTATAAAACACATGTTATAAAATACTATAATATTCAAACTAAATTATAACACTAGAATTTATAAACTGATTTTCTTCCAAATCCTAAGATTCAAATTCATATTTGAATTCAGATTTTACCATTCAGATTTGTAACTTAAATTTAAATCTTGTTTTAAATCTTTTTCAGATTTTAAAACCTCATTATAAATACTATAAACAAGTTTCAGTTGTAAAACATTTCATTTTATAAAATTTATTTATTTGAAAACAAGAATTTAAATTCATTTTGAATTTATATTTGTTTGTGTCAAAATTGGGCACAACACTCGTCGGAAGTTTTTGAAGAGATAATAAATGAAGAAAACAAATTAAAACGTGGATTATCTAACAAAAACTCCAAATAGCAGGAAGTAAATTGCACAAGAGACATCGATTTAAAGTGGTTCGGCGTTTTGCCTACGTCCACTATGAAGTTTTGTTACTTTATTGCTTGATATTCGGAGAATACAACTTTTTAATGTCAAAGTACAGCAAGTAGTAAGCCAAAATTCGAAATCAAAGGCAGCAGTGGTGCTCTGAAGCAATTCTGGCAGCGTCCGGGCGTTCTCTTACTCTCAAAATTCTCCGATCCCTTTTCTGAATGACCAGGGGCTCTATTTATAGGTGCTGGAGGCTGATATTTCGCCTAAAATTCGGGGAGACCACTTCTGGCACGTGTGGGGGGCCCACAGGACCGAATTCTGGAGACCCGGGCCCACTTTGGGTTCGATTCGACCCTTGGTTCGAATCGATCAAAAAAGTGTCCAATCGTGATGAAAATTGGCGTGGACATTCTTCTATGTATATGCAAGCTCCTGTGAAAATTTCATAGCATTTGGACTTGTAGATCTCAAGTTATGATCGATTCAAGATTGCATTTTTAGTTGATATGCGTGCTTCGAATCCAAGGTCTTCGAATCGATAGGGTCGAACCTTGGTTTCAGCTGCTACAACTTGATGGGTTCGATGTTATGGATTCGAAGGTACCCTCATACGCATCCTTCGTATCGTTCAGAGTATTTCGTATTTGGTCGATGTGAAGTCTTCTCTGTTTGATGGATTCGAAGGACCTTCATGGGATGGAGTCGAAGATAGGAATACTTCGAGGGATTCGAACCAAGGCAGGTGTGGATGGATTCGAAGCGTGGCTACCTCTGATGGATTCGAAGCAGGGATTATGTCTCGTGCATTTGAACCGAGACTTGCTCGATGGATTCGAGGCGAGGCCATCTGATGGATTCGAAGGAAGAGGTGACTTGACGGATTCGAACTAGGGGAAGTATTGGATGGATTCGAAGGAAGGGCTTGTCCGATAGAGTCGAAGCAAAGGAGCTCTTCATGGATTCGAGGTAAGGCTTTGGAAGGATGGGTTCGAACGTGATGCATGGTCTATCGATTCGACTGTGTGGCTCTCTCATGGATTTGAACCTACACTCCTTCTGATCAATTTGAACTGAGGTTGTCTCCTCCACTTTCCATTGGCGATAACTTGAGCATACGAACTCGGTTTGCCTCGAAATTTGGAACGTTGGTTTCCACAGCTTCGGTTGACGTGTCTTATCAATTGCAACCTGATCCAGTCTTGGACAAAATCCATCGATATTTGTAGTAAACCGACAATCATTCAAAACTGAGGACATGTGACCCTTATTTTCCAGCCAGTTCCTTGGTATCTCATCCTTACCAAAAGGCGGGATAACATTTGCCCCCTAAAGTACGTCTTGTGTAAACATGACGTGCTTTGAAAAGCTGCAGTTTCACGTTGGGCAATCAGGACTTGCTCTTCTGAAAGTCATTAGCCGTTGTAACCATGATGAGGTGAACATTCGATCCCCGTCAATGTTTAAAGATCAAGTGTTAGTTAATCACATGTGCATATATGTACCAATTTGGCTTTGGTTAACGTTGCACGAGCGCTAATCGTTGCCAGTTTGGTTCGTTATCGAATCCTGCATCAGTCCTCTCCTGAACCGATCTTGAGATCCGAGTTGAGACACTGTTTTATGATTGTCTATAATTGTCCCGTGTATCGATCCTCTCCTGAATTGATGTAAAGGGTAGGCAAGTATGTTTTTCGTATCGAAGCACCACGTTCATTTTCATTGATGGTGTCTAGTGGATTCGAAACACGTTCGTTCGAACCGATATGGTTTTGAATCGATGGGATTGACGGTTATGGAATAGGCACTTCGAACCAATAGGATCTTTCAATTTAGCCCTTGTTCATGTGCTTCGTATCGATGACGCCTCGCATCGGTGTTGCCTTGATGGATTCGAAGTTACGCTTGTTCGAATCGACTGTCTCGCATTTGCTCAGTGTTTCCTCGAACCGATGACTCCTCGCATCGACTAAGTTGGGATGGAGTCGAACGCAGTGGGTTCGTATTCGATGGTTTCGAACGTAATGGATTCGAACGCCACTTGTTTGAATCGATAGCATGTGACCGGTTGGGGTCGGTCATTTTGACCGGGAGACGATTCGTCCCGTTTCTATCTTGGGATCCATATAAATACGTGAGGCTGGGCTCTCTTTCCTTTTTTCACTTTTCACTATTGCTGTGGCTTCTTCTTCGAATTGATCTTCCAGAGCTTAGAACAAGCGCGTTTTCCACGAATCGATCGAATTCTTTAGGCTTTTCCTTGCGATTTCATCAAGTCAGGTAATCAAGCCGAGTGAGGAATGATGTAACTTGAAGTTTTTGACATCGATTCAATCTTTCTCTTCTGAAAATTTCGAGGAGTGGTGGGATCTGGACAAGGTGGTTCGATTCAATGGGACTGAGGAGCGATGTCATTTGAGTTGCATCGATCAAAGTGTCGTCTCTCACCGCTTCGCATCGATCCGAAAATGAGCAACTTTGAATCGATTTTGAATGTATAGCTTCGAATCAATGGTTACACAGAAAAGGGGCTCGCGGCGATCGATTCGAAATAGTGATATTCTGATCGATTCGAAGGAGCTTAATGTGGATCGATTCGAAGGAGCTTAATATGGACCGATTCAAAGTAATGATATGATGATCGATTCGAAGGAGTTCATCTTTGATCGATTCGAAGTATGTAGGGCTTTATGGATTCGAACCGCTCCTTTGTTCCTAGGTCTCATCGAGTCGAACCACATGGAGTTGGGGCGCATCGATTCGAAGTTCATCGATTCGACTCGTGCCGATTCGAGTCGATCGATTCGAACCTTCTTGCTCCTGGGACTTCCACTCTTCTGATTTGCTTTAGTATCTGAACTACGACCAATTTCAAGCTGAGCTTTGACGAACTGGCTGAATTTGTAATACACTTGATTCCGACGAGCTTCGGGCTTGCATAATCGAATTTTTACTTGACCTTCCTTTAGGAGCTCGTCGATGGCATCATGACTTAAACTAAATATAACGAATTTATACTTGGATTGGTCAGTAGCATCTGGGCGGTGTGAAAGTGACGGTCAGCGATGACGGTCGTTTTCATTCTCAAATTCCAAAGTTTCGTCGTTCGGACACCTCGTTTCATCTTGTAAAATCTGCTTAAATTTTTTGCACAGCACTTGCATCGCACGACATACTCATACACTTTGCACCGGGGGAATGCATGGGTTTTTTTTATGTATTTAACGCCGCTTTCTGGTGAGTTAGTTAATTATGGAGTCTTCGAGTTCTCAACAACAAGAAGCACAAAGTTCGCCTCTTCCAGCGCTTGAGATTCCGGACATCCCTCCTGAAGTCGTAGATCCGGCCCCGGATGAATTGCCGGAGGCCATATTTATCGAAGATCCTGTCGATTCTGTTCAGTCCAACATCTCAGAGTCTCTATTGGGCCGGATATGTTCGAAACATAACATATCTCTGGACGATGTTTTATTACCCAGTGCTAGTGATAGACCACACAACCCTCCTGAAGGATATACTGCCTTCTACCGTCATGCCTGTGCGGCTGGATCTCTTCCTCCTTTTAACCAATATATCAGAGAGATGCTGTCGTATTTAGGAATCGCTCCTTCACAGCTTCATCCCAACGGGCATGCACTACTAAACAGTGTCTTCGTCATATTTATGGATTGCCTTTTTCGCCCGCCAAGACCTAACGAGATCAGGCACATTTTCAACTTTAAGAGTAGGGGTGATAGCCCGTCTTTCACTTTTCTGAAGGCGGTCAGGAACTGTCAGGTCGTGACTGGGGCCTGGACCAGGCTTAGTTATTTCAAGAACGAGTGGTTTTTTGTTCGATGCCCCTCAGGGTTTGCCAGGAGATGGTTATCCAGACGTAAGCATCATAATTCGTTATTGAATGGTCACTTTTAATACTTTATGCCAATACCCTGCTATTCTTGCAGCTATCATTTCGAGACCTACTGGTGGGCATTATAGAGGCATCGTTCAAAGCTTGCAAAGGGTTCCTCATGACTCAAGGCACATAGATTTGCTGCTGACCGATGATAACTTAAGGACATTGGGTTTGATTGAGATGGGCCAGAGTATTGTAATTGAAGGTTTGGTCAAATCGGCCTTGAGGAAGAGGAAGAAAGTGACAAAAAGAAAACCTGGCGTTGTGATAAGAGAAATGAGCGATGATGAAAGAACGCCCACAGACACTGAGATAGCAGCCGACCTTTCCCGAATAGAAGAGGGCCAAACAGGCAAGGCTGTTGTACCTAAGTTTAAGAGATGGAAATCCATAGTCGTAATCCGTTCCCAACCTGGGGTTACTGTTTCCAGCGCCTCTCCTTGCCAGTCCGGAGACCTTTTCACAGGGTTGGACGATATTCCCATTCCGGACTACGTATCTCTCCACCACGGGTCCGGGTTGGAAGAGCTCCGGGGAGCGCTTGATATAAGCGAATCTTTACCCGTTAGTGTAATCGACGCTTCTGGTTGGTCGGGGGGTTTACGCATTTATACACTTTTCACAACGCTTCACGACTTCCACACGTATTGTAGTGTTTTTTCTTGGTACTTAATCGAATCGTTCCTTTTTTACAGGTGCCATGTCGAATCGTCCTTCTACACTTGATAAACTTCGGCGAGTACACCATTCTTCATCCTATTATGAGTCTCGCCGTAGGGATTCTGACCGAGATCATGAGCGGAGGTATTATGAGAAAGAGCATCGCGATAGAGACCATTCCCGATACTATTCTAGCCTGGAGCGTTCTGTTAGGGACCGAAGATACCGTTCACCCTCTCGCTCTCCTCCGCCATCCAGGAGCCAAGCACCTGCAGTCGAACCTTCGCGACAACAACCATCTCAACAAATTTCTAAACCTGATCCACGTCGTTCAAGGACTGATACGGCTACGACCGTAACCGTGGAGGAGGCACCTCATGAACCGTCTGGTGAGGGGGCTATTAGAATTGCTCAGTTGAAAAAAGACTTTCCAGAAATATGCATTGATGCCTATATCTTTCCTCCCAATCTTAAAAGAATTCCCGAAGAGGCCGTGCACACCGCCCTCAGCTATACCCGGGATTTTTATGCTCAGTATAAAGAATGGTACAGGGCGGCTGTTAAAGCCTAGAAAGTAGCCTTCGAATGAGCCAAAGTTATTGAAAAATTGGAAGCAGACTTGGCTCAGAAGAACCGTATTGTTGACGTACTTCAATCTGAAGCGGAATCTTCTCGCAAGGCTGAACTGGAGTCGCTACAGAAGGTCGACGAGACACTAGCTGAGATGGCGAAAATGCAACAAGCGCATTGTACTTTAGTTGAAGATTTAGGCCATCGGTATAAAAATGTTGAGGTCGAGCGAGATGCGGCGGTCAAGGAACTTGAGGAGTTAAAAGCTAAATTCGCCAGCTTAAACAAGGAAAAAGATGACGCTAATACGGCCGCACAGGAAGCGTGCGAGCAAGCTGTGTCTCTCCGAGCTGAGCGAGATGCGGCGGTTGCTAAAGTTGAAGCGGTGGAAGCAGAGGTAGAAGGGAGAGTTCAAGCAGAGATATTCAGAGTAGAAACTGAGTTTGACGATCTTCTCGATACTTATAATGCTAATGTACTTGAGCACAGGAATCTCTCGTGGCTCGGAGATTATTCTACGCTTCTACTCAGTGCTTGGAAAAAATTGGTGGCGAACAAAAGAGCATCTCTCCCTGAAGGCGCCGTAGACGAATTTGAACTTGAATCTCGCTTGTTGAGCGAAGAGGAAAGGAAACTTCTCCATGATGCGATGATCTCCGCTGAGAGAGAGAGACTTAGGTTTCACCATGTAGAGACTGGTGAAGGTTCTGGAGCCGCACATTATAGTGAGAATGTTTCAGCTGATGCCCCAACCTCATCTGGAGTCAGCACTACAATCGGTCCACATGTTATCCCTGCTTATAACCCGGATCGACCGAAACTGTCTCTCGGTACAACTACCGTTTCTGAACTTGTCCCACCACCGAGCCATGGCAAAGAAGGTATTCTAAATGTTGCTTAAGTGTTTCTAGAATGTTGGACTTGGAACCGATCATTTGACTAATCATTCTTATTTCTTTTTGACCAGTGACTGAAAGCGACGCGCCAGCACTTCCAATACCACAAACTTCGCAGCCAATACAAGGAGCCGTCGTTACTGAGGCCATCACAACTACTGTCGTATCTGGCGAGATGGGGGAGGGGAGTTCAATGTCGTTTGATGTTCAGATGATTGAGGAACTTCTCAAGCAACCCTGCGAGCCTTTTACCGATCCTTCCTTTGCAATGGGTGGAGTTGTCCCTACTTTTAGCTCGTTTATGCCGACCGTCAATGTTTCCAGCGCTGCTCGATCTTCCCGAGAAGAAGAAATCCTTGCCGAGATAAGCGCTGAAATGGCTGCGGTGACGACGGCTGGTGGTTCCGGAGGTGATGTTGCTCCACCAAGCCTAACTCCTTCCATAGTTAATTCTCTCACCAGCACAGCTATAACTTCTAGCGTCGAAGCTTCGCCACCTGTTACGGCTTCTCCGCCTCCGGTTCTTCCTCACAAAAGGATCTCTGTCCCTTCCAGCTCTGAGGAAGACGTGGATATCATGCCAGATCCTGAGGATGCTCCAAAGAAGGATAAGAAATCTCGCAAGAAGCCGGGTAGTGGGTCCAGTGGCTCAACTTCGAAGAAGAAACCCCGGAAGAAGAAAGAGTGAACTTCTCGTTTTACCATGCAGTTGCGAAGTGGAAATTCTTTTTACTTCTCCTTTTGTAGGCCGTGTATGAGTGTGGATTCGGCACCCACTTTATGAGTTGTTTTTGGTTTTATCATGTAATCAAACTCCTTTTTCGTTTGTTAATAAAATGGAAAACAACTCTTTTCTTTTTTGCTTAAGTATTGCATTGATTGGCTCATGCCCATATATGTCATAAGCCTTGAATACATGTCTACACTTCGGGGACTTAACATAATTTGCAATTAACAGTTCGGCCCATGTTCTGGGAACTCATTAATTATCAGTGTTTATGACTTAGTTCGCTCTCCGGGAAATTGCAATCGACGTTTATACTCCAGTTCGCGCTCTGGGAAGTTGGAGTCCGTTCGCGCTCTGGGAACGAATTATTTAATGTTTACACTCCAATTCGCGCTCTAGGAAGTTGGAGTCCGTTCGCACTCTGGGAACGAATTATTGAATGTTTATACTCCAATTCAAACTCTGGGAAGTTGGAGTCCGTTCGCGCTCTGGGAATGAATTATTTAATGTTTACACTCCAATTCACGCTCTGGGAAGTTGGAGTCCGTTCGCGCTCTGGGAACGAATTATTGAATGTTTATACTCCAATTCACACTCTGGGAAGTTGGAGTCCGTTTGCGCTCTGGGAACGAATTAATTAATATTTACACTCCAATTCGTGCTCTGGGAAGTTGGAGTCCGTTCGCGCTCTGGGAACGAATTATTGAATGTTTATACTCCAATTCACACTCTGGGAAGTTGGAGTCCGTTCGCGCTCTGGGAACGAATTATTTAATGTTTATACTCCAATTCGCGCTCTCGGAAGTTGGAGTCCGTTCGCGCTCTGGGAACGAATTATTTAATGTTTATACTCCAATTCACACTCTGGGAAGTTGGAGTTCGTTCGCGCTGTGGGAACGAATCGTTGAATGTTTATACTCCAATTCACACTCTGGGAAGTTGGAGTCCGTTCGCGCTCTGGGAACGAATTATTTAATGTTTACACTCCAATTCGCGCTCTGGGAAGTTGGAGTCCGTTTGCGCTCTGGAACGAATTATTGAATGTTTATACTCCAATTCACACTCTGGGAAGTTGGAGTCCGATCGCGCTCTGGGAACGAATTATTTAATGTTTATACTCCAATTCACGCTCTGGGAAGTTGGAGTCCGTTCGCGCTCTGGGAATGAATTGTTTAATGTTTATACTCCAATTCACACTCTGGGAAGTTTTAGTCCGTTCGCGCTGTGGGAACGAATCGTTGAATGTTTATACTCCAATTCACACTCTGGGAAGTTGGAGTCCGTTCGCGCTCTGGGAACGAATTATTTAATGTTTACACTCCAATTCGCGCTCTGGGAAGTTGGAGTCCGTTCGCGCTCTGGGAACGAATTATTGAATGTTTATACTCCAATTCACACTCTGGGAAGTTGGAGTCCGTTCGCGCTCTGGGAATGAATTATTTAATGTTTACACTCCAATTCACGCTCTGGGAAGTTGGAGTCTGTTCGCGCTCTGGGAACGAATTATTGAATGTTTATACTCCAATTCACACTCTGGGAAGTTGGAGTCCGTTTGCGCTCTGGGAACGAATTAATTAATGTTTACACTCCAATTCGTGCTCTGGGAAGTTGGAGTCCGTTCGCGCTCTGGGAACGAATTATTGAATGTTTATACTCCAATTCACACTCTGGGAAGTTGGAGTCCGTTCGCGCTCTGGGAATGAATTATTTAATGTTTATACTCCAATTCGCGCTCTGAGAAGTTGGAGTCCGTTCGCGCTCTGGGAACGAATTATTTAATGTTTATACTCCAATTCGCGCTCTGGGAAGTTGGAGTCCGTTCGCGCTGTGGGAACGAATCGTTGAATGTTTATACTCCAATTCACACTCTGGGAAGTTGGTGTCCGTTCGCGCTCTGGGAACGAATTATTTAATGTTTACACTCCAATTCGCACTCTGGGAAGTTGGAGTCCGTTTGCGCTCTGGGAACGAATTATTGAATGTTTATACTCCAATTCACACTCTGGGAAGTTGGAGTCCGTTCGCGCTCTGGGAACGAATTATTTAATGTTTATACTCCAATTCGCGCTCTGGGAAGTTGGAGTCCGTTCGCGCTCTGGGAACGAATTATTTAATGTTTATACTCCAATTCACACTCTGGGAAGTTGGAGTCCGTTCGCGCTGTGGGAACGAATCGTTGAATGTTTATACTCCAATTCACACTCTGGAGAGTTGGAGTCCGCTCGCGCTGTGGGAACGAATCGTTGAATGTTTATACTCCAATTCACACTCTGGGAAGTTGGAGTTGGCTCACACTCTGGGAGCGATGGATTCGTACTCTGGTTCGCGCTCCGGGAACCGAGAGCTGAAGTTTATACTCCAATTCACACTCTGGGAATTTGGAGTTGGCGGAGGGATTGTCGTGCATCAATCCCTGTGAATGTTGATGTAGTGTTCTGCCCCCGAGCTCGGGTTTCACTTAGTGAGTGACCGGTCGCATCACAGTCACTCCCTATTTGAATAAATCCCACCGCGTGATGGGACTTAGCTCTCCGTGCATTGTGATATCGTACGTCATATTCAGTAAATCACAGCTTTGGCTCGAAGAGATGGCATTTTATTGCTGAAACGAGAAAATATGGCAAAGTCAATGCCTTATTACAAATTCTAATTTCAGAATATAAAGGAAATTGCAAAGCATTCATAGATCGAATAAAGCCTGTCATGTGTAGCAATGACGAAGGTCCTTGCTCTTCCAGGCCCTTGGCAAAATAGGACCTCCGAATGTTGATAACAAGAACAGGTCATCCCCGATCTTCTGTTCGATTACACACGGCCCTTCCCACATTGGTTTCACGTGCAGTGGTGTTGAGCGTACTCTTCCGTAGACGAAATCACCAATTTTGAAGGTTTGGGGTTGATCATTGACATCGGGCGACCGGGAAACTTGCTTTCGGAGTATGATGGTCCTCAAGTCGACATGGTCTCCCATAACAACACCAACTCCTTTGTCAGTTGGGAATTTTAAGGTTAGGCACCATGGGGCGATAACAGCCTTGAATTCAGCAAGGGCCGGTCGACCCAAGAAAGCATTGTACGGTGAATCTATGTCCATCACCACGAATTGCAACGTCCGGATTATGCAGCATTGTCCTGTTCCCAACTCCGTTGGTATTTCTAGTTCTCCAACGGGTATGGCCGCGCTCCCATCAAAGCCGCGAATACTAGATTGGCATGGTTTCAAGTTTTTGGTTTTCAGATTCATTTGATCGTAGGCTCGCTTAAAGATTATGTTCACAGAACTTCCACTGTCAACCAGAATCCTTTTCATCCACACATGGCCTACCTGAGCCGATATGACTAATGGATCGGTAGTCGGGACTATGATTCTGTCATCATTATCACACTGAAATATGATGTTGTTAGTCATTGCTTTCTGTCGTTTGATCAGAACTTTATCTTTTGAACGTCTACAGCATGTAGCATCCGCATGCCTAGTAGGACTGGCATGTGACCTCATCTCATCCCAGTTTCGCTTTGTTGGATGGGGGATACTCCCAACAGCATTTACTACTAACCTCCAACCGGTGGGGGCGGAGTCTTCTTGTATCAGATGAGTGGATTCATTATTTTGATTTGATGGGCCCGCTTCTTCCAGCTGTGGCGTCCGAACAAACTGTTCCAGCTTCTTTTCTCTGATCAATTTCTCAACGAGGTCTTGTAAGTGACGACACTCGTTCGTATTATGCCCATAACTTTCATGGAACCTGCAAAACTTTCCAGTTTGGACTTGTCTTTCTGACGAAGGCCTCGGCGCAGGTTTTTGATATTGAATTGTTCCACAGGTTTGTAAGTACAAGTCCTCTAGTGATGTATTAGAGGAGTGTAACTGTCAAACATTGGATTCTTGCGCTGCGGGCCGCGAGTCTGATCTTGTTTCTTAATTTGATTCACGCTTTCCCTTCGCTGAGCTTGTTTATTTTTAATGTTCAACAGAACTTTTCCGGAGCTCTCACCGGACTGTTTTATTGTAACGTTGCTTTGGGTCCCTTCCGCATTTGGCCTTGCATCAGTTTGCTTCCTAGACTGTTTCGCGTCTTCCCGTCTCAGGAATTGAGCTGCTTTGGCATGGAAACGGTCCAATGATGCAGGTGGTTTCCCAGCTAGCCAGTTGCCAAATTCAGAATCGGGGTCGATCCCCTTAGTCAATGCCATAAGGATGGAGTTATCGTTTGGATTACTAATCTCCGCGCATGCAGTATGGAATCTCTCTAAGTAGTGCCTGAGCGTCTCTCCGGGAGCTTGCGTGACACTAGATAGAGTGTTGACATCTTTTGGACTTGCGACGTGCATGCGGAATTGCTCAACGAATTTTGTGGCTAACCGATTGAAGGAAGAGATGGATCGAGGTGGCAGTCGGGTGAACCACATGGTAGTGATGCCCCCCAAGGATATAGGGAAACTGCGATACTTCACTGCATCGTCGGCTCTGGCAGCGGTCATCGACCATTCATATTTGAGAATATGTTGGTTGGGGTCGGAGTTTCCCTCGTACATGGGTTGAGTGGGCATTCGGAATCGCCGTGGGGGTTCAGCAGTAAGAATATCGTCCGTAAAGGGGGTGTGACTTCGGGAAACTCCCCAATCGTCGTTTGTGAACCCCTGACTCTCATGGATCATCTGACGTATCATAGCTGAAAGATCCGGCATTTGCGCTGGAGTATGACCACGTTCCATACTTCGGGATTGAGCCGGATATCGTCGACGGTCCAAGTCTTGCCTTCTTGGCTCATAGTCCTCGGGGACGTACGGTTCAGGAGTACGCTCGCTATGACGACGGTCCAGGTCCGACTGATCTTGAGCGTCGACCCCTGGTTCAGCCGCAACGTTAGTGGTGCGGTATTCGGCGGCGTGGTGAGGAACGACACCTCCTCGGGAGGACGGTCCGGTTCGGAAACTAGCTGACGGGCCAACTCTTATTTGTCCAACGGTCAATGTCGGTTGGTTTCCAACGGGTTGCATACGACTCCTATCTAGCCGGGGTCGCGGAGGCCGGTTATGATAATCAGAAGATGAAGAACTTTCGCTGGAGGAGTGAGAAGCATGATCTCTCGTGGATCTCTTTCGTTTCTGGCGATCCAGCTTGTTGATTAACTCAGTCTTAGCGCGTAGCTGTTCTTCTAGTTGTTGCCGACTCTGGGTCAGCTCTTGGAGTAGCAACTGCAACTCTTGCCGGGTAACCAGAGCCGACGGTTCTGAGTTCCCAGCGACATCTTGATTAGATGGAGGTAGAGGGGCAGGATTTTGTCTATCCTGTTCTTCCTGATCACCAATGTTAGAAGTGGTTCTTGTACTCACCATTTTGAAGCGTTGAATTCTTTCCTAGACTTTTAACAAATCTGAATAGAATGGAAGGAATTTGAATATGAGGTCTGGATCTTTCTCTTAGATTTATGCAATCCGGTATCGAAGATAGATCCAAGGAGCAGGAGAAAAAACTAGGTTTTTCTCAGTGAAAGCACCAAAGTGTTTGTGTCAAAATTGGGCACAACACTCGTCGGAAGTTTTTGAAGAGATAATAAATGAAGAAAACAAATTAAAACGTGGATTATCTAACAAAAACTCCAAATAGCAGGAAGTAAATTGCACAAGAGACAACGATTTAAAGTGGTTCAGCGTTTTGCCTACGTCCACTATGAAGTTTTGTTACTTTATTGCTTAATATTCGGAGAATACAACTTTTTAATGTCAAAGTACAGCAAGTAGTAAGCCAAAATTCGAAATCAAAGGCAGCAGTGGTGCTCTGAAGCAATTCTGGCAGCGTCCGGGCGTTCTCTTACTCTCAAAATACTCCGATCCCCTTTCTGAATGACCTGGGGCTCTATTTATAGGTGCTGGAGGCTGATATTTTGCCTAAAATTCGGGGAGACCACTTCTGGCACGTGTGGGGGGCCCACATGGCCGAATTCTGGAGACCCGGGCCCACTTTGGGATCGATTTGACCCTTGGTTCGAATCGATCAAAAAAGTGTCCAATCGTGATGAAAATTGGCATGGACATTCTTCTATGTATATGCAAGCTCCTGTGAAAATTTCATAGCATTTGGACTTGTAGATCTCAAGTTATGATCGATTCAAGATTGCATTTTTAGTTGATATGCGTGCTTCGAATCCAAGGTCTTCGAATCGATAGGGTCGAACCCTTGGTTTTAGCTGCTACAACTTGATGGTTTTGATGTTATGGATTCGAAGGTACCCTCATACGCATCCTTCGTATCGTTCAGAGTATTTCGTATTTGGTCGATGCGAAGTCTTCTCTGTTTGATGGATTCGAAGGACCTTCATGGGATGGAGTCGAAGATAGGAATACTTCGAGGGATTCGAACCAAGGCAGGTGTGGATGGATTCGAAGCGTGGCTACCTCTGATGGATTCGAAGCAGGGATTATGTCTCGTGCATTTGAACCGAGACTTGCTCGATGGATTCGAGGCGAGCCCATCTGATGGATTCGAAGGAAGAGGTGACTTGATGGATTCGAACTAGGGGAAGCATTGGACGGATTCGAAGGAAGGGCTTGTCCGATGGAGTCGAAGCGAAGGAGCTCTTCATGGATTCGAGGCAAGGCTTTGGGAGGATGGGTTCGAACGTGATGCATGGTCTATCGATTCGACTGTGTGGCTCTCTCATGGATTCGAACCTACACTCCTTCTGATCAATTCGAACTGAGGTTGTTTCCTCCACTTTCCATTGGCGATAACTTGAGCATACGAACTTGGTTTGCCTCGAAATTTGGAACGTTGGTTTCCACAGCTTCGCTTGACGTGTCTTATCAATTGCAGCTCGATCCAGTCTTGGACAAAATCCATCGATATTTGTAGTAAACCGACAATCATTCAAAACTGAGGACATGTGACCCTTATTTTCCAGCCAGTTCCTTGGTATCTCGGCCTTGCCAAAAGGCGGGATAACAATATTTAAACTTGCTTCAACTCCAGTTCAAATCTTGCTTTGCTTCTCTTTTATTTAAAATTTAGTTTTAAAATTTTAAAAACCTGAAACAGTCAGGTTTCAGAAAACAAACCAGAAACTAACAAAACTACTCGGGCTCAATCTTTTACTTCGAGTCAACCCTTACATGACTTCGAGTAAATCCTCATATGACTCGATTACTTACTCGAGTATAATCTGCACCTTCCCTAAACTTAATAAACACCCAAAATTTTTGATCATCAGAAACTATGAGCACCGTGCATATGCACGGTGGCTCTGACCTCCTCTAGTCAACTCCGGCGGCATCAACATACCACATCACGGTCATCAAACATATCCCATTCACCTGAAAATCAAAACCTGCTTTACTTCTGAAACCTGGAAACACCAAGCTTCATCAAAACTCAAAAACCTATCAAAGGCCAGTTCTCCCCCCTCCGGCCATCGTTTGAGTCGAAACACCGTCCACAACCTCGTCATGGTCTAAGCAACACTTCCCTAAATCTGCTTCACACTCGAAAAACCCTAGAGGCAATGGTGATCGAATTTCCTAATTTATTTAAAACTAGGGTTACAGAATAATTTCCCACTTCTCTGCTAATTCAAAGTTCAATTCACCAATTTGATAATTTTCTGAAATGCCTAATCACTATACTACATACAGAAGAAGTTTCAAACTCCCAAAATCTCAAAATCATCAGAATTTCTTAAATTCACCTTTGCCAGATAAAAGTGGACTGCCCCCAAAATCTTAAGCTATAAATTGTGTTTTCTGATTTAAAAATCTCGTATCCATATGTGGTTCAAATTACAATCTTAATTTACTGAATTAAGGAATTTATGTTTTTAAACGAAATCATGTTTCCAGATCAGTTTGATTTCCAGAGAAGGTTTTGAATTTAATTTACCTTATTTAAATTTTTATTCTTAGATTTATGTTCAACAAACAAATTTGTTTGTAACTTAAATCATAACAATGGCATGATCCAGAGATAGGGGTATAAATTAAAAATAAAAACCGAGTTTAAACTAGAAGTATAGGGTCAAAGATATTAGCAAGCATGCACACATCTCATCCCAATATCTATAGATAATTCATAGATATATATACACAGAAACTTACTTATCACAATTCATACTCATCACAGAAATAAATCATGCAACCATGTTAAACTTAAATTATTTAACAAAAATGTTACTCACTTGATTTTATCAGGGGCAGCCTCCTTATATTTTTTTTTGAAAAGCTCTGAATCCTGTCTTTGATTTAATGTTGCAGTGTTATGCTAATTGAACTGAAGTGCTACTGCTCTGATTTTAAATTCATGCATGTGGGCTTTTAAATCTTTAGAATTTTCAAAAAGATACAGACTTCAACTCCAGGTTGCTAAGCTGATAATTTCCAGAGAAATGCGGTTAATCTACAGGTTGATTGATTTTTGGTTTTCGAAAAATGCAGATTTGATTATATGCAGGAATTGAATTTCAGGTTTGCAAATCTTGTTTCAAGTTTTTGGTTTGCAAATCATAAATTTGAGAAGATGACTTAGATATGGTTTTGAGGGAATTTTCAGATTTTTAAATGTGATGTTTTCTTTGATTCACTTCTCTGCTAATTCAAAGTTCAGTTTACCAATTTGATAATTTTCCTGAAATGCCTAATCACTATACTACATATAGAAGAAGTTTCAAACTCCCAAAATCTCAAAATCATCAGAATTTCCCAAATTCACTTTTGCCAGATAAAAGTGAACTGCCCCCAAAATCTTAAGCTATAAATTGTTTTTTTGATTTAAAAATCTTGTTTCCATATGTGGTTTCAAATTACAATCTTAATTTACTGAATTAAGGAATTTATGTTTTTAAACAAAATCATGTTTCCAGATCAATTTGATTTCCAGAGAAGGTTTCGAAATTAATTTACCTTATTTAAATTTTTATTCTTAGATTTATGTTCAACAAACAAATTTGTTTGTAACTTAAATCATAACAATGGCATGATCCAGAGATAGGGGTATAAATTAAAAATAAAAACTGAGTTTAAACTGGAAGTAGAGGGTCAAAGATATTAGGAACCATGCACACATCTCATCCCAATATCTACAGATAATTCATAGATATATACACAGAAACTTACTTATCACAATTCATACTCATCACAGAAATAAATCATGCAACTATGTTAAACTTAAATTATTTAACAAAAATGTTACTCACTTGATTTTATCAGAGGCGGCCTCCTTATATTTTTTTTTGAAAAGCTCTGAATCCTGTCTTTGATTTAATGTTGCAGTGTTATGCTAATTGAACTGAAGTGTTACTGCTCTGATTTTTAATTCATGCATGCAGGCTTTTAAATCTTTAGAATTTTGAAAAAGATGAAGACTTCAACTCCAGGTTGCTAAGATGATGATTTCCAGAGAAATGCAGTTGATCTACAGGTTGATTGATTTTTGGTTTTAGAAAAATGAAGATTTGATTATATGCAGGAATTGAATTTCGGGTTTGCAAGTCTTATTTCAAGTTTTTGGTTTGCAAATCCTAAATTTGAGAAGATGACTTAGATAAGGTTTTGAGGGAATTTTCAGATTTTTAAGTGTGATGTTTTCATTGATTCACTAGCTTAGGTTTTGCAAAGAGAATGAGGGAAATGAAAAATGGTTAAGGGCTGAAATTATTTAAATTAAAATAAAAGAAAGATATAAAACATAATGACACTTGTCATGTAATTTAGTTCCTACATTTACACATGTATTTAAGATTACTAATATGTTAATACTTGTAATTTGATTATTTCATAAGTTAACACATGTCTTGTTTAATTTTCTTTTTATTTAAATGTTAGATAAAGCTTTAAACTTAATTTATTTATATTTATGTAAATATACATGTGAATTACTTATTTAAAGAAAATGTAAATATAACAAATTATAAATTAAAACTTATTTAAATATTTTAAAGAATCTATTAATTCAAATTAATCCTTTGAATTCCAAATAAAAATCAATTTATTCAATTTAAAATGATAATGCTATTTTCTTATTTTAATTCTTTTTATATTTATGGAAAAATAATACATTATAAATATGGCTTGAAAATATCAATTTAACAAATTTTAAATGATTTATAAAGAGATTATAAATAACTTTTATTAAATGAATTTAAACCATATGCTATTTTGTAATTTAAACTTATATAAAATATTTTCAAATCACATTAATCAAATAATATTCAAAAAGAAATAAAACAAACTTTTTATTTATACTTAAAACAAAAATTAAGTTAGGATAAATTTTAAACAATATAACATTTATTTTAAATATTTACAAATCATATAGTTATTAATTTAAATAACATTGGAAAACTTAAAATTAATTTTAAACATAATTTCCCAATTACTAAATATATTATTAGAATTTTAAAACAAAACTTCATTTATTTATTAAATTCCAAAACAAAGATTATCTATAATATATATACATATATACATATAAATTATATATAAACATTTATTTTAACCTTTTAAAAGATAAAAATCACAAATTAAATATTTATTTAATCAGATTATTAAACCAAATCATATTTTATTGATCAGTGTTATCAAATCAATTTAATTTTATATAAAGATTATTAAATAGATATTGTCAAAAATTCCGGGATATCACAACTTAAGCTGAATAAAATTATTTCAATGACTTGTAAAATGTATACTGATAGTACTGAAGATAGTAAAAGTGTTAAAATTGAACTAACCGGTGATTTGTTAAGTTTTGAAATTATATCGTTTAAATTGATATTTAAAAATAGCCTTCCGAGGCATTGTCTCAGATTTCAACGAAACCAGTTTCATTGGATCCATAAAATTATATTATTATCGGATTTCAATTTTCGTAGTGCTTGGAGTTGTTGTGTGAGCGTACGACATATAAACGTGCTGAAATCTATATCGAAAATTAAATATAATAACTGGGTCCAAAAAGCTATCTTCTTCATACGATCGAATTAGGAATCAAAACCTTTTCCATTGCTCTCGAAATAGAGGTATAACATTATAAATGTCTAGCGGCATGCCTCATTAAGGGTTCGAAATTTTAGACTACGTAAATCGAGATCAGCCTACTTTTGTCAAAAATGTTTAGGCAAAATTTTCACATTAGCTGATATATCAACATCAGCCTACTTTTGTCTCCCATCACAGTTTTTCATTCCTTTCAATTGTCACCGTAGTTAATTGACTGAAACACGCAATCTTCCTCTTCTTTTTTAAAAAGTGGCCGAGCCTTTCATTCCAAAATCAGAGTAAAAATAAAAAAATGTCTCGCTCTAAATGGAATAATCAACAATCCCGTGCTTCTTTTTCCCAAATTTCGAAATCAGGGGAGACGCGTACGCAACTTGAAGGGCTCGTTCTCGAGCTAGGGCGCAAGGCCATGTTCACGATTTGGGTAGGGGTCACGTCTCTCGCGATCGCTTGGCAAAAGGGGGTTGAGTCATCGATGAAGCCTCGACCGATCAAGGGAAGTGGATGTGAAGGCTCGCGCCCGCATTAGGGGAGGTCGAGGTCGTTGAGGGATCGTGGTCGTCTGCGAGGTCAGGTAGGGATGACGCGAAGCACAAGGGCTCGAACTAACATCTTCGTCGATTCAGTTAGCATCTCATTCTCAAGGGAAGCGGCGGCGGCATTTGCTTGGGTTTCGTTGATAGCATGGTGGTTGGGAGTTTGTGAAGACGAGGTCGTGCCGAGAGTCGAGTCAGAGAGATAACGATTTCTTTTAAATTGAATAAATAGATGTATTTTGTTTAATTAAATTTTATGTATAGACAGTTTTTCAGCTTATAGAATGATGATAATTTTAATGATTAATAAATTTTAAAGTTACAGTAATAAGATAATTTTGTTTAAATATATAGGTTAAAAAGGGAACTTTTTATTTAGTCAGAGGAATATATATATATATCAGATTTAAAAAATAATAAAAATAATATAGAATTTGCATAAGGATTTGATTTTCAAATCTATACAGATTATTTATATAAGTATATGTGTTTTCAAAAATAAAAATAAAAATAAAAAAATAAAATAAATTGTTCGATTAGTTCAAATATTAATAAAATCATCTATTGTTTATACAAGGTCAAAATTGTGAAGAAAATAAGTCAAGATGGAAATGGGTTGCAAATTAAAAGGCAAAGGTGAGTAAATCTCACTCATCTGAGTTCTATTTAAGTTTAAATGGTTAAATTTAAATAATTGGTTGATTGATTGATTTGATTGGATATTCTGTATTATATAGTAGTATATGTAGTATATATTGGAGTGATTGATTTCCCGCATTATATAGCGGATGAGACCCTATGCGCCGCATAATAGCGGATGATATTATATAAATCCCATATACCGCGATATTCCACCTCCAAGTGGAATTGGTATTATTGTATTGTGCTAACATCTGTGGATGCAGGGAAACAGGTTGGAGGGATCCAACTGGATTCCTCAAAATTATCTAGATTATTTAATATTGTATGTTATGCATATTTGATATTCTGTGATGAATTATATTGATATTGGAATACTGAATGCTATGGTTTGCTTGAATACATTTCGGTACACTAAGTTATCAAAATATAAAGAATTGGATTTTTGAAAAGAAAATAAAAGAGTGAATTTTTAAGTAAAATAATCGTTGAGAATTTAAATAAATTTAAGAATGAACTGGATAACAATAAAAGTGATTTTAAAATTCTAATAAATAATTCCGAGTATGGAAAAAGGGATTTTGAATAAACAGAAAATAATGAATTGTAAAACTTAAGTGATATTATTTAAAGGAATAAAGAATTTACTTTAAAATTCAAAGTTTAAATTTATTTAAAAAGGATAAAGAAGGAATTCTGGAAATCTGAAATTGGTATGTTTCAGTTAAAAGATTTTAAATCATAATTAAGGAATAAAAACCGAAGTTAATGGATTTTGAAATAAATTGAGTAAGTAAAGAAAGTTATTTCAAATGGAGTAAATTGGAATCAATTTGGAAATTAATTTAAGTGTTTGGAATTGGAAATTTAAAGGAGAATGTGACTTTGAAATTTATAAGCTGGGTTTATAAAAGTGAAGCAATATATCAGTAGATATTTGAAGGAACAAATTCACGATGGGAACTTATCAAAGGAATGAGAAATTTTGTTCAAAAATAAACACAAAATAAATTGTGATTTATTTTTAAAGGATGTGAAGAGAAGTATATTTTCCTAGATAACTATGTACGTTTCCAAAGTAAATTTTTAAATATAAGTTAAAAGCTTTAATGTTGTTTTAAAAAGCATGTTTAGAAAATTTATTATTTCTAAATGTTTAAATTCTGAAGTAAGTATTTTTCCAAATCTATTGTCGTAGTAATTATTTAAAGGTGATTTGGTATTTTGTTTTAAAAAAGAGAAAATCTAGTTTTATATTTTATAAAGTAACTTCATTTTCAAATATTCCTATAGTATATATTTTTAATAAAGTATTAAAGTAGTTTTATTTTAAATATTCTTAAAGTATTTATTTTTGAATAAAGTATTAAAGTAGTTTTTCATTTAAGTGTTTGAAAGTATATTTTATAATAAAATGTTTCAAATTATTTTCAAATCTAAAGTTTTTGTGCTTGGTGTTTTCAGCGGAAATAAATATTTGGAAATTTATTTTATGAGAAGAGTGTGGTTTGAAAACTGTTTTCAAAAAGGATTGATAAGTGGAAATATATCTTGCGAAGATATTTTGAGGTACATAAATAATTTGGTAAAATTATTTATGGTTAGTGATTGCTTGTGAATGTTAATTGATAGTTAAAAACCGACTATCAATATTGGCAATGTGCTGATCGTTTCGAAGAGATCGGGATCAGGATTAATTTCTCGAAAACCACTTTGATCTCGTTTGTACGTTTCGTGAGGAAGACGAGTTTGGATTCGAAGATGGAGCAGTGAAGTGCAAGGGCTATTCGCTACTAATCCTGAGGATGATTGCAAAAGGGATGTAGTAGGAGTAGTGCCTTCGGTTCCGTTCGAACGCAGGACAGACTTGTATGGATGAATGCTTTCAGAACATCGTCAGGTGGACGATGAGCATTCTAAGTGAAACGATCTGAAAAGGTAAGGCTTAGCTTCGAGCCTCATCAACCGGGACTGACTGAAAATCAGGGGTTATGCAGCAAGGCTAGGTGGGTAGCACCCATTAGGGTGAGGACATCCCTGTCTAGATGTCCCTTTTTATTCGGCTTAGTGGTGCGGTTGCTAATCCCAACCATGGGGTGATCTTACTCGGGATTATCCTGTAATCGGTAGTCCCGGTCTTGTGTTGCAGGGGATTGGGAGTAATCCTCGGAATAGTGATCTAGGCCACGTACCGTGATAGGTGGTACCCCAGTGCCTAGTCATTAGTTGGAAATCCATTTTCCCTACGCGCCCGTACAGTTTTGATTGTGCCCAACTATTGCTGAAACGTGAGATGCAAGCATTTCAGCTAGATTCTATTTTACTTTCTATAGACACTATTATAATATCAGACGGATTTGATAAAAAGTGTTTTGGTTATCGTAAGGTAAAAACCCAACATGTTTATTTGTGGCGTGGTCTTACGAGGTGCTTTTGTTTTCAAAAGAATTTTGAAACTTCAATAATAAATTTGAGTGTGGTTTTCTCACGCTGGTATTCCAGACTGACTCAGGTGTTATTTTACTGTAATGCTCGGGTCAGACCGAGTATTATAGAATACAGGAAAGGATGCTGTGGAGCAGGAGACGAGCTGGATGGCAATACGTACTTCCGTATTTGTGTTAAATATTCCGCTATGTATTCGGATTGTGAGGACATGTTATGATTACAGTGTATTGCGTGTTATGTATACTCTGATGATGTAATGTATAAACATATTTGATTTTGTGTAAAGATCATTTATTATTATATTTTATTCCGCTGCGATGGTTAGATTTTGATGTTGTTTTCTATTTTCTTCTTCTACCACTTCTTCTTTAACCCCAATGGTTCGTATTTCCGTACATCTTGAGTTGATTGAAGGAGGATAGTGTCGACTCTAGGGGTATGGATTTACGGGCCATTACAGTTGGTATCAGAGCTTAGGTTGGTGATAACCTTGGCTCTGGTGGGAATTACTCAAATAGAGTCCATAATACTCTAGAATGAGTTTAAGCGCATTAATAGTATGAGTGCGTATTTGTTAGTGAATATAAATTGTTTTAATATTGTGTTGACTTATTGGTTGAGTGGAATATGGATTCTGATCGGGGAAGTTGGCCACTATGCGAGAAGAGTTATGAACAACTGACATGATAAATGGACACAGTACTGTTTTAAAGGTGAGTGAATGAAATAATTTTACCCAAAGATATATTTTGATATAAAAGAAAAGTTTTTGTAAACTATTTTAGCTAATATATGGTTGCTTGGATGTTAGGAATGATAATATTAAATTATTATCATTGTTGTGTGAAAATTTAACTAGAAATTGAAATATAACCAAAGGTTAAGGAAATAAATTCATTTATAAAATGAGATTTATAAATGTGAATTATAAACGTGATCTATAAATTGAAATATGATCAAATAGGAATTTGTATAAGCATAAACTATACAAATGAATTATAGCTAAAATTTGATTTAAATCAAATTTGAAAATTTAAAATCCCGAAGATTTTGGAAGTGTTTTCCGTAGTGTTTTGAAGACAAATAATAGCATTATTGTTTTAGAAGTATTTCTGAAAGGAAATTGTTTCAAATAAATTTTGGGAAGGGATATAGCATTGAACTCACGTCAGTTGCTAGAAAATAATTTCGGTGATGACTGCAGCATCATCGACGTTCATTTTCGAGTTTCTAAGTGACAGATTGCTGCCAAATTGATTTGTTCAGAAGAACTAGTTTGTTTTTGAAATTTTAAAGGAAATTTGTTGGGAATAAAAACCAGGATTGGTTTAAAAATTTGAGAAATGTGATTTTGGGATAATGGTGCTTTTAGAATGATTTGAACCAAAAGCTGTTGTTTGAAATCGTGAATCCTTATTTGAATTGAAAATCCCGATGTGATAAGTTATAAACTTGTAAAGTTGAGATGATTTTTAAATAAGGAAGAAAAATATGAGCTTTGAATGTTGGAATTAAAATTTGAAGTGAAAGGTTAAAAATGAAATTAACTTGGTTTGAGGAAGAAATTGAATCGAATTGAATTAAATAAATCTGAGTTAAAATGGAATTGAATTGGAATAAAATTCAGTTGAGTTATAGGTGATATTGAATGGAATTAGATCCTTACTTAAATAAATGGAAGTAAGTTGGATAAGAAATAAGTTGGATAAGAATTGGATTGGAATAAATGAATTAGAATAACTTATAAAAGAATTAAAAATCCATGGAATAAAAATATGCTTGGGTTATAAATAAGCGTAAATCTCGAGTTAAAAATAAAAGATTAATATATTCAAGCCTAGAATGAATGGAAATGTGTAAAATAATAAGTTGTGACTTATAAAATTGAAAAGTGGAATAGAAAACCCAAAATAAATATTGTTTGATGTTTTGGAAAATGAAACAAAAATCCAAACTTGAATTATAAAATAAATTGAACTTAAGAAAATTAAATGAAGTGATTTTTGAGATTAAAAATCAAGTATTGAATTATAACTAGGGGAGAACTAATTAGATAATAAATTAGTTAATGAAATATGTAAATGGAACCTAATGTAGTTAAATAGAAACTGAATTGTGTGTTAATAATGAAGTTTGGAAATAAAAATCGAGTTATAAATCAAATTCGACTTGAATCGTTAGTGAAGTAAATATAATTGAAAATGTTGCCAAATAAAAAGAAATTGGATTAAAGTAGGGATGGTTTTAGTTGGAAATAGAACCCAGTTGAATTTGGGAATAAATTGAAAATGCCCTTGTAATTAATTAAATGAATTGAGAATGAATTGAATCTGGAAATTTAAAATTTATACGAAACACATGAACTAATCAAATAAATTTGTAGTTTGAAATGAGATTTGATTTAAATAGAATCAAGTTAAATAGAAAGGGAAAATTTATTTGCAAAATGAAAATGACTTAAGTATGAAATTTGAATAATTTGAAGTAAATTAATTTAAATTTAAAATTAGTGGAAGCTTGGCTTCGAGTAAGGGTAAAAGTCCATTAAATAAAAGCTTGGGTAAATTTAAATTGGGAAATGGTTATTAATATATAAGCATGGATCGGTTCAAGCTTAATGAAATGGTCTCAAATGAAATGTAGGCGAATATGGAATGAAATGCAAATGTATGATTGGTGAATAAACTAGAAAGGGAATGGAATTTAAAATAAATTGAGTCGAAATCAATTTAAATTGGTTATAAAACTTAGGTAACTATTTATTCACATGGATATCATCAAATTGCATAGAATGAATTGTCGTTTGACGGAAACGAAGGTAATTAAAATTCTAGAGTTGATAGAGATTAAATAAATTAATTGTAAGATCAATTGAAATGAATATGAGTTTGTTTTGCTTAAAAATGAATTGAATGTAAGCAATTGAGTGGTAAACCATTAAAATTAATATCGGAACCCTATAAGTTGCTTATAAACATTTGTTTGCGCCAAAATTGACCACAAACGCCCGATATCGTGAAAGCACCCGTTTATGAACACAAATCAGCAATAATCAATACAAAACTCAGATCTAAGCAATAGCAATCACAATAATTCAGCAATAACAATCAGAAACACAGGATTTATAGTGGTTCGGCGATCTTGCCTACGTCCACTCTAAAGCTTATGATTTTATTGATTCACTTCATGATTTCAGTCAATTACAGCGGATTACAGCAAGTTATAGCTCTGATACTTGATTACAACAGCATTATTGAAGAGTAGAATTGAATCCGACAGAGTCTGGACGTTGAATAGCCCAAAAGATCCCCTTTTCTAAAGGCTTCAGGGTGTTATTTATAGGCGTAGGAGGCTCAGATCTCGCTCAAACTTCGGGAAACTTTTTCTGGCACGTGAGTTGTCCCACACGACCGACCTCACCAAGTTTCGACTCGATCTGAGATCGATACGAAGTGATTTCGTATCCATCAAAAAATGATCCAATCGAGTTGAAACTTGGCAGGAACAATCTTTACCTTGTATGGAAGCTACTGTGAAAATTTCGTTGCATTTGGATCAACGATTTTGGAGATATGATCGATATGAGCTTGTACGTTTCGGTTGGCTGTTTATTTCGAATCCATCAGTTCGTATCGGTCCCTTCGAATCGATCACCTCACGTGGTCTTGTGATGAAGTGGCGCGCACGCTTCGCCTCGATCCGGTCTTTACTCCGAGTTGACCGTCTCGACTCCATAAAATTCGCTTTGTTCGTATCAAGGATGACACGTCACCCATGGCTGATGGATATGAACGAGCCTTTGCTTATGGGTTCGAACACGGTCTTGGGATGAAGACGAAACGGCGAGTCTTTGATGGATGCGAAGTTGATGTTAGGTGATCGATACGAAGCTGATGGATACGAACTGAGCCATGCCGATGGATTCGAATAGTACACTCTAGCCGAAGTTCGATCGATACGAAGACAATCGATGCGACGGCCTGGCCACTTCGATCGATACGAAGCCGATGGATACGAACCGAGGAGTGGTGATGGATATGCATATCGATACGAAGTGCGGCCTACTGATGGATACGAAATAATACTCTTGGATGGATACGAACATGTCGAGACGACGCCCATCCGATCGATTCGAACTCGATCGATTCGAAGTGTGCGGATCCTGATGGATTCAAACAAGGCAGTCATTGATGGATTCGAACCCCATCGGTTCGAAATAGGCATCTTCCCAACAATTTGATGGATACGTACTGTGTACTTTGGCTTACTTGCATCGATCATATCTCGTTCATACGAACTCCGATTAACCTGAAATTTGAAACACTGGCTTTCATGGCGTTGCTTGTCATGTCATATCAATTCTAGCCTGATCCGGGCTCGGAAATTTTTTATCGATATCCATAGTGAAGCAAATTACAACCAATCTTTGAGATGAACTGTCTTTGGTTTTCGGCCGATCTTTTGGTATCACGGCTTTGCCAAAAAGCGGGATAACATTTGCCCCCCAAAACATGCGTTGCGGTAGGAAGGTGTGTTTTGTAATGCCTCAAGTTGGATGTTCATATCCTGTCAACAACCTGTAAAGAACTTGATAGTTTCATATGTCCTCAAATGACGATCGTTCGGGATCGTGTGCCATTTGAGGTAAATTGGAACCGATAGCGAACGATGCCGTTCACGGCAAATGATGGAATGGGTCCGTTCACGGTCGATGCCGTTCACGGCAAATGTTGATCGTCCGCGATCGTGAGCCGTTCAAGGCTGATTGTGACCGTTCGAGGTCGGACATAATAAGTGAATCGTGATCGTTTGCGGTCGGGTGCCGTTCTCGGCAAATTGTGATGATTCGCGATCGTGTGCCGTTCGAGGCAAATTGCGATCGTTCGCGATCGTGTGCCGTTCGAGGCGAATTGTGATCATTCGCGATTGTATGCCGTTCGAGGCGAATTATGTGTGCCCGGGGGAGGGTGGACTTAGTATTATCGATGCCGAAGTTCATGTTCGGGTGAGTTTCCGAATCAAAGACTTTGGCAGTTCATTGCCATGCAAGAGGTGCTCGTGGTCCGTTCGCGATCCAACGGGCATACAAGTAAATTTTTTCACAGAACTACAAATATCAAAGCAATAATCACACGAATCCCACAACAGAAATGTCCAAACAAGCAGAGTCTAAATGTTCAAATCAAAATCAAAGCAAAAAGCAAGATGAAGATGTCAAAGCGTAAACTCTTACTATGATGCAGTTGGTAGTCATTCGGAGCATGCCTATGGATCGTGCGCAATCGCTTACATGTGTAAATGATTTAACCGTGTTAGTGAGAGGTTTACAATTTGTTCATCATTATTTCAGTCGATCAATGGATAATCAAACGGTGCCCCGATTCAGGGTTGCCTCTAACTGATGTAGACGGTGGTCGCTCTGGTTCCACCGCTGGAGTTCGCCTCCTCACATACTGAAGTAGCATGTCGTTCCTGATATGCCCTTCCACCTAATCCTTCATATGTCTACAGTCGTTTGTGCTATGACCGTTCAGCTCGTGGAACAAGCAATATTTGTCAGATTTTCTCTCGTCACCAGTTGGATCCCTTCGCATCGGTCTATGATAGGAAACTTGCTCTCTTGTGTCCTGATAGATTCGCTCCAAACTCTCATTCAGCTCAGAGTAAGTGGTGAATCGCGGCTCCCTCCGTAGCTGCTTTGACCTGTCACCGTGATTCTCGGTCTTCCTTTTTCTTTCACTAGTCTCCGCACCCTTTCCTGGTGTATTCACACCTTTGATTGTAAAAACATCAATTCCCTCTCCTTCCTCTCTTTCGGCGTTCGCATCCTCCAATCGTAAAAACTTTTCTGCCTCGTGATAGAATTCTCCTAGGTCCACAGGTGGATCTTTAGTTAATGAATTTTTGAACTCTGTTCCGTCAGCTATTCCGAACACAGCTGCCATCATAGCCATAGATGGATCTGGTCGATCCACCGAAGCTGCTACCACATTAAATCGCGTAAGAAAATTCCTCAAAGTCTCCTCTGTCTTCTTCTTCAAAGTTGCCAAACTCATCACATTCTTGGGTCTTGCGATGTGAACCCTGAATTGCCTCATGAATCTCTCAGTTAAATCTGCCCATGCTCCTATGGAGCCATTCTCCAGTTGTCTAAACCATAATGCTGCAATGTCTACCAAATACAATGGAAAGCATCGGGCCATAACCTCCTCTGATGCCCCCAGCACCTCCATATGCCTCATGTACCTCGTTAGATGGACTGCGGGGTCCGTCTTTCCATCGTACATCTCCAATAATGGTAACTTGAACTCTGGTGGGTTCCTAGCCATCCTAATTGTAGGAGAAAAGGGACTCCTATTCACATCTTCTAGATCTTTGTTTACTAATCCACCTCTCATGGCTCGCCTGACCATCCCCGCCAACCTGTCATTGTCTCCAAGATGTAATCTCCGTTCATCACTTTCGACCTGCCCCCCCTCCCCCCGAGTTCACGAGGGAACTCTCGGATCCGCCCGCTTGACTGAGCGTTCACTCCTCTGCTACTCTCTCTTTCTCTCTCCGAGATTGGATCAACATTCTCCATGTGCGTGCCTCCTAATCCAGGTGCTACGCCGGATGGTCCTGCTCCGTTCTGAACTCCATCAGCCCCTTGTTCTGTGCTCCAAGTTGCCCTATCTGTTGTAATAAACTCTAGATCAACTCCTCTTGTTTCTTCATCATTGTCTCCATCTCGTCCCTAGTGATGAAGATCGACGCTTGATTCGCTTCTGAGGAAGCCTCTTGACTTCCTTGGTGTTCACTCCTTTGTGTCCTTTGTCTTTTACTTGTTTGTCTCGTCATAGTTCTTAGATTTGAATTCCTAAGCCTTCAAATTCAACTTCTCCTGAGTTCAACCCTCTCAGTGAAAGCACCAAAATGTTTGCGCCAAAATTAACCACAAACACCCGATATCGTGAAAGCACCCGTTTATGAACACAAATCAGCAATAATCAATACAAAACTCAGATCTAAGCAATAGCAATCACAATAATTCAGCAATAACAATCAGAAACATAGGATTTATAGTGGTTCGCCGATCTTGCCTACGTCCACTCTGAAGCTTATGATTTTATTGATTCACTTCATGATTTCATTCAATTACAGCGGATTACAGCAAGTTATAGCTCTGATACTTGATTACAACAGCGTTATTGAAGAGTAGAATTGAATCCGGCAGAGTCTGGACGTTGAATGGCCCAAAAGATCCCCTTTTCTAAAGGCTTCAGGGTGCTATTTATAGGCGTAGGAGGCTCAGATCTCGCTCAAACTTCAGGAAACTTTTTCTGGCATGTGAGTGGGCCCACGCGACCGACCTCACCAAGTTTCGACTCGATCTGAGATCGATACGAAGTGATTTCGTATCCATCAAAAAATGATCCAATCGAGTTGAAACTTGGCAGGAACAATATATACCTTGTATGAAAGCTACTGCGAAAATTTCGTTGCATTTGGACCAGCGGTTTGGGAGATATGATCGATACGAGTTTGTACGTTTCTGTTGGCTGTTTATTTCGAATCCATCAGTTCGTATCGGTCCCTTCGAATCGATCACCTCACGTGGTCTTGTGATGACGTGGCACGCATGCTTCGCCTCGATCCAGTGTTTACTCTGAGTTGACCGTCTCGACTCCATAAAATTCGCCTTGTTCGTATCGAGGATGACATGTCACCCATGGCTGATGGATACGAACGAGCCTTTGCTTATGGGTTCGAACACGGTCTTTGGATGGATACGAAGTAGCGAGTCTTTGATGGATGCGAAGTTGATGTTAGGTGATCGATACGAAGCCGATGGATACGAACTGAGCCATGACGATGGATTCGAATAAGACACTCTAGCCGAAGTTCGATCGATGCGAAGGCCTGGCCATGTCGATCGATACGAAGCCGATGGATACGAACCGAGGAGTGGTGATGGATATGCGTATCGATACGAAGTGCGGCCTACTGATGGATACGAAACGTACTCTTGGATGGATACGAACATGCTGAGACGACGCCCATCTGATCGATCGAACTCGATCGATTCGAAGTGTGTGGATCCCGATGGATTCGAACAAGGCAGTCATTGATGGATTCGAACCCCATCCGTTCGAAATGGGCATCTTCCCAACAATTTGATGGATACGAACTGTGTACTTTGGCTAACTTGCATCGATCATATCTCGTTCATACGAACTCCGATTAACCTAAAATTTGAAACACTAGCTTTCATGGCGTTGCTTGTCATGTCATATCAATTGTAGCCTGATCCGGGCTCGGACAAAATTTATCGATATCCATAGTGAAGCAAAGTACAACCAATCTTTGAGATGAACTGTCTTTGGTTTTCGACCGATCTTTTGGTATCACGGCTTTGCCAAAACGCGGGATAACAATATTGTTTAACCAACATTGCTTATAGAAACTCGTATGTTTACTAGTTAAATATGTAAAGTGTTGTTAAGTTACATGATTTTGGCAATTACATATTTAAATTGAGTAAGTACAGGTACCGAGAAGCCGTTTGGCTGGAGTTGATTGCGCAAATTGCTAAGTAAATAAGGCGCTTGCTTAAAAAGGCTAAATAAAGGTACGCCTACGCAATAAAAATAGGAAATATGAACTGTTTTTGTTTTTCCAACCGTGTGGTTCGATGTATATATATTTATATCTCTTGTCAAATTGCAAAAGCTCCTCCGTACAAAGGAGACTCTGCCGAAATTTTTCGAAAGCTTTGGGAGTTAGAAAATTTTTGAAATTTTTTGGGAAAATTTTTGTTAGTGACAAAACGATTTCAAATTGGAAATTGAAATAAATTAGTGGATGAAACTAATTTAAAATAATGATATGAATCAGTTATAAATGGAAGATAAAATTCAATATTTAGAGTTGAAGATAAATTGAATTCATATGGAAATGAGAAAAACTAATTTGAATAGAAATAGATATGAAAACTTTTGTAAGGAAATGTATAAAATGATTTTAAAAGATATGATTGGATATTATTGCTAAGTAGGATATGCAGGTATTATAAAGGGAAAGGAAAATTGGTTTTGATTTTGGAAGATAAATTTGAATTGCTCAACAAAAAGGTATGTGTTTAATTTTCTGTATGAAACTTGATTGGATTTTGATCTAGCCACTTGGCGTTTTGTTTTCTTTTGTAATTTGGGAGCCCGTAGAGGCATTTTGTAGTTGTACTGAGCTAGCCGTGCAAATTAGACGCTGGCGAAATTTTTCAAAAATTTAGGGAGTTAGAAAATTTTTGAGAAAATTTTGATAATTCAAAATTTGGTTTTAAATTCAAATTTGAATTGTTAAGGAAGTAATATTGTTTAGGACTTATGGATAAATTTGGAAAGCTAGAGAAAAGGGTTAGTGTGTCTTTAATAAAAGATTGTTTTGAGAATTATTTGGAATTGTTTGGTTTTGGGGATAAGTAAACGGGTATTGGACCATTCTTCCTAACTAGTAATTTCGGGGACGAAATTCTTTTAAGGGGAGAGGAATGGGACGACCCGAAATTTTTGGTTGTTTGAAATCAAAATATTTAATCGATTTTACATATTTCATAGTTAGTTTCTAACTTGATTTCGAATATCACTATTTATTAGATAATTTAGTTATTAAATTAAATCATTTGAAATTGGTTTAAGCGGTAAATCTTGGATTTAAGCAGAATAAAATTATTTCAAAGACTTGTAAAATGTATATTGATAGTACTGAAGATAGTAAAAGTGTTAAAATTGAATTTAATAGTGATTTGTTAAGTTTTGAAATTATATCGTTTAAATTGATATTTAAAAATAGCCTTCCGAGGCGCAATCTCAGATTTCAACGAAACCAGTTTCATTGGATCCGTAATATTAAATTATTATTGAATTTCGATTTTCGTAGTGTTTGGAGTTGTTGTGTGAGCGTACGACATATAAACATGCTGAAATCTATATCGAAAAATAAATATAATAACTGGGTCCGAAAAGCTATCTTCTTCATACAATCGAATTAGGAACCGAAACCTTTACAATTGCGCTCGAAATAGGGGTATAACATTATAAATGTCTAGCGGCATGCCTTGTTAAGGGTTCGAAATTTTAGATTGCGTAAATCGAGATCAACCTAATTTGTCAAAAATTTTGGGTAAAATTTTCACATTAACTGAATTTATATCAACATCAGCCTACTTTAATCTCCCATCGTAGTTTTTCATTCCTTCCAATTGTCACGGTAGTTAATTAACTGAAGCACGCAATCTTCCTCTTCTTTTTTAAAAAGTGCCCGAGGCTTTCGTTCCAAACTCAGAGTAAAAATAAAAAAAAATCTCGTTCTAAATGGAACAATCAACAATCCCATGCTTCTTTTTCCCAAATTTTGAAATCAGCGGAGATGCATATGCTACTTGAAGGGCTCATTCTCGGGCTAGGGCGTAAGGCCGCGTTCGTGATTTGGGTAGGGGTCACGTTTCTCGCGATCGCTTGGCAAAAGGGGGTTGAGTCGTCGATGAAGCCTCGACCGATCGAGGGAGGTGGATGGGAAGGCTCGCGCTCGCGTTAGGGAAGGTCGAGGTCGTTGAGGGATCGGGGTCGGAGATCGGGTAGGGATGGCGCGAAGCACAGGGGCTCGAACTAACATCTTCATCGATTCAGTTAGCATCTCATGCTCAAGGGAAGCGGCGGTGGCATTTGCTAGGGTTTCGTCGATAGCATGGTGGTCGGGAGTTCGTGAAGACGAGGTCGTGCCGAGAGTCGAGTCAGAGAGGTAGCGATTTCTTTTAAATTGAATAAATATATGTATTTTTTTAATTTAATTTTATGTATGGACAGTTTTTCAGTTTATTGAATGATGATAATTTTAATTAATAAAATTTAAAGTTTACACTAATAAGATAATTTTGTTTAAATATATAGGTTAAAAAGGAACTTTTTAATTAGTCAGAGGAATATATATATACATAAGATTTAAACAAATAATAAAAATAGTATAGAATTTGCATAAGGATTTGATTTTCAAATCTATACAGATTATTTATACAAGTACATGTGTTTTCAAAAAAAAAAATATTGTTCGATTAGTTCAAATATTAATAAAATCATCTATTGTTTATACAAGGTCAAAATTGTGAAGAATACAAGTCAAGATGGAAATGGGTTGCAAATTAAAAGGCAAAGGTGAGTTAATCTCACTCATCTGGGTTCTTTTTAAATTTAAATGGTTAAATTTAAATAATTGGTTGATTGATTGATTTTATTGGATGTGCTATATTATATAGTAGTATATATAATATATATTGGAGTGATTGATTTCCCGCATTATATAGCGGATGAGACCCTATGCGCCGCATAATAGCGGATGATATTATATAAATCCCATATACCGCGATATTCCACCTCGAAGTGGAATTGGTATTATTGTATTGTGCTAACATCTGTGGATGCAGGGAAACAGGTTGGAGGGATCCAATTGGATTCCTCATAATTATCTAGATTATTTAATATTCCGTGTTGTGAATATTCGATATTCTGTTATGAATTATATTAATATTGGGATATTGAATGCTATGGTTTGCTTGAATATATTTCGGTACACCGAGTTATCAAAATATAAAGAATTGGATTTTTGAAAAGAAAATAAAAGAGTGAATTTTTAAGTAAAATAATCATTGAGAATTTGAATAAATTTAAGAATGAACTTGATAATAATAAAAGTGATTTAAAAATTCTAATAAATAATTCCGAGTAAGGAAAAAAGGGATTTTGAATAAAAAGAAAATAATGAATTGTAAAACTTAAGTGATATTATTTACAGGAATAAAGAATTTACTTTAAAATTCAAAGTTTATATTTATTTAAAAAGGATTGTTATCCCGCTTTTTGGCAAAGCCGTGATACCAAAAGACTGATCGAAAGCAAAAGACGGTTCACCTCAGAGATTGGTTGTACTTCACTTCGCTATGGATATCGAAGAATTTTGTCCGAGCCCAGATCATGCCACAACTGATAAGACATGACAGGTAAAGCTGTAGAAGCCAGCGTTTCAAGTTTCAAGTCAATCCGAGTTTGTACGCTCAAGATATAATGGTTTCAATTTGAGAAAGATAGCCCCCTGTTCGGTTAGAACCCATAGGGTACCCGTGGTTCGAATCGATGGCCACAGGTTATGTTCGAATCCATCATCTTCGAAACCATCTACTCCGAACCCATCCGGTATCCTTCCTTCGAACCCATCTTGTTCGAATCCATCAACCAGTGCCTGCCTCACAACCATTAACTTCGACTCCATTACATTCGAAACCATCATCTTCGAATCCATTCAAGCCCACCAGCTTCGAATCCAAGTCGCTTCG
Source organism: Allium cepa (assembly GCA_030765085.1). Lineage (NCBI taxonomy): Eukaryota > Viridiplantae > Streptophyta > Magnoliopsida > Asparagales > Amaryllidaceae > Allium > Allium cepa. The sequence continues at coordinate 681,166,507 of CM060942.1, forward strand.
AATCGATCTTGTTCGAATCGATCGAGTTCGAACCCACGAGTACACCTTAGTTCGAAACGGTCGCATTCGAACCCAGGGACATTCACTTGTTCGTACCCACCAAGTCAGCTAACTTGGATGACGTGTCGCCCCACGATACGAACGAGGCGAAATCCATGGGTGCGAAGCGGTCAACTCAGAGATAAAACAGGATAGATTCGAGGAGCACGCGCCACCTCATCATGAAGCCACGTGAGCCGATCGATTCGAAGTACGTGGTTTTGAAGTGATCGGTTCGAACTCAACAGCCAACCGAGAATCATCACTTCGAACCGATCATATCTCCTAAACCACTAATCCAAATGCAACCAAATTTTCACGGTAGCTTCCATACAAGATGAAGATTGTTCCTGCAAAGTTTCAGCTCGATTGGACCATTTCTTGATGGGTTCGAAATGACTTCGAATCGATGTCAGATCGAGACGAAACTTGGTGGGGTCGGTCGCGTGGGCCCACTCACGTGCCAGAAGAGGTCTCCCGAAGTTTTAGCAAGATCTGGGCCTCTAACGCCTATAAATAGCACCCTGAAGCCTTCAGAAAAGGGGATCTTCGGGGAACTTCTGCCATTGAACACCAAGACTCTGCCGGATTCAAATCTAGTCATCAGAATCACTGTTGTATTCAGATTTCAAAGCTATTATCAACTGTAGTCCGTTGTAATCGATTTAATCAAGCAAAGCAATAAAGAGAAAACCTTCAAAGTGGACGTAGGCACGAACGCCGAACCACTATAAATCCTGTGTTTGTGATTGTTGTTCGTGAATTACTGTGATTTGTTACTTAGAGCTGAATTCTATATTGATTGTTGCTGAGTTCTGTGTTGATTATTATCGAGTTGAGTACGTAAACGGGTGCTTTCGTGATATTGGGTGTTTGTGACTAATTTTGGCGCAAACATTTTGGTGCTTTCACTGAGAACTGAACTCAGGAGTTCTACCAGTTGATAATTGATTCAGAGAAAGTTTGAAAGTTTAGATTTGAGAAATTATGACGAGACAATCGAGTAGAAGGCCAAGGCCAGAGAGAAGTGAACAACAAGGGAGTCAGGAGGCTTCCTCAGGAGCGAATCAACCATCGATCTACATCACTAGAGACGAGATGGAGACGATGATGAAGAAGCAAGAGGAGTTGATCCAGAGTTTATTTCAATAGATGGGACAGCTTGGAGCACAGAATAGAGGAGCCAATGGAGTCCAGAACGAAGCAGGACCATCCGGCGTCGCACCCGGATTAGGGGGCACACGCATGGAGAATGTCGGTCCAATTTCGGAGGGAGAAAGAGGAATATCTGCGCAACCTGGAGACAGCAGAGGAATGAACGCTCAGTCAAGGGGGCAGATTTCATAGTTCCCTCGTGAACTCGGGGGGCAGGATGAAAGTGACGAACGAAGGTTACATCTTGGAGACACCGACAAGTTGGCAGAGATGGTTAGGCGAGCAATGAGAGGCGGTTTGGTGAACAAAGACCTAGAGGATGTTAATAGGAGTCCTTTCACTCCGGCAATCAGACGAGCTAGAAACCCACCGGATTTCAAATTACCATCGCTGGATATGTATGACGGGAGAACGGACCCCACGGTCCATCTGACAAAATATATGAGGCATATGGAAGTGCTGGGGGCATCAGAGGAGGTCATGGCCCGGTGCTTTCCACTGTATTTGGCGGATATTGCGGCATTATGGTTCAGGCAATTAGATAGTGGATCCATTGGAACGTGGAATGATTTAACTGAGAGATTTATGAGGCAATTCAGGGTTCACATTACAAGACCCAAGAATGTGATGACGTTAGCAACTTTAAAACAGAGGGCTGGAGAAACATTGAGAAGTTTCCTGACACGATTCAATGCGGCGGCAGCTTCGGTGGATAGACCGGATCCGTCCATGGTTATGATGGCGGCTGTGTCCGGAATAGCAGACGGAACGGAGTTCAAAAATTCATTAACTAAGGATCCACCCGTAGATCTGGGAGAATTCTATCATGAGGCGGAAAAGTTTTTACGATTAGAGGATGCGAATGCAGAAAGAGAAGAAGGAGATGGGATAGAAGTTTATGCACTCAAAGACGAAAAGCCCCCTAGAAGGGACTTGGACAAGGATAAAGGTAAAAGAAGGATTGAGAATAACGGAGACAGATCAAAGAGGAAACGGAGGGAGCCGCGATTCACCACCTACACTGAGCTGAATGAGAGCCTGGAGCGAATTTATCAGGATACCAAAGAACAGATTCCGTATCGTAGACCAATGCGAAGAGATCCAACCTCTGACGAAAGGAAATCAGATAAGTTCTGTGTATTCCATGAATTAAATGGTCATAACACTAACGATTGTAGGCACCTGAAGGACGAGGTGGAAGGGCATATCAGGAACGGTATGCTCCTTCAATATGTAAGGAGGCGAGCTCCTGTGGCGGAACCAGAACGGCCACCGTCCACATCAGCTAGAGGCGACCCTGAATCAAGGCACCGTTTGGTTATCAATTGAGTGAAATAACGATGAACAAGTTGTAAGCTTCCACTAACGCAGTTAAATCATTTACACATGTGCGAGATCGCGAACGATCTCCAGGCATGCTCTGAGTGATCACTAACCGTTCCGTAGTGGGAACTTACACTTTGACATCCATGCTTTGCTTTCGTTTCATTTTGATTTGAACATTTAAACTTTGCTTGTCTGGACATTTCTGTTTTGAAAACTCATCCGTTTAATAGATATTTGATTCTGATAACTCTGGAATGGCTAAGCTACTTACACATGTATGGGGACGCGAACGATCCTTAGGCATGCTCTGAGATGGCGATGAACCGCCCTGACAAACGATCCAGGAACTCACCCGAACGTGACCCTGGCATCGATAATACCAAGCCCTCCCGGGCACACAATTCGCCGCGAACGGCACTCGACTTCGAACAGTCACAACTCACCTCACCTCAAATGGCTCGATCGCGAACGGTCGTCACTTGAGGTCCAACACCCGACCGCGAACGGTCACAAATTCGCCTCGAACGGCACACGATCGCGAACGATCACTTTCTGCCTTGAATGGCACCGACCGCGAACGGTCATGGTTCACTAATTATGAAATCCGACCTCGAACGGTCACCATTCGGCTTGAACGGCACTTGGTCACGAACGATCATCATCTGCCACGAACAGCAGTCGACCGCGAACGGTCCCATCTCATCATTTGCCGCGAACGGCATCGACCGCGAACGGTCCTATTCCATCCTATGCCACGAACGGCACGGACCGCGAACGGTCCCAATTCACCTCAAACAGTATATGATCCCGAACGATCGACGCATGGATTTATACGCTCGACCGCGCACGGTCGCACTTCACCTCGAATGACTTGACCATGAACGATCGTCATTTGAAGTTGAGCGCTTGACCACGAACGGCCGCGCTTCATCCCAAATAGCTCGATCCCGAACGATCGTCATTTGAGGCCATATGAATCTATCAAGTTCTTTGCAGGTTGATGATCGGATGCGAACGTCCAACTCAAAGCATTACAAAACACACCTTCCTACCGCAAGGCATGTTTTGGGGGGCAAAATGTTATCCCGCTTTTTGGCAAAGCCGTGATACCAAAAGACTGATCGAAAGCAAAAGACGGTTCACCTCAGAGATTGGTTGTACTTCACTTCGCTATGGATATCGAAGAATTTTGTCCGAGCCCGGATCAGACCACAACTGATAAGACATGACAGGTAAAGCTGTAGAAGCCAGCGTTTCAAGTTTCAAGTCAATCCGAGTCTGTATGCTCAAGATATAATGGTTTCAATTTGAGAAAGATAGCCCCCTGTTCGGTTCGAACCCATAGGGTACCCATGGTTCGAATCGATGGCCACAGGTTATGTTCGAATCCATCATCTTCGAAACCATCTACTCCGAACCCATCCGGTATCCTTCCTTCGAACCCATCTTGTTCGAATCCATCAACCAGTGCCTGCCTCACAACCATTAACTTCGACTCCATTACATTCGAAACCATCATCTTCGAATCCATTCAAGCCCACCAGCTTCGAATCCAAGTCGCTTCGAATCGATCTTGTTCGAATCGATCGAGTTCGAACCCACGAGTACACCTTAGTTCGAAACGGTCGCATTCGAACCCAGGGACATTCACTTGTTCGTACCCACCAAGTCAACTAACTTGGATGACGTGTCGCCCCACGATACGAACGAGGTGAAATCCATGGGTGCGAAGCGGTCAACTCGGAGATAAAACAGGATCGATTCGAGGAGCACGCGACACCTCATCACGAAGCCACGTGAGCCGATCGATTCGAAGTACGTGGTTTCGAAGTGATCGGTTCGAACTCAACAGCCAACCGAGAATCATCACTTCGAACCGATCATATCTCCTAAACCACTAATCCAAATGCAACCAAATTTTCACAGCAGCTTCCATACAAGATGAAGATTGTTCCTGCCAAGTTTCAGCTCGATTGGACCATTTCTTGATGGGTTCGAAATGACTTCGAATCGATGTCAGATCGAGACGAAACTTGGTGGGGTCGGTCGCGTGGGCCCACTCACGTGCCAGAAGAGGTCTCCCGAAGTTTCAGCAAGATCTGGGCCTCCAACGCCTATAAATAGCACCCTGAAGCCTTCAGAAAAGGGGATCTTCGGGGAACTTCTGCCATTGAACACCAAGACTCTGCCGGATTCAAATCTAGTCATCAGAATCACTGTTATATTCAGATTTCAAAGCTATTATCAACTGTAGTCCGTTGTAATCGATTTAATCAAGCAAAGCAATAAAGAGAAAACCTTCAAAGTGGACGTAGGCACGAACGCCGAACCACTATAAATCCTGTGTTTGTGATTGTTGTTCGTGAATTACTGTGATTTGTTACTTAGAGCTGAATTCTATATTGATTGTTGCTGAGTTCTGTGTTGATTATTATCGAGTTGAGTACGTAAACGGGTGCTTTCGTGATGTTGGGTGTTTGTGACCAATTTTGGTGCAAACAAGGATAAAGAAGGAATTTTGGAAATCTGAAATTGGTATGTTTCAGTTAAAAGATTTTAAATCATAATTAAGGAATAAAACTGAAGTTAATGGATTTTGAAATAAATTTAGTAAGTAAAGAAAATTATTTCAAATGGAGTAAATTGGAAATCAATTTGGAAATTGATTTAAGTGTTTGGAATTGGAAATTTTAAGGAGAATGTGACTTTGAAATTTATAAACTGGGTTTATAAAAGTGAATCAATATATCAGCAGATATTTGAAAGAATAAATTCACGATGGGAATTTATTAAAGGAATGAGAAATTTTGTTCAAAAAGAAATAGTGATTTATTTTTAAAGGATGTGAAGAGAAGTATATTTCCCTGTATAGCCAAGTACGTTTCCAAAGTAAACTTTTAAATATAAGTTAAAAGCTTAATGTTGTTTTAAAAAGCATGTTTAGAAAATTTATTATTTCTAAATATTTAAATTCTAAAGTAAGTATTTTTCCAAATCTATTATCATAGTAAATATTTAAAGGTGATTTGGTATTTTGTTTTAAAAAAGAGAAAACCTAGTTTTATATTTTATAAAGTAACTTCGTTTCCAAATATTCCTGTAGTATATATTTTTAATAAAGTATTGAAGTAGTTTTATTTTAAATATTCTTAAACTATTTATTTTTGAATAAAGTATTAAAGTAGTTTTTAATTTAAATGTTTTAAAGTATATTTTATAATAAAGTGTTTTAAATTATTTTCAAATCTAAGTTTTTATGCTTGGTGTTTTCAGTGGAAATAAATATTTGGAAATTTATTTCATGAGAAGAGTGTGGTTTGAAAACTGTTTTAAAAAAGGATTTAAAAGTGGAAATATATCTTGGGAAGATATTTTGAGGTAAATAAATAATTAGGTAAAATTATTTATGGTTAATGGTTGTTTGTGAATGTTAATTGATAGCCAAATAACCGACTATCAATATTGGCCAATGCGCTGATCGTTTCGAAGAGACCGGGATAAGGATTAATTTCTCGAAAACCACTTCGATCCGGTTTGTACGTTTTCGTGAGGAAGAAGAGTTTGGATTCGAAGATGGAGCAATGAAGTGCAAGGGCTAGTCGCTACTAATCCTAAGGATGATTCCAAAAGGGATGTAGTAGGAGTAGTGCCTTCGATTCCGTTCGAACCCGGGACGGACTTGTATGGATGAACGCTTTCAGAACATCATCAAGTTGATGATGAGCATTCTAAGTGAAAAAATCTAAAAAGGTAACGCTTAGCCTCGAGCCTCATCAACCGAGAATGACTGAAAATCAAGGGTTATGCAGCAAGGCTAGGTGGGTAGCACCCATAAGGGTGAGGTCATCCCTATCTAGATGGCCTCTTTTATTCGGCTTAGTGGTGCGGTAGCTGATCCCAACCGTGGGGTGATCTTTCTCGGGATTATCCAGTAAGGGGTAGTCCCGGTCTTGTTTTGCAGGGGATTGGGAGTAATCCTCGGTACAGTGATCTAGGCCACGTACCGTGACTGGTGGTACCCCAGTGCCTAGTCATTAGTTGGAAATCCATTTTCCCTATGCACCCATACGGTTTTGATTGTGTCCAACTATTGCTGAAACGTGAGATGCAATCATTTCAGCTAGATTCTATTTACTTTCTATAGACACCATTATAATATCAAACGGATTTGATAAAAAGTGTTTTGGCCATCGTAAGGTAAAAAGCCGACATGTTTATTTGTGGCGTGGTCTTACGAGATGCTTTTGTTTTCAAAAGAATTGTGAAACTTTAATAATCAATTTGAGTGTGGTTTTCTCACGTTGGTATTTCAGTCTGACTTGGGTGTTATTTCACTATAATGCTCGGGTCAGACCGAGTATTATAGAATACAGGAAAGGATGCTGTGGAGCAGGAGACGAGCTTGATGGCAATACGTACTTCCGTATTTGTGTTAAATATTCCGCTATGTGTTCAGATTGGGAGGACGGGTTATGATTACTGTGTATTATGTGTTATGTACACTCTGATGATGTAATGTATAAACAGATTTTATTTTGTGTAAAGATCATTTATTATTATATTTTATTCCGCTGCGATGGTCAGATTCTGATGTTGTTTTCTATTTTCTTCTTCTACCTCTTCCTCTTTAACCCAAATGGTTCGTATTTCCGTACATCTTGGGTTGATTGAAGGAGGATGGTGTCGACTCTAGGGGTACGGATTTGCGGGCCGTTACATTGAAAATAGTAATAGTAGAAGTAAAATAAAAGAACAGTTGAGCCATCCTATTCAAAGCTGACACACCCTCTCTTTTCTCGTTTAAATCAAGATTCCTTTCATTCTTTCAGTTCATAAATCACGTAATCTTTCCCTTTCGTTGTTTCAAAATCGAAAATCGCAGAAGAAGAAAAAAAGAGAATCGACTCGAGTAAAAAATAAAATAAAAGGAATTTATTGAGGCCTCTGTTCAAAATCAGTTTGACATTTTTCTAAGGAAGGCTCATAATTCAAATCACGTTTTCATGGAGGTGGGTATCATAGGCAGGTCGCGGTTTTGTGGGGGAGGCTGTAGGGGATCGCGACGAAGGGGAAGGGGTCTTGATCGTTTAACGAGAAATAGGGGCATCGCCCTTAGCGTAAGCAAAGCAGTTGGTGGAAAGCGGTTGTAGCGACAGTGGTAGGTGATGTTGTCACGATTTTCTATGTGGTAGTGTAGGGGCAGCGGCGGCATGCAAGCTTGTGTCGGTGAGGGCTGGATGGTAGCTGCAATGGTGGTTTGAGCATGGATTTTTGGTCGAGGACGGAGGAGGCTGTAGCGACGATGTTGAGAAGGCAATGGGTGATGTCGTTCGTGGCGAGGAGGTTTCGATCATTGGTGGTAGGCTGTAAGAGTGAGGATAGGAAGCAGGGAGGGCATGGTGATGTCGTCTGGCTGGATACTCATGAAGGCCGAGCTCGAGCAAATTGATGGGTGATGGCGGTGTTATAGCTTAGGGTTTGATTTAGTAATTTAAAATTTAAAAGCATTCTTAATTAACATTGATCATGTTGAAACTTATTGATAGAAAGAGAAAAAAATCATTAATAAGTAATTAGTAAAATTAAATAATTAGTTAATTTATTACAATTAGAAATTGAAATCGTTAATTTATATAATTCAAAATTTCTTATATAAGGTTTAATCGAACGGAATCAACTGTTTGGATTCGTAGCTGGGGAATCTATGCCAAGGAATAAAAAATGGAATGGATTATAATTTAAAATAAAGGTGAGTAAATCTAACTTGACTTGAATCATTGTTTTAATTTAAAATTGTTAAAATCCTTTATTGATTAACTGGATGAATGGATAATTATTATTATCAATTGAATTATATATATAGTAATATATACATTAGTAGTTGGATTGATATTCCCGCGTATTATAGCGGATGAGACCCTATGCATCCCACATTATAGTGGATGACCCTATATACCACGATATCTCTCTCGAAGTGGGATTGATTTTTTTTTGTTGCATTAACATCTGAGGATGCAGAGAAAACAGGGTGGAGGGATCCACGTGGATTCCTCAAAAATGTTGATTTTAAATTTCATATATAATGATATATGATGTGTTGGAATAACCTATTATAGATTATTATTGTGATTGAATAATTTGATGTTAAAGTAGCACTGGTCTCAATTTTGGAATTTTAAACACCGTAATATTTTTCTTGGAATTCAAAGGAATTTTAAAGGAGATTTTGTATATAAAAACATTTATATCGAGGTTTGGATTATTTTAAATGAAATTGATTTAGATAAAATGATAAATTGATTTTTAGGTTGTACTTAACTATTCGAGAAAATATATTTTAAATAAAGATTTAAATATAATTTATATAAAAGATTTTTTTTTAAATGATGGATTTTTAAATGATATTTATGAGAAATATGAAGAGGGACTGAAATTGATATTAAAAATAGATTTGTGCAATAAATGAAATTTATTAAGAAATGGATTTATAAAATGGATTTTACAAATGAAATTAGTTTGTTAAACAAGTGGAAACTCAAAGGAGTTTATAATTTCATAACAATGTTTATCAATAAGGTTAAAACGATGTCAGTTGATAAATTGGGAATATAAATTCATTGGGTGAATTTATATTAGAATATGGAAATTAGTTTGAGGAAAAGTAGCAGTTTCTTTTGAAATGTGAGGGTGGTTAAGGGAAGGGAATGAAATCGACGTGTAGTGAATCAAGTGAGATTTATAAATTGAAATTGGACATTTGAATTTTTAAATATATTTTTATCGAGAAGTTAAATTGTTTCAAAAGAGAATTTTTATGCATTCAACTATGTAATTTAAAGCCGCTTTGGTAATAAAATACTTGGGAAGTGGATTTTTTTTCAAATATTTAATATTAATTGAAATAAATTTCTAATTTTTATAATAAGCTTCGTAAAATCAATTTGTTGTTTGGAAATGAAACAGGGAACGATATATCAGTGTTTATTTAGGTATTTTAAAATTTTGAATAATTACTTAAATGTGTTTTTAAAAATAAATTATCATTCTTTAAAAATACTTCATATATGGAGTTTTGAAAATGATTTGAAATTATTTATAAACTCTCTCGAGATGTGGAAACAGATATGATTTTTTAGAAGTTATAAATGGATAGACGAAATTATGAGTGAGCATAATCGACTTTGGAGAAAGTAAAGGAATTAATATAAATTCTGAAAATGTAGCAGATAGGATAAGAAAAACTCCTAAGTATTGATAGTAGAAATGATTTTAGAAAAATGGATTATGATATTTTCCTAAGTGAGAAAATAATGGTTTTTGTAAATATATAGAGGAGAAGGATTTATATTGAGATATTTTCAAAGTAATGGGTTATAAATCGAAGTTGGAAATATTTCACTAAGTGTTGAAGTGAGGTGTGGGTGGAGATATCCTGTTTTGGAAACAAGTATTTAGAATGTTTTCAAATATTGATAAATTTGAAAGAGATTTGATTTTATATATATATATATATATATATATATATATATTTATATATCCTTGTAAAGATATTTTGAAATGAATGTTTTATAGAATTATAAACAATGGCCTAGTGACTGTTTGTGGATGTTATTTGATAGTTAAATAACCAGCTATCGACATTGGCCAATTTCGTTAATCATTTCGAAGGGACCAGATCAGATTTAATTATCCGAAAACCACTTCGATCCTATTTGAGCATTACGAATGGAAATCGTGAAGATAGTGAATACGGTGATTCGGTTTGTCCAGACTTAGGACAACTTGTATGGAAGAATGCTAACAGATCATCATCTTTAGTGGATGATGAGCATTCTAAGTGGAATTGTTCTTGAAAGGTAATTGTATCCTCAAGCCTCATCAATCGGAATGATTGAAAATCAGGGGAGATGCAGCAAGGCTAAGTTGGTCGCACCCAATTAGGGTATGTTATCACTTTCTAGATACCCTCAGCTATTTTGTAAATTATGGATACGGTGGTGCATGGAAAAAAGAGATCTCGATAAGGGTGGGAACACCCAGGGTGATAACATATTCGGTTCTATCCAGGTTAGGGATAGGGTCGGTCTTGTGTTGTAAGGGATCTTGGCGAGGTCATCGGTACATTTTTCTAGATCTGTACCGTAATAGGTGGTACCTAGTTCCTAGTCATTGCATGGAATCCATACTCCAATAAGCACCGTACATTTTTTATTGTGCCCAACAATTTTGAAATGTGAGATGAAAGCATTTTAACTATTTTCAATTTATTTTGTTTGGACACTATTATAATATCATGCGGTTTTGATAAAATTGTTTTGGTTATCGTAAGGTAAAAATCTGTCGTGTTTATATGTGACGTGGTCTTACGAGATTCCTTTGTTTTTCAAAGGATTTTGAAAATAGTAATAATTCAAATTGAGCGTGTTTCTCACGCTGGTTTTCTAGACTGACTCAGGTGTTGTATAATTATAATGCTCAGGTTAGACCGCGTATTACTGGTTCAGGATAGGATGTTGTGAAGCATAGGAGATGAGCTGGATGACAGAGACGTATCTCCGTACTTGATTTACACTTCCACGGTATGAGGACAAGTTATTATAACTGTCTAAACTGATGTATTAATTGTTGTAATCTAGTGAAATTATAAGTATAAAATAGTTACGGTCCTTGTATTTAAAATATATTATTATATATTATATTTGGTTCCATTGCGATTGTGAGATTCTATGTTGTTATTGTTCTATTTTTCTTCTATTTTTTCTTCTTCACCCTTAAAATTCGTATTTCCATTCAATTTAAGTTGAACTGATGTGCATTATGGTCGACTCAAACGGGTACGGAGATTCGGGCCTTTACATTTGGTATTAGACCTGAAAGTTAAGCGAGAAACTTGGCTATAGTAGGGATTTCTCATTAGAAACAGGGTCAGTAGTACCCTAGAATGAGTTTGAGTGTATTAATAGATATTAGCGTGTATTTGTTAGTGAATATAAATTGTTTTATATTGTGTTGACTTATGTGTTGAGTGGCATATAAATTCTGTTCGAGTAGTGGGATGCCACTAAATCGATAGGAGTTTCAAACACTTAAACACGGTAAACCAACATAGTATGGTTTTGAAGCGGATGAATGAAATAATTTTACCCAAACTACATTTAGATATAAAAGAGAATAATTTTTTGAAAATTATTATAGTGATGTGTTTGATTGTTATTATATAATCAAAATAGGATTATAAAATTGGAAAATGGTTATATATAACCAAAGGGAGATTGTACAGGTGTGAATTGTACAAATGAGTTAAAAACCAAAAATGGGTTGAAACCAGAATTTGGAAAAAAAAAAATCCAGAGATTTTTGGAAATATTTTCCCAACTGTTTGATAATGAATAATAGTATTATTATTTTGGAGATATTTTGAGTAGATTAAATGGTGTTAAGTGGATTTTGAAGGAATAGCACTAAACTCACTTCGGTTACTGAAAATAATTCTGGTAATGACTACGCAGCATCTTCAATATTTATTTTCGAGCTTTTAAGTAACAGATCGTTGCTATAGTAATTTGTTATAGGGATGTTTGTTGAAAAACAAATGTTGTTTTGGAAATTCCAAGCGAATTTATTATGGATAAAAGCAAGTTTGAGTTAAAATTCCAAGGAATGGTTTGTTGAAACAAAGAGTTATATATATATATACATGTATGTATATATAATATGGTTTCAAATGATTTGAAATAAAAACTGGGTGTTTGAATTCTGGAATTTTAATATAAATGTTGGGAAAACATTAGGAAATAAGCTATGAGATTATAAATTGAGAATGATTTAAATAGGAAAGAAAAGTATGGAATTTGAGTTTCAAAAATAAATTTTAACTTGAATGAGTTAAAATGAATAAAAATTTAACTTAAGTTAGGTTAAATAAAATTGAGTTGGATTTGAATTGAAAATAAAATTGGATTGAATTATAAATGATATTGAATGGAATTGAATATAGAGTTGAATTGTAAAATGGTTATATATCTATGAGTTACAGGTTAGGGAATGGAATAAAAATTTAAGTGGAAAGGAAAATTCTGGATTGTGAATAAATAATTTTGAATAGCTTAAAAAAATTGGAGTTAATGGAATGAATATATATATTTAAGCCATAAAGAGATGTAAATATATTCGAGTATAGAATTGATGAAAATGAGAAAAATAATTTTTAAAATTTATAAATTGGAAAAAAATGGAATGGTGAAACCAAAGTAAAAATAATTTGACATTTAGATGGATGGATAAAAGTTCAAAACTTGAATTATAAAGTGAATGTGAACTCAAATGGACTAAATAGGATGATTTTTGAAATAAAAATCTGATATTGAATGCAAAAAAGGAACTTAATTAGGTTGAATAAATTTGATTGTGGATCAAATGTGAATATTGGAATTGGAACTTGAAGTATGAATAAAAAATTCGACTCAGTGTGAGTAAATTAAAGATATTTTAGGATGTGGTCAAATAAAATAGAATTGGATTGAAATAGCAATGGCTTGAGTTATAAATAAATTCAATTTAAGCGTAAATAAATTGAATATGGTCTTGGATATTTTGCATTCAAGTATGAAGCAAAGTTTGAAGTGGAATAAGTGAAGTAATTAAATTAATTAGCAAAATGGAATGAAATTTGATTGAATAAGAATCATTCTGAAAATAACAATAGGATTTGGTTGCAAGAGTAATAAACTTAAGTTATGGAGTTGAAATAATTTGAAATGAATGTGGATATGAATGGAAGTCAACTGAATTGATTATGAGTAGATTTGAAATGGAATAAAACTGAATATAAATTGATTTGGAATCAATTTAAAATAGCTATAAGCTTAAGTGGTTACTTTATTAAATGAATAACGTCAAATTTGCATAGAAAAATTGTCGTTTGACATAAACGTAAGTAAATAAAGTACTATGAATTAATAGAAAGTGGATAAATTGATTTTTAAATCAATTTGGAATGGATATGAGTTTGTTTGTGTAACAACCCACCTTTTTGTACTCTTTAAATCGACGATAAACCACACACGTCAGACTCAAACCACACAAAAGAGCGGATTGTTTTTTTGGGGTGGATAAGAAAAGGCAGAGAAAGAAAAAAATAGAATCTTGTAGCGGAACGATAATATATAATAATCAAATAAACAGTTCATGAAGCTGTTTTACAAAATATTCGATTATACTTATACAATACATATCAGAGTTACACATGCCAGAGAATAATAAATAATGCAGCGAAACAGAATGAATGAAGTGGAATAATACAATAAACAATAGTAATAAAATCTTCATCTTCATCCTCCGAAAATAGGTCTTCAAATCTTGAAATGCTCAGATTGACCCAAGCGAATAGAAAAGACAAAATACTCGAGTCAGAACTAAAAGACTTTATGTAAGTTAAATCAATGGTAAATATATGAGTGGAACAGCATCAGAGATGTTTACAGGATTTGACATCTCCTATCCAGTGTCTAACGTGAGTGTAGTAACTTAAAAGATGCTCGAGATTCACATCTCTTAAGGATCCGTTAAACTATTTACTATGTAGTAATATACGCTATTATAATAACGTCTAATAGTAAAACAAACTTACTTTTAAATAGCGTTATGGGGTTACCCCTATAGCCCTTAACACGTAATAGTCTCAGTAGTCCATCCAGTATCAGCGCATCTCCAGATCGAGAGACTACCCTAAATACTCCATGGGCTACGGGAGAAAACCAAACTCGTACAAGGCGCGTTAGGGTAGGTGACACAGCACAATTAGGCAATGCCAGGTTAGATATACCAATTACGATTCTGGACCGGTAGAACGCATAGTAGCTACTACCGCCCACCTCGAGCCACACCCCCAAAATCAAAAGGGCTCAAATTAATCACAAAGTAATAGAATGGTATCAAAAGAGTGTGTTCGATAAAAGGTGCTACCTTCTTAGCCCGTCAATCGCTCCTGTTTTAGCCACCTTATGCCAACTCACGGTAGTCGGGTCCACGTATTTAACTCAAAGGAAACGCCGCCGCCATCCTACTTCATTCTGGAATCCCCACCACGTACACGGTTGTTAAAGTGGTTTTTGGAGTTGGAAGAGAGTATGACAACTTCCGATCTCGGTCTCTTTAACGACCAAACGTTATTATAACACCGTGGTCATTACAAAATAATTATACTTCAAAACCAGAATATAATATCCATTTCAAAACTATATAAATACAATATCATTTCTTTTTAAAACCCAAATAAAAAGGATATCATTTTTATAAAAGACCAAATCAATGTAATATCATTTTTATTTCAAATATATCCTTTTCCTAATATCATAGCACTTCCAAAGTCATAGAACTTCGAAATAAAAACACTTAAAGCATAACACTTTCAAATCATAATACTTTGAAACTCATAACTTTGAAACATAACTACACCACTTAAATGGCTTAAATATTAAATTACTTTATATAATAAAATAGGTTCTTCAATTTCACAAATCAATTCCAAATATAGATTTGAACCCCCGAATAAACCATTTCAATTTCCATATATTTAAAAGCTTTAAATATTCCACCGTTTCAAAACTAATTCTTTGATAATTCCATATATATCATATTCAATTACTATTATTTAAATTTGGAATGATTACTTAATAAATCCAATATCATTTAAGTGAAACTTTTAAACTACAAATAACTGGATCTTCTTTCAATTTATTTAAATTGATATATTCATTTAAATCAACTTGATATTCATTTAAATCACTCTAAACCAAAATCAAGTTATAAAAATCATACCCTTTAATAATCTCAATTTATTTAAATTTCAAATCAAATTTATTCGAGTATAATTCTTAAATAATTTAATTCAAATCAATTTCAAATTTATCTTCCAACCTTAATTTTATTTAAGTCATTATAAACTCTATATACAATATAATTTAAACAAATACTTTACCATATTATGTAAAAATAATCAAACTTTATTATTTAACTTGTTTTATATTTCAAAACAAATTTATACATAGCTAAAAATCAATAATAAAATAACATTTATATAACATCTAAATCAATATTTATATAACCCATATATCTCTTTACAAAACCATAGAAATCATTTCAAAATATTTTTATATATAGACCGCGGTGTTTGTACATAATTTTTTATCCTATGGTCAAGTGATACGAATATTTTTGTTATTTCAATCCGTAATTTAAAATATAAATACGGTTATATTTCATTTCAAACCGCAATCCCAAATGAAATAAAAATCCATAACAACTTGCATTTTATAACAATATAAAATACAACATCCAGTCATCCAATATCAATCATCAAACATTTATCACAATCATCATCCAATTCAATCAATAACATCAATATAGAATAGATAATAAATAACAGGTATTTACTGGCAATTTATAATCAATAATAAATTAAATAACTAACTTATCCAAATAAATTCAAATAAACTGAGATGATGATTCAAAATATGCCAAACAATCACAAATAAATTTCTAATCACATCGTAAATCAATTTAACAAACATAAGAAATTTTAAAAGTTGTGAGTGGGTTAAAACACTCACCTTTTGAATTTAAATCCAATTTAAACCCAAAATTTGAGCAGTCTCGGAATCCGCCCAAACCAGGGCCAAAGTGTTCGGAATTTCAATCGAAACTAGCGGAGAAAACCACGCATGAAACGCACTTCGTGCATGAAAGTTATGTCAATTAGAACAATTGAATTTGAACTTAAATCAAACAAAATAGGAAAAGAGAAATCAAGGCCACGTCACCATCTAAACTTCAAAACCCTAACAATAATTATCACGATTTCCAGCTGCTACCAGACAGCCGCCACACACTCCGATGAACGCCGCTGCCGCTAGGACCATGCGCCCCCTCCTCTGACGTCGTGCCACCATCCTACGGCTCCCCAACCTCTACCTCATCCAGCGCGTCGCCGATCGACATCCCTAGAGCTGCAGCCGCCGCTCGAAATTCGAGCCCAAATTGAATTTTTTCGGTCGATCTGGCCGTCAACTCGCTGCGCAACCTATGTTGATGGTCTCCCCACTTGACTCTCCACCCAACCTTGCCTCCAATTTGACGATCAGTCGAGGTTCACCGATGGACGATGAACGACCGATAATAGATCTTCGATTTCTGGCCAAACAGTGACCCGAACAGGAAAACGAATTATAGATCAGAGATGCGCTCGTCAAGAGCTTTAGATCGATATATAATTTTATATGTATTGAGGAGTTTTGAAATTTGAAGTAGAAACTTTTGATTTGCAATTGACTGTGGAATTTAGAGTTTGTTTGTCATTGAGAAAGAGGAGCAATTGAAATTGTACGCATAGAAAATGAACATAAGAAATATGCTAGGTTTTATAACGAGGTATATATAGGCAAAACTGAAATTAGATGGACCGGATTGATTTGGATTGGAAGTTGAATGTTAAATGGCATGAAAAGCCCGTTCTGACTCCGGAACGAAAATGAGTCAACCCATATATCGAAATAGATGTTTTTGAGTATTTTAAAATCAATAGAACAGGTTTTAAGTCCAAATTCCATCGTATGAAGAAGTTATGCTAAAATCAAGTTATTTCAAATTGATTTCAATTTCATTAATTTCTAGGCGTTTCGAGCCCGTACGATCAAACGACAAGTCCGGTCGCTACAAACTTGAAATCCTATAATAATTCACCGTTACGGATCCGATGAAACTAATTTCGTTGAAATCCGAGTCAGTGGCCAAAATGGCTATTTTTCAGTTAATTAATTAATTTAATATTAAATTAAATTAAATCGCTTTTTCAATTCAAATTCAAAGATTCACAAATTCCATCATTTTTTATTTCTTAAACTTTCACAATAATTTAGACAAGTTCAGATATCCAATTTAAGTTAATTAATTCACCCATTGCTGTATTAAATTTCAATTTTTAATAAATTCACTAATTATCAATTGAACTTCCAATAAATCCATTTATTTGGATTTAAATTTTGTTATTCAATCCATTATCACCAAATAGATACAATTAACATTGGTTCATGGTTTATTACATTAATATTCTCAAATTTCATCTTAATCTCCATTAACGTAATATTCAAATATTTAATTTCAATTATTTGCAATTAATCCAATTATTAAATTTAAATTCCAATAAATTAATAAATCTTGATTTCCATTTCTATATTCAGCCAATTATCATTTTATGAATAGAATCAACATCATTACATCTCATTCCCGTTATTAATTCATTAACAAATTTCAAATTTTTATTTATTCCCAATTTAATTACCAGAATCTTATTAAA
Organism: Allium cepa; assembly: GCA_030765085.1. Classification (NCBI taxonomy): domain Eukaryota; kingdom Viridiplantae; phylum Streptophyta; class Magnoliopsida; order Asparagales; family Amaryllidaceae; genus Allium; species Allium cepa. The sequence continues at coordinate 681,184,379 of CM060942.1, forward strand.
TTAAAAAACTAAATCATCAAAAATTTACGGGTTGTTACATTCTCCCCCACTCAAAACGTTTCATCCCCGAAAAGGGAAAAGAAGGGAAAAGAAAGAATTAAGTAGTCAATGTATCTTATTCAAAAATATTAATTTTATAAATAGATAAATTTACAAAATTTAATAATTTAAATAAGATATATCAATTTATAATCATTAAATCCCTTTTATATTCAAGCAACAAAATTTTTGGAAATGTTTCATAAAATTTTCTAAGTCCAAAATTCATGAAAAATTTCGGCAGAGTCTCCTTTGTACGGAGAGGCTCGGGAGAAAATATAATATCAAATATAATAATACACAACACATATTTTCCAAAATAATATATCCCTACACGGGAAAAACAATACAATAACGCAATAAACCGTAACCCGAAAAACGTACCTATTTGTCGGGCAAATAACGCTTATTTATGAAACCAAAAGCGGTAGCAATTGCTTCCCTAAGCTCTATTTCACTTGTATAATCAAAAAGAGTTAATAATAATTATATAAATGAAATATTTAAAGTTGTTTCAACCAATTCAATATAAAACAACAATCATTTGCAACAATATACAATCATCATGAAAAATCAACACAATCAATTTTCCATTCATATCAAACAAAACAAATAGTTGTTCGGGTTCAAAACTTTAAATTGTACAGAATGAAAAATAAGCTACTAAGCGCACCATTTACTCAACAGTCTTAGATGAAACTAAATAGATTATTCATACATCCAAACAATTATAAAGCATCCTTGCCCCACACAACCATAAACCAAACAACCAACAATTTCAAATAATAGATCGAGTTCATTCTTATTAATTTCATTCCATAACCTTTGTTATTTGATTTCCTTTTAATTCATATAATGATTTATCTTTTTAATTTACACTTATTTTTTGTAAATCTCCACTTATTTTCATTTATTCGTATCATGTATTTTTTTATTGTATTACATTCATTTATTCACTACTTAATTTCATTTATTTACATTATTCATCTTTCTACTAATTTTTATTATAAATAACCTCAATGTTTACTTAAGTTTGTTATCATTTCTTTATAACTTTTCTATTATATTTAATTATTGGCCTTTCAGTCATACTTAAGTTTACAACAATTATAACATTAAATTCTTATTTATAAAAGCAAATTCATTGAATATATTCATTACTTCAAGTTTTTACTTGTACAATATCCATTACAATTTCTTATTAACATTCCAACTTTTTACATCATTGGGTAAGTTATATATATGCCTTTAAGAATGTAATTGAAACTTATACAAGTTTCCTCATTTCCTTTAACTAATTTAATGTTCAATAGTCATATCATTTTTTTATAGGTTACAATTTCAACATTCTTTTTGATTCCATTTATAACTTAGCATTAGTTCTCTTATTTCCTTTAGAGGTTTCAATTATTTATTAGTTACAATCCATTTTACTACAATAATTGAGACTATTAATTAACAGAACTTAAGAACTAAATACCGGGTTAAATTTCGAATCATTTGAAAATAATAGATAAATGTATATACTTACAACTTATATATCCAATTATATTTAAAAAAATTGAAATTTTTATTTGTTTATTAAAGTAAATATGCAGTAAAACTACTACAGTGGCCTTCCCACTTCGAAACTCAAAAATGAATGTCGATGATGCGTGCACTCATCACCAAAATTATTTTCCAACGATAGAGAGGGGAGTACAGAACTTATTTCTTTCCAAAATTACTTTAAAAAATTCTTTCAAATCTTATCAAAATATCTATATCAGAAAATACTTCTAAATAATATTATTATTACATTCCAAAATAATTGAAAAGAATTTTTTTCCAAAAATCCCGGAACTCAAGCTCTAAGTTTCCAATCTTACTTTATTTTTATTTTACAACCAATATTTATAAGTTTCACTACCTAACAACCAATATATTACAACCAAATATACATATTATTTATAAAATTTTTATATATAGAACATATAATAGGCAAAATTATTTCATTCACCTATATTCAAAACAAATATTGTATCGGTCTGTCCTATTAAGTGTTTATAAATCCCTAATGATGTCATGGTGTCCTATGCACCCACCAGAATTTATAAATGCAAAATGGAACAAACTAACACAATATCAAAACCCTTTTATAACACTAAAAAATACGCTCTCTCATATATATGCACTCAGCGACTCATCATAGGGTATTGCTACCTTATTAATAAAGAGTCAGACCCCACAAAGCTAAGGTTTATCGCTAAATCAAAGCTCTAATGCCACGTGTAATAGCCCACCTTTTTATATGCTTTAAATCGACGATAAACCACACACATCAGACTCAAACCATACAAAAGAGCAGATTGTTTTTTTGGGGTGGACAAGAAAAAGCAGAGAAAGAAAAAACAAAATAGAATCGTGCGGCGGAACGATAAAATATAATAATAAAATAAACAGTTCATGAAGCTGTTTTACAAATTATTTGATTATACTTATACAATACATATCAGAGTTACACATGCCAGAGAATAATAAATAATGCAGTGGAATAATATAATAAATAATAGTAATAAAATCTTTGTCTTCATCCTTTGGAAATAAGTCTTCAAATTCTAAAATGCTCAAACTGGCCCGAGCGAATTGAAAAGACTAAACACTCGAGTCAGAACTAAAAGATCTTATGTAGGTTAAATCAATGGTAAATATATGAGTGGAACGACATCAGAGATGTTTACGGGATTTGACATTTCCTATCCAGTGTTTAACGTGAGTGCAGCAACTTAAGATATGCTTGGGATTCACATCTCTTAAGGATCCGTTAAACTATTTACCATGTAGTAATATACGCTATTATAATAATGTCTAATAGTAAAATAAACTTACTTTAAAATAGCATTTAGGGGTTACCATATAACCTTTAACATGTAATAGTCCCAGTAGTCCATCCAGTATCAGCGCATCTCCAGATTGAGAGACTACCCTAAATACTCCACGGGCTATGGGAGAAAACCAAACTCGTACAAGGCGCGCTAGGGTAGGTGACACGGCACAACTAGGCAATGCTAGGGTAGATATACCAATTACGCTTCCGGACCAGTGGTAACGCGTAGCAGCTACTACGCCTACCTCGAGCCACACCCTTAAAATAAAAAGGGCCCAAATCAATCACAAAGTAATAGAATGGTATCGAAGGAGTGTGTCCGATAAAAGATGCTACCTTCTTAGCCCGTCAATCGCTCCTGTTTTAGCCACCTTATGCCAACTCACGGGAGTCGGGTCCACGTATTTACCTTAGAGGAAATGCCGCCACTATCCTACTTCATTCTGGAATCCCACCGCGTACACAGTTGTTAAAGTGGTTTTTGGAGTTGGCAGAGAGTATGACAACTTCCGATCCCGATTTCTTTAACAGCCAAACATTATTATAACACCGCAGTCATTTCAAAATAATTATACTTCAAAACCAGAATATAATATCCACTTCAAAACCATATAAATACGATATCATTTTCGTTTTAAAACCCAAATCAAGATGATGTCATTTTTATAAAAATCCAAATCAATTTAATATCATTTTTATAAAAATATATCCTTTTTCCAAAATCATAGCACTTTCAAAGTTATAACACTTGAAATCAAAACACTTAAAGTATAACACTTTCATATCATAATACTTTGAAACTCATATCATTGAAACATAACTACACCACTTAAATGGCTTAAACATTAAATTACTTTATATAATAAAATAGCTTCTTCAATTTCACAAATCTATTCGAAATACAAATTTGAACCCTCGAATAAACCATTTCAATTTCCATATATTTCAAAGGTTTAAATAGTCCACCATTTCAAAACTAATTCTTTGAGAATTCCATATATATCAAATTCAATTACTACTATTTAGATTTGAAATGTTTACTAAAGAAATCCAATATCATTTAAGTAAAACTTTTAAACTTCAAATAACTTGATATTCTTTCAATTTATATAACTTGATATATTCATTTAAATCAACTAGATATTCATTTAAATCACTCTAAACCAAAATCAAGTTATAAAAATCATACCCTTTAAAAATCTCAATTTATTTAAATTTCAAATTAAATTTATTCGAGTATAATTCTTAAATAACATAATTCAAATCAATTTCATATTTATCTTCCAATCTTAATTTTATTTAAGTCATTATAAACTCTATATACTATATAATTTAAACGGATACTTTACCATATTATGTAAAAACAATCAAACTTTATTATTTAACTTATTTTATATTTCAAAACAAATTTATACATAGCTAAAAATCAATAATAAAATAACATTTATATAACATCTAAATCAATATTTACATAACCCATATATCTCTTTACAAAACCAATATAAATCATTTTAAAATATTTTTATATATAGACCGCGGTATCTATGCATAATTTTCTATCCTATGGTCAAGTGATACAGATATTTATCATTTCAATCGGTAACTTAAAATATAAATATGGTTACATATCATTTCAAACCGCAATCCCAAATGAAATAAAAATCCATAGCAACCTTCAGTTTATAACAATATAAAATACAACATCCATTCATCCAATATCAATCATCAAACATTTATCACAATCATCATCCAATTCAATCAATAACATCAATATAGAACAGATAATAAATAACAGGTATTTACTAGCAGTTTATATTCAATAATAAATTAAATAACTAATTTATCTAAATAAATTCAAATAAACTGAGATGATGATTAAAAATATGCCAAACAGTCACAAATAAATTTCTAATCACATCGTAAATCAATTTAACAAACATAAGAAATTTTATAAGTTGTGAGTGGGTTAAAACACTCACCTTTTGAATATAAATTAAATTTAAATCCAATTTAAACCCAAAATTTAAACAGTTTTAGAATTCATCCAACCCTGCACCAAAGTATCCGAAATTTCAATACGAACCTAGCGAAGAAAACCACGCATGAAATAGACATCGTACGTGAAAGTTATGTCAATTAGAACAATTGAATTTGAATTTAAATATAATAAAATAGGAAAAGAGAAATTAAGGCCACGTCACCATCTCAACTTTGAAACCCTAACAGAAATTATCGCGATTTCCAGCTGCTACCAGACAGCCGCCATGTACGCCGATGAACGTCGCTGCTGCTAGGACCACGCGCCCTCTCCCTCGACATCGCGCCACCATCCTACGGCTCCCCAACCTCTACCTCATCCAGCGCGTCACCGATCGACGTCCTCGGAGCTGCAGCCGCCGCTTGAAATTCAATCCCATATCGAATTTTTTCGGTCGATCTGGCCTTCAACTCGCTGCGCAACCCATGCTGATGGTCTCCCCACTTGACTCTCCACCCAACCATGCCTCCAATTTGACGATCAGTCGAGGTTCACCGACGGATGATGAACGACCGATAATTGATCTTCGATTTCTGGCCAAACAGTGACCCGAATTGGAAAATGAATTATAGATCTGAGATGTGCTCGTTAAGAGCTTCAGATCATTATATAATTTGATATGTGTTGAGGAGTTTGAAATTTGATGTAGAAATTTTTGATTTCAATTGACTGTGGAATTTAGAGTTTGTCTGCCATTGAGAAAGAGGAGCAATTAGAATTGTATGTACAGAAAATGAACATAAGAAATAGGCTAGGGTGTATAACGAGGTATATGTAGGAAAAGCTGAAATTAGAATGGACCGGATTGATTTGGACTGAAAGTTGAACATTAAATAACCCGAAAAGCCCGTTCTGACTCCGGAACGAAAATGAGTCAACCCATATATCGAAATAGATGTTTTTGAGTATTGTAAAATCAATGGAATAGATTTCAAGTCTACATTCCATCGTATGAAGAAGTTATTCTAAATTCAAGTTATTTCAAACTAATTTCAATTAATTCAATTTCATTGCTTTCTAGGCGTTTCGAGCCCGCACGATCAAACGACAAGTCCGGTCGCTACGAAACTTGAAATCCTACAATAATTCACCGTCACGGATCCGATGAAACTAATTTCGTCAAAATCCGAGTCAATGGCCAAAATGGCTATTTTCAGTTAATTAATTAAATTAATATTAAATTAAATTAAATCGCATTTTCAATTCAAATTTAAAGATTCACAAATTCCATCATTTTTTATTTCTTAAACCTTCACAATAATTTAGACAAGTTCAGATATCCAATTTAAGTTAATTAATTTACCCATTACCCTATTAAAGTTCAATTTTAAATAAATTCACTAATTATCAATTAAAATTCCAATAAGTCCATTTATTTGATTTTAAATCTTGTTATTCAATCCACTATCACCAAATAGATATAATTAACATTGGTTCATGGTTTATTATATTAATATTCTCAAATATCATCTTAATCTCCATTAACGTAATATTTAAATATTTAATTTCAATTATTTATAATTAATCCAATTATTAAATTTAAATTCCAATAAGTTAGTAAATCTTGATTTCCATTTCTATATTCAACCAATTATCATTTTATGAATAGAATTAACATCATTACATCTCATTCCTGTTATCAATTCATTAACAAATTTCAAATTTTTATTTATTCCCGATTTAATTACCAGAATCTTATTAAATTAACAAATTAAATCATCGAAAATTTTGGGGTTGTTGCAGTTCGGTATAAAATGAATTGAATACAATAATTGGGTTGTAAATCATTTCGAATTGAATGAAAAGGTATATGGATCGATTAAAAGTAATTAAATTAGTATCGAAACCCTATAATTGCTTATAAATATATGCTTGGCATGTTGGTTTATGAATTCATGTGTTTAGCTAGTTAAATGGATGAAATGTTATTAAATTCCATATTTTTGGTACTTACGTGTTTAATTTGAGTTAGTACAGGTATATTGAGCTGTTTTTCTTGATTTTGGTCGCGTAACCTGCATAAAAAGCAAGCTGCTTGCTTAAAAATGCTAAAATAAGGTACATTTTTAGATTACATATCGAAAAATACATAAATATTGACATATATTGTGTTTTATAACCGTGTGGGTCGATATATATGTTTTTATCTCTCTTTTCATATTGCAAAAGACTCTCCTTACAAGGTAGATCCTGCCAAAAAAATTGGGAAATTTAGGGGGTTAGATAATTTTGAATTTTTTTTGAAATTTTTTGTTAACGGTAATTTGAGTTCGAATTGTAATTGAAATAAAGGATTTTGGAATTAGAATTGGGAGCTAATTGTTTTGGTTAGAACTAAAAGATTAGAAAAGTGCAATAATGAGTTTTAATTAAGTCGGTTTTTTAAGTTAATGGGTTTGGAGCATTTTTCTACCTTAGCAATTTTGAGGATGAAATTCCTTTAAGGGGGACGGAATGTACCGACCTAAATTTTTGGTCATTGATTTTGAACATTTAATTTATTTTAATTGTTAAGTTTTGAAATACGAATAGACTTCTATTATGGAATTTAACGATCAAATAATTGGAATAAGACTTAAGTTTCAAATATAGCAATTTATTAGATAATTTAATTGTTGAATTAATAATTGAAAATCGTTTAAATAATTGAATTGGAGTAGAATATGAATCGAAAACAATTTCCAATGTTGATATAAATTCTACTGGAAATATAACAGAGTTAGTTAGTTTTTAAAACAAAAATTTTAAGTGATTTCGTAAAAATTGGAAATCATCGATTTAATTGATGATTTAAAATAGCGATCTTGGGAACATTCTCGGAATTCGATGAACCTAGTTCCATTGGATCCATAATAATGTATTATTATCAGATTTTAAATTTCGTAGCGTTTGGATTCACCGTTTGGTTGCACGATCTGAAAATGCCTAGAAGTAATTTAATTGAATTTAAATAGTCGATTTAAAAAGACATCTTCTTCATACGAGCGAATTAGGACTCGAAACTTGTTCCATTGGATTCGCAATAGCGGTATAACATTAGGAATGCCAAGCGGCACGCCTGAATAGGAGCTCGAGATTTCACAGTATGTGATCTGAGATATTATGAAAATAATAATAATGAAAGTGAAATAAATGAACAGTTGAGCCGTCCTATTCAAAGCCAACTAACCTTTATTTTCTTGTTTAAATCAAGATTCCTTTCATTCTTTCAGTTCATATATCTTGTATTCTTTCGCTTCCATTCTTTCAAAATCGAAAATCATATAAGAAGATAAAAAAGAGAATCGACTTGAATTTATATAATTCGAAATTGCTTATACGAGGTTCAATCGAACGGAATCAGCCGTTTGGATTGATAGCTGGGGAATCTACGTAAGGGAATCAAAAATTGGAACGAGTTGCAACTAAAAATAAAGGTGAGTAAATCTAATTCAACTTGGATTATTGGTTAAATTTAAAATTGTTGAAAATCATTTATTGATTGATTGGATGAATGGATAATTATTATTATCACTTGAATATTACATATATAGTAGTATATATATTAATAGCTGGATTGATATTCCCGCATATTTTTGCAGATGAGACCTTATGTGCCCTGCATAATAGCGGATGACCCTATATACCGCGATATCCCCCTCGAAGTGGGATTGGTATTTTTTTGTTGTATTAACATATGTGGATGTAGGGAAAACAGGTTGGAGGGATCCAACTGGATTCCTCAAAAATGTTGATTTTAAATTTCATATATAATGATGTATGTGTTAGAACAACCTGTTATAGATTATTGTCGTGATTCAATAGTTGGATGTTAAAGTAGCACTGGCTTGAATTTTGGTATTTTTAATACCGTAATATTGTTCTTGAAGCCCGAAGGAATTTAAGAGGAGATTTTGGATACAAAAATATTTATATCGAAGTTTCGATTATTTTAAAAGAAATTGATTTAGACTAAACGACAAATAGATTTTTGGGTTGTACTTAACTATTCGGGAAAATATATTTTGAATAAAGATTTAAAAACAATTTATAAAGAAGATTTTTTTTAAACGATGGATTTTTAAATGATATTACTGAAAAATATAAAGTGGGATTGAAATCGATATTAAAAATAGATTTGTGGAATAAATGAATTTATTAAGAAATGGACTTATAAAATGGGATTTTATAAATGAAATTAGTTTGATAAACAAGTGAAAACTCAAAGCAGTTTATAAATTCATAACGATGATTATGAATAAGGGTAAAACAATGTCAGTTGATAAATGGGGAATATAAATTCATAGGGTGAATTTATATCAGAATATGGAAATCAGTTTGAGGAAAAATAACGGTTTCTATTTCTGAAATATGAGGGTGATTAAGGGAACGGAAATGAAATCGATGTGCCGTGAATTAAGAGAGATTATAAATTGAAATTGGACATTGGAATTTTTAAAATATATTTTTATCGAGAAGTTAAATTGTTTCAAAAGAGATTTTTTTTAGTATTAAAGTATGTAATTTAAAGCTGCTTTAGTAATAAAATACTTCGAAAGTGGATTTGTTTTCAAATATTTAACATTAATTGAAATAAATTTCTAATTTTTATAATAAACTTCGTAAAATCAATTTGTTATTTGAATATGAAATAGGGAATGAAGAGTCAGTGTTTATTTAAGTATTTTAAAATTAAATAATTACTTAAATGTGTTTTTAAAAATAAGTTAATATTCTTTAAAAATACTTATTATACATATATATAGTTTTGAAAATGATTTGAATTTATTTATAAACTCCCTCGAGATGTGGAAACGGACATGATTTTTTAGAAGATGTAAATGGATAGACAAGATTATAAGTGAGTATAATCGACTTTGGTGAATGTAAAGGAATTAATATAAATTTCAGAAATGTAGGAGATAGGATAAGAAAGAAATCCTAATTATCGATAGTAGAAATGATTTCGGAAAAATGGACTATGATATTTTCCTAGGTGAGAAAATTACGATTTTTGAATTTTTTTAGAGATGAACGATTTATATAGAGATATTTTCAAAGTAATGGGTTATAAATCGAAGTTGGTAATATTTCACTAAGTATGGAAGTGAGGTACAGGGGGAGATATCCTGTTATGGAAACAAGTATTCAATTTTTTTTCAAATATTGATAAATTTGAAATAGATTTGAATATATATCTTTGTAAAGATATTTTGAAATAAATGTTTAAAGAACTATAAACGGTGGCCTAGTGACTGCTTATGGATGTTATTTGATAGTTAAATAACTGATTATTATTATTGGCCAATTTCGTTAATCGTTTCGAAGAGACGGAGATTGGATTTAATTATTCGAAAACCACTTCTATCCGATTTGAGCATTACGAATGGATATCATGAAGATATTAAAGACGGTGATTCGGTTTGTCCAGACCCAGGACAACTTGTATGGGCGAATGCCAATAGAACATCGTCATTGAAGGACGATGAGCATTCTAAATGGAATTGTTCTTAAAAGGTAATCATATCCTCAAGCCTCATAAACTGAAATGACTAAAAATCAGAGGAGAGGCAACAAGGCTAAGTGGGTTGCACCCAATATGGGTATGTTATCACCTTTCTAGATATCCTCGGATATAAATTATGAATAAGGTGGCGCATGGAAAATAGAGCTCTTGATAAGTGATGCAACTCAGACCAGGGTCGAAGAATTACAAGCTATCATTTTCTAAGGCATAAGTCGTTCACGACCTAAAAAGCTCACGAGTCACGACCTAAAAGACACACGACCTAACCGAGAACAAGAGATGGGAGTTGCACTGAGTACACGACTTAATGAAGTTGTGAGTTACGACCTAAAAGAGCCACGAACTAACGAAGTCTTAAGTCGCTCGGTATCTTTAGGTCGTCTACGACCTATAGCTACGGGAGATAACAAAGGGGCGGCACGAGTTAACAACCAACGACTTAACGGTCTACTGTATTGTTGCTATATTGGAGACTTAAGTCTCTCCGAAGGAAGGGACGAGCTATGACCTATGTTGAACGACCTAACCCATAAGTCACCCGAAGATTTCCTGTGCTGCTTCTGTAGGTCGTTCACACGACCTACCGACCCAGGATAAGTCGCTGAAGAGTTAAGTCGTGACATTTTAAGTCGTTGTATCTTGAGTCGCTATATTGTACAGTGTGTGTTGTAATATGTTGGGTCGCTAACGACCTTAGTTAAGTCGTAAGTCTGGTCATTTGGGTTGTGCTGAGTTGTATTTGGTTTGTTAAGTCGTTAGGGGGGGTTAAGTCACTGCCGACTTATGTCGTAAGAGTGTGTTAAGTCGCTACCGACTTATGATGAGTCGTAAGTCGTGAACGACTTAAGGCACCAGTTGCAAAATGCTAAATATAGGGAGTGTGTTGTACATTTTGAAAAAAAGTTGATTGTTGAATAAAACTTTGTTTGATTGCTGTGTGCTTTCATCTAAATTGGTAGTTGAGTGTGATCTCCTATCTCCACTTTCGGTTAATCGAGTGCGCTCGATTCAACGATTGTTGAAGCCAATTCACGGTATCTAGTGCGCTTGATCAACGTTTGAAGAATTGTAGATCTTCTTTCACGGTATCGTGCGCGATCAACATGTTGAAGATAGCTAGAATTCGGTATCTTTGTGATCAACGAATTTGGGCATTTCAGTATCTTCAATCCACCATTTGCTACTTTCATCGATCTATATCGTTTCGTTATTATCCGCTGCGTCAGTTTGGTATCAGAGCTAGACTTAGCCAATCATAGCTAAGCTGAGTCTTGGAGCCAAGGAATTTGAAGTTGTTATTCATCGTGTTCATCTTGAAGTTGCAACAAGTTGGAAGCTTTCGATCCATTTCATTTTGGATCAAAGTTGGAAAGATGTTTGAGCCGAGAGTTGAAGCATCACTTTGGTATCGTTTGTTGAAGGTAGGTCGTGTATACTTGTGAAAGTAGCTGAGTCTTGGTGAAGTTTGTTTTGAAGTTTGAAGCCGTGCTTTGTTTGTTTGTGGGGTTTGGAAAGTTGTGAAGTTTTGAAGATAGTGTTGATTTAATCATGCCACCAAGGAGAGCTAATCGTCATCAAAATGTTGAAGCGTTGTATAGAAGAGAAGAAGCCGAGCAAATGGAACAATGTATTAATGAGAAATTTGATGAAGGCATTGGAAAGTTAGAGAAGTTGATGAATGATTTGAATCAAAATCAAATGAGGAGATCACCAATCTCGAACCATGGAGGAAACAGAGTTTCGCCATCGGTTACGGAAGCGAGAAGGGTATCACCGCAATCTTTTAGAGAGAGAAGAGAAACATTAATTTCATAAAGGAGAGATCACCATGACTATGGACATGAAGAGAGAAGAGCTCCACGTGAGTTTGAAGAAGAGCCATATAGAGATGAAGAGAGGCATAGTAGAAGAGACATGCGTGATCGAAGGGATGTTGATGGTCGAGATCGATATAGACATACATTTGATTTTATTGAAGAGGGTGATAGAGCTAGCATTCATTCTCGAGATCGAGACCAAGTACGAAATGTATATCGGGATGTTGAAGATGATCGTCGATGGGAGTCGGGTATGAAGATGGAAATTCCTGAATTTAAAGGTGGAATGGTAGCAGAAGAATTCCTTGATTGGTTATGTAATGTTGAAGAGATCTTTGATTTCAAAGAGGTTCCGGAGAATCGTCGAGTGAAGTTGGTTGCTACTAGGTTGAGGGGTAGAGCTATGGCGTGGTGGCAGCAAACCAAACTTACACGAGAAAGAATGGGAAAGTCAAAGATTGAATCATGGGATAAGATGAAGAAACTGATGAAAGCTACATTTTTACCTTACAATTATCAATCACTCATGTATCAGAGGTTGCAGAATCTAAGGCAAGGGACGAAAACTATTAATGATTATGCTGATGAATTTTATCAACTGATTGCTCGAAATGATATAATGGAGACAGACAAACAATTGACTGCTAGATTTGTTGGAGGGTTGAGAATGCAGATTCAGGATATGGTGAATATGTTTGATCCAAGATCTGTAGCAGAAGCACATCAGAAAGCGTTGGCTTGGGAGAAGCAGGGAAGACGTGGAGGTGGTTTGTTTACAAGTTCCAATATTCCGAACAAAGGTGCTAGTAGGAGTTCCAATGTTTCAAAAGCTGTCAATAAACCAGTTGTGAATGAAGTTGCGAAGGCAAAGGTCAACAACAGTTTCAAGTGTTACAATTGCCAGGAAGTGGGTCACAAGAGTAATGAATGTCCGAAGCCGAAGAAACGAACTATGATTGCTGAAGTTGAAGATGAGGATGTTGGTGAAGGTTATGCTAGTCCAGTTAAGGAGAATGAACAAGATGTTGCATCAGGAGATGAAGGATGTAATCTAATGATGTGGAGGTCTTGTTTAATACCGAAGCACGAAGAAGAAGCTAGTTGGTTGAGGAGTAACATCTTTCAGTCAACATGCACTATTCTGGGAAAGGTTTGTAAATTTGTGATTGATGCAGGAAGTTGTGACAATATTATTTCTACCGAAGCAGTGAGAAAGTTGAAGCTAAAAACAGAGAAGCATCCAAATCCTTACAAATTAGCATGGCTAAGAAAAGGAGGAGAAGTAAAGGTGGACAGGCGAGTTCGAGTTCCATTTTCTATTAGGAAGAAGTATAAAGACGAGATTTGGTGTGATGTGGTTGAGATGGATGTTTGTCACTTACTTTTTGGAAGACCATGGCAATATGATCGAGCAGTGCAACATGACGGTCGGACCAATAGCTACAGCTTTATGTTTGAAGGTGTTAAGATCATTTTGGTTCCAAAGAAGAGACAACAAGAAGAGAGAAAATCTGTAGAGATTGAGGAGCTCAAGACTGACTTTGAAGGAATTTATTGAAGAAGTAGAGGAGAGTCCAGAGGTGTTTTTGTTGGTTGGACACGAAGCTACTGAATCTGTTGAAATCCCACGGGAAGTAAAGCCAGTGCTAGAAGAATTCAGTGTTGTGTTTCCTGAAGAATTACCAACGGAGTTACCACCGTCGAGGGATATTCAACATCAGATTGATCTTGTGCCAGGGGAAGTATTACCTCACAGGCCACATTACAGGATGAGTCCTAAGGAGCATGAGGAATTGAGAAGGCAGGTGGAGGAGTTGTTAGAGCAGGGGCGTGTTCAGGAGAGCTTGAGTCCTTGTGCAGTGCCAGCCTTATTGGTACCGAAGAAGGATGGTTCGTGGGGGATGTGTACGGATAGTCGGGCTCTAAACAAGATCACTGTGAGATACAGGTTTCCTATGCCGAGATTTGATGATTTGATTGACCAGTTGAGTGGAGCTGTTGTGTTTTCGAAGATTGACTTGAAGAGTGGATACCATCAAATTCGTATTAGACCAGGTGATGAATGGAAGACTGCTTTCAAAACCAGGGAAGGTTCATACGAATGGTTGGTTATGCCGTTTGGTTTATCGAATGCACCGAGTACTTTTATGAGAGTGATGAACCAGATTTTCAGACCATTCATTGGGAAGTTTGTGGTTGTTTACTTTGATGATATTTTAATCTATAGTGGGAGTACGGAAGAACACCACCAGCATTTGTGTGAAGTTCTGTTGATTCTACGGCAGGAGAAATTTTATGCTGCAACGAAGAAGTGTGTGTTCATGACGCACAGTGTTTTGTTTCTGGGATATATTTTGTCGAAGGAAGGTATTCAAGTGGATGAAAGTAAAGTAGAAGCTGTCAGGAGTTGGCCACAACCGAAGACAATTACTGAAGTACGAAGTTTTCATGGATTGGTATCTTTCTATCGAAGATTCATTCCACATTTTAGTAGTGTGATGGCACCTATAACCGATTGCATGAAGGGAAAGAAGTTTGATTGGTCAGATGAAGCAGGGGTTGCTTTTGAGTAGATCAAGTCACTATTGACGACAGCACCAATTCTAGTTTTACCGGATTTTCAGTTGTTGTTTGAATTACATACTGATGCATCGAAGGTTGGGGTTGGTGGAGTTTTGAATTAGAAAGGAAGACTAGTTGCTTATTTCGGTGAGAAGTTATCTGGAGCTAAGTTGAGATATAGCACTTATGATGTTGAGTTTTACGCAATTGTTCAAGCAGTGAAACACTGGAGACATTACCTGTTTCAGAAGGAGTTTGTTCTCTATACGGATCATGAAGCTTTGAAGCATTTGCAAGGGCAGGATAAGATTTCAGCTAGGCATGCTTCATGGGTCGCGTATTTACAACAGTTTACTTTTGTTGTTAAGCACAAGTCAGGAGTGACGAATCGTGTAGCTGATGCATTGAGCAGGAGGAATCATTTGTTGACGACAATGAAAGTTGAAGTGACGGGGTTTGAATTATTGCCAGAGTTGATTACAGAAGATCCTTACTTTATGAAGTTTGTTGAGAAAGTCAAGGACGGGAGTACTGATGAATTTGTGTTGATAGATGGGTTCTTGTTCAAGGGGAATCAATTGTGCATACCAGAAGGTAGTTTGAGAATGAAGATTATCAAAGAGTTACATGAAGAAGGACATGTTGGACGGGATCGCACTTTACAGTTAATATCACAGTCTTATTACTGGCCGTCAATGAGAAGGGAAGTTGAAAGGTTTGTGCATAGATGTCATGTTTGTCAGGTTTCGAAAGGGACAGCTACAAATGCGGGATTGCATATTCCCTTACCTGTTCCTACAAAACCATGGGTAGACATTAGCATGGATTTCATGTTGGGTTTGCCGAGAACTCAAAGGGGGAATGACTCTATATATGTTGTGGTGGATCGTTTCTCGAAGATGGTACATTTTATTGCTTGTAAGAAGACGGAGAATGCTGTTCATGTCGCACAGTTGTTCTTTAAAGAGATATATAGACTTCATGGTTTACCTGAATCTATTGTTTCAGATAGAGATACTCGTTTTCTGAGCCATTTTTGGTTGAGTTTGTGGAAGATGGTTGGAATGAAGCTGAATTTTAGTAGCGCTTACCATCCGCCAACCGATGGGCAAACAGAGGTGGTTAATAGATCATTGGGAAATTTGTTACGATGTTTGGTGAAAGATAATCTGAGAAGTTGGGATTTCAAGTTATGCCAAGCAGAGTTTGCACATAATCATGCGGTTAATAGAAGCACAGGTTACAGTCCATTTCAGATTGTATATTCAAGTTTGCCAAGGGGACCGTTGGATTTAACGGTAGTGCCACAACCAAAGGGGACCGTTAAACGAGCTACTGATTTTGTTGATGCTTTGAAGGAGTGTCATAGAATCGTTCAGGAACGATTGGAGAAGACAAATGAGAAGTATAAGCGAACTGCAGATTTAAAGCGACGAAGTGTTGAATTTAACGAAGGTGATTTGGTTTACGCGGTGTTGACAAAAGATCGTTTTCCGGTGGGAACGTATAATAAATTGAAGGCGCGGAAAATTGGTACAGTTGAAATTCTAAAGAAAATCAATGAGAATGCGTATCAATTGAAGTTACCAGAAGATGTTCATACTTCTGATGTATTCAACGTCAAATATTTAATTCCGTACCATGGAGCTGAACTTGTGGTGGAAGAAGATGAAAAAATTTCGAGGTCGAATTTCTGTCAACCAGGGGAGGATGATGCAACTCAGACCAGGGTCGAAGAATTGAAAGCTATCATTTTCCAAGGCATAAGTCGTTCACGACCTAAAAAGCTCACGAGTCACAACCTAAAAGACCCACGACCTAACCGAGAACAAGAGATGGGAGTTACACTGAGTACACGACTTAACGAAGTTGCGAGTTACGACCTAAAAGAGCCACGACCTAACGAAGTCTTAAGTCGCTCGGTATCTTTAGGTCGTCTACGACCTATAGCTACGGGAGATAACAAAGGGGCGGCACGAGTTAACAACCAACGACTTAACGGTCTACTGTATTGTTGCTATATTGTTGCTATATTGGAGACTTAAGTCGCTCCGAAGGAAGGGACGAGCTACGACCTATGTTGAACGACCTAAACCATAAGTCACCCGAAGATTTCCTATGCCGCTTCTTTAGGTCGTTCACACGACCTACCGAACCAGGATAAGTCGCTGAAGAGTTAAGTCGTAACATTTTAAGTCGTTGTGTCTTGAGTCGCTATATTGTACAGTGTGTGTTGTAATATGTTGGGTCGCTAACGACCTTAGTTAAGTCGTAAGTCAGGTCATTTGGGTTGTGCTGAGTAGTATTTGGTTTGTTAAGTCGTTAGGGGGGGTTAAGTCGCTGCCGACTTATATCGTAAGAGTGTGTTAAGTCGCTACCGACTTATGATGAGTCGTGAGTCGTGAACGACTTAAGGCACCGGTTGCAAAATGCTATAAATAGGGAGTGTGTTGTACATTTTGAAAAAAGGTTGATTGTTGAATAAAACTTTGTTTGATTGCTGTGTGCTTTTATCTAAATTGGTAGTTGAGTGTGATCTCCTATCTCCACTTTCGGTTAATCGAGTGCGCTCGATTCAACGATTGTTGAAGCCAATTCACGGTATCAAGTGCACTTGATCAACGTTTGAAGAATTATAGATCTTCTTTCACGGTATCGTGCGCCATCAACGTGTCGAAGATAGCTAGAATTCGGTATTTTTGTGATCAACGAATTTGGGCATTTCAGTATCTTCAATCCACCGTTTGCTACTTTCATCGATCTGTATCATTTCCTTATTATCCGCTGCGTCAATAAGGGTGGAAACACCGGAGTGATAACATATTCGTTTCTATCCAGGTTAGGGATAGGGCCATCTTTTGTTGTAGAGGATCCCGGTGAGGTCCGCGGTACGATTTCTAGATGGTTACCGTGATAGGTGGTGCCCTAGTACCTAGTCATTCTATGGAATCCGTTCTCCAATAAGCGCCGTACGATTTTGGTTGTGCCTATCTAAGCTAAAACATGATATGCAAGCATTTCAGTTATTTTCTATTTACTTTATTTAGACACTATTATAATATCAAATGACTTTAATAAAGATGTTTTGGTTATCGTATGGTAAAATCCGTCATGTTTATGTGTAATGTGGTCTTACGAGATACCTTTTTTTCAAAGGATTTTGAAAATAGTAATAATTCAAATTGAGTGCGTTTCTCACGTTGGTTTTCCAGACTGACTTGAGTGTCATTTTATTATGATGCTCGGATCAGACCGAGTATTACAGATTCAGGATAGGATGCTATAAAGCTCAGGAGATGAGTTGGATGACTGAGACATATCTCCATACTTGATTTTTTCCGTTGTATTATGGCAAGCTATTAAAACTGTCCAGATTGATTGATGTAATCTGATGATTGTAAATTTAAAATAGTTACAGTCCTTGTATCTAAAATCTGTTATTATATATATTATATTTGGTTCTGATGTGATTTTGAGATTCTATGTTGTTATTGTTCTATTTTTCTTTTACCTTTTTTCTTCACCCTTAAGATTCATATTTCCATTCAATTTGAGTTGAACTGATGTGATTTATGGTTGGCTCAAAGGGGTATGGAGATCCAGGCCTTTACAGGAAATTATGTAATTTGTTACATATGTCTAACTATGTAATCAATCATGTTTGTAATAAAGGTCTCAGTTTTGTTTTATATACTATTTTATATTATTATATCAGAAATTAAGTAATTCATTTAAAGTATGTAATTAAGAAAATTCTTTTTAAAATGTTATGTGATTGTAGTTACTAATAGTTGCACTTGAGATTAATTAACCATAAAATTATATAACAATTTTCTAAGTATTCACCGTCAAGTTGTTTCAAGAAAAAGATACCAATACGCCAGTTGAGACCAATGTATGTAATGCTCTTTAAATGTTAGGCAGTGTATTACTTATTACTGTTGGGGGCACCAAAGGGTTACATACTCGTAGTTATTTTTTCCAAGAGTTTGCTGTTGTTTAATAACAACTAGGTTAGATAGATAATCTCAATGTGATGATTTATGTCGTTCCTTCGGCTTGATAGTACCGTGGAACTTTAACGTGAGTACTCTACTTTGACTTAGTAAAACCATGGCATGAAAATCAATCGAGCGACTATACTTGGGTATGAGCTGAAGCATTAGATGTGAATCTATATTCAAAATAGAATTAATCTCCTCGGTTGTGTGAGGTTAGTATCACGGTTGAATTTATTCAATTCAAACATAAGATCTACAACAATAGTTGAAAGGTTAATTAAACTAAAAACTTTGTTTTTGTAAAAATCAAGTTGAATGAGGATAATATTGGAACTTTGACCAATACCAAATTCCATATATCTGAAAGTGATATAGTTTTACTGAAGAGACCGTGTGTAAATTATTTTCATTTTTGGTACCACTAAAGATAATATAAAATATGAATTACCAAAAAGATAGAAAAGTGATGAATTCAACTAAACTGTCACATTACTACCTAAGGTGACATGTGAATGTTAATATTTGGATTACTTAATATTTATTGTTGACTAAATTCAGACCTTTGAGTTACACAACTTCATTTGTGAATTCACCAAAAAACCACATGATTTAATCTGTTTATAAAGCTCTAAATTTTGGTTAAACTAATTAATATTTAGGAAGTATTGTTTATTAATTTTTTAATGTTTTAAATGTTGTTAGGAATTATTAGGAAGCATATACAAAAGTGATATATGATATCAGTACTTTTTTAAAAGGGGGTTTGAATACAATTAGCTATTTAATAAGCTTTTTGGAAAATTAATCCATGCAAAGACAATACATGGTCGATTAAACATAGAAGAGAGATGGGATTAACATAATTGAAAATTAATTGCAAATCAACTGATGAAGTTTTAAGGAAAGAAGAGGAAAGGTTCTTATTATTTCCTTAAAACATTATTCTCTCATTCATTTTTATTGAAATTTTCTTTCCCCTACCTTCCCCTACCCATGGCTTCCTCCTTCTCATTCATGGCTAAAACCTTCACCTAAATAACTTTAAAATAAATTATATTAAAATGGTCCATTAAGTTCTAGAAATATTGTTGGGTGATTTAAGCAATATTGAAGATGATTCACAAATCAAGGTGTTATAAAGGGCATGACCTATTTAGATTTAATTCCACTTCATATTATTCACTAACAATATTTAACCTTAACCCAAGTTCAAATATATGTAAATATTTTATTACTACTTATTATATTTGAGTCAAAATTGTTTATGCTTGCCATTTATAAATATGAAATCGATTTGATAAACATATTTGAGAAAATATGAATATTAATGTATATTTGATGTTGGATGAAGTGAAACAATACACACACGTGCGTGTATGTATGTAAGTATGTTATAATTTTGATTCATTTAATATAATGAATTTGATGTTTAAGAATTAGAATTCATATAAATATCTTTATGTTATTTAAAAAGGTAAAACACACATATATTTGAATATTTGGTTAGGACAATCCTAATTTCAAACTAAGACATACTCTAATGTTCTAATATTCAATCAAATGTGTTTGGAACTTGAGTTTGTTAATTAATTTCAATCCATAATACGTACATATACGCACATACACATACATACAAACTTAATTTTGTAATTATATGGAAATATTATATATATATATCCAAACTATTTATACGTATATATGATATTATTATACATATTGTATACAAACCATATACATATATTATCATATATCTAAACACGATATGATCGGCCTATTCGAGTATAGGTTTAATCTGCGCCTTTTTCAAGCATTCATGCATCTGAAACATGAATTCAAGCAATTGAATTCTATTTAAAATATTTACGTTCAAATGCTCAAGTAGCTGCTACCGTTTCTCACTTCAAGTATTTAGACGTTTAAACTTATATTCATATGCTTGAATCTGCTTTTTAGACATATGAACGGAAAATTCAGATGCTTGAATCTAGCTAAAATTCAATGTTTTTCTTCATGTTTTTTCTATTAAATTTTTCAGATTTCTAGGCTTTTATCCAAACGCCTAAATCCATTTTTTCAAACATATAAAACGTGTTTTTTTGTACCATTTCTTTTCTATTTTAATGTACTTATTTCAGGCGTCTAGTTCTGTGATTAAACTACAAATTATTTGTATTTTTAAGCATTTTATTGAGGATTTTAACTATCTTTTCACATCTTATTCATTATAGACTTTATTTGCCTGTTATTAAATCATATAAGCGGTTCCCTATGTCTATACGGTTGTTTATAGCACTTAATGCATTTTATATACATTCTTTTTGGTATAGTTGTGATGATTTAATTATAATTTACCTTAATCTTCTTCATAATTATTATAATCATAACCCATTTCTAGCAAATTATATATATTCTTTTCAATAAATGCATATAGAAATGCTATTCATTTCATATAAGTTATTCAATCAAAATTGCTTCCTTTTGTTTACTCTCTTCTTCTCTATTGGTAGAATTATCATTTCAACCTCGGTGATCAATTATCAATCCAAACCTAACAACGAAGGTCTCATTTCAACCTCAATGACCAATTACCAATTCTAACCCAAACATTAATTTTTATATTTTTATTCAATCTATATTCATCCTTCTTACATAATAACCTAAATTTGACTATAAAAATGAAATAGAAGCATGTATGATATTAGATAAATAGTAAATAGACCCACACACAATTTATCTAGGCTATTCCCAAATTAAGATAAAATCACTACCTTTATATGTTGTTTGGATCTTCTCTAACCCTCTGAACTTCTTGAATAATTAAGATGTTGGTACATTTGAGAAACTCTCTTTGTTTTATTCTATTTGATCCTTATTTTGTTGAATTTGGTGAAGAATTGGAGATTTAATTTTGGATCTAAGGTTATAGATCTAGGGTTTATCAACATCCTATAATTATACATAATTAAATATTTAAATTAAAAAGGTGAAATAGTAATTTACATAAAAGAGAAAAATAGCAAATTTTTACAATAATTGGAATTACGCATAGAGACTTATTCCATTCCATTTGGAATGTCATTTGCAGTCAAAATACATATATAATTTGCTGAATTTTATAAAATAGATCAATAATTAAGAAGCATCAAACCCAGTGGTCTTTTTGTAATATATCGAATTTTAGATATTTTTGGCATTGTGCTGAAAATTGAGATTATAAATAGATGTGAAAGTTACCTTTTTATTATTCCTTTTTAGCCATAATCCCTCACCATTAAAATCTACTAATCTCCACCACATCAAAGTAAATTAAAAAACAAACAAAAAGATTCATTTTTCTTTACCATTTCATTTCTTCTTCCTCTTCCCTCATCTTCATCAAACTTTGAGAATTCATATCTAGTCCAGTGCTCCCCAGATTTTGAAGAATGCAGTAGAAAATCTAAGAATGCGAAGAATAATATGATTTCATGTCGTACGGGACTTGGACAATCGAAGGCACACTAGACCTTGATCTATGATGAAATCTTATACACTATTTTTCTCCTTCTCTATCAAACTCCAAAATGGTATATTGCTCCCATCTCTTAATAGATTTGCTCGATCTATCAAAGAAAACAATCATGGTGTATTCTATTGTCCAATGAAGTAAATGGGGGAAATCTCAGTGGTTTCTAAGCGCTAAAGGGACAGAACAACGGATACGGTGTGGATTTCTTCTTCATTCGATAGTTTTGATGAGTTGAATTCTTTCTATTTGAGCATATACCAATAAGTAGTAATTCATTGTTTATTATCTTGAATCAAATTATAAACGACAAAATTTTATATTAATCACATCAATTTGAAATAATTCATGATTATGAGTAGGATTCCATGGTTAGTTAATTAAAAAATGATTTTTTTCATTTTAATTATACACATGTTAATCCCTCCTTAATCAGAATAGTGTAAAACGTAAACATCTCCAAATTCGATGTATTATGCATAAAATTCTGGTTCTCAATGACATGAATCCATCGGTAGTATTCGTTCGATGATATAAAGTAATATTATATAATTGAATAGTTAATAAAATTTTGGAAATGTACTTGAGCTATATGCAACACCCTACATCTATACACATAATACTAAAGAGAACTACTAAGTAATCATGTCTATTAATATTGAGAATGAGCATTGTTAAGAGCGACCATACATGAATCTTCCCTTGGGTTAACACTAGTACATATTAAAAAATCTCATAGAACATATCCATACATATTTGATATCGACACAAAGCAATAAACATGTGGGCTTACTAGGTTATAACAATATACAGTACATACAAATGAACACAGACTCATAGATCGTAGCAGAAAATGTAATACATAACAAACCAATACCAACTATAAGGGTGTCTCGGTACGACAATATATGCCAAGTAAAGTTTTCAACCCATAACTCTTGGGCATCTTATCAAAATAAATACAAAGAGACATCCTAATAGAACATATACGTAGTCATCATCATAAAAATATAATACAATATATATATATATATATATATATATATATATATATATATCAATCATCCCCTTTAAAGCTTATTCATCCAGAATGGCTAATGTCCTTGTATTTGAAAAACATTCGGACTGACGCAACTATTATATAAATATTAAATGGGTCAAACTATATCTATATTCAAGATGAGTATATAAAAGTAAACATGGTAAATGAAAAGCACAACATATACACGAGATGATATAATATCTAACAGGACATCATAATAAAATATACCATGCCACACATCTCAAATATCACCATGGAATACACATAAGTAAGTGAGAATCACGACATCTATAAATGAGGTGATAATAAACAAGCCCATCGAATTATCAAAATTTATGGACAAATACACAACCTGTCCATATAAAACAAAAATAAAGAAATGACTTGAATGAAACGAAATGCAAAATTCCATAACCAAAATATCAGTCTTGACTTATAGTCCTAATGGAAGCGATAACTTCCAACTGGTAGGACCTTAGAGATATTAAGGGATACAAACTCAATCAATACCAAATTTAATCAAATACTCAATGTACAAAACCATTTATTTCGACCCATAGTCCTTAGAGAGGTGAAACACTTGACCGAATGGTCCTAGGAGATAGAAACAACAAACCATACAAAAAAATTCTCTCAACCATAGTCTCTTATGAGAGAATGACAAACGAGCTCATAGCACGTTTCCAATGTCGTAGATAGATTACATGCAGCTGTCTTGAGTTAGGGTATCTCAAATGACGGATGGATACATAGCTAGTCTCTAACATGTAATAATATCAAATAGATCATACATAATTGATCTACCTAGGTCATCCAGATGGGAGACTGATGTACCGCAACACTGCTCTAGGAAATAATAATAATTATGATGACCCACCTTTCTAACCCATGGGAACGACACTTAATACATCATATGGTATTTGTGTTCCATTACTCAAGCATCTGAAAGATGAGTTATCATAGGGTATAATAAAAGAACTGAACAAAAACCTCATAATGGAATGGTTAAGTATAATACAACAATGAGACAGTACATAAGGTTACTCCTTAACATGGAGTTATCAAAGTTACATCAAAAGTACTACCATAAGCCTAGAAAGTTATAACAACCTGCCTTTACATTTGCTAATACAAAATACATAGACATAAAACAAACGTCTCTTAATCACATAAATATATAGCTAGATAGATAAGGAGCCTCGTGCTCGTCCACCATCTTTAAAGAGCCCAAAGAAACTTGTTACTCTTGGATTACTCCAATTTAAATGAGTATCTGAGAGTTTAGAGAAAACAAACAACTCGAGTTAGACAATAAGTATGGTATGAGTAAACTCTAAATAAAAGTGGAACACACAAAGCAACATGTGAGATTATGCCATAAAACACGGAACAGATTTCCGCTCCCAAGAAGAACATCCAAGCATAAAAGAATGGACACATATTACTAAACATCGCAAAGAGCGCAAGACACTTTTCGATGCAATTAAGAAAGAATCAATTCAAAGGTTTGAATCAAAGACAAGGAGAAGGACTTTTTCCAACAACGACTAGGAAGGTGCGCCCCCTTATCGAAAGTATACCTCTAGCAAATATACTTGAGAGGGTCATATACTCTTTAACTCTCTCGGGCACGTCCAAGCCAGAACACGCCAACCTTACCGAGTATTTCATTTCTCCGTGCACATATAAACTAATCTAATCTAGAGTAGATGTGAAAATACCCTAATGGAAGCAAACCCACTTAGCTTGGCATCCATTTGCTCTTTGTTTTCAGTCATTTCCAATAAAGGATATCAATGCTCAAAACAAGCAACAAATCATCTTAGATTGACAAAGCATAAAGAAGGATATAGAAATCGATTTGTTAAGAAATCTACTATCGAGGATAACAAAAATGATCATATATGGGATTTAAATATCATACACTTACCATCACTCGTCGATTTCAAACTTGTACTATCCCTCGGTTAACAATGATGCTAGACAAGTTAAGGTAGAGTTACCTCTAAACCATGCCTTGACGTATGTTCTTAACCTTCGAGGTAGGGACGAGTTTCCATACCTCGATGTCTAGTGCTAAGTGTATGACTAAGTTCTTTCCATATAAGTGATATCGCTTATGGAAATTAAATTTCTTACCTTTATCACCAAACTTGGATTTTCGATTCGTACTATCCCTCACTTAAAAGAGGAGCTAGGTAAGTCAGGGCACTGGTTGCTCCTGGCCTTTCCTGGATACTCTAGTTTTTTAAATCTCAAATAGAGTAATGAATCCACCTTCTTGATGTTTAGTACCAAAGATAAGACTAAATCTTTTCATAACTGAATCAAACTTTTAAAACCAAATTTGTACTTTGTTTTCACATCACAAAAATTTGTAGAACACATCTAAAATCCTTGGAAATAAGTTAAAAATATCCATATTTAATCTCATAAAGTGAAAAATAAGTTAGAACCATTTATATAAAAATTTATAAAAACGTCGCAAAAAGTATCGCTAAATAATGCTAAAAATTTCTTCAGATCGGTCCCATTTAAATGTAAATTTATTCAAAAAAATTCAATGCATGAATACTCTATTTTATTCTTATAACAACTTACTATGGATCCAATATGCGTTTACAAAAACTTCAAGAGTTTTGAATTCGAACAAACACATTTGAAAGTTCTTTAAAAAATTTGACTCTTTACAAAATTGATTAAGAAAATCCATTTCTAATTTTTGAACACTTTTGTTTTAGCAGGTTTTACTTTTTCGGACCCATTGCATTTTTCACTAAAGGGGAAAAAATGTGACCAAATATTAATTTTGTAAAAAGCCAAGAACGAGATCAATAGAAGGAATTTCAAGAAAGATTATATTTTTAAATTGTCGGTATAGCGATAATCACTCTAATGACACATTCATAAAACATGATATATGTCATATATATTCATCCTTACATTTCAAAAACAACACAAATATGAAAATGAACCAACATTGGCGAGGAACCCCTTAGGGTCTCTCTACAAAAGCCCCATGTAAAGCACATATATGTTTATGCATTTCAAAGCATTCCATAGTGACCCATTTGCTACGAAAACACTTCAACTTCCTCCTTTTGTCCCCTGCAATATAATGGTTATTTATGCCTTCCATTTCCAAGCAAGAATCACATCCAATCAAGCAAATATACACAAGTATAAACATTGTAAACAACAATTTATATTTCACACAATTTGTTAATTTTTAAACTATTTTAAAGCGAATTTAACTCACTCTCAAGAAATCTAAGACCAAATTGAAGCAACACAATCCTTCCTCGACCTAGCAACACCATAAGATACCACCCTTCTTGGTCAACTTCAACCCAAAGGTTTGGGAAAACCCCCTATAGCTCATGCAAGTGCTTAAAATAAGGTGTTCGAGCTTTAAACTTTTCGGCTTTGGAATGGCGATCAAGAAGCCTATATTATCTCAAGTTTATTTAGAATTTTAAAGGAGAAAGAGTGCATTTTTACTTAAGAAAATATATGGAGATAAGTATGAAGATGATGAAGAAAAGAAAGTGAAAAAGAAAAAGAAAATAAAGTAAAGAGGTCCTTATATAGACTTTGGAAAAAGTGGTTAATTACCTTTATATCCCTTAGCCAAATTACCACTCTAATCCTTGATATTTCAACCACCTCGTCATACACCCATGTGCCATCTATGTGGCCTCATGTACTTGCCACCACTTTACATAAAAAGGAGAAAAAGATTAGTAAAAGTGTGACGACCTGGAATTTTTGGATGTTTGAAATCGGAATATTTAATTAATTTTAAATATTTGCAAGTTAGTTTAACTTGGATTTCAAATATCAGTTTGAATTTGGCGATTGAATTTATTGAATTAAATAATTTAAAGTTGGGTAAAATGTTGAATCTTTAGTTTTAAGCTTGTTAAAAATAATTTAAAGGCTTGTAAATTTTATATTGATAGTTCTGAAGATAATAAAAGCATTTAAATTGAAATTGGAAGTGATTCGTTCGGTTTCAAAAATATATAGTTTAAATTGAATTTAAAAATATCCTTCCGAGGCACAGTCTCTGAATTTGACGAAACCAGTTCCATTGGATCCGTAATTTTGCATTATTGTCAGATTTCAATTTTCGTAGGGTTTGGAGTTGTTGTGTGAGCATACGATATATAAACACGCTAATTTTTTTTATTGAAAATTCAATATAATTATAAGGTTCAAAAAGCTATCTTCTTCATACGATCGAATTAGGGCTCGAAACCTTTTTCATTGTGTTCAAATAGGGATTTGACATTATAGATGCTTAGCGGCACGCCTAGATAGGGGATCGAGATTTTGAGTTGCGAATTCAGAACAATTTAAATTTGAATTTAAATACATAAAATAATTGCATTGACCGGTCAAAATTTCACATCAGCTGTTCTCTTATCACTTCAGCCTACTTTCTTTCACCCTCATCACGTTTTCCTTTCCTTCATATTACTGTAGCCAACCTTCTCCAACACGCTCCCCCAACTTTATATCACGTCTATGCCTTATCCCTCTCATTGAAATCAGAACAAAAAATAAATGAACGAAGAAAAAAAAGAGAAAACTGGTAGACCAACTTAATTTTTCATTTCCTTCCTCAACTTTTCCCTCCGCTCGATTTTTCCCTAAATTCTCCAAAATGAAGCATGGCCTCAGTTCAAAAATCAGAATCATAAATAGCCGAAATCAACTCGAAGCTGTTCAATTTCTAAAACAAATGGAACCACCTCGTTCTGCACGATCGATGAAGTGGGACACTCGTGATTTGATGGATATGGATGGGTCGCATGGGTTTCGATCGCGACAAAGGAGGGCTAACGGCGGATGATGCTCATGTTTCGGGGCAGGTTTGTGGCGGTGCCAGGGATTCGCGATGCAGCTGCGACCAGATTGACGATGGAGGGCTTCTCGTCTTCATGCGTGTGAGTTAGATGAGGAGGAGCAGATGGATTGTGGATGGCTGCGGCGTCGACGACAGTGGAGTGAGCATCGCATTCGATCTCGTGCTAAGATTAGAGCAGGAGTTCGTTGTTTTGGGTTCTCTCGTCGAGTAGGCAATGATATTTTTAGCATTTTAATTTAAAATCTACTTAAGTTTAAAAAATTGACAAATAAACTCTGCTGATTTATTTGTAAATTTGGAGATTTATAAAAATTTAGTTTAGGTAGAATCGATAATAAAAAAAAGAGAGAGATTTAAAACAATAAGGTTAACGGCTCTACTTTTAAATTATTATTTTAGTTTAAGGTTAAGCAAGTTAAAACTTTTAGTTTAATTTGGTTATCAAGAATCATTTTCAACAGTAAAGTAAAATTTAAATTTTTTTTACCCAATAGATTTAAATTTAAAATGAGAATATTATTGGTAGTTTAAAACATGGAAAACAGTTAATAAATTTGGAAAATTTCATTTATACAAGGTCCAAAGTCGTGAAGAAAGTAGGCGTGATGGAAATGGATTGCAAACATTAAAGGTGAGTTAATCTCACTCATCCGATGATTTAAATTTAAATGATTAAATTTAAATAATTGGTCGAATGGTTGAATTGATTTGATATGCTATATTATAGTATATAATATACTTTAGAATGATTGATTTCCCATATTATATAGCAGATGAAACCCTATGCGCCGCATAATAGCGGATGATATTATATGTAATCCAATATACCGTGATATTCCACCTCGAAGTGGAATTGGTATTTTATGTTGTGCTAACATCTGTAGATGTAGGGAAAACAGGTTGGAGGGATCCATCTGGATTCCTCGACATTTATTTAAATTATTTAATATTCTCTGTTGTGATTATTTGATATTCTATGATGAATTATATTGGAATATTGAATGCTATAGTTTGATTGAATATATTTAGGTATAATGAGTTACCAAAAATATATAAATTGGATTTTTGGAAAGAAAATAAAAGAAGTGAATTTGTAAGCGAAATAATTGTAGAAAATTTGAATGAATTGGAAAAGAGCAAAAGTGATTTTAAAATTCTGATAAATAAATTTCGAGTATGGAAAGGGGATTTTGAATAAACAGAGAAATAATGAATTTTTAAACCTTAAGTGACATTATTTAAAGGAATAAAGAATTTATTTTAAAATCCAAGTTTTTTTAAATTTATTGAAATAGATAAAGAAGGAATTTATTTCAAAATAGAGTAAATTGGAAATCAATTTGGAAATTGATTTAAGTGTTTGAAATTGGAAATTCAATGGAGAATGTGACTATGGAATTTATAAACTGGGTTTATAAAAGTAAAGTAAAATATATCAGTGGATATTTGGGAAGACTAAATTCAAGATGGGAATTTATTAATGGAAATGAGAAAATTTCTTTAAAAATAAACAGTGATTTATTTTTAAAGGATGTGAAGAGAAGTATATTTCCCTGGATAGCCAAGTACGCTTTTAAAGCAAAATTTTAAATATAAGTTAAAATTTTTAAGGTTGTTTAACAAACATGTTTTAGAAAATTTATTATTTCTAAATGTTTAAATTCTAAAGTAAGTATTTTTCAAAATCTATTATCGCAATAATTATTTAAAAGATGATTTGGTATTTTGTTTAAAGGAGAAAATCTAGTTTGTATTTTATAAAGTAACCTTATTTCAAATACTCCTAAAGTATTATTTTTAATTAAGTATTAAAGTAGTTTTCTAAATTTAAATGTTAAAGTATATTTTATAAATAAGTGTTTTAAATTATTTTAAAAATCTAAAGTTCCGTGCTTGTTGATTTCAGTGGAAATAGAAATATTTGGGAAATTTATTCTGTAAAAGGAAGATAGTTTGAAACTATTTTCAAAAGGGTTGAAATGGAAATATCTTGCGAAGATATTTTGAGATAAATAAATAATTTGGGAAATTATTTATTGTTTGATGGTTGTTGTGAATGTTAATTGATAGTTAAATAACCGGCTATCAATATTGGCCAAATGTGCTGATCGTTTCGAAGAGACTGGGATCGAGATTTATTTCTCGAAAACCACTTCGATCCGGTTTGTACGTTTTTGTGGAAAAACGAGTTTGGATTCGAAGATGGAGCAGTGCAGTGCCAGGGCTAGTCGCTACTAATCCTGAGGATTTTTCCAAAATGGATGTAGTAGGAAAAGTGCCTTCGGCTCCGTTTGAACCTGGGAAGGACTTGTATGGATGAATGCTTTCGGAACACCGTCAAGTGGACGATGGGCATTCTAAGTGAAACGATCTAAAAGGTAACGTTTAGCCTCAAGCCTCATCAACCGATAATGACTGAAAATCAGGCGTTACGCATCAAGGCTAGGTGGGTAGCACCCACTTTAGGGTGAGGTCATCCCTGTCTAGATGTCCCTTTTTATTTCGGCTTAGTGGTGCGGTTGCTGATCACAACCGTGAGATGATCTTACTTGGGATTATCCAGTAAGGGATAGTCCCGGTCTTGTGTTGCAGGGGGTTGGGAGTGATCCTCGGTACTGTGATCTAGACCATGTACCGTGACAGGTGGTACCCCAGTGCCTAGTCATTAGTTCGAAATCCATTATCCCTACGCGCCTTTTACGGGTTTTGTTTGTATTACCCACTTTGTGGCTAGTAGCTGGAATTTAATCATGTAACAATTTCGGCTATTTTAATAAGTATTTGTGTACAGACCCTATTGTAATATCAGAGGATTTAATAAAAAGTGTTTTAGCTATCGTAAGGTAAAAACCAGACATGTTTATTTGTGGCGTGGTCTTACGAGATGCTTTTGTTTTCAAAAGAATTCTTAAAACTTTAATAATCAATTTGATTGTGATTTCTCATGCTGGTATTCCAGACTGACTCGGGTGTTATTTAACTGTAATGCTCAGGTCAGATCGAATATTACATAATACATGATATGATGCTGTGGGGCTCAAGAGACGAGCTGCATGGCGATACGTACTTCCATACTTGATTATTGTTTCGCTGTGTATCCAGTTGTATGTTATTGATGTTGTCGAACTCTGATGATGTATGTATAAAACAGATATAGTTTTCTTTTGTGTAAAGACCTATTATCATATATTATATTTTATTCCGCTGCGATGGTAAGATTCTGTTGTTGTTTTATGTTTTCTCTTCTTCTACCTCTTCTTCTTTAACCCAAATGGTTCGTATTTCTGTTAAACTTGAGTTGATTGATGTAGAATAGTGTTGACTCAAGGGGTATGGATTTGCGGGTCGTCACAGTTGGTATCAGAGCTTAGGTTGGTGATAACCTTGGCTCTGGTGGAATTTCTCAAATAGAGTCTGTGTTAGTCTAGAATGAATTTGAGAGTATTAATAATATGAGCGTGTATTCATTAGTGGACATAAAATTGTTTTTATATTGTGTTGATTTATCGATTGGGTGTTTATGGATTCTGGTCGATGTATGGGACGTCATGTCATCGATAGGGGTTTCTAAACTCTTAAACAAGATAAACTAACACAGTATTGTTTTAAATAGGGTAAATGAAATAATTTTACCCAAATTATTTTCATATATAAAGGGAATAATTTTTCATGAATTATTATAGTTATATATGGATGCTTGGTTGTTAGGGATGATAATATTAAATTATTATCATTAATGTGAAAATTTTGATAAGAAATTGAGATAAAAACCAAAGATTAAAGAATAAACTAATAAATAAATGGGATTTGTAAATGTGATTTATAATTGAATAAGATATTGAAATCATAATTAAAAACTAAGAAACAATTTCATATACAAATGAAATTTGTAAATGTAAACTATAAATGTGAATTATAGTGTGATTAATAACTAAAATAAGATAAAATTCCAAAGTAATGTTTGCATATAAATTTAAAGGATTTGGAATTTGAAAATTTGAAAATTTAAATTCCTTTGGATTAGAAAGTGATTCTCAAAAGTTAGGAACAATAATAT
This sequence comes from Allium cepa, assembly GCA_030765085.1. Lineage (NCBI taxonomy): Eukaryota > Viridiplantae > Streptophyta > Magnoliopsida > Asparagales > Amaryllidaceae > Allium > Allium cepa. The sequence continues at coordinate 681,216,685 of CM060942.1, forward strand.
ATATTTGAGAAATATTTTGAATCGGATTTGAAATTTAGAGAGATTTGGAATTTGAAAAAAACATTTGAAGGGATTTTAGAAATATAAAAGCATTGAACTCTTTTCGGTCGCTGGAAAATAATTCCGATGATGATCGCAACATCATCGGTGTTCATTTTCGAGTTTCTAAAAGAGGAATTGCTACCTGGATGTTTTGGATTAATGTTTGTTTGTGAAATTTGGATTGATTTTGAAAATGCAGAGGAATAGTTTAATTTGGATATAAAACTTTCCAAAATTTGAATTTGGAACCCTTTAGTAATGAGTTTGGACTTGTAAACAAAAGGGAATTGAAACTGAATGTTGAACTTAAGTTTGAATGAAAAAAAAATGGGTTAAGTTGGACCAAATAAAACAAAGTTTTGAGATTAAAATTAGTAAGTAACTGATTAATTTATATGGTATGCAGATGAAATGAAATTGAATATTGGATAATGTTTGATTTAAAATTGTGTAAAATAAAGTGTAGAATTAGTTCAAATGACCTAAAAATAATTAATGTTTGGGAATTAAATTTATTGGTTGAAAATGAATTTGTGAATGACTAAATGAATTTATAATTGTAAGTAAATGAAATGAAATTGGATATTGTAATGATATTAAATGGAATTGAGTCCTTGCTTAACAAAATTCAAAGGAATGGTATGTAGCTAGATTTAACTGGAGTTAAGCTAAATATAATTGAATTAAAATGAATTCAGTTGAGTTATAAATAATATTGAATGGAATAAAATTTCTTACTTAAATAAATAAATGTAAACTAAGTAAGTATTGAATTGGATTAAAAAAGATTTGGTGTGAGTTGTAAAAAAATCCAAGCATAAATTGAATGACCTTATTATTAATAAATTCAATAATGAATTGTTAATGTGAATTAAAATTTAAAAATGGATAAAAAATAAACTAATTGAATAAAATAGAAAAATGGTTGGGATTTGATTAAAGGAAAAAGCAAATCAAGGATCTAAAATGGAAGTTGGTTGAATAAAATAAACTTAAGTTATTGGGTGGAATAGTTTGAAGAAAATAAGCAACTTAAGTAAATTGTGAGACGGTTATTTAATATTGGTTCTCGAGCTTAATAAAATGGTTTGGAATCAAACTTTTTGGATATGAAAGAAAATGCAACGAGAAGATTGTGAATAAATTAAAATGGGATGGAATCAAGAGTAAATTGAGTTGGAATCAATTTAAATGGTTATAAAGCTTACATAATTATTTATTCACATTAATACTGTCGAATTGCATAAGAAAATGGAATGTTTGATGTAAACGAGAGTAGATAAAATCCTATGAGTTAGTAGAAGTGAAATAGGATGATGTTGAAATCAATTAGAACGAATATGAGTTTATTTTGCTTAGAATGAATTAAATATAAGCGTGTAAGTTGTAAATCACTTAAACTGAATGAAATGGTTTGAGAATTGGTTGTAAGCAATTGTAATAAGTGTCGGAACCTTATATGTGCTTATGAAAATTATATAACCTGCATTATATGTGAAATTTATGTGTTAGCTATTGAAAGTAAGTGAAACGTTAATAAATTGCACATATTTAGTACTTATATGTTTAAATTGAGTAAGTACAGGTACCGGGAAGCCGTTTGGATGGATTTGATCACGCAAAATGCTAAAATAATAAGCCGCTTGCTTAAAAATGCTAAATAAAGATACGTCTATGCAATAAAAATAGTAAATATGAACTGTTTTTGTTTTTCAGACCGGGTGGGTCAATGTATATATATTTATATCTCTTGTTAAATTGCAAAAGCTCCTCCGTACAAAGGAGACTGGCAAAATTTTTGGAAATTTTTGGAGCTAGAATTTTTTTTGAAAATTTTAGGGAAATTTTGTTGGCGAAAAAATAATTTCAAATTCAAAATTTAAATAAATTAGTAGATGAAACTAATTTAAAATAGCGATACGAATCAGTTATAAATGGAAGATAAAATTCAATACTCAGAGTTGAGAATAAATTAATTTCATATGGAGATGGGAGAACCAATTTGTATAGAAATAGATATAAACTAAAGTGGTGAAGTGAAAATAAATAAAAAACATATAAAATACTTATACTAAACTTAAGAAAGGGATGGTGAATTCTTGATTTGAAATTGATATTACAAATATATTCTAAGTTAATATTTGGATAAATAGACATTGACATTTGGTAAGGAAGCCAATAAAAGTTTTGAAAGTTGTGATTGGATATTAGTGATAAGTATGATATACATGTGTTTAAAAAGGAAAGGAAATTGATATTTTTGATTCCAGAAGATAAATTTGAATTGCTCGACGAAAAGATATGTGTTTAAGTTTTTGTATGAAATTTGATTGGGTTTTCGATCTAGCCACTTGGCCTTTTGTTTTCTTTTGGAATTTGAGAGCCCGTAGAGGCATTTTGTAGTTGTACCGAGCTAGCCGCGCAAAGAAGACGCTGGCAAAAAATTTCGGAAATTTAGAGAGTTAGAAAGTTTTTGAGAAAATTTTGATAATTCAAAATTTGGTTAAATTGGAAATTGAATGATTGAGCAAATAGTATTATTTGAAAACCATGGGAGAGTTTGGGGAGGTTATTAAGAATGGTAATGAGTCTTTTATAAAAGATAGTTGGTAGAATGTTGAATTGTTTGGTTTTGGAAAATAGTAACGGGTATTGGACCATTCTTTCTAACTAGTAATTTCGGGGATGAAATTCTTTTAACGGGGAGGAATGTGACGACCCAGAATTTTTGGATGTTTGAAATCGGAATATTTAATTAATTTTAAATATTTGCAAGTTAGTTTAGCTTGGATTTCAAATATCAGTTTGAATTTGGCGATTGAATTTATTAAATTAAATAATTTAAAGTTGGGTAAAATGTTAAATCTTCAGTTTTAAGCTTGTTAAAAATAATTTGAAGGCTTGTAAATTTTATATTGATAGTTCTGAAGATAATAAAAGCTTTTAAATTGAAATTTTAAGTGATTCGTTCGGTTTAAAAATTATATAGTTTAAATTGAATTTAAAAATAGCCTTCCGAGGCACGGTCTCGGAATTCGACGAAACCAGTTCCATTGGATCCGTAATATTGCATTATTATCGAATTTCAATTTTCGTAGGGTTTGGAGTTGTTGTGTGAGCATACGATATATAAATGCGCTAATTTTTTTATTGAAAATTCAATATAATTATAAGGTTCAAAAAGCTATCTTCTTTATATGACCGAATTAGGGCTCGAAACTTTTTCCATTGTGTTCAAATAGGGATTTAACATTGTAGACGCTTAGAGGCACACCTAGATAGGGGATCGAGATTTTGAGTTGCGAATTCAGAACAATTTAAATTTGAATTTAAATAAATAATATAATTGCATTGACCGGTCAAAATTTCACATCAGCTGTTCTCCTATCACTTCAGCCTACTATCTTTCACCGTCATAACTTTTTCCTTTCCCTTCATATTACTATTGCCAACCTTCTCCAACACGCTCCCCTAACTTTATATCATGTCTAAGCCTTATCCCTCTCATTGAAATCAGAACAAAAATTAAATGAACGAGGAAAAAAAAGATAAAAATTGCAGACCAACTTGATTTTTCGTTTCCTTCCTCAACTCTTCCCTCCACTCGATTTTTCCCTAAATTCTCCAAAATGAAGCATGGCCTCAGTTCAAAAATCAGAATCATAAATAGCCAAAATCAACTCAAAGCTGTTCAATTTCTAAAACAAACGGAACCACCTCGTTCTGCACGATCGATGAAACGGGACACTCGCGATTTGAAGGACATGGATGAGTCACGTGGGTTTCGATCGCGACTAGGGAGGGCTAGCAGCGGATGATGCCCATGTTTCGAGGCATGTTTGTGGCGGTGCCAGGGATTCGCGATGCAGCTGCGACCAGATCGGCAATGGAGGGCTACTCGTCTTCGTGTGTGTGAGTTAGATGAGGAGCAGTTGGATTGTGGATGGCTGCGGCGTCGACGGTAGTGGAGTGAGCATCGCGTTCGATCTCGTGCTAAGCTTAGAGCGGGAGTTCGTTGTTTTGGGTTCTCTCATCGAGTAGGTAACATGATTTTTAGCATTTTAATTTAAAATCTACTTAAGTTTAAAAAAACTGACAAATAAACTCTGCTGATTTATTTGTAAATTTGGAGATATATAAAAATTTAGTTTAGTTAGAATCGGTAATAAAAAGAGAGAGAGATTTAAAACAATAAGGTTAACAGCTCAGCTTTTAAATTAGTGTTTTAATTTAGGGTTAAGTAAGTTAAAACTTTTAGTTTAATTTGGTCATCAAGAATCATTTTCAACAGTAAAGTAAAGTTTATAAATTTTTTTACCCAATAGATTTAAATTTAAAATGAGAATATTATTGGTAGTTTATATCATGGAAAACTGTTAATAAATTTGGAAAATTTCATTTATACAAGGTCCAAAGTCGTGAAGAAAGTAGGCGTGATGGAAATGGATTGCAAACATTAAAGGTGAGTTAATCTCACTCATCTGGTGATTTAAATTTAAATGATTAAATTTAAATAATTGGTTGAATGGTTGAATTGATTTGATGTGTTATATTATAGTATATAATATACCCTGGAATGAATGATTTCCCGCATTATATAGCGGATGAGACCCTATGTATCGTATAATAGCGGATTATATTATATGTAATCCCATATACCACGATATTCCACCTCGAGGTGGAATTGGTATTTTATGTTGTGCTAACATCTGTGGATGCCGGGAAAATAGGTTAGAGGGATCCAACTGGATTCCTCGACATTTATTCAAATTATTTAATATTCTCTGTTGTGATTATTTGATATTCTATGATGAATTATATTGGAAGATTGAATGCTATAGTTTGATTGAATATATTTGGGTATAATGAGTTACCAAAAATATATAAATTGGATTTTTGGAAAGAAAATTAAATAAGTGAATTTTTAAGAGAGATAATTATAGAAAATTTGAATGAATTTAAGAATGAATTGGAAAAGAACAGAAGTGATTTTAAAATTCTAATAAATAAATTTCGAGTATGGAAAGGGGATTTTGAATAAAGGGAGAAATAATGAATTTTTAAACCTTAAGTGACATTATTTAATGGAATAAAGAATTTATTTTAAAATCCAAGTTTTTTTTTAAATTTATTGAAATAGATAGAGAAGGAATTTATTTCAAAATGGAGTAAATTGGAAATCAATTTGGAAATTGATTTAAGTGTTTGAAATTGAAAATTCAAAGAAGAATGTGACTATGGAATTTATAAACTGGGTTTATAAAAGTAAAGTAAAACATATCAGTGGAAATTTGGGAAGACTAAATTCAATATGGTAATTTATTAAAGGAAACGAGAAGATTTGTTTAAAAATAAACAGTGATTTATTTTTAAAGGATGTGAAAAGAAGTATATTTCCCTGGATAGCCAAGTACGTTTTTAAAGCAAAATTTTAAATATAAGTTAAAAGTTTTAATGTTGTTAACAAACATGTTTTAGAAAATTTATTATTTATAAATTTTTAAATTCTAAAGTAAGTATTTTTCAAAATCTATTATCGTAATAATTATTTAAAAGATGATTTGGTATATTGTTTACCGCAGAAAATCTAGTTTGTATTTTATAAAGTAACCTTATTTCAAATACTCCTAAAGTATTATTTTTGATTAAGTATTAAAGTAGTTTTCTAAATTTAAATGTTAAAGTATATTTTATAAATAAGTGTTTTAAATTATTTTAAAAATCTAAAGTTCTGTGCTTGGTGATTTCAGTGGAAATAGAAATATTTGGGAAATTCATTCTGTAAAAGGAAGATAGTTTGAAACTGTTTTCAAAAGGGTTGAAATGGAAATATCATGCGAAGATATTTTGGGATAAATAAATAATTTGGGAAATTATTTATTGTTTGACGGTTTTTGTGAATGTTAAATGATAGTTAAATAACCGACTATCAATATTAGCCAAATGCGCTGATCGTTTTGAAGAGACCAGGATCGGGATTTATTTCTCGAAAACCACTTCGATCCGGTTTGTACATTTTCGTGGAAAATCGAGTTTGGATTCGAAGATGGAGCAGTGAAGTGCAAGGGCTAGTCGCTACTAAGCCTAAGGATTTTTCCAAAATGGATGTAGTAGGAATAGTGCCTTCGGTTCCGTTATAACTCAAGACGGACTTGTATGCATGAATGCTTTCGGAACATCGTCAGGTGGACGATGGGCATTCTAAGTGAAACGATCTAAAAGGTAACGTTTAGCCTCAAGCCTCATCAACCAGGAATGACTGAAAATCAGGGGTTATGCAGCAAGGCTAGGTGGGTAGCACCTACTTCAGGGTGAGGTCATCCCTGTCTAGATATCCCTTTTTATTTCGGCTTAGTGGTGCGGTTGTTGATCATAACCGTGGGGTGATCTTACTCGGGATTATCTAGTAAGGGATGGTCCAGGTCTTGTGTTGTAGGGGGTCGGGAGTGATCCTCGGTGCTGTGATCTAGACCACATACCGTGACAGGTGGTACCCCAGTGCCTAGTCATTAGTTCGAAATCCATTCTTCCTACGCGCCTTTTACGAGTTTTTTTTGTATTACCCACTTTGTGGCTAGTGGATGGAATTTAATCATGTAACAATTTCGGCTATTTTAATAAGTATTTGTATATAGACCCTATTATAATATCAGAGGATTTAATAAAAAGTGTTTTAGCTATCGTAAGGTAAAAACCTGACATGTTTATTTGTGGCGTGGTCTTATGAGATGCTTTTGTTTTCAAAAGAATTTTTGAAACTTTAATAATCAATTTGAGTGTGATTTCTCACGCTGGTATTCCAGACTGACTCGGGTGTTATTTAACTGTAATGCTCGGGTCAGACCGAGTATTATATAATACAGGATATGATGCTATGGAGCTCAGGAGACGAGTTGGATGGCGATACGCACTTCCGCTTTTGATCATTGTTCCACTGTGTATCCAGTTGTATGTTATTGATGTTGTCGAACCCTGATGATGTATGTATAAAACAGATATAGTTTTCTTTTGTGTAAAAATCTATTATTATATATTATATTTTATTCCGCTGCGATGGTAAGATTCTGTTGTTGTTTTCTATTTTCTCTTCTTCTACCTCTTCTTCTTTAACCCAAATGGTTCGTATTTCTGTTCAACTTGAGTTGATTGATGTAGAATAGCGTTGACTCCAGGGGTACGGATTTGTGGGTCGTCACAAAAGTCTTACCTCCTTAATTACCTTCTAGAATGTGGTTTCAAATTAACATTTTAAATTAGTTAATTAATCTTTCATTTATGTTGTGTGTTTTTTATATCTGTGTGTGCAACAAGTTACAACAACTTTTGTTTGTAAAAGATCAACAATCCACAAAACTATTTTCGGTTAGCTTTTCAATTTTTCCTTGAACTATTTATTTTTGTAAACTATTTTCAAAGATGAATCAACCTTCATTATTTATTAAAAAAACTTGTTTATGTGTGCTATAAAATCATTATTTAAAAATTTAAAAAAATATTAAAAATTTAAATTCAAAGTGGTTAAATTACGGATCGTTACTTCCTCCCTCCTTAAAGGAAATTTCATCCTCGAAATTAATCACATACACAAACACAGGATATCAAAAGAAACCTAAATGATACCATACACTATCATGAACGTGATTTTCGATCCTCCAAAATCGACATCAGTACGTCCTCCATATAGAATTCCAAGCAATCGAGTGTCAAATACACCAGTTTATTTGGAGTGAAGAAGAAAAGGTGGAAGGACAAGAATAGAAAACAACAACACAGAATATCACAATCACAGCGGAACAAAATATAATATATAATAACATATTTTAAATACAAGAACTCTACTGTTAATATACATACCATTATCAGAGTACAATAGACAACAATCAATCTGGACAATTTAATAACTTGTCCTCACAAAGCGGGAATAAAAATAAAGTATGGAGAATACGTCTTTGTCATCCAGCTCATCTCTTGAGCTCTATAGCATCCTAACCTGAATCTGTAATACTCGGTATGACCCAAGCATTATAATAGAATAACACCCGAGTCAGTCGTGAGAAAACATACTCAATTTGAATTATTATCTTTTATCAAAATCCTTTGAAAAACGAAGGTATCTCGTATGACCACATCACACATAAACACGATGGGTTATTACGTTACGATAACCAAAACATTTTATATCAAAGTCATCTAATATTATAATAGTATCTGTAGAAAGTAAAAAGGAAATAGCTGAAATGCTTGCATCTCACGTTTCAGTCTAGTTGGGCACAATCAAAACCATACGGTGCTTATTGGAGGATGGATTCCATACAATAACTAAGCATTGGGTACCACCTATCACAGTAAACTTCTAGAAAAATGTACCAAGGACCTCGCCAGGATCCCCTACAACACAAGACATGCCTTATTCCTAACCTGGATAAAACCGAATATGTTATTTCCCCAGTTGTTCCCACCCTTATCGAGAGCTCTTTTGCATGCACCACCATATCCGTAATTTAAAATATATCTAAGTGTATCTAGAAAGGTGATAACATACCCTAATTGGGTGTGACCCACTTAGCCTTGCTGCATATCACCTAATTTCCATCATTTTGGTTGATGAGGCTTGAGGCTACGATTACCTTTCAAGAACAATTTCACTTAGAATGCTCATCGTCCTCCAATGATGATGTTCTGATGGCATTCGTCCATACAAGTTGTCCTAAGTCTGGACAAACCGAACCACCTTCTTTACTATCTTCACGATATCCATTCGTAGTGCTCAAACAGGATCGAAGTGGTTTCGGATAATTAAATCTGATCCTGGTCTCTTCCAAAATGATAAACGAATTTGGCCAATATTTGATTATCGGTTATTTACCAATCAAATAACATCCATAAGCAGTCACTAGGCCATTGTTTATAGTACTTTTTGAAACTTTTATTTCAAAATATTTTTATAAAAATATATATCCAAATCTCTTTCCAATTTATCATTATTTGAAAACGAATTCAACACTTGTCCATATCAAGATATTTCAATCCATATCTCACTTCTACGCTTAGTGGAATATGTCCAACTTCGATTTATAATTCCGTACTTAGAAAAAGTATCTCGATCTAAATCCTTCATTACCAATATTTCCAAAAACCTTTCATTTCCACATATGGAAAATATTTTAAGTCCATTTTTCCAAAATCATTCCAAATATCAATACTTAGAAATTCCTTATCTTATCTCCTACATTTTTTCGGAATTTATATTAAATGCTTTACATCTTCCAAATCGATTATACTCAATTGCAATCTTGTTTATTCATTGGCAACTTCTTAAAATCACATCCGTTTCCACATCTCGAGAGAGTTTATAAATAATGTTAAATTATTTCCATAACCCTATATATGTATAATAATTATTTTTATAGAATGATAATTTATTTTTAAAACACATTTAAGTAATTGTTTAAAATATCAAAACATTTTTAATAAAACATCAATAAATCATTTCCAACTCATTTCTAAATAAAACTAATCAATTTCCAGAACTGATTACAAAATTTAGAATTTATTTCAATTAATATTAAATATTTGAAAAATTAACTTTTGAAGTATATCAGTATGGAATAACCTTAAATTACATAGTTTAATAAATAAAATTTCTCTTTTTAAAATAAAACTGAACTTCTTAATTAAAATATATTTTTAAATCTCAATAACCAAATTTCAATTTACAAATCCCTCTTGATTAACAACACATCAATTTCATCTCGATTCTCCTAACCATTCCCACTTTTCAAAAATAGTATCCACTATTTGTCACGACCCGACTTCCATCTACCAGAAAGACGCATCATGGTTTAAGAAAGAAAGGGATAGAAGAAGAAAAGATAGGAGAGAAGAAACTCAAGAAAAATAGATTCTCACTGCCTAACGAATGAAATACAATATATCACATAAGATATTACATAGTATCATATATATAAGAGTTACACAACTCATACATCTCATATTAGACAGTTATAAACACCTGTCTGATTATACAACTCAAGATACCATAGAGACACAGACAGAACTCAAACACAGCGGAACCATTATATATCTACTCGCTGAAGCCTCCTGCTCCTAATCTCCTCTAGAATTCGTCAAAGCTAACCTGCATCCCTCGACTACTCATACATAATATGAGCACCCAAGAGTTTAATAAAACAGAAAATAAACACTTGTGACAGACATGGGTCTGGTGTGAGTAAACGGTTTAAAGTTGCTTAACTTTGAAAACCTTTGGAAAGAAAGGTATCACGTAAGACTTCCCACACATAAACATGGAAAAGTATTTACCTTACGCTAACCAAAACATTTGATAGGAAATCCAATGATATTATAATAGTGTCTAGGGTTTTCAAGTAAATAAGAAATAGCTGAAATTGTTACATGATTAAATTCCAGGTACTAGCCACAGTGTGGGTAATACAATCAAAACCGTAATGGGCAATTAGGAAGAATGGGTTTCCATCAATGGCAGGGCTACTGGGGTACCGCCCGCCACAGTACGGGGCCTATATCACCGTACTGAGGATCCACCCTAAATCCCCTACAACACAAGGCCGGAACCATCCCTTACTGGATAGCCCCAAACAAGACCACCCCTTAGTTGGCGTGACCAACCACACACTAAGCCGAAATAGAAAGGGACCACTAGACAGGGGTAAATCTCGTCGTACTTGGATGCTACCCACTTAACCTTGCTGCACCTCCCCTGTTTTAGCCATTCTCGATTAATGAGGCTTGAGGCTACGATTACCTTTATAGAACACATCTATCTTAGAATGCTCATCGTCCACCTGACGATGTTCTAAAGGCATTCGATCCATACAAGTTCATTCCAGGTTCGAACGAAACCGAAGGCACTATCTCGTTACACTCATTTTGGAATCACCCTCAGAGTTAACGACCATAGCCCTTGCACTTTGAATCACCAACTCGAATCTGAAAGTACTATCTCCGTCAATATCATCTCGGAATCACCCTTAGAGTTATAATGACGAATAGTTCTTACACTTCGAGTCTTCACTCTGCACTTGGATTCACGACCTAACATTTAATTTGGATGGATGTGGTTTTCGGATATCCAAATTTGGAAACCGGATCCCGGTCTCACTGAAATACAAACGCTTGTTTAAGGGTTTAAACAATTAAACTTATATTCAGAATAACATAAACATATAGATGTTTCACATTATCACAAATAGATAATTCATATCAACTAAACATCTCACAAAGCAGCACATATCACATATCAGAGATATCACATCGAAATCATCCAATATCAATCAATCATCCATAAGCAGGTTTGATTCACTCTTAATCAATTTAATTTGTCTCTAATGAAATCAATTACTAACCTTAACCACTTGGATTACCTTAATCTTGTTTACTTAACATTAATTAATTACAAATTAATTAATTAACCATCTCTTAATGCTCTACCTTATTTAATCTCCCTTGATTAATTATTCTTTAATTACATTAAGTAATTAACCTCAACCAATTACAGTAATTAACCTTTAATTACTATCATTAATTACATTAATTAATGATCCTCCATTTACTTCCATTAATTAATTAACCATAATTAATTACATTGGTCCTTAATTAATTACAATTAATTAATTAAACTTTAATTAATTACTTCCATTAATCAACCTTGACTAATCTCATTAATTTTATTAATTAATGATTCTCACTAATTAAATTAACCTTTTAATTAATCTTTAATTAACCTAACTCATTAAGTAGTCTTAATTAATTATAAACCGTAATTAACCATCTTGTAATCACTTACCTTAATTAATTGACTCCTTAATTAATTATATTAATCCTTGATTAATTAAACTAATTAATTAATCCTTAATTACTTCATTTAGGTAATTATTAATTAATTACATTAATTAATAATCCTTAATTAATTACTTTATTAATTAATCACATTTTTAATTAATTTCACTTAGTAATTAGTCTTAAATTAATCACATTCGTTAATTAATTAATCACATTAATTAATTAACCAAATTAACTAAATAATTAACCCTTAATTACTTCCATTAATTATCCTTTAATTACTTTCATTAGTTAATTATTCTCTTAATTAATTACCTAAACAAGTAATTAATTATATCATTAATTAACCTTAATCCTTTAATTAATCAATTACTCTTTAATTAATTAATTAGCTCTTTAATCAATTATATTAACTAATCCTTTAATTAATAACACCAAGTGGATTACTCTTAATCACTTCCATTCAATTACTTTCATAAGTAATTTTCCTTTCTTAATTACATTCACTAATTATCCATTAATTACTTTACTAAGTAATAACACTTAATTAATCATAAGTGATTTATCTTTAATTAATTAGGCTTATTAATTAACCTAAAATTAATTACATTAATTAGTCAACTAATTAATCATCACTTAATCTCTAATTAATTCATTAATCATCCACTAATTACTTCATTAGGTAATTATTCTTAATTATAAATAAGTAATTTACCTTTAATTACTTCACTAATTAATTATCCCTAATTAGTCTCAACCTTTAAAGATAAACTCTTCATTCATTTTAAATACTTATTCCAATTATTAACTTCATTAAAACCAATTTAGAAATCTATTATATATTTGAAATAAAATTTTACTTTAAACAAAACAATTCCAACTCTTAATTTTTAATATACTTAACAATCTTTGAAAAACCTTTTCAAACATGTTTAATTAAATTAAACAAATATTTATCTTTGAAATCTTATTTATCATATTCTTTAAACTTATCTATTAAATATATAAATTTTAAACATTACTTTGAATATAACTTAACTACTTGAAACATGTTTATTTAACACTTGTTTAAATCTCTTAAAACTTTGATCTAATGTTTTTAATTGAAACATCTTTTGAATTCAATTCAAATTTTATTTAGCTAATTACTTTCAAAATCAACTATTTCAAACATTACAAATCTTGAAACATATTAATTTTGAATATTCTCAAAATCTTGATTTTCATTTATTTTGAAAAGAAACTTGCTTTTGAAATTTACTTGATTTCTACTTACAACACCTTTACCTTAAACTTAAAAAAAACTTGCTTTTATCTTTACTTAATCAGATTAACAATATAACAGGAAAACTCGAGTTAAACACTAATAAAACCCAAGTCAATCCCTTACAAAACCCGTGCTTGCCTAGAGACAAACACATCACTCATCTGCTTCGAGTCATCCTTACCATCCAGTCGAGAACCGACCTGAGCACCTCAACCTCCAGACATGACGTGCATGCGGTGCACGTACACCAGCGTTGCCGACCTCCGATGATCATCACGATGATGCTCATTGACCTCCCGAACCCACGCGAACACACACGAGAACCCAGATCGCAGACAAACCAAACAAATCGAAAACGAGGATTCTCAATCAAACTTGAAAACCACCAGTGGCCAGAAAACTCCTCCTTCCTGATGCCTCCGACCTAGAGATCGCCGACCACCATCATCGAAACTTCGTCATACCCTCCAGCTCGCATTCCCACCAACGCGAACCACTCCGGTCCCCTCTAGCGACCATACGAGCTCCCTCAACGACGACCACTTCGACCAGCCCCAAAATCCTACATCACAAAATTCCCAACACCTCGGCCATCAAGAAAATCTACCAGCATTTTTCATGCACTCTCCATCACTCGAACCTTCTCCAGTCCAAATATCAACCACCTCGATGCCGCCGTTCATCGGCAGTCGCCCAAAACTCCCAATTCATTCATCACAAGAATTCCAGAAAATTATTGAACTAAAATTCATGAAATGTATATTAAATTTCATGATTTTCAATTACGAATTCATTCCTATAATCCAAATTAGAAACTAAAATAGTTGATTTTTAACATAAACTTGAGTTTCATTGTTAATTCCCTATTTAAAATTATTTGTTGCATTTAAAATCCAGAAACTATTTTTATTATCTTCGTTGTATATTTACAAACAATTTTGATTTAAATATCCAAGGCTAATATGGATTTAATTCAAGGATATGAATTTTGATATCAAAACATATACAGTGAAACAATAGAGAACAGACTTGTATATGCATAAACAGACAAGCTCACACAACATATATACCAATTCAGATAAATTCATGCTGAAGAACTTCAATACAAGCCAATATCATCACATGCATTAGAGTTAAATCCAAATTAAACTGCTTTTAAAAATGTTTACTCACCATTTTTGAAAAGGCAGAGAGCATATTTTATTTTATTTTTCCAGGCTTTGAAATTTTTGATCTGGCAACTGCTTTGATTTGAATTTCATTTTTTAAAGTTGAATTTGCTTTAATCTTCAGATTGAGGCTTGAGATCTAAAGTTGTTATTGAGTTGAACTTGCTATTTACTTTGATTCTCAATATCTCAGGTTGAAGCTTTTAAGTTGCGTTGTTTTTTTCTTCAGGTTTCAGGTTTTGGAAATTTTGCTTTGGAAAGAAATAAAGAAGAAAAGAAAGGTTTTATAACTGAAAAAAAATGTAATTCATACTTTCATCTTTTTACAGCATTTTATTAATTTAATTAAAATTTTAGAGAAGATTAAAAAAACTTGCCACTTGTTAACTTGAAATGCTCTTGTGCTTACAATTATAAATATAAGTTATAACTGTCTTACACAAGTTACTAACATGTCTTAAGATATTAACACATGTCCTTAAGTATTTTTAAATAAATTTTTATTTAAATTAAATGTTAATATAAAGCTTCATAAAAACACTTATCTAAATATACATACATATATGTATTAATTTCTGTAAAAGAACAAATTATATTCAAATAAAATCGTATACACATATATTTAAATCCAACATAATTATGTTGATTGTTTTAAGAAATATAAATTAAAATACCAAATATCCTTTGAAAAAGTATTATATGTATTATACTTTCCAAATTACAATTTATATATTAAAATTCGAAAGACTTTTATTAAATTCAAACCAAAACTTCAATATACACAAGCGTGCATAAACATTTTAAATAGAAAATATTTTTAACATTTTCTTAAGAATTATTATATTAATTTTCAAAACAGCTTCAAATCATAACATATATATATATATATATATATATTACAATTTGAAAATACATCTTTTATTTAAACAAAAGACTTTTTATTCACAATATATATACCAATATATACATTATAAATAGAACATATTTTTAACTTTGAACGATAAATCTTACCAATTTTAAATTGTTAGGAAAGATCTAATTAAATATTGCCTTAATAAATATTTACTAGCCTTTAAAAGATTAAATTATCAATTTAAATTAAAATTATAAATGAAAATTATCAAACCAATTAAATTATTAATAAGGATTACTAAATTGATATTGCCCAAAATTCCGGGTCGTTACGTTCCTCCCCCCTTAAAAGAATTTCGTCCCCGAAATTTAAAAGAAAAGATAATTTAATAACCCATCAAAGATTTTAATTTCAAATAGCAAAACATACCTATCATCCAGTTACTAACAACCAAAGAAACCAATCAAAGAAACAAACATAACTAATTATCCTGACACGAATCAGGATAGATCTTATTAACACTATCTAGAGTTTCCCCAAGTACAACAACGGGATACTCGCTCTACAGAATCTAAACTAACAATACCACTATGATCCAGAGCTCTCTCTCCTCTAGATCCATCAATCTGAACAAGATATTAGACTATACTCAAGTTTAGTTCAACTACCAGATCCTTCTAAACTGCAGATTCCACAACCAACAATGGATTAAATACGTTCACCCTCAAAGATACGTGAAATACAATGAATCCCAATCATCTAAACTGGCAATTCAATCCTATAGACAAAAGAACTTATTCTATCAAGAACACAGATAAGAAATTCCGAATGCCTCGGAACTAGCCTTCCAATCTTATCAAATTTTACTGCTCTCTTAACCAGAGAAACCTTAACAACAACGAAGTCTCCAACTTCGATTTCCAGATTTATTCATCTTATCCCCATAACTCCTTCTGACGATCCTGGGCTGCCTATCTTCTTCCTGATCAGCTCAACCTATGCTGATGTTTCTCTAAACAAACTGGACCAAAACAAACCAGTTTTTGGATCCTACTCAACAAAAAGATCTTCCAAGATCCGCCGATATCCAGAACACAAGTTCTACTTCTCAAGCATTAGAAAACTGAACATGCTTCCTTCCTTGCTTTCACTGCACAACTCTAATTCTGGAATAGATGAGAATACCGTTGATGAACACGAGTACAAACTTATCAAATATATCCTGGAAACTTTGTTCATCAAATTCATAAAATCTTAGTGACCCATCTGACTCGGTCGCACAACCTTACAACAGAATCCAAACTTGAAAAATAGATCCGACCAATCCATTTTTAAAAATTTTAGAGCCGCTACACCAACTCTTCTCTCTCTAAGAACCGTCCTACACCAGGCTAACCACCAGTATCGCTTCTAGAACCAAGTCGATACGAAACTCAACTCCAGATGCAGACAAACTTCTAACTTCCTCGATGATATCCGGAGAATCTCTGACTACTTCAGTTGCACCTATTTCCTCATGAGAAACCTCAATCTCAAACAAAAGATTACCCAAGATAAATACCCAAACAAATCGCAAGTCACTTTTGCGATCCCTTTAGTTCGGATTTCAAAGAAACTGTCCTCTCTTTACCAATTAGAACAGCCTTAAGCTTTTCCAAACAAGGTTAACCCTCCAAGAAAGCCTTCACCATATGCCTGGACTGCTGATAGAAGAACCACAAAGATTCCTGAACCATCGGAGAAACGGGCCACACTGCTAAGCCAGAAGACCTTCTCGTAGGCACATAGAACACCTCTAAGCTGCACTGCTACCATAGCTAACCAAAGACTTCTGATCCATAGGTTCCTTAAAATTCAAAACCATCAACTAACTATGCAAAAGAACCTTCGAGATGGACATACATCCTCTCAAGAAACTCGGGCTCCAAACCAAGCATCAACATCTCGCTCTTCTTAAGAGGGTGAAAATGAGACCTTGTCCGAAACAGCACTCATTGACCTTAATCTCATACAACAATTCCCTAGCTAGAGATCCAGAAAACTCTACACAGACGAGTCTTCCCTATGGCAGGCAAAGACTTCTCTTCAACCACTTCTAAAACGACTTCAAGAGAAAACATCTTCGAAAATACCCATGGATACTGCTTCTCACCACGCAACTGCTCCTTCCTAAAGATGTCAGGATACCATCACTTGCTTCTGCTCATTTAACAGAATCAAATCCTAGAAAATCCGCTCACCCGAGCGCACCCCAACTTACACTTCAAAGATGGGCTCCGAATCATTTAAAAAGATTCCCTTTGGAGATCAGAGAAATCCTTACTCCAAGCTACAAAGTTTACTCAAGGCGGTATTAGGTCTATAGTCTCGACAAATACACTTCCAACCTCAAACATTCGAGCCTCTTCCATTAGTGGTAATCACGTTACACACACACCACTGCTCCATCTACCTCTAGAACTTATGTTGGAAAATCCGGACAGGTAATCCAACAAATCAGGTATATATAGACACGCACACACACACACACAAGTACGCTCTCTCAAGAAAGATAGAAATCACTCCAAAGCCTAGGTATTCATTCAACCTAGTGCTCTGATACCAACTGTCACGACCCGTCTTCCATCTACCAGAAAGATGCATCATGATTTAAGAAAGAAATGGATAGAAGAAGAAAAGATAGGAAATAAGAAACTCAACAACAATAGATTCTCACAGCGGAACGAATGAAATATAATATATCACATAAGATATTACATAGTATCATATATATCAGAGTTACACAACTCATACATCTCATATTAGACAGTTGTAAACACCTGTCTAATTATACAACTCAAGATATCACAGAGATACAGACACAACTCAAACACAGCGGAACCACTATATATCTACTCGCTGAAGCCTCCTACTAAAAATCTCCTTCAGAATTCGTCAAAGCTAACATGAATCCCTCGACTACTCATACATAATATGAGTACCCAAGAGTTTAATAAAACAGAAAACAAACACTTGGGTCAGACATGGGTCTGGTGTGAGTAAACGGTTTAAAGTTTCTTAACTTTGAAAACCTTTGGAAAGAAAGGTATCACGTAAGACTTCCCACACATAAACATGGAAAAGTTTTTACCTTACGCTAACCAAAACATTTGATAGGAAATCCAGTGATATTATAATAGTGTCTTGGGTTTTCAAGTAAATAAGAAATAGCTGAAATGATTAAATTCCAGCTACTAGCCACAGTGTGGGTAATACAATCAAAACCGTAATGGGCACGTAGGAAGAATGGGTTTCCATCAATGGAAGGGCTACTGAGGTACCGCCCGTCACAGTACGGGGACTAGATCACCGTACCGAGGATCCACCCTAAATCCCCTGCAACACAAGGCCGGAACCATCCCTTACTGGATAGTCCCGAACAAGACTACCCCGTGGTTGGCGTGACCAACCACACACAAAGCCGAAATAGAAAGGGACCTCTAGACAGGATAAATCTCATCCTACTTGGTTGCTACCCACTTAACCTTGCTGCACCTCCCCCTGTTTTAGCCATTCCCGGTTGATAAGGCTAGAGGCTACGATTACCATTATAGAACACATCTATCTTAGAATGCTCATCGTCCACCAGACGATGTTTTGAAAGCATTCGATCCATACAATTTCGTTCCGAGTTCGAACGAAACCAAAGGCACTAACTCGTTACACTCATTTTGGAATCACCCTCAGAGTTAACGACCATAGCCCTTGCACTCTGAATCACCAACTCGAATCTGAAAGTACTATCACCATCAAACTCATATCGGAATCACCCTTATAGTTATACTGACGAATAGTTCTTACACTTCGAGTCTTCACTATGATCTTCACTTGGATTCACGACCTAACGTTTATTTTGGATGGATGTGGTTTTCGGATATCCAAATTTGGAAACCCGATCCCGGTCTCACCGAAATTCAAACGCTTGTTTAAGGGTTTAAACAATTAAACTTCAGAATAACATAAACAGATAGATGTTTCACATTATCACAGATAGATAATTCATATCAACCAAACATCTTATAAAGCAGCACATATCACATATCAGAGATATCACATCCAAATCATCCAATACCAATCAATCATCCATAATCAGGTTTGGTTCACTCTTAATCAATTTAATTAGCCTCTAATTTAATTAATTACTAACCTTAATAACTTGGATTACCTTAATCCTGTTTACTTAACATTAATTAATTACAAATTAATTAATTAACCATCTCTTAATGCTCTACCTTAATTAGTCTCCTTTGATTAATTATTCTTTAATTACATTAAGTAATTAACCTCAACCAATTACAGTAACTAACCTTTAATTACTATCGTTAATTACATTAATTAATGATCCTACATTTACTTCCATTAATTAATTAACTATAATTAATTACATTGGTCCTTAACTAATTACAATTAATCAATTAAACTTTAATTAATTACTTCCATTAATCAGCCTTGATTAATCTCATTAATTTTATTAATTAATGATTCTCACTAATTAAATTAACCTTCTAATTAATCTTTAATTAACCATACTCATTAATTAGTTTTAATTAATCATAAAAAGTAATTGACCATCATGTAATCACTTACTTTAATTAATTGACTCCTCAATTGATTATATTAATCCTTGATTAATTACACTAATTAATTAATCATTAATTACTTCATTAAGTAATTACTAATTAAGTACATTAATTAATAATCCTTAATTAATTACTTTATTAATTAATCATACTTTTAATTAATTACATTTAGTAATTAATCTTAAATTAACCACATTCATTAATTAATTAATCACATTAATTAGTTAACCAAATTAACTAAGTAATTGACCCTTAATTACTTCCATTAATTATCCTCTAATTACTTTCATTAGTTAATTATACTCTTAATTAATTACCTTAACAAGTAATTAATCATATCGTTGATTAATCTTAATCCTTTAATTAATCAATTACTCTTTAATTAATTAATTAACTGTAACAACCCTAGATTTTTGAATATAATTTTAAATTTAAATTTATTTTATTTTGAAATTATTTTAAACTTTTTTTTATTGCAAGATTTCATTTTTTAAATATTTTTAAAGTGATGATAAAATTTTTCCTAAGTTTATTGAATTTATTTTCAATTTTTAAAGCCTAGTTTCCATTTTTAGCTATTTTATTAATTTAACTATATTTGCATAAAATTTATTTATTTTTATTCATTCTTTATTTCTTTGTGTTTTTATTTTTATTTATATGCAATTTCACATGTATTTAAAATTGCAAAAAGAATTACGAAATATGAAGAGTTTTGACCTTTTATATGCATTGTCTTTTCATATTCAAATTTACTTTTTCACACCAAACAACATAACCATTCATTTGCTGACCTTATCTCCTTTCTTTCAGCCGACTTCCCTTTATTTTTTTTCATGCAAAAAAGTTTTCTCAAACCCTAAAAATATTCGGCCTTCACCTGAGAAGAAAGTTTGGTAAATTTTCATTCATTTTTCCACTTTTCTTAGTTGTTTATGTTTTGATTTTGCACTTGCTTCAACCTATAGTGTTCGGCTTTCCCCCTCCATCACCATGGCTGCCTCCACCACCACTACAACCATCTTCCATCCCCTCCAGTCCAATGCCCATCCATAGTCGTGCACCACCCCCATTGCCAAAATCCACCAAAAATTGTTTTACTCCTTGAAAACATCATTGCCGAGCCACCCTTTGCTTCACCACTCCACCACACCACCTTGGCCGACCTTTCCATCATCACCAGCAACCACTTATTGACCTGAGACCTGTGCCACATCACCTTATGAGCTCATCAGACCTGGCCATGCTCATCCATACCTTGACCGAAGCTAGTGGTGGCATAGAAACCACTTTTGGTTGCCTTGTATTTGTGTGCACATGTGCACATCCCTTCTACTCCTTCATATCTATGTATGGCTAACCCTATATAAACCTAAAACTGATCCAAATCCACATCGCATTTCCAACGTATGGCCAAGCACATGGTTCTTGAATGCAAGTGCAAAAGTTTTGGCTATGTGTTGTGCATGTATTTCTAACATTGTTTAGTAATATTTTGGTTTGAAAATTTATATTGTATATTTTGTTTTGTTGCTATATGACAAGGCAATTAGCTTTGGCTCTCCCACACTCAAATCGTAGTCGTGATTTTATCTTTATGGATCTCTGTTTTGTGTATTTGATTGTCATCTCCAGCTCGTAGAGGTGAGTAATTCTCACCAGACAAAATTATACCTATATAACTAGTAAATTGATCACAATTGAATCTGTAAACCATATAATCATGTTATATCTGTTATTGCTATGATCATAAGATGTTAACCCATGCTTGCACACCTGTTATATCATATGTTACTATTATATAATGTTATTCTGTTTATTTATGTCAGTTTATCACAATGCAAGTTCCCTGTAGATTAGAATCACTATGGGTTGAAATGATACATACCCGAACGGACTTTAGAATAAGGAAAAATTGTTATGGGCTGAAATGATTGGCCTGAACGATTTTTAATTATTTCATTTACTTGAGACTGCGGGTTTGAAATGATAAAACCCGGGTTTTCTTTGTAATTACGGATTGAAATGATATATTATCCGTATCACTTTACCTAGGATAGTAAATGATATACAGACCCGTGGTTAATATATATGTTTCTGAAATTTTTAAAAGTATTTTAAAAATGTAAATTTATGATATTTTGAACTAAAATGAATTTAAAATGATTTTTATAAAGTGTTAATGATTTTTTTATAAATAAAAATATGAAATAAATGAATACTTAAGTTGAATTTTGAAATATAATTTAAATTGGGAATTTGTGAAATTTGTTTAAAAATGAATTTTAAATTAAATAAAAAATGAAAAATAAGTTATATTTGGCAATTTAAACTCAAGTGCTAAGTTTAAATTTAATTATAAAGAATTGAAATTTAATGCTTGAATTTAATAAGTGAATTATTATTAAATTTTGATTTTGAATGAAAATTTCACTTTATAAAATCATAAATACAAGGGTATTTAAATGAAAATTTTAAAAGTGAAAATATATGATTTTATAAGTTAAAAATGATTTAAATAAAAATTTAATTGTTTATGAAATTATATTGAATATTTGGAATTTAATTAACAGCATTTTTGAAATGTTATTATTTCTAATGTAAAGGATATTACAACATTTGTAAATGCTATAGTTTATAGAAATGAACTAAATGGCTATGATGAATTAAGGGCTATTATAACACTTTGTTAGTGTTGTAGTTGCTGAATTTAACTAAGTTTTATTTGAAACTAAATTAAACCTACTACAGCATTTTTAATGCTGTCTTTTGTTAAATAGAATTGTTTTTAAAAGTAACTTTGTGTAGCATTTTCTAAGTGCTTCGAAAAGTGAATTTTCATTGTTTTAATAAATTTAAGTGAATAAATGAATTTTGAAAAGATTAAAATTTGGAAATTTAATATTTAATTATTAAATATAATAACTTCATTTTAATGATTCAAATGAAGTAATTCGATTTGAAATATAAACTATTTTGAAATGTGAATTGAAATGGTATTTTAAATTTATATAAAATGAATGTGGTTTTAAAAAGATACGACATTTTGATATTTTGGAATAGATTTGAAATGATACTGAATTTTTGAAATGATATTTGATTTTTGAAATATAAATACCATTTAAAATTATAACCACGGGTTATAATAACGATTGGTTGTTAAAAAGACCGAGATCGGATATGGACATACTCTCTGTCGATACCGAAAACCACTTTAACAACTGTGTACGCAGTGGAGATTCCAGAATGAAGTAGGATGGTGGCGACATTCTAGAGGTACATTACGTGGACACGACTCCCGTGAGTTGGCTTAAGGTGGTTAAAACAGGAGCGGTCGACGGGCGAAGTGAAGACATTCCTCCGATCGACACACTTCTTTGATAAAATTCTATTACTTTTGTGATTGATTGGGTGCACCCCTTTGATTTTTGGGAGTGTGGCTCGAGGTGGGAGGTAGTGGCTGCTACGCGTTACCACCAGCCCAGAAGCGTAATTGGTATATCTACCCTGGCATTGCCTCGTGTTCCTTGTCACCTACCATACCGAGCCTTTACTACGAGTTTGTTTTTCTCTTGTAGCCCATGGAGTATTTAGGGTAGTCTCCTGATCTGGAGATATGCTGATACTGGATGGACTGCTGGGACTATTATGTGTTGGGGGCTATATAGGTAACCCTTCGACGCTATTTTAAAGTAAGTTTATTTTACTGTAGACATTATTATAATACCGCAATATTACTATATAGTAAATAGTTTAACGGATCCTTAGAGGATGGATGGTCCCAGGCATCCTTTAAGCTACTTGTATCTTTATTACAGTTCACTTGAGTTGGTTTATATTATATAAGTATATATGTCCTGACTCGAGTGTTTTGTGTTTTGCTTTACGCTCGGGTCAGCCTGAGTATTCACAACTTTGGATTCTCTTTTTGGAGCTGGTCTTTACTGGAGATTCTGCCTATCTATTTATATATCTATTTCCATTTCAGCTATTCTAGTTTATCTCATGTATTAGTGAACTTCTATGTATTTGGGATTTCTATTATGTTGTTTTCAGACTGATATTATGTTTTTGTTTTGAGACTTTGTTATAGTAGCTTCATGAGCTACTATGGTATTTTATATTCCGCTACGAGTTATTCTGATTGTTCTGTGTCTCTAATTCTGTGTATTTGATTTCATTTGCTCCAAATTTATTTACAATCTGTTATTTTGCATCATTCAAGTCTTACATGTGTGGATTATTATCGACTTGAATGGTACGAAATAGCGGGTCGTCACATTAACTCTTTAATCAATTATATTAACTAGTCCTTTAATTAATAGCACCAAGTGAATTACTCTTAATCACTTCCATTCAATTACTTTCATAAGTAATTTTCCACTAATTACTTCCATAAGCAATTTCACTTTCTTTATTACATTCAGTAATTATCCATTAATTACTTTACTAAGTAATTACACTTAATTAATCATAAGCGATTTATCTTTAATTAATTAGACTTATTAATTAACCTAAAATTAATTACATTAATTAATCAACTAATTAATCGTCACTTAATCTCTAATTAAATCATTAACCATCCACTAATTACTTCATTAAGTAATTATTCTTAATTATAGATAAGTAATTAACCTTTAATTACTTCACTAATTAATTATTCCTAATTAGTCTCAACCTTTAAAGATAAACTCTTCATTTATTTTAAATACTTATTCCAATTATTAACTTCATTAAAACCAATTTAGAAATCTATTATATATTTGAAATAAAATTTTACTTTAAACAAAACAATTCCAACTCTTAATTTTTAATGTACTTAAAAATCTTTGGAAACCCTTTTCAAACATGTTTAATTAAATTAAACAAATATTTATCTTTGAAATCTTAATTATCATTTTCTTTAAACTTATCTGTTTAAATATATAAATTTTAAACATTACTTTGAATATAATTTAACTACTTGAAACATGCTTATTTAAAACTTGTTTAAATCTCTTAAAACTTTGATCTAATGTTTTTAATTGAAGCATCTTTTGAATTCAATTCAAATTTTATTTAGCTAATTACTTTTAAAATCAACTATTTTAAATATTACAAATCTTGAAACATATCAATTTTAAACATTCTCAAAATCTTGATTTTCATTTATTTTGAAAAGAAACTTGCTTTTGAAATTTACTTGATTTCTACTTACAACACTTTTACATAAAACTTAAAAAAAACTTTCTTTTATCTTTACTTAATCAGATTAACACTACAACAGTCATCCATACCATCCATTCGAGAACCGACCCGAGCACCTCAACATCCAAACATGACGTGCACGCGGTGCACGTACACCAACGTCGCCGACCTCCGATGATCATCAATGTAACGACCCAGAATTTTTATTAATTAAAAATTGAATATTAAATTAATTTTAAATATTAATAAGTGAAATTTATAAGTCGAATAAATTTTATTTCGAATAATTAGATTTAACTGAATAATTAAATCGATAATTTAACAGGTGAAAATACAGAAATAATTGAGAATTGGGTTAAATATGATTGAAAATGATTTGCAAAATTTTATTTTATCATATTGAAGTTAAAATGATGTTCTAAAACTTTTAAAATCGAATTTAAAGTTTATTTGTGAAAATTGAATATTTTAATATTTAATCGACTAGTGAAAATAGCCAATTTTTGAACGGTCTCAGAATTTGATGAAATTAATTCCATTAGATCCGTAATAGTTTTTATTATCGGATTTCAATTTTCGTGTCAATCGGAGTTATCGTTTGATCGTGGCAGTTCGAAACGCATCGAAATTGTTTTAATATTAATTTGGCGAGTTAAAATAGTCATTTTTCAAACAGTCTCGGATTTCGATGAAACTATTTTCATCGGATCCGTAATGTGATATTATTGTAAGATTTCAAATTTGGTGTCAATCGGATTTACCGTTTGTCTGGTGCAAGCTAAAACGCCTAGAAAATTGTTTAATCAGTTTAATTTTAAATTGAACGTTTATTACCATAACTCGCACAGATGACCGAATTAGCTCCCTAAACACGTTCCATTGTGTTCGGAACGCGGGGTAAACCTTAGGAACGCCAACCGGCACGCTTTGTTTGGAGTTCGGAAAATCCGGGATGAGTAGTGTCGCGCGAATTTTCTTTATAAGCCCTTCACTCTTCATAAATTGCAAAAATATCAAACCCTAGGGTTTCCATCTGCAGCCGCCGCCTCCATATAATTTTAATGGCCAGAAAGTAATCATCTTCTTCCTTCATATTCTCCAAATCTATACTTCTATTCGAAAAATTATCAACTGCAACTTTGTAGAGGACGATGAGATCTTGATATCCAACGGCTGTGATCGTGATTCGTCGCTTGGATCGACAGCAAATCGAGCTCGAATGGCTGATGTTCGTGCGCGTTTTCCACAGCAGTGGTGCATCCGAGTTCAACCATGTCTTGGCCGAAGGTGGTGGCGTGGTCAAGCTTCCAAATCATGGTCGCTGATCTAGGGCTAGTCGAGCGTTTAGGTGGCAATTTCGAAACCCTAGAAGTGCGTATATGGGTTCGGCTATTTTACTGGGAGTTGAACGCGTGAACATGGAAGGGAAGAAGAAATAGAGGGTGCGGCTCTGATGGATTTGCTAGGATCTAACGGTTGTGATTAACTTAGGGTTTAAAAATAATAATATTGTTGTAAATTTAGTGTATAAAAATCGTGTAAACTTCATAAAATCATATCCTTTTCATACGAGGTCGAAAACGCACGAAACCAGTTGCGTTGGAATCGTATGGACGAGCACTACGCTATGGAATTGGATTGGAGTCGTTTGGAGTTAGTGAGAATTTCGGGTAAAATTAAATGTCCGTTTAATTTTATTCGAAATAAATCGCTAAAACGAAATGGAAATCAAGGTGAGAACTTCTCACTCAATCGAATCAGTTTCGATTTTAATTTTAAATAGTTAGATTTAAAATTCTTGAATGTATGTTTGAATGATGATTGTTATCTATTGATTGTTAAAATAGACATTATGCGCCGTTAGTAAGCGGATGTTATTTATTAAAAACATATACCGCGAATATTTCATAAACAGTGAAATTGGTATTATTTATGTACTTGGAGTTGATTTCCCGCAGTATATAGCGGATGAGACCCTATTGCGCCGCCTATTAAGCGGATAATATTTTAAATCCCATATACCGCGATAATTTCGTACTGGAGCGGAATTGGTATTGTGCTAACATCTTTGGATGCAGGAAAACAGGTTGGAGGGATCCAACTGGATTCCTCAATAGTATTTATTTGATTATGGATATTTTGATATTCGTTGATTATCATATCGATATATGATGTCATTGTAGTCGTGATTGACTATTTGGTATGTAGCATCATTGGACCAAATTTTGGAATTTTAAAAGGATTTTTAAAGTGATTTTTGAAAAGTATACGTTTATAAAATATTTTTGGAATTGATCCATTATAGATAAATAAACGTTATAATTTTAATGTTATAAAAATTATATTTTTGGGAAAAATAGTTAAAAGTTGATTATTAAAAATATGAGGTTAATGATTTTATAAAATAGTTTAAATTGTGATTTTTGAATTTATTATAAAAAGCTTAATATATAGGATTTATAAAATTTAATTATTTTATAAATAAAAATGGTGAAATTATAAAGGTGTTTAAAGACATTTTGAAATAATAATATAAATTGATTTATATAAAAGATTTATAAATTGATATTTATAAACTAAAGATATTGGAATTATAAAACGAGCTTTTATAAGTGTTAGAATGAATTGCGAATGAATTTCATAAGTGAATGAAATTCATAGAATTATAAACGGTGAAGTTATAAATGGAATTTTATAAGCAGTAGGTTTATAAAATTTGTAAAGTTATTAAAGGAATAGATTTGGGTAAATAAATGAACCTTATAAGTTATAAGATTTATAATTTGGAAAGTCTTAAAAAGAACGATTTTGTAAAATAATCATTTTATAAGCATTTAACTTATAATATGTACTTTTAGTATATCATTGGGATATGAAATTGAATAGGTTAATAAAGGAGATGTATAAAAGGAAGTTGTTATAAAATAAATAGAAATGGAATTTATAAACATTGTTTTATAAATTCACAACGAATTATTCTGATAAGTTAATTTTTATAACTTATTTATGGAGTTATATTCACGTTTTAGACAGTGAATAATCTTTTAAAATAAAGTGTATAGAAAGGATGAAATTGGTCAACGAAGTATATTCACGTTTTTGAATAGTGAATAGTGTGTTAAAGAAAATGTTTTGGATGTGATGTTTTAAATAGAATTAAAACGATCTAACGATATTTTTAAAATGTGTTGAGATTCGAAACCATAGATTTCAACATTCATTGTTGAAATAGACGTTTTCGAGAAATAGAAGGAAATGGTGGACTATAACTCTGTTGTTATAGTAAATGATTTCCGGAAGGAAATGTTTTTTATAGTATTGGGATTTATATATCTATTTTAATTTCGAATCCCTATACTAGTGATTTTGGGTTGTCGTAACGATGTTTTACGTAACATTCATTTTGGCCCAAATAAATATGTTTAAGAGAATGATTTTCTTAAAGAATGAAATATATACTTAATATCGATTTAAGTAAATTGAATATTTTCTAAGTGTTGACAATAAATGGATTTGAGAATTACTTAATAAGTAAGTATGGAAATGTTTTCTAATATAAAGTGAATATTTTGAGAATTTATCTTTTTGAAGATAAATTGAAAATGAATAATTGAAACTGTATATTCATAAATATTTTTGGAATATAAATTCACTATGGAATTTATAAAAGAATGGGGAATTTGTTTAAAAATAAATATTGATTTACTTTTGAAGTATTGAAAACATATATCTTGTAAAGATATTTTTGGGAAATAAATAATTTGGAAAATTATTTGGAATCTGGTGATGTTGTGCATATCCATTGATAGTTCAATAACCGACTATCAATATTTACCTTTGAATGAGTATTTGTTGTGATTTGCTTGAATTTGAATGCCACACTTATTTTTGAATTAGCGCTCACTATTCGGGTTAGCCGGGAAAGGACCGTGGGGTCGTATAACCCATTCCGAGTATGTGATACGTCGTTATGGATTGCATTTGAAGACCGGTGTTGAAGACCGGGTATTTGCGAGAGCGATAGGATGACCTGTCGATTGACTCTGCACCGAGTTGCTCCGGTATACAGTTCTCCATATGTGATGGGGAATCCGATCAGGATTGTGGATATCCGGATTGCAAGGTTAAGTGCCTTCGGTTCTGTTCGAGCCCGGAACAGACTTGTATGGATTGTATGTCTGACATTACAAATTGAGATATAAAGCTGATTTCTTTCAAATATATTTCTGTTGGTGGCGGAGAATTTATTCTCTTAGCTTAACACCCTTCTCTGAGACGTACGAGCTCAGAGGTTTTATAGTTGAAGGTCATTAGCGATATATTCCCAATTTGGTAATGTGACATGCTGAGTGTTGTTGTGAAATGATCATTGTGTTGATCATTTGTGATAGGATCATTTGTTTGATCGTTTATCTTTGTGATCATTTCTATGATCATTTGTTGACCCAAAGCACAGCTTTTGTATAAAGCGTGGCTTTGTGGACGAGACTTCGTCGAGCCTCACACCCCGGAATGGTCAAAACAGGAAAGATGCGGCAAGGTTATGAGGGGTAGCTCCCTTTAGGGTATGTGCATTTCCTTCTGGAAAAGGGTGGTATCATGGTATGGAGCCCAGATACTTACTCATGTTGAAACACTTTGTTTATGGTGTGATGTTGATTACGAGCGCTCGGTTAAAGGTCCCAAAGGACCGGGGGATGGCGTACTCGTGTCAGTTGTTACCTAGTTTGAAAGGTAACCCGGCCTTGTGTTGGCAGAGATCCGGTTAGGTTCTCGGGGACGTCCTTCCAGAGGCGTTCTCATGTGGCAATGGGAAGTTCCTTGGCCTGACCATTTGTTGGAAATCCAATTCCCAATACGAAACCCTGTACGGTTTTGGTTGTAGAACCTGCCATTTACTTATGGTGGTCACCACTGTTTAGATGGTAGCTATAGTAGGCATACGATAATGGTCGTATGTTGGCTAAGATTTATATCTTTATTTTCGAAATGAATTTTTCCTACACTATGCACTAGTAATAATATCAAATGTTCTTTTTAATGCGTATCAAGCATCTTTGACTATCATAAGGAGAAATCTCCTCCGATTCTGCGTTTGCATTGTGTGTGTGTGCGGGAGGCCTTATGGTAGTCTCATTTTTTAAAAGCATTGCGAGTTGACTTTAAAAATATTCCTCTATTTTGATTTTAAAGGTAAATAAACTGTTTTGAGTTCTCACACCAGTCACATGACTGACTCGGAGTTTATTGTTTTCCTTCCTAAACTCTGGGTGCCCACCAATTTCCACACGGGTAGTCAAGAGTTAGGTTTATCAGGATATTCTGGAGTTGCTGGAGGCAAGCTGGATGGCATGGCGTATTACTAGTATATAGTATTTCTTTTCCGCTGTTTGTTCTGTTTATTGTTGTTTGTTGTTGTACACTCTGATGATATGACGTAATGAAATGTGATGTAATGTAATAACTGATATAGTTCTTCGTTTAAAGATTATTCATTTATCCATTATATGTTGTTCCGCTGCGATTGTGAGATTCTGATGTTGTTGTTATGCTGTTTTCTTTCCGTTCTATTTTCTTTTCTCTCTATTTTCTATCTTTTTCTCTCTTCTTCTACCTTTTTCTTTTTTTCTTAAACATTGACAATTCGTATTTCTGTTCATCTTGAGTTAATCTATGGAGATTAGTGTATATTCAAGGAGTACGGATTTGCGAGTCCTCACAATAACGACGATGCTCGTTAACCTCCCGAACCCACGCGAACACACACGAGAACCTAGATCGCACGCAACCTAAAAAAATCAAAAACGAGGCTTCTCGACCAAACTCGAAAACCACCATGGCTAGAAAACTCCTCCTTCTTGACGCCTCCGACCTTGAGATCGTCGATCACCATCACCGAAACTTCGTCATACCCTCCAGCTCGCATTCCCACCAACTCGAACCATTCCGGTCCCCTCTAGCCACCGTACGAGCTTCCTCAACGACAACCACTTCGACCGGCCCCAAAACCCTACATCACCAAATTCCCATCACCTCAGCCATCAAGAAAATCTACCAGCATTTTTCATGCACTCTCCATCACTCAAACCTTCTCCCGTCCAAATATCAACCACCCCGACGCCGCCGTTCATCGGCAGTCACCCAAAATGCCCAATTCGTTCATCACAAGAATTCCAGATAATTATTGAACTAAAATTCACGAAATGTATGTTAAAATTCATGATTTTCAATCACAAATTCATTCCTATAATCCAAATTAGAAATTAAAATAGTTGATTTTTAACATAAACTTGAGTTTCACTGTTAATTCCCTATTTAAAGTTATTTGTTGCATTTAAAATCCAAAAACTATTTTTATAATCTTCATAATACATTTACAAACAATTTTCATTTAAATGTCCAAGGATAATTTGGATTTAATTCTAAGATATGAATTTTGATATCAAAACATATATAGCGAAACAATAGAGAATAGACTTGTATATGCGTAAACAGATAAGCTCACACAACATATATATACCGATACAGATAAATTCAAGCTGAAGAACTTCAATACAAGCCAATATCATCACATGCATTAGAGTTAAATCCAAATTAAAATTCTTTTAATAATGTTTACTCACATTTTTAAAAAGCAGAGAGCAGATTTTATTTTATTTTTCCAGGCTTTGAAATTTTTGATCTGGCAACTGCTTTGATTTGAACCTCATTTGTTAAAGTTGAATTTGCTTTGATCTTCAGATTGAGGCTTGAGATCTGAAATTGTTATTGAGTTGAACTTGCTGTTTACTTTGATTCTCAATATCTCTGGTTGAAGCTTTTAAGTTGCATTTTTATTTTCGAATTGGTTCCTGGTCCTGGTCAGAGACCACTGTGTTCGCGGTCCAACAAAGAGGCGGGCGCCCGAAGGAAGCTCTCTTTCCATTACGAACGACACGCTTTTCCTGCTCCCTCCCCATGTCCATTAGTGCTCCTGTCCAGAGCGAAGAGAAGGCGAGCGTCAGTGAGGCGCCCGAAGGGGACCGAACTTGATCGATGATTGGGCCCTTCCGAATTAATATACCTCCCCAATTAATATACTGGCGCCTCAGCTAAAAAAAGCCTTTCTTCCAAGATAGCCTTTTGGATCAAATTGGAAGGTGCCTGTATTTAAGAAATCATTTCGTATAGCTTATCCTAAAGTGGTTTTTTTTCTTCAGGTTTCAGGTTTTGGAAATTTTGCTTCTCAAGTTTGAAAATTTAGATTTTGCTTTGGAAAGAAATGAAGAAG
The DNA here is from genome assembly GCA_030765085.1 of Allium cepa. Lineage (NCBI taxonomy): Eukaryota > Viridiplantae > Streptophyta > Magnoliopsida > Asparagales > Amaryllidaceae > Allium > Allium cepa. The sequence goes on from CM060942.1 coordinate 681,248,915, forward strand.
AAAAGAAAAGTTTTAGAATTGAAAAAAAATGTAATTCAGACTTTCATCTTTTCACAGCATTTTATTAATTTAATTAAAATTTTGGAGAAGATAAAAAAAACTTGCCACTTGTTAACTTAAAATGCTCTTGTGCTTACAATTATAAGTATAAGTTATAATGGTCTTACACATGTTACTAACATGTCTTAAGATATTAACACGTGTCCTTAAGTATTTTCAAATAAATTTTTATTTAAATTAAATGTTAATACAAAGCTTTATACAAACACTTATCAAAGTATATATATATATATATATATATATATGTATATGTATGTATTTATTTCCTTAAAAGAACAAATTATATTCAAATAAAATCATATACACATATATTTAAATCCAACATAATTATCTTGATTGTTTTAAGAAATATAAATTAAAATACCAAATATCCTTTTGAAAAAGTATTATATGTATTATACTTTCCAAATTACAATTTATATATTAAAATTTGACAGACTTTTATTAAATTCAAACCAAAACTTCAATATACACAGATATACATAAACATTTTAAATAGAAAATATTTTTAGCATTAGTTCGTGAATTATCATATTAATTTTCTAAACAACTTCAAATCATAACATATACATAAATATACATTACAATTTGAAAATACATCTTTTATTTAAATAAAAGACTTTCTATTCACAATATGTATACCAATATATACATTATAAATAGAACATATTTTTAACTTTGAAAGATAAATTTTACCAATTTTAAATTGTTAGAAAAGATCTAGTTAAATATTGCCTAATTAAATATTTATTAGCCTTTAAAAGATTAAATTACTAATTTAAATTAAAATTATAAAAGAAAATTATCAAACCAATTAAATTATTAATAAATATTATTAAATTGATATTGCCCAAAATTCTGGGTCGTCACACTATTTTTCTTACCCATTTTCCCATATTCCGATCCCCAATTTATCAACTGATATCATTTTACCCTTATTTATAAACATCGTTTATAAATTATAAATCCTTTGAGTTTTCACTTGGTTATAAAACTAATTTCATTTATAAAATCCCATTTATAAATCCATTTCTTAATAAATTTCATTTATTCCACAAATTCATTTTTAATATCGATTTCAACTCCTCTTCATATTTTTTTTCTTTTCAAAATATCATTTAAAAATCCATCGTTAAAAATCTTCAATATAACTTATTTTTAAACCTCTATTCAAAATATTTTTGCGAATAGTTAAATACAACCTAAAATCCATTATTATTTTTATCCAGGTAAATTTCTTTAATAATAATCCAAATTTCGATATAAATATTTTTATATTCAAAATCTTCTTTTAATTCCCAAAAAAATATTTATGTTATTTAAATACCAAATTTTAGGCCAGTGCTATTATAGCATCCAATAGTTTACATCACAACAATAATTCATAATAGATTGTTCTAACACATCATATATTATTATATATGAAAAACAATCAATATAAATTTGAGGAACCCAGTTGAATCCCTCCAACCTGTTTCCCTGCATCCACAGATGTTAATACAACATTCAAAATACCCATCACACTTCGAGGGGGATATCGCGGTATTTGGGCCATCCGCTCCAATAGGCGGGAATAACCAATTGAACTACTAATATATATATATATATATATATATATATATATATATATATATATATATATATATTACTATATATACAATATCATCCGCAATGATAATAATTATTAAATTCAAACATGCATCCAATAATTAGTTTAACAATTTAAAAATTAATTCGGTAATCCAAAGGAGATAGAATTTCTCACATTGATTTTTATTTTGCAATCCGTTTCAAACTCGACTTATCTTTATGATTTTTGGACCTCGTATGAATATGTTATAAGTGTATTAATTCCTCACAAATTTTAATCCTCAATTAAATAACTAATTATATAGTTAAACTTAATTACATAAAACATACCTTTACCGTTGTTTGTTTCAAGTAAAAACGAACAACAACCCAACTTGAATGAGATCGACAAGTCTTTCCAATTCTCGCCAGAGATCACCCTTTCGTGTATGCTATATCCCTCTCCCCTTGATCGTTCTTCTTGATTGTGCAAACACACAACATCACCAAACCCATATCTGCTTGCCTTCGACCCAGCCTCGTACGCCGCTGCAGCCAGACGTGCATGCGCCTTGATCTCCACCTCCACCATGCGCGTACACGAAATCAACTCCAAGCAGAAAAGAAAACCAACACCAAGTGAACACTCACTTCCTCTCCAACATTTCGATCAATGGGTGCTCCGCCAAGCTACGCAGTCGTGAACCCTGACCCCCCACGACCTCTTGTTCGTGACCATAACCCATCTAGCTCGCCGCCCTCCTAGACGCTGCTGCCAACCATGCGTACGCCCATGCGCAAGAACAATACAATCTCCCTCCCAAACCATCGCCCTCGATTGCCGTTCTCAATATTAGGCATACGTGCCCACGCCACCTCCAAACTCGCCGACTACTTCCTGTACCACATGCGTGGTCGCGCCCCCCTAATTCGTGATAAATCGCGATCTTTTTTAAGTAAATCGATTTCGAATAAAAAAATGAGGAAAAGGAGAGGCACGATTCGAATTAATACAAAATCTTTCTTTCCTTTCTCTATTCGAATTAAATTCGAATGAAAGAAAGAAAGGGGGAACGATGTCTGATTTATGATTGAGAGAGTGAAGGGTTACATGTTTAAATGAAGAAGAGTGACGTGTTTGAAAAGGAACTATAGTTGACTGGCCATCATAAGTATTTTTTTTCCAAAATACCTTCATTTATGAAACTAAAAATTCCAAACCCTATCATGGCATGCTACTCGGCATTCATAATGTTATACCCCTATTCCAAACGCAATAGAAAAGCTTTTGAGTCCTAATTCGATCATATGGAGAAGATAACTTTTTGGATCCAATTATTATATAGAATTTACAATATTAAAATCAATGCGTTTATATCCCGTATGACCAAATGTTAAATCAAAGCTTTATGAAATTTGAAATCCCATAATAATACACTATTACGGATCCAATGGAACTAGTTTCGTCGAATTCCGAGACTGTGTCCCTAATCGCTATTTTAACACATCGACTAAATCGACGATTTCCAAAATTTACGAAATCGCTTGAAATTTCATTTTTAAAATCTTACTAACTAAATTATTATTCCAAATCCAATATTTAAACCATTTAAATATTCAAAATCGAACGACAAAAAATCCAGGTCGTTACGTTCTCCTCCCTTAAAAGAATTTCGTCCCCGAAATTGTTAAGGTTGATAAATGTTCCAGACCCATTAACTTATCCAAAACCCACTTGGTGAAATTCGATATTTCATTTTTACAAATCTCTTAGTTTCAATCAAAATATTTAGTTTTCAATTCTAATTCCACAACTCTTTATTCCAATTACAATTCGAAATCAAATTGTCGTTAACAAAAATTTTTCAATTTTTTTTTCTCTAACACCCTAAATTTTCGAATTTTTTTTAGAGTCTCTCTTGTACGGAGAGCCTTTTGCAATACGACAAGAGAGATAAAAATGTATACATCGACCCACACGGTCGAAAAACAAAATATATATCAATATTTTTTATTTTTGCTATATTTAATCCGAAAACAGGCCTTACATTAGCGTTTCTAAGCAAGCGGCTTATTTTATATGCAATTTCGCTGCCAAATCTAGCCTAATGATCTCTAGGTACCTGTACTTACTCAATTCAAATATGTAAGTTCCAAAATATGAAATTCACTGACATTTCATTTATTTAAATAGTTACACACACGAATTCCATAAACCAACATGCTAACCATATATTTGTATGCAATTATAAGGTTTTGATACTAATTTAATTACTTTCAACCGATCCATATACCAGTCCATTAAGTTCGAAATAATTTACAACCCCGTTATCTGCATTCAATTCATATTTATACTAAACTAAATCATATCCATTCAAAATTGATTTAAAAATTAATTTATTCACTTTTTATTAATTCATTGAATTTTATTTACTTCCGTTTCCATCAAACGAAATTTTTTCTATGCAAGTTCAGCGATATTCATTTAATAAAATAACTCCTAAAGCTTATAACTATTTTAAATTGATTCCAAATCAATTTATATTCAATTTTATCCCATTTCAAATAGATTCTCTATCATTTCAGTTGCATTCTATTCATATCCAACTTTGTTACATTCATTACCATTTTATTTTAATTGATTCCTATTCAATCCAATTCCATTCCATTTACTAATTTATTTAATTAATCCGTTCCCTTGATCCACTTCAAATTTTTATTCCATACTCAGATTCATTCTCGAATTCATTTAAATAATATCCACGATCATATTCAATTTATTTCTCACTTAAATTGAATTTATTTATAACTCAAGCCATCTCCATTTCAATCCAATTCTATTTTAATTGATCACATTCAACATATATTTAATCAGCTCATATATAATCGAATTTTATTTACTACTTAAGTTACATATTCCACTTCAGTTTTGGCCCATAATCCATCCTATTTAATCAAGTTAAATTCCATTATCATATTCAATTAACTAATTAATTTATCTAGTTAGTTCACTTCCATTTTACAATTCAATATTCGGTTTTTATTTCAAAAATCACTTCACTTAATTTACTAAAATCATCTTAAAATTCAAGTTTGGACTTTTATTTCTTTACTAGAACATCACTCCATTTTTTTTGGTTTTCTATTTCACTTTTCAATTTTATAAGTTACGTAACTTATTTCCTCACATTTCCCTAAATTTTAAACTCGAGCATATCCACATTTCATTTTCAACCCAACATTATACATCACCTTATAGCTTAAATATACTTTTATTCTACTAATTCCAAATTTTATAAGCTATTCAAATTTATTTATTCAAATTCAATTCATACGCCATTCCATTTTTTATAACTTATGGCTATAAAATCGCTTTGCCATTCAAGTTCTATATATAATTCCATTCGATTTCATTTCTAATTCCGATTCGATTTTTATTTAACTTAACTTACGCTAAATTTAAATTCACACCATTCATTTTAATTAATTTAAGTAAGAATCAATCCCAATTTCAAGCTTCTCTATAATTCCTTAGTTATATTTATTAAAATAACTTTATTTAATTTATTTTTATTTAACTTTTGCTTAAGTTAAATTCCAACCCCTACAATTTATTTTCTACATCTTCATAAATTTTTGTTCGAGTTGATTCTATGTCAAATTTTATAACTTCTAGTTATATATCCATTTCACAACTCAAACTTTGTATTCAACATCTTCCGTCACGTTCAATTCAACCAACTATTTATATTTGTCTCAATTCATATTACTAGTTCCCTTAAGTTATACACATCCAATTCTTTTCAATTCAATTCATTTAACTAGTTCACTTTAATAATTTATTCCATTTAACTTTGTTTAAATTAACTCACCACTTCATAAATTCCATTCAAACCACAATCAATTAAATTTTTAAAATTTAATCCCTTGAACTTAAGTTAAATTCCCTTTTAACTTTCTCATTTTAAATTTTGATTTCTAAATTCAGTTTTCACACTTCTTTCCTTATTAATATTTCTAAATCCTTTAGCTAGGGATTTTAGAATTCAAATACTTGATTTTTATTTTAAATCACTTTGAAGTCATAGATATATTTGTATAAATGTGTAAAAAATTTTAACAAACCATTTCCTTCAACTTTCAAAACTCAACTTGAGTTTTATCTATAACAATACCCTCGGAATTTCCAAATAACACTTGTTTACCCAACACAAATCTCCATATCAAATTACTATTGTAGCAATCCGTCACTTAGAAACTCGAAAATGAATACTGATATCGGGATTATTTTCAAATACTGACCGTTTCATGCTTATTCCAAAGCGCAACATCACCAAACCCATCTCTGCTTGCCTTCGACCCAGCCTCGTATGGCGCTGCACCCACATGCACGTGCACCTAGATCTCCACCTCCGCCATGTGCGTACACGAAATCTACTACAAACAAAAAAGAAAACCAACACTGCGCGAACACTTGCTTCCTCTCCAACACGTCGGTCACAAGGTGCTCCTCCAAGCTACACAGTAGCAAACCCTAACCCCCCATGACCTCAAGTTCGCAGCCATAACCCATCTAGCTCGCCGCCTTCCTGGACGTCGCTGCCAACCTTTTGCGCGCGCACACACCAAAACAATACAATCGCACCTCAAAAACCCTCGCCCTCGATTGTCGTTCTCAATATCAGGCACATGTGCCCATGTCGGCTCCAAACTCGTCGACTCCTTCCAGTACCATGCGCGTGGTCGCGTCTCCCCAATTTGCGATAAATCGCGAGCTTCTTCTCTTTTTTTCAAGTGAATCGATTTCGAACAGAAAAATGAGGAGAGGAAGAGGCACAAATTAATATAAATTTTTCTTTCCTTGCTCTGTTCGAATTGAATTACTGAAAGAAAGAAGGGAGAAGACATCGTCTTTTTAACTGAGAGAATGAAGGGTGATGTGTGTTTGAATGGAACAGTAGTTGAATGGTCAATATAAATAAATTAATTTGCAAAATATCTCGATTTACGCAACTCAAAATTTCAAACCCCTATCGAGGCGTGCTGCTTGGCGTTCATAATGTTATACCCCTATTTCGAATGCAATGGAAAAGTTTTCGAGTCCTAATTCGATCGTATGGAGAAGATAGCTTTTTGGACCCAATTATTATATTGAATTTTCGATATTAATTTCAACCCGTTTATATGCCATACGATCAAACGGTAAATCCAAGCATTCTAAAATTTGATATACAATAATAATACATTGTTATGGATCCAATGGAACTGGTTTCATCAAATTTCGAGACTGTTCCTCGGATCGCTATTTTAGCGCGTTGATTAAATCGATGATTTTCAAAATTTAAGAAATCGCTTGAAATTTCAGTTTTAAAATCTTACTAACTAAACTATAATTTCAAATCCAATATTTAAACCATTTAAATATTCAAAATTGAACGATGAAAAATCTGGGCCATTACATACACCTAGATACTAAGAAACTGACTCCACCACAACCGGTGAGTACTCTAAAAGGATGTAAAAGAATACAAACAACAATAACAACTCGGGATAAGAATCCAAAAAAATCCTTGGTTTCCCAAGTGCAATCTCTATCATCTCTACTCCACTAAACCTTGACCTAATTCGCAATCTTCATCCTCAATCGCTTTATATCTTGAACGACGATACAAATTGGCCGCCAAAGAATGGTTAGGTTAGGTTGAACCTCAAAATCAACTTGTAGTGCCAGCCCACTATTATCGAAGGGTCATGTACGTACTTACATAGAAGAGATACATGAAATACATTGTGCACATAATATATTCTATCTGGCAACTCCACTTTATACGCTAGTCTACCAATCTTTTCCAGTATGGCAAAGGGCTAATATATCAAGGGGATAACTTCCATGTCTTCACTAACCTCATAAAACTTCTAAGAGGCGAGAATTTTGAAACACCAAGTCTCCTACCTAAAACTCTAGATCCTTGTGCCTTCGATCTGCATAACACTTTTACTGATCTTGCACTTCCTTCATCTTCCTCTAATATCAGCTACCTTCTTATTAGCTTCTAAGATCATGTCGGGTCCAAGAACAAGTCTATCTCTAGATTCAACCCAGAACGAAGAAGAATGACATGACCGACCACATAGAGCTTCGAAAGGGGCCATACCAGTTTTTGTTTGATAACTACTGTTCCAAGTAAATTCAACAAAGGGTAAATGATCTTCTCAAGAACCCCCAAAGTCGAGAATGCATGCTTGGAATAAATCTTCTAGGATCTGATTCACTCTCTCCATCTGCCCATTTGTCTAGGGATGGTAGGCTGTACTTGGATGTAGCTTTGTCCATAAACCAGTTTGTAGTCCCTCCTAGAACTTGCTAGCGTATATCGAGTCTCGGTCACTTACAATACTACAAGGGATCCCATGGAGTCTCATAATTTTCTTCATATACGAACTCGTCAAACTCGTAGCAGTCATAGTCGTCTTAGCAGGAACGAAATGGGCACTATCAGTTAGTCGATCAACTATAACCCAAATACATTCATTACTTTTTCTCAACCTAGGAAGGCCACCAATAAAGTCCATAAAGATCTGCTCCAACTTTCATTTTGCAACCTCTAGTGGCTAAAGCAATCTAGCTGTCTTCTGATGATCATTCTTAATTTTCTAGCAGTTTGCACAACAACTCATAAAGATTGAAATATCTCGCTTCATCCCTTTCCACTAGAATACCCTCTTCGTATCCTTAAACATCTTGGTTACTCCTAAACGAAAAGATAACTTTGAACAATGGCATTCGGCTAACACTTCTTGCCTAGTCCATCAATGTTTGGAACACAAATACGCCCGTTCATTTTCAATATGCCTCGGGGATCAATCCCAAACCTAGAGACATCCCCTTCTTCAACATCCTTCTTAAGTCGAGCCATAATAGGATTCGTCTCTTGATTGGATGCAATCCTTTCTAACAATACTGGCTTAACTTCTAGGTTTGCAATCATTTCTACATTCCTACACAATGCATCGGCAATGACATTTGCTTTCCAAGGGGTAAAAAGAATCTTCTTATCATAAGAAGCAAGAAACTCCAACTATCTCTACTGCCTTAAATTGAAATCCTTTTAATTAAAGAGGTATTTAAGGATTTGTGGTCCGTGTATACCTTTCACCCAGAAGATAACGCATCCACATCTTTAGTGTAAAGACAACATCCAAAAGCTCCAAATTTTGAGTAGCATAATTTCTCTCACGCAGCTTTAGCTATTGACTCGTATAGGAAATAACTTTCCTATGCTGCATCTGCACTGCTCCCAATCTAGTTCCACAAGCATCAATATACATAGTTAAACATTCATCCCCATCTGGAATGGTTAAAATTAGAGCGCTAGTCAACTTCTCCATTAATTCATTGGATGCTTGATCAAACTAAGGAGTTCACATGAACTTAACATATTTCTTTGTTAACTTCACCGGTTGAGAAGCAATCTTTGAGCAGCCCTTGATAAACTTGCGGTAAAAACCTACCAATCCAAAGAAACTTCTAACTTCCATTGCACTTTTAGGCTTCTTCACGTTTTGAACCACAACACGTTTAGCGGGTCTACTAATATACCTTTCCCCGAAACAACATGCCCTAGAAACCTAACTTCAAATTTCTAAAAAATAGCACTTAAAAACTTGGCTTTCAACACATGGCGTTTTAAGGTATCAAGTACGACAAAGAGATGATATTTATGCTCTTCCTCACCTTTGAATATGTAAGAATACCATTAATAAAGATGATGACAAATTTATTAAGAACATTTCAAAATACTTGATTCATTAAGTCGATAGAATAAGAAGGGTGCATTAGTCTGTCCAAATAGTATAACTAACCACTTTAGAATATTCCAGAGTCCAAAAAGTTGTTAAGGGTACATTCTCTTCTACTGCCCTTAATTGGTGGAAACCGATGGCAAGATCCAATTAAGAAAATATTTGAATGTCGTGGAGTTGGTCAAACATAACGTCGATGCTGGCAAAGGATATTTTTTCTTGAGAGTCTTTTTGTTTAACTCCTTGTAGTCTATGCGTAATCTTAGAGAATCGTACGCCTTTGTAACAAAGACGACTATCGATCCCTAACTCGAGGTACTGCACCAGATCAAGCCCTTCTACAACAAGTCATATGGCTTCCCATCTAACTCCCTCTTCTTTTTCGGAACCAACCTTCATGGGTTGTCCGTGTAGACCAATCCGCAATGAGAAACTTCCTTTAATCTTTGGAAGAACTGCTTCATTTTTTCCAGCACTACAGAATTACACTATCATGAATAATTTATCAAGGTCTGCGCTTTCTTAATGCTCGAGGTGCTAATTTCATATTGGTTTCAAACTGCATCAACCCTTCTGCAGTCGTACTACACTGCCAAATTAAAAATATGTGCCCTGAGCTATTCTACAAAATCAAGACTGCTCTTATCTTTAAACTAAGTTTAATGGATTTAAGGATGAAGTTGGGACCTCTTCGCTTGATTTTGAGGAGCAGCCTTACCCTTTTGCTTCATCCTTCGGGTCCTTATGTCTGTGGTCGACATTCTTTAGGATTGCGACGTAGTTCTGCCACTTCAATGTCAAGTCAGGATGGCGGCGCATACTTATATCCTTTTATGTCGATGCAAGATTGCGGTGCAAACCTACCACTTTAGATGTTAGTTTAAGATTGTGGCTCATCCTCATTTGCGGATCGTTTCTTTAAGGATTGTGCCACAATTATATATTGTTAATATTGTTTTTGCTAGGGTTGTAGCTAGCTATTAAGAGATTGTGTCACAGTTTTGACTCATGAAGGCTTACTTTTAGCATCCTAGTACAATCTTCATTGTTGGTATTTGGGAGTTATGAAATTTGAAGTTGTGCCGTAGGTCCACCGCTTGAGATTTAGGGTTATAAACTTGTCCCTTCACCATTCTGGCTATCTTAGGTTTCAGGCGAAGTACTACAATGTTTAAACTATGCTTGTTTGAATGGCGCAGTTTCCAAGTTTCGCTAATGTCTTGTCGTTTTGACAGAATACTGTTTTAATTTTGTTCTTGCTTCCTTTCCTTATTTTGACTCTAATTGTGGGAGCAGTTCTTTTGGCTCGACATTCATACTAATTTCAGTTTAGCAATATTTCAAAAATAGGCATTTAACATTATGAAGAGAGTGAATGGTCACTTTTTCTTCAAAAATGAATTCAAAAATGAGAATTGTAAAATAGTTATAGATATTTAACATTTGAATGAGAAATATGATTTCAATTCTAAAAAAATTTCATATGAAAATTATTTTCTATGATGTTTATTTCTTTATAAGATAGTTGATCTGAAAATTCTTGACTGTAAACCAGTTACGGTTAATGAAATAAAAAGCCTATATTATGTAACAAACCACACCTTAATGGGTCTGAATTTTTGGTAGACCGAAGTTCCAAGTCTATTAGAATACTAATTGTTGGTGTTGGTATCCTGTAAATTACAAAACATAATATATCACTATCAAGATAAACTCACAACGAAATAGTAAGTGTAATAAACAAATACTTGCTGATCAAGGCTGATACTTTTGATATCCACTGCCCTTGTTAGTTTCGAGCATGTATAAGTAAATCCATCCATCCACCCTTCCCGTCGTGTGCCTATACCTATCCCTCTAAGTTTATCATGTGGGTTGTAATGAGGAGGAGGAGAGACGTTTTTGGCGATTGGTAAATTATATACTTTATACATAACACTAGATTACGCCATTTGTCTTCCATTACGTGTTATGTCTATTGTTCTAACTTAGTCGTATTCACTTCACATACACGTACGATACGCCCCACCTACTCGATGTATACAATAACTAAATATGCATACATACATACATACACACACACACACACACACACACACACACACACACACACACATATATATATATAATAAGTACCATAGACCCCACATGGACTAGGATACAAACACTGCTAATATAAGGAACTCTGCACGTGCCAGGTATCCATCATCCGTGTCCAGATCGAATTTTCTACATACACCGAGGATCTTTTAGTTAGTGCCTAATAATGGTATTACAAATACTTAGCCGTATTCTACCTCATCTTGAAGATTTATCTAGCTGCTTTGTATTGAGGATTCTATTATTCGTACTGATCATGGACTCATCTCCCTGGACTATTGAGGACCCAGCTCCACAGACTATCGTATTTTCTTGAAAGAGCTCGATTAAGGGTTATCTAGCGTTTCCTCCTAATAACGAACAACTATAAGGTGGTGCATGTTCCAAATGTGATCAACATTATAGAAGATGTGGTCTGCTCGGACGTAGTCCTAGCATTTCAACTGACCACTCCTAGGACCAATGATGCTCTCGACCTATGTGTATAGCCATACTCCTCACATATATGATAATAACCTTGCTGACATAGCGTGAAGCCTATGCTTACCGTCCCATTTAGATTTCCTAATGCAATTAAGGAAATTCCCACTTGGTTACTCAATACGTATCCCTAAAAGGATTAAAGCAAGCCTAACTTTCCCTTTTACACTACAAACCGAAGCTAACCCTACCTTGGTATATTCCTTTAATCTATACACGAACGTATAAACCCACCGATCCTATAGTTGGAGATGTCTCACATTAGTATAATGTATACACAATCGCTGGTAGCCCCTTTCGAATGGCAGACTACTGTTTTGCAATACTACTGACCTCACATTCCAACTCATACTAACGACTATGTCATTTTTAAATAATATAAGTGATTGACTAGATTCAATAATCCACACCCATCATAAATGCATATTTGAGGCTATATAAATTATATTTATCTTCCAGCCTCCTATGTTCAACTGCTAATGTTCAGTTATTTTCATTAATGTCTATTAATGTCATTTAACGCTCACTTTTAATTTGATAAGTTAAATATACCTTACGGTTTGACTTCCACTTATTTTAATTAAGTATATTTTTATTGTTTCCGTTTTAAAATTACTGTACTTCTTTGATTACTATAGCTTCTTAAGTAATCATTTCATCACTTTACTTATGCTTCATTGGTCATTATTTGTTTTCAAATTTATCTTAAATTTCATACATTAGATTTACGATAAACTATTGTCATTATCCCTACTTACCATACTTTTGTTTATACTAAGGGATTTCGACATTTTAATGCGTTGGAATACATATTCCCAAAAAGAAACATTAGCATTGTAATTTTCCATAAATTATCTGAAAGAGGACTCATGTTATATTTTGGAATTATAATAAATCATCTTCCTATTTTTATGAAATAGACGTTACAAAATATGGTAAACACACCTATTTTGTACATCTATTTCTTTTAGGCATGTTCCTTGTTATTTCAAACGATGCCCTTTTATTCATAATTATAAAACTGGATAATCTATGAAAATTTACATCGCAACAAACTCCATTCCAATGAATTAAAATGCTACTTAAATCCAATCCAATTTATAACAATTTCTAATTCATGTTTACTAACATATATATCATTCAACCAACAAACCTAGAATTATTATATAGTATTATAAATTTAGGGACTACTTTCACCCTTACTTTCTACAAGTATATACAATATTTAATCAAAGTTAATAACTCATAGAATATGCAGGCATCACTTCCAAATTCATTATATGTATATATTTAAGCCTACAACTCCAAAATTACTTCAGGCATATATGGAACAGATTTACAATAATATAAATCTAATACTATATAAAAAATATATAATTTTTCACTTACCTTTAATCTTCCGAATCTCCAAATACTAATCATGTTATTCCTGTTTGATTTCCTTTGTTCCTACCAAAATATGTATTAAAGTATATACATATTTATTAGAATTATAGATCTAAGAAAAGATTTCGATTTAGATTTACAGTTTACCTTGGCTTTGGCGATTTGATTTGATCCCATTCTTTTTCTCTATTACTCTCCTATACTCTCTACTTATATATTCATACATATACATAGATTATGGTTTGTACAGACTTTAGAATTTGTAGAGAAAAGGAAGCGACAGAGCTTTGTCATTGCTTCATGATATATAAAAAGAAAAGTGAGGGGTTTGGCCCATATTTATAGGGGTTTGAATTAATGCCAGCTATTAGATTAGATTCTACTAATTTCATGCCATTCGGCGTAGGTTCAATACATAGCCGCGAGTCGATCATCGGTCGACCACATACTAGTGGTCGATCTGTAACGACCAGATTTTACGACGCCCGAAAGTTGACATTTATACGTCCACTGTATCAAATGCCGCACAATCGAATGCCGGAAAACCGAACCGTTAAGGTTTAAAGAATGAAGAGGTAGAAGAACATAAACAATAACAGAATCTCACATTTCACAGCAGAACAAATATAATAGATAAATAAATATCTTTAAACAGAATCACTATATCAATTATTACATTACATCACATTACATTATCAGAGTGTACAACAACAATAGCAGAAGAAAATATAACATATACTAGTAATACGCTTCGCCATCCAGCTTGCTTCTGATCTCCACAGCAACTCCTGAATTCCAGAATGACTTGATAACCAAACTCTAGGCTGCCCGTGTGGAATATTATGGCACCCAGAGTTTAGGAAGGGAACAATAAACTCCAGGTCAGTCATGAGACTGGTGCGAGATCTTAAAAACAATTATTCTTTTATATAAGAAAATAAAGGGATTTAAAAGAAATCCACAATGCTTTTTGGAAAATGAAACTACCATAAGGCCTCCCGCCACACACACAATGCAAACGCACACTTGGGGAAGATTTCTCCTTATGATAGTCAAACATGCTTAATACGCAAAATCTTTTGATATTATTATTATTAGTGCATAGTGGAAAACATTTCGAAAGTATAATATTAATCTTAGCCAGCATAGGTACCATTATATTATGCCCGCTATAGCTACCTCCTGAGGAGGCAGGTTATACAATTGCAATCGTAAAGGGCTCGTATTGTTTCTTTGGATTTCCAACAAACGGTTAGGCTAAGGAACTTTCTATAGCCACATGGGTACGCCTCTGGATGGACTCCCCGAGAACCTAACCGGATCTCTGCCAACACAAGGCCGGGTTACCTCTGCAAAAATAGGTAACTACTACACGAGTATGCCATCCCTCGGTTGTAAACAACCTTTATCCAAGGATCCTCAACAACAACAATCACTAAGTAATATATATTTGTGATATTCACATAAGTTAAGTATTTGGGCTCCATACCATGATACCACTTCTATCCAGAAGGAAATGTACATACCCTACGGGGCTCTACCCCCTAAAACATTGACGCATCCTTCCTGTTTTGACCATTCCAGGGTGTGAGGTTCGACGAAGTCTCGTCTACAAAGCTACGCTTTTCACAAAAGCCATGCTTCGATCAACAAATGATCAGCAGCACTTCGCATGCCACATTACCAAATTCGGAATGCATCGCTAGTAACCATCAGCTACATAACCTCTGAGCTCGTACATCTCAGAGAAGGGTGTTAAGCTAAGAGAATAAATTCTCCGCCACCAAGAGAAATGTATTTGATAGAAACCAGCTTTACATCTCAAAGTGTAACGTCAGACACACCCACACAAGTCCGTTCCGGGATCGAACGGAACCGAAGGCACTTCAAAAGAAGCCCTTGCAATCTGGATATTCACTAATCACGTCCGGAATCCACATCACAAAGGGTGATAAAATCTCTATACCGGAGCAACCCGCTGCAGAGACATTCGACATGTATCCTTTCGCTTTCGAAATACCCGGTCTTCAACACCATCTTCAATTGCCATCCCATTTCATCGTATCGTTATTCGGAATGGGTTTTATGACACAAGGTCCTCTCCCGGCTAATCCAAATAACGAGCGCTTATTTTGAAAATAAGTGTTCATTCAGATTCAAACAAATCACAACAATTTCTCTTTGATCTTTTAACAAAAAATCCATCACAATCACAAAGGTTCGATGTGGGTTTCGAATATCCATTTGGAATTCGGCTCCCGGTCGCATCGAAATTCAAATGCCGATTAAAGGCCAATACTGATAGTCGGTTATTTAACTATCAATCATCATTCACAATAGTCACTGGATTTCAATAAAATTTTCCCCCAATTATTATTATTTTCAATATATCTTCGCAAGGTAAAAATTCACACTTCAATCCTTTGAAAATAATTTTTCAAATCAATTTTCTTCCTTACGCGGAAAACATTTTCAAAAATTTATTCATTTCCACTGAAAATCTGCCGATTTCAAATATCTTAAAATAATATAAAATACTTATTCAAAATATACTTGGAAACATTTAAAATAAAATTATTTTTAATACACTTGCTTAAATATTAATTATGAAAATACTATACCAATATCTTATATAAAAATTCAAGTCCAAAACTAATTTTAAAATAAACATTTGCAATTAGGGTATGAATGTTTAAGTAATTATTTCCTAAGTCAAATATAAATTTAAATCTTTAAAATAATCCCTTATAAAATTAATTAAATAAATTTTACTTTAAAGGTTTTAAAACATTTTTCGACTAATTTCTTCAACAGTATTATTTAAAAAAAACCAAGTCTAGAACTTTTAAATTTTATACAAAAGGCATTTTAAAAATATACTCGGATTTCCAGGGAAGAATTCTTTTCCCAATATAAATGGGTCCATTCAAAATAAATTAATAAATCTTCTCGATTTATTTTAAATTTACATTCCAAATATCAACTGATATATGAATTTAAATCGATTCCCAAATATCATCTTCACACCCAATCAAATTCCTAATTGATTTCCAGTTTATCCCAAATACAAAATCAACTTCCAATTTGATTTCCCTAAATTAATTTTCCAATATCAAAACAAATCAATTTCAAATTGATTTCCCAAAATTATTTCCAACACACCAAACCAAAGTTCCAAATCGATTCCTAAGGTTTATTTTAACTCCAAATTAATTCCTGAATCGATTTCTAAAATTAATTTCAACTCTAAATTAAATCCCAAATTTAATTTCTAAATTTATTTCCTTTTGAAGTAAATTCCTTTATCTCTTTCAATTATTTAAAATACGTATCTTAAATAATTTCTTCAACCATTAAACATTATTACTCGAAATTCCTTTATTAAAATATTTTCCTATATTTTTGGAATTAATTCGATGGGATTATAAAAATCAACTTTAATACTTTAATTGTAACGGTCTAGGCTTTTCTACTCTAATTTCCAAAAAAAAATCCAATTTCATATTTCTGGTATCCTACGATACCAAAATATATTTGGCTAAATTACAGCCTTCACGGTTTCAATCACAAACAATCACACGGATTAAAAATAATCAACACACAACATACAAAACAATTTAAAAATTTAAGGAATCCAGTTGGATCCCTCCAACCTGTTTTCCCTACATCCACAGACGTTAGCACATAATTAAATACCCATTCCACCTCAAGGTGGAATATTGCGGTATATGGGATTTATAAAATATTATCCGCTATTATGCGGCGCAATAGGGTCTCATCCGCTATATAATGCGGGAAATCTACAACTCCAAATAGATATATAATACCAATTCCACTTCGAGGTGGAATATCGCGGTATATGGCTTTAATATAATAATCTCCGCTGTTATGCGGCGCATAGGGTCTAAATTAATATAATTAATAATAAGTAAATTATCCAAACACACAATCAATCAATTTTTAATTTAACTATCACAATTACACAACTAATCAATAACTGGAAATTTTCAATTAAAATTTTGAGTGAGAATATCTCACCTTTGCCTTTATTTTGCAATCCTTTTCCCATTCTGGCTTGTTTTTCTCGATTTTAGACCTTGTATACACATTTATATAATTTATTAATATTCGAAATAAATCGAACAATCAATTTTCAGTTTGGTAGTTTAATTATCCAATGATTTTATTAATTCAATTCTAAACCAAAATCCTCTTTTAGTATCTTAAGATAACTAAATATATTAATTTTAAATCAATACTTTTAATTCCTATACACATTCCTTTTACATATAATTGCAAAAGCTGATACTAAAATTACTTTCTTCTTTGTACATCTTTGGAAAAGAAAAAAAGACAGTAGTTTATTTTCAAACTATATATATTTATGTAAAAAAAAAAGAATTGTTTTTCTATAAATACTTTTCCTGCATATATAAAATTTAAACATATAAATTTAATAAATAAACCATTTTAAATTTAACCGTTTAAATAAATAAATAAACAACATTTGTACCTCATGAACAAAAAATCGAGCACGAGAAGAAACCTACCGATGCCGATGAACATCGCGACCCCCACAATTGCCTGCCGCGAGCACCCAGGTGTCGCGCTCCTCTTCTCCACTTGAGCACCACCGCTGCACGAATTGCCTTCAACCCTGGATGCATGCGAACGATTGCCGCGAACGACGCTCTCGGTTGAAGTCGCCTTCGACTTGCTCGAATCAAATGGAATCGTGACCGTCGCCGCGCTATCCACCTGTCGCGCTCGAGCTTGCTATATGAACGAGATGCCACTCGATTTTCTTAAGGGTTTGTGGATCTTGATTTTGAGCCGATCGATTCTGATTCAAAATTGAATTTGATTTCGTAGTTTCCCCTTTCTTTTTTTCTTTTTTTTTAATTACGAACGAAACGATTTCATTTCTTGTTGGAATGATTTGAGGAAGAGGAAATTTTTCGAATCGTTGTTCAGCCATTTTTTTTCTTCTCAGATTCGATTTTTTTTATT
Source organism: Allium cepa (assembly GCA_030765085.1). Classification (NCBI taxonomy): domain Eukaryota; kingdom Viridiplantae; phylum Streptophyta; class Magnoliopsida; order Asparagales; family Amaryllidaceae; genus Allium; species Allium cepa. The sequence goes on from CM060942.1 coordinate 681,267,323, forward strand.
TCGTTCAAAAGGAAGAAACGCACGAACTCCTATACGTGTATAAAGAGTTTTAACATAATCTTTTAAGGCAATAATATTAATTATATTTGAATTCAAATTTAAATTCAAATCGCTTCGATAATCGCAACTTAAAATCTCGATCTCCAATCGAGGCGTGCTGCCAGGCATTTATAATGTCAACACCCTATTCCAAATGTGATGGAAAAGGTTTCGAGTCCAAATTCGATCGTATGGAGAAGATAACTTTTTGAACGAGTTGAAATATCGAATTTTCGATTTAATTTTCAGCGTGTTTATTTATCTTACGGACAAACGATCACTCCAAACACTATGAAAATTGAAATCCGATAATAATAAAATATTATCCAATGGAACTGGTTTCGCCGAATTTCGAGACTGTGCCTCGGAAGGCTACTTTTAATTATCGATTTAAACAATATAAATTCAATACTGAACAAATCAGTATCAAATTCAATCTGAAGCTTCTATTAACCTCAATATTATCAATATAAATTTTCTAAGCCATTAAATTATTTTTAACAGGCTTAAAATTGAAGATTTACAATTTTATCCAAATTTATATAATTAAAATTGATAATTAAATTGCCAAATTCATTCTGATATTTGAAATTCAAGTTAAACTATCATTCAAACATTTAAAATTAATTAAATATTTCGATTTCAAATGTCCAAAATTCTGGGTCGTCACATCCTTCCCCCTTAAAATAATTTCGTCCCGAAATTACTAGTTAAGAAGAATGGACATTAACCCGTTTACTATTTTCCACCTCAAATAGTTTTATCAATTTAACAACCCAAATCTTTTTATTAAAGATTCATTTCAACTAAATTTCCAAGTTTAATTATAAGTTCCAAACAACATTGTTTTTCTTTAACAATTCAAATTTAAATCTAAACTTAAATTTCAAATTTCCAAAATTTTATCAAAATTTTTCTAACTCCCTAAATTTTCAAAAAATTTCGCCAGCGTCTCCTTTTCGCGGCTAGCTCGGTACGACTACAAAATGGCACCACAGGCCCTCAAATCCCAAAAGAAAACAAAAAGCCAAGCGGATGGACAAGAAAATCACCAAATTTCATACTGAAATTGAAATACATACCTTTTTGTCGAGCAATTCAATTTTATCTTTAAAATCAAAATCCCAGTTCCATTTCCTTTAATACACCTGTATATCCTGATATCCATAATATCCAATTACAATGTTCAAATATCATTTTGCACCTTTCATTGCAAAATTTTCAATATATATGCTTCTTGTACCACTTTTACTTCACTATTGAAGTTACATGTCCAATTTCATTAAATCTTGCATTTTCAATTTTATTTTAATTCAATTTACACTACAATTCTATTTGAATTCAATTTATCTTCTACTATGAATATTGAATTTTATCTTTCAATTATAACTGATTCATATTATTATTTTAATTCAGTTTCATTCACTAATTTACTTCAATTTCCAATTTGAAATCGTTTGTCGTTAACAATTTTTTTCAAAAATTTTCTAACTTCTAAAATTTTCAAAAAAATTTGGCAGAGTCTCCTTCGTATGGAGGAGCTTTTGCAATTCGACAAAAGATATAAATATATATACATCGACCCACCCAGTCGGAAAAGCAAATACAGTTCATATTTCCTATTTTTATTGCGTAGGCGTACCTTATTTAGCATTTTAAGCAAAGCCATTTATTATTAGCATTTTAGCACGACCAAATCCAGCCAAACGGGCCTCCTGTACCTGTACTTACTCAATTTAAACACATAAGTGACATATATAAGAAATTTATTCACATTTCACTTATTTCCAATAGTAAACACATAGTTTTCACAAGCAATACATTCAAAATAGTTCCCATAAGCAATTTATATGGTTCCGATACAAATTTAATTGCTTATAATCAATTCACATACCATTTCTATTCAATTCAAGTGATTTAGAACTCACTTTCTTTCATTCAATTTATCTTTAAGCGAAATGAACTCATATCTATTTCAATTGATTCAAAAATCATTTTGATTTGCTTTTATTACTCTTAGAATTTTATACATACTCGTTTGCGTCAAACAACAACCATTTCTATGAAAATTTCGACGATATTCACTTAATAGAATATCCAATCTATCTTATAACTAATTTAAATTGATACAAACTCAATTTACTCTTTATTTTATTTCATTTCCAATTGATTCTGTTCAATTCATTTTGCATTCCATATTCACATTCATTTCAATTAAAACCATTTCACAATTTCCAGTTTATCCTCCATTTACTAATTTAGAATATTTCCCAACTCTGAATTTACTTAAGAATTTTACCATTTATTTCTTAAGTTCAAGATAATTATTCTATATATTTCTTATATTTATTTCCAATTCACCACTTTGGTTTATAACCACTTATATTTAAACTGGATTCCAAATTCCATATGAATTCATTTTACCTTTCATTTATAAATATTGAATTCAATTCATTTTGAACCATATTAAATATGTCATTCTTTTAATTAGTTTCACTAAATAATTTTAATTCCTTTATTAACATTTAGCTCCATTTGATCCAATATTTACTTAAGTTATTTCAATTAAAAATTCAAATTTTTTTTTCCTTGTAACACTTCCCAATTTAAATCCTTTATTTTATTTTCATTTATCAAATTCACTCCATCTACTAATTTAATTAAATTAGTTTTACTCACTTATCCATTTAAATTTCAACTTTCCTTTCTAAATTCATCTCGGATTTATTTTATCAATAACCAGGAAATTTTCAATTTATTTCCATTTATTTCTACTTGCTTGAATTTTATCTGCAAATTCAAACCATTTTTATTTAACTCACAATTCAAGTTTAGATTTAACTAATTCAACTTTCCTATTTCATGAATTGATTAATTATCATATTAGTTTACTTGAATTCAATCCATTTTATTTCCTTTTTCCCAAGTTTGGATTTTTATTCGACTTGATCCAAGTCAAATCTCATTTCAATTTATAAAACCCATTTATACATTCACATTACCAATTTCATTCCATTAATGATTTTTATTCCAAATTATAAATTACATTTAAAATTTACATTTACAAATCTCATTTGTATTTTTATTTTTCTTAGCTTTTGGTTTTGATTTCAATTTCTCATACAACGATGATAATAATATAATATTATCACTTCCTAACAACCAAGCAACCATATATTAGAATAATTCACAGAAAATTTATTTCTTTTATATACGAAAATAGTTTTGGGTAAAATTATTTCATTTACCCTATTTTAAAACAATACTGTGTCGGTTTATCTTGTTTAAAAGTTTAGAAACCCCAATCGATAACAGTTGGCCAGACCGCACCGACCAGAATCTATAAACAATCAACCGATAAGTCAACACAATATAAAACAATTCTATATTCACTAACAAATACGCGCTCATATCTATTATTACACTCAAACTCATTCTAGAGTACTGCTGACTCTATCTCTAATGAGTAACACCCAACAGAGCCAAGGTTATCGATTAACCAAATGCTCTGATACCAATTTGTAACGACCAGATTTTACGACGCCCAAAAGTCGACATTTATACGTCCACTGTATCAAATGTCGCGCAATCGAATGCCGGAAAACCGAACCGTTAAGGTTCAAAGAACGAAGAGGTAGAAGAACAGAAACAATAACAGAATCTCACATTTCACAGCGGAACAAATATAATAGATAAATAAATATCTTTAAAAAGAATCACTATATCAGTTATTACATTACATCACATTACATTATCAGAGTGTACAACAACAACAGCAGAAGAAAATATAAGATATACTAGTAATACGCTTCGCCATCCAGCTTGCTCCTGATCTCCACAGCAACTCCTGAATTCCAGAATGACCTGATAACCAAACTCTAGGCTGCCCGTGTGGAATATTATGGCACCCAGAGTTTAGGAAGGGAACAATAAGCTCCAGGTCGGTCATGAGACTGGTGCGAGATCTTAAAAACAATTATTCTTTTATAAAAGAAAATAAAGGGATTTAAAAGAAATCCGCAATGCTTTTTGGAAAATGAAACTACCATAAGGCCTCCCGCCACACACACAATGCAAACGCACACTTGGGGAAGATTTCTCCTTATGATAGTCAAACATGCTTAATACGCAAAATCTTTTGATATTATTATTATTAGTGCATAGTGGAAAACATTTCGAAAGTATAATATTAATCTTAGCCAGCATAGGTACCATTATATTATGCCCGCTATAGCTACCTCCTGAGGAGGCAGGTTATACAATTGCAATCGTAAAGGGCTCGTATTGTTTCTTTGGATTTTCAACAAATGGTCAGGCTAAGGAACTTCCTATTGCCACATGGGTACGCCTCTGGATGGACGCCCCGAGAATATAACCGAATCTCTACCAACACAAGGCCGGGTTACCTCTACAAAAATAGGTGACTACTACACGAGTATGCCATCCTCCGGTTGTAAACAACCATTATCCGAGGATCCTCAACAACAACAATCACAAAGTAATATATATTTGTGATATTCACATAAGTTAAGTATCTGGGCTCCATACCATGATACCACTTCTATCCAGAAGGAAATGTACAAACCCTAAGGGGCGCTACCCCTAAAACCTTGCCACATCCTTCCTGTTTTGACCATTCCGGGGTGTGAGGTTCGACGAAGTCTCATCCATAAATCTACGCTTTTCACAATAGCCATGCTTCGATCAACAAATGATCAGCAGCACTTCGTATGCCACATTACCAAATTGGGAATGTATCGCTAGTAACCATCAACTACATAACCTCTAAGCTCGTACGTCTCAGAGAAGGGTGTTAAGCTAAGAGAATAAATTCTCCTCCACCGACAGAAATGTATTTGATGGAAACCAGCTTTACGTCTCAAAGTGTAACGTCAAACACGCCCATACAAGTCCATTCCGGGATCGAACGGAACCGAATGCACTTCAAAAGAAGTCCTTGCAATCCGGATATTCACTAATCACGTCCGGAATCCCCATCACAAAGCGTGATAAAATCTATATACCGGAGCATCCCTGTGTAGAGACATTCGACAGGTATCCTTTCGCTTTCGAAAATACCCGGTCTTCAACACTATCTTCAATTGCCATCCCATTTCGTCGTATCGTTATTCGGAATGGGTTTTATGACACAAGGTCCTCTCCCGGCTAATCCGAATAACGAGCGCTTATTTTGAAAATAAGTGTTCATTTAGATTCAAACAAATCACAACAATTTCACTTTGATCTTTTAACAAAAAATCCATCACAATCACAAAGGTTCGATGTGGGTTTCGAATATCCATTTGGAATTCGACTCCCGGTCGCATCGAAATTCAAATGCCGATTAAAGGCCAATGCTGATAGTCGGTTATTTAACTATGAATCATCATTCACAACAGTCACTGGATTTCAATAAAATTTTCCCCCAATTATTATTATTTTCAATATATCTTCGCATGGTAAAACTTCACACTTCAATCCTTTGAAAATAAATTTTCAAATCAATTTCCTTCCTTACGCGGAAAACATTTTCAAATATTTATTCATTTCCATTGAAAATCTGCCGATTTCAAATATCTTAAAATAATATAAAATACTTATTCAAAATATACTTGGAAACATTTAAAATAAAACTATTTTTTAATACACTTTCTTAAATATTAATTATGAAAATATTATACCAATATCTCATATAAAAATTCAAGTCCAAAATTAATTTTAAAATAAAAATTTGTAAATAGAGTACGAATATTTAAGTAATTATATCAATTTAAATCTTTAAAATAATCCCTTATAAAATTAATTAAATAAATTTTACTTTAAAGGTCTTAAAACAATTCTCGACTAATTTCTTCAACAATATTATTTTAAAAAAAACAAGTCTAGAACTTTTAAATTTTATACAAAAGCCATTTTAAAAATATACTCGGCTTTCCAGGGAAGAATTCTTTTCCCAATATAAATGGGTCCATTCAAAATAAATTAATAAATCTTCTCGATTTATTTTAAATTTACATTCCAAATATCAACTGATATATGAATTTAAATCGATTCCCAAATATCATCTTCACACCAATCAAATTCCAAATTGATTTCCAGTTTATCTCAAATACAAAATCAACTTCCAATTTGATTTCCCCAAATTAATTTTCCAATATCAAATCAAATCAATTTCAAATTTATTTCCCCAAATTATTTCCAACACACCAAACCAAATTTCCAAATCGATTCCTAAGGTTTATTTTAACTCCAAATTAATTCCTGAATCGATTTCTAAAATTAATTTCAACTCTAAATTAAATCCCAAATTTAATTTCTAAATTTATTTCCTTTTGAAATAAATTCCTTTATCTCTTTCAATTATTTAAAATACGTATCTTAAATAATTTCTTCAACCAATAAACATTATTACTTGAAATTCCTTTATTAAAATATTTTCCAATATTTTTGGAATTAATTCGATGGGATTATAAAAATCAACTTTAATACTTTAATTGTAACGGTCTAGTCTTTTCTACTCTAATTTCCAGAAAATCCAATTTCATATTTCTGGTATCCTACGATACCGAAAATATATTTGGCTAAATTACAGCCTTCACAGTTTCAATCACACGGATTAAAAATAATCAACACACAACATACGAAAAAATTTAAAAATTTAGGGAATCCAGTTGGATCCCTCCAACCTGTTTTCCCTGCATCCACAGACGTTAGCACATAATTAAATTCCCATTCCACTTCGTGGTGGAATATCGCGGTATATGGAATTTATAAAATATTATCCGCTATTATGCGGCGCAATAGGGTCTCATCCGCTATATAATGCGGGAAATCAACTACTCCAAATACATATATAATACCAATTTCACTTCGAGGTGGAATATCGCGGTATATGTATTTAATATAATAACCTCTGCTATTATGCGGCGCATATGGTCTAAATAAATATAACTAATAATAAATAAATTATCCAAACACACAATCAATCAAATTTTAATTTAACTATCACAATTTCACAACCAATCAATAATTGGAAATTTTTAATTAAAATTTTGAGTGAGAAGATCTCACCTTTGCCTTTATTTTGAATTCCTTTTCCTATTCCTGCTTGTTTTTCTCGATTTTAGACCTTGTATACACATTTATACAATTTATTAATATTCGAAATAAATTGAACAATTAATTTTCAATTTGGTAGTTTAATTATCCATTGATTTTATTAATTTAATTCTAAACCAAAATCCTCTTTTAGTATCTTAAGATAATTAAATAGATTAATTTTAAACCAATACTTTTAATTCCTATACACATCCCTTTTACATATAATTGCAAAAGCTGATACTAAAATTACTTTCTTCTCTGTACATCTTTGGAAAAGAAAATAAAAACAGTAGTTTCTTTTCAAACTATATATATTTATGTATATAAAAAAAACAGAATTGTTTTTCTGTAAATACTTTTCCGGCATGTATATAATTTAAACATATAAATTTAATAAATAAACCATTTTAAATTTAACCGTTTAAATAAATAAATAAACAAAATTTATACCTCATGAACAAAAAATCGAGCACGAGAAGAAACCCACCGATGTTGATGAACATCGCGACCCTCACAATCGCATGCCGCGAGCACCCAGGCGTCGCGCTCCTCTTCTCCACGCGAGCACCACCACTGCACGAATTGCCTTCAACCCTGGATGCATGCGAACAATTGCCGCGACCGACGCTCTCGGTTGAATTCGCCTTCGACTTGCTCGAATCAAATGGAATCGCGACCGTCGCCGCGCTATCCTCCTGTCGCGCTCGAGCTTGCTATATGAACGAGATGCCACTCGATTTTCTTAAGGGTTTGTGGATCTTGATTTTGAGCCGATCAATTCTGATTCGAAATCGAATTTGATTTAGTAGTTTCCCCTTTCTTTTTTTAATTACGAACGAAACGATTTCATTTCTTGTTGGAATGATTTGAGGAAGAGGAAATTTTTCGAATCGTTGTTCAGCCCTTTTTTTCTTCTTCTCAGATTTGAATTTTTTTTATTTCGTTCAAAAGGAAGAAACACACGCGTGTAAACATTTCTCTGCCAAGTGTTGCTATTGTGCTGAGAAAAAGGGAATACGTGTTTTAACTCCTAACTCCTTTACGTGTATAAAAAGTTTTAACATAATCTTTTAAGGCAGCAATATTAATTATATTTTAATTCAATTTAAATTCAAATCGCTTCGATAATCGCAACTTAAAATCTCGATCTCCAATCGAGGCGTGAAACCAGGCGTTTATAATGTTAACCCCCTATTCCAAATGCGATGGAAAAGGTTCCGAGTCCAAATTCGATCGTATGGAGAAGATAACTTTTTGAACGAGTTGAAATATCGAATTTTCGATTAAATTTTGAACGCGTTTATTTATCGTACGGACAAATGATCACTCCAAACACTACGAAAATTGAAATCCGATAATAATAAAATATTACAGATCCAATGGAACTGGTTTCGTCGAATTCCGAGACTGTGCCTCGGAAGGCTATTTTTAATTATCGATTTAAACGATATAAATTCAATACTGAACAAATCAGTATCAAATTCAATTCTGAAGCTTCTATTAACCTCAGTATTATCAATATAAATTTTCTAAGCCATTAAATTATTTTTAACAGGCTTAAAATTAAAGATTTACAATTTTACCCAAATTTCTATAATTAAATTGCCAAATTCATTCTGATATTTGAAATTCAAGTTAAACCATCATTAAAACATTTAAAATTAATTAAATATTTCGATTTCAAATGTCCAAAATTATGGGTCGTCACACGATCGGTCCTATACGGGGTCGACCGGTTGCCTTTTTATGTTAGACGTTAATTTGTTTCCACTTAGACGTTATTTTATACAAATTTAACCTATCCGATTTAACGTTAATTCTGCTTAGCCATTAACTAACCTTTAATGTTAATTACCGTTAATTAATTATATTTATTTTCTTAATTACTTACATGATTATTTCCGATCCGCAATGTTCGAACATTAATAACTTTTTTGTTTGAACCTCGACCGTAAAACTTTATATACGCAAATTGATCATAAAATGACCATGAACACAAGGTGATAGTTTCATTACCAAATTCTGACGTTTTTGAAAATGCCATTTTCAGCTTTACTAATTATTAATAAATTCCTTTTTAATTAACTATAGTTCAAATTTATGAGGTGTTACATTTCTCTTAAAAGAATTTCGTACTCAAAATTCCTTAAGGACTGAATCATGTAACATGATGCACGACCATTCTAAGTTATTTAATCAATTTGTGTGCAACAATTTTTATGGGCAATCTTGTATAAGTGCATGGTCTATCATAACAAGTATGATATTTACGCTGAATAATACTAAATTGGTGCCACTTATATGAATGTGTTCTTTAAATTAATTTTCAAAATATAGTGAAAACAATCTATATATATACACTAGCAGTTCATATGTATGTATGTTTCGAAAAATCTGAATCTTTGTTTTTGCATCCGAATTTTCCTACACTTCTACAAATAGAAGTATGGTTCAACCAATTTTACATCCAATACATAGCACACCGTTTCTAACATCGAAAAATGTGAAAATCCAATTTTCTAAATCGATATTTTTATGCTTGAAATAGGGTTTAAATGGAGAATTTTGTATTTCCATCCTTCCCTTGTGTACCCAATCCACTGTACTATAAATCCTTCTCCTTTGCTCTAGATTCTTTTTCCAATTTTTCAAGTATAGTCCTCATAAGAAAATTTATTTTTAAATCTTTAAATTTTTAAAATAGAATTATTTCAAAAACAGTTTTGTCCCTTTGTCAACAATGTATGGAAAAAGAAATTCCAAAGCTAAAATAAGTTTTTCCCTTATCATTTGCTATATTTTTCATATGGTCATTTCTATTAACCAGTAAAATTCGTATTTGCTAACCTGTTGACTTTTTCTACGCTAAGAGTGACATTACAAAAATAAGAAAGTTATCTCTTTTCACTCAAAATCGTTTTCAATTATATTTTAGAAATAGCCAGAAAATTTTAGAATAGAAACTTATTTTTAAAAACTTTCATAGAAGTGTTTAGTTTTTAAAGTGAAGGTTTTTGGAACAAATTTTTTCGAAAGTATTTGTTTTTACTTTTCAAATTGAATTTGGCCACATCCTTTGCAGCCGGGATTTACTCAATGGGTAAACGCCCATGATTGGCTCTTTTTTACTACATCGTAAATTTTTTCAAAAGCTTTTTATTTTATTTTTGAATAGCAGTTAGCATACAATTTTCATTTATAAATTTCAACTTTTAAGTCATAGGGATAATGACTTATAGTTTTGCAACAACCTTTACCTTTCCTTTGCTCGCTAAAATTTATCTACGTAAAGTTTTAATACTTTCTGGTACTTAGCTTTACTTTTCTTTTAGCAGCTAATTAAATAAATTTCCTAATTTACTTTATCAACTTTCAGTCTTTCTTTGCATTAGTTAAGTGTATACATGAGATTTTCTTATCATTATGCTTCCCAATATATAGCGGCCAATCTGGAAAATAAACACAAACATAAAAAGGAACTTTTGTCACAAAATATTGTACACATTTTTATAAAAACAAAGACAACTAATGCTTACAATCCAACTAATCTAAAAGAAACAATTGCTGGAAGCTACCCTTCAACATCAACTGACATTAATGATGTTGCAGCCTTATAATTTCTTACTTAAATAAAATGGGCATTTTTACTATATCATTCCACCATAACTCGCATCTCTTAACTTACCTTTTAACTCCTAATAAATAAGGTCCACCATTACTTCAGTTATTACAGCCAAATATATTACTACCTTCTTTTAATCCAAACCTCTTGACGGTATTTTCTAGTCTTGGCATATAATCATGCAGGTATACCCTAGAACTCGTAAAAATGTACTTTGATACCATTTTTCATTTCCTTATGGATTCTTTTTTATTGTCTTTCACATGTATAATGAAATAGTTGTAGGCTTGTACCATTATTCCTTATCTCCAATGGGGATTTGTTATTGCTATTCTACAAACATTCATCGCTATTTTGTTCATAGCCTTAACTTTTACCCCATCTTACTTAGACAGTCATTCATGTCTCCTCCATTAAAAATTTGGTTTAGTTTTCACAACTCTTTCTAAAATTAAAACTTTACAGTCATGAAGGACTTAATCCCAAAACTTTTATCTTTAAAAATATAAACTTAGAAAAAATTTATAACTATATTTTAGGAGTTACGAAGCAAGTTTATTTGTTAAGTTCCAAAAGTCATTGTAAGCAATTAAATTTACCAAACCATTTTTATAAAAACGCATTTTATGGTGTTTGTAAAACATCTTTTATAACTTTAAGCAATAAAAAATGGAGTAAACAAGCACAACTTTCATCCTATTATTTTTCTATCACTTATGTTATTTCCTATTTCAACCTTAGCGGAGAGTGTGATAGTTATTATGTGTACTTCTATAAAGGTATGTGCAATTATTGCACATATTTACTCAAACCTATATTGTTTCTAATTACTAACATTATTTTATATATATATTTCTAACATTATTTTAATTTATATTTCATAAAGTTACTACTATTTAACTCTCTTCTACCAAAGATGCTCTTATTTAAATTGCTTCTCTTTATATAGTTTTTTCTAAACTGTCCATCTTCTTTATTGAACCTTCGCAGTGCATTTGCATACTGCTTTTTTTTTTTGGGTTCTTGTCTCCTTTCCTATTCTTCTACTTTACCCTATTTAAACACGTACCATTTCTTATTGTCCACCCCTTTAAAGGAATTTTAAAACTTAAAAAAATTTCTTCTTGGAAAAACCGACAAGATATGCATATGCTATACCTTTTTTAAAGAAATATTTCTTTATTTAAACTCATTTTAACTGAAATTTTTTGGTCTGAACAAATTTTAATTTCTATAAGATATACTATTTAAACAAAGTATAACCAGGTAATTTAATTTGCGGAAAAATTTACCTACTTTTCAAAAATTAGGGTTCTTGTACTTTTAAATAAATCCTTTGAAAAATCATTTCGAATATGTTATTTATATATTTTCTTTTTTCCAAACATTTTTATTAAATTCTTTCATATGGGGTCGGACTCAAAGTGGGTTTTAATTATCCCCACTTTTGGACTTTCTTCTTTTCTACTCACTTTTTGACTTATCTTCTCCCTAACTACTAAAATCCGGTTATCGTCTTGCAGTGATTTCTACGCACTTTCTTTTAGATACTTATTTAATTCTCAATTTTTGATACCTGTAATACATGGATTCTTACTTTCCCTTTATATGAATCTAACATACATCATCATTGATAATCCTATGGGGATCTATGACTATTAGGCAATCCAAGCCCAACAAAGGTGGCCAGTACTATCCAACTTCAGGGTCCTTTCTATATATCGTATTCATTCTCTTCTTAAGCCAACACCTTTCGATACGACCTATTTCCTATGTAGCAATCAGGACAGGTGTATATTTTTAACCCTATTTACCTTTCCAACTCATAATCGATTTGTCCATCTTTTTAGAATATTGTTTCAACTACTTCTATGATTGGACTTTGTAAAGTTTGGCGTATAACATATATTAATAGGTAAAAATACAAATACGTTCACTCAACGTATCCTAATTCCAATGATCGATTAACCTAAGCTCTAATACCAAGTGCAACAATCCATAACTTAATGGGCCCAAATTTTTGCTAAATTGAAAACCCAAGTCCACTAGAGTACGAATCATTGGTATCGGTATCCTGTATATAACAAAAACATATCGTAGCACTATCGATATAAACTCACAATGGAATAGTAGAGTATAATAAACATATGATTACTAACCAAGGCTAATACCTCTAATATCTAGTGCCCCTATCAGTGTCGAGCATGCATAAGGAAATCTATCCTTCCACCATTCCTTCCATGTACCAGTACCTATCGCTCAATATCTATCATGTGGGTTGTAATGTGGAGGGGTTAGAATGATATTCCGATGACTAGTAAATTATGTACTTTATACATAATACTAGCTTATGCCAAGTGACTTCCGTTACGTGTTATGTCTACTATTTTAATTTAGCGGTCTTGAATTCACATACGCATATGATACGCCCCACCTACTTGAGGTATACGATAACTAAACACACATGCTTATATAAGTACCATGGTCCCCCATGGACTAGGATACATTTCCCATTCCTCAGACTAACCATAGGCTCGGCTCCTTGGACTATTGAGGACTCATCTCTCCAGACTATCTTATTTTATTAAAAGATCTCAACTACGAGTTATCTAGCCTTCCCTCCCAACAACAAACAAACTATCAAACAAATATGAGACGGTGCATCTCCGAAACATGACAAGCACTAGTAAGAGGTGTAGTCCATTTAGGTGCAGTCTTAGTCTTTTTGCTGACCACTCTTAGGAGGGATGACACTCTAACTAGATTTATGTATACAGCCCTACTCCTCATATATATGGTACCAATCTTGCTGACATAGTGTCAAGCCTACATCCACCATCCCATTTAGATTCCCTAATGCAATCAAGGAAATTCCCACTTGGTTACTTAATACGTTTCCCAGAAAGGATTGAAGCGGACCCAACTTGGCCCTTTTACACTTAAACCTAAGATGAACCATACTTATGTATATTCCATTCACCTATATGCGAACGTATAATCCTACAAGCCTTACAGTTGGAGATGTCTCACATCAGTGCAATGTATGCACAGTTACTGGTAGAGCCTTTCAAAGGGCAAAATTCTGTTGTGCAACTCTACTGACCTGGCATTCCAACCCATACTAATGACTATGTCATTTTTAAATAATCTAAGTTATTGATTAGATTCAATAACCCACACCCATCATAAATGCATACTTGAGGCTATATAAATTTTATTTAATTACTGCTACTTTTATGTTCATCTGCTAATATTCAGTTATTCTCATTAACGACGTTTAATGTCATTCACCGCTTACTTCTAATTTAATGGATTAAATATCACTTACTATTTGACTTCCACTTACTTCTATTAAGTATATTTTATTGTTCCCTTTTTAACCACTACTGTCTTTCTATGGTTACCATAACTTCTTACTTACTCATTCATCGCTTTACTTATGCTTCACTGGTCATTGTTTATTTTCTAATTTACATAAAATTGTATATATTCAATTTACAACTAAATATTTTTTATTATTCCTACTTACAATATTTTGGTTTATACTTAGTGATTTTTGAATTTTAATGCATTGGAATTACATGTTCCTAAATGAAAATTTTAATAGCGAAATTTTCCATAAATTATCTAAAAGAGGACTCATGTTATATTTGAAATTACAAGGAATTATCTTCCATGTTCTTACTAAAATAGGCGATACAAAATGCGGTAAACTCCACATTTTGTACATCTATTTCTTTTAGGCATGTTCCTTGGTATTCAAATGATACACTTTCATTCGTAGTCATAAAACTAGATAATTTATAGAAATTTACATTGCAACACACTTCACTCGAATGAACTAAAATACTACTTAAATACCAATTCAATTCATAATAACTTCCAATTCATGTTTAATAACATATATCTTCAACCAACAAACCTTATATTATTATACAAATTAGTAATAGAGGTATTACTTTCACCCTTACTTTCCATATTTAAGTATATGCAATATCTAATCAAAATTAACAATTCACATAATATGTAGGCATGGATCCTAAATCCATTACATGTATGTATTTAAGTCTACAGATCCAAAATTACTTAAAGCGCAAAAGGAACAGATTTACAACGATATAAACCTAATATTATATAAAAATATATAGTTTCCCATTTATCTCTAAGCTTCCAAATCTTTAAATCCAAATTTTGTTATTCCTATTTGACTCCCTTTCTTCGTACTTAAAGCATATAGATATTTATTAGAATTATAGATTTGAGAAGGGATTTGAATTTAATTTAGATTTGGATTTAGATTTATGGTTTACCTAAGCTTTGGCAATTTGATTAGACCCTATTCTTCTTGTCTATTATTCTCCTCTATTCCTCATTTATATATATATATATATGTAGATTATAGTTTATACAGATTTTAAATTTTTTGGAGAAAAAGAGATGGCAGAGCATTGCCATTGCTTCAGAAAATATAAGAAGAAAAGTTAGGGTTTAAATCCGTATTTATAAGAGTTCGAATCACAACCAGCTGCTTGATTAGATTCTATTTAATCTGGACGATTCGGTCTAGGTTCAATAGATAGTCTCCATCATATTAACGGCCGACTACTATAATACCACCAATCGATCGATCCCAATAAGGGGTCGACCGGTTGCCTATTTATGCTAGACGTTAATTTGTTTCCACTTACACGCTATTTTATGCAAATTTAACCGATCTAATTTAATGTTAATTCAGCTTAGATGTTAAGTGACTGCTAAAGTTAATTATCGTTAATTAATTATATTTATTTACCTAATTACTTATATAATTATTTTTGGCTTAGAATGTTTAAATGTTAATAACTTTTTTGTTTGAACTCAGATTGTAAAATTTTACATATGAAAACTGACAAAAAAATCACCATGAATAGAATGGTGCATATTTCATAGCCAAATTCCAATGTTTCTAAAAATTCTGTTTCTGGATTTACTAATTTTTCATTTTTAATTAATTATCTTCAAATTTACGGGGTGTTGCATATTAAGTGTTTGAATGGAGCCTCGTATTTTATATGCTATTATAGTAATGGCGAAAATAGTGGGAGCACGCCATATAACACTTATTATTTGCATCAAGCTATGAAAATTATTTTTGTAAAACATACTAAACATTGTTTATGAAATAATTATTATTTTTCAACGTCGATTGGAAAATCGACATAGTTTTATTTTAATATGAATATTATAAATATTCGTTATAAAATAAAACTATAATAGTGGTATTTTCTATGCATTGGAAATATAGAAATATCTAAATTATTTGCAATTGTTTTGGAATTTTGGACTAAGACAAAATTTAGAGAAATAATTCTTTGGTTATATGGTTACCAGTCATATGGTGTTAGTAAATTATAGCTCAAACAATAAAAGGCAATGCACCCATTCAGTAGGAGCGATCATAAAAGTTGAAGAACTCTATGGATTGATACATATAGACGTATGTAATCAAATGTCTATTAGTTCCAAAATGGTTCCATATATTTTATTGTATTCACTAATAAGTAGTCACAAACATGAACATGTGCATTTAATACACATGTAGTATGCCCATGATAAGCTCATAGAATAGAAATCAAAAGAAAACTAAATAATATGCAAAAGAAAATAAAGCGATTCAATTTTATCGAACACGTGAGTAAATTGGAAAAAGTTTTGAACATACTTAAAACGAATGAAGATTCAATCTTAAAAGTCACTCATTCCTATAATGCATTATGATGTATCAACGGGGATCATTCGAACCTTTTTGAACATAATACAATTAATTGTGAGTGAAGATGAGTTAACTTCTTTCTTAAAGGTCATATACTTAAGAGTTGTACACAAAGTTAAAATTAATTTAATCAAAATAATAGTCTGAAAAATCATACAAGATAAAGATTTATGAGAAACTCAAACATATCCTAGGACAAGAAGTTGGCAAGTTGTGTGAGTCGAAAAACTACACGTAACGTAAGGCATCCTGTATGAATTGCCCTAAAAGGAATTTGGGAATTGATGTCATTAGATGAAAAATTTATGTTTTGAACATAAGTATTGTGAACTAAACACCAAACCGGTTTTATATATCTGTTTGCGAATACCTATTTTGTTTCACTAAGAAACCATTGTTGTTTCATGAAATACCGACTTTGTAACGAAGGAATTTCTTTAAGATATTGTAGGTACTAAAATGTTTTGGATACGATCCAGTGATAAGACTTATTACGTGGGATGAAATGAAATTAACCTAACCTAAATGAAAACATCACATTAAAGTGTCTAATAAGTATTCTTACACATTGTGAAGAAACTATGAGCTTCTTATCATTTTGGAGAATAAATATCCTCATTTGTCAATTAAGCCATTAAGAGTATTGAGTTTAGGATATTTTATGATGAACAAATTCGAAGTGGATTCCAAGTACATTATATAAAAATAATTTTGATAAAGGGAAAAGATCCATCTATCGTGATTATGTCTTTAACAGCAAGACTAATGCAATTTAATGAGCAACATTGATATGAATAATCTCATAAATTTCAATTGTTGAAAAGCATAATAGATTCATTATTCAATATGCCCAATTTAATTCGGATTTGCTCACAAAATTATTAGTTAGCATGACTTTGTGTTTTGGCACATATACGTTGAAATGGAAAATTCTAAATAATAGTATAAAACTGACTATTTGCATCTAAAAGTCAGCGGGAGAGATATTATTTGTGGTTTTTTTGGATATGATCCAAGAACAGATATGAAATTGTCATTCGACATGCATCAAAATTGAACAGTTATTTCGATAGAAATATCAAATAATCTGATTGTTAGTCAAAATGCAAAGGAAGCGTGTGTTTATAAGAAAGAAAGTTTAAAAGTACATAAATATTTCTAAATCATAAGTAAATAAGACACTACTAATTGTTAGTGATGTACTGGTGTAAAAATCGGCTTTAGTCAGTTTAATACTTGATGTTGGATTTGCAAATGATGTCTTTCATAGATAGTATAAAGGACAATGGGAATATTCCAAACAATAAGCAGAAGTAGCTTATTAAAGTGTTTAATAAGGAACATGTGAAATGGATTCGTATGCATTGGCAATAGGAATTAGCATATATGTTATGTTGATTACGATCTTGTGATTTGTTTAAGTGTTTGATACATGAAGCAAATATCAAATCCATATTGATATCACTAAAGGGTTGTTTGAGGTGTTCTCATGTATTTATGAAATACTAGTGAATTGTTTATAGAAACAATTAACTCCTTATGAAGGGGTGTTGGGCTCAAATTTCAGAAGTGATATTGTGTATAATGCGTCAATAATAAATTCAAGTTAAGAAGCTTTAAGTTGGAAATGTTTCAAAGAAAATGTTGTGGCTGATTCAATAAAAAAGTTATTTACATTGCCTTTGATATCGCCATAATAAAACAAATTATATATATATATATATAAACGCGTGTATATATAAGTGCACAAAATTATAACAGAGCTAGGGGTGATTCCAAGTATTAAGAATACTAATCATTATTATATGATAACAATGTAATAACAAGAGCTCACTAAAAGTCGAGAAACATCCTCCGAATAGTTCCATAAAAATAGTTTATCAGAATTAGAGAGAGTTGATTTACAGAGTAGATAATTGAACTAATACAACAAATACATTCGTAAAAGGTCTAACTCGATCATTTTGCGTCAAACTAATTGAAAGGATGGGATAGAGATTGACCCTAAGTGCAAGTATGAGATTGATAGAGTTAGGGATCTAGCTTAGGAGAAAATTATGTGATTTGTCGCATATATCTAACTCAATAACCAATCTTGTATGAAATAAAAGGCGTTTTCTTACTACTATATACTTGATATAATAAGTTATATTAATTAATTAATTTAATTAAAAGTATATTTAGTAGAAAATCCATAAATGATATGTTTTGTGATAATAGTTAGAAGGTGTTTTAACCATGAGTAATTTATCAAAATTAAATTAAACATACTATTTTAAATATTCCTAGTCAAGATGTATCGTTACTGGATATCGATACGTCCATTGAGACTAGAGTATATAACACTCTCTAAATGTTGGGCAATGTATAACTCTTAACTACTGGGGTACTAAGGGGTTATGTACTTATAGTTATTTGATAACTATGGAATGACTTACTCGATAGTTTTCTGTTAGTTAATATAACTAAGGTCAAACAAAAAATATCGATGTGACAAAATTACATAGTCCTCTTGACTTGAGAATACTGTTCATCCTTGATGTGGAAACTCCGCTTTGAATATGATTAAATCATGGCATGACGACTAGCGAAAGACTATAGTTGGGTGGTGTGGAACCATTTGGATGTGAAACACTATTTAAGAGAGGATTCGTTACCTCGGTTGTATGAGGTTAGTATCATGGTCAATTGAAGTCAAATTAAAGTCCAAGTCTTTGTTCAAAGCAATTCAGTTAATAATAACTGTTATTATTGAACCGAGGGCTTTGTGTTTGGATTATAAAGTTGAATATGGATGATATCGAAATTTTGACCATAACCAAATTTTATAAGTCCAAAGCGGTATAGATTTGATGAAGAGAATTGGTGTAATTTATTGTCACTACTAGGTAATTCTTATATAAATAAAACTGGATTTTACCGAAAAGATGTATAAGTGATAAATTCAGCCAAAATGTCACACCACGAGCGAAGGTGACGTGTGAACGTTAATATTCAAATTATTCAATATTAAACGCTGAATGAATTTGCACCTTTGGGTCGCACAATTGCAACGATGAATACTACAAATAACCACATGATTTAATTAATTTTTAATCATTGTAAATTAATTAATATTTTTGAAATATTAATTTTTAATTTTATTTTTTTGTATACCATTGGCATTTAATAAACGTGTAAACAAAAGTTCTGAACACATGCAACAATATACGATACCGATAGACTGTTTAACTTGGATTTAAATGAGATAAATGCTAATTGGCTTGGAATCACTTAAGATCCATAATTCCTCCATGTTTTGGCCACCCACATAAGAGAGAGATGATAAGTTTTCAAAATAAATAGTAAAGGGAAATGAATAATATAAAGTGGAAAAAAGTCTCTATTTATTTCATTCGTTTCATAACCTTTTTGGCTATTCATTACTTTCTACGACTTTTTTGGATTTCTCTTTCCTCTCTAATGGTTGAAAATATGAGAGCTTCCATGGCATCAAAAATTCCCAAGATCAAATTCAAATAAATCTGTTCATTAAAAGTGGTTTATCCCTCTTGATTCTTGCAAAATGCGGAGCCTGATTTCTGAACAAGGAGCTTTGATTCATTATTCAATGTATGATTTATTGGCTACATTCAAAGGTAATTTTCTTATTTAAATTCACCTACATATTTATATCTTTGATATAATTAGACTTTGCATGATTCACCTCATGTTTTAATTATCCATCTTGCCACGTGTAAATTAAACCTCCCTTATGTCTATTTGATTAAAACATATTTATTATGTTGTTTGGATTCAGATCAATGTTTGTTCATAATCTTCCTTTAGCGTATGTTCCATGATGAATTGATATGTTTTGAGTCTCATATTAATTTTTATAACTTGCTATTATTCTGTGTATTGTTTGGATCTATAAATTCTTATCATAAATTTACATATGCCTACATTGTCCCAATTTCTTTTACTTTGGAAACTTGTGAAATTGAAAACTGATTTGGAAAGAGATTTTTTATAATTATATAATATTTACATACCCAAATATAAATGAATTTAATATCTTAAGTTATCTACTGTTCTTTAAAATTGATCTTTAATTTCATATGGTAAACAGTTGAATATAATTGTGTCAATCCTTGTATAAAAAACTTGATTTACGATTAATGAATGAACATTAGTGCAAAATCTAATTCTTTATGGTTTTCTAGATTTAAAGTCTCATGTAAAATCTGAAGTACTGTTTTATTCCTAAATTAGAAGTTTAGTGAAAATTGTTGACCTTAAAATCAAAACTTTTTTGTATAAATGTATATATTCACATACCATATGTTTGTTTAGATCTAAATAATTAAATTGTAATAATCATATATATGGAAATATACATGTTTGTTTAATTCAAATTTATAAGAGGATTCCGTGCAATAATGTAATCTTTTGTTGTCAAAGCTTTCTTTAATAGAAATCATTCCGGTTAATGTTAATTTTGGATTTCAAATCATTTAAAGCAACAAAAAGATTTTTCTTTCATATATATATATATATATGCGCACACACACACACAGATATATATATATATATAATATATATAATTAATATACTTAATTACTTTTATAACTTTTCAACCAAATTTACACATGTCTTTATTATTCAAGTTTTTGATTAATGAAATATATGCTTACATCCATAATATATATATTCATATTTTCAAAAAGTAAAATATTATGGATGTAAGCATATATTTCATTAATCAAAAACTTGAATAATAAAGACGTGTGTAAATTTGGTTGAAAAGTTATAAAAGTAATTTAGTATATTAATTATTACAATTAAAGAAGGAAAGAAATGAAATATTTCACTCTCTTTACGTATTTAATATCTTCTTTTTATTAATTACATAGGGTAAGAGAGGAAATAAAAGGTTTTCTTCTCTTAATTCATTTATTCATGTTTCATTTACACATATACACACCACTTATATACTGCATGATTAAATGTATTTGATACATCCGTTATAATTACTATAAGTTTTAGTAATATTTAAATGGGGGCATAGGCACTGTGGGCATCGTTACAACTAAAAATCTCCTCAATCGTCGGGTGGCCCACCGCACTTATTGTGTACCTCAATCGCCTTAAGGCCAATGTTTATAACGGGAAAAACAGCATAGTCATAGGCATAGTATAGATCCAAAAGAATAAAAAATGAAATTTACACATTTCTTCTGCTATGGACTAGTAGCTTACTTAACATGATTAGCTAGTAGCTTACTTAATTGAAACCATGATTTCCTTGGATTCAAAAATTCACTTCTCATTTTTAGGCTTGAAAAGGGATTACCAATTGAGGAACCCCGTGACTTACAACTATTAGATATACTATCGTTTCTTTCGGTATGGACATTCTAGCACGCTTTGGGACATTGGGCCCCTCATATTTTGTACAAGAACGTGGGCTCATTCAGCGAATCCCATTCTTGCATTTTGGGGGTCAAAGGGAAATGAAAAGAACTAGTCTATCAACATTAACCTCTTCCTCATCCTTCGAAACTATAATCTTCGTAAAAGTCAATCTCTTTGTAATAAGAAAGTCGTTTTCTTAGTAAAATGACCGTGTAGTAAAAAGTTATTGTGTATGTGTTTTGCAACGAACCACTCATTTATATTCTTCCTTGGTTGAATATTTTGAATTGAGAATCCAACTTAATCGTTGCTCTTTGAATGGGTGCTTCGGCTAGGCCTAGTAGTGGGACCAAAGACTTGTTGTCCATCTCTTTATGGGTGCATTGGTCAGTCATTGTGGTGAGACCAAGGGCTTAAGTAACCATCAAGGGGACCAAAGGCTTTTTGTCCATCTCCATTGGATGGATACTTTGGTCGGGCATTATGACAGGACAAAAGGCTTAATTGTCCATAACTCTTTGCATGGGTGCTTTCACCGGGCCTTACGGTGGGACCGAAGGCTTTTGTTCATCTCCCTTGGGTAGGAGCTTTGGTTGGCACTTATGTAGGACCAGTGGCTTAATTGTCCATCACTCTTTGGATGGGTGCTTTGATCAGACCTTATAATGGGACCAAAGGATTTTCATCCATCTTCCTTCGATATGTGCTTTTGCCGGGCTTTATGACGGGGCCAAAGGCTTAATTGATTATTCATTCCATTCGAAGTTATTTCCTTTTGAAGATAGGCATTTGATCATTATCTCCATTCATTGAGAATTACAGCTATCATTATTTTAAATACTGTCCATTTTTCTTTTAGTTCCTTGAGAATTCATATTCAATGAACCCCTACAATTCTCCTTTCCTTACATAATACTCTATAATTCTGGATAAAGCTCTATAGTCATTAAACTTGTGTCCATTTACTTTATGATAATAGCAATATTTACATCCTTGGGGTTTTTCCTCCATTTTTGTACCCTTCATAGCTGCTCAATAATCTAGCCTTCTCTCGTAAGGAAATATACTTCTTGAGAAATACGAAAAGAAGTAACTATTTTATTTTTGGAGCCTTCAATATTATGATTTCCTTGTTCACTTTGGTATCTCCTTTGAGGGAACATGACTTTTCTTCGGTTCACTCTAATTTTCTCTTCATTGTTCTAAGACATTTCTTATTTTCTTTTAAAGACATATTAACAACATCCTTCTACTTTTGAGTAAAGTTATCAAAGTCAAGGTTCAACTCTGCCTCAATAATTATTCCCTAGCTTGAGATCGAATATTTTTTCCTAGCTTGAGCGAAAGGAACATTTTTCAATTTGATATATTTCCTATGTCCTAGAATTCGCTTTTTTCTACTTGGTTCATTTACTAAGGCAAAGGTTGGTTTTTCTTCTTTATAGAAAGGGTTTAAACTCAATTTATTCGGACAATATCGAGCAATCTCTTTTTTTCTTCTCAAGTTCAAAGGTAAAGGTTCCTTAGATTTAGCTCTTATTTCTCACTAAACTGTAAGGCATTCTGAAACCCTTTGGCATTTTGTTGATAAGTTGCGATGTTCAAATGAGGTTTTCATGATCCAAGTTAAGCTTTAGTCATCATGGTCAAGTTTAGGATGAGGCATATTTCATTTTATTTTTTCTCCTTGAGTTCAGCTATCAATAAAAGCATCACTTAATGTTAAGTCAAAATTTGATCTTATCCAAGATCAAATATGCGAGTCAAAAGAGACAAGTCTCTTTTATACAATGTGATAGTCAAAGAGACAAGTTCTTTTTGTTCAATATGCAAGTCATGAGTCAAATATGCAAGCCATAGTTATATATAAGAACGTACATGCAAATAAGAAGTGGTTCAAGTCCTTGATTATAAAACATTGATTTCAATTTAGTCCAACGGCCATTAAAATCTTAATCTTAATCTTTTCATTACATGCTCAGGAAGCTGAAAAATGAGGAAGAAGTACAACTTGAAATTTGTTCCCTTTCTAGTAGAAGTACATGCCTATTTATGGAATATTTGGACATTTGGATTCATAACACATGTCACTTGTAGAAATTGGATGGTTATGATTGCAGACATGGCACATGTTCGACATGACATAAGGCATAATCCTTCTTTAACTTCTTATTGATAACATGGCATAGTTAGTCCAATAAGAAAATGCCACATGACCAGTTAGGCATTGATTTTGGTTGTATTCCTAAATATGTGTTAGCTCCTTTCATCCGCATTAAGCGATAGCCTTGAAATTTATCAATATGCGATAGCTCTATCAATCTTCATTTCTTTAACTTGTGATGGCATTATGTTTTCATCATCTTGCAATAGCCTATGTTATCATCATACATAAACTCCCTTAAATTATCAATATGTGATAGCTCTAAGAATTATTCATCAAATTCAATGGTTGTCGAAATATCAATCTTCGATAGCCCAACTACTCATCATTAAATGGCTTTGGAAATATCAAACTTCGATAGCCCAATTGGTCAATATGGGATAGCTTTGGAAACATCAGCCTTCGATAGCCCAACTGGTCAACATGTGATAGCTTTGGAAACAGCAACTTCCAATAGCTCCTCTTTTCACTTTATCGCACATCGGCTTTGTCCATATCAATTTTCGATGGCTTCATGGGGTTAACCAACGATAACCATGATTATGTCAACTTCCATTAGCTTTATTTGTCAATCTACCAAGGCATCCGTTTTTAAGTCAAATTTTAATTGGTAATGAATATAATTTTTAGGATTAAATTGTGACTTAATTTGAAATTTTCCAATCTAAATAAGATATGTGTTTGTTTATTTATATATGTATATAAATAGATTGTAAATAAGAATTTGATTTGAAATTCAAAAATAAGTATTTAAATAAAATTGTATTTTGAAACTGTATATTTTAAAATTAATAAAAGTTTGTTTTGTAATTATAATATGTATACTTATATATACACACACACACATTGTGATTTGAAAGTTATATTTTGAATTTGATATAATTATTTTTCAAAAGGCTATTTAAAATTAAAATCTATATTTTTAAACTTATATATATATATATATAAATAATAAATATAATATAAAAATCATATAAAAACATATATAAACATATTTAAAAATATTAAATACATGAAAATGACAAGTGTAAAAGATTTTGACATGCTAAAACAAATGTAAGCTAAGGATAATATGTATTAACAAGTGTTAGTTTAAATTCAACATGCAAATACAAGTGGCATGATTTAATTTCTTTTCTTTGATTTTTAAAAATAGTAAAACATTCCTATATATACATCTACTTCTCCTGCTCTTCATTTTTCTTTCATATCTTGAAAAACAAGATCTGAGAAAACTAAAAACCTTGGTAACTCAAACCAGTGATCAAAAAATAAAATTCAAAAAAAAACAATCTCTTTTCAAACTCAACCTGAAGCAATCCCCTACAAAACTCAAGCCTAAAGAAAACAACTCAACTCAATGTATAGATCATCTCAGCTTTAAGCAAGCTAATTCAACTAAATCCAATAGCAAATGATTTAGATCCAAGTTGCAGATCAACTACCCAAGTTCTAGATTTTCAAAGCATAAAACAATTTCCAAGATCAGATCAAAGTAAACAAAGCAAAATTCAATTTAAAAGTAAGATCAAATTCCAGTTTCAAAGTTGCAAAAATAATTTCCAGTTTGCAAATTTATTCCAAACTTACTTTGTTTATACAAACTAAGTGAGTAAATTTACCTTTGATCTAATTTATGACTTGATGTGGTGATTAATGTTTGAAGAGAAATTGTAAATATATTTGCATGTATACAAATATGCATACATATACCTGTACATGTCTGGAAACAAGCATAATTTGCCTCTGTTCAAAGTTTACAGGTTTCAAAAAACTGTTTAAAAACTTAAGTCTCTTCCTCTAATCCTTTGTAGGCTTTAAGGTATGAACAAAACATGTTTGTAAAATCAAGATCAAAGTTTTAAAAATATTTTTAAGTAAAATTTGGAAGAAATATTTACTGGAACAAAAATATACAGTGGAACTCAAAAGTATGTCAAAATTCAAGTTTTTCTTAATTTCTAGATTCAATTACATAATGTGATTTGTTTTCGAAAACCATGATTTTTAAAAATAAAATCAAGATTTTTAATTGTGTTTTTGGGGAGCATTCATGGGATGAACAGAAATTACATTTTGAATAAATTCTGGTGATCGGCAAAATGATTAGTCTCGCAATCAAGGCTGAAGGAGGCTGGAGTCTTAGGGATCGATGGAAAAATGGTAACAGGATTTTTACATCACCGTGGGGATGGCGTGACGTCGAACTAGGGTTTTTCAAGCAGTTTTGGTCGATGAGGTAGTCGAGTCAATTGTGTGGTCGTGGGGGAACTAGAGGTGATCGGACTGGAGGGATCGTCGCGTGGTATCGCGATGCAGCTATGGGTGTGATGACGAGATATCTAGTGGTTAGGATTGTCGGCACGAGGTAGTTTTCTGGTGACTAGGTTGTTTCAGGCTTGGTTCCTATGTGCTCGATTTCGTTTTTGTGATCGATGCTTAGATTTGGAGGGTCGGACCGATAGAGGGGGTCTTCGATGACTTGTTGAAGGCGGCATAGTTGGTCGGAGGTGGTCATGACAGTGTGCACAGTGCATTGATGCATGTTGTATCTGTTGGTGGCTGTTGAATTTGGGAAGAAGATGATGGCTTGAGTTTATACTCGGGAAGATGGAGTGATGAATTGGGTTGGCTACCGGGTGTTCGTGAGTGTTAGCAGGATTTTTAAAATTTAAATCAAAGAAAATAAAAAAAGATTGCTCGGGGGTTTACTCGGGTTAAACAGCATCCGGCTCAGGTTTCATTCGAGTTTGTGTCGGGTTAATGTTGTTGCAAATTTTTAAATTTTAAAAATTAACAAATTTTAAAGTTTAAATTAATCAAGTTTTTAACAAACTTTGTTTAACTAATTCTTTTATACAATGTATGTTTATTTAAGTGGGGAATAAGTAAAGATTTTAAAATTAATTACTTTAAAATAATTAAGTATTTAAAATATTTTATTATGTGTCCATAAATTATAGCAAATTCTTAAGTTTGTTTTAAACAAATATTAAATGGTGTGATTAAGTAGTCAATCAAGAAAGTTAAATGTTTTTGATTAAGTAATTAACTTAAAGGCATTAAGTTAATTTTTGAGTTAATGATGAATTAATTCCAAAGGTTATTTAAATAAGATTTTTAAAGATAAATGGTTTATCTAGAATAATGTCTTTGATTATTGATAAACTTAAAGGTATTAATTTAATTTATATGTTAATAATAATTTATTTCCAAGGTTTATTAAGTATGGATTTAAATAATAACTAAGAAATAAATTAAATAATGATTTATCTTTGATTTATTAAGGTCACGAGTAATTAAAGGATCATTAATTAATGTGATTAACTAAAGGGTTAATTTGTAATGCAAATAATTTAAGGGTAATTAATTAGTATTTGTAATTAAAGGGTTAATTTCTTAATTAATTAATTAAGGGTTAATCAATTAATGAGATTAATTAAAGGTTAATTAATTAAAGGATACTTAATTAATTAAAGATTAATAAATTTATGAAAGTAATTAAGGATAATTAATAAGATGGATAATTACTTAATCAAATTAATTAATGATTAGAGGATAATTAATTACTTAAAAGATAATTACTTAATATAAGTAATTAAAGGATAATTAAATGATTATGGGTTAATTAATTAATGTAATTAACTTAAGGTTAATTAATATATGTGATTAATTAAAGGATAATTAATTGAGGATAATTAATTCAGATGGGTAATTTAGAATGATTAATTAATTTTCATTAATTAATTAAAATAATAGCAAATGGATTGTAATTAATTAATGTTAATTAATCAGGGTTAGATAATTAATTCTTTTGGTCTAAATTGAATTAATTTTAAACTATGTGTTTAATTAATCTTGCTTATGGATGTTTGGATTATATTGAATACCTTGAATTGTTTGATATCTCTGATATGTGATATTCCGTGATATGAATTTCTTTGGATTGAGCTGTGAGCTGTGATTTATTTATTTGTGATGAATTGACTTGTTTATCAGTGAATGAAAGATAAACATTATACGATTATACCGCTTATTGATATTATTGTGCTTGGATTTTAATGGTTGTGAGATTTTATTGTTGTGTGCAAAACCCCTGAACAACACACAATACACACATAAATATGGATTTCACGGGAAATTGGTTAAGTCACATGTATTTTGAATTTAATATTATTTTGTTCAAAATAGTGAAAATTTTAGAAGTGAATTTTGAATCCAAATGGTTTGGAAGTGAAATTGAGTTGAATATGAAAAACTTTTGAAAAGGGAATTTTGAAATTAAAAATTATTTCGAATATAATATGGCTTGTTAAAGTTTTAAAATAATAATATGGTTGGAAAAAAGGTTATACCACTTATATATATATGGATTTTAAACCATTTTTGAAGTATTTTGGGAATTTAAATTTAACTCAAATAGAACTTGCCGATGATACGGCAGTTCGCAGATTTTCCGACTTATAACTTAAAATGCATTAACTTGAGCAAATTTAATCGGATTTTCTCGAAACAAAAGACCTTTGTTTTCAAATGATAACAGCTTTCATATTAGGAAAGAATTTCCAGTTTTATTGAAAGGATTTCGAGTTATGGGTAAATCAAATCCATGAAAATAGTTTTGAAAGCTATGAATAAATCTTTGTTAAAGATTAGTGAACCTTGTTTTCAAAATAAAGAGGACCTTAAAGGGTGAATCTTTTAATTTTAAAGATTATAGTGGAAATTTATCTAAAACCATTCAATAGGAAAGGCTTTGGAAATAAGGGCTAAAAGTTGTGTCTTAACTAAGATCCCAATATATCCATATGCTTTTTAAAATAAGCGCTCATTATTCGGATTAGCCGGGAGAGATCTTTATGTCATAAAATCCATTTCGAATAAATGATACGACAAAATGGATAGCAATTGAAGATGGTGGTTGAAGACCGGGTATTTTTGAAAACGAAAGGATTACCTGTCAAATGTCTCTGCACTAAGTTGCTCTGATATAGAGATCTCCATATGTGATGGGGAGTCCGTTCCGGATTGTGGATATCTGGATTTGCAAGGGCTTCTTGAAGTGCCTTCGGTTCCATTAAAACCCAGAATGGATTGTGTGGACGTATATCTGACGTTAAACTTTGAGATGTAAAGCTGGTTTTTATCAAATGCATTTCTGTTTGGTGGCGGAGAATTCAATCTCTTAGCTTAATATCCTTCTCTGAGATGTAGGAGCTCAGAGGTTATGTAGTTGATATTTACTAGTGATACATTCCCAACTTGGTAATGTGGCATGCTAAGTGCTGATCATTGGTTGATCGAAGCATGGCTTTTGTGAAAAGTGTAGCTTTGTGGGACGAGTCTTCATCGAACCTTGCACCTCGAAAATGGTCGAAACAGGAAGGATGCGACAAGGTTACGGGAGTCGCGCCCCTTAGGGTATGTGCATTTCCTTCTAGATAAAAAGTGGTATCATGGTATGGAGCCCAGATATTTAACTTATGTGGTTGTTTGAATTTTTTGGTGAGGCCTCGGATAAAGGTCGGTGACGACCCGGGGATCCCATATTTGTGACAGTTAGTTACCTAGTTACGGAGGTAAGCAGGCCTTGTGTTGGCAGAGATCCGGTTGGGTTCTTGGGGCATCTCTCCAGAGGCATACCCATTTTGGTAAGGAAGTTCCTTAGCCTTGGCCATTTGTTGGAAATCCAATCAACCAATAAGAGCCCTGTACGGTTTTAGTTGTAGAACCTGTCATCTAACATGGTAGCTATAGTAGGCATACTATAATGGTACGTATGCTGGCTACGATTAATATTGTACTTTCGAAATGTTTTTCACACTATGCACTAATAATAATATCAAAAGGATTTCATTTATCAAGCATGTTTGACTATCATAAGGAATAATCTCTCCCAAGTGTGCGATTGCATTGTGTGTGCGGTGGGAGGCCTTATGGTAGTTTCATTTTCCAAAAAGCATAGCAAATTTCTTTTATTTCTTTTGTTTGTTCTTTTTATACAAACAACTATTTTCGTTTGCTCACACCAGTCACATGACTGACCTGGAGTTTATTGTTCCATTCCTAAACTCGAGGTGTCCATAATTTTCCTCACGGGCAGCCTAGAGTTAGGTTATCAGATAGTCAGCTAGTAGGTGTAGCTTTTAGCAGTCTTTGAAGCCTTTGGTTTGTCAATCGCATTGTGGACCGAGCTTGCTATAAGTTTAGCATGATGGTGGTTCGAGCTTTTTGGTTTGGAGCTTTGGGAATGAAGATATTATCTTTCCGCTGCTGTTGCTGCTTTGTTTTTCCGCTGTTGTATCTATCTCTGATAATGTTGATCACTTCATATTGTATTATGTTGTATCAATTGTTGTGTATCAATAAAAATTCTTTCCTTTTCCGCTGTGTTATTTTTATCTAATGTGTTATAAGCTCCGGCGAATCGGATTCAACGTTTGAATCAGTGGCATTCGAACACGGGTGAAGTATGGATGTCGATTTTTAGGCCTTCGAATCTGGGTCGTCACAAGTGGTATCAAAGCTTAAGGTTGAGTAAGAACTTTAGCTTTGGAGTATAACGCATTCGGTGAATCATTAGAGATAGGGTCAAAAATACCCTAGAATGAGTATCCCTAAGATATCTTGTCCATATGCCTCAGTCAATTTTCTTACTATTCACTGATAGTGAGAATTAGTGCAAGAAAAGGTCGAGATAGGGGACAGGGGAGTACCACTTCAAATGCTCAATACCCTGTAACAACAAGGAAAAACTTTTTCTCGTCAACCTTCTTTTTTTCATCATCCAATTTCAATTCTTTAATAGCTTCCAGGCAGCTACAAGAAGAAGCTTTGGTGTGGTGGTGGCCCTACGAATCTTTGTTTACGTTGTAGAAAGGTTCCTATTTCGTATTCTCTTCATCAGCTTTCTATCAACTTTTCGCTTTTGACTTTAATAAATTTGAAATTTTATTTGAAATAAATTGGTTAACAAAATGTGAAGTTAAATTAGATTGTATTAATAATACGATTTCGATGAAAATCAAATTTGGAAAATTTTGTTGTAATTTCTTGTGGGACCAAGTCCGAAGAGGGACAAGCTAGTATATACGTTATGGTATTTCGACTTGATTTTGGAATCCATGCCTAGTGTTTGAGAATTCCGAAAGATTGTATTCATTTAACTATTATTTGGGTCCCGATACATTCTACGAATGGTTAGTTATCCCTTTGGACTAACCAATGCCCCTGCATATTTCGTAGGCTTGATGACTCGAGTATTTCATGAAGTGTCGAATAAGTTTGTTCTCGTATCTATTGATGATATTCCAATTTGGTAAGCCAAATGTAGAATAAATATTCAGTTTGATCTGGTAAACCATTTCTCTATCTTTTTGTATGTTCTTTGGTTGTCTCCCTGTCTAGCGAATTTCATGAACGAAATTTTCTTAAAGGGGGAACCTGTAACGATCCCGTTTTTAAGTCAAATTATAATTGGTAGTTAATATAATTTTCTAGATTAAATTGTGAATTAATTTGAAATTTTCCAAATTAAATACGATATGTGTTTGTTTATTTATATATGTATATAAATAGATTGTAAATAAGAATTTGATTTGAAATTCAAAAATAAATATTTAAATCTAAATTGGATTTTGAAACTCTATATTTTAAAATTAATAAAAGATTATTTTGTAATTATAATATGTGTGTATATATATATATCTATACATTGTGATTTGAAAGTTATATTTTCAATTTGATACAGTAATTTTTCAAAAGGCTATTTAAAGTTAAAATCCATATTTTAAAAACTTATGTATATATATATATATAATTAAATAGTAAATATAATATAAAAATCATATAAAAACATATATAAACATATTTAGAAATATTAAATACTTGAAAATGACAAGTGTAAAAGATTTTGACATGCTTAAACAAATGTAAGCTAAGGATAATATGTATTAACAAGTTTTAGTCTAAATTCAACATGCAAATACAAGTTGCATGATTTAATTTATTTTCTTTCATTTTTAAAAATAGTAAAACATTCCTATATATACATCTCCTTCTCCTACTCTTCATTTTTCTTTCATATTTTCAAAAACCAGATCTGAGAAAACTAAAAAACCTGGTAACTCAAACCAGTGATCAGAAAATAAAATTCAAAACTAAACAATATCTTTTCAAACTCAAACTTGAAGCAATCCTCTACAAAATTTAAGCCTAAAGCAAACAACTCAACTCAAAGCAAAGATCATCTCAACTTTAAGCAAGCTAATTCATCTAAATCAAACAGTAAATGATTTAGATCCAAGTTGCAGATCAAATACCCAACTTCCAGATTTCCAAAGCATAAAACAGTTTGCAGGATCAGATCAAAGTAAACAAAGCAACATTCAAATTTAAAAGCTAGATCAAATTCCAGTTTCAAAGTTGCAAAAACAATTTCCAGTTTGCAAATTTATTCCAAGCTTCCTCTGTTTATACAAACCAGGTAAGTAAACATACTTTTGATCAGATTTATGACTTGATGTGGTGATTAATATTTGAAGAGAAATTGTAAATATATTTGAAAGTATACAAATATGTATACATATACCTGTGCATATCTGGAAACAGGCATAATTTGCCTCTGCTCAAAGTTTACAGGTTTCAAAAACCTATTTAAAAATTTAAATCACTTCTTCTAATCCTTTGTAGGCCTTAAGGTATGAACAAAACATGTTTGTAAAATCAAGATCCAAGTTTTAAAAAATATTTTTAAGTAAAATTTTGAAGAAATTTTTACTAGAACAAAAATATACAGTGGAACTCAGAAGTATGTCAAAATTGAAGTGTTTTAATTTCTGGATTCAATTACATAATGTGATTTATTTTCGAAAACCATTATTTTTAAAAATAAAATCAATATTTTTAATTGTGTTTTTGGTGAGCATTTATGGGATGAGCGAAAACTACATTTTGAGTGAATTCTGGTGATCGGTGAAATGATTGGTCTTGCAATCAAGGCTAAAAGAGGCTGGATTCTTAGGGATCGATGGAAAAATGGTAACAGGATTTTTACATCGCCGTGGGGGCGGCACGGCGTTGAACTAGGGTTTTTCGAGCAGTTTTGGTCGATGAGGTAGTTGAGTCAATTGCATGGTCGTGGGGGAACTAGAGGTGATCGAACCGGGGAGGATCGTCACGTGGTATCACATCGCAGTTATGGGTGTGATGGCGTGATATTTGGTGGTCGGGATCGCCGGCACAAGGTAGTTTTCTGGTGACTGGGATGTTCCATGTTTGGCTCCTATGTGCTCGATTTAGTTTTTGTGACCGATGCTTGGATCTGGAGAGTCAGACCGATAGTGGGGGTCGTCGATGATTTATTGAAGGCGGCAAATTTGGTCGAAGGTGGTCATGACAGTATGTACGATGCACAGGTGCATGTTGTATCTTTTGGTGGCTGTTGAATTTGGGAAGAAGATGGTGGCTTGAGTTTATACTCGGGAAGATGGAGTGACGACTCGGGTTGGCTACTGGGTGTTCATGAGTGTTAGCAGGTTTTTAAAAATTTAAATCAAAGAAAAAGAAAAAAAAAAGATTGCTCGGGGGTTTACTCGGGTAAAACAGCATCTGGCTCGGGTTTCATTCGAGTTTGTCTCGGGTTTATGTTGTTGTAGATTTTTAAATTTTAAAAATTAACAAATTTTAAAGTTTAAATCAATCAAGTTTTTAACAAACTTTGTTAAACTAATTCTTTTATACAATGTGTGTTTATTTAAGTGGGGATTAATTAAAGATTTTAAAATTAATTATTTTAAAATAATCAAGTTTTTTAAATATTTTATTATGTATCCATAAATTATAGTAAATTCTTAAGTTTGTTTTAAACAAAATTTAAATCGTGTGATTAAGTAGTCAATCAAGAAAGTTAAATGTTTTTAATTGAGTAATTAACTTAAGGGTATTAAGTTAATTTTTAAGTTAATGATGAATAAATTCAAAGGTTATTTAAATAAGATCTTTAAAGATAAATGGTTTATCTAAAATAATGTCTTTGAATATTGATTAACTTAAAGGTATTAAGTTAATTTATATGTTAATGATAATTTATTTCCAAGGTTTATTAAATAAAGATTTAAATAATAACTAAGAAATAAATTAAGATATTGATTTATCTTTGATTTATTAAGGCAATGAGTAATTAAAGGATCATTAATTAATGTGATTAACTAAAGGGTTAATTTGTAATGCAATTAATTTTGGGGAAATTAATTAGTGTAAATAATTAAAGGGTTAATTTGTTAATTAATTAAGGGTTAATTAATTAATGAGATTAATTAAAGGTTAATTAATTAATGTAATTAATTTAAGGATAATTAATTAATTTATGAAAGTAATTAAGGATAATTACATAAGATGGATAATCACTTAATGTAATTAACTTGTGATTAGAGGATAATTAATTACTTAAAAGATAATTTTAATGTAAGTAATTAAAGGATAATTAAATGATTAATGTTAATTAATTAATGTAATTAACTTAATGTTAATTAATTTATGTGATTAATTAAGGGATAATTAATTGAGTATAATTAGTTCAGATGGGTAGTTAAGAATGATTAATTAATTTTCATTAATTAATTAAAGTAATAACAAATGGATTGTAATTAATTAATGTTAATTAATCAGGGTTAGATAATTAATTTTATTGGTTTAAATTGAATTAAATATAAATTATATGTTTAATTAATCATGCTTATGGATGATTGGATTATATTGAATGCCTTGATTGTTTGATATCTCTGATATGTGATATTCTGTGATATGAATTGCTTTGGATTGAGCTGCGAACTGTGATTTATTTATCTTTGATGAATTTACTTGTTTATTTGTGAATGAAAGATAAGCGTTATAAGATTATACTGCTTATTGATATTGTTGTGCTTGGTTGATGGTTGTGATATTTTATTGTTATGTGCAAAACCCCTGGACAACACACAACAGACACACAAAGATGGATTTCACGGGAAATTGGTTAAGTCACGGGTATTTTGAATTTAATATTATTTTATTCAAAATGGTGAAAAATTTAAAAGTGAACTTTGAATCCAAATGGTTTGGAAGTGAAATTTAGTTGAATATGAAAAACTTTTGAAAAGCGAATTTTGAAATTAAAAATTATTTTGAATATAATATGGTTTGTTAAAGTTTTTAAAATAATAATATGGTTTGAAAAAGGGTTATACAGGTTATCTGTATATATATATACGAATTTTAAATCATTTTTGACGTATTTTTGGAATTTAAATTTAACTCAAATAGAACTTACCGAGGATACGGCAGTTCACTGATTTTTGGACTTATAATTTAAAAGGCATTAACTTGAGCAAATTTAATCGGATTTTCCCGAAACAAAAGACCTTTGTTTTCAAATGATAGCAGCTTTCATATTAAGAAATAATTTCTAGTTTTATTGAAATGATTTCAAGGTATGGGTAAATCAAATCTAATGAAAATAGTTTCGAAAGCTATCAATAAATCTTTGTTAAAGATTGGTGAACCTTGTTTTCAAATTAAAGAGGATCTTAAAGCGCGAATCTTTTGTTTAAAAGATTATAATGGAAATTTGTTTAAAACCATTCAAAAGGAAAGGTTTTGGAAATAAGGGCTAAAAATTACGACTTAACTAAGATCCTAATATATCCATATGCTTTTTAAAATAAGTGCTCATTATTCGATTTAGTCGGGAGAGGACTTTATGTCATAAACCCATTTATAATAAATGATACGACGAAATGGATAGCAATTGAAGACGGTGGTTGAAGACCGAGTATTTTCGAGATGGAAAGGATTACCCGTCGAATGTCTTTGCACTGATTTACTCCGGTATCGAGATCTCCATATGTGATGGGGAGTCCGATCGGGATTGCGGATACCCGGATTCGCAAGGGCTTCTTTGAATTCCTTTGGCTCCATTCAGACCCAGATGGACTTGTATCGACATATGTCTGACGTTACACTTTGAGATGTAAAGCTGGTTTAATCAAATACATTTCTGTTTGGTGGCGGAGAATTTATTATCTTAGCTTAATATCCTTCTCTGAGACGTATATGCTCAGAGGTTATGTAGTTGATATTTACCAGTGATAAATTCCCAACTTGGAAATGTGGCATGCTAAATGCTGATCATTGGTTGATCGAAACATGACTTTTGTGGAAAGCGTAGCTTTGTGAGATAAGACTTCATCAAACCTCATACCCTGGAAATGGTCGAAACAGAAAGGATGTTGCAAGGTTATAGGGGTCGCGCCCCTTACGGTATGTGCATTTCCTTCTGGATAAAAAGTGATATCATGGTATGGAGCCCAGATATTTAACTTATGTGGTTGTTGGAATTTGTTGGTGAGACCTTGGATAAGGGTCGGTGATGATCGGGGGATGGCATACTCATGACAGTGAGTTACCTAGTTACAGAGGTAACCCGACCTTGGGTTGGCAGAGATCCAGTTAGGTTCTCGGGGTGTCCCTCCATAGGCATACCTATTTCGATAAGGAAGTTCCTTATCCTTGGCCATTTGTTGGAAATCCAATCATCCAATCGAGCCCTGTACGGTTTTAGTTGTAGAACTACAATCTAACATGATAGTTATAGTAGACATACTATAATGGTACGTATGCTGGCTAAGATTAATATTATGCTTTCGAAATGTTTTTCATACTATGCACTAATAATAATATCAAAAGGATTTTCACGTATCAAGCATGTTTGACTATCGTACGGAGAAAACTCCCCCAAGTGTGCGATTGCATTGTGTGTGTGGCGGGAGGCCTTATGGTAGTTTCATTTTCCAAAAGGCATAGCGAATTTCTTTTATTTCTTTTGTTTGTTCTTTTTATAAAAAAAAAATTTTTTTGCTCACATTAGTCCCATGACTGACCTATAGTTTATTGTTCCCTTTCCACACTCTAGGTGCCCATAATATTCCACACGGGCAGCCTAGATTCAGGTTATCAGATAGTCAGCTAGTAGGTGTAGCTTTTGGCAATCTTTGAAGCCTTTGGTTTGGCAATCGCATTGTGGACCAAGCTTGCTATAAGTTCAGCATGGTGGTGGTTCGAGCTTTTGGCTTTAGAGCTTTGGAGCTTTGGAAATGAAGATATTATCTTTCCGCTGCTGTTGCTGCTTTGTTTTTCCACTGTTGTATCTATCTCTGATAATGTTGATCACTTCATATTGTATTATGTCGTATCAATTGTTGTGTATCAATAAAAATTCTTCCTGTTTCCGTTGTGTTGTTTTTACCTAATGTGTTATAAGCTCCGGCGCATCGGATTCATTGTTTGAATCAGCGGCATTCGAATACGGGTGAAGTACGGATGTTGATTTTTGGGCGTTCGAATCTGGGTCGTCACACTACATGTCAACTGTTGATATCTCTTTCTTTGTCAACTTATGATAACTTCCTCTTACTTTCATCCTGCAAATAGCTTAGATTGCAATTATAAATAATTAGTTCAATGTTAATTAATTATTATAGATGTGATATATATTATAACTATAGTTATTATAGTTATTGATTATCTTAGAAATGATTTAAGGTATAAGATTTAAAAAATTTGAAAATATTTTTTAAAATTATTTAAGATAAATTTTTTAATTAACTTAAATTTTAAACTAAATTGGTCACTAGTTAATTAATAAATAATATACATGTATAAAGGTATATGTACATAATAAATGCGCTATAATTAGTATTCGTCTTAGATTGTTTAGGCTGAATATAATTAAATTGATTGAAATTTTAATTAATTAATTAAACTGTTAACTCAATAATTAAATACCTTTAATAAATATGATTTAACTTAATATGATTTAATTAAATAGAGTGGAACTATAAGAAACCCATATTAGGTTTATAGATACATGCATATAGTACATGCATTGTGGTTTCGGATGTGTCTGATACTTAAATCACAATATTATTTCATAAGAAATGCATAATTCCCTAAAATGTTATCATTTAAAAATATTGTAACGATTGTGGATCTCTAACATAAATGTTGTCCTCTATCACTTATATATATTAATAAATAACTTGCATATCTTTGATTCTTGAACAAACTGAATCTAGAGATGTTATGTGTAGTATTATAATATATTGATAGATATGGTAAGATACATGTATGTATTTGTAAAGAAAAATCAATATACAAACATTATACCTAGGCCATAGTGAGATGGTTGGCATAGGTGAATAATCTTTTTCGATTTATTGAGCAAACTCAAGATTGAGATGAAATTAGGACAAATATAATAAGTTAGGTGTTGTAGCAGATACAACCGACCATGTATTATCCATCGCTTGTGGATCTACATTTTGTTCAGTAAACTCATGGTCAAATCCACTTGTAGCTCTTTGCTTATAGCACCATCTAGTTGTGAAAGTTTGTTAATATATCCTTTCATCATATAGACAAAGTCCTAAATATGGGTGTCATTCAATATCTTCGTATTAAATAGTTTCTTAGCAATCGCGCACCTTATGGAATTAGATTTCTCCCTAAACAAAGCTTTAAGGCTATCAAAGATTTGGTGGACGGTCATGTTTTCGTGCTATCGTTGCAATGGTTTATCTAAAGTAGTCAATGTGTAAACTTAGACTATTTCAAGGTCTGCAACCTAATTTTTATAAGAAATCACAAATTCTGAATCCACACGTTCATCGAGCTTTTGCTTTGGAGGTTCATGGATATATAACCATAAGAAATCATAAGTTAGTGCTATTTTGATTGCTTTTAGTCGGTTAATGCAATTTTGTCCACGAGTTTGTCATTTATTGAAATTAGCTTTGGCGTGGTCGTCTTCTGCATATTCATTTAAGTAGATTAGAATAGTTTATACATATTAAACGTTCTTATATAATTAGTAAGGTTAAATATATATTTATTTCATTTTTCTAATAAGCTCATACTATATTTTTATATCTCTAAAACCCAAAGAAAAATATACGAGCCTTGCTACTTCTCTAGTGAATGTTAGGACTCGCTAGCCTTAGGATTTTGATTTGGATTTTGCTCAACCAATCGTAGGCTTATAGGCAATGGATAACACATTATCGGTTGTATCATATATAACTCCTAATCTATGGTCTTTGTCCTAATTTTATCTCAATCTTGAGTTTTGCTCAACAAATTGAAAGAGATTATTTTCTCATATGTACCATTTCACGACGGCCTTAATATAATGTATGTGTCCTGATTTTCAGCAAATATATAAATGTATCTTACCACGTCTATCAATATTTTAATAATACTACACATGACATCTCTAGATTGAGTTTATTTTAATGACCAAAGAGAATGCAAGTAATTTATTAACATATAAATGGTGGATGACAACATTTATATTAGAGATCCATAATCCTTAGTACATTTTTTAAAGGATGTCCATTTAGGGAATAATGAATTTCTTATGAAAAATATCATGATTCAAGTGTTAGACACACCCAAAATCATAATATATACTATATGTATGTATTTTGTTTGCACCAAAAATTTGCACAAATAGCCAAAAGAGATTTTGTATAGAAATAAATGCAGAATATAAAATCAAAATAGAGGAAACAAGCAATTAAGTAATAGAAAATCAAAGCAGTAACTAGAACAAAATGATTTATAGTGGTTCGATGCTGTTTGCCTATGTCCACTTTGAATAGATAGCTTTATTTACCATTTTTTCAACTTAGTACAATAGGGATCAGATGAAAATACTATGTTATAATAGAGTACAAAGCAACAAGCATTGTAAAGATCTGAAAAATAAACAATCAAGCCTGTATTTATGGAGGAAGACGACGAAATATCTCCCTGAAAATTTGACAGAAGGATCTTCAAAACCATATAGACCCACAAGAGAGAACACATGGCCCAAATCCTAAGAAATAGGGACCGATCCCTATTTTGGTGGTATTTGGATGTGCAATATGTATGGGAGTTTCTTCTTGTTGTATTATGCTTAGCCTTCAAGTTTCATGCTAATTCGATTAGAAGAACTTGAGCTATTACTCGATCATTGTTGCAAGGTGTGTTGAGAAGATGGCCGATCCTTCTTTCTTAGTCCTTTTGAGGTGCGATCCCTAGGGCAGTCTCCCAAGGGTCCCCACATCTTTTTCCCAAAGTTTTATATGTAGTGGACGTCAGGATGAGATGTTAATTTTTTTCCATTGGACTGCACTTGTTTGGCTGAAGTAAACTGATCCCTATGATTGAGAGTGATTATAGCGGATATGTAACATCCCGCCATTTTGGGCCATTCAAATCGATAATAAAACCACACATGTCGGACTTGAATAATTCAAAACAACAGATTGTTAATAAATTTTAGGGAAAATAAAATTAATCGCAGAATCACAGACATAGAATATCAGAATAACTTGCAGCGGAATAAAATAAACGAAGTAGTTGTGAAGCTACTAGATAAATAGTCTCAAAATAAATACATAATACCAGAGTCTGGAAGCAAACGCAATTGGAAATCCAAATACATAAGTTCACTAATACATAAGCAAAGGCTGAATGGAAATAACTAAAATAGAAATAATAGATATATAGCTATATCTCTAGCAGATCTCTAGCTCTAAAGATGAATCCAAAGCTGTGATACTCAGGCTGACCCAAGCGTAAAGCAAAACACAAAACACTCGAGTGAGGATATACATACTTATGAAAATGTAAATCAACTCAAGTGAACTGTATAAAAATGCATCAGTAACTTAAAGGATGCTTGGGATCACCCATCCTTTAAGGATCCATTAAACTATCTACTATGTAGTAATATACGCTATTATAATAATGTCTATAGTAAGACAAACTATTAAAATAGCGTTAAGGCGTTACCCATATTCCATTAACACATTTTATATATTCCCATAGTCTATACAGTACCGTAATGTCCCCTATACTGGGCGTCGTCAGAGGGCACTCTGTAGGTATGGTACAAAACAAACTCGTAGTGGTCTCGATAAGGTAGGTGACACAGCACAACTAGGCAATGCCAGGGTAAATATACCAATTACAGTTTCGGGCTAGTGGCAATGCATAGCCGCAGCTACCGCCCAACTCGATCCACACTCCCAAATCAAAGGTGCGCACCAAATCAATCACCAAGTAATAGAACGATAATCGAAGAAGTGTGTCGGATCGGAGGAGCTACCTCACTTGGCCCGTTAATTGCTCTTGTTTTAGCTACCTTAAGCTAACTCATAGGAGTCAGGTCCACATATATACCTCAAATAGAATGTTGCCAACCACCTACCTCATTCTGGAATCTCCACCGCGTACATAGTTGTTAAAATGGTTTTCGTTATTGGCAGAGAGTATGAAAATTACAAATCCCGGTATCTTCAACAACCAAGCGTTATTATAACCTATAGTTATTTCATTTTCAAATAGTTTATATTTCATATCAAAACATTTTCATTTCAAAATCATATAAATCCAATATCATTATTCTTTATAATAATATTCATTTTTCAAAATCGCAACACCTTCAAAATTTACACTTAATTGTAAAACTTTAAAATCATAATAATTTAGAAACCATAACACTTCGAAATGTAACCTTTTAGAATTATAGCAATTCGAAAACATTACCTTTTTGAAATCATAACATTTTGAAAATATAAGTTAAGAAATCATTGCAAGTTGGAAACGTAATACTTTCCACTATAACTGTTTATATAACCAGAATATTATATATACTCACAATTTAACATAGTTATCACATAAAATCTATTTTTCATACACAATTATTTATTTTGATATTAAATAAACTATAAATAAGATTTATTACTATAGTATGCAATTAAAGCTGAAATTTCTTATATTATGTTAAAAGTACATTATTAACTTAAAATTTATACTACTAGGTTAAATTAAAATATTATTATTAAGTCAAATTATATTATTAAATTAAATTAAAATTTTATATTATAAACCAAATCTTAAATTACATCTTAAACCATTTATTGACTTATAAAAAAATTTAACTCACATAAAATGAATATATAAATTTTTATAAAATCATTAAATTAAATTTAAGTTAAAATTTATATATTTAAAAATCCAACATACTTAATAATTTTAGAAAATTATTTTAAAACCAGTTACGGAGTTTGTATAAAATTTTCTAACTTAGGGTCAAGTGAATACGGATGTATATCATTTCAGTTCGAAATTATTAAATTATCGGGTTTATATCATTTCAACCCACAATCCCAAGTCAAATAAAAATCGCTCGAGCCTATCATTTTAGCTCATAATGATTTTTTCCTAATCTAAAGATCGTTCGTGTATGTACCATTTCAATCCATAGTGAAGGAACTTTCAATGTGATAATAAAATATGAAATAAATAGAACAATATATAACATATCATAGCATAAGATCATAACAGGTATAACATCAGTGAGATAACATAATATAAGCAGATGTGAAATTACTAACATACGCATGCATATCAATACAATCCAAATGATATCGATTCCCCAAAATATAAGTATGTAGTCAAGAGTGATTACTCACCTTCCTTGGTTAATGAAAATAATTTCAAATGAAAACAACAACTCCGAATAAGCACGACAATCATGGACAAACTTGAGTGGGAGGAGAATCCAAATCCACAACATAGAAAATAAATAAATACAGATGTAAATAAATAAATAAAAAGTATTTTCAAAGAAAGTAGTGAATGGGCTAGCCTAAAGGGATAATAAGCTCGGCCACACTAGGTTTGGGGTTGACCAACATAGCTAAGGGTTAGGTTTGACTTGGACTAGAATTGGTTAAGGGGTTCGGCTATAGTTTGTATGAAGGGCTCCGTTAGCATGGCTTGGGAAGTGGCTACAAGTCTCGGCCTAAGGTGCAAGGAAAGGCAATGGGTTCGGCCAACATAGCTAGGGTTCGGCCAAGGCTCGGTCAAAGGAAGGCTAAGGGTCTGAATGGATGGTTTGGCCATAGGATTTGGATAAAGGCAAAGTCACGGCAAGGAAAATTTGAAGGGAAGGAAAAAGGTTTTGGAAAGGAGAATGATGGTCACGACCAAGGCAATTGGAAGGGGAAGGTCACGAAGTGGTTCAACCTAGTGTTGTAGTAAGGTTCGGCCTTGGTTTGTCACGGCTAAGGAAGTGGAAGGGGAAGGTCACGACCATGGGAAGTTTGGTAGTAGAGAAGAGTTCGGCTATGGAAAGGAGAGAAGGAGGTGGAGGTAATGGAAAGGGATGGCTGAATATAGGATAAAGATGGAGGAAAAATTAGAGAAAAGTTTTTTGAGAAGGAGAAGAAAAAACCTACAGTAAAGTTCTAAAGAGAAGGAAGTATGAGAATGGGAAGTCAGAAAGTAAATTTTGTGTACTTGTTTCTCAAAAGGGTGGCTTTTCATATCAGATACCTTTTCATGTGACTTTTGAATATCCTAGCCCATTAGCCTAAGCCCAACAACAAAACAACTAACTAAATATCAACCTAATCTGGCCCAAAACCAAAATAAATAGATAAACAAAATATAAAAATA
Organism: Allium cepa; assembly: GCA_030765085.1. Taxonomy (NCBI): domain Eukaryota; kingdom Viridiplantae; phylum Streptophyta; class Magnoliopsida; order Asparagales; family Amaryllidaceae; genus Allium; species Allium cepa. The sequence continues at coordinate 681,310,946 of CM060942.1, forward strand.
AATGCCTGTAATACATTGAAAACTGCAAATTTTGAGAAGTAGAAATCAGAATTTAACGAAACGAAAAACATAGAAAATGTTAGAATAAAATCCAACTTCATAAAAAAAGAATAAAAATTTAAATTTCAAATTTAATAATTTTAACTGGAAGTCAAACTCTGATCAAGGTTGACCAGAATTTGAATTTTAGAAATTTTTTAATTTTACTAGATTTGGAAAAATATTTCACATCAAATCCCAAAAATATACATTTAAATTCCAAATTTATCAATTTTAAAATAATTAAATTCAAAGTTTCAAATAAAATTCCATTTAAAATATTTACTGAATTTATGGGTTGTTACACTCTTCCCCACTCAAAACTTTTCGTCCTCGAAAAGGAACGAGAAATAGGAAAAGAAAAAAAAGATAAGACAGAATAATGAATAGTACCTCGAACAAATAATTTCGGATTCGAAACAGGCATGCTCTCCTCCATCTCCTAATTACAATCTCGATCATTAGTACTCCACTGCACTTTGACCAGGTTGATAGATTTCCTTCTCAACTGCTTTGTTTCTCTATCTATAATACGAAGTGGCTTCCTCTCGACAGTAAGGTTTGGCTCAACATCCAAACTCTTGAGAGCAGAAGGCTAAACAATCAAAGATGGATCATGAAGATACCGACGAAGATGTTAAACATGGAACACATTATGCACTCTAGAAAGCTTCTCAGGAAAATCCAAACGATAAAAATCACCAACTCTCTCTAAGATGCGAGAAGGACCCATGAACCTGGGAGCAAGCTTCCCACTCCGACCAAACCGAATCACATTCTTCAACAGAGAGACCTTAAGAAAAACCTGATCTCCAATAGAAAACTCCAGACTCCTCCTACGCCTATCAGCATACTTCTTCTACCTGTCCTGCGCAATTCTCATCTTCCTCCCAATCTCCTCAACCCTCTCATAAGCTTCTAGAATCATATCGAGACCAAGAACTAAATGATTACCGGATTCAATCCAGCAAGATAGTGATTTGTAAGGTCGTCCGTAAAGAGCAGGAAACGGAGACATTGCGATACTAGCCTGAATTGAAAATATGGAATAAGACAGATAAATGTTCAAGACAACCTTAAACAGAAAATTTGAGTTTATACCTGATAACTGTTGTTATAGGTGAATTCAACGAGATGGAGATGATCTTCCCAAGATCCTCCATAATCAAGAACACAGGCACGGAGAAGATCTTCCAGAATCTGATTCGTTCTTTCCATTTGACCGTCGGTCTATGGATGGTAAGCAGTTCTCAGATTCAGGTGAGTACCTAAAGCTTCCTGAAAAGCTCTGCAAAACTGGCTGGTACTGACGGGGTCTCTATCACAAACAATACTGACAGGAACACCATGATGTCGAACAATCTCTCTCATATAAATGTTAGATAAACTCGAAGCAGAATGGTTGGACCTAACCAGAATGAAATGAGTTGACTTGGTCAATCTATCCACAACTACCAAAATACTCTCATTACCCCTCCTAGTCCTCTGTAATCCATAAATAAACTCCATAGAAACATGTTTCCATTTCCAATTGGGAATCTCAAGGGGTTGGAATAGTCCATGGGTCTTCTGATGATCGGCCTTGACTTGCTAACAAGTTGCACACCTACTAACAAAAAGGGAGATATCACGCTTCATACCACTCCTCCAATACAGCTTCTTCATAACCCCATACATCTTCATCACACCTGGACGAATAGAAATTCCGGACCGACGATTTTCCCGAAGTAAATCTTTCCTCGATCCATCGACATTCGAGAGACAAATTCGATTATTAATCCTCAAAATCCCTTTGTCATCGATATGAGCTCCACTTCCATCTTGGCTACTACTACCTCTGATACGAACATTCTCCTTAATAAGCCTCAGCATCTCATCCTCATCCTGCTTAGCGACCATAAGATCCATAAGAGGAGAAGAATCAACAAGCTGACACAACATCGCCTTCTTACCACTCAAGGCATTGGCTACAACATTATCTTTTTCTGGAGTATACTTGATGTCGAGGTCATAAGAGGCTAAAAACTCAAGACATCTAACCTATCTCTGATTCAAATCCTTCTAGGTGAAAATATACTTCAAAGACCGATGATCTGTAAAGAGCTCAAACCTAGTACCCAAAAGATGATGTCTCCATAATTTCAAAGCAAAAACTACGGCGGGCAATTCCAAATCACGGCTGCATAATTGGCTTCGGGGGTCTTCTACTGACAACTGGCATAAGCAATAACCTTCGCATCATGTATCATAACAACTCCCAAACCATCATGACTATCATCAATATATACCACAAACCTCTCATTTCCATTTGGAACGGTAAGAATTGGTGCAGAAGTAAGATTGCGCTTTAACTAATTGAATGCAGTTTCACATTTATCATTCCATATGAATTTAGCATTCTTCCAAGTAAAAGAAGTGAGAGGTGCAGCGATCCGAGCAAAATACTCAATAAATCTCCGATAATAACCAACAAGGCCTAGAAAGCTACGAATATCAGATGGAGTCCTAGGAATTTCCCAATCTTGAAATAGAATATGGAAAAATAAGAACTACAGAGAAAGATAGAATAACTAGATTACAAAAGAAGGAAGTGAAAATAGACTTACGTTGATTGCAGTGATCTTAACTGGATCAACAGAAACTCCATTACTAGAAACAACATTCCCGAGAAATTGGACTTCCTCCTTCCAGAAATGACATTTCGAGAATTTAGCTTTAAACTGATGACTCCTAAGAGTTCCAAGATCAAATCTCAAACGCGATTCATGCTCCTCCTGTGACTTAGAAAAGACAAGAATATCATCGACGAAGACTAGAACAAACTTGTTTAGAGCATCACGAAAAACACGATTCATAATATCAAACAAAGAAAGTTGGGGCATTAGTCAAACCAAAAGACATAACTAACCATTCATAGAAACCATTCTTAGTACGGAAAGCAGTTTTGGGAATACTTTCCTTGGCAACTCTGAGTTGGTGGAAACCGGTGGCAAGATCAAGCCGAGAGAACACTTTAGCTCCATAGAGCTGATCGAACATATCATTGATACGAGACATAGGATATCTGTTTTTCGTAGTGAGCTTGTTCAGCTCCCTATAATCAACACACATCCACGAAGAACCATCAGACTTAGTGATGAAACCACAACTGCTCCCCATTCAGAATGACTAGGTCTTATCAGATCCTTGGAGAACAAGTCCTCAATTTGCTTCCTCAACTCAACCTTCTTACGGGGTGCCATTCTTCTGGGAGGAAGAACTATAGGTTGAGCTCCAGGAATAAGATCAATACGAAATTCGATTTCCCACCAAGGAGGTAAAGAAGTGACTTCACCAAACACATCGTGATAGAATTTGACCATAGGAGTTGAATCACGATCTCCAGGAGAAGAATCAAGAGAAAAGATAAAACAACCAGCATAATCCTAAGGCATACGGCACTGAATCACCAAAGGATTACCTCGATCATCAACAAGAGAAATAGTTTGGGTTTTTTCAAGAGATAACGGCTTCATGATTCTTCAGCCAATCTCCTCCAAGAAACATATCAAAAGCATCAAAACCCAGAACATAAAAATCACTAGAAAAATGATGGCTGGAATAGAAGTGTTTCACTTCGTTGCAATTTCTACTAAGGTTCACGGGACCACCAACAAGATTAGTAACACACAAAGGTTTAGTTGCATACTCAGGTGAAAGGATATGCTCAAACTTGTCACAAAGATCCACATAAATGAAACTATGAGAAGCTCTAGTGTCTAATAGAACACGAACATGAAAATTAAACAAAGTAAAGGTGCCCAAGAGAGTACCTTGGGTATCACTATGAGTAGGAGGAGTGGATAATGTAACTGCAAAGATACCAGATGGCTTGCCCTTCTACTGAGTAGGACAATCCATCTTGAAGTGGCCAGGCTGCAAGCAAATGTGGCAAAGATCCCGCCTAGTCATCTAAACTGGAGGAAAAGAAACTCCAACTGAAGTAGGAAAACTATTGGCATAGTGTCCCTTCTAGTCACACTTGAAGCAAGTGATGGAAGAAAGATCAATAGGCTGCCTCTGAGAAGAAGATCCCAAACTTAAAGTTTTAAGTCAATTCTTCCTCTGCTGATGGAAATTAGGCTTGCTCTTCTTAGAATTGCTAGAAAAAGGCTGATTTGAAGGTGCACGAGCAATAGATGAATCCTTAGAAGTGGGGTTCTCAAATCTAATGGCCATATCCATCAATCTAGTAAAAAGGCTATGCATATAGGAAATCAGATGATCATAAAACTCTAGAGGAGCTCCAGCTATAAACTTCTCATTCGTCTTAAGAGGGGTGTCAAGCAAGCTAGGAACAAACTTGGAAAGTTCGTTGAATTTCTGCTCATTCTCAGAAAATGACATATTCCCCTGCTTAATATCCATAAAGTCCCTGTATAGCTGAGACTTCCTGGCTTCGGGCATCCAATTAGCCACAAAAGCATCCTTGAAAAACGACATCCCAACTTAAGGAAGATTCCAAAGAGATAACTAAACTAAACTCAAAAACAACTCAAAACTGCTCCGAAGTGATATTTTCCTCAATGATGTGGGCTGTAATAGACTCCCACCAATCTTAGGCCGCCTCCTGCAACTGCGAAGCTGCTAACTGATGCTTCTGAGCCACGATGATCTCAAGAACGGAGAAAATCCTCTCTAAACTCCTTAGCCACTGCTGAGCCTCAATGATGCTCTCTGCTCTAATAAACTTGGTACCACCAAGCTTAGTGAACTCCATACAGAGAGTAGTGAACCTAATGGGTGCAACTGGGGCTGGAGCTAGGGCAACACCATGACCCTGACCACTGGCATTCCTATGATTCATCATGGAAATTCAAAAACGAATTTTAGGACGAGATAAAGGAAAAGATAAAAGAAAGATTCAAACTAGATTGCTAAATCCTAATCAAAGAATTCTATTAAACAAGGTGGATTCGAAAAGGAAGGAAATTCTAGGAAAAATTAGATTTTAAAACAAGAAGATTTTTATGTCCAAAATAATCTTTAAAAATCATTTTAAAAATCATTTTTTTTAAAAAATATGTTCACTCTCAAGGAATGATTCTAAGACTGATTTTACTCAATCTAGGGTTTTCTACCCTATCTCTAATGAGTTTTTTGCCCCGCAGGCTAAGGTTTGCCTAAAACCTCGCTCCGATACCAAATGTAACATCCCACTATTTTGGACCATTCAAATCGACAATAAAACCACACATGTCAGACTTGAATAATTCAAAACAATAGATTGTCAATAAATTTTGGGGAAAATATAATCAATCATAGAATCACAGACACAGAATACCAGTAAACTCGTAGCGGAATAAAATAAACATAGTAGTTCATGAAGCTACTAGATACATAGTCCAAAAATAAATACATAATACCAGAGTATGAATGCAAATACAACTGGAAATCCAAATACATAAGTCCACTATTACATAAGCAAAGGCTGAATGGAAATAACTGAAATAGAAATAATAGATAGATAGCTAAGTCTTCAGTAGATCTCTAGCTCCAAAGATGAATCCAAAGCTGCGATACTCGGGCTGATCCGAGCGTAAAGAAAAACACAAAACACTCGAGTCAGGACATGCGTACTTATGAAAATGTAAATCAACTCAATGATATAAAAATGCATCAATAACTTAAAGGATTCTTGGGATCGCCCATCCTTTAAGGATCCATTAAACTATCTATTATGTAGTTATATACACTATTATAATAATGTCTATAGTAAGATAAACTATTAAAATAGCGCTATGGCGTTTACCCATATCCCTCGTAACACATTTTACATATTTCCATAGTCTATACAATACTGTAATCTCCCCCGTACTAGGCATCGTCAGAGGGCTCTCCATAGGTATGATACAAAAAAAACTCGTAGTGGTCTCGATAAGGTAGGTGACATGGCACAACTAGACAATGCCAGGGTAGATATACCATTTACACTTCCAGGTTAGTGGTAACGCATAGCCGCAGTTACCTCCCTCCTTAATCCACACTCCCAAATCAAAGGTGCGCACCAAATAAATCACAAAGTAGTAGAATGGAAATCGAAGAAGTGTGTCCGATCGGAGGAGCTACCTTACTTGGCCCGTCAATTGCTCCTGCTTTAGCCACCTCAAACTAACTCACGGGAGTCAGGTCCACGTATATACCTCAAACAGGAAGTCGCTAACCACCTATTTTATTATGGAATCTCCACCGTGCACACAGTTGTTAAAATGGTTTTCGGTATTGGCAGAGAGCATGGTATTACCGATCCCGATCTCTTTAACAACCAAATGTTATTATAACCCATGGTTATTTCATTTTCAAATAGTTTATATTTCATATCAAATCATGTTCATTTCAAAAACCTATAAGTCCAATATCATTATTCTTTAAAATAATATTCATCTTTCAAAGTCCTAATGCCTTTAAAATTTACACTTAATTGTAACACTTTGAAATCATAATAATTTAGAAACCATAACACTTTCAAATTTAACCTTTTAGAATTATAGCAATTCGAAAACCATTTTTGAAGTCACAGCATTCTGAAAATATAAGTTTAAGAAATCATAGCATTTTGGAAACATAATACTTTCCATTATAACAGTTTATTTAATCATAATATTTTATATACTCACAATTTAACATAATTATCATATAAAATCTACTTTTTACAAAAAATTATTTATTTAGATATTAAATAAAAAATGATTTTGGTTAATTAAAATTTATTACTATAATATCCAATTAAAGCTGAAATTTCTTATATTAAGTTAAAAGTACATTGTTAATTTAAAATTTATACTACTAGGTTAGATTAAAATATTATTATTAAGAAAAAATAGATTATTAAATTAAATTAAAATTTTATATTATAAACCAAACCTTAAATTACATCTTAAACCATTTATTGACTTATAAATATTTTTAACTCACAAAAACTAAATATATAATTTTTTATAAAATCATTAAATTAATTAAATTTAAGTTAAATTTATATATTTAAAAACCCAAAATACTTAATAATTTTAGAAAATTAATTTAAAACTAACTACGGAGTATGTATAAAATTTTATAACTTAGGGTCAAGTGAATACGGATGTATATCATTTCAATCCGAAATTATTAAATTTCCGCGTTTATATCATTTCAACCCGCAATCCCAAGTCAAATAAAAATCGTCGAGCCTATCATTTCAGCTCATAACAATTTTTCCCTAATCTAAAGACCGTTCGGGTATGTATCATTTCAAACCACAGTAAAAGAACTTGCAATGTGTGAATAGAATATGAAATAAACAGAATAATATATAACATATCATAGCATATGCCATAGCAGGTATAACATCGGGTGAGATAACATAATATATGCAGATGTGAATTACTAACATACACATGCATATCAATACAATTAAAATGATATCGATTCACCAAAATATAAGTATGTAGTCAAGAGTGGTTACTCACCTTCCTTGGTTAAAGAAAATGATTTGAAACGAACACAACAACCCTGAATAAGCATGACAATCATGGACAAACTTGAGTGGGAGGAGAATCCAAATCCAAAGCTTATAAAATAAATAAATACATACGTAAATAAATAAATAAATAAATATTTTCAAAGAAACAAGTGAATGGGCTAGCATAAAGGGCTAATAGGCTCGGCCACACTAAGTTTGGGCTCTGCCAACATAGCTAAGGGTTAGGTTTGGCTCGGCCTGGACTTGGTTAAGGGGTTTGGCCATAGTTTGTGTAACGGGCTCAGCTAGCATGGCTTGGGAAGTGTTTACAAGGCTCGGCCTAAGGCAAATACAAGGGAAGGCAAAGGATTTGGCCAACATGGTTTGGGTTCGGCCAATGCTAGGTCGAAGGAGGGCTAAGGGTTTGAATGGATGATTCGGCCGTAGGAAGGTTTGGATGAAGGCAAAGTCACAGCAAGGAAAATTTGAAGGGAAGGAAAAAGGTTTTGGGAAGGAGAATGATGGTCACGGCCAAGGCAATTGGAAGGGGAAGGTCATGAAGTGGTTTTGGCCTAGTCTTGTAGGAAGGTTCGACCTTGGTTTGTCATGGCTAGGGAAGGAGAAGGGGAAGGTCATGGCCATGGGAAGTTTGGTGGTAGAAAAGAGTTCGGCTATGAGAGGAGAGAAAGAAGTGGAGGTTATGGCAAGGGATGACCAAATATAAGAGAAAGATGGAGGAAAACTTAGAGAGAAAATTTTTTGAGAAGGAGAAGAAGAAACTTACAGTAACGTTCTGAAGAGAAGGAAGAATGAGAATGAGAAGTCAAAAAGAAAATGTTGTACATACTTATTTCTTAAAAGGGTGGCTTTGCATATCAAATACCTTTTCATGCGACTTTTGAGTATCCTATCCCATTAGCCTAAGCCCAACAATAAAACAATTAACTAAATCTCAACCTAATCTAGCACAAAACCAAAATAAAAAAATAAATAAACAAAATAAAAAAATGACTGCATGTAATATACTAAAAACTGCAAATTTTGAGAAGTAGAAATCGAACAGAACGAAAAACAAGGAAAATTTTAGAATCAAATCCAGCTTCATAAAAAAGAATAAAAATTTAAATTTCAAGTTTAAAATTTTCAACAGGAAATCAAACTTTGAAAAAGGTTGACCAAAATTTGAAATTTTAGAAAAATCTTAACTCTACTAGATTTGGAAAAGTATTTCACATCAAATCCCAAAAATATACATTAAAATTCCAAATTTATCAATTTTAAACTAATTAAATTCAAAGTTTGAAATAAAATTCCATTTAAAATATTTACTGAATTTACGGGTTGTTACACGATACCTTTTCTATATTGAATTTTATTCCATACATTGAACATTCTATATAGCATATCACTTGACTTCGTTCGATCACGGCTTTATATCACCATCTTTACTTGACTTTTAGACCCCACAATCATGGCTCTGGACTTACTGGCTTTGAAGACAGTCGAATCGGACTTGTCCAATCAGTTTTGGTATAGCCGGGTCAAAATGCTGCATAGTACTTGCCCCCAACTTACATCTTGTGTTGAATATGACATGCTTTAAATCGAAGCAAGTTAAAGTCACTGAAAAGAAATCCATCCAGTTTTCTGAATAGTCACTATGCTTTAGTGGAATTATTTTTCCAAAGTGTCTTATCTCTTTTTGATCATCATGATACTTGATCGATTTCCAATATTATAAATTTAGGATTATATTCCATCAATTGCTATTTATATCCAGTTCAATGGGGCAAGTGATCTTTAGCTATCTCATTCAGTCTCGACCATGAAAAGTTCAAGTTTGAATTCAATTTCCATCGATTTCAAAAATTGAATCTCTAGAATATACATGTGCACATTGAGGTACATTTTCTTATCATTGGCTCCCGGATGTGTTTGCACGCTCATGGATCATCTCCAATTTTCATTGAATTAGAAGCAATTTCACTGCATTTTATAGTTATTTACTTTATATTTTTTTAAGTACATGTTTGCATGCACATAGGGATTATACCCGATCCCTCATTCTCTCATCTTCTCTCTTCTTTCTTTGTATATATATATACACACACACACATATATATATATATATACATATATATATATGGATTAGATTGGATCCCCAAGCCAAGGGATGGTACCCGATCCCTTCATTTGTTGGGGACTTAACGTTTCGGCTTTAAGGAGAAACTCAAGCGAGCCGATCCCTTTAGCCTCTTATATAAACTAGTAGTTCCCTCCCACTCTTCACTTTATTTCATTTCATTTGTTTTCTAGACCGAACGATACTTCCTTCTATCAAACCAAACCCCTCTCTTCCCTTCATACCTCTGAACCCTTGCTTTCCTTTTGATCGATTACTATCTCCATTGTTCCACTCATTTCCCTTTATAATTCGACTCCATCATTAAGCCGCCGATCCAAATTGAGATCTTACCCTGATTCATGTATTACCATCGCCATTTACAAACATAAGTAGGTTTTCTTTCTTGTTTTTTAATTGCAATTCGCTTTATCCCAATTTTGTGACGAGACCCATGGATTCAATCATGTTGGTGGATGGGTTAGGGTTCGATGTGTACAGAATTGTAATTTTGTAGTTAGATGGAGAGGAGATGGTCGATATGTTTAGTGATGAAGGGATTGAATATTGTTAGAGGAAGGAAAGCATATGGATTAAGCGAGGGATTGGTTGGACGATGCAGGGAAAAGAGAGGGATCAGTCTTCTATGTTTCCTGTGGGATCAGAGTGAATGTCTGAGGGAAGTGTGAAAATTTCCAAGTAAAGGGATCAGTTATTGGAGCATGTGGAGGAAGGAGGGATCAGTGTAAATATGAGAAAGAAGGAGTCGGTTTGATTAGCGGATGAGGGAACAGTTGTTTGTGAAGCATGGAGGAATCAATCGAACCGGTTTCAGCAAAGGGATTGGTCATATTGATTTTGGCCTAGGGAACGTTTGATTGCTTTAAGAGAGGGATCGGCTATGTGGACTTAGCCGATTCTAGATCCTTGAACTGAGCTTGAAACCTTAAACAAACAACTCCATGTAAACTTGTACGAACAATCAAAACCAATCCCGTCTAAACGAACTTGAACATATGACTAATACGAACAACGGGACTTGCATATCCAATATCGAACTTGAGACCTAACGATTAGACTACTAGGACTTAGAATATGAATTAGAACCTAACATATAGACTTCAATATTGAACTTCACACTTCGATATGTCAATTGTCGATTCCATAGCTTACACAACCTATCAATCTAGACACTGATTGAGATCGTCAGCGATGACGATCACTCTAGTAGAAATCTAAAGTCTGATCACTTACTTTTGCTTTTAATTATGAACTATTTATCTCTACACTGCACAACATTGCACCACACTAGTTTAAATCTAGCATAGAGGGACAGGTTAATATTTATAATCTTGATTATCTACTGAGTTTAGTTGATATGGCCTCCAGACGTTCATGACAATTAGTTGAAATGCCTTATGGACAACCTTCACAACACAGTAATACTAGTGCCGAGTCAAGTTCTACAACTGTATCGGGTAGACTTTCTCATGAATATCAAATTGAGAAACCAGAGATTTTCGTCCGGTTGGTCAACCTCTTCTATGATTTTCCTTTCTTTCGGGTGGAAGAGATAAACCTTGCCCCTGACACTATAGAGCGTGTTGTATGTTTGGATAACCCGATGGATTCCCATGCCTCCAGAATTGGCAAGGCCGCTCTTTATAGACTATGCTCTAAACGTGGGATTCTATTTGGAAATGTTCTAGTCCCTTAAGTGAATGAGAGGGCTCATTTGCCGGCAGAAGGGTATACGACATGCAATAAATTTATGAGCTAGGCCTGATGTGTGCCACCTTTTAATTCTTTTATCGAAAGATGCTAAATTATCTAGGAATAGCTCCTGCTTAGCTGCATCCAAACAGCTATGCATTTCTTCATGGCACTTTCTTGCTATTTATAGATGTTCTATTTTACCCGCCTTCTCCTGAAGACATCGGGTTTCTACAATTTCAAATAAAGGATGGGGAGCCTTTCTTATAATTTCTTCAAGCCTTCGCCCAACTTTCAAGTTCTGACTGGTGCTTGGAAAAAGCTCGGTATATTTTAAAAACGAATGATTCTACATTCGTCGTTCGCTTGGCTTCGCGAGGTAATGGTTAGACGGATGTAAGTGTTGTCTCCACTTTATTCTCAAATTCTTTAGCTCGAGCCATATCTTGAACTAACAAATACTTTGAAAATTTACAAGTGTCCATCCACGATCTGAAGGTGATGGCTATTCAAGGGTGGCTTTTGCAATCTATGCTACCCTATTTGAGGACAGGGACATCAAATCCCTTATAAACAATGAGTGGTTATGTCATTTTGGGCTGTTAAAAGAAGGTCGCAGCATCAGTATTCCAGAAAGCATTACACTACTAAGGAATGTTGTGGAATAAGATGAAACAAGTGACACCAATCGAGGAGGCTTAGGATGATGCCGAAGAAGGTAAAATTGGAGGTGATGAAAGTGACAAGCCTAGCGATGCTGATGTAGGTCTGGGCAATGTGCCTACGGTCGAACAATCACATAGTGTGCAACTTCATATGCCAACAAATAGAGAAAAAAATATCACTTATAAACTCAATAGGAGAAAAACTGCCAAAGAGCATGAGTACATCATCACCTATGTTGAAGAATTGTCTTCCTCTCTGCCTTTCGAAAGTTCGATGGAAGGGTTCTTGTGTCTCCCGATCTCGGACGATATCATGACCTACAACTTTCCCAACATTAATGTTGGGGAGCTTAATTCTTCCACCAGGACTGTTCCGTCAGGGGGATACTCACAATCACGCACACTGCACTACACAATTTTTGTCTATCTTTTATTTGGTAGTCACTTATACGCTTTTGTTTGATTTGAAGGTGTTATGTCTCATTTCAATGCCTTTGAATGCTTGAGGGGCTCCTCAACACAGTTTGGCTCTAGTCATGGTCTAGACTCGGGTAGGCGTTGAGAAAGAGATGACGGTCAGGAAAGAAGTCATCGTTTAAGGGAATCTTCATCCTCTTAACACAAGTCCAAATCTCAGTCAGCTCATGAGGCAGTTCAGTCCAATCTTCCTGTACATAGCGATAATCAGACCTCTTCTTATGCTCCTTAAATTGTTGTTCCACTTGAGCATTATTTAGGCTCATCTGGTTCTTGACAGCCTCACGATTGTAGGTTGAGCAAACAACCAATTGCTACCTCCGATCCAATTTTTACTACTATGGCTTGTAAGGCCTCTACAACAAAAAGATTGGTCGAACATAAGATCAATTTTCCAAAAATCTACTTTGATGGGCTAAAGTTTCTTCCTTCCATCCATAAATTCCAGGGAGTGATAAAGCGAGGTCATTTGCATCTGTCAATGATGTTTTTGTGCAACATGAATCACTCCATAATTTAGCCGAGAAAATCTCTGAGGTGTCTACTAAGAGATAACATGAAATCGATCGCCTTAAGCTAGAGGTGATCCATGATAAAGACATAATCAAACACCAAGATGATGAGATTACAGAGTTGACAACAACGCTAGCCGCAGTAGAGAAGAGAGCTAAAGAAACATGTGAAGCGGTTAGTCGTTTGGAAATGGCTCATAATAAGGAGTTGGATGCTGCCCTTAACCGTAGCAGTGTGTTTTCTTTAAAGGACATATTGTAAAAAGAGAAAAACACTCCAGCCTGCCGCATTGAGGAACTCGAAGAAATCCTTAAGAAAGAGAAAGGAGAAAAACTTAAAGATCGGGAGGAGTCTTAAAGGTATTGTGAAGAGGTCGTAGAAGCTTGGGAACTGAAAACTAAACTTAGCGAGCAACTCGCTCAAATTGAAGTCCTTAAGGAAGAAGCAAGGGAAGATGGCCATAATGAAGTTTTGGGAGCAAATCGAGGCCTAGTTGGAGGATGCCAAAGAAGCTAGCCGGAATGAGATTAAGGAAATGTTCGATCCTTTGATTGTCAGATACAATGCTAAGGTCCTAATCCATCGTGACATGAGTTTCTTGGAGAGGGCCACCTTGAATCGCTTGTTGAGACTTGGGAATATATCATTGAAATAAAGAAGAAAACCCTTAGCGAAGCTGATTTGGATGAGGAGAAACTAGTACGAGAGATCCTCCATGTGAATGAACCTTTAGATCTCGTCGCTACAAGGCTACGATACTTTTTTATTTTGGCACCCTTTGGTAAAGGGAAAAACATCTCTCAAGGTTCAGAGTCTGATCCTAAAGGTCCCCTTTCACTTCAAACAGCCGGAGCATCAGTTTTACTTGGGCGGGACAGGATCTGAGCTATGATCCGGGTAGACCTGGTTATCAATCAAAGGGGCCGACTCCTATTCTACAGGGAAACACTCTGATGATAACCGAAATTTAGCGGACACAGGTATCTCGCTTTGCACTCCATTATTCGAGAGGTTCCATTCCTCATCAGAGTTTACAAGTCTTTCGGTTCCTATTAAAACTCTAGGAAGCAGTGCCGCTATGGAAAAACAACTGACATTTACTAGAATTTCGACACCTATCAACAATCCAGGGTTTAATGCTCAAGTTATTGGAGCACCTGATGATGAAAACATCGACGATCGGCCGCTGCCAAATTATCCTAATGATGTTATCATCACTGGTGCCATCGAACACATTGATGAGCTCGGCTTGAAGGAGCGCATCGAGAGAGAGAGAGGAGTCATTGAAGAAAAAAGCTAAATCTGAACCCGTTGATATTGATATGGATGATCCAAATCACACTACAAGTTATTCTACCTAGTGGGTCTTTTCCCGAAGAAATCCCTCCAACCTCTAAAAGCTCTCCTATGAACAGGCGGAGGTTCAAGTTGTGCTACTCTCAAGAAATCCAAAAGAGAGAAGGGGAAAAAGAAGTATCCGTCACTTCGGCTTAGTTTGTATATTGTTTTTCTTTTTTATTAGTCATGATTGTGTGGGTATGGCCCCCGCTTTTAGATAACCTTGTACTATGGTTTCCATGTCCAACGCGTACACAAAAATTCTTTATTTTCTGTTGAACTCTTACATAAACTTCCTTAAGTAGTTGAGCTATTACCTTTCCATTCAATGTACTTATAATCCATTGCCCATTAAGTCGGAATATCATCTGTTTATGTAACGACCCAAATTTTGGTCACTTTTATTAAGGATATTTAAATTATTTTAAATATTCAAATATGGTTTATTTTCAAAAAATAATCAAGTTTTGTGAAATAATGAATTTATTCTGGAAAAATATTTACAAAAATATTTACTTTGGGAAAATATCGATAAATTGGCTGAAAACGAGTTTACCGATAAACAGCTCTATAGTTGTCAAACGTTGCATATGGAGCTAGATACATACACTTATTTTTATAATTGAACAAAACTATGAAATAAAATTAATTATTTTATTTTCGAGAATAAAATGTATTTATAATATCATCTGGGATGTTATAAAGGTTATATATTCTGGAATTTTAAATTAACGATTTAATAATTATTTTAATTATTTAAATAATAGTTTTAAATGATTATAATTCATTCTAAATATTTATAAAGTGATAATAAATCATTTTTGATAGTTTTATAAAAAAATGTGTGATTTCGAGATATAAGGAAAAATCTATATCGGTTTATCGATATAATAACACTTTTTGTAAATAATCGTTTAATATTTATTTATATGGTTTTATAATTCAAATGTGATAATTTTCATTCATTTAAAATGACAATAAATTTGATTCCAACTTTTTTTTATAAATATATGTACATTAATAATAAGAGAAAATGTGATCGGAAATCGGTTTTCCAATTTTCAACGATTTAACGAACGGAAGTTGTTCGAAAGCGATCAGTACTTTGTTTGGGTTCTTATACATATATAATGTGCGTATACATATACATATGCACATATACATTTCATGTGCACATGAACATATACCTAAGAATTTACCAATTACATTTATGAATTTACTTAAAGTAAATAAACAAAATATCTAGGATATTTTTTGCATCCTTGCCACTTAAGAAAACTCAATGGTAACCTTCTTAAACACCAAGTACACACACATGGGGGGAGTCATTTTAGCCATGAAAGGTAACATAATAGTGGTGATGGAGTGGTGATGTAGGGTAGCCAAAATATAATGATATTTTACATGTGAACCTTGGCTATAAAGACCTCTCATCTTGCCTCTTTTCATTCCAACATAACTCCCTCAATCTCGAACGAAAATGAGAAATCTTTTTTTTCAAATCATGTGAAATTCTAGTGGCTACATCTTTATAGTTTATCACTTCTTCCCATCCTAAGCTTAGCTATGCTTAAAACCCCATTCTTTCCATTGCATTTTCGGGCCTAGAATTTTAGGCTCGAGAATACCCTCTCTTCTTTTGATCATATCATCCTCGCATCAATTCGAAATTGAGTGTTTCTTTTTTTTAAATTGTAGAGAAAATTATTTTGAAGATCTTTCCTTTTGATCACTTTTCATAATTCTCTGAGTAACACATCCACAATTCAGTTAAAAATTTGACCCACTTTAGGGTGTGATTTTTGTAAATCCGAGAAAGCCTCTTCTTCATTATACCATATCTCATTCAAAAATTATCCAAATTGGAAGATCCTTTTCTTGAAACCATAGAGAAAATAATTTCCTATAATTTTGATGTTGACCACTTTTCCAAAGTTGGAGCGTAGGATGTCAAAATCCCGAGTGAAGATGACCTGTTTTCTTGTCTTGTTTTTGGTAAATTCAATAATAATCCAAAGTCCTACACCTCATTCCCCTTGCTTGGTTGTGCATCGCTTTTGGCATGGAATGGCCGAGCATACTAGGAGGCATGGAGTAAGGGTTAGTGAGTTCGGATCGTGAGTTAGTGAAGCTATAGCCATTTTCTGAAAGAAAATCAAAGAGAGAAACTCTACTTTAAATATATGATATATTGGATGTTAAATATTGTTTGCTAGGCTTTCTTATGATAGTTATTTACCATGTTTGGATGATAATGTGATGTTGGAAATTGATGTTTAATATTGTTCTTGATGCAAGTCGCGTATAAATACATGCAGATAACCACTAAGGAAATCACTTTCCTTTTTTTGAATGAAATGGTATATATGGAATATTTAACCCTTTTAAAATGGTTTAAAATGATTCAATAATTTTTTATAAACATATAAAAGAGTTTCAACGAAATTTGAAGAGAAATTGGAAAATAGGTGAAACCAGGTGCGTTGCGTGACAGTAGTTTACGATTTCATGTCGTAATAATTTAAATCCATTTATTTGATGGATTAAGAGTCGGATTCCTTTGTAATAATATTTTTCTGAACTCTTATAATCATAGTTTTCTAATGAAAGAAAAGTTCAAGATTTGGTTTAACAGGTTTGAAATTTTGAGTAAAACAAGTTTTGAAAATAATCGTGGTTCTGTAATCTGAAATCCGTAAAAGGATTTCTTTTGAAAATGATATTTTTTATTTTTTAAAAATATAAAATAAATCCTATAAATCTTTCAAATTATTTTAAAAGTGATTGGAGGTACAAAAATGGGTTTCTAAAAAAATCAAAGAGTTGTTTTAATCAAATAAGCTTTTAAAACACTATTTGCAGCATTTATTCGCAACACCTTTTAATAGCTTTTGCAAACAAAGATTTAACTTAATTATTCTTGTTCGAATCTTTTGTCAATCTTTTCAAATGAATAATTAAGTATTTTTGAATGTGATTTGTAAATTATTTTAAATAAATTTAAATTAAATTGGTCAAAGGATTTATTTTTTTAAATAAAATTTAAAATGGTGTTAAGTAAATAAAAATAATCTCTAAAAGATAACAAAAGGATTTAGAGTCCACCGGATAACTTGACTAGCTTATGGGTGACAGAGAGGTAGTGTATATACTTGAGTTTGGAAAACCAGTTTCCTGCTCTCCTTGGCTATTCGGACCGGGTGGATGAAGGGGATAGTAAATTTGATTTACTCGGGTAAAAGTTTCATAGACTATAAAAGATATAATTTTCAAAATTTAAACAACTTGGATTTCATAGGAATAATCTTCTTATACTTGATATTAAATTTTGAGCAGGGAACCTGTATTATCCATGTGAATTTAAATGGTTTTTTCACTGTTATTCGACGGATACTAAAGGTTGAATTCAGAAATTGATGTTGAGTAGAATTAGTATAATTTATGTCGACCCTTTTTAACTCAATAATGCTTTACAATATGACTTATGAAAATGATTTGGAATTAATTTAATTCATATACTTAAATTTAATTGGTTTGGGTTTATATTAAACGATATCTCAAATAACTTGTTTTTGACTCGTTGTAATGATTATAATCTGGGAATCTTTGTTAAGATCTAAATAAATGATTTTGAAATATTTTCCTAAGTAAAGAATGAAATGATTTGGAATTTAAAAAGGTTTTAAGCAATCAAAGGATTTGATATGAGAGGTTTATGATCCTATATACCAAAAAGAAATTTTTTAAATATATATATATATATATATATATATATATATAGAAGATATTTTGATAAAAAGAAATCAATCAATCAAAGGATAATTCCCCATTCACTTAACATCTTTTTATTGATGATTGGTTTAAAGGAATTGGGGTCGGATTGGGTGATTCTTAGCCAAAGACTACTACGAACCAATTTACGTATTCGAAGTGAAGGCATGGAAATGATTTGGAAGATGGAATCTAGGATTGCTTGTCACTGACCAATGGTGGAAATTTCCCATATCATATTATGTGGAAGTAGTTCTTCATTTGATATATTCAATGCAAGGAATTCTTGCTACTAATCCTAAGGGTAATTCTAGACAGGATGTGGTAGGAGAGTGCTTTTCTTTATCCTGTTCCTAGACAACTTATATGGATGAATTTCTGATTTTGCATTTCTAATTACATTAATTGATCTCCATGAACGTATCATCTGTTTGGTTGCTGAGAAGGCAACTTCTCTTAGCTTAGCACCCTTTCCTGAGACATACGGGCTCAGGAGTTATACATTTTTAGAAATTAGTTGTGTGATGAAGGAATGGTAGTGTGGCATTCAAAGTTGAATGTGCTATGTTAAAGGGAATCATTACTTCAGGCCCCATCTCCCAGTAATGGCTTAAGCAGGGTATGCGGTAAGACAGTGTGGTTCTCAACCATTAGTGTATGATCATCACCTTCCTAGATAACCCTCCATATTTCAGATACGTGGTGTATTCTATGAGATATCTCGGATAGGTCGGTAGTGACCGGGGTGTCGTCATATTCGGTTTCGATCCAGGCTATGTATGAGTGTCAAGTAGCGATAGATTGGTCCAGCCATATGCGGAGGATTATTTATATATCCATAGTACATTCCTCTAGAGATGTAATGTACGGAAGGTAGTCCCTTACCTACAAATGTATGGAAATACATTCTCAAATAATTGCCTTTGAACTTGGTTTTAAACCTATCATGCCATCAAATTTAACCATTGTAACATTTTTGGCTATTTTAATATGTTTATTTGAAAACCGTTTTTCAAAGAATCTCATTAAAAATATTATTCCCATATTTTGCATAACAAATGTTTTGGCTATCATAAGGTAAAACCTGTTTCGTGTTTATGTGCGGCATGGTCATATGACATACCCTTTGTTTTCAAAAATGCATATTTCGAGTTTCTCACGCTGGTCCCATGACTGACCCGGAGTTTTTTTCCTTTCACTTAAACTCTGGTTGCCCTAATTTTCCCAGGCAACCTAGTAGTCTGGTTTAGTTGGAAGAAATCTAAAAGAGCTTGGAGTATGTAGTTAGAAGATTCTTCTGAAGATTGTTATACGTTTCTACAACACTTATGTATTATTGTATTCCACATTTGTAAGGACAGATATTTATAACTGTCCATGTTTAACTATGATAAATGTATTTAAAATTTTCTGCTGTAAAGATTATATGTTGAAATTATATACTATATTGCATTTGTGTGAGATTCTATTCTATCCATTTTTCAATCTTACCCTTAACAATCGGCTTTTCTGGCACTAGGATGCTTAGCATGCAATACAATGGAAGTATTAGTGTCGATTTTCGAGGTTCTAAAATCTCTGATGTTACATTTGGTATCAGAACGCAAGGTTCAACGAGATCGTTGGCCTCGGTGGGTAAAGTATCATCAAAAATAAGGTAAGTAATACCCTAGAATGAATTACTCATTTGAGATAAGGTTAGCAACACCCTAGAATGAGGTTTGAGAGTATTATATATGAGCGCGTATTTGTTAATAGCATATGCAAATGATTTTGGTTTTGAAAATTTGTAAATGAAATATATTTACCTAAGATTATTTTTTAAATATAAAGAATATTTTACGTCTCCAGATATGGTATGGACAACTATCTTCTCCTGGTTGGAGCGGTTTGTGCTTACTCCTTCTTTGTTTTTCCCTTGTGGGTCCAGCCCAGGTCCCTTATGGACTGGAGCGAGAGAGTTGTGTCTTTGCTACACATACTGTTCTAGTTTCTTTTCTCGTATGTACTCCTCAATGAGATCCCGCAAATGCTTACATTCTTCGATGTTATGCCCGTGAGACTTGTGGAAGCGACAATATTTTCCTTTTCTAATTGCGGCTTCTTAATCTTTTTTATACGAATGATCTTTGTATTTTAATTCGTGTTGAGTGGCTAGGTAAATGTTCTCCACAATGTCATTCAAAGGAGTGTATGACTCGAATCTCGGTCTAGGTCTGCATTGTCACTTATTTCCCATTTCAGTTCCCTAGTTATCTGATGGTTACCTTTTCCCTTCATTGTTTAGCTTACTCCCCTTTCCACGAGGTGGGGCATTCATGTTTCCTTGGACACTAGAAACCCCTATCGGTAGCTCGTTGTGTCGGTGAGCCACCGAGTTTTCCAATCTTATGTATTTTTCGGCTTCATAAAAGTATCTTGAAGAGTAAAAGGCTTTTCCTTCATCAATCTTCTTGCCAGCTTTGAATCAGGGTGAACGCCTTCACGTAGCGCCATCAATGTAAGCCTTTCATCTGCATTTTGTAATTCTGCTGTGGTAGCATTGAAACGGGTAAGATATTGCTGAAGCGGTTCTCCAACTTTCTGTTTTACATCCAACAAGGAATGAGCATCTCAAGGAAGTTCCACATGGATTTGGAATTGAATTATGAACTTTTCCATCAACATTTCCTAAGAGCTAAAGGAGCCATGAGGCAGGCGACAGAACCATGTGGTTGCTAAGTTTGACAGGAACAGCGTAAATCATTTACACAACACACCCTCTATTGCTCCATTCATGAGCATGTGATGGGTATAGAGCTGCAAGTGGATGATTGGGTCGGATGTTCCTTTGTAGGGATCCAAAATGGGCATCTTCCATTCTCGAGGAGTGGTTGTCGCTTCTGTGTCCCTAATAAAAGGGCTGGACACCCTTGCCCCTATCCCACTTTCGAGTTGTTCGCATCTGAGATGTTCCCTGACGATGCATGTCATCCTCTCCCCAGATTCTAGGGAAGCCCTAGGAGAAGTAGGGGCTTCCCTTTGATGGCGTCAGGAACCTTGGTTGAGGCTGGTTTGGAAATGATTGGCTCGAAGCATGATAGGGTCAGCCATAGTTAGTCCTTGCCTAGTGCCCCCTTGATTGGGCCCAACTCTTGATTCTCTCTCAGGACTGGTTTCAAGCTGAGTCCTGGCTCGGCTTCGAGTTCTTGTATCTTCTTGATTGAATTCTTCATTTACAGGGGATCCTTTCCATCTACACGACTTCACAGATTGAGACTCAACTAGACATTTAGTGTTCTGGGTGGATTCCTCCGTGCCTCTCGAGCGTGTCATGAGTTGGTCCAGTAAAGCTTTTGCTAGACAGCAAAGCAGTAAGTCATCTTATTCACAACCCTATCTAAGTCTTCTTGGGTGATAGCTAAGTCTAGAGGTTGAGAGTTGGTAGCTGGGTTTTCTTGATCTTCTTGGATGGGGTTGAGTGCACTGGAAATGGCCATGCTCTTACCCTTATCGATGTTGTGCCTAGAGGGAGCCCTGTTCTAATGTTAAATTAAAGTTTGGAAGGAGGGTGGACAGAAGAGTTCGGCTCCCCATGCGTCTCTCAGCAAAAGCACTAAAAATGCTTGCTCAAAAATTGGACAAACACCCCAAAATTTGATTTGTAGTTAAATCTCCTTCAAGTTGATTGATTTGGAGTTTTTAATGTTTCAACGCGTAAAAGAATGATTTCAGCAAGTGCAGAACACAATTCATAAGCTCAAAGTTTGGAAAGCAGATAAGGAAAGTAAACAACATAAAGTTTTATAGCGGTTCAGCTAGAATGTCCCTACATCCACTTTCCATCTAATTATTCTCTCTTTATGTTCATTACAAGTACAAAATTATTCGAAAAGAGTAAAAATTTAGAGTAGCTGAAGTGATGGATTTTCGGCAGAGTTTTCTCTCTTTTCCCCCAAAAATCCGTCCCCATTGTTGTTGAGAAGCTCCGGTTTATAGAGTGGAGTTGTGAAATGCAGAGAAGAAGTTATAGCTTCTTGAGTTTGGTTCGACATTGGGGTCAGGAATAGTTGGATCGGCATTTGGGTCAGGAAGCTTGCCAGGACTGGTTGTCCTTCTTTGGCTTGGTTCGGTGATTCTGCCCTGGAGTACCTTATTTGTTGGACCATACATTTATTTCGGCATGTTTGTGTACCGGACCAAATGTTTGGTTCGGTGATGGATGTACCGTGCCAGCATGTTAGAGAATACCGGACCAAATATTTGGTCCGGCATCTTAGAAGAAGCCAGAGCAAATATTTGGTTCGACATATCTAAGGATGCCGGACCAGATACATGGTCCGGTATACGATAGGATGCCGGACCATACATTTAGTCCGGCAAGCCGGACATATGTTTGGTTCGGTAATTACGTTCCCCATACCCCTGCTTGTCTTCGCTTTATTCTTTCTTCATTTGCCAAAAAACCGAGCCAACAGATAATTAATAAAAGGAGTATTAACTAATAAAATAAGGTTTATTAAATACAAAGGTGTTTGCATTTAATATTGGTTAAATGGAGCAAACTATAAAAGGTATATTATAATAATAACTAAGTTAACGTTAACTTGAATAATTTCTTAGAAATGTTGGCAAATAGTTATATATAAAGAAACATCATTATAAAAATGTTTTAATAAAGAATGAAGGTTTTATAAAATCTTTTCACAATTTTTTTTGAAAGACTATTAAATTCATATGAAGTATGTGGATTACTTCTTCGTACAATTTGATTTAAGATTCGAGTACAGAGCTTTGAGGTGTTTACACCGGTCCAAAAAAGAATTTATCACTCGATTCTTGACGACGAACATTGATGAAGCTTTATGGTTGGATACTTAAGTTTTCTATCATTATTAAGAGCTATGCGAGGAAAAACTAAATTTATGAGTAGAAAGCCTGATTAGAGTGCGCACTATAGGATCGGGGGATCAATACTTGTTCGAAAGTAAAGTTGTGAATTCAAATAGAAGATCGAATCATATATTGTACAGATGATCAATGTACATTGTACGGGCGTAAGTTTGATAATAAATATTTTGCACAAAACCTTTGGGGTTTCTATTTTGAGTCATTTCGGGGACGAAATCTTTTATGGAGGGAAGTATGTAACAAACCAAATTTTGATCACTTTTATTAAGGATTTTTAAATTATTTTAATTCTTTAAATACAGATTATTTTCAGCAAATAATCAAGTTTTGTGAAATAATTAATTTATTTTGGAAAAATATTCACAAAAATATTTACTTCGGAAAAATAGCAATAAAATGGCCGAAAACCGTTTTATCGATAAACAACTCTATAGTTGTAAAACGTCGCGGATGGAACTGGATACATAAACTTATTTTTATAATTAAACAAGAATATGAAATAAAATTAATTATTTTATTGTTGGGAATAAAATGTACTTATAACATCATCGAGGATGTGATAAAGGTTATATATTCTGGAATTTTAAATTAAGATTTAGTGATTTAATAATTATTTTAATTATTTAAATAATAGTTTTAAATGATTATAATTCATTCTAAATAGTTATATAGTGATAATAAATCATTTGTGACAATTTTATAAAAATATATATGTGATTTAGAGACATACGGAAAAATCGATATTGGTTTCTCGATATAATAACACTTTCTGTAAATAATTGTTTAATATTGATTTATTTGGTTTTACAATTAAAATTTGATCATTTTAATTTATTTATAATAATAAGAAATTTTATTTCAATTTTTTTATATAAATATATGTATATTAACTAATAGGTGAAATGTGACTGGAAATCGGTTTCCCAATTCTCAACAGTTTAACAAACGGAAGTAATTCCAAGTGATCGCTACTTTGTTTGTTCTCTTGTGAACATATATATATATATATATATATATATATATCTTGTATATACATATACATACACACATCATATGCATAATAATTTACCATTTACATTTATGAATTTACTTAAAGTAAATATAAAAAATATCTGAGATATTTGTTACATCCTTACCACTTAAACAAACTAAATGTCAACCTTCTTACACACCAAGACACACACATGGGGGGAGTTATTTCAGCCAGGAAAGGTGACATGAGGGTGGTGATGGAGTGGTGATGCAGGGTGGCCAAAATATCATAATATTATAGATGTGAACCTTGGCAAGAAATACATCTCATTTTGTCTCTTCTTCATTCCAACATAACTCCCTTAAACCTGAACAAAAATGAGAAACACTTTTTTCAAATCATGTGATATTCTAGTGGCTACAACTTTTTAGTTTACCTATTCTTCCCACTCTGATCTTAGCTATGCTCTAAATCTCATTCTTTCCAGTGCATTTTCGAGCCCAAAATTTTAGGTCCGAGAATACACTCTTTCTTTTGACCATATCTTCCCCATATTAATCAAAATAAAGTGTTTCTTTTATTTTAAATTGTAGAGAAAATAATCTTCAGGAACTTTCCTTTTGAAATTTTTCATAGTTCTTTGAGTAATACGTCCATAATTCAGTTAACATTCGACCCATTTTCGGGTGTGATTTTTGTAAATTCGAGAATGCCTCTTCTTCATTTGACTATATCTTAATCAAATCTTATCCAAATTAGATGATTCATTTATTTAAAACCACAAAGAGAAGAATTTACTATAACTTTCATGTTGATTACTTTTCCAAATTCAGAGAGTAGAATGTCCAAAATCCCTAAAGAAATAACTTATTTTCAGGTCTAGTTTTTGGCAAATTCAATAATAATCCAAGGTCCTATACCTCATTCCCCATGCTTGACCGAGCATTACTTTTGGCATGGAATTTTCGAGCACCCTTGGAGGCAAGGAATATGGGTTGGTGAGCTCAGATTGCGAGTTAGTGAAGCTATAGCCCTTTTTCTGATAGAAAATCAAAATAAGAAACTCTACTTTAGACATATGATATATTGGATGTAAAGTATTGTTTGCTTTTCTTGCTTATGATAGTTGTTTACAATGTTTGGACGATAATGTGATGTTCAAAAAGGATGTATACTCTGCTTTAATCATCAATTATGAATGTTTAATATTGTTTTTGTTGCAAGTCACATTTAAATAAACATCGATAAGCACTATGAAAACACTTTCTTTTATTCAATGAAATGATGTACATGGAATATTTAAACCCTTTGAAAATGGTTTAAACTGATTTACTAATGTTTTGTAAACATATAAAAGAGTTTCGATGAAGTTTGAAAAGAAATTGGAAAATTGGTGCAAATAGTGCGTCGAGTAACGGTAGTTCGCGATTTCGTGCCGTAATAATTTAAATCCATTTATATGATGGATTCGGAGTCGGATTTCTTTGTAGTAAGAATTTTTCAAACTCTTATAATCATAGTTTTCAAATGAAAGAAAAAGATCAAGATTTGGTTTAACAGATTTGAAAATATGAGTAAAAACAAGTTATGAAAATAATCGCGGTTTTGAAGTTCAGAATCCGTAAAGGGATTTCTTATGAAAATGATATTTTTAATTCTTTAAACATATAAAATAAATCCTATAAATCTTTTAAAATATTTTAAAAGAGATTTGATTTATAAAAATGGATTTCTAGATAATCGAGAAGTTATTTCAACCAAATAAGCTTTTAAAACACAATCTGTCGTACTTTTTCACCGCACTTTTTAGTAGCTTTCGCAAATAATGATTAAACTTAATTGTTCTTTTCTTAATCTTTCGTGAATCTTTTCAAATGAATAATTAAGTATTTTTGAAAGTGATCTATAAATTCTATTAAAGGAGTTTAAATTATTTTGGTTAAAGGAAAATTGTTTTAAAATAAAATTTGGTATAGTGAATGGATTTAGAGTCGACCAAATAACTTGACAACCTTATGAGTGATAGAGAGATAGTGTCTAGGCTTGAGTTTGAAAAACCAGTTTCCTGCTTTCCCTCGCTATCAGGACTGGCCTGACGGAGTGGATAGTAAGTTTGATTTACTCGAATCAAAATTTCCCCAAGTATAAAAGATATAATTTTCAAAGTTTAAACAACTTGCGTAGGAGTAATCTTCTTATACTTGGTATTAAATTCTAAGGAGGGAAGTTGTACCATCCGTGTGAATTTGAAAGGTGATTTCACCGTTATTCAAGGGATAGTAAAGGTTGAATACAAAAATTTATGTTGAATAGAATAAGTATAACTTCTATCGACCCTTTTTAATTTAATAATGTATTCCAATATGACTTATGAAAATGATTTGGAATTAATTTAGTTCCAATACTTAAAATTGATTGGTCTGGATTTATAGTAAACGATATCTTAAATAACATTATTTTTGACCCATTTTAAAGATTATGATTTAGGAATCTTTGTTAAGATCTAAATAAATGATTTGGAAATATTTTCCAAAGTAAAGAATGAAATGATTTGGAATTTAAAAAGGTTTTAAGTAATCAAAGAATTTGATAAGAGAGGTTTAATGATTCCATATATACCGGAAAGAAATGTTTTAAAAATATATATTTTCAGAAGATATTTTGATAAAATGAAATTAATAGATCAAAGAATAATTCCTTGTCTACTTAACATCTTTTTATCAATGATTGGTTTGAAGGAACTGGGGTCAGTTTTGGATGATTCCTATCCGAAAACCTCTTCGAACCAATTTACGTATTCAAAATGAAGACATGGAAATGATGTGGAAGATTGAATGTAGGGCTGCTTGTCACTGACCCTCAGGGGATATTTCCCATACCATATTATGTGGTAGAAGTTCTACATTTGAGATCTTCGATGCAAGGACTTCTTGCCACAAATCCTAGGTGTAATTCCCAATAGAATGTGGTAGGAGAGTTCCTTCAGTTTGTCTCGTTCCTGGACAATTTATATGGACGAATGTCTGACGTTGCATTTCTAATTACATTAATTGATCTCCATGAATGTATCATCTATTTGCTAGTGGAGAAGGCAACTTCTCTTAGCTTAACACTCTTTCCAGAGATGTATGAGCTCAGGAGTTATACGTTTGTAGAAATCAATTGTGTGATCATGGAATGGTAATATGGCATTCAAAGTGGAATGTTCTATATGAAATGTAATCGTTACCTTAGGCCTTATCACCCATTAATGGCTTAAATAGGGTACACTATGAGGCTATGCGGTTCGCAACCATCAGGGTATGATCATCACATTTCTAGATAACACTCTGTATTTTGAGTATGTGGTGTATGCTATGAGACGTCTTGGATAAGTCGGTAACCACTAGGGTGATGTCATATTTGGTTTCTATCCAGGCCATGTATGAGTGCCAAAAAGGGATAGACCCATCTTGCCAGATGCGGAGGATTGTTTGTATATCCATGGAACATTCCTCTATAGATGTACTATACGGAAGGTAGTCCCTTACCTACCATTGTATAGAAATCCACTCCCCAATAAGTGTCTTTGAACTTAGTTGTAAACCTATTAAGCCGTTAAATTTAACCAGTATAACAATTTTGGCTATTTTAATAAGTTTATTTGAAAAAGGTTTTGCAAAGAATATAATTAAAAATCATATTCCCTAATTTTGCATAGCAATTGTTTTAATTATCATAAGGTTAAAACCCGTTCCGTGTTTATATGCGGCATGGTCTTATGAGATACCCTTTGTTTTCCAAAATGCGTATTTTGAGTTTCTCACAACAGTCCCATGACTAACCTGGAGTTTATTTTCCTTTTCCTTAAATTCTAGGTGTCCTAATTTTCCAACGCAGCCTAATAGTTAGGCTTGGTTAGAAGAAATCTAGAAGTGCTCGGAGCATGGAGTTATAATATTCTTCTGAACATTGTTATCAATTTCCACCACACCTGTGTATTTGTAAGGACAGATATTTATGATTGTCCATGTTTAACTCTGTTAAATGTATTTAAAATTTTCTATTGTAAATTTTATATGGTGAAATAATTTATGTTACTGCATTCGTTTGAGATTCTGTTTTGTCTATTTTCTTTCTTGCCTTTAACAATCGGGTTTTTCAACACTCGAATAGTCGGCATGCAATACAATGGAAGTATTAATGTTGATTTTTGATGGTCGAAAATCGAGGATGTTATAGTTAATTTATTGTCAAGGCCCCTATGTGGTTGTCACCTCAAGTTGTATCAAATGTTGGCCTCAAACCCTAGTGTTACGCCATCGAATTCAGTGGTTTGAGTAATTATACTCCTACCCCAGTCTCGGTTTAGCAGATTAGAAAATGGATGATCGAACTCCATCCTTAGAGAGTTTATAATCCTCCTATCAGTTTCAGGTGGAAGATTATTGAATAGTGATCGATTGAACCACACACAATTATTTGTTTATACTCATATCCGCACTTTAGGGATACGAGTTAGTTGGCGGGTGATCGGATTGCACCATATTCGTGTTTATACTCCAGTTCACACTCTGGAGACTTAGAGTTATTTTAGAAAATATTCAGACCATACTTTCCCTAACTGATTGATTCATCCCAAAGTCTGGGGTTTAACTTAGTAAGCGATCGGTCGTATCACAATCGCTATTGATTCATGTCTGTCCCATTACTTGATGGGATTTATTTGGTTATCAGATGGTCAAGTCATATCCATTTCTTATTAGGTACTCCATCCATCGGGTTGTGAGTAAGAATAATAGAGTGAATGGTCTGACCACGTTCATTTTGTTTAGTTCATTCAAGAATTTATGTTATTTGCTAGCCCCAAACTCTAAGAACCTCCTCGGATCTATCAATATTAGTTATTTGGGTATCATAACTAATATGTAATGCTACAAAAGTCATAGATATGAAAGAAATTTCATGATTTATTTTCCAAATGGAAGGAAATGACATAACTTGTCTTATTGCATATCTGGAAAATCAAATGCTAAAGAAAATTCAAAAATTAATTACAACTGAATGAAAAAGAATAAATAATTGGAATAGCATCGTAAATGCTCACTATTCCATGGCATTGGGAGTGTGATGCCATCAATAGTCGCTAGCTTGAAAGTTCCCTGTCCAAGCTTCTATTCAATGATATACAGTCCTTCCCAAGTAGCGTTCATGTGTATGGGTCAGGAAAACTAGTTTTAAGATGAGATCGTCGATTTCAAAGGTTTTAGGTTGGACTTTAGTGTTGAAGTATCGGTCGACTTGGTGTCAATTTGCAGCTACCGTCGAATCATTTTCTTCGTTCTTTTCATCTACAAAGTCTAGAGATTCCAAGAGGTGATCTCTATTCATTCTAGGATCATAGTAGGTTCTTGGATGAGAAAGAACATCGAGTTCAACAGGTATAACGAATTCAGAGGTGTAAGTAATGGCGATTGGAGCTGACCAGTCGTAGACTTATGGGTGGTTATGTAAGCCCATAATGTTGTTAGGTGTTCATCCACCTACTTGCCTCTAGCCTTTTCCAAACTCTTCTTAAGAATAAACTTTATGATTTTGTTCATAGCTTCAACTTGTCCATTTGCTTAAGGGTGAGCAACTGCCAAAAATCTTTTTTCAATATGATGAAGACGACAGAAGTCTTTAAACTCAATGCAATCGAATTACGTCCCATTATCAGTTACAATGGTTTGTGGAAGGCCAAAACAATAGATGATGTACCGGACAATAAAGTTGATTACTTTTCTTGCCATGATTGTGGCTAAAGGTTCCGCTTTGGCCCATTTGGTAAAGTAATCAACTGCTACGATGACGTATTTTGCACCACCATTTGAGATCAGTAAGGAATCGAAAATATTTATGCCCCACATGGAAAACGGCCATGGACTGACCATTTGTGTGATTTCCATCGGTGGAGCTCTCAGAACTTTTGCATACATCTAGCACTTGCCGCATCGCTTAGCTTAATCAACAACATCTTGGTTGATAGTCGGCTAATAATACCTATAACGGGGTATTTTCTTTGCTAGATTTTGTCCCCTAGAGTGATTGCCACATTCCCCCGAATGAACTTCCTTTAGGACTCATTTTATTTCATCATGAGCGATAAACGTGAGCAAGGGAATTGAAAAAAACCTTTCTATACATAACTCCTTCCTGAATGATATATCATGAAGCTCTGCGAAGGATTTTCCATCTTTCATTCCTCCATTCAAGAAGGACTCCCAATAGCAAATAATTTTCAATAGGAGTCATCCATCCATGACTCCTTCTCAGGATCTTTCTCTAAACCCCAATTGATTTCAATCTGGTTTATGCTCAAAGCATCTAGAACTTTGACTGGGACCAAGCCTATTTGTTATGCATCCCCGGTGCTAGCAAACTTTGCCAAAGATTAAGCCTCTTTGTTTTGATCCTGGAGGATATGCATGATGTCATAATACTCAAAGTCAATCAATAACACTTGGACTTGGATAAGGTACAGGGTGAGTCATTGTCCTTTAGCCTAGTAATTTCCTCTGGCTTGGTATACCATCAATTGGGAGTCATAAAAGATTTTAAGAGATTTTATTCCTAGTTCTCTGGCAAGTCTAAGTCTAGCAATCAGACCTTCATACTCAGCTTCGTTGTTTGTTGTAGGAAATCTAAGCTTCAAAGCATAGAAAATTGATCGATCTTCCATGGTTACTAGCACAATTCCAGCTCTAGAACAACGATCACTGGATGCTCATCCGCATACATTTTCTACCAATTGGTAGGGGCTCCACCACTCTCTTAAAGATCATCCTATGTAGTGAATTCTGCTATAAAGTCCGCCAATGGCTGTCCCTGGATGGCTCTTCGAGGGAGAGAAGTGACGTTGAATTGGCTCGGTTCGATGTTCCACTTGAGTAACCTTCCAGATGTCTCAGGTCATTGTTGGACCTGTCGTAGCAGCTGATCGATGTAAACCTTGATGGGATGAGCCTGAAAACAGGGTGAAGCTTTTGTGAAGCAATCAACAAGCAGTATGCCAATTTCACTATTTTAGAATATTCCTTTTAGCTCTTGTTAATCGCTTGCTAATATAATTGACCGGACCCTGGATTCGATTCTCCTCGCGAAGCATGGCACTATAGTGTGTACTGACATGACCAAGTAGATTTACAAGTCTTCATGATCCACCGGCTTTGACAAGATGGAAGACCACTCTAAGTGGTTCGCCAAAGTTTGGAATCCATCTTCATAATCCCATATCCATTCAAAGTTTCTTTTCTCTCTTCTGATCAAGTCGAAGAAAGGAATGCATTGATCAGTAGCTTTGGAAATAAATTGACTTAGTGTAAAAACTTCCCATTAAGACTCCACACTTGCTTAATGGTCTCTGGCACTTGGATGTTGTGAATTGCTCAAATCTTCTTAGGATTAACTTTGGTTCCACGAGGATTGACGATGAAACCCAAAAACTTTCCATATGTAACGCCAGAAGAACATTTCAGAGGATTGAACTTCATTTGTAATATCGAAGGATATCAAACATTTCTTCCAAGTCTTTAATGTGGTCGCTTGATCGTCATGACTTTACGAGCATATCATCCATGTATACCTTCATCGTCATTCCAATCCGATCTTTAAACATTCGGTTGACTGGACCTTGATAGGTTGCTCTAGCATTCTTTAATCAAAATGGCATTACGATATAGCAATACAATCCAACGTTGGTAATAAAGGTGGTTTGCTCCTAGGAGCACTAGTACATCAAGATTTGATTATATCCGGAGTACGCATCAACGAAAGACATCAACTCGTGTCATGCGATAGAGTCCACCAGCTGGTCAATTCTCGAAAGGCAAAAACTATCTTTCGGCCATGCTTTATTTAAATCTGAATAGTCAACGTATGTCCGCCACTTTCCATTGGCCTTTCTCATATGTAAAGGAATAGACACCCATTTAGCATAGAGGACGACGCGAATAAACCCATTGCTTTTTGAGCCTATCCACCTCCTCTTTAAGGGTGGCAGATCGCTCTGGACCCATGCCATGCCTTTTCTGTTGCATCGGGACATACCTTCGGTTAATGTTTAATGTGTGGTTTGCAATGGCATGCGAGATCCCGCACATATCAGAATGAGTCCAAGTGAACACATCAAGATTCGCTTGGAGAAAACTAGCAAGTTCTTTCATTATCAGGGGCTGAGTTGTGATCCAATCTTGAGGATCCGTGAGGGGTTGTCATGGTTGACAGTGATGTCAATTGTAAGCTCAGCCAGTGCGGCCTTGGTCTCTTTGGGCTCCTCCTCGTCATCCCTTGTATCCATATCTTTATAGAACCAACTATGGCGCCCGAGCCAAGACCTAGACGCCGGTTGTCAATCTTCGGTGGCTTGGATGTAGAGAGACTTGTCCACACCCTTATCTTTCTTCTTTTGTTGAGCATCCCTCAATTCAACCACATAGTAGGCACATTCGGTCGCCTGATCACTATGCACAACTCCAATACTATTATCGATTAGGAACTTCAAAGTCAAACACCACAGAGCAAGAGCTGCCCAGAATTTAGCTAGGGTTGGTTGGCCCAAAAAAGCATTGTATGGAGAATCAACATCCTAGGCAACAGATTGCAAAATCCGCACTTTCCTGCAATCACCTTCTCCCAACTCCATATGCAATTCAACATAACCGACAACGTTGGTCGCAACACTATTAAAGCCATTAATGCGAGCTTTATACGGTTTCAAGTCCTTGGCTTCCATCCTCATCAAATTGTAAGCCTTTTTGAAAATTATATTCATAGAACTACCACAGTCAACCAAGATCCTCCTCACTAAGGCGGGGCATCATGGACGAAATGATTATTGGATCGATTTTCGGTGTCTCCACGTTATCTGCATCTCTATTTTTGAATACAATGTAGTTTTCTATTGTACGTTGTTGTTTTGCCGAAGCCCCATCTTTTTTACTTGAACAACACTCAAAACTCATTTGCTTGATTATGCAAGCATAGCGTCCATCTCATGCCAGCTCGTGTCAACTGGATGCGGTCCTCTGACTATTATGTTGGTCACTAATCTTCCACTAGTCCGT
Source organism: Allium cepa (assembly GCA_030765085.1). Classification (NCBI taxonomy): domain Eukaryota; kingdom Viridiplantae; phylum Streptophyta; class Magnoliopsida; order Asparagales; family Amaryllidaceae; genus Allium; species Allium cepa. The sequence continues at coordinate 681,344,007 of CM060942.1, forward strand.
GTAGGCTTTTCAGCCCTGCATGGCGCTGGTCCTCGGTTGGGGTTAGAAGTCACCTATCTGATATCCTGTGGGGCTTTAACAAACTACTATAGTTGTTTTTACAAAATCTTTTTCTTGATAATATCCTAGAGATGCCTACATTCATGCGTGTTATGACCATAGCATTCATGGAACTAGTGGTATTTTCCAATCTGCTTTTGGTTCTCCGTCAATTCTTTCATAGGTAGCTTCCTATACTTCATGGTGTTGCATGTAGACAAGTAGACATTCTCTAGGGATGTATTGAGTGGTGTGTAGGTATCATATATTAGAATCCTTGACTTTCCTCTTCTTGAATCCATCTTTCACTCACGATTCCTATTATCGCCTTTTTTTGCTGATTCGGTTTATTTTGGACATTTACTTAAACTTTTCTAGAACTCTCCCCAGGCTATTTCACTACAATGTTACTTTGTACTCCCTCTCTACTCCTTCATACAACATTCTTCTTCCTAGAACATCTAACTTCCTCTTTCCTTAAATGTGAGCAGCTTTTGCATAGAAACGCTCTTATTGCGGGTGGTTTGCCACCTAGTCAATCGCCAAAGTCAGATTCTGGATCAATCCCACTTGTTACCCCCACTGATATTGAATGGTCATTCGGATTACTGACTTCTGCGAAGGCTGTATGAAATCTCTCCAAATAGTCTTTTAGTAATTCTCTTGGAACCTTGATCTTGCTTGATAGGAACATTACATCTTTGGGGCGATTTGAATGTATATGGAACTGCTCCATAAATTTTGTTGCCAAGTTGTCAAATCTAGAGATTGACCATTAGGGCAATCTCGTAAACCACATTATTGCTATTCCAGAGAGTGTGATAATAAAACATCAACATTTTGTGACAGCATTTGCTCATGCAAAGTCCATCAGCCATTCATCTCATGATGTGTTACCAGGGTCGGTTTTTCCTTCATAGGTAGTCATCGATGGCATGCTGAACCTGCTTCGATACTCCACATGTAGGATATTATTGCTGAACGGGGTATGGCTTCACGAGATCCCCTAATCATAATTGGTCAAGCCTTGGCTATCCCTTATTAGCTGTCTTACCATAGCCGGTAAGTCCGACGTTTGGATAGTTGGAGCCAAGTGGTAGCCATGCTCCACCTTACGTGAATGATCTGATCGATGTTTACGGGTCGTTCCACGGGTTCTTGGCTCAACTTCCTCTCGATGTATGTCATGTGCCTTTACTTCATTTTCATTCCGGGTAGGTAACTGGTCTACATACTCCTAAACTCCAGCATCTGAATCAATTGCAACAGCTCCAGCTTGCACTCCAACATGGAATGGTAGGCTCCCTTCTATATAGGAGGGATCAGCCCTGACCCCTCTAGAGGGATAGGGCCAGATCGATCCTAGCAACCCAGGTTGGGTTACTTGTTGACGTCCAGAAGCTTTTGCCTGATATTCGTCAGTTCTAAGATTTTATAGAGAAATAAATGAATAATATAAAATGAAAATAGAGGAAATAAACAATTAAGTAATAGAAAATCAAAGCAATAATAAGAACACAATGATTTATAGTGGTTCGACACTGTTTTCCTACGTCCACTTTGAATACATTGTTTTATTAATCACTTTGTCAATTGAGTACATAGGGACTGAATGAAAATCCTTAGTTACAATAGAGCACAAAGCAACAACCAATATATACATCCCAAAAATGAACAATCAACACTGTATCTTAAAAGGATCTCTAAAATTATATGAACCCACATAAGTGATCGCATGGCCTAAATCCCAAGAAATAAGGATTCAGGACGATCCCTATTTTTGGAGAAATTTGAAGGTGTGATCACTATGGGAGCTTCTCCATGTTGTAATATGCTTAGCCTCCAAGTTTCATGCTAGTTGGATTAGTAGAACTTGAGTTATTGCTTGATCATTGCTGCAAGGCCTGTTGTTACCTGATTCTGACTGATCCAGATGAAGGGAAAAGGGCCATTCCTTCCTGCTTAGTCCTTTTGAGTGCAATCCCTAGAGCCCCTAATTCTTGTTTACAAAGTTTCATCTGCATTTACTTCTGGATCTTGAGATATCGATTGTTTTCCATTGAATTACACTTGTTTGGCTGAAGTAGACTGATCCCCATAGTTGAGAGTGATTATAGCCGATCACTTTTCTATATTGAATTATATTCCATACTTTGAAAATTCTACATAGCATTTCTCTTGAGATTCATTTGATCACGGCTTCATATTACCATCTGCACTTGACTTTTGGTCCCCACAATCATCGCACTAGATTTACCGGCCTTGATGACACTCGAATCTAACTTGTCTTGTCGGTTCAGATATAGCCGGGTCAAAATGCCAGATAGCATATTTGTTCCTTAAACCTAAGTTAGTTTCTTATAGTTCCACTATATAAAATTAAATCATATTTATTAACTCTTAGTTAATTTTACCTAAATTTCAATAAATTTAATTATATATATCCTAAACAATCTAAGACGAATATTGATTGTAACACTTATAGTATTATATGCATCCCATTTATGCATGTATATTTTTTATTAATTAACTTGTAACTAATTTAATTTAAAATTCAAGTTAATTTAAAAAAAAATTACATAATGTTAAAAAATAATTTCAACATTTTTAGATCTTATATCTTGAAACATTTTTAAGATATCAATAACCATAACAATTGTAGTTATAATATATAATACATATATCATAATTAATTAACATTAAAATAATTATTTAATTAACCAAATTAGGTAAATATTTATTTAAAAACTCGAATTTCGTAATTAAGTTTTTTTAAAACAAATTTGAAGAATGCATATTTTGTTTTACAACATTTATAAAAATTATTTCATATTTTAAATTTAACTTTTGAATTAAAAGTATAATTTTAAATGTTTAAACGAAATTTGAAAATTAACCCAAATGCACAAATCAGATTAGGCCTGTATAATGGGGACAAACTTTTGAACTTATTCCACCCTGTCGGGACAACCAACAGCCAGGGAGGGGAGAATACATGAATATTCAACCCCAAACCTAGATACTACTATTTTAGGCACCCGTTGTGTTAGGCAAGCTTTATTAGTTGGCCTTAGAGTTGCTATTTTTAGACCGCATAGGTTATTGGATTCTAATGCCATTGATAGAACCAAGCCGGGTCAGGTGGGTTAAATAAAAGAGTTTCAGTTTTTTTATCACTTTGGGTCTTATTAGACCTATACGAATCTAAATTTATTTTCTATAAAATCTTATTTTTATTTAATCTATTTGAAAGTATTATTTAATTTATATTAAATATATAAATATAAGTATACCAAAAACACTCATACATGTGTATAGCTCGCATGCAACAAGTAAACGGTGTACATAATTAATGTGTACACTTATAGATGCTGGGATTTACACTGTAATAGACACATTCATCCTTTATATATGCATTTTGTTTTCTATAGTTTTATATAAAACTATATATATAATTGAACTAATTTAAAATTTATAATAATATACATATGTACGTATTAATTTAAATTATTTTTGACTAATTCAATATATTTGGAATTTAAAATTAAAATTTGGTTTGACGTAGCCATTCATTTGTGCCTCTACAGAAAAATGTAGTTTTCTTCTTCTTCATCTTCCTTCTCAAAACCCTAGACCTTCTTCCTCTTCTCCTCTACAATTTTTTCTCCTCCTTCCCTTGAAATTTCTCAAACCCTTTTCCCTTTCTTTGCCTTGGCCTTGACTATATCCACCACCACCAAAACCTAGCCTAGCCGAACCCATCCCCCTAGGCCAAACCTTGCCACACAAACCCTAACCCTAGCCTAAGGCCGAACCCACCTAAACCAAAACCCTAGTCTAACCTAGTCCAAAACTCAATGGCCGAACACAAACCCAAACCCTAACCCTATGGCCGAACCCAAACCACCTCTAGACCAAGCCTATGCACCCTTTAGACAAGTCTTCTTATGTATTTTGCAAAATTTTAAATTTCTATTTTTTTATGTAAATTATTTGTTTACATATGGAATTTATTTTATTTATCAAAGTGTCAGATTTGGATTCTCCTCTCACTCATGCCTGTTCGTAATCTGTCATCGTTGTGTTGCGTTTGAAATCACTTTTCTAACAAAAGAAAGGTGATTAATCACTCTTGACAACATACTTATAATTTTGGTGAATTGATGACAATTGAATTGTGAGGATATGTATGTGCAAGTTTGACATTTCACCCATGTTATATTATGTTATTTCATTTGATTTTATTTTGTAATTTCATATCATATTGTACCTGTTTTGATCATATGCCATGATATGTTAAATACTATTATGTTTATTTAATATTCTGTTCTCACACTGCAAGTTCCTTCACTATGGGTTGAAATGTTACATGCCCGAATGATCTTTAGATTAAGGAAAATTGTTACAGGCTGAAATGATAGGCCTGAGCAATTTTATGTGACTTGGGATTGCGGGTTTGAAATTATATAAAACCCAAAAAACTTATAAATTACGGACTGAAATGATATATGTCCGTATTTACTTGACCCTAGGATAGAAAATTTCATACAGACTCCATGGTTGATTTAAAATAATTTTTTTCTAAAAATTATTAAGTATTTTGGATTTTTATATATGAATCTTAACTTAAATTTAATGTACTGATTTCTGTAAAAAAAAAATATGCGTTAAATTTTTTATAAGAAATAAACAATTAGAAATGTAAATTTTGGAATCTAATTGACAGTATGAAGGTTAATTGAAATTTAACAATGCGATTTGACTTAATAATGGTATTTTATTATAACCTATAAATTTTAAGTTTTAATTTATGAAATAGCGATTAAGATGATAAAGTTTCTTTTATGGAAAAAAATTGTAATTTAAGACGTACATTTGACATATAAGTTTTTACTAATGTAAATGGTATAATTTGGTTAATAAAATTGATAAATGTTATTTACTGAAAAGAAAATAAAGTGTAAGTTGATAATGCATTTTTAACTTAGCATAAGGATTTTAGCTTTAAAATTTGATATTATAGTAACAAAGTTATTTGACTAAAGGTGTGGTTTCTTTAGTGACCAAATAGCTAAAATCAGATTAATATAATAGGAATGATATAATGACTATGATAAAACTGTAAATACATATACTATTTGATTTTATAAACTATTGAGGTAAGAAGTATTATAGTAACAATTCAAAACTGCTGTGAATTTTTACGGTAGCAATTCAAAACTGCTATGAAATTCTTACCGTAACAATTTTGCACCGCTGCAGATTCTTACAGTAGTACTTCTGCACCGTTGCGAATACTTACTGTAACAATTCTACACTGCTGTAGATTCTTACAATAGCACTTCTGCACTGCTGCGAATTCTTACTGTAACAGTTCTACACTGCTACGAGTTCTTATAGTAGCACTTCTGTTCTACTGCGTTTTCTTAAAAGTGAAATTTGCAAAATGCTACCATTTTTCTAAAAGGTTTTAGTGCCAAATGATATGGTATTAAAGGTTACATTTTATGTGTTATGATCTATAATTTTTATGTTTCAAGGGGGTTGTAATTAAATGAATTTAGAAGTGTTTCGACTTATGAAAAATGAATATTATTTTAAAGGAATAATGATATGGAATTTATATGGTTTTGAAAGGAATATGTTTTATATGAAATATAAACCATTTGAAATTTATATAACTACGAGTTATAATGACGATTGGTTGTTAAAGAGACCGGGATCGGATACGGGCGTACTCTCGGTCGATACCGAAAACCCCTTTGACAACTATGTGTGCTATGGAGATTCCAGAATGAAGTAGGATGGTGGAGACGATCCTAAAGGTATATTTACATGGACCTAACTCCCTTGAGTTACCATAAGGTGGCTAAAATAGGAACTACTGACGGGCCAAGTAAGATAGCTCCTTCGATCGGACACAGTTCATCGTTAGCCATTCTATTACATTGTGATTGATTTGGTGCGCACCTTTGACTCGGGAGTGTGGATCGAGTTAGGCAATAGTTGCGGCTATGCGTTACCAACAATCCAGAAGTGTAATTGGTATATCTACCCTGGCATTGCCTAGTTGTGTCGTGTCACCTACCCTAGCGCGCCTTCTATGAGTTTGTTTTATGTCGTACCTATGGGGTATCCTCTGGCGGCCCCAGTTTACGGGGATTTATGGTACTGTATAGACTATTGGCATTATAAAATGTGTTAAGGGAGAAATAGGTAACGCCTTAACGCTATTTTAACAGTTTACTTTACGTTAGACATTATTATAATAGTGTATATTACTTCATAGTAGATAGTTTAACGGATGCTTAAAGGATAGGTGATCCCAAACATCCTTTCAGTTACTGAGGCATTTCCTTTGCAGTTCACTTGAGTTGATTTACATTTTATAAGTATGTATGTTCTGACTCGAGTGTTTTGTGTTTTTCTTTACGCTCATGTCAACTTGAGTTTCACAGCTTTGGTTTCATCCTCTTTTGGAGCTAGAGATCCGCCGAAGATATAACCGTCTACTTGATATTTTATTCTAGTTATTTCCACTCAACTTTTGCTTTTGTATTAGAAAACTTATGTATCTAACTTTCCAAGTGTATTTGCTTCCAGACTTGGTTTTATGTATTATTTTTGAGACTTTATATCTAGGAGCTTTATGAACTCCAAGGTTTATTTTATTCCGCTACGAGTTATTCTGATATTCTATGTCTGTTATTCAATGATTGATTTTATTTTCCTTAAAAATTTATTAACTATCTATTGTTTTGAATTATTCAAGTCTGACATGTATGGTTTTATTATCGATTTGAATGGTCCAAAATGACGGGATGTTACAACCCATACGATTATACATAATGTCCTTAACCATTGTTTTGAAGGGAAAAGTTGTAGAGAGACAAAAGGGGTTTCTCACCAGTAATTATTGATTTACCTTCTTATGTTTTTTATATGGATGTTTAATTAAAATTTACCATGATATCCTATTTAATTGTTTAAGTTTCGTCATAGAGATTTCGCTATACCATCCTTTATTAATTATCATCCCCAAAACCCTACCGGGTGTGTTTTTAACTTAAGCTTGTGTTTTCACTAAACAGAATTTTAAAATTCATTAATCATTATAATAAATTATAATTAAAATTGATTAATTATTATAGCAAATGGTTATTTGAGTTTAATTAATAATTTTAGTTCATGATAATAAAGTTTATTTAATCATTTCAATTAATGATGTTTGATTTTTAATTAATCACCCTAATTTCTTATGTTTGAATGTAATTAATCATTTTAATAAACGACGTTTGGAAATTTATCAACATATTTGATTTATGAGACTTGAATATAATTAAGTCATTTTAATTAATGACTTTAAACTTTAACCAATTATTTTAATTAATGATTTTTTAAAATTTAATTATTTGTTTTAGCTGGTTATATTTGAAATTAGTTAATTGTTTTAATTAATGATGCTTTACAACTAATCAATCATTTTAACAAAAGATGATTTAATTTATCATTTTAACTAATGATGTTTGAATTTAATTAAACTAGCTAATTTATGATTATTTGAACCAATTAATTATTTTTAATTGATGGTATTTAAAACTTATTTATCATTTTAATTAATGATGTTTGAGATTGATTATTCATTTTAATTAATGAATATTTGAATTTAATAAATCTTTTAAGTAATGATATTTAAAGTAGGGTAATTTAATAAAAAGTGATTAAAGTGAATTAAATAATTTGGTGAAAGTGTTTTAAAGTTAATAAACTGGTTTAATAAAGGTTTTAAAGTAAATTTACTAATGATATAAAAGTGTTTGGAAAATAATTAACTATTTAAAATAATTGGTTTGTTTATTTAAAAGAGATTATAAATGTGATTAATTATCTTTCAAGATAATTAAGTTTGTTTTAAATTTACAAAGATATTTAAATTGTTTTATTACCTTTCGGGATAATAAACATTGTTTTAATTTTATAAATAATGGTTTATAAATGAGCAAATCCTTTAAAAGGAATTATTTATAAATAATTCTAGTGTAAGCTGTTTGGATTTATAGTAAACAATGTTTTAATAACATTTGTTTTTTACCCTTATTTTTGATACACTTATAATTATAAATTTGTCTTCTATAAATTCAATTTTAAAGAACATTTTTAAAGTGTTTTTACTAATGTTGATATGTGAAAATCAAGCACAAGTAAGAATGATATGTTTAAGTGATTGATTCATTTCATTCATGGTAAGTGTATGAAATTTAATTCTCATTCACAAGTCACGTAGTTATTCCTGAAAGTTGACTTCTCAACCACCTATTTTGATTACGCTATCTTCTTTATTTTCGTCATTTCAAGATGATGTTTTGCTCCGTTGAGGTTTAATATCCTTTATCGAAAATGACTAAACCCAAAGCATGGATAAGGGTGATGCGCACTCTAGGTCATTGTTATGCTTCGTCATTCTAAGATGATTTATCGCCCGTTTTTGAGTGTTGGTATTGGTACCTAACACCGAAAAAACTAAAACCAAAGCGTGGGAGGGAGCCAAGCCATGTGAGTCGCACCCATCAAGGTATGTTCATATCGATCTAGAGAGGTGTCGGCATGCATGCATTGATGTGAAATATTCGGATGTTCGTGTGAAGCGGGGTCTAGCTTGGAAGTTCCCGAGAGTAACGCGTGTGCTCTCAAGTATATTTATTTAAAGGTATACTTTCATTGAAGGGGAAAGCAGCCTCCTAGTTATGTTGGATAAATCTATTCTCCTTATTTGATTCGAATGTTCAAATTGTTTCTCTGTAATTGCAACGAGAAGAGTCAACCACTTTTCACGATGTTTAGTTATTGATTTTTTATCCATTGTATCGAGTTTGGACCGTTATCTTGTTTTGTCCATTCTGCCCAGTTTGGATTTTGCTTGGATCATTTTCAATCTTTTAATATGTCCATTCTTATTTAAATTTATTTCCTGATCTTTACCTTTACTCTTGCCTGTATGAATGTTATTCTTGTGAGGTAAAAACCCATTCTTCATTAGCGCCGTGGTCTCACAGAACTTTAATATGTTCTCTATTATTTGAGTTATCTCACACTCATATTCCAGACTGATCTAGGTGTTATCTTATTATAATGCTCGGGTCTGACCGAGTATTTTTCCAAGTTGTCTCTAGTGTTATGGAGATCTTGGAGAGGTGCTGGAGGATCACCTATTGTAGTGTTTTATTTTACGATGTATTATATTGTATCCCTACCAGCGATTGTAAGGTCAGGATTTAATAACTGTCCAGCTGATAAGGTTGTTTTGAACTCTGATATAGTACGTATTTTTAGAGTGAAATTTTTTATTGTCCTTGTTATATTATATTTTATCGATTCCGCTGTGAGATTTTGAATTTTTCTCTGTTCTCTGTTCTTTTCTTTTTATTTATCTAAATAATCTGCCCTTTTGTTGATTGGATGTTTGACATTTAAACACAATTGTTGTATTCGATGTCGACTTTCGATGGTCAAAAAGGCAATTCGTTCATTTGGCATCAAAGCGTGAGGTTATGCAAGAACCTTGGATTTGGTAGGGTCTAGCTCATTAAACATAGGGTAAGCGACACCCTAGAATGAGTTTGAGAGTGTTATAACACAAAAGAGTATTTGTTAATGTTATAAAAACCTATTATGTTAATTGGTCTATTGACTTTTTATGAATTCATGTCGGGATGTGGGACACCGCGGTATCAATAGGAGTTTATAAACACTTGAATAAGGCCAACGAACATAATACTAATTTTTTTTCAAAATGTGGAAAATGAAATATTTTGCGTAGGGTTATATTTTATATATATAGGAATAATTTTCAAAAACATTATATAGTTATAGTGTATTTGTTTGAATGTGATAATATTTATTTATTATCACTATTGTTTGTTCAGTTGTGCTTAATTTAAATATAAAGCATTGAGTGTTGTTTGTTAATTGTTAAATTGCGCTCGGCTTATTTAGGAGCATTTATCGCTTTGATTGAAAACGAACCCTTCGTGAACTAATTTTCACAATTAGACTACAAAGGTTTTCGAAGAAAATGTTAACCTAAAAATTCACCTTTTACTAATGGTGAGATAAGAATTAAATTTTAATGAAAGTTGTTTAACATAATCAAAATGGTAAGGTAAGACCTTTAGAGAATAGATTTCTGAGAAAATTATAGTTTTATAAAGAAGAGTTATTATAATATAAAATTATTTTTAAATAAAGCAAATTTTATATAAATTTAGTTTGTAAAATGTGTTTAAAGGTCTTCAGAATCTAAATCCCAGAGATTTGAAATTAATTTCAAAAGGAATTTAAGAAATGAAATAGTAGTATTTTTGAAAGTATTTAAAAGTAAAAATATTTTAGGAAGATTTTTTTTAAAATGGGATACATTTTCTTTGGGAAAATTAGGAGCAATCGCTTTGATTAGATTTGTGGTAATCTAAATAATCTTCTAAGTGACGATCAGATGTTCGCTTAGGCAAATGTTGTGGAGTACTTAGTAAATTATTCTCTTTATCATTGTGTGATCGAAATGAGTTCAAATGCAAATGAACCCAAAGTGAATTTTAATAAATAAATCATTTAAAGTTGTTATATATAATATTATATTTAATATGCTTTCAAAAAAAATGAGTTTTTGAAATTAAAACCGGGTAACTAATTTTTAAGTTCCCCTAAAATGGAATTGATTTCCAAAATTAAGACGATACGGCTTTCAACGACCAAAAAGTCGCATCATCTTTAAGAAAGAAAGTGATAGAAAAGAGAAAAGAAAGAAGAGAAAGAAGAAACAATATCAGAATCTCAACAGCGGAGCGAATAAAATATATTAATAACATAAGTATTACATAGTATACAACAACTATCAGAGTTACACAGACAATACATCACATACTAGACAGTTATAAAAACCTGTCTAGTTATTACAACTCAAAACACAATACAAAGAAACCACTCAGAGATACCAACACAGCGGAACACTATATATAACTATAAGCAGAAGCCTCATGCTCCATTGCTCCTCCACAATTCGTCAAAGCTAACCTTAATCACTTGGTTACTCATAAAAATTTGAGTACCCAAGAGTTTAAGATAAACATAAAAAAACTCCGGGTCAGACACGGGTCTGGTGTGAGTAACAAGTTAAAGTTGCTTAACTTTTGGAAAACCTTTGAAAGAAAGGTATCACGTAAGACTTCCCACACATAAACATGGAAAAGTTTTTACCTTACGCTAACCAAAACATTTGATAGAAAATCCGCTGATCCTATAATAGGGTCTAGGGTTTTCAAGTAAAATACAGAAATAGCTGGAATGCTTACATCTCACGTTCCAACATAGTTGGGCACAACTAATACGTATGGCACTTATTAAAGATTGGATTCCATACAATGGCAGGGCTACTGGGGTACCGCCCGTCACAATACGTGGCTTAGATCAACGTACCGAGGATTACTCCCAATCCCTTGCAACACAAAGCCGGAACCATTCCTTACTGAACAGTCCCGAATAAGACCACCCCGCAATTGTGATCAGCAACCGCACTACACAGCTGAAATAAAAGGGACATCTAGACAGGGGTAAATCTCGTCCTACTTGGGCATGACCCACTTAGCCTTGCTGCACCTCCCCTGTTTTAGCCATTCCCGGTTGATGAGGTTTGAGGCTACGATTACCTTTATAGAACACATCTCTTAGAATGCTCATCGTCCACCTGACGATGTTTTGAGAGAATTCAATCCATACAAGTTCATTCTGGGTTCGAACGAAACCGAAGGCATTGTCTCGTTACATTCATTTTAGAATCACCCTCAGAGTTAACGACGATAACCCTTGCACTCTGAATCTTCATCTTCACTTGAGATTCACGACCTATCGTTAATTTGGATCGATGTGGTTATTGGATATCCAAATATGGAAACCCGATCCCGGTCTCATCGAATCCAAAACGCCATCTTTTAGGTCCAGTTTGTTTTAAAGTTTAAAACAATTCAATTCTATTATCTATATACACACAGATAGATAATTCACAGATTCACAATAGATAATCAACATTATCATCATAAACAGATAATCCATATCATCATTATAAAAAGATAATCCATATTATCATCTCAATGCAACCAAAGCATCCATATCACACAACATTACTTATCTCATAGCTGAAATTACAGACCATTCAAGGCAACTAATATCATCCATTCATACATAAGCAATGATTTACCTAATCATATCATTTATAATTATCTTAAAATGAATTAAATTAATTACTTCATCTCTAATTAATTTAAAGTGAATTAAATTAATTACAACATCTTTAATTAATTTAAATTAAATTAAATTAATTACTTTATTATTTTAAATCTTGCTTACTTAACCATTAATTGATTACAAATTAATTAATTAAACATCCTCTAATTAATCACCTTAATTAATCACCTTAATTAATCACCCTTGATTAATTATCCTTTAATTACATTCAAGTAAGTATCCGTTAATTAATTTCACAAATTAATTACTCTTAACCAAAAACAGTAATTAACCTTTAATTATTACATTAATTAATTAACTATAGTTAATTACATCAATCCTTAATTAGTTACATTAATTAATTACTTAATCACTTATCATTGATTAATTAATCTTAATTAATCAACCTTTAATTACATCATTAATTATATTAATTAATGATCTCTAATTAAATTTTAATTAATTACATTATTTAAATTAATTACATTAAGTAATTAATCTTAATTAAACCATAATTATCAATCACTCTTGATTAATTACCTTCAGTAATTAACTACCCTTAATTACTTCATTAAATAAATTAATTACTCCTTAATTAATTACTCCTTAATTAATTTCTTAATTAATCCCTTGATTAATTATAAAGTAATTTAATCCAAAATACTTCCATTATTAAATCATCTTCCACTAATTACATCCAGTAATTATCAATTAATTACTTCACTAAGTAATTACACTCCATCATTGACATAAAGTAATTATTATCGAATCATCCAGTGTTTAAATTAATTAAACTTAATTAATTAACCTAAACTAATCACATTAAACTCAATTAATTACATTAAGTAATTAATTCATTAATTACTTCTATTAAGTAATTACACTTTAAAATTTTTCACAAACGATTATCATTAATTAATTAATCTAATTAATTATTAAAATTAATCACATTAATTAATTGTTAAATAATCTTAATGACCTTCATTAACCATTAACAATTCTTTAATTACTTTCCTTAAGCAATTTAAACTTGCTTTTATCATTATTAGTTTCGAATTAATTAATCTTTAATAATCCATAAATTAATCCTAATTATTTAATTAATTAAGTGTTAACTGTAACTTAATTAATTCTTAATTACTTGATTAATTAATCTCTAATTATTAATTAATATTTTAATTAATAATCCTTAACTAAAAATTAATTATCCTTAATTAATTAATCTCAATCGTTAATTAATTAATTTAAACCTTTAATTACTTATTTAATCAATCCAAATCATTAATTAATTAAATAAGTTAATTATCCATTTTGACTACTTAATAATTTAATGAATCCCAATCATTAAATTCTAATTTAATTTAAGAAACACATTTCTTACTTAATCAAAGCATTTAAAACAATTTGTTTTCAAATTTGCTTTAAATTTTATTTTAAATTTAAGATTTTAAAATGAATACAAATTTAACTTAAACAAAGTTTAAAAAACAATTCAAAAACCGTTTTATCTCACAAGTTAAAGAAATATCCATTTTATGAAGAAGTTTAAAAGAATTTAAAACCCAATTCATTTTTAAATTCTAATCAATTAAAAAATACACTTTAACAAACAAGATTGTTTAAATCATTTTAAATTTTAAAAACCTTCGTTTATTTCAAAACTGGAATACATGTCAAATTTTTGATTCCAGATTACTTAGATTCAAAAACTTACTTACATTTTAAACTTCATTTTAAATTTCAAATCGTTTAACCATATTTTTAAGGTAGTTAAACAATTTAAATTTAAAACTTTATTTTATTTTAAAGACTGAAATTCAAACCCAAATTCCAGATTTCAAAACTAGATTTAAACTTATTTTAAATCTCTATTTAACAATTTTAACTTTTCAGTTTAAATTCAAAACCAAATATACTTTTACACTTAAAAGTTGTTAATACCAAATTTAAATTTCAAAATTTAAATCATTTCAAAACTAAGATTCAGACTACTTGAATTCAGATTCAAACTCAGGTTTAAAACTTAGTTTAAATTTTTGCTTACATTTTATACTTTACTTTAAAATATAAAAACAGAACAAGTTTCTGTTTTTTTTTAAAACCTGTTACAAAACAATATTCTCGAGCCATAGTCTAAAATGACTTCGAGTTCAAACCTAATCTCCTTCAAGTTAATCATCCAATCACCCGAGAACAAGTCGAGACAATCGAACCCAAAAACAAAACTTCACCAGTAAAATTAACAGTACACCGTGCACATGCACGGTGCCTCCGGCCACCCTTAATCAACTTCACGGCCTCCCTACAGTCGACGATCATATCTCAGATCATCCAAACAACAACCCAATCGAATCATGCTCGAAATCAAAATGGAGATTAAAATCCCAAACCTGGTACAAAAATTGGAACAACACCTCACGGAAACGCCTCTTTCCCGCATCTCCAGCCATCAGAAATCCAACAACTTCATCCATGCCTTTGTCAACTATCATACTATCATCACCCAAAGTATTGTTGAACTCGATCAACTACAAATGCCAAAATGATCAATTTTACCTAGCCTAGTTAAACTAGGTTTCTAAACTTCAAATCACAACCATCATCTCAAAAATGAAATACACCAAAATCAGATAATTTTCCCCTCATCCCTGATCACACCTCCACCTCCATGAGCAAACTCGACCTCCAAGATCAAGCAGATCACCAGAAAATTCAAATTTCCCATTTCCAGTTCAAACAAGAACTGCACTTAACTCCTATTACTAAAAATCTTGAATTTAGTTTTAAAATTCATGTTTTGGTTCAAGGATTCAGTTGATGTTTCTGAATTTATGAATTTAGAAGTTTGAATTTTTCACTAATACTAATTTTTGCTCTGTTATTTTATTTCCAGGCAATACAAAAATTATTTAACTTATATAATTTTTTTAAAAACTTTACTTTATCATGCAATAAACAAATTTCATTCAAATACTAAATCATAACAGCAACCAAATCAAAAGAAAAAGAATTTTGATCAATTTGAGCTTGTACTGTAAACAGACAGTAACTTAGGTGAAACATACATGCATCTCATACCTACATATTGATATACACAGCAATGTATTTAACAATATATATACAAGCTTATTTATTTCCATGGATAAATAAAACAACCATATTTTTATACATAAAATTTTAAAATGTGAAGTTACTCACCTGAATTTTGATGAGCAGAGCACCAGATTTGAAAAGCCTTTTTGAATCTTTAAAACTGAATTGCCCCATGCTTTTAAAAACTTGAGTTGTTGAATGCCTTTGTTTTATAAATTGCATGCAGAGATGAGTTCCAGATTTGAAAACAAAATGCTTTAGTTTTGAAAAGATACTGGCATCAGGTCTTGCAGAAATACACAGGCTTGATTCTAGTTTTTGCTTATCTTAATTTGCATGTGAACAGAAACTGGGAATACTTTGGTGCTTGATTTGAAATTGTTTTGAACCAAAAATGAAGTTGTATGTAGAAATCAATTCCAGGTTGAAAAATGATGTACAGGCTTCAATTTTGAGGAGAATGAATGCAGGCTTGCTTTGAAAATAAGTTTACGGGGAATTGATTTGTATTTTTGAAGATGGAAAGATTACAGATTTTGATTCTCAGATTTATTTTGATTTGAGGATTGTTTTAGAGTAAATAGTTTTAGCTGAACATTTCTTAGTTTGGAATTGAAAATGAGAAAAAGAAAAGAATGGAAGATGTATATGTTTATATAACTAAATTTATGATTTATTTTAAAATCAAAGAAAAATGGAATTGAAACATGACACTTGTCTTAAATATTAACACTTGTTAATTTCCTTGCTTGTTAAGTTAACACATGTTATTAGAAGCCTTAGGAAAACATCACATGTTCTTTAAGTAATTTAGTATTTATTTTAAATGTAAATAAAAGCATTTTAACTTAATTAATTAGTTTATAAAATACTTAGTTATATATAGCTAATTTTAAAGAAATTAAACCAAGTATAATTATAAATAAAAACCATACACATAACTATTATTTGAAAATAACAATTTTGATCATTTAAAATAAAATTTATAAAAGAGGTTATAAATTACTTATTATTAATCTTATTTAAACTTTAAGCTAAAATCCTTTTTAAATAATTAAACATTTATTTTATGTATTTAAAATCATATAGTTATTTATAAAATAGTTTTTGAAAAGCTTAATATTAAATAAAATTAAAAATATTAGAATTAGAAAATATACCTTATTAATTAAATTTAAAACAAAGTTCATATATTGACAATATATACAAATATATATAGAAACCAATTTATTAGCTTTTAAAAGATAAATTCACTAGTTAATTATTTATTAAAGCAAGATTATTAAATCAATTCAAATCTTATTTACAAAAATTATCAAATCAATTTAATTTTGAATACAGATTATTAAATTGATATTGCCAAAAATTCTGAGATATCACATTCCTCCCCTCTTAAAAGAATTTTGTCACCGAAATTTAAAACAAAGGTAATTTAATAGTCTCATTAAAGATTTAATTTTAAAAATACAAGCATATATTATCAACCATAGCAACCAATTCATCCAATCAAAACAAATCTAACTATCTAGAAAAATTCTGGATAGAAATTTCTCGAGTTTCCCAAGTATAAATATCGGGATACTCGCTCTATAGAATCCAAACAATCAATATTTCGAAGCTACAGAGCTCCTGCTCATCTAGATCTACAAAACTAAACAGGATATCAGACTACAGACGAGTCTGACTCAACAACCAAACCTCCCGAACTGCTGGTTCTACAACCAGAAATATCAAACACGTACTCCCTCAGAGATACGTGAAACATATTGAATCCCAGTTATCCAAACTGGCAATTCAACTCTTGAAAACCAAAGCACTTATCTTACCAAAACACAGAAGAAGTCCAAAACACCTCTGAACTAGCTTCCCAGACTAACCAAAACTTATAGCTCTTTCGATCGGAGAAAACTTAACAAAAACCAAATCTCCGACTCCAGAATCCAAATTCTTCCATCTCTTATACTCAAAACTCTTCGGACGATCCTGGGCTGCCTACATCCTTCCTGATCAGCTCAACCCTTGTTGATGCCTATAGAAACAAACTAGACCAAAAACAACCCAACACAATGATCTTCTCAAGATCAATCCAAAACCAAGAACACAAATTCTACTCCTCAAACAACAGAGCACAGAACTTACTTCTCCTTATCCGGAAAAGAAAAACAGATGCACCCCTAAACTGCCTCCGCTGCACAACTCTGATCCGAAGTAGATGAAAATGCTGATGAGAACACGCGCGCAGACTTGACAACACATTCCAGAAATATGATTCAACAGATGCATAAAGAAAACTCAGAAATTTCACCAATCCTGAGCTGCTTCACCAACTCTATCTTTAGAAACCATCCTTCTACTAAACTGAACCACCTGTACCACTCCTGGGATCCTAGCTGATAAGAAAACTCGATCTCCAGATGCGGACAAACCTCTGACTTCCTTGAAGATGTCCGAAAAAATCTCCAACAACCGAAGAGAACACTCAAACTATCGCCAGTCACTTTTGCGATCAACCCAGCCTAATATCTAAAGAAACTGCTCTCTCTTTACCAATCAGAACAGCTTACGCTGGCCTAGCCAATTCATCGAAGAAATGGATTCACACTGTTGCTTCTGAACTCCACCTTCAGAAAAACTATTCAGCTAGAAGACTTCCTGCCAACACAGAACACTCCGAGCTGCACTGCTAACACCAATGCCAAAGACTTCCTAATCAAAAACTCTTCGAGAAACTTGGACCTCAAAGCAAACAGAAATACCCTGCTGGACTCAGCCCCATTATAACAACCCGAAAATCCATACCCTTTGAATCGACAATAATCCACACATGTCCGACCAAAAAGGCACAAACTGACGGAAAGTCAAGAGAAAGAAAAGAAGAGAGAAGAAGAGAAGAGAAGAAAGAGAGAAGATAGAACCAAATAGAATAATATAGAATCTCACATCACGGCGGAAAATAATATTATATCAATGTTCTTTATAAAACAGAAACTGTATATATATACATACATAAATCAAAGTTCAACAATCAATCAGAGTTATCAGCCTGAACAGTTATAATAACCTGTCCTCACAAATGCCGATAATAACAACAACTAAAAAAGCACAGCGGATAATCAAGCAAATACGGATGTACGAAAATGAAGATCTTCTGCTCTCATGCTGAAGCTTCAAAAGCATCAAGTCTAACCTGTAAATATACTCGGTCTGACCCGAGCATTGAAACGGAAGAACGCCCAGATCAGTTTGATAAACCAGCGTGAGAAACACACTCAACTGAATTTATTAAATTACCAAACTTTTCCTTTATCAAAATAAAAGTATCTCGTAAGACACGTCCACACATAAACACGGACATGTTTTTACCTTACGATAACTAAAGAATTTCTTTCATATCAAATCCTCTTATATTATACTAGTGTCTAGTATACAAATAATATTAACCATAGTCGAAATGGTTACCCATATAGCATTTCGAGGCCATTCATTACGCCTTTACAAACAAAATCGCAGCTTGTAGTGGGTTTTGGATTTCCATACAAATGACCAGGTGAAGGGACTACCTTCCGAAGGGGTACATCTCTAGATGGATGTCCCGAGGCACAGAACATCTGCCCTCTACCAACACAAGACCAAACCACCTCTATAACTAGATGGTACCGAATATGTCATCCTCCGGTCGTTACCGACCTTTACCGAGGGCCCTCATAGCATACAAACTACAATAATCAGATACACGACGTCATAGCGTGTAAAGATATATCTAGAAGATGATGATCATATCCTAATTGGGAATGACCCATTTAGCCTTTCCGCATCTAACCCTGTTTTGGTCATTTTCGGTTGATGAGGCCTGATGAGATAACGGTTACCTTTCACAACCACATATCACATCATTTGGAATGCCACATGGCCATTTCCGTTGACTACTAATTGCCTTCCACAAAAATACAACCCTAAAGCACATACGTCTCAAGAAGGGTGTTAAGCTAAGAGAAGTTGCCTTCTCCGCCACCACTGATGTATGTTTGTAAAAACCAATGTGCGTAATCTTTAGAAATGCAATGTCAGACAAACATCCATACAAGTTGTCCAGGAACAGAAAAACCGAAGGTACTTTCCTACCACATCCTGTCGGGAAATCCCTAGGATTAGTAGCGAATAGTCCTCGCATTGGATATTTCATAATGAAGAGACCGCTACTACTGGATGTATATTGGGATTTTAACCCCAAACGATGAACAAGAAGTCCCCCACTATGAAACTCCAAAATATCAATATCATCAAAAGCAACATGCACAATCGTCGCATATACGTTGGTCCGAAGTGGTTTTCAGATAAATCTGATCCTGGTGTCTTCGCACCAACAACGCAAAAGCGTTTCTCAACCTCACACAGCAACTAAGTCTCATAGACTTATCACGTCTCCAACTTTCAACTTGCTATCCTTCGGGCCAAGAAGGAAGCTCGATAGATTAGAGTAATACTCCGCACTACACAAATCAACATCCTCAACACAAATGATAATCAAGCCTATACAGAAGTCTACGTACTAAGTGTACGACTAAATAGTTCCCACATCAAGTCGAGGAACTAAAAATTTTGGGCAATTTGATAGTCGGTTATTTAACTATCAAAGCAAACAAACAAATATTCAACACTATATACAATCACTAGGCCCTTTTATTAATAACATATATTCAGCACTATATACAATCACTAGGCCCTTTTATTAATAACAAGTATTCTGCACTATATACAATCACTATGCCCTTTTATTAATAACAAATATTCAGCACTGTATACAATCACTAGGCCCTTTTATTAATAACAAATATTCAGCACTATATACAATCACTAGTATATGGATTCGAAATAAGATAGATATATAAACCCCAAATACCATACAAAATATTTCCTTTCGGACATCATTTACTATAACAACAATGTTATAGTCCATCATTTCCTTATTTCTCGAAAACGTCTATTTCAACAATGAATATTGAAATATATGGTTTCGATTCTTAACACACTTTAAAACAACTTTAAACCATTTAACTCCATTTAAATATCACTTTCCAAAACATTTATTTGACATATTATTCACTGTCCAAAATCGTGAATATAAATCGTTTACCAAATTCAATACTTCTACACCTTTTATTTAAAGGATAATCCACTGTCCAAAATCGTGGATATAATTCCCAACCAAATTCTTTATTATTACAACATTTAATTTAAAGGATAATTCGCTGTCGCGAATATATCTCCTTTAATAAACTTCTATAATTAATTTATCAAATTCAATTGATTTCGGATTTACAAAACAATGTTTATAAATTCACATTTATATATTTTTTACAAATTTCGACTTATAAAATCACTTTATTAACCAATTCCAATTACATCTCATTTACATGCCAAAGATCCAAATTTATAAGTTAATCGCTTATAAATCATTTATTTCACAAATTCATTCATTTTATAACTTCACAAATTATAAATCTTATTCACTTGTAAAAATCCATTTATAACTCATTTCAACGCTTATAAAAACTCATTTATAATTCCATCATTTCCGATTTATAAAAATTCACTTTTTTAAATCTTATATATAAAACCATTTATAATAATTCAAAAATCCCAATTTAAACTATTTACGAAATAGTTAACTCTATATTCCAAAAATCACGTTTTAATATATATTTCAGAAAAATCATAATTTTTTATAACATAAAAATTATAACGTTTATTTATTTAAAATGAATCAATTCCAAAATTCAATAAAACATATACTTTCAAAAATCACTTTAAAATCCTTTTAAATTTGGAAATCATCACTTTAACACTTTTAATTTTCCAAAATAGGCCCAATACTGCAACAGCACTAAATATAACAATCACGACATCCAAAACATCGTATATCATATGATAACATAATATATCACAATATCTGTAAATAAATCAATACAGTTGAGGAATCCAGTTGGATCCCTCCAACCTGTCACCTGCAACACATACACATATTAGAATATGTGTACAGTGTCCGCTTCAAGGCAGACATTCGTACAAAGGGTCATCCGCTCATACACGGGAACGTATAGGGTCTCATCTGCTCCAATAGGTAGGTATATATCCAAATACCAATCAATATATCATATATCATCCAAACAATCATCAATCATCATATAATAAATATTTTCTCACTTATATAAAATATCAGTGAGTCAAAAAGAGTGAGTTGTACTCACATTGCATCCAATAGCAGTTGCAGTGTTTTGTTCCGAATAAAATTAAACGCGCATTTAATTTTACCTAAAATTCACACTAGCTCCAATCAACTCCAAACCAGATCCATCGCGTAGTATTCGACAATACGAATCCAACGCCATTCGTTTCGTGCGTAACAGACCTCGTATGAAAAAGTTATAGTGTTTTAAACATTCACGAATTATTATATATATTAACTTACAAATTTTATTATTATTATTTTTATAACCTTTAATCACGGCAGCATGTTCTTCTGCATCAAATCTCGGCCGTTGTTTTTCTCTTCTTCCCAACGTTTCGTTCACGACCGAAGAACCCAATAGCCGCCATTATGCCCTAATGCTTGCGCCAACTACGACGATCTTGAAGATGATCGGAGGCCATCGCCTTGAAGAGGAACTCGAATGCTATCATCGCCTGGAGCCATGCTCGACTCGATTATGCTAATGCCTCAAAAATCGTGTGCGAACGCGTGGTGTTCAAGTCGAAATTGCCATTGATTTTCTCAACTAAAATCGATCATCCCCGTATGGATTTGTAGATCTCACATAGCTCTATGATTTTCGTGTTGAAGGTTTTTGATAATTGTCGATGGATTTAGAGGGATTAAGGGAAGAAGGAACGAACATTTTCACCCATTAATCTGAAGGTGGCGGCTGCTATAACCCTAGATAGGGTTTTGGAGAAAAAGCAAGTTATGACGTCCTTTTATAGAAAATTCGACGACACTATTCATCCCGAAAATTTTCGAACTCGAAACGAAGCGTGCCGCCTGGCGTTTATAATTTTTTACCCCTATTCTGAACGCAATGAAATATGTATCGGGAGCCAATTCGATCGTATTTGGAAGATAGGTTTTCAAATCGAATTATTTAAATTCAAAATTCACTTAAACCGATTTTCTACGCGTTTTAGCTTGCCCCGGACAAACCGTAAATCCGATTGACACAAAATTTGAAATCTTGCAATAATTTAACATTACAGATCCAATGAAACTTGTTTCATCAAAATCCTAGACTGTTTGGAAAATGGCTATTTTTACTCGTCAATTAAATATTAAAATATTCAATTTTTACAATTTAACTTTTAATTCAATTTTAAAAGTTCTATAACATCATTCTAAATCAAATAATATTTAATTCAACTTTATAAATCATTTTCATTCACATTAAATCCAAATTCTAATTATTTTCACAATTTCAAAAATTAAATTAACATTTAATTATCCAATTAAATCTAGATATTCGAAATATAAGTTATTCAGCTTATTAATTTACTTGTGCATATTAAAAATCAATTAAATATATGAATTTCAAATGATTGAAATTCTGGCTCGTTACATTCTCCCCTACTTAAAATAATTTCATCCTCGAAATTACCATGTAAGAAAAAGTCACAATGTCCATTAGCTTTTCAAAAACAATTCTTAAACTTCTTACAAAAAATTTTCTAAGTTTTCAAATCAGACATAATTATCTTTCCAAAACCAACTATATCGTTTCAATTTTTAACTCAAAAACCAAAACTTTAGTTATCACAAATATTTTCCAATTTTTCCAAAAATTTTCTAACGCCTTAAATTTTCAGAAAAATTCGCCATAGCCTCCTTTGCGCGGTTCGATCCAGAAAAAAATAACAACGTATATATCACAAATATACATCTCATCATCAACGATGAGGCATCCCGAAGGGAAAAAAGTGTAAAAGTACGATATGTAATCCGAGATATGTACCTTATATATTATTAGCGAGCATATACGGCTAATATAGCACGAAAGCGAGCTCTAAAAGCAAAGCAAGCGCGGTCCGCACCTACTAAACACTCAAAACAATGAGAACATGTATATATGAAAGTAATATCAATATACAACATATACCAACAACTATATATGCCAATATAGCAAATGCAATCAAAAAAAAATCCAACCATCAAACAACTATCATCCAACTAACATCCAACAAACCAATCTCTATCCAACAAATCCATAATCAAGTCAATATACATTCATTTTTCATTAATATTCATTGGATTGGCTTTTCAATTAATCACATTTGATTCATTAACATTTGATTTTCCTAACATTCATTCATTCACTATTCAATTAGTTTACATTTACTAATTCATATTCCAATTTGTTCACTTCCAAATCAAATCAAATTTTATTCTATTCACTTTCACTTCCAATTTGGATTCAAATACTTTAGCTTTCAATTTTATTAATTCAATTTCATATGAATTTCTATACAATCAATTAACAATCATCTAACAAACAATGCATAACCAACATTACCAAATTTATTTACTTCGCTTACATTCATTCAATTTGGTTCATCGCTTTTAATTTCAAATTTCATTAGCTTGATGAATAAACACTTGCATTCACTATTCCATATCAATTTATTTACATTAGATTGATTAGCATTCAATTCATTCTTACAAATAAAGTTGAATTTCTTTATATAACTCAAGTCCATATTCATCTAATTCACTTTATTAATTTACTTCGATACCCAAAATCAACTTTGCTTAACATTACTTAAGTTATCTTTCTTTTCAACTTCATTTACCTTCACTTCCATTATACAACATAAGTTCATCTCTAATTCATTTCAAATTCTATTTTATTTAACTTTTTACTTAAGTCAAATTCATATCACTTATTCAAATTCAGATTTCGTTTTACTTAACAAAACTGTTTAACCATTTTAACAATTGGTTTTACTTACCTTTTCTCATTTTATAAGTTATACAACTTATTATTATTTAAACTTCCATAAACATTTACCTAAGTTTACTTCCATTCACAAAACTCATTTTATAATTTCAGTTCATGATTATACAATCACTTTACAACTTAGGTTTATTTAAACTTCCAAATTCATATTATGTAATCACTTACCATCTTAAGTTTACTTTCATTTCGATAACTTATCAAATCTGGTTCAAACCCAATTTATTTAACCTTCCTTAGTTAAATTTCAAATCATATAATTCGCTTACTAACTCAAATTTATTTCAACTTTACTTAAGCTAAAAATCTTTATTTCATATTATAAGTCCAAAACTTATTTTACTTATATTTATCAATTACAACTTGGATTTTAAATCAAATTTGTTTATCAAAACAAAACTTCAATTTCAATTTTAGTTTGGTAGCAAATCCATCACATAGAAACTCGAAAATGATACCGATGATGTTGCATCCATCACACTTATTATTTCCCAACAACGGTAGTGAATTCAGTGCTTTATATTCTATCAGAAATTTCTTTTTATTCATAAATCACATTTATAAATCTTTTACTTATATAATTTCACTATTCACTTTACTTATATAAGATCATTCTAAATTTATTTATCTTACTTAGATTTATAACAATACAATCTCTTTAACTTTGAAAAACAACTTCCAAAATAAATGGGATTCAAATTTCACAAATTCTTAGTTCAAACTCATTTTTATTTGCAACTCACATTTATAAATATATTCAGGTTGTTTCATTTCTTATATATAAGATTATTTCACAATTGTAAATCATATTAATTATAATTCAATACTTATAATTCTTCGCTTATACAATTTATTCTTTTACAATTGTTGCTTTTATTTAGATTGTTCAAACAACTTTTATTAACTTATATATATTTACATTTTCAATAAACAAAAAATTAATTTATAAACACTTTAATAATTATGAAAAATTATTTCCTTTATATACAAAATATAATCGAGGTAAAGTTATTTCATTTACCTAATTTAAAATAATACTATGTCGACTTGCCTCGTTTAAGCATTTGGAAATCCCTATCGATAACGTAGCGTCCCACGTACCGACCAGAATTCACAAACAACTCAACGGATAAGCAAACACGATATAAAATATTTTTATACTCACTAACAAATACGTGCTCATATATATAATACACTCAATCTCAATCTAGGGTGCTATTGTCCCTATCTATACTAAGTACACATCAAAGCTTAGGAATATATGAAATCTAAGCTCTGATACCACGTGTGACAACCCGAAAATCTATACCCTTTAAATCGACAATAATCCACACACGTCCGACCCAAAAGGCACAAACTGACGGAAAGTCAAGAGAAAGAAAAGAAGAGAGAAGAAGAGAAGAGAAGAAAGAGAGAAGATAGAACCAAACAGAATAATACAGATTCTCACATCGCAGCGGAAAATATATAATATCATATGAATGATCTTTATAAAGCAGAAACTGTATATATATACATGCATAAATCAGAGTTCAACAATCAATCAGAGTTATCAGCCTGAACAGTTATAATAACATGTCCTCACAAATGCTTATCATAACAACTACTAAACAAAGCACAGCGGATAATCAAGCAAATACGGATGTACGAAAATAAAGATCTTCAGTTCTCCAGCTGAAGCTCCAAAAGCATCAAGTCTAACCTGTAAATATACTTGGTTTGACCCAAGAATTGAAAGGGAAGAATGCCCGGATCAGTCTGGTAAACCAGCGTGAGAAACACACTCAACTCAATTTATTAAATTACCATACTTTTCCTTTATCAAAATAAAAGTATCTCGTAAGACACGTCCACACATAAACACGGACATGTTTTTACCTTACGATAACTAAAGCATTTTTTTCATATCAAATCCTCTTATATTATACTAGTGTCTAGTATACAAATAATATTAATCGAAGTCGAAATGGTTACCCATATAGCATTTCGAGGCTATTTATTTTTCCTTTACAAACAAAATTGCAGCTTATAGTGGGTTTTGGATTTCCATACAAATGACCAGGTGAAGGGACTACCTTCCGAAGGGGTACACCTCTAGATGGATGTCCCGAGGCACAAAACATCTGCCCTCTACCAACACAAGACCGGCCCACCTCTATAACTAGATGGTACCGAATATGTCATCCTTCGATCGTTACCGACCTTTACCGAGGGCCCTCATAGCATACAAACCACAATAATCAGATACACATCTAGAAGAGGATGATAATATCCTAATTGGGAATGACCCACTTAGCCTTGCCGCATCTAATCCTGTTTTGGTCATTTCCGGTTGATGAGGCCTGATGAGGTAGCGGTTACCTTTCACAATCACATATCACATCACTTAGAATGCCACACGGCCATTTCCATTGACTACTAATTGCCTTCCACAAAAATACAACCTTTAAGCACATACGTCTCAAGGAGGGTGTTAAGCTAAGAGAAGTTGCCTTCTCTGCCACCACTGATGTATGTTTGTAAAACCAAATGTGCGTAATCTTTAGAAATGCAATGTCAGACAAACATCCATACAAGTTGTCCAGGAACAGGACAAACCGAAGGTACTTTCCTACCACATCCTGTCGAGAAATCCCTAGGATTAGTAGTGAATAGTCCTCGCATTGGATATTTCATAATGAAGAGACCACTGCTACTGGATGTATATTGGGATTTTAACCCCAAACGATCAACAAGAAGTCCCCCACTATGAAACTCCAAAATATCAATATCATCAAAAGCAACATGCACAATCGTCGCATATACGTTGGTCCGAAGTGGTTTTCAGATAAATCTGATCTTGGTTTCTTCGCACCAACAACGCAAAAGCGTTTCTCAACCTCACACAGCAACTAAGTCTCATAGACTTATCACGTATCCAACATTCAACTTGCTATCCTTCGGGCCAAGAAGGAAGCTCGATAGATTGGAGTAATACTCCGCACTACACGAATCAACATCCTCAACACAAATGATAATCAAGCCTACACAGAAGGCTACGTACCAAGTGTACGACTAAATAGTTCCCACATCAAGTTGAGGAACTAAAATTTTTGGGCAATTTGAAAGTCGGTTATTTAACTATCAAAGCAAACAAACAAATATTCAGCAGTATATACATTCACTATGCCCTTTTATTATTAACAAATATTCAGCACTATATACAATCACTAGGCCCTTTTATTAATAACAAATAGTAAGCACTATATACAATCATTAGGCTCTTTTATTAATAACAAATATTCAGCACTATATACAATCACTAGGAAAATTTATTAATAACAAATATTCAGCACTATATACAATCACTAGTATAGGGATTCGAAATAAGATAGATATATAAACCCCAATACTATACAAAATATTTCCTTTCGAAAATCATTTACTCTAACAACAGTGTTATAGTCCATCATTTCCTTATTTCTCAAAAACGTCTATTTCAACAATGAATATTGAAATCTATGGTTTCGATCCTTAACACACTTTAAAACAACTTTAAACCATTTAACTCCATTTAAATATCACTTCCCAAAACATTTACTTGACATATTATTCACTGTCCAAAATCATGAATATAAATCGTTTACCGAATTCAATACTTCTACACATTTTATTTAAAGGATAATCCAATGTCCAAAATCGTGGATATAATACCCAACCAAATTCTTTATTATTACAACATTTAATTTAAAGGATAATTCGCTATCCAAAATCACGAATATATCTCCTTTAATAAACTTCTATAATTAATTTATCAAATTCAATTGATTTCGGATATATAAAATAATGTTAATAAATTCACATTTATATATTTTATTAGAACTTCAACTTATAAAATCACTTTATTAACCAAGTCCATTTACATGCCAAAAATCCAAATTTATAAGTTAATCACTTATAAATCGTTTATTTCACAAATTCATTCATTTTATAACTTCACAAATTATAAATCTTATTTACTTGTAAAAATCCATCTATAACTCATTTTAACACTTATAAAAACTCATTTATAATTCCATCATTTCTGATTTGTAAAAATTCAATTTTATAAATCTCATATATAAAACCATTTATAATAATTCAAAAATCCCAATTTAAACTATTTACAAAATAGTTAACTCTATATTCCAAAAATCACGTTTTAATATATATTTCATAGAAATCATAATTTTTATAACATAAAAATTATAACATTTATTTATTTAAAATGAATCAATTCCAAAATTCAATAAAACATATACTTTCAAAAATCACTTCAAAATCCTTTTAAATTTGGAAATCATCACTTTAACACTTTTAGTTTTCCAAAATAGGCCCAATGCTACAACAGCACTAAATGTAACAATCACGGCATCCAAAACATCATATATCATATGATAACATAATATATCACAATATTTGCAAATAAATCAATACTGCTGAGTAATCCAGTTGGATCCCTCCAACCTGTCACCTGCAACAAATATACATATTAGAATAAGTGTACAATGTCCGCTTCAAGGCAGACGTGCGTACAAAGGGTCATCCGCTCATACACGGGAACGTATAGGGTCTCATCTGCTCCAATAGGTAGGTATATATCCAAATACCAATAAATATATCATATATCATCCAAACAATCATCAATCATCGTATAATAAATATTTTCTCACTTATATAAAATATCAGTGAGTCAGAAAGAGTGAGTTGTACTCACATTGCATCCAATAGCAGTTGCAGTGTTTTGTTCCGAATAAAATTAAACGCGCATTTAATTTTACCTAAAATTCACACTAGCTCCAATCAACTCCAAACCAGATCCATCGCGTAGTATTCGACAATACGAATCCAACGCAATTCATTTCGTGCGAAACGGACCTCGTATGAAAAAGTTATAGTGTTTTAAACATTCACGAATTATTATATATATTAATTTACAAATTTTATTATTATTATTTTTATAACCTTTAATCACGGCCTCATGTTCTTCTGCATCAAATCTCAGCCATTGTTTTTCTCTTCTTCCCTAACGTTTCGTTCACGACCAAAGAACCCAATAGCCGCCATTATGCCCTAATGCTTGCGCCAACTACGACGATCTTGAAGATGATCGGAGGCCATCGCCTTGAAGAGGAACTCGAATGTTATCGTCGCCTGGAGCCATGCTCGACTCGGTTATGCCAATGCGTCAAAAATCATGTGCGAACGCGTGGTGTTCAAGTCGAAATTGCCATTGATTTTCTCAACTAAAATCGATCATCCCCGTATGGATTTGTAGATTTCACATAGCTCTATGATTTTCGTGTTGAAGGTTTTTGATAATTGTCGATGGATTTAGAGGGATTAAGGGAAGAAGGAACGAACATTTTCGGCCATTAATCTGAAGGTGGCGGCTGCTATAACCCTAACTAGGGTTTTGGAGAAAAAGCAAGTTATGACGTCCTTTTATAGAAAATTCGACGACACTATTCATCCCGAAAATTTTCGAACTCGAAACGAAGCGTGCCACCTGGCGTTTATAATATTTTACCCCTATTCTGAACGCAATGGAATATGTATCGGGAGCCAATTCGATCGTATTTGGAAGATAGGCTTTGAAATCGAATAATTTAAATTCAAAATTCACTTAAACCGATTTTCTACGCGTTTTAGCTTGCCTCGGACAAACCGTAAATCCGATTGACACGAAATTTGAAATCTTGCAATAATTTAACATTACGGATCCATTGAAACTAGTTTCGTCGAAATCTGAAACTGTTTGGAAAATGGCTATTTTTACTCATCAATTAAATATTAAGATATTCAATTTTAACAATTTAACTTTTAATTCGATTTTAAAAGTTCTATAACATCATTCTAAATCAAATAAGATTTAATTCAACTTTATAAATCATTTTCATTCACATTAAATCCAAATTCTAATTATTTTCACAATTTGAAAAATTAAACTAACAATTTAATTATCCAATTAAATCCAGATATTCGAAATATAAGTTATTCAGCATATTAAATTTACTTGTGCATATTAAACAACAATTAAATATATGAATTTCAAATGACTGAAATTCTGGGTCGTTACACCCACCACCGAAACAGACACACTTCCTTACTCTTGTTCGAAAGAAACATCTTCAGACACATCCATAATCACTGCATCTCATCACGTAGCTACTACTTCCTGAGGTATCAAGATACCATCACTCACTCGACAAATCCAAACTCAACTCATTCAACTCTGCACTTCAAAGATGAACTCCGAACCTTTAAAAGGTTTCCTTCATAAATCGATGAAATCCCTACACCAAGCAAAGCTCACTCGAGAAGGTATTAGGTTTATGGTCTTGACAAATCCACTTCCAACCTCATCACTCAAACTACAACCAATGGTAGTAGTCGTGTTACACACACCGCTACTTTATCTACCTTTATAACTTATATTGGAAAACCCGAACAGGTAACCCAAATAGGTAGAAATAATTATATATATAAATATATATATATTAAAATTACAAATACGCTCTCTCAAGAAAGAAATCACTCCAAAACCTAGGTATTCACTCAACCTAGCACTCTGATACCAAATGTGACGACCCGGCTTTCAACGACCAAAAAGTCGCATCAACTTTAAGAAAGAAAGGGATAGAAAAGAGAAAAGAAAGAAGAGAAAGAAGAAACAACATCAGAATCTCAACAGCGGAACGAATAAATTATATTAATAACATAAGTATTACATAGTATACAAGAAATATCAGAGTTACACAGACAATACATCACATACTAGATAGTTATAAACACCTGTCTAGTTATTACAACTCAAAACACACTATAGAGAAACCACTCAGAGATACCAACACAGCGGAACACTATATATAACTATAACGCAGAAGCCTCCTGCTCCATTGCTCCTCCACAATTCATCAAAGCTAACCTGAATCCCTTGGCAACTCGTAAAAATTTGAGTACCCAAGAGTTTAAGAAAAAAAGAAATAAACTCCGGGTCAGACATGGGTCTGGTGTGAGTAACAGGTTAAAGTTGCTTTACTTTTGAAAAACCTTTGAAAGAAAGGTATCACTTAAGACTTCCCACACATAAACATGGAAAAGTTTTTACCTTACGCTAAACAAAACATTTGATAGGAAATCCGGTGATATTATAATAGGGTCTAGGGTTTTCAAGTAAAATACAGAAATAGCTGGAATGTTTACATCTCACGTTCCAACATAGTTGGGCACAACTAATACGTACGGCACATATTGGAGATTGGATTCCATACAATGGCATGGCTACTAGGGTACCGCCTGTTACAATATGTGGCCTATATCAACGTACCAAGGATTACTCCCAATCCCCTGCAACACAAAGCCGAAACCATTCCTTACTGAACAGTCCCGAACAAGACCACCCCGCAGTTGTGATCAGCAACCGCACCACACAACCGAAATAAAAGGGACATCTAGACAGGGGTAAATCTCGTCCTGCTTGGGCATGACCCACTTAGCCTTGCTGCACCTCCCCTGTTTTAGCCATTCCCGGTTGATGAGGCTTGAGGCTACGATTACCTTTATAGAACACATCTCTTAGAATGCTCATCATCCACTTGACGATGTTCTTAAAGCATTCAATCCATAAAAGTTCGTTCCGGGTTCGAACGAAACCGAAGGCATTATCTCGTTACACTCATTTTGGAATCACCCTTAGAGTTAACGACGATAACCCTTGCACTTAGAATCTTCTGTAGGATCTAGATTAACCCTAGAGGGGGGGTGAATAGGGTTATAGCAAATTTTCTTGATATAAACACAGAAACAAACTGCAGAAATAAATATGCTGAAAAGTAAATCACACACAAAATTTACCCAGCTTCGGCAACCCCTGCCTACTGCTGCATTCCCAGATTTCTATTAGAATTAAACAGTATCACTCTTACAAACACTCTACTAGACTCGCAAACATTTGCTCCCGCTCACAAACACTCTACTAGACTCGCAAACATTTGCTCCCGCTCACAAACACTCTACTAGACTCGCACACCCTACTCCCACCTATAGAGTTTCATTTACTCGCAAACTCTGCTCCCGCCTATAGAGCTTTGCTTACTCGCAAACTCTGCTCCCGCCTACAGAGCACTGCAAACTCGCACACCCTGCTCACTGAACTAATTCTAACTAGACAATCTGACACTACCTAAACCCTCGGTGGTGATTTACCAAGATTTGATTTGAAAAATAAAAACAACAATTAAAAGACAAATAAAACTTAAATAACCCTAAATTAAAAATAAAGCCTAATTGAAAACTTAATCCCTCTTTTATTATTCTTTAACAAGGCCGGCCCCCTTTTTACTTCATTCCAGCCCGATCCTTTTATCTTGAGAAAAATGGCCGCTTTGTTATTCTTCGTTCGTTCCTCTTTGAGATGGCAGCTTGTTCTTCTCTGCAACTAAATTAGGGCTTCGACTCTTTTGCTCCTTGCTTTCAAAATTAGGGTTTTGTAAATTTTGAAGATGCCGACTTTCGATCGGTCGAATATATGTTTTCTCGTTGCTTTCGTCGATCGTTTCCCTCACTGTTTTGCTCACGGCTCTTCAATTTGGATCGAGTTCGTCTCCTTTATTTGGTATGTAATTTATCTTTTTGCTTTACTGGGTTGATGCTTGAACTCGATGCTTTGCCGATGATGATTTGTGGGTTTTTATATAGGCTGGATTCCTATATTTGCGTTCGTATAAAATTGTTTGAATTTGTCAATTTTAATTCTCTGGCCGCTTGATTATGCTTTAATGCTTGAGATTTCTTTGACTTGTTCGTAATCGAATATTCTTCGTTGCTTGATGGTCACGGCTTTGATTTTGAAATTGCGATATATTTGGTCAAAACGAAACTTTGATTTCTTTGTGATGACCACGGCTTTGACTTTATGTATGAACACGGCTTCTTGACTTGACTGCATCTCACGGCTTTGATTTGTTCAACTTGAAATTGTTTGCGTCTGCATTGAATTCGAACTTAGACTTGTTTATTGCTTTCCTGTAGATGCATTCACTTCATGTTTGCATTGTTGTTCACTTGATTACTGAGCTGGTGCCATCTGGTACTTGTTTGCATTGTTGGTTCATCACTTCGTTTCAGTTTGATACTGTGTTGCAGTCGTTATGCAGTTGCTATTGAGTTGTTTTGTCTCTGCCCAGTTGATGTTCTGTTCATTGCTTGTGATATCCATGTTGCAACTGTGGTTTATATATGTGTAGTCTTCATTTGGTTTATTACAGTATTCATTGTTGTTGTAACTGGACATGTTGCTTGAGCTTCATGCGTGAATATTGAAAAAATCTCTGATTTGATGTTGCATTTCATGATTCATCTTGTAGTTGCATTGAGTTCGAGTTTCACTGTTGCATGCACTTGTTGTATGTGTTGCTTCATGTTTTTGTACATGTTGGCACTAGTTTTGCTTTGAGCACACTTCTTGTTATTTGACAGTCTATACTTTACATATGTGCACCGTGTGGTCTTGAGCATTGCTTGTTGCACTTGTACTTGGTCATAATCGATGTTGTTGAACTTGATGGCATGCCTTTTGTGGTCTGCCTTGTTGCTGTGTCATTGCTGTTGACATGTTGTTGCATTCTCTTGTGTCTGTTGCAATGTAGTTGCTATGCCTTGTGTTGAACCCAGTTTTAAAACTCGGGTTTGACCTTGTGCTGAAGTCGAGATTTTATCTATGTTGCACCTGAGTTGAACCCGTCTTTTTATTTGGGTTTGACCTGTGCTCACCTGTTCCTGTAACATTATCAAGTGTATATCAGTGTGCACGGCCTTATGGCATATACAGTGATACACTGTGTATGTCACAAGTTGTTCGTGTATGATGAATTCAAATTTAAATGACGACGAACAACCCAAATAACTGAGGCAAATCGTAATTTCAAAAATCATATTTTATTTTATATTGCAAAAATATTTCTTTTTCAATTTTACTGCGTTAGTGAATATTTTTACAGATTCCTCAGATGCTGGATTCAAACTGGAATACAGTTGAAGACAAATACGAGTGTGAGTGATATGTAGTGAGGTCAATTGTAAATATAAAAATGTGATGTAATCAAAGTTGTACTGTAATTGAAATTGAGTATATAGTGAGAACTTGAAATTGTACTATTCAAAATTTTAATAAATATTTGTTTGAATAAAATATCCGTTTGAATTCAAAATCTGTGTTATTTATTTTATTCAGCAAATATTTATTTAAACTGTGAAAAATAAATAGTATATTAACAAACACATTTAACTGAATGTATATATGTTTATTATCATCAAACAAAAATCATATAAGCGCAAAGCGCATATTCAACATCTTCATCTTCACTAGAGATTCACGACCTATCGTTAATTTGGATCGATGTGGTATTTGGATATCCAAATATGAAAACCCGATCCCGGTCTCATCGAATCCAAAACGCCATCTTTTAGGTCCAATTTGTTTTAAAGTTTAAAACAGTTCAATTCTATTATCTGTATACACACAGATAGATAATTCACGGATTCACAATAGATAATCAACATTATCATCATAAACAGATAATCCATATCATCATTATAAATAGATAACCATATTATCATCCCAATGCAACCAAAGCATCCATATCACACATCATTACTTATCTCATAGCTGACATTACAAACCATTCAAGGCAACCAATATCATCTATTCATACATAATCAATGATTTACCTAATCATATCATTTATAATTAATTTAAAATGAATTAAATTAATTACTTCATCTCTAATTAATTTAAAGTGAATTAAATTAATTACATCATCTTTAATTAATTTAAATTAAATTAATTACTTCATCATTTTAAATCTTGCTTACTTAACCATTAATTAATTAAAAATCAATTAATTAATCATCCTCTAACTAATCACCTTAATTAATCACCCTTTATTAATTATCCTTTAATTAATTTCACAAATTAACTACTCTTAACCAAAAACAGTAATTAACCTTTAATTATTACATTAATTAATTAACTATAATTAATTACATCAATCCTTAATTAATTACATTAATTAATTACTTAATCACTTATCATTGATTAATTAATCTTAATTAATCAACCTTTTATTACACCATTAATTATATTAATTAATGATCTCTAATTAAATTTTAATTAATTACTTTATTTAAATTAATTACATTAAGTAATTTATCTTAATTAAACCATAGTTATCAATCACTCTTGATTAATTATCTTCAGTAATTAACTACCCTTAATTACTTCATTAAATAAATAAATTAATCCATAATTAATTTCTTAATTAATCCCTTGATTAATTATAAAGTAATTTAATCCAAATTACTTCCATTATTAAATCATCTTCCACTAATTACATCCAGTAATTATCAATTAATTACTTCACTAAGTAATTACACTCCATCATTTACATAAAGTAATTATTATCAAATCATCTAGTGTTTAAATTAATTAAACTTAATTAATTAACCTAAAATAATCACATTAAACTCAATTAATTACATTAAGTAATTAATTCATTAATTACTTCTATTAAGTAATTACACTTTAAACAATTTCACAAATGATTATCATTAATTTATTAATCTAATTAATTATTAAAATTAATCACATTAATTAATTGTTAAATAATCTTAAGTTAATGACCTTCATTAAACATTAACAATATTTAATTACTTTCCTTAAGTAATTTAAACTTGTTTTTATCATTATTAATTTCAAATTAATTAATCTTTAATAATCCATAAATTAATCCTAATTATTTAATTAATTAAGTGTTAACTGTAACTTAATTAATTCTTAATTACTTTATTAATTAATCTCTAATTATTAATTAATATTTTAATTAATAATCCTTAATTACAAATTAATTATCCTTAATTAATTAATCTCAATCATTAATTAATTAATTTAAATCTTTAATTACTTATTTAATCAATCCAAATCATTAATTAATTAAATAAGTTAATTATCCATTTTAACTACTTAATAATTTAATGAATCAAGATCATTAAATTCTAATTTAATTTAAGAAACACATTTCTTACTTAATCAAAGCATTTAAAACAATTTGCTTTCAAATTTACTTTAAATTTTATTTTAAATTTAAGATTTTAAAATGAATACAAATTTAACTTAAACAAAGTTTAAAAAACAATTCAAAAACCTTTTTATCTCACAAGTTAAAGAAATATCCATTTTATAAAGAAGTTTAAAAGAATTTAAAACCCAATTCATTTTTAAATTCAATCAATTTAAAAATACACTTTAACAAACAAGATTGTTTAAATCATTTTAAATTTTAAAAACTTTCATTTATTTCAAAACTGGAATACATATCTAATTTTTGATTCCAGGTTACTTAGATTTAAAAACTTACTTACATTTTAAACTTCATTTTAAATTTCAAATCATGTAACCATATTTTTAAGGTAGTTAAACAATTTAAATTTAAAACTTTATTTTATTTTAAAGACTAAAATTCAAACCCAAATTCCAGATTTTAAAACTAGATTTAAACTTATTTTAAATCTCTATTTAACAATTTAAACTTTTCAGTTTAAATTCAAAACCAAATGTACTTTTACACTAAAAAGTTGTTAAAACCAAATTTAAATTTCAAAATTTAAATCATTTCAAAACTAAGATTCAACCTACTTGAATTCAGATTCAGACTCAGGTTTAAAACTTAGTTTAAATTTTTGTTTACATTTTATACTTTACTTTAAAATATAAAAACAGAACAGGTTTCTGTTTTTTTTAAACGTGTTACAAAATAATATTCTCGTGCCACAGTCTAAAATGACTTCGAGTTCAAACCTAATCTCCTTCGAGTTAATCACTCTAATCACCCGAGAACAACTCGAGACAATCGAACCCAAAAACAAAACTTCACCAGAAAAATTCACAGTACACCGTGCACATGCACGGTGCCTCCGGCCACCCTTGATCAACTTCACGACCTCCCTATAGTCGACGATCATCATCTCAGATCATCCAAACAACACCCTAATCGACTCATGCTCGAAATCAAAATCGACACTAAAATCCCAAACCTGGTACAAAAACTGGAACACCACCTCACCTGGAAATGCCTCGTTCCCGCATCTCCAGCCATCAGAAATCCTACAACTTCATCCATGCCTTTGTCAACTATCATACTATCATCACCCAAAGTATTGTTGAACTCGATCAACTACAAATGCTGAAATGATCAATATTACCTAGCCCAATTAAACTATGGTTCTAAACTTCAAATCACAACCATCATCTCCAAAATGAAATACACCAAAATCAGATAATTTTCCCCTCATCCCTGATCACACCTCTACCTCCAGGAGAAAACTCGACCTCCATGATCAAGTAGATCACCATAAAATTCAAATTTCCCATTTCTAGTTCAAACAAGAACTGCACTTAACTCCTATTACTAAAAATCTTGAATTTAGTTTTAAAATTCATGTTTTGGTTCAAGGATTCAATTGATGTTTCTGAATTTATGAATTTAGAAGTTTGAATTTTTCACTTATACTAATTTTTGCTCTGTTATTTTATTTCCAAGCAATACAAAAATTATTTAACTTTTTTTTTAAAACTTTACTTTATCATGCAATAAACAAGTTTCATTCAAATACTAAATCATAACAGCAACCAAATCAAAAGAAAACGAATTTTGATCAACTTGAGCTTGTACTATAAACAGACAGTAACTTGGGTGAAACAGACATGCATCTCATTCCTACATATAGATATACACAACAATGTATTTAACAATATATATACAAGCTTACTTATTTCCATGGATAAATCAAACAACCATATTTTTATACTTAAAATTTTAAAATGTGAAGTTACTCACCTGAATTTTGATGAGCAGAGCACCAGATTTGAAAAGCCTTTTTGAATCTTTAAAACTGAATTGCCCCATGCTTTTAAAAACTTGAGTTGTTGAATGCCTTTGTTTTATAAATTGCATGCAGAGATGAGTTCCAGATTTGAAAAGAAAATGCTTTAGTTTTGAAAAGATACTGACATCAGGTCTTGCAGAAATACACAGGCTTGATTCCAGTTTTTGCTTATCTTAATTTGCGTGTGAACAGAAACTGGGAATAATTTGGTGCTTGATTTGAAAATGTTTTGAACCAAAAATGAAGTTGTATGCAGAAATCAATTCCAGGTTGAAAAATGATGTACATGCTTCAATTTTGAGGAGAATGAATGCAGGCTTGCTTTGAAAATAAATTTACAGGGAATTGATTTGTATTTTTGAAGATGGAAAGATTACAGATTTTGATTCTCAGATTTATTTTGATTTGGGGATTGTTTTAGAGTAAATAGTTTCACCTGAACATTTCTTAGTTTGGAACTAAAAATGAGAAAAGAAAAGAATCGAAGATGTATATGTTTATATAACTAAATTTATGATTTATTTAAAAATCAAAGAAAAATGGAATTAAAACATGACACTTGTCTTAAATATTAACACTTGTTAATTTCCTTGCTTGTTAACTTAACACATGTTATTAGAAGCCTTAGGAAAACAACACATGTTCTTTAAGTAATTTAGTATTTATTTTAAATGTAAATAAAAGCTTTTTAACTTAGTTAATTAGTTTATAAAATACTTAGCTATATATATAGCTAATTTTAAAGAAATAAAACCAAGTATAATTACAAATAAAAACAATACACATAACTATTATTTGAAAATAACATTTTTGATCATTTAAAATAAAATTTATAAAAGAGGTTATAAATTGCTTATTATTAATCTTATTTAAACTTTAAGATAAAATCCTTTTTAAATAATTAAACATTTATTTTATGTATTTAGAATCATATAGTTATTTATAAAATAGCTTTTGAAAAGATTAATATTAAATAAAATAAAAAATATTAGAATTAAAAAATATACCTTATTAATTAAATTTAAAACAAAGTTCATATATTGACAATATATACAAATACATATATAGAAACCAATTTATTAGCTTTTAAAAGATAAATTCACTAATTAATTATTTATTAAAGTAAGATTATTAAATCAATTCAAATCTTATTTACAAAAATTATCAAATCAATTTAATTCTAAATACAGATTATTAAATTGATATTGCCAAAAATTCCGGGAGATCACAAAAATAAAAAGTATTTCTGATAAGGGATTGTTTTAATAAATGAGATTTTACTCTCACATAAGATAGGGGATAATTTAACGCTGGTTTAAATGGGTTAAATTGGATAAGAAATATTTGATAAACATTGTTTTATTAAAACCATAACTTTTGTTTAGAACATTTTAGTGGCATAAACTATTTGTTGTTGGGTCAACCCATAAATATCTTTCATTTTAAGACTCTAAACTAAAGAGGTCAAGAGGTTAACTTTGTTTTAAAAGGGAATTTTTTTGATTAGATCTTCACTTAAATTGTGAAAAGTAAAATAAAATATGTATATGCTCTTAGGATATATAAGACTATTATATAAGTAAATAAAGTGGAATAAGTTATTATTTGATGTTTTATAAAGAAATAACTTTATAAATTTTTTTAAAACTTAGGTGAAAAATTATGAAAAATTCACAAATAAATTTAGTATCGAATAAAATACTAAGTGAAAATATAAGTGATTTAGAAAAAAATCATGTAGTTAAGAAACGAATAAATTTGGAGCATAAATTTCCATTTTGTCTGAGTGAGTTCGAATAATTCTCTAAGAAATAACAAAATGCTAATGAGCAAAATGGTGTACTTAGATAATTATCAATATTTTTGGACAAATAAGAAAGTTTTGAACCCAAGTTAATATTTGTTCGTTAGTCATTTCACATTTTGAAACAATGTTAAGTGGTAAGTTTTCCCTTATGGAATTTGATTGACTGTTAGTGTTAGTTTATTCCTATACGGAATTTGATTTGATTTATTAACTAATTGTGTGATTTCAATCCCATAGTT
Organism: Allium cepa; assembly: GCA_030765085.1. NCBI lineage: Eukaryota > Viridiplantae > Streptophyta > Magnoliopsida > Asparagales > Amaryllidaceae > Allium > Allium cepa. The sequence continues at coordinate 681,384,422 of CM060942.1, forward strand.
TATGAAGTTAAAATTTATAAACTAAGGTTTTTGATTTATTGTTATTAGACTTAAGTCTCGGTGATTTTGAAAAAATAAGAGATTTTGAAGATTTTGGGGAAGAAATAATATTAAATAATATTTATTCACTCTGGTTGATGTTTCTGAAGGAACCAGAATACCATTAGATGCTACATATTGTTTTGATTCTAGAGTTTCACTACACTTTATTGGGAGGAATCCCCTCCTTGTTATTTTGATTTTCAATCTTTGATTTAATTCCCATATGAGAAATTTGAAAATAAATATTTGAATTTAAATACCCGAGCATTTAGATCTAAATTAATCATTTGAAATTTTTGGGTACATAGCATCTATTACAAAGTATTCTCTGTATTTTTTCGCATATGATTGAGATATGGTTGTTAATTGCATGTAAAGTTACATCATATTGCTTTTTGTCAGCCTGTTTCTCTTTTAGATTTCGTAAGTACAGATACACAAGGGATTACTATTTGATTCTTGTGCACCTTCATTTGCATAGAGATAATAAATTACCTACCAAAATATAAATCGAGCGTAAAATGGTACGTAATAGATTTGGAAATTTTAATTGATTGATGATTTTATGTCCTGGATATGGGAGGCCACTTGGCTTTTGTTTTCTTTGGTTGATTTAGAGCCATAGAGGCAATTTGTAGTTGTTACTATTGAGCCGCATAAAGGAGATACTGCTAAAATTTTCTGTAAAATTTTGATATTTAAGTAATAAGTTTAATAACTCATTTTAATTAATAGTTTAAAACTCAAGGGTTTGTAAACATTTTCTTCCTTGGAAATTTCAGGGTTGAAATTCTTTTAGGGTAATGTAACAACCCAAATTTTGGTATTGTATTTTAAATGTTTAATTAATTTAAAATATTTAAATTACAAGATTTTTGAATTTAATAATATGAATACAAATATGATTAATCATTTAAATATTTGAATTGTAAATTAAATGTTAATTATTTGGATTTAATAATGTTATTTAACTTCTTAACTAATAAATAACATTGATGAATTTAATTTGTAAATTTATACACAAATATAAATAGATCGGATAAATATAAAACGATATTTAAATTTGTGAAATTAACCTTCTAGGGCACTGTCTCAAATTTTGACGAAACTAGTGCCATTAGATCCAGAATAATAAATTATTATATGACATCTAATTTCGAAATGCTTAGGGGTGACATTTGGTTGTGCGTGCTAGAAAATGCCTAGTGATTAATTGAAAAATTTTGATTTAAAAGATAACTTCTGTGTATATTAGAATTAGGTCTCGAAACTAATTTGTAACACCTATAATTTTTGATAACATTGTTCAGGAGATTAAATTTGATAAGTTAAATAGAATAATGTAAATAATTAGAGTGATAAGAGGAATGAGATATGAAAATAAAAATAATTTCGTGCTTAATAAAATTAAATAGGCTTAAGAATGGGTTGTAAGTTAATTAATCTACACAAGGGTATATTAAGAAATAGTCGCACATAAACCCTTACCCTAATATATTTTCGTTCCTTATGCCATTCACGCTTATTTCTCATTTTGACAAAAACGTATAACACAATGGAATTCAAAACGGAGCCGTCCATTTTTAGGGAAGATAAATTCAAATCAAGCTAAGGAATTAAAGAAGGGGAATAAATCTTAATCTTAATACAATCTCCTTATCCTGATCAAGATGAATAATAATTCATACCATCTCTATTTTTTTTGATCATATGCTTTCTGATTTAAGATTAAATTCGTTTTTATGATGAATTATGATGATAGGCTTGAATTATAATTTGTTTGATTTAAACAAAATTGTTAAAATGGGAATTCATACGGTTTTAGGGCAAAACCGATTGCAAATGAACCTCAATTCCATGGAAAAAATTTATGCTATGCAAAATATGATTTTGAAGTTGGATTTTAATTTTGATAATTTTCCAAGTTACAGAAAGATTACTATGAATTTTCAAACGAAAATATGGTTAATTGGGTTTAGAAATTATTTTGGAAATTTTATTGAGAATTTGGGTCTAAAATTTATATATGTTAGATAACATATTAAAAGTGAATTTTTGTTATTTTTAGGAATTTTCCTAATTGAATTACTATGAGAATTAAATTATTTTGAAAGGAGAACCTAAATGGTTTAATTAAAGGAAGGGCTTCTTTGCTAAATAAACCTTGGTTTATATCTGAAACTAAGCGGCAGTTATTTTGGTAAAGAATTTTAAAAGTTGAGGCAATCAATCACATGTTTACACGTGGATGGGTTAGTTAGATAGAATTTGGTTTAATTGACATTAATCCACTTGTACTCAGAAAAGCAGGTTCCTCCTCTATTAGAAGTACCTTTCGACCCATATCTTTTTCTTCGACTTAGTCAAAACCAATCGAGGTCAAAGCCAATACATCAGTATTACATAGATGGTACGTAGTGGACTGGAGGAAAGGCGGGAGACATGGTGTCGAAAGCATTGGGTCTGATGGGGTCAAAACATTTTCTTTATTTTCAAATACTAAGCGCCTGCCTAGTTTTCATAAAAGCTTTCAAAGGAATGGAAACAGATGCTTTTGAAGGGGTTTTGTAAATAGCTTTCGAACGGGGTTGCCATATTATGTTTTAAAGTATAAACTTACGAAGGGGTTTCTTTATTTATAAAATGATGCTTTCGAAAGTAGTGGTTCTGACTAGGTCGTAACCCAGCCGATGTTCTTTGCTTTTGAGTGCACTGAAGTCATTAATGCTTTCAAAGGGTTATCTTTGTTTTAAACTTATGCTAAGCCTCTTCCTAAATGCTTTCGAAAGGTTCCAAGGGTTTTGAAGGCAATGGCTTCGAAAGGGGGTTTCGAAGCTATCCTTCAGTGTTTTGCTTAAATGATTTGAAGCTATCGAAAGGATGGTGCCAATGATATTAAGTTTTCCCCAATACTGTTATATGATAAAGAATGGTTTCGGAAGGGATAGTTTCCTTTATATTCACGTTGACCTAAATGGTATTTTAAATATAAACCCAATGTTTTCGAAAGTGGGACATTCAATAATTCGGAATGGATACTTCCAAAGGTTTTGAAATGGGTACTTCCAAAGGTTTCTATATCATCCTGCTTCCGGAGGCCCAAAAATAACCGCTATGATAATGCAGTCATCTAAGGTGTTATTTCTGAGTGACCGAAATTGGAATCTTAAAACTATTGGCAACACAGAGGCACGAGAATATGAAAATTTTAAACTTCAACAAAACAGAATTTCTTATTTCTTATGAATAATATTCAAATTTAATTACATAATCCTAGACATTAACCACGTTCATATCACAAATACATGTACAAAATATGATAAGAGGAACATATGAAGATGTCTCTTAATGATGATCAAAGAACTAATAAATATGAACTTTACAGTTCTTAGTACATCACAGCGGAAAACAAAAAATAGCTCCTATATAGCTAACACTGCCTTCTACACGTCTCTGGAAGCTTATTCGTCCAAAAACCTGAAAGTCTCCTACTCTTATACTAATTAAATTAATTTTGAGTACCCGAGAATTTGTGGAGAAACACGAACTTCGAGTCAGACAATAAGTTTAATATGATTAATCCCCTATCATCTCTTATCATAAATAGATATCTAATGAGACCATGCCGCTTAGCGAAATGTGTTGTTCCCTCACTAGTATCCAAAGCAAAACATGCAAATGGTTTACTATGCTCCTGCACCCAAAATGATTAGTCTTAACATAATATGAAATAACGCCAAAAATCATATATATATATATATATATATTGGATATCCCATCCACCCATTCATTAGATATCCCATCTAAAAGCAATTTATTAGATTTCCCATCTAAAATCAATTTATTAGAGTACCCCTCTAAAACTTTTAAAATGACTATCCATCATAATTTTAATAGGACCATCCATCCTAAATCCATTTAAAATAAATGTAGATTATCTAGCATACATTGTTTTATAAAGTTGGTGTGGGTTATTCACCGCACACTCCATAGTTCTCCTAGGATGACTACGAACCCTTGGCTGCCAAATCCCGAGGCTAACCACCTCTGGCAAAACATTCTTTTCTTTAGAAAATTAATGTGTGCTATCCACCACACATTCCATGGTTTTCCTAGGTTTACCGCGAACCCATCACTTGGCCAATTTAAAATATCATGATCCCCGTAATTTTTTATTAAAATTGATGATTCCCATGATTACTTATTTTTCTTAGGTATAACACCTGTTTAACCTATTCCCATTGGCAGGCCCAATTATGTTAAATTAAATATTATTGATAGCCCCAATGTATATTTTCAAAAGCATACTTCTGTTATGTATTGAAAACATTAAACCCACCCCGGTGTCCCTATGGTTTGTTAACATCCAATTTATATAAGGATCCCCCTTAAATATCCAAACAAATTTAAGTATTTTATGCTATAACCCTACAAAGTAACCCCTTCAAATTAGCAAATTTTTACTTAGGTGAAAGGTATAAAATAGCCCTTTAAAGCCTTCGAATAAAGTCCCATTCGAAAGCAAATAACCCTCCAGAGTTAGCCCATTCGGAAGCCTTCCTTTTGAAAGCATAACAAAATCATACCTTTCGACCTTGTCAGAAGGTTTCTTTTCAACCTAGTCGAAAGGTTCTACCGTTTAACTTTTTTGAAAGCCAGAGGTATCCCTCATGTAAAAGCATTTTTAAACCTTTCGAAAGCAATGAAACTCGAAATCGTTGAAACTCAAAATCTTTCGAAGTCAAAACCTTTCGAAACAAAACCTTTCGTAGTTAAAAACCTTTCGAAACCAAAACCTTTCGAAGTCAAAAACCTTTCGAAGTCATTGAAGGTAAGCCCATCAGAATCATTCAAAAACAATGATGTGTTAGGGTTTGAACCAACCCTTCAAAAACAGTGGAGAAAGGCGGCTAGTTTTAGAAAACAAAAGAGAACCTTTGACTCCATCTGGGTTGAAAGGTTTGGAAGCGGCAACTATGCTTCCGACCCCGTCGAAAGCTAACCTTTCAACTTTGTCGAAAAATTTCATTTAAAACAAGAAAGCAAACCAATTGAAACCTTTATCTTTTAAACCATTTAACAATCGAAAGTTCTTTATCAAAAGCTAGAAGGCTTATTTTCTTTAAAACCAAAACAAAGTTTCATCTCCTTCGAAAGCTCTAAGCTTTCGTCCTTAAAACTTTCGACCCCATTTAATTCATCACGTTCCAGTCGCCTAACACCATGTGCATTGATTTTTTAACCTAGTCAAAAGTTTTGATACCTTTCGACCTTGTCGGAAGGTTTCGAATGGAAGCAGAAGCTCTTGCCGAAAGAGTTGAAATAGTGAAATTGGTACTTTTAACAATTCTTTTGTACCCCCACCTACCTTGTTTGTCAAAATCTGATTGGTTGCGAGAATTTTATATTCAAAAATAGCTACCGACTTGCCTTATTTGGAAATTTGGATAAATTTGAAAAAGCCCCTTTCTCCTTTATAATTGTACAGAACATTTAAGTCTCATTCCTTAAAAAATTATATAAATATTAAAACATCATTAAAAAATTTAGAAAAATTCCAGAAAATCAATTAATATGTTCTCCTCAACATATTAAAATGTCAAAGCATATGAAGATCGAAACAACTCGGAATTTAACTAAAACCAAATAAAAAAGTGTTAATTAATCTATTAACATTCAAAACACCTATGTCTTGCTGAAACCTCGTTTACGGCGGTTCATTCTTATTTTAACTACACAACTATATATGATGATTTTCCATACTAACTTGTTTTTGCTGGAATATCTACAAGACCAGATTCAACTGAACTTCTTGCTGCATATATGTTGTATTGAGTCGTTATTTAGATTTGAAATAATGTTAAAATCTCTCCTATGGATATATGTGTGTGTGTGTGTGTGTATATATATATATATATATATATATATTGGCACATAGACATACGCACATTCATAAAATGAAATTGAATTTTTTGGTCAAAATGAGACGTCTGAAAGGACCAATTCCGACGTCTGAAGCTGTAACTAAAATTAAATTATTTACAATATTCAGACGTCTGAATTGGAAGTTTCAAACGTCTGAATTCCTACAACGGCTATATTTTTGAAGAGACACTTCTCTTCCATGAAGAGATACAACCTTTTATTAATAGATATGTCCATACTCTTTCATGATAACTATTCACGAATGATTACACCTCTTTATACTCTATATAAACAAGTTAGAATCTTTTGTTTTAAAAACTAATCAATCTAACTCTTTCTATTCTTATACTACTCTGATTCTAACACTTTTTATGCATTCAAATTTATTCAAAATCATTTATTTACTTCCATATTCTTAACATACATACATACATAAATACATACATACATACATACATACATACATACATACATACATATATATATATATATATATATATATATATATATATATCAAAAGGAGAAGATTATAGGAAGATTGTACTATCAAGAGACAAATTCATGTTATCAAGAACACACTGTGTCATATACTCACTGTATAAGTTGAAGTCCTGCCCTGCTGTTCAGGCGAGTAAAGTCCTCTCGGCAGTTGAGGCATCGAAATCATGTTCTGTTGTTCAGGTGTTGTAAACCTGTTCCTTCGGGTTAAGTGAGGATTGTTATTAGTAAAATTCCAGAAGGAGTCTGGGACTGGACGTAGAACGGGAAGTTCGAACCAGTATAAATATTCCCGGTGTGCTTGTTTTATTTTACTAATTCACATTGTTATAGTATCTTAGTTTATTTTCGCACTAGTATAGTATAATTCCATATAGCACGATCCATACAGTATTTTCATTTGGTATCAGAGCAAGGCATCTCATAACCGTTACACAGTTATCCGATAATATGGAAAACAACACTAGCACTACCACTAACACTGTCACTAACACTAGTTTTATTGAAGGTCATTCTACTGCACGACCTCCACTATTCAATGGCATGAATTATAATTACTGGGCAACACGAATGTGTATTTATATGCCAGCCAGTAGTTTTGATGCATGAAATGTTACACAAGCAGAATACACTGCACCTACCACTGAATATACTACATGGACAGTTGCACAAAAACAAGATGCTTCTGCTAATGCTAAAGCTATGAATATGTTATTTTGTGCATTATATAAAAATGAATTTAACCGAGTTAGTATATGTAACATTGCATATGAAATATGGAGAACACTTAAAGTGACTCATAAGGTACTAACAAGGTTAAACAGAGTAAAATCTCTATGCTTAAAAATCAATTTCAAAATTTTAGGATGAAGCAAGATGAATCCATAAATGATATGTACTCCAGATTTCAAGATATTCATCATTCTTTACTAGGACTAGGAGAAACATACTCCGATTTTGATATTGTTTCAAAAATCCTTAATTCTTTAACGGATGAATGGAAAGAAAAGTCCTAGCCATTGAAGAAGCCAATGATCTTTCTACCATAAAACCAGAAGAGTTGATAGGAAATCTAATGTCCTACGAAGTAAATTTATAGGCTAAAAGAGTACAAGCACAGGACAAAAAGAATATGGCATTTCATGTAGAAAAAGAAGAATCAGACTCGGATGAAGAAGACTTAGCATTCATTGCTAATAACTTTAAAAAGTTTTTGAAGTACAGAAAAGGAAATCGAAACAATGGGAAAAGGAACTTCAACAACAATGCAAATAAGCTATCTTCGTCCATACTAGAATGCTTTATTGTCACAAAAAGGGCACATGCAAAAAGATTGTCCAGAACAAAAGAAGACATATCACAATAAGAATCGAAAGGACAAGTCTAAAAGAAAAGCATTTTCAGTAACATGGGATGAATCGAATTCTTCTTCTTCAGAAAGCAACAGTGATAGTGAAAAAGAACAAGCAAATGTCTGTTTTATGGTTGTAGAAAATAAGGTAAATGATCTTACTTTTGATGATATGATTGAAATTAATTCAAAACTTCTTGATACCTTAAAAAGTATCAAAAGAAACTATAAAGAAGCTCTAGAAAATCAAAGAAAAGAAGAATTCGAGAGAGATATGCTAAACGATGAAAAGAAAATATTAGAAGAAGAACTTGGAAAACTTCAAGATACCTTCTCTAATGATAACTCTCAACTTACTTTATTGAGTCAAGAAATTAAAACTCAAAAAGAAAAGAATGATTCTCTTGTCTCTGAAAATCATGAGCTGAAAACTAAGATCAAAATGATACATTTAGATAATACCTGCGTCAAAACCAAGTTAGATAATATTTCTAGAAATGTTTCTAACTTTAATAAAGGATGAGAAACTTTATCCAATATTCTTGAAAATTCTCAATCTACTTCTAATAAAAAGGGATTAGGATACCCTAAGAATTCAAAGACTTCATCTAAAAAGGAGACTAGGAAAAATATTTTTAAACCTACTACTCGTCCAAAATTAATAATTCAAAAACCGTAAAAATATGGGTTCCTAAAACAAACAATAGTTTGATTAGGAATAAATATATAAATACCTTTTTGGAAATTGTTCATAGAAATCAAAATTATATTTTTAAGGGGGATACTAAACCTACTTGGGTTTTGTTTCCTAAGACCTAACTTTGAGGACCCTATCACAAAGTGGGTACCAATGTTATCATTATTTTTTGCAGGACCCACTTAAAAAGAGAGGAAAATGGATACTCGACAGTGGTTGCTCAAAACATATGACTGGAGACAAAAATATGCTATCAAACGTTACTTACTCAGATGGAGGTTCAGTCACTTTTGGAGACAATTCCAAAGGATATATCATTAGAAAAGGCGATGTTAGCAATGTCGATACATCTAATTTACCTCTTATTTCAAATGTTTTATTAGTAAAAAATTTAAAACACAATCTTTTAAGTATCAGCCAATTATGTGACAAAGGATTTAAAATCTCTTTTTTTGAAGATAAGTGTAGCATTCTTGATAAAAATCAAAATCTTATTTTTGAAAGAAGTAGAGACAGAAATATCTATGTTCTGAATATGAAGATCAATCATAATTCAGATATGTGTTTAATAGCCAATGAAAATGATCCTTGGCTATGGCACAAAAGATTCTGTCATATCAACTTCAAAACTATAAACAAACTCTCTAAAAATGATTTAGTCAGAGGATTACCAAAAATGAACTTCAAAGTCAATCATATTTGTGATGCATGTCAATTAGGAAAATTAACTAAATCATCTTTTAAATCTAAGAAAGTTATTTCTACTTACAACCACTTGAATTACTACACATGGATCTATTTGGGCCAACCCAAGTTCAATCCTTAAACCATAATAGATATGTGTTTGTAATAGTAGATGGTTTTTCTAGATATACTTGGACTATTTTTATGAAAAACAAAAGTGATACGTTTGAGCATTTTAAAATCTTTGTCAAACGAATTCAAAATTTAAAAGGTTTGAAGATAAAGAATATAAGAAGTGATCATGGTGGAGAATTTGAAAACGAAGTTTTTGACCATTTCTGTAAAAAGAAAGGAATTTTTCATAATTTTTCGTTTCCTAGAACTCCACAACAAAATGGAGTTGTAGAATGTAAAAACAGAACTTTACAAGAATGTGCACGAACTTTGTTAAATGGAAGCACTCTTCCAAAACATTTTTGGGTAGAAGCTATTGCAACTGCTTGTTATGTTTTGAATCGTGTTTCTATTCGACCTCTAAGGAAAAACATTTCTTATGAACTTTTTACTGGAAGAAAACCAAAGATTTCTTATTTTAAAGTTTTTGGTTCAAAATGCTTTATATTAAATACAAAAGATCAGCTTGGAAAATTCAATGCAAAATCCGACGAAGGAATCTTTCTAGGATATTCAGATCATAGCAAAGCTTATCGCGTATTTAATAAAAAATCAAATACTGTTGAAGAAACGTTACACGTATCTTTCGATGAAAATTTTCTACAAAAACCAAGTATAGAAGATGATGAAGATTTTCCGGATAACATTACAAATACGGAAACTACAAATTTTGAAAATGATGAAAACATTGTTGATAATAGTGATGAATTAAGAACTCCACCAAAAATATTACGAGATCGTCCTGTTCAAAACATTATTGGAGAAATTAATTCAAATGTTCGAACTAGAAGTCAACTAGATCAAATGGGCCACGTAACATTCCTTTCTAATATCGAACCAAAAATTCCAAAGAAGCTTCCACAAACGACTAATGGATAATTGCAATGCAAGAAGAGCTAAACCAGTTTGAATGCAATGGAGTTTGGGAATTTGTTCCTAGACCAAGTGATCAAACTGTTATTGGAACAAAATGGGTCTACAAGAACAAAGCAGATGAACATGGTAACATCACTAGAAATAAAGCAAGATTAGTTGCATAAGGATATAATCAAGAAGAAGGAATTGACTATGAAGAAACGTTTGCTCCGGTTGCAAGACTAGAAGCAATACGAATCTTAATGGCCTTTGCATGTTTTCACAATTTCAAACTTTATCAAATGGACGTTAAAAGTGCTTTTCTGAATGGTTATCTAAAATAAAAAGTGTATGTTGAACAACCTCCCTTATTTATTCATGAGAAATTCCCTAATCACGTTTACAAACTTAAGAAAGCTCTTTACGGTTTAAAACAAGCACCACGTGCTTGGTATGATCGACAAAAGACATATCTAATTTCTTCGAGATTTCAAATTGGGAAAGTTGATCAAACACTTTTTATTAAACATTCGAAAAAGGAAATTTTAATAGTTCAAGTTTATGTTGATGATATAATTTTTTGTTCTACTAATGACCAGTTGTGTCAAGACTTCTCCGAAATAACAACCAAGGAATTTGAAATGTCTCACATGGGAGAATTAACATATTTTCTTAGTTTACAAATTGAACAACTACAAAATGGCATATTCATTAATCAAGAAAAATATTGTGATAATTTAATCAATCGTTTCGGAATGGAAAATACTTCTGCCAAACTAACTCCAATGAGTACAACAATCCATCTTGAAAGATGACAATGGCAAAAGTGTTGACCAGAAACTCTACCGAAGTATGATTGGTTCATTACTATATTTAACAGCAAGTCGACCTGACATAATGATGAGTGTCTGTTTGTGTGCTAGATTCCAAGCCAATCCAAAGGAATCACATTTAAAAGCAGTGAAACGTATATTACGTTATCTCACAAATAAAAAAGATTTTGGTCTGTTCTATCCTAAAGAATGTCCATTCGAGTTAGTTTCATATAGTGATGCTGACTTCAGTGGTTCTCGAATAGATCGAAAAAGTACAAGTGGTACGTGCCATTTTATTGGAAAATACTTGTATCTTGGTTTAGTAAGAAACTAAACTGTGTTTCTCTCTCTACATGTGAAGCAGAATATATTTCTGCTGCTTTGGCTTGTACTCAAGTAATCTATATGCAACTAACACTTAAAGATTTCAATATAAACTTATCAAATTCAACTATATATTGTAACAACTCTAGTGCTATTAACTTATCTAAAAATCCTGTTAATCAATCACGAACAAAACATATTGACATCCATCATCATTTTCTTCGTGACAATGTTGAAAAAGGAACAATAAGTTTGGATTTTTCGTCTGAAAATCAGTTGGCTGATATTTTTACAAAACCTCTTTTAGAAAATATTTTTATTAAACTTAGACGAGAGCTTGGTATTGTCTCTCTCAAAAATCTATCATATCTTTTATGAGATATTACTATTTGTTACTTATTCTTTCGTTTCACTTCATATTTTCTCCCTAACAGTTAACTAATACTAACTTTCATTCCTCACCTCTTATTTTCTTTACTTTTTAACGTATGTATATTACTGATTAAAGCTTCTCAACCACACATTGCTTTAAACTAAAATTTCTAATTTTAAAACTTTTCTCTACCATTTATACACACAATTTCTGCTTTTCTCATTACAAAAAAAAATTTTAACAATGGAATTCAACATGATTTTTCTTCTTCTTTCTATGGCTTCAAACAATAATTTTGATTCTAACAATTCTCCTTCTTCATATTCTACATCGTCTACAGAAATTTTGGCTACTCCAACTCCACGTGAACAGGATATACATCATCCTTCACATGAACATTCTGGTTATACTCCAGAAACGAAGAAATCTCGACGGTTTCTTTTCTTTGGTTCTCCATCAACCAAAGAAAAAATATCTGAGATTCATCATAACCAGAAAGAACAGTTGGATTTGCAACGATAAATGTATTACGAGCAGAAAGTAAATGCCAAACGACTTAGCTTCATTGAACAAGTGGCATTAAAGTTCTGCGGTACATCTCCAAAGAAAGATGTATTTCAACCTTCTACTTCGAATCGATGGGAGCCGAGTCCACAACGTCCTCCGGTTTCTCCGAACTCTTGGGAACGTCAACCATATTGGTCTCCAATACGGCCATACACAGAGATAACGAAGATCGAACCGGATGACTGCAAGACTCCAAGCGATTCGGAAAAATGATTTCATTTATCTATATCTGTTGTTGAATGATCATATTTATATTGTATTTCATTCAACTATTATTATAATCTTTTCTTTTGTTTGCATTTTTAAAAATGTCTGAAATAGTTGGTTTAGACGTTTGAATATTGTTGAAAATTAATTTATTCTTCAGATTCAGACGTCTGAATCAAAAATTCCAAACGTCTGAATATAGACAAAATTACACTATTTTCTTTCTGACTCAAATTTATTCATTTTAGACGTCTGAATTACTTTTTCTAGATGTCTGAAATCGGCTGCCAATTCATATTTGAAATACTTTTGCATGATTTCCAATATACCTACCCCTTTATTCCACGTAAATCCTTCTATTATCTTCATTCTTCATCTTCTTTTTTCAGTCGATACTCCATTAAAAATCAAATCTTTCATCCAAATACTTACAAATGGCTCCAAAATCAAAAAGATCAAGACCATCCACCTCATCAACACCAAACATCGATCAATGGCTTTGGAATGATCAAGCAAAACAACGTTTTGCTCAAATGAATAGATCTAATTTCTTTCCAGGAGCTTCATCAAATTTGAAGAATTCGAAGCTTATTGGATTCAACAAATTGTCAGAGCTAATCGGTTAGAATCACTTGTTTCTTTTGCTTCAGATAATATCAAAATTAATCATCTCTTGGTTAAATTGTTCTATGCTAACATGAATTTGGATCATCATAATCCTCACAATCGCAACGATTTTATTTGGACATTGGTATGTGGAGTAAAAATCTATCTACCAATTGCTAGACTTGGTGAAATTCTTCAATGTCCATCAACAGGGAATGATTTGGATGAGATTGATGTTTTCTTAAACTTAGATGATAGAGATGAAGTCTCTCATCACTTCTTGAATGACGATATTACTAGACTTACTTCAATACAACTTCGTCCACAAGCTCGTATACTCCATAGAGCTTTGATTCGATCCGTCATTCCACGGACACGAAGTAGTCAATAAAAGAAACTTTCAAGCCCTATATGCTATCTACTCCGGTCAACCAATCAATTGGGCTCAAGTAATTTTGAAAGAATTTATGGATGTTAATCGTCGAAGACGTTATAAGACTTTTCATTATGGTGCATATATAATGAAAATTCTTCAAAATTTTAACATTTCGTTTCCTGATTCCGAATTTTCATCAATCAAAGAACTAGGTCAAAGACATTGGGTCTTATGGGTTTGTTAAAAAGACAAGGGAGTTTGGCATATATTTCTCTTCAAGAATTGGTTGCCAACCGAGATCAAAACCGGCCCCAACCTCGTCATCAAGTACCACATGCTCAACCAATTGCTCCTCCCTCAAAAGAGGAAGACAATGATGATATAGTAGTTCTTTCTCCCGAATCTAGCTCAAGGAATGCCCTAGTTACTCTTTCCCAAAACCAAGCAAAGCTTCAAAATCCGAATGGTTAAATTTGAAAAGAAATCTGAAAAACGTTTTAACTCCATTTGCGGTTTTCTAAACAACATTTGGGAACGTATTGGTTGCTCCACTTCATCATCTACCGAAGTCTTTAACCCTGCACCATTTCAATGGTCATCAAGCTCGGGGAATAACAATGGTGAAGATGATGATGACGACGACGACGATAATGTTGGAAGTGACTCAAGTACTAGATTTTGATTTTCTTTGATATCATTCAGTTTATTTTGGACTTTTTTCATGTTTTGTAAAATTCTGTAATCAACTCCTTAATTTGCTACTGGTTTGATGTTTTGTTAAATTCTTTCATAAACTCCCCATTTCCTTTATCTGTTAATTATTTTGATTTCCCATTTTTGCGATGTTAAAGGGGGAGAAGATATGTCATTTGTTTATTTTGGCGGGGGAGCATTCATATAGGGGGAGTATATGTATACTTATATATACTTCTCAAAATTATATAGTTGTCATTTGTCTATTTTGGCCGGGGGAGCTTTCATATAAGGGGAGTATATGTATACTTATGTATACTTCTCAAAATTATATAGTTGTCATCGTCAAAAAGGGGTAGAATGTTGAAACCTCATTTATGATGGTTCATACTTATTTTAACTATGACAACTATATATGATGATTTTCCATACTAACTTGTTTTTGCAGGAATATCTACAAGACCAGATTCAATTGAACTTCATGCTACATATAGGTTGTATTGAATCGTTATTTAAAATTGAAATAATGTTAAAATCTCTCCTATGGATATATATACACACACACACACACACACACACACACATATATATATATATATATATATATATATATATATATATATTGACACATACACATACGCACATTCATAAAATGAAATTGAATTTTTTGGTCAAAATCAGACATCTGAAAGGACCAATTCAGGCGTCTGAATCTGTAACTAACATTATTTTTTTTACAATATTCAGACATCTGAATTGGAAGTTTCAGACATCTGAATTCCTACAACGGCTATATTTTTGAATAGACACTTCTCTTCCATGAAGAGATACAACCTTTTATTAATAGATATGTCCATACTCTTTCATGATAACTATTCACGAATGACTACACCTCTTTATACTCTATGTAAACAAGTTAGAATCATTTTTCTTAAAAACTAATCAATCTAACTCTTTCTATTCTTTACTACTCTGATTCTAACACTTTCTATGCATTCAAATTTATTCAAAATCATTCATTTACTTCATATTCTTCGCACACACACACAAACACACACATATATACATATATCAAAAGGAGAAGATTATAGGAAGATTGTACTATCAAGAGACAAATTCGTGTTATCAAGAACACATTGTGTCATATACTCACTGTATAAGTTGAAGTCCCGTTCTGCTGTTCAGGCGAGTGAAGTCCTCGTCGGTTGTTGAGCCATTAAAATCATGTTCTGTTGTTCAGGTGTTGTAAACCTGTTCCTCCGGGTTAAGTGAGGATTGTTATTAGTAAAATTCCAGAAGGTGTCTGCGACTGGACATAGAACAGGAAGTTCGAACCAGTATAAAAATTCATGGTGTGCTTTTTTATTTTACTTAATCACATTGTTATATTACCTTAGTTTATTTCCGCACTAGTATAGTATAATTCCATATAGCACGATCCGTACAGTATTTTCATGTCTTATCCAAACAAAGGTTTAGCTGGTTATTTCCTAACCAAAACACAAACACAAATCATGTATAACCCATAGCCAATGCAAACGAAGAAAAATGAGATGATAAACATGATTATTCACCTCGATTAGTTGATTGGAGAATGAGATAATTTCCTAGCTTTAATTTCTTAGCTTTTATCTTCAATTTATATTCTTCCTGGGGCTTTTAATGGCCGGCCGAAATATAGGTGCGGAGTTATGAATGAGAAAGTGAAAGTTTATTAAGGTGGTGGAAGAAATATACACTAAGAAATGTAGCCTTATTTCCAAGTTTTAGTTAAGTCTTATTTTAGCTCATTCATTAAGACACGGCCATTGGATTTATTAATCTCATCTAATAGATTATTCACATAATTCTATTTAATTTACCCAAATAAATATCCCAAATAATGTTAATTAAAATTCAGGCGCATTACTATTTCGAATGGGTACTTTCAATGGTTTCGAAGTTGTGCTTCTAAGAGTTAATAAGCAATAATTTATTACATTCGAAAGGTTTCAAAAGAGAGGTTTTAAAGTGTTTCAAAAGGCAGCGGCCTAATGTTTTGAAAAGAGATTTATATGTTTTTGAAGGAGGTTATCCAGTGAGGTCGAAAGTTATGTTTTGAAGGTTTTGTGTGACGAACCCGCAAATTTATACCCTTTGAATCGACAAATATCCACATAAGTCTAACCCAAAAAGCACAGACTGAAGGAAAGTCACGAGAAAGAAAAGAAGAGAGAAGATAGGACCAAACAGAACAATACAGAATCTCACATCGCAGCGGAAAACATATAATATCATGACAATGATCTTCACAAAACAGAAACTATATATACATACATGATTCAGTGTTTAATAATCAATCAATTGTTATTGGCCTGGACAGTTATAATAACATGTCCTCATAATCGCCGATAATATACAACAACAATGCAGCGGATAATCAAAACAGGTACATGTATACGAAATGAAGATCTTCAGCTTTCCTGCTGAAGCTCCAAAAGCACTAAATCTGAACCTATAAATATACTCGGTCTGACCCGAGCATTGAAAGGGAAGTACGCCTGAATCAGCCTACTAAACCAGTGACAGAAACACACTTAACTGAATTTATTAAATTACCAAACTTTTCCTTTCAAAACAAAAGTATCTCGTAAGACAAGCCCACACATAAAATCCGACATGTTTTTACCTTACGATAACTTAAACGTTTCATGTCAAATCCTCTTATATTATACCAGTGTCTAGTATGTACAAATAATATTAATTATAGTCGAAATGGTTACCCATATAGCATTTCAAGGCTATTCATTACGCCGTTACAAACAACATCACAGCTCATGGTGGAGTTTGGATTTCCAAACAAATGACCAGGTGAAGGGACTACCTTCCGATGGGTACACCTCTAGATGGATGTCCCGAGGCATAGAACATCTGCACTCTACCATACAAGACTGACCCACCTCTATAACTAGTTGGTATCAGATATGTCATTCTCCGCTTGTTACCAACATTTTCTAAGGGCGCTCTAGCATACAAACTGCAATAATCAAATACATGACGTCATAGCGTGGAAAGATATATTTAGAAGAGGATGATCATACCCTATTTGAGAATGACCCACTTAGCATTGCCGCATCTAACCCTGTTTTGGTCATTTCTGGTTGATGAGGCCTAAGGTAACAATTACCTTTCACAAATAACAATCACATCACTTTGAACGCCATACGGCCATTTCCGTTGATTATTATTTGTCTTCCATAAAATTACAACCCTTGAGCTCGTATGTCTCAAGGAGGGTGTTAAGCTAGGAGAAGTTGCCTTCTTTGCCGCCAGTGATGTACGATTGTAAAAACCAATGTATGTAATTTATAGAAATGCAATGTTAGACAAACATCCATACAAGTTGTCCAGCAACAGCACAAACCAAAGGTACATTCCTGCCACATCCTGTCGGAAAATCCCTAGGATTAGTAGCGAATTGTCCTTGTATTGGATATTTCATAATAAAGAGACCACTATTGCTATATGTATATTGGGATTTTAACACCAAACAATCAACAAGCAGTCTTCCACTATGAAAATCCTGAATATCAATATCATCATAACCTGCAAAAATCGAATGCATATGCATTAGTCCGAAGTGGTTTTCAGATAAATATGATCCCGATCTCTTCGCACCAACAACGCAAAGCGTTTCTCAACCTCACACAGAAACTAAGTGTCATAGACTTATCATGTCTCCAACTATCAACTTGCTATCTTTCGCCCAAGAAGGAAGCTCGAAAGATTGGAGTAATATTCCGCACTACACGAATCAACATCCTCAACATAAATGATAATCAAACATACATAGAAGGC
Organism: Allium cepa; assembly: GCA_030765085.1. NCBI lineage: Eukaryota > Viridiplantae > Streptophyta > Magnoliopsida > Asparagales > Amaryllidaceae > Allium > Allium cepa. The sequence continues at coordinate 681,402,446 of CM060942.1, forward strand.
TACGTACTAAGTGTACGACTAAATAGTTCCCACATCAAGTCGCGGAACTAAAATGGCCAAATTTGATAGTCGGTTATTTGACTATCAAAACAAAGAAACAATTATTTGGCACCATAACAATCACTGGGCCCTTTTAATTAATCTTTTATTAATTAAGTCATTTGCCTAATATTCGCTAAAATTTATCTCTAAGAAGATATAATCTCAAAACAATTTCAATGTTCAATATTGAAAAACATTCCCAAATACTTATTTAATAATAAGTAATTCACAATTCAATTTATTTCAACACTTAGAAAATATTTTCTATACTTAAATCACGACTAAGTATATATGTTATTCTATAAGGAAAATAGTCTCTTCAATACTTTATTTTGGGTCAAAATGAATGTCGTATAAAACATCGTTACGACAACCCAAAATCACTAATATAGGGATTCGAAAATTAGATAGATATATAAATCTCATATACTATACAAAACATTTCCTTTTAGAAATCATTTACTATAACAACAGTGTTATAGTCCATCATTTCCTTATTTCTCAAAAACATCTACACTTATCAATGAGGCCCTATCAATTGGTATTACAGAGAAGAAATCAATTATAGAAACTAATACAATTAGATCCGCTCTTCATAGACAAACTTGGGATTTGCGATCCCAGGTAAGATCGGTTCAGGATCATGGGGTATGAATGTTGAAATCTATGTATTCGATAATTAACACATTTAAAAAAATCTTTAAACCATTTAACTCCGTTTAAAATATAACTTCCTAGAAACATTTATTTAATTCAAAGATTTATTCACAGTCCAAAATCATGAATAAAATCCATTTACCAAATCCAATATTTCTACACATTAGTTTAAAGGACTATTCACTGTCTAAAATCGTGAATATAATTCTCTAACCAAATTTATTACTTCTACATATTCATTAAAGGATTATCCACTGTCCAAAATTGTGGATGAAATTCCTTTAATAAACTTTCATATTTAACTTATCAAACTCAATCGATTTCGGATTTAAAAAACAATGTTTATAAATTCCATTCATTATTTATACAAACTTCAATATACAAAATTTATTTATTAACCAATTCAATATATATCTCTTTTACATACCAAAATCCAAATTATAAATTAGTTACTTATAATTCTCTTATTTACAAAATTCATTCATTCATGACTTCACAAATTATAAATCTTATTCACGTATAAAATTCATTTATAACACCTACAAAACTCCTTTACAATTCCATCACTTTGATTTATAAAATATCAATTTTATAAATCTTATATATAACCCGTTTATAATAAATTCAAAAATCTCCATTTAAACTATTTCACAAAATCATTAACTCCATATTTCAAAAAACACATTCTGATTATATTTCACAAACATCATAATTTTTATAACATAAAAATTATAACATTATTTCTTTTAAATAAATTCATTTCCTTATAAATTCAAAGTTAAATATTTTCAAAATCATTTGAAAACCCTTTTAAATTTGGAATCATCACTTAATATTTTTAAATTACCAAAAATATGCCCAATGCTGCAACATCACTAAATACATCAATCACAACATCTAAAACATCATATATCACAAGATAACAACATATATCATAATATCTGTAAATAAAAACCATACTTCTGAGGAATCTTGTTGGATCCCTCCAACCTATCATCTGCAACAAACATAAATATTAGAATATGTGTACAATGTCCGCTTCGAGGTAGACATGCGTACAAAGGGTCATCCGCCCATACACGGGAATGTATAGGGTCTCATCTGCTCTAATAGGTATGAATATATCCAAATACTAATCAATATATAGATAATATATCATATATTATCCAAACAATCATCAATCATCATAGATAAAATTATTCTCACTTATGTAAAAATATCAGTGAGATAGAAAGAGTGAGTTGTACTCACTTTGGTTCCAATATTCGTCGTAGTGATTTATTCAAAATAAAATTAAACAAGCGTTTAATTTTATCCAAAATTTACATTAGCTTCAATAAACTCCAAACCAGCTCTAAAATATAGTACTCATCAATACGGACCCAACGCAACATGTTTCACCAAAACGGACGTCGCATGAAGAAGTTAAGCATTTTTAAAGATTGTACGAATTTATATATAATATAATTTCAAAATTTATTTATTATTTTTAAATCTAGAAATAGATCAGGTCGCACGATTTTCTTGATGAGATCTGGCCGCCACATAGGCTTCTCCTTCTTGTCAGGTTTGTTTCAAATGAAAGAACTCATATGCCATTCGAAATTTTGATCGCCACGCCACCCTATCGACGATGAGCCAACGATCAAGCATAGCCGTTCGAATGACCACAAGCCCACGCCCTTTCATGCAAAACACCGCCACGCCACGTGCCACCAATCGCCATAAAATTGATGTTGAGAGCGCGCCCTTCGAGGCCAAATTGCCTCCAATCCACTCAATTAAACTCGATCGTGATCGTTGAAATCGTAGAACTTGATGCGCTCTTCCTCTTGGTAGTTGAGTGTTTATCGTAATTGCTTACAGATTTGGAGAGATCGACGAAAGAAAATCATGCATTTTTGGCGATTGGAATATAACTGGCGGCTAGCCCTAGTTCTGATTAAGGTTTGATGAAAATAGAAAATAATGCGGTCCTTTTACCGAAAATTTTCGCACACTATTCATCCCTAAATTTTTTTGAACTCGAGATGAAGCGTGCTGCCTGGCGTTTATAATATTTTACCCCTATTCTGAAAATAATGGAATATATATTGGGAGCCAATTCGTTCGTATTTGGAAGATAGGTTTTAGAATTGACTAGTTAAATTTAAAATTCACTTAAATGAATTTCTATGCATTTTAGCTTGCCACGGACAAAACGTAAATCCGATTGACATGAAATTTGAAATCTTACACTAAAATAAAATTATAGATCCAATGAAACTGGTTTCGTCGAAATCCAAGACAATGTGAAAAATGGCTATTTTCACAAGTTAATTAAATATTAAAATATTCAATTTCAGTAAATTAACTTTTAATTTAATTTTAGAAGTTCTCTAACATCATTCTAATTCAAATAGAATTTAATTCAACTTTATAAATCATTTTAATTCGCATAAAATTCAAATTCCAATTATTTCCTTAATTTCAAATATTAAATTAACAATTTAATTATCCAATTAAATAACTGTATTCGAAATATTAGTTATTCAACTTATAAAATCAACTTGTGAAAATTTAAAATCAATTATATACACAAATTTCAAATGATTGAAATTCTGGGTCGTTGCATTCTCCTTTACTAACTTTTCCAAAACAATTCGTTTAAACTAGATTTCCAACATTATTTAAACCTTTTAACTTTTCCCAATATCATTAGTTAAACTTCTTATAAATAAATTTCTAAGTTTTCAAATCATACTTAGTTATTTTTTCAAAACTAACAAATATCGTTTAACTTTCAACTCAATATCCAAATTATGGTTATCAAAATTTTTCCAATTTCTCAAAATTTCTAATGCCTTAAATTTTTTAAAAATTTCGCCAGCGTCTCCTTTACGCGGTTCGATCGTAGTAGGATCACAACATATATATATCACAAATATACATCTCATCTTCAAGGATGAGGCATCCATAGGGAAAAAATTATAAAAGTACGATATGTAATCCGAGATATGTACCTTATATATTATTAGCGAGCATAAACGGCTAATATAGCGCGAAAGTGAGCTCCCAATGCGAAGCATACGCCATCAGCACCTACTAAACACTCAACAAATAATGAGAATCATGTATAGAAAGTAATATCAATATACCATATATACCAATATGACAACTATATATGCCACTATAGCAAATGCAATCAAAAGCAACCATCAAACAACTATCACCCAGCTAACATCCAACAAATCCATAACCAATTCAATATACATCCAATTCGTATTAATATTCATTGAATTGATTTTCAATTTAATCACATTTGATTAACATTGGATTTTACTAACATTCATTTATCCATTTTCAATTAGTTTACATTCACTAATTTACATTCAAGTTAATTCTCTTCCAAATCAAGTCAAATTCAATTCTATTTAGATTCACTTACTATCCAATTTGAATTCAATTATTTAGCTTCCAATTTAATTTATTCAATTCAATATGAATTTCTATACAATCAACTAACATCCACCGACTACCAATGCATAACCAATATAACCAAATTTATTTAATTTACATTTAACATTCATATTCACTTACCTTCAATTTGGTTTAACATATTTAATTTCAATTGGTTTACTATCCAATTCAGATTGAATTATAATATTCAATATATTCACATTTGTATACAACACTTCCAATATTATTATTGTTTCACAACTTCTTAACTTAAGTTTTATTCAATTCTTAACAACAACGTTTCTAATGCTAATTCATTTTACAACTAAAGTTGAATTTCCGTATATAACTCAAGTTCATATTCATTTTATTTATCAAAATCAACTTGATTCAACATCACTTAAGTTATTTTTCATTTCAAATTCCCACTTACATTTACTTTCACTATTCAACTTAAGTTCACTACTAATTTAACTCAAATTCTATTTTATTTAACTTTTACTTAAGTCAATTTTATATCACTACTCAAATTCAGATTTCGTTTTGCTTAACAAAATTGCTTAACCATTTTAACAATCGGTTTTACTTACATTTTCCCATTCTATAAGTTATACAACTAATTTATTTAAACCTTCAAATTCATATTATATAATCACTTACCACTTAAGCTTATATTCTCACTTCAAAAACTTATCTAGTCTGGCGCAAATCCAATTAAATTTATTTAACCTTCCTATAGTTAAATTTCAAATCATATTCTTAATTATGCTAACTCAAATTTCTTTAACTTTACCAAAGCTAATTTTTTTTATCTCATACAATAATTTCAAAACGCATTTCTCTTATATTTATCAATTTAAACTTGGATTTTAAATTTAAATTTGTTTATCACAATAAATTTTCAATTTCAATTTATTTTCGGTAGCAAATCCATCACATAGAAACTCGAAAATTACACTGATGATGCTGCAATCATCACCCTTATTATTTCCCAGCAATGGTCGTGAATACAATGCTTTATACTTTTGAAAATCCTTTTATATTTATAAATCACAATTATAAATTCTTACTTATATAATTTTACTATTTTACTTTACTTAAATAAGATTCATTTCAAATTCATATTTATCTTATTTAGATTTATTATAATATAACCTCTTTAACTTTTGAAAAAAAACTTTCAAAATCAACAGGATTCAAATCTTCAAATTCTTAGTTTAAATCCATTTTTTATTTATAACTCATATTTATAAATATATTCATTTTGTTTCATTTCTTATATGTAAGATTATTTCACAGTTGTAAATCATATTAATTATAATTCCATACTTCACAATTCATTTGCTTATGTAATTTATTCTTTTACAATAATTAGTTTTACTTAGATTATTCAAACAACTTTTATTAACTTATATATATATATATATATAATTTCAAACAACCAAACGGTCATTTTATATACACTTTAATAATTTCTAAAAATGGTTTCCTTTATATATTAAATATAATCGAGGTAAAATTATTTCATTTACCCAATTTAAAATAGTACTATGTCGACTTTCCTCATTTAAGTGTTTAGAAACCCCTATCGATAATATAGCGTCCCACATACCGACTAGAATTTACGAATAAATCAACAGATAAGTAACAAAAACGCGCTCATATATATAATAAAATCAAATTCAATCTGAGGTGCTACTGTCCCTATTTATACTGAGTACACATCAAAGCCTAGGTATATACAAAATCTAAGCTCTGATACCAACTATGACGAACAAACAAATCTGTAACCTTTGAATCAACAGTAATCCACACGTGTCCAACCCAAAAAGCACAGACGGACAGAAAGCCATGAGAAAGAAAAGAAGAGACAAGAAGAGAAGAGAAGAAAGGGAGAAGATAGAACGAAACAGAACAATAAAGTATCTCACATCGTAGCAGAAAACATATACTATCATAACAATGATCTTTACAAAACAGATACTGTAAATACATACATCAATCAGAGTTCAACAATCAATTAATAGTTAACAACCTGGACAGTTATAATAACATGTCCTCACAATCACCGATAATATACAACAACAATGCAACGGATAATCAAAACAGATACGTATATACGAAATGAAGATCTCGAGCTCTCTTGTTGAAGCTCCAAAATCACCAAATCTGAACCTGTAAATATACTCGGTCTCACCCGAGCATTGAAAGGGAAGAATGCCCGGATCATTCTGGTAAACCAGCGTGAGAAACACACTCAATTGAATTTATTAAATTACCAAACTTTTCCTTTCAAAACAAGTATCTTGTAAGACACGCCCACACATAAATGCGGACATGTTTTTACCTTACGATAACTAAAATATTTCATATCAAATCCTCTTATATTATACTAGTGTCTAGTATATACAAATAATATTAATCATAGTCGAAATGGTTACCTATATAGCATGTCGAGGCCATTCATTACGCCATTACAAACAAAATCGTAGCTCGTAGTGCAGTTTGGATTTCCATACAAATGAACATGTGAAGGGACTACCTTTCGATGGGTACACCTCTAGATGGATGTGCCGAGGCGTAAAACATCTACCCTCTACCAACAGAAGACCGACCCACCTTTATAAATAGAAGGTACCGAATATGTCATGCCCCGGTCTGACCGACCTTTTCAGAGGGCCTCTAGCATACAAACCACAATAACCAGATGCACGACATCATAGCGTGTGGAGATATATCTAGAAGAGGATGATCATACCCTACTTAGCCTTGCCGCATCTAACCCTGATTTGGTCATTTCCAGTTGATGAGGCCTGAGGTAACAATTACCTTTCACAAATCACAATCACATCACTTTGAATGCCACATAGCCATTTTCATTGACTGCTAATTGCCTTCCATAGAAGTACAACCCTTGAGCTCGTATGTCTCAAGGAGGGTGTTAAGCTAATAGAAGTTGCCTTCTCCGTCACCACTAATGTACAATTATAAAAACCAATATACGTAATCTATAGAAATGCAATGTCATACAAACATCCATACAAGTTGTCCTAGAACTGGAAAAACCGTAGGTAATTTCCTACCACATCCTATCAGGAAATCCCTAGGATTAGTAGCCAATTGTCCTCGCATTGGATATTTCATAATGAAGAGACCGCTGCTACTATATGTATATTAGGATTTTAACCCCAAACGATCAACAAGCAGTCTTCCACTATGGAAATCTTGAATATCAATAACATCAAAACCTACACAAATCGAATGTGAGACGACCCGACTTTCCACTTCCGGAAAATCGCATCATCTTTAAGAAGAAAGAAAGGGATAGAAAGAGAATAGAAAGAAGAGAAGAAAGAAACAACATCAGAATCTACACAGCGGAACGAATAAATTATATTAATCACATAATACTTTACATAGTTTACAACAAATATCAGAGTACACAGACATACAACACATACTAGACAGTTATAAACACCTGTCTAGTTATACAATTCAATACAACTCAAAGACAACAACCCAGAGAACACACAGCGGAATACTAGATATATATCTACACGCAGAAGCCTCCTGCTCCATTTGCTCCTCCACAATTTGTCAAAGCTAACCTGAATCCTAACCTAACTTCCCTTGACTACTCATAAAAATTTGAGTACCCAAGAGTTAATGAAAAACAAAAATAAACTCCGGGCCAGACATGGGTCTGGTGTGAGTAACAGGTTAAAGTTGCTTAACTTTTAAAAACCTTTGAAAAGAAAAGGTATCACGTAAGACTTCCCACACATAAACATGGAAAAGTTTTTACCTTACGCTAACCAAAACATTTGATAGGAAATCCGATGATATTATAATAGTGTCTAGGGTTTTCAAATAAATAAGAAATAGCTGAAATTGTTACATGATTAAATTCCAGCTACTAGCCACAAAAGTGGGTAATACAATCAAAACCGTTGGCACTTATTGGATTTTGGATTCCATACAATGGCAGGGCTACTGGGGTACCGCCCGTCACAGTACGTGGCCTAGATCAACGTACCAAGGATCACTCCCGACCCCCTGCAACACAAAGCCGGACCCATTCCTTACTGAATAGTTCCGAACAAGACAACCCCGTGGTTGTAGCTTGCAACCACCCACACAGCCGAATATAAAGGGACTTCTACACAGGGATCAATCTTGCTCTCCAGTGGGTGCGACCCACGAAGCCTTGCTGCACCTCCCCTGTTTTAGCCATTCCCGGTTGATGAGGCTTGAGGCTACGGTTACCTTTATAGGACATATAACTTAGAATGCTCATGGTCCACCTGACGATGTTCTGAAAGCATTCAATCCATACAAGTTCGTTCCAGGTTCGAACGAAACCTAAGGCATTATCTCGTTACACTCGTATTGGAATCACCCTCAGAGTTAACGACAATAACCCTTGCACTTTAAACCACCATCTCGAATCTATAAGAACTAATTCCGTCAACTCATTACGGAATCACCCACAGAGTATTACTGACTCATAGTCCTTACACCTCGAGTCTTCACAAAGCTCCACTTTGATACACGACCTAACGTTATTTGGAATCGATGTGGTTTTCGGATATCCAAATATGGAAACCCGATCCCGGTCTCATCGAAAACCAAAGTGTGTCTTTTAAGGTCCAAGTTGTTTTAAAGTTTTTAAAACAATTCAATTACAGTATCTATATACACACAGATAGATAACTCACAATCACAATTGATAATTAACATTATCAACTAACAGGTAATCCACATTATCAATATCAAATAGATATACCATATATTACCATCACAATAGATAATCTAAGTTATCATCACAATACAACCAAGCATCCATATCACACAATATCATTTATCTCATTACTGTGATCACAAAACATCCAAGACAATCAGTGTCGTCCATTCATACATAAGCAATGATTTATTCATCACAATATAATTAATTTAAAATAAATTAAATTAACTATCTGACGCAGCGGATAATTGACAAAGCAATATGGATTGAAGAAAGTAGCAATCGGTGGATTGAAGATACTGAAATGCCCAAATTCGTTGATCACAAGGATACCGAATTCTTGCTATCTTCGACACGTTGATCGCGCACGATACCGTGAGAGAAGATCTTCAATTCTTCAAGCGTTGATCAAGCGCACTTGATTCCGCGAATCGGCTTCAACAATCGTTGATTCGAGCGCACTCGAATAACCGAAAGTGGAGATAGGAGATTACACTCAACTACCAATTTAAGATGAAAGCACACAGCAATCAACAAGAAATTTTATTCAAAAATCAACCACCTTACAAATGATACCACCTGCCTATTTATAGGCTTACATCTCACAACACAAACTGTACAACACCTAGGTCGTTCACGACCCAACAATCCCGCGACCTAAGATTTACAACACAGTATTCACGGCCAACCTACCATAGGTCGTCAGCGACCTAAAATAGCTCGAACTAACACAGACCGACCTAACTAACAAACACAACACAACACATTACACGAATTAGCAAGTATACGACTCAACTTATATGCAACATACAGCGACTCACAAACAATTGGCGATCTAAAGTTTTCCCCGACCTAACTTAGGTCGTAGGTCGTTCACGCGACTTAACTTAGGTCGTAGCTCGAGACTGTCTTCAATGAAATATCGGAGCGACCTATCTTAGGTCGTAACTCGTTAGGAAAGTTAGGTCGTCCACGACCTAAATGAAAATGCGGCTTAGCTTGCTTAGGTCGTAACTCGGCACAGTTAGCTCGTTCTCCATCACTAGGTTGTACCCGACTTAAGACATGTCTGTTAACTCGTAAGTCACTAGGTCGTATTTCATTAGGTCGGAGCTCGTTAGTTCGGAGCTCTTCATCTTGTGATTTCTTAGGTCGTACTTGACTTAAAAACAAGTTAGGTCGGATCCGACCTATGTCTTCGTCTCTCTGGGCTGCATTATCCTCCCCTGGTTGAGAAAAATTCGACCTCGAATTTGTAAGTTCTTCCCCATCAAATTGTTCATGTCCATAATATGGCACGAGATGCTTAACATTGAACACGTCAGACGTGTACACATCCTCCGACAGCTTCAATTTATAAGCATTTTCATTAATCCGTTTCACAACTTCTATAGGACCAATTTTTCTGGCTTTCAACTTGTTGTAAGTGCTTACTGGAAAACGATCCTTGGTTAATACAGCATACACCATATCTCCTTCGTTAAATTCAACATTTCGTCGCTTTAAATCTGCAGTTTGCTTATATTTCTCATTCGACTTCTCCAATCGTTCCTGAACGATTTTATGACATTCAGTTAACTCATCAACAAAATCAACGACCCTTTAACCGTCCCCTTCGGTTGTGGTACTACCGCCAAATCCAACGGTCCCCTTGGCAAACTTGAATATACAATCTGAAATGGACTGTAACCTGTGCTTCTATTAACCGCACGATTATGTGCAAACTCTGCTTGGCATAACTTCATGTCCCAACTCATCAGATTGTCCTTCACAAGACATCGCAATAAATTTCCCAACGATCGGTTAACAACTTCGGTCTGTCCATCCGTTTGCGGATGATAAGCGCTGCTAAAATTCAACTTCGTTCCCACCATCTTCCACAAACTAAGCCAAAAATGACTCAAAAATCTAGTATCCCGATCAGAAACAATAGATTCCGGTAAACCATGCAAGCGATAGATTTCCTTGAAGAACAACTGAGCAACATGAACAGCATCCGCCGTCTTCTTACAAGCAATAAAATGTGCCATCTTCGAAAATCTGTCAACCACCACATAGATAGAATCATTGCCACGTTGCGTTCTCGGCAATCCCAACACAAAGTCCATACTCACATCTACCCATGGTTTAGCTGGTACAGGTAACGGCGTATACAACCCCGCATTCGTAGCTGTTCCCTTCGAAACTTGACAAATATGACATCTATGAACAAACCTTTCAACTTCTTTCCTCATCGACGGCCAAAAGTAAGATTGAGAAATCAAATGTAATGTACGATCACGACCCACATGTCCTTCCTCGTGCAACTCTTTGATAATCCTCATTCTCAAACTGCTATCTGGTATACATAATCGATTCCCCTTGAATAAGAAACCATCAACTAACATAAATTCATCAGTACTCCCATCCTTAACTTTCTCAACAAACTTTGCAAAGTAAGGATCCTCCTCAAACAATTCTGGCAATAATTCAAACCCTGTCACCTCAACTTTCATTGTAGTCAACAAATGGCTCCTCCTACTCAAAGCATCAGCCACACGATTCGTTGCCCCAGATTTATGTTTCATGACAAAAGTAAACTGTTGTAAATAAGCAATCCATGATGCATGTCTCGCAGAAATCTTATCCTGTCCTTGCAAATGCTTCAAAGCTTCATGATCAGTGTAAAGAACAAACTCTTTCTGGAATAGATAATGCTTCCAATGTTTCACGGCTTGAACAATGGCATAAAACTCAACATCGTATGTACTATATCTCATCTTTGCTCCTGATAATTTCTCACTGAAATAAGCAACTGGCCTCCCACTCTGACTCAACACTCCTCCAATCCCAACCTTTGATGCATCAGTGTGTAGCTCAAACAACAACCGAAAATCTGGTAATACAAGAATTGGTGCTGTCGTCAAAAGTTCTTTGATTCATTCAAAAGCAACTCCTGCTTCCTACGACAAAGAAAACTGCTTTCCTTTCATACAATCGGTAACTGGTGCCATCACGCTACTGAAGTGTGGAATGAATCTTCGATAGAATGATGCAAATCCATGAAAACTTCTAACTTCAGTGATAGTTCTCGGCTGTGGCCAACTTCTAATAGCTTCAACTTTACTCTGGTCCACCTGGATTCCCTTCTCAGATACAACATATCCCAAAAATAATACACTTCGAGTCATGAACACACATTTCTTCGTAGCTGCATAAAATTGTTCCTCACGAAGAATAATTAACACCTTTCTCAAATGCTCTACATGCTCCTCTGTGCTCGCACTATAAATCAGAATATCATCAAAGTAAACTACAACAAACTTCCCAATGTACGGTCTGAAAATTTGATTCATCACCCTCATAAATGTACTTGGTGCATTTGATAGACCAAACGGCATAACCAACCATTCATATAAACCTTCCCTCGTCTTGAATGCGGTCTTCCATTCGTCTCCCGGTCTAATTCGAATCTGATGATAACCACTCTTCAAATCAATCTTCGAAAAGATAGTAGCCCCACTCAACTGATCTAGCAAGTCATCCAACCTTGTCATAGGAAATCTGTAGCGAACAGTAATCTTGTTCAAAGCTCTACTATCGGTACACATTCTCCATGTTCCATCCTTCTTCGGCACCAACAAGGCTGGTACTGCACAAGGACTCAAGCTTTACTAAACAGGTCCCTGCTCTAACAACTCTTCCACTTGCCTTCGTAACTCTTCATGTTCCTTCGGACTCATTCGATAATGTGGTCGATGTGGTAACACTGCTCCAGGAACAAGATCTATTTGATGTTGAATGTCCCTCAGTGGCGGTAACTCTTTAGGCAACTCTTCTGGAAATACATCTTCAAATTCTTTCAAAACTGCCTTTACTTCATCAGGAATTTCAACCTCTTCATGACTCTCTCGTCCAATCAACAAATAGACTTCAGGCTCCTCTTCAACTTCTTTAACAAACTCCTACAAAGAAAGCAAAGTTTTCAGCTCTTCAATCTCCTCCAACTTGCCTTCCTTCTGTTGCTGCTTCTTGGGAACTAAAGTGATCTTAGTACCTTCGAACGTAAAACTGTAACTATTAGCACGACCATCATGTTGCACTGCTCTATCAAACTGCCATGGTCTGCCCAACAACAGATGACACACATCCATGTCTACAACGTCACACCAAATTTCATCTTTGTACTTCTTTCCAATAGAAAAATTCACACAAGCTCTTCGACACACCTTTACTTCACCACCCTTCCTTAACCATGCTAACTTGTACGGTTTAGGATGCTTCATTGTTTTCAAGTTCAACTTCTTTACTGCTTCAGTAGAGATAATATTGTCACAACTTCCAGCATCAATAACGAACTTGCAAACCTTTCCCAGAATAGTGCATGTCGACTGAAAAATATTGCTTCTCAACCAAATAGTATCATCCTCTTGCTTCGGTGTAAGACAAGACCTCCTCATCATAAGGTTACAACCCTCATCTCCAGACAATAAGCCTTCCTCCTCAACTGGTAATGAATTAGAACATTCTGCATCCACATCCTCTTCTTCAATCTCTACAACCATTGCTCTCCTCTTAGGCTTCGGACATTCATTGTTCTTGTGACCCAACTCCTGGCAATTATAACACTTAAAACCACTGTTAACGTTTTCCTTCTCAGCCTCCTTCACAACTAGCTTACTGACAGGTTTAGGAACATTAGAACTCCCACTAACACCCATTACTGGATTATTGGAATTAGTAAACACACCACCCCCACGTCTTCCCTGCTTCTCCCAAGCCAACGCCTTCTGATGTGCCTCCGCCACAGATCTTGGATCAAACATACTAACCATATCCTGGATCTGCATTCGTAACCCTCCAACAAATCTGGCAGTCAGCTGTTCTTCTGTCTCCATAATATCATTTCTGGCAATCAGTTGGCAAAATTCATCTGCATAATCATTAACTGACTTCGTCCCTTGCCTCAGATTCTGCAACCTCTGGTACATGAGTGATTGATAATTGTAAGGTAAAAATGTAGCTCACATCAACTTCTTCATCTTCTCCCAAGATTCTATCTTTGACTTTCCCATTCTCTCCCTTGTAAGTTTAGTTTGCTGCCACCATGCCAAAGCTCTCCCCGTCAACCTAGTAGCAACCAACTTAACTCGACGATTCTCCGGAGCTTCCTTGAAATCAAAGATCTCTTCAACATTAGACAACCAATCAAGAAATTCTTCTGCTACCATTCCACCTTTAAATTCAGGAATTTCCATCTTCATACCCGATTCCCATCGACGATCATCATCCACATCTCGATATGAATTTCGAACTGGGTCTCGATCTCGATAATGAATGCTAGCTCTATCACCCTCTTCATCAAAATCAAATGTACGTCTATATCGATCTCGACCATTATCATCCCTTCGATCACGCATGTCTCTTCTACTATGTCTCTCTTCATCTCTATATGGCTCATCTTCAAACTCACGTGGAGTTCTCCTCTCTTCATGCCTATAGTCATGGTGATCTCTTCTCGATGAAATTGATGTTTCTCTTCTTTCTCTAAAAGATTGCGGTGATACCCTCCTCGCTTCCGTAACCGATGGCGAAACTCGGTTTCCTCCATGGTTCGAGATTGGTGATCTCCTCCTTTGAGTTTGATTCAAATCATTCATCAACTTCTCTAACTTTCCAATGCCTTCATCAAATTTCTCATTAATACGTTGTTCCATTTGTTCAGCTTCTTCTCGTCTATACAACGCTTCAACATTCTGATGACGATTAGCTCTTCTCGGCGGCATGATTAGATTTCACAACACTTCAACAAATCTTTCAAAATTCTTCAACAAAGCTTCAACTCAAAACAAACAAGTCACGGCTTCAATTTTAAACAAGGTGAACGACTTAAGGCTTAAGTCGCTCGGCACAATTCTTCACTAGCTCGGCTCGGCCTTAAACAAATGATGCACGGCTCACGCACTTCTCCAAAAATTCAAACACTTTCCGGACTTTGATCCAAAATGAAATGGACCGAAAACTCCAAACTTGTTGCAACTTCAAGATGAACACGGTGAACTTCAACTTCAAATTCCTTGGCTCCAAGACTCGTCTTAGCTATGATTGGCTAAGTCAAGCTCTGATACCAAAACTGACGCAGCAGATAATTGATAAAGCGATATGGATTGAAGAAAGTAGCAATCGGTGGATTGAAGATACTGAAATGCCCAAATTCATTGATCACAAGGATACCGAATTCTAGCTATCTTCGACACGTTGATCGCGCACGATACCTTGAGAGAAGATCTTCAATTCTTCAAGCGTTGATCAAGCGCACTTGATTCCGCGAATCGGCTTCAACAATCGTTGATTCGAGCGCACTCGAATAACCGAAAGTGGAGATAGGAGATTACACTCAACTACCAATTTAAGATGAAAGCACACAGCAATCAACAAGAAATTTTATTCATAAATCAACCACCTTACAATTGATACCACCTGCCTATTTATAGGCTTACATCTCACAACACAAACTGTACAACACCTAGGTCGTTCACGACCCAACAAACCCGCGACCTAAGATTTACAACACAGTATTCACGGCCGACCTACCATAGGTCGTCAGCGACCTAAAATAGCTCGACCTAACACAGACCGACCTAACTAACAAACACAACGCAACACATTACACGAATTAGCAAGTATACGACTCAACTTATATGCAACATACAGCGACTCACAAACAATTGGCGATCTAAAGTTTTCCCTAACCTAACTTATGTCGTAGGTCGTTCACGCGACCTAACTTAGGTCGTAGCTCGAGACTGTCTTCAATGAAATATCGGAGCGACCTATCTTAGGTCGTAACTCGTTAGGAAAGTAAGGTCGTCCACGACCTAAATGAAAATGCATCTTAGCTTGCTTAGGTCGTAACTCGGCACAGTTAGCTCGTTCTTCATCACTAGGTCGTACCCGACTTAAGACATGTCTGTTAACTCGTAAGTCACTAGGTCGTATTTCATTAGGTCGGAGCTCGTTAGTTCGGAGCTCTTCATCTTGTGATTTCTTAGGTCGTACTCGACTTAAAAACAAGTTAGGTCGGATCCGACCTATGTCTTCGTCTCTCTGGGCTGCATTATCCTCCCCTGGTTGAGAAAAATTCGACCTCGAATTTGTAAGTTCTTCCCCATCAAATTGTTCATGTCCATAATATGGCACGAGATGCTTAACATTGAACACGTCAGACGTGTACACATCCTCCGGCAGCTTCCATTTATAAGCATTTTCATTAATCCGTTTCACAACTTCTATAGGACCAATTTTTCTGGCTTTCAACTTGTTGCAAGTGCTTACTGGAAAACGATCCTTGGTTAATACCGCATACACCATATCTCCTTCGTTAAATTCAACATTTCGCCGCTTTAAATCTGCAGTTCGCTTATATTTCTCATTCGACTTCTCCAATCGTTCCTGAATGATTTTATGACATTCAGTTAACTCATCAACAAAATCAACGACCCGTTTAACCATCCCCTTCGGTTGTGGTACTACCGCCAAATCCAACGGTCCCCTTGGCAAACTTGAATATACAATCTGAAATGGACTGTAACCTGTGCTTCTATTAACCGCACGATTATGTGCAAACTCTGCTTGGCATAACTTCGTGTCCCAACTCTTCAGATTGTCCTTCACAAGACATCGCAATAAATTTCCCAACGATCGGTTAACAACTTCAGTCTGTCCATCCGTTTGCGGATGATAAGCGCTGCTAAAATTCAACTTCGTTCCCACCATCTTCCACAAACTAAGCCAAAAATGACTCAATATCTAGTATCCCGATCAGAAACAATAGATTCTGGTAAACCATGCAAGCGATAGATTTCTTTGAAGAACAACTGAGAAACATGAACAGCATCCGCCGTCTTCTTACAAGCAATAAAATGTGCCATCTTCGAAAATCTGTCAACCACCACATAGATAGAATCATTGCCACGTTGCGTTCTCGGCAATCCCAACACAAAGTCCATACTCACATCTACCCATGGTTTAGCTGGTACTGGTAACGGCATATACAACCCCGCATTCGTAGCTGTTTCCTTCGAAACTTGACAAATATGACATCTCTGAACAAACCTTTCAACTTCTTTCCTCATCGACGACCAAAAGTAAGATTGAGAAATCAAATGTAATGTACGATCACGGCCCACATGTCCTTCCTCGTGCAACTCTTTGATAATCCTCATTCTCAAACTGCTATCTGGTATACATAATCGATTCCCCTTGAATAAGAAACCATCAACTAACATAAATTCATCAGTACTCCCATCCTTAACTTTCTCAACAAACTTTGCAAAGTAAGGATCCTCCTCAAACAATTCTGGCAATAATTCAAACCCTGTCACCTCAACTTTCATTGTAGTCAACAAATGGCTCCTCCTACTCAAAGCATCAGCCACACGATTCGTTGCCCCAGATTTATGTTTCACGACAAAAGTAAACTGTTGTAAATAAGAAATCCATGATGCATGTCTCGCAGAAATCTTATCCTGTCCTTACAAATGCTTCAAAGCTTCATGATCAGCGTAAAGAACAAACTCTTTCTAGAATAGATAATGCCTCCAGTGTTTCACGGCTTGAACAATGGCATAAAAATCAACATCGTATGTACTATATCTCATCTTTGCTCCTGATAATTTCTCACTGAAATAAGCAACTGGCCTCCCACTATGACTCAACACTCCTCCAATCCCAACCTTTGATGCATCAGTGTGTAGCTCAAACAACAACCGAAAATCTGGTAATACAAGAATTGGTGCTGTCGTCAAAAGTTCTTTGATTCGTTCAAAAGCAACTCCTGCTTCCTCCGACCAAGAAAACTGCTTTCCTTTCATACAATCGGTAACTGGTGCCATCACGCTACTGAAGTGTGGAATTAATCTTCGGTAGAATGATGCCAATCCATGAAAACTTCTAACTTCAGTGATAGTTCTCGGCTGTGGCCAATTTCTAATAGCTTCAACTTTACTCTGGTCCACCTGGATTCCCTTCTCAGATACAACATATCCCAAAAATAATACACTTCGAGTCATGAACACACATTTCTTCGTAGCTGCATAAAATTGTTCCTTACGAAGAATAATTAACACCTTTCTCAAATGCTCTACATGCTCCTCTGTGCTCGCACTATAAATCAGAATATCATCAAAGTAAACTACAACAAACTTCCCAATGTACAGTCTGAAAATTTGATTCATCACCCTCATAAATGTACTTGGTGCATTTGATAGACCAAATGGCATAACCAACCATTCATATAAACCTTCCCTCGTGTTGAATGCGGTCTTCCATTCGTCTCTCGGTCTAATTCGAATCCGATGATAACCACTCTTCAAATCAATCTTCGAAAAGATAGTAGCCCCACTCAACTGATCTAGCAAGTCATCCAACCTTGGCATAGGAAATCTGTAGCGAACAGTAATCTTGTTCAAAGCTCTACTATCGGTACACATTCTCCATGTTCCATCCTTCTTCGGCACCAACAAGGCTGGTACTGCATAAGGACTCAAGCTTTCCTGAACACGTCCCTGCTCTAACAACTCTTCCACTTGCCTTCGTAACTCTTCATGTTCCTTCGGACTCATTCGATAATGTGGTCGATGTGGTAACACTGCTCTAGGAACCAGATCTATTTGATGTTGAATGTCCCTCAGTGGCGGTAACTCTTTAGGCAACTCTTCTGGAAATACATCTTCAAATTCTTTCAAAACTGCCTTTACTTCATCAGGAATTTCAACCTCTTCATGACTCTCTCGTCCAATCAACAAATAGACTTCAGGCCCCTCTTCAACTTCTTTAACAAACTCCTTCAAAGATAGCAAAGTTTTCAGCTCTTCAATCTCCTCCAACTTGCCTTCCTTCTGTTGCTGCTTCTTGGGAACTAAAGTGATCTTAGTACCTTCGAACATAAAACTGTAACTATTAGCACGACCATCATGTTGCACTGCTCTATCAAACTGCCATGGTCTGCCCAACAACAGATGACACACATCCATATCTACAACGTCACACCAAATTTCACCTTTGTACTTCTTTCCAATAGAAAAATTCACACAAGCTCTTCGACACACCTTTACTTCACCACCCTTCCTTAACCATGCTAACTTGTACGGTTTAGGATGCTTCTCAGTTTTCAAGTTCAACTTCTTTACTGCTTCAGTAGAGATAATATTGTCACAACTTCCAGCATCAATAACGAACTTGCAAACCTTTCCCAGAATAGTGCATGTCGACTGAAAAATATTGCTTCTCAACCAAATAGTATCATCCTCTTGCTTCGGTGTAAGACAAGACCTCCTCATCATAAGGTTACAACCCTCATCTTCAGACAATAAGTCTTCCTCCTCAACTGGTAATGAATTAGAACATTCTGCATCCACATCCTCTTCTTCAATCTCTGCAACCATTGCTCTCCTCTTAGGCTTCGGACATTCATTGCTCTTGTGACCCAACTCCTGGCAATTATAACACTTGAAACCACTGTTAACCTTTGCCTTCTCAGCCTCCTTCACAACTGGCTTACTGACAGGTTTAGGAACATTAGAACTCCCACTAACACCCTTTACTGGATTATTGGAATTAGTAAACACACCACCTCCACGTCTTCCCTGCTTCTCCCAAGCCAACGCCTTCTGATGTGCCTCCGCCACAGATCTTGGATCAAACATATTAACCATATCCTGGATCTGCATTCGTAACCCTCCAACAAATCTGGCAGTCAGCTGTTCTTCTGTCTCCATAATATCATTTCTGGCAATGAGTTGGTAAAATTCATCTGCATAATCATTAACTGACTTCGTCCCTTGCCTCAGATTCTTCAACCTCTGGTACATGAGTGATTGATAGTTGTAAGGTAAAAATGTAGCTCGCATCAACTTCTTCATCTTCTCCCAAGATTCTATCTTTGACTGTCCCATTCTCTCCCTTGTAAGTTTAGTTTTCTGCCACCATGCCAAAGCTCTCCCCCTCAACCTAGTAGCAACCAACTTCACTCGACGATTCTCCGGAACTTCCTTGAAATCAAAGATCTCTTCAACATTAGAAAAAATCAAGAAATTCTTCTGCTACCATTCCACCTTTAAATTCAGGAATTTCCATCTTCATACCCGATTCCCATCGACGATCATCATCCACATCTCGATATGAATTTCGAACTGGGTCTCGATCTCGATAATGAATGCTAGCTCTATCACCCTCTTCATCAAAATCAAATGTACGTCTATATCGATCTCGACCATTATCATCCCTTCGATCACGCATGTCTCTTCTACTATGTCTCTCTTCATCTCTATATGGCTCATCTTCAAACTCACGTGGAGTTCTCCTCTCTTCATGCCTATAGTCATGGTGATCTCTTCTCGATGAAATTGATGTTTCTCTTCTTTCTCTAAAAGATTGCGGTGATACCCTCCTCGCTTCCGTAACCGATGGCGAAACTCGGTTTCCTCCATGGTTCGAGATTGGTGATCTCCTCCTTTGAGTTTGATTCAAATCATTCATCAACTTCTCTAACTTTCCAATGCCTTCATCAAATTTCTCATTAATACGTTGTTCCATTTGTTCAGCTTCTTCTCGTCTATACAACGCTTCAACATCCTGATGACGATTAGCTCTTCTCGGCGGCATGATTAGATTTCACAACACTTCAACAAATATTTCAAAAATCTTCAACAAATCTTCAACTCAAAACAAACAAGTCACGGCTTCAATTTTAAACAAGGTGAACGACTTAAGGCTTAAGTCGCTCGGCACAATTCTTCACTAGCTCGGCTCGGCCTTAAACAAATGATGCACGGCTCACACACTTCTCCAAAAATTCAAACACTTTCCGGACTTTGATCCAAAATGAAATGGATCGAAAACTCCAAACTTGTTGCAACTTCAAGATGAACACGATGAACTTCAACTTCAAATTCCTTGTCTCCAAGACTCGTCTTAGCTATGATTGGCTAAGTCAAGCTCTGATACCAAAACTGACGCAGCGGATAATTGACAAAGCGATATGGATTGAAGAAAGTAGCAATCGGTGGAATGAAGATACTGAAATGCCCAAATTCGTTGATCACAAGGATACCGAATTCTATCTATCTTCGACACGTTGATCGCGCACGATACCGTGAGA
Organism: Allium cepa; assembly: GCA_030765085.1. Lineage (NCBI taxonomy): Eukaryota > Viridiplantae > Streptophyta > Magnoliopsida > Asparagales > Amaryllidaceae > Allium > Allium cepa. The sequence goes on from CM060942.1 coordinate 681,423,466, forward strand.
GAAGATCTTCAATTCTTCAAGCGTTGATCAAGCGCACTTGATTTCGCGAATCGGCTTCAACAATCGTTGATTCGAGCGCACTCGAATAACCGAAAGTGGAGATAGGAGATTACACTCAACTACTAATTTAAGATGAAAGCACACAGCAATCAACAAGAAATTTTATTCAAAAATCAACCACCTTACAAATGATACCAACTGCCTATTTATAGGCTTACATCTCACAACACAAACTGTACAACACGTAGGTCGTTCACGACCCAACAAACCCGCGACCTAAGATTTACAACACAGTATTCACGGCCGCCTACCATAGGTCGTCAACGACCTAAAATAGCTCGACCTAACACAGACCGACCTAACTAACAAACACAACGCAACACATTACACAAATTAGCAAGTATACGACTCAACTTATATGCAACATACAGCGACTCACAAACAATTGGCGATCTAAAGTTTTCCCCGACCTAACTTAGGTCGTAGGTCGTTCACGCGACCTAACTTAGGTTGTAGCTCGAGACTGTCTTCAATGAAATATCGGAGCGACCTATCTTAGGTCGTAACTCGTTAGGAAAGTTAGGTCGTCCACGACCTAAATGAAAATGCGGCTTAGCTTGCTTAGGTCGTAATTCGGCACAGTTAGCTCGTTCTTCATCACTAGGTCGTACCCGACTTAAGACTTGTCTGTTAACTCGTAAGTAACTAGGTCGTATTTCATTAGGTCGGAGCTCGTTAGTTCGGAGCTCTTCATCTTGTGATTTCTTAGGTCGTACTCGACTTAAAAACAAGTTAGGTCGGATCCGACCTATGTCTTCGTCTCTCTGGGCTGCATTACTATCTCTATCTTTAATTAATTTAAATTGAATTAAATTAATTACTTCATCTTTAATTAATTTAAAATAAATTAAATTAATTACTTCACCAAATTATAACTTGCTTACCCAACTATTTAATTGATTATAATCAATTAATCAATAATTAATCACTCTTGATTAATTACCCTTAATTACATTCATGTAATTATCCTAAATTAATTTCGCAAAATTAATTATTCTCAACTAAGCAGTAATTAACCTTTAATTACTTAATTAATTAATTAATTAATTATAATTAATTACATTAATCCTTAATTAATTACATTAATTAATTACCTTTAATTACCTATTATTGATTAATTAGTCATAATTAATCAACTGTAATTACATCATTAATTAAAATAATTAATGATCCTTAATTATTCCTTAAATTAATTACTCTAAGTAATTAACTAACTTCATTACTATTTAAACCAAATTAATTATCCTTAAATTAATTTCTTAATTAATTATTTTATTAATTACTAAATAATTAATCCAAATTATTTCATACTTAATCATCTCCACTTATTTACTATCCTGTAATTATTAAACAATTACTTAACTGAGTAATTTCCAAATCATCAATTACATAAAGTAATTATCTTTAAAACACAAGTGTTTAAAATTAATTAAACTAAATTAATTAAATTAAACAATCACATTAAAATAAATTAATTACATTAAGTAATTAATTCCTTAATTACTTTATTAAGTAATTATACTCAAACCATTTACAATTGATTATTATTAAATTAATTAATCTAATTAATTATAAAAATTAACCAAATTAATTAATTATTAAATAATCCTGGTTAATGACCTTCATTAACCATCCTCAAATTATTTTATAAGGTAATTAACTTAAATTAATTACAATTTAAATTATCTTTAATCATTCATTAATTATAGTTAATTATTAAATTAATTAACCTTAATTTAAAACTTAATTAGATAATTAATATTCATTTATCATTAATTAATAACTTAATTAATGATCTTAATTTTAAATTGATTAATCATTAATCAATTATTAATTCCAATTCCAGTTGATTAATTAAATTAATTAATTAATCTTAATTACCTTGTTAATTAATTCTAAAACATAAATCTTATTTTAAATTTTCAAAATAAAAAATAACTTAATTATGTTTAAAACAACATTATTCAAAACATGGTGCTTTTGAACTCCTTTTAAATTTCAATTTAAATTCCAGTTTAAAATAGAATAATTTTAAACTTATCAAAGTTTTTAGTAATTTAAAACCCTTTTAAACTGCAAATCAAACAAATGTTATATAAATATTTTAAAGTGAAATTCATGTCAAAACTTTTGATAACTTAAATTTCCATTTTAATTTAAAACTTCAATTTAAACCTCCTTTAAAATTTAATACTGAAATTCAAATTAAACTTTTGAATTCCCAGATTTTACATTAACTTCAAATCCATTCATATTTTTAAAATCTTATTATTAAAAATGTTTAAACTATTTTATCAAACCAAATGGTTAATTAAGTTTAAATTTCTGAAACTTTAATTTTATTTTAAACTGGGATTTGAATTCAAATTAGAAATTCAAACTTCAATTGAATTTAAACCTAAACCTTATCTTACACAAAAGCTACAGATTTTAAAATTTAAAACTCCAGATTTTAAAACACAGAGGAACAGGTTTACAAAACCTGGATTCTTGCAGTGACCCGAGAAAACCCATATCCTACTTCGAGTCAAACACATGCCTACTTCGAGTTTCTACCATACTTGCTTCGAGTAAACACAGACCTACCCCTGAAAACCCCTAAACCAAAACAGTTACCTGAATCACATCGTCGTGCATATGCACAACGACCACCGCCCCTACTGGTCATCATTGATGATCCAGCAACCCTCCAGAGACCCATCAAAGTCCTCAAAAACCATTAGATCGAACACATAAACGAGAATTCACAAATTAGCTCTGAAACCCCAATTCAAAAACCTGGAAAAATTTCTACAGGTTTCAACTCAAAACCTGTCAACATCCATTTCAAGTTGCTCCGACCACCTGAGGTTCACCCATTCCAACCTCGAACTCCTCCACATACCTACTTCGCATCCACCAAGTCCCAGAATACTTGATCAACCCTACACTTCAAATCATCTCAATGCACAAACCCATACAAAACTAGGGTTATATTCTGAAAATCAAAACTGCATCAATTCTAATCAATTAAACCCTCATTTCTGATTTTACTAAGAATTTACGTTCCTTTTACTATAACCCAGAAGAATTCTATGTTTCCTCATGTATCAGATTGCAAGTACTAGCTCAAATTCATATTTTTATTCAAGAACAACCTGTAAATGAAACATACTCCTAAAAATTCCAATACTTGATTTAAAAATCAAGTTACAGTTTATATTTTTGATTTGTATTACTGAATTATTATATTAATTAGATTGGGTTTGATTAAAATTGAACATGCATGATGTTCCTACAGTTTCCAGAGTCCAGAAACAAGTTTATTATCCTAAATAAAATTTAATACTTTAATTAGGATATACTACTTGTTTTATTTGAAAATTTGCATCTAAACATAGATTAGATCTCGAGTTCATAAATTTTGAATTATATTTTTAGTCTGGAATCTAGATCAGGAAAATAAATCATCAATGGAAAACAGGCATTCAACTCATCATATATGCAGACATTTATAAGCACACAAACATAATTTTTTTTTATCTCAAACATTTAATCAAGCAACCTAATATAGTTTAAGCATTTAAATGTTACTCACCTTTATTTGAATGCAGACCACTGTTTTGAATTTTCCAGAAAACAAACATGTGCAGGCTTGACCCTTTGTTTAATATCTGAGTTGCGCTTTGATGAAATGCCCATGATCACAGCCTAATTACTTTCATGCAGGAAGAATGCAGTCGCTAAATCCTCAAATACATGCTAATTCTTTCACTGCTTCCCGGTTTAAATAGAATGCAGAGAATAAACAATGTGCAGGCTCTTCTTTGATTTTGAGGAAGTGTAGATTGATATCTGAATTTTAGGCAGATGGGTTTGATTGTTGAAGAAGAGGAATATGCAGATTTGTTGTTGAATTTTTGCAGATATCTTTTGATTTTGAGATATGCAGTTTCATTTGATTTTGAAGAGGTGAAATTTGTACAGGGTTTTGAATATGCAGATTTTTTTGAATTTGCAGAGATATGATATGCAGATGTTGGAACATGGTTTAGATTATGCAGATTGATTTTTAATATGAAGATGGATCTGATTTTAGAAGTTTTGAAGATTTCTTTTGATTAAGGAAAAAAAATGAACATGCAATATGAAATGAAGATGTACACTTAACTAATGTATTTTCAGATTTAATGAAATAAAAGAAAAATAAAACTAATTTTTAATACTTGTCAAAAGTTAGACACTTGTCTATTTGAATGCATATGAATTTAACACTTGTTTCTTTTTTATTTAAAAGTAATTAGTTTTTAAATTACAAACTAATGTGTGAATTAACTTAATTTAACTTGTTAGTTTATTTTAACATGTGTATAAATTTATAAATGAAATAAGAACAAATCATGTTCATAAACTTATACAAATAAAAATTAAAACAATGAAGATTTTATACTTTGAATTTAAATTCAAACTAAATTCAAAATTAATTATTCTCAAATCAAGTTATAAGTAAAAATTCAATTTGAAATAAAAATTACAAATTCTTATTCAAAACTTATTTATAAAGAAAATACAATATTAATATTACTTTACAAAAGTCATTTTACAAGAAATTATATTTTTATTAAATAAATAATCCATTTTATTAAGTCATAAAACCATTTGTTGAATTAATTCTAAATTTAAAACTAAATCAAATTTATTTTAAACATTTAAATATTTTTCTTATCACATTTAAAATCATATATTTATTATGAAATAGTTTTTGAAAACTCAATACTAATTAAAATCAAAATTTCCAATTTATAATGTATATATTAGAATTTTAAAAAGTGATTCATTTATTAAATTTAAACTAAAATCATTTATTAAATTTTGAAAAGCTTAAATATTAAATAAAACAAATTTCCCAAATTACTATAAATATTGAACTAGAAAATATGCTTTATTTATTTAAAATTAAAACAATACCAATCTATTTAAAAATATAAACCATATATTTGTATTGTAAATAGAAATCAATTTATTATTTTTAAAGATAAAATAACCAATTTAAACATTTATCTGAGAAGATTATTAAATTTATTTGAATAATTATTATCAGATTATCAATATCAATTTAATTTTAACTACAGATTATTAAATTGATATTGTTAAAAATTCCGAGATGTTACAATCCTTCCCCCTTAAAAGAATTTCGTCCTCGAAATTTAAAACAAAGGTAATTTAATAATCTTATTAAATTTAATTTAAAAAACACAAGCATATATCAAACATATGCTAACAACTAAAGCAATCAATTCAAACAAATCTAATTATCCAGATAAAATTCTGGATAAAATTTCATCGAGTTTCCCCAGGTGTATATATATATAATGGGATACTCGCTCCAGAGAATCCAAACAAACAATACTATGAAACTACAAAGCTCCTATACAACTATATCTATAACACTAGACAAGATATCAGACTACAAACGAGCCTGACTCAACAACCAAAGCTCCAGAACTTCTGGTTCCACAACAAGAGATAGATCATACACGTACTTCCTCCGAGATACGTGAAACTCATCGAATCCCAGTTATCCAAACTGGCAATTCAATCCTGTAGATCAATCACTTACTCCAAGATCACGGAAAAGATCCAAAACATTTCAGAGCTAGCTTCTCAGGCTTACCCAAACTTATAGCTCACTTATGATCGGAGAAAACTTATCCAAAATTAAATCTCCGACTTCAGAATCCAAATCCCTCCGACTCTTATCCACAAAACTCTTCAGACGATCCTGTGCTGTCCACAACCTTACTGATCAGCTCAACCTACGCTGATGCTCTAGAAACAAACTAGACCTATTAACTCAACAAAATGATCTCCTCAAGATCAACCAAAATCAAAAACTCAAATTCTAGTCCTCAACATCAGTGAACAACAACTCACTTCTCCTGTCCGGGGAAAAGAAAAGCAGATACACTTCCAAACCGCTTCCGCTGCTCAACTCTGATCCGAAGTAGAAGAGAATTCTCAAGAAGAACACAAGCACAAACTGGACAACACACCCCAGAGATATGATTCAACAAATCCATAAGAAACTTCAGAAATTCCTCCAAAACTCTGAGCTGCTACACCAACTCAATCTCCAGATTTGAACAAACTCAGACTTCTCTGAAGACATCCAGAAAAACTCAGATAACCCAAGAGAACACTCAAACAATCACAAGTCACTTTTGCGACCAACCCTTACCAAATCCAAGGAAAAACTGTCCTCTCTTAACCAAATTGTACATCTTAAACTTAACTGGCCAACCCAACGAATAAACGGGTCCACATAACTGCTTCTGAACTCCACTTCAAAAAAACTGCTAAGCCAGAAGATCTCTTCCCAACACCGAGAACACTCCAAACTGCACTGCTGCCACAGATGCCAAAGAATTCCAAATCCGTAGCTCTTCGAGAAACTCGGACTTCAAAGCAAACATAAACTCCAGCTGAACACAGCCACAACACCGAAGCAGACTCACCTTCTTAACTTTGTTCCAAAGAAAACATCTTTGGGAATATCCATAGTCACTGCATCTCATCACGCAGCTACTACTCCCTGAGGAATCCAAAATACCATCACTCGCTTCTGCCAACCAACAGATCCAAACACTACTCATCCAACATCAGAAATAAACTCCGAACCTTCACAGGTTTCCTTCAGAGATTAATGAAGTTATTCATCACTACAGAACTCACTCGAGATGGTATTAGGTCTACAGTCTCAACGGAACACTTCCAACCTCAAACATTCAAACTCCAACCAATGGCATTCGTGTACACACACTACTACCCCATCTACCTTTATAACTTATACTGGAAAACCTGAACAGGTAACCCAACAGATAGGTAGAAACAAATATATATATATATATATATATATATATATATATATATATATATATATATATATATATATATATAAATAAATATTAAAATTACAAATACGCTCTCTCAAGAAAGACACCACTACAGAGCCTAGGTATTCACTCAACCTAATGCTCTGATACCAAGCTGAGAGACCCGACCTTCCACTCCCGGAAAATCGCATCATCTTTAAGAAGAAAGAAAGGGATAGAAAGAGAATAGGAAGAAGAGAAGAAAGAAACAACATCAGAATCTACACAGCGGAACGAATAAATTATATTAATCACATAATACTTTACATAGTTTACAACAAATATCAGAGTACACAGACATACAACACATACTAGACAGTTATAAACACCTGTCTAGTTATACAACTCAATACAACTCAAAGACAACAACCCAGAGAACACACAGCGGAATACTAGATATATATCTACACGCAGAAGCCTCCTGCTCAATTTGCTCCTCCACAATTTGTCAAAGCTAACCTAAATCCTAACCCGAATTCCCTTGACTACTCATAAAAATTTGAGTACCCAAGAGTTTATGAAAAACAAAAATAAACTCCGGGTCAGACATGGGTCTGGTGTGAGTAACAGGTTAAAGTTGCTTAACTTTTAAAAACCTTTGAAAAGAAAAGGTATCACGTAAGACTTCCCACACATAAACATGGAAAAGTTTTTACCTTACGCTAACCAAAACATTTGATAGGAAATCCGATGACATTATAATAGTGTCTAGGGTTTTCAAATAAATAAGAAATAGCCGAAATTGTTACATGATTAAATTCCAGCTACTAGCCACAAAAGTGGGTAATACAATCAAAACCGTTGGCACTTATTGGATTTTGGATTTCATACAATGGCAGGGCTACTGGGGTACCGCCCGTCACAGTACGTGGCCTAGATCAACGTACCGAGGATCACTCCCGACCCCTTGCAACACAAAGCCGGACCCATTCCTTACTGAATAGTTCCGAACAAGACAACCCTGTGGTTGTAGCTAGAAACCACCCGCACAGCCGAATATAAAGGGACTTCTACACAGGGATCAATCTTGCTCTCCAGTGGGTGCGACCCACGAAGCCTTGCTGCACCTCCCATGTTTTATCCATTCCCGGTTGATGAGGCTTGAGGCTACGGTTACCTTTATAGGACATATCACTTAGAATGCTCATCGTCCACCTGACGATGTTCTGAAAGCATTCAATCCATACAAGTTCGTTCCAGGTTCGAACGAAACCGAAGGCATTATCTCGTTACACTCATATTGGAATCACCCTCAGAGTTAACGACAATAACCCTTGCACTTTAAACCACCATCTCGAATCTATAAGAACTAATTCCGTCAACTCATTACAGAATCACCCACAGAGTATTACTGACTCATAGTCCTTACACCTCGAGTCTTTACAAAGCTCCACTTTGATACACGACCTAACGTTATTTGGAATCGATGTGGTTTTCGGATATCCAAATATGGAAACCCGATCCCGGTCTCATCGAAAACCAAAGCGTGTCTTTTAAGGTCCAAGTTGTTTTAAAGTTTTTAAAACAATTCAATTACAGTATCTATATACACACAGATAGATAACTCACAATCACAATTGATAATTAACATTATCAGTTAACAGGTAATCCACATTATCAATATCAAATAGATATACCATATATTACCATCACAATATATAATCTAAGTTATCATCACAATACAACCAAGCATCCATATCACACAATATCATTTATCTCATTACTGTGATCACAAAACATCCAAGACAATCAGTGTCATCCATTCATACATAAGCAATGATTTATTCATCACAATATAATTAATTTAAAACAAATTAAATTAACTATCTCTATCTTTAATTAATTTAAATTGAATTAAATTAATTACTTCATCTTTAATTAATTTAAAATAAATTAAATTAATTACTTCACCAAATTATAACTTGATTACCCAACTATTTAATTGGTTACAATCAATTAATCAATAATTAATCACTCTTGATTAATCACCCTTAATTACATTCATGTAATTATCCTAAATTAATTTCACAAAATTAATTATTCTCAACTAAACAGTAATTAACCTTTAATTACTTACTTAATTAATTAATTACATTAATTAATTACCTTTAATTACTTATTATTGATTAATTAATCATAATTAATCAACTTTAATTACATCATTAATTAAAATAATTAATGATCCTTAATTATTCCTTAAATTAATTACTCTAAGTAATTAACTAACTTCATTACTATTTAAACCAAATTAATTATCCTTAAATTAATTTCTTAATTAATTATTTGATTAATTACTAAATAATTAATCTGAATTATCTCATACTTAAACATCTCCACTTAATTACTATTCTGTAATTATTAAACAATTACTTAACTGAGTAATTTCCAAATCATTAATTACATAAAGTAATTATCTTTAAAACACAAGTGTTTAAAATTAATTAAACTAAATTAATTAAATTAAACAATCACATTAAATTAAATTAATTACATTAAGTAATTAATTTCTTAATTACTTTATTAAGTAATTATACTCAAACCATTTACAATTGATTATTATTAAATTAATTAATCTAATTAATTATAAAAATTAACCAAATTAATTAATTATTAAATAATCCTGGTTAATGACCTTCATTAACCATCCTCAAATTATTTTATAAGGTAATTAACTTAAATTAATTACAATTTAAATTATCTTTAATCATTCATTAATTAAAGTTAATTATTAAATTAATTAACCTTAATTTAAAACTTAATCACATAATTAATATTCATTTATCATTAATTAATAACTTAATTAATGATCTTAATTTTAAATTGATTAATCATTAATCAATTATTAATTCCAGTTCCAATTAATTAATTAAATTAATTAATTAATCTTAATTACCTTGTTAATTAATTCTAAAACATAAATCTCATTTTAAATTTTCAAAATAAAACATAACTTAATTATGTTTAAAACAACATTATTCAAAACATGGTGCTTTTGAGCTCCATTTAAATTTCAATTTAAATTCCAGTTTAAAATAGAATAATTTTAAACTTATCAAAGTTTTTAATAATTTGAAACCCTATTAAACTACAAATCAAACAAATGTTATATAAATATTTTAAAGTGAAATTCATGTCAAAACTTTTGATAACTTAAATTTCCATTTTAATTTAAAACTTCAATTTAAACCTCCTTTAAAATTTAATACTGAAATTCAAATTAAACTTTTGAATTCCCAGATTTTACATTAACTTCAAATCCATTCATATTTTTAAAATCTTATTATTAAAAATGTTTAAACTATTTTATCAAACCAAATGGTTAATTAAGTTTAAATTTCTGAAACTTTAATTTTATTTTAAACTGGGATTTGAATTCAAATTAGAAATTCAAACTTCAATTGAATTTAAACCTAAACCTTATCTTACACAAAAGCTCCAGATTTTAAAATTTAAAAATCCTGATTTTTAAAACACAGAGGAACAGGTTTTCAAAACCTGGATTCTTGCAGTGACCCAAGAAAACCCATATCCTACTTCGAGTCAAACACATGCCTACTTCGAGTTTCTACCATACTTGCTTCGAGTAAACACAGACCTACCCCTGAAAACCCCCAAACCAAAACAGTTTACCTGAATCACATCGTCGTGCATATGCACGGCGACCACCGCCCCTACTGGTCATCATTGATGATCCAGCAACCCTCTAGAGACCCATCAAAGTACTCAGAAACCATTAGATCGAACACATAAACGAGAATTCACAAATTAGCTCTGAAACCCCAATTCAAAAACCTGGAAAAATTTCTACAGGTTTCAACTCAAAACCTGTCAACATCCATTTCAAGTTGCTCCGACCACCTGAGGTTCACCCATTCCAACCTCGAACACCTCCACATACCTACTTCACATCCACCAAGTCCCAGAATACTCGATCAACCCTACACTTCAAATCATCTCAATGCACAAACCCATACAAAACTAGGGTTATATTCTGAAAATCAAAACTGCATCAATTACAATCAATTAAACCCTCATTTCTGATTTTACTAAGAATCTATGTTCCTTTTACTATAACCTAGAAGAATTCTATGTTTCCTCAAGTATCAGATTGCAAGTACTAGCTCAAATTCATATTTTTATTCAAGAACAACCTGTAAATGAAACATACTCCTAAAAATTCCAATACTTGATTTAAAAATCAAGTTATAGTTTATATTTTTGATTTGTATTACTGAATTATTATATTAATTAGATTGGGTTTGATTAAAATTGAACATGCATGATGTTCCTACAGTTTCCAGAGTCCAGAAACAAGTTTATTATCCTAAATAAAATTTAATACTTTAATTAGGATATACTACTTGTTTTATTTGAAAATTTGCATCTAAACATAGATTAGATCTTGAGTTCATAAATTTTGAATTATATTTTTAGTCCGGAATATAGATCAGGAAAATAAATCATCAATGGCAAACAGGCATTCAACTCATCATATATGCAGACATTTATAAGCACACAAACATAATTTTTTTTATCTCAAACATTTAATCAAGCAACCTAATATAGTTTAAGGTTTTAAATGTTACTCACCTTTATTTGAATGCAGACCACTGTTTTGAATTTTCCAGAAAACAAACATGTGCAGGCTTGACCCTTTGTTTAATATTTGAGTTGCACTTTGATGAAATGCCCATGATCACAGCCTAATTAATTTCATGCAGGAAGAATGCAGTCTCTAAATACTCAAATACATGCTAATGCTTTCACTGCTTCCAGGTTTAAACAGAATGCAGAGAATAAAAAGTGTGCAAGCTCTTCTTTGATTTTGAGGAAGTGTAGATTGATATTTGAATTTTAGGCAGATGGGTTTGATTGTTGAAGAAGAGGAATATGCAGAATTGTTGTTGAATTTTTGCAGACATCTTTTGATTTTGAGATATGCAGGTTCATTTGATTTTGAAGAGGTGAAATTTGTACAGGGTTTTGAATATGCAGATTTTTTTGAATTTGCAGAGATATGATATGCAGATGTTGGAACATGGTTTAGATTATGCAGATTGATTTTTAATATGAAGATGGATCTGATTTTAGAAGTTTTGAAGATTTCTTTTGATTAAGGAAAAAAAATTAACATGCAATATGAAATGAAGATGTACACTTAACTAATGTATTTTCAGATTTAATGAAATAAAAGAAAAATAAAACTAATTTTTAACACTTGTCAAAAGTTAGACACTTGTCTATTTGAATGCATATGAATTTAACACTTGTTTCTTTTTTATTTAAAAGTAATTAGTTTTTAAATTACAAACTAATGTGTGAATTAACTTAATTTAACTTGTTAGTTTATTTTAACATGTGTATAAATTTATAAATGAAATAAGAACAAATCATGTTTATAAACTTATACAAATAAAAATTAAAACAATGAAGATTTTATACTTTGAATTTAAATTCAAACTAAATTCAAAATCAATTATTCTCAAATCAAGTTATAAGTAAAAATTCAATTTGAAATAAATATTACAAATTCTTATTCAAAACTTATTTATAAAGAAAATACAATATTAATATTACTTTACAAAAGTCATTTTACAAGAAATTATATTTTTATTAAATAAATAATCCATTTTATTAAGTCATAAAACCATTTGTTGAATTAATTCTAAATTTAAACCTAAATAAAATTTATTTTAAACATTTAAATATTTTTCTTATCACATTTAAAATCATGTATTTATTATGAAATAGTTTTTGAAAACTCAATACTAATTAAGATCAAAATTTCCAATTTATAATGTATATATTAGAATTTTAAAAAGTGATTCATTTATTAAATTTAAACCAAAATCATTTATTAAATTTTGAAAAGCTTAAATATTAAATAAAACAAATTTCCCAAATTACTATAAATATTGAACTAGAAAATATGCTTTATTTATTTAAAATTAAAACAATACCAATCTATTTAACAATATAAACCATATATTTGTATTGTAAATAGAAATCAATTTATTATTTTTAAATATAAAATAACCAATTTAAATATTTATTTAAGAAGACTATTAAATTTATTTGAATAATTATTATCAGATTATCAATATCAATTTAATTTTAACTACAGATTATTAAATTGATATTGTTAAAATTCCGGGATGTTACAGAATGCATATACGTTGGTTCGAAATGGTTTTCAGATAAATCTGATCCCGGTCTCTTCGCACCAACAACGCAAAGCGTTTTTCAACCTCATTCAGAAACTAAGTCTCATAGACTTATCACGTCTCCAACTTTCAACTTGCTATCCTTCGGCAAAGAAGGAAGCTCGACAGATTGGAGTAATACATTGCACTACAAGAATCAACATCCTTAACACAAATGATAATCAAGCCTACCCAGAAGGCTATGTACTAAGTGTACAACTAAATAGTTCCCACATCAATTCGAGGAACAAAAATGGCCAAATTTGATAGTCGATTATTTAACTATCAAAGCAAAGAAACAATTATTTGGCACCATAATAATCACTGGGCCCTTTTAATTAATCTTTTATTAATTAAGTCATTTGCCAAATATTCACTTAAAATTATTTTTAAGAAGATATAATCTCAAAACCATTTCAATATTGGAAAACATTTTCAAATACTTATTTAATAATAAGTTCATAATTCAATTTATTTTCAACACTTAGAAAATATGGTATATACTTAAATCACGATTAAATATATATTTTATTCTATAAGGAAAACATTCTCTTTAACATCTTTATTTTGGGTCAAAACGAATGTTGTGTAAAATAAGCATTTAATTTTACCCAAAATCGACACTAGCTCCAATAAAGTCCAAATCAGATTTAAAATGTTGTTCTCGTTAATACAGACCCAATGCAACCTGTTTCGTCAAAAACGTACCTCGTATGAAGAAGTTATGCACTTTTAAAGATTGTACTAATTTATATATTATAAAATTTCAACTTTATTTATTATTTTTAAACCTAGAAATAGATCGGGTCGCACGATTTTCTTGATGAGATCGGGCCACACTATTTTCTTGATGAGATCTGGCCGTCGCATAGGCTTCTCCTTCTTTCTAGGTTTTTTTTCGAATGAAAGAACCCATATGTCATTCGAAATTTTGATCATCGCGCCACCCTATCGACGACGAGCCAACGATCAAGCATAGTCATTCGAACGACCACAAGCCCACACCCCTTCATGCCAAATGCAGCCATGCCACATGCCACCAATAGCCAGAATGGATGCCCTTCGAGGCCAAATTGCCGTCAATCCACTTAATTAAACTTGATCGTGACCATTGAAATTGTAGAACTCGATGCACTCTTCCTCTTTGTAGTTGAGTGTTTTTCGTAATTGCTTACGAATTTGGAGAGATCGACAAAAGAAAATAATGATTTCTGGCTATTGAAATATAACCGATGGCTAGCCCTATTTTTGATTAGTTTTTGATGAAAATAGAAATAATGTGTTCCTTTTATAGAAAATTTTCACGCATTATTTATCCGGAAATTTTTCGAACTCGAAACAAAGCATGCTACATGGTGTTTGTAATGTTTTACCCATATTTCGAACACAATGGAATATATATGGGGAGCCAATTCGATCGTATTTGGAAGATAGGTTTTCGAACCGACTATTTAATTTTAAAAATTCACTTAAATGAATTTCTATGCATTTTAGCTTGCCACGGACAAACTATTAATCCGATTGACATGAAATTTGAAATCTTACAATAATATAACATTACTAATCCAATGAAACTAGTTTCGTTAAAATCCGAGACTGTGTGAAAAATGGCTAGTTTTACACGTCAACTAAATATTAAAATATTCAATTTCTGCAAATTTACTTTTAATTATATTTTAAAAGATCTCTAACATCATTCTAATTCAAACAGAATTCAATTCAACTTTATAAATCATTTTAATTCACATAAAATTCAAATTCCAATTATTTCCTTAATTCCGAATATTAAATTAACAATTTAATTATCCAATTAAATTACTATATTCAAAATATAAGTTATTCAACTTATAAAATAAACTTACGAACATTTAAAATCAATTAAATACACAAATTTCAAATGACTGAAATTCTGGGTCGTTACATTTTGAAAGCCTTAGTTCTTCAAAACAAATAATTCAATCTCATTTTAAAGGAAAAACACATGGCTAAGTAAAGGATATTTGAAATGGTTTTAAGAAGAAGCTTTCCTTGATATAATATTAGGTTAAAGGGATTAACCATGTTTTATATGAAAGTAATTTCAAGGATGTTAAACCCGCAGGAATGGTATTGTTATGCTATTATGTTTTTTATTCATGTATATATATATATATATATATATATATATATATATATATATATATATATATTCACATTTTAATGAACCTATAACGGTAATTTGGGGAAGGGGAGAATAACCAGCTAGGTTGACTCAATAGTGAATATTAATCAAATTAATAGAAGATATTAGCAAGGGCCAAAAGGTTCATGGTATGCCCATGGAAACTGTATATAGGAAAAGATATTGGCAGAGGCCAATAGGTTCATAGTAAGCCCATGAAAACTATGTATAAATAAAGATTTTATGAAGATAAGTTCATAGTTAGCCTATAAAAACTATGATTTGATATTGGTAGGGGCCAATAGGTTTGTAGTGAACCAATGAAAACTATATCCGGATTAAGATATTGACAGATGTTAATAGATTCCTAGTTTACCCATGAAAACTATGATTAGAGAAAAGATATTGGAGTTACCAATAGGTACAGGGAGAAACCATGAAGCAAAAAAATATTGGTAGGGGCCAATAGGTTAATAGTAAGCCTATGAAAGCTATGAAACTGGATAGGGAGTCCATGTACATTAAATATGTTATTAGTAAGCCCATAAAACTAATAGGTTAATGGTGACCCTGGAAACATAAATATGATAGGTAGTCAATTAAACAATGGATGGGATATCATGAATGTTTTAATTAAGTATGCATTTCATCATAATATTTTGAATTGTTATGTTTTTACCATTGTGGATGTAGGAGCACATATATGGTTTTATAAGGGATTTTAAGGATACTAGTGAGGGGAAAACTCGTTCCGCTAAGCGGCATGGTCTCACTTGATATCTAAATGGTTTGAAATGGTAAATTATTATTCATACAAGGTTTTATGTCTGACTCGAAAGTTATGTTTTCCCCTTAAACTCTCGTGTACTCAATTGATTTTGAGTATTTGAGAGTTGAGGTTTTTAGGTACTTCATCAGACGAATAAGCTTCCGGAGGCATGCAAGAGGCGTGATAGCTACATAGAGTTCTCTTTTATTTCATTCCGCTGTGTTGTTTCTGTAAAGGCAAAGTTGCTAAATTGCCTATATATACTCTGATCGTCCAAGGGGTCATGTTCATATGTCGCTCTTGGCGTATATTATAATAAGTATATTTTCTTTGAACATGGTTCTCGTATTGGGATTATGTAGTCAATTTGAAGTGTTTTGGAATGGAACGTGGAACTTGTTTGATGTTATAATTTGTTTCCTATATCCTTGTGTTTCTGGAATATCAATTTATCTAACATTATTGTATTTGGTCCCTGATGATTAATAACTATGGATGATAGCAACATCTATAGCCATTAGTTTTGCGCCTCCAAGTGGGGGATGTTACAAGTTGGTATCGGTGCATAGGTTTATGAAACTTCAAGGAAATTTAAACCTAAATTTTTTTCGAACATAATCCAAAGAATTAAAAAATACGATTGGGGTTTGGGTTATTGTTATCGTAACGTACTTGTAATTGATATACATACATACATATATATATATATATAGTTATATATATAGGTATGAAAACTCCTTTCTATTAGACCATTCTTCTGTATCTTACTAAGGCTCGAATGCAGATTAACGAGAAAGAAGATACAGAACCAAGAAATAGAAGAGGAAATCTCGTTGGAGGAAGCACCAATGGAAATGCTCGACCCACCAGGAGGAACCCGGGACGACAGGCTAATGCTAACCAAAATGCTGATTCTAATGTGGGTGCTGGAAATACACTATTAGATATAGAGGTGATGTATCAGTTCTTCGTCAATATGATGCAAGCAGGAGCTACTGTTGGAGTCACCGGAAATGTTTGAGGAGCTAATCCTATGGTTCCAATTGGGAATAATTATGGTAACCTGAGCCGAGACTACACCAGTCTGGGTGGAAAGCAGTTTGTGGAAAGGGAGGATGCCATTGAAGTTGAGAATTAGTTGTTGCACTATTAGAGAATCTTTGCATATCAAGGTTTGGATGATGAGCAGAAAAGAGGGCTAGCCTTTAGGCAGTTGCAAGGGGAAGCACTTCATTGGTGGAATAGTGGGACGGCCGAAGTTACGGAGGAAGAGTTGACATGGGATAAGTTTAGAAGGAGATTTGAACAGAGGTTTTTATCTGAAGTTGCTAAGTCGGCATTGATGAGGAAGTTTATGGGTTTAGTTCAGGGAGAGATGTCAGTAATCGAGTACGCTGCTAAGTTTGATGAGCTGTCTTGATATGGGTATGCTACTATAGACATTGACATCAGAAGAAATGAGAGGTTCATTTGGGGTTTGTGGCCTAAGCTTGCTAGAGAAACCCTGACACATAATCGTGATCCTTGTAATTCGATTGTGGAGATGGCAATTTGCTATGAGGAGATGCTTGCTGTTTATGCTAGAGAGTAGCAAGTTGAAACCCAGGGTTCTTAGGGAAAGAAGAGAAAATTATTTAAAATAAAGGAAGCCCAGAAGGGAGATGCTGCCAAGAAGGCAAAGGCTGATTTAGTTTGCTGGAAGTGTGATAAGAAGTGTCATTATGTAAATGAGTGCCGGTCAGTCAAGGGGAAGAAGGCCGCGGATAAGAAGAATGTGAAGTGCTTCAACTGTGATCAAGTTGGGCATTATAAGAATCAGTGTCCAGATCCAGCTAGGGTGGACAAGGGAAAGGTTTTGCTGTTGAACCATCATCTACTGTGCCAACTGCAGCTGAAAAAGGAAAGACCGTGATGGAAGGTACGATTTTGATTCAGAGTATACCGATTAGGATACTATTTGATACCCGTGCATCACATTCATTTATATCCTCGTGTTTAGTTGATAGGTGATGCTTAGAACCCATATACCTTGTTGCTTCCTTAAGAATCGCGAATATAATAGAAGGGTATCCAACTCTGGGGATGAGATGTGAGCAGTTAGAACTTGATTTTTTGGGTCATAAGTTTGCATGCAGTGTTTTCGATTTCGGAATTATTTTGGGTATGGATTGGTTGTGCAAGTATGAGGCTAGGATATTTTGCCAGGATTGGGAGATACCATTGAGTGACCCAGATAGTGATAACTGAATCATATTCTCGGTGAAGAATTCTGACCGGAGTAGTTGTGCTTTGTTAAGTGCAATAGAATTGGATAAAGAGCTAAGTCAGGTTTGAGTAGCAAGGGAGTTCGCAGATGTCGTTGAGCCAATCATAGGACTACCATCCATATGAGCCGTTGAGTTTTGGATAGATCTTGTGCCAAGAGAGAAACCTGTGAGTAGACCACCTAGCAGGATGACACCTACTGAGATGAAGGAACTGAATATGCAATTAATAGATGTAGAAGGAAGAAATTTTATTAGACCAAGCAGTTCGCCTTGGGGAGCAGCCATAGTATTCATGAAGATACCAAATGGGTCGTTAAGGATGTCCATTGACTATCATAAGTTAAACAAAAGGACGGTCAAGAATAAGTATCCTTTATCGAAAATGAATGATCTATTTGATCAGTTGTGTGAATCATGAGTCTATTCCCAGTTAGATTTGGCGACAATTTCCCATCAGTTAAGAGTGGCAGAGGACAGTATCCCTTTGACATCATTTCAGACTAGGTATGGTTCGTATGAGTGGCTAGTAATGCCATTCAGGTTAGTGAATGCACCTGCTTTCTTTGTGAATCTGATGAATCGAGTCTTTCGAGAGTATTTGGATAGATTCGTGTTGGTGTTTATAAATGACATTTTGGTATACTTTAAGGGTAAAAAAGAGCATGAAGATCATCTTAGAGATGTGCTTGAGACGCTAAGCCAACGTCGGCTGAAAGAGAAGTTTTCCAAGTGTCCTTTTGAAAAAAAGAGGTTAAGTTTCTTGGTCATGTGGTTTCAGAGAAGGGCTTGTCAGTTGATCCATATAAGATCAAAATTGTTAATAACTAGAAGAGATCAGAGACGGTGACTAAGATTAGAAGTTTTCTTGGACTAGCTGACTATTACCAGAGATTCACTAAGGACTAATCGTGGATAGCAGCGCCTTTGACTAAGCTAACCAGGAAGGATGTAAAATTTGTCTTGTCCGAAAAATGTGAGGAAGCATTCCTTAAGTTAAAGCATTTGTTGATGAATGCACATATGTTAGTAGTCCCATACGGAAACCAAGGGTTGGTAGTGTATATCGATGCATGTGGAACTGGATTGGGAGTTGTATTTATGTAGAAGGGTAAAGTGATTGCCTATGCTTCATGACAGCTTAGATCACATGAAGTGAGATATCTTACTCATGATTTTGAGTTGGCCGCAGTGATCTTCGCATTGAAGATATGAAGACATTATCTCTTAGAGGAGAGATTTGAGCTATGCATAGATCATAAGTCTTTAAGGTACTTATTCTCTCAGAAGGAGCTGAATATGAGACAACACAGATGGCTGGAGTTTTTGATTGCTTGTGATTTCGGTAAAGAGTGCACACCAGGGAAAGGTAATAAAGTAGCGGATGTTCTTAGCAGAAGACATCAGAATGCGGTGTTAGCTATGTTGGCAGAGTGGAAGGATTTAGTAGCTTTGACTACTTGTAGTGTTCAGTTAAGATCAACTGCTAGTTCTAGGCAGATTATCGCTTTGTTCTCCTGTGTAGAAGTTCAACCAGTATTAATCCAAAGGATAATTTTAAGTAGAAGGAGGATCCAGTATTAGCCGAGAAGATTAGAAGTGTAACGACCCATATTTTGGCAACTAAAAATATTCAATTAAATAAGACTTTGGAGTTTAATATTATCAAAAATTAAAATTTATGATATATTAACCTGAACTTTATTAAATTATAAATTTTTAGTTTCAGATAAAATCTTAAAAAAAAATTTTTTAATGAAATGGAAGATAGCAATGTATATTGTAATATAATTTAATAATTTTGATTGAATGTAATTGAAAGCCGTTTTAATGTAATTTCGATTAATGGCAATAATACTGGTTAATAAGGGATAAAATAAATGATATATCATAAGGTAAAATCATATGTTACTAACTAAAATTGGTTTTAATATAGAATATGAAATCAAGTATTTTGTACGTAAATTTATTAACCTTTGTTTGTGAACAATAAATTTATAAATGCATTTAAATTACTTAAATGTAAATATTTTTTTGTTTATCGTCTTATTATTTAATCCGTTTTGAAATTATTTTTGTAATCAATGAAATTTAATGTGATTAAATATTGCAGTTAATATGAGCAAAGGCGTTAACCGTAGATAAAATGGAAAATTATGTTTAATGAACACACAAGGTATTTTTTTTATTTATTTAAAGAACATTTAAATTAAAATACAATAATTTGTTTGGAATTTAAACTATAATGAACAGATTTTTATTACTATGGTAGTTTATTGTTGAAATTAATTTAATATTTAAATATTGGATTTAACATGGAAAGTTTAATTTTCAAATATTATTAATTCCTGTTTAATCAAGAATGATGATAGAAATTTTTTAATTTAGAATTTAAAAGTGACTAAATCAATTTAATAATAATTTGGTTATTTGACGTGTAAAAATGAGCATAATTCGATTTTAAAAGCAAACTTCTATTTACAATAGAATTAGGGTTTGAAATTAGTTTCATTGAGTTTAAAAATATTGAAAACGTATATTTCGACATATAGAATGACCTACTTTTGTTTCGGGAACGAAACGGGCTTTTCAGGTCTTTGTTATCGCTTTGGCCTAATCGATCTGTTCCATCCACTCCTGCCTATCTTTCTCTATTTATATGTTGCTATAAACCCAAACAACCTTCTATTCTATTTTTTGTATGTACAATTCATTTCTAATCTATTCCTTCTAAGTGGAGATCATCCAAAACCCTAATTACAATTTCAAATCAACTCCAAAAATTCAAATTGCTCAAAACCCTATCAAATTATATATCATCGTGAAGCACGCAACGGATGGAATCAGTGTCTGCAATTCGTTTTTCGACTGCAGGCTCCGTTTTTCCAGAATTGGGCAAAACATTCTCGACCGTCTGTTGTAGGGTTTCGAGACAACGGTGGATCGTCGACAATTCGACGATCGGGAAGTTGCATCTTGTAGAGGAGAAGAAGCATAGTGCATCCGTGTTATCCGATCATGTCAACGGCGCTCGAATTTTTTCCAGAAATGGCGAAATAAGGCGCCAGCGGCGCAGAGCTCATGGCGGCGCTGAAGGTCGCGCGCGAGGCTCAAAGGGGCGGCAGGCTATGGGTAGGACGTTGGCGAAGCCAGATCAGGTTATTGAGGCGCGTAGGCGTGGCTATTTTGCAATGAAGATCGGCGACTATAGGGTTGGGTTCTTTTTGCGTTCGACATGAACGTGGGTTTAGGGAAGGTGAGTTAATTACCATATTGTCCCTAGTTTAATTTAAATTTAGGAAATATTAGTCATGTATCCCTAAAACTAAAGTTAATTAAAATGGCATCCTCCCAAAAAGAAAGTTGAAAAACGGGTCCCTATAATTATTTTACTGCAGCAACATGTATTTTTCGTATTTATTGCGTTGGTGCTTAAAAAAATTACAAAAAATTGTAAATATTATAACTAGGTTTTTGAAATAAAAAAAAGAAATTGCAAACATATCTACAATCATTCCATATAATTGCAGATATGTCTGCAATTATTCAATGAATAATTACATTCGATAAACATCTGAATAATTGTATATATGTGTGCAATTATTCCATATAATTGCAGACATATACGCAATTATTCAGTGAAAATCTATATAATTGCTGTCATGTCTGCAATTATTCCATATTTTTGCAGACGTGCATGCAATTATTCACAGAATAACAGCACATTGATTTAACAATCAGGATATTCTGTAAAATAGCAGACATATCTACAATTTTTAGTTGCAAAGGCATGCTATCCAGAATAAGTGCAGACATGTCTGCAATTATTTTTTAAAATTATATACATGTCTACAAGTATTCCTGAAACATACATTGTGTCAGTTTTTCCCCTTTTCATCCTTGTTTTTTGATTTTTTTTATATGTTTTTTGATGATTTTTGAAAAATAGGAACTTAGTTTACGTACTTTTTTCCATTGGGGTTTTTGTGAATTTTGAAACATATCAAAGACCTATGCCAAAAGTACCCTTAAATTTAATTTTAAAATTTCAACCTTCTACCATGAATAACTTTTGCATACGAACTCGGATTCACGCATGACTTTTTTCATTAGAATCGTATTGAAATTACGGACAATATGAAACTATTTTGGTTGAATTTGGAGAATGTTGAAATTTTGGGCTTTTATTGATTTTAGTGGGCGTTAAAATCAAAGGTGAGTGATTTAACCCACTCATATAATACTAAATCTTGTTATGTGTTATGAATTAAATTTATGAAGTGATAGGATTTTGTTGCTTGTTGTTCGGTAGTTTAAATTGACATTTGAATTAATTTGAATTTGATATTTAATTGAATCAACATTTAAATTATTATTTAATTTAATTGCTAGTTAAACGCCGTCAACTGATAATTATTAACTATTGTGATATGTTGGTTGATTTGGTTGTTAGTTGTTATTGTATGCCAATTGATTGATGTTGGATGTATGGTTGTTTATTTATTTGACACATTCCTACTATTATTTATTTATTAATTGACATCATTTATATTATCATTTGGACTGTTTGAAATGAACTAAGAAATAGGTTGAAATGATATATACCTATATCATTTAATTTTGTATTGAAATGATATATATCCATCTATATTATTAAAATTGAAACAAATGATCAATTGACTATAGGGTAGAAAATTATATACAGACACCGAATTTGGTTAAATTAAATGGTTTCAAAATCTTGAATAGGAATTGGTTTAGATGAAATTTTTTTTAAAAAAATAAAATTTTGATTTATGTAAGTTAAATTATTTTCAGATTCGAGATTTGAAATGTTAAAATTGAAACTGTTTAAATGTAATTGTTTAAGGATTAAATTTGAAATCTTAAAGTGGATATTGGAATATGATTTGAATTTATCGAAAGTGAATTATTTGGAAGGTTAAACTTTTAATTTAAACATTGAATTTACTTTAATTAAAGTTGTTTAAATGTGTAATTCAATATTTTGGTTGTGAAATGGATTTAAACTTTATTGTTAAAAATAGTAATTTGAATTGAAACTTTCAACCTTTTAAATAGCACCATTTAAATTGAATTTGAAGTGAAGTTTGAAATTATTTTGAATTTAGGCTGATTTAAACTGAAATTTGAATATGAAGTTGACTTGAGTTTGGAAGTCAAAGAATTGATTTCACCGTGATTCGGAACATGAGTTTAAAGTGTTGTGAAAGAAAGAAACAGTTTTAATATAAACAGTTTTAATATATAAATTATTTTAATAACCAAATAATTTTAATATATAAAATATTTTTATCCAAACTATTTTCAATATTGAAACCTATTTATATTCAAAACTATTTTCAATATTAGAACTAATTTATATTCAAAACTATTTATAAATGTGAAAACAATTTTATATTCAAAACTATTTCCAAATATTAAAACTATTTCAATTATCTAAACAATATTTCACTATTCAAACTATTTTAATCATTCAAAAGCATTTTCAATATTCAAACTGTTTTAAAAGGGAAATTACTTAGATTTAAATACGAATGCTTTGATACGAAGGTATAACCTATTTTGAACTCGAAACGATTTTGAAGTGAACCTAATATTTTGATATGAAATATGACTTGTTCTTTAAATTAAAAGAACCAACCGGTGTGTAAAATGGACAATTGGTTGTTAAAGAGACCGGGGCAAAATGAATTACATACTCTCTGTCATTCTACTAGAACCACTTTAACCACTGTGTATGCGGTGAATGTTATCCAGAATTTATAGGTTGAATCAGTGATGTTTACTGGAATGAAGAAAGAGAATGATGATGGCTGACCTCGAGACTTGTGTCAATTTGAAATGGCTAAAACGGGAGCCTATATCTGGCCATGGGGTTAGTTACCTTTATGGGCCCCACCCCTTCATATTATTATATTGATTTTGACTCGATTGGTGCACCTAGATTTGATTTTGGAGGTAGTGACTCGGTCGGTAGTCGCAACGTCGATGTGTTACGATCAGCCATAAAGGGTAAAGCCTTTACGCTATTTTAATACTTTGCTTTACTGATAGACAATACATATATAGTGTACCTTACTACATATAGATAGTATGATGGATGCTTACGAGATGGAAAATCACATAACATATGTTAAGGTATTGCACTCATGTTGTACACTTGATAGGAGATGTAAAAACCCATAAACATCTCTGAAGCTATTACACTAATATTTACTTGTTGTTGAAATAACTTGCATAAGAACTTTTAGTTCTAACTCAAGTGTTTTGTCTTTTCATTAAGCTGGGGTCAGCCTGAGCGTTTTAGTGTTTGAAGACATTATTTCTGGAGGACGAAGACGAAGTTTGGTATATTATATTATTAGTATTATTCCGCTGCATCACATTGGCATGTTATTAATTGTGCTCTGATTATGTTGTAAAAATTATGTAATCAAATGTATATTGTAAAACAACTTCATGAACTGTTTACTTATATTATATTTTGTCATTCCGCTGTGAAATTATGTATTTTATTTTCCTTCTTTTCTCTTATTTTGTTATCTAACATCATTGACAGTATTCCCTTTTTGAATGGTTTGAGTTAGACATATGCCTTTTTTGTCGATTAAATCCATCCAAAAAGGTGGGTGGTCACAGTTGGTATGAGAGCTTTGCTTAGAGATACCTTAGCTAGTTGGGGTTAACTCATTATAGAAAGGGTTAGTTGCACCCTAAAATGCGTCCGAGTGTGTGTGTGTGTGTGTATGATAGAGCATATTTTTTAGTGCTATAAAAATGTTTTGTATTGTGTTAATTTATTATGTTGAATATTTATGATTTCCGGTCGGTACATAGGATGCTATGGCATCGATAGGGATTTCTAAATACTTGAACTGGATAAACCGACACAATATTGTTTTAAAAATAGGTAAATGAAATAATTTTACCAAGTATTATACTTTGTACATAAAGAATAATTTTTTATAAGGGATATAGTTGTATGTGATATGTTTGTTTGTTCGGAAGTGAAATTTTACAAAAATGGTTTATAAATTATGACTTACAAATAAAATGAATTTAAATGGAAATTTGAGAACTAATATTTTGGTGTATTAAATTGGTTTTCAAAGATGTTGAAAAAAAAATGCTAGTATTAATTACAAGTATTTTCGAATAGAAATATTTTCAGTAAGATTGAAAGAAATGTTTTTAACAGAATTTTAAAAAGGAAGTAAGTTCTGTACTTCTCTCTTCTACTACTGAAAAATAATTTCGGTGATGATGGTCGTATCATCGACATTCATCTTCAAGTCTCAAAGTGCGGGAGGCCACTTAGTATGTTTCTATGCATTTCGTTCAATAAACATGTTTCGACTTAAAATTTCTAAATATGGTTTGATATATATAAAATACATTAGTACATATATTATTTCAATATGATTTGAAAAGAACTCGATATTTGAATTCTTAAGTTCATGTTAATTCATGATTTTCAGTTATAAAAATAAAGTGAAATTTTAATAGTTGGGAACTTTTAAATGGAGAAGTAAGAAATTAAAGCTATGTGTTTAAATGAAATATGAGAAGTTAAATCTTAGTAGTTGTAAATTATTGAACTTTCTTACTAACTAAAATGGATAAGATAAATTTGTATAACACTCAATTACATTCTAAAATAACATATATAAAACTTACTAGAAATGTTTAAAAAGTTGAAATGTTAAATATGAATCTGTAATTGAATACCATACAAACACGAACTTAAGTAATGAAAGAAAAAAAATGTTCAAATTAAAATTGTCTTTAAAGAAATGTTTATAAAAAACAAAAATGTTCAAAATAATATTATGTCCATATATAAATAAAATGTTAATATGTACAAGAAGTGTTATAAGCTTAAGTTAATGTTTTGAAATGCTTAATAATTAAATTGAATAATAAAAAGTGAATAATATTTAAATAAATGATTATAAAGTTACAAAAAAGTTGAAATGATTCACTAGTGAGTATTAATATTAAATGGAAATCAAGTTATATAAATAAATTAAAGTGAATTAAATTGCAAGGAAACTAATGTAATACTTTAAGAATTTATTCATTGAAGATTTTAAATATCAAATAGAAAATAACCTATGTAAGTAAATAAATAAATTAATAAAATATGATCTTGTATGAATGAATGGAAATTTAAAATAAATGAAAGGTAAATAATGTGTTAAAGAAACCAGTAGAATTAAATAGGTAAGTTGTATGTTGTTTATTTTATTCATATAACATTTTCGATCCAGATTCGAATACATGATTTGTATTAATTCACACCGGTCTGAATTGGGATTTTTCGCTCGATTCTTGATGGCGAACGTTTGATAAGGATTTTTGATATGATTTTGAAGTTTTCTATCATAGTTTATGGATATGCAAGAAGAATGGAGATTTCTAATCAAGAAATTGGATCAGAGTCCGCACTTGAGTAGTCAAGTTAACAATACTAGTTCGAAAGTAAAATTTATGTATTTAAGCAAGCGATTAGAATTGATATTGTATACAAATGATATATGTATATCGTACAAATTTAAATAATATTTATATTCTATGTTGTTTGGCTATGGGAAGTTTGGAAAGTGATACATCAAATTATTTGAGGTTGTATGAATAATCTATTGAGTAATTACTAAGGCTGTTGAGCGCAAGGTACACTTGGTAGTTTATTTATCATCCTTATATGATGAAAAGTCTAAACCTAGATAAACCATTAGTTTTGATTGCTATGGATGTGTGATTGATTCTTTGGTTGCATATAATGGTCGTACTGCTTTTGTTTGCACATGATTATATATATATATGATGTGTTGTTTGTGTTATTGATTGGGACAACTAATATATTACTCTTTTAAGTAGTTTTAACTCTTTTGGATTATGTAAGTGAAATCTAGGTTTATGAAAGCAATACCTATTTTGGTTTCATAATAGAGTTTTGTTTGCCTGAAAAATAGGCACGTTTTTGGATTACGGTTTTTGTAACGGTATTTTATTATTTTTCCCATGGTTTGGGATGCTTTTTAATTAAAATATGATATATATACAATGTAATTATTGATATTACTATTTTCTGGACCTAACCGCGCAAAAGGAGACGCTGCGGAATTTTTTTATGAATTTAGGACTTGGAAATTTTTTTGTGGAAGTTGAAATGTTTTTCAAATTTATATTAAATTTAAGTATGAAAGATTAATTGTTTATAAATTGATTATTTTCAATAAAGTATATTAGATTTCTTGATACCTTGTTCCTTTTCGGGGAGAAATGTTTTTACTGGGGGAGATTGTAACGACCCATATTTTAGGCAATTAAAAGTATTCAATTAAATAAGAGTTTAGAGTTTAATATTGTCAGAAATTAAAATCTACGATTTGTTAACGTGAATTTTATTAAATCAAAATTTTTGAGTTTGAGATAAAATCTTAAAAACAACAAATTTTAATGAAATGGAATATAGTAATGCATATTATAATATAATTTAATAATTTTGATTGAACGTAATTGACAACTATTTTAATGTAATTTCAATTAATGGTAATATTAAAGGTTAATAAGGGATAAAATAAATTATATGTCAAACGGTGAAATCATATGTTATTTAATTGATGTCGATTTTAATATAGAATATGAAATCAAGTATTTTGAACGTAAATTTATTAACCTTTGTTTGTAAATAACAAATTTATAAATGATTTTAAATTAGAAAATGTATAAATTTATTAACCTTTGTTTGTCAAACGGAGATTGTCAAGAGAAAAGAACCTGAAGAGATCAACTTGGCCATCTATCAGATACCCATTAATGGGGACTAGGGCAGAGGAGCAGCCTTCATCATTTTCTTTTTCGTTTCTAATCCCTTCAATCCCTCTTCGCTACCTCAATTGCTTCACTTCTACTTCTAGCTTTCCTCACTACTGTCTATTTGTTGATGGCTCCACTCTCAAACCCCTTCCTTCTCTTCCAGATCTGACCCTTGCTCTTCGGCCTTTGATTCTCTTCGCTGATGATTCGCCCATGTCTGGAACCTTCGGATCTGCTGCGCCCTCTCGTTTGTCAACGTGGTATGCTACCTTAGTGACTGTTTACAGCGTTTGGTAGATCTACAGCCTTGGTTGTCGTCACGAGACTCTGGTGAGCTATCTCGGTTTTGGTCGTGTGTTTTATGCGTCTGGTTTTGAATCTGGGTCGTTTGTTGTGATTTTTGTTGGATCTGATCTTGGGGTTGCGAGTGGATTTTGGCTTCTCATCGCGGGAGCTTCTCCTCAGATTTGCTCCACTTCCGCTGCCTCGCTCGGTGGCGGTAGCCTTGCTACGGCCGATTTTGTGTGTTCGGTGGTCGTGTGGTACTGTTGTTCTTGGTGTCTGCTTGTTTGCTTTGCTCGATGTCATTCTTTTGCAACAGGTAGCTCCTGTAGCTCCTGTATGTGTTATTATTGATGTGATCCCCTTTAGCAATCTTGGTATGCTTCGTGTTTGTTGTTTGGCTTATGCCTCTAGTGATGGTGATCGTGATGTTTTGATCAATGTCATCTGCTAGCAGTTTGCTGGCTTGTTATGTGCAATGTCAGTCTTATGTTATTTTTTGCTAAGGAAATGTTTGGGTCTGTGTATTTGTACTTGCCTTTTGGTATACTGTTGTGATGTTGCTCCCTGTGTTGTGCATTTGCTATTAGCTGTCTAGATATGTTGTCTAGCACCTATTCTCTAACTTAGTTAGTTTTAGTGGTCGCTCCACTTAATTTCCATGTATTGTAGCATAGGTGCCCTGCCTATCCCATGTTCCTTGTAATTTTTTTATTACGTTTGTTATAATAAAAAGTGGACGGTCCACTTTAAAAACCGGCTGGCCTTACCAAAAAAAATTATAAAATGTAAATATTATTTTATTCCTCATCTTATTATTTAATCCTCTTTGAAATTAATTTTGTAATCAATGAAACTTAATGTAATTAAATATTCCAGTTAATATGAGCAAAGGCGTTAACTATAGAATAATGAGTGTAATAAAATGGAAACTTATGTTTAATGAACGCACGAGCTATTTTTTGATTTATTTTAAATAACATTTAAATTAAAATAAAAGAATTTATCTGGAACTTGAATTATAATGAACGTATTTTTATTACTATGTTAGTTTAATATAGAAATTAATTTAATATCAAAATATTGCATTTAATATGGAAAATTCAATTTTAACTATTATTAATTCCTGTTCAATAAAGAATGATGGTAGAAAACATTTAATTTTGAATTTTAAAGTGATTAAATCAATTTAATAATAATTCGGTTAATTAACGCGTAAAAATGAATATAATTCAATTTCAAAAGCTAACTTCTATTTACAATAGAATTAGGGTTTGAAATTAGTTTCATCGAGTTTAAATATATTGAAAACCGACATTTTGATATATAGGATGACTTACTTTTCTGTCGGGAACGAAATGTTTTTTTCGGGTCTTTGTTATCGGTTGGCCTAATAAATCTGTTCCATCCATTTCTGTTGTAACAGCCCGCAAATCCGTACCCCTTTGAGTCGACACTATTCTCCAACAATCAACTCAAGATGAACGGAAATACGAACCATTAGGGTTTAAAAAGAAGAGGTAGAAGAAGAAAATAGAAAAATAACATCATAATCTAACCATCGCAGCGGAATAAAATATAATAGATAATAAATGATCTTTACACAAAAACAAATCTGTTTATACATTACATCATCAGAGTATACATAACACACAACTAGACAGTAATCCTAACCTGTCCTCACACAACTGAATAAACAGCTAATCGACACAGCGGAATATATAAAACAAGTATGGAAGTACGTATCACCATCCAGCTCGTCTCCGAAGCTCCACAGCATCCTTTCTTGTATCCTATAATACTCAGTCTGACCCGAGCATTATAGTTAAATAATACCCGAGTCGGTCTGGAACAACAGCGTGAGAAATCACAGTCAAATTGATTATTAAAGTTTCAAAATACTTTGAAATCAAAAGCATCTCGTAAGACCACGCCATAAATAAACATATCGGGTTTTTTACTTTACGATAGCCAAAACTTTTTTTATCAAAATCCTTTGATATTATAATAGTGTCTATAGAAACTAAAATAGAATCTTGCTGAAATGCTTGCATCTCACGTTTCAGCAATAGTTGGGCACAATCAAAACCGTACAGGCGCGTAGGGAGAATGGATTTCCAACTAATGACTAGGCACTGGGGTACCACCTGTCACGGTACGTTGCCTATATCACCATATCGAGGATTACTCCCAATCCGCTGCAACACAAGACCGGGACTACCCCTTACTGGATAATCCGAGTAAGATCACCCCACGGTTGGGATCAGCGACCACACCACTAAGCCGAATAAAAAGGACATCTAGACAGGGATGACCTCACCCTAATGGGTGCTACCTACTTAGCCTTACTGCATAACACCTGATTTTCAGTCATTCTTGGTTGATGAGGCTTGAGGCTAAGCGTTATCTTTTTAGAACATGTTACTTAGAATGCCCATCGTCCACCTGATGATGTTCTGAAAGCATTCATCCATACAAGTCCGTCCTGGGTTCGAACGGAACCGAAGGCACTACTCCTACTACATTCATTTTGGAATCATCCTCAGGATTAGTAGCGACTAGCCCTTGTACTTCCCTGCTCCATCTTCGACTCCGAACTCGATTTTCCACGAAAATGTACAAACCTGGATCGAAATGGTTTTCGAGAAATTAATCCCGATTCCGGTCTCTTCAAAACGATCAACGCATTGTCCACTATTGAGAGTCGGTTATTTAACTATCAAATAACATTCACAAACAACCATCAAACATAAATAATTTCTCCTGAATTATTTATTAATCTCAAAATATCTTCGCAAGATATATTTCCATTCTCAACCCTTTTGAAAACAGTTTTCAAACCACACTTTTCCCATGGAATAAATTTCCAAATATTTATTTCCACTGAAAACAACCAAGCACAAAAACTTTAGCTTTTAAAAATAATTTAAAACTATTTATTATAAAATATCCTTTAAAAAATTTAAATTAAAAATTACTTTAATACTTATTCAAAATATATACTTTAAGAATATTTAAATTAAAACTACTTTGTACAATATAAAACTTAATTTCTTATTTTTAAAACATAATACCAAGCCACCATTAAATAATTACTGCTATAAGAGATTAAAGGAAAATACTTACTTTAGAATTTAAACATTTAAAAAAATAAATTTTCCAAACATGCTTTTTAAAACAACATTAAAGCTTTTAAATTATATTTAAAATTTTACTTTGAAAACGTACTTGGCTATCTAGGGAAATACGCTTCTCTTCCACATCTTTTAAAAATAACACTATTTATTTTTAAACAAATTTTCTCATTCCCTTAATAAATTTTCACCGTGAATTTATTCTTTCAAATATCAGCTGATATATTACTTCACTTTTGTAAACCCAGTTTATAAATTTCTTAGTCCCATCCTTCTTAAAATTCCAATTTCAAACACATAAATCAATTTCCAAATTGATTTCCAAATTACTCCATTTTGAAATAAATGTTAATTCTTACTTTTGCTTTAAAATCTTTTAATTGAATATACCAATTTCATATTTCTCAAATTTCTTCTTTATCCTTTTCATTAAATTTAAACCTTGAATTTCAAAATAAATTCTTTATTTATTGAAGTAATGTTACATGAGTTTAAAAATAAAATCACTTATTCTCATTTATTCAAAATCTCATTTCCCCCACTTGGAATTATATTTATTAGAATTCAAAAATCAGTTTTTATTCTTTTCCAATTCATTTTTAATTTATTCAAATCTCTATGATTATTTTACTCAAAATTCACTCTTTTATTTTCTTTTTAGAAATCCCATTTCTATAGATTTTGATAACTCAGTTCATCGAAATATTTTAAATCAACCATATTATCCAACATTTCCAATTATCAATATAATTCATCACAGGACAACAAATAATTATACCACAAAATATTTTAGCAAATCTAAATATTTGAGGAATCTAGTTGGATCCCTCCAACCTGCTTTCCTGCATCCATAAATGCTAGCACAACATAAAATACCAATTCCACTTCGAGGTGGAATATCACGGTATATGGGATTTAAATATAATATAATCCGCTATTATGCGGGAAACCATTCACTCCAATATATACTTTATACTACTATATTTAATATAGCACCTCAAATCAATTAAATCATTCAATCAATTATTTAAATTTAACTTTTTAAATTTAAATCAAACCCCAGATGAGTGAGATTAACTCACCTTTGATTTTTGTTTGCAATCCGATCCAAATCTCGACTGGTTTTCTTCACGATTTAGACCTTTATAAACATTTACAGTTCATTACCTATTTGAAACAGTCGAACAATAATTTTCGTTCTAATAATTTAAACTTAACAAAATTTTCTTTTAATAATTTCGTAGTGGCTAAATTAACTAAATAAGTTAATTTAACAAATTAATCTCCATTATTTTAAAATTAGACCAGTAAATGAAAATAGGTATATATATTTTTAAACTACATATACTAAGGAACAAGCTATTTACATTTTAAAAAACTATTATTTTTTTCTTTCCCAGAAAACACAATAAAAATTTGCTTTACTGTAAATAATTTTCTATGTATAGGTATTTATATGTAAATTTAGTAGAATTCTCTTTTAAACCTGACTGTAATCTTCTGTATATACATACTTATATCTGTGTGTGTGTGTGTGTGTATAAATTAAGGAAAATCAAAATAAAAACAAAATGTTTACCTGACTTGCTTGACCCTGCGTCCCTCTTATCTCTCGACATCGAGCTCCACTGGCTATAGACGCGAACTCCCACACCACGGCCGCCATGTCGAACTGCCACCAGAACACGCAGCGACTTCGACCTCCCCTTGACATCGATGAACCCAAACCGCAGTCTCTCATTCACGCAACCCTCGAATCGAATCAAGCCCACAACCCTCGAGCTCCACGAGCGTGTGACCGCGCATCCCCTCCTCGAAACGACTTCCCTCATGTGACACATCGCGTCTCCCCATCACAAACCCGAGCCTCGCGCACTGCCTTCCCCCATCGAGAAAATCTCGCAACCCAAGCCAATTCGAGCCAGAGCCTCCCCGATCGCCTCGCGGCCACACTCGAACCTCCCTTAAATCGAGACCTAATTTCTGAATTTGAAAGAGGAAGGCGCGATGGGAATAACTGGAGGTGGATTTGATTTGAATCTAAATGAAACGAAAATGAAGCGCCATTCTTGTATTATACTTGAGATGTTTGTTATAAATTTATATAAGGTTCGGTAGGAAACGAAGGAGTAAAAAGAGTGTGGATTTTTGAAATAAAGGGAAGAGCATTTCGGTCAATATAATCTTCTCTGGATATTTGTTTTGATTTTAGCTTCCGAGGGAAGAGAAAGGTATGTGATGGATGCGTGCGTTATTAAGGGTGGTGTCATACACATGTTGGCTTGCTTGTTTGACCAAGCTAAAAGACTATGATTTGCCTTTAGAATGGCTGAAGTGATAATTTTGTGTGTATATATATATATATATATATATATATATATAATTATTTAAATTATATCGTCTCGGTTCGGCAACTCAAAATGTCAAACTCCAATTGAGGTGTGCCGCTAGGCGTTTCTAATGTTATACCCCTATTCCGAACGCAATGGAAAAGGTTTCGAGTCCTAATTCGATCGTATGAAGAAGATAGCTTTCTTGAGACCAGTTATTATATTTAATTTTCGATGCAAATTCAGCGCGTTTATATATCGTACGCTAACACAACAACTCCAAAAATTATGAAAATTGAAATCCGATAATAGTACAATATTACGAATCCAATGGAACTGGTTTCGTTGAAATTCGAGACTATGCCTCGGAAGGCTATTTTTAAATATCGATTTAAACGATATAATTTCAAAACTTAACAAAACACTTCCAAATCAAATTTTAACACTTTTACTATCTTCAGTACTATTAATATAAATTTTACAAGCCCTTTAAAATATTTTTAACAGCTTGAAACTCAAGATTAAATATTTCACTCAATCTCCCATTTTTGAATTGAATAATTATATTATTCAACAAATTGTTGTATCTACATTCTGAATAGATAAATCCAAGTTTTCCATATTCAAAACCAATAATTCAATTACTATATTTAAACCATTTAAATATTCCAGATTCAACGCTGAAAAACTGGGTCGTTACATTCCTCCCCCTTAAAAGAATTTCGTCCCCGAAATTACTAGTTAAGAAGAAAGATCCAATACCCATTACTATTTTCCAAAACCAAACAGTTTTATCAACTTGCCATAACATATATTTTATTAAAGACCCACTATTACTTCAACCAACTTCCCAAAACCTTCCATAGTTTCCAACAATATTATTTACTCCGCTTATTCAAATTTAAATTTAAATCCGAATTTAAATTATCAAAACTTTCTCAAAAATTTCCTAACTCTCTAAATTTCCAAAAAAAATTCGCCAGCGTCTCCTTTGCACGGCTAGCTCGGTACAACTACAAAATGCCTCTACGGGGCCCTAGATTTCCAAAGAAAACAAAAGCCAAGTGGCTAGACTATAAAATCATGAAATTTCATATAGAAATTTAAATACATTCCTTTACCGAGCAAATTTCAATTTATCCTCTGAAATCAAAAATCCCAAATTCACTTTCCTAATTTATTTTGTTCCAATTAAACAATTATTTTCAATTTCCATTTCCAAAATCCTTGTTTCAATTCCAATTTGAAATCGTTTGTCGCTAACAAAAATTTTCCAAAAATTTTCAAAAATTTTCTAACTACCAAAATTTTCGGAAAATTTTGGCATAGTCTGCTTTGTACGGAGGAGCTTTTGCAATTTGACAAGAGATATAAATATATATACATCGACCCACACGGTCGGAAAAATAAAAACAATTCATATTTCCTATTTTTATTACGTAGGCGTACCTTTACTTAGCATTTTTAAGCAAGCGGCTTATTATTTTAGCAATTAGCGCGTCCACATCCAGTCAAACGGCTTCCCGGTACCTGTATTTACTCATTTCAAACATGTAAGTACTAAATATACGAAATTTATTAACATTTCACTTACTTTCAATAGCCAAACACATGCATTTCATAAGCAACATGCGCCAAACACTTTCCATGAGAAATTTATATGATTTCAAAACTAATTCAATTGCTTTCAACCAATTCATGTGCCATTCCATTCAATTTTAATGGTTTACACTTCAATTTCTTACGTTAAATTTATTTTTAATCTAAACAACTCACATTTATTTCAATTGATTCCAAAAATCAGTTTTATTCACTTCTACCAATCCATAGAATTTTTATTTACTTCTGTTTAAGTCGAATGGCTACTTTATTCTATGCAATTTGATGATATTCATGTGAATAAATAATTACTTAAGTTTTATAACCAATTTTAATTGGTTCCAACTCAACTTATATTTAATTCCTTCCTTTTTAATTCATCCACAACCATTTATTTAGCTCGACACATTCCATGCTTGTATGCTACTAACCATTCCCAAATTAATTCAACCCAACCATATATTTAATGGTCTACCCTTCCTACTCGCTTCTCATTATTCTTAACTTAAGTTAATTTACTTCAATTTATTCCAACTTCAAACTTAAGTTCACTTCTATTTAATTTGATTCTTATCTAATCAAATCCCATTTAATTCAGTTAGCTCATCCATTTTATTTTAATTCACCTTCTCAATTTATTAAAATAATATTCAAACACATACTTAACTCATTTTGTAACAACCCACACATTCTACGATTGAATATTTAAATATTTTATTTAAAATAATACATCGTTAGTCGGATTATTGTCCGAAAAACTACTTTTTGCAAACAGGCGAATTTGGATTCAAGACCACCCCCATTGAGTTCAAAATGACGTTTGCGACCATTTTGAGTATAAACTTCGATATATTTGGGGTTAGGGGAATTTTGCTAAGGGTTTTGGGTTGGGTTTTAGCCCATTAACCCCACTTATCAACCTAGCTCCAACCCTCTTCTCTTCATTCCTTCATAATTTCCTAATACTCAAGCTTTAGATAAAAATGGGGGAAGAGAGAAAGAATTAGAATTCCTAAGCCCTAGTTTCATTTCAAATCCAAGCTCCAACTGCAAATTCATAGAAGAAGCTTTGGTAAGCCTTCTCCTTTTCTTCTCCAACTCATTCTGCTTCCAATTTCATAAATTCCTAAATCTAACTTAGGAAATGTTTCTCTTTTAAGCTTAGATTCAAGCTTGTTGGGTTGGAATTGAAGAGGGATTGTTCTTGTCATTGCTCTATAGCTTCTTCTTTATAGTTTTGGGTTTAAAAGTGAGATTTTTATCTCACATCTATGTCTATATCTATTCTTATTGTTAGGTATGAATTCCTAAAGCTTATTCATGTGCATTTGCTTTTGGTTTGGATTGCTTTGGTGAATATTCCAATTTTTGATGTTTTGGTAAGCAAATTTATGAAAATCCTTATATGGATATTTGGACATTGATATTTGAGGTGTATCGAAGAGCCTTTAAGGCTGGGTTGTCGCTTGGCATAAATCCTTAGTCGTTGTTGCTCGTCCGATCGCTTCCGATAATCATTTTGGCCATCATTGGCCTAGGTTCAGGGAATGCCCTGAACTTCAGTTTCAGACGTCTGAAACGTAGGATTCAGACGTCTGAATATTATACTGGGAATTTTTATTCCCTAGTATTCAGACGTCAGAATCCAAATATCCAGACGTCTGAATTGGGTCGAATGCAACCATAAAGAAAATAGGCTTAAAATGCCATTTTCAGACGTCTGAAATCTGTGGTTCAGACGTCTGAATACTGTTCTGGAAAACATTTAATTTTCCACATTCAGATTTCAGACGTCTGAATCTATTGTCTAGGCTCTACTTTGCCTATTTAGCTTGAGTTTTCAAATTTAATCGATTCGTGTTGTTTCCATTTTGTTGTTATCACTTATTGTCGACTTGGATGACATTTTCTTCGGGATTTTTGGGAATATCCATTTTGATTGATTTGGTATCGATTTCTTTGGATCTTATTCACGTCTTCGAATGTGAATTTTGGTGATTGATTGTTTCTACAATCATTTTTGTGATTTGCCACTTTAAAAATATAAGGGTTTTAATACTAGTAGTAAATATCAAAACTCTTTTATCAAAACGATTTCAACACTATTTTATTACAAAGCTCGTTTCTTAGACCGTTTTCCAATCTATTAGTATATACAAACCTTTAGCTCACTCGTATGAGATATCTAATTAAACGGCTTAGTAAAAATAGTGGTATGAAACACTTGCGTTTACTTCGTCGATTAATTCTTGGACTTGTTCGATTGAATCTCTTGTGACAATTTTTGAGTGGATATCTACAATTTGTTCGTAAATACTTAAGTCAAGCCAGTGGTTATGGGACATGAAGCTAAACTCATTTATTTACTAACTTAATGTAGTTGACACTTCTCGATGATCATTGATGATCATTTTATGTGATTTAGACTAGCAATATGCTATGTTTCATTGTCCACGTAGGGGACGGTACCTCGTTTTATTGAGTTTCATCTTATTTCTTTTATAGGCTAACGACCTATGTATTATTTGGAGTTTCGACTCAATTTTTGTGGGCTAGCGACCCATGTTCTTTTATGGAGTTCGGTCCATCGGACGTACCTTTGTACTACGTTGTTGCACCAGCTTATCAGGATCATCGGGCGTACCGTTGTACTACGTCGTTGTTTCAAATTATTCGAGTTTCAGGTTCCTCGGGCATACGGATATTGTACTACGTTGTTGCACCGGCTCTATGGTTAGCAACCTTGGGATAGCGTCCCGTTTGTGATACACGTGTTGGTGAGTTTTCATGCTCCCGTTTTGTGACAGCCTCCCCCTTTTTGTGATTTATGGATTTCTATTGATGATTTCTAGAATTTGTGTTCCACCAGCTTTTATGATTGGCATCGATATGATGTCGATATTTGTGACTTGGTGAACAAAACTAAAGGGTATGACATTCTTTTGATCTTTGAGAAGATTCTTGTAATATTGATTAATCGTTGGTTGATTTTCAATTACATACTTATCATAGTATGGCTTTATGGTTATCATACGTTTTTGTCATATCTCTTATTCTATATCATTTTGTCTGATATTTATAGTTAGACTGATCCGTTTATTATTTTCTTATTAAATAATACTCGGGTCAGATCGAGATGTTACAGGTGCTTCTGCTTGACTCCTCATCTGAGATTATTATCCTGACTTTTGGCTAACTACTTAGATTAGTAGTTTTTGATTGTATACATTTGAGACACAGACTCCATGATGTATACTTATTCTTTTGTGTAGCACTTGTAACTATTCTTTTATGATGTTGTGGATCTTGATTGACCATTACTCTGATATACACTTTTATGTGCAATATTCATATCTGTTTCCGCCTTTGAGATATAAACTTCTATGACTGATTTACATTATGCTTATTTCAATGTTTGTTTTCGAAGATATTATAGCCACTGTACAGTAGCTTTGAGTTTGCATCGGTATGTCGGATTCCCTTTCGAGTTGAAAAGATTATATTTTTAATCTGGCATACCGGTACTCGCACAAAGCAATTACACGGATGGTCGCTCCTCAACGGCCTTATTCACCATGCTACTTGACGGCATTACCCCGTAGTGTCCTTGGATAGCATGGGTATAGAGATGGGGCATCACAGCTTGGTATCAGAGCCAAACTTCGAAACAATGTAGAATAATTTAACAAAGATCATCGTCCTAAGTCCGTCTTAGGAGTCGTGCCTTAGGATTTTATTCGAGTCATTGGACCCGTTCTATCCTATTTTCTTTGTGATACCTTGTTTTATCAATCATGATTATTTGATAATTATTTGTGAATAACCTTTTTCTTCTTTCTTTCTTTCTTAAAGAAGAAAAATGGTTAGACCTGGCCGTCCTAGCGTCGGTCAATCTTATGCTACTCCCCAAGATGGAGTATTTATGTCTGCACAACAACTTCTTAATCTAGTAAAGAATGCTCAAGCTGCCGAACCTAATCCAGAGCCTATTCACCCTAAGTCCGGATTTGGCGCTCGTGTCGTGACTATACCAACTTGGGTGGGAAGCCATTTAAGGGTTCCAAAAGCGTTATTCAAGTCCAAGCTAGACTCAAAACATGCGATCGCATCTTTACTCGCATGAATCTAATTTATCTTCACAGTGTCCAAGTGGCTTCAAATCTGCTTCAAGAAAGAGCATTAGACTGCTACGAGCTTCTGATTTCTGAAATAAATGAAGCAGATCTTACTTGGGAGAAATTCCGGGAACGATTCGAGTTAAAATTTATGCCAAAAGCTGAGAAGGTGACATTGGCTCGTCGTTTCATAGACCTTTATCAAGGTGAATCCTCAATGGCAGACTATGTCGCATCATTCGAGTCACTTTCTAAATACGGGGTCGAATATATAAACACCCTATTGAAGAAGAACCAAAGATTTGTCTGTGGGTTGAACAAAAATCTCAAGAAGCCATTACTTCTAAAATTAGAAGTTTCATTTGATCAACTCATTGATATCGCTCTTCGTCTTGAAGAGGCGAATAAGGAGAGTGATGTTGAAGTTAGGAGTGCCAAACCAAACTTCAACAACAGGAAAAGGCCTAGTAAGTTCAAAGGTCCTTATCCCAATAAGAAAGGGAAACAAGCAGCTCCGGTGGCAAAGACTTCTGCCTCTAATAGTGGGCAATGCTACAATTGTGGTTCTAAAGACCATTATGCCAATAGATGTCCGACATCTCTCTTTTGTCGCTATCGCAAAAGTTCAGGCCATCTTTTATCTTCATGTCCCAAACTTCAAGGCAAGAAGGAGGGAAAGTTAGATGTAGCACAAGACCCTGGCAACACTTCTCGTGGTCAAGGTATTTCTCATTCTATGCTTGATGGCATTATTTTATTTCCTGATCAACCTATTCGAGTTCTTTTTGATAAGGGTGCGTCCCATTCTTTTATATCAAAGGAACTTGTTGATACTTTTTCTTCAAGTGTTGTTGCTTTAATGACTTCTTTGAGAATTGCGAATCCGGTTGGTGGATCCGCAACTATTAGATTGCTTTGTGAAGATGTCGAGATTATTTTGTGTGATTTTTCTTTCCGAGCTGATTTGCATGTCATGCACTACTAGGCTTTGGAATGATTTTGGGAATGGATTGGCTTAACCGTTATGAAGCTCATATCCTATGTCCTGAGCGGACTATTCATTTTCGACATCCTCAATCTGTCAAGCAGATTTCTATTGTTCTTAAAAATTCGGATTCCAACTCCACAGCATCTTTATATTCTTTAAATCCTCGACGATAATGATGATGAGGAAGATGTCATTTCTCTTATTCACGTTGTTCGTGAATTATTCGACATATTTGAGCCCGTTTTAGGACTACCACCTAAGCGAGCAATTGAGTTCAAGATTAATCTCATCCCTGGAGCCCAACCAATCACTCGTCCTCCTTATCACATGTCCAATAAGGAAAATGTGGAGATGCGCAAACAATTATCCGAATTGGAGACGAAGCAATTTATTCGCTCTAGTTCCTCGCCTTGGGGAGCTTCGGCTATTTTTGTGAAGAAATCAAATGGTACACTTAGGCTTTGCATTGACTACCGCAAGCTTAACGATCTTACTATCAAGAATAAATATTCTTTACCTCGGATTTATGATTTATTTGACCAACTTAGTGGTGCTAGAGTCTTTTCACAATTAGTCTTAGCAACCGGTTTTCATCAGTTTCGTATTACAGAGGATAGCATTCCTTTGACATCGTTTCGTACGCGTTATGGATCTTATGAATGGCTTGTTATGCCATTTGGTTTAACGAACGCTCCGGCTTATTTCGTTGACCTTATGAATAGAGTTTTCAAAGACTTCCTCGATCGATTTGTTCTCATCTTTATTGATGATAATCTTGTGTATTCTAAAACCGAGGAGGAGCATGAAAAGCATCTTCAGATTGTATTGGAAACTCTTAGGGGTAATCAATTGAAAGCAAAATTTTCTTAATGCCACTTTTGGCAATCTCGTGTGAAGTTTCTCGGTCATATTATTTCCGAATCCGGAATTTCCGTAGATGCTTCAAAGATTTAAGCGATTCAAAATTGGAAGAGACCGGAGAGTGTGACGGAGATTCGTAGTTTTCTTGGATTGGCAGGTTATTACTGCCGTTTCATAAAAGACTTTTCCAAAGTTTTCGTGCCTCTTACTAATTTGACAAAGAAGGGAGTTAAATACATTTGGTCGGACAAATGTGAAGCTTCTTTCTAGAAATTAAAAGAACTCCTTTCTGATGCTCCTATTCTTGTTATTCCCGTTCGGAATCAAGATTTTATTGTTTATACCGATGCTAGTCGTGTTGGTTTGGGAGCAGTTCTCATGCAAAGAGAACGTTTTATTGCTTATGCTTCTAGGCAATTGAAGCCAGCCGAGACTAGATATGCTACTCATGATTTAGAGCTCGCAGCTATTGTTTTCGCTCTTAAAATTTGGCGTCATTATATTTTGGGAGTGAAATTTGTTCTCTATACCGATCATAAATCTTTGAAGTATTTATTTTCTCAAAAGGAACTTAAATTGTGTCAACAACGTTGGCTCTAGTTCCTTGCATCTTTTGATCTTGACATTCTTTATACTCCCGGAAAGGGAAATCGTGTTGCCGACACCCTTAGCCGAAAGCTACAAGCGGTTTTTTCCATGATGATATCCGAATGTAATGATCTCGGAATTTTATCCACTAGTGAGATTCGAGATCGTGAGTCTAATTTATGTTCATCTTTGGCTTTATGTAGCCTTGAGGCTCATCCTTCTCTCTTAGACCGCATTCTTGAAGCTCAAAAGCTAGATCCCGAATTGGCTCTCCTTAGCCAAAGTTGTAGGGATAAAATTGGTATTGAAAGTTTGAAAGACTTTGATATTGATTCTCGTGGCAGTATTCGAAAATTTTATAGACTTATCGTGCCAAATATTAGTGATCTTCGTAAAGATGTTTTAGAAGATTCTCATTGTTCTAAATTTACCATTCATCCCGGTAATAGTAAAATGTATGCGGACATGAAGAGACTTTATTATTGGGATGGAATGAAATCTGATATTGCTAACTTTGTTAAGCGTTGCATGACTTGCCAACTTGTCAAGGCCGAGCATCAAAGGCCCGGTGGGTTATTGCAACCATTAGAAATTCCAATTTGGAAGTGGGATCAAATTTCCACGGACTTTATTGACGGCCTTCCCCGTTCTCGTTCGGGTCATGATAGCTTAAGGGTGATTGTTGATAGACTTACCAAATCCGCCCATTTTATTCCCGTTCGGTATAATCGAACCGTTCCTCTTTTGGCCAAACTCTTCATTAAAGAAATTGTTAAATTGCATGGAGTTCCTACTTCTATTGTTAGTGATCGTGATCCATTGTTTACTTGTGGATTTTGGAAGAGTCTTCAAAAAGCTTTGGGAACGAAGCTTGATTTTAGCACCGCTTATCATCCTCAGTCCGATGGACAAACCGAGCGTGTGAATCAAACTCTTGAAGATCTTCTTCATTCTTGTGTTCTTGATTTTGGTGGAAGTTGGGAAGATCATATTTCTCTTGTTGAGTTTTCCTATAATAATTGCTTCCAATCTAGTATTGGTACGGCACCTTTTGAGGCACTCTATGGAAGGCAATGCTGATCTCCTTCTTGTTGGCTTGAGGCCAGTGAGAAGCTGTTTTTAGGTCCAGATTTTATTCGTGATTCCACAGAAAAGATTGACCATATTCGCCAAAGGATGGAAGAAGCTCAGAGTAGGCAAAAATCCTATGCCGATAACCGAAGAAGGAAATTAGAATTTTCTGTGGGAGATTTTGTGTTTGTTCGTGTTTCACCTATGAAGGGTGTTGTGCGTTTCAGTCGATTGGAAAAGTTAGCACCTCGATATGTTGGACCATTTCCCATCATCGAACATATTGGTTCCGTGCCTTATCGCCTTTCATTACCGGCTCAGTTTTATGCTATTCACGACGTGTTTCACATTTCCCAACTACGGAAATGCCTTCGAGATTCCGATTCTATTCTTGAGCCCGGTATTGTAGAAGAAATTGAGGTTTCACCTAATTTGACTTATGTGCAACGTCCTATTCGTATCATTGCTTCGGAGATTAAACGCCTTCGAAATAAAGATGTTCCTCTTGTGAAGGTTCAATGGTCCTCAAATCCTAAGGATTGTTCTTGGGAATCCAGAGAATTCATCGAGCGAACACATCCGGACATACTTTCTCGTGCTCTTTGAGGTGAACTTCTTATTCCAACTTTCTTCTTTTGTGTTGATATGCTTTTATGGTTGTTACTTTTTGTTCATTTATTTCTTAAGATTGCGAGGACGCAATTTCTTTAAGGAGGCGAGTCTGTAACAACCCCCATATTTTACGATTGAATATTTAAATATTTTATTTAAAATAATTCATCGTTAGTCGGAGTATTGTCCGAAAAGCTACTTTTTGCAAACAGTCGAATTTGGACTCGAGACCACCCTTATTGAGTTCAAAATGACGTTTGCGACCTTTTGAGTATAAACTTCGATATATTTGGGGTTAGGGGAATTTTGCTACTTTTCACTTAGGGTTTTGGGTTGGGTTTTAGCCCATTAACCCCACTTATCAGCCAAGCTCTAACCCTCTTCTCTTTATTCCTTCATAATTTCCTAATACTAAAGCTTTAGATAAAAATGGGGGAAGAGAGAAAGAATTAGAATTCCTAAGCCCTAGTTTCATTTCAAATCCAAGCTCCAACTCCAAATTCATAGAAGAAGCATTGGTAAGCCTTCCCTTCTTCTTCT
Organism: Allium cepa; assembly: GCA_030765085.1. Taxonomy (NCBI): domain Eukaryota; kingdom Viridiplantae; phylum Streptophyta; class Magnoliopsida; order Asparagales; family Amaryllidaceae; genus Allium; species Allium cepa. The sequence goes on from CM060942.1 coordinate 681,467,800, forward strand.
CCAACTCATTCTCCTTCCAATTTCAGAAATTCTTAAACCTAACTTAGGAAATGTTTCTCTTTTAAGCTTAGATTCAAGCTTGTTGGGTTGGAATTGAAGAGTGATTGTTCTTTCCATTGCTCTATAGCTTCTTCTTCATAGTTTTGGGTTCAAAGGTGAGATTTTTATCTCACATCTATGTCTATATCTATTCTTGTTGTTAGGTATGAATTCCTAACGCTTATTCATGTGCATTTTCTTTTGGTTTGGATTTCTTTGGTGAATATTCCAATTTTTGGTGTTTTGGAAAGCAAATTTATGAAAATCCTTATATGGATATTTGTACACTGATATTCGAGGCGTACCGAAGAGCCTTGAAGGTCGGGTTGTCGCTTGGCATAAATCCTTAGTCGTTGTTGCTCGTCCGATCGCTCCCGATAATCATTTTGGCCATCATTGGCCTAGGTTCAGGGAATGGCCTCAACTTCAGTTTTAGACGTCTGAAACATAGGATTCAGACGTCTGAATATTATACTAGGAATTTTTATTCCCCAGTATTCAGACATCTGAATCCAAACTTCCAGACGTCTGAATTGGCTCAAATGCAGCCAGAAAGAAAATAGGCTTAAAATGCCATTTTCAGACGTCTGTAATCTATGGTTCAGACGTCTAAATACTGTTCTGGAAAACATTTAATTTTCTAGATTCAGACGTCTGAATCCTTGATTTCAAACGTCTGAATTAGTTGTCTAGGCTCTATTTTTCCTATTTAGCTTGAGTTTCCAAATTTAATCGAGTTGTTTCCCTTTTGTTGTTATCACTTATTATCGACTTGGATGACATTTTTTTTGGGATTTTTGGGAATATCCATTTTGATGGATTTGGTATCGATTTCTTTGGATCTTATTCACGTCTTCAAATGTGAATTTTGGTGATTGATTGTTTCTACAATCATTTTTGTGATTTGTCACTTTAAAAATATAAAGGTTTTAATACTAGTAGTAAATATCATAACTCTTTTATCAAAACGATTTCAACACTATTTTATTACAAAGCTCGTTTCTTAAACCGTTTTCCAATCTACTAGCATATACAAACCTTTACCTCACTCGTATGAGAAATCTAATTAAACGGCTTCGTAAAACTAGTGGTATGAAACGCTTGCGTTTACTTCGTCGGTTAATTCTTGGACTTGTTCGATTGAATCTCTTGTGACAATTTTTGAGTGGAGATCTACAATTTGTTCGTAAATACTTAAGTCAAGCCAGTAGTTATGGGACATGAAGCTAAACTCATTTATTTACTAACTTAATGTAGTTGACACTTCTCAATGATCATTGATGATCACTTTATGTGATTTAGACTAGCGATATGCTATGTTTCATTGTCCACGCAGGGGATGGTACCTCGTTTTATTGAGTTTCGTCTCATTTTTTTTATAGGCTAACGACCTATGTATTATTTTGAGTTTCAATTCAATTTTTGTGGGCTAGCGACCCATGTTCTTTTATGGAGTTCGGTCCATCGGACGTACCTTTGTACTATGTTTTTGCACCAGCTTATCAGGATCACCGGGCGTACCGTTGTACTACGTCGTTGTTCCGAATTATTCGAGTTTCAGGTTCCTCGGGCGTAACGATATTGTACTAAATCGTTGCACTGGCTCTATGGTTAGCGACGATGGGATAGCGTCCCGTTTCTGGTACACGTGTTGGTGAGTTTTCATGCTCCCGTTTTGTGATAGGCCTTCCCCTTTTTGTGATTTCTGGATTTCTATTGATGATTTCTAGAATTTGTGTTCCACCAGCTTTTATGATTGGCATCGATATGATGTCGATATTTGTGACTTGGTGAATAAAACTAAAGAGTAGGACATTCTTTTGATCTTTGAGAAGATTGTTGTGATATTGATAAATCTCTGGTTGATTTTCAATTACATACTTATCATAGTATGGATTTGTGGCTATCATACGTTTTTGTCATATCTCTTATTCTATCTAATTTTATATGATATTTATAGTTAGACTGATCCGTTTATTATTTTCTTATTAAATAATACTCGGGTCAGACCGAGATGTTACAGATGCTTCTGCTTGACTCCTCGTCTGAGATTATTTTCCGGACTTTTGGCTAACTACTTAGATTAGTAGTTTTTGGTTGTATACATTTGAGACAGATACTCCATGATGTATACTTATTCTTTTGTGTAGCACTTGTAACTATTCTTTTGTGATGTTGTGGATGTTGATTGACCACTACTCTGATATACACTTTTATTTGTAATATTCATATCTGTTTCGGCCTTTGAGATATGAACTTCTGTGACTGATTTATGTTATGCTTATTTCTATATTTGTTTCCGAAGATATTATAGCCACTGTGTAGTAGCTTTGAGTTTGCATCGGTATGTCGGATTCCCTTTCAAGATGAAAAGATTATATTTTTAATCTGGCATACCAGTACTCGCACAAAGCAATTACACGGATGGTCGCTCCTCAATGGCCTTATTTACCGTGCTACTTGACGGCATTACCCCGTAGTATTCTTGGCTAGCGTGGGTATAGAGGTGGGGCGTCACAGCTTGGTATCAAAGCCAAACTTCCGAACAATGTAGAATAATTTAACAAAGATCATCGTCCTAAGTCCATCTTAGGAGTCGTGCCTTAGGATTTTATTTGAGTCATTGGAACCGTTCTATCCTATTTTCTTTGTGATACCTTGTTTTATCAATCATGATTGTTTGATAATTATTTTGTGAATGACCTTTTCTTCTGTCATTCTTTCTTAAATAAGAAAAATGGTTAGACCTAGCCATCCCAGCGCCGGTCAATCTTGTGATACTCCCCAAGATAGAGTATTTATGTCTGCACAACAACTTCTTGATCAAGTAAAGAATGCTCAAGCTGTCGGACCCAATCCAGAGCCTATTCATCCTAAGTCCGGATTTGCACGTTCGTGTAGTGACTATACCAACTTGGGTGGGAAGCCATTTAAGGGTTCCGAAAGCGTTATTCAAGTCCAAGCTTGGCTCAAAACATGCGATAGCATCTTTACTCGCATGAATCTAATTGATCTTCACCGTGTCCAAGTGGCTTCAAGTATGCTCCAAGAAAGAGCATTAGACTAGTACGAACTTCTGATTTCTAAAATAAATGAAGCAGATCTTACTTGGGAGAAATTCCGGGAACAATTTGAGTTAAAATTTATGCCAGAAGTTGGGAAGGTGACATTGGCTCGTCGTTTCATAGACCTTGTTCAAGGTGAATCCTCCGTGGCAGACTATGTCGCATCATTCGAGTCAGCTTCTAAATAAGGGATCGAATACATAAACACCCCATTGAAGAAGAACTAAAGATTTGTCTATGGCTTGAACAAAAATCTCAAGAAGCCATTACTTTTAAAATTAAAAGTTTCTTTTGATCAACTCATTGATATCGCTCTTCGTCTTGAAGAGGCGGATAGGGAGAGTGATGTTGAAGTTGGGAGTGCCAAACCAAACTTCAACAACAAGAAAAGGCCTAGTAAGTTTAAAGGTCCTTATCCCAATTAAACAAGCAACTCCAGTGGAAAAGACTTCTGTCGCTAATAGTTGGCAATGCTACAATTATGGTTCTAAAGACCATTATGCCAATAGATGTCTGAAACCTCTCTTTTGTCGCGTTTTTCAAAAGTTCGAGCCATCTTTTATCTTCATGTCCCAAACTTCAAGGTAAGAAAGAGGGAAAGTTAAATGTTGCACAAGCCCCTGGCAACACTTCTCATGGTCAAGGTATTTCTCATTCTATCCTTGATGGCATTATTTTATTTCGTGATCAACCTATTCGAGTCGGTCTGGAACACCAGCGTGAGAAATCACACTCAAATTGATTATTAAAATTTCAAAATCCTTTGAAATCAAAAGCATCTCGTAAGACCACGCCACAAATAAACGTGTCGGGTTTTTACTTTACGATAGCCAAAACACTTTTTATCAAAATCCTATGATATTATAATAGTGTCTATAGAAAGTAAAATAGAATCTAGCTGAAATGCTTGCATCTCACATTTCAGCAATAGTTGGGCACAATCAAAACCGTACAGGCGCGTAGGGAGAATGGATTTCCAACTAATGACTAGGCACTGGGGTAACACCTATCACAGTACGTGGCCTAGATCACCGTACCAAGGATTGCTCCCAATCGCCTACAATACAAGTCCGGGACTACCCCTTACTGGATAATCCCGAGTAAGATCACCCCATGGTTGGGATCAGCAACCGCACCACTAAGCCGAATAAAAGGGACATCTAGACAGGGATGACCTCACCCTAATGGGTGCTACCCACTTGGCCTTGCTGCATAACCCCTGATTTTCAGTCATTGCTGGTTGATGAGGCTTGAGGCTAAGCGTCACCTTTTTAGAACATCTCACTTAGAATGCCCATTGTCCACCTGACGATGTTCTGAAAGCATTCATCCATACAAGTCCGTCCCGCGTTCGAACGGAACTGAAAGCACCACTCCTACAACATCCATTTTGGAATCATCCTCAGGATTAGTAGCGACTATCCCTTGCACTTCCCTGCTCCATCTTCGACTCAGAACTCGCCTTTCCATGAAAACGTACAAACTGGATCAAAGTGGTTTTCGAGAAATTAATCCCGATTCCCGTCTCTTCGAAACGATCAGCGCATTGTCCAATATTAATAGTTGGTTATTTAACTATCAAATAACATTCACAAACAACCATCAAACATAAATAACTTCTCTTGAATTATTTATTTACCTCAAAATATCTTCACAAGATATATTTCCATTTTCAACCCTTTTGAAAACAGTTTTCAAACCACACTTTTCTCATGAAATAAATTCCTAAATATTTATTTCCACTGAAAACAACCAAGCACAAAAACTTTAACTTTTTAAAATAATTTAAAACTCTTTATTATAAAATATCCTTTTAATCATTTAAATTAGAAATTAATTTAATACTTATTCAAAATATATATTTTAAGAATATTTAAAATAAAACTAATTTGTACAATATAAAACTGAATTTCTAACTTTTAAAACATAATACCAAGCCACCTTTAAATAATTACTGCTATAATAGATTAAAAGAAAAATACTTACTTTAGAATAGAAAAATAAATTTTCTAAACATGCTTTTTAAAACAACATTAAAGCTTTTAACTTATATTTAAAAATTTACTTTGAAAACGTACTCGGCTATCTAGGGAAATACGATTCTCTTTCACATCTTTTAAAACTAAATCACTATTTATTTTTAAACAAATTTACTCATTCCCTTAATAAATTTCAATCGTGAATTTATTCTTCCAAATATCCACTGATATATTACTTCACTTTTATAAACCCAGTTTATAAATTTCTTAGTCCCATCCTTCTTAAAATTCCAATTTCAAACACTTAAATCAATTTCCAAATTGATTTCCAAACTACTCCATTTGGAAATAAATGTTAATTCTTACTTGTACTTTAAAATCTTTTAACTGTAAATACCAACTTCATATTTCTCAAATTTCTTCTTTATCCTTTTCATTAAATTTAAACATTGAATTTCAAAATAAATTCTTTATTTCTTGAAATAATATTACTTGAGTTTAAAAATAAAATCATTTATTCTCATTTAGTCAAAATCTCATTTCCCCCACTTGGAATTATATTTATTAGAATTCAATAAACACTTTTTATTCTTTTCCAATTCATTTTTAATTTATTCAAATCTCTATGATTATTTTACTCAAAATTCACTCTTTTATTTTCTTTTTAGAAATCCCATTTCCATAGATTTTGATAACTCAGTTCACTGAAATATTTTAAATCAACCATAGTATCCAACATTTCCAATTATCAATATAATTCATCATAGGACAGCAAATAATTGCATCGCAGAATATTTTAACAACTCTAAATATTTGAGGAATCCAGTTGGATCCCTCCAACCTGTTTCCCTGCATCCATAGATGTTAGCACAATATAAAATACCAATTCCACTTCGAGGTGGAATATCGCGGTATATAGGATTTAAGTATAATATCATCCACTATTATGCTGGAAATCAATCACTCCAATATATATTATATACTACTATATATAATATAGCACATCAATTCAATTAAATCATTCAATCAATTATTTAATTTTAACTATTTAAATTTGAATCAAACTCAAATAAGTGAGATTAACTCACCTTTGATTTTTGTTTGCAATCCGATCCAAATCTCGACTGGTTTTCTTCACGATTTAGACCTTTATAGACATTTATTGTTCATTACCTATTTGAAACAGTCGAACAGTAATTTTCATTCTAATAATTTAAACTTAACAAATTTTTCTTTTAATAATTTCGTAGTAGCTAAAATAACTAAATAAGTTAATTTAACAAGTTAATCTCCATTATTTTAAAATTAGATCAGTAAATAAAAATAGGTATATATATATATATTTAAACTACATATACTAGGAACAAGCTATATACGTTTTAAAAATCTATTATTATTATTTTTCTTTCCCAGAAAACACAATAAAAATTTGCTTTACTGTAAATAATTTTCTATGTATAGATATTTATATATAAATTTAGCAGAATTCACTTTTAAACCTTACTGTAATCTTCTGTATATACATAATTACATCTGTATATATATATAAATTTAGGAAAATCAAAATAAAAACAAAACGTTTACCTCACTGGCTTGACCCTGCGTCCGTCTTCTCTCTCGACATCGAGCTCTACTAGCTATAGATGTGAACTCCCACACCACGGCCACGTCGAACTGCCACCAAAACACGCTGCGACTTCGACCTCCCCTTGACATCGATGAACCCAAACCGCAGTCTCCCGTTCACGCAACCCTCAAATCGAATCAAGCTCACAACCCTCGAGCTCCACGAGTGCGCGACCGTGCATCCCCTCCTCGAAACGACTTCCCTCACGCGACACATCGCGTCTCCCCATCACAAACCCGAGCCTCGCGCGCTGCCTTCATCGAGCAAATATCGCAATCCAAGCCAATTCGAGCCAGAGCCTCCCCGATCACCTCGTGGCCACACTCGAACCTCAACCAAATCGAGACCTAATTTCTGAATTTGAAAGAGGAAGGCGCGATGGGAATAACTGGAGGTGGATTTAATTTGACTCTGAAAGAAACGAAAATGAAGCAGCCATTCTTGTATTGTACTTGAGATGTTTGTTATGAATTTGTATATGGTTCGGCGGGAAACGAAGAAGTAAAAGGAGTGTGGATTTTTGAAATAAAGGGAAGAGGATTTCGGTCAATATAATCTTCTCTGGATATTTGTTTTGATTTTAGCGTCCGAGGGAAGAGAATGGTATGTGATGGATGCGTGCATTATTAAGGGAGGTATCGTACACATGTTGGCTTGCTTGTTTGACCAAGCTAAAGGACTATGATTTGGCCTTTAGAACGGCTGAAGTGACAATTTTGTATATATATGTATGTATAAAATTATTTAAATTATATCGTCTCGGTTCCGCAACTCAAAATGTCAAACTCCTATTGAGGCGTGTCGCTAGGAATTTCTAATGTTATACCCCTATTCCAAACGCAATGGAAAAAGTTTCGAGTCCTAATTCGATCGTATGGAGAAGATAGCTTTCTTGAGCCCAGTTATTATATTTAATTTTCGATGTAAATTCGGCGCGTTTATATATCATACGCCCAGACAACAACTCCAAACATTACGAAAATTGAAATCCGATAATAATATAATATTACGGATCCAATGGAACTGGTTTCGTCGAAATTCAAGACTATGCCAAGGAAGGCTATTTTTAAATATCGATTTAAACGATAAAATCTCAAAACTTAATAAAACACTTCCGAATCAAATTTTAACACTTTTACTATCTTCAGTACCATTAATATAAATTTTACAAGCCCTTCAAAATATTTTTAACAGCTTGAAACTCAAGATTAAATATTTCACTCAATCTTCCATTATTGAATTGAACAATTATATTATTCAACAAATTGCTGTATCTACATTCTAAATAGATAAATCCAAGTTTTCCATATTCAAAACCAATTTAATTCAATTTCTATATTTAATAACATTTAAATATTCCAGATTCAACCCTGAAAATTCTAGGCCATTACATCTGTCTATCTTTGTTTATATATATGTCGTTATAATCCCTGATAGCCTTCTAATTCTATTTTATGTACATAAAATTCAGTTCTAATCTATTCCTTCTCAATGGAGATTATCCTAAACCCCAATTGCAATTTCAAATCAACTCCAAAAATTCAAATTGCTCAAACCTTATCAAACTATATATCATCGAAGCTCTCGATGGATGTAATCAGCGTCTGCAATTCGTTTTTCAACTGGAGGCTCCGTTTGTCCAAAATTGGACAAACATTCTCCGTTGTCCATTGTAGGGTTTCGATTCAACGGTGGATCGTCGACCATTCGATGATCGGGAAGTTGCAGCTTATAGAGGCGACGAAGTAGAGTGCACCCATGGTGTCTGATCATGTCATTGGCGCTCGAATTCACTAGAAATGGCGAAATAAGGCGGCGGCGGCGTGGAGCTCATAGCGACACCTGAAGGTCTGTAACAACCCGAAATTTAACACATCATAATTAATTCGTTAATTAACTAAATAATAATAAATTTATGAAATTATCAGAATTAAGCCATAGGAGATGCGCCATTATGTCCGTGGTAATTTTCTGGTTAATTTCCATGTATAGAACGTCAGAATCCGAGTTAATATGACCAATGTATGAATTAAACAAAAGTCAAATATATATATATATATATTGGCTAGATTGACCACTAGGTCAATCTAACCTCACCCTAGGTCGACCGACCAGTCGCCTGAGTATAAGGGCGGTCGACCCGCCTTAGAAATTGGACGAAGGAAAATTCCTTTGTCCAGTAACGTTAGTTAGCCTATTTTCTATGTGTTTTGCTTTCTTTAACTCAATCCGGTCCTTCTATTCTTGCATCAGATGTCCCATATTTAGACTATGACATGGTTGCATCCTGTTCAATCCCTTAATTTAACGGTCTGAGATCCACTTCTACCTCTATAAATAAGACCCTAGGCCTAACACTTTTTTTTATTCTAGATTTTCTCCGCCTTGGTTCACATTTTCAGGAAGGACCCTAAAAGGAATAATTTTTCAAGGAGTGAATCTTTTTAGTAAAAATATTTTAATACCCTCAAGTGGATTCGGGAAGACCAAAAGGGAAGAGCTTGGGACCACATATGAGTGATTGTAGTTATTTTATATTTCTTTGAGTAATTTAAAATAATAGGATTTCAATAGTTGTAGTTTTTCTATGATTTAGGGAATAACCTTTTTAGTAGTTTATTTGCGGTTTTTAGAATTATTTTCAGTCTATTTCTTTTAGCTATTATTTTCAATTAATTTTAGTTTTTTCTATTAATTGTAACTTTTCCATTTAACTAAAGTTTATTTATAGTATTTTAATTTATTTACTGTTATTTATGCGTTATTTACTTCTTTTTCCTATTCTTTGGATTTTCTTCCATTTTCAGTTTTCTTTTATTTCTCCTTCTTCTTCGTGTATGGATTAGAATAAATTAAACAAGAATATGAATTAAAATTATAAGAATTTGGAAATAACGGAAGATAAGATGTAAATTGTAAAGACTATAATAAAAATGGAATTAAGACTGAAATTGAGCCTAATTATGATATTGATGGTAGAATTAGACTAAATTAAAGAGATTGGCCAAGTTATAACTTAGAATTATAACTAAAAAGAGTAAAAGATGAAAGTAGCTTATTTTCACACTTAGACCTTGGGTTATGTAATAAGCATGATTATAACATAGGTTAGAATAAGAAAACAGAACAGAATGGGACTTATTTTAAGACTTAGGATAAATTAATAAGCGCAACTAGTAAGGATCAAAGACTTAATTAAAATAATTTTCTAAGTTAATAAGCAAATATGAAAGTAGGATATATATCGTCAGCATTTCCCTTATGTTGTTTAGGATAGATAAGTGGTCACTAGTTAAAAGAAAAGATCCATACAGGCAGCATTTCCCTTATGCTGTTTAGGGTAGATAAGTGATCGGTAGTTAAAAGAAAAGATCCGTACCAGTAGCATTTCCCTTGGGACAAGGTTATGTTGTTTAGGGTAGATAAGAGGACAATAATCAAAAGACTAAATCTTGGGGATTGGACAAGGGATGCAACTAGATTTTTTTGAAAGGGACTAGTACCAACAACATTACCTATTTTCTATGGACATAGTGCCTCATAATAGCAAGAAGTGAGATGAGGGCACGTTTATGCTGTCTAGGTAAATTAAAGGTCAAATGGGGGAGCAATAGATAGTGCGAACCAGTGGTGACCGAGCATGCGGCATCGATTAAGGGAGATAAGTCTCTATTGAGTTCCAAGCACTTAGTATGTGTGTCTTTCGCAGACACCATTGCCTTTTGTGTGTGGAGATATATAGCATCTAGTCCACAGTAAGCTCTATAGAGTAGCAGGCCGATCAAAGGGTAGAATTAGGATTTCAGCCTAAATATAGAATTAGGAATTCAGCCTAATCAAAGCAGCTATCAAGGACAAGTGCAAACAATCAAAGTTAACATATCTTATTAATTGAGTACTAGTTAATTCGTATTTATTTCCAGTCTCTTTCCTATTTCCTTCATTTCCTTTTGTATATACTAGAACTATTGAAGTGTTTATTACTTTTACATTTCTTAAAGATACTATTAGTTACTATCATTCACTAGACTTTTAGTCTGACTCACTCCTCTATTTTCCCCTTTTCCCCCATATGCAATCAAGGAAGAGGGCAATAGATTGTAGTTGCTCGGAGGATTCTTAGAGAAGATTCTGCTATGTATTTCCCTACTTTTATTTCCGTTTTTTCTTTCTTTGTACTGGCACTTGAGAGAGACATTTATACTCTGATTTTTGTTGAGATTATGAGTTTTTATTTCATGAGACAAATTGGGCTTTGAGACATGTATGTTTTTTTGGTATTTGACTTATTTGGTTTGTGAAGAAATCATGAAGTTTTTGTTTTGAATAAGTTGTTATTTTAGTTTCTGCTATTTTTACCTATTTTGGTCTTGTGAATCTTACTCTCTATTAGTGTCGGTCATACCTACAATGCACCACGCCTTTTAATGTTTTCTTTTGGGTATATTAAGGGGTGTAGGGTGTTTAAAGAGCACAAGCGAGGCTCGAAGGGGCGGCAGGCCATGGGCAGGAAGTTGACGAAGTCAGATCTGGTTATTGAGGCGTGTAAGCGTAGCATTTGGGCAATAAAGATCGACGGCTATAGTGTTGGGTTCCTTTCACGTTCGATATGAACGTGGGCTTAGAGAAGGTGAGTTAATTACCATATTGTCCCTAGTTTAATTTAAATTTAAATTTAAAAGTTTAAACTTCTAACGTGATTAACTTTTGCATACGAACTCGGATTCGCACGCGGTGTCTTTCGTTGGACTCGAACTGAAATTTCGAACAACATGAAGCTGCTTTGGTTGAATTTAGATATTGTTGAAATTTTAGGATTTTATTGGATTTTAATTGGCTTTAGAATCAAATGTGAGTGATTTAACCCACTCATGCAATACTAAATCTACTTATATTAGTTGAATTAAATATTTGAAGTGACAGGATTTTGTTGATTGTTGTTTGGTAGTTTAAATTGACATTTAAATTAATTTGAATTTGATATTTATTTAAATCGATGTTTAAATTAATATTGAATTTAATTGCTAGTTAAACACCGTCAACTGATAATTATTAACTGTTCTGATATGTTGGTTGATTTGGATGTTGATTTTTATTGTATGCCTACTAATTGATGTTGGATGTATGGGTGTTTATTTATTTGACATATTCCTGTTATTACCTATTTATTAATTGACATCATTTATATTATCATTTGGACTATTTGAAATGAACTAAGAAATAGGTTGAAATGATATATACCTATATCATTTAATTATGGATTGAAATGATACATATCCATCCATGTAACTAAAATTGAAATAAATGATCACGTGGCCATAAGGTAGAAAATTATATACGGACAATGGATGTGGTTAAATTAAATGGTTTCACAATCTTGAATTCGAATTGGTTTAAAAGAAATTGTTTTAAAGGAAATAAAATCTTATTTATACGAGTTAAATTATTTTCTGATTCGAGATTTGAAATGTTGAAATTGAAACTTTTTAAATGAAATTGTTCATGGATTAAAAATGAAATCTTAAAGTGGAAATTGGAATATGATTTGAATTAACGAAAGTGAATTATTTGGAAGGTTAAACTTTAATTTAAACATTGAATTTACTTTAATTAAAGTGGTTTAAATTGGTAATTCAATGTTTTGGTTGTGAAATCTATTTAAGCTTAATTATTAAAAAGGAGAATTTGAATTGAAACTTTCAGCTATTTGAATAGCACCGTTTAAGTTGAATTTGAAGTATAGTTTGAAATCATTTTGAATTGAAGCTGATTTAAATTTAAATTTGAATATGAAGTTGACTTGATTTGGAAGTCAAAGAATTGATTTCATCGTGATTTGGAACATGAGTTCAAAGTGTTGTGAAAGAAAGAAACAATTTTAGTATAAACTAGTTAATATATAAATTATTTTATAACCAAATTATTTTAATATATAAATCAGTTTTATCCAAACTATTTTCAAAATAATAACTTATTTATATTCAAAACTATTTTCAATTGTCTGTCACACTCCTGTGCTGTTATTTTCTTTTCCTTAGTAGTTTAGGTGCTTTTACCTAACTCATGTATTTCAAGTTTTATTACGGTCGTAATAAAAAGTGGACGGTCCACTATAAAACCGGCTTGCCTTGCAAAAAAAACTATTTTCAATATTAAAACTTATTTATATTCAACTATTTCCAAATATTAAAACTATTTTATATTCAAAACTATTTCCAATTTATTCAAAACTATTTCCAAATATTAAAACTATTTTAATTATCCAAACTATATTTCAATATTCAAACTATTTTAAATATTCAAAAGCATTTTCAATATTCAAACTGTTTTAAATGGGAAATTACTTAGATTTAAATCATTGCTTTAAATACGTATGCTTGATATGAAGGTATAACCTATTTTTAATTCAAAATGAATTTCAAGTGTACCTAATATTTTGATAAGAAATATAACTTGTTCTTGAAATTTAAATAAACCAACCGGTGTGTAAAATGGACGATTGATTGTTAAAGTGAATGGGGCCGAATGAATGACATACTCTTTGTCATTCTACTGGAACCACTTTAACAACCGTGTACGTGGTGGATGTTACCCAGAATGTAGAGGTGGAATTGATGATGTTTACTGGAATGAAGAAAGGGAAAGATGATGGATGACCCCGACACTTATGTCAATTGAAATGACTAAAACAGGAATCTGTGTCTGGCCAAGGGGTTAGCTACCTTTAGGGACCCCACCCCTTCATATTATTATATTGATTATAACTCGATTGGTGCACCTCGATTTGATTTTGTGGTGGTGGACTCGGTCGGCAGTCGCTGCGGCGATGTGTTACAATCAGCTAGAAAGGGTAAACTGATAGAATCCTATCCTAATCATTGCCTCACGTGGCTTTTCATACTTTTATCCTTATAAGCAACCACTATGACTTTGTTTTTGTGTTGTCTTAGTACGATGCCTCCTTGGCTATAGACGTTACTAGCTGTGTTAAAGGCAAACTATAGGACTATGCTTAAAAATGTGTTAAGGGGGATCAATGTAAAGGCTTAACGCTATTTTAATACTTTACTTTACTGATAAACACTACATATATAGTGTATCTTACTACATATAGATAGTTTGACGGATCCTTAGGAGATGGAAAATCCTGTAATATCTCTTAATTTATTGCATTCACGTTGTACACTGTATAGGAGTTGTAAAATCTTATAAATATCTCTGAAGCTATTACACTCATATTTACTTGTTGTTGATTTAATTTACATAAGAACTTGTAGCTTTGACTCGAGTGTTTTGTATTTTCATTACGCTCGGGTCAGCCTGAGCATTTAAGTGTTTGAAGACATTATTTCTGGAGGACGAAGACGAAGGTTGGTATTACATCACTTTGGTATGTTGTTGATTGGATTCTGGTTATGTTGTAAAAATTACATAGTCAAATATATATTATAAAATAGCTTCATGAACTATTTATATATATATATATATTATATTTTGTCATTCCACTAAGAGATTCGATATTTTTCCTTCTTTTCTCTTATTTTTCTTATTTAACCCCTTTAACAATCTTCCCTTTTTGAATGGTTTTAATTAGACATGTGCGGTTTATTGTTGATTTAAACCATCCAAAAAGGTGGGTCATCATAAGGAGGCTCTAGTTTGGAACTAAGATCGATGATTTAAAGGAATTTAGTCTTGACCAGAGGGGATGGTTGAGAAAGAAGGGACGGTTGTGTGTTCCAATTGTTGAGAACTTGAGGAAAGAAGTTCTTCGAGAATGTCATCGATCCAAGTTTATGATTCATCTTGGAGGGACCTAGATGTATCAAGATATGAAGAGGAGCTTCTATTGGGAAGGTATGAAGAGGGATGTTGGCTTGTGGGTTAGGCAGTGCGTAAACTGTCAACAAGTGAAAGCCGAACATCAGAAGCCGAGTGGGTTGCTTCAGATTTTAGAGATTCCAGTTTGAAAATGGGATTCAATGTCCATGGATTTTATAGACGGGTTTCCAAGGTCAAATAGAGGAAACTAAAGTATACGGGTCGTAGTGGACAGGTTGACCAAAAGTGCCCATTTCATTCCAGTCAAATCAACCAGGATGGTGCCTGTTATAGCGACGTTGTTCATAAAGAACATAGTTAAACTACATGGGATTCCTAGTAGCATAGTTAGTGCAGAGAAGCTTTGTTCACTAGTGAATTCCAAAAGAGTCAACGGGATGTATTAGGTACCAAGCTCAAGATTAGTCCTGCATATCACCCTCAGACGGATGGGCAGACGGAGAGAGTAGATAAGGTTCTCAAAGATTTGTTGAGAGCTTGTTTATTGGACTGGTGGATATTGGGAGGATCACCTACATATGGTTGAGTTTTCCTATAATAATAGTAAACAGACTATTATAGGAACGTCACTTTTTGAAGCTTTGCATGGAAGGCCATGCAAATCACCAGCATGTTGGTTGGAGACTGGAGACAGATTAGTCTTAGGTCTAGATTTGGTTAGAGAGGTAAGAGAGAAGATTGAGTTGATCCAAGAGAGGATGAAGGAAGCTTAGTCCAAAAAAAAAGCCACACAGATAAGACACGTAAAGACCTAGAGTTCTCAGTTGGAGATAAGGTTTTCATTAAAGTAACACCGATGAAGGGAGTGGTACGGTTCAGGAGATCAGGGAAGCTGGCACCAAAATATGTTGGCCCATTGCTAGCTTTAGAAAGGATTGGAAAGATCTCATACAAAGTAGAGTTGCCAAGTAGTATGGTAGGTGTCCATAATATTTTCCAGGTGTCTCATCTTCGCAAGTATGTGCAAGACCAAGAGACTACTATTCCTCTGACGGGGTTGGAAGATTTGATAGTAGAGCCTAATTTGAATTTTGTTAGATAACCATTTCGGGTTGTTGCGAGAGATGAGAAAAGATTGAGGAACAAGACAGTCAAGTTGGTGAAAGTTCACTGGGGCAAAAATTAGAAGGACTGTACTTGGGAGACAGAAGACGGGATTCGAGATACTTATTACGGTCTGCTTTGAGGGTAGGTCTATAATAGATTTATATAGACAGTTTCTAGTCAGGTAGACTAGTGTGGTTATTAGGAATCGTTACAGATGATTTCTACATTCAGTATTTAGTCCTTATTGCATTTCGATGATGAATTTTTTTACGGAGGGGAGCCTGTACGCCACTAATTTTTGATAAAATTATTCAGAAGATTTAACTAGATAAGTTAAATAAAATAATGTAAATAATTAAAGTGATAAGGGGACTGAGATATGAACTTAAAATTAAGGCTATGCTTAATAAAATTAATGGGCTTAAGATAGGTTATAAGTTAATTAATCTACACAAGGGTATATTGGGAAATAGCCGTACATAACCTCTTACCCTTATATATTTTCGTTCCTTATACCATTCACATTTATTTCTCATTTTCACAAAAATGTAAAATGCAATGAAAATCAAAGAGGGTCGGCCGTTGTTAAGGAAGAGAAAATCAAGTCAAGCTAAGGAATTAAAGAAGGGGAATAATTATTAATCTCCATCCAACCTCGTTATTCTATTCAAAGTGAATAATAATTCATACCATCTATATTTTGTTTTTGATCATATATTTTTGGATTTAAGATTAAATTAACTTTTATGATGAATTGGATGATGACATGCTTGAATTATAGTTTGTATGATTTGAACAAAATTGTTTATGTTGGAATTTATACAGTTTTGGGCAAAACCGATTGTAAATGAACTTCAAAATGCCATGGAAAAAGTTTATGTTATGTAAAATATAATTTTGGAGTTGCGTTTTAATTTTGAAATTTTTTGAAGTTATGGAAAGATTGCTTTGAATTTTCAAAGAAAAATATGGTTAATTGGGTTTTAAAATTATTTTGAAAATTTTGTTCAGAATTTGGGTCCAAAATTTATATAAGTTAGATCACATAATAAAAGTGAATTTCTATGATTTTGGGGATTTTTCCTAAGTGAATTACTATGAGAATTAAATTATTTTGAAAGGAGGATTTAAATGATTAATTGATTTAACTAATGGAAGGGCTTATTTGCTAAATAAACCTTGGTTTAGATCTGAAATTAAGCAGCAGTTATTTTGGTAAAGAATTTGAAAAGTTGAAGCAACCAATCATATGTTTACACGTGGGCAGCTTAGTCAGATAGAATTTACTTTAATTGGCATTAACCAGTTTTTACTCAGAAAAGCAAGTTTTGCCTCTATTAGAAGTAACTTTCGACCCATAGCTTCCGCTTCGACTCAGTCGAAACCAACCCAGACCGAAACAAATACACCAGGTATCACATAGATGGTAAGTAGTGGATTGGAGGAAAAGTGAAAGAAATGGTGTCGAAAGCATTTGGTTCCGATGGGGTCGAAACATTTGCTTTGTTTTTAAACATTAAGAGCCTTCCTGGTTTTCATAAAAGCTTTTGAAGGAGTCGAAATAGATGCTTTCGAAGGGGTTTTCTAAACAGGTTGCCATCTTATGTTTAAAGTATAAGCTTTCGAAGGGGTTTCTTTATTTATAAAATGATGCTCTCGAAAGTAGTGGTTCCGACTAAGTCGAAACCCAACCGCTATTATTTTCCTTTTGAGCGTATTGAAGTCATCAATGCTTTCGAAGGGTTGTCTTCATTTTAAACGAATGCTAAGCCTCTCCCTAAAGCTTTCGAAAGGGTCCAAGGGTTTTGAAGGCAATGGCTTCGAAACGGTGCATCGATGCTATCCTTCAATGTTTTGCTTAAATAATTTGAACCTTTTGAGAGGATGGTGCCGACGCCATCAAGTTTTCTCCAATAATTTTATATGATAAAAAATGATTTTGAAAGATATACTTTTGTTCATATTAACATTAACCCAAATGGTATTTTAAGTATGAACCCAATGGTTTCGAAAGAGGGACTTTTAATGGATTTGGAAGGGATACTTCCAAAGGTTTCGAAAGTGGTACTTTCAAAGGTTTCGAAAGGGGTACTTTCAAAGGTTTCGAAAGGGGCACTTCAAAGAGTTAATAAGTAATAATTTATTACATTCAAAAGGTTTTGAAAGAGAGGTTTTAAAGTATTTCGAAAAGCATGGGCTTAATGTTTTGAAAAGAAATTTATATGCTTTCGAAGGAGGTTAACAAATGAGGTCAAAAGTAAAGTTTTGAAGGTTTTGAAAGCCTTAGTTATTTAAAACAAATAACCCAATCTCAATTTAAAAAAAACCTATGGCTAAGTAAAGGAGTTTTGAAATGGTTTTAAGAAGAAGGTTTCCTTGATATAATATTAGGATAAAGGGAATAACCATGTTTTATATGAAAGTAATTTCAAGGATGTTAGACCCACAGGAGTGATATTGTTATGTTATTATGTTTTCTTCTTCAAATATATATATATATATTCACATTGTAATGAATCCATAATGGTAGTTTAGGTAAGGACAGAATAACTAGCTTGGTTGACCCAGTAGTGAATATAAATTAAATTAATACAAGATATTGGCAGAGACAAATAGGTTCACAGTAAGCCCATGAAAACTGTGTATAGGAAAAAATATTGGCAGGGGCCAATAGGTTCATTGTAAGCCTATGAAAACTATGTATAAATGAATATCTCAGCATGGTAAGTTCATAGTTAGCCGATGAAAACTATGATTTGATATTGGCAAGGGCGAATAGGTTTGTAGTGAACCCATGAAAACTATATCCGGATTATGATATTGATAGATGTCAATAGGTTCCTAGTCAACCCATGAAAACTAGGATAGCAGAAAAGAAATTGGAGTTACCAATATGTTCAGGGAGAACCACAAAACGGTTTAAGATATTGATAGGGGCCAATAGGTTAATAGTAAGCCCATGAAAACTATGAAATTGGACATGGAGTCCATATACATTAAACAGGTTATTAGTAAGCCCATGAAAACTAATAGGTCAATAGTGACCATGGAAACTATAAATATGAAAGGTAGTCCATTAAACATGGTATGGGAAATCCAGAATGTTTTAATTAAGCATGCATTTCATTATAATATTTTGAATTGTTATGTTTTAACTATTATGGATGCAGGAGCATGGTATATGGTTTTATAAAGGTTTTTAAGGATACTAGTGAGGGGAATACCCATTCTTTTAAACGGCATGGTCTCACTAGATATCTTAATGGTTTGAGATGGTAGATTATTATTCATACCAGCCTTTATGTCTGACTCGAACTTTATGTTCTCCCCTTAAACTCTCGGGTACTCAATTGATTTTGAGTAGTTTGAGAGTTGAGGTTTTCAGGTACTTAATTAGACGAATAAGCTTTTGGAGGAGTGCAACAGGAATGATAGCTACTTAGAGTTCTCTTTTATTTGATTCCGTTGTATTATTTTTGTAAAGGCAAAATTGTTAAATTGCCAATATATACTCTGGCAATCCAAGGGGCATCTTCATATGTTGCTCTTGGTGTATGTTGCAATAAGTATATTTTCTCTGAATGTGGTTCTCGTATTGGGATTATGTATTTAATTTGAAATGTTCTTGAATGTAATGTGAAACTTGTTTGATGCTTCAAATTTTTTCCATATTCTTATGTTACTGGCATATCGATATATCTAACATTATAGTATTTGGTCGCCGAGGATTAATAAGTATGGATGACTGCAGCATCTATAGCCGTTAGTTTTGGGCCTCCAAGTGAGGGATGTTACATGGTTCCACTGTGTTTGGAATAGGGGTATAATTTATAGAACACCAGGTGGCAGGCCCCATTCAAAGTTTGAGATTTTCGAACTTTTAAAGCCAGATATTATCTAATTTAAATAATACACATACCCACTTCTTTATTCACTATGTTTCCCATACTTCCATCACGTCGACCATACCCTTTCACTTACTTATATTAGCATGCAAATCAGAAGACCATTCGTTCTTTTTCTTTAATTTTAAAAACATAGCCATTATCCAATGGCGGCGTTCATCCACGGTCCTGGGGGCATTTTTATGCGATGGGCTTAATAGGGAAGATTCCTGGGGAGGTGAGATGAAGAAAATGATCGGTTGGATTGAAGGATGGAGGAGTGAGGCGGCGGCGGGGTCGAGTTAAATGTCTCGGGTTTTATCCGTTCGTTCACCGCCGTTAGGTGATGGGAGGAGACGACTCTGGTGTTGATGGATGTGTGGTGGTTGGGGCATTCTTTTAGCAAATTGCGGTGGCATGACATGTATTACGGCGGCGGCGGCGTAGGAAAGAAGGTCATGTCGTGGGTATCGAAGTTAGCGGCCTGGGTCGATTAGAAATTGGGGATTTGTAGTTAAACAATGTAATTAATGGAAATAATTAATCAATTAAATGTTCATTAACTCGTAACTTGTTCGTATATGGTCGGATTCGAGCGTAGTGAGTTGTGATGTACTCGTGGAATCGGTATCTACGCGATGGAGTTGGTTTCGTTAGATTTGGAACTTGTTGGAATTTATGCTAAAATCGATCGTCCGTTCGGTTTTAGTCCAAATCGGAATGCTTCGGCAAAAAATTAAATCAATGTGAGTTTAACTCACATTCTGTAATGACCCGTAAATTTAACTGGTTTTAATAACGTTATTAATTAAAATTTTGTGGAATTTTAAACGATAAAATTTTGAAATATAAATTTGATATTTGAAATGCGTCTGGTTAAACATAGCAACTTGTAAATTTTAGTCCGAAAATATGAAGTTTATTTTCGTGCGTAAATTTATTTCAATTTAATCAGTTAAAAATCGATGAAAATAAAACATTTTCGAAACCTAAATATTTTTACATAGAAAAATTCTAAATCATCTTCTGAGCAAGACGTCATTTTTCGTTTTTTCAAATTCGGATTTCTTTAGCTCCGTCGTTCTTATTTTTCTGCATTTTTACTGCATTTTTCGCTAGTAGAAATTTTGAATTTTTATAATTCAATCGTACCACTGATGTCTGTATACCGTTTTGATCGTCTCGTCGTGTTGATCTCTACCGTATATTCATTTCCGTGTTTTGAAGTCCGGTACATGATGAATCTGTAAATGACGGATTGTATCGGTACCCGTTTTAACATCTCTTGGTTTTCTTTGTCCTTTCAGCTATCCACGTGAATTGAAGAGCTCAATAATTTTACCCAGCTGCCAACCACTAAAATTTACTATTTCTTGAATTCAAAATTTTGACTTTTGTTATTCCCAATGCAAGATTCAATATGCTGGTTCGTCCTTCAATTTCTTAGCTATGAAAAAATCTAGTTATGTTTATGTACGCATTAAAACAAGAAGGCATCACTTTTTTCCCCTTTTTATTCCTGAATAAAAAATGAACAGATTTGTTCAATTTTCCTTCACGCATGGAACTAAAAGATGGAAATTTTCCATTTTCTCTGTTAGTTCAAATGCACACCCACCCTTTTCATTTTAATTCTTTTCTTCTTCCTATTATTTAACTTCTCCTCTGCAATAAAAAATGAGAGAAAGCTTACTGCCTTCATCCCTTTAGCAGCAACTCTCAGCCTTAGAACGCCACTACACACCCTCACCATGTTCATGCCACTGCTGCCACTTCCTGTTCCGCCCTCCACCTTAGCACCTCCGCCACCTAGTAGTGCCTGGCAACCATCTCTGATAGGACCTCGCCATCGGCTTCCGGTTAGCCCACTTTTCCGGCCCAAATCCCTGACTCGCAAGATGTTTTCGAGTAGCCTCCGACCTCAAGCAACACCGAGCAGTAGCCTATCCTTTCCATGCGACAGCTAGCTTTACCAAGTTTTCTCTTTAAAAAAAATGAAAGCATCATAAGGCAAGCATGTATTTCCTGGAGCATTTCTTATATATAGTTTCTTTATATATGGGCTGTGCAGTCAAACCCACCAACCGAACAACATATCGGTCACCGCCTCTGCCACTGTTCATTTTCAAGTCTTGCCTCTCATCCAGGCCTGGCAGCCTCCATGTTTCAATTCTGTAACTTTCTCACCTCTTTAATTATATTATAGTGTATTTTTTTATATATACACATATGATGCTTGAAAGTATCTACTCAAATTTTATATTAATATCTTTAAAACAGATTTGGCAATAGCCTTAACATATAGATATTCAATTGAAATTTTGAAAGTAACGTTTGGGTTTCTATAAAAAACATTGATTTCTAAGTGTGTACTTATATAAATGTATATATAGTTATCTGGTCGTACAAATTGTGTTAGTATTATATGCAGAATCTGCTAGTTATATAAATTTGTAAATATGTCAGTTCTATATATATGTGGTTTCATAAAGTTGTTTATAATATGTAAATTATATATATGCAACTTATACATTTTGTTTACATGCTTTTAGTGTATGTATACAATACATAAGTAGTATAAAGTTATATTCTGTTGGGTAAAAGTATTAGCATATAATAGTTTATATACATATGATAGGTTGTTGCTCGTTTATGTTGTATGTAACTTACTAATTTTTTTCTATATGTTTATAGCTTATTTATATTATGTAGTTATACAAGTTTTGAAATAGGCTGTATATAAATAATAAGTGTTATATAAATAAGTTATATATATACGGATTCTGTTTATACCTTACTGTTGGATGTGTTCTAAATGGATGTTACATATATAGATTTATTTACAGCATATAAGCTTACTGTAGTTCATGTATAAGGTTGATTTCAAAGCATAAATATTTCTAAGTTGCATTTTTTTTGAGGGTACTGTTTTAATTGACCGTTGGTAGTGACTTTTAATATGACACATAAAGATTTTGGATTTTTTTATTAAGGGTTTTAAATTTAATATTGATTTTTCATTATAATATATATATATATATATATATCTTTGTTCACTCCATCATCGTACTAAAATCTATCCTTGCTTATCGTAGCAAACTGACTTATCATGCCTGATTCGTGCCCGTGTCTGTTACATCGTTCTTTTCCGTAGCTGTTTTTCCATCGTCCTCTAAACTCGAAAGGTGAGCAATCACTCACGATTAATGTTCTTTTATTTATTAAATTTGATTTCAATTGAAACGATAATTAAAATATGCTGCTGTTAATTATTTACACTGTTATATATGTTATTACCTGTATCAGTTCACCTGTGACATCTAACACCATTATCAGTTAATTATTTATGCGATGATAATACAGTTTGGCTGATAATCGATTGATTGTTGATGTTTATATTGGACGTTAAATTGTTTATGTTAACGTGATAAATAGTATGCTATTGAATTTGATATAAGATAGTTAACAATGTAAAATGGATTTATATGTTAAATTTGATTAGTTAAATATGACCCCTTTTAATTGTTAAATTAATTGACACGTAGAATTTGGTTAACTACACCTTGAACCATTTAATGCATGTTGTATAAATTTATGTAGTATAAAATTGAATAATGAATGACAAGTGAAGAACCGTATAAATATAATGTAATAATCTTTAATCTACATGAAATGATAGTGTAGATTCTAGAAATAATTATATTAATTTGCGCAAACAACAATGTAAATTAATATGATTATTTCGGGATTATTTGAATTAATTATTGGATTGTTATTGATGTTTGTTATTGCTTTTTTATTTTCTTTGACACCATCCTAGTTATCACACTGCAAGTTCCCTTTGCTATACTTTGGTTTTTAAATTGAAATGGAATCAGGTTGAAATGATAAATACCCAAATGAAATTGACTTAGGATAGAGAATTAAATAAAACCCGATTGGTCAATAATTTGATTTTAAAATAAAATAAAGATTTTATTTAAATAAACAATAAGTTTTGAAATGAAGTTGGAATTTGAATTTTAATGAAAGGCAAATGTTAATATTTAAAATTCCGGAACGAAATATTAACATAGTAGTTGATGAAAGAACGTTGTTTTGAGTTTAATTAATAATTAAATTTGGAATTATTTAATAATTGAGTTTTGGAATTATTTAATAATTAAGTTTTGAAATTATGAAATAATTAAATAAGATTGAATTATTTAATAAATTAATGAAATTGAATTCTTGATATATCGTAATAAGTGAAATTGAACTTCTTTAATAAGTAAAGCTGAGTTATGAAACAAATTAATTTTTTGGAAATTTGTCTAAATCAAATAAGCAAATAAGTGAAATTGATTTTCTTTAACAAGAAATAAAATGTGATTTATTGAAATTAATGAAAGACTTATAATTTAAAGAATTTGATTTGACGAATCTAATTTAATTAAATGTGTAAGTTGGTATAATGGAGTTGAACTTAAGTAATTGATTTAACGAATTGGTAATTTAATAGAAATTGTTTTGAATGATAAATTAACTTAACAAATATTGAATGAAACCAACCAATGAATTTAAATTGATTTGAATGTTAAATTAAATTAATTTAAATGATTTTGGAATGAAACTTATTTACGAAATTGAATCAATATTTGAATTTTAAAATAAAAAATTGAAATTGAATTATAAGATTTTAAAATTATAAATTTGGAAGTTTTGAAATGTAAATTATGGAAATTGGTTTAGAAAGACAAATGAAATTTTGGTTTACAAATTTTAATTGAAATCGAATTTGATTTGGTTTTGAAATATATTAAACGACCAATCTGTGTAATAATTACGAATGTTATTAAAGAAACCAGAATCGATTATGGAAATACTCTCTGTCTAAACCGAAAACCACTTTAATAACTATACGCGGAGTGTGATCCAAAATGAAGTGGTTGGAACGATGTACGTGATGACTGAAGAAAGAGAACGATAATGGATAGCCTTAACACTTGTGCCAAATTGAAAATGACTAAAACAGGAGCCATGCCGGGCCAAATGGGGTTATCCACCTCGAGCGAATACACTTCTTCGTAAACTAATCATTACTTGTTATTGGTTGGTGCACCCTCGTAATTTTAGGAGTGTTGTTTCGCGGTGTTGCGAGCGTTGCAGCAATGCATTCTCACCAGTCCGGATCAGGCAAACGGTAGTTTCACTACCTAGGGTATTACTTCATGTGCCTTGTCATACTTGTATCCCTATATACGCGACCATTACGATTTATTTTGTGTTATACCTATGGAGTACTCTCTGATATCCCACTAGTTTACGGTGGAGTTTACAGTGCTGTGTAGTCTATGATGCTTATATAATATGTGTTAAGGGGGATAATGGTAACGCCTTAACACTATTTTGATACTTTATATTACTGATAGACATTATCTACTTAGCGTACACTACTACATAGTAGATAGTTTAACGGATCCTTAGAGGATGGTTATTCCAACGTACTTTGAGTTACTTGTATTTCGATTGTTATTTCACTTGAGTTGGATTTATTGATATAAGAATGCTACTCCTGACTAGAGTGTTTTGTGTTTTGCTCTGCGCTCGGGTCAGACTGAGTGTACCAGTATTCGAGACTCAACTTTGGAGTTGGAGCTTCGTTTGAAGATCCAGCTATTTATCCAGCTGTGACGCCCCACCTCTATAACCACGCTAGCCAAGGACACTACGGTGTAATGCCATCAACTAGCATTGTGCGAGCAACGATATGTCAGATAGAATAACTTGCATTTCATTTCTAGACGAAATCCGACATGCAGACACAAACTCAAAGCTACTACACAGTGGCTATAATATCTTCGGAAACAAATATAGAAATAAACATAACACAAATCAGTCACAGATAATTCATATCACAAAGGCGGAAAGAGATATGAATATATAACACATGAAAGTGTATATCAGAGTAGTGGTCAAACCAGATCCACAATATCACAAAAATGAATAGTTACAAGTGCAACACAAGAGAATAAGTATACATCAAGGAGTCTCTATCTCGAATGTATACTAACAAAAACTACTAAACTAAAGTAGTTAGCCAAAAGTCATATGAAGGACCATGATAGGAAGTGAAGTGGAAGCACCTGAAACATCTCGGTCTGACCTGAGTATTATTTAATAAGAAAATAATAAACGGACCAATCTAGCTATAAATATCAGATGAAATGATATAGAATAAGAGATATAACCATAATGCCATACTGTGATAAGTATGTAATTGAAAATCAACAAGAGATTAATCAATATCACAAAAATCTTCTCAAAGATAAAAAGAAATATCATACTCTTTATTTCATTCACCCAACCATAAATATTGACAATTATATCAATGCCAATTACAAAAGTTAACGACACACAAATTCACCGATGCACAAATATTGATAAAACTTACCGATGTAAATCACGAAAATTGGTGAAACACAAACTCTAGAAATCATCAATGGGAATCCAGAAATCACAAAAAGGAGGAGAGAGGCCTAGCACAAGAACGGGAGCATGAAAACTCCCAACATGTATATCGCAAAACGAGCCAAAGCTCCTCCAAACGAGCCGAAGCTCCTCCAAACGAGCCGAAGCTCCTCCAAACGAGGTATCGTCCTCGATGTGGACAAAGAGACATCGCACATTGCTAGTCTAAATCACAAAAATGATCATCATCGATCACAAGAAGTGTCAATTACAACAAGCTAGTAAATAATGAGCTTAGCTTCATGTCCCATAACCACTAGCTTAACTTAAATATTTACGAACAAATTGTAGGTTTCCACTCGAAAATTGTCACAAGAGATTCAATCGAACAAGTCCAAGAATTAACCGACGAAGTAAACGCAAGTGTTTAATATCACTTGTTTTACTATGCCGTTTAATTTGATTTCTCATACGAATGAGGTAAAGGTTTGTATATGCTAGTAGATTGGAAAACGGTTTAAGAAACGAGCTTTGTAATAAAATAGTGTTGAAATCGTTTTGATGAAAGAATTTTGATATTTACTACTAGTATTGAAAACCTTTATATTTTTAAAAGTGACAAATCAAAAAAATGATTGTAGAAACAATCAATCACTAAAATTCACATTCGAAGACGTGAATAGAATCCAAAGAAATCGATTCCGAATCCATCAAAATGGAAATACCCAAAATTCCAAAAATAGAGGTCATCAAACTCGACAAAGGTGATAACAACTAATCGGAGAAGAAGAATCGATTAAAAATTGGAAAAGCAAAGCAAAATGAGCATAATAGGCAAAACAGGGAAATAGGAGTAGGTCGGTTGACCGGACTTCCTGAGTCGGCCGACCGAAATAGCCCAGAAAGTTTCGGCTACAGCTTCGGTCGACCGACCCAGGGGGTTTGGTCGGCCGAACCTGATGCCATGCATTTTTCTGCCCTATTAACTGAAGTGCAAACTCTCCCAATTCGCAACCGGTCGAGCACGGACGCTAAGGGATTACGCCCATCGGCTACCCGGTCCTATTGGCTCCTTGATGCATCACCAAAAACATGTTCAAACATCAAAGTTAGGATTTTAAAGATTTGAACCCAAAACACTAAAAATTTGGATATTCACCAATTCAATCCAAACCAAAAGCAAATGCACATGAATAAGTGTTAGGAATTCGTACCCAACATTCAAAGATAGATATGAGCATAAATGTGTGATAAAATTCTCACCTTTAAACCCAAAAACAATGAATGAGAAGCTTGAACACAAGGGAAGATCAACCACACTTCAATCTCAACACAAGAAGCTTGAATCTAATCTTAAAAGAGAAACATTTTCCAAATTAGGTTTAGGAATTTTCTGAAATCAAAGAGAGAATGAGTTGGAGAAGGAGGAGATGATACTTACCAATGCTTCTCTTTGAATTTGGAGCTAGAATTTGAGTTTGCAAAGGAACTAGGGCTTAGGAATTCTAATTTCCAATCTTTCTCCCATTATTCTCTTGAGCTTGAGAGAGTTAGGAAATGAGGAATGAATGAAGAGAAGTGGAGAGGGGTTGGGTTGATATAACCAGAATTGGGCAAATGGGCTGAACCCAAACCCAAAGCCCTATAGAAAAAGTAGCAAAAATCAACTTACTCCAAACACATCAAAGCTTATACTCAAAAAGGTTGTAAACGACATTTTGAACTCAATGGAAGGGGTCTCGAGTCCCAATTCGACTGTTTGCAGAAAGTAGCTTTTCGGACCATATTCCGACTAAAGATGGAATATTTAAATATACAATCGATAAATATGCGGGTTGTTGCAGACTCCCCTCCTTAAAGAAATTGTGCCCTCGCAATACTTAAGAAGAAAATAAAGAATAACAACCATAAAAGCATATCAACACAAAAGAAATATGAAATAGGAAGTTCACCATAAAGAGCATGAAAGAGTAAGTCTGAAGGGGATCGCGCGATGAATTCTCAGGATTCTCTAGAGCAATCCTTAGGACCTGAGAACCATTGAACTTTCACAAGAAGAACATCTTTATTCCGAAGGCGCTAAACCTCCGAAGCAATGATGCGAATGGAATGTTGCTCATAAGTCAAATCTGGTGAAACTTCAATTTCCTCAATAACACTAGGCTCAAGAATAAAAATCGAAATCCCTAAGGCATTTCCATAATAGAAAGACGTGAGAAAACGTCATGAACAACAGAAAATTGAACCGGTGCAACGACGTAGTATAAAACGGTAAGCCCGAGAAACTAGAAACTCGAATAATTTGGAACAATGGCCTAGTACAATAACGGTACGCCAGATGAACCAAAGCTTGAATAATTTCGGAACACCGACGTAGTACAAAAATGGTACGTCCAATGAACCGAACACCATAAAAGAACATCGGACGCTAGTCCATAAAAGAAATGAGATAAAGCTTAATAAAATGAAGTATATCAAAACGTCCGATGTACTTGATAAAAAGATAATTCCATTCAGGCATCACCAAAGAATTAACCACTTGTTGCTTACGAATAAGCGCATTGGCAACACGATTTCCCTTCCGGGAATAAAAAGAATATCAAGATCATAAGATGCCAGGAACTCAAGTCAACATGAAGTTCCTTATGATAAAAATAAATATTCCAAAGATTTGTGTTCAAGGTGGAGAAAAAATTTCTCCCCCAAAAATGATGATGCCAAACTCTAGAAGCAAAAATAATAGCCGTGAGCACTAGATCGTGAGTGGCATATCTAGTCTCGATTGTTTTTAATGATTTATAAGAACAAGTGATAGCACGTCTTCTTTTGCAAGAGAACGACATCCAAACCAATACGACTAGCATTGGTGCAAAAGATAAAGTTTTGGTTCCCCTCGAAGAATCACAAGAATAAGAGTATCGGAAAAAGAGTTCTTTTAAATAATCTACTTTCCCGAAAAGCTAAAAATTTCAAAATTACATTTATCTTTATGTAATAATCTTTCTAGAAAAATTTACAATTTTACAAGTCAATATATCGTGTCTGACCGTCTCATCTAAGCGTTTAGGAAATTCCTATCGATAACGTTGATTTAGCACATCGACCAGAATTCTTAAAACACTAAATGGACAATACAATCACAAAATCATCTTCTATATGATAAAAATATCTCTTAAAATCTTTTCAAATATTCATTGTTCGTTTCAAGAACAAAATCCAATTATACATATAAAATGTCTTCTTAAAAAGATTTGGAAACATTTTAAATTGTTGTTTCCATCCACAATCAATAAATACAAGAATGGTCTCATCGAAATATTCATAGAATAGTCGACTTATAAAATGGATGAAATAAGCTGGACAAACTGAATGATATAATAAGTCATTCATAAGAATCATAACGAGTGCGGAATGCGGTAAATGGAATGCTTACTTCCGCAACTCGTAGCAAATAAAAATCGATGGCAAGGTTGAACTAAAAAGACCTTAACACCACTCAAAAGATTGCTTAGGAGATAATCCTAAGACAAACTCAAAAATACCGGAAAGTTTCACGAACTATTTAGATAAGAGAAATAACACTTTCCTCATCATGAGGGCTTAAAGAATAAAATGATGCCATCAAATTGGAATCAAAATCACAAAGAGAAATAGAAATCTGCTTAACAGATTAAAAATGTCGTGGATGAATAGTCCACACGGAAAATAGGATATGGGCTTCACGACGATTAAGCCAATCCTTACAAAAACCAATTCCGAAGCATAAGTAAAAAAATCGGCTCGGAAAGAAAAATCACATAAAATAATTTGGACATCAATAAAAAGAAAAAGTTGAGTGTTGCGGATCCACCGTCCGGATTTGCAATTCTCAAAGAAGACATCAAGCCCAAATTGTTTTAAAGAAAAAGAATTCAACAAGTTTTGTTGATATAAAATGATGAGATGATCCCATATCAAAAAGAACTCAAATAGGAAGATCACAAAATAAAACAATGCCATCGAGGATTGAATGAAAAATACCTTGACCAAGAGAAGAGACGTTCAGCTCCCCCTCTCTCTCTCTTGCTTTGAAGTTTGGGACATGAAGACATATAATGGTCCGCACCTTTGCAATAGCGGCAAGAGATATGTCTAGGACACTTATTTATATAGTGGTCCCTAGAGCCACAATTGTAGCATTCTCCACGATTAGGGATTGGGGTCTTTGCTACCGAAGCCTCCAGCTTCCCTTTCTTATTGGAATTGGGGCCTTTGAACATAATAGGCCTCTTCATGTTGTTGTTGAAGTTTTGTTTGGCACCCACAACTTCAACATCACACTCTTTATCGGCCTCTTCAAGACGAAGAGGGACATCAATAAGCTGATCAAAAGAAACTTCTAGTTTCATAAGTAATGGCTTCTTAAGATTCTTATTCAAGCCATAGACAAATCTATGATTTTTGTTCAATGGGTTATTAATATACTCGACCTCATACTTAGAGAGAGATTCGAAAGATGCGACATAATCCGTCACAGAAGATTCACCTTGAACAAGGTCAATAAAACGTCGGGCCAAAGTTACCTTTTCAGCCTCCGGCATAAATTTCAATTCGAATCTTTCCTAGAATTTCTTCCAAGTAAGATCTGCTTCAACGATTTCGGAAACCAAAAGCTTATACCAATCTAATGCTCTTTCTTGGAGCATGCTAGAAGCCACTTGGACTCGATGTAGATCAATAAGTTTCATGCGAGAAAAGATGCGATCGCATGATTTGAGCCAAGCTTGAATTTCAATAACACTCTCGGATCCCTTGAATGGCCTTCCACCCAAATCGGTATAGTCTCTGCACAAGCGTGCAAAACCGGATCTAGGATGAGTAGGGTCAGGAATGGGTCCGGCAGCCTAAGCATTCTTCACAAGATCTAAAAGCTGCTGAGCAGACATAAATACTCCATCCTGGGGAGTAGCACTAGATTGACCGGCGCTGGGACGCCCTGGTCCAACAATTTCTCTTCTTTAAGAAAGAAAGAAAGAAGAAGAAAAAGGTTATTCACAAAATGAATATCAAAGAGTAATAACTGATAAAACAAGAAATCACAAAAGAAAATAGGATAGGACGGTACGAAGACACGAATAAAATCCTAAGGTACGACTCCTAAGATGGACTTAGGACGATGATCCTTGTTAAATTATTCTACATTGTTCCGAAGTTAGGCTCTGATACCAAGCCATGATGCCCCACCTCTATACCCACGCTAGCCTAGGACACTACGGTGTAATACCGTCAACTAGCACGGAGAATAAGGCTGTTGAGGAGCGACCATCCGTGTAATGGCTTTGTGCGAGCATCGATATGTCAGATAGAATAACTTGCTTTTCATTTCTAGAGGAAATCCGACATGCCGAAACAAACTCAAAGCTACTACACAGTGGCTATAATATCTTCGGAAACAAATATAGAAATTAACATAACATAAATCAGTCACAGATAATTCATATCACAAAGGCGGAAAAAGATATGAATATATAACACATGAAAGTGTATATCAGAGTATTGGTCAAACAAGATCCATAATATCACAAAAATTAATAGTTACAAGTGCAACACAAGAGAATAAGTATACATCAAGGAGTCTCTATCTCGAATGTTTACTAACAAAAACTACTAAACTAAAGTAGTTAGCCAAAAGTCATATGAAGGACCATGATAGGAAGTCAAGTGAACATCTCGGTCTGACCCGAGTATTATTTAATAAGAAAATAATAAACGGATCAGTCTAGCTATAAATATCAAATGAAATGATATAGAATAAGAGATATAACCATAATGCCATACTGTGATAAGTATGTAATTAAAAATCAATAAGAGATTAATCAATATCACAAGAATCTTCTCAAAGATAAAAAGAAATGTCGTACTCTTTATTTCATTCACCCAACCATAAATATTGACAATTATATCAATGCCAATTACAAAAGTTGATGACACACAAATTCATCGATGCACAAATATTGATAAAACTTACCGATGTAAATCACGAAAATTGGTGAAACACAAACTTTAGAAATCATCAACGGGAATCCAGAAATCACAAAAAGGGGGAGAGAGGCCTATCACGAGAACGGGAGCATGAAAACTCCCAACACGTGTATCGTAAAATGAGCCAAACAACTTCCAAATGAGCCGAAGCTCCTCCAAACGATCCGAAGCTCCTCCAACCAAGGTATCGTCCTCGACGTGGACAAAGAGACATCGCACATTGCTAGTCTAAATCACAAAAATGATCATCATCGATCACAAGATGTGTCAATTACAACAAGCTAGTAAATATGTGAGCTTAGCTTCATGTCCCATAATCACTAGCTTAACTTAAATATTTACGAACAAATTGTAGGTTTCCACTCGAAAATTGTCACGAGAGATTCAATCGAACAAGTCCAAGAATTAACCGACGAAGTAAACGCAAGCGTTTAATACCACTTGTTTTACTATGTCGTTTAATTTGATTTCTCATACGAATGAGGTAAAAGTTTATATATGCTGGTAGATTGGAAAACGGTTTAAGAAACGAGCTTTGTAATAAAATAGTGTTGAAATCGTTTTGATGAAAGAATTTTGATATTTACTACTAGTATTGAAAACCTTTATATTTTTAAAAGTGAAAAATCACAAAAATGATTGTAGAAACAATCAATCACTAAAATTCACATTCGAAGACGTGAATAGAATCCAAAGAAATCGATTCTGAATCCATCAAAATGGAAATACCCAAAAATTCCAAAAATAGAGGTTATCAAACTCGACAAAGGTGATAACAACTAATCGGAGAAGAAGAATCGATTAAAAATTGGAAAAGCAAAGCAAAATGAGCATAATAGGCAAAACAGGGAAATAGGAGCAGGTCGGTTGACCGGACTTCCTTAGTCGGCCGACCGAAATAGCCCAGAAAGTTTCGGCTACAGCTTCGGTCGACCGACCCAGGGGGTTCGGTCGGCCGAACCTGATGCCATGCATTTTTCTGCCCTATTAACTGAAGTGCAAACTCTCCCAATTCGCAACCGGTCGAGCACGGACGCTAAGGGATTACGCCCATCGGCTACCTGGTCCTATTGGCTCCTCGATGCATCACCAAAAACATGTTCAAACATCAAAGTTAGGATTTTAAAGATTTGAACCCAAAATACTAAAAATTGGGATATTCACCAATTCAATCCAAAACAAAAGCAAATGCACATGAATATGTGTTAGGAATTCGTACCCTGCATTCAAAAATTGATATAAGCATAGATGTGAGATAAAAATCTCACCTTCAAACCCAAAAACAATGAATGAGAAGCTTGAAGACAAGGGAAGATCAACCACACTTCAATCTCAACACAAGAAGCTTGAATCTAAGCTTAAAAGAGAAACATTTCCCAAATTAGGTTTAGGAATTTTCTGAAATCAAAGAGAGAATGAGTTGGAGAAGGAGGAGATGATACTTACCAATGCTTCTCTTTGAATTTGGAGCTAGAATTTGAGTTTGCAAAGGAACTAGGGATTAGGAATTCTAATTTCCAATCTTTTCTCCCATTATTCTCTTGAGCTTGGGAGAGTTAGGAAATGAGGAATGAATGAAGAGAAGTGGAGAGGGGATGGGTTGATATAACTAGAATTGGGCAAATGGGCTGAACCCAAACCCAAAGCCCTATAGAAAAAGTAGCAAAAATCAACTTACTCCAAACACATCGAAGCTTATACTCAAAAAGGTTGCAAACGACATTTTGAACTCAATGGAAGGGGTCTCGAGTCCCAATTCGACTATTTGCAAAAAGTAGCTTTTCAGACCATAATCCGACTAACGATGAAATATTTAAATATACAATCGATAAATATGTGTGTTATTACAGACTCCCCTCCTTAAAGAAATTGCGTCCTCGCAATACTTAAGAAAAAAATAAAGAGCAACAACCATAAAAGTATATCAACACAAAAGAAATAAGAAATAGGAAGTTCACCATAAAGAGCATGAAAGAGTAGATTGCGCGATGAATTCTCAAGATTCCCAAGAGCAATCCTTAGGATCTGAGAACCATTGAACTTTCACAAGAAGAACATCTTTATTCCGAAGGCGCTCAACCTCCGAAGCAATGATGCGAATGGAATGTTGCTCATAAGTCAAATCTGGTGAAACTTCAATTTCCTCAATAACACCAGGCTCAAGAATAAAAATCGGAATCCCTAAGGCATTTCCATAATAGAAAGACATTTGAAAACGTCATGAACAACAGAAAATTGAGCCGGTGCAACGACGTAGTATAAAACGGTACGCCCGAGAAACTAGAAACTCGAATAATTTGGAACAACGGCGTAGTACAATAACGGTACGCCGGATGAACCAAAGCTCGAATAATTTCGGAACACCGACGTAGTACAAAAACGGTACGTCCAATGAACCGAACACCATAAAAGAACATCGGATGCTAGTCCACAAAAGAAATGAGATAAAGTTTAATAAAACGAAGTATATCAAAACGTCCGATGTACTTGATAAAAAGATAATTCCATTCAGGCATCATCAAAGAATCAACCACTTGTTGCTTACGACTAAGGGCATTGGCAACACGATTTCCCTTCCGGGAATAAAAAGAATATCAAGATCATAAGATGTCAGGAACTCGAGTGAACATGAAGTTTCTTATGATAAAATAAATATTCCAAAGATTTATGATCGAGGTGGAGAACATATTTCTCCCCCAAAAATGATGATGCCAAACTCTAGAAGCAAAAATAATAGCCGTGAGCACTAGATCGTGAGTGGCATATCTAGTCTCGATAATTTTTAATGATTTATAAGCACAAGTGATAGCACGTCTTCTTTTGCAAGAGAACGGCATCCAAACCAATATGATTAGCATTGGTGCAACAGATAATTTTTGGTTCCCCTCGGGAATCACAAGAATAAGAGTATCGGAAAAGAGTCCTTTTAAATAATCTACTTTCCCGAAAAGCTAAAACTTTCAAAATTACATTTACCTTTATGCAATAATCTTTCTAGAAAAATTTACATTTTTACAAGTCAATATATCGTGTCTGACTGTCTCATCTAAGCGTTTAGGAAATTCCTATCGATAACGTTGATCAAGCGCATCGACCAGAATTCTTAAAACACTAAATGGACAATACAATCACAAAATCATCTTCTATATGATAAAAATATCTCTTAAAATCTTTACGAATATTCTTTGTTTGTTTCAAGAACAAAATCCAATTATACATATAAAATGTCTTCTTAAAAAGATTTGGAAACATTTTAAATTGTTGTTTCCATCCAAAATCAATAAATACAAGAATGGTCTCATCGAAATATTCATAGAATACTCGACTTATAAAATGGATGAAATAAGCTGGACAAACTGAATGATATAATAAGTCATTCATAAGAATCATAACGAGTGCGGAATGCGGTAAATGGAATGCTAACTTCCGCAACTCGTAGCAAATAAAAATCGATGGCAAGGTCGAACTAAAAAGACCTTAACACCACTCAAAAGATTGCTTAGTAGATAATCCTAAGACAAACTCAAAAATACCGAAAAGTTTCACAAACTATTTAGATAAGAGAAATAACACTTTCCTTATCATGAGGGCTTAAAGAATAAAATGATGCCATCAAATTGGAATCAAAATCACAAAGAGAAATAGAAATATGCTTAACAGATTAAAAATGTCGAGGATGAATAGTCCACATGGAAAATAGGATATGGGCTTCACAACGATTAAGCCAATCCTTACAAAAACCAATTCCGAAGCATAAGTAAAATAATCGGCTCGGAAAGAAAAATCACATAAAATAATTTGGACATCAATAAAAAGAAAAGGTTGAGTGTTGCGGATCCACCATCCGGATTTGCAATTCTCAAAGAAGACATCAAGCCCAAATTGTTTTAAAGAAAAAGAATTCAACAAGTTTTGTTGATATAAAATGATGAGATGATCCCATATGAAAAAGAACTCAAATAGGAAGATCACAAAATAAAACAATGCCATCGAGGATTGAATGAAAATTACCTTGACCAAGAGAAGATACGTTCAGCTCCCTCCCTCTCTCTCTTGCTTTGAAGTTTGGGACATGAAGACATATAATGGTCCGCACCTTTGCAATAGCGGCAAGAGATAGGTCTAGGACACTTATTTATATAGTGGTCCCTAGAGCCACAATTGTAGCATTCTCCACGATTAGGGATTGGGGTCTTTGCTACCGAAGCCTCCAGCTTCCCTTTCTTATTGGAATAGGGGCCTTTGAACATAATAGGCCTCTTCACGTTGTTGTTGAAGTTTTGTTTGGCACCCACAACTTCAACATCACACTCTTTATCGCCCTCTTCAAGACGATGAGCGATATCAATAAGCTGATCAAAAGAAACTTCTAGTTGTTAGGGATGCGGATTAAGGACCTTAAGGCAGAAATAACACTAGAGGGGGGGTGAATAGTGTTTTAAAGAATATATGAACTATATGACTAAATTAAAACTTTCAACACAAATCTAAACAGAATTCTAACACAGAATGATCACAGAACATATAACAAATGCAAATAGCAAAGTAAAGCAAGTAAAAGGAAAGAACACACCGGATTTTATACTGGTTCGGAATCCTCCTACATCCAGTCCTGTACCAAGGCAATATCCTTGTACAGATTTTTATAAGCCAATATCCAAATTACAACCCTCAATTTCTAAGGCCTTGAGGAACCCTCCTATCTCCGAGTCTGGGGTAAACTCTCTTGATTTTCGGGACACAAGATCACCCTAATACTTTCTAATAACAATCCTTTTGAATGGATAGACTCTATGGACTTTTTGAATACAAATTGATCTTACAACTCTAAATAGCACTTTGATCTTTAGTAGAATGATGGAGAATCAAATAGAGAGAGTATCTGAATGATTTCCTATTGAGAATTTGGCAGAATGATGGCACGATCTTGAAAATATGAAGTTTTATGGATATAGAATAGTGGAGAAGAAAGAGTGAAGAAAATAAGAAAGTAGTAGTTAAAAAAATTCGTTTTGGAAGCCTTTATATAGATGCACAACAGTCATAACCATTGGCGAAAGGTTTTCGAATGAATGGACACTTCTTTTGAAAATTGAATTTTGAATCCAACTGTCACCATGTCGACATGGGGTATCCCCTTATGTCAACATCCCTTAGTTCAAAATTATAGAGATGTTGTTTTGTAAAGACAATTGAATTTAAAATAAGTAGAAACTTCTCTGAAGCAAAGTAAAGTGTTTAAACAATATTTTGAGATAGAGAATGAATATAAAACATTATTTTAAATATATATATATATATATAATTGATATAGACCGTCAATTATATAAGTAATATTTAAAATCAGAATAAGTTTTGATGTTTTAAAAATAGAAGTTTTTAAAATCAGAATAGAGGAATATTTCAAGGCTAAAACAAAGTTTGAAAACATTTTTGAAAACATGATTTTGAAAGCTAAAACATTTTGAAAACAGATTTAAAAAACATTTTGAAAAATCTATTCAAACTGAAATTGCAAGAACCTTCCTACAAAGCTCCTCCATAGGACTCGAGAACTTGTACAAAGTAGTTTAAATGATTTTGATTTTCGTGGGTTTGTAAGCCACTTGTCGTAGGTTTGTAAGCTACTTGCCATAGGTTTGTAAGCCACTAGTTTCGATAGAAATTGGGTTCCATCCCAAAAGAAAATTAGAAGAAAGATGAGAGTGCTATTATGAAGTTTTAACAAAATACTAGACACTTATCTTGAGATCTTGAAATCTTGATTCTCTAGAGTCTTGAATCTTGAATCTCCTATCTTCATCTTGATGCTTGAGTCTTTATACCGATCAGTCTTCAATGATACCTGCATATACTTCCTATATACATATATATATATATATATATATATATCATATGGAAATGTTAGTATATATTTTATAAAGCAAAGTATAATAACTATATAAGGTTGTTGTCATCAAAACATCATCAACTCAGTTCCTAACACTAGTTTCATAAGTAATGGCTTCTTAAGATTCTTATTCAAGCCATAGACAAATCTCTGATTTTTCTTCAATGGGGTATTAATATACTCGACCCCATACTTAGAGAGAGATTCGAAAGATGCGACATAATCCGTCACAGAAGATTCACCTTGAACAAGGTCAATAAAACGCCGGACCAAAGTTACTTTTTCAGCTTCTGGCACAAATTTCAATTCGAATCTTTCTTGGAATTTCTTCCAAGTAAGATCCGCTTCAACGATTTCGGAAACCAAAAGCTCATACCGTTCTAATGCTCTTTCTTGGAGAATGCTAGAAGCCACTTGGACTAGATGTAGATCAATAAGGTTCATGCGAGAAAAGATGCGATCGCATGATTCGAGCCAAGCTTGAATTTCAATAACACTCTCGGATCCCTTGAATGGCCTTTCACCCAAATCGGTATAGTCTCTGCACAAGCGTGCAAAACCGAATCTAAGATGAGTAGGTTCAGGAATGGGTCCTATTTGCACAAAAAATAGGAAAACACCTCCAAGTCGTATGATTCAGTTGATTTTGTGTTGTTCTTAGTGATTTGGGTGATTTATGTAAATATGTAAAAAGCAGGGACTAAACTGTAAGAGACACATAGATTTATAGTGGTTCCGCCAGAATGTGCCTACGTCCACTTTATATGTTATTCTATTTTATTTTTCAGATTATAAGTCCAAGGCTTTGATTACAAGCGTATATAAGTTGTTTGAAAGTTCCTTCCGTGTTTGAGCTCTCAAACTTGTCCCCCATTGTTGTACCCCTGCCCCTCTATTTATAGAGTGAGGCTGGGGGTAGGGGTCTTGGATGTATATAGCTGCTGGTAGGCCTGGGCTGACGTGATCTGGCCTGGCAACCTTGGTTCGGTAGTGCTTTGGTCCGGTAGCTGGTGGAGCGTTGATTGGCCCGGCGTTGCCTTGGTTCGGCAGTGGATGGAGAATGAGTTGGTTCGGCATAGAAAGAGGGGTGGTTCGGTGGGACTTGATCCGGTAGGTTGTGGTTCGGTGTAGAGTGGTGAGATGGATTGATTCGGTGGCATGAGGAAGTAGGTTGGTTCGGTAGTGAGTGGACCGGCTAAGCATGGAAATGGAGTTGGACCGGTAGTGCCTGGACCGGTGATGCTTTGGCTCGGCTGTGAGTTGGTCCGATGGTGGTCTACCTTGCTTCTGGTTCGGTGGTGGAAATGCACACATCATTGATATTCCAGTTTTGACCAAAAATTGGATAACACTTTGCCCCCCAAAACATGCCTTGTGATAACAAGGCGTGTTTTGAATAGTTCCAAATCCAATATCCAAAGTCCATAGCCATATTGCCAGAGTATATCATCCTTGACTGCTCCGTGTCGATGTCCAATTCCAAATCCAATAACCAAAGCCTGAGCCAATTCTGTATCCATCCAAACTCGACAACCGAGTCCCAATCCATCCTTATCCAATAGCCAATAACCGAATCCAGGACCTCTTCGGGTCGATATCCAAATCCATAACCTCTCCGGGTTCTTGCCAAGAGTGATCCACATCTGATGACCGTGGTCCAGTGTCCTTGGACGTTGAGCTAACCTCTCCGGGTTCTTGCCAAGCGTGATCCACACTTGACGACCTTGGTCCAGTGTCCTTGGACGTTGAGCTAACCTCTCCGGGTTCTTGCCAAGCGTGATCCACACTTGACGACCTTGGTCCAGTGTCCCTGGATGTTGAGCTAACCTCTCCGGGTTCTTGCCAAGCGTGATCCACACTTGACGACCTTGGTCCAGTGTCCCTGGACATTGAGCTAACCTCTCCGGATTCTTGCCAAGCGTGATCCACACTTGACGACCTTGGTCCAGTGTCGCTGGGCGCTGCACAATGCCATGGCCTAAGTCCTAAGCCGAATCTTGGTCTCTCCGCACCCTTGTTGAGCATAGTCCATACTCAATGACCTGAAACAATAATCGATAGTACGGGCCCTAAGTCCTAGGCCGAATCCTGGTCACTCCGGACCCTTGCCAAGCATAGTCCATACTCAACGACCTGATAATAACAATTGATAATAGAGGGCCTAAGTCCTAGGCTGAATCCTGGTCACTCCGGACCCTTGCCGAGCATAGTCCATACTCGACGACCTAAGTGAGCCAATTTACCACGTTCGGGCAAAGCGACTCACCCCTTGCCAGGCATAATCCATACCCGACGACCGTTTATCAAAAATAAGATAAAAATCCAATCAAAATCCAAATCCAAAATCCAAATCCAAATCCAAAATCTAAATCCAAAATCCAAATCTGAAATCCAAATCCAAAATCCAAGTTAAAACCAGAAAGCCAAAAATCCAAACCAGCATCCAAAACCGAAAGCAATCATCCAAAGGAAAATCCAAAAGCAAGCAAAACTAAGAGTTTAATCCAAGCTCCAAAACCAAAAACCAAAATGAAAAGCAGTGTCCAATCCAAAAGCAAAAGATAAATTTCACAAACCATAGCATCGCAGTTTATCATCATTCAGAGCATGCCTAGGGGCAATCTCCGTCCTCGTACATGTGTAAATGACTTGGTTGCTTGCCAATAGTTCGCTACTTATTCCATATTATCCTGGTCAATGGATGATCAATCGACCATCGTTCCTGGGCCTCCCACCATCGTAGCTTGAGGTAGGCGGTGGTTGCTCCTGCTCCGCCGTTGCATTCCAAGGTTCAACATATTGTGGCAGCTGTCCGTTCCTTACATGCTCCTCAATTATGTCCTTTAGGTGCCTGCAGCTGTTGGTGTCGTGTCCATCCAAATCATGAAAGAGGCAGTGCCTTCCTGATGTCCTTTCCCGTTCTGTTGGTTCTCTCCTAGCCGGCCCCCGGTAGGGAAGGCGATTCCGAGTATCCAGGTATATCCGCTCCAGCGTCTCGTTCAATCCTGTGTATGTGGAAAACTTTGGATCCTTCCATTGCTTCCTAGCATTTCCAGAGTCATCGTCCAACTTCCTTTTTCCTTTGTCTTTATCCAAACCTTTGCTGGATGGTCCTCCAACCTCAATTGCATTAACCTTTTTTAACTTTAAATCTGTACTCGCAACTTCTTGCCGAAGGAACCTTTCTTCCTCGTGAAAGAATTCGTCGACATCCCGTGGGGGATCTCGTATCAGAGATACCTTGAAATCTGAGTTCTCCCTGACTCCAGATGCTGCTGCCATTAAAACCATCGATGGATCGGACCGATCCACCGAAGCAACTGCGGCACTGAATCGAGTTAAAAAAGCTCTAAGCGATTCATCTACACTTTGCTTTACCGATGTCAATGTCATCACGTTCTTCGGTCTCTTGACATGAACTCGAAACTATCCCAAAAACCTTTCCACCAATTCCCTCCAAGTCCTGATAGATCCTTCTTCCGGTTGCCTAAACCACATCGCAGCTAAGTCCGTCAAGTACAAAGGGAAGCATCGGGCCATCACTTCCTCCGATGCCCCCAGCACTTCCATGTGTCTGGTGTACCTCATCAAGTGATCCGTAGGGTCTGCCTTGCCATCATATACCTCCACGCTAGGTAGCTTGAACTTAGGTGGATTCTGAGCCATCCTTATTTTTCGAGCGAACGGACTCCTGTTCACTCCTTCCAAGTCTCTGCTGGTCAAACCACCTCGCACAGTCTTCCTGATTATATCTACCAATCCAGCGTTGTCTGTCGGGGGTTGCCCCCGAGGGAATTCCGGTACACACTCTTCATGCGGCTCGCTAGCAGCAACGTTGGTTCTAGCCTATTGAACTCCTTCCAAAGGTCTTCCTGTGTTGGATCCTGCGGGCCTGCCCCAAAACCCTTGTCGATTGCCCTCTGGCTCTGCATCCTGTCCTCCATTGGGTTTCATAACCCTAGCTCCTTGTCCTACATCCACAGCCGCTGCAGCTGTTCCTAAGTTCTGGGTTCCTGCAGCTCTCATTTGCTCCAAGAAAGTCTGCATCATCTCCTGTTGACTCTTCAACAACCTCTCTTGCAGCGAATTTGTTATGGCTTCCATTTCGTCCCGGGTTATGTAGATCGAAGCCACTCCTT
This sequence comes from Allium cepa, assembly GCA_030765085.1. Classification (NCBI taxonomy): domain Eukaryota; kingdom Viridiplantae; phylum Streptophyta; class Magnoliopsida; order Asparagales; family Amaryllidaceae; genus Allium; species Allium cepa. The sequence continues at coordinate 681,509,783 of CM060942.1, forward strand.
CCTCAGCTCCGGAGGATGCTTGTTGACTTCCTTCCGGTTGGCTTCTCTCAGCCCTTTGCCTTCTACTATTTTTCCTAGCCATTGTCTTCCAAATCCAAACTTCTATCCGATGCAGCGGGTGCTAGTCCCTTCTCAGTGAAATCACCAAAAATGTTTGCACAAAAAATGGGCAAACACCTCCAAGTCGTATGATTCGGTTGATTTTGTGTTGTTCTTAGTGATTTGGGTGATTTATGTAAATATGTAAAAAGCAGGGACTAAACTGTAAAAGACACACAGATTTATAGTGGTTCGGCCAGAATGTGCCTACGTCCACTTTATATGTTATTCTCTTTTATTTTTCAGATTACAAGTCCAAGGCTTTGATTACAAGCGTATATAAGTTGTTTGAAAGTTCCTTCCGTATTTGAGCTCTCAAACTTGTCCCCCATTGTTGTACCCCTACCACTTTATTTATAGAGTGAGGCTGGGAGTAGGGGTCTTGGATGTATATAGCTGCTGGTAGGCCTGGGCTGACGTGATCTGGCCTGGCAACCTTGGTTCGGTAGTGCTTTGGTCCGATAGCTGGTGGAGCGTTGATTGGCCCGACGTTGCCTTGGTTCGGCAGTGGATGGAGAATGACTTGGTTCGGTAGACATGGAAAGAGGGGTGGTTCGGTGGGACTTGGTCCGGTAGGTTGTGGTTCGGTGTAGAGTGGTGAGATGGATTGATTCGGTGGCATGAGGAAGTTGGTTGGTTCGGTAGTGAGTGGACCGGCTAAGCATGGAAATGGAGTTGGACCGGTAGTGCCTGGACCGGTGATGCTTTGGCTCGGCTGTGAGTTGGTCCGGTGGTGGTCTACCTTGCTTCTGGTTCGGTGGTGGAAATGCACACAACATTGATATTCCAGTTTTGATCAAAAATGGGATAACAGGTCCGGCAGCCTAAGCATTCTTCACAAGATCTAAAAGCTGCTGAACAGACATGAATACTCTATCCTGGGGAGTAGCACTAGATTGACTGGCGCTGGGACGCCCTGGTCCAACCATTTCTCTTCTTTAAGAAAGAAAGAAAGAAGAAGAAAAAGGTTATTCACAAAATGAATATCAAACAGTAATGACTGATAAAACAAGGAATGACAAAAGAAAATAGGATACGACGGTACGAAGACAGGAATGAAATCCTAAGGCACGACTCCTAAGATGGACTTAGGACGATGATCATTGTTAAATTATTCTACATTGTTCCGAAGTTAGGCTCTGATACCAAGCTGTGACGCCCCACCTCTGTACCCACGCTAGCCAAGGACACTACAGTGTAATGCCGTCAACTAGCACGGAGAATAAGGCTGTTGAGGAGCAACCATCCGTGTAATGGCTTTGTGCGAGCATCGATATGTCAGATAGAATAACTTGCATTTCATTTCTAGATTAAATCCGACATGCCGACACAAACTCAAAGCTACTACACAGTGGCTATAATATCTTCGGAAACAAATATAGAAATAAACATAACACAAATCAGTCACAGATAATTCATATCACAAAGGCGGAAAAAGATATGAATATATAACACATGAAAGTGTATATTAGAGTATTGGTCAAACAAGATCCACAATATCAAAAAAATGAATAGTTACAAGTGCAACACAAGAGAATAAGTATACATCAAGGAGTCTCTATCTCGAATGTATACTAACAAAAACTACTAAACTAAAGTAGTTAGCCAAAAGTCATATGAAGGACCATGATAGGAAGTCAAGTGGAAGCACCTGAAACATCTCGGTCTGACCCGAGTATTATTTAATAAGAAAATAATAGACGGATCAGTCTAGCTATAAATATCAGATGAAATGATATAGAATAAGAGATATAACCATAATGCCATACTGTGATAAGTATGTAATTGAAAATCAACAAGAGATTAATCAATAACACAAGAATCTTCTCGAAGATAAAAAGAAATGTCGTACTCTTTATTTCATTCACCCAACCATAAATATTGACAATTATATCAATGCCAATTACAAAAGTTAATGACACACAAATTCACCGATGCACAAATATTGATAAAACTTACCGATGTAAATCACGAAAATTGTTGAAACACAAACTCTAGAAATCATCAATGGGAATCCAGAAATCACAAAAAGGGGGAGAGAGGCCTATCACAAGAACGGGAGCAAGAAAACTCCCAACACGTGTATCGCAAAACGAGCCGAAGCTCCTCCAAACGAGCCGAAACTCCTCCAAACGAGGTATCGTCCTCGACGTGGACAAAGAGACATCGCACATTGCTAGTCTAAATCACAAAAATGATCATCATTGATCACAAGAAGTGTCAATTACAACAAGCTAGTAAATTTATGAGCTTAGCTTCATGTCCCATAACCACTAGCTTAACTTAAATATTTACGAACAAATTGTAGGTTTCCACTCGAAAATTGTCACAAGAGATTCAATCGAATAAGTCCAACAATTAACCGACAAAGTAAACGCAAGTGTTTCATACCACTTGTTTTACTATGCCGTTTAAGTTGATTTCTCATACGAATGAGGTAAAGGCTTCTATATGCTAGTAGATTGGAAAACGGTTTAAGAAACGAGCTTTGTAATAAAATAGTGTTGAAATCATTTTGATGAAAGAATTTTGATATTTACTACTAGTATTGAAAACTTTATATTTTTAAAAGTGCCAAATCACAAAAATGATTGTAGAAACAATCAATCACTAAAATTCACATTTGAAGACGTGAATAGAATCCAAAGAAATCGATTCCGAATCCATCAAAATGGAAATACCCAAAAATTCCAAAAATAGAGGTTATCAAAGTCGACAAAGGTGATAACAACTAATCGGAGAAGAAGAATCGATTAAAAATTGGAAAAGCAAAGCAAAATGAGAATAATAGGCAAAACAGGGAAATAGGAGCAGGTCGGTTGACCGGACTTCCTGAGTCGGCCGACCGAAATAGCCCAGAAAGTTTCGGCTATAGCTTCGGTCCACCGACCCAGGGGGTTCGGTCGCCCGAACCTGATGCCATGCATTTTTCTGCCCTATTAATTGAAGTGCAAACTCTCCCAATTCGCAACCAGTCGAGCACGGACGCTAAGAGATTACGCCCATCGGCTACCCGGTCCTATTGGATCCTCGATGCATCACCAAAAACATGTTCAAACATCAAAGTTAGGATTTTAAAGATTTGAACCCAAAACACTAAAAATTGGGATATTCACCAATTCAATCCAAACCAAAAGCAAATGCACATGAATAAGTGTTAGGAATTCATACCCAACATTCAAAGATAGATATAAGCATAGATGTGAGATAAAAATCTTACCTTTAAACCCAAAAACAATGAATGAGAAGCTTGAAGACAAGGGAAGATCAACCACACATCAATCTCAACATTAGAAGCTTGAATCTAAGCTTTAAAGAGAAACATTTCCCAAATTAGGTTTAGGAATTTTCTGAAATCAAAGAGAGAATGAGTTGGAGAAGGAGGAGATGATCCTTACCAATGCTTCTCTTTGAATTTGGAGCTAGAATTTGAGTTTGCAAAGGAACTAGGGCTTAGGAATTCTAATTTCAAATCTTTTCTCCCATTATTCTCTTGAGCTTGAGAGAGTTAGGAAATGAGGAATGAATGAAGAGAAGTGGAGAGGGGTTGGGTTGATATAACCAGAATTGGGCAAATGGGCTGAACCCAAATCCAAAGCCCTATAGAAAAAGTTGCAAAAAATCAACTTACTCCAAACATATCGAAGCTTATACTCAAAAAGGTTGCAAACGGCATTTTGAACTCAATGGAAGGGGCTCGAGTCCCAATTCGAATGCTTACAAAAAGTAGCTTTTCGGACCATAATCCGACTAACGATGAAATATTTAAATATACAATCGATAAATATGTGGGTTGTTATAGAATCTCACATCTTTGTCCATGACTATCTTTGATTGTTGGGTATGAAGTCCTAACACTTATTCATGTGCATTTGATTTTGATTTGGATTGGTATTGTGAATATTCCAATTTTTAGTGTTTTGGGTTCAAATCTTTAAAATCCTAACTTTGATGTTTGAACATGTTTTTGGTGATGCATCGAGGAACCAATAGGACCGGGTAGCCGATGGGCGTAATCCCTTAGCGTCTGTGCTCAACCGGTTGCGAATTGGGAGAGTTTGCACTTCAATTAATAGGGCAGAAAAACGCATGGCATCAGGTTCTGCCGACCGAACACCCTGGGTTGGTCGACCGAAGATGTAGTCGAAACTTTCTGGGCTATTTCGGTTGGCCGACTCAGGAAGTCCGGTCAACCGACCTGCTCCCATTTCCCTGTTTTGCCTGTTATGCTCATTTTGCTTTGCTTTTCCAAGTTTTAATCGATTCTTCTTCTCTGATTAGTTGTTATCACCTTTGTCGACTTTGATAACCACTATTTTTGGGTATTTCCATTTTGATGGATTCGGAATCGATTTCTTTGGATTCTATTCACATCTTCGAATGTGAATTTTAGTGATTGATTGTTTCCACAATCATTTTTGTGATTTTTCACTTTTAAAAATATAAAGGTTTTCAATACTAGTATTAAATATCAAAATTCTTTCATCAAAACAATTTCAACACTATTTTATTACAAAGCTAGTTTCTTAACCCGTTTTCCAATCTACTAGCATATACAAACCTTTACCTTATTCGTATGAGAAATCTAATTAAACGGCATAGTAAAACAAGTGGTATGAAACGCTTGCGTTTACTTTGTCGGTTAATTCTTGGACTTGTTCGATTGAATCTCTTGTGACAATTTTCGAGTGGAAATCTATAATTTGTTCGTAAATATTTAAGTTAAGCTAGTGGTTATGGGACATGAAGCTAAGCTCATATATTTACTAGCTTGTTGTAATTGACACTTCTTGTGATCGATGATGATCATTTTTGTGATTTAGGCTAGCAATGTGTGATGTCTCTTTGTCCACATCGAGGACGATACCTCGTTTGGAGGAGCTTCGGCTCGTTTGGAGGAGCTTCGGCTCGTTTGGAGGAGCTTCGGCTCGTTTAGAGGAGTTTCGGCTCGTTTTGCGATATACGTGTTGGGAGTTTTCATGCTCCCGTTCTTGTGATAGGCCTCTCTCCCCCTTTTTGTGATTTCTGGATTCCCATGGATGATTTCTAGAGTTTGTGTTTCACCAATTTTCATGATTTACATCGGTAAGTTTTATCAATATTTGTGCATCGGTGAATTTGTGTGTCATTAACTTTTGTAATTGGCATTGATATAATTGTCAATATTTATGGTTGGGTGAATGAAATAAAGAGTACGACATTTCTTTTTATCTTTGAGAAGATTCTTATGATATTGATTAATCTCTTGTTGATTTTCAATTACATACTTATCACAGTATGGAATTATGGTTATATCTCTTATTCTATATCATTTCATCTGATATTTATAGCTATACTGATCCGTCTATTATTTTCTTATTAAATAATACTCGGGTCAGACCGAGATGTTTCAGGTGCTTCCACTTGACTTTCTATCATGGTCCTTCATACGACTTTTGGCTAACTACTTTAGTTTAGTAGTTTTTGTTAGTATACATTCGAGATAGAGACTCCTTGACGTATATTTATTCTCTTATGTTGCACTTGTAACTATTCATTTTTGTGATATTGTGGATCTTGTTTGACCACTACTCTGATATACACTTTCATGTGTTATATATTCATATCTTTTTCTGCCTTTGTGATATGAATTACCCGTGACTGATTTGTGTTATGTTTATTTCTATATTTGTTTCTGAAGATATTATAGCCACTATGTAGTAGCTTTGAGTTCGTGTCGGCATGTGGGATTTCCTCTATAAATGAAATGCAAGTTATTCTATCTGACATATCGATGCTCGCACAAAGCCATTACACGGTTGGTCGCTCCTCAACAGCCTTATTCTTCGTGCTAGTTGACGGCATTACACCGTAGTGTCCTTGGCAAGCGTGGGTATAGAGGTGGGGCGTCACACCAGCTTTTAGATATTCAGTTGATTCTAGAGATGTATTCTGATATTTTCGACTATTGTATTCGAGACTTCTGTTGTAATTTATTTAACTCTGTTATATATATAGTTGCTTCATGAAATACTATCTTTTTTTTCTGCTGCATTTATTGCTCTGTATCTGTGACTTGTGATTATTTATTTACTATATATGTTCAATTTTTCCAAATTTAAATTAACAATTCGGTTTTTTGAATTATTCAAGTCCTACATGTGCGGATGCGAATAGTCCAAAATAGTGGGTCATTACTGCTGGTATTAGAGCTTTGGTAGCTCTAGGAAAAACTTAGCATATATGGTAAATGTATTTACAGAATCACTCTCATTCGAGTTTGAATCTCTTCCTCTTGACTCGATTCTTTGGAATTTTGGAACGTTCCCTGCGGTTCCAAAATTTATTCGTGTCCCTCACTATTCGTCTTCTTTACTTCCAGAGTATCTCATAACTCCACTTCGAATAATCCTTATAATGAATCGGTGGTCTTGCAAATCTTCGAATTATTTGTAAGTGGGTGAAACTCCTTTACAATAGACATCGATTTACCAGAGATTTCTGTATCCTCGGTTTACGATGCTATCTATTCCCTGTTATACCTGAATTCTATCTCTTGAGAACGAATGTTGATTTACCTCGGAATTCAGCATCGATCTTATTCTTGAAGTTACGGTCGACCTGGTTAAGGTTGCCGTGAATTAAATAAGCTTATCCATCTCCCGATTCTGTTAATTGAATCATCTTATCATTTCTTTCGAACTTTTATTCGAATCAAAATTCTCTTTGATTTGATTAAATCAAATCTGAATCTCTATCCTTGATTGGGAACCCATTCCTGTATCGTCGAGCGAGGAAGTGTATTTGTAAATTAATATTTAAAATGTTTCATATATTGTGTTGTTTGAGTTATTAATGTTGATTTGGGTTTTCGATCGATTCGTCTGATCAACGCTATCGATAGGATTTCCAAAACACTTGAACAGAACAAACTGACACAATATTGTTTTCAAATTTGGTAAATAAAATAATTTTGTACGATTATATTATCTACAAGTATGAATTTTTCTAAAATTAAATTGTTAATGAATTTGTTGTCTGAAATGATAATATTTAATTTTCATTTATTGTTTTATAAACCATTGACTATTTCATAATATAAATAAATGAATTTATAAAACTTAGTTATAATTTGATTTGGAATTTGAAATGAATGTAAATCAAGGATTTGAGAATTTGATTTCCGGTGATTTCAAACTTTGACTTTTAAAGTTTTAAAGCGTATATTATTTAAAATATGTTCAAATAGAAACCGTTTCAAAGATTTTTAAATTGGTTAAATCTGTGCTCTTCTATTTTGTCGCTGGAAAATAATTTCGGTGATGACGGCCGCGTCATCGACATTCATTTTCGAGTTTCGAAGTGGAGAGACTATTCTGTAGCTTTGCTACGGATTGTGAAAAAAAATTGATTTGAATTTCTTAAAGTATGATTTGATTTGTAATATATATTGGTATATGATTTAAATCTAATTTGATATATCATATATATATATATATATATATATTTACCTCTAAATAAAATTTGAAGTTATTCGAAAATTTAATTCTTAAATTTATGATTAAGGATATTTAAATTATTAAAGGAAATCGAAATTTTGAATAAAAATTTAAGCTTGAAATAATTGAACTAGAAATTTACTTGTATAACACTCAATTGCATTATATATATAACTTACCTAAATTTTCAAAAGTTAATTATGTAATTGAATATTATACAATATAAATGATATCAAAGGAAATTTTAAATAAATTTGAGTAGTTATAATAAGTGTAAATATACTCAATATATTTGTGATAAGATATATTAAGTGGAATAAATTTAATAATAATTTGGAATAAAGAAGAATTAAATTGGTTGAATAAATTATGATTGTAATAAATGGCTATTCAAGTTATGATTTTTGAAAATTATTAATAGTGGATAATTTGATAATAAGATAAATGAATAAATGAGATAATTAAATAAAATTTTGCATTGATGAAATTAATAAATTAGCAATTGAATCAATTCAATGAAACACCTTGAGTCAAATCAATTATTGACTATTTATTAATTGAAATTTATGTGATTGGAATTAACGGTTGAACTAAAAATTTAAATTGAACGACTATTTATTGATTTAATATAAATGGATTTAACCAAATTGTTAAATATTAACTAATTAAATTTAAATCTATATGGTTTAAATTAATTGTGTTAATTTGTCCAATCTATTTTCTTTCTAATGATTTCTATTCTCCTACCTCCGTCCTTTTCGAGGACGAAAACTTTTGAGTGGGGGAGGGTGTAATGACCCATAAATTTAACTAGTTTTAATAACATTATTAATTGAAATTTTGTGGAATTTTAAACGATAAAATTTTGAAATATAAATTTGATATTTGAAATGCGTCTAGTTAAACATAGCAACTGGTAAATTTTCGTCCGAAAATATGAAGTTTATTTTCATGCGTAAATTTCAATTTAATCAGTTAAAAATCGATGAAAGTAAAACGTTTTCGAAACCTAAATATTTTTACATAGAAAAATTCTAAATCATCTTCTGAGCAAGACGTTATTTTTCGTTTTTCCAAATTCAGACTTCTTTAGCTCTGTCGTTCTTATTTTTCTGCGTTTTTACTACATTTTTCGCTAGTAGAAATTTCGAATTTTTATAATTCAATCGTACCACTGATGTCTGTATACCGTATTGATAGTCACGTCGTGTTGATCTCTACGGTATATTCATTTCCATGTTTTGAAGTCCGGTACACGACGGAATCTGTAAACGACGGATCGTATCGGTACCCGTTTTAACATCTCTTGGTTTCCTTTATCCTTTCAGCTATCCACGTGAATTGATGAGCTTAATAATTTTACCCTGCTGCCAACCACTAAAATTTACTATTTCTTGAGTTCAAAATTTTGACTTTTGTTATTCCCAATGCAAGCTTCAATATGTTGGTTCGTCCTTCAATTTCTTAGCTATGAAAAAAATCTAGTTATGTTTATGTACGCATTAAAACAAGAAGGCATCACTTTTTCCCCCTTATTATTTCTGAATAAAATATGAACAGATTTGTTCAACCTTCCTTCATGCATGAAACTAAAAGATGGAAATTTTCCATTTTCTCTGTTAGTTCAAATGCACACCCTCTCTTTCCATTTTAATTCTTTTCTTCTTTCTATTATTTAACTTCTCCTCTGCAATAAAACATTAGAGAAATCTTACTGCCTTCATCCCTTTAGCAGCAACTCTCAGCCTCCGAACGCCGCTACGCACCCTCACCATGTTCATGCTACTGCCGCCACTTCCTGTTCCGCCCTCCACCTTGGCACCTCCGCCACCTAGTAGTGCCTGGCAACCGTCTCCGATAGGACCTCGCAATTGGCTTCCGGTTAGCCCACTTTTCCGACCCAAATCCCTGACTTGCAAGCCGTTTCCAAGTAGCCTCCGACCTCAAGCAACACCGAGCAGTAGCCTATCCTTTCCATACGACAGCTAGCTTTACCAAGTTTTATCTTTAAAAAAAATGAAAGCATCATAAGGCAAGCATGCATTTCCTGGAGCATTTCTTATATAAAGTTTCTTTATATGTGTGCTGTGCAGTCAAACCCACCAACCGAACAACATATCGGTCACCGCCTCTGCCTCCTGTTCATTTTCAAGTCTTGCCTCTCATCCAGGCCTGGCAGCCTCCATGTTTCAATTATACAACTTTCTCACCTCTTTAATTATATTATAGTGTATATTTTTTTTGAGATATACACATATGATGCTTGAAAGTATCTACTCAAATTTTATATTAATATCTTTAAGACAGATTTGGCAATAGCCTTAACATATAGATATTCAATTGAAATTTTGAAAGTAACGTTTGGGTTTCCATAAAAAACATTGATTTCTAAGTGTATACTTATATAAATGTATATATAGTTATCTGGTCGTACAAATTGTATTAGTATTATATGCAGAATCTGTTAGTTATATAAATTTGTAAATATGTCAGTTCTATATATATGTGGTTTCATAAAGTTGTTTATAATATGTGGTTTAGTTATGAGGGTACTGTTTTAATTGACCGTTGGTAGTGACTTTTAATATGACATATAAAGATTTTGGATTTTTTTATTATTAAGAGTTTTAAATTTAATATTGATTTTTCATTATAATATATATATATATCTTTATTCACTCCATCATCGTACTAAAATCTATCCTTGCTTATCGTAGCAAACTGACTTATCGTGCCTGATTCGTGCCTGTGTCTGTTACATCGTTCTTTTCCGTAGTTGTTTTTCCATCGTCCTCTAAACTCGAAAGGTGAGTAATCACTCACGATTAATGTTCTTTTATTTATTAAATTTGATTTGAATTGAAACGACAATTGAAATATGCTGCTGTTAGTTATTTACACTGTTATATATGTTATTACCTGTATCAGTTCACCTGTGACATCTTACACCATTATATGTTAATTATTTATGTGATGATAATACAGTTTGGCTGATAATTATTTGATTGTTGATGTTTATATTGGACGTTAAATTGTTTATGTTAATGTGATAAATATTATGCTATTGAATTTGATATAAGATAGTTAACAATTTAAAATGGATTTATATGTTAAATTTGATTAGTTAAATATGACCCCTTTTAATTGTTAAATTAATTGACACGTAGAATTTGGTTAACTACACCTTGAACCATTTAATGTATGTTGTATAAATTTATGTAGTATAAAATTGAATAATTAATACAAAGTGAAGAACCGTATAAATATAATGTAATAATCTATAATCTACATGAAATGATAGTGTAGACTCTAGAAATAATTATATTAATTTGCACAAACAACAATGTAAATTAATATGATTATTTCGCGCTTATTTGAATTAATTATTGGATTGTTATTGATGTTTGTTATTGCTTGTTTATTTTCTTTGACACCATCCCAGTTATCACATTGCAAGTTCCCTTTGTTATGCTTTGATTTTTGAATTGAAATGGAATCGGGTTGAAATGATAAATACCCAAATGAACTTGACTTAGGATAGAGAATTAAATAAAACCTGATTGGTCAATAATATGATTTAAAAATAAAATAAAGATTTTATTTGAATAAACAATAAGTTTTGAAATGAAGTTGGAATTTGAATTTTAATGAAAGGCAAATGTTAATATTTAAAAATCTAAAAAGAAATATTAACATAGTAGTTGATGAAAGAACATTGTTTTGAATTTAATTAATAATTAAATTTGGAATTATTTCATAATTGAGTTTTGGAATTATTTAATAATTAAGTTTTGAAATTATTTAGTAATTAAATAAGATTGAATTATTTAATAAATTAATGAAATTGAATTCTTGATATATCGTAATAAGTGAAATTGAACTTCTTTAATAAGTAAAGCTGAGTTATGAAATAACTAAGTTTTTGGAAATTTGTCTAAATCAAATAAGTAAATAAGTGAAATTGATTTTCTTTAACAAGAAATAAAATGTGATTTATTGAAATTAATGTAAGACTTATAATTTAAAGAATTTGATTTGATGAATCTAATTTAATTAAATTTGTAAGTTGATATAATGGAGTTGTACTTATGTAATTGATTTAAAGAATTGAAATTTAATAGAAATTGTTTTGAATGATAAATTAACTTAACGAATATTGAATGAAACCGATAAACGAATTTAAATTGATTTGAATGTTAAATTAAATTAATTTAAATGATTTCGGAATGAAACTTATTTACGAACTTGAATCAATATTTGAATTGTAAAATAAATAAATTGAAATTGAATTATGAGATTTTGAAATTATGAATTTGGAAGTTTTGAAACGTAAATTATGGAAATTGGTTTAGAAAGACAAATGAAATTTTGGTTTACAAATTTTAATTGAAATCGAATTTGATTTGGTTTCGAAATATATTAAACGACCAATCGGTGTAATAATTACGAATGTTATTAAAGAAACTGGAATCGGTTATGGTCATACTCTCTATTAAACCGAAAACCACTTTAATAACTATACGCGGAGTGTGATCCAGAATGAAGTGGTTGGAATGATGTACGTGGAAGAAAGAGAACGACAATGGATAGCCTTGACACTTGTGTCAAATTGGAAATGACTAAAACAGGAGTCGTGCCGGGCCAAATGGGGTTAGCCACCTCGAGCGAACACACTTCTTCGTAAAATACTCATTACTTGTTATTGATTGGTGCACCCTCGTAATTTTGAGAGTGTTGTTTCGCGGTGTTGCGATCGTTGCAGCGATGCGTTCTCACTAGTCCGGATCAGGCAAACGGTAGTTTCACTACCTTGGATATTGCCTCATGTGCCTTGTCATACTTGTGTCCCTATATACGCGACCACTACGATTTGTTTTGTGTTATACCTATGGAGTACTCCCTGGTATCCCACTAGTTTACCGTGGAGTTTACAGTGCTGTATAGTCTATGACGCTTATATAAAATGTGTTAAGGGGGATAATGGTAACGCCTTAACACTATTTTGATACTTTATATTACTGATAGATATTATCTACTTAGCGTACACTACTACATAGTAGATAGTTTAACGGATCCTTAGAGGATGGTTATTCCAACGTCCTTTGAGTTACTTGTATTTCAGTTGTTATTTCACTTGAGTTGGATTTATTCATATAAGAATGTTAATCCTGACTCGAGTGTTTTGTGTTTTGCTTTACGCTCGGGTCAGACTGAGTGTACCAGTATTCGAGACTCACCTTTGGAGTTGGTGCTTCGCTTGGAGATCCAGCTATTTATCCAGCTTTCAGATATGTAGTTGATTCTAGAGATGTATTCTGATATTGTATTCGACTATTGTATTCGAGACTTCTGTTGTAACTTATTTAACTCTTTTATATACAAAGTAGCTTCATGAACTACTATCTTTTGTTTCCGCTGCATTTATTACTCTGTATCTGTGACCTGTGATTATTCATTTACTGTATATGTTCAGTTTTGCCAAATTTAAATTAACAATTCGGTTTTTTTGAATTATTCAAGTTCGACATGTGCGGATGCGAGTAGTCCAAAATAGCGGGTCGTTACACATTCCATTTTACTATATCATATCTACGATGCTATAAACTATTATTGAGTGCTTGAATGTTAGTTAAAATGTTTGATTAGTTGTTTGGTTGAATTTCCATTTGAAAAATGGATGACATATAAATTTGATTGTTCACCGGTAATTATTGGTTTACCTTCTTATGCTGTTTATATGGATGTTTAATTAAAATTTGTCATAATAATTTATTTAATTGTTTAAGTATCGTTATAGCGATTTCGCTACACCGTCCTTTATTTATTATCGTCTCCAAAACCCTATCGTGTGTGTTTTGAACTTGAGCTTGAGTTTTCACTAAATAGAATTTTAAAATACATTAATCACTTTGATTAATGGTAATTTAAACTGATAAATTATTTTTACTAATGATTATTTGAGCTTAATTAATTATTTTAATTATGATAATGGAGATTAATTAATCATTTTAATTAATGATATTTTCTTTTTAACTAATCATCCTAATTTTTTATATTTGAATGTAATTAATCATTTTAATTAATAATGTTTGAAAATTTATTAACCTATTTGATTTATGACACTTTAAATTAATTAAGTTATTTTAATTAATGACTTTAGACTTTAACCAATTATTTTAATTAACGATTGTTTTAAATTTAATTAATTAAATTTAACTTGTGATATTTGAAATTTAGTTAATTATTTTAATTAATGATGTTTTATAGTTAACTAATCATTTTGAAAAAAGATGATTTAATTTATTACTTTAACTAATGATGTTTGGATTCAATTAATCCAATTAATTTATGATTATTTGAACTTAGTTAATTTTTTTTAATTAATGGTATTTAAAATTTATTTATCATTTCAATTAATGATGTTCGAGATTGATTATTCATTTTAATTAATGAATATTTGAATTTAGTAAGTCTTTTATTAATGATATTTAAAGTAGAGTAATTTAATAAAATTTATTGAAGTGAATAAAGTAATTTGATGAAAGTGTTTTAAAGTTAATAAGCTGATTTAATAAAGGTTCTAAAGTTAATTTACTAATGACATAAAGTGTTTTCAAAATAATTGACTATTTAAAATAATTGATTTTTTTATTTAAAATAGTTATAATTATGATTAATAATCTTTCAGGATAATTAATATTGTTCAAAATTTACAAAGATATTTAAATTGTTTTATTATCTTTTGGGATAATAAACATTTTTTTAAATTTAGAAATAATGGTTCATAAATGAGAAAAATCCTTTAAAAGGATTTATTTATAAATAAAGCTAAGTGCAAATTGTTTGGGTTTATAGTAAACAATGTTTTAATGACATTTGTTTTTGACCCTTGTTTTTAGTACGCTTAGTATTATAAATTTGTCTTTTAGATGATCTATTTAAAGAACATTTTTAAAGTGTTTTTACTAACGTTGAAATTTGAAAATCAATCATAATTAAGAGTGAAATGTTTGAGCGTTTGATTCATTTCATTTTCAGCAAGTGTATGAAATTTAATTCTCACACACAAATCATGTAGTTATTCGTGATAGTTGACTTCTCGACTATCTATTTCAATTCCGCAAACTTCTTTATTTTTCGTCATTCTAAGACGATGTTTTGCTACGTTGAGCTTTATTACCCTTTATCGAAAATGACTAAACCCAAAGAGCGGACAAGAGGAGTGCACCCTCCAAGTCATTGTTGTGCTTCGTCATTCTAAGATGATTTATCTCCAGTTTTGAGCATTGGTATCCAACACCAGAAAAACTAAAACCAAAGCGCGAGAGGGAGCCAAGCCAAGTGGGTCACACCCATCAAGGTATATTCACATCGATCTAGAGAGGTGCCAGCTTGCATGCATTGATGTGAAATATTAGGGGGCTCGTGTAAAGCGGGATCCAACTTGGAAGTTCCCGAGAGTGACACGTGTGCTCTCAAGTATATTTTATCTAGAGGTATACTTTCGTTGAAGGGGGAGCATCCTCCTAGTTATGTTGGATAAATCCATTCTCCTTATTTGATTTGAATCTTCGAATTTTTTTCTGTAATTACAGTGATAAGAGTCAACCACTTTTCACGATGTTTAATTATAGGTTATTTTGGTCCATTCTATCGAGTTTGGACTGTTATGTTGTTTTATCCATTCTCTCCAGTTTAGATTTTGCTTGGATTATTTTTAGTCTTTCAAGCCTGGATTTTAACACTATTTATGCCCATTCTTATTTGAATATTTTTCCTTGTGTTTATTTCTACTCTGGCCTGTATGAATGTTATTCTTGGGAGGTAAAAACCCGTTCCGCAGTAACGGCGTGGTCTCACGGTACTTTAATATGTTCCCCTTTATTTGAGTCCATCTTAGTGTCCGTCCACCTCAACGTCTCTACAAAGGATTATGTATGGGCAATATTGAAACTGTACCTTCTAGTAGTATCGCTGCTGGTTTTTTTTGCAGCTTTTGTTGTTGCTGGAACTATGTGGTATGGTTTAGCAACAACCCCAATCGAGTTATTTGGTTCGACTCGTTATCTGTGGGATCAGTGATACTACCAGCAAGAGATAATCTGCTAATTTCATTCCCTTAACTAGTTGAGGGAGAATTTGCAAATTGATAAAACCGGATGGACGAATTTTCCATCTCCAAGGGAAAACACCACTATCTCCTATCAAATAAATTCCTAATACTCCTTTTGGTGCTTCTACTCTCACATAAAGTTCTTGATTTGACAATTCAAAATTGGGCGAAATTTTTTTAGTAATAAATCTATATTCACAATTATTCCATTTGGAATTTTTTGCTTTATCCAAATGTCAGACTTCTAAATTCTCGTTATCTCACGTTGGTATTCCAAATTGATCCGGGTGTTATTTTTTATAATGCCTGGGTCAAATCGGGTATTTTTCCAGGTTGTCTCTGGTGCTATGGAGATCTTGGAAAGGAGTTGCACGATTACCTATCATAGGGATTTATTTTTCGCTGCATTATATAATATCCCTATTAACAATTATAAGGTTACGATTTTATATATGTCCAGTTGATAAGGTTGTTTTTAACTCTGATGTACTTTGTATTTTTGGAGTGATATTTTTTGTTGTCTTTGATATATTATATACTCTTGATTCCGCTGTGAGGTTCTGATTTTTTCTGTTCTCTATTCTATTTTTTTATTTACTCTAACAATATGCCCTTTTGTCGATTGGATGTTCGACATTTGAACATAGTGGTGGTATTTGGTGTCAACATTCAATGGTTAAAATGGCGGGACAACATACCAAATCAATAAATATATATCTAAAAGAGTGATTCCCATATCCTAATAGCCCTGTAGCATATCCCCTCTTTTAGTCATCCCTGGTTACGAGGCTTAAGGCTACGTTTTACTTTGATATAGAAATCTCACTTGGAATGCTACACTATCCTCCAAGAAACAAAGTAATGACAGCATTCATTCATACAAGTTGTTCCGATATGAACAAACTGAAGGCACTACTTCTACTACATCCATTTTGGACTCACCCTCGGGATTATTAGCAAGTGGCCCTTGCACTTCAAAGAGCTCCATCTTCGTTTCCATCATCGTCGAGATGTCTTCAGTTCGGACATTAATCTGATTCGAAGTGGTTTTCAGATAACTCATGTTTATCTGATCCTTGTCTCTCCGAACCGACAACCGATAGTTTTCAGTAAACTCTACTCCAATTCTTTTGGAAATAAACAGACAATACATAAGAGCAGGGATCACCTCTAACCTTTTAAGTGGATGGGTTTTCTTATCATCTATCCTAGAAGAACACAACGAGTTTATACATACAGTAGTATTATCGAAGATAACTATACCGGATAATTCTCATGTTTTTTCTAGATATTTCCAGAGTTAAAATTGGACAAGATTAGTTAGTTAGTTATTTAACTATTAAATAAACAAACAATCAAACAAAGGTTTAATTTCATGGCACAACTAAGCCTTATTTAATTAATCTTCCATTAATTAAATCTCCTTAAATATTTGGAAAAATATTCATATATTATCCAATGGTGTAAGTATATTTGCAAACATTACGAAAGATTTTTTGTTTTTCCCAAATCATATTAAATTGGTCAAAAATAAATGTCATTTAAAACATTGTTTACAATAAACCAAATCACTATCCTCGGTGTTAAGCATGGGAAGAATACTTCCACACCACTATAATTAAGAAGGATTATTTATTAACCTCATAAACTTGATTTTCATAAGTAATCGAATTCGTATACGGAAATAATACTTTATACACTAGACATCAATCTTCAATTTCAATCTAGACTATCCCTCAGATAACAATGAATTTGTTTAAGTTAAGGTGTTATTATATTTCAAAACTTGTCTCAACAACCTTCTTATCTTTCAAGATAGGTAGAAGATTCCCTACCTTGAATTTTAACGTCAAGTATATGGTTTCCAAATTCTCTATATATTATTCATTTAAAATCAAAGTTTTACATATCATACTTTTTTTCCAATTTTCAAGATCTCTTTCCAACTTATAACTCTTTTAAATAATTCATTTTAATTAAGTGAAATTCCTTTTACAAAAAAATTTATTATTAATAAACATCTTTTATAAAACAATATTATTATTATTTAAAAACACATTATTAAATTAGTTAGATTAACTTTAACACTATTATTAAGTTAATTAAATAACTTTAAAACATCATTATTAAAATAATTAACTAACTTTAAACATTATTAAAATAATTTATTAACCTTAAACATTATTACTAAAATAATTAATTAACCTTAAACATCACCATTAAAAAAATTAATTAAATTTAAACGTCATTAGTAAAATAATAAATTAACCTAAATATTTAAATATAGAAAACACTTTACACCAAAATATTATAAAGTAAAAGTTAATTTTATCTTTTCAAATCTGGAAAGAGGATTAGTGACCAAGGCACTTAAACAAGCTACCATTTATTTTGAGTCCAACATTCCCAGCCATATCATTGATATTTATACAAGCATGCATATATGTAAATAAAATCAATAATTGACCATCAATAGCAAACACATAACTTTCTAAATATTAATAGGAGTACAAATAAAATGTCCAAAGTTACATAGTAGCAGAACAAGGTTTTTTCTGCTAAATACATAACCAAAATAAACTTTTCAATTTAAATATAGCAAAATGACGTTTTATTCTTCTAACTCAGTTTCAATGTTGAAATATAATTAACTAACTATGTAATTATTTTTCACCACTATTAGTTTATCATCAAATTACACATCACTAGAATTACCAACCAATTTTATTAAAGTGTTGTACCCAATAAAAAGAGTCTAGTGCAAGAAACCACGGGTTAAACGAATCTAAAATGAGGGAGTTGTTCATTTTTAAAAAAATTCTCATTTTAAATTAAAAAAATTAATTTACTAAATTGTTCAACTTCCTCACTTCCCTAGGCCCAAACCTGGCCTAACTCCCATCAACCTAAACCCCAAAACTAAGCTCCTTTTTACTATTACTTATATCCCCCAAATTCAAACTGCCTTTGCCTAAATCCAAAAGCATGTGCACGAACGTGCATGTGCACGTGATGGCATTTGCCGTCGACCCTTGATCACTGATCTAGGCCCATGCCTAAACTCCACTTGCGATGCTCGACTTGCCTGCACCTCCACCATATACTACGGCGACCCTAATCGAAAAGCGATCGTTCGACTCCAAATCCAAAAATGCTCCAGTCGTGTTCAACCACCAACTGCAGCTGCCACATCCACTTCCAGATCCGTCATTGAATTGCCGCTTCCATGCTCCACCTTCCGACCAACCCACGTCGAACTCGACGCTCCCTAGTATCACCACCAGCTCTAATTCCAAACCCAAAAGACTACAGCCACTAAACCCAAAAGCTAACTCGACCTAGCAATTCCGACCACCAACGACACACAGTCACCTCCCATGGCTCCGTCATCACCGAAGGTTTCCTCTAGCACTATCGGCTCCACCTCTAAACCCCTTGATCACCGGAACTTCAAAAATGAACGGAAATAGTTCCTCTTGCTGCCACGACATTCCTTGACCATTAAAATGGCACGTATACCACTAAAATTCACTATGAGATGATATGAAAACGGCCATATACTCCATTCGTCAATTCGAGCTTGCCTAAGAAGTGTCAATACTCCACCACTTACTGTAATCGACCAATTTCTCACACCATACTCAAGGAAACAACCCACGGCTATTTTTAAAGAAACTACGCACTAAAACTAACAACTTTATAGTTGATTGCAATGGCTAATTTTAAACGGTGCATGTGATATTGATTTTTGAATAAGAAATCGAGGATGTTTAAAGGAATAGGAAGAGAATGAAGAAGATTTGACAGTAACTTGTATCTTTTATCTCTATGTATGTTCAACTTACAGCAAGCATATCGTTCCCTTTCAAAGCAAATATCAACAAAAGATGATATTAAATAATTACATAAAACATGTTTTTTACATCGAAATCAAATTATTAACAATATACACAACATTTATTATTTCATCAAAAATAATAAACAAAGATTTGGATGTTTCACTTCTCGAATTATTGGAAATGCAAAATCCAAGCTTAATTTTTTAAATCCTCTTAAGTGAAGTACAAAAAATTTGTGTTAAAAAGGTGTGATTTTTCAAATTTATTAAAGGTTAAGAAGTATGAAAAATGAAATATATAATGAGAAGAGTGTATATATAAGGTGAAATATAAAATAAAAGTAGAAAAGGATAAAGACCAAAATGCCCATACTCCTTTTTTTTCAAGTCTCCAATCTTTTGCCAAGTGACCAAAATACTGGCCATTTGAAAATATGTTGGATTTTTGAACGGTCCATGTCCCTTTGTTAATTTTTACACTTAAGAAATCTTAGAATTTCAAATCTTTCATTTCATATTTAAATTTACATACATATTTATGTCTTATTATTATTATTTTATTTATTTATTTATTTTTATGTATGAAAATAAAATGTTTTCTCTGAACATTTAAATGTTTATTTTTTAAAATGTGTGTAATGGTATTACAACTTTCTACAACTTGTTCAATAAAAAGTTAAAAATCCTAAAAGCGGGTTTCTGTCACATTTTTAGTTTTCCATCGGACTACCTATTTTTGTAAAAAAATTCAGAAATGAATTTTCTACCTTTACTTATTAATTAAAAAAAGGTTATTTGATTATTAAAAATCATTAATTGAATATTTAAAATAAATTAAATACTTACAAATCAAAGTGATAAAATTCTGAGCCGTTGCATGCTTTTCCCATTAAAAGAATTTTGACCCTGAAATTTCATCGGATCTAAACCTAGGAAGAAACAAGTCTAAACGGAACCCTTAACCTCTTATTGGCTATTTTTTTAATACAAATAAAACTTTTAAAGGAAGGCAAACAACATATAGCATACTAGAATGAACATACGTACTAGGAATAATAAATGCAAAACAAAGGTATCTACTTAGATACCCAACGCAATTAACATTCGAAATATAAATACATAAAATATCCTTATACTACAAATACACCATAACTAGATTGGATACAAATATCACAAAAGAATAGCTAAACATAACGACTATAGACTCTCTCAAAGAGACGGCACCTCATCAGAGTCCTCCATTGGGGGACCTGGTAACTCCATGGATTCTGCATAATTATATATCCAACCATTTGCAATCCCCATTCCTCCCCTACCTCTATCCACCACTAATCCTGGTCTTCACCAGGTTCCTCTTCCTTCTCCTCTTCTGGTGCGAGCTCCTCCATCATCACTTCCTCTGGCTCCTCCTCTATTCGCTCTTCCTCGGGCTCTGGAATCGGAAGGTCAAGAACCTCCATGCCATGCCTGGTCATGGCCTGATGAAACAACTCCCTAGTCCTCGTGATCTCTCCACTCGTAACTATGAGTATCCTCTAAAATCAAACAACAACAGAATAATCCTTAGAATCTCATAACATGCTCTACTAAATTTTAACAATACCATATATGTTTCATATAAGCATACAAATAGCTTAAGCACTTTATTTACTAAGGATTGTTTTATGTTTGTTCGGATTCAAACTCGTTTCGATCGTGCAATGACAAAGCGAATAATTTACTGAGTGCACTACAACATTCACCTAAGTAAACATCTGATCGTTACTTTAATGAGTATTCAAATTACCACAAAACTAATCGATAAGTTTTCCCAAACAATCCAAAAAAATGCACCCTAAAAATTCACTTTAAAAATACTTATAAATATTTTCAAGTAATACTATTATTTCTACTTCTCATAAGTCATTTGAAATCCTTTTCTTTTCAAAAGCGCCAGAATTTGAATTCTCAAAAACCCTCCTTGTTCAAAAAATAAGTTTATAAAATCCTCTTTACACAATATCATTACTTTATTATAGTAACATTCTTTAACAAACTAAACTTATTAAGCCTACCTTACTAACTAACGCCTTATGGTCAAATCGTGAAACTAGATTCACAAGGAGTTCGTTACAAATTTCAATTAAACAACAAATGCTCATAAGCTGGCCGAGCATAAATAATCAATAAGCGATGATAAATAAATATTTTCATTTCCAAACAAACGGTACAAACAAAAATAAATATATAGTAATTTTGTAATTTAGTCTTTTATATATAGAATATAATCCTTGGTAATATTATTTCAGTTACCAGTTTTCAAAACAATAAAAATATTGTTATAACATGACAAATACGTGCTCTCTTATATGCAATACACTCAAACTCACTCTAGGGTGTCACTTATCCTATCTCTAATGAGTTTTAACCTACCTCATCCAAGGTTCTCACTTAACCTTTGGCTCAGATACCACATGTAATGACTGGCCTTATTGACCCTTAATGATCGACACTAATACGTCCAAGGTATTCATGTGCCGAAAATCCAAGCCCCAAAAAGATAGATTGTTAGGATGAAAGAAATGAGAAGACGGTAATCTCACATTATGACGAGAAATACATAATATCCAAATGATCATTAACAAAATAACACATTAACATTTAAACAAACATCAGAGACTAATCCAATCATCAGCGTGGACAGTTATAATAGCCTTTCCTTACAAATGCTAAAATACAAACAAGAAACACAGCGGAAATAAAAATACGAAAATACGCCTTAATGGCAACTAGCTTGTCCGCTGAAGCTCTAAAGCATCCAAACCAAACCTTGGAAAAGTACTTGGTTGGACCTGAGTATTATATAAAAATAACACCCGAATCAGTCTACTAAACTAGCATGAGAAACTCAAATCAAAGGGGTTATTATATCTTATAAAACCTTTCAGAAATAAAGGTATATCGTAAGACCGTGCCGCATATAAAAACATATGGTATTTACCATGCGATAGCCAAACCATTTTAATAGAAAATACATTGATATTGTAGTAATGTCTAGGGTTTAAAATAAATATTGAATCATAGCTGAAATTGTTACATTAATTAAATTCCAAAATAATTGGTATCCAACTAAGTTCGAAAGTCACTTATTAGAGAATGGATTCCATATAATAACAACGCTACTTGTGATGCCCCACCTCTATACCCACACTAGACAAGAACACTACCGTGTAATGCTGTCAACTAGCACGGAGAATAAGGCTGTTGAGGAGCGACCATCCGTGTAATTGCTTTGCGTGAGCACCGATATGTCTGATACAAACTCAAAGCTACTTCACAGTGGCTATAATAATCTTCGGAAACAAATATAGAAATAAACATAACACAAATCAGTCACAAACAATTCATATCACAAGGGCGGAAGAAGATATGAATATATAACTAACACATGAAAGTGTACATCAGAGTAGTGGTCAAAAAGATCCACAATAATACAAAAGAATAGCAACACGTGCTATACAAAAGAATACAACTATGAGTCTATATCTCAAGTGCATACAAAAAAAACTGCTAATCTATGTGGTTAGCCAAAAGTCAGAGTAATGAATCCCTAGGGAGAAGTTAAGCAGAAGCATCTGTAACATCTCGGTCTGACCGGAGTATTATTTATAAGAAAATAATAAATGGATCAGTCTAGCTATAAATATCAGATGACATGATATAAAGTAAAAGATATGTCATAAACATAAAATGTCCATACTGACATACTACTATAAGTATGCAAATGATGATCAATAGAAGATCAATCAATAAGAGATAAATCGATATCACAAGAATCTTCTCAAAGATCCAAAGAGGGCATCATACCCTAAAATTGTACTCATAACAAGTCAATGACAAAAATTCCAGAAATCAACACAAGAAATCCAGGAATCACAGAAAAAGGGAAAGAGGCCTATCACATGACGGTCCGAAGACCATGGGGAGCTACCCCATATGGGTGAGTCAGAATCGCCCGGATGAGGTCTAGGCTAACCAAAAAGCAAAAAAATATGTGTGAGTGGAATCACACAAATGGTGTCTAGCCTAACCTCACAACAAAAAGGTATGTGTGAGTCGAAATCACACAGATGAGGTCTAGGCTAACCAAAAAGCAAAAAGGTATGTGTGAGTGGAATCACACAAATGGTGTCTAGCCTAACCTCGCAACAAAAAGGTATGTGTGAGTGGAATCACATAAATGGTGTCTAGACTAACCTTGCGGACAAAGAGATATGTGTGAGTCGGAATCACACCCATGAGGTCCAGTCTAACCTTGCAAACAAAGAGACATCGCACAATTGCTAGTCTAAATCATAAAATGATCGTCATGATCAACGAGAAGTGTCAATTACAATAAGCTGGTAAATATATGAGCTTAGCTTCATGTCCCATAACCACTAGCTTAACTTAAATATTTACGAACAAATTGTAGATCTCCACTAGAAAATTGTCACAAGAGATTCAATCGAACAAATCCAAGAATTAACCGACAAAGTAAACGCAAGCGTTTCATACCACTTGTTTTACTAAGTCGTTTAATTAGATTTCTCATACGAGTGAGGTAAAGGTTTGTATATACTAGTAGATTGGAAAACGGTTTAAGAAAAGAGCTTTGTTATTGAAAATAGGGTTGAAGTCATTTTGTTGAAAGAGTTTTGATATTTACTACTAGTATAGAAAACCTCTATATTTTAAAGTGACAAATCATAGAAGTAATTGTAGAAAGAATCATTCATAAAAATTCACATTCGAAGACGTGGATAAAATCCAAAGAAACCGATAAAGAATCCATCGAAATAGATATTCAAAAATCCATAAAATCGACCGGGAAGCCCAAGATAGTTTGTCTCGAAGAATGGTCAACTCAGCATCGCAACAAAGCAAGTTCTGTTGAATGTTTTTCAGATAAGATCCCCTACGGAGGGGGGTCTAGGGGGTGGCAACCCCCCAAGGTAGGGGTGCGGGGGCAATGCCCCTGCTACGGGGTTCGACCTGCCCGGTCAGGTCGTGGGGGTCAAGAGGTCAAAAGGGAGTGCGTCCTATCAAGCCATCAGGACGAGCGACCTAACATAAGTAGCCAAGCGACCTAACTGGAGCGACCTGGAGGTCATACAACCTAACATAAGTAGCCAAGCGACCTAAGTGGAGCGACCTAGAGGTCATATGACCTAAGGTCAAAAACAAGGTCACGCGACCTAAGGCCATGCGACCTAAAGGAATAAGGGTCATGCGACCTAAAGGGGCCAAGCGACCTAACTTAAGCGAGCCAAGTGAATTAAGGCCTAGAACGACCTAAACGCGAGCGATCTAGGGTCAAACGACCTACGACCTAAAGTCCAACGACCTAATTCCGAGGTGAACGACCTAAGGTCACGCGACCAAACGAGATAGGCAAGGCCGAGCAACCTAAAGGGGCACGACCTAAAGGCGAGCGACCTACGACTTACGACCTTGCGACCTAACTCCGAGGCGAATTTTCCACCAGAATGACCTAATTCCGAGGCAGTGCGACCTAACGCGATAACATGCGAGCGACCTAAGGGTTAGGTCGCGAGCGACCTAACTCCGAACACAGGAAAAAATGGCCAGAACGACCTAAGTGTAGAAAATTCACCAAAACGCTAAAAATTGGAGTTTTTCGCCAATCCAATCCAAACCAAATGCTAATATGCATGCAAAAATGATAGGGAATCATTCCCAACAGTCCAATATAGTTATAGGCTAGAATTGTGAGATAAAAATCTCACCTTTTCACCAAATTTATGAAGAAAAGCTTGAAAGCAATGGAGAAGTAATCATAAGCTTGAATCCAATGTCTTCTTCTTGAATTTGGAATTGAATGTTGGATTTGCTAGAGAATTTGAGCTTGGAATTTTAATTTCTCATTCCACTCACCAATAATGCTAAAGCTTGGTTGTTAGGAAATTTATGAAGAGTGAGGAGAAAGAGGGAAGTGGGTTTGAGTTGTAATGGCTAATCTAACCCAAAGTCCAAAGCGGGAAAAGTAAGTGAAATTCCACTAACTCTAACCTATCAATGTTTATACTTAAAAAGGTTGTAAACGTCATTTCGAACTCAATGGAAGTGGTCTCGAGTCCTAATTTGACTGTTTGCAAAAAGTAACTTTTCGGACCAATATCCGATTAACGACAAAATATTTAAATAAAATATTTAAATACAAAATCGATAAATATGCGGGTTGTTACACTACTAGAGTACCGCCTACCATAGCATGCCTTTTTAAAATATACTAAGGGCCGTATATGTAACCTTACGAATCAGGATTGGCCTACCCCTAACTGGATAATACCAAATATGCCATCATCCTGGTTGCTTTGCAAACTTTTCTCGTGAGCTCACATGCACATACCAAATCCATAAATATCTATCTAGAAGGGTGGTGCCCACTCCCTAATGGGTGCGACCCACATAGCCTTGAAGCATATCTCATGTTTTAGTCATTCTCGATTGTGAGGCTTGAGGCTATGTTTGACCTTTTATATAGCAATCCTACTTGGAATGCCACACTGCCCTCCAAGCAACAATGCAATGCCAGAATTCATCTAAACAAGTTGTTCAAGATATGGAAAAACTGAAGGCACTACATATACTACATCCTTCTTGGAATCACCCACAATATTTGTAGCAAGTAGCCCTTGCCCATCAAAGAGCTCCTTCTTCGATTCCATTATCTTCGAGGTGTCTTCAATTCGAACACTTAAGCCGGTTCGAAGTGGTTTTCGGATAACTCATGTTTATTTAATCTCGGTCACTACGAACCAACAATCGATAGTTTCTAGTAAAATCAACTCCTTTTCTTTTGAAAATAAACAGGAAATACATAAGAGCAGCGATCACCCCCTAATTGTTTAAGTGGATGTGTTTCCTTATCATTTGTCCTAGAAAAGAACACAACGAGTTTACATGTACAGCAGCATCACCGAAGGTAATTGTACCATATAATTCTCATGTTTCATTAAGATATTTCCAGAGTTAAAAATTAGACAAGATTAGATTGTCGGTAATTTAACTAACAAATAAATAAAATAACCAAACATAGGTTTAATTTCATGCCAACAATTAAGGCACATTTAATTAACCTTCCATTAGTTAAATCTCCATTAATACTTGGAAAAATATTCATATACTTTTCCAATGGTATAAGTATATTCACATGCATTATGAAAGATTTCCTATTTTTCCAAAATCGTATTAAATCGGTCAAAAAAATGTCATTTAAAACAATGTTTATTATACCCAAACCACTATCCTTCGGTGTTAAGTATGGAAAGAATGCTTCCATACCACCATAAGATAGAAGGATTATTTATTAATTTCATAAACTTGATTTCCATGAGTAATCCAATTCGTATATGGAAATAATACTTTATACACCGAACACCAATCTTTAATTTCCAACTTAGACTATCCCTAGGTGTGACGACCCGGAATTTTTGAGCATTTTAAAATCGGACTATTTAATTGATTTTAAGTATTCAATATAGTAATTTTAACCTGAATTACGAATATCACAATTTATTGGATAATTAAATTATTGAATAGAATAATTTGAAGTTGTGTAAAATGTTAAATCTGGAGTTCTAAGCTCGTTAAAAATAATTTGAAGGCTGGGAAAGGTTATATTGATAATGCCGAGGATAATAGAAGTTTTAAGATTTGAATTTAACACTGATTCGTTCAGTTTTGAAATTTGTATCGTTTAAATTGAATTTGAAAATAGCTTTCCGGGGGACAGTCTTGGAATTCGACGAAATCAGTTCCATTGGATCCGTAATATTGAATTATTATCGGATTTCATTTTTCGTAGTGATTGGAGTTGTTATGCGAGCATACGATATATAAGCGCGTTGAAATATACAACGATAATTTAATTTAAAATTTATAAGTATATTATCACTTAATCCATCACCAGCCGAAATCTTCCTTGAACAAGCCGATTTCCTTTCCTATCCTGTTCCCTTTCTCACCTACCCACTACGCTTCCTATCTTTTCTTTCTAATCATGGTCGAACGAAGGAAACCAAAGAAAATGAATAAATTCATATCTCCCCTCCCTTCTTTCGAACGCAAATCCCCTTTCTTCCTTTCTAAATCATCGTCAACTCAAAACAAAAAAAAAGTAAATAAATAATCATGGCTGCGTTTTCTCTTCCCCTTCCTACCCTTTTTTTCCATCTCTGTTCGAAAAAAAACAAAGAAAAATTTCGATTTATATTCTGTTTACTTCTTTCGAAATCACGGAAGAGATTCATGCCTTCATTCGAATCCCTGGATCCCTACTTCTTTTCAGAATCGCGACCTTGTCGCGATTTTGTTTTGGAGCTTGGCGACTGTGTAAGTGGCGGAAAGGGGGAAAAGCTCGTGCGATCGAATGGCGATGGCAAAGCTCGGTGAAGTACTGTGATTGTGGCTGAGAAGAAGGGATAGCGCCGTGATTTTTGAGCTTTCAAATGATGGCAGTGCGATTCATTTTGGGTTAGGGTGGCCGGTGATGGCTGCTGCGGTGAGGAAGTGGGTGAGTACACGTGGGTTGGGTAGGCGCAGGGAGCGACGATGCAAGTAGCGGCTAGAGGTGAAGTCGAGTCAGTGAGGTATCGATTTGTTGTTTTTTTTTATTTTAAATTAATACATATGAATTTAAGATGTAAGAAAAATTTTGTTGTTGATTCCAGAAAAGAAAATGATTACACTAAGGATTAAAACCCATATTTGTTTTGATTCTTAATACATATATACAGGAAGAAAAGAAAGGTAATTTTAGCAGATATATATATATATACACACACAATTTATTTAATTAACTTTAATATTTTACGCACACATTTTTAACTTACTAAATTTATTTTTAAATAATGGATTATGGGGTCAACTCGTTTAACTCACTTGTTCAATTATTTTAGTCATCAGAAAACAATTTATCTAGAGGGAAATTGGTCAAATAAAATTCTTAGTTAATTAGATGATTAAATGGGAAAAATAATGTGTGGGTGATTAATGTGTTTAACTAATTAAATTTTTAGTTGTAGTTACCGGAAATTTATTATCTTAAGGGGATTGGTTTAAAATAAATTTACTTGTTTAAAATATAAAATCACGGGTTAATCAAGTTATAAATGGAAATTTGATTGTTCCAATTGACTCGAATGTTGATCAAAAAAATTATGGAATGTTTATACAAGGTTATAAACCGGGAAATCAAGGCAGAATTGAAATGGATTGCAAACAGCAAAGCAAAGGTGAGTTAATCTCACTCAGTTAAATTTAAATTTAAATGATTAAATTTAAATAATTGTTTGAAATGGGTGAATTGATTTATGTGCTATAGTGTGGTATATATATGGAATTGGCATTTTATATTGTGCTAACATCTGTGCATGCAGGAAAAACAGGTTGGAGGGATCCAACTGGACCCCTCAACTTTATTTAATTATTTAATATTCTCTGTTCTGAATATTTGATATCCTGCAGCGAATTATGTGGAAACATTGAATGCTATGGCTTGATTGTTATAATCGGGCAATAATGAATTACCAAATATATAATTTGAGTTTGGGAATGAAAATAAAGAAGTGAAATTGTAAGTAAAATAATTATAGAAAAGTTGAATGAATTTAAGAATGAACTGGAATGGAAATAAAGTGACTTTAAAATTTTAATAAATGAATCGTGAGTATGGGAAGGAAAATTTAAATAAACAGAGAGTTAATGAAACTTAAATTTCAATGTTATTGTTTAAAATAACAAAACATTTATTTAAAATTGAGGATTTAAATTATTTAAAAAGAATAAAGAAGAAATTGGGAAGAAGCTGAAATTGGTATACTTCAGTTAAATGATATAAAATCAAACTGAAAATAATAATGAAGTCCATAATTAATGAATTTCAAAATGAACTGATAAGTAAAGAAATTTATTTCAAATGGGATAAGTTGAAATCAATTTGGGGAAAAATTGATTTAAGCGATTGAAGTTGGATCTTCTCCCTGGATAACCAAGTACGTTTTCAAAGTAAGTTTTTAAATATAAGTTAAAAGTTTTTAAGTTGATTTTAAAAGCAAGTTTGGAAAAATCTATTATTTCTAAATATTTGAATTCTAAAGTAAATCTTACCTTTTTATCCTATTATAGTAGTAATAATTTAAAGGATGACTTAGTAGTTTGTTTAGGATTAAAAATTTAGTTATATTTTATAAAGTAACCTTATTTTCAAATATTTATATAGTATGTATTTTTAACAGATTATTGAAATAGTTTTAATTTAAATGTTTTAAAAGTATATATTTCAAAGTAAAGTGTTTTAAAATTATTTTTAAAAATCTAGTTTGTGCTTGGTAACTTCAGTGGAGATAAAAAATATTTGGGGAAAGTTTATTCTGAAAAGAAAGATGGTTTTGAAACTGTTTTCAAAGGATTGAAAATAGAAATATATCTTGTGAAGATATTTTGAGGTTAAAAAATAATTTGGAAAATTATTTATTGGTTGATGGTTGTTTTGTGAATATAATTGATAGTTATAACCGACTATCAATATTGGACAAATGCGTTAATCGTTTTGAAGAGAACGGGATCGAGATTTATTTCTCGAAAACCACTTCGATCCGGTTTGTACGTTTCGTGCGGAAAACATGTTCGGTGTCGAAGATGGAGCAGTGAAGTGCAAGGGCTAGTCGCTACTAATCCTGAGGATATTTCCAAAATGGATGTAGTGGGAATAGTGCCTTCGGTTCCGTTCGAACCCGGGACGGACTTGTATGGATGAATGCTTGCGAAACATCATCAGGTGGACGATGGGCATTCTAAGGGATATGTTCTATAAAGGTAACGCTTAGCCTCAAGCCTCATCAAATGGGAATGACTGAAAATCAGGGGATATGCAGCAAGGCTAGGTGGGTAGCACCCAAGCAGGGTGAGGTCATTCCAGTCTAGATGTCCCTTATTATTTCGGCTTAGTGGGCGAGTGCTGATCCCAACCGCGGGGTGATCTCACTTGGGATTATCCAGTAAGGTGTAGTCTCGGCCTTGTGTTGCAGGGGAGCAAGCGTACTCCTCGGTACGGTGATCTAGGCCCCATATTGTGACAGGTGGTACCCCAGTGCCTAGTCATTGGTTGGAAATCCATTCTCCCTACGAGCCTTGTACGAGTTTTGTTTGTATTACCCACTTTTGTGGCTAGTAGCTGGAATTTAATAGATGTAACAATTTCGGCTATTTTATAAGTATTTGTATATAGAGCCTATTATAATATTAGAGGATTTGTATAAAAATTGTTTTAGCTATCGTAAGGTAAAAACCCGACATGTTTATTTGTGGCGTGGTCTTACAAGATGCTTTTGTTTTCAAAGGATTTTTGAAACTTTAATAATCACTTGTGTGTGATTTTCTCACGTTGGTATTCCAGACTGACTCGGGTGTTATTTAACTATAATGCTCGGGTCAGACCGAGTATTATAGGATACATGTTTTGACGCTGTGGAGCTCAGGAGACGAGCTGGATGACAACACGTACTCTCGTACTTATTTATATATATATATTCCGCTTTGTTGAGTTATTGTGTATCCATTTGTATGATATTGATGTTGAGTTGTGATTGATGTACTATGATGATGTAATATATAGACAGAGATATTTGATGTTTGAGTAAAGAGTATTTATTATCTATTATATTTTATTCCGCTGCGATGGTTAGATTCTGTTATTGTTTTCTATTGTCTTCTTCTACCTCTTCTTCTTTAACCCAAATGGTTCGTATTTCTGTGCAACTTGAGTTGATTGTTGTAGAATAGTGTTGACTCAAAGGGTACAGATTTGCGGGCTGTCACACTAGGACAATAATGAAGTCATTCAAGTAGAGGTATTATTATATTGGAAACCTTGACTCAACAACATTCTTAACTTTCAGGATAGGTAGAAGTTTCCCTGCCTCAAAGTATAACATCAAGTATATGCTTTCCAAAATTTCCGTATATTATCATGTAAAATTATAGTTTTGCAAACCAAACTTTTTTTCCAGTTTCCAACATCATGTCCAATTTATAACTGTTTTAAATAAATCCTTTTTATGAAGTAAAATTTCTTTTATAAAACAATTTCCTATTGATAAACACCTTTTATATAACAACATTATTATTTGAAAGCATATGATTGAATTAGTTAGATTAACTTTAACACCATTATTAAATTAATTAACTATTTTGAACATCATTATTAAAATAATTAATGAAACTTAAACATTATTTCTAAAATAATTAATTAACCTTAAACATCGTTATTAAAATAATCAATTAATTGTAAACATCATTGTTAAAACAATTAATTAACCTTAAATATTTAAATATAGAAAACACTTTACTCCAAAATATTATAAAGTTCAAGTTAATTTAAATCCATTTCTTTTCAAATTTGGAAAAAGGGTTAGCAACCGTAATTTCACTAAAATAGGCTACTTCTTATTTTTAGTTCAACCTTCCAAGTCATATCACTAATATTTACATAAGCACACATATATGTAAATAAAATCCATAATTAACCATCAATAGCTAACACGTCACTTTTTCAATATTAACTAGAGTACATAAATGTCCAAATTTATATAGTTGTAGAAGGGTAATTTATTATGCTAAATAGAAGTCCAAAATATGCTATTCAATTTAAATATTGCAGTGCAGTGTTTTGTTCTGCTAGCTGAGTGTCGGTGTTGAAATATAATTACCCAACCACGTAATTATTTCTACCACTATTAATTTATCCATAAATTATACATCACTAGAATTACCAGCCAATTTTAATAAAGTATTGTACTTGTCAATACGAGTCTATGCAATAAACCGTTGGTTAAACAGATCTAAAATGAGGGAATTATTCATATTTCAAAAAAAATTTGTTTTAAATTAAAATTTTCAATTTAATAAATTGCTAAAATTCCTTACTTCCCTAGGTTTGAACACGGCCCAACTCCCATCAACCCAAACCACAAACACTCAATACCTTCTTCACATCACTTAAATCCCCTAAATTTTAACTAGCTTGGCCCAAACCCTAAAGCCTGCGCACAAATGAGAACATGCATGCAAGGACACATCGTTACCGACCCTTGATTATCGATCCAAGCCAACACCCAAACTCCACTTGCCATGCTCGACTTGCTTGCACCTCCACCATCTACTATGGCAGCCGTAATCGAAAACCGGTCGTTCGACCCCATATCTAAACACACACCAGTCGCGTTCAACCACCACCTAGGTATCCACTTCCATACCCAATGACCTATGTCATTAGATCGCCGCTTCCATGCTCTTCTTCTAGGTCAAGCTATGTCGAACTCGACACTTACTTGTGCCACTACTAGATCAAAATCCAAACCTAAAATCATACAGCCACTAAACACTATAATTTTCTCGACCGATCAAATCCGACCACCAATGACCATGCGATCACCTCCTATGGCTTCGCTATCACCCAAGGTTTCCTCCAACATCGTCAGCTCCACCCCTAAACCCATAGATCTTCGAAATTTCAAAAATGTATGAAAACTATTACTCTTGCCGCCATGACTTCTTAGGCCATTAAAAATTCCACCATGACTACTAAAAATCACTAAACGATAATGCAAACACGGCCATATGCTCCATTCGTCAATTTGAGCATGCTTAAAAGTTGCCAACACCCGATCACTTATTGTAATCGACCAATTTAACACCATACTTGACGAAACAACCCAAGAGTATTTTTAGAAAAAAACTAAAGACTAAAACTAACAACTTTCCAATTGTTTACAATGGCTAATTTTAAATAGTGCAAGTGATATTCAATTCTGAATAAGAAATGAAGGATGTTTATTTAATTTTTCAAGGATCAGGAAGAGAAAGAAGAAGATGTAATAGTAACTCATATCTTACATCTCTATGTATGTTCAACATACAACAAACATATCATTCCTTTTGAAAGAAAATATCAATATATGGTGATTTTAAACAATTACATAAAACATGATTTTCATATCAAAGTCAAATTACTAACAAAATACACAACATTTGTTATTTCATCAAAAATATTAAACAAAGATTTGAATATTTCACTTTCCCCAATTATCGAAAACGCAAAATCCAAGCTCAAGTTTTAAATCCTCTTGAATGATTCAAAAATAGGTAAGTTAAAAAGATGTGATTGTTCAAAATTTATATATGTTATAGAATTATGAAAAATGAAATATATAAACAGAAGAGTGCATATATAAGATGAAATATAAAATAAAAGTAGAGAAGGCTAAAGATCAAAATGTGCTTACTCCATTTTTCAACTCTCCCACCTTGTCCCAAGCCACCAAAGTATTAGCCATTTGAAAACATGTTGGATTTTTCAACGGTCCATGTACCTTTATTAATTTTTACACTTAAAGAATCTTATAATTTCAAATCCATCATTTCATATTTAAATTTAAATATATTTAATTCTTATCACTATTAACATTTTATTTAGTTATTTTTACATTTCAAATACAATGTTTTCTCCAAATATTTTAAAAAAACGTATGCAAAGGTATTAAAACTTTCTGCAGCTTATCATTCGATAAAAAACTTAAAATTCAAAAAGCGGGTTTTAGTTACATTTTCAGTTTTCCATCGAACTACCTACTTTTGTAAACTAAATTCAAAAATAAATTTTTGTGTCGTTACTTATTAATTAAAATAAGATTATTTAATTGTTAAAAACCATTAATTGAATATTTAAAATAAATTAAATATTCGCAGATCAAAGTGAGAAAATTTTGGGTCGTTACATTCTCACTCCTTAAAAAATATTGACCTTGAAATTTCACCACAATCTAAATCTAGGAAGAAACAAGTCTAAACAGAACGATTAACCCCTTGCTAACTATTTTCTAAACACAAAGAAAAACTTTTGAAAGAAGACCAACAACATATAGCATACCAAAATAATCCTAAACATACGTAATAGGAATATTAAATGCATAATAAAGGCATATACTAAGATACCCACTTAATTAGCAGTCACAATATAGATACACCAAATATCCAAATACTTCAAATACATCATAACTAGTAAAGATAAAAATTCAGAACAACCCTAGACTCTCTCAAAGAGAGCTCTTTTCATCAGAGTCCTCCACTGGGGGACCCAATAACTCCATGGATTCTACATCATAAAAATACATCCAATTGCAAGCCTCATTCCTCCCCGCAACCCAATCCACCACTCTTCCTAGTCTTCCTTGGGTTTCGGTTCCTACTCCTCTTCTGGTGCGAGCTCCTCCATTAGCTCTTCGTCTAGCTCCTCCTTCATTGGCTCATTTTTTGGCTCCTCCTCCATCGGCTCTTCCTTTGGCTTTGGATTCGGGAGGTTAAGAACCTCCATGCCTAGCCATGGCCTTGCTTTCTCTTCCTTTGGCTTTGGATTCGGGAGGTTAAGAACCTCCATGCCTAGCCATGGCCTTACAAAGCAACTCCTTGTTAGTCCGTGAGATGATGGTTTTAGTGACAATAACCTTAGAATAGATTATAAAATATAAGTACTAAAAGTATAAGTTTAGATATATATGTATATGCAGGATTTAACCATGCAGGTACCAAGAATGAAGACTGTACAGTATAGAGATTCAAGATATCAAGATTGAATACTCATGAGTATCAAGATTATCAAGAGTTCAAGAATTCAAGCAATTTATTCTTTAATTAGAAATTTTGTTAAAACTCCTAGAAAAGCATTGGGCTCTTAAAAACCAATTTATTCGTGGAATGGAATCCACTTCGAGCCTGTTAAAGGGATGGAACCCTAAGTAGGATGGAACCTACGAAAAATCTAGTGGAACATTGTTTTGTATCCGCTAACATTTTATTCAAACTGATTTTTCAAAATTATATCTTGTTTTAAAAATGATTTCAAAACCTTCCTTTTAAAAGCATCAAAAACATTTATCCTGATTTCCAATACTTTTAGCCTCAAAATAATCTTTAATTTCAAAATCAAATTATCCTTGTTTTTAAACTATCTTTTAAATATAATATATTTAACTTTTAAATATTTATACTTAGATTTTAAATATAAAATTATATTAAAATTTTGTATATATTATTCTTTATACTTACTTATGTATTTTAAATATAGTCAAGTATATTTATAAAGTTTAAAATAGTTTTAATATAAAATAGAGGTTATTTTCAAAGAAAATCAAAACACCAAAAATCCCTTTGGGATGTCGACATACTCATGTACCCCATGTCGATATGGTGTCAGTTGAGTTCCAAATTTAAATTTCAAAAGAAGTGTCTATTTGTCATAACTCTTCACGAATTGACATGACTGTTGTTCCTCTATAAATAGGGGTTAGTTTCAATGAATTTTAAGACAGTTTTTCTAGTTTTTCACTCCTCTTCTTCTTCCACATTTCTATATAAAAAATCTTATCAATACAATGTCGAAATAAACATTGAATCTAACTAGATTATCTCTGGTTTGATTCTCTATCACTATCTCAACAAGATCCTCAGTGCTATTCAGAGTTATAGGCCTTTTGTAATCAACTTAGCGAGAAAAGGTGTGATTGTAGCATTGAAAATCAATCAAGTGTAAAAGGTGTGATTGTGGACTTAGAAATCAATTGGGTGAACTTGTTGCCCGGAAAATCAAGTATCTCTACCCAGAGGATTGTGATTCTGAAGGGTGTACCTCATAGCATTGAAATCGAGGGTGTAATTGTAAAGATTGTTTTTGAAAGGAAATCCGTACTTGTGTGCGGGACTGGATGTTGGGTAACTCCGAACCAGTATAAAATCCGGTGTGTTCTTTCTTTTACTGCTTTTACTTTATATTTGCATTTGTGTTTGATTTTGTGATCATATCTGTATCTGAATATTGCATACAGTTGTGTTTAAATTAACACAAACTCAAAAAGATTTAACATTTCTCTAAAACACTATTCACCCCCGTATAGTGTTTGTCCTTAGCCTTAAGATCCTCAATCCGCATTTCTCACATTTGGTATCAGAGCAAGGTTTTCAAAGTTTCATAATCTGATTTTTGAAAAAGCTTTAAAATGGCTATGTTTGTTAATACTAGTTTAGAAATATTCAAATCATCGTTGTCTTTTGAGTCTTCATATAATCAATATTCAAATTCAAGCTGTCTACCAAAATTGTTTGATGTGCAGGAATCATGCTTTATGTCTATTGAGGAATCAATACACAACAGATAAATTATGAAGATCAGAAAGGACAAATGGATACTCGATAGTGGATTTTTAAGACACATGACTGGCAATCCAAATATATTAAATGATATAATATACAAAGACGAAGGATTGGTTAATTTTGGAGACAATTCAAAAGGATATGTGATTGGCATCGGCAAAGTTGGTAACTCTGAAATTCCTATTATTACTACTGTCTTGCTAGTTAAAAATATGAAACATAATCTGCTAAGTATAAGTCAACTTTGCGATAAAGGATATAAAATTAAATTTGAAAAGATAAATATCACATTGAAGATAACAATTCAAACATAATATTTGAGGGAGTTAGGAAAAAGAATATTTATATTCTTAGTATGAAAGTTTCAAATGATAACTTATGTCTTTGGCAAATACATGTGACCCTTGGATTTGGCGTAAGAGATTTGGGCATTTGAATTTCAAACTCATATCTAGACTGTCAAAACATGATCTAGTAAGAGGTCTCCTTAAAATGAATTTTAAAGAAGATAGTTTACGTGATGCATGTCAATTAGGAAAACTTATAAAAAGTTCCTTTAAATTAAAAGATATGATTTCAAATTCAAAACCTCTTGAATTACTTCACCTTGATTTATTTGGTCCATCTCAAATTCTGTCAATAAATCATAGTAAATATGTTTTTGTAATTGTAGATGATTATTCTAGATTTACACGGACAATATTTTTGAAACATAAAAGTGATACTTTTGAATGTTTTAAGAACTTTTCAAAAAGAATTCAAAATCAACTTTCTCTAAAAATTATAACCATTCATAGTGTCACGGTGGTGAATTTGAAAATGAAAAGTTTGAGGAGTTCTGCAATAAAATGGGAATAACTCACAGTTTTTTATTTCCAAGAACTCCACAACAAAACGGAGTAGTAGAACGTAAAAATAGGACGATTCAAGAGTGTGCGAGAACTATGCTTTCAGACAGTAAATTACCAAAGAATTTTTGGGCAGAAGCAGTTGCTACCGCCTGTTACATTTTAAACAGAATTCTAATTTGACCATTAACTAAGACTTGCTATGAACTTCTTCACTCAAAGAAACCTAAAGTATCTTATTTTAGAATTTTTGGAAGTAAATGTTTTATTGTAAATACTAAAGATAACTTAGATAAGATTGATCCTAAATCCGACGAAGGTATCTTTATCGGATATTCTAATAGTAGTAAAGCGTACAGAGTATTTAATTTAAGAACTAACACCATCAAAGGAACAATGCATGTGTCATTCGATGAAAATTTTCAAAAATTTTGAAGATACAAATGATGAAGATGATTCAATTACTCAAAATCAAGAGTCAACTGAAACTAATAATGAAATTAATCATCCTAATAAAAGGATTAAACTTTCAAAAGATCATCCTATTGAAAATATACTAGGAGATATGCAATCTGTAGTTAAAACTAGAAATCAACTAAGTCAAATGAGTAATGTATCTTTTATATCAACTATGAACCAAAAAATCCAAAAGAAGCATCAACTGATGATTCATGGATTTTGGCTATGTAAGAAGAACTAAATCAATTTACTAGAAATGAAGTTTGGGAACTTGCTCCTAGACCTAAAAATAAAACTATAATTGGAACTAAATGGGTTTATAAAAATAAAATGAATGAACAAGGAGAGGTAGTTAGAAATAAAGCACGTTTAGTCGCTCAATTTTTTTTTCAAGAAGAAGGAATAGATTTTGATGAAACCTTTGCTCCCGTAGCAAGATTAGAAGCCATTAGGATTCTACTTGCTTTCGCAAATCATAATAATTTCAAATTATTTCAAATGGATGTTAAAAGTGCCTTTTTAAATGGATTTGTAAAAGAAGAAGTGTATGTTTAACAACCACCACCTTTTGAAAATGATAAATTACCAAATCATGTTTACAAACTTAAGAAAGCTATATACGGTCTAAAACAAGCTCCTAGAGCCTAGTATGATAGACTAAGATCTTTTCTATTACAATCAAATTTTGTAATTGGTAAAGTAAATAATACTCTTTTTATTAAAAGAAATAAAAATGATATTCAACTATTTCAAGTCTACGTAGATGATCTCATTTTTGGATCAACTAATTTTGAAATGAATAAAGAATTTTCTGAAATAATGACAAAAGAGTTTGAGATGGGTCATATGGATGAAATATATTTCTTTTTAGGATTACAAATAAAACAATTAGATAATGGTATCTTTATTAGTCAAGAAAAATATGCTAAATACCTAATTAATAAATTTGGTTGGACTACTGCAAGTGGAAAACACACTTCCATGTCAACCAATGAGTACCTTAGTAAAGAAGATCTCTCGAAAGATTTAGATCAAAAGTTATATAGAGGAATGATCTATATTACTGCTAGTAGACCTGGTATCATGCATAGTGTTTGTCTCTGTGCAAGATATCAATCCCAACCTAAAGAGACCCACTTAAAAGCCGTAAAACGTATCATAAGATATGTTAAACACACCTCTGATTATGGCTTATTTTACCCTAAAAATGATTCTTTTGACTTAATATCTTACTGTGATGCTGATTATGCTGGTTGTAAATCAGACCAAAAAAGTACAAGTGGAACTTGTCACTTTTTGGGGCGTTCTCTGATTTCCTGATTTAGTAAAAAGCAAAACACGGTTTCTTTATCAACAACTGAAGCAGAATATATTTCTGCTGGTTTGGCTTGTTCTCAAGTAATATATATGCAACAAACTTTAAAAGATTATGGTTTAAATTTTTCAAAATCACCAATTTATTGTGATAATACGTGTGTGATAAATTTATCCAAAAATACTACTCAACATGCTCGAACTAAACATATTGATATCAGACATCATTTTCTCAGAGATAATATAAATAAGGAAGTAATCACTCTAGATTATATCAATTCTGAGAATCAAATTGCTGATATCTTAACAAAAAAATTAAATGAATCTATATTTAGTTAATTAAGAAGAGAATTAGGTATTTGTTCAATTACTGAAATATAAAATATAAATAAACAAAGTATAACTAAAAATTAATTAAAAATTAATTAAATAGGCAAAAATTCAAGAACCATGTCGACATACCCCTCTACCCTATGTTGACGTACAACGTTTTTAAAATTTTGAAATTCTTCCCACCAAAATTCAAATAATTGTTTATATATTCTTCACATTTTCGAAATTTTATTCATC
Source organism: Allium cepa (assembly GCA_030765085.1). NCBI lineage: Eukaryota > Viridiplantae > Streptophyta > Magnoliopsida > Asparagales > Amaryllidaceae > Allium > Allium cepa. Next base: position 681,549,749 of record CM060942.1, read on the forward strand.
CTTTCTGTTATATCTCTGTTCTTTTCTCCGAAATCAAATAATCAATGGCCTCCTCTTCCAAATCAAACATAAAATCAACCTTTTCGTTCCACTCTCCTACGTCTGGTCCATTTCAACGTACTACTCTCGCTCGTGTGACTAAAATAGAGGATTCTCTAAAGGATGCACTTCAGTTAATGACTGAAATACAAGTAATGCATCTTCGAATGGCCAAGGAACAAGAGAGGCAAAGCAAAATCCTTAGGAATTTGCAAAAATTCCTAATGGACAATCATGCTAACCTAATCTTGATTGACGAAGATTCTTTAGGAGATCAAGAACAAGAGGCCAGCGAAGAAGAAGAAGAAGAAGTAAAAGAAGAGCCCATGGAAGAAGCGCATGCGAAAGATGACGACAAAGTCGTGTGCGTTGGAGAAGTGTGTTTTGACAAAGATGGGAATCTTGTCGAACAATGTGGAAATTTCTGTTTCCACTATCCAAACTGTTCGATTCATACATCTCCTATGTTCAAAAACACACATTAGTTTCTTCTCTTTCTTTACCATTGTTGTTTATTCCTTCTTACATTTACAACAAAAATGTAAATATAACTATATGATTAATAAATAAATTATGTTCTTATATGTGTTCTTCCCTATTAATAAATATAACATATGGTTATCATATACTCAAAATAGTTAGTGGTTTAAGATTTGGTTTATTATTAGATCTAAGTATTGATTATTTATGATAACACTATCATTATAATCACACATCATGGAGTTTTAGATTCAGAGGGAGTTATATAATTTGGTGTTATATAGTTTAGAGTTAGTTTTTGTTGATGACAAAGGGGGAGAAGTATAAAATAGGGTAGTTAGGCATAGATTAAGGGGGAGTTAATAGTTTTAGGGGGAAGTAATATTTTATAAACAAAGGTTGTCATCATAAAAAAGGGGGAGATTATTAGTCCGTGAGATGATGGTTTTGATGACAACAACCTTAGAATAGATTATAAAATATAAATACCGACAGTATAAGTTTAGATATATATGTATATGCAGGATTTAACCATGCAGGTACCAAGAATGAAGACTGTACAGTATAGAGATTCAAGATATCAAGTTTGAAGACTCATGAGTATCAGATTATCAAGAGTTCAAGAATTCAAGTAATTTATTCCTTATTTAAAAATTTTGTTAAAACTCCTAGAAAAGCAATGGCATCTTAAAATCCAATTTATTCATGGAGTGGATCCACTTCGAGCCTGTTAAAGGGATGGAACCCTAAGTAGGATGGAACCTACGAAAAATCTAGTCGAACATTGTTTTGTATCCGCTAACCTTTTATTCAAAATGATTTTTCAAAATTATATCTTGTTTTCAAAATGATTTCAAAATCTTCCTTTTAAAAGCATCAAAAACATCTATCCTGATTTCAAATACTTTTAGTCTCAAAATAATCTTTAATTTCAAAATCAAATTATCCTTGTTTTTAAACTATCTTTTAAATATAATATATTTAACTTTTAAATATTTATACTTAGATTTTAAATATAAAATTATAGTAAAATTTTGTATATATTATTCTTTATACTTACTTATGTATTTTAAATACAGTCAAGTATATTTATAAAGTTTAAAATAGTTTTAATATAAAATAAAGGTTATTTTCAAAGAAAATCAAAACACCAAAAATCCCTTTGGGATGTCGACATACTCATGTACCCCATGTCGACGTGGTATCAGTTGAGTTTAAAATTTAAATTTCAAAAGAAGTGTCTATTCGTCATAACTCTTCACGAATGGACATGACTGTTGTTCCTCTATAAATAGGGGTTAGTTTCAACGAATTTTGAGACAGTTTTTCTGGTTTTTCACTCCTCTTCTTCTTCCACATATCTATATAAAAATTCTTATCGTTACTCTGCCGAAATCAACATTGAATCTAACTAGATTATCTCTGGTTTGATTCTCTATCACTATCTCAATAAGATCCTCAGTGCTATTCAGAGTTATAGGCTTTTTGTAATCAACTTAGCAAGAAATGGTGTGATTGCAGCCTTGAAAATCAATCAAGTGCAAAAGGTGTGATTGTAGCTTTGGAAATCAATTGGGTGAACTTGTTGCCTGGGAAATCAAGTATCTCTATCCAGAGGATTGTGATTTTGGAGGGTGTACCTCGTAGCCTTGAAATCGAGGGTGTAATTGTAAAGATTATTTTTGAAAGAAAATCCGTACTTGTATGCGGGACTGGATGTAGGGTAACTCTGAACCAGTATAAAATCTGGTGTGTTTTTTATTTACTGCTTTTACTTTATATTTGCATTTTTTTTTGATTCTGCGATCATATCTGTGTCTGAATATCGCATACATTTGTGTTTAAATTAACAGAAACTCAAAAAGATTTGACAATTCTCTAAAACACTATTCACCCCCTCTAGTGTTTGTCCTTATCCTTAAGATCCTTAATCCGCATTTCTCACACTCCCAAGTCCTCATGATCTCTCCTCTCGTAAATATTGGTGTCCTCTAAAATAAAACAACAACAAAAAATCCTTAGAATGTCATAACAAGCTCAATTGAATTTTAGCAATACCAAATATATTTCTTATAAACAAATAAATGGCTTAAGTACATTATTTACTAAGACTTGTTTTATGTTCTTTCAAATTCAAACTCATTTCGATCGTATAATGACAAAGGGAATAATTTAGTAAATGCTCAACAATGTTCGCCTAAGCAAACATCCAATCATCACTTAGAAGATTATTCAAATTACCACGAAAATAATTAGAAAATTTTCCCAACTATCCAAAAAAATGAACCTTAAAAAATCTCTTTGAAATATACTTATTAATATTTTTGAGTAATACTATTATCTCTTCTTCTTATAAGCCGTTTGAAATGTTTTTCTTCTCAAAGACACCAGATTTTGAATTCTCAAAAATCCTCTTTATTCACAAAACAATTTTATAGACTCAATTTGTAAAATCCTCTTTATATGAAATCATTCCTTTATTATAGTAACCCTTTTAACAAAGTAAACTTATTAAGCCTACCATATTGATGAATGTCTTACAATCAAATCATGAAACTGAATTAACAAAGTGCTCGTAGCTATATTTAATTAGACAACAAATGTTCATAAACTAGCCGAGCACAGACAATTAACAATTGATGATAAATAAATATCATCATTTCCAGACAAACAATCACAACAGAAATAATTATACAATTTGAAACTTATTGTTTTATATATAAAATATAATCCTAGGTAAAACTATTTCATTTACCAATTTTCAAAATAATAAAAACATCTTTATAGCACTATCAAATATGCGCTCTCGTATATATAATGCACTCATGCACATTCTAGGGTGTCACTTATTGTATGTCCAATGAGTTTACCTTACCAAGGGCATGGTTTTCGCTTAAACATCGACTTAGATACCATATGCAGGGACAATCCTTTTCGACCCTTAAGACTCAACACTATTGCATCCATGGTATTCATGTGCCGAACATCCAAATGTCGAGAAGATAGATTATCAAGGTGAATGAAAATAAAAGAGAGAACATAATCACACATCGTGAGGAGTAATATATAATATCCAAATGATCATTAACAAAAGAAAACTTTAATATTCAAACAAACATCAAAGTCTAATCTTGACATCGGCCTGGACAGTTATAACAGTCTGTCCTTACAAACGATGACAAATACAAACAAGAAACACAATGGAAATAAAAATATAGAAATATGTCTTAAAGGCATCCAGGTCGTATCCTGAAGATCCAAAGCATCCAAAGCTAACTCTAAAAAATACTTGGCATGACCCGAGTAGTATAAGAAAATAACATCCGGATTAGTCTGGTAAACCAGCTTGAGAAACTCAAATAAAATGGGTTGTTATATCATATAAAATCTTTCAAAAATAAAGATATCTTGTAATACCATGTTGCACATAAACATGGACGGGTTTCTACCGTACGATAACCAAACCATTAAATAGAAAATTCAATGATATTATAGTATTGTATAGGGTTTAAAATATATACTGAACCATAGAGGAAATTGTTACATTAATTAAATTCTAGCAAAATATATATACATCTAAGTTCGGAAGGCACTTATTGGATAATAGATTCCATACGATGACAAAGTTATTGGTGTATTGTATACCATCGTACACCTTTAGCAAATGTACCAAGGGCCTCACATGGGCCCCTTGCGAATCAGGACCGGCTTACCCCTAACTGAACAGTACTGAATATGTCATCATCCCGGTTGTTTTGCAACCTTTACTCGTGAGCTCATATGCATAAACCAAATCCATAAATATCTATCTTGAAGGGTGGTGCCATATCCTAATGGGTGCGACCCACATAGCCTTGAAACATATCACATGTTTTACTCATTCCTGGTTGTGAGGATTGAGGCTACATTTTACCTTTTATATAGCAATCCCACTTGGAATGCTACACTGCATTCTAGACAACATTGTAATGCCAGCATTCATCCATACAAGTTGTTTGGGATATGAACAAACCGATGGTACTACTTATGCCACATCCTTTTTGTAATCACCCTAATGATTAGTAGCAAGTAGCCCTTGCACATCAAAAAGGTCCATCTTCGGCTCCATCATCTTCGAGATGTCTTCAATTTGAACGCTTAAGATGGTTCGAAGTGGTTTTGAGATAACTCTTTTTATCCAATCTCGATCTCTTCGAATCGACAATCAATGGTTCTCAGTAAACTTAACTTTGGTTCTTTTAGAAATAAACATGCAATACAAAAGAGCTGCGATTACCCCCTAACCGTTTAAGTGAACGGGTTTCCTTATCATTTTTCCTAGAAGAATACAACGAGGTTATACGTACAGTAGTATCACGGAATATAATTGTACTATATAATTCTCATGTTTCTTCTATATAGCTGTAGGGTTAAAAATTGGACAAGGTTTGATAGTCGGTTATTTAACTATCAAATATACAAACAATCATTAATTTCATGGCAATAATTAAGTCTCATTTAATTAATCTTCCATTAGTGAAGTATTCTGTAATACTTGGAAAAATATTCATATACTTATCCAATGGTATGAGCATATTCACAAGCATTTCGAAAGATTTCCTATTTTTCCAAAATCGTATTGAATAAGCCAAAAAAATGTCATTTAAATCATTGTTTCATATAAACCTAAACCATTATCCTTTAGTGGTAAGTACGGAAAGAATGCTTACATACCACCATAATATAGAAGGACTATTTATTAATTTCATAAATGTATACAGAAATAATACTTTATACACCGGATATCAATCTTCAATTTTAAACTTAGACTATCCCACGGCTAACAATGAAGTAATTCAAGTTACGGTATTATTATATTTCAATCCTTTGCTCAACAATATTGTTACCGCTCAGGATAGGTAGAAATTTCCTTACCTCGAAGTTTAACGTCAAGTATATGGTTTCCAAAATATCCGTATATTATTCATTTAAAATCTAAGTTTTACAAACCAAACTTATTTTCCAATTTCCAAGATCACTTTCCAATTTATTACTCTTTTAAATAAATCTTATTAAGTAAAATTCCTTTTATAAAACAATTTATTATTTATAAACACCTTTTACAAAATAATATTATTATATAAAAACACATTATCAAATTACTTAGATTAACTTTAGGGCCATTATTAAATTATTTTACTAACTTTAAGCATCATTATAAAAATAATCAAATAACTTTAAATAATCATTATTAAAATAATTAATTAACCTTAACCATTATTATTAAAATAATTAATTAACCTTAAACATCATTATTAAAATAATTTATTAATTTTATACATCATTATTAAAATAATTAATTAACTTTAAATATTTAAATATAGAAAACACTTTACTACAAAATGTTATAAAGTTAAAGTTAATTTAAATCCATTTCTTTTCAAATTTGGAAAGAGGGTTAGCGACCACAATGGCACTTAAACAAGCTACCACTTATTTTCAGTTCAACATTCCAAATCATACCATTGATATTTACGTAAGCACATATGTATGTAAATAAAATCTTTTATTGACCATCAATAGCAAACACATCACCTTTTCAGTATTAATAGGGTATAAATAAATGACCAAATTTATATAGTAGCAAGACTGAGATTTATTCTGCTAAATAGATGTAAAAACAATTCAATTTAAATATAGTAGAATAGTGTTCTATTCTACTAACCAAGTGTCAATGCTAAAATATAATTACCTAACCATGTAATTATTTTCTATCACTATTAATTTATCATTAAATTATACATCACTTGAATTACCAACCCATTTTATTAAAATGTTATACTCGTCAATACGAGTCTAGTGCAAGAAATTGTGGGTTAAACGGATCTAAAATGAGGGAGTTATTCATTTTTAATTTTTTCTCATTTTATATTAAAAAATTAATTTAGTAAATCGCTAAACTTCCTCACTTTCCCAGGTCAAACCAGGCCCAATTCCCATCAACTCAAACCCCAAACACTCGGCACTTTCTTCCCATCACTTAAATCCCCCAAATTCAAATTGTCTGTGCCCAATTCCAAAAGCCTATGCACTAACGTGCATGTCCACGCGAGGATACATCGCCATCGATCCTCGATCATCGATCCAAACCCATGCCCGAACTCCACTTGCCACGATCAACTTGCTTGCATCTCCACCATCTACTCCGGCGGCCCTAATCGAAAACCAACCGTTCGACCCCAAATCTAAACAAGCGCTAGTCATGTTCAACCACCAACCACATCCACTTCAAGACCTCGTGACCCACATCATTGGATCGTTGCTTCCATGCTCCACCTCCAGGATAAGCAATGTCGAACTCAACACTTCCCCATGCTGCCATCAGCTTCAATTGCAAACCCAAAAACCTATAGCCACTAAACCCTAAAGCTAGTTCAACCAAGCAATTTAGACCACCAATGACCACACGATCACCTCCCATGGCTCCGCCATCACCTAAGGTTACCTCCAGCTCCAATCGCTCCACCCCTAAACCCTTAGATCATTGGAACTTCAAAAATGAACAGAAACTGATCCTCTTGCAGCCACGACCTTCCTTGGCCATTAAAACTGCCAATATTGCTACTAAAAATCACTATGGAATAATGCGAACATGGCCATGTGCTCCATTCTTCAGTTTGAGCAAGCCCAAAAACTATCAACGCACGACCATTTACTATATCAACCAATTTCTCACACCTGATGAAATAACTTATCGAGTATTTTGAAAAAACTAAAGACTAAAACTAACAACTTTCCACTAGATAACAATGGATATTGTAAACGGTGCAATTGATATTGACTTTTGAATAAGAAATGGAGGAAGTTATTTCATTCCTCAAGTAATGGGAAGAGAAAGAAGAAGATGTAGTAGTAACTTGTATCTAATATATATGCATGTTCAACTTACATCAAGCATATAATTCTTTTTCAAAGCAAATATTAACATAAGACGACTTTAAACAATTACATAAAACATGATTTTCACATCAAAATCAAATTACTAACAAAACACACGAATTTTACTATTTCATCATAAATACTAAACAAAGATTTGAATATCTCACCTTCTTGAATTATTCGTAATGCAAAATCTAAGCTCAAGTTTTAAATCTTTTTGAGTGAAGTAAAAAAAATTGAGTTAAAAAGATGTGATTTTTTAAAATTTATAAATGGTTAAAAGTATGAAAAATGAAACATATAATGAGAAGAGTGTATATATAAGATGAAATACAAAATAAAAGTAGAAAAGGCTAAGGACCAAAATGCCCTTACTCCGTTTTTTTCAACTCTCCCATCTTTTTCCAACCCACCAAAGTACTAATCATTTGAAAATATGTTGGATTTTCGAATGGTCTATGTCCTTTGATAATTTTTATACTTAAGGAATCTTAGAATTTCAAATCCATCATTTCATATTTAAATTTAAATATATTTATTATTATTATTTTATTCATTTATTTATTTTTACATTTCAAATAAATGTCTTCTCTATACATTTAAATGTTGTTTTAATATGTAAGCAAATGTAACATTCCTGTTTTTTATCAAATTCAAATTGGAAATAAATTTAATTTTTGAAATTAAATTATGAATTAATTTGGTATTTTCTAAATCAAATATATATTTGTTTGTTTATTAATATAAATGAATATTAATATGATTTTAAAATAGAATTTCTAATTTGAAATACAGAAATAAGTATTTTAAATGATATATTAATTATAAATTTGATTGTGGATTAATTTGAACATTTTCTAATAAATATATTTATGAATATATATATATATATATATATATATTGATTTTGAATTTCATTTTGAATTTAATATAGTTAATTTTCAAAGGTTATTTGTAAGTCAAACTCTACAATTTAATACTAATAGAAAACAATTTGGTTTTGTATTCATAATATGGTGATTTGAAAGTTTTGTTTTGGATTTGATATAATGAACTTCAAAAGGTTACTTTAAGTTAAATCCTTGTATATAAAATATATGTGGTTTTTTATTAACGTATAAATTAATTTCAAAATTTATCTGTATAATATTTAGTTAATGAAAAAGATAAAGACATAATACTTAAGATTTATATAAACATGTAAAAACATAAGATAAAAGGGTTTAAAAAAAAATTTAAAACTTATTTCGAGCAAGGATATAAACATGAAAGTGATTGTTTTGACAACTGTAAATTTATAATATCATGAACATAGCAAGTGTCAACATAATATACAAGTGGCAAAATGGTTTCATAAAATTTTGAAAAAAAAAACATACTACAAGAAAAGAAAATCAAGTTATTTTTAGTTCATAATTCTCAAACTTGAAACCAAGTAATATATCAAAAGAAAAGATCTGGAACCTGGAATCTTTAAAGTTGAAACAAAGCAAATCAAGTAAAAAGAAATCATCTTAGAAAATTCAAAGCCTGTATTCAAGCAAATCTAAGAAATCATCTCTTCGGTTTTCAAAGAATTCAAGACAAACCAGTATAGCATCTCAAACTAAAGCCTGGAAAAAGAAAAAAATTAAGCAAACAAACCTCTTTAGATTTTGGAACCTGGAAGCAAGCATAACGCAAAAACATTTTCCAGTTTTGAATCAATGGAAGTTCAAAGAAGCAAATCAAATTCAACATTAACTCAAAGAAAAATGAAAAAAAAATACAATCCAGCAAACTTCAAACTGGAAGTTTTAAAATAAATCGAGTACCAGATCGAACAAAGTAGATGCAAATCAAATTCCAGATCAATCAAAGTAAAACAAATTTCCAGAAGTTTAAAACCTGGTCCTCTGTCTTCATTTCCTAGGTGATCAGACCCTCAAACCCATTTTTTTGTCTTGGTGTTTGGATTATTACTTGATGTTATGATGTGAACATGCTTGTATACTTGTGTAAAAATGCCTGCATGTTGTATATATATAAAGTTTGTGTGTATGCATGTATGTTGCCACTGTTCTAACATACAAGGTTAAAAATGTTCTTTCAAAATTCAAATCCTCATCTCCAAATTCTCTTTAGACCATGATGTCTAAATAAAATATGTTCGAAATTCAAGATCTTGATCTAAAAAATATTTTTTAGATCATACAGTTAAAGTTTTGTTGGAAAATTTGAAATATACAGTGAAACTTAAAATCTTGTCAAATTCAAGTATTATGGTTTTGAATTTCGTTTTCACCACCTTACTTGATTTCAAGAACCATGAATTTTAATAGCAAAATCATAATTTTTAGTTTGGTAAATTGTGGGGAATTTCGAGATGAACGGGACTTGCATTTGCGACAATCTCTGGCGACTGGCAGGTCTGGGTTCATCTTGCTTAGACCTGGAGATAGAGGGAAGATAGGCGATCATTAGAAAAATACTCGTTTAAATTCCAGGTCGCCGTGGTAGCCATGCAAGGTTGAACTAAGGTTTGATGTCTGATTTTAGTCGAGGGCGTTTTTGAGGTTATTGCAACGCTGGTGGTTGATCGGAGTTGATGGGTCCAAGAGGGATAGGAGCATGGGTTTATGGCAAAGCTCTAGGTGGAATGGCAAGGTCACTAGTGATCAGGATCGTCGTCGGCATGGGTTTTATCGATCGTGTTTGAATACCTGTGTGATTGAGATAGTGGATTTCGAATCACAAGCGAAATTGGCAAACTTGTGTGGTCAGGAAGTTTGGGAGGATCGTTGGCAAAGTGTTGATGGTGACATAGTTGGTCAAAACGTTGGCAAGAGTTGCACACGTGCACACATATTTATATATATCTGCTGATTGGGGAAGAAAAGAAATCCTTGGGTTCAAGCATGCGAAATCAGGCGTTTGACTCGAAGAAAATGAAGGCGTGGGTTAACCCGGTGTTAGGCTCGGGTAAAATGAAGAATTGCTCGGGTTTGTTAATCAGGAACCGGGTTTCCATAGTTTTTTTTAAAAAGAAGTATTTTTTCAGGTTTTAAAATTTTGAAACAAAATCTGTACGGGTTTAAAGCTATAAATCAAATATTATACTAAGGTTTAAAACTAAGGAAATGAACAAGTTTTCAAGAAAAAATGTTAAGGTTAAATATTTTAAAATTGTTTTTGGGTTTTGAATAATGATATTGGAATAATTATTTTCTTAAGTATTTTCAGATAGAAATTGATGATGTAAAGTGTGTTATCTCAAGTTAATCAAGCCTTGGGTAATTGAAGATTACGTAATTAATTAAAATTAAAGGTTAATCAGGTAGTGAATGAAATTAAGGGGAATTAATCATTGTGATTAATTTAAGGATAATCAAATAGATTAATGTAATTAATTGCTTAATGAAAATGATTAAAGGGTTGATTACTTAAAGGATAATTTCTTAACTTAAAGATTAATTAAGGAATTAATTAATAATTAAAATCTTAAGTAATTAAGAGTGAATTAATTACTTAGAGATAATTACTTAATGAAAGTTATTAATGATAATTAATTATGGGCTGGTTAATTAATATGATTAATTAAGGTTAATTAATTCATTAAAGGTAAATTAATTAATGAAGGTGACTAAGGAACGATAATTACTTGAGAAGTAATTAATCAATGTGATTAATCAAGGATAATTAATTAAAGGATAATCATTTAATAATTAGTGGTTTATTAATTTATTATTAATGGTTAATTAATAGATGATCAAAGGATAATTAATCAAAATAATTTGTACTCGATTATTTTAAATTAACCTGGATTAGTAATTAATCTGATTTAAATTAATCAGATGACTAATTGATCCTACTTATGGATGTTTGGATTCTATTGGATGTTGAATTGTTTGTTATCCCTGATTGGTGCTGCTTTGTGATATGAATTGAATTGATTTGAGATTTGGTGAATGTAATTTATCTATGACGAATGTAATTTATTTGTCTGTGATAAATTTATATTATATATCTATAAATCTGTGAATAAAGATAAGCGTTATAGATTATACCGCTTATCGATATTGATATGATTGAATCTATGATCGATTGATGTTGTTGCACTATTGGATAAAACACTTAGACTACACCTTACACACACAAATATGGATTGCACGAGGAAATTGGTTAAGTCATAGATTTTTGAAATGGTTTTAAAATTGAATTTTGAATCCAAATGGTTGGGTTTCAGAATTGGGTTAAATGTGAAAAGCTTTTGAAAAGGTGTTTAAAAGACAAAACTTACTTTGAATAACTTGATTAAGTTTTGGAATTTAAATAATTTGATTTGAATTTAAATTCAAGATTCGAAATTGAATTCTATGTTTGGAAATTATGGTTTAAAAAGATTATTCAAGTTATAAATGTGTTTATATGGGTTTTAAACCATTAAGAGTATTATTTAGGGAATTTGAATTTAACCCAAAGTTTATACTTGAAAATCTTTAACTCATGCAAATGTAATCATATTTTTTCGAAACGAAAACTATTTGTTTTCAAATTATAATAGCTTTCATATAAAGAAAGAATTTCCAATTTGTGTTAAAAGGATTTCAAGTTTGAAATGAAAATGTTTTTCTAAGTTATGAATAAATTTTTGGAAATAGTTTTGAAAGCTATGAGTTAAATCTTTGATTTAAAGATTGGATGAGTTATTCCAATTTGTAAGGATAATTGTTTCGAATTATGTGAATGAATCTTTCTTAAAGATGGGTAAACTTTGTGAAGTGAATCTTTTTGTTTAAAGATTTGGAAATGGTAATTTGTTTAAACCATTTGAAGAAAGATTTTTGGGTAATAAGTTACAACTTAACTAAGATGCGAATATCCATATGTTTTTAAATATTGCGCTCATTATTCAGTTTAGCCGAGAGAGGACATTATGTCATATAACCCATTCCGAATAATGATACGATGTTATGGATAGAATTTGCAAACCGGTGGTGAAGACCGAGTATTTTCGAGAATGAAAGGATAACCCGTCGAATGTCTCTGCACTGAGTCGTGCTGGTATAGTGATATCCATATGTGATGGGGAGTCCGATCGGGATTATGAATACCCGAATTGCAAGGGCTTCTTTGGAAGTGCCTTCGGTTCTGTTCGAACCCAAAACAGACTTGTATGGATGTGTGTCTGACGTTACACTTTGAGATGTAAAGCTGGTTTCTATCAAATACATTTCTGTTTGGTGGTGGAGAATTTATTCTCTTAGCTTAACACCCTTCTCTGAGACGTACGAGCTCAGAGGTTATGTAGTTGATGGTTACTAGTGATACATACCTAATTTGGTAATGTGGCATATGAAGTGTTGCTGATCATTTTTTGATGCATGGATTTTGTGAAATGGTTAGCTTTGTGGACGAGACGACATCAGGACCTCACACCCCGAAAATGGTTGAAATAGGAAAGATGCATCAAGGTTGCAGAGGTCGCACCCCCAGGATATGTCCATTCCTTCTGGAAAAAGGCGGTATCGTGGTATGGAGCCTAGATACTTAACTCATGTGGACATTATAAATTTATTACTGTGTGATGTTGCTTTGTGGTTGAGGATCCTCGAATAAAGGTCACAAATGACCGAGGATGGAAATCTTAAGTGTTAGTCCCGAGAAGGGAGTAAACCAGCCTTGTGTTGGCAGAGAGTTGGGTAGATTCTCGAGGCGTTCCTCCAGAAGCGTTCCCATGTGGCAATAGGAAGCTCCTTAGCCTGATCATTTGCTGGAAATCCAATCTCCAATACGTGCCTTGTACAGTTTTAGTTGTATAACCTACCATTTACTTATGGTGGTGCTCCACTATTTAGATGACAGCTATAGTAGGCATAGTTCGAAATGTCTATGCTGGCTAAGATTAATATTATACTTGCAAATGTTTTCCACTATGCACCAATAATAATATCAAAATGGTTTTTGCGCATCAAGCATGTTTGACTATCATAAGAAGAAATCTCCTCCAATTCTGCATTTGCATGGTGTGTGTGGCGGGAGGCCTTATGGTAGTTTCATTTTATAAAAAGCATTGCGGATTTCTTTTAAATTCTTTTATTTTTTCTTTTGTTAAAGAAAACTATATTTGTTTGCTCATACCAGTCCCATGACTGACCTGTAGTTTATTATTCCCTTCCTAAACTCTGGGTGCTCACAATTTTCCACACGGACGGTCTGGAGTTGGGTTTTCAGATAATCAAATAGTAGGTGTAGATTCGATAGCTTTCGAAGTCTTTGGTTTTGGCGATAGCATTTGTTTCTCTTCAACATTTCGGGATGACCTTGCTTAATGCATCGATGATGGTGGTTCAAGCTTTTGGTTCAAGCTACTTTTGGAGATGGAGTTGCAAGATGGTGTTGTATTCTTTTGCAGACTCTATCAATGGATCATATTCCGCTGTTGTATGTTTGTCTCTGATATTGTTGTTTCATATTGTATCAGATATTGTATTCATTATTGTATCAATGAAATTATTCATTTTCTTCCGCCGTGTTGTTGTACTTAATGTGTTATAAGCTCCTGCATGTCATATTCGGCGTTTGAATCTGCAGCATTCGTGTACAAGTGAAGTACGGGTGTGATTTTTCGAAGGTCGAGTCAGGGTCGTTTCATTTTGTATCAGAGCTGAAGGTTGAACTATAGCTCAGGAGTATAACACATTAGGTAACTCATTAGAGTTAGGGTGAAGTATACCCTAGAATGAGTATTCCCTAAGATATCCGTCCGTATGCCTCAGTAAATTCTTTTACTATCCACCGATGGTGAGTATGAGTGAAAGAAGAGGACGAGGTAGGGGACAGGGAAGTACCACTACAAATGGTCAATACCCTGCAACAACGGAAATAACTTTCATCATCAATCTCCTTTGATCCAATTCCAATTCTTTGATTACTTCGTGGCAGCTCGAGAGAAGAAGATTTGGTGGGGTGGCATTGCGAATCATTGTAGAAAATCCTTACTTCGTATCCTCACCAGTTTCTTATCAATCTTTTCGTTTTTAATTCTAATGAATTTGAAATTTCATTTGAAATAAATTGGTTAACAAAAGATGAAGTTAAATTGAATTGTATCGATTAAACGATTTCGATTAAAACCAAATTGATTGTGATTTCTTGTGAAGATCAAAGTCCGAAGTGGGACAAGCTGGTGTAAATTTTGAGATATTCTGACCTAAGTTTGGAATCCATACCTAGTGTTTAAGAGTTATGGAAGATTAAATCCATTTATCTATTGTTTAGGGTCCGATATATTCTATGAATGGTTAGTTATCCTTCGAACTAACCAATGCCCCTTTAATTTTCGTGGATCTGGTGACCCGAGTATCCTGTGTAATATTGAAAGAGTTTATTCTCATATTGTCGATATTCTGATTTAGTAAGCCAAATGCAGAATAGATATTCAGTTTGACTTGGAGAACTATTTCTCTATCTTTGTGTATCCATTCTCTATTGTCTCCCAGGCAAATTTCGAGGACGAAATTTTCTTAAGAAGGGGAATCTGTAACATTCCTATTTTTTTATCAAATTCAAATTGGAAATTAGTTTAATTTTTGAAATTAAATTGTGAATTAATTTGGTGTTTTATAAATTAAATAGATATTTGTTTGTTTATTAATATAAATGAACATAAATATGATTTTAAAATAGAATTTCTAATTTGAAATATGGAAATAAGTATTTTGAATAATATATTAATTATAAATTTGATTGTGGATTAATTTGAATTTTTTTGAATACATATATTTATAAGTGTAAATATATATATTGATTTTGAATTTCATTTTGAATTTAATATAGTAAATTTTCAAAGGTTATTTGTAAGTTAAACTCTATAATTTAATACTAATAGAAAAAAAATTGGTTTTGTATTTATAATATGGTCATTTGAAAGTTTTATTTTAAGTTTGATATAATGAAATTCAAAAGGTTAATTTAAGTTAAATCCTTGTATATAAAATATATGTGGTTTCTTATTAATGTATAAATTTATTTCAAAATTTAATTGTATACTTATCTCATAATATTTAGTTAACAAAAAAGATAAAGACAATACTTAGGATTTATATATATAGTATAAACATAAGATAAAAGGGTTTAAAATAAAATTTTAAAATTTATTTAAAGTAAGGATATAAACATAAAAGTGATTGATTTGACAATTGTAAATTTATAATATCATGAATATAGCAAGTGTCAACATAATATATAAGTGGCAAAATGGTTTTATAAAATTTTGAAAAATAAACATACTAAAAGAAAAGAAAATCAAGTTATTTTCAGTTCATAATTCTCAAACCTAAAACCAAATAATAGATCAAAAGAAAAGATCTAGAACCTATAAGCTTTAAAGTTGAAACAAAGCAAACCAAGTAAAAAGAAATCATCTCAGAAAATTCAAAGCCTGTATTCAAGCAAATCTAAGAAATCATCTCCTCGGTTTTTAAAGAATTCAAGACAAACCAGTAAAGCATCTCAAACTAAAGCCTGGAAAAAGAAAAAAATTAAGCAAACAAACCTCTTCAGATTTTGGATCCTGGAAGCAAGCTTAAAGCAAAAACATTTTCCAGTTTTGAATCAATGGCAGTTCAAAGAAGCAAATCAAATTCAACATTAACTCAAAGCAAAATGGAAAACAAATACAATCCAGAAAACTTCAAACTGGAAGTTTTAAAACAAATCAAGTTCCAGATCGAACAAAGTAGATGCAAATTAAATTCCAGATCAATCAAAGTAAAAAAAATTCCAGAAGTTCAAAACCTGTTCCTATGTCTTCATTTCCCAGGTGAGAAGACCCTCAAACCCATTTTTTTATCTTGGTGTTTGGATTATTACTTGAAGTTATGATGTGAACATGCTTGTATACTTGTGTAAAAATGCCAGCATGTTGTATATGTATGAAGTTCGTGTGTATGCACGTCTGTTGCCTCTGTTCTAACAAACAAGGTTAAAAACTTCTTTAAAAATTCAAATCCTCATCTCCAAATTCTCTTTGGACCCTGATGTCTAAATAAAATATTTTTAAATTTTCAAGATCTTGATCTAAAATTTATTTTTTAGATTAGAAAGTTAAAGTTTTACTGGAAAATTTGAAATATACAGTGAAACTAAAAATCTTGTCAAATTCAAATATCACATTTTTGAATTTCGTTTACATCACCTTACTTGATTTCAAAAACCATGAACTTTAATAGCAAAATCACAACTTTTAGTTTGGTAAATTGTAGGGAATTTCAGAGATGAACGGGACTTGCATTTGCGGCAATCTCTAACGACTGGCGGGTCTGGGTTCATCATGCTTGGACTTGGAGATAAAGGGAAGATAGGGGATCATCAGAAAAATACTCATTTAAATTCCTGGCCGCCATGGTTTCCATGCGAGGTTGAACTAGGGTTTGATGTCTGATTTTAGTTATGGGGGTTTTCGAGATTATTGCGACGCTGGTGGTTGATCGGAGTTGATGGGTCCAAGGGGGATAGGAGCATGGGTTTATGGCGAAGCTATGAGTGGAATAGCAAGGTCATTGGTGATTGGTATCATCGTCGGCATGGGTTTTATCGATCGTGGTTGAATGCCTGTGAGATTGAGATACCGGATTCCGAATCACAAGCGAACTTGGCAAACTTGGGTGGTCGGGAAGTTTAGGAGGATCGTTGGCGAAGTGTTGATGGCGACGTAGTGGGTCAGAACGTTGGCGAGACGATGTACACTTGCATGCATATTTATATATGTATCCTATGATTAGGGTAGAAAAGGAATCCTCGGGATCAAGCACGCGAAATCAGGCGTTTGACGCGAAGCGAATGAAGGCGTGGGTTAACTCGGTTTAAGGCTCGGGTAAAATGAATAATGGCTCGGGTCTGTTAATCAGGAACCGGGTTTCCAGAGTTTTTTCTAAAAAAGGAAGTATGTTTTCAGTTTTTAAAATTTTGAAACAAAATCTATACAGGTTTAAAGCTATAAATCAAATATTATACTATGGTTTAAAACTAAGGAAATGAACAAGTTTTCAAGAAAAAATGTTACGGTTAAATATTCTAAAATTATTTTTGGGCTTTGAATAATGATATTGGAATAATTATTTCCTTAAGTATTTTCAAATAGAAATTGATGATGTAAAGTGTGTTATCTCAAGTTAATCAAGGCATTGGGTAATTAAAGATTACGTGATTAATTGAAATTAAAGGTTAATCGGGTAATGAAAGAAAATAAGGAGAATTAATCATTGTGATTAATTTAAGGATAATCAAATAGATTAATGTAATTAATTACTTAATGAAAATGATTAAAGGGTTGATTACTTAAAGAATAATTTCTTAACTTAAAGATTAATTAAGGAATTAATTAATAATTAAAGTCTTAAGTAATTAAGAGTGAATAAATTAATTTAAGTAATTAAAGGGGAATTAATTACTTAAAGATAATTACTTAATGAAAGTAATTAATGATAATTAATTAAGGGCCGATTAATTAATAAGATTAATTAAGGATAATTAATTGATTAAAGGTAAATTAATTAATGAAGGTGATTAAGGAACGATAATTAATTGAGAAGTAATTAATTAATGTGATTAATCAAGGATAATTAAATAAAGGACAATCATTTAATAGTTAAAGGTTAATTAGTTTATTATTAATGGTTAATTAATAAATGATCAAAGGATGATTAATTAAAATAATTTGTAATTAATTAATGTTAATTAACCTGGATTAGTAATTAAACTGATTTAAATTAATCAGATGACTAATTGATTCTACTTATGGATGTTTGGATTCTATTGGATGTTGAATTGTTTGTTATCCCTGATTGGTGCTGCTTTGTGATATGAATTGAAAGATGTGATGAATGTAATTTATCTTTGATGAATGTAATTTATTTATGTGTGATAAATTTATATTATATATCTATAAATCAGTGAATAAAGATAAGCATCATAGATTATACCGCTTATCGATATTGATATGATTGAATCTGTGATTGATTGATGTTGTTGCACTATTGGGTAAAACCCCTGGACTACACCTTACACACACAAATATGGATTGCACGAGGAAATTGGTTAAGTCATAGATTTTTGAAATGGTTTTAAAATTGAATTTTGAATCCAAATAGTTGGGTTTTGGAATTTGGTTAAATTTGAAAAGCTTTTGAAAAGGAGTTTTAAAGACAAAAGTTATTTTGAATAACTTGATTAAGTTTTGGAATTTGAATAATTTGATTTGAGTTTAAATTAAAGGTTCGAAATTGAATTCTAGGTTTAGAAATTATGGTTTAAAAAGGTTATTCAAGTTATAAATGTGTTTTTATGGGTTTTAAACCATTTTTTAAGAGTATTGTTTTAGGAATTTGAATTTAACACAAAGTTTATATTTGAAAAGCTTTAACTCGTGCAAATGTAATCAGATATTTTCGAAATGAAAACTATTTATTTTCAAATTGTAATAGCTTTCGTATAAAGAAAGAATTTTCAATTTGTGTTAAAAGGATTTCAAGTTTGAAATGAAAATGTTTTTTCGAGTTATGAATAAATTTTTAGAAATGGCTTTGAAAGCTATGAATTAAATCTTTGATTTAAAGATTGGATGGGTTAATCCAATTTGTAAGGAAAATTATATTGAATTCTGTGAATGAATCTTTGTGAAAGATGGGTAAACTTTGTGAAGTGAATCTTTTTGTTTAAAGATTTGGAAATGGTAATTTGTTTAAACTATTTGAAGAAAGATTTTTGGGTAATAAGTTATGACTTAACTAAGATCCAAATGTCCATATGTTTTTAAATATTGCGCTCATTATTCAGTTTAGCCGGGAGAGGACCTTATGTCATATAACCCATTCCGAATAATGATACGACATTATGGATAGCATTGGAAGACCGATGGTGAATACCGAGCATTTTCAAGAACGAAAGGATAACCCACTAAATGTCTCTGCGCTGAGTCACGCCGGTACAGATATCTCCATATGTGATGTGGAGTCAGATCAGGATTGTGAATACCCAGATTGCAAGGGCTTCTTTGGAAGTGCCTTCGGTTCTGTTCGAACCCGGAACAGACTTGTGTGGATATGTGTCTGACGTTACACTTTGAGATGTAAAGCTGTTTTCTATCAAATACATTTCTATTTAGTGACGGAGAATTTATTCTCTTAGCTTAACACCCTTCTCTAAGACGTACGAGCTCAGAGGTTATGTAGTTGATGGTTACTAGTGATACATTCCCAATTTGGTAATATGGCATACGAAGTGCTGCTGATCATTTGTTGATCGAAGCATGGATTTTGGAAAAAGCGTAGCTTTGTGGACAAGACTGCATCGGGACCTCACACCCCGGAAATGATCGAAACAGGAAAGAAGTAGCAAAGTTACAGGGGTCACGCCCCTACGGTATGTCCATTCCTTCTGGAAAAGGGTGGTATCATGGTATGGAGCCTAGATACTTAACTCATGTGGACACTGTAAATTTATTACTGTGTGATATTGCTTTATGGTTGAGGATCCTCGGATAAAGGTCGCAAACGACCGGGGATGGCATATCTTAGGTGTTACTCCCGGGAAGGCAGTAAACTGGCCTAGTGTTGGCAGAAAGCCGGGTAGATTCTCGGGGCGTCCCTCCAAAGGTGTTCCCATGTGGCAACAAGAAGTTCCTTAGCCTGACCATTTGTTGGAAATCCAATCTTCAATACGCGCCTTGTACAGTTTTAGTTGTATAACCTTCCATTTACTTATGGTGGCGCCCCACTGTTTAGATGGTAGCTATAGTAGGCATAGTTCGAAATGTCTATTCTGGCTAAGATTAATATTGTACTTGCAAATGTTTTCCACTATGCACTAATAATAATATCAAAATGATTTTCGCATATCAAGCATGTTTGACTATCATAAGGAGAAATCTCCTCCAATTCTACGTTTGCATGGCGTGTGTGGTAGGAGGCCTTATAGTAGTTTCATTTTATAAAAAGCATTGCGGATTTCTTTTAAATTCTTTTGTTTTTGCCTTTGTTAAAGATAAACTATTTTTTTTGCTCATACTAGTCCCATGACTGACCTGGAGTTTATTGTTCCCTTCCTAAACTTTGGGTGCCCACAATTTTCCATAAGGGCGGTCTGGAGTTGGGTTTTTCAGATAATCAAATAGTAGGTGTAGATTCGATAGCTTTTGAAGTCTTTGGCTTTGGTGTTAGCATTTGTTTCTCTTCAACATTTCGGGCTGACCTTTCTTAATACATCGATGATGGTGGTTCGAGCTTTTGGTTCAAGCTACTTTTGGAGATAGAGTTGCAAGCTGGTGTTGTATTCTTCTGCAGACTCTATTAATGGATCATATTCCACTATTGTATATTTGTCTCTAATATTGTTGTATCATATTGTATCAGATATTGTATTCTTTGTTGTGTCAATGACATTATTCATTTTCTTCCACTGTGTTGTTGTACTTAATGTGTTATAAGCTCCGGCGAGCTAGATTCGACGTTTGAATCTGCGGCATTCGAGTATAAGTGAAGTACAGATGCCGATTTTTCGTGGGTCGAGTCAGGGTCGTTTCAACAAAGGTATTAGAACTTCCTATAAATTATCATTTGATAAAAATCTGAAAATTCGGAAAGAGTGTTTCGGTCATATTTTCAGTTTTCCATCGAACTGTTTTATTTTTGTAAACAAAATTCAAAAATGAATTTTCTATCGTTAGTTATTAATTAAAAGAAGGTTATTTAATTATTAAAAACCATTTTGAATACTAAGAATAAATAAAATATTCACAAATCAAAGAGATAAAATTCCGGGTTATTACATTCTTCCCCTTAAAAGAATTTTGACCCTGAAATTTCACAACAATCTAAACCTAGGAAGAAACAAGTCTAAACAGAACCGTTAACCCTTTGCTAGCTATTTTTTGAATGCAAAGTAAACTTTTAAGTAAGGCTAACAACATATACCATACCAAAGTAATCCCAACCATATACACTAGGAATACTAAGTGCATAACAAAGGTATCTACTAAGATACCTAACTTAACTAGCAGTCACAATATAGATACACCAAATATCCAGATGCTGCAAATACACCATAACAAGACAAGATACAAATACACAAATGAACTAATTAAATAGAACGACCCTACACTCTCTCAAAAGAGCTCTCCTCGTTAGATTCCTCCGCTGGGGAACCCAATAACTCGATGGATTCTACATCATCAAAAATCCATCCATTTGCTAGCTCCATTCCTCCCCCTAACCCCATCCACCGCTCTTCCTGGTCTTCCTCGGTTTCCAACTCCACCTACTTTTTTGGTGCGAGCTCCTCCATCAACTCTTCCTCTAGCTCTTCCTTCATCGGCTCTTTTTCTTTCTTCTCCTCCATCGGCTCTGGAATCGGGAGGTTAAGAACCTCCATGCCATGTCTATCCACGGCCTCACAAAACAACTCCCAAGTCTTCATGATCTCTCCTCTTGTAACTATGGGTGCCCTCTAGAATCAAACAACAACAAAAATCCTTAGAATGTCGTAATAAGCTTCGTTTAATTTTAACAATACCATATATATTTCTTATAAACAAATAAATAGCTTATGCACTTTATTTACTAAGACTTGTTTTAAGTTTGTTCGGATTGGAACTCATTTTGATCGTACAATGACAAAGAGAATAATTTACTAAGTGCACAAAAACGTTCGCCTAAGCAAACCTTCGATTATTCACTTAGAAGATTATTCCAATTACCACAAAACCAATCGAGATGTTTTCTTGAACTATCCAAAGAAATGTACCCTAAAAATTCTCTTTGAAATACATTTATTAATATTTTCAATTAATATTGTTATCTCTTCTTCTCATATGTCATTTGGAATCCCTTTCTTCTCAAAACATTGGAATTTAAATTCTAAAAATTCCTCCTCATTCACAAAACAATTTTATAAGCTCAATTTATAAAATCCTCTTAATACAAAATTATACGTTTATTATATAACCTTTTTAACAAAGTAAACTTATTAAGCCTACCTTATTAACGAACGCCTCATAGTCTAGTCGTGATACTGAATCCACAAGGCGTTCGTAACTAATTTTAATTAAATAAAAATTCTCGTAAACTGGTCGAGCATAAAAAATCGGTAAGTAAAGATAAATAAATATCATCATTTCCTAACAAACAATCACAACAAACATAATTGTACAATAATTTTGAAAATTATTCTTTTACATATAAATTATAATCCTAGGTAAAATTATTTCATTTACCAGTTCTCAAAATAATAAAAACGTTTTTATAACACTAAAAAATATGTGCTCTCATATATATAATGTACTCAAACTCGTTCTAAGGTGTCACTTACTTTATGTCCACTGAGTTTATCTCACCAGGGCCAAGGTTCTTGCTTGAACTTCGACTCTGATACCACATGTGACGACCAACCTTTTCGACCTTTAAGAATCGATACTAATGCATTCACTGTATTCACCTGCCGAACATCCAAGTGTCGGAAAGACATATTTCTACCGTGAAAGAAAAGACAAAATAGAATCTCACATATCCAAATGATCTTTAACAAAAGAAAACTTTACTATTCAAATGAACATCAGAGTCTAATTCTATCATCAGCCAAGATTGTTATAACAGTCTATCCTTACAAATATTGATAAATACAAACAAGAAACACACCAGAAATAAAACTATGGAAAAATACTTGGTCTGACCCGAGTATTATAAGAAAATAACACCCACATCAATCTTGTAAAACATCATGAGAAATTCAAATCAAATGGGATGTTATATCTTACGAAACCTTTAAAAAATAAACGAATCTCGTAAGACCACACTTCACATAAACATAGATGGGTTTTTACCTTATGGTAACAAAACTATTTCAAAAGAAAATCCAACAATATTATAATAATGTCTAGGGTTTAAATAAATGAATCATAGCCGAAGTTATTACACTAATTACATTCCAACATAATAGGTTTACAACTAAGTCCGAAAGGCACTTATTAGAGAATGGATTTCATACAATGACAATACTACTAAGGTACTGCCTACCATAGTATACCTTTAGAAAATGTACCGAGGGCCTCACATGGACCCCTTGGAAAATCAGGACTGGCCTACCCCTAATTGGATAAAACTAAATAAGTCAACACCTCAATTGTTTTGCAAACTTTTCTCATGAGCTTACATGCATATACCAAATCCATAAATATATATGTAAAAGGGCAATGTCCATACCTTAATGGGTGCAACTCACATAGCCCTGTAGCATATCCCATGTTTGAATCATTCCCGGTTGTGAGGCTTGAGGCAATGTTTTAATTTTTACATAATAATCCCACTTGGAATGCTACACTGCCCTCTAGGCAATAATGCAGTGCCAAAATTCGTCCACATAAGTTGTTCAGGATATGAACAGACCATAAGAACTACTTCTACTACATCCTTTTTGAAATCACCCTCAAGATTAGTAGCAATTAGCCCTTGCACTTCAAAGAGCTACGTCTTCGATTCCATCATCTTCAAGATGTCTTCAATTCAAACGCTTATGCTGGTTCGAAATGGTTTATGGATAAGTCATGTTTATCTGATCTTGATCTCTCCGAACTGACAACTGGTAGTTTCCGGTAAACTCAACTTAGGTTCTTTTGGAAATAAACCAGAAATACATAAGAGCGGTGATCACCCTCGAACCATTTAAGTGGACGGGTTTCCTTGTTATTTGTCATTGAAGAACATAATGAGTTTATGTGTACAGTAGCATCACGAAATATAACCGTGCCATATAATTTTCATGTTTCTTTTAGATATTTCTAGGGTTAAAAATTGGACAATGTTTGATAGTCGGTTATTTAACTATCAAACAAACAAACAATCAAACTTAGGTTTAATTTTATGGCAACAATTAAGCCTCATTTAATTACTCTTCCATTAGATAAATCTCCTTTCGTACTTGGTAAAATATCATGTACTTATCCAATGGTATAAGGATATTCACAAGTTTTACAAAAGATTGCTTATTTTTTTCAAAATCATATTTAATGGGTCAAAAACAAGTGTTATTTTAAACATTGTTTACTATGAACCTAAACCACTATCCCTCAGTGTTAAGTGTGGAAAAAATGCTTCCATATCTCCAAAATTAAGATGGATTATTTATTAATTTCATAAACTTGATTTTCATAAGTAGTAAAAAGGCACATGTGCATGTTGGAATTATAGGCCACATCGAATGCTCAAAGAGAGGTAAAGGTCAACCAAGATTGACATAGGAAGAGGTAGTAAAAAGGGACTTAAGTGATTGAAATATATCTGAAGAGCTAAGGTTGGATAGGGGCGCATGGAAGTTAGCGATCCACGTACCAAAACCATGAGCTAGGAATTTTTTACTTAGGGTTGGTTTAGAGGTAGTTTATAAGTTTTAGATTACAGGACTAGTAAATATGAGCCTAAGACGTAGTGCTCGATCATCCATACCTATTACATTAGTACCTTTATTACTATTAGTGTTACTATTATTATCATGGTTTTTTTTTGTTTTTTTTGTCTATTTTTAATTAATTTATTATTGTTATTATTATTTGTTTAATTATTTTATTTTACTTTATTTTATTTTTACCTTTATTTCTATTTTCATCTTTATATATACATAATATCATTATTACTACTTTTAAATTGTCTTTGTCATTTAATTTTGAGTTCATCTCTAGTCGACCCCAACTTGTTTGAGAATAATGGCTTAGTTGTTGTAGTTGTTGATTTTCATAAGTAATCCAATTCGTATACGGAAAGATTACTTTATACTCCGAACATCAATCTTCAATTTCAAACTTAGACTATCCCTCGGATAACAAAGAAGTCATTCAAGTTGAGGTATTATTATATTTCAAACCTTGGCTCAACAACATTCTTACCTTTCAAGATAGGTAGAAGTTTCCCTATCTCGAAGTTTAATGTCAAGTATATGGTTTCCAAAATCTACGTATATTATTCATTTAAAATCAAAGTTGTATAAATTGAACTTCTTTTCCAATTTTCAAGATCTCTTCCCAATTTACAACTCTTTTAAAAAAATCCTTTTTATTAAGTAAAATTCCTTTTAGAAAACAATTTATTATTTATAAACACCTTTTGTAAAACAATATTATTATTTAAAAATACATTATTAAATTAATTAGATTAGCTTTAACACGATTATTAAATTAATTAACTAACTTTAAACATCATTATTGAAATAATTAATGAACTTCAAATATCATTATTAAACTAATTAATTAAGCTTAAACATGATTATTAAAATAATTAATTAACCTAAAATATTATTATTAAAATGATTAATTGACTTCAAATATCATTGTATAAACAATTAATTAACCTTAAATATTTAAATATAGAAAACACTACTCCAAAATATTATACAGTTAAATTAAATATAAATTAATCCATTTCTTTTCAAATTTGGAAAGAGGGTTAGCGACCACAATGGCACTTTAATAAGCTACCACTTATTTTCAGCTCAATATTCCAAGTCATATCACTGATATTTACACAAGAATACCTATATGTAAATAAAATACATAATTGGCATCAATATCTAACATATCACTTTTTCAATATTAGCCAGAATATAAATAAATGTCCAAATTTATACAGTAGTACAACGAGGATTTATTTTGTTAAATAGATGTCCAAAATAAACTATTCAATTTAAATATAGCAGAATGGTGTTTTATTTATCTTATTGAGTGGCAATGTTGCAATATAATTATCTAACGACGCAATTATTTTCTACCACTATTAATTTATCATCAAATTATGATTCACTAGGGTTACGAACCAATTTTATTAAAGTGTTAAACTCGTACCTTTGAGTCTAGTGCAAGAAACCGTGAATTAATCAGATCTAGAATGAGGGAGTTATTCGTTTTTCAAAATTTTCACTTTTTAAACTTAAAGTTTTAATTTGCTAAATTGCTAAACTTCATCACTTCCCCATGCCCAAACCCGGCCCAGCTTCCATTATAATATCCCGTATCTGGAGGCCAAAAGCTAAGCGCTATAGTTGCTTCGGTCATCCATAGTATTAACTTCTAGTTATGAAATATGGTAATTATAATGGTACCTATAATATCAGAAGCACATGAATATGAAGAAAATCACATATTTTAAAAAAAACAACATTTTGCTGATTACATTTCAAAACAATAATTCATATCCATGTTACATAATCCCATATCATTTCCCAGGCAATGATTAAATATATCATTACAAAATACACCAAGAGTGGCATATGATGATAACCACTTGGTTGACCAAAGCAATATAGTCATATCTGACTTAATATACACAGCGGAATCAAAAATGAATCTCCTAAATAACTATCCGTCAGCCACCTGGTCATCTCCGGAAGCTTTATTTGCCAAAAGGCTAAAAACCTGAAAACCTCAACCCTCAGCCTACTCAAATCAATTTTTAGTACCCGAGAGTACAGGAGGAAACAAAAAAATTCAAGTTAGACATAAAGCTTGGTGTGAATAATTCTGTTGCATCTCGGTTTTCTTATATTAAATGATACCATGCTGCATAGCGGAATGAGATTACCCTCACTAATATCCTTTACAAAACATATATTTTGCAATCCTTTCCTACAACCAAACTGCTTAATCAAACTAATTATATCAAAATAGTAATATTCGTTATGCTAATAAATAGACTATCTGACTATCAAACTTATTACATCAAAATAGAAATAATCGTTATGCTAAATAAATGGACTATCTGTCCGTCAAAACAAGTAATATGTGAGCTATTAGCCAGCATATAATAGCAAGATCTGTTATGCTACAAATGAACTGTCTGTTCATAAAAATCGGCTGACTACCTGCAAACTGGACTACTGTCCAAAATCTCGGTCGACTGCCTGCAAAATGGACTAACTATCCGAATTACTTTCTTAGGGTTAACTATCCTTTAAATTTTCCTTGAAAACCTTTCCAAAATGATTTAGTCTTTCAAATCATATATATACAAGGAGAATAAATCTCCAGCTTTACTCTAAACTATTTTTCCATGATATATACATTTTGCACAAAATAATGTTGATGAATTTTATTAAGGATTAGCTATCCTTCCAAATAAGTTAAAGTCCATTTTTAACTTGCAAATACTTAGGCTAATCTGCCTATACAATATATTCGAAACCTTAGTTTAAACATATAAAAACCCATTTGAAACCCTTGAAGGTAACCCCTAAAAGTCCTTCCTTTCGAAGCTTTAAAATATTTATAAATTCTTGTTTAAAACCTTTAAGTATTACCTTTCGAAAACATAGGGAAAAACCTTTTCTTTCAACCCTTTCAAAACCTTGGAGAACCACCCCTTTCGAAACCATTCATTAAAACCTTTCAAAACAGTCAAAACTCAATCCTTTCGAAAGCACTCTGGGTTCAATTTAAAATATATGGAAACCATTCAAAATTTCATTTTTTCAAAACCATTGAAAATGTCACGGTCATAACCATTTAGATCCTGACTTCAAGTAGAGCAAATGAATCAGAAACCAATTATATTCGAAAACATCTATTTCGAAACCATATAAAATTATCTGTTTCAAAACCATTTGGGCTTACTTTACTTGTAGAAAAAGGGTTCTTTAAAACATTTAAGTCGAAAACTACTGCTTCGAAACCAATTCCTAAGTAATGAAGTGATGGTGCCGAAACGATCCCTTCAAAAGCATTGGAGATGTGGCCAAGTTTTTAGAAACAAAAAAACCGTTTCGAAACCATCTGGATTGAAAGGTAGGAAGCGGAACCTAAAAGGCTTCGACTCATTCGAAAGCAACCATTTAAAAATAGAGGCGCAACCCAATCGAAACCATTCCTTTATAAAACCATTTGACTTAGTCGAAAGCCATTTTAGTCAAAGGCAAGCAGGCACATTTTTAATTTGAAGACAAAGTAATGTCTCAACCCCTTCGAAATTCGTGGTTTCGACCCTATACCTTTCACCCACGTCTAATTCATTACATATTATTTTCTCGATACCATATGCATTGGTTTGACTATGTCAGAGGCAATGGTGTGGAGGCAAAACCTGGTGCCGAAGGTGACGAAACAGTGGAAAACACGTAGCAAATAGTTCTTTTCACCTAACATGCTTTACGCATCGTATTGTGATTGGCTGCCTCTTTCTTTACCAATAAAAAGTAATCCACTTTGTCAAAAGAGCTACCGACTTTACACTTTTAACAATTTAATTTATTTTGTAAGAAGCCCCTTCTCCTCCATAAATCATATAAATTTAAATCCCTACCTTAAATAATTTTATATACACATCAAAATACTTAGGAAAAATCTAGAAAAATTCCATAAAATCTATTTTAATATGTTTCTAACATATAAAAATTTTAGAACCAAACTGTTGGAATCTCGATTTTACATCGTTTTGATGATGACAACGTATGTGCAAGTACTTTGTTAAATGGAAACACGTTACCTAAACATTTCTAGGCAGAAGCTGTAGCAACTGCTTGCTATGTTCTAAATCATGTCTCCATTCGACCTTTAACAAAACACACTCCATATGTATTGTTTCATCATATAAAACCAAATATTTATTATTTTTAAACTTTTGGTTCAAAATGTTTTATCCTAAATACAAAAGATCAACATGGAAAACTCAATCCATAATCTGATGAAGGAATCTTCATAGGATACTCGGATCGAAGCAAAGCTTATCGAATTTTCAATAAAAAAACAAAAACAATTGAAGAAACACTTCATGTTTCGTTCGACGAAAATTTCAATTCTAGTTAAAAATTTGAGGATACTCCTAAGACAATCACAAATATGGTTACTCAAAATAATTTTGAAGAAGATGAAGACATTTCTAATAACATTGAACAAAATGAAGACTTTAATCATAATGAAAATGAATTAAGATCTCCTTCTCGGATTCTACGTGACCACCCAGTAGAAAACGTCATTGGAGAAATTGATTCACATGTTGGAACTAGAAATCAACTTAATCAAATGGGCCATGTAGCTTTTCTTTCCAAAATCGAACCCAAAAATTCCAAAGAAGCATCTACTGATGACTATTGAATTATAGCTATGCAAGAAGTGCTAAACCAATTTGAATGAAACGAAGTTTGGGATCTAGTTCCTAGACTAACTAATCAAACAATCTTGGTACTAAATGGGTCTTTAAAAATGAAACAGATGAAAAAGGTAATATAACTAGGAATAAAGCTAGATTAGTAGCACAAGGATATAATCAAGAAGAAGGAATTGACTATGAAGAAACATTTTCTCAAGTTGCACGACTTGAAGCAATACATATCCTACTGGCCATTGCATGTTTTCATAATTTCAAACTTCATCAAATGGATGTTAAAGGTGCTTTTTTAAATGGTTATATAAAAGAAAATGTTTTTGTTGAACAAACTCCTTTATTCACTCATGAAAAATTTCCAAACCACGTCTATAAACTTAAAAAGGCTTTATACGGACTAAAACGAGCACCTCTTCTTGGTATGATCATCTTAAGAGCTATATAATAGATTCGAGTTTTGAAATTGGAAAGGTTGATCAAACTCTTTTTATTAAAATAACTAAAAAGGATATTTTAATTATTCAAATTTATGTGGATGATATTATTTTTGGATCTATAAATGAAAAGTTATGTCAGGAATTTTCAAAGATAATGACCAAAAAATTTGAAATGTCACATATGGGAGAATAATCTTATTTTCTTGGATTGCAGAATAAACAAATAGAAAATGAAATTTTTATTAATCAAGAAAAAAAAATTAATCAACTAATTAAAAATTTAATATGGAATGCTAAACCAACTCTAATGAGCACAACAGTTCATTTCGATAGAGATGAAGAGTTGACTAAAAATTATATTATAGTATAATTGGATCATTAATTATCTAACAGCTAGTAGACCTAACATAATGATGAGTGTTTGTTTATGTGCTCGATTCCGAGCAAATCCTAATGAATCACATATGCCAGCAGTGAAACGCATATTGTGTTATCTTAGCAAAACCAAAGATTTTGGATTTTTCTATCCGAAAGAATGCCCTTTTGATTTAGTTTCATATAGTGATTCTGATTTTGGAGGATGTCGGACGGATCGAAAAAGTACAAGTAGGACTTGTCGCTTCATTGGACAATCTTTAGTCTCTTGGTTTAGCAGGAAACAAAATTGTGAAGTAGAACATATTTCTGCTGCTTTAGCTTGTTCTCAAACCATCTATATGCAGCAAACACTTCACGATTTTGGTGTTAATTTATTTAAATAAACAACTTTAATACAAGTGCTATAAACTTATCCAAAAATCCTATAAATCACTCATGAACCAAACATATTGACATACGTCATTATTTTCTTTGTGATAATATTGAAAAGGATTTAGTCAGACTGGAATTTGTATCCTCTGAAAATCAATTGGCTGATATATTTACAAAACATTTAAATGAAATGTATTTATAAAATTAAGACGAGAATTAGGAATCGTATAGATAAAGGATTTATAAGTTTTTTTTAAAAAAAAAGGGGGGTCTTCCAGCACTCGAACTCGGGCTCTCTTACTTGGTAGTCTATTGTTCTACCACTACTCTACTTTGTCTTTTTATAAAACTTTAGTTGGTTTGTATTTTTTATTTACCTTATATTCATTTTTCTTTCATCCAACTTTTTCTGTGGTAATTATAATCTTAACCAAAAAATTCCTTCTATTTATATATATGACTCTACCTATATATATATATATATCTGATATTCTTTCTTCGTTTTGCATTAGCTTTCAAATAAAAATTTAAGTTTCAAATACTTTTCTCGAAATGTCATCACAACACAATTCAGAATCCTCTGATCTCTCTTATACTTCTCCTACTTGGGGATCGGTGAATTTACCAACTCCAACACCATTTTACAAACCGGTTCCGATTGTTCCTTCTTCCACACATATTGGTTATACTCCACCTATTAAAAGAACGAGACGGTCTCTCTTCTTTGGTTTACCATCTACAAAAGAGAAAATAGACGATATTCATCAGTACCAACGAAAAACACTAGAATTACAGTGTGAACTATACTATGAATAAAAAGTTGATGCCAAGCGGTTAAACTTTTTGGAAAAAGTCGCGTTAAAATTATGTGGTTCTTCCTCCAAAAACATAGTTCATCAACTATCTCCTGTTCGTTCTCCAAATCATCACAATCCTTGGGAACCATCGCCGTATCGTCCACCGATATCTTCGAATTCTTGGGAACGTAGCAATAGATAGTCACCACTTCGACCATTTCAAGAAAACACTAAAATAGAGAAGACGCATATCACACTCCAAGCTCTTCTTCCAATTCTTTTTAATTTTTTTACATATATACTATTGTCAATTTGTTATTTTTCTTTTCTGATTGTTCGAAAATTGTATTATTGAAAATATTTATTTATGTATATTGTTTTCTATAAACAATAGGCTGATATGAGTTCTCGTAAAAATTCAAACGGCTTTTTTATAAAACAGATGGTTGAATATTATGGAAAGAAAAATTTATCCCCAGATTCAGACAATTGAATTAAATAAAACAAACATCTGAATTAGGTTCAAAAAGAACTATTTCTTTGCGGGTTGAAACTCAAAGCAATTGAGCTGGCTAAATGAATATATTCAGACGGTTGAATTCCATCAGAGTCATTTTTTTAACCTACCTCGATTTTCTTCTTCCACTTTTGCCCTTGCTTTTTACCTTCTATATATTGACTTTTTCATTTCTTTCTCATTCATTTCAGAACCCTAGCCACCATCTTCAAGCTTTTCAAACTTTTACCTTCCTTTTTTCACTCTTTAATGGCACCAAGATCCAAACGCACTAGAGAAGCAACCTCTGGACCATCCGAAGATCAGATTCAACAATGGTTATGGAATGATGTTGCAATTTCCCGGTATAGTTCTATGAAGAACTCCAACATCTTCGAAGGAGCTTCCATGAAATTCTCAGATTTTGCAGCCTACCGAATTAGAGAGTTGGCGAACCGATTCCACTTTGATAGTCTAAAGGTTATGCTCCTGAATATGTCAAAATTAATCATCTTTTGATCAAATTCTTTCTTGCAAATTTGAACATGGATCGCCATAATCCCCAAAATCGACAACATTATGTTTGGTCAATAGTTTGTGGCATAAAAATTTTCTTGCCTTTACATAGACTAGGTAATATTCTAAATTGTCCCTATCAAGGAATTGATATTGATGATACTGAAATTGATATGGATCATCGAGATAAGGTTTCACATCATTTCCTGTGCGATCAACTTACAAATTTGAGTACTTTAAAATCTACCTTCTTAAGGTCACAAGCACGCCTCATCCACCGTGCTTTTATTCGTTCTCTACAACCAAGAACAGGGAGTTATGAAAAGGTTTATAAAAGAGATTTCCAAGCTCTTTACTCAATCTACTCCAACCAACAAGTGAATTGGGGCAAAATTATTTTGAATGAATTTCAAGACATCACAATCTGAAGAAAATATAAGACCATTCATTATGGGGATTATTTTATGCACATCCTTCTCAACGTCGGTGTTCCAATGCCCGACTCCGAATTTTCAAGTATTAGTGAGTTAATCACAAAAACTTTAGGATTGATGGGTCTTCCTCACCAGCCTCCTCAACAGCAAATCATCTCCTTTCGAAAATGGTCTCAAAATGTTTAACAAGGTACTTTACAACATCATAACACTAGTATTGCTTCCTCTTCTCATTATTCAACATGAAGAAGAA
This sequence comes from Allium cepa, assembly GCA_030765085.1. Lineage (NCBI taxonomy): Eukaryota > Viridiplantae > Streptophyta > Magnoliopsida > Asparagales > Amaryllidaceae > Allium > Allium cepa. Next base: position 681,582,981 of record CM060942.1, read on the forward strand.
GAAGAGGACGATGATTCAATTCAAGTGATTGGCCTGTACACTTCCTCCATAGAAGCTATTGTCACTCTCTCCAGGAATTAATCGAAATTTCATTTAGAAATTAAGTCTCTTGAAAAGAAAACAGAAAGAAAATTCAACTCGATCAAGAGTTTTCTAAATAAAATATGGGATAAAATTTCTTGTTCCAGTCCTACCTCCACTAAGGCTTTCAACCCATCCCCATTTCAGTGGTCTTCTTCGAGTTCAAGTTCTGATAATAATGATCCTTCTCTCTCTAGTCAATTTTAATTTTTTTTTAATTATGTATTTTTTAATTATGCATGTCATGTTGAATGAATATTTTATGCTATCTCAATTAAGCATTGTATATATTGTTTTTCTTTCTTACAATAATATTCTTCTTGCATTATTTTCTTTCTTTTTGTCGATGACAAAGAGGGAGATAATAATTGTGCATATTGACAGAGGGAGTAACAATATTATGAATATTTATATTATTGATTATAAAGTTGTTATCATCAAAAAGGGGAGGAACGTTGGAATCGAGATTTTATATCATTTTGATTATGACAAGCTATACAAAATATTCTGTGTATGCTAATATTTTTTGTAGAAGATTTGTTGCAGATTCTTATTTAGAGTTTTTGAAGCTGATTATGTTGTATCTAGAGTCTTTATTTCTTTTAGAATTTTGTTAAAATCTCTCCTGAATTGGTTTATGTATAAGTTTATATACACACATGCACAAACATGCACAGCTGGCTGAATTCAGATGGCTGAATACATTCATTCAGTCGACTGAATGCTGAAACAAAAATGTTGTTTCACAATATTCAGCCACCTGAATAAATAAATTCAGATGTCTAAATAAGGCCAGAAATAGCCTAAAACCTTGATGTTTGCGTTTTAATCTAATTCAGACGGCTGAATTATTTTGTTTAGACGGTTGAATATTCTCCAGCAGTATTTTTTATGAAAAGACACTTCTCTTCATCGAAGAGAAACGTTTTCAAAATCAACGTTTACGCCTGTTTCTTTTAAATATAGTTTTCCATCTATGGTTGGAACCTTTTAAACTCTATAAATAGACTATAGAATTTAACAAACAACTCACCGAAAACCATTTTAATATTCTTGAATTCTTATCTATTCTCTATTTTTCAAATTGCACTCAAATTGCTTATATTCTCTGATCATTGATCACTCTGTCTTACATAATTCTCAAGCACATTACACTATATATCATAAAAGAGAAGATTATAGGAAGATTGTACTTTATTGACTTATCGGTGTTATTCAAATAGCACACAACAGTTAAATACTTTTGTTATTTGTGAAGAAGTCATGTTCGGCTGCTCAGGCGGTAGAAGTCCTATTCGATTGCTTAGGTGGTAGAAGTCCTATTTGGTTGCTCAGGCAGTGTAAACCTATTCCTCCTGGTTAAGTGAGGGTTGATAGTTTAAATCCAGAAGGAGTCTGAGACTGGACGTAGAACGGGAGTTCGAACCAGTATAAAAGTCTCTAGTGTCATTTACTTTACTGCTTTTACTATTTACTTACTTATTACGCACAAGTAGTTTATCCATATTATATGATCCAACAGCACAGACGCTTTCACAAACAATTAATTACCAAACTAAAAATAATTATTCGCCCTATTTAACATTTTCTTTGCTAGAAAATTCATATAAAATCCACAATAATTCAAAAAATTCTAAAATTTGAAAACTATCTCTAAAATAATATTTATGACCTTCATAAAAATTTGCAAGGAAATTGGATGTCATTTAATAGGGTTTCCACCTTAAAACATATCGTAAATTTAATATGAATAACCATAATTCATCAACAAGTATATATATATATATTCATTCTATCATTCAAAAACATGAAAAATCATTGCAAAATATTCAAAATTTATATTAAAACCGAAAACACAATAAAAATGAGATGTAAACATTATTCACCCTAGCCTTTGTGATTAAAGAGATTGAGATATGAATAGATTTGGTCTGAATTAGCTTCTTTTTAGCTTTTCTTCTTATTTTCCTTAATAATGGTGGCCAGCCTTGATTTATAAAATTTTAAAATGAAATGAACGTGTAACATTATACACGGCTATTGTTTGGGAGATATAGGAATGGTAGCTTTCCTATTTTACCCCTCTCCTATTTCATATTAAACTCTTAGTTTAATTCAGGTTAAATGGAATGACTACCCCTTAATTAAGATCATATCTCAATCACCTAATCAACACATTATTTTATTTAATTTAGCAAATTAAATATCTTAAATAATTTTACCAAAAATCTAGGGTGTTATAGACTCCTCTCCTTAAAGATTTTCATACTCGAAATTACGATAAGGTACATAACAAATCAAATAAGAAGGTAAAATATACCATCAATCAAGTCTGGATAAGTATCTCTAATCATGCTTTCAACCTCCTAAGTATAGTTCCTGTCATTGTCACTCCACTGGACTTTGAATAACCTAACCATCTTGGTTCTAAGCCTCTCGTCATCTTTCGCAACAATGCAAACTGGCTCACTATAGTCAAATCCGAATCTACCACTAAATCATCTAGCATAGTTGGTGCAATATCAGTCTCTAGGTCTCTAACACACTTCCTGAGATGAGAAACATGAAAAACATCACAGATACATGCCAATCTGCTCGGTAGCTCAACCTTATATGCAAGTTTCTCGATCCTCTCAACAATAGGAGAAGGTCCAACGAATCTAGGTGTTAACTTTCCTGATTTCCCAAATCTAATCACACTCTTCACCAGTTATAATTTAACAAAAACCCGATCCCCCACTGAGAACTCTAAATCTTTCCATATTTATCTGCATAACTTTTCTACCTAGACTGAGCCTCCTTCATTCTAGCCCGAATGACCTCAATCTTTTCTGCGGCCTCTTTAACCAAATCTACACACAGACCAACCTATTCTCGGTCTCCAACCAACAAAAAGAAATAGAAAGGCTGTTAGGGTTTATAATAGGGTATTTATAGACAAAGCTGAAAATAGAATAGATGGATAAGATTTGCTTGAATGATAATGACCCGAAAAGCCGGTTTCAACTCTGGAACGAAAATGTGTCAAACCATATATCAAAATCGATGTTTTTAAATATTTTAAAATCAATGGAACAGGTTCCAAGTTCGAATTCCATCGTATGAAGAAGTTATGCTAAAATCAACTTATTTCAAATTGATTTTAATCGATTTTAATTAAATTGATTTCTAGGCGTTTCGAGTCCATACGATCAAACGACAATTTCAATCGCTACAAAACTCGAAATCCTACAATAATTTACCGTTACGGATCTGATGAAACTGGTTTCTTCGAAATCCGAGTCAGGGCCAAAATGGCTGATTTCCAGTTAATTAAAAAAATTAATATTAAATTAATTAATCACTTCTTCAATCCAAATTTAATTATTTAACATTTCTATCCTTTCTGATTGCAAATGAACTTCTAATTCATTAACCAAAATTTCCATATTAATCAAATAACGATTTATTGTAAAATTTATAGTGTTTATCTTCAATTTATGTAAATTCAAATAAATTATATTTTTAATTTCAACTAATTAATACAATTTGTTTTCAATCCCTTTATTCAATCAATCATCATCTTATAGATAAATTTAACATTAGTATATATCCAATTACCCTAATATTTTTTTACAGTCATCAACTAAATTCATATTAACATAGTTTTTTAATTACGTTCAATTGCAATGGATTTTGATCTATTTAAATAAATTAAATAAATGGGTAAACAGTTAATAATTATCACTTTTGCCTAATTTAATCCCATTCATACTTTATTATCAACCAACAATTATTATAATTACTTATCGAGTGTTGGTTCTATCAAATTACAATTTATAACAAATTATTTCATCAATTGATATAACTTTGAGTTTATTTCCCAATTTACTAATCACAATCAATTATAACCTTATAAGTGTTTCAATTAATTGGGATTGCACAAAATTAGTAATTTATTAACTTGCATTAATATTCTTACACTTCATTACCATTATTAATTCATTAACAAATTACAAATTTTATCAATTCCTGATTTAATTACCAAAATCTTAATAAATCAACAAATTTTAAACATCGAAAATTATGGGTCGTTACACTCTCCCCCACCGAAAACTTTTCATCCTCGAAAAGCAAAGAGAAGGGAAAAGAAAAAATTGAGTAAACAATACATTTTATAAAAAACATACTAACTTTATAAACAAATAAATTTACAAAATTAATTAATTTAAATAAAATATACCAATTTATAACCATTAAATCTTTTTATACTCAAATTAATAAAGTTTGGAAAACATTTTCAAAATTTCTCTATGTCCAAATTATACGGAAAATTTTGGAAAAGTCTCCATTATACGGAGAGGCTCGAGAGAAAATATAATATCAAATATCACAATATATAACATATAGTGTTCAAAATAATATATCCTAACACGGGAAAAATAATATAATAGCATCATAAAACCATAATCCGAAAACGTACCTATTAGTCGGCAATTAACGCTTATTTTATGAAACCAAAAGCAGTAGCAATGCTTCCATAACTTGTATTTCACTTATATAATCTAAAAAGAGTTAATAATTATATAAAATGAAATACTTACAGTTGTTTCAACCATTAACAAATAATCAATATAAACAACAATCACTTGCAACCAACATACAATCATCATATACAAACAACATAAATCAATTTATTCATCCACATCAACCAAAACAAGTAGTTAGTTCAGGCTTAGACACTTTTAAATTGTATAGAATGGCAAATAACTATTAAGTATACCATTTACCCGGCAGTTTTAGATAAAACTGAATAGATTATTCATACGTCCAAACAATTTTAAAGTATCCTTGCCTAAACAACCATAAACCAAACAAACAACAAATTCAAATGTTATTTAAGTTTATTCTTATAAAATTTCTTTCACAACATTTGTTGTTTATGCTTCTTTTTTTTCATTCCATGATTTCTTTCTTTAATTTTACATTTACTTCGTACCAAATTTTATTCCAATTCATTCATTCGGTGTTCATTTCATCTGTTTACATTTATACTTACATAAATTCATTTCCATTTATTCATATCATGTAAAAAAAAATTTATTGCATTTTATTCATTCATTCATTCATTACCGAATTTCATTTATTTAGATTCATTTAATAATAGGATTCGTGTTCCATCCAATGGCTTAGCATTTAAATTCATTTACTTAAGTTTCTAATTGCTTACTTACAATACTTACTTTATCATATTTTATTACAGTAACATTTCAATTATAACTTGAGTTTATAATAACTACAACATCAAATTCTTATTTATTAAAGAATTTCATTGGACATCTTCATTACTTCATGTTTTACTTGTATAAAATTCCATTACATTTTCTTATTAGATATTTCAACTTTTAAATCTTTTGGTAAGTTATATATATGCTTTTTAAGAATGCAATTGAAATTTATACAAGTTTATCTCATTTCTTTTAATAGCTTTAATGTTCAATAATCATGTCTTTTGTTCTATAGGTTACTAATTTCAAATTTCTTGTAATTTCATTTACAACCTAGCATTAAATCTCTTATTTCATTTAGAGGTTCTAATTATTAAATAGTCAAGATTTTCATTTTAATTTAATAATTAAAACCTCTAATTTATGGAAATTTAAGAACTAAATGTCGGGTTCCATTTCAAATCATTTTAATAATAATAGATAGATGTATACACTTACACTTTATATAACCAATTATATTTAAAAAATTAAAATTTATATTTGTTTATTAAAATAAATCTGTAGCAAAACTACTACAGTGGCCTCCCATTTCGAAACTCGAAAATGAATGTTGATGATGCGTGCACTCATCACCGAAAGTATTTTCCAGTGACAGAGAGGGGAGCACATAACTTATTTCTTTCGAAATTTCTTTAAAATAATCCTTTCAAATCATATTGAAATATTTTTATCAGAAAATACTTATAAACAATATTATTATATTCTAAAATCCTTTGAAAGTGGTTTTCAAAAGTCCTGAAACTTAAGCTTTGAAATTTCCAATTTTCAATTTTTTGTAAAATTTATTTTACAACCAATATTTATAAATTTCACTACCTAACAACCAATATAATACAAACCAAATATAACCTTCATAAAAAAATTATTTTATATATAGAAAATATAATAGGCAAAATTATTTCATTTACCTATATTCAATACCTGTCCTATTAAGTGTTTAGAAATTTCTATTGATGTCATAGCGTCCTATGCACCAACCAGAATTTATAAATACAAAACAGAACAAATTAACACAATATTAAAACCTTTTTATAACACTAACAAATACACTCAGTGACTCATCATAAGGTATTACTACCCTATTAGTAAAGAGTCAGACCCCCACAAAGCTAAGGTTTATCGCTGAACCAAAGCTCTGATACCAAATGCAACATCCTGCCTTTTTGTACATTTAAATTGACGATAAACCACACATGTCGGACTCAAACCATACAAGAAAGTGGATTGTTATTGGGGTAAATAAGAAAAGCAGAGAAAGAAATAAAACAAAACAGAACCTCACAGTGGAATGAAAAAATATAATAATCAAATAACAGTTCATGAAGCTGTTTTACAAAACATTTGATTATACTTATACAACACATATCAGAGTTACACATACCAAAGGATAATAAGTAATGCAGTGGAACAATATAAGTGTAGTGGATTAACATAATAAATAATAGTAATGAAATCTTCATCTTTGTCCTCTAGAAATAAAGTCTTCGAATCCTAAAATGCTTAGACTGACCCGAGCGAATTGAAAAGACAAAACACTTGGGTCACAACTAAAAGATCTTATGTGAGTTAAATCAACAGAAATAAATATGAGTGGAACGGCGTCAGAGATGTTTATAGGTTTTGACATCTCCTATCCAGTGTCTAATGTGCATGCAGTAACTTAAGAAATGCTCAGGATTCACAACTCCTAAGGATCCGTTAAACTATCTACTATGTAGTGTATTATATTATAATAATGTCTAAAAGTAAAATAAACTTACTTTAAAATAGCATTAAGGGATTACCCATATAGCCCTTAACACGTAATAGTGCTAGTAGTCTATACAGTACCTGCATATCTTCTGATCGGAGACTACGAGAAGATACTTCATAGGTACGACACAAATCAAACTCGTACAAGGCTCGCTAGGGTAGATGACACGACATAACTAGGCAATGCCAGGGTAGGTATACCAATTACACATCTGGACTGATGGTGACGCATAGCGCGCAGCTACCACCCACCACGAGCCATACCCCTAAAAAAATCAAAGGGCCCCAATCAATCACAAAGTGATGCAGCTCAGGAGATAAGTCGTACTCGACTTAAGGTGGAAGGCCTAAATCGTTCACGAGTTAAGGAAGCTTCGTTTTTAAGCCTTAAGCCGTTCACGAGTCAACCAGGGGAGGAAGGTCTTAAGTCGCAGGAAGCGTCGGTTTTAGGTCGGCAACGACCTAAGGACCTAGGTCGACAACGACTTAACAAAGCTCGGGGGACAAGGCCACGACCTAACTGGTCTGAAGAAGAAGGACTGCGACCTAAGGAAGCGACCTTGAGTCGGCCACGACCTAACTGGTCTGAAGAAGAGGGGCTACGACCTAAGGAAGCGACCTTGAGTCGGCCACGACCTAATAGGACAGAAGAAGAGGAGCTACGACCTAAGCAACTATGGGATGAGTCGTTGGAACGACCTATGCTAAGAAGAGCCAATTTGTATTGAGTCGTTAGGCCGTATACGACCTAACTGTGATGTAATGGGTTAAGTCGTTCATATATGTGAAGTGTTAGGCCGCTGAACGACCTAGTATATGGTCTTAAGTCGGTAATGAGTTGAGTCGTGTTGTTTTTAGATCGTCACCGACCTAAGTGATGTAATTTGTTGAGTTGCATGTAACATTGTGATAGGCCGGAGGCCACCTTCTTTAAGTCGTATGTCGTGATGTACCAGTGTTGTACTGTCTTAGGTCATGTAATAAATGAGTCGCGTGATGTTAGGTCGGCAACGACCTAGTTGAGTCGTGGGTCGTAAGTCGCAGCCGACTTAAGAGTCAGGGGTGAAATACTATAAATACGCGTGAGTTGTACATTTGAAGGGGGTTGATTTTTGAATAGAATTTCTTGTTGATTGCTGTGTGCTTTCATCTTAAATTGGTAGTTGAGTGTAATCTCCTATCTCCACTTTCGGTTATTCGAGTGCGCTCGAATCAACGATTGTTGAAGCCGATTCGCGGAATCAAGTGCGCTTGATCAATGCTTGAAGAATTGAAGATCTTCTCTCATGGTATCATGCGCGATCAACGTGTCGAAGATAGCTAGAATTCGGTATCCTTGTGATCAACGAATTTGGGCATTTCAGTATCTTCAATCCACCGATTGCTACTTTCTTCGATCCATATCGTTTTGTCAATTATCCGCTGCGTCAGTTTTGGTATTAGAGCTTGACTTAGCCAATCATAGCTAAGACGAGTCTTGGAGCCAAGGAATTTGAAGTTGAAGTTCATCGTGTTCATCTTGAAGTTGCAACAAGTTAGAAGCTTTCGATTCATTTCATTTTGGATCAAAGTCCGAAAAGTGTTTGAATTTTTGGAGAAGGGTGTGAGCCGTGCATCATTTGTTGAGCCGAGCTAAGTATAGGCCATGTATACTTGTGAGAGGTAGCGAGCCTTGGTGAAGTTTGTTTGAAGTGTTAAGGCCGAGCCAAGTTAGTGGTATAAGCCGTGAATTGTTGTACCAGTTAGTGTTGAAGTTTGAAGTTTGTTTTGTAAAGAATTGTCGAAGTGTTTGTGATTGAGTAATCATGCCACCGAGGAGAGCTAATCGTCATCAAAATGTTGAAGCATTGTATCGAAGAGAAGAGGCCGAGCATATGGAACAACGTATTAATGAGAAATTTGATGAAGGCATTGAGAAGCTAGAGAAGTTGATGAATGATTTGAATCAAAATCAAAGGAGGAGATCACCAATCTCGAACCATGGAGGAAACAGAGTTTCGCCATTGGTTACGGAAGCGAGGAGGGTATCACCGCAATCTTTTAGAGAGAGAAGAGAAACATCAATTTCATCGAGGAGAGATCACCATGACTATGGACATGAAGGGAGAAGAACTCCACGAGAATTTGTAGAAGAGCCATATAGAGATGAAGAGAGACATAGTAGAAGAGACATGCGTGATCGAAGGGATGATAATGGTCGAGATCGATATAGACGTACATTTGATTTTGATGAAGAGGGTGATAGAGCTAGCATTCATTATCGAGATCGAGACCCAGTTCGAAATTCATATCGAGATGTGGATGATGATCGTCGATGGGAATCGGGTATGAAGATGGAAATTCCTGAATTTAAAGGTGGAATGGTAGGAGAAGAATTTCTTGATTGGTTGTCTAATGTTGAAGAGATCTTTGATTTCAAGGAAGTTCCAGAGAATCGTCGAGTGAAGTTGGTTGCTACTAGGTTGAGGGGGAGAGCTTTGGCATGGTGGCAGCAAACAAAACTTACAAGGGAGAGAATGGGAAAGTCGAAGATTGAATCATGGGAGAAGATGAAGAAGTTGATGAGAACTACATTTTTACCTTATAACTATCAATCACTTATGTACCAGAGATTGCAGAATCTGAGGCAAGGGACGAAGTCGGTTAATGATTATGCAGATGAATTTTACCAACTCATTGCCAGAAATGATATTATGGAGACGGAAGAACAGCTAACTGATAGATTTGTTGGAGGGTTGCGAATGCAGATCCAGGATATGGTTAATATGTTTGATCCAAGATCTGTTGCAGAAGCACATCAGAAGGCGTTGGCTTAGGAGAAGCAGGGAAGACGTGGAGGTGGTGTGTTTACTAATTCCAATAATCCAGTAAAGGGTGTTAGTGGGAGTTCTAATGTTCCTAAACCTTTCAGTAAGCCAGTTGTGAAGGAGATTGAGAAGGCAAAGGTTAATAGCAGTTTCAAATGTTACAATTGTCAGGAGTTGGGTCACAAAAGCAATGAATGTCCAAAGCCGAAGAGGAGAGCAATGGTTGCTGAGATTGAAGAAGATGATGATAGAGAGGCAGAATGTTCAGATGCACCTTATGTTGAGGAGGAAGACTTATTGTCCGGGGATGAAGGTTGTAATTTGATGATGAGAAGATCTTGTCTTACACCAAAGCAAGAGGAAGATTCTAGTTGGTTGAGAAGCAATATTTTCCAGTCGACATGCACTATTTTGGGAAAAGTTTGCAAGTTCGTTATTGATGCTGAGAGTTGTGACAATATTATCTCTACTGAAGCAGTAAAGAAGTTGAACTTGAAAACTGAGAAGCATCCTAAACCGTACAAGTTAGCATGGTTGAGGAAAGGTGGTGAAGTGAAGGTGTGTCGAAGAGCTTGTGTGAATTTTTCCATTGGAAAGAAGTACAAAGATGAAATTTGGTGTGACGTTGTAGACATGGATGTGTGTCATCTGTTGTTGGGCAGACCATGGCAGTTTGATAGAGCAGTGCAACATGATGGTCGTGCTAATAGCTATAGTTTCATGTTCGAGGGTACTAAAATCACATTGGTTCCCAAGAAGCAGCAACAGAAGGAAAGCAAGTTGGAGGAGATTGAAGAGCTGAAAACTTTGCTATCTTTGAAGGAGTTTGTTAAAGAAGTTGAAGAGGAGCCTGAAGTCTTTTTGTTGATTGGGCAAGAGTGTAGTGAAGAGGTTGAAATTCCAGAAGAAGCGAAGCCAGTTTTGAAAGAATTTGAAGATGTATTTTAAGAAGAGTTGCCTAAAGAGTTACCGCCACTGAGGGACATTCAACATCAAATAGATCTTGTTCCTGGAGCAGTGTTACCACATCGACCACATTATCGAATGAGTCCGAAGGAACATGAAGAGTTACGAAGTTAAGTGGAAGAGTTGTTAGAGTAGGGACGTGTTCAGGAAAGCTTGAGTCCTTGTGCAGTACCAGCCTTGTTGGTGCCGAAGAAGGATGGAACATGGAGAATGTATACCGATAGTAGAGCTTTGAACAAGATTACTGTTCGCTACAGATTTCCTATGCCAAGGTTGGATGACTTGCTAGATCAGTTGAGTGGGGCTACTATCTTTTCGAAGATTGATTTGAAGAGAGGTTATCATCAGATTCGAATTAGACCGGGAGACGAATGGAAGACCGCATTCAAGACGAGGGAAGGTTTATATGAATGGTTGGTTATTCCGTTTGGTCTATCAAATGCACCAAGTACATTTATGAGGGTGATGAATCAAATTTTCAGACCGTACATTGGGAAGTTTGTTGTAGTTTACTTTGATGATATTCTGATTTATAGTGCGAGCACAGAGGAGCATGTAGAGCATTTGAGAAAGGTGTTAATTATTCTTCGTGAGGAACAATTTTATGCAGCTATGAAGAAATGTGCGTTCATGACTCGAAGTGTATTATTTTTGGGATATATTGTATCTGAGAAGGGAATCCAGGTGGACCAGAGTAAAGTTGAAGCAATTAGAAATTGGCCACAACCGATAACTATCACTAAAGTTAGAAGTTTTCATGGATTGGCATCATTCTACCGAAGATTCATTCCACACTTCAGTAGCATGATGGCACCAGTTACCGATTGTATGAAAGGAAAGCAGTTTTCTTTGTCATAGGAAGCACGAGTTGCTTTTGAATGGATCAAAGAACTTTTAACGATGGCACCAATTCTTGTATTACCAGACTTTCAGTTGTTATTTGAGTTACACACTGATGCATCAAAGGTTGGGATTGGTGGAGTGTTGAGTCAGAAGGGACGTCCTATTGCATACTTTAGTGAGAAGTTATCAGGGGCAAAGATGAGATATAGTACGTATGATGTAGAGTTTTATGCTGTAGTGCAAGCAGTGAAACATTGGAGACACTATTTGTTCCATAAGGAGTTTGTTCTTTACACAGACCATGAAGCTTTGAAGCATTTGCAGGGGCAGGATAAGATTTCAGCGAGACATGCATCATGGATTGCTTATTTGCAACAGTTTACTTTTGTCGTGAAACATAAATCTGGGGCAACGAATCGTGTGGCTGATGCTTTAAGTAGGAGGAGTCATTTGTTGACTACAATGAAAGTTGAGGTGACAGGGTTTGAATTATTGCCAGAGTTGATTGACGAAGATCCTTACTTTGCAAAGTTCGTTGAGAAAGTTAAGGATGGAGATACTGATGAATTTATGTTGGTTGATGGATTCTTGTTTAAAGGAAATCGATTATGCATTCCAGAGAGCAGTTTGAGATTGAAGATTATCAAAGAGTTGCACGAGGAAGGACATGTGGGCCGTGATCGTACATTGCATTTGATTTCTCAATCTTACTTTTGGCCGTCAATGAGGAGAGAGGTTGAAAGGTTTGTGGGGAGATGTCATATTTGTCAAGTTTCGAAGGGAACAACGACAAATGCATGATTATATAAGCCGTTACCTGTACCAGCTAAACCATGGGTAGATGTGAGGATGGACTTTGTGTTGGGATTGCCGAGACAGCGTGGCAATGATTCTATCTATGTGGTGGTTGATAGATTTTCGAAGATGGCACATTTTATTGCCTGCAAGAAGACAGCGGATGCAGTTCGAGTGGCACAATTATTCTTTAAGTAGGTGTATCGATTGCATGGTTTACCAGGATCTATTGTTTCTGATCGGGATACTAGATTTTTGAGTCATTTTTGGCTTAGTTTGTGGAAGATGGTGGGAACAAAGTTGAACTTTAGCAGCGCTTATCATCCGCAAACAGATGGACAGACCGAAGTTGTTAATAGATCGTTGGGAAATTTGTTGCGATGTCTTGTGAAGGACAGTTTGAAAAGTTGGGACATGAAGTTATGCCAGGCAGAGTTTGCACATAATCATGCAGTGAATCGTAGCACAGGATTCAGTCCATTTCAGATTGTATATTCAAATTTACCCAGGGGACCGTTGGACTTAACGGTAGTACCACAACCGAAGGGGACGGTTAAACGAGCTGTTGATTTTGTTGAAGGTTTGACGGAATGTCATAAAATCGTTCAGGAACGATTGGAAAAGTCGAATGAGAAATATAAGAGGTTTGCAGATTTGAAACGAAGAACTGTTGAATTTAATGAAGGAGATATGGTATATGCTGTGTTAACGAAGGACCGTTTTCCAGTAGGCGCGTATAATAAGTTAAAAGCCAGAAAAATTGGTCCTGTAGAAGTTGTGAAACGGATTAATGACAATGCTTATAAGTTGAAGCTACCGGAAGATGTATACACTTCTGACGTGTTCAATGTTAAGCATATTGTACCATATTTTGGGGATGAACAATCCGATGTGGAAGAATTTACAAATTCGAGGACGAATTTTTCTCAACCAGGGAAGGATGATGCAGCTCAAGAGATAAGTCGTACTCGACTTAAGGTGGAAGGCCTAAATCGTTCACGAGTTAAGGAAGCTTCGTTTTTAAGCCTTAAGCCGTTCACGAGTCAACTAGGGGAGGAAGGTCTTAAGTCGCAGGAAGCATCGGTTTTAGGTCGGCAACGACCTAAGGACCTAGGTCGACAACGACTTAACAAAGCTCGGGGGACAAGGCCACCACCTAACTGGTCTGAAGAAGAAGGGCTGCGACCTAAGGAAGCGACCTTGAGTCGGCCACGACCTAACTGGTCTGAAGAAGAGGGGCTACGACCTAAGGAAGCGACCTTGAGTCGGCCACGACCTAACAGGACAGAAGAAGAGGAGCTACGACCTAAGCAGCTATGGGATGAGTCGTTGGAACGACCTATGCTAAGAAGAGCCACTTTGTATTGAGTCGTTAGGCCGTATACGACCTAACTGTGATGTAATGGGTTAAGTCATTCATATATGTGAAGTGTTAGGTCTCTGAACGACCTAGTATATGGTCTTAAGTCGGTAATGAGTTGAGTCGTGTTGTTTTTAGGTCGTCACCGACCTAAGTGATGTAATTTGTTGAGTTGCATGTAACATTGTGATAGGTCGGAGAGCACCTTCTTTAAGTCGTATGTCGTGATGTACCAGTGTTGTACTGTCTTAGGTCATGTAATAAATGAGTCGCGTGATGTTAGGTCGGCAACGACCTAGTTGAGTCGTGGGTCGTAAGTCGCAGCCGACTTAAGGGTCAGGGGTGAAATACTATAAGTACGCGTGAGTTGTACATTTGAAGGGGGTTGATTTTTGAATAAAATTTCTTGTTGATTGCTGTGTTCTTTCATCTTAAATTGGTAGTTGAGTGTAATCTCCTATCTCCACTTTCGGTTATTCGAGTGCGCTCGAATCAATGATTGTTGAAGCCGATTCGCAGAATCAAGTGCGCTTGATCAACGCTTGAAGAATTGAAGATCTTCTCTCACGGTATCGTGCGCGATCAACGTGCCGAAGATAGCTAGAATTCGGTATCCTTGTGATCAACGAATTTGGGCATTTCAGTATCTTCAATCCACCGATTGCTACTTTCTTCGATCCATATCGTTTTGTCAATTATCCGCTGCGTCACAAAGTAATAGAATGATATCGAAGGAGTATGTCCGATAAGAGGGGCTACCTCACTGGCCCGTAAGCGCTCCTGTTTTAGCCACCTTATGCCAACTCATGGAAGTTGGGTCCACATATATACCTCAAGGGAACGCCGCCGCCTTCCTACTTCATTCTGGAATCTCCACTGCATACACGGTTGTTAAAGTGGTTTCGGAATTGGCAGAGAGTATGGCAACTTCCGACCTCGGTCTCTTTAACAACCAAACTTTATTATAAAACCGTGGTCATTTTCAAAATAGTTTATACTTTAAAACCATATATCATTGCCTTTTTAAAACCAAATCAATACGATGTCATTTTCATTTCAAATATACCTTTTTCTAAAATCATAACACTTTCAAAGTTATAACATTCCAAAATCAAAACACTTGAAATATAACACTTTCCAATTATATCATAACTTTGAAACATAACTTCCACCACTTAAATGGTTTAAATATTTAAAATACTTTATATAATAAAATAGCTTCTTCAATTTCACAAATCAATTCTAAAACAACTCAAATTCCAAAAATTTTGATTTAACCAAATCTCAAATCGTAAATTTCAATTCAATTCAGTTTTCAAATAAACCATTTCAAATTATATTGATTTCAAAACCGATTTGATCCACAAAATAAACCATTTCAAACTCGGTATATTTCAAGCTTTAAGTATTCAATAATTTCAAAACTAAGTTTGATAATTTCATATATATATATATGTATGTATGTATGTATGTATGTATGTATGTATGTATGTATGTATGTATGTATGTATCAAATTAAATTTCCTATTATTTAGTTTTGAAACACTTGCTTAATAAATCCATTATCATTTGAACGAAACCCAAATTACAAATAACTAAATGTTTCCTTCAGTTCATTTATACTTGAAATATTTATTTAATTCACCTTAAACCAAAATCAAGTTAAAAATCATATCCTTTACAAATCTCCAATTCCATAAGTTCCAAATCGGTTTCATTTAATAAATTTCTACATTAAATACAATTTCGAACCAATTTCAAATCTATCTTCCCAACCTTAATTTTATTAAAATCATTATAAAATCTATATAAAAATATAATTTATGTAAATACTTAACCATATTAGATTTTTAGTAAAATCAATCTTATTTTTAAACTTGTTTTATACTAAACAAATTTATGCATATCTAAAATCAAGAATTAAACTATATATAAAGTAACATTTATATAGTATCTGAAATCAATTTTTATATAAAACCATATATTTCTTTATAAAACCATAGAAATCATTTCAAAATATTTTTACATATAGACTGCGGTTTCTATATATAATTTTCTATCCTAAGGTCAAGTAATATGGATATTTATCATTTCAATCCGCAATTTAATATTTTACGGTTGTATATCATTTCAAATCGCAATCCCGAATGAAATAAAAATCCATAACAACTTGCAGTTTATAAAAATATAAAATACGACATCCATTCATCCAATATCAATCATCAAACATTTATCACAATCATTATCTAATTCAATCAATAACATTCATTATAGAACAGACAATAAATAATAGATATTTACTGGCAGTTTGTATTCGATAATAAATTAAATAACTATTTATCCAAATAAATTCAAATAAACAGAGATGATGATTCAAAATATGCCAAACAGTCATAAATAAATTTCTAATCACATCATAAATCAGTTTAACAAACATAATAAATTTAAGAAGTTGTAAGTGGGTTAAACACACACCTTTAAATTTAAATTATATTTAAATCCAATTTAAACCCAAAATTTGAACGGTCTCAGAATCCATCTAAACCAACATCAAAATATTCATAATTTCAATAGGATCACAATAGAGAACCGCGCGTAAATTCGACCTTGTATGAGAAAGTTATTTGAGTTAGAGCATTTGAAAATCAAAAATAAAATTTATAGAATAACAATAATTAATACACGTCATCATCAATGTAACTCACGTACCTCATCCCCAAACCCTTCTTTCTGCCCCACGTTCGAACCTGCGTCCCAACTCAACCCCTACAGTAGCCGCCACCTGGACGACCATGAACTCACCCCACTGGCCGTCGTGACCACGATCTGGCACCGAGCCACTCCACCCCGTCATATGGCGACCCCTCAGGTGATCGAGCGACCCAGATTTTTGCAGCCGCTGCCAACTTTTGCTCGACCTAATCGAATTCAACCCGATGATCTAGCCGTTAAAATCCCAAATGAATGACACCGATGTACTGCGTGCGACGATCTCCATGCTCTGGTGCCTCCGATTTATCGATCACACAAAGTTGATCTCGCCTTGATGAGAGGCCGATAGTAATCCATTGATTTCTGAACAAACGATGATTCGAATTGAAAAACGAATTTCGAATCTGAGATGCGCTCATCGAGAGATTCCGATTGATATATCATATGATGTTATTTGAGGAGTTTGAATTTTTGTTGTTGGGTTTTGAATTGGAATTGAACTGAGGAGTTTTAGGGTTTTGAGCCATTGAAAAAACAGGAGCTAATGGAATTGTAGGTACAGGAATGAGAAATAGAAAGGCTGCGAAGGTTTATAACGGGGTATTTATAGACAAAGATGAAAATAAAATAGATGGACAAGATTTGCTTGAACGATAATGACCCGAAAAGCCCGTTTCGACTCCGGAACGAAAATGGGTCAAACCATATACAAAATAGATATTTCTACATATTTTAAAATCAATGGAACAGGATTCAAATCTGAATTTCATCGTATGAAGAAGTTATGCTAAAATCCACTTATTTCAAATTAATTTTAATTAAATTGATTTCTAGGCGTTTCGAGTCCGTACGATCAAACGACAAGTTCGATCGCGATGAAACTCGAAATTCTACAATAATTCACCGTTATGGATCCAATGAAACTGGTCTCGTTAAAAACTCGAGTTAGTGGCCAAAATGGCTGTTTTCCAGTTAATTAAATAATTTAATATTAAATTAATTAATCACTTCTTCAATCCAAATTTAATTATTTACCATTTCTATCCTTTCTGATTACAAATGACTTCTAATTCATTAACCAAAATTTCCATATCAATGAAATAAGGATTTATTGCAAAATTTATAGTGTTTATCTTCAATTTAAGTAAATTCAAATAAATTATATTTTTAATTTCAATTAAATTAATAAAATTTGTTTTTAGTCCCTTTATTCAATCAGTCATCATCTTATAGATAAATTTAACATCAGTATATATCCAACTACTCTAATATATATTTTTTTAGTCATCAACTAAATTCATATTAAGATAGTTTTTTAATTACGTTTAATTGCAATGGATTTAGATCTAATTCAATAAGTTAAATAAATGGGCAAACAATTAATAATTATCCCTATTTTCCTAATTTAATATCATTCATACTTTATTATCAACCAACAATTATTATAATTACTTATCTAGCATTGGTTTTATCAAATTACAATTTATTACATATTATTTCATCAATTAATATAACTTTGAGTTTATTTCCCAGTGTACTAATTACAATCAATTATAACCTTACAATTGTTTTTATTAATTGGGATTGCACTAAATTAGTTATTTATTAACTAGCAATAGCATTCTTACACTTCATTACCATTATTAATTCATTGACAAATCACAAATTTTTATCAATTCCTGATTTAATTACCAAAATCATACTAAATCAACAAATTTTAAACATCGAAAATTATGGGTCGTTACATAAGCTGTCTAGAAGCATAGGCAATCAATTTACCTCTCTACATCAGCACAACCCCTAATCGTGTTCCACACGCATCTATATAGACCAATAAATCCTGATTCCTTCTGGAACAACCAACACAGGTGCATGGGTCAATAAGTGTTTCAAACTCTGGAATGCTTCCTCACACTTATCAGTCCACACTAACTTTACATTCTTTTTTCGTTAGCTTGGTTATCGGTGCCGCTATCCATGAAAAATCCTTAATGAATCTTCGATAATAACCAGCCAAACCAAGGAAACTCTCTATCTCCGTCACTGTCTTGGATCTCTTCCAACTATTCACTGCTTCAGTCTTAGTCGGATCTACTGGCAACCATTCCTCTAAGACTACATGACCGAGAAACTTCACTTCCTTCTTCCAGAAAAGACACTTCGAAAACTTCGCCTTCAGCTGATGCTACCTCAGTGTCTCAGGCACCACTCTAAGATGAACTTCATGCTCTCTTTCATCCTTAGAGTATATCAAGATGTCATCTATGAAAACCAATACAAACCTATCCAAGTACTCCTAGAAAACCCGGTTCACTAAATCCACGAAGAATGCTGGTGCATTAGTCAGTCCGAACGGCATAGCTAACCATTTTTATGACCTATACCTAGTCCTAAACATCATCAAAGATATACTATTCTCCGCTATACTAAGTTGATGGAAACTTGTCGCTAAATCCAAATGTGAGAATAACTTGGCTCCACTCAGCTGGTCGAACAAATCATCAATCCTCGGCAATGGATATCGATTCTTTATCATCCTCTCATTCGACTTATGATAATCGATTCATAACCTTAACGATCCATTCGGCTCGTTAGCAAACACTGCTGCTGCAACCCAAGGCGAACTACTTGGCCTGATCAAACTCTTGCCTTCTAAATCCACCTTATGTACCTTTAACTCCCTCAGCTCTGTAGGAGTCATCCTGCTTGGTGGCATACTCACTGGTTCTGCTCTCAGAACCAAATCTATCTGAAAATCAATGGCTCGTTTCGATGGTAATCCAATTACAGGCTAAAAAACATCCACAAATTCTCTAAAAATGAAAACTCGGCTCAACTCATCATCCGATTCCATAGCACCCAACAAGGCATGGATCCCACCACAAGAACCTTTAACGGTATAACCAATATGGTCACAATAATCAGGTTGTCTAAGAGATATTTTCCTATCCTGGCAAAATATCTTAGCATCGTACTTACTTAACCAATCCATCCCAAGAATAATTCCAAACCCCACAAAATCAAATAAATGAAAACTGCAAACAAAAGCATGACCTAACATGTCAAACTCTAACTGATCACACCTCATCCCTAGAGTTGCATACCCTCCTATTTGATTTACAACCCATAAGGAAGTAATTAAATATGTGGGTTCTAGGTTAAGCTTATCTCTTAAACATCTAGATATAAAAGAATGCGATGCACCATTGTCAAACAGAACGCTAACAGACGTACCATGAATCTGAAGCGTACCTCCCAAGACTGCCTTTCCTTTCTCCTAGGCTGTCGGCTTAGAAGCAGCAGGCTCCAATCCATATACTTTTCCCTTTCCATTTTTTGCAGGCTCCTTACACTAGCTCTTATAAGGCCAATCTGGTCATAATTGTAGCACCTAATACCCTTCTTTCTAGCTACCTCCTTTGCCTTACCAGCACAACACTCATTAGCATAGTGCCTCTTCTTATCACACTTGAAACAAACAATCTCAGTCTTTCCCTTCTTAGCTGCTCCTCCTTTCTAAGCATCTTTCTTAGGAAAGAACTTCCTCTTCTTATTCTGGCCAACCTAGACTTCTTTAGCCTTACTCTTCTCTAGAGAATCAAGCAACTCCTCATGCCTCAAGGCCATCTTCATAAAAAAGTCAAAGGGACCTCTAATATGAGGTAATGTGGCCCTAGCTAACTCAGGCTTCAATCCTCTGATGAACTTCTCAATCCTCTTCATCACAGTATCTCCTGAAGCATACCCCTACCTGCCAAGGTCCTCAAACTTCCTAGCATACTCCAGAACAACATCTCCCCATGCTCTAACTCAGCAAACTTCTTGATCAGAGCCGACTATGCCATTGCCGACATAAACCTCTCCTGGAACCCTCCCTTGAAATCTTCCCAGATCATAGTTTACTCATCCACCATCACGGTCACACTATTTCATAGGAACAGAGCTGCTTCCTGAAGATGTCTAGATGGAAACCTCCTCTTCTGTACATCATTGAGCCCCAAATCTATAAAAATCCTTCCGCAGTGCTACAGCCAATTCTCTACCTCAATGGCATCTTCCATTCCAAAAAACGGCTTCCCACTACTTGGTATAATCTCCACTTAGCTTAACATAATGGTTAGCTACCGGAACATCCAGAACTCCTCCTCTCACTACTCCAGCATCAACATCTACTTGTACCATATCCACGAAGAACTGATACATAGCTTCCATTCTAACTTCCGGGACTTCAGCACCCACATTTCCGGCTTATGCCTGACCTTGGGTTCTCCTTGCACTAGGTCTAGCATTCCCTTCTGTCCCCTCCCCTCCGAGGTTAACTCTTCCACTTCTACCATATCTGTATTCAAACCCCATGAGATACAGAAAAAATTACCTAACTAGGATATAAGACTAGAGATAAAGCGTATATTTATATATAGCAAATAGAGGTACATTACTATAGCATTATGCCATACCCCAATCTTACTCTAATTCCTTAGGATTATGTATTAAAAACCATTTTTATTTTGAAGTTCTTCATGAACAATGCTCTGATACCAAGTGTAACATCCCGTATTTGGAGGCCAAAAGCAAAGTGCTACAGATGTTGTAGTCATCCATAATATTAACTTCTGGTGATGAAATATGGCAATGATAATGGTATCCATAATATCGGAAGCACATGAATAAGAATAAAATCATAGATTTAAAAAAACAACATTTTGTGGTTTACATTTCAAAACAATAATTCATATCTATGTTACATAATCTCGTATCATTTTCCAGGAAATGATTAAATATATCATTACAAAATACGCTAAGACCGACATACGATGATGCCCCTTTGGTTGATCAAAGAAATATAGTCATAACTGCCATAATATACAAAGTGGAATAAAAAATGAATCTCGTAAATAACTATCCGTCATCCACCTGCTCATCTTTGGAAACTTTATTCGCCAAAAGACTAAAATCTTGAAAACCTCAACCCTCAGCCAACTTAAATCAATTTTGAGTACCCGAGATTTTAAGTGGAAACTAAAGACTTCGAGTCAGACATAATACCTGGCGTGAATAATTCTGTTACATCTCGGTTATCGAATATTAAATGAGACCACGTCGCTTAGCGGAACGGGTTTCCCCTCACTAATATCCTTTACAAAACATATATTTTGCAATCCTTTCCTGCAAACAAATTGGTTAATCAAACTAACTATATCAAAATAGCAATATCTGTTATGATGAATAAATAGACTATCTGTCTGTCAAACTTACTACATCAAAATAGCAATATCCATTATGCTAAATAAATGAACTATCTTTCCTTATGTGAGATATCTGCCCACACATAATAGCAAGGTTCATTATTCTACAAATGAATATATGTACATATAACTGGGCTGACTACCCGCAAAGTGGACTACTATTCGTAAACTAGGCTGACTGCCTGCAAAGTTGTCTAATTGTCAGAATTACTTTCTTACGGTTAACTACCCTTTAAATTTTCCTTGAAAAACTTCTTAGAATGGTTTAGTCCTTCAAATCATATATATATACAAGGAAATTAAATCTTTAGCTTTATTTTGAGCTATTTTGCCATCATATATACACTTTACACAAAATAATGTTGATGAATTTTAAAAAGGATTAGCTATTCTTCCAAATAATTAAAGTTCTTTTTAGCTTGTAAATACTTAGGCTAATTTGCCTATATAATATATTCAAAACCATTGTTTAAACCTTTGAACAACCCATTCGAAACCCCTTGAAGGCAACCCTTTCGAAACCAAGTAAAACCTTTTACTTAAATCTAGGCCGAAAGGCCAAACCTTACCTTTCAAAACCATTGAAAACCATTCTTTCGAAACCAGTAGAAGTCCTGCCTTCAAAAGCTTTAAAACATTTAGACATCCTTCTTTAAAACCTTTAAAGTATTACCTTTCGAAAACATAGGGAAAAACCTTTTCCTTCAACCCTTTTGAAACCTTAGAGAACCACCCCTTTCGAAACCATTCATTAAAACCTTTCAAAACGCTCAAAACTCAGTCCCTTCCAAAGCACTTTGGGTTCAATTTAAAATTTGTGGAAACCTTTCAAAACCATTCAAAATTACATTACTTTGAAACCAACGAAAACGTTACGGTCGAAACCATTTGTATTCTACCTTCAAGTAGAGGAATAGGATCAGAAACCCATTATAGTCGAAAGCATCTGTTTCGAAACCTTTTAAAACTATCTCTTTTGAAACCATTTGGGTTTACTTTACTTGTAGAAAAAGGGTCCTTTGAAACATTTAATTCGAAATCTACTGCTTCGAAACCTATTCCTAAGTAATGAAGTTATGTTATCGAAACTATCCCTTCGAAAGGATTGGAGAGGTAGCCCAGTTCTTAGGAAACAGAAAAAACCTCTTCAAAACCATCTGGATTGAAAGGTAGGAAGAAGTAGCTAAAAGGATTTGATTTAATCGAAAGTAATCATTTAAAATAAAAGCGCAACCTAATCAAAACCATTCCGTTTAAAACCATTTGACTTAGTTGAAAGTTATTTTAGTTGTAAGCAAGCATGCACATTTTTAATTTAAAAACAAAGTATTGTCTCAACCCCTTCGAAACCCCTGATTTCTACCCTATACCTTTCGCCCACATCCAATTCATTACGTACTAGTTGCCCGATTCCATATGCATTGGTTTCGAATGTGTGGCGGAGGTGATGGTGTGGAGGCGGAACTCGGTGCCACAGGTGACAAAACAGCGGAAAAAAATGTAGCAAATAGTTCTTTTCACCTATCCTTCTTTATGTGTCTAATTGTAATTGGTTGCCTCTTTCTTTTCCAATAAAAAGTACTACACTTTATGAAAACTACTGCCGACTTTCTAGTTTTAACAATTTAAATTATTTTGCAAAAAGCCCCTTCTCCTCTTTAAATCATATAAAATATTAAATTCTCATACCTTAAATAATTTTATATACCCGTCAAAATACTTAGAAAAAATCAGGAAAGTTCCGTAAAATCTAATTTAATATGTTTTCTAACATATAAAAATTTCAGACCAAAAAAAATAATTATTTAATTGAATATAATTATTAAACCAATTTTTCTTTACTAGAAATTCATATAAAATCCATAATAATTCCGAAAATTCTAAAAATTAAATCCCACCTCTAAAATAATATTTATGACCTTCATAAAAATTCACAAAGCAATTGGACGTCATTTAATAGGGTTTTCACCTTGAAACATATCATAAATTCAATATGAATAATTCATCAACAAGTATATAAATTCATTATGTCATTCAAAAACATGACAAATCATTGCAAAATATTCGAAATTCATATTAAAACCGAAAAACATAATAAAAAATGATATGTAAACATTATTCACCTTAGCCTTTTTGATTAAAGAGATTGAGATATGAATAGATTCGGTTTGAATTGGATTCTTCCTAGCTTTTCTTCTTCAGTTCCTTGTTAATGGTGGTCGGTCTTGATTTATAAATTTTAAAATGAAATGAACGTGTAACATTATACAAGGCTATGGTTTGGGAGATATAGGAATGGCCTCTTTCCTATTTTACCCCTCTTTTATTTCATATTAAACTCTAGTTTTAATTCATGGTTAAATGGCATGGCTACCCATTAATTAAAATCAAATCTGAATTCCTAATCAATATATTATTTTATTTTATTTAGCTAATTAAATATCTAAATAATGTTACCAAAAATTTGTGGCGTTACATGCATGAACCCAACCCCAAACACTCAGCTCCTTCTTCTCATTACTTAAATCCTCCAAATTCAATCTACCTTTGCCCAAACCAAAAATCTTGTGCACGAATGAGCACATGCACACGAGGACACGTCGCCATCGACCGTCGATCATTGATCCAAGCCCATGCCCAAATTTCACTCACCATGCTCGACTTGCGTGCACCTCCACCATCTACTCCGACGGCCTTAATCGAAAACCGACCATTTGACCATAAATCTAAGCACATGCCAATCGCATTCAACACCAACCTCCGCTGCCACATCCACTTCCAGACCCCACGACCTACGTCATTGGATCATTACTTCCATGCTCCCCTTCGAAGCCAAGCAATGTCAAACTCGATGCTTCCCAGTGCCACCACTAGCTCCATTTCCAAATCCAAAATCCTACAGCCACAAAACCTTATACCTAGCTCGACCTAGCATCTACGACCACACGATTACCTCCCATGGCTCCGCCATTACCCAAGGTTGCCTCCAGTACCACTGGCTCCACCCCAAAACCTTAGATCGGGAACTTCATAAATGAACAAAAATCGTTCCTCTTGCTGCCACGAACTTCCTCAGCCATTAAAATTGCTACGACCACTACTAAAAATCACTACACGATAATGCAAACATAGCCATATACTACATTCATCAATTCGAGCTTACCTAAAAATTATCGACACTCGACCGCTTACTGTAATCGACCAATTTCTCATGCGTACCATACTCGACAAAACAACCTACAAATATTTAAAAAAAAAGTAAAGACTAAAACTAACAACATTCCAGTTGATTATAATATCTTATTTTAAGCGGAGAAAGTGATATTTGTTTGTTTCATTTTTCGAGGAATATGAAAAGAAAAAAGAAGATATGACGGTAGTTTGTATCTTATATCTCTATGTATGTTCAACTTACAGTAAGCATATCGTTCCTTTCCAAAGAAAATATCAACATAAGATGATTTTAAACAATTACATAAAACATGATTTTGATGTCAAAATCAACTTATTAACAAAATAGACAACATTTATTATTTCATCAAAAATACTAAAAAAAGATTTGAATATCTCACCTTCCCGAATTATTGGAAATGCAAAATCCGAGCTCAAGTTTTAAATCCTTTTGAGTGAAGTAAAAAAATGAGTTAAAAAGATGTGATTTTTCAAAATTTATAATTAGTTAAGAAGTGTGAAAAATGAAATATATAATGAGAAGAGTGTATATGTAAGATGAAATACAAAATAAAAGTAGAAAAGGCTTATGACCAAAATGCTCTTACTCCATTTTTTCAACTCTCTCATCTTTTCCCTAGCCACCAAAGTACTAATCATTTGAAAATATACTGGTTTTTGAAAGGTCCATGTACCTTTGTTAATTTTTACACTTAAGGAATCTTAGAATTTCATGTAATGACCCGGAATTTTCGACCTCGAAATTTTGACACTAATATGTTCACTGTAGAAGTGCCGAGCAATTGAACGCCGGAAATTCCAGATCGTTACATTTCAAATCCCCCGTTTCATATTTAAATTTAATGTATTTAATTCTTATTATTATTATTTTATTTATTTATTGTTACATTTCAAAATAAAATGTTTTCGATAAACATTTAAATGTTGTTTTCAAATGTATGCAAAACTATTACAACCTGTCGTTAGATAAAAAACTAGAAATCCAAAAAGCCAATTTTGATTACATTTTCAGTTTTCTATCGAACTACTATTTTTGTAAACCAAATTCAAAAATGAATTTTCTACCATCAGTTATTAATTAAAATAAGGCTATTTAGTTATCAAAAACCATTAGTCGAATATTTAAATTAAACTAAATATTCATAAATAAAAGTGATAAAATTTTAGATCATTACATTCTTTCCCTCTTAAAAGAATTTCGACCATAAAATTTCACCACAATCTAAACCTAGAAAGAAACAAGTCCATACAGAACTCTTAAACCCTTACTAGCTATTTTCGGAATATAGAGAAAACTTTTAAAGGAAGGCCAACAACGTATACCGTACCAGAGTAATCCCAAACATACATATTAGGAATACTAAATGCATAACAAAGGTATCTACTAAGATACCCAGCTTAACTAGCTGTCAGACTATAGAGACACAAAATATCCAGATACTACAAACATGCCATAACTAGAAATGATACAAATATCTTAAAAGAACTAACTAAATAGAATGACCTTAGACTCTATCAAAGAGATCTCTCCTCATCGGAGTCCTCCACTAGACTACCTAGTTACTCCATGGGTTTTGCATCATCAAAAATCCATCCATTTGCAAGCTCCATTCCATTATTCTAACATCTTTTTTTCAAATAACCTTATTACAGTTAGCTAACCTAAGCATAATATTACCTTTAATGAATGAGGAAATTACTTTATCCTATATATTGTAAGCATTGAATGATAAGAATTAGCACAAAAAACAATATAATGAGGTATGTATAAATTGCTTAAACTGAAGAGGTTGTTAACAAGCAATAATCGATCAACTCAAATAAAGCAAAAGAATTTCTATCTTTATTCATTCAGTCCTAATCTAACCAAGGTTTTTTATCAATCATGGTCAAATTTTTTCACACAGTAATTGCTTCTAATGTATCTTACTTGAAGTAGGCATGACTATGGAAAACAGACAAATTTCAATAATCTCCGGTCCATTATAACCGACAAATATATTTGAGTATTCGACGTCATCATTATAACTAAATGAAACATGATTTACTGGCAAGCTTTCACATAGTAGCAGTAGTTATACCATCTTAAAGTTGTGAGTTGAATGCATCATGCACACAAAGGTTTACAAAAGGCGTAAAATTCATAATTGGAATTTGAAGCAATTTGTATGTTATACTTTACTAGAGGACATGTTTTAGCATTTGAAGTAATTTGTATGTTATACTTCACCAAAGGACATATTTTTCTTGCCAAAGTATTTAGATAAAGAAGACGCAGACCCCAAGCAGCCCCGATGAAAATCTTTGCCTCTCCTTCCAAGTTAAAGCAGGTAAGTCCTTGCGGTAAATATGATCTCTAAATAGTCCATTTGCCATGTACTCATACACTAATGTCATCTCACAATTCTCGTCACGATACCTGTGAAACCGAATTCCTTTTCCTTAATTTTGACAACATCTAAATCCCAGTTTGAAACTCAGTAATCCCTTGCTCAAAGTGATGCTTTTGGGTTTTGATAGAGTTTCCCTTAATTTTGGATTATTTTAATTTATTTTTATCAAATGATATGTATTTATCACGTAAGACAAAATTGAAAAGTTATTATAACGTGGGACACTAGAAGGACAAAAATATCCACTTTTGTTTTCATTTTCTTACATTCATAGCAAAGGTGTTTTAGGATTTTCAAAAGCTTCATTTGAGAGTATTCCCTACCAATGTTTAGTTAAATAATAGGAAGCTTGATACTTCACCATTCTATTGTTCATATGACCTTCACTACTGCGTATCTATATTTCAGTCCCTGTTTCTGTATTTTCGAGTTGTAGTTTGTTGTTATTTTTGTGTTGTTTTTTTAAGCCTTTGTACTTAACCTAATGTTTTATAGTTCTAGGTATTCGATTTTTATTTGTTATATTATTTTAGCATTATGTGCTGAAACTACCGTTTTTTATCTTCTTTACCTGACTACTTTGAACCTATATCTTTATTTTCTAAATTAGAACATTTAACTCAATGTTAGCACTGCCTTCAAACAACATGCCTCTCACTTATAATTCAACTTATGAATGACATAACTGTAAACAAAAGACATCCACTACTGATGTTTACAATATATACATATCGTTGAGAAATAGAAATGATACCTCAGAATATTTCATCTTGGTTGAAAACAGGAAACAAATAAAATGCTAGCATCCATTATACAACCGTTGGCTATACTTGTACTTTGTTGTAATTAGGCAATTATAATTTAGGAAATAATCTATGGCTAGTAAAATTATAATTTGAAAATTCAGCAACGGCCAGTAAATTATATTACGGAAATAAGCAACGGCTTATAGAATTAAGCTATGTATAATCTTGTACAAAGAGATTGTAGAATCAGAGAAAAGATCTGCAGTAAAACTAATTATTCATGATATTCTCTCTTCTCTTAAATTCAATATGATATCAGAGTTGGTGAAATCCTTACTCAAAAGTTCCGCAACAACATCGATTGCTGCAGATATCAAATAACTACAGTAAGTTCAACATGTCTCAATTTGACAACATTGAACTCACAAATACCATAATAATGGAAACAGAAATTACATTCGTTGGTCAAGATCAGTATCAATTGGCCTCGGTGTCAAAGGAAAATTAAGCTTTGTCACTGGCAAAAAGGAGAAACCCAAAGCAGCAGAGCCAAATAGGCCAACTCTTAAAGAGAAAGCAAAAATAGAAGAATGGACAACAACCGACCAATTAATCATGTCATGGCTTCTTAGTATTATGGAGCCCAAAATTTCAACCATAATCATGTACTCCTGCACATCAAAGGAGGATTGGGACAAAGCCAAAAGAAGGTATGGCCAACAAAAAAAATTTGCTCATACCTTTAGCCTTAATAAAGAGCTTTCCTAAATTAAACAGAGTACCCAAAGTAATAACAAAATAGTGACCGAAATTATGTCAAAATGGGAAGAGCTCAATGTCTATCTCCCACTAACAACTAACCCGATTGAAATCCAAAAAAGATTCAAACAAGAACTAGTCTTCACCTACCTAGGGGTTCTTGATCTAAGCTATGAATCGATCAGGTCTCAAATCTTTGTATCAACTGAGATGCAAAGTTTTAATGATTTAGTGGCAAGAATAGAGCAAGAGCAATCTCGACGGGCTCTCATGAACCCACAACAATTGGAAAATCAAGAGAATAAGTCAATTCGGGTAAAAACACTCAAACCCTAGTTTTAGGGACACCACAAGAAGGAAGGAAGCTTCGAGCACCAAGCAGTGTGACCTCTGCAAGAAAGCAGGGTATAACCACAATGATTGTTGGTTTCTCCATCCCTACCTTCAACCTGTCGGAGAATAGGGCTATAGAGAAGGTAACTAGTGCGGTGCAAAAAAGGATAAAAAAATGTGGTGGTTTTAGCAAAGGAGCGGTGGCAGAAATGGATGGATCTGAATCGGCTTAATGGACTAATACCACCTCTAATTCAGCGGGATCTTCCATGACTCTAACGGTGCAAGTGAATCAAAAGCTAACTTAATTGAATAGTTTGTTGCAGCAACAAACTTCAAATGTTTTACATTCTAATGCTATTTTTAATTCATTGATAGTCAACATCAATTTTGAAATTGCAAAAATGTGTCAAAATACAAATAGATGGATATCAACTCACGTGCTACGGATCACATTACATGGGACAAAAATAAATTTACTAATGTTACACAAAATAAAAACCCTCAACATGTAAATATTGCTAAAGGCGGTAATGTCAAAATTCGATATTTTGGTACAATGAAGTTTCTTATAAAAGATGTAAAAAATATTTTATATTTAGCAGCTTTTAATTCAAATTTATTATCAATTAGTAAAATAACTCATGAATTGAATTGCATTGTTATATTCCCACGATTTAAAGTTACCATTTAGGATTGAGAATCAGGAAAGAAGATTGGTGAGGGATGTCTAGAAAATGGCCTCTATTATCTTGATGAAAGTGCCGATAAATGTCATATGTCATTAAATTTAGTAGATCATGATAAATTGCTGTATTGGAGATTTGGTCATCCATTTGATCAAATTTTGAATAAACCTTTTTGGTATAAATTAGATTCCAAAAATTATGACGTTTATAAGCTTTAAATAAAACTAGATTACCATTTTCTTTATCTACTAATAAGTCAGAAAAGTGCTTTGATTTAATTCATTTCGGTGTTTGAAGTCTAGCCCCTATTGATTCTTATGATCGTTTTAAATATTTCGTCACATTTATTGATGATTTTTCTTGCACTACTTGGTTTACCTATTAAAAGGAAAAAATGAAGTTTTTTCATATTTTCAAGAATTTTATAGTTTTATAAAATATCAATAAAATGTAAAAATTAAAAAAATTGATCGGATAATGGGATGGAATACGTAAACAAATATTTCATAGAATTTTGTAAAAAAAAAGGAATTTTACACCAGACTACTTGTATTAATACACCTGAACAAAATGGACTTTCAGAAAGAAAAATTCGACATTTACTTGAATATACTAGATCACTTCTTTCTCAAATTAACATTCCAAAATATTATTGGTCATATGCTGTGCTAACTGCAACTTAGCTCATATACAGATTGTCAACTATCATGCTTAAAAATATGAGTCCCTTAGAAATTCTTAAGAATAGAAAAATAAATCTTTATCATATAAAAGTTTTTGAGTGTACATGTTTCGCACACATAAAAAGACATGATAAGCTAGATAAAAATGTTGTTAAAACCATATTTTTAGGATACTCATCCAAAAAAAGGGTATAAATGTTATGATCCAAAAAATCATAAACTTTATATCTCACGAGACGTATCATTTTTAGAAAATGAACCATATAATCAAACAATTGAACAAGGAAATACATAAGATAAACCGGTCATATTGTCTCTAATATATTTCATATTTTTTGAAGAAACAAATCAAGAATAGGTTGATCATACAAATGAAGAACAAATTGAAGAAACAAGTCCAATTTATTCAGGGGGAGAAGAAGAGATAATCAGTGAAATGAAGAACTAACTCATGAAGAATCAACTCAAGAAGAAAATGCCATAAGAATATCTATAAGACAAACTCGACCTCCCGTCAAATTAAGGGATTGCGTATCACAACAAGTAATGTATACAATACAGATTTTTATTTCATATAATAGAATATCCCCTTCATATTGAGCCAACTTAAGTAACATCACTAACTAAATGGAACCAACCAACATTATTGAAGCCAATCAAAACCCAATATGGCGTATGGCTATAAATGAAGAACATCAAGCTTTTAAAAAAATAACACATAGGATATTACTAATTTACCAAAAAATAGAAAACCAGTAGGTTGCAAATGGGTATACAAAATCAAGTAAAATAGTAATGGTTATTGAAAGGTACAAAGCTAGGTTAGTGGTCAAGGGGTTTACCCGAACGGATGGTATTGACTACCACAAGACTTTTGTACATTAGCAAAATTGAATACGGTTAGAATTTTGTTGTCGATAGTCGCCAACTTGGGATGGAATTTGTTCCAAATAGATGTAGAAAATGCATTCCTTCAAGAAAATTTAGAAGAAGAAGTCTATATGACTCTTCTTCCGAGCTACAAAAGTGAGACGAATTCATCACTAGTGTATAAATTAAAAAAGGCTATCTGTTGTCTAAAGCAATCTCTAAGAGCATGGTATGCCAAGCTAAGCTTTTCTCTTTTAAAGACAAAGTTTTTTAAAGTATCGTTGATTCATCTATGTTCATCAAACACTCACAAAATACCACTACTATTATTCTAGTTTATGTTGATAACAATATCATCACTAGAAATAATAATAAAGAAATTGAAAAGGCTAGACAATATTTAAAAAAGGAATTTGAAATCAAAGACTTTGAAAAACTTTCATATTTTCTTGGAACAGAAATAGCCCACTCAAGTAAAAGATTATTTCTATCCTAAAGAAAATATGCCTTTGATCTGTTAAAAAAGACTGGTAAATTAGGAGCAAAACTAGCTAACACTCTTATGGAGAGGAATATAAAATTGGGAGTTAAAGATAGTGAGCCATTATCTGACATGTGACGATATTACAGGATGGTAGGAAAATTAATTTACCTTACAATAACCAGACCTAATATTGCCTTGCAGTTAGTGTCATAAGTCAATTTATGCATGCTCCACGTATTGGCCACTTGAGAGCAAATGATAGGATATCGAGATATCTTAAAGGCACTCTAGGTCAAGGAATTTGGATGAAGAAAAACAATTCTATTGATGTGGTTGGTTTTTCTGATGTAAATCGGGCCAGAAGTGTTGTGGAAAAATTCTAACTCGAGACCACATAAATCAAAACCCAATGCACAACGGAGGACAAGATCGTGGTAAGAAGTGTAAAAACAACCAATCCATAACTCAATCTAAATCTCAACCAATCCAAATCCGATCACAATCTCAAACAAGAAAAATAGAAATCAAAGCAATAATGAAAATAAATCACACAACGATTTATAGTGGTTCCACAAACGTTGTGCTAGTGTACATCCACTTTAAGAGAGAGCTTTTATTAATATCGATGAGAAGAGTACAAGAGATTGATTACAATGGTCAAAAATTCTAATAGAATTGATTTGTAGAGAAGAGAATTAAAGAAAATTAGGTTCTAATAAAACCTAATTAGTGGAGGCTAAAACCTTTGCGGTCGCTTTTTGTTGCCTTGAAATCTGGATCAAGAAAATAGCTTATATAGGAGAATAGAAAACCTAGGCAAAGTTCTAGAATTGCCCCTTCGTATATCACAAATATTTATACAAAATCCAGGCCTAAAAAAAGGCGGAAGTCACCACATACATCTGTCACAATGGGACAGACGTCTATCCAAGGTCTCAGGAAAATTTTCCCTAAGACATTAGACGTCTGTCCAAAGTGACAGATTTCCATCCAAAGTGGCAAACGTCCGTCCATAGTGACAGACGTTTATTCTTGCTCTTTGGAAAATTTTGTAGCAGACCCAGACATCTAACCAAAACTTCATATGTCTGTGCTGAGTCTCTAGAACAGATTTGCTGAAGCATCAGACGTCTGACCAATCTCTCAGATGTCTGTGCTGAGTCTCTCAGCGCCACTCCGCCATCTTTGCTATAACTTCCACCTTCGAGCTCCGATTTGCGATACGTTTTCTCTGTCACCAAGCTGCTTCCAACCCCTTCAATTCTCTCCATATATAGTCGCCAAAATTCAACCCTCCACCTCGACACTATATCGATCTCCAACTCCAATAGTAACATACCATCATCAACAACTGATAATACCAACTATCACCACTTCTACCATCAATCAAATGTGAATGCTTTCCCAATGAGCTCCGGCAAAGCCACCATCCATTGCACTTCATCAACAAGCTCAGGCAAAGTCCTCGCTTGCTAACAAAGTGTTGAAAATATTAAAATCCTAAACCGTCTCACCAAAGGCTAAAGTGCTAAGGATTGTAAGCTAGCACTCGCCAAGAAGTTAGAATCACAATCTCTCAACAATACTCTTCCTCATCTCCAACCAAGCCCCTCCCTCGACCGCGCAACCCCATGACACCTAGCACTTCTCCAAGTGAATCAAGTTTGAGTAATGCTCGAACTTTCCAAATTGCAATGCCTTAGTGAACATATCCGCCACATTATTCTTTGTGTGCACTTTCCGAAGATATACTTGCTTATCCTCATTCATGGCTACTAGAAATAACTCTCTCACTTTAGTATGCTTGGTTTGCGAGATAAATGCCAAACTCTCCGCCAAGTGAATAACACTTTGGCTATCACCTCGAACATCTATGCTATAATGCTCGAACCCCAAGTCACACAACAATCACTTCAAATAAAGTGCCTCCTTTGCCGCCTCTACTGTGGCTATCAACTCCGCCTCCATAATGGATAAAGCAACTACAATCTACAGTCTCGATCTCCAACTTATGGTTGTACCTCCAAGTGTGAAGACATATCCAAAAGTTGATTTTCTTCGATCCCTATCACCGGTGTAGTCCAAATCACAATAACCAACAACTTTCGATTCTTCTCATCGCTACTGCTAAAAATAAGACCATGAGATGATGTACCTCTAAGGTATCTCAATATAAAATTCACAGCTTCCCAATGTGATTTTCTCAGATTATCCATAAACCGACTAATAATCCCAACTGCATTTGCAATATCGAGCCTTGTACACACCATAACATGCATTATATTTCCAATCGCACTAGCATATGGCACATTTGCTGTATAAGCCTGGTATTTCTCCAAGAAAGGTGATCCCTTACTTGAAAGCTTCATACGCAAAGGTAAAGGTGTATTTGACGACTTTGCATTTTCCATGCTAAACCGGCAAAGCACTTTCTCTATGTACTCCTTTTGAGTTTGTTTTAACTCAAAATGCTTTCGATCTCTTTCTATTTCCATGCCCAATATCCTTCTTGCTTCTACAAGATCCTACATTTCGAACTCTGATTTCAAACTCAGTTTTAACTTTTTGATTTCATTCGTATCTTTAGAAGAAATGAGCATGTCATCTACATACAAGAGTAAATACACCCAACAATCATTTATCAACTTCTTGAAATAAACACAAGCATCCTTGATGCTTCTATCAAAACCATTTTTAAGCATAAAATGATCAACTCTCTTGTACCATGGTCTAGGTGATTGCTTTAAACCATACAGTGATTTCTTTAACTTGCGAACCAAATTTGACTTACCATCCACAACAAAACCTTTTGGTTGCTCCATATAGATGTCTTCATCTAAGTCACCATGCTAGAAGGCAGATTTCACATCAAGTTGCTCCAACTCCAAGTCGTGAATAGCAACTATAGCAAGTAAAATTCGGGTAGAAGCATGGCACACTACCAGTGCGAATATATCATCATACTCCTTCCCCTTCCTTTGTGCAAACTCCTTAGCAACTAGCCTAGCTTAGTATCTTCCATCGTCCTTCACTTTGTATATCCATTTGCACCAAATAGCACGGTTTCCCTTAGGAAGTTAAACCAAATCATAGGTTTGATTCTTCAGTAATGATTGCATCTCTTCCTCCATGGTACAAATCCATTTCGAGCTATCACTCGACTTCATGACATCATCAAGGTCCATCGGCTCATCTTGGACTACATGAAGAGAATATTCCAAATTATCACAAAAGCTAAGATAGTTCCAATCACCATACCTTTCGGGTGGCCTTATAGTACGACGACCAACCCGACTAGTAATACCATCACCCAAACTCCCTTCAGCCCCACTTCGAACCAAATCTTCTCCTAAATCATGAATATCACCAACACTACTAGAGTAACCTTATGGACTATGTGATGTAACATCAACCGCTACCTCCAACTACTCCACTCTCTCTACTCCTTAGACAAAATGTGTGAATAACTTCCTTCTCCTTTGATTCACCATTTTTAGGACATCCGATGAGCTCTCATTCTCCTTGAAGAACGCTGACTCATCAAAAGTAACATGATGGGAATTCACAACCTTCTTCGTTTCTGGATTCCAAATCCAATAGCCTTTTACTCCATCCGTATAACCAAGCAAAATCCCCTTAAAAGCTCTAGGTTCAAGCTTATCATTTCCCGGATCATACACATAAACCGGACTACCAAACACACGAAGATAACTCAAATAAACACTCTTTCCCTTCCACACTTCCTCTGGAATTTTATAACCAATAGACAAGCATGGAATTCGATTAATAATAAAAACTACGGTTGAAAAAACTACAGTCCAAAATTCCTTAGCCAAAACCAATATCAATCTCAAGCATCGAGCTTTCTCAAGTAGATTATGGCTCATCCTCTCCGCAACATCATTGGACCGCAGATCTCTCGGTGTAGTAAAATACCTCTGAATATCATGATGCTTGCAAAACTCCAAGAATTCTCTGAAAACATACTCTCCACCATTGTCGAACCTTAGAACTTTCAAAGACTTGCCACTCTCATTCTCAACAAGTTCTTTCCAAGGTTTGAAACTTTGCAAATGCCTCCAACTTGGCCTTTATTACCTATACCCATACTTTCTGAGAAAATTCATTTATGAAAGAAATATAATAACGAGCTCCACCCAAAGAAGCTACCGGTGACGGTCCCTAAAAATCCTATGAACATACTCAAGAACTCTTCTCAAATCATGTTTTCCCTCACCGAGTGGGACTTTAGTTTGCTTTCCCATGACACGTTCTTCGCAAAACTCTAATTTGTTGAAACTCTCTCCACTGATCATCTCCCTCTTTCGAATAATATCCAAACTCCTTTCCGAGACATGACCTGACCTCAAATGCCACAGCCTAATCGCATCCAAGCCACGAGAACTATTAACTCCTATGCAAGTTTCACATTCTATGGTCACTTCTTGAAGCAAATAAATACCATGAGTTCTAGCGCCCTTCGTCACCACAAGCGCACCATTCGAAACCCACAAGCTATCACTTTCAATAGTGATCTTACAACCTAAAGAATCTAGCTTCCTTAAAGTGATAAGTGACTTCCGAAGTCCTAGAACATAGCGTACATTAGTGAAAGTACAGACCACTCCATCAAACATTCGAATTTGCATGGAACCAATGCCTTTTGATTTATAAATAACATCATTTCCCATAACAATTGGATTTCCTTCTCCGTCAACATAAGATGAAAAATAATTCCTATTTGGCGTTATATGATAAGACGCCCTCGAATTGAGAACCCATTCGTTGCCCGAAACATCCGATGCTACCGTCGACAACACATCTACGTCTCCCTCAATAACTCCTCTCCACCACTACGGATGAAGATGCTACTTCCTTCTTTGCCTTCTCCTTGTCTGAACACTCATTCTTCCAATGATCGGGCTTCTTACAAGTATAGAACCTACCTTTTCTTTCCTTCGACTTTCCTCTCTAATGGGTGTTCCTTGATTTAGAATGCCCCCGGTTCTCCTTCTTCACAAATAAATCATGACCACTATTAGCACCAATACTTCCATCATCTAACTCCTTCATTTGATCCCACAACTTCTCGCTAAGAAGACCTTTTTTGACATCATCAAGAGTCAATGTATCCAGCTATAGATCAAACTATTTGAGAAACATGTATAACGGTCAAGCAATGAACATAATAATATCATCGCCCTTTTGTTCTTCCTCAATCTTCAAAATCTACTGCCTTCAACTTTATTAGAAAATCTTCAAAAGTATTCAAGTGCGCCTTTAGTGAAGTACCTTCCTTCATCTTATAGATGAAGAACGTTCGCAATAAGATCTGTCGATTAGTTAGTGACTTCTTCATATACAACTCCTTCAACTTGTCCCAAATACCCTTAGAACTACTCCCACTATTAATTTCAAAGATAACATTCTCTCCCATAGCAAGTTGAAGAGTAGTGAATGCCCACTCTTCCCTTTCCTCTTTCTCAACATCCGAGATGTCTACTGGAAACAAATGTGTATCAAACACTACCGATGCAGCCGATTTCTCCTTAGAATCGCTTTCAATGTCTATTGTCATTTTTCAAAATCATTATTCCCATTCTACTTGTCTATTACCAACCATGGTCCTGAAGCTACATACGAATCACGTAAATAAGGTGCTACTTCACTTGGATTACCCATTGAGGAACTACTTGAGGTATTATTTGATTCCGACATTTCTACAACCATCTACCAATACCAATACTTCGATACCAAATGTTATGGTGGAATTCTAACTTGAGACCACTCAAATCAAACCTTAATGCACGGTGGAAGACGAGGTCATGGAAAGAAGTGTAAAAACAATCCATCAATAACTCAATCTAAATATCAACCAATCAAAATCCGATCACAATATCAAACAAGCAATATAGAAGTCAAAGAAATAACGAAAAATAAATCACACAGCAATTTATAGTGGTTCCACTAACATTGTGTTAGTGTACATCCTCTTAAGAGAGAGCTTTTATTCATATCGATGAGAAGAGTACAAGAGATTGATTACAATGATCAATAAATTCTAATAGAATTGATTTGTGGAGAAGATAATTAAAGAAAATTAGGTTTTGATAAAACCTAATTAATGGAGGCTAAAACCCTTGCAGTCGCTTTCTGTTGCCTTGAAATCTGGATCTAGAAAATAGCTTATATAGGAGAATAGAAAACCTAGGCAAAGTTATGAAACTTCCCCTTCATATATTACACATCTTCATACAAAACCCAAGCCTGAAAACAGGCGTACTTTTCCACAAATGTCTGTCACAATGGGGCGGACGTCTGTCCAAGGTCTCGGAAAATTTTTCCCTAAGGTCTGTCCAAAGTGACATACATCTGTTCTTGCTCTCTAGAAAATTATGCAGCAGACTCAAACGTCTGACTCAAACCTTAGACGTTTGTGCTGAATCTTTGAAACGGATTTGCTGAAACATCAGACATCTGACCACTCTCTTAGACGTTTGTCCTTGTAAGAAATGCGGATTATGGATCTTAAGGCTAGGATTATAACTAGAGGGGGGTGAATAGTGTTTATAAAGAATTACTAAATCTTTTGAGTTTATGTTAATTTAAACACAGATGTGTGCACTATACAGACACAGATATGATCACAGAAACAAACACAAATACAGAAATAAAATAAAAAGCAATAAAGGAAAGAACACGCTGGATTTTATACTGGTTCGGAGTTACCCTACATCCAGTCCCGCAACACAAGTACGGATTTCCTTTCAAAAGCAATCTTTACAATTACCCCCTCGATTTCAAGGCTACGAGGTAAACCCTCCAAAATAATAATCCTCTGGGTAGAGATACTTGATTTTTCGGGCAACAAGTTCACCCACTTGATTTTACGAGCAACAAGTTCACCCAATTGATTTCCCAAGGCTATAATCACACCTTATCACGCTTGATTGATTTCAAGGCTACAATCACACCTTTTCTTGCTAAGTTGATTACAAAAAGCCTATAACTCTGAATAGCACTGAGAATCTTGTTGAGATAGTGATAGAGAATCAAACTACGAATGATTGAGTTTGAATCAATGTTGATTTCGGTAGAGTAATGGTAAGAGTGTGTATTAAGAAAAGTGGAAGAAGAGGAGTGAAACCAGAAAATCCAATATTAAATTCATTGAAACTAACCCTATTTATAGAAGAACAACAGCCATGTCCATTCTTGAAGAGTTATGGCGAATAGGCACTTCTTTTGAAATTTAAAATTTGAACTTAACTGACACTATGTCGACTTGGTCACCATGAGTATGTCGACATCCCAAGGAAACTTTTGATGATTTGATTTTCTTTGAAAATAACCTTTATCTTATATTAAAAGTAATTTAAACTTTATAAATATACTTGACTATAGTTAAAACTCATAAGTAAATACAGAGAATAATATATATAGAATTTAACTATAATTTTATATTTAATCTAAGTATAAATATTTAAAAGTTAAATATATTATATTAAAAGATTGTTATCCCAACTTTTGGCAAAGTTAAGATATCTGAAATTTGCTAAGAATCAATGATTATTATTCTTGAATATCAACCATGCATTGCAGGATAACCATGGATATCGATGAATTTTGGCCGAGTCCAGATTGAGCTACAATTGATAGGACATGACAAGAAAGATCATAGAAGTCTGCATCTCAAATTTCAAGTCAATCCGAGTTCGTATGCTCAAGTTATGATGGATTCAAGTTGAGAGAGATGGACCTTGCTCGTTTCGAATCCATCACCCCTTCATTGGTTCGAACCCATCAGGGCAGGCATCACGTTCAAATCGATATGCAGAGACGACGTTCGAATCCATCAGCTAGTGCCTGCCTCGCATCCATCAACTTCGACTCCATTTACTTCGAATCCATCCCATGACCTTCCTTCGTATCCATCCAACTGAAGCCACTCCATATCCTCGCTTCGAATCCACGAGAAGCACCTTCGCTTCGACTCCATAAACAAGCCCCCAGATAGCCATGCCTCGAATCCATCGTTGATTCGAATCCATCTTCACACGACCACAAACCCATCATGGCTTCGGCTCCATACTGTCTTCGAATCCCCATGTTGAAGACAGCTTTGGATCGATCCGAAGTAACGTATTTGGATCGATTCGAACGAGTACCTCTCCATCGATTCGAAGCAGGCCTTCGAACCCAACACTCGAAGCCATCAAGGAAACGTGGCTACAAACTCGGACTCGACCCATTTAACTCGGAGAGATAGGTGGATCGACTCGAAGAACGCGCGCCACGTCACAGAAGCATGGATTCGACCCTACGGATTCGAATTGATCGATTCGAACGAACCCATAGGATCGATTCGAAGCAGCCAGCACGCCGAGAATTCCCATCTTGAATCGATCGTATCTCTCAATCCCTTGATCCAAATGCCGTAAAATTTTTACAGGAGCTTGCCTACATGTTAAAGAATGTTCACGCCAAATTTCATCACGATTGGACACTTTTTTGATCGATTCGAACCAAGGGTCGAATCGATCCCAATGTGGGCCCGGATCTCCAGGTTTCGGCCATGTGGGCCCCTCACGTGCCTGAAGTGGTCTACCATACTTTTAGGAGAAATATCAGCCTCCTACGCCTATAAATAGAGCCCCAGGTCATTCAGAAAAGGGGATCTTGATTTGGAAGCATCCAAGCTCTACCAGACTCTACTTTGCACTTCACTACTACCGTTGTACTCGAATTTCAGAGTTATAATCCATTGTAATCCGCTGTAATCAAGAGTAATCAGCGAAGAACGTCAATAAAAGTTAAAAACCTTTGAAGTGGACGTAGGTCGGAGATAGCCGAACCACTATAAATTGTGTGTTCTTGTTCATAATTTCTATTTTGCTGCGAATTGCTTGCTTAGATCTGTGATTTGTGTTTGAATATTGCTGATTTATATTCCAACACTGGTGCTTTCACAATACTTGGGGTTTGTGACCAATTTTGACGCAAACAAAGATAGTTTAAAATCAAGAGTAATTTGACTTGGAATTCAAAGATGATTTTGTGGATGATTTTGAGACTAAAATTATTTAAAATCAGGATAGAGGTTTTTGATTCTTTTAAAAGGAAAGTTTTGAAATCATTTTGAAAACAAGATAATTTTTGTAAAATCATTTGAATAAAAATTAGCGGATACAAAACAATGTTCCATTAGATTTTTCGTAGGTTCCATCCTATTTAGGGTTCCATCCCTTTAACAGGCTCGAAGTGGATTCCATTCCACGAATAAATTGGATTTTAAGATGCCTGTGCTTTTCCAGGAGTTTTAACAAAATTCCTAATTAAAATACTTTATTCTTGAAGTCTTGAAGTCTGGAACTCTTGATAATCTTGATACTTATGAGTCTTCAATCTTGATATCTTGAATCTCTATACTGTACAGTCTTCATTCTTGGTACCTACATGGTTAAATCCTATATATACATATATATCTAAACTTATAATGTAAGTATTTATATTTTATAATCTATTCTAAGGTTGTTGTCATCAAAACCATCATCTCACGGACTAACAATCTCCCCCTTTTTGATGATGACAACCTTTGTTTATAAAATATTACTTCTATCCTAATAACTCCCCTTTAAACTAATAACTCCCCCTTAATCTATGCCCTAATTACCCTATTTTATACTTCTCCCCTTTTGTCATCAACAAAAACAAACTCTAAACTTTATAACTCCAAACTATATAACTCCCCCTCATTCTTGGATGAAAATACCTGCATTAATAAACTTGTACAATGGAATATAGAATTGATAGTCATGAATCAAAGATTATATACGTGTCAATGTATAATTATACATGTTTTGTACAACAAACATCAATCCATACTAAAATCAATCAAATTCAAATCAAGCCAAAGCAAATGAAATGAAATCAATCAAGGCAAACAATTCAAACAAAGCATCCAAATAAAATTAAACGTTACGTGGAACTTCCACCCATCCTTCTTCTCCAAAGATAGGGTCTGCCCTAATTGCATCCCAATTTTCATTGTCGTTGGTGAGAGAGACTGGAGGATGTGCTTCGTTATCATCCTTGTGTAGGGAGGAAATCATCCATCGTATTGCATCCAAAATGCCTTTCTTGCTCCTTGATCATCTGCATTTAACTCAATTCTAAATGCCGCTGGTTACGAAGAATAAACGAGAGAATATTCTTGAACGAATTAAGAGTTTCTTCGAGATTTTCTGATAAGTTATGAATTGGATTAGCCATATTTGGATTTGTGGAAGAATGAGAGATAGAGTAGATAAGAAGTAGTTTTCAGTGAAGAATTCTGGAAGAAGTAGGTATTTATAGGTGTAGAAATTCGTTTGAAATGAAAAGACATATGGGAAATATTCAAATTTAAAATTCAAAATGAATTGTCATTTTTGACCAGTACATGTCGACATGGTCATAAGGGGTATGTCGACATGGT
This sequence comes from Allium cepa, assembly GCA_030765085.1. Lineage (NCBI taxonomy): Eukaryota > Viridiplantae > Streptophyta > Magnoliopsida > Asparagales > Amaryllidaceae > Allium > Allium cepa. Next base: position 681,625,436 of record CM060942.1, read on the forward strand.
GTAGTGAAATTTGATGATATTTTGATTTTGTAAATAATTGTGTGTGTGTATATATATATATATATATATTTACATAATATACTAACATTTATTCTAGAGATAAGGTAAGCTAGAAAACAGAAAGAAATTCCATTTCATTGCATACTAAAATGATACAATGATTAAACATATGAAACTACATGAACTTTCGAATTAAAACAAGCTAAAACACATACAACAAGATACGAAAAGATAAAACTAGTTAGAGGATGATGATGATGAAGAAAGTCCAAGTTTCTTGCTGACTTTGGAAATGAACTTGTTCATCTTGGATGAAATTTTTTCCAACTTCTTACTAACGGATCGTTTAAGAATCCGTTGACTCTCAATAATAGTCTTTTGGTTTTTGAGAAGGGTTTTGGTGGATGGATTAGGAGGATAGTCGATGCTTTTCAAAGAGGTTTCACCTTCTTCTTCTTCAATTTCCATTTCATCCCCTTCTTCTTCTTCTTCCTCTTCCTCTTCTTCCATTTCCTCATGAGCCAAACGCTCTTCCTTTTCGGCAAGAGTCTCGTAAGGTTGAAAAACGAATGGAATTTTCATAAGCAAAATGTTGGAATGATTGAAAACTTTTCTAGAAAAAAATTCTTCGCCTTTGAAATCCACTCCAAAATAGTTAAAAATCCGAGTGAGGTAAATTCCATGATACAAAGTATTCTCACCCATTTCAAGATTTTTGGGACGAAGTTCATCCAAAATAACTTGCGCCTAATTTATGTCATAATTTTCAAAAATAGCAAGAAGTGCTTTGCAAATTTTGAAGTAGGATTGTTAAAATTCTCCGATCTTGGGGTCAAAGTATGTTGCAAAAGAAGATTGGCAATTCTTACCTTTGGTTGAAAATTTTGATTTTTGATTTTAAAATTATCATTCCCTTCGAAAAGGGGATGAAATGTCTCATGATCATTTTCATCGATTTTAAAATTAGAAAGATCCATTCCCGTACACTTGCAATTGAGAATGGTACCCAAAAGATCACAATTCAAAACAATTCTATTGCCTTTGACACTACTCCAAATTTCATCCTCGTTTCCACTATAAAATCCACGGTTTAAATTAGCAAAGAAAATTTTGACAAGATTTGGCTAGCAAACAAAATCATTTTGAGAAGCAAATAAGATTAAGAACTCCATTGTTTGCAAAAAGAGAATCAAGTTCATAAGAAGAGAAATCTTGAAAAATAGCAAACTTTCCGGGATGGACTTTGGCATAATTAGCATAATTGATGTATGCTTTTAGTGCCTTCGGATCATTGAATATTTGCTCTTTTAGTTTTCTAAAAATTCTCATGGTGGAGGGGTTACTTGAAGAAGCCATTAAAGTAGAGAGTAGACAGTTTGAAGTTATGAAGAGAGTTTGAATTTGAAAATAAGAGTGAAAAGATATGATAAAAGATAGTGAATAAATAGATTCTCAAGGACATATTCTCTGGTCAAAATGTAGTTTTTCAGAGAATTCAATGAAGTGAAAAGATGGGGGGAAATTCAAACATTTGAATTCAAATTTTGAAATTCAAATTCTAGTACCCATGTCGACATCATGATAGGGACCATGTCGACATGTGCCTATGAATTTTTGTGAATTATTTTTCCTAAGTTCTTTAATAAATATATATACTTTATTATATATTTCTGGAATATTATTGGACTGCTAATATATTTCAGAAAGTATTATTATATTATTAAAAATAATAATAATAAATAATAATAATAATAAAATAATAAAATAATAAAATAATAATAAAAAATAGAAAATGAATTTTAAAATTCAAACAACACACCAATTCAAAATCAATCAATCAAGTAATCATACATCCAATTCTAAGCAAGCAATTTCAACTAATTATATTGTAAATGTGTACCTTTTTCTGAGTCCGTTTCTTTGAATTCATCGGAGTTGTGAATTGTTGTGAAACACAAATTCGAATTATCTGTCTTCTGATCATCATCACTTGAGGACGAGTCTAAGTCATCTAGAGTAGCAGTAAATGCACGCTTCCGTTTCTTTGCTGGATCATTATTCATAGGAGGATTTTGCCTATCTGGATACAGACAGTCTCTTTTGATATGGACTAGTTCATCATAGTTGTAACATTTGACATTATTTGGCACTACATTCTGATTTCCAGAGTTCTTATAGTTGTTTCTCTTGATATTATTCATCTTTCTGTATTTCAGGAATTTCCTAAAATTTTGGGTCATTAAGGCTATCTCTTCATCATTATCGCTGTTTGAATCTAATCCATCAGTCAATGCATTGAATGCCATTGATTTCTTTTCATATGCTTTGCTTTCTCTTCTCCCGATCATTTGAAATTCATACGACATTTGATTTCCAATTAATTCTTCTATCTTTAAAGTGCTGATGTCATTTGCCTTTTCGATAGCAAGTATCTTTTGATCGCATTCTAGAGTAAGAGAATTTAAAATCTTTCTGACTTGATCTTCTTCAGAAAATTCCTTTCCCAAAGATATTAGAGAATGCACAATATCCTAAAATATAAAATACATATCTGAAATAGACTCACTAGAATTCATTTTAAATAATTGAAACTGATTTGTGAGCATGGAAATTTTGGCATGTTTAACTTTGCTTGTTCCTTCGTGAGTAACTTGCAAATTTTTCCAGATTTCATATGCAGACTTACAAACTGACACTCTATTGAATTCATTTCTATCTAGTGAACAAAACAAAATATTCATTGCCTTAGAATTATTTCATGCAACAGTCTTTTGCTCAGCAGTCCACTGTGCAAAATCTGTTGTGGGTTCAGAATATTCAGTTTGTTTAATATTCCAAGTGTCTAATCCTATAGATTGTAAATATATTTTCATCCTACATGCCCAATATGCATAGTTACTGCTATTAAAAAGTGGTGGACTGACAGTAGACTGACCTTCTATAAATGAACTAGTGACAGGGATACTAGTGCTAGTAACAGTACCAGTGTTGGTAACCATTTTGAAAATTTTTCAAAAATAAAATTATGAAACTTTGAAAACCTTGCTCCGATACCAATTGTAAGAAATGCAGATTACGGATCTTAAGGCTAGGATTAACACTAGAGGGGGGTGAATAGTGTTTATAAAGAATTACTAAATCTTTTGAGTTTATGTTAATTTAAACACAGATGTGTGCAATATACATGCACAGATATGATCACAGAAACAAACACAGATGTAGAAATAAAATAAAAAGCAGTAAATGAAAGAACACACCGGATTTTACACTGGTTCGGAGTTACCCTACATCCAGTCCCGCAACACACAAGTACAAATTTCCTTTCAAAAGCAATCTTTACAATTACACCCTCGATTTCAAGGATACGAGGTACACCCTCCAGAATCACAATCCTTTGGATAGAGATACTTGATTTTCCGGACAACAAGTTCATCCACTTGATTTTACGGGCAACAAGTTCACCCAATTGATTTCCCAAGGCTACAATCACACCTTATCACGCTTGATTGATTTTCAAGGCTATAATCACACATTTTCTCGCTAAGTTGATTACAAAAAGCCTATAACTCTGAATAGCACCGAGAATCTTGTTGAGATAGTGATAGAGAATAAAACTACGAATGATCGAGTTCGATTCAATGTTGATTTCGGTAGAGTAATGGTAAGAGTATGTATTAAGAAAAGTGGAAGAAGAAGAGGAGTGAAAAACTAGAAAATTTGATATTAAATTCGCTGAAACTAACCTCTATTTATATAAGAACAATAGCCATGTCCATTTGTAAAGAGTTATAGCGAATAGACACTTCTTTTGAAATTTAAATTTTGAACTTAACTGACACTATGTTGACATGGTCACCATGAGTATGTCGACATCCCAAGGCAACTTTTGATGATTTGATTTTCTTTGAAAATAACATTTATCTTATATTAAAATTAATTTAAAATTTATAAATATACTTGACTATAGTTAAAAATCATAAGTAAATATAGAGACTAATATATATAGAATTTAACTATAATTTTATATTTAAATCTAAGTATAAATATCTAAAATTTAAATATATTATATTAAAAGATAGTTTAAAATCAGGAGTAATTTGACTTTGAATTTAAAGATGATTTTGAGGTTAAAATTATTTAAAATCTGGATAGAGGTTTTTGATTCTTTTAAAAGAAAAGTTTTGAAATCATTTTGAAAACAAGATAATTTTTGTAAAATCATTTGAATAAAAATTAGCGGATACAAAACAATGTTCCACTAGATTTTTCGCAGGTTCCATCCTACTTAGGGTTCCATCCCTTTAACAGGCTCGAAGTAGATTCCATTCCATGAATAAATATTTTAAGATGTTAGTGCTTTTCTAGAAATTTTAACAAAATTCCTAACTAAAATACTTTATTCTTGAAGTCTTAAACTCTTGATATCTTGAATCTCTATACTGTACAGTCTTCATTCTTGGCACCTGTATGGTTAAATCCTGCATATACATATATATATCTAAACTTATAATGTTAGTATTTATATTTTATAATCTATTCTAAGGTTGTTGTCATCAAAACCATCATCTCACGGACTAATAGTCCTGAGTCTCTCAGCACCACTCCACTTTCTTCGCCATAACTTCCTCCTTCAAGTTTGGATTTGCAAACCATTTTCTCCGTCACCAACCTACTTCCAACCCCTTCAATTATCTCCATATAGTGTCACCAAAATTAAACTGGAAGCTGTGACAGAAAAACAGTCATAGGATTTTGTACGTTTGTAGGTGGTAACTTGGTCGCTTGGAAAAGTAAGAAGTAGAATGTTGTAGCTAGATCAAGCATAGAAGCAAAATATTGAGCCATGGCATCCACAACAAGTGAGCTTGTTTGGATTAAGCAATTACTTAGTGACATGAAGATAGAATACATAAAAATAATGCAAATGTACTGTGATAATCAAGCTATACATCATATTGCATCTAATTCCGTCTTTCATGAGAGGACAAAACATATAAAGGTATATTGTCACTTTGTTATAGAAAAAGTGCAACAAGGGAAATAGAAACTCCTATTGTCAAAAGCAAAGAGCAACTGGCACATATTTCATAAAAGCACTCGACAAGACCAACCATCTAAACATACTTGACATGTTGGATTCTATAAATTTATTCGAACCCAACTTGAGGGAGAGGTGAGAAATATGAATTATAGCCTCAAAATATTTCGTCTAAGTTGAAAACAGAAAACAAATAAAAGGCTAGTATCCATTACAATTGTTAGCCACACTTGGTATTTTTTTATAATTATGGTGTAATTAGACAATTGTAATTTAAAAAATAAGCAATGACTTGCATAATTATAATTTAAAAAATAAGTAACGGTTAGTATAATTATAATTAAGAAAATAAGCGACGACTAGTAGAATAAAGCTATATCTAATCATGTACAAAGAGCTTGTAGAATCGGAGAAAAAATTTGCAATAAAATTAATTATTCATCATAGTTTCTCTTCCCCTTTAAATTTCAATACATTAACAAAGCAAACTATTAACCCAGTAAAAAATAATTCAGCTAAATAACAAAACAGTACCTGCTATTCTCAACATAAATACCATCCCAGTATACTTTTAAACTAGTGCGAACCCGTGCTTCGCACACGGTTTTCGTTTAAAATTTCAAAAATAAAAGGTAATCTATTTGTAACATGAATCAAAAAGCAATTTGTATTTAAATGATAATTCACTCGTTGTTGCATCTTTATACTTGTCAGACTAATTATTGACTGATAAATTTGGCCCCAGTGCAAATTTATAGCGATTAGAATGTAATTGCTTATAAGGAAATATCAAAGGCACAATAAACTCAATAAGAATGAAAACATTTATGATCAATAAGGCAACAAATAACAAATCTACAACCATAAAAAAGAAGTAAAGAACATCTAACCTCCCAAGATTGAGCTAATACCGTAAATTTTTTAAAAATAAATTTTTCAAAAATAAATGCTAAAAATCAAGGTGAAAATAAAGCTCTCACGTCTTTAATTAGTTCATCGGTACTCAAAAAAATTGAATTAAAGATAATCGAATAAAATTAAAATGAAATTTAACTCCTTGGTGTTGTCTTACATTACCCACATTACGAAAAACAATATACATGCTTGTGAATACCTAGTGCTACAATGTAAGCTTCATGTATGCTAAGAAAATGATGAGCATATTCCTTCTATTACAAAATAAATATTGATTTTGGATAGAATACACTTACACATGGATGTATGCGACTGAAATAGTAACAAACACAGCGGAAAAAATATAAAACCATCCAAATATGTTTTAGGTAGGCAACAACATTAACAATTTGGATGCTTTGCGAATGTGTATGAAAAATATACTAAATTACAATTGATCAAAATTACTGAGAATTCATTGTTACTGTAAAATATACATGGATGCATATTTTTTTTTAAAATACCACAGACTTCAATGTATTTTATAATAGTTTTATCATATTTTAATGAAAGTATAAGTTGTTGCATCCATTTAGCTCTACCGATATATCACTATAGTCCACGCACTGAAGATAATGACAACCTCGTGTTTCCATTATACATCCATGGTAATGGAATCCACCTCATTAATGTCTACCTCCTTGTTTCTGTTAGCGTTCATGTCGAGCAAAAACAAACTAATTATGAATGGAGCAATGCTACCTTACTCATTCAACTTGGCTATTATCTTGACTTGTCTACCGTTCTCTACCATTATCGTGGAGTTAACTTCGAATATGTACCCTCCTTTAGTTTCAATGAATGCAGTGTTTTAATTTTCATATGAACTTTCCACATCAGTCGCAATATCTGCTGCATGTTCGTATTAAAATATGGGTATAATTTACCAACTGAAATTTTCTATACTTCAAGTATAATCTGATGTAGTCAGTGCAACAAAAATTCTAATGGCGGGCTGCAACTAAATCGAAGAATTGAGGTGGCATTAACACCAAAAACAGTGGTAGACTGAACCGGGAACAAAATCAACTGATGTACATCATTCAATAAATAAAGTTTATCATTCAATCTTTCCTTTTATTGGTTACTTCATTCCACTAAATATGAGGCCTAGTTACACACACACACATACATACATACATACATACATACATACACACACACATATATATATATACATATTTGTGATTTCTTGAAAGAAATGAATCTTTTAATCAAAATTTTTTTTTACATATTGTATATATTTTTTACGCTATAAAAGTGTGTGAGTTGGAGATATGTTAGTCAAAATCAAAAAGTATTGGTAACCGCATTTAGTAACTGCTTTACAATTGATATTTTCTTTGCTAATACTTCAAAAATTAAAATATAATGTATCAATAAAGAAAGATTATATTAATAATGATTGCTGACATGTTACAGGTGCTCTAAGTACCATGAAAATCGGAAGCAATAAATATGCAAATTTAAGAGCATAAGGTGAAAGTCAAGCATCAGCTGATATGACCTAATTTTGCAACTAAAAAGTAACTTAAAAAATGATTTACCCGAAAGTATCCATCTCATCCCTTGACGCGTAGATGTTCCATTCCCATCATCAATTAGTTGCATCGTTTCATACACATTTCTTCACTTGATGCATAGAAGTTACTTTACTCATCATCAATTAATTATATGGTTTTGTACCAGTCTTTTCAATTGGCAGGTGAAACAACTAAAAAAAATAAACTGAAAAAATTGTTAATATACATGGTTAGATTTCAAGGAAAATTCTATGATGTCATTAAACAAACAAATAAATCCACATCTACAATATGGTAGCACAATCTTTCTGAAATAAAACCAAATGTTGATAATATATTTAATGTAGTTATACACAGTAATAAATTATCAATATCCACATATAGAAATTAATAAATCTAAATAATTGAGAATATCAAAATTAAAGTGATAATAAAACATGGCATGCCTTATGTATAAATGATGCTTTATTAAGATCAAGTTCTTGGCAGTATATTTTCTAATTCAAATTTATTTTGTGAACTAAAAATAGTACCACTTAATACTATAATAGATATGTTTACCAAAAAGACAACTTAAAAAGGAAAAAACATTGAGTATCCTAATATATCATTTATTTAGTTATTTTCTATAGTAATAAGATCATGAATAGTTCAGGAAACAAATGAATACGTAGCCAAGTAAACGAATTGCTTTGTTAAAAGAGATAATTTATGCACTAAAAGGTATAATTATAGTTATAATTTATTCCTCTACTTTATGAACTAAAAGGTATAATTAGCTCCAATTGTTTCTTAAATTTGAACAACTGCGTGGTTCAAAGAGGTTGTTCCATAGAATTTTTTCCAAGGTTTTGAGGTTGGCCCGTCGGTTCGTACATGCAAGATTATTGGATTTTCAAAACCATGATGCGTTAAGGTCGAAGATTAAGCATGGTCAAACCGTGGTTGGATTGGGTCTTCAAAACACTTCTTTTAAGTACGTGTTATAAAGAACTTACAGCTGTAAATAACTTTCACTCCTTAAGTGATCTAAATTATCATAATTTGAAAGAAAATGATGTATAACTTTGTTATTCTTATGAAACAAATTTCATTTATAAGACCACTTGCACATTGCTAATAAGAAGGAAAAAACCATAATGAATCCCTCAACTTATTTAAGTTGAGGAGATAGTGAAAATACTTATTCATAACTACAACAATATGATTCTAGGCAATTTTACTCGTAAACAAATTTGCTCAACTAAAATAATAAAGGTGTTGTTAATTAGCAGCAATATAATAGTTTGTCATTGAATCCAAAAAAAATAGAAGCTAATAATCCAACAAACAACAACATCTAAGCTTCATAATGGTAAAAACAGGTGATTATATTGACAACTAAATAATGTTGAATACTAATTTTACATTTTCACTCACCAATGGTGTCAATGACTAAACATTATAATTTGAAAAGAATACAAATAGGCCTAATAAAAAGGCAATCAGACAATAATACATGATGACTATATCAATCCAAGCAAAAGAGAAAAAGTACAAAATATAGACTGATAGGAAGAAAGTTAAGCATGGACCAAATCAAAGACGCAACTAAAATAAAGCAAAATAAATAGTAAAATAAGAAACTGAAACTAATGATAGACAGACCGAAATCAAGGTTATGCTCGAGAAATAGAATCTTAGAAATGGATTGAGTTGAAGGGGAAGTTTCTAAAAACGATTGAACAGAGAAAGAAATGGAAAAAACAAAGCAAAATAAACAACCGAAATGACAAAATTATGGTTATAGCATACCTGTTTAGATAAGAGAAGCAATAGAGAAGATAAGCGATATACCACAAAAATATTAATCTGTGTTAATTCGTCGCCTATGCATAGCGCAGTAGGAGAGATGATTCATTTTCTATATGACATTGTTTAACGTTAGGATAATTAAGATTGAGATGTAACGAAACATGAAACCATGCAAATAATTCATTGCAATATTACATGAGCGAAAACGGGAGGTAGGTATAAATACGAAAAGTTGGAAGAGATTGTTTTCTGCTAGTGTACGGAAGTTTGGAATTTCAAAAGATTAGGGAAAGCGGGAAGATGAAATTATAATGCATACAAAGGATGAGAAAGATGCTTTGAAAACATAAAAGAGGGGAAGGAAAAAGTCTACAGGAATAGTGAGAGAGAGGAATGTTTCATTGAATCATTAAATATATTGATACCAGACGGAAGACTACAAAAGTGAAAATGAATTGTCAGAACAATTAAATATAGTTGTAGAGGAATTCAATTTTAGTATTATAGTGCAGAAGACTGTTTATTTCACAAAATACTCCGATGACTTGTGCGCCCTTGAAATGCAACTCAGTAATAATAATATAATAGTATAGATTCTCTTCGAATTTGAGTAGCATAAAATGCATCACATAAAATTAAAATAAATCTGAATAAACAAAAGGAAAGAGGAGAAAAAAGAATTGGCAATAAACATATACAACTTGTCCATACAATTATATTAATAGTGAGTTCATTTTCAAGCTCATAGAAGCCTCCATCAATTTTTGAAAATGAACGGTCTTTTTTTTCCTTTCCGCTTCTGTCCTTGCTCCGTCGCGTAGAAGCCTCTGAGAATTTTTTCCTCAGGTTTGAACTCAAGAGTCACGAGCCCCTTTTCACCCTTTCCCTATCCAATTACGTCTCCCTCCTCTTCAATCGCCCTATTCCCTTTCTTCCTTATTCCACAGCCGACGAATTAGTCTTTCCTCCTCTTCCATCGTACCTTCCCCTGTTTCCTTTTTCCAGACCTAAATGATAACGTCCCTATCAATTTGTTGCTTATCCGCTCTACCTCGATCCTCCACTCTTCCTGCCAACATCGCCTGCTAAACTGTTGTTGGTCGGAATTGGTTCATCAATGGGATGTTTTTAAGGTTGCTAGCTCTTCTCCCGTTGTAAGCAAATAAATTCCCAGAAACCTAACGAATAGAGCGGAGATGTTCCTCTTCTTTTGTCGCCAAAAACCTAATTCCTTCTTCCACGACTTCTTGCGACTCCCACTGTTTCAGGTAATCGACTATTTAACCGATTATATATTAATTAAAACTATGAAATAGTTGAAAATTATACATCGAATCGTAGTTCTTCCAGATTGAATAAATCCATCAAATAATCATTTCTCTATTTGGATAATAGTTTATGCATCATCTTGATTTCTTTGCATTTGGTCACCAATTCATCCACTATATCGGTTTTCTTTCTAACACGTTCAAATTATTTTCAATATTATAATAAGATAATGGGTTTGGACACCAGTAGTTCAGTCTTATTTTCTTACAATACTTCTTTGAGATGATAAAAACCAAAATTTTGTAGTTTTTCCTTTGGGAATTTGATATCTATATATAATTTGTTTTAGGAGGTTTTAAAATTTTATTTTGGATCCAATTGATAGCTGAGTAGATAGCATGCTTTGTTCTGAAAAATATATACCGTTTTTGAATCATGATGATTTATCGCCGTTATCAAACCATTTATTTCCCTTAAAAGCAAACGTGTAGATGTGAAGGTTCATATAAAAATCACTTTATGAGCTTTATTACTTGATACTAAATATTCACTTGATAAAACATGTATTAAATTATGACTAATAATTTGCAGCTTGCACCTTCTGTACAAAATTACATGGGGTTAGCAGGGAATCGACAATAGTTCTTATATAGTAACTATCAAGGTATTTAATTTTTTAGTTGTTCGTCATTTTCTGTTATGTAATTAACCAGAGAAATCATAACAAATGATACTTAATTTCACTTCTCTAAAAAGAAGGCTGGGTTCGTGATACTTTATTAGCCAGTACCATGTGTTTTAATTCCTTCATGTTCCCATTTCATCTAACCTTAATTTCAAATAGAGGGACTGCATCAAGTTAAACCCGAACAGGCAAACGATGCAGCGCCGATCGTCGCAAGTGGATATCTCTGAAAGCTACTCTTCATGGCAAGCTCGCAGGTTTATGTTCTATCCACCACTTTTTTCCGATGGCTTTCTTGCCCTCGTTCGGCTAAATCCTTCTGGCAGCTTGCTGATTTGTAGGTCGATTCAATGTCATGTTGTCTTTATTTGCCCAATCATATTTCTTACTAGAGGTAAAAAAAAATTATGCATCCATTATGTTATGAATACTTTGTTCTTTGAACTTCCACGATTTACTTCCTTTTCCTATCCATTCAATTCTTGACTTCTGCCTCAACTATGCTACTTTTTGATATTTAATTTCTCATGGTTCTTATGTAGGTTTTGATCATCCTTATAAAAGTAATTTTTTATGAATGAGTTAGAGATATCGCACCCTTTTTCTTATTATATTACCTCCATATCCATTAATAACTTGATATCTAATTTTAATATTATTGATACTAAAAAAAAAGGGTTAACTTCTTTATTGACTTACGTGAAGCGACTGAAGCCATTTAGAATGAATAACCCATTTTCTTTTGTAATAAGATATATGTACACATATTATAAGTTTTGGAATACTTTATTGTAACAAGCAATTAATCTAGGTGTGTATAAGTGCTGATTATTTTAAACCACTTTTAATATTTTCATATTTCATATTTATATTTATGTTTATTGCATGTTAATTGTTGCTTTATTTTGGATTAAACTTCTTAGTTGTTTTTTCCCCAAATTTTAAGTACATGTATTTATCTAATTTTATATTCCATATCAAGTATGTATTTTACAGTGTAAATGATGACTTAAAAGCTTAAAATAACTGAAAGCTACTCTTCATGGCAAGCTCGCAGGTTTATGTTCTATCCACCACTTTTTTCCGATGGCTTTCTTACCCTCGCTCGGCTACATCCTTCTAGCAGCTTGCTGATTTGTAGGTCGATTCAATGTCGTGCTGTCTTTATTTGCCCAATCATATTTCTTACTAGAGGTAAACAAAAATGATGCATCCATTATGTTATGAATACTTTGTTCTTTGAACTTGCATGATTTACTTCCTTTTCCTATCCATTCAATTCTTGACTTTTGCCTCAACTATGCTATTTTTTGATATTTAATTTCTCATGCTTCTTATGTAGGTTTTGATCATCCTTAGAAAAGTAATTTTTTATGAATAAGTTAGAGATATCGCACCCTTTTTTATTATATTACCTCCATATCCATTAATAACTTGATATCTAATTTTAATATTATTGATACTAACAAAAAAAGGTTAACTTCTTGATTGACTTATGTGAAGCAACTGAAGCCATTTAGAATGAATAACCCATTTTCTTTTGAAATAAGATATATGTACACATGTTATAAGTTTTGGAATATTTTATTGTAACAAGCAACTAATCTAGGTGTGTATAAGTGCTGATTATTTTAAACCATGTTTGCACAAAAAATGGGCAAACACCTCCAAGTTGTATTATTTAGTTGATTTTATGTGGTTTTCAATGATTTGGGTGACTTATGCAAATATGTAAAAAGCAGGGACTGAACTGCAAAAGACACACAGATTTATAGTGGTTCGGCCAGAACGTGCCTACGTCCACTTTATATATTATTATCCTTTTTCTTTCAGATTACAAGTACAAAGCTTTGTATACAAGTATATGAAAGTTGTTTGAAAGTTCCTTCCGTGATTGAGCTCTCAAACTTGTCTGCCATTGTTGTACCCCTGCCCCTCTATTTATAGAGTGAGGCTGGGGGCAGGGGTCTTGGATGTATATAGCTGCTGGCGGGCCTGGGCTGGTAGTGTCGGTCTGGTATGCCATCCTTATGTTGGTTCGGTAGTGGTAGATAGAGTTGGTCCGGTAGCAGCATGGTTCGGTGGTAACATGGATTGGTGATGGGTGGATGGATCTTGGACCGGTGGTAGATGGAGATGGGGTTGGTCCGGTAGGAGGCTGGGAGCCATGTTGGTTCGGCGAAGCTTGGTCCGGTCATAGCTAGGCGGAGGTTTGGTCCGGTGATGGCCTAGTTGAGGTTGGTTCGGTGATGGTGGGTTTTGGACCGGTGGTAGGTTGGACCGGTGATGGTGGATGGAGCACGGTTCGGCGTGGGTATGGGTACCGAATGGGCACAGACACCGGTTGGAAATGGCGAAGCAGATGCCTCTTGGTCTCGTGATTCCATGGGTGAGAATTCGCCCAACATTTGCCCCCCAAAGTGGGGCACGTGCTTGCAGGTGTCGCGCTTTGTTTTTCTTCCAGTTGGTGTAGCTACATTCGGTTTTGAGTGCCGAACCATTTGGTTCGATTGTCCTCTGTACGTCTATAAATAGGGGCTACACCCCTTCGTTATTCCTTACCGAATCAGAGAGAACCGAACCAACTTGAGTGTCGAATCAACCTTGTACCGAATCAACCTCGTGCCGAATCAAACTCGTACCGAATCAAACTCGTGCCGAATAGGTATGTTTCTCTTTTCGCCGAATGGGCTTGAAAATTTTACTACCGAGTGAACATTATCCAAGTGATGCCGAATGGACAATTGCCGAATGAGTTCGATTATTGGGAATGCCGAATGAAGCTTTAACCTTTAATGCCGAATGAAACTCGAAAACTTGACCACCGAATGGAACTTGATAACTATTCGTTTATATTCCCATACTCCTTGTTCTAATACCATGTTTTTCTTGTGCCGCAGAAAATGTCTCGCAAAGCGGAAACTCGATCAGATAGAAAGAAGTCCAAGGATAGAGAGGAGTCTTCTTCCGTGCCCCCAGCCCAACCAGGACCGGCGCGACATGGACCTGCCCCGAGGTCGTTAGTGGATGGGTATGGTCCCCAGGAACTTCTGGTCTCCCCTCCCGATTGCTTTCCTAGCTCCCTGAAGGAGGAGCAACTCGATGTTATATCTCGTTCCTTCGGAATAGATAGAGCGCTCATGGTGCTGCCGGGGGCTGGAGTTATGCCATATGACCCTCCTGAAGGGTATTTTGCGTATAGTAGAATGTTGGGCGAATTCTCACCCATGGAATTACGAGACCAAGAGGCATCTGCTTTGCCATTTCCAACCGGTGTCCGTGCCCATTCGGTACCCATACCCACGCCGAACCGTGCTCCATCCACCATCACCGGTCCAACCTACCACCGGTCCAAAACACACCATCACCGAACCAACCTCAACTAGGCCATCACTAGACCAAACCTCTGCCTAGCTATGACCGGACCAAGCTTCGCCGAACCAACATGGCTCCCAGCCTCCTACCGGACCAACCCCATCTCCATCTACCACCGATCCAAGATCAATCCACCCATCACCAATCCATGTTACCACCGAACCATGCTGCTACCGGACCAACTCTATCTACCACTATCGAACCAACATAAGGATGGCATACCAGACCGACACTACCAGCCCAGGCCCGCCAGCAGCTATATACATCCAAGACCCCTGCCCCCAGCCTCACTCTATAAATAGAGGGGCAGGGGTACAACAATTGCAGACAAGTTTGAGAGCTCAATCACGGAAGGAACTTTCAAACAACTTTCATATACTTGTATACAAAGCTTTGTACTTGTAATCTGAAAGAAAAAGGATAATAACATATAAAGTGGACGTAGGCACGTTCTAGCCGAACCATTATAAATTTGTGTGTCTTTTACAGTTCAGTCCCTTCTTTTTACACATTTGCATAAGTCACCCAAATCATTGAAAACCATATAAAATCAACTAAATAATACAACTTGGAGGTGTTTGCCCATTTTTTGTGCAAACATTTTTGGTGCTTTCACTGAGAAACTTGGACTCGAAGCTTCAGCTTCCCTCATTCAACCTTCTTTCCCAATAGCACCCTTCATTGCCTAGGAAACATGACTTCCAGGCCAAGAAAAGACGCCAACAAGGGAAAGAACGTTGCAACCAGCAGCGCTCCAGATCCAGTGGATCCAGATCAAGAGAACCATCCCACTACGACAGCAGTGCCAAATGTAGATCAGGAAATTCCGACAGCCCCTGCCGCGGAACAACCGGCAGCAATCACTAGGGCAGACCTAGACAGAGTTGTGGTTGAAGTGACTAACCGCTTCGCATTCCAACAAGAAGCTTTGGTGAACCAACTCATGTCACGCTTGAGGGATGCCGAAGAATCCAACCGCAATACTGAATCATGGGGTGAGTCTCAATCTGGAGGATCTCAGAGACAACAAAGGTCTTCCCCCTTCGAAGAAGCTATCAACAGGAACAACAATGATAGGGGCCGCGTCCGGACTCAGCCCGAACTCCGACTCGAGGAAGCGCTTGGAACCGAACCCAATAGGGGAGGCACCAGGCGAGGGTCGGATGCAGCTGAGCCAGTCATGCCGCCTAATCATAGAAACCCCGCTGAACGGAGCCGAGCTAGAACCCAGCCCGAAGTTGACCCCATGGAAATGCTCGAAACAGAACCCCACAGGGGAAGATCAAGGCAGGGGGCAACTGTAGCTGGTCCTAGCATGCATCCGAGCAGCCAAAGACAGCCACTGGATAACGTCAGAAGTGATAGGCTATACCATCCCTACAGGTCATCTGGACGAGATCGATCCCGCAGGGAAGAACCAAGCTCATTTTTGTCCGCTCCAAATTCTGATGAAAGAATGGCACGATTATTCAGGGAATGCGTCCGACGGGAGCAAAGGGATCGAGGGATAGGCGCTAGGGTAACCAGCCCTTTCACCCGTGACATCGAAACCGCCATCACCCCTCGAGAATGGAAAATGCCGACGATGGAACCGTACAAGGGAACTTCCGACCCCGTTGTACACCTGCAGAGATACACACAACATATGCTCATGAGCGGAGCAACGGAAGGAGTGTTGTGTAAATGCTTTCCGCTATTCCTAGCAGACCTAGCTACCTCCTGGTTCTGCCATCTACCCCAAGGATCTATCAGCTCATGGGAGATGTTGAAAGAAAAGTTCATTAGCTAGTTCCGCATTCATGTGGAACAACCCAAGGATGCTTATTCTCTATCTACTGTCAAACAAAAATCCGGAGAGACACTGCAACAATATCTAACCCGGTTCAATGCCGCAGCGGCCGCAGTCCAAGATGCCTATGAGAAACTCACCCTAATGGCCCTCTGTAGTGGTGTGCACCAAGATACCAAGTTTGCTAGAATACTAACTAAAGAAAAACCAGCTACCTTGCCCGATTTCTTCCATGAAGCTGGGAAGTACATGAGATTCGAAGAGGCTGCCACTGAAAGGCAGACAGGACCACAGACTAAGACGGCTCATGGAAACGCCCCCGCCGCAGCGAAGGACATTCGGAGAAACGACTCCAGAGACAATGTAGGGGGCAAGAAGGGAGAAAAGCGCTTGTACCGACCAGGACCGAGATTTGACGCTTACACTCCCTTGAACGAAACAGTCGAGAACATCTTCCTGGCCACCCAGGACGAACTTACATACAAGCGCCCCCCGTACAAGAAAGAGTCAGATCGCGCAATCCAGTCCGGAAAATTCTACCGTTTCCACGAGTCTCATGGGAACGATACCAATGAATACCGCCATCTCTAAGACCTAATTGAAGAACACATCAGGAGAAAGAGGCTGGAACGCTATGTAAAGGGCCAGGACAGGACTCCAGCTCCACCAAGGAAAACCCAGGGCAGCTCCACCCAGAGACAGGCGGAGGAAATCGCAATACCAGCGGTTCCAACCAAGAGAAGATAGTGGTCCATACAATATCAGGAGGGCCACACATCGCTGACAAGAGCTGGGCAGAAATGGAAAGATATGGAAACTCACTCAGAAGCGAGGGAGACCGCGTCAATTATGTTATGGAAGAACGCCACCCTAAGCGGAAGGAAAATAATGACATCACATTCAGTGGGCGCGACCTAGAAGGAAGGCAATACCCTCATATGGATCCTATGGTCATCTCTGCCTGGTTCGGCCCAGCTGAAGTTTTTCGAATCCTAGTAGACACTGGAAGCTCAGTGAATATTCTGTTCAAGCATGCTTTCGACAAAATGAAGCTGTCAATGAAGGACGTGTCTCCCTGCAACAAACCGCTACACGGTTTCACTGGAGAAGCAAAGATGCCCCTCGGACAATTGGATCTCTTTGTTGAATTGGGAAGTCATCCCCGCTCCGCCGTTCGGAAACAAACATTCATGCTAATAGACAACCACTCGGCCTACAATGCCTTTTTAGGAAGACCAGCCTTGTCCGACTTCCAAATTGTCCTTGCCCCATGGTGCCTGAAAATGAAGTTCCCGACGAATAATGGAGTGGGAGATGTAGAAGGGGATCAAGACGCCGCTCGGGACTGCTATGTAACCGAACTTCGCAATAATCGCAAGAGAGATAAAGGGAAAAATGCAGAGACTATTCTCTGCATGAAAAGCTTGGAAGCATAGCAACTAAAGAAAGCCCCTCCTCTTCGGTATACTAGTGATCCTTTCAATGAATTAGACCCCAGGGACAAAGAGGAGGAGGCTACCGTCGAGCCTGCAGAGGCTATGGAATTCGTATCTGTAGACAAACGCGACCTAAGTAAACTGCTGAGAGTCGGATCTCAGTTAAAAAGAGAATTAAAGAATCAACTCATTGATTTTCTTCGCCAGAACATGGATGCATTTGCATGGATGCACGCTAATATGACTGGAATCTCCCCGGACATAGCATGCCACGCACTGAACATTGATCCTACCAAGGTGCGGGTAAAGCAGAAGAAGAGAAGTATGGGGGCGGAATGATCAGCAACGCTCGAGGAAGAAGTAAAGAACTTACTTGCCAATGACTTCATACGTGAGCCATCTACCCGGAATGGATCGCCAACCCGGTACTGGTAAAGAAAGCTAATGGGAAGTGGCGAACATGCATCGATTTCTCCAACTTAAATGACGCTTGCACGAAAGACTGCTTCCCACTCCCCCGAATCGACCAACTCGTGGACAGCACTGCCGGACACGAACTCTTATCCTTTATGGACGCATACTCAGGATATAACCAGATCCCTATGCATACCCCCGATCAAGACCACACTAGCTTCATCACTGACCGAGGATTGTACTGCTACAAGGTAATGCCATTTGGACTTAAAAACGCCGAAGCTACTTATCAGCGCCTCGTCAACAAGATGTTTGCGGAATTGATGAGATGAACTATGGAGGTCTATGTGGATGACATGCTGGTTAAATCAAGAAAAGCCAACGATCATGTAAGCCACCTGGACGAGATGTTCCAAGTACTCCGCCAATATGGAATGAAGCTGAATCCTCTAAAGTGCTCCATCGGAGTGTCATCAGGAAAGTTCTTGGGATTCATCGTCCATGCCAGAGGGATCGAAGAAAACCCCAAACAAGTCCGAGCCTTGCAAGATATCAAAATACCATCCACTCGGAAAGAAATGCAAAGCCTAAACGGGAAGGTGGCCGCCCTAAGCAGATTCATCTCCAAAGCGACTGACAAGTGTGTCCCTTTCTTTGAAGCCCTAAAGAGAGACAAAGGAAAATTCGAGTGGACCGACGAATGCTCAGAAGCTTTCCTTAACCTAATCGAGCACCTCCAACGGCCACCAGTACTCTCGACTCCGAATGAAGGCGAAGAACTATACCTATATCTTGCTGTGTCATCCCATGCTCTAAGCGCCGCTTTGGTAAGCGAAGAAAACCGCACACAACGGCCAGTGTACTTCATAAGCAAAAGGTTCACGGGAGCAGAAGCCCGGTATCCCAAACTCGAAAAACTGGCGTACTGTTTACTAATCACATCAAGGAAGCTACGACACTATTTCCAATCTCATCCCATCAGAGTCCTAACCGACCAACCATTGAGGCAAGTGCTCCATCATCCCGACACCTCTGGGCGACTGCTCAAGTGGTGCATCGAGCTAAGTCAATATAATATCACCTACCATCCTCGCACTGCCATCAAAGGACAAGCCATAGCCGATTTCATCGCCGAATTCACTATCAACGAAGGCAGGGAGCAGTCTGAAATAACGGAGGACATCAAGTGGAGTCTCTTTGTGGATGGAGCATCGAACGAACAAGGCTTGGGGGCAGGCGTTGTGATCATCACTCCCAGGGAAGAAAGCTGCGTTATGCACTAAGGCTGGAATTCGCTGCCACCAACAATGATGCCGAATATGAAGCAGTAATAGCCGGATTAGAGCTCGCCCTGGAGATCGGAGTCAGTTCCTTATGTCTTCACAGTGATTCGCAACTCATCGTAAATCAAATACTAGGGGAGTTCCAGACTCGAGGAGAGCGGATCGCGGCATATCTGAAAAAGACCAAGCGGCTGCTCAATCAATTGGATCACTACTCGATCAAACACATTCCTCGAGAAGAAAATCAAGAGGCCGACGAGCTGGCAAAGCAAGCTAGCATGGGAGATGATACCACTTCTGGAACGATAACTGTCTCAAGGTTACTAACCCCAAGTTTCGAGCAAGTAAATCTGATAGCTGCAACCGAAGAAGAAACATGGATGACCCCTATCCGAGAATACTTACAAAACGGCACCCTACTCGATGGGCGAAATGAAATTAAGAAAATTCTAAGGAAAGCTTCCCGCTACACAATGCAAGAAGGCATCCTCTATCGGCGCGGCTTCTCTAACCCCTTATTGAGGTGCGTTGCTGGAAGAGAAGCCAGGGAAATTCTATCCAATATCCATCAGGGAAGTTGTGGAGACCACACCGGAGGGCAGACCCTAGCAAAAAAGATACTCCGATATGGGTATTTCTAGCCCACTTTAAACAAAGATGCCTTAGACTTCGTCAGAAGATGCGACAGATGTCAGAAATTTGCTAAGATTCCTCGACTACCAACCAATGAAATTACTCAGATGACCAGCCCTTGGCCCTTCGCAATATGGGGGATTGACTTAATTGGCGAACTGCCGATGGGCCGAGGCGGGGCCAGACATGCTATAGTGGCAGTTGACTATTTCACAAAATGGGTGGAAGCGGAGCCTCTGAATAAAATATCTTCAACTAAAGTTATCAACTTCTTGATCAAAAACGTTCTGTGCAGGTACAGGGTTCCGCTCAGAATCATATCAGACAACGGGCTTCAATTTGACAGCGAGGAATTTGCCGACTGGTGCCAAGAGCACGGGATTCACAAAAGCTTCTCATCTGTGGCTTATCCCCAGGCAAATGGCCAAGTCGAAGCTGTCAACAAAATTCTCAAAACGCTGATCAAGAAGAAGCTTGAAAAGTCAAAGGGCGCTTGGGTGGATCAACTTCCTACGGCACTTTGGGCCTACCGCACATCTTTCAGAACATCAACAGGACATACTCCTTCCTCTTTGGCATACGGATCGGAGGCAATGCTCCCAGTTGAGACTATTGTGCCTTCCCACCGTAGGATCCACTACAATCCAGAAGAAAACGAAGAACTCCTCCTCATGTCTTTGGATCTGATTGAGGAAAGGAGAAACGATGCAGCACTCAAAGTAGCAGCTCACAAACAAAAAGTGGCAGCCCAGTACAACTCCAAAGTCAAGCATCGCAGCTTACAAGAAGGAGATCTTGTCCTCAAACGAATCTTTCCGCGCCCCGGGGAACTGGACCCCATCTGGGACGGACCATATGTAATTCATAAAGATCTCCACAACGGAGCTTATATTTTGTCAACAGTGGACGGAGAGGTGTTCCAGAGGGCATGGAACATCCGACACCTCCGTCGATACTTTTCTTAACTTGTACTGCCCATATGAAGTGAATTAACAAAGAGAATCAGTGGACGTAGGCATTTTCGTGCCGAGCCACTTTAAAAACTTGGCTCTTGTTAACTTGTTCCTTTATATCTTGGCTACTTGTTAAGCTTTATCCTTTGCTGTTGAACAAAATCCTTTGCAGATGACATTTCAATTCAGAGCTTCACAACACAACTCCACCTGGACAAAATCTAACAGGTACGCTACGATCCTATGCCCTCGCCAATGAGACACTTTCGCTCCGGTATCCCTCTACCGAGAGTTAACTCATTGTTTGCCTCGGCCCTTAAAGCCGACTATAATAAGCCGAGTATAAGCCACCGAGAAGGCCGATTATGCCATGGCAGCTCATTACAGCGATTCGGCTCGCCGGCAACTGTGAATCGATCATAAGCCCCAACATAAGGTGTGGCCAGCCAGGGGCAGTTCATAGTTGATGATCGGCCCCCACGCTAGCCGGCCACAGTAAATCGAATAATACCCGCGATTACGGGCCATAATGGCCCGGGTAGTTACTGTGCGCGATCGGCTCCGATGTGTCTTAAGTGCGGCTGTGGTAAAAAAGAAAACTCCCCGCAGAGGCGTAAGATGGGTGACAAATGTCTCCAAGACCCACATCTAGGGAAAGTGACTTCAAAACCTGTTTGCCACGAACTTAAGCACATCGACGGCCTTCCGTGACTGGAAGTTTTACTTTTCCTGTATTTCAATTTCATTTAAAACCTTTCTCCTATTCTCCGTAACGGTGCTTGAAAGTACAGGACATGAAATAGGGAACGCTCGCTAATGGGAACAGAAACTTACAATCGGATGACGAGACACTCAACAGCATTTCGTGCTTAGTCTTACAGGGTGCACGAAGTTGCCGTCCACAGCCGAAACATGAAGGGCGATACCTTCTACTTTTATACATTAATGCATAGTTGCAGTTCATATTCATACATCACATTTACGTTGCAAAATGAGAAAATTATACTTTAAGCAAAAAACTTGGCATCAGGCACAGTCAAGTCACTAGTAACATGCATAGTTACATCACTTACATAGCACAACAAAACAGCGATAACATTCCAACATAAAGGAATCAGCTTATGTTATGAAATTACATAAAGTCATTCACCACAAACAATATTATTACAGTCACATCAATGTTTTGGACTAACATAAACAGCGATAAAAGGAAATCAAAAGGTGGCCGAATCCGGACAAGGAACCAGCTGCGTCCACGCTTCGCCCTCATCCTACCAACTCTCCAAGCCTACTTAGCCGCAGGGTCGGAGCTCCCAGCATGTTGATCAGAAGTCCCACCTGTCCAATTCAGAAGAGGAATTCATTAACCAAACAGTAAACGATCAAGTTATGAAAATCTAAAATGAAAAGAGAAAGAGAAGAGAGACTCGCCAGCGCCCGCCGCTTGATCCTCATTCTCCAATTGCACACCCGCTTCCTCCGCAGCAAGCAGCCGCATCCCCTCCTTCACCGCCGCCTGCTCCTCCTTCGAAAACTGAGCGGTGACTACATCCAGACTAAAGGCCGCTCCACCTTCCTTACCCGCATCAACCCTGGCCTCCTCTAAAGCCCGAAGATATACCTTGGCCATAACCCGGGGATAGTCATCCATCCAGGATAAGCTGCCCTCCTTCCAAGTGCGGAAGTACATGTCCTGCAGCATATCGTCCATCATCCCCTCATCCTCTTCAAACCTCTTCACCCGGGCCTCGAAAATCTGCAACTTAGTGGCTGCAGCATCCCTCTCCCGCCGGTATCTCGAGCACTCAGCCTGGAGGGATCTCCTCATCTCCTCCATCTCTTCTTTCAACTTGGCTTGAGCAAGTTCTGCAACTTCAAGCCTCCCAGATATCTCTTCAACCTGCTCGAGATCCGCTCTCCTAACCTCATCAACCGTGGTAATGGCCATGTCAATGTGTTTCTTGCAAGCGGCCTCCATTTTCAGCAACTCAGCTCTGCTAGCCTCTTCCATGGCCTTCTTCAGTCGTTGGGAGTCGGCTTCATGCTGCGAAATCTGAATAGTCTGGTCGTCAAGTTGTTTGGCCTGATCAGCAACCACTAACCGCAACCTTATATTGGCACTCCCTATATCCTCCCCGGCCTTGGCCAATAGGGCGTGATGTTCCATTAACTTCTTGACCTCCTCCGTGACCCGGTCGATGTTGGCCTTGGCTTCGTCCCCCATAGCAGCTATCCGAGTAGTGAGAAGATCCAAATCTAGGGACTTAGGCTCATCAAGAACCCGAACCATGAGATTGCGGGGGAGAAGATGTTCGCTCATGGCCTTGTCAAATACAATATCCTGAGAGCTTGGGTCCAAATCCGGGTGGCCGACAAAGGGATTGCGAGGCACGTCGGGACGTTTTATGCGGATAACAATAGGATTCTCGGAAGGATGCGGAGAGGGGACAAACTCCGTGGTCTCCTCCGTGGTATCTCGAGAAGGCTGAGTAGGAGGCTGAGGAGCAGGTGGTGAATCAAACAAGGAACGCCTCCTCTTCCTCTGCTGGATACCCTCCTCGATAACTCCAAGGAGAGGGCGGTAGCTGTCCACGTCCCTAGGATGACCAGTAGGAGGCTTCGGCTTAGCACAAGCTCTCATCAACTTGAATTGTTCGAGGCGGTGTCGAACGTCTGACGTTTTGGCCACCTGGCCTGCCCCTGGAGTAAAGAATAAATGTTGCAAGCATGCATCAAATCATGAGGCAAGAGATATATCGAGTTAAAAAAAAAGAAAAAGAAAGACGCTTTTACTATACAAACCCTGTAGAGAAGGAGGATCCTGCAACAAGTCCTGGATTTCATCCCAGGACGGGAGCGAGCCATAGAATATTCCTAAGTCCCTATCGTGCATGGAATCTGCAGAAGTCAAAAGTTCACCTTGCACCGCCGGAGTCACCCTAGCAAAGGAGCTCTTAGGGGATGGATCGGCACCAGCCCCGGCCTTGCCAGTCTTCTTCGCCTTCTCCGCCAAATCCGATTCTCCCTCCGATTCCCCGAAAGCTTGATGGAGAGCCTCATCCGTCCACTCCTGAAGCTCCCCCACTTGCCCGAAGGTTAAGGCACCAGTGCCACTACCGCCCTGTCCGTCGCCATCGCCATTGCCCTCTCCATCTCCATCGCCATCTCCACTACCCTCTGACTCTCCTCCTACATCGCCGCCTTCGCCCTCGCCTCTATCCTCTTCCACATCTTCCTCCCCCGGAATAATCGGGCAAGTGCTAGGAGAGGGGCCGTCAGACTCCTTAAGTCTCTTACCCCTGACAACCGGAGGCTTTGTAAAAGTTTTCCTCTTGCCACTCTTCTTCGTGGCCCCTCCTGTAGTCTGGGCAGCTTTCTCTTCCGCCGTATCTCTCTGTTTAACCACGGACTGGTGTGGAAGAATCAAGTTGTACATCAAGAGTCTAGCATTCATGATCAGGTAAGCAGCCGATCTGTCTCTCTTGGAAATAGCTTCTATCTCAGCTGCCATCTGAACTAGGCGATCGTTCTCCACAACCACAAAGCCACCTATCGCTAGCAAGAAATGAAAGCACATAAGGAAAAGAAATGTGGCCAAAACAAGGAATGTGAATAAAACTGTGACTTACATCCGGAGGTGAAGCGACGGATAGAGACGGAGTCATCTCTGACGAAGAACCACTCCTTCTTGAACATACTGTACTTCGAATAGAGGTCTAGAACCGGCTTAAAAGAGACAGCAGACTCCAACCTAATATATGGGGATCCCTTCCTGTATCCCCTCAGATTGTACAGATACTGTATCTCCCGGTTGGAAGGAGCGCGCCCATACCTCTCCTGAAAGATAGCGTACAAGCACACCAGGATGGCGTAAGAGTTGGGCTGGAGTTGGAATGGAGCCACCTTCAGATAAGTGATGAAGCTGACTACCCAGGCGCTGATGGGAGGAATGGCCCCGCACATACAGTAGTACCTACTATACGCAAAATACCCTTCAGGAGGGTCATATGGCATAACTCCAGCCCCCGGCAGCACCATGAGCGCTCTATCTATTCCGAAGGAATGAGATATAACATCGAGTTGCTCCTCCTTCAGGGAGCTAGGAAAGCAATCGGGAGGGGAGACCAGAAGTTCCTGGGGACCATACCCATCCACTAACGACCTCGGGGCAGGTCCATGTCGCGCCTGTCCTGGTTGGGCTGGGGGCAAGGAAGAAGACTCTTCTCTATCCTTGCACTTATTTCTATCTGATCGAGTTTCCGCTTTGCGAGACATTTATCTGCGGCACAAGAAAAACATGGTATTAGAACAAGGAGTATGGGAATATAAACGAATAGTTATCAAGTTCCATTCGGTGGTCAAGTTTTCGAGTTTCATTCGGCATTAAAGGTTAAAGCTTCATTCGGCATTCCCAATAATCGAACTCATTCGGCAATTGTCCATTCGGCATCACTTGGATAATGTTCACTCGGTAGTAAAATTTTCAAGCCCATTCGGTGAAAAGAGAAACATACCTATTCGGCACGAGTTTGATTCGGTACGAGTTTGATTCGGCACGAGGTTGATTCGGTACAAGGTTGATTCGGCACTCAAGTTGGTTCGGCTCTCTCTGATTCGGTAAGGAATAACGAAGGGGTGTAGCCCCTATTTATAGACGTACACAGGACAACCGAACCAAATGGTTCGGCACTCAAAACCGAATGTAGCTACACCAACTGGAAGAAAAACAAAGCCGACACCTGCAAGCACGTGCCCCACTTTGGGGGGCAAATGTTGGGCGAATTCCCACCCATGGAATCACGAGACCAAGAGGCATCTGCTTCGCCATTTCCAACCGGTGTCCGTGCCCATTCGGTACCCATACCCACGCCGAACCGTGCTCCATCCACCATTACCGGTCCAACCTACCACCGGTCCAAAACCCACCATCACCGAACCAACCTCAACTAGGCCATCACCGGACCAAACCTCCGCGTAGCTATGACCGGACCAAGCTTCGCCGAACCAACATGGCTCCCAGCCTCCTACCGGACCAACCCCATCTCCATCTACCACCGATCCAAGATCCATCCACCCATCACCAATCCATGTTACCACCGAACCATGCTGCTACCGGACCAACTCTATCTACCACTACCGAACCAACATAAGGATGGCATACCAGACCGACACTACCCGCCCAGGCCCGCCAGCAGCTATATACATCCAAGACCCCTGCCCCCTGCCTCACTCTATAAATAGAGGGGCAGGGGTACAACAATGGCAGACAAGTTTGAGAGCTCAATCACGAAAGGAACTTTCAAACAACTTTCATATACTTGTATACAAAGCTTTGTACTTGTAATCTGAAAGAAAAAGGATAATAACATATAAAGTGCACGTAGGCACGTTTTGGCCGAACAACTATAAATCTGTGTGTCTTTTACAGTTCAGTCCCTGCTTTTTACATATTTGCATAAGTCACCCAAATCATTGAAAACCACATAAAATCAACTAAATAATACAACTTGGAGGTGTTTGCCCATTTTTTGTGCAAACAAACCACTTTTAACCTTTTCATATTTCATATTTATATTTATGTTTATTGCATGTTAATTGTTGCTTTATTTTGGATTAAACTTCTCAGTTGTTTTTACCCCAAATTTTAAGTATGTGTATTTATCTAATTTTATATTCCATATCGAGTATGTATTTTACAGTGTAAATGATGGCTTAAAATCTTAAAATGATCTTTAAAATTTTGTAAAGCGATTTCAGATTTTAATTGTTATATGGTTTTGCATATTGTACTACAAAGTTAATAGGTTGATGACTTCTAAGTTACACAACCAAATATGATATTACTTCAAGACATCTAGCTACTCAATCACCACAATAACCGTTATTGGCATACTCATAAAAATATATTTAATATTTATTTGTTTACATAAATAATTATCTGTTATTGCTTCGGTATGAGCCATACATCTTCAGTTTCAAAATCAGTCTTTTCCTCATCAGACCATACAAAGAACTAAACTCTAATAATTTATTCACATTTATACTTTAGTTCTTATTTAGTTTATTTTTTGGATTAGATATTAATTGTTTTTCTCCATTTATCATTTAATTCTTCTTCTGTTTTTCCCTGTATTTTTTTCCTTTTAGAATTTGGATTATATGCCAATAAATTTTAGAAATGTGTTTTCATGAAAAAAATTCTTCTACTTTAGGGCTATTAGAATTTTTAAACCTTCTTTTTCTTTTATCATAATATGTATTGGTGTACAATTAGGAGTACACTATTACTGTCTTACGGAGAGCACCATTGCCTTAAATGCTTTCCCTGCAGCTGTTTATAATTCTGCTATAATTTTTTTAAAGGAAACCCATTGGTAATCATGAATTTTTGATTGGTTGTATGTAATCCACATGCTTTAGCAATAGGTTGGAGATATAAACACTTCAACCAATGATAATACATACAAGACTAAATAAATCTCACTGTTTTTGAAATAATGCAACTTGCTGTATATTTATGAACCTCTTAAGCAATTAATTTATATGTCCAATTAGCTTAAAAAACTAGATCTATGTGAATGGACTTTGACAAGTCATCAAGTAGAAAGTAAAGATGCCGATGGGAGTGTTCAGTATTTCATTCCTCCATTTTTAACCCATGTCATTATGAATTTGTTATGAACATAAATGAAAAAAATATTTTATTTGTTAGGAACTTATGGCTATGTATCGTTATTACTGTGACACACAACCCTTATGTTACACCAATGCAGTTATTGGAAATGACCTCAAAAACCATGGCAACGAAAATGACAAATGTGGTTCATTCATGGGACAATGTACTATATTCATAAAAGATGCAAGATGGAGTTATTGAGTTAGAAACCATTGTTTGGACATCAAACATTGAATTCACACAACATAATCTTTTTTCCCTTGGCGTATAATATGATGCATGATTATGTTAAAATTTTAGTGTTAATTTTACTAATAAAGCATTATTTGTATACTCATTATTTTTTAGTGTTATGGATTAGAAAGAAGCTTCATATTTCAGAAAGAGTGGCGTTTGTCGATGTGAAGCATATACTGGTACCAAAGAGTTATGTGTAAATTTTAAATATTTTACTCATGGTTTGAAACTATTGAGTAGATAATTTTAACTCATAGCTAAGATATGTTTTTGTAATTCTATTCTCTAATAACATGGGTCATGTATAGTACATTTAATTTGGTATATAAAAAACCATTAGTTTGCACAATATTATTTGTATTGGTAAGTATAATACTATTAATTCACTGCACGTCTAAAGAGTTTGAAAGTGGCTGGTATGTGAGAATTTGTTTGCAAACAGTGTAGAGTGGCTGAAATGGCTTAGAATGATTATTGAGCATGGGATTTGGGATTGCTTGAATGAGTGAGTTGAACATAGTGCACTGGTGGTTGCGCTTCGAGACATGAACCAAATTGTTAAATGGTGGCAGCGTACATGAATGCTGAGCTGATCTTGGTGGTCATCAACATGAACTTGAACTTTAGGACAGTGTACCTGCTGAGTTGAACTTGATAAGGATGTAATTCAGGACAATGCATGTGCTTAGCGGTGACCATGAACTTGGGACAACTTTGTATAAGTAGTTGACAGTGCTGACTGCATGGCCTGAAGAGAAGATAAACCAAGAATGTCGAGCTGAACTTCATGAACATGAGCTTCAGGACAGTTTGAAAGAGGCAATTGAACTATAATGATGGCTAGGCGGCTTGAATGAGAGTATAATGGCGACTGTACATAGTGCGTGACGGCTGCTTGAAATCAAAGGTGCAACTGATATGAGCTCAAGTGCAAGTGAAGTGGACTAAAACGCTGAAGTGAAGGGTAACTCATGCATGTAATATGAGAGAACTAAAGTGCAAGTGAAGAGAACTTTCAAGCTGAATGTGATAGTTGGTGCTGCTATAGTGGAGTGCGTGGAACCTGGATTGCATGTGAAGTTGACTGCAGTAGGTGAACTACATGAAATGCTTCTTGAAGTAAGATTAGTTTTTTGTTTGATATGTTTGGCTTTATGAATTTTAGGACATAGGACCATTGTTTGGTAATCCGACTACAAAAAATAGAATTTGTTCAGGTGGTGTTATCAATTGTAGCTACTTAAAATTTGTAGATTTATTGAAAGTATAATTTTATGATGACATGGATATTTGCTTTAATATGTTGGTCTTCATGAAAATATTTATCTGCTGCCTCACCAAACACACTGATCATATCATATGAATACTCCATCCAATTAGGTTCATATAATGATCATGTCGTTGACTACTTCATTGGTTTAATTTTAAGGAATCTTGCTAAATATTTATATCCATATTCTGCTAGGTTTGGGGCATTGCAAGTGCTGGCTTGCAAAGGAAAAAGATGAAGATTTTCCAAGTGGAAAATTAAGCATTAAGGTTTATCAAAATTTAGCAGCCATGAGAAGTTGTTGTATTTTTGATTCAACATTGGTTTCTCCCGACTTCATCACGATTGGATTTTGATGTGCAGCTTGGATTCAGAATAAACAATGAATGCCTAAGGATCCTTACTGATGTATTTTTTTTCTACCTATGATAAATAATCAGTTTGCAGTTTAATGCTAATATGGTTTTTTATTAGTATATCCTCAAACGCAAACATAAATTGTGTAAATGCATATTTATGTATTCCCTATAATTTTAGTGTATTTTCAACTCTATTAGTTAATGAATTTATGCGACATATCATGTATAATTATGTAGAAAACCACTTAAAGGAACCATAACTTTGACATAGTGTAATTTATTTAAGTTGGTCTGCATTAAAATTGCTTAGTTTCTATGCATCATTCCATTGGCATGGACAAAAGTTGAAGATGCAATAAAATGGGATGCATATCCCTCATAAATATAGGCGTGTACATGAATGTATGTATGTGCATGAATAAAAATATGGATACATACATAAATACTAACCGCGTCTAATGAGAAAACATATGCAAACGAAATTATTTTCATTCATCAACAACGATATTCAACGTAACATGACAATATTCTACCATTATTCGCCCAGTCTTCTACAATCAATGAGTGTTAGGAAATAATTATTCTTATAATCAATTTATACATAACTGAAATTATGCATTATAGTTAACATCATGTCTAATTTGTCTTCGCTGTATATAACTAAATGATCCGTGTGCGTAGCACGGGTTTGCACTAGTTCATACATGATATTCATACTTAAGGCCTTGAAATGAAGTAGTACACATAAATATTATCGGATAATCCAAACAGAATTAATAAAAGTGACAAATAGATGAATAATAAATGAATGAATAAGGAATGAATTAATTGAAAAGAGAGTCTAGCCACTGGTTGACATTTCCCGTATCCGAAGTTTGGAGATTAGACATGGTCTGTTCGTTGTTGATGAACGTAGGAGCAACCTGTGATGAAGTTGTTGTAACATCAGATAAAGCAGTCGTTGTAAAAGGAATAATGCGTTGCAGAGACGACGAAGCCAATGGAGCCACTTGATCGGTTGTTGTCTCATTTTGAGCCTTCGCTGCTTCTATCAGTTCCAGTATCATCTTTTCCCTCTTATCCGCAAAATAATACATACTTGCTGCATCCTGTGTAGTACACCATTCATATACATAATTAAAGGTAAAAAGTTATTCTAATCAATCCAGACGTAAACGTAGACATAAAAAGTCTTTGGTTCAAACAGAAAAAAGGAAGAAGCATACGGCATGGTTAAGTTGACTAAGATCACGGCCACACATCATGTAATCGTGAAGCATCAGGCCTATCTCACGGTCGTGGATCTTCTGCTCCGACTTGTTGAAATTGTCGTTCATTCTCTTGGCTCGTTCTTCCAGAAAGCTTTCTTGACTGATCATCTTCCTGCTTTGCTCTATTTGCGGCAGCTGTATGAAGGACTCAACCATCCTTTGGGCTTCTGGCACAGAAGGCCAAACTTCTACACCTGCAACGTCTGGCCCGTAGACCACTGCACAGGCTTTGACGTCGCAAAGTTTTGTGATTTCTCCTACCTTCTTGATTAGGCCACTGCGACGTTTTCTGAATGTGCTGCGCCTGAGGGAACCATTTGAAATGTATGCAACCTTTATTTTCTTTCTTGCCATTGATTTCTTTTTTATTCTGTATGGGATTGTTGGTACTATATATATAGAGCAAAGAGGTACTTAGTATTAGATTAGTGTAAATATATTTTATTGGATCTACACTGTATATTTAAGGACGATGTATATGCAGTAAAGGCAAACCAGTGTCAAACCATTCATGAACCAAATATAGCTTTTATTTACCCTGTTACATTGCTCCTGGATTGTATAAACCTGTTTTTCTGTTGGCTGATTACCTCCTGTTATAACACGCACAATTAATGGAAGAGATGAACATATCCACTATCTCTCAATTGCCCAAAAATTATAAAAATAAAATAAAAAAATAAAAATAAAATAAGGAAACGGAAATAGTAATGAATTATGAATACTTAGTTTTCCAATACAATATAAACATTCAATTAGAAGTAGAAGACATCATAATTGTTCGCCGTATTTTCTATTCACTTCCTGTTTATATACGTCGATTCAGAATCAGATCAATTACTTTGTACCATCTATTCATATCTTATACAATCAAGTTCAATTCCTCTGTTCTCTTTGTTATTTGTCCTCTATGATACAAGAATCATAGTCATTCATCACAACAAATTGTTAAATTAGTGGGGTACACTATTTTGTATGAATGGGTAATGATAAAAAAAATGAAGGATTGGCATATATGTGACACGTGGGAATAGAAAAGAGGGGATAAAGGATTTGAGCTATATACAATCTACCATTTATTTTTTTACTTTATTTAAACTGTTTTATTTATTTATGCAGTAGTCAATTATTTTGATTGTATTATGAAGATAATATACATTATTTTAATTAATTGTATTTTTTTTAACTGGAGCTAAAACATTTGAGGGAATGGCTTACGCTATCATTTACATATAAATCCACCTTTCTCTCACCAAAATGTATTATTTCTTTAAAATATAATATTCTGGTAACTTGTCAATGTATACGAGATCCTTTTGCTAATTATTGTAGAAATAGCCAATTATATCAGGTGATGAATTAATAAAAATCCATGATATAGAAATTCATGTTAAAAACAATCAAAAAAGAGAGTAACGAAAGCATACATTTCATTTCCTTGACAGCAAAATTGATAGTTTCACACTTGCAAGAAAATTTTATTCAAAGAATAATATCATAAGACAGTACATAGAAATCCAATATAATGAAGCGATATATAATACATAAAAGACTGAAATAAAATTGAATTAAACGCTAACTCTGAAACTGACACCGACACAGTTACAAACAGAGACACAAGCCAAGCATAGGTTATTCCATGATAAACCTTCATTTTCCAATAATAAGCTTCAATTAATTAAAAGTTGCAAAAGAATTTGGATTGATCCATTGATTTGTATTAGCCACACCAAAATTCCAAGGAAACATCATCTGCGCACTTAGTGGGATATTGGAAGCTTGTGTTGTCGTAGCCACACGTGATGTTGATGCAACATCTGGAATAACATTAATTGCATTATCGGCAACATTTGATGTTGTAGCGACGTTTGGAAAAACATTATTATGTTGAAATTTTGGGTGCTCTTTAAATGCATTTGAAACACTGCCCGAACTTTCTTCTTTTGCCATTGCAGTATGTAACATAACATTTATCATCTTCTCCCTCATATCTGCATAATAAAACACACTTGCAGCATCCTGTAAACATAATAGCAAATTTATGTAAAATTATCCATCCACATTGTACATTTTGAAAGAAAAATAATATGTAGTAGATTTATCGGGAAATAATTACTCCATACATACATGTTGGTTAAGTTCATCCATTTCACGACCGCACATGTAATCATACAGCAACAAACAAAGCTCAAGATCATGGATATTGCGTCCTGATTTATGATAACGATTAGTCATTTTTTTTGCTCTTATTTGAAGAAAACTTTCTTGATTTGTCATTTTCTTGTACTGGTATACTTCAGGCAACTCTAAAAAAGATTGAACCATTCTCTTAGCATCGGGAAGAGAAGGCCATACTTCAAACTGGGGTTTATCAGGCCCATAAACGATTGCACAAGCTGAAATATCGCAAAGAGTCGTTATCTCACTTACTTTCTTAAATAAACCATTACGACGTTTTCTGAAAGTAACACGCCTTATTGGACTATTTGTTATCCATGCAAGTTTAACTTTCTTCCTTGCCATAGCGAGTGTTTCTTAAGATGAATTATGATTCAAAAATGTATAATACAATGAAAGTTTATATAGAGAAATAGCTATTAGATGAGCCTCCGGAATGTAATTCAAATTAACATTTGGCCCCGGAAATGTATTTCGAACGCATAAATTGGTTTTATATGTTAAAATAAACAAATTATGCAGCAAGATTGGTTATGCACCATTGCAGATGAAATGCTTTTAATGTACTATGTTGAGTTTCCAGATTCGTTGAATGTTCATTAAGTTATGAAGATTTGCAACAAGAATTATGAACCAAATACAGTCATTTAGCTAGAATTCATTCATTAGCATTAAATGATTTTTTTTTAAAAATAAACTTGTATGTTCAGTGAATCAAGTATTAGAAGAAAAAGAAAAATTAAATAAATATATTAATTTTCAACAATAAAATAAACACATGCATGCATGAGTAATGCACATGCATGCGCGCACACACATCACAACATGATGCAGAAAACTTTAATGCATTTGCTTAGGTTTGAAATCTCTTCAGACTATATCCAATTAAGGTTATTGGTGATCATACCAATCTCTCAGGAGTTGGAATTAGTTTATAGAAAATAGAAACTTTGTGGATCAAATGTTTTTGGAAGAGAATTTGTTATTTTTTTTAAAAAGGAAAGAAAGATGGAAGACACAAATATGCGAAAGATGAGTACAAATATTCAAGGCTAATAAAAGTTTTTTTTTTTTTGGTTGTATGTCAAAGAGGTAGAAAAACACAAAGCTAAAAAGCGGAAGATGAGAAATATATGTTTTGAAGTAACAAAAGTAAAAATGGTTAATGGATAGTAAAAGTATGCCCCTTTACATAGCATGCAAGGATAGGATACAACAATTACGTAAATGATCGTAGGTGAAAGGCAAAAAGAGCTATAGTAGATATAATTCATTTAAACACTGCATTAATAAAATGGATTTTAAAGTTTGGTGTGCAAGCGAAAAAAATTGATTTGAATGATGGCAAGTCTTTATAGTTGAAAGGAATGAGATAAATTTTGTGTTCATCCAACATAAAGCATTTAGAAAGTATAAGTAGTAAAGGAATACACACAAGAACATATTATCTTAATTCACGTTGGTTGTTCTAGTTCCCAGTCATATACAAATAAATCAAAATCTTTCAGATCAAAGCTCTAAAAAGAAGCATGAAAAGTTAATGGCAGATCTTATAAAAGTACAAAATAATCCTATATTTGATAGTCATGATCAGAATGGAGATTTCTTCATCTCCATCTTTTCCTCCTCTATTGCATATCACCCTTCCTCTTTCACAGCAAATCAAATCCAAAGATAACCCTTCCATTTCGAGCAATGCAATAGTGGACGACGATGGATTTCAGAAAGTAGTCTACAATAGAAAGGTGAGTAGAAAGAATTTTCTATCTGATTTTCAGAGAAGCATTCTAAGAAAACCAGATAATGTTCAAAATCCTTCCACTTCAGGGAAATCAGATTCAAGAAAATATAGTACACAATCAAGAAACATGCACATGCATATACTGAATCCAAGAAATCTAATCCTAAATGCTTCAGCCAATGTAGACATTGCATAGAAGATGCAGAAAGCCTCTTCATGGGCTGATCTTCTCAAAAAATGAGGGTTGGATTCTGAATTTGACTTGAATTATGTTGCTCTTATCAATATTAACAATAGAAAATTTGTTACTGTGAAAAGAGATATTGATAAACGCACAGAGAATAAGTGGAGATCTTCTGTTATTGCTTATGTATATGGTCCTCGTCCTCCTTATCATCATTTCAAGACATATATTACCCGAAACTGGAACCCTACAGGAAGTTTTGAAATTTGTACTAAAGATAATGGTTTCTTTATAATAAGGTTTTCCAAACTTGAAGATTGTGAAAAAATTCTAAGTGGAGGGTCATATTTTATAAATGGCAAGTTGATTATCTTGAAAAAATAGAGCAAGAAATCTAAATTTGATGGGGATCTTTTATCTAATATGCCAGTTTGGATTAGGCTGCCTGAATTAAGCCTAAGATTATGGGATAAAGATGCTTTTAGCGCTATTGCAAGTGTGGTGGGTATACCACTAAAATTAGATGAACCAACTGCTAAGGAAACAAAATTGAGTTATACGAGAATTCTTGTTGAAATAAAAGCTGATGCAGAGTTACCGAATGAAGCTAACATCACAATGCATGATGGTGATAGTATAGTGCAAAAAATTGATTATGAGTGGATCTCATCAAGATGTAAATCTTGTAAATGCTTTGGACATTAAAATGAAAATTGCACTGTCAAAAAAGTATGGAAAGAAAAATGACGAGTGAATGATACAGCAGTTGAGACCAAGGCAGAGGAAAACAGTAATGTAGAAATGAATATAAATATGCAGAATACTTGTGATGGAATTACAAAAGAAGTGGTGCCCCAATTTGAAGATACTCTAAAATCAAGTTCTTTTAATGAGTTGGAAACACAAGATGTGATTATGGATGCTAGCAATAATTCTTATGCAGACAACCAAGAAAATACGCAATGTAAAAACAGTTTCCCCCCTCAGAGAGCCAATGTAGATAAGATAGTTCTTCCAAATTCTTCATTGGAAGAAACTGCAAGTTTTAGGGCCCCTGTTCAGGCAAACGAGGAAGAAGACACCATGAATGTTGAGCAAATCTCTTCCAAAATATCTCTTTCAGATTTGACTGAACCTCTAAAGAACACTGCCTTGTCTTTCCTTTCAGATTCATTCACCCCATTAAAGAAAAAAACCCTATCCGGGAAAGCTATCTAGGCAGCTGTAAATGCTGTCACATCTTTATCACTTGCAGACAAAAAGAAAAAGAGAAAGAAAGGTAGAACCAGAATTAAAAGCCTAAGTGACATTCCTTCTTCAGAGCAAGTAGAAGATGCTAAAGACAAAGAATTCAGAGAAAAATACATCTGCAAAAATGATAAATGGGACAAGCTTCTAAAGGTTAAAAATGACTCAACATGCGGAAAAAAAGGGAAGAAGCTTGAAGTGCAAGAGGATGAAGATAGTTATAGTGATGCACTGTGACTAATCACATATCTTTGAGTATCCTTATTATTTTTATTTCATATTTTTATTAATGTCTATAATCTCATGGAATGTTAGAGGTCTCAATTCTTCAATTAGAAAATTGGATGTATCTAATATAATTATGTCTGAAAAACCTAGTATAATAAGTCTATTAGAAAATAAATTAGACAATGATAAAATTACAGATTACTATATCAGGCATCTCCCTAATTGGAGCAGTATTAATAATAATCAAGAGGGGGGTAATGGTAGAATTCTAGTTTTATGGGATCACAATATTTGGAGTTTAGGTAGTCATATATTAAACCTTCAATATATTCACTGCTTATTTTCTAATAAAGGTGGTCTTGTTTTAAATGTTACATTTATATATCCATCAAACTTTGAAAATGATATATTTGATTTATGGAATCATATTGAGAATTTGAATAGAAAAATGTCTCATCCTTGGATCATAATGGGAGATTTCAATACAATCATGCATACATATGATAAAAGAGGTGGTATACCAGTCACTTTCAGCAAATTAGAATTTGTTAACAAATTCTTCTTAAGGACTGGTATTGTTGAAGCTAATATAGTAGGAAACAAATTTACCTGGAAGTCTGGTAAATATAGAAACATTCAACGCAAACTGGATAGGATTTTAATAAATCAAAAGTTTTCTAATACATTTCCTCGTTATAAATGTTGCACACTTCCTTAAGCTACCAGTGATCACACCCCTATTCAAATTCTTCTTACAGAAAATAATGAATGCAAGAAAAATATTCCACTTAGATTTATGAATGGGTGGGTCTATGAAGATAATTATAAAAATGTCATCCATAAATGCTTGTCATTTAAAATTCAGGCTACTGCCTAATATAAGTTCTTCAAATTCTTGCAAATTGCTAAGGGACATATAAAAAACTGGAACATGAGCAGAAATAAAAATGAGCTTAAAATTGCTAGAGATGAATGTGAAAATCTACAAAATGCTCTTGATAATGATTTCTCAGACAGTAATATTATCAACAATTTTTTTCAGGCTCAAAATAATCTCATTACTTCTCTCCATATACACTCGGTTAATATGAGGCAAAAGGCCAAAGTTGATTGGCTTACAAATGGAGATGAAGCTAGCAGACTTTTTATGCGAAAATGACAAATAGAAAAACTAGAAATATTATTAGTAAACTTATTGATGCAGATGGTAATGCTTTAAAGAATTTAACTGATATTGAGAGAGAAGCCATTAATTACTTCACAGAGTTATTTAGTATTAATAATCATATGGCTTCCTTTCCTTTCATCAATGTTATTTTCCTTAAAAGAAGTTAGTCAGGAAATTTTGCTACCTCCTGTTTATCTGTTGGATATTAAAAATATTTTTTTCAATGCTAATAATGATAAAAGCCCCGGTCCTGATGGATTTGGTGCAAAATTCTATAAAACCCATTGGTCTGATATTAATTCTAATATTTTTGAAGTCATTTCAGAATTTTGAAGACAGGAAAGCTTCTAAATTCCTTCAATCATACTTTCATAACACTTGTCCCAAAAATAAATAATCCTAATGGAATGGAAGATTATAGACCAATCTCATGTTGCAACTTCATTTATAAAATTATCCCTACTATTCTTTGCAACAGAATTAAATTGTTTTTAAAAAATTTAATCTCAGAAAATCAATGTGCTTTATTCTTGGGAGGCTTATTACTGAAAACACTTTGCTTGCACATGAACTAATTATAAATTTTAATATGAAAAGCAAAAGTGTCATGTGCATCAAAATTGATTTACACAAAGCTTTTGATAAAATAAATAGAAATTTTATAATTGATATGATGAGTATTATGGGTTTTAATATAAAAAAATTGTGATCTTATCAAAGAATGTATTAGCAATGTAACATACTCAGTGATGATTAATGGCTCCCCTACAGGTTATATTCATAGCAATAGAGGAATTAGACAAGGGGATCCCCTTTCTCCCTATCTATTTACTATTGTGATGGAATATTTCACAATCCTAATTGATTCTGAGCAAAGCAAGTGAAATATAAAAGCCATAAATAAAGTCAAACCATCTATTATTCATCTTTTATATGCTGATGACTTGCTTTTATTTGTCAATGCAGATACGAATAATGCTAATTCTATTGCTAAAATCTTCAAAATGCTTGAATTATTTGCTGGGATAAAAATTAATGAATGCAAAAGTAAAATATATTTCAGTAAAGGATGCAAATGCAAGAAAGAAATTTTAAACATTCTCAATTTTAATGAAGGAAATTTGCCAGTCAAGTATTTAGGCCTGCCTCTGAGTATAAATCAACTGAATGATAGGGACTGCTCAAGGTTATATGAGATTATTCAAAGTAAACTAGAAGGATGGTTTAGCAAATTATTATCTCTAGCTGGTAGACTAGAACTCACCCATACTGTCATCACTGCAATTATTTTATATTGGATATAAGCTCATAATATACTAGTCCAAGCAATTTGCAAAATTGAAAAAATGTATGCTAATTTTATCTAGCAAGGTAAACAGCAAAAAATTGCTTGGGATAAAGTATGCATGACTAAAAATGCTGGTGGTCTAGGAATTGGAAACATTAGAGACTTGAGAGAAGCAGCAAAATACAAGTTATTTTGGAAATTTTTAGATGGAAAATCTCTCTGGGCTAGATGGATGAGAGATAAATACCTTAAAAACAAAAACTTTTGGACCATTAAAGCTAGAAACCATCATTCTTATACTTGGAAAAATATTTTAAACTGTAGGGAGAATGGCAAAATGTAATATCCCGGAATTTTTAACAATAAAATCTGTATTAAAAATTAAATTAATATTGATATTCTGTTAATAGTTATTCAAATAGATTTAATAATCTTCTTCAATAAATATTTAAATTGATTATTTTATCTTTTAAAAATAATAAATTGATTTCTATTTACAATATAAATATAGGGTTTATATTGTAAATAGATTAGCTTTGTTTTAAATTTAATAAATAAAACATGTTTCCAAATTCTAATATTTGTAGTAATTTGGAAATTTTGATTTAAATTTAATACTAAGTTTTCAAAGCAAATTAATAAATAAGTATATTATTTTAAATTGTTAAGAAAAATGTTTAAATGTTGAAGATAATTTGGCTTAAGTTTTAAATTTAAAATGAATTAACAAAAAGTTTAATAGCTTAATTAAATAAGTAATTTATTTATAAAGGTATATAATTATTTTAAATTTAATAATGAGATATTTCTAAAAACAATATCAATAGTGTATTGTCTTTATAAATAGGTTTTGAGTAAAACTAGCAATTGTTATTTCAAAATTTAATTTGTATTCATAACTTGATTTTTAAATATAAGATTTTGAACTTAATTTGAATTTAAAATCCAATGCATATATCTCTTTTTAATTATTTTATTTTTATATACATAGACTTTATTTATAAGCATAATGTGTTTTTATTTCTTTTATAAATTTATATACATATTTAATATTAACTAACAAATTTATTAAGCACATTTACATATTAATTTGTAAATTAAATATAAACTACTTTAAAAAGACAAGTGTATTAATATTAAGCCACTTATAACCAAATGTTAAAAGATTAACATACCAAATTGACAAATGTTGAAATTTTATCCATGTGTCACATTTTGTTTTAATTTTCTTTTATTTAATTAAATCTGAAAATTACATTTATATAAACTTGCTTCTTCATTCATATTTGTTTTTTTTCCATTCCTTAATCAAAAGAAAAACTTCAAAACACCTCTTCAAAATTCTTCATATCTAAAATCAGTCAGTTCTCTTCAAAAATCAAACCCTACATATTCAAAATACTTGCATCTTCAATTCCTGCATTTTCCATTTTCAAACCCAAATCAGTTTACAAATACAACATGCAAACCTGTTCTCATGAAATTCAACATCCTCATACCTGTAGCCCTTCAAATACATCAACCTGAAATCAATAACCTGAAAGCAAATTTCAATTCTACATTTCCAAAACCTGCATGCATCTGAAAATTCGCTGCCTTTTTGTTTTGAATTTCATCCAAACCTGCATGCAATTGAAGATCTCTGCATCTCTGTTTGAAAACTTCATCAAGCTTGCATTATTTCCTGGAAAACAAACATGCAAATGAATTAGGGAGCAAAAGCAAGATGAATGTTTTAAAGTAAACTGTAGTTTAAATTCATAAGCAAAACAAAGAAGCAACTCAAAATTTTCAAGTTAAAGCATTCCAGTTCAAGCCTTTCAAAAACATGTTTGCTCTGTTCATCATGATTGACTGGTGAGTAACTTTTTAAATTTAAAATTTTAAAAATAGGTTGCATGATTTTACTGAATTGGAATAGTATTGGTTATGTATTGTTGAAAATCTGATGTGAAGAGGTTGTGTGTGCATGTTGTTACTTAATGCCTGCTTGTTGTTTATCTGGATATACCTCTGTTTATAGATTTCAAGTTCTGGGTTAATTCAAAAATTATTACTGCATGATCCATTGATTGTTAGGATTTAATATCTAAACAAAATATGTTTGTTTGATCATTAAGTAAATTTTAAAATTAGAATGCAAGTTAAACAAAGTAGGACCTGTTCTGAAACCTTAAGAACAGTATAAAACTTGAGTTTCGTTAAAATTCAAAAATTCATAATTCCAGAATTCAGGAAGATGAATCAAACTCTTAATTAAAGTACTGATTTTTAAAACTTGAATCACATTTTTTTGAAATGATTTGAGTATGCATTTCTGGTTTGAACTAAAAATCAGCTTTTTGAAAATTCAAGCGATCTTTGAATTGTGGGAGCTTGGGTTTCTTCTGGGTGATGGAGAAGGAATAGGAGAAGCTATGAAAAATCATTAAAGGTGATGAAATTCACGGTGGAAGTCGCGGTGGTGGTAATTCATTTTTAAACCCTAGTTTTTATTTGGGTTAAAGAAATGAACATTTCGGGATGTAGGAGCGATCGAGTGATATGATATTTTGGGAATCGGTTATTAGTACGTGGTTGAAGTTGACGCCAGAGGGGTTGATCGTCCAGAGCTCGGAGCGATGGGTTCTTGCCGTTGACAGGTTTGAAGCAAAAACCTGATTATGTTTTTCCAGGTTTGGAAATTTTGAGTTCGATTTTGATTTCTTGGGTGGTTGTTCGATTCGATGGTCGTGGATGGTTGCTGAGTTGGTAGCTGGAGTGGGGCGTTCGTCGGCGTCGATTTGTTGTGGCCGGAGTGCCGTGCATATGCACAGTGATGGGATATTACTGATGTGGGTTGGCCTGTGTTTGGTTTGTTCGAGTAGATATAGTGAGTTGCCCGAAGCAGTAGCGTGTTTGGCTCGGGGAAGATGTGTTGCAGACTCGAAGAGATATTGGGGTGTCTCGGGTTTTAGGAGATGTTACAGGTTTTGACAAACCTGTATCCAGTTGTATAAAATTTTAAACCAGAAGCTTTTGATATAAGGAAAAGTTTAACAAAGTTTTAAAATTCCAGTTTGAATTTTAGAATCCAGGTTTAAATTCAAAATCTCACTTTAAATAAATAAGATAATAAAAGTAATAAAGTTTAAAAATTGAATTATTAACTACTTTAAACAGTAAATAGATTGAATGTTTTAAATACTGAAAATTTTAAAATATGAGCAAGTTTAAGTTAAATTTAAATCTGGAATTTAAATATGAGTTTCCGTTTTTTTTTGAAATAAAAAAGAATTTTAAGATTTGAAAGATTTAAACAAAATGTAA
The DNA here is from genome assembly GCA_030765085.1 of Allium cepa. NCBI lineage: Eukaryota > Viridiplantae > Streptophyta > Magnoliopsida > Asparagales > Amaryllidaceae > Allium > Allium cepa. Next base: position 681,667,739 of record CM060942.1, read on the forward strand.
ATTTAAATTATTGAATTTTGAAATGAATTTAGTTTCAAAATCCTTATGAACTTCATTTCTAAGACAAACACTTGTTTGTCTTGTAATTTTAAAAGTTTTAAATTGTTAAAACTTTGATTAAGTTTAAATTTTATTCATTTTAAATTTTGTATTTGAAATGAAATTTAAAAGTAAGTTCAAAAGTACTTTGTTTAAAATAAATTTGGTTTTAAACATAATTAAAAAATGTTTTATCTTAAAATTTAATTAAGATAAATGTTTGAAATTAATTTAATTAATAAGGCAATTAAGGAATAATTAATTAATTTAATTAATTGATTAGGGATAAATAAATATTGATAAAGGGTTAATTAATTTGTAATTAAGATCATTAATTAGATTATTTAAATAATGATTAAAGAATTATTAATTAAGTATTAAGTTTTAATCAAGGTTAATTAATTAAATAATTTGACTTTAATTAATGGGTGATTAAAGATAGTTTAATTTGTGATTAATTTAAGTTAATTACTTAAATAAATTAATTAGAGAATGGTTAATGAAGGTCATTAACCAGGATTATTTAATAATTAATTAATGTGGTTAATTTTTATAATTAATTAGATTAATTAATTTAATAATCATTTGTGAATTACTGAGTATAATTACTTAATGAAGTAATTAAAAAATTAACTACTTAAGGTAATTAATTGTGTTAAATGTGATTGTTTAATTTAATTAATTAAGTTTAATTAATTTTAAACACTTGAGGTTTTAAAGATAATTACTTAATGAAATTAATGGATTGGAAATTACTTAGTGAAGTAATTGATTGATAACTACAGGATGTAATTAATGGAAGATGTTTTTGATAATGCAAGTAATTTGGATTAAATTACTTGTAATTAATCAAGGGATTAATTAAGAAATTAATTAAGGAATAATTAATATGTTTAATAAGGTAATTAATTTAGTTAATTACTAAATATGGATAATCAATAGGGATTAATAATTATGGGTTAATTACTTGAGGTAATTAATTTAAGAAGATAATTAATTAAAATATAATTAAGGATCATTAATTATTATAATTATTGATGTAATTAAAAGTTGATTAATTATGATTAATTAATCAATGAGAAGTGATTAAGGGTAATTAATTAATGTAATTAATTAAGGATTAATGTAATTAATTATGATTAATTAATTAATTAATTTAAGTAATCAAAGGTTAATTACTATTTGGTTGAGAATAATTAATTTGTGAATTAATTAAGGATAATTACATGAATGTAATTATGGATAATTAATCAAGGGTGATTAATTAAGGTGATTAATAATGAATTAAATGATTGAGTAAGTAAGATATATATTGGTGAAGTAATTAATTTAATTTATTTTAAGTTAATTAAAGATAGAGTAATTAATTTAATTAATTTAATTAATTTTAAATTAATTAGAAATAGAGATAGTTAATTTGATTCATTTTAAATTAATTAAATTGTGTTGAGTAAATCATTGCTTATACATATGTATGAATGACATTGATTGTCTTGGATGCTTTGTGATCTCAGAAATGAGATAAGTATTGTGGTGTAGTATGAATGCTTGATCGCATTGTGATGATAACATAGGTTATCTATTGTGATGGTGATATATGGATTATCTATTATGATATTGATATTGTGGATTACGTGTTATTTGATAATGTTGATTATCAGTTATGATTTTTGAATTATCTATCTGTGTGTATATAGATTTTGTAATTAAATTGTTTTAAAAACTTTAAAACAACTTGGACCTAAAAGACACGCTTTGGATTTCGATGAGACCGGGATCGGGTTTCCATATTTGGATATCCGAAAACCACAACGATTCCAATTAACGTTAGGTCGTGAATCAAAGTGGAGCTTTGTGAAGACTCGAGGTGTAAGAACTATACGTCAGTATAACTCTGTGGATGATTCCGTAATGAGTTGACAGAATAGTACTTATAGATTCGAGATGGTGATTCAGAGTGCAAGGGTTATCGTCGTTGACTCTGAGGCTGATTCCAATATAAGTGCAACGAGATAATGCCTTCGGTTTCGTTTGAACCCGGAACGAACTTGTATGGATTGAATGCTTTCAGAACATCGTTAGGTGGACGATGAGCATTCTAAGTGATATGTCCTATAAAGGTAATCGTAGCCTCAAGCCTCATCAACCGGGAATGGCTAAAACAGGGGAGGTGCAGCAAGGCTTCGTGGGTCGCTCCCACTGGAGAGCGAGATTTACCCCTGTCTAGAAGTCCCTTTATATTCGGCTGTGTAGGTGGTTGCTAGCTACAACCACGGGGTTATCTTGTTCGGAACTGTTCAGTAAGGAATGGGTCCGGCTTTGTGTTGCAGGGAAGCGGGCGTACTCCTCGGTACGTTGATTTAGGCCACGTACTGTGACGGGCGGTACCCCATTAGCCCTGCCATTTATGGAATCCAAAATCCAATAAGTGCCAACGGTTTTGATTGTATTACCCACTTTTGTGGCTAGTAGCTGGAATTTAATCATGTAACAATTTCGGCTATTTCTTATTTATTTGAAAACCCTAGGCACTATTATAATATCATCGGATTTCCTATCAAATGTTTTGGTTAGCGTAAGGTAAAAACTTTTCCATGTTTATGTGTGAGAAGTCTTACGTGATACCTTTCTTTTCAAAAGATTTTTAAAAGTTAAGCAACTTTAACCTGTTACTCACACCAGACCCATGTCTGACCCGGAGTTTATTCTGTTTTTCTTAAACTCTTGGGTACTCAAATTTTTACGAGTAGCCAAGGGATTCAGGTTTGCTTTGAAGAATTGTGGAGGAGCAATGAAGCAGGAGGTTTCTGCGTGTAGATATATATAGTTTTCCGCTGTGTAGATTTCTCTGAGTTGTTCTTATGTGTTATATTAAGTTGTATAACTAGACAGGTGTTTATAATTGTCTAGTATGTGTTGTATATCTGTGTAACTCTGATATTTGTTATAAACTATGTAATATTTATGTTATTAATATAATTTATTCGTTCCGCTGTTTAGATTCTGATGTTGTTTCTTTCTTCTCTTCTTTCTATTCTCTTATCTATCCCTTTCTTTCTTAAAAATGATGCGATTTTCTGTGGCAAGAAAGTCGGATCGTCTCACAAAAAGCTTATTGAAAGAAAGTTTAAAGATGGCAGTTCCACTAGCTTATGGTTTGACCCCTGGATATTTGGAAAATCTCTTATTGATCTGCTTGGTTCGAATAACTTGTTTTTCCTTGGTGGTGCTAATGATAAAGTGCAGAGCATTATTTATAATCATTACTGGAATGTAAACACACATCAAGCTGCTGCTATATTCAGAACTGTTGTTGGAAAAGTTACAATTGATAATAATCTTAAAGACACTTGGATTTGGAAGCTTTGTACAAAAGATGCTTTCTCCTTTAAAAAAGTGTGGAATTTTGTGAAAGGTGAAGAAACTGAAGTTTATTGGAGTAAAATTATTTGGTGTAAATCAAACTTCCCAAAAATGTCTCATTGTTCCTATTTTGTCATACTTAATAGACTTCCCACATTAGAAAGATGTGCAAAATGGAATAAGAATGTTGATAAAAACTGTTTTTATGCAAAAATGGAGTGGAAAATGTAGATCATCTCTTCTTTGATTGTGCTTTTTCAAAACATATTTGGTTTATTGCAAAAAATGCTCTGAGTTTTAATCAGCATCAACCAATACAAAGCATAAGTAAAAGCATCAAATACATTCAACACTGTTTCAAACCCAAGTCAACAGAGTTCAAAATAGCTTCAATTATGCTAACTACTGCCATTTACCATATTTGGGAAGAAAGAAACCAAAGACTTCACCACAAAAAAGAGAATGGCAGCATTCAAACTTGGAACAGTATATTTTCTGACTTTTAGATTCTCAATAAAAAAGCTAACAAACAGAATGCTCACAAAGATGCTGATTTATTTACTGCAAATAACATCGAAGACTATGAGAATAAAGTTGAAGACTTCTTACCTAGAGGGAAATACGCTACGCATATCCCTTGCAGAAATTATAATGGTTGCCAATGTCATCTACATGCTACTGACAAGGTTAGTATCCCGCTTAGGCAAGACAACATCCTCCTGGACTATCTTCCTAGAGGCGGCCATTCTAAAGCTGCAAAAGCTATCACCTGTAAGGGAAGTAGACACGAAAATGTTAATCATATTTCTAACCTAATCCATATTGCGAACAGTAATAGTCGATTATTGCCTGATGCAGGTCTGAAAAACTAACTGTTAGGAACTGAGTTGATGATGTTTTGATGACAACAACCTTATATAGTTATAATACTTTACTTTATAAAATATATACTAACATTTCCATATAGATATATATGTATATGTATATGTATATAGGAAGTATATGCAGGTATCATCGAAGACTGATCAGTATAAAGACTCAAGCATCAAGATGAAGATTAGAGATTCAAGATTCAAGACTCTAGAGAATCAAGATTTCAAGATCTCAAGATAAGTGTCTAGTTTTTTGTTAAAACTTCATAATAGCACTCTCATCTTTCTTCCAATTTTCTTTTGGGATGGAACCAACTTCTATCGAATCCAGTGGCTTACAAACCCACGATAAGTAGCTTACAAACCTACGACAAGTGGCTTACAAACCCACGAAAATCAAAATCATTTAAACTACTTTGTACAAGTTCTCGAGTCCTATGGAGGAGCTCTGTAGGAAGGTTCTTGCAATTTCAGTTTGAATAGATTTTTCAAAATATTTTTTAATCTGTTTTCAAAATGTTTTAGCTTTCAAAATCATGTTTTCAAAAATATTTTCAAACTTTGTTTGAGCCTTGAAATATTACTCTATTCTGATTTTAAAAACTTCTATTTTAAAACATCAAAACTTATTCTGATTTTAAATATTACTTATATAATTGACGGTCTATATCAATTTTATATATATATATATATATATATATATATATATATTTAAAATAATGTTTTATATTCATTCTCTATCTCAAAATATTATTTAAACACTTTACTTTGCTTCAGAAAAGTTTCAACTTGTTTTAAATTCAATTGTCTTTACAAAACAACATCTCTATAATTTTGAACTAAGGGATGTCGACATAAGGGGATACCCCATGTCGACATGGTGACAGTTGGATTCAAAATTCAATTTTCAAAAGAAGTGTCCATTCGTTCGAAAACCTTTCGCCAATGGTTATGACTGTTGTGCATCTATATAAAGGCTTCCAAAACGAATTTTTTTTAACAACTACTTTCTTATTTTCTTCACTCTTTCTTCTCCACCATTCCATATCCATAAAAATTCATATTTTCAAGATCGTGCCATCATTCTGCCAAATTCTCAACAGGAAATCATTTAGATACTCTCTCTATTTGATTCTCCATCATTCTACTAAAGATCAAAGTGCTATTCAGAGTTATAGGATTAATTTGTATTCAAAAAGTCCATAGAGTCTATCCATTCAAAAGGATTGTTATTAAGAAGTATTAGGGTGATCTTGTGTCCCGTAAATCAAGAGAGTTTACCCCAGACTTGGAGATAGGAGGGTTCCTCAAGGCCTTAGAAATTGAGGGTTGTAATTTGGATATTGGCTTATAAAAATCTGTACAAGGATATTTCCTTGGTGTAGGACTGGATGTAGGAGGAACCAGTATAAAATCCAGTGTGTTCTTTCCTTTTACTTGCTTTACTTTACTATTTGCATTTGTTATATGTTCTGTGATCATTCTGTGTTAGAATTCTATTTCGATTTGTGTTGAAAGTTTTAATTTATTCATATAGTTCAAATATTCTTTAAAACACTGTTCACCCCCCCCCCCTCTAGTGTTATTTCTGCCTTAAGATCCTTAATCCGCATCCCTAACAATTGGTATCAAAGCATTGGTTTTCATTGTTTTCATAATCTGAAACTTGAAAAATATAAAAATGGCATTTTTGGAAAATTGTGTTAAAACTGTTTTGAATCTATGCATTTCATCAAAGTATCATAAGTCTGCATATAGCTATTTTGAAAAATCAAGTTATCTACCGAATTGGTGTGTTATGCAGGGATAGACATGTTATATGGCTTTTGACGAATCAACACCCAATGGACAAACTGTGAAAATTGAGAAAGATAAATGGATACTTGATAGTGGCTGTTCGAGGCACATGACTGGAAATCCCGAGATACTCAAGGACATTACTTATCAAGATGGTGGATTAGTCAATTTTGGTGACAACTCTAAAGGATATGTGGTTGGCGTCGGCAATGTCGGTAACTCTAAAACTTTACTTATTTCTGATGTTTTATTAGTTAGGAACTTAAAACATAATCTGCTTAGTATAAGTCAACTTTGCGATAAAGGTTTTAAAATTAAATTTGGAAAAGATAAATGTCACATTGAAGATGATAAGTCTAATATAATTTTTGAAGGTATTAGGAAGAAAAATATTTATATCCTTAGTATGAAAATTTCAAATGATAATCTATGTCTTTTGGCTAATACAAGTGACCCGTGGATTTGGCATAAAAGATTTGACCATTTGAATTTCAAATTATTATCCAGGATATCAAAACTTGACTTAGTTCAAGGTCTACCCAAGTTAAACTTTAAAGTAGATAGTATTTGTGATGCGTGTCAATTAGGAAAACTTAAGAAAAGTTCATTTAAATTAAAAGATGCTATTTCTACCTCTAGTCCTCTAGAATTACTTCATTTAGATTTATTTGGTCCATCTCAAGTTCAATCAATTAACCATAGTAAATATGTTTTTGTTATAATAGATGATTATTCAAGATATACTTGGACAATCTTTTTAAAACATAAAAGTGATGCTTTTGAAATATTTAAAAACTTTTCTAAAAGAATTCAAAAACAACATTCTCTCAAAATTAAAACTATTCGAAGTGATCACGGTGGTGAATTTGAGAATGAAAATTTTGAGAATTTCTGTACTCAAAAGGGAATTACTCACAACTTTTCATTTCCAAGAACTCCACAACAAAACGGAGTAGTAGAACGTAAGAATAGAATGATTTAAGAGTGTGCTCGTACAATGCTTTCTGATAGTAATTTACCTATACAGCATGTTATATATTAAATAGAATTTTAATTAGACCATTAACAAATAAAACTCCATATGAATTACTTTATAATAAGAAACCTATAGTAGATTATTTTAAAGTCTTTGGGAGTAAATGTTTTATACTTAATACAAAAGATAATTTAGATAAATTTGAACCAAAAGCTGATAAAGGATTCTTTATTGGTTATTCTAATAGAAGCAAAGCATTTAGAGTTTTTAATTTAAAAACTAATACTATTGAAGAAACTATGCATGTATCTTTTGATGAAAATCTTAAAGATATTGTACAAGTAGATGATGAAGAAGATTTTATAAATTTAAATCAATCTAATGAAACTATTAGTGAAATAAATCAACCTAATAAGAGATTTAAAATATCAAAAGATCATCCTATAGAAAATGTTTTAGGAAATATTGAATCTGTAGTAAGAACTAGAAATCAATTAAGTAATATGAGTAATGTAGCCTTTATATCAACAATTGAACCTAAAAATCCAAAGGAATCATCATCTGATGATTCATGGATTCTTGCTATGCAAGAAGAATTGAATCAATTTACCAGAAATGATGTATGGGAACTTGTTCCTAAACCTGAGGATAAAAGTATAATTGGAACTAAATGGGTTTATAAAATAAAATGAATGAACTCGTTGAGGTCGTAAGAAATAAAGCTCGTTTAGTCACGCAAGGTTATTGTCAAGAAGAAGGAATTGACTATGATGAAACCTTTGCCCCCGTAGCAAGAATAGAAGCTATAAGAATTCTACTTGCTTTCGCTAATTATAATAATGTCAAATTATATCAAATGGATGTTAAAAGTGCTTTTCTAAATGGTTTTGTAAAAGAAGATGTTTATGTTGAACAACCTCCACTTTTTGAAGATAATAAATTTCCAAACCATGTATACAAGTTAAAGAAAGCTCTATATGGTCTAAAGCAAGCTCCTAGAGCCTGGTATGAAAGACTAAGATCTTATTTACTTCAATCTGGTTTTGAAATTGGTAAAGTAGATACAACACTTTTTATTAAAAGAAATAATCAAGATATTCAACTGGTTCAAATATATGTAGATGATATAATCTTTGGATCAACTAATAACATAATGAATAAAGAATTTTCAGATATAATGACTAAAGAATTTGAAATGAGTCACATGGGAGAATTAAGTTTCTTCTTAGGGCTTCAAATTAAACAACTAGAAAATGGAATCTTCATAAGTCAAGAAAAATATGCTAAAGACTTAATCAATAAATTTGGTTTAAGCACCTCTAGTGGGAAACCAACTCCAATGTCAACAAATGTAGGTTTAAGTAAAGAAGATAAATCAAAAGATATTGATCAAATTTTATATAGGGGAATGATTGGTTCGCTACTCTATATAACAGCGAGTCGTCCTGATATTATGCATAGTGTTTTTCTCTGTGCATGATACCAATCACAACCTAAAGAAACTCACTTAAAAGCTGTTAAAAGAATTTTAAGATATGTAAAATACACTTTAGAATATGGTTTATTTTATTCTAAAAATAATACTTTTGATTTAATATCATATTGTGATGCTGATTATGTTGGTTGTAAATCAGACCGAAAGAGTACAAGTGGAACTTGTCACTTTCTAGGACATTCACTGGTTTCCTGGTTCAGCAAGAAATAAAATACTGTTTCCTTGTCAACAACTGAAGCAGAGTATATGTCTGCTTCTTTGGCCTGTTCACAAGTCATATATATGCAACAAACTTTAAAAGATTTTGGAATTAACATAAGTAAATCACCAATATATTGTGATAATACTAGTGCAATAAATCTATCTAAAAATCCAACTCATCATGCTAGAACTAAACATATTGATATAAGACATCATTTTCTTAGAGATAATATAAATAAAGAAATAATAACTCTAGATTATATAAATACTGAAAAACAAATTGCTGATATATTAACTAAACCATTAACCGAGCATAATTGTACTAAATTTAGAAGAGAATTAGGTATTTGTTCAAAATCTGAAATATAAAATAATATAATATAATAATCAATAAAAATTCAAAATAAAAATTACACTTTTTTTTTGAAGAACATGTCGACATGCCCCATCTCATGATGTCGACATACCCAACAAAAATCTGAAAATTGAATTTCCCTCCAAAGTTAGTTATTTGGTTATTTATCTATTTATTTCGTTTTCTCTCCTCCTTCTTCACTATATTCTCTGTAAATAACCTCTGAAACAATAAAATAATGGCCTCCTCTTCTACTGTTATCCCATTTTTGGTCAAAACTGGAATATCAATGTTGTGTGCGTTTCCACCACGACCGGAACAAGAAGAAGCAAGCAAGCGTATATAAGTCTGGGGTTTCACTCATGATTCAAGTACAAAGGTTCATTCGGTAAATCAAGGCAAGAGTTCGTTCGACACTACACTCCCCGAGTTCATCCGGTAATAAGCGTCATCTGGTACTTAAAATCCCTCGCTTTCGTCCGGTAGTTCAAGTGTATGAGTTCGTTCGGTATTCGAACTCCCCATGGCTCATTCGGCATTCTCAAATATGAAGGCTCATTCGGCATTCCCAACACAAGGGATCATTCGGCATTCTCAGTATAGGATCCATTCGGTAGTACCGAGACCGAACCAACTCCACTTCCCTTCCCACCGAATCAACTACAACCGAGCTCCATCTTTCACCACCCACAACCGGTCCAACATCTCCACTAAACCAATGCCGAACGGAGCCCCACAGAATCAAGCACCGGACCACCCTCACCGGATGGCTTCCCACCGAACCAGAGCATGCCAAACCAAAGTTGCCGGTCCAGATTGCATCAGCCCAGGCCCACCAGCAGCTATAAACATCCTAGACCCCTGCCCCCAACCTCACTCTATAAATAGAGGGGCAGGGGTACAACAATGGCAGACAAGTTTGAGAGCTCAAGCCTGGAAGGAACTTTCAAACAACTTTGATATACTTGTAATCAAAGATTCGCACTTGTAATCGGATCGGAAAAGGAAAATAACATATAAAGTGGACGTAGGCACATTCTGGCCGAACCACTATAAATCTGTGTGTCTTTTACAGTTTAGTCCCTGATTTTTACGTATTTGCATAAACCATCCAAATCACTACGAACAACATAAAATCAACTAAATCATACGACTTGGAAATGTTTGCCCATTTTTTGTGCAAACATATTTGGGTTATTTGCTGAGATCTGTGATTTGTGTTTGAATATCGCTGATTTGTATTCATACACTGGTGCTCTCACGGTATTTGGGGTTTGTGGCCAATTTTGGCGCAAACATTTTAGTGCTTTCATTGAGAGGAACTAGCGCCCGCTATATCGGATAGAAGTTTGGATTTGGGAGACAATGGCTAGGCTAAATAGTAGAAGGCAAAGGGCTGAGAGAAGCCAACCGGAAGGAAGTCAGCAAGCATCCTCCGGAGCTGAGGAAGGACCGGCTTCGATCTACATAACCCGGGACGAAATGGAAGCCATAACAAATTCACTGCAAGAGAGGTTGTTGAAGAGTCAACAGGAGATGATGCAGACTTTCTTGGAGCAAATGAGAGCTGCAGGGACCCAAAACTTAGGTGGAAGTACGGTGTGTATACGAATGCACGTGCTAATATAGTACACACGGATCGTGTAATATGGACTATAATATAAATGCGGAAAATAGATGATAGTAGCAAAGTAAAAATAAAAATAGAAAAATCACACCAGAGATTTTTATACTGGTTTGGAGCACCGTCCTACGTCCAGTCCCAGACTTCTATCTGGATTTTCACTATTAACTACCTCGCTTCACCCGGAGGAACAGGTTTACAATACCCGAGCAAACTAACGGGATTTCACGCCTCTAATACACTGAGGACTTCAACACTTGCCTCTTACAACACCGAGGACTTCAACACTTGCCTCTTACAACACAGAGGACTTCAACAACAATGAATATAATTGTTTGTCGACGGTATGTGTTCTTGATAACACAGTTTTGTCACTTGTAGTACAAATTTCCTATAATCTTATCCTCAAAATATACGAATGATGTTTTGTGAAGATTAAGGAAAGTATATTACTTATTGAATCAAAAGATATGAAATAATTTCAATGATTCAATAAGCAATTAAAATAATTGAGAGCTTTTAGAATGCAGGAGTATGTAGAAAGTAAGATCAGAGATTAGAGTAAAAAGCATATACAATCATGTTGTTTTAATCAACGATTTAGATGAGTTTATATAGAGAAGAATGGCTGTAACTCTTTGTGAGCAGTTGCCATTAAGAGATATGATCTTTGATGAAAGGTAAGAGATGCAACCTTTGGAGAAAAGAAGTGTCTTTTGGAAAAATTGCTTTCTGTTTAAAAACGATCGACAGGTTAAAAAGTGACCAGTAGACAGGAATTAAAATATATATACGTTATGTGCATGTGTGCACGTTCAGTGTGCAAATTATGCAGGAACGGTCGACCGCATATATTATGACCGATCGACCGGTCCCTGTAAAGTTGCACACTGAATGTGCAACTACAATTTAGTCGTATATATATTGATTTCCTTGAAATGCATGATTATTTGAGGATAGATTTTAACAAGTTTATCACTATTATAATATCAAATAATCAACCTACAATCTAGAGTACCATATGTAGCTCTTTATAGCCATAATGACCTTGTTTTGTCGATCGCCTTTATTTATTTGTCAGAAATCAAAACCTTCATAAAACTTGTGACTCAACATTCTCCCCCTTTTTGATTGATGACAATATATATCTGCAAATCTGAATCTCCCCCTGAGTATGTGATCTCTCTCTTTGAATTCTTATATATGTACGTTCCTGCAAACAATTGTTAGCCCTTTCTCCCCCTTTGTCATCGACAAAAAGGAGTAACAGATACTAGAATAGTAGAGAAGTGTAATTAATATGATATGCATAGCAAAATAAAACATTAATACATCCAAAACATAATAGAGTATAATACAGACCATAATGTCAAACGAAAAATAAGAATAACGACACTATTTAGTACAAGTGTCGATGAATGTTTTTAAAGTGCTAAACCATAATAGAATCTAAGATGAAGCAGATCGTATCTCCTCTTCATCATCATCATCGTCGTCGTCGTCATCATCTTCTTCTTCTTCCTCATCATTGTTCCCTCTAGATGATTCTCCATGTCCATGACCACTCATACCAGTAGACTCGTCGATGATGTCCAGGTGAAAACAGGAGCAGCAGGACGTTTTCCTGGGTCTTGTGCTTGAACAGAGGTGGATGTGGAACATGATATAGCATCCCATAGCATACCAAAGAATGACTTGACCTTATTGAAGCGCTTATAAATTTTAGAGTCCATGCGCTTGAGACGTGATTCAAGCAAAAATTGGTTACGCGCAATAGTTTCAAGTGATTCTTTTGTGGATGATTTTGATTTTAATAGTTTTACTTCATCGGAACGAGGATGAGAGGAAGTTGCTTTTTGTTTTCATGGTCCTCTTTGTTGCCATTCTTCAAAAGGCATAATCTCAAGATAAGGTGGAGGAAGCTTCATTCGTTTGATGGTTATGGAATCAATGCATTTTGGTTTTGAGGTTGCAGAATCAGGAGGCTTTACCCCCACAAGCTAACAAAAGTCGCATGATATATTCATTGTAGAAGAAATGAGGTGGTGTAGAGTTATTTACCTTGAGAATTTCATCAAAAAGCATGTGTACCCAATTGATTTGGATTTCACCATAAATAGCATAGAGAGCTTTGAAGTTTTCTTTATATACAGCATCATAATTTCCAAGTCTAGGAAAAAGAGAATGCATCAAAACACGATGAAGTAGTCTGGCTGTGGGTCGAAGTCCAATAGACTTTGTGCCATCACTATTGTCTTCCATGAACTAATGACTGGTACTATTGCGAGTGAAGACTTCGCAGAAAGTAGATGAAAACTCATCGCCTCGATTTAGTATACCAAGTATAGAGGCAATTCTAGCATGAGTAAGAAAAATTTGCTTGCCACAGACGACAGACCAGATGACTCCGTTTGGATTATCAGGTTGATACTCGTCGAGATTCATGTTGGCGTAAAACAATTTGATCATCAAATGATTTATCTCCACATTATTTTCTGAAAAATCTATCAATGGAGTAATGTTGGAATTATTGGCTAACCTCCGAACTCCATAAGCCGTGAAATCATCAAATTTGATGAAAGAGCCTGGATGAAACTTGTAATTTGTCATCTGATTCCATCTTGTTACAGCAATTGGACTTTCAAGCCACTTTTTGGCGGAGATGCTCAGAGATGAAGTTTCAGAGGATGTTCCTTTCTTGGATTTCTTTTGAGGAGGAGCCATTGTTGGAAGATTTGAGATTTGGGAATTGAAAATAGGAAACTAGGGTTTGTGATTTTGGGAAAAAATAACAGCTTGAGTCAAAAGAGAAGGAGGGTAGAAAGAAAATGATGCATAGATATATATATAAAAACTGAAAATACGTCAACCGGTCGACCAATGAATTATGGCCGGTCGACCGTTTCGAACCAGATAGCAAACGGTCGACCGGCTATAAATGGGGCGGTCGACCGGTTTTGCATGCTGAGTAAGAACGTTTTATTTTGCAAGTTTTTATAATATATCAAGCTATATATATTATATTTCATTCTTAATACAAAATATAACCGTTATTACACAAGTGATAGATAAAGATATAACAACTATATATAAATCTAATGAGAAGTGGAAGGTTCGTCATTAGAATTATCGTTGTTTCCTTCAATACGTTTTGACCATGGACTCCAGTGTTTCTGAGCACCTTCATTCTTCTCATAGTTTTGATCCCAAGAGTTAGGACTTTTAGATGTTGATGGCCTAGACGGCATTGGTTCATGCACGTCATGCTTGTTGGAACTACAGAAAAATGTTGCCAACTTTTCTAAAACGGATAATCGTGCCGATGTCCGTTGTTGCTCATGATAAAGTTGACTTTGCCCATAATGGAGCTGTCTCTGAAGATCTATTTGATGTTTCTGATAGTGGTGAATCTCATCGATTTGTGCTTAGGTACGAGGAGAACAAAACAGTGTCCTCTTCACTCGTTTTGAATTTGGAGTATTATCAGAAATACAAGAGCATTGATGATGACAACTTGGTTTTTGTTTTGGTGTTGTAGGAGAATAATATTCCTCCGACTCAGAACTCGTAATAGAAATGTGTGATTCTTGAGCACATTTATCACAAATGTGAGCCATAGGGAATGTTGTATAGAATATTATGGTTAGATAAGAAAAGATGAACAAAATATGAAATTTTTGCAAGCTTATATACAAGTTTCTTATGTATAATCCTATGGATGTGAGTTAATAGAAAATTTTGACCAAGAAAACATAAGCAGAGACTTTATGTTAACTCTAAAAATAGCTCTCCTTCTAAAACTGAAATTATAAAATAAGAAAGGAAAGGACGATCACTAAAAGAAAAGAATGAAAAATGAGTAAAGAGAATTAACCATTAAATCAAGCAGTGACTTATATTTAATGTAAAAAATAGTTTATGCAAAAGTTATGGTTAAAGAATAACTAAAAGAGAAGATGTTCTTTAGAAATTACATAGTCAAGATTTTTTCTTGAAATTAAACCAAGGTCTCTTCGTAATCTAATAAAATTAGATTCGAGCAGAGGCTTAGTAAAAATGAACGCTAATTGATTGTCAGTATGGACATATTCAAGACATATATTTCCTTTGTCAATATTATCTCGAAGGAAATGATGACGGATGTCAATGTGTTTGGTTCTAGAGTGATTTACTGGATTTTTAGAGAGATTTATAGCACTAGTGTTATCATAGTATATAATAGAATTTGATAAATGAATATCAAAATCTTGAAGTGTTTGTTGCATATATAGTACTTGAGTACAAGCGAGAGCTGCTGATATATATTCAGCTTCACATGTTGATAGTGAAACACAATTCTGTTTCTTACTAAACCAAGAGACAAGTGATTTTCCAATAAAATGGCACGTACCACTTGTACTTTTTCTATCCGTTCGTGAGCCACCGAAATCAGCATCACTATATGATACTAATTCAAATGGACATTCTTTTGGATAAGAAAGACCGAAATCTTTGGTATTATTAAGATAACGAATTATACGTTTCACTGCTCGTAGATGTGATTCCTTTGGATCGGCTTGAAAACGAGCACATAAACAAACACTCATTATTATATCTGGACGACTAGCTGTAAGATAAAGAAGAGAACCAATCATGCTTCGATATAATTTCTGGTCAACATTCTTACCACTTTCATCTTTTTCAAGATGTGTAGTTATACTCATAGGAGTTGGTTTACCAGATGTATTTTCTAATCCGAAGCGTTTGATAAGGTTTTCACAGTATTTTTCTTGATTGGTAAAAATACCGTTTGAAAGTTGCTTTATTTGAAGTCCAAGAAAATAAGATAGTTCTCCCATATGAGACATTTCGAATTCTTTGGTCATAATACTTGCAAATTCCTTGCAGAGTTTATCGTTTGTTGAACCAAAGATGATATCGTCTACATATATCTGGATAACTAGAATATCTTTTCGAGAATGTTTAATAAACAAAGTTTGATTGACTTTGCCTATTTGAAATCCTGAGTTAATAAGATAGCTACGTAGTCATTCATACCAAGCACGAGGTGCTTGTTTTAAACCATACAGAGCTTTCTTAAGTTTGAACACATGGTCAGGATATTTTTCATGTACGAACAAAGGAGGTTGTTCGAGATAGACATTCTCTTTGATAAATCCATTGAGAAAAGCACTTTTGACATCCATCTGATAAAGTTTGAAATTATGGTGACAAGCAAAAGATAATAGGATTCTAATAGCTTCTAGTCGAGCAACTGGTGCAAAAGTTTCTTCATAATCGATACCATCTTCCTGATTATATCCTTGTGCTACTAATCTTGCTTTATTTTTGGTGATATTTCCTTGTTCGTCGGCCTTATTTTTATAGACCCATTTAGTACCAATAACTGACTAATCAGTTGGTCTTGGAACAAGTTCCCAAACGTCATTGCGCTCAAACTGATTTAGTTCTTCCTGCATGGCAATGATCCAGTAATCATCTGTAGCAGCTTCTTTTGGATTCTTAGGTTCGATATTTGAGAGAAAAGTGACATGACCCATTTGATTGAGTTGACTCCTTATTCTGACATGTGATGTTATTTCACCGATTATATTTTGGGCCGGATGGTCTCTTAATATTCTTGGTGGTGATTGTAACTCACATATTTGAGGAATATTCTCAATAATTATTTCCGAGTCAGAATCAAAATTTGTGATGATTGGATTGTCAGTGACTATTGATTCGTCATCATCTGATATAGTGTGAGGATGCTGATAGATTTCATCAAAAGAGACATGAAGTGATTCTTCAATAGTTTTGGTTCGTTTATTAAATATCCGATAGGCCTTACTTCGTTCCGAATAACCGACAGATATTCCTTCATCGGCTTTTGGATCGAATTTGCCAAGCTGGTCTTTCGTATTTAAAATAAAGCACTTGGAACCAAAAACTTTGAAGTATGAGATTTTAGGCTTCCTTTTGTTAAATAATTCATAAGGAGTATTCTTGGTAAGAGGTCTTATGGACACACGATTTAAAACATAACAGGCAGTTGCGACAGCTTCCGCCCAAAAATGTTTTGGTAAGGTGGTCCCATTCAATAATGTTCTTGCACATTCTTGTAAAGTTCGGTTCTTCCGTTCTACAACTCCGTTCTGTTGTGGAGTTCTGGGAAACGAAAAATTATGATATATACCTTTCTTTGTACAAAAATGTTCAAATTCATTATTTTCAAACTCTCCGCCATGATCACTTCTTATATTTTTAACTTTAATCCCTTTTGATTTTTGAATTCTTTTGACGAAAGATTTGAAATGATCGAAAGTGTCACTTTTATTTTTTAAGAAAATTGTCCATGTATAACGAGAGAAATCATCAACAATTACAAGCACATATTGACTGTGATTTATTGATTGAACCTTAGTAGGTCCAAATAAATCCATGTGTAGTAACTCAAGTGGTTGTAATGTTGATGTGACTTTCTTGGATTTAAAAGATGATTTGGTCAATTTTTCTAATTGACATGCATCACAAATGTTGTTAACTTTAAAACTCATTTTGGGTAGTCCTCTAACTAGATTGTTTTTGGCTAGCTTGTCAATAGTTCTGAAGTTTATATGACAGAAGCGTTTGTGCCATAGCCATGGATCATTGTCATTAGCCACAAGACACATATCTGAATTATGATTAATATTCATATTCAGAATATATATATTTCTGTCTCTATAACCTTCGAAAACCAAATTATGGTCTTTATCTAAAATACTACACTTATTATTCGAAAATGAAATTATAAAACCCTTGTCACATAACTGACTAATACTAAGCAAATTGTGTTTTAAATTTCTAACTAGCATGACATTAGTAATAAGAGGTAAGTTAGATGTACCGCAATTGCTCACATCGCCTTTGCCGATGATATAGCCTTTTGAATTGTCTCCAAAAGTGACGGAGCCACCATCTGAGTATGTAATATTTGTTAATAAGCCCTTGTCTCCCGTCATGTGCTTTGAGCAACCACTGTCCAATATCCACTTTCCTTTTTTCTTAAGTGGGACCTGTAAAAAATAGAATTAAGTCCATGGTATCCACTTTTTATAGGGTCCTAAGAGTTAGGTCTTAGGAGTCCAAACCCATATGGGTCCGTATCCCCTTTATATATATAATTATTATTAAAATGCACAGTATTCATGAATTGCTGAATGTATTTGTTCCTAATCAAATTGTTATTTGTTTTAGGAACCCATATTTTGATAGTCTTGACATTTTTCTTTTGAAATTTCACAACTGGTTTTGGTTTGGAATATAATAAACTAAGATTTTTCTTAGCTTCGGTTTTTTGTACTTTCTTCTTCCCTTTATTTCCAAGATGTTTCTTGGTTTCTTGTTTGTTATATCCCAATCCTTGTTTGTCTGAAATAGATTGTGAACTTTCAATGATTTTTGTCAAATTTTCTCGACCTTTGTTAAAGTTAGAAACATTTTGAGTAATGTCATCAAACTTTGTTTGTAAGCTAGCTTTTTCTAGGTCTAGAATTTTGACTTTTGCTTTAAGCTCATGATTTTCAGTAGTGAGAGCATTATTTTTCTCTTTTTGAGCTTCTATTTCTTGACTCAAAAGAGATATTTGAGAGTCAACATTAGATGATGATTCTTGAATATTTTCAAGTTCCTCTTCTAATATTTTCTTCTCATCTTTTAACATATCTCGTTCAAACTCTACTCTACTTAAATCTGCTTTGACTACTTTTAATTGACGTTTTATGTCTTTATATTTGACTATCAATTCAGCATTAATATCAAGTAATTCATCAAATGTAGGAATTTGTACCTCATCTTCTGTTGCCATAAAACAAACATTAGCTTGTTCATTCTCTGAATCACTTTCACTTTTTGATGAAGATGACTCTGAATCATCCCATGTTACTGAGAAGGCTCGTTTCTTAGATTTGTCCTTCTTATATTTGAATTTGTCATTTTCTGACTTCTTCTTTTGTTTTGGACAAACCTTCTACATGTGTCCCTTTTTGTGGCAGTTGAAACATTCTACAGCAGATGAAGATGGTTTATTTGATCCAGGTTTCCTTTTATTGTAACGACTGGCTTTTCGATATTTTAGGAATTTTTTGAATCCTTTCGCAATGAATGCCAAATCTTCGTCTACAGAATCTGATTCATTTTCATCTTTCTCAACATGAAATGCTACATTTTTCTTTTCTTCTTTCTGTTCTTTTCTAGCCTGCAAATTTGCTTCATAGGACATTAAATTTCCTATCAATTCATCTGGCTTCATGATGGAAAGGTCATTAGCTTCTTCAATTGCTAATACTTTTCCTTCCCATTCACTAGTCAGAGAATGTAGGACTGTTGAAACAACATCGAAATCAGAATACTTTTGTCCTAAGCCAATAAGTGCATGGTGAATAGTTTGAAACCGTGAATACATGTCATTGATTGTCTCATTTGGTTTCATTTTGAAATTTTGAAATTGACTTTTCAGCATGGCTATTTTGGCTTGTTTAACCTTGTTAGTACCTTCATGAGTGATTTTTAGTGTTTGCCAAATTTGATATGCAATAGTGCAGATACTAACACGGTTATATTCATTTTGGTCTAATGCACAGAACAACATATTTATTGCTCTTGCATTTATGGCTGCTGCCGTTTTCTCAGCTGCAGTCCATTCTGAATAATCAGTTGTTGGATTCACTATTTCTCTTTGAGTGGCATTCCAAGCATCATAGCTATTTGATTGCATAAAGAATGACATACGTGTTGCCCAATAACTATAGTTAAGACCATTGAAAAATGGAGGTCTTTATGTCGATTGACCCTCCGTGTAAGTGGTGTTTTGAGTGCTAGTACTTACGTTATTTGCCATATTACTATAATATATCAAATAACTGTGTTACGGTTATATGATGACCGTGCTCTGATACCAAATGGAAGTACGGAGTGTATACGAATGCACGTGCTAATATAGTACACACGGATCATGTAATATGGACTATAATATAAATGCGGAAAATAGATGATAGTAGCAAAGTAAAAATAAAAATAGAAAAATCACACCAGAGATTTTTATACTGGTTCGGAGCGCCGTCCTACGTCCAGTCCCAGACTTCTATCTGGATTTTCACTATTAACTACCTCGCTTCACCCGGAGGAACAGGTTTACAATACCCGAGCAAACTAACGGGATTTCACGTCTCTAATACACTGAGGACTTCAACACTTGCCTCTTACAACACCGAGGACTTCAACACTTGCCTCTTACAACACAGAGGACTTCAACAACAATGAATATAATTGTTTGTCGACGGTATGTGCTCTTGATAACACAGTTTTGTCACTTGTAATACAAATTTCCTATAATCTTATCCTCAAAATATACGAATGATGTTTTGTGAAGATTAAGGAAAGTATATTACTTATTGAATCAAAAGATATGAAATAATTTCAATGATTCAATAAGCAATTAAAATAATTGAGAGCTTTTAGAATGCAGGAGTATGTAGAAAGTAAGATCAGAGATTAGAGTAAAAAGCATATACAATCATGTTGTTTTAATCAACGATTTAGATGAGTTTATATAGAGAAGAATGGCTGTAACTCTTTGTGAGCAGTTGCCATTAAGAGATATGATCTTTGATGAAAGGTAAGAGATGCAACCTTTGGAGAAAAGAAGTGTCTTTTGGAAAAATTGCTTTCTGTTTAAAAACGGTCGACATGTTAAAAAGTGACCAGTAGACAGGAATTCAAATATATATACGTTATGTGCATGTGTGCACGTTCAGTGTGCAAATTATGCAGGAACGGTCGACCGCATATATTATGACCGGTCGACCGGTCCCTGTAAAGTTGCACACTGAATGTGCAACTACAATTTAGTCGTATACATATTGATTTCCTTGAAATGCATGATTATTTGAGGATAGATTTTAACAAGTTTATCACTATTATAATATCAAATAATCAACCTACAATCTAGAGTACCATATGTAGCTCTTTATAGCCATAATGACCTTGTTTTGTCGATCGCCTTTATTTATTTGTCAGAAATCAAAACCTTCATAAAACTTGTGACTCAACATTAGGAACAGCTACAGCGGCGGTGGATGCAAGACAAGGAGCTAGGGTTATGGAACCCAATGGAGGACAGGATGCAGAGCCAGAGGGCAATCGACAAGGGCTTGGGGGCAGGCCCGCAGGATCCAACATAGGAGGACCTTTGGAAGGAGTTCAACAAGCTAGAACCGACGTTGCTGCTAGCGAGCCACATGAAGAGCATGTACCGGAATTCCCTCGGGGGCAACCCCCGACAGACAACACTGGATTTATAGATATAATCAGGAAGACTGTGCGAGGTGGTTTGACCAGCGGAGACTTGGAAGGGGTAAACAGGAGTCCGTTCGCTCGGGAAATAAGGATGGCTCAGAATCCACCTAAGTTCAAGCTACCTAGCGTGGAGGTATACGATGGCAAGGCAGACCCTACGGATCACTTGATGAGGTACAACAGACACATGGAGGTGCTGGGGGCATCGGAGGAAGTGATGGCTCGATGCTTCCCTTTGTACTTAACGGACTTAGCTGCGATGTGGTTTAGGCAGCTGGGAGAAGGATCTATCAGGACTTGGAGGGAATTGGTGGAAAGGTTTTTGGGACAGTTTCGAGTTCATGTCAAGAGACCGAAGAACGTGATGACATTAACATCGGTAAAGCAAAAGATCGATGAATCGCTTAGAACCTTTCTAACTCGATTCGGTGCCGCAGTTGCTTCGGTGGATCGGCCCGATCCATCGATGGTTTTAATGGCAGCAGTATCAGGAGTCAGGGAGAACTCGGATTTCAAGGTATCTCTGATACGAGATCCCCCACGGGATCTCGATGAATTCTTTCACGAGGCAGAAAGGTTCCTTCGACAAGAAGATGCGAGTACGGATTTAAAGTTAAAAAAGGTTAATGCAATTGAGGTTGGAGGATCATCCAGCAAAGGTTTGGATAAAGACAAAGGAAAAAGGAAGTTGGACGATGATTCTAGAAATGCTAGGAAGCAATGGAAGGATCCAAAGTTTTCCACATACACAGGATTGAACGAGACGCTGGAGCGGATATACCTGGATACTCGGAATCGCCTTCCCTACCGGAGGCCGGCTAGGAGAGAACCAACAAAACGGGAAAGAACATCAGGAAGGCACTGTCTCTTCCATGATTTGGATGGACACGACACCAACAGCTGCAGGCACCTAAAGGACATAATTGAGGAGCATGTAAGGAATGGACAGCTGCCACAATATGTTGGACCTCGGAATGCAACGGCGGGGCAGGAGCAACCGCCGCCTACCTCAAGCTACGATGGCGGGAGGCCCAGGAATGATGGTCGGTTGATCATCCATTGACCAGGTTATTATGAAATAAGTAGCGAACTATTGGCAAGCAACCAAGTCATTTACACATGTACGGGGACGGAGATAGCCCCTAGGCATGCTCTGAATGATGATAAACTGCAATGCTATGGTTTGTGAAACTTATCTTTTGCTTTTGGATTGGACACTGCTTTTGTTTTTGGTTTTCGGATTTGGAGCTTGGATTGAGCTCCTGGTTTTTCTTGCTTTTTGATTTGGATTTTCCTTTGAATGATTGTTTACGGTTTTGGATGCTAGTTTGGATTTCTGGTTTTCTGGTTTTGATTTGGATTTTGGATGTGGATTTTGGATTGGATTTTGATTGGATTTTTATTCTGGTTTTCTGGCTTTGATTTGGATTTTGGATGTGGATTTTGGATTTGATTTCGATTGGATTTTTATCTGATTTTTGATAAACGGTCGTCAGGTATGGATTATGCCTGGCAAGGGGTGAGTCGCTTCGCCCGAACATGGTAAATTGACTCATTCAGGTCGTCGAGTATGGACTATGCTCGGCAAGGGTCCGGAGTGATCAGGATTCGGCCTAGGACTTAGGCCCTGTATTATCAATTGTTATTTTCAGGTCGTTGAGTATGGACTATGCTCCACAAGGGTCCGGAGATACCAGGATTCGGCTTAGGACATAAGCCATGGCATTACACAGCGTCCAGGGACACTGGACCAAGGTCGTCAAGTGTGGATTACGCTTGGCAAGAACCCGGAGAGGTTAACACAGCGTCCAGGGACACTGGACCAAGGTCGTCAAGTGTGGATTACGCTTGGCAAGAACCCGGAGAGGTTAACACAGCGTCCAGGGACACTGGACCAAGGTCGTCAAGTGTGGATTATGCTTGGCAAGAACCCGGAGAGGTTAGCTCAACGTCCAGGGACACTGGACCAAGGTCGTCAAGTATAGATCGCGCTTGGCAAGAACCCGGAGAGGCTAGCTTAACATCCAGGGAGACTGGATCACGACCGTCAGGTGTAGATTGCGCTTGGCAGGAGCCCGGAGAGATCCTGGATTCGGTTATTGGCTATTGGATAAGAACGGTTTGGGGCTCGGTTGTCGAGTTCAGATGGACATGGAATTGGCTCAAGCTTTGGTTATTGGATTTGGAACTGGATATCGACTCGGAGCAGTCAAGGATGATATTCTCTGGCAATATGGTTATGACTTTGGATAATGGATTCGGAACTATTCAAAACACGCCTTATTATCACAAGGCATGTTTTGGGGGGCAAAGTGTTATCCCATTTTTGGTCAAAACTGGAATATCAATGTTGTGTGCGTTTCCACCACGACCGGAACAAGAAGAAGCAAGCAAGCGTATATAAGTCTGGGATTTCACTCATGATTCAAGTACAAAGGTTTACTCGGTAAAGCAAGGCAAGAGTTCGTTCGACACTACACTCCCCTAGTTCATCCGGTAATAAGCGTCATCTGGTACTTAAAACCCCTCGCTTTCGTCCGGTAGTTCAAGTGTATGAGTTCGTTCGGTATTCGAACTCCCCATGGCTCATTCGGCATTCTCAAATATGAAGGCTCATTCGGCATTCCCAACACAAGGGATCATTCGGCATTCTCAGTATAGGATCCATTCGGTAGTACCGAGACCGAACCAACTCCACTTCCCTTCCCACCGAATCAACTATAACCGAAGCTCCATCTTTCACCACCCACTACCGGTCCAACATCTCCACTAAACCAATGCCGAACCGAGCTCCATAGAATCAAGCACCGGACCACCCTCACCGGATGGCTTCCCACTGAACCAGAGCATGCCGAACCAAAGTTGCCGGTCCAGATTGCATCAGCCCAGGCCCACCAGCAGCTATAAACATCCTAGACCCCTGCCCCCAACCTCACTCTATAAATAAAGGGGCAGGGGTACAACAATGGCAGACAAGTTTGAGAGCTCAAGCCTGGAAGGAACTTTCAAACAACTTTGATATACTTGTAATCAAAGCTTTGCACTTGTAATCGGATCGGAAAAGGAAAATAACATATAAAGTGGACGTAGGCACATTCTGGCCGAACCACTATAAATATGTGTGTCTTTTACAGTTTAGTCCCTGTTTTTTACGTATTTGCATAAACCATCCAAATCACTACGAACAACATAAAATCAACTAAATCATACGACTTGGAGGTGTTTGCCCATTTTTTGTGCAAACATATTTGGGTTATTTGCTGAGGTCTGTGATTTGTGTTTGAATATCGCTGATTTGTATTCATACACTGGTGCTTTCACGGTATTTGGGGTTTGTGGCCAATTTTGGCGCATACATCTACTAATGAACCCACTTCACCCACATCTCCTCATTCCGGTCCATTTCAACGAACTACGCACGCTCGAGTGATCAAATTGCAAGAGAAGATGAAAGATATCCTTCAATTGATGACTGAAATTCAAGTAAGTCAACTTAGGATGGCTAGAGAACAACAAAGGCAAGGGAATATTATTAGG
Source organism: Allium cepa (assembly GCA_030765085.1). NCBI lineage: Eukaryota > Viridiplantae > Streptophyta > Magnoliopsida > Asparagales > Amaryllidaceae > Allium > Allium cepa. Next base: position 681,692,315 of record CM060942.1, read on the forward strand.
AATGTACAAAAATTCCTTATGGATAACCGTACAAATCCTATTAATATTGAAGACTCTTCACAAGCCATGGAATCCGAGGAAGAAGAACCTATGGAAGAACCACAAGAAGACCAAGAGGAAGATCAACCTTTACCTCAACCCGAAGTCCCTATGAATATGGACGAGAGCGTTATTTGCGTTGGTGAGATCCTTGTTGATACTAATGGAAACATAATTGAACAACGTGGAAACTTTTGTCTCCACTACCCCAATTGTTCGATTCATAAGTCTCCTATAGTTAAGGGTCGCCGTTAAAGCGTACTTTCATTTTATTCTTTGTTTTAAATTGTTTTGTTTGTTCGTGTTTATGTATGTTCTTATATATGTTGTAATAACTAAAATGTGTTCACTTATACTCATTATTTCATGCTTGTTCTATGCATATTATTTGTTCATACTAATCATTCTTGAATTCTTAAGTAGTTAATAGTTTTTGTTGATGACAAAGGGGGAGAAAGTTATAAAAATATATGTGCTTGGTGTAAGAGGGAGTCATGGAGTAAGGGGGAGTTGTAGTTTTAAGAAGAAATCACGGAGTAAGGGGGAGTTATGGTATGGTAAGAATATTTTATAAATAAAGGTTGTCATCATCAGAAAGGGGGAGATTGTTAGGAACTGAGTTGATGATGTTTTGATGACAACAATCTTATATAGTTATTATACTTTACTTTATAAAATATATACTAACATTTCCATATATATATATATGTATATGTATATATATATAGGAAGTATACGCAGGTATCATCGAAGACTGATCAGTATAAAGACTCAAACATCAAGACGAAGATTAGAGATTCAAGATTCAAGACTCTAGAGAATCAAGATTTCAAGATCTCAAGATAAGTGTCTAGTATTTTGTTAAAACTTCATAATAGCACTCTCATCTTTCTTCCAATTTTCTTTTGGGATGGAACCCAATTTCTATCGAAACCAGTGGCTTACAAACCACGACAAGTAGCTTACAAACCTACGACAAGTGGCTTACAAACCTACGAAAATCAAAATCATTTAAACTACTTTGTACAAGTTCTCGAGTCCTATGGAGGAGCTCTGTAGGAAGGTTCTTGCAATTTCAGTTTGAATAGATTTTACAAAATATTTTTAAATCTGTTTTCAAAATGTTTTAGCTTTCAAAATCATGTTTTCAAAAATATTTTCAAACTTTGTTTTAGCCTTGAAATATTCCTCTATTCTGATTTTAAAAACTTCTATTTTTAAAACATCAAAACTTATTTTGATTTTAAATATTACTTATATAATTGAAGGTCTATATCAATTATATATATATATATATATATATTTAAAATAATGTTTTATATTCATTCTCTATCTCAAAATATTGTTTAAACACTTTACTTTGCTTCAGAGAAGTTTCAACTTGTTTTAAATTCAATTGTCTTTACAAAACAACATCTCTATAATTTTGAATTAAGGGATGTCGACATAAGGGGATAGCCCATGTCGACATGGTGACAGTTGGATTCAAAATTAAATTTTCAAAAGAAGTGTCCATTCGTTCGAAAACCTTTCTCCAATGGTTATGACTGTTGTGCATCTATATAAAGGCTTCCAAAACGAATTTTTTTTAACAACTACTTTCTTATTTTCTTTAGGGTGATCTTGTGTCCCGTAAATCAAGAGAGTTTACCCTAGACTCGGAGATAGGAGGGTTCCTCAAGGCCTTAGAAATTGAGGGTTATAATTTGGATATTGGCTTATAAAAATCTGTACAAGGATATTGTCTTGGTGCAGGACTGGATGTAGGAGGATTCCGAACCAGTATAAAATCCGGTGTGTTCTTTCCTTTTGCTTGCTTTACTTTACTATTTGCACTTTTTATATGCAACGACCCAACTTCCAAAACTCCAGGAAGTCGCATCATTAAGAAGAAAGAAAGGGATAAAAAAGAGAAAAGAAAGGAAAGAAAGAAACAGACAACATTAGAATCTCACAGCGGAACGAACAAATTATATTATATCACATAATACTTTACATAGTATCATATACATCAGAGTTTTACAGCCAATACAATACAAACTAGGCAGTTATAAACATTTGTCTAGCGCTTACAATTCAAGTATATTAGAGTAAAACAGATACAACTCAAACGCAGCGGAACCACTATATATATCTACACGCTGAAGCCTCCCGCTCCATTATCTTCTCCAGAACTCGTCAAAGCAATCCTGATCACTTGACTACTCATACATAATATGAGTACCCAGGAGTTTAATAAAACAGAAAATAAACACTCGGGTCAGACAGGGGTCTGGTGTGAGTAAACGGGTTTAAAAGTTGCTTAACTTTTAGAAAATCCTTTGAAAACAAAGGGTATCACGTAAGACTTCCCACACATAAACATGGAAAAGTTTTTACCTTACGCTAACCAAAACATTTGATAGGAAATCCAGTGATATTATAATAGTGTCTAGGTTTTCAAAATAAAATACAGAAATAGCTGGAATGCTTACATCTCACGTTCCAACATAGTTGGGCACAATCAAAACCGTACAGGCACTTATTGGATTTTGGATTCCATCAATGGCAGGGCTACTGGGGTACCGCCCGTCACAGTACGTGGCCTAGATCACCGTACCGAGGAGCCACCCTAACTCCCCTGCAACATAAGGCCGGACCCATTCCTTACTGAATAGTTCCGAACAAGACAACCCCGACGGTTGGAGCTCTCAACCGTCCACACAGCTGAAATAAAAGGGACCTCTAGGCTGGGGTAAATCTCACTCTCCAGTGGGGGCTACCCACGAAGCCTTGCTGCACCTCCCCTGTTTTAGCCATTCCCGGTTGATGAGGCTTGAGGCTACGATTACCTTTAGAGAAAACATCTATCTTAGAATGCTCATCGTCCACCTGACGATATTCTGAAAGCATTCAATCCATACAAGTTCGTCTCGGGTTTGAACGAAACCGAAGGCATTATCTCGTTACACTCATTTTGGAATCACCCTCAGAGTCAACGAAGATAACCCTTGCACTCTAAATCACCATCTCGAACCTATAAGTACTATTCCATCAAACTCATTACGGAATCACCCACAGAGTTATACTGACGTATAGCCCTTACACCTTGAGTCTTCACTTGCTCCACTTGGATTAATGACCTAACGTTTAATTGGAATCGATGTGGTTTTCGGATATCCATACATGGAAATCCGATCCCGGTCTCACCGAAACCAAACGCCATCTTAATGTCCAAGTTGTACTTAAGGGTTTTAAACAATTAACTCATTTCATTTTTATCTATTTCACACAGATAGATAAACTACATATATCATAACAGATAACCCATAACATTATCATAACAGATAATCATCACAACAGTCAATCATCACAACCAAAATAATCCATCATACTATAACTAAGCATCCATATCCTATAGATACTACTCATCTCATTTCTGAGATCATAACCATCCAAAGGTATATCAATATCATCCATAAGCAATGATTTATTATCCATCACTTATAATTAATTTAAAATGAATTAAATTAATTACTTCTATCTTTAATTAATTTAAAATAAATTAAATTAATTATTCACCTATAAATCCTATTTATAAATCTACTGATTAATCAACCTAGTTAATTAATCATTCATTAAATATTTAACTTGATTACATATCTATGATTAATCATTCACTAATTACAATAAGTAATTAGTCTTAAATTAATTTATAAAATTAATTAACCTTAATCGTAAGTAATTAACATTTAATACTTAATTTATTAATTAACTATAATTAATTATATTTATCCTTAATTAATTATAATTAATTAATCACTTAATTAATTAATTATTACTTAATTAAGAAATTCTTAATTACATCATTAATTATAATAATTAATGATCTCTAATTAGTATTTAAATTAATTACTCAATTAAAATTAATAACATTTAGTAATTAATCTAAAATTAAAATACAATTATTAATCACCTTGATTAATATTTAAATCCAGTAATTAACTACTCTTAATTACTTATTAATAAATTAATTATCCAATAATTAATTACCTTCATTAATTAATCCTTGATTAATTTCAAAAGTAATTATCCAAATTACTTTATTAAAATAAATCATCTTTCCTTAATTAAAATTCAGCAATTATCGATTAAAACTTCTCTAAGAAATCCTGCTCCATAAATTACATTATGTAATTATTATCATTAAATTATTAAATTATTTCTTAAATTAATTAAACTAAATTAATTAATTTAACAAACCACATTATCAGAATTAATTACAATAAATAATTAACCCTTTAATTACTTTTATAAAGTAATAGTACTTAACAAATTACAATTGATTATCTTCAATTAATTAATCTAATTAATTCATCAAAATTAATCTCATTAATTAATTATTAATTACCCTTAGATAATTAACACATTTTCATTAATTCCTTACTTAAGTGAATTATCTTAGATTAATTATTCATTAATCATCTTTAATTTTAAATTAATCCAAAACATTAATTAAAATCAATTAAATAAGGTGATTCTTAATTATTTCCAAAATAATTCATTTACTTATTAATAACTTAATTAATATTCAAAATGTATTTAAATAATACATTTCTAACATCTAATTCAACTTTTATTTAAAAATTTAATATTTAAAAATATTTAACCATATAAACATTATCCAAATTTTAAATTAATTTATAAACCTAAAGATAAAGAACCATCATTATTACATAAGAAAAGTTTAAAAATCTAAATTACTTAATTTTTACTAAAATAAATCAAGCTTTTGAAAATAGATAGATTATTTTAACTTTCAAAATTGAACATATCATAATTTTATTTCAATACTTAAAGGAAAGAATTCTTTTAAATTTAAACCTTTATTTGAAATCATATTCATGTTCAAATTCTACTTAAAAACATTTCCTGTCCAATATTTAAAAAAATTCAAAACTGTTTTGAATTCAAACTGATTTCAAAGTAAAATTGAAATCATACTTAAAACTTGATCTTAAAACTAAATTTTAAATCTGGCTTAAAATTTAAAAGTTCCATTTTTAAACTTTGATTCAAAAGTACTGTTGAAGCTAATTCAAACTTACACTTAAATTTGAATCTTGTTTTAAACATTGAATTCCCTTTTAAAAATAAAAATAAAAACAAAACTGGTTTTAAATAAAAACTGGATTCAAAGAATCCTGAAACTATATTTACACTGATTTCAAATTTGAATTTAAACCTTACTTTAAATTTAAATTCATCATTTCAAACTTTTGAATTCATGAGCCTACTTGAATTTAATTCAAACCTACACTTCAGTTTAAAACATAGCTTTTTAAAAATTTGAGTTTCCCAGATTTTAAAAAAACACAACTGCACAGATTACAACCTGTACAACTAAACCCGAGACACCCATCTAAATACTTCGAGCCAAAACCCTACTCACTTCGAGTCACAACACATACTACACGAGGTTGACTTCGAGTCACCAAAACCTGCACACCTAGAGTTCACCAGAGACCACTATCCACTGTGCAAATGCACCACTGCTCCGGCGACTTCCAGCTACCTCCAACAACCTCTCCAAGAAGCCATCCATCCTTCAACATGATAGCAACCATCAACAAAATTCTCTATAGCTTGAAATTTAAATCAAGCAAAAACAACAACCTGGAAAAAACTTCACCAAGCACACACCAAACCTGTCAACCCTCTTGACACTCCACTCCGACCATCTTATGGTCTCCAACTCCGGCCATTGCTCCACCTATACCCCCTCTTCCCAATTCCAAAATATGGCAACGCTCGGTGAAACAAGGGAATTAAAAACCTACAAAATCTCTTTCCCTCCGAAACAAGGCTAGAAACCTGTAAATGACAAATGCTGTTGCTACCTACTTCTAATCATCTACTAGGAATTTCTCCCTCACTTCCCAGTTAATCTTACACCTCCAGAAGGATTTCCAGATTCCAAAACTTATTTTATGATTTGATACCCCAAAATCCCAAATTACTGCACATTTCTAAATTACTAACTCCACGGAAGATTTAAAACTTGATTCTTGTTTTAATAATCATGTTTTTAAACATGCATTAAAGTTTAAACTTGATTGAATAATTAAAAAATGTTTGGTAATTTTACTTTTGAAAAAAACAAAATCAGTTACTACTGTTTCCCAGAGTTACAGATTTTATTCTTCTAAAATAAAAATTTTACAATCCTAAATCTATGCTACACAAACTTAAATTTGTTTACATAATAATTCCTAACTAAGATTCAGACATAAATAAGTGGATTTGTATTTAAATCCTAGTAATAACAGAAGCATGTCTGTAGAAAATTTACAACACACATATATGCATATTCAAGAATGTACACAGAACATCCATCATACACCAGTCAACAATTATATTCAAACTCATGCACATATAAATTTTTAAACAACCTATAGATTTGAGATTACTCACTAAAGAGAAAGAACAGAGCAGTTATTAATTGCCACTGATTTAATTTTCTTATTTAAAAGGCATTTTGATTTAAACTTTAGATTCTACAAATCTTGATAGTTTGATTTTAAAAGAAGAAACTATTTTTAAAACAGAAAATTTACTCACCTTAAATGAAAAACAGAAAGCATTCCAGATGCAAGTCACCCCTGCAGCCTGAATTCCAATGCATTGACTGAATCTGTGCTTGCTCCTATTAGAGTTGATTATAACACGTTGATTGCAGGCTTTGAAACTGCATTTGATGATTTTAGTCTGAATGCTTCCCCATATTCTTTGCTTGAATTAATCTTACATGTTGCAGAATTTGGTTTGCAGATTCAAACCAATTTGCAAATGTATTTTCTTTTGCAGATTTAAAAACTTTGATTGCAGATCTTGATTGAATTTGGGTTGTGGATTTTAGAGTGAAAATGATTTCAGTTTTCTTTAAATCTGAACTTAGATTCATTATAGGAGATAAGGTGTTTGAAACAAAAAGATTTGTTTTAATTTTTTTATCTAAAATAATAAATTCAATATTGATTTATATGCCACTTGTTATTTAGATATGAAGATTAATTACAAGTGTCTACTTTTAAAACATGAATGTTAACACATGTATGATTTAGATATGAAGATAAATTTCTTTGTTTACAAATGTTTTAATTTAAGATAAAACCATTCTAATTTTAACTTAAGATGTTTTATATGTTTTACTTATTTAGTCTTTAAATGATTACAAATGAATTATCTTTACATATTTAAATATTTGCTTGAATATTTTTAAAAATTATTTAAAACTAATTTTCAAAAGAGAAAATTTTAAAAAGAAAAGAAAAATGTTGAATTCTATTTTATTCAAAAGTTTCGAATCAACATATTATACTTTAATATAAATGAACTAAGTTTATTTCAAACAATTCTAAGATAAAACAAAATAAACTTTTATTATAAAATACAATCTTTAACTATTATATATTTATAACAAAATATTTACTATAATTTCTTTTTGAAAATACAAGATAGATCTATAAATTGACTTATGAAAAGTTTCAATACTAATTTCAATTTAATTTAATCAATTCACAAATTATACACATATATATTAAAAATTTAAAAATATCCTTTATTAAATTTAAATTTAAAATAAAAATCAAAACACCTGTTTACAATATATACACATATATACATTATAAATAAAATATTTTTAAATCAGCTTAGAAAGGAAATTTTATCATTTAAATATTTTTAACATGTTAAAACAATAAGATTCTCAAATTAAATTATTATTATTATAAATTTTGAAAATAATATCACTTATCCAAACTAAATAATTATAAATTTTCAAAAGAAAATTATGTTTTAATTAGATTATTAAATCAATATTTCACACTTTAAAATAATTATAAATGAAATTATTAAATAAATATTGCCCAAATTTCCGGGACATCACATTATATGTTCTGTGATCATTCTGTGTTAGAATTCTGTTTAGATTTGTGTTGAAAGTTTTAATTTAGTCATATAGTTCATATATTCTTTAAAACACTATTCACCCCCCCTCTAGTGTTATTTCTACCTTAAGATCCTTAATCTGCATCCCTAAGACTAACGCACAACCAGCAGTGTTTCCAAGGAGTTAGCATTGCTGTCTGTTGAGGATTACAAGCAAACGAAAGTTAAAGAAGGCAAAAAGGAATGCTTTTTCTACAAGAGCTTGTTAAATAGTAAGGTTTATCACTTATCTTGTTGGAGTAAAGGAGAAAGCAGCAAATCATCTGCAGCTCTTTCTCAAACATGCGACAAATCAACTATCTATCACTATTTTGCAGAGGATCTGGAGAATAGCAATATATCGAGAAAAGGGGCGAAAGCTCAATTAACTATTCGTAGCAACCCAGTGGATGACTACATCGATCTGACGAATAATAGCGAGTTTAGGATGAGGGAGCAGGATAAGCTTAGCCATCTTTGTACATTAAACAATAAAAATAGCAACTTTGAAGATGCGGACGCAAATCCTGATCTTTCGAGATTCATAGGCATGGAACTCAAGCCCTTGGATATGCGTCGCATGGATAAGAAGGATCTGAGACCTCCTTGAGGCTTGGTGTTTTGAGATCTGCATATTTTTTCCATTTTCGAGCTTTTCAGTTTCTCCGCAGTTTGATGGTGGTGTCCGTTGTTCGCCATTTCTGTGTTTTCTTGTTTTGTTATTGATGGAGGCGCGTTTGGCATCGAGATATTAGGGTTAGATGTTATGTATTGTCTTCGGGTTTGGTCCTTATTACCCGATATACTCTGTACACTTTAGGCTGAGCCCTTTTATCAATTTTCAAAAAAAAGAAAGTATAAGTATTTTTCTTTTGTTTATTGCCCAAAGCCTTAATTATTAGTAGACATTATTTAATATCTTGTTCAGTAAAAAGTTTAAATGGGTTTTTCCACCAAATATAAAATACCTTTTATGGTATATTTTGACTGATATGTACTGACTACGCGCGTACACTTTAAAGGTGAAATTATCACAGCATGTACATTTAAGAACCCTGCCATCCAAATGTTTTTGACACATCAGACGACATTACATGTATATTTACAACATTAACTATGATATCTTGTTATCTTTCCTTCACTGGTATCAAACACATCAATTTAACTAGATTGTTTTTCTAAGTCCTACATGAATTTTTTTTATTAGAAAAAAAAACCATTATATTACAACTCAATGTTTCAAACATAGTTACTGCACATATTCTATGAGGAACTGCCAAGGTTAAATGATGTGGACGTAATTGATATCCCAAACAACAATTAACATAAACAATTTGGTAATAAAGAGAACCTAATTTACAAACTATCCATTTATTAGAACTATTAACCTTACTAGTACATGTCCATTTAGTTGTTCAGACAATCCATATTTTCATGAACAACAAAATTCTTAATGAAGGCTAGATAACATAACTAAAATCAATCCAACAAAGTATAACTTAACAAGTAGATAAATTAATGCAAACATCATGCAAAAGAAATAACAAATATTGCCAAAAAAATGTAGCCTTTGATCATCATGTAAGTCTATTTTGAAAAGGTAAAAAAAGATCATGGAAGCCAATTAACACTATTGGTAGGTCAATTAAATAAACCGGATAGTTTGTAATAAGCGGGATAACTAATAAAACTAAAAGCATACAAAGGAGACATCTAATTGAACATTCAAACGTAAATTTTTTATCATCATAAATAATCAACTCACTATTTGTTATAAACTATTATCAGATTTTGTTCACTAATGAAGTTAAATCTTTTTTTTAAATAATGTTTATTGACTATTATGGCATAAAAAATTTCTTAAAAAGAAATTGATAACTGAGTTACAGAGGTTTTGAATGCATCACCTTTATATTCACATTTAAAATGGCTTTTAACACTTTGCTAATGTCTATTAATGGTCGGATAGAGATTCAACTTTTTGGTCCAACACTGAAGTTTCCAAAAAGCTCTTATTGCAGACAAATGATGTCACAAGTTCAAATCCGACTTGTAGCAAAATTATTTTCCATTTTTTTTGAAACGGTAAATGGGCCAAGCCTAGAGTGGAAACAGAAGAATAAGTGAGATCGAGTAACAAAGATAATACCCGTTATCTCACAACATACACTCTAACCCTAAAATACTAGGGCAAATTTGCGCCTCCAACAATCAATATCTAAAAGTAACAAAAATGGCGATCGACCGAGGGCGAACTTGGTTAAAATCATGAAATCAACTCACTTAGGCCTTAGTTAAAGGCCTAAGGAGGCTTCCAATTCTTCATAGCTGATCTTTTCATCTCGCGAAATTCTAATATGAAGCAAAAGTACTTCTCCTGACTAATTTTTGCTTTAGCTTCAACACGCGAAGTCAGTCTTTTGCTAGGAGCTTTATCAAGCCTTAGCTTTGAGAGGAGACTGGTGCAATTAGATGAATTATGTGAACCTCTAGATTCCTCGACTAAGTGAGCAATAGACTTGCTACTTTATGACCATCTGAAGCTGGACTTTCAAGTTCAGCCATCCAGCTGTTTTCTCCTCTCTCCCAATTACGTAAGCGAAAAGATTGATTGTTAAATTTTCTTCTGTAATGATTGAATCCTAGTCTTTGCTCTTTAATAGGCCATTGGAGCTTTTCGTCATACTCTTGAAGGCTGCAATTCATGCAGTAACCTCCAGAACTGTCAGATATAAAAAAATTGCATTATAATTTGAAATATTGAAATTAAAATCCTTATTATTAATATGTGCCTTGATACTTCACTTGCAGTTACCAGTGGGCATTTTATTTTTCTAGAGGGAGCTGTTAGAACAGTTGTCTGCTCGATCCCTGTGTCCCTCTTCAGATAAGTGTTTGTTGATATACACATTATTATCTCCTGAGTGAGGAGTAATAGAAACATGATTGATATTAACTGTCGGTTGCCAATCTTTATCCATGCTCAGATGATTGCCCATTTGATCATGAATACTGTATGCACGGTAGCTTCTGCCCCTATCAGGTATGAGATAAGAATTATTAGAGCTCATATAATGTTTATTCTTAGAAAATAATGAATTATCTTTAAACAAACTTCCCTTATTATTACAGGAACATATCCTATTGTGATGGTAGAAGCGACCGCCATCAGTATTGACTAATTTGAGAGTTGAATTAACATTACTCAAAGACTTTCTCATCCAGTGACTGCCATTGTGATGAAGAAGTCTCTCATTGGGAGAATCAGAAGTGATTTTCCCACTATGTATAAAATATTCTAAACTCTCTTCATATTTATCTATGTGCCAGTTTTTATGATTTGGATTATCTGAATATTTTCTTTGATTTCTGTGTTTACTGAGAAGGATTTGGCAATCTAATTAAATTTTCTTCCAAAGTTGAGTGCTTTCTTTTTCTGATTGAAAATGAAGTCTTTGATTTCATTCCTTCCAAATGTGAAATATTGTTGCAGTAAGCATAATAATAGCTTTTCTGAATTCTTTGGTTTTTTTTCTTTGAAGTTTTGTTGGATATAGTTAATGCTTTCCCTGATGTTTTGAACTGCCTGATTTTGGTTAATTTTGAGCTTTGTTTTGACAATAAACCATAAACGTTTTGTATAAGTACAGTCAAAAAACAAGTGATTGATACACTCCTTTTCCTTTCGGCATAGCAGACATATTGTATCCCCTTTTTTATTCCATTTTAAGCATTTATCTCTAGTGGGGAGCCTATTAATAATTAAAAAATTGGCAATGGGACATTTTTGGACAATTCGATTTATTCCATATAACAGTGTGCCAATCCACTTCAGTTTCATGCCCTTTTATAAATTCCAAAGTTTTTTTGATGGAGAAAGAACCTTTTGTAGATGGTTTCCATTCCTACTTATCTTTTAGAAGATTAGGATCAATTGCTATTTGATTTATGGCACTACTGAAAATAGAAGTCGGTAGATGCAAAAATGTATTCCACCTACTATTTTGAATGATGCTACTTACTTTTCCATAGGTTTCTCCAAACAAATATAAGCTGTTCCATCTCACATGACTACTAATGTTTTTCCATGAGTCCAAGGGTCGAATGACAAACTACTCTGATTTCCATTTTTAAATTTTCATTCCAAAAGCTTGATGCCTGTGTCCCTACCGCCGAGAATATTTTTCCAGACAAAAGAGTGATGATTTTCAATTCCAGTAGTCCAAAAATTCTTATTTTAAGATACATTGCTTTCATCCACTTTGCCCATAATGAGTTGTCATTTATTTCCAGAATAATTTGAGTTTACACACTTCTCTCAATTCATTAATTTCTCTCAGACCAAACCCCTTGCTTTTTTTTATAAACATATTTTTTTCCCAAGCAATTTTGTGTTGTTTTCCTTTCCAGATGAAATTTGCACAAATTTTTTCAATTTTGTGAATTGTTTTTGCTAGGATATTGTGAGCTTGAATTCAATACATGATGATTGCGATGATGACAATTTTAGTTAACTCAATTCTTCCAGCTAAAGACAGAAAATTGCTAGCCCGCCCTTCAACTTTATTTTGAATGATATCTAATAATCTTGTGCAGTCTCTATCATTGATTTATTAACACTAAGAGGAAGACCCAAATACTTAACAGGTAGATTACCTTCTTTGAATTTTAAGATATTTAAAATGTACATTTTATTGGAGCAGCCTTTACTAAAGTAAATTTTGCTTTTGAATTCATTGACTTTTAACCCTGCATGCTCTTCTAGTTTGTCAAAAATATTTGCAATGAATTTCGCACTTTCTGTGTTTGCGTTCAAAAAGATAAGTAAATCATCAGCATATAATAAATGTGTAATATATGGCTTGATTCTATTGATTGGTTTGATGTTTCCTTTTATAAGCTCAATTTCCATAAGAATTGAGAAATATTCCACTGCAATAGTAAATAAACAAGGAAAAAGTGGGTCTCCTTGTCTAATTCCCCTATTGCTTTGTATAAACCCATTAGGAGAACCTTGAACCAAAATAGAATAGGAAATATTATTAATACATTCAAGGATAAGATCACAAAATTTATTGCAAAAGCCCATTTGCTTTATCATGTAAATAATAAAATTTCTATTTATTTTGTCAAATGCTTTATGTAAATCAATTTTAACACATGAGACTTTTATTATTATTATAAAAGATTCTTATTAATTCATGTCTTAGCAAAATGTTTTCAACAATTAATCTTCCAGGTATGAAAGCACCCTGGTTTCAAAAATAAAGTATTTCAAAAACGCTTTTATCCTATTACATAAAACATTAGAAATAATTTTGTAAATGAAATTACAACAGACAATAGGCCTATAGTCTTCTAAACAGTTGGGAATTTGAACCTTTGGGACCAATGTAATAAAAGTATGATTTAAATTTTTAATAATTTACCAGTCCTACAGTGATAGAATCATATAGAAATAATTTGATTTCATCCCAGTGGTTTTTATAAAATTTGCCACCCAAACCATCAGGTCTTGGACTTTTATCATTATTGGAGTTAAAATGATATTTTTAACCTCCTCAAGTCTGATAGAAGCTAAAAGAATATCATTGCTTTTTTCATTAACTTTAAATTTAGGTTCTATATTAGGGAAGGAATTAGAATAGAGATTGGTATCATATAAATTTGTAAAATAATTGATGGCATCCTTCCTAATACAAGCCAGGTCATTGATTACATTACCCTTGACATAAATAATTTTTCCAATATTATTCATATGTTTCCTACTGGACATTTTAGCATAAATTTTTTTACTAGCTTCATCTTCATGTAATAACCAGTCTATTTTTAGACTGCACATGAAGGGACATGACTAGCTTATCTTGGGCTAGAAAAAAATTGATGACCTTATTATTGTCTGAGCAATCCTTATCTAACTCATTCTGTCTAAGCTCACATTCATCTCCTATGGTTTTATTTTCATTATTTATTCTGTTTTTATTCAAAATTTTACTGGACATTAATAGACTGCACATGAAGGGACATGACTAGCTTATCTTGGGCTAGAAAAAAATTAACGACCTTATTATTGTCTGAGCAATCCTTATCTAACTCATTCTGTCTAAGCTCACATTCATCTCCTATGGTTTTAGTTTCATTATTTATTCTGTTTTTATTCAAAATTTTCAGTTTTTCTTTAGTAATATGAAGAAGTTTATCGAATTTGAATTGGGCGATGCCGAATACTTTTGTGGTTACGCAATTTTTGACGAAGTCTTTATAGCCATCCTCATAAACCCAGCCATTAATAAATCTGAATGGAAATTTATTTTTAATAATATTATTTTGAATTAAATAAACTTGAGCTGGAGTGTGATCGCTGGTAGCCTGGGGAAGGGTAAAACATTTAAAATCTTTAAAAAATTGTAAAAGCATGGTTTATAAGAATTCTATCTAATTTACAGCGGATATTTTCGAATTTTCTAGATTTCCACGTAAAAGTATTTTCAAAAATAGTTGGTTCAAATAAACTAGTTTTAAGAAGAAATTTACGTAGCATTTCAAGTTTTTTAAAAGGGATAGGACCACCCTTTTTCTCAAAACCATGCATGACAGTGTTAACATCATCAATAAAAATCCAAGGAAGTCTCATATTAGAGTTAATTTGTTCAAGACTATTCACTACACCAAACAGTCCATTTTGTAACACTTTTCCGCTTTAAATTTCTAACGGTTATAACCTTTACCAATTTATTACAGTTATTTTCGTTACAACCATTTACAACGGTTATTACCATGAATACATTTGGTGTTTTGTAATAAATTTAAAGTGATCGGGATAAATTTGTAATTTATGTACTTTTGCACTTAAAACATATATCACGGTTCATTCCCCGTTTTACTTTTCACGTCTCTTTATCCATCAAGCTAGGGTTTCATTGCTTGCAATCAATATGGTGTCATTCTCCACCTCGATCAATACCAGGATTTTGGTATTCGCTTCGATGTCGTTCTCCGTCTTAATCAATAGTTGGGTTGTGCTTTCTGCCTCGATCAATATCTTAGGTAGTTATTTCTTAAATCAAATAATTTTGCAGTAGTTGAATTCGTATGTTGTTTTAAAGAGTGGTTTATGTATGTAAAATTAAAATTGCTCATTTCCTATTTGAATCCGATTTAGGGTTTTTTTTTCTTCAGATTCTTTTCGAATTTTTAGATTGAATTCGGTTGGAGCAATTTGGATTCAATTTGATTTAAAAACTCATAGTTCTATGCAATTAAGAAAAGAACAGTAAATAATACTAATAGTAGGAGCTCTTTGGTCCGTAAACTAGCTTGTGAAAATGACAGTGTAGGGGATAGTTCCTCAAATTTTGAATGACCCTGACCCGAAGAGGGATTATTGATAAGCGATAATAACTTGTTAAATTTGGCGAAGGTGTACTTGCAACTTCTGAGTTGCACCAGTTTTTGCTTCCAGAAGGGAAGAAAACAGTAAGTTAGAATAAGATTTGGGATTGTTTCCAGTTGGTCTAAGGGGGCCTATTTTTTTCTTTTGTAATGCATTTTGGCTAGTTTGGTAAGTTGTAGAAAACATCAAACTAACAAAAGTTTTTGTTCTATTAGTTGTAATCTATATCTTGCGAATAACATAAACCCTAAGATCTAGAATTACATGATTATCACATATGTAAAGAATTAATAAAACATACCTCCAGACATATTGTATACGAATCAGCAATGGATGTTGTCGAATGCTGTTTCAATTGAAAAAGAAAATGGTTTCTCTCTCTTTTCCTATATGTTTCTTTATGTGTTTTCTGTATATCCTTTGTGATGGGCAAAGGTTAATATTTATAGGTAGAGAGAGGACCAAATTTCCAGATTTGTAGACTTAATCTTGATCGTCCATCAAGATCAAGATAAGAGAAATTAACACTCTAGATTGTAACCGTTTTATTTATTTAGCATATTAATAGGAAAAACCTTTTAGATTCTATTGACCACATAATGAGGAAGGAAACGTTTGAGAAAAGAAACGGTCCATTAATGTATCACATAATGAGGGAGGAAACGGTCCATTAATGTACCACATAAATTTTCTTACAAAACGATCAAATTTCCTTACAGTCTCCCACTTGGTCAATAGTAAAATCTATTAATGTTTTCGTATTAAGGTCATAAGGCGCGCATGATATGCTAAATTTTTCTTTAGTCGGTTATCATAAGTGTCTTGGCTAATCTAGTGGTCAATGGAAGTCATGACGTGTACACATTATTTTGCAACATGCTTACTTCCATGTACTATGACATTGACAACTTTCATAGCTAGACCGTAGATGAGCATAACTTAACGGTCACATAATGTCTTGAAGCAAAAGACTATTTCTGTTATCATTTATCTAAATATAAATGTGTACACATTATAAAACAGAAATAAAAGATGTCCAAATTATTAAGAGCTCAATAATTTTTATGTCTAGATAAGTACAAAATAAATGGTATAATAAGAAGATAATTAGGAACTATCTTCAAGACCCATGTTATCAGTATGTCTCTGAAAGGTCTTTGGAGGTAGTCCTTTCGTGAATATGTCTGCCACTTGTAAGTCTGTACTTATTGATTCAACAATAATTTTCTTTAGTTTAACATTTTGCTTCAGTAGTAGGTATTTAAGGTCCATGTGTTTGGAACCTTTGGTTATCCTATCATGCTTGGAGAAAAAGGTTGCAGCTTCATTGCCGCAGTAAACAGTTAGTGGCTTAGAGATAAAACTTAAAGTGCCAAATTGTGAGACAAAATTACGCAGCCATGTTCCCTGAATTGAAGCCTCATAACATGCTACGTATTCAGCCATCATGGTGGATCCGAAAAGCATCTCAGATTTCTGGCTTCTCCATGATATTGCACCTCCACATAAGAGGTACACATAGCCAAGAGTGCAGATCCTAGTGTCAGGACATCCAGCAAGGTCTGAATCAGAATAACCAGTTACCTGTAGGTAACTTGATTTTCTATAGGTGAGCATGTAATTCCTTGTTCCCTTTAGGTATCTTAGTACCTTCTTTGCAGCTTTCCAATGAGCGATTCCTGGGTTACTTTGAAATCTACCCAGCATACCAACTGCATGACTAATATTAGGTCTTGTACAGACCTGTGAATACATCAAATTCCCTACAAGAGATGCATAAGGATATTGGGTCATTTCTTCTCGTTCCATAGGAGTCTTTGGGCACTGCTCAAGAACAAGTTTGTCTCCTTTCTGCAGTGGGACAGGACTAGAGGAACAATTCGTCATGCCAAATCTCTCAAGAATTTTTTCAATATATGCTTTTTGAGACAATCCCAGAATTCCTTGTGATCTATCACGGAATATTTCTATTCCTAACACATAGGATGCCTCACCCATATCTTTCATTTCAAAGTTCGTTGAGAGATAATCCTTAGTTTCACGTAATAAACCAAGGTCGCTGTTAGCTAATAATATGTCATCAACATATAGAATCAAAAATATGAACTTGCTCCCACTGAACTTGAGGTATATACAAGGGTCAACTATGTTTTCTGTGAAATCGAAAGTGGTAATGATTTCATGAAACTTTAGATACCATTATCTAGAAGCTTGTTTCAGTCCATATATTGATTTCTTAAGTTTGCAGACCATGTCTTCCTGTCCTTCAATTATGAAGCCTTCAGGTTGACGCATGTAGACTTCTTCTTCCAAGTCTCCATTTAGAAAGGCTGTTTTCACATCCATTTGATGTAACTCGAGATCGTAATGAGCTACTAATGCCATGATAATTCTAAGAGAATCTTTCCTGGAAACAGGAGCAAAAGTTTCATTATAGTCAATGCCTTCTTTCTTATTAAAACCTTTGAAAACAAGTCTAGCTTTATATCGTTCAATTTTACCATTGCAGTCACGTTTGGTCTTGAAAACCCACTTACAACCGACTGCTTTATGTCCTTGCGGTAATTGAACGATTTCCCAAACTTGATTATTATCCATAGATTTCAGTTCATCTTTCATGACATCAATCCATTTAATAGAATTAACATCCTTAATGTCTTGTAAATAAGAAATTGGGTCCGTAGGTCCTTCAGATTCTATTAGATAAAGCATTTAATCATCAGGAATAGCTGATCTTCTTTGTCTTTGAGATCTTCTTAATGTTAGTTCCTGTGGTACTTCATCAACATTATGATTGGTGATAATTTCATTATGGAGTTGTTGATCATTTATTGGGTTTTCCTCATTGTGAACATGTTCAACAATGGGATGATTCCCAATATCTTTCGAAATAGAGGGTAAGATAATGGGTACCCTTATTTCATTAATGACCACTTCTTGTTGTTTTGTACTCCCACTGATTTCACCATTCTCATAGAATTTGGCATTTCCGGTTTCAACAATTCTTGTACTATGGTTAGGACAATAAAATCTATATCCTTTAGATTTTTCTGGGTAACCTATAAAGTAACCACTGACTGTCTTAAAATCCAATTTCTTTTCATTTGGATTGTACAGTCTAGCTTCAGCTGGGCAACTCCAAATTTGGAGATGTCTTAAACTAGGTTTCCATCCTTTCCAAAGTTAAAAAGGAGTCTTTGGAACTGCCTTACTTGGAACTCTATTTAAGATGTAGACAGCTATTCGTAATGCATCCATCCATAATGATATAGGTAAATTTGCATGACTCATCATGGATCTAACCATTTCCATGTATGTACGATTTCGCCTTTCAGCTACACCATTCTGCCATGGAGATCCAGGCGTTGTGTATTGTGCAACAATTCCAAGTTTTTGAAGAAGTCTAGCAAAAGGTCCAGGATGTTGTCCCGTTTCATCATACCTTCCATAGAATTCACCACCCCTATTTGACCTAATGATTTTCACTTTTCTTTCTAATTGCCTTTCGACTTCAGTAATGAACACTTGTACAGCGTCCACTGACTGAGATTTTTCATGCAACAGATAAAGAAAGCAATAACGTGAAAAATCATCGATAAAAGTGATGAAATATTTCTCTCCACCAAAAGTTGGAACATCAAAAGGTCCACAAATATCTGTATGTATTATTTCAAGAAGTTGTGTACTTCTTGTGGCTCCTTTCTTTGTGTTTTTTGTTGTTTTTCCTTTAATATAATCAACACATGGTGTAATGTTAGCAAAGTCTAGATCCGGTAGGACACCATCTTTCACTAACCTTTTGATTCTTTCACTGGATATATGACCCAGTTTTTTATGCCACAAGAAGTAAGAATAATTATTGGATGACTTTCTTTTATTTTCTTTTCCATGCAGGGTGAGTTGGATTTCAGCATTTTGTTTAAGATGAAGTTTATAAAGTCCATCAATTAATATTCCAGAACCAATAAGACTAGAATTTTTAAATAAACTAAAATTTCCATTTCCAACTTCAAAAAAATATCCAAATTTATCAAGTACACTTACAGAAATCAAATTACGGGAAATAGACGGAACATAAAGAGTTTGACATAAATCTAACTGATAACCGCTATCTAAAATAAGACGAAAAGTTCCAATAGCTTCAACTGGAGCTTTATCTTTATTTCCCATTAAAATGAAATTCTCACTTGGGTTTGTGGTTTGGATCGTAATGAATCCCTGCATAGAATTCGAAACATGAACGTTAGCAGCAGTATCAATCCACCAAGTAGAAGAAGGTACGTTAGTAAGATTTGATTCGAAATGACTTACGAAACCCATTGGGTTACCTTTATTTTCGAACCATGCTTTGCGCTTAATGCAATCTGCCTGGAAGTGTCCAGGTTTCTTGCAGAATTTGCAGACATCATCCTTCTTTTTCTTCTTGGATGGTTGAGTGGCGTCGTCAGATTTGGGTGGTGCTCTTTTATGCTGTGATTTGTTCTTTTTGTCAGCTTATTTTCCAACCCCTTGAGTTAAATAAGCAACTTTAATGCCTTGCGAGCCTTGCCTAGACTCCTCTTGAACAAGTTTGTTAGTCAATTCATTCAGACTCCACTTTTCCGTTATAGTGTTGTAATGAATTTTGAATGGTTCATACTGAGGAGGTAAGCTAGTGAGAATGAATTGGATGAGAAAAGCATCGTCCATAACCAATCCCAAGTTCTTAAGTTTGGCAGCAAGGTTAATCATTTCAATGACATGAGCGCTCATTGAGCGTGAACCATCAAACTTCATGGTTACAAGATCTGCCATAAGTTTCCCAGCAAGGGATTTGTCTGCAGTCTTGAACCGATTTTCAATGGATTGCAAATATTCTTTTGCGCTTTCAGTTTGGGGTAGGGAGGTTTTGATGTTGGTATCAATCACCATTCGCATAAACATCATGCTGAGCCTATTAGATCGTTCCCAATCATTATGGAGTTTGTTTTCCTCAGGCGTACTTGTGTCAGTAAGTGGGGCTGGCTTTTCCTTAAGGAGAGCCATGTCCAGTTCAAGTACGCCTAAAGAAAACTCAACTTGCTCTTTCCATTCTGAGTAGTTGGTTCCATTGAGTTTGACGATAGACATAGCGTACGAATTAAGGTTTGAGGGCATTGCAACTGCAGGTATAAAAGAAATGTAGGTTTCTTTATTAGAATAAAACATATGTCATAATAAGAGGTTAGGTTTAGCGCCTCGTGTGGGTAGGCAGTAGAACCATGCTATTGAAAGAATGATAAGCATTAATGTTTCATGCGTTATTGTGCAAGCAGCAGCCGCCTGTGGACGGGACTACATGCAACAGACCAGAGGAAACAAGGAATTTAAGCACGGAAGCGTAAAATAAAACAAGAGATAAACATTAATGTCTTTTTTTTGCATAAACATTTGTCATTCTTTCAAGTAATCCACAGCAAGGATAATTAATGTCTAGTAACTCCAAGTAAATTCCATACATGAATTTAACATGTAAATAATTATTTTGCAAATCATATATAGACAATTATCTTGCAAGTTCCAGGTCATGAATTTAATGTCAAACTAGAAAACAATTGTTTTCAATATGTATACTTTCTGAAAAGTATTCGCATACAATAAGTTGTTCCATATTATACAGTAGGTCAAATATTAAAGTAGAAAAAAATCAACTTTGCGGAAATATAAACTTTCCAGATCCAGAATACAATAAATAGAACAATATTGATAATCATGATTACTGTAGCAACTTAAATAATACGAATATTAAACTTGAATCATATTAACATTAATAGTCATTATCATTATCATAGTAAAATTACAAACATCATATCAAAGATCTATGGTAGTTTCGTTTTATATATTGATGGATAATCATGAATTCTAAAACCGTGCTCTGATACCACATGTAATCTATATCTTGCGAATAACATAAACCCTAAGATCTATAATTACATGATTATCACATATGTAAAGAATTAATAAAACATACCTCCAGACATATTGTATACGAATCAGCAATGGATGTTGTCGAATGCTGTTTCAATTGAGAGAGAAAATGGTTTCTCTCTCTTTTCCTATATGTTTCTTTATGTGTTTTCTGTATATCCTTTGTGATGGGCAAAGGTTAATATTTATAGGTAGAGAGAGGACCAAATTTTCAGATTTGTAGACTTAATCTTGATCGTCCATCAAGATCAAGATAAGAGAAATTAACACTCTAGATTGTAACCATTTTATTTATTTAGCATATTAATAGGAAAAACCTTTTAGATTCTATTGACCACATAATGAGGAAGGAAACGTTTGAGAAAAGAAACGGTCCATTAATGTACCACATAATGAGGAAGGAAACGGTCCATTAATGTACCACATAAATTTCCTTACAAAACGATCAAATTTCCTTACATTAGTGCCTTCCTTTTTTTCCCGCAGGTTAAAATGCTTTTCTTTCCGATTAGTTCTTGTTTATGATATTAGTTTCAAAATAATAATGTTAACACTCATATATTCAGCGTTTTCTTTTTCTGGACTGCGTATTATGTATGCATGCATATATGCCCATAGCTCCATGCTCAATGCCCATGAACTTTTAGTGTATTGAATCTCCATAGTCACATCCATCATCATTGTTCCAAACCAAAATATATGAATAGTGACCGACAACAGTGTAGTTGCTACTAAAGTACATGCTTGAGTACAACTGTACTTGACTTCACACTCCTATGTAGACAGGCAAGGGCTTGTTGTGCATTTTCGTGTTGTGATCACAAAATAAATACAAAAGTTTATCATTATTGTGATTGTGATCCGATTGATTCTTATTTGAATCTTATCTTCAAAATCATAATGCTAAGACTAGTAGGGTTCACAACACCAGTATTCAGCAGTGTCTAGTGGGGTTTCATACTGTGTAGTTAAAGTCCTTCCCAAAGTCTCCTTAATGCCCTGCTAAAGCGTTTAGCCCACTTTAACTGCTAGCTTTTTTAATTTAGCACCATTAATTAGTAGATTCGCCTAAAAACCCAGTATTTTTCATTATACCTACTAAATCAAGGGTTTTTAATATCCACTTCAGCAAATTTAATATAAAAATGTATAATTGACCAATTCTCATATAAACCAAATCGAAAAATTAAGGCTATGTTTGGTTTGGCGGAAAAAGTGTCGAATGGTTAATTAAATAAATAATAAGAGACTATTTAAAACTATCTCATCTTGAGTTCCATGACAACAGACTTCTGATGCTAGAACACCTATTTTTCTATGACCTAAATAAATGTTCTACATATTAAAAAGTTGTATAATTATATGCTTATATATTACATGAAGATGATGCAAAATATGAACAGATCTAACATAGAGGCAGGCAACACATCGGGAATATTTTGACACAACCTATCAGCAACATTAAATAGTTGAAATATCAAATAGGTTATTAATGGAACATCCACACATATCTTGTAAGACATCTCATTCCTAGATATAGCAGATTGATAATTTACAATGAAAACAATATAAATAAAATAGGAAATATCTTAAGGAAGGGGAAGAATCAAGAAATAAGATCAAACAAGAAAATGGTGGGACTAGTAAACATTATTACATTAATTGTTAGGAGCAACTGCAGGGTGAGAAGTTGTTGAAAGCACAGATGAAAATAAAGGGAGGTGAAGATGGAGAAGATTATGGGAAAGGTTATATTGATGCCATCTTTTCCCTATTAGCAGCTAAAAAAAACAATGAGCATACCGTCAATTTTTGGAAATGGGTATGACTATACTGACACAATGAGATTAAGTTATTAACTGAACTCACGAGTTCCTAATATGTATAAGCTTTCATTTTTGTATTATCCACAGAGTCTGACTCAAGATCAATCATATAATATGCTAGGTATGTAACCTAATGGCAAAGTTTATAATAAGTAACAATAATATAATACATATGTACACCAACAAAGTAATATTAGAAAAGAATAAGATCATTTCTAAACATCCACTTGATTTTTTTACAAGGACACATTTGAAATATGCCTTACGAAGTAAATTTTCTCCTTTAACATCTTATGTCCATTTTTGAACTCAAAGAAACTCGTACATTAATCTTTTTTATTGCATCAGTTTTCAATTACTCTCAATCTATCAAAAATGTTTTGTCATATTTAACTACATTTAAATGGTATACAGATGGATCAGAGACCTCCTTGAGACTTGGAGTTTTGAGATCTGCATATTTTTTCCATTTTCGAGCTTTCCAGTTTCTCCGTAGTGTGATGGTGGTGTCGGTTGTTCGCCATTTCTATGTTTTCTTGTTTTGTTATTGATGGAGGCGCATTTGGCATCGAGATATTAGGGATAGATTTTTTGTATTATCTTCGGGTTTGGTCCTTATTACCCGATATACTCTGTACACTTTGGGATGGGCCCTTTTATCAATTTTCAAAAAAAAAATGGTATACAAATTCTTAAATAGGAATAAGTATTTGAGAAAACCATATCATTGCATAGCCCAAATAATGATAAAGAAGGAACAGTCATTATATTTTTCCATTTACTTAGTTAAGAAATGGATGGTAATGAAAGGGATAAAAGTTGTGGTGGCACTCCTCCAAAATCTTTCATCATGTGCACTCATATAGTCGTATTCTTGTAAAATGAACTGCACAAACAAATGTAACCACTTAAATATTTTGCACATTCTAAAATCATTTGATTAATATCTTTATGAAGCATAGCAAACATATTAGCCATTTGTTAGTTTATAATGTTTTCATTTCCGACTTACATAACACATATAACAATATGTGTACAATTTAGTATAATCCATGTAATATTGAGAGTGCGAGGTGATTGTGGGTGATCTTGTCATATTTTACATGTAAAACCTCCAATCTCAAATGTTGAATCTATATAAGGTGGTGAAAAATCTTGTGAGTTAGACATAACAAAAACATTGAAACACTCCTCAACTATTTAAAAACTCGACTTAACTATACACACACGCAGGGTAATTATAGCAAGTGACCATCTCGTGGTTATGTACATGTTGGTTAGACATAAACATGACAGTAACTTTCTAAAACATATATTTTCACCCATCTTATCATGTTGTATTGAGTTTTCTTTTTTAATTTTCAGGGAAAGAGATAAAGAGGGTTGTGAGGGAGTCAGAGAAGAAGTTGGGTGGTTGTTACTAGAAGGATTTTGAGGCGTCCAAATAAGGGCTCAGCTGTTGTTCAAAGTTAGTGTACTATATAAATGTCTGGCATTCTCTACTTGTATATCTCTTTCTTTGTACTATTCCAGTTGGAAAAAAATCCATGTAGTATTTTGTAACTTCATCTACTATTCAGTTTAAGTATCTTACTTGAACTTTTAGCGTTGGGAATCATATTTAGTTCAGCTAACTTTCGGGGGTTGTAGTAGACAAGGTTTAAGTTGGCATTTATACAGTTTGTTATTAGCGAGATCTTTACCAAATTTGAAAATGTACAATGTCTAAATTGTAGATGCCATTTAAACAACGAATATAAAATAAAATGATGCAGCAATCTTTTTCCTTTTTATACTTAGGTATTTCTTAAGCTTTTGGGATGAGGTGCACTCCAACTCCATGTACCATAATTGTTAATTCTAGATTTGAATGTTCATTCTAATAGCAGTGATATTTTGGTTTTGAACTAACCGTAATAATCATTTCTAATTGGCTACTACCATCACATTTCAAAATCAAACTAATACATTATTCAGCTAAAAGCTTGCCTTGATTATAACACATTCTGACTAGTTTTTAGTTTTGTTGCTATTTCTTACGAAGCGAAGTCCCAAGCTTTACTATACCATCCTCAGGAGTTTACCGGCTCGCCGAGTTCTCCTGCATTTTCAAAAAAAAAGTATCGAAGGCAAAGGACACTAAGGCTATATGTTCAATAAGTCTAGTATGTTTTACTGTTTCAGTTGTTGTTCTTTGCAGTAAATATATAATTGAAACAAAGAAAATTATTCAAAATACTTAAGTTATGGTTGAGGATATACTCACTGACTTGTGTAGAGATACTCATTAGATTAAGAGATATCAACCAAAGTTTATAAATTGAATGTATGTGTGTATGTATAGCTCATGTTTTGAAGGTTATTCTTGAACCTTAGTTGGCGTTGTTTTTATATTTGTACAGATCATCCTTATGTTGATTGCAAACTTTTGCTTACTCTAACTTTAACATGCATTTTAACTGTTGAAAAAGAGAAGAAATAGAAAGCAGAGTTTGAATTTAAAAATGTATTCTCTGTCACTTAAACGATTTACACAACAGCCCTTTTTATTATTGTTACATGATAACACACACCAGGTTTTAACAAGTAGCATGGGCCGAACAAAACAAAATATAAAACAATTTAAGCAATACAGCCCAACACCCCAGCCCAATTCAACACAGTTCACATGCCTGAAGATGTATAGGTAACTCAGCTCACACCGGTAAATCATTATGTATATATTTATGACTGAATACTGGTAATACTCCCCCTCAAGTTGGTGCATACATGTTCTTCATGCCCAACTTGCAACATAAGTATTCAAGCCTTGCTCCAGTTAGGGATTTTGTAAACATATCAGCTATTTGCTCTCCTGTTTTCACATACCCAGTTGCCACTAGACCACTCTGAATCTTTTCTCGAATGAAGTGACAATCCACCTCAATATGTTTAGTTCGTTCATGAAATACTGGGTTTGAAGCTATGTGCATTGCTGCCTGATTATCACAAAATAGCATTGTAGGTTTCTCAATTTTAAAACCAAGTTCATCCATTATGTGACTGATCCACATTATCTCACACACTGCCTTAGCCATAGCTCTATATTCTGATTCAACACTTGATCTTGAAACAACACTTTGCTTCTTGCTTTTCCATGATACAAGATTACCTCCTAAAAACACACAATAGCCAGAAGTGGATTTTCTATCTGATTTTGACCCTGCCCAGTCAGCATCAGAAAAGCATTCCATGCTGATATGACCATGGTTTCTGTACATGATCCCTTGAGCAGCTGTCTTCTTCAAGTAGCCTAATATTTGTTCTAACAAAGACCAGTGATGAACTGTAGGTGATTGCATAAACTGACTTATAACACTCACTGAAAAGCTAATGTCAGGCCTTGTTACAGTTAAGTAGTTTAATTTTCCCACTAGTCTCCTGTACCTTTCTGGATTTTCGAGTAGTTCACCGCCTTCTTCAATACAATAATTAGGTGTAATTGGAGTTACAACTGGTTTCATACCCAACTTTCCTGTTTCACTCAATAGGTCTAGTACATATTTTCTTTGAGATAAGAAAATTCCATCATCACTTCTTATAACTTCTACTCCAAGAAAGTATCTTAACCCACCTAAATCCTTTGTATTAAATTGTGTATGAATATATAACTTGAGAGACTCAATCCCTGCTGTATCATCCCCAGTGATAACTATATCATCCACATATACTACCAGTAAAATAATTCCAGCTTCAGATTTTTTAAAAAAATACTGAATGATCACAATTACTCTTCATCAAACCAAAAGACTCAAGTGCATGACTAGATTTTCCAAACCAAGCTCGAGGACTCTGCTTTAAACTATACAGTGATTTGTTAAGTTTACATACCAGATTACTCTCCCCCTGAGCAATAAATCCAGGTGGTTGAACCATATACACCTCCTCATGAAGGTCACCATGTAGGAAAGCATTTTTGATATCCAATTGGTGAAGTTTCCAGTTATAAGTTGCTGCTAAAGAAATAAACATTCGAATAGATGTAAGTTTAGCAACAGGAGAAAAAGTATCTGAATAATCTACCCCATACACTTGAGCATATCCCTTTGCAACCAATCTGGCTTTTAGCTTTGCCACTGACCCATCTGGATTAACTTTGATAGAAAATACCCACTTGCATCCTATTGCCTTCTTATTCATAGGTAACTTAACTAGATCCCATGTATTGTTAAGCTCTAATGCATTTATTTCTTCAATCATTGCTGCATGCCATCCATCATGTGATAATGCTTCTCCTACAGTTTTGGGTATAGGGACAGACTCCAATGATTGATTAAACATTCATATAGAAGATGGTATATGTTCATATGACACATATGTAGAGATAGGATAGGTACACTGTCTTTTACCTTTTCGTAATGCAATAGGTAGATCTAGGCTGGGGTCCAAAATAGGAGTAGGTTCTGATTCTTGTACAGTTTCAGTTGTAATATTATGATGACCACTTGCTTCTTGTGTAAGATCACTACTATTAGTAGTATCAACTTGACTGTGATAAATGAGAAAGTCTTCATCATCTAGTTGGTTACTTTCATTATCTGGATTTCTAGCATAGGTTGCTGGTGCTGATTGAAAATATGGGGCATCTTCATGAAAAGTAACATCAATAGATACTAGATACTTATTTAAAGTAGGACAATAACACCTATAACTTTTTGTAACCTTGAGTAGCCAACAAACACACACTTAAGAGCTTTTGGGTCCAGCTTTGATACTTGTGGTCTCACATCTCTAACAAAGCAAGTACTACCAAAGACTCTTGGTGGGACAGGATACAACTGCTTATTTGGAAACAGGATAGTATATGGGATTTCTCCATTTAAAATTGATGAAGGCATTCGATTAATAAGAAAACAAGCAGTAGACACAGCATCACTCCAAAAATACTTAGGCATATTAGTCTGAAACATAAGTGCTCTAGTAGTTTCAAGTAAATGCCTATTTTTCCTCTCTGCTACTCCATTTTGTGATGGGGTGTCTACACAAGATGTTTCATGAAGTATACCATTTTTACTCATAAACTCATGAAATTGACTAGAGGTATATTCTTTTGCATTATCACTCCTTAAAGTCTTAACTTTTGTATTAAATTGTGTACTAATTTTAGTACAAAATGCACAGAAGATGGTATATAATTCTGACCTGTTTTTCATCAAAAATAATCAAGTGGTTCGAGAGTAATCATCCACAAATGTAACAAAATATTTGTAACCATGTTTTGATACAACGGCTGATGGTCCCCAAATATCAGAATGAACAAGTTCAAATGGACAACTAGCTCGTTTATTTATTCTAGGAGTTAAACTACTACGATGAAGTTTAGCAAATTGACAAGGTTCACAATTTAAGGAATGTATTGAACTATACCGTGGACATAATTTCTTGAATACTTGAAGTGAAGGATGGCCTAGATGACTGTGTGATTTGAGGGCTTGAGTAATACTTGAACATGCAACAGGGGTATCAAAAGTATAGAGACCTCCAGATTCATGACCTTTACCAATAATCTGCTTCGTCAATCGATCCTGGAATATACAATGGGTAGGATAAAAGGAAACACAGCAATCCAACTCCTTGGTTATTTGACTCAATGACAGTAAATTGAACGCTAGATCTGGCATATGTAAGACATTTTCTAATGAAATTGTATTGGTGAGATTAATTGTTCCTGATCCTTTTACACTTGATGAAGATCCATTAGCCAAAGTAACATTATGACTTGAACTGTTTGATTGAAACTTTGAAAAATTAAGTGCATTACCTGTCATATGGTCTGTTGCACCAGAATCTATAACCCATCTTCCCGATTTAGCAACGGTAGAGACATGAGTTGGTGCATCCTTCAAGATTTCTTGATACTTGGTAAACTTGGCAAATTCATCAGCAGATACAAGAACAGATTTGTTATCGTTATCATTTGTTTTAGCAATATGTGCAGACTGATTTATTGGTACACTTCCTCTGGAAACAGTACTTTGTTTCTGTTTGTTCTGGAATTTCCAGCATTCAAATTTTGTACGTCCTGGTTTCTTGCAATAGACACAAAATACTGGATTAGTTGCTCGACCCTCTGTGTTGACCACTTCCCTTTTGTATCCACTCTGGTTAGATTGGTTAGGTTTCCATGGAGCATACTTGTTTTGAGTTACCAAAGCACTATTAGTTGATGCAGGAGTCATTTGTATGCTTGAATTCTCTGTCCTCAGAATTCTACTGAATACTTCTTGCAAAGATATTATCTCAGATCCCGATAGCACTTGTGATTTAGCAGATTCAAACTCTGGTGAAAGTCCTGCAAGAAAACTCATTATTGCCATTTGTTCACGCTGTGTACGCTGTATCTTCACATCAGGGCTGATTGGAAGCAAAGTATTGAACTCTTCATAGGTCTTTTTGAATGTCATAAAATAATTCATGAGATTCTGATCTTGTTTTTCAGCGCGGTAGAACGATTTACACACATCATACATACGACTTAAATTTCCTTTTCCTGAATACAAAAATTCTAGATACTCCATTAATTCTTTCACGAATTCACAATGATTCACCAAACTGATGACTGTACTATCAATAGTATTTCGGATCTGAAGAAATAGTCTAGCATCATCCCTTAGCCATGTCTGTCTTTTCTCTTTATCCACATCTTCTTTGGATGGATCCTCAGTATGATGATTGTCTTTATCAATGCTTCGAAGATATATGCGAATCGTTTTACTCCAATCGGAATAATTTGATTCATTCAACTTATGTTCCGTGATTTTAGACATTACTGGCAACACATCAGAGATCGACTTACTTTCAGCCATAACCCTAATTCGATGGGTAATTAATTTGAATAAGAATCCTCAAATACAAATCAGATCGAAGAATTGATCTTAACTGAGAGTTGCTCTGATACCATGTTGAAAAAGAGAAGAAATAGAAAGCAGAGTGTGAATTTAAAAATGTATTCTCTTTCACTTAACCGATTTACACAACAGCCCTTTTTATTATTGTTACATGATAACACACACCAGGTTTTAACAAGTAGCATGGGCCGAACAAAACAAAATATAAAACAATTTAAGCAATACAGCCCAACACCCCAGCCCAATTCAACACAGTTCACATGCCTGAAGATGTATAGATAACTCAGCTCACACCAGTAAATCATTATGTATATATTTATGACTGAATACTGGTAATATTAACATTGGCCTATTTTTATCGTAAGCTATGATAAATAAGACCAAACTGGATCCAAAAGAAGTTGGTGACATTATAGTTGATTCAGTTTTGGCTCCTGGTTTTGAAAGAGAAAATGAATGCAGAATGGCTGCATTCTGTACTGGTTTTCCTGGCAAACTAGTTTAACTATTTGAACGGAATGCCACTTTTTTTAAAAAAAAAACTGATACACTTGCTAACCTATTGGTAATAAATTTCTACTAACAAGATTTATTTATTTTCTTTTGAGATTTAACTATAAGTACGTAAGTGCAATGTTTCCCTTAATTCGTGTAATCTCCAATCACTTTTTTTAGCAATGTTACTATTTTCTACGCAGAAACTATTCTAGTTTGAATGGTCAATTGACAGTGTTCATCCGGTCTTCAAGCTGTAGCAGATGTTGCTACAGCTACAAAAGCGGGATTTTATGATATAGGTATTGATTAATTTACTTGTAGTATAGTTTGACTGTATATTCACTGCGTCTCTTCTCTTGTTTATCTAAGATATTGGTGCTAGGTTGGAATCCATGACTGCCAATTCAGTTGCTCTGGAAAGGTCCATAAACCAAAAGTACATTTTCTATTTGACCTTTTATCTTATTGATGAATATATTCATCTTATACTACTCTAATAGACATAGGAGTATTTTCTTTTCGAATGAACAAGTGAAGCAATTCAACAAGCACAAGATTGTCTTTTCCTGTAGGAATTACATCTGAAAATGTTGCCCATAGATTTGGTGCAACCAAACAGGAGCCAAACCAGGCTGCTGTAAGCACTATATGTATGCAGATACGTGCACTAAATACATGCATTCATGCATAGACATTGTCCTTAAAGAATTAGTAATAAATACTTTGGCTTATTACAAGATTACCAGTAGTTTCCATTTCAAATTATGTATAGGAGCTTTGTAGTTTCTTTCGTACCTTTATACGTTTACTTCAGGCCTGTTTGTATTTCTTCGCTTATTTACAACCTCACATGCATAGTACCTTTATAGTCATCATTCTTTTTATTATGCATTATTATTTGTAATATCAAGTTTGTCCCACCAGATAACTTTAACCTGGTGGTACTTCCATTAGAGTTGGATTATGCTGAAGCAAAGGGTAACAGAACGGAAGAAATGAGTTTTTTTGTATGAGCAAATGATTTAATTGTATTTTCGTGAGGGTTATTCGAATAAGGATGTTTGCATTTCAGATAAAAGAAGTTGTTCCTTCTCAATAGCTGAAAGTAAGATCCATAGACCAAGTAAATCTACGTCCATTTCTTTTATGTCTTCTGTTCCGTTATCTTTTTAGTTAAGTGCCTGTATATTTTATTGTATTATAACTAAACCTACCTAAGATACTCTTGTTTTTTAGCCATCTTGGCTTTGATGTGCTACAAATCTTTATAGAAACATTAGGAACTCATGTCCGTGTCCTTTTGTTGACTTTGGTTACTCATTTATTTAAAAACAAGCAACTAATTTAGTGACAATTGGTTAAATCAACTACAGTGTCCAATAAATTTCCTTTGTCGAATTTAACTTGATACAAATAAGTGAAACTCTATACGAAATGGTAAATAATATTGTTTATATATGATTTTCTTTATTTGGCTACCTATTACTTAGCACTATTATCTTTTAGCTATTGATTGATTGATTTTATACATTAGCTGCTATAGCATGCACATCCAATGGGTTCCATGAATTAATGTTGAACGTAGAATAACAACTTTTCAAAAGCTGTGCCTATTTTGGTGGATATTATAGGAAGTGGATCTCCTAGAAATAGAGGAAATGTTATTGCTGCTCTTGATCATTTATGCAGCGGCGAACAACTGCATCAGAGGTGCAGGCACCTAGAGTCATTGAACCCTTAATGGATCTTGCTAAGAGTGGCACAGATAGATGAAAAAGAAGGAGTTTGCGTTTGCAGTTGATGTTTTTTTTACCGATTTCATAATATGTTAGTTTTGAAATTTATTCTTGTGTTTACTATTGTTGTAAAATCGTATAGATATAGTCGAATGAAATGCTATTAGATGCTTAATAAGATATGATTCAGTTATACCAAATTTGTAACACTTATAAGTGTTGGTGATTTTGCTATCCACTTAAGCAAGGAATTCCCAACGGTTATAACCGTTGGAAATTAAAATATTCTCAACGGTTATAACCGTTGGGAACGTGAAGTAATTCTCAACGGTTATAACCGTTGGGAATTACTTCACGTTCCCAATTGGGAATTACCGAAATTCTCGGCAATTCCCAACGGTTACGGTTTTTTTCAACGGTTATAACCATTGGGAATTTTGGTTATTCCCAGCCGTTATAACCATTGGAAAGTACGAAAATTACCAACGCTTATAACCGTTGGGAATGACCAAAATTTCCAATGGTTATAACCGTTACAAAATTAAAAAAAATTATAACGTACCTACTACCAACAGTTATAACCGTTGGGAATTTGATTACTAACGGTTATAACCGTTATAAAATGATAGTTCTGGTGTTGTGACTCCAACGAGATAGTCTTTCAGTTTCATTGTTAGAAGCATAAACAAAAGTAATTTCCAATTGAAAACCACCATTGTTTACACATTTACAGTGAATAAACTTAAAATTCATAAAATATTGAAAGATATCCCAAAAGTTAGGATCCCAAAAAACCAATATTCTACCATTACCCCTATTTGATTATTATTAATAATTTTTCAATTATAAAGATTTTTAATTTGTAAATCTGCAATTTTAGAATTGTCTAATTTATGTTCAAGCAATCCAACAATACTGGGTTTCAAAGACAAAAGGAGGTTAGGTAAATCTAATTTCCTTTCTGGAGAGTTTAGACCTCTAACATTCCATGAGATTATTGACATAATGATAATAGTATTGTTAGAAAGGATACACAAAGGATACAAAGGAAGATTAGCTATGCACTGTGACTGCTCTCTTCCACCAGAGTTTCCAACCTCTTTCCCTTTTTCTTATATGTTGTTTTGCTAATTGCTTTGAGTTGTTCTTCCCATTTTGAATTTTTTGAGATGTAATTTCTTTTGAAGTCATTGTCTTTATTATCTTCGGTGTTATCTTCAATGACTATGTCATTGATGCTTTTCATTTTGCCTCTTCTTTTTTCCTTTTTATTTTTCTTATTCTTCCTTGATAATGAAGAGGAGTTTGCCATTGAATTGATTACATTTTGTAGACTGATTTTAGAACTTCGATTTGTGGTGTAAGAGGAGAGGTGAGTTGCAACATGACTAATATTGGGGTTTCAGGTGGTTCTTTACTAAGAATAGCATTAATAAATGGACCATCATCCATGTTCATATTAGCTGATTTGGGTAACAGCACTTTTCCTGCTTGCATTTGTTTCAAAAAGATTTTCTGAAATGCTCTTTGCAGTTTCAATATTTTTTTCTCCCAGACACTGTGACTTATTGCCTTCATGAATTTCCATTTCTTGTGTTGATTCTTGAATAGTAATTGTTTCATTGATACTGTTATTCTTTTCATTCAAGGATAGACAGATGGATCCATTATTTGCTTCACATGTTCTGGTTATCAACACATCTCCTTTTTCCTTTGTAAAACTGCTATCAACATCAGATTTTTCTTGTTTTTTTTGTTTCTCTTTCCAGACCATTTGGTTACACAATTGTCAATGGTATGTCCAAAACAACAACATGATTTGCATCTAGGAGGAATCCATTCATATTCTATGCTTTGCATTAAATTTTCCCCATAATGCATTGAAATAGAAGCTTCATTTGGTAAATCAGTATTTTCTTGAATTTCCACTAATATTCTCGCAAAAGAAAGTCTTGATTCCTTGGCTATATGTTCATCTAATTTAATAGGAATTCCCATAATGCTTGCTATAGCACTCAATATTTCTTTATTTCATAATCTAAGATTCAATTCTGGAAGTCTTATCCATATTGGCATAGTAGAGAGAAAATCTCTAACTAGATTGATTTTATTATTCCATTTTTTTCATAATAATGAGTTTTCCATTTATGAAATGAGGGCCTCCATTAATAGCTTTTTCGCGGTCTATTGCATTTGAAAATCTAATTATGAAAAACCCATTATTATGAGTAAATATATCAAATTTACCAATAGGAGTACAAGATTTTGCCATGACAGCCTTGAAGTGATGATAGGAGGGTCTGCTGCCAAAAACATAGGCAATAACTGAATGGCGCCATTTATTTTATGCCTTTCTGCTGGCCTCTACATTCACGACTACAATTTTCTTATCATTGATTGGGAGAGGAGCAACATATTTGAGATCAGCTTCAGAGTTTGATCCTCCTTTCATTATCAAATCAGCCCATGAAGAAGCTTTATTCAGGTTAGTATTAAATTGAGAATCAGAAATATTTGATATCTGACTGTTTCTTGAATTTTTG
The DNA here is from genome assembly GCA_030765085.1 of Allium cepa. NCBI lineage: Eukaryota > Viridiplantae > Streptophyta > Magnoliopsida > Asparagales > Amaryllidaceae > Allium > Allium cepa. The sequence goes on from CM060942.1 coordinate 681,727,151, forward strand.
ATTTGTGAAACTGAGTTCAAACCATTTTGAGAAGGCTTTTTAACATATTTTGCTAAGTTTGTTGAATTCTCCGTAAATCTTGAATTGAGAAAATCTCGATTAGTATTTCTGACGAATGTTTTGAGTGGTTTGTATTTCCCTTATTCAGGCTCAGTTGATTTGAACCAATTCCAGATTGATGCTTTTGATTCTCACTTCTGCTTTTTCTGGACTGTACAATCTAAAATCCCTCTTCATCAAATTTTGAAGAAATTGATTGTGAATGCAGAATTGGATCCGGTGGAGAAGGAGAAAAGGATGAGGAAGAAGGAGAAGACCCCCCAATCCGATCACGGCTAATGATTGGATTATCTTTGAGATTTGTGAATTTCGCCATTTTTAAAATTATCTTCTTCAGCAGTATATGTATTTTGAATGTTTTGTTTTTGCTTATTTTTAACTATTAATTTCTATTTTTATTTGTGAAAAATTACATATTATTACTACCATAGATTCGAATTCCGATGATGATTTTTTTTTTACATATATGTTTTCTTTCTATTTTTCATTGTTGTAATGTCGTTTCTTTTCTAAGTATCAATAAATATGTATCCAGTCTTCTTTTATTTAAGAATTATGTCGAATGTATTATATATTTTGAATTTTGTGTAAATTTAGCTTGTTTTATATAAAAAATAATTATTTTCAATATTTATAAATAAAAGATAATTTCATTCAACCATAAATAAAATATAAAAAATTCAAGTTTGCAAGCATCCATAAATAGGAATGGCAAATGATGAAAGTAAACACATTATAGATTTATATACAATGCTTTTGAGCCAGAGAAGGTAGCTAGTGGGGTAGCCAACCCAGAATTTTCTATTGATCAATCGAGCTGGCATTTTCTTGTTACTGTTTTAATTTTACTTTGTTGTTGTTAGGTTATGCTTAGGGTCAAATAAGGGGATGGTAGAGTTCAAGCTTTATATTAGCTTATGTTAAGATGGTGAGTTGGCATTACGAATCGAAGACTAAATCAACTTTCTTTAAGTTATGCTTAAGTTTTATGTTACTTTGATTGTTTTATTAGTAAAATAATTATGCTAGTTTTGAAATATTAATTTACATCACAAGTTTATATCTTTTACACAATATAACACACATTTAGTTATCCAAAATAAAATTTTGTAATAATTGTTGTATTTACATAGAAAAAAATATCGAAATTTAAGTTTGGAATTGAGATAGAAATTATGGAGATTTTGGAAAAGAACCAAAACTTCAGAAAAGAAAAATAAAATAGAGTGAAACCTAAAATCAAAATTTTCAACCTCAGGTTCAATGGCCCAAAAATTGTCTCGCTGACTCTTTAAGTCATTACCTGCGAAAATTTCATAAATGAAAGTTCTTTGCTGCTAAAACCTTCTATAATGAAGTTTTCATTCATTAAGACTATACAAAATTATTTTTATTGTTTGCACCAAAATTGGTCGCAACACTCTTCAGGAGTCTTTGAAGAGATAATAATGAAGAATGTAAATTGAAAATAAGGATTATCTAACAAAAACTCCAAATAACAGTAAAGTAAATGCGTAGACAAGCGTTTTAGAGTGGTTCGGCGTGTTGCCTACGTCCACTATGAAGTTTTCTGCAGTTTTATTGCTTCTCTTTCAATGATTACAAGCAAGTACAGCAAATAACAGCAAGTTACAACTGTAAATTCGAAATTGACAGCAAGAATATGGTGTAGGATTATGGAGATCTCAATCCGGCAGAGCTTCGGCGCTTCAGAGTCAAAGGATCCTTATTCTGTATGCTCTGGGCTCTATTTATAGGCGTAGGAGGCTGAGACTTCGTTCAAATTTCGGGAGACTTTTTCTGCCACGTGAGTGGGCCCACGCGACCAACCTCAGGAAGTTTCGACTCGATCAGCAATCGATATGAAGTCATTTCGTATCGATCGAGATGACGTCCAATCGAGCTGAAATTTGGTGGGGACATTCCTCAGCATGTATGCAATCTCCAGTGAAAATTTCGTGGCATTTGGATCAGTGGATTAGGAGAAAAACTCGATACGAAGTGGACCTCTTCGGTAGGCTGTTTGGTTCGAATCCATCCCTTCGAATCGATTGCTTCGAATCGATTGCTTCGAATCGATGTCGTCACTCGCTTTCGTGATGACGTGGAGCGCAATCTTCGCCTTGATCCGGTCTTTGCTCCGAGTTGACCGTGTCGACTCCATGTATCTCGGCTTGTTCTCATCGAGGGATGACACGTCATCCAGGTTCGTTGCCTCGATGAATTCGAATGAAGCCTCACTGATGGATTCGAACAAGGCTTCACTCATGGGTTCGAACGGCAGTCACTGATGGAGTCGAACAAATGGTGGTCGATGGATACGAACATGCCTTTCTTTGATGGATACGAGCCATGTAGCTTCTCCATGGATACGAGGTCAATCGATGCAAAGTTGAACCCTTTGATGGATACGAAGTAAGGTGACATGATGGATACGAAGTAAGGTGACATGATGGATATGAACAGCAGCTGCTTGTTGGACACGAAGAGAGGCATCTATGATGGATGCGAAGTAGATACTGGCCGATCGTTACGAAGCGCTTCATCTGCTGATGGGTACGAAGTCCATCGATACGAATTCGATGGATTCGAACACGGCCAATCCAGATCGATACGAACTCACGGGAGTTGACCGATACGAAGTAGGCTATCTACCGATGGATGCGAAGTGGGCCTTCTGCCGATGGGTTCGAATGAGACCGAGTCGAACCGAGGCACTTCGATGGATTCGAACTTGGTCGATACGAACTGAGGCACTTTGATGGATTCGAAGTCGCTGGAACCTGATCGATACAAAAGTGATCGATACGAACTGTGGCACTTCGATGGATATGAAGTTGTTGAAACCTGATGGATATGAACAAGATCAATTCGAACCGGGGTTCAATGATGGACACAAAGTCATCCATAGTGATGGATACGAAATCTGGGCCATTTCCTCTAGATTGAATCGATCATAACGTGAGTGTATGAAATCGGATTGTCTTGAAATTTGAGATGCTGACTTCTATAGCTTTTCTTGTCATGTCCTATCAATTGTAGCTCAATCTGGACTCGGACAAAATTCAGCGATATCCATAGTGAAGCAAAGTATGACCAATCTTTGACATGAACTGTCTATTGTTTTCGATCGATCTTTTGGTATCACGGCTTTGCCAAAAAGCGGGATAACATTTGCCCCCCAAAGTACGTCTTGTGGAAACATGACGTGTTTTGAAAAGCTGCAATTTCTCTCTGAACAATCGTTGCTCTCTTTCGTTGAAAGTTGTACTCTGTATCGCCGTAACCTTGCGCTGATATAACTGATTGCTGTGTAATAGTGATTGGCTGTTTGTCGCCGTAATCGTAATGAGATGAGTATTCGATCCCTGTGAATGTTGAAAATCGCATATTAGTCCGACATACGTGCATATATGTTAATTTGACTCTCGTTAACGTTGCGTGTTCACGATTCGTTGTCAGTTTAGTTTGTTATCGGATTTCGTATTGATTCTCTCCTGAACCGATTTGAAATTCGAGTTGAAACAACGCTTGATGATTGTTTTGGACTACCCTCTTGTATCGATCCTCTCCTGAATCGATGTGAAATTTGAGTTGTAACAACGTTCGTCAGTTGTTTTAGGAAGTTCCTTTGTATCGATTCTCTCCTGAATCGATATAGAAGTTTGAAAGATTGACTCTGCATCGGTACATGGAGAATTTGGTGGACGCGAAATGTTCATTTGAAACGATGAGTTTTGATGGATACGAAATATTCATTCGTATCGATGAGCAGTGTATAAGTGATGATGATCATTATAGCTGGACTTTGAAGCTTTGTCGTTTACATATTTTCTTTCATAGGCTATGTATAGATGTAGGCTCGGCCTCCTGCTGGTAGGAATTTTTGGAATAACTTGTACATGAATCTTCACATACAGTTAGTTGAAATGACATTTAGTCTTTTTGCTTCGAATCTGATTTCTTTTGTGCTTAAGTATTTGCAGTATTTGGCTTTCAGTCCAGTGCACTTGTGGTGTTTCTACATTCAAGTTGAGTCTGTTTTATTTGCCAAGTCTGAAAATATTGATCACATGTCATGATTGATGAATGAGTTTAATTTTGGACATCGTATAACTTCGGTTAGTGATTAACACTTAAGCTTTTTGCCCCTAGTTCCGGGGACCAGTATTCGTAATTCGGCGGTCGATCGCACCTATTGCAAATCTTGAGCACATGTCCACACTCCGGGGACTTAGGATAATCTGTGATCGATAATCTCGTTTGCACTCTGGGAATTCGAGAATTATCGATGTTTGTAACACAGTTCGCACTCCGGGAACTTTGACTTGGTATTTGCACTCCAATTCATACTCTGGGAATTTGTAGTTGACATTTATATTTCGGTTCGCGCTCCGGGAACCTGGAATTGATGTTTATACTCCACTTCACGCTCTGGGAATTTGGAGTCAGCATGTATGTTTGGGTTCGCGCTTCGGGAACCTGGAATTGATGTTTATCCTCCATTTCACGCTCTGGGAACTTGGAGTTAGCATTTTGCATTTCAGTTCGCACTCCGGGAACCTAGAATAGATGTTTATACTCCAATTCACACTCTGGGAAGTTGGAGTTTGCATAGATGTGTCGGTCCGCACTTCGGGAACCTGGAATAGATGTTTATACTCCAATTCACATTCTGGGAAGTTGGAGTTTGCATTGATGTGTCGGTTCGCACTCGGGGGACCTGGAATTGATATTGGTACCCCGACTCGCGCTCTGCGAATCTGGAGTTAGCCGATAGATGGTCAGTCACACCTATTTGGGCTTTTTAGGAATTCGTTCACACTCTGGGAACGATGGATTTGATGTTTGTACTCCAATTCACACTCTGGGAAAGTGGAGTCAGCCGATAGATGGTCAGTCACACCTATTTGGGCTTTTTAGGAATTTGTTCACACTTTGGGAATGATGGATTTATAGTCCGGTTCACACTCTGGGAACCTAGAGTCCGTTCACACTCTGGGAACGATGGATTTGATGTTTTGTGACGATACCGATTTTTCGCGTTCGAAAATCGACATCCATACTTTACATCATACTCAAATGCCGCAAATTCGACCGTTCAAATCCGAGTCGCCGGAGCTTATAACACAATTAAGTGTAACAACAAAGCGGAAGAAAAAGAATAATACATTGATACAATATCCGATACAACAGATGATACAATGAATATCAATATACATCAGAGATATGATACAATAAAATAGCAGCGGAAAAGGAAATAGCTAACACCAGCAACGGAACAAATAACTCTAAGATAGTCTTCAAGGAAGAACTCCAGCAGCAACTCGAACCAACATCACGATACACTAAGACAAGCAAGTCTCGTCCACATCGAAAGATCGAACTGGCTCCAGATAATTAACTAATCCTAACTATCTGGAAAAAAACCCAACTCTAGACTGCTCGTGTGGAAAATAGTGAGCACCCAGAATTTAGGAAAGGAATAATAAACTCCGGATCAGTCATGGGACTGGTGTGAGTAAACAAAAACAGTTGCTTTTAAAGAAACTAGGTTTGTAAAAGAATTCCGGTATGCTTTTAAAAAATGAGACTACCATAAGACCTCCCGCCACACAGACAATGCAAACGCAGAATTGGAGGAGATTTCTTCTTATGATAGCCAAACATGCTTGATACGTAAATTTTTTGATATTATTACTATAAGTGCAAAGTGCAGAAAAACATTTCGAAAGTAGAATATAAATCTTAGCCAACATACGACCATTATCGTATGCCTACTATATCTACCATGTTCAATAGCAGGTTACCGCCACATTCCATGGCAGGTTATACATGTTGAATATGCGTTTATATGATTTTTGTTTGATGATAATAAACATATATACATTCATTTAAATGTATTTGTTAACGTACTATTTTATTTTTCATAGATTAAATAAATATTTGTTGAATAAAATAAATTACGCAGAATTTGAATTCAAACAGAAATTTTATTCAAACAAATATTTATTACAATTTTGAATAGTACAAATCCAAGCTCTCACTATACATATACAATTTTGATTGTAATTACATCACAATTCAATTTACATGAATTCCTCACTACATATCTGACGCAACAGATAATTAACCAAACGATATGGATTAATGAAAGTAGCAATCGGTGGATTGAAAATACTGAAATGCCCAAATTCGTTGATCTCAAAGATACCGAATTCTAGCTATCTTCGACACGTTGATCACGCACGATACCGTGAAAGAAGATCTACAATTCTTCAAACGTTGATCAAGCGCACTTGATACCGTGAATTGGCTTCAACAACCGTTGAATCGAGCGCACTCGATTATCCGAAAGTGGAGATAGGAGATTACACTCAACTACCAATTTAAGATGAAAGCACACAGCAATCAAACAAGAATTTTATTCAGAAATCAACCACCTCCAAAAATTACAACGCACTCGCTATTTATAGAAGTTTCACACCCTGACCCTTAAGTCGTTGCTGACTTAACTCCCTTAAGTCGTTGTCGACTTAACAGACACCCCGCATCTCGAACAGTATGCGACTTAAACCATGGTGACCTAAAACGCTACGACTCACGACTCATGGTACAACACAACCTATCAACATACACGGGACGCGACTTACTATTTACAACACAAAGTACACGACTCAACAAATTACATCACTTAGGTCGTAGACGACTCAACATCACGCGACTCAAGATACCACACCCATCTTACAACACAACATATGGGTCGGTGACGACCTAAGATACGTCACGATACCTGACTTAAACATGACTTCTTCGGCGACTTAGTTAAGTCGTAACCCGGTCACCCCCTTAGATCGTAGCTCGCATACACCCTAAGACTTCAGCTGCCACTGCTTAATCGAAGGATTCAGGTCGTAACTCTTTACTCCTTGCTCTGTTAGGTCGTGGCCAACTTAAAATCGCTTCATTAACTCGCAGCTCCTCTTCATGTAGCTCCTTAGGTCGTGTATGACCTATCGCCTCCAACTTAAGTCGTGGACGACTTAACCTTTTCTTGAGTCGCATACGACTTATCACTTGAAGAATTTTTGTTGCTTATTTTCTTCTCTGGCCTGAGCTGCATCATCCTCCCCTGATTGAGAAAAATTCGTCCTCGAATTTGTAAATTCCTCCACATCAGATTGTTCATCTCCATAATATGATACAAGATGCTTAACATTAAACACGTCAGAAGTGTACACATCCTCCGGCAGCTTCAACTTATAAGCATTGTCACTAATCCGTTTCACAACTTCTACAGGACCAATTTTTCTGGCTTTTAACTTATCATAAGCGCCTACTGGAAAACGATCCTTTGTTAACACAGCATATACCATATCTCCTTCATTAAATTCAACCGTTCTTCGTTTCAAATCTGCAAACCTCTTATATTTCTCATTCGACCTTTCCAATCGTTCTTGAACGATTCTATGACATACTGTCAATCCATCAACAAAATCTACAGCTCGTTTAACCGTCCCCTTCGGTTGTGGTACTACCGTTAAGTCCAACGGTCCCCTGGGTAGATTTGAATATACAATCTGAAATGGACTGAATCTCGTGCTACGGTTCACTGCATGATTATGAGCAAACTCTGCTTGGCATAACTTCATGTCCCAACTCTTCAAATTATCTTTCACAAGACATCGCAACAAATTTCCCAATGATCTGTTAACAACTTCGGTCTGTCCGTCCGTTTGCGGATGATAAGCGCTGCTAAAATTTAGCTTCGTTCCAACCATCTTCCACAAACTTAGCCAAAAATGACTCAGAAAACGAGTATCTCTATCCGACATAATAGACTCTGGTAATCCATGAAGTCGATAGATCTCCTTGAAAAATAACCGAGCAACATGAACAGCATCCGCCGTCTTCTTACAAGCAACAAAATGTACCATCTTCGAGAAACGATCCACCACAACATATATCGAGTCATTTCCCCTTTGCGTTCTCGGAAAACCCAATACGAAATCCATACTAACGTCTACCCAAGGTTTTGTAGGTACAGGTAAAGGCATATACAAACCCGCTTTTGTAGCTGTTCCTTTCGAAACTTGACAAACGTGACATCTCTGAACAAACCTTTCAACTTCCTTCCTCATCGACGGCCAATAGTAGGATTGAGAGATTAACTGCAATGTTCGGTCTCTACCCACATGTCCTTCCTCATGAAGCTCCTTTACTATCTTCATTCGCAAGCTACAATCCGGTACACACAATTGATTCCCCTTAAATAAGAAACCATCAATCAACACAAATTCATCAGAACTTCCCTCCTTAACTTTCTCAACAAATTTCTTAAAGTAAGGATCTTCTTCAACCAGTTCTGGCAATAATTCAAACCCTGTCACTTCAACTTTCATTGTTGCCAACAAATGATTCCTCCTGCTCAATGCATCAGCCACACGATTCGTCACCCCTGATTTATGTTTAACAAAAAAAGTAAACTGTTGTAAATACGCGACCCATGAAGCGTGCCTAGCTGAAATTTTGTCTTGCCCTTGCAAATGCTTCAAAGCTTCATGATCAGTATAGAGAACAAACTCCTTCTGAAACAGATAATGTCTCCAATGCTTCACTGCTTGAACAATTGCATAAAACTCAACATCATAAGCATTATATCTCAGCTTAGCTCTTGACAACTTCTCACTGAAATAAGCAACCGGTTTTCCTTTCTGACTCAAAACTCCACCAACCCCAACCTTCGATGCATCAGTATGTAATTCAAACAACGACTGAAAATCCGGTAGAACTAGAATTGGTGTTGTCGTCAATAGTGTCTTGATTTTCTCAAAAGCAACCCCCGCTTCCTCTGACCACTCAAACTTCTTTCCTTTCATGCAATCAGTAACTGGTGCCATCACGCTACTGAAGTGTGGAATGAATCTTCGGTAGAATGATGCCGACCCATGAAAACTTCTCACTTCAGTAATCGTCTTTGGTTGTGGCCAACTCCTGACAGCTTCTACTTTACTTTCATCCACTTGAATTCCTTCCTTCGATAGAACATATCCCAGAAACAAAACAGTGTCCGTCATAAACACGCACTTCTTTGTTGCAGCATAAAATTTCTCCTGTCGTAGAATCAACAGTACTTCATGCAAATGTTGGACATGCTTTTCCATGTTTCTACTGTAGATCAAAATATCATCAAAGTAAACTATCACAAACTTCCCAATGTATGGTCTGAAAATCTGGTTCATCACTCTCATAAAAGTACTCGGTGCATTCGATAAACCAAACGGCATAACCATCCATTCGTATAAACCTTCCCTGGTTTTGAAAGCAATCTTCCATTCATCACCCGGTTTAATACGAATTTGATGATATCCACTCTTCAAGTCAATCTTTGAAAACACAACAGCTCCACTCAACTGATCTATCAAATCATCAAACCTCGGCATAGGAAATCTGTATCTCACAGTGATCTTGTTTAGAGCCCGACTGTCCATACACATTCTCCACGAACCATCCTTCTTTGGTACCAATAAAGCTGGCACTGCACAAGGACTCAAGCTCTCCTGAACACGCCCCTGTTCTAACAACTCCTCCACCTTCCTTCTCAGTTCCTCATGCTCCTTCGGACTCATCCTATAATGTGGCCTGTGTGGTAGTACTGCCCCTGGCACAAGATCAATCTGATGTTGAATATCCCGCAACGGTGGTAACTCCGTTGGTAATTCTTCAGGAAACACATCTCTGAATTCTTCCAATACCGGCTTGACTTCCTCTGGAACATCTATAGATTCAGTAGCTTCACGCCCAATCAACAAAAACACCTATGGACTCTCCTCTACTTCTTCGATAAATTCCTTCAAGGTTAACAAAGTCTTGAGCTCCTCGATCTCCTCTGACTTGCTTTCTTCTTGTTGTCTCTACTTTGGAACCAAAATGATCTTAACACCTTCAAACATAAAGCTGTAGCTATTGGTCCGACCGTCATGCTGCACTACTCGATCATATTGCCATGGTCTTCCCAAAAGTAAGTGACAAACATCCATCTCAACCACATCACACCAGATTTCGTCTTTATATTTCTTCCTAATAGAAAATGGAACTCGAACTCGCCTGTCCACCTTCACCTCTCCTCCTTTTCTCAGCCACGCTAACTTGTAAGGATTCGGATGTTTCTCCGTCTTCAACTTCAGCTTTCTCACAGCTTCAGTAGAAATAATATTGTCACAACTTCCAGCGCCAATCACAAATTTACAAACCTTTCCCAGAATAGTGCATGTTGACTGAAAGATGTTACTCCTCAACCAACTAGCTTCTTCTTCTTGCTTCGGTATTAAACAAGACCTCCTCATCATTAGATTACATCCTTCATCTCCTGATGCAATATCCTGTTCATCCTCCTCAAATGGACTAGAATAACCTTCCCCAACATCCTCACCTTCAACTTCCGCGATCATAGTTCGTTTCTTCGGCTTCGGACATTCATTACTTTTGTGACCCACTTCCTGACAATTGTAACATTTGAAACTGTTGTAGATCTTCGGCTTCGCAACTTCATTCACAACTGGTTTACTGATAGATTTAGGAACATCAGAGCTTCCACTAACACCCTTCACTTGATTGTTGGAATTAGGAAACACACCACCTCCACGCCTTCCTTGCTTCTCCCAAGCCAACGCTTTCTGATGTGCTTCTGCTACAGATCTAGGATCAAACATATTCACCATATCTTGAATCTGTATCCTCAACCCTCCAACAAATCTAGCAGTCAGCTGTTCTTCCGTCTCCATAATATCATTTCGAGCAATGAGTTGATAAAATTCATAAGCATAATCATTAACAGTCTTCGTTCCTTGCCTCAGATTTTGCAACCTCTGGTACATGAGTGATTGGTTATAAGGTAAAAATGTAGCTTTCATCAACTTCTTCATCTTCTCCCATGATTCAATCTTCGACTTTCCCATTCTCTCCCGTGTAAGTTTAGTTTGCTGCCACCATGCTAAAGCTCTTCCCCTCAATCTAGTAGCAACCAACTTCACTCGACGATTCTCCGGGACTTCTTTGAAATCAAAGATCTCTTCAACATTAGACAACCAATCAAGAAATTCTTCTGCTACCATTCCACCCTTGAATTCTGGAATTTCCATCTTCATACCCGATTCCCATCGACGATCATCATCAACATTCCCATATAAGTTTCGAACTTGGTCTCGATCTCGATAATGGATGCTAGCTCTATCACCCTCTTCATTAAAATCAAATGTATGTCTATATCGATCTCGACCATCAACATCCCTTCGATCACGCATGTCTCTTCTACTATGTCTCTCTTCATCTCTATATGGCTTATTTTCAAACTCTCGTGGAGTTCTCCTTTCTTCATGTCCATAGTCATGGTGGTCTCTCCTTGATGAAATCGATGTTCCCCTTCTCTCTCTAAAAGATTGTGGTGATACCCTTCTCGCTTCCGTAACTGATGGAGAAACTCTGTTTCCTCCATGGTTCGAGATTGGTGATCTCCTCCTTTGACTTTGATTCAAATCATTCATCAATTTCTCTAACTTTCCAATGCCTTCATCAAATTTCTCATTAATGCGTTGTTCCATTTGCTCTGCTTCATCTTTTCTATACAACGCTTCAACATTTTGATGACGATTAGCTCTCCTTGGCGGCATGATTGAACTTCACAACACTTCAACAAATACTTCAAAAATCTTCAACACAAGTAAGTCACGGCTCAACCACTAACTTGGCTCGGCCTCAACACTTCAAACAAACTTCACTAAGGCTCGGCTACTTTTCACAAGTATACACGGCCTACCTTCAACAAATGCAAATGCAAACTTCAAACTCTTCAAACATTGGCGCGCAAAAATCTCACAACCAAATTCAAACAACTTTCACACTTTGACCCAAAAGAATATGGATCGAAACTCCCAACTTGTTGCAACTTCAAGATGAACACGATGAACACGAAACTTCAAACTCCTTGGCTCCAAGGCTCGTCTTAGCTATGATTGGCTAAGTCAGGCTTTGATACCAAATTGACGAAGCGAATAATTAACCAAACGATATGGATCGATGAAAGTAGCAATCGGTGGATTGAAAATACTTAAATGCCCAAATTCATTGATCTCAAAGATACCGAATTCTAGCTATCTTCGACATGTTGATCGCGCACGATACCGTGAAAGAAGATCTACAATTCTTCAAACGTTGATCAAGCGCACTTGATACCGTGAATTGGCTTCAACAATCGTTGAATCGAGCGCACTCGATTATCCGAAAGTGGAGATAGGAAATTACACTCAACTACCAATTTAAGATGAAAGCACACAGCAATCAAACAAGAATTTTATTCAGAAATCAACCACCTCCAAAAATTACAACGCACTCGCTATTTATAGAAGTTTCACACCCTGACCCTTAAGTCGTTGCCGACTTAACTCCCTTAAGTCGTTGTCGACTTAACAGACACCCCGCATCTCGAACAGTATGCGACTTAAACAATGGTGACCTAAAACGCTACGACTAACGACTCATGGTACAACACAACCTATCAACATACACGGGACGCGACTTACTATTTACAACACAAAGTACACGACTCAACAAATTACATCACTTAGGTCGTAGACGACTCAACATCACGCGACTCAAGATACCACACCCATCTTACAACACAACATATGGGTCGGTGACGACCTAAGATACATCACGATACCTGACTTAAACATGACTTCTTCGGCGACTTAGTTAAGTCGTAACCCGGTCACCCCCTTAGATCGTAGCTCGCATACACCCTAAGACTTCAACTGCCACTGCTTCATCGAAGGATTCAGGTCGTAACTCTTTACTCCTTGCTCTGTTAGGTCATGGCCGACTTAAAATCGCTTCATTAACTCGCAGCTCCTCTTCATTTAGCTCCTTAGGTCGTGTACGACCTATCGCCTCCAACTTAAGTCGTGGACGACTTAACCTTTTCTTGAGTCGCATACGACTTATCACTTGAAGAATTTTTTGTTGCTTATTTTCTTCTCTGGCCTGAGCTGCATCAATATCACTCACACTCGTAGTTTATCTTCAATTACATTCCAGTTATAATCCAGCATCTGAGAAATCTGCAAAAATACTCACTAACGTAGTAAAATTGAAAAAGAAATATTTTTGCAATATAAAATAAAATATGATTTTTGAAAATATGATTTGCCTCAGTTATTTGGGATGTTCGTCATCATTCAGATTTGAATTCATCATACACGAACAATGTGACATGCACAGTGTATCACTGTACATGCCACAAGGCCGTGCACATCGATATACACTTGATAATGCTACAGGGACAGGTGAGCACAAGTTAAACCCAAATGAAAAGCCGGGTTCAACTCACGTGCAATATATTTAAAATCACGACAGGAGCACAAGGTCAAACCCGAGTTTTGAACAAGAAAAACAGTGACATACTGCAACAACCAGGTAAAGATGCAAGAAAAAAGAACTGCACAAGTGTAGCCTCGAACTACAGGTCTCAATATCAAAGAGACAACATCAGTATGCAATAAAAGCTATTGCAAATATATAGAAAACAACAGAGCATCAAAGCACATGTATGCAGACCAGTGCCAATAATGACCAGACCAAACAAAGAACCAGAAGTACAAGTGTAGTTTAAATGGCCTGGCAAGTGCACAACTTCACAACAAACAAGTCAGTGTAGCAATGAAACAATACATACATCATGTGCAGAGGACCAGTGATACAAGTAAAATGAGCAGACCCAAACAATACATACACCAGCCTCACCACAGTGAAGATACCAAATACAAAATTCATACAGAAAGCTACATGGATCAACGAATTGGATGAACAAAACTCGAGCGCAACAGTGAAGCCAGAAGAAATGGAATGCAACTACAGTGATCTCAATATAGTAATGACAGCAGACATAAATGCAACAATACTCAGATGAACACATGGCCGAAGTCAATGAAGCCAAAGCAAACAGAAGGGATGATCAGACACAGGACAACAAGTGCACAAATATACACAATCCAGGCAATACAGCAATGATCACAAATGGAACACAAGTCAGTGGCAAGCTACAAACACCTGTGCAACAACAGTATCAATAACAAGTGCAGTAGCTACAACTTCAACCACAAAACCCAACAGCAATGCATGTATCATGAAACCAAAGTGCTCGATGCACAGTGCAGACAAATGCTCAAATAAATATGAAATAACCAGAGAATGGCCAGAACTAAATGTAACAAGGATCAGAGATGAAGCTCACAGGGATGAACACAAAGATGGCCAAAGCCGTGTCAAAGAAGATGTTAACCAAGTCAAAAATCAAGTGTGTGCAATTTTTGAAAAAGTCAAAACAAATAAAAGAGGAAACTTTCTACCGTTTGACACAAGAAAAATCGAACGTTCTTAAGATAAAGCCGTGCGCATCAAGTCAGGAAATCGAGAAATCGGAAAGTATCGAATTCATATAAATACATCACCCAAGTTCATCATTAGTAAGGGTGTAGAAAATTCAATCAAATCCAATATAAACCCAAACGACATCATCGGCAATTGGTACTAAGTCGAAGTATTAAAATCCAAATTCATCATCGACATCGTGTGCAAAAAGAACGATCGAGTTCGAGTACGAAAATCAGAAAAGCATAAACAAGGAATTTACATACCGAAGCAAACAATGAACTCGATCAAATAGGAGAGGCCGACATCATCACAAAACGATCAACAAAGGAGCAACTGCGAACGAGCGCAAGAAAAGCAACCACAGAATCGATCATCAAAGAGCCGCGAGCAAGAGCAAAACAAACCAGAGAATCGAATTTGAACGAAGCCCTAATTTTCGCAAGGGAACAAAGATACAACACGGCCGCAATTTTTCACAAGCCAAAAGAAAGAGAGATCGGGTGAAAGCATAAATGGGCTGGCCTTTTTTTTATAAAAGAGGGCTTTAGTTTATATTCAAATAGGGTTTTAGTTTTAAATTGTTTTTAAGTTTGTTTTATATTTTCTTTTCGAGTCAAAGTCTTGGTAAATCACCACCTAGGTTGTAGGTAGTGTCATATTGTCTAGTTAGAATTAGTTCAGTGAGCAGGGTGTGCGAGTTTGAAAAACTCTATAAGCGGGAGCAAGGGTTTGCGAGTTTGCAAAACTCTATAGGCGGGAGCAGGGGTTGCGAGTCTATTAGAGTGTTTGTAAGAGGGAGCAGGGTTTGCGAGTCTGTTAGAGTGTTTGTAAGCGGGAGATTGTTTAATTCTAATAGAAATCTGGGAATGTAGCAGTAGGCAGGGGTTGCCGAAGCTAGGTAAATTTTGTGTGTGGTTTACTTTTCAGCATATTTATTTCTGCAGGTTGTTTCTGTGTTTAAATCGAGAAAATTTGCTATAACCCTATTCACCCCCCCCCCCCTCTAGGGTTAATCTAGATCTTACAAGTGGTATCAGAGCACGGTATTTTTCTTTAACTCTAGAGTCATGAATTCATCAAATAATGCTTTTTCTGAGGGGCAATCTGTTGTTAGGCCACCCATGTTCAATGGGAATGATTATGCTTATTGGAAAGTTAGGATGGGCATTTATCTTAGTTCCGTTGATTATGATGTTTGGGACATTATTGAAACTGGCTATAAATCTCCCACTATAACTGTTGGTGATACTGAGATTCCTAAACCTAAGGATAGGTGGGATGCTAACGATAAGAGATTAAAAACTACAAATGCTAAAGCCATGAATGCTTTGATCCGTGCTCTTGATAAAACTGAATTTAATAGAATTTCTCATTGTAAAACTGCACAGGAAATTTGGCATACTTTGGAGGTGGCACATGAAGGAACTTCTCAAGTCAAGGAGTCTCGTCTAGCCCTATTCAGCAATGAATACGAGAACTTTGTGATGGATAAAGGTGAGAGCATAAAAGACATGTTTGTACGCTTTTAAACTTTGGTGTACAACGCTAGAGCACTTGGGAAGGTATTCACTGAGGTAGAGCATGTAAGGAAGGTGCTACGAGTCTTACCGATGAACTTTGAGGCAAAAGTCACGGCAATACAAGAATCGAAAGATCTGAGTAAACTAAGCATGGAGGAGTTGATTGGCAACTTGATGACATATGAGCTTGAGCTAAAAGCAAAAGAGGAACGCAACAACTCCGAACCAAAGAAGAAGACGATTGCCTTAAAGAGCAAAGAAGAGAGTGATGAAGAAGAAGAAGATCCAATTGAAGAGCTTGCAATGGCTGTCAATAATCTTAGAAAATGGTCAAGATTCAAGCCACGCAAGAAGAAAACAAGTGGTAATAGATCAAAAGATTCTGACAATTTCGATAATGAACCGACGTGCTTTAACTGCAACAAGCCTGGCCATTTCAAACAACAATGCCCACTTCTCAAAAAAAACAAAGGAAAGAAAAAGAAAAAGAAGGCCTTTGCAGCGTCTTGGGATGATGAAGAAGGAGAGGAATTTTCGAATAGTAGCTCAGAGGAGGATAACTTGTGTCTTATGGCAAAATCAGATTCAGAAGCAAGCTCAGTGGAATCTAGTGAGGGAGGTAACTATTCTTATAAAGAACTTGTTTTTATGTGTCTTGATCTTACTAAAATGGTTGATACTCTTGAATCTAAAATTGAAAAACTGAAATTTGATAGGAGAGAACTTGCTCATGAAAATTTTAGGTTAGAAACCGAACTTGAAAATATTCAAAACCTAGAATGTAAAAAATGTAAAATTTTAGTTTCAGAATTATCAAGACTTAAGAATAGCTTTGAGAATCTTGAAAAAGAAAACTTGAGTCTTAAGAAAACCATTGACACTAGGAAAAAAGATTGTATAAATAGATGCACCTCACTTGTAACTGAAAACACAACACTAAAAACCAAAGTCCAAAATCTTGAGAAATCTCTGAATAATTTTTCAAGAGGAGAAAAATCATTCAACATGTTATTGGGAAATCAAATTTTTGGTAACGACAGAAAAGGACTAGGTTTTGGAAAAACACAAGCTGATGATGATGCAATAAGTAAGAGTGTCTTTGCTAGATCTGAAATAATTGGGCATCGTGTTGAAAATTGTAGACGTTGGAACAAGAACACAAAATTTATACAAGTTTGGGTTCCTACGAATACTACAGTCAAATTTCACGTCTATTGGAACAGGAATGCAATGACAAAACAAGTTTGGGTTCCAAAGGGTTTGTTTATTCACAATGCTTCAGCCACTAACAATCATGGACCTATAAAAACAAATAGGTCACAAAAATCTTTCATCGTGTAGGTATGATGGCGGGCTAAGGAACAACAACAGTGTTTGCTGGATTTTGGCTGTTCCAGAAACACAACGGGCAACAAAGCAAAGTTCCTTAGCCTAGTACAAAGGTGACAGAATCACAATGGGCAATCACGAAAAATTATCGTAAAGGTAAAACAGGTGAAGGTATATTTATTTGATCGATATATTAAATGTGATAATCTGCACCGTATTCTGAATTAAATCAGCCAATAATGTGAGATGATGATTTTTATTCTGACTTGTTCAACATAGTTGGCCAATTATATTTATGCCAAAAACACTATTCTTTGAATTACTTCATACATATACGTTTGGATTAAACATAGTGTTTTGTTGGATGATAATATTTTTTGTTATGGCTAACTCTATATTCACGGTTTTCTGATTACTTACATGGCTTCAATCCAAATTCAAGAATGCTGTAAAAAGTTGAGTTTGAGTTTTTGTGCACTCTTCATGATCTGGTCTATCAAATTTAGTTAGTGATATTTTGGAGTGAAAGAGAAATTCAGATGCAGATCATACTGGTAATCTAGTTGATAGAAAACTTACTAGTTGAACGTGATTCGTGAGACATTCAGTAACTGCATCGTTTTTCGAAGAAAATATCTGCATATTTTTCATTTCAAATAATTTTCAATTAGCAGAAATTTTTTTCTCATATAACCCCTTCGAGAAAATCATTGTTGACCATATTTTCATATTAGTCATTTTTTTTTATTTTAAATGACAAATTTTGACTAATCCGACTCCCTACTAATTATCAAAAAGATAAATATTGATTGAAAAGGTGATAAGTGTTGATATTTAACATACATTACTCAAGAGAGTATATTTGGAAAATTTCTTTATGAATTCAAACAAGAGTTATAAAACTTTTTGTTGGGTAAAGATTCCATGACCATTTCTATATGTATCATATTTCTATCGACCATTGTTTTTCAAAAATTCAATATAGCTTGTCGATATGTGGTACTATAATCAGGGATCATTTGTTTTTCATTTCACATTTTTTTGTAAAAATAAATAAATATCCAAAGTATTCACTCTCATTTAAAAGTCCTCACAGTTATGCATGGGTGAATTACTTGGATTTTTGATTATGTGCTTCCATGCTCATTTAAAAGTCCTTACGGTTATGCATGTACGGAACGCATATCAAAATTAATTGATTAAATAGACAAGTTGATTCTAATCCCATTTAAAAGTCCCCACGGTCATGCGTGGTTAGAAGATACTTGATTTCATTTTTTAAAATTAAATTGGAATACTACTAATCTCATTTAAAAGTCCTAACGGTTATGCATGATTAGTAGATATTCAAATTCCTGATATAAATATACCACAAGTTGATACAATTGTATGATTTTATATTAGAACATCATTTCTATTCTTTTTAAAATGGAATATGCGCCTAACAAGGGTAGTTATGATTTTTGTTTGATTTTTATTGAAGTTCAATATTTATATTCAAATTGAGTTTTAATGTTGGATTAATATTGATCACTTTATCTCTATTTTCTCTAACACTATTATTCTTTTGCTGATAACAAAAGGGGGAGAGAAAAGTTAAGATTTTGTCAAATAGAATCAACCAAAGGTCAAATAATTTTCCATTTGCATCTAGGCTTATTTATATATTTCTTTTATATGCATATATATAGGGGGAGCATCATGTAGAGAGGAAGCATTTAAATAGGGGGAGCAATTAGTGTATATCATTGATCAAATACATTTAACACAGTCAAAATCTTAAATTTATGTTTGTTATCATCAAAAGGGGAAGATTGTTGAATATGCGTTTATATGGTTTTTGTTTGATGATAATAAACATATATACATTCATTTAAATGTATTTGTTAACGTACTATTTTATTTTTCATAGATTAAATAAATATTTGTTGAATAAAATAAATTACACAGAATTTGAGTTCAAATAGAAATTTTATTCAAACAAATATTTGTTACACTTTTTAATAGTGCAAATCCAAGCTCTCACTATACATATACAATTTTGATTGTAATTACATCACAATTCAATTTACATGAATTCCTCAAAACATATCACTCACACTCATAGTTTATCTTCAATTACATTCCAGTTATAATCCAGCATCTGAGAAATCTGCAAAAATATTCACCAACGTAGTAAAATTGAAAAATAAATATTTTTGCAATATAAAATAAAATATGATTTTTGAAAATATGATTTGCCTCAGTTATTGGGATGTTCGTCATCATTCACATTTGAATTCATCATACACGAACAATGTGACATGCACAGTGTATCACTGTACATGCCACAAGGCCGTGCATATCGATATACACTTGATAATGCTACAGGGACAGGTGAGAACAGTACAAACCCAAATGAAAAGCCGGGTTCAACTCACGTGCAATATATTTAAAATCACGACACGAGCACAAGGTCAAACCCGAGTTTTGAACAAGAAAAACAGTGACATACTACAACAACCAGGTGAAAATGCAAGAACAAAGAACTGCACAAGTGTAGCCTCGAACTACTGGTCTCAATATCAAAGAGACAACATCAGTATGCAATAAAGGCTATTGCAAATATATAGAAAACAACAGAGCATCAAAGCACATGTATGCAGACCAGTGCCAACAATGACCAGACCAAACAAGGAACCAGAAGTACAAGTGTAGTTTAAATGGCCTGGCAAGTGCACAACTTCACAACAAACAAGTCAGTGTAGCAATGAAACAATACATACACCATGTGCAGAGGACCAGTGATACAAGTAACATGAGCAGACCCAAACAATACATACACCAGCCTCAACACAGTGAAGATACCAAATACAAAATTCATACAGAAAGCTACATGGATCAACGAATTGGATGAACAAAACTCGAGTGCAACAGTGAAGCCAGAAGAAATGGAATGCAACTACAGTGATCTCAATATAGTAATGACAGCAAACATAAATGCAACAATACTCAGATGAACACATGGCCGAAGTCTATGAAGCCAAAGCAAACAGAAGGGATGATCAGACACAGGACAACAAGTGCACAAATATACACAATCCAGGAAATACAGCAATGATCACAAATGGAACACAAGTCAGTGGCAAGCTACAAACACCTAGGCAACAACAGTATCAATAACAAGTGCAGTAGCTACAACTTCAACAACAAAACCCAACAGCAATGCATGTATCATGAAACCAAAGTGCTCGATGCACAGTGCAAACAAATGCTCAAATGAATATGAAATAACCAGAGAATGGCCAGAAATAAATGTAACAAGGATCAGAGATGAAGCTCACAGGGATGAACACAAAGATGGTCGAAGCCGTGTCAAAGCAGATGTTAACCAAGTCAAAAATCAAGTGTGTGCAATTTTTGAAAAAGTCAAAACAAATAAAAGAGGAAAGTTTCTGCCGTTTGACACAAGAAAAATCGAACGTTCTCAAGATAAAGCCGTGCGCATCAAGTCAGGAAATCGAGAAATAGGAAAGTATTGAATTCATATAAATACATCACCCAAGTTCATCATTAGTAAGGGTGTAGAAAATTCAATCAAATCCAAATATAAACCCAAACGTCATCATCGGCAATTGGTACTAAGTCGAAGTATTAAAATCCAAATTCATCATCGACATAGTGTGCAAAAAGAACGATCGTGTTCGAGTACGAAAATCAGAAAGCACAAACAAGGAATTTACATACCGAAGCAAACAGTGAACTCGATCAAATAGGAGCGGCCGACATCATCACAAAACGATCAACAAAGGAGCAGCTGCGAACGATCGCAAGAAAAGCAACCACAGAATCGATCATCAGAGAGCCGCGAGCAAGAGCAAAACAAACCGGAGAATCGAATTTGAATGAAGCCCTAATTTTCGCAAGGGAACAAAGATACAGCAAGGCCGTAATTTTTCACAAGCCAAAAGAAAGAGGGATCGGGTGAAAGAATAAATGGGCAGGCCTTGTTTTTATAAAAGAGGGCTTTAGTTTATATTCAAATAGGGTTTTAGTTTTAAATTGTTTTTAAGTTTGTTTTAAATTTTCTTTTCAAGTCAAAGTCTTGGTAAATCACCACCTAGGTTGTAGGTAGTGTCAGATTGTCTAGTTAGAATTAGTTCAGTGAGCAGGGTGTGCGAGTTTGCAAAACTCTATAGGCGGGAGCAAGGGTTTGCGAGTTTGCAAAACTCTATAGGCGGGAGCAGGGGTTGCGAGTCTATTAGAGTGTTTGTAAGCGGGAGCAGGGTTTGCGAGTCTGTTAGAGTGTTTGTAAGCGGGAGACTGTTTAATTCTAATAGAAATCTGGAAATGCAATAGTAGGCAGGGGTTGCCGAAGCTGGGTAAATTTTGTGTGTGATTTACTTTTCAGCATATTTATTTCTGCAGGTTGTTTCTGTGTTTAAATCGAGAAAATTTGCTATAACCCTATTCACCCACCCTCTAAGGTTAATCTAGATCCTACAATACAACTAAAACCGTACAAGGATCGTATTGTTTCTTTGGATTTTCCAACAAATGGTCAGACTAAGGAACTTCCCACTGTCCATGGGATCGCCTCTGGCGGGACGTCCCTAGAACTTAACCAGCTCTCTTCCAACACAAGGCCGGGTTACCTCTGTAACTAGGTAACTACTACACGAGCATGCCACTCCCCAGTCCTTTGGGACCTTTATCCAAGGCGCCTCTAAAACAATTACCACACAGTAAATGAGATTGGAGCCACCACATAGGTAAATATCTGGGCTCCATACCGTGATACCACCCTTTACCAGAAGGGAATGACACACCCTAAAGGGCGCGACCCTCATAACCTTGCCGCATCTTTCCTGCTTTGACCATTTCCGGGCTGTGAGGTCCTGATGCAGTCTCGTTCACAAAGCTACGCTTCATACAGAAGCCATGCTCTGATCACAAATGATCAACAAATGATCATCAACACACAGCAGCACTCAGCATGTCACACTACTAAATTGGAAATATATCGCTGATAACCTTCAACTACATAACCTCTGAGCTCATATGTCTCAGAGAAAGGTGTTAAGCTAAGAGAATAAATTCTCCGCCACCAACAGAAATGTATTTGAAAGAAATCTGCTTTATATCTCAAAGTGTGGTGTCAGACATACAACCATACAAGTCTGTTCTGGATTCGAACAGAACCGAAGGCACTTCGAAAGAAGTCATTGCAATCCGGGTATTCACAATCCCGATCGGACTTCCCATCACTTAGGGAATCTCTATACCGGAGCAACTTAGTGCAGAGACAATCGATAGGTCATCCTATCATTCTTGCAAATACCCGGTCTTCACCACCGGTCTTCAAATGCTATCCATAACGTCAAATCACATATTCGGAATGGGTTATACGACACAAAGGTCCTCTCCCGGCTAAACCGAATAGTGAGCGCAACATTTAAAATATATGGATATGGAATTTCAATTGAGTCACAACTTAATAATTGAAAACTTTCTTTCAAATGGTTTAAACAAATTATCATTTTCAAATCTTTTAAACAAAAGATTTATTTGACTAAGTTCACCCGTTTTCACAAAGATCCATTTAAGGGTTTCAAAACAATTCCCATTTCAATTGGATTCACCTATTAAATCCTTAAATTAAAGATTTAACTTATAACTTTCAAAATGTTTCCATAACTTGGAAAACATTTTCATTTCAGACTTGAAATCCCTTTTAACACAATTTGGAAGTTCACTTCTTATATGAAAGCTTCTATTATTTGAAAACAATAGTTTCATTTCAGAAAGATCCAATTTTATTTACACGAGTTAAAGCCATTGAATTTAAATTCAAATTCCCAAACCAATACCTTAAAAATAGTTTAACCCATATAAACAGGTATAACATCTTTAGTTCCTAGTTTCCAAATCATAGAAGTCAATTTCAAATATTGAATTCTAATTTAAATCAAAATATTTAAATTCCAAAACTCAATCAAGTTAAAAATAAATTTCATCTTTGAAAATCCATTTCAAAAGCTTTTCACTTTCTATGTCCAAAACATTTGAATTCAAATTTATCTATTTAGAAAAAAATTCAAAAATCTGTGACTTAATCGATTTCCTCGTGAAATCCATATTGGTGTGTGTGTAAGTGTGGTCCAGGGGTTTAACACAATAGTGCAATATCATTCAATCATCACAGATTAAAACATAGAAATATAGTTGATAAGCGATATACACTATAACGCTTATCTTTCATTCACAGATTCACGGATAATATACAGATGTATCACCAATAAATGAATAAATTTTACATAGCACAATCCACAGAACAAAATATCACAGATCAGATAGGACAATCAATTCAAGGCATCTCATACAATACAATCATTCATAAGCAGGATCAATTAATCATTTAATCCTCATCAATTCAATTTATTTCCAAGTAAATTAATTACTTATGAATTTAATTATCCAATCCTGATTTATTAGTTACAAATCATTTGATATAAATTAATTTATCAAACATTTTAATTAATTAATTTTTTCTTAATTAATCATATTAATTGAACCAACCTTTAAACCAATTACTTAATTAATTAATCACATAATTAATTATTTTAAGAAATTTAAACCTTTAATTACTTGCCATTAAGCAATCATCTCATACCAATAAATCATTAATTACCAATTAATCTTTATCAGTAAATCAATCAAAATATCTAATTTAAATTACAATTAGTAAATAACCCTTAATTACTTTCATTAAGTAATTAACAAATTTACAATTGATTATCTTAATTAATAAATCTAATTAATTATTAAAATTTATCACATTAATTAATACAAAAAAAAATTCATAGTTAATTATCTTCATTAACTAATAACATTTCTTAATTACTTTTAGATTAATCTCTAATTATAAATTAATCTAAATCATTAATTTATAAAATAAATTATCATTCCTTAATTATCTTATAAATTAATTCATTTTCACCCTTTAATTATACCTGAGATAATTTATTTCTTTATTTATGATTTAAATAAATATTAAAGTGTATTTTAAAAACATTACTCTTTTTGAATTTAAATTTGAATTCCATTTTTTTTTGAATTCAAGATTCAAATATTTTACCATTTAAACCTTAACCAAATTCAAGTATCAATTTATAAACTTTTAAAATCAGTGTAAAACATTTATTACTCATATATGAAACTTATATAAGAAAAAAAACTTTTAACTAACTTCCTTAACTATGTACATTCAGATTTTAAAATAAATAATTTATTTAACTTGTAAATTCAAGTTTTAAACATTTGATAACTCGTTTTAAAATCCAAATTTTATTTTAAAACTTTATGATTCAAAATTTTATTTGAAACCTGAACTTAACTTTGAGTTTTAAACCATTGTCTAAATGATGTTTTCAACTTTAATTTTTATTTTAATATTCAGAAAACTGTTAGGTTTTTATAAACCTGAAAACCAAACATTTAAATTATTTAAAACTTTATTTTTATTTCATATCAGAATTCAAAAGTGAATTTGAATCCACATTTCAAACTGGATTTAAACTTTGTTTAAATCTAGTACACAAATTTAAATTTCACTTAAATTTGTTTTAAAATCTCATATTTGCTGTTAGGTTTTAAACCTGGAAATAGAACGCTCTCAAAACAATCCTTAGCCAAATCTAATACTTCCTCGAGCCACTCGCAGTAAAATCCCTCACAACTTCGAGACCACTCAAAAAATTACTCGAGAAAATCGAGTAGCACATCTTCCAAACTTTACCAGGTACAAGTAGATGCACCGTGCACTTGCACGTCACCGACGCTCGCCTCAGGCCGTCACCTCACCTTTGAGCAAGTCGAAGACCATCCCCCAATAAACTTCTAATCGCCAGAGCTCCATTATCTTATCGAAAATGAATTGAAGCCTAAAAGCCCAAACCTAGAAACACGATCAGGTCCACGCCCCCAAAACCTGTCATCGCCTCCAACTCGCCACCTAGACCACCAGAAAATCCTAAATTCTGGCCATCACTTCGTCAACGTACCCCCTACCTCCCCTCAAGATCACGTAACGCTCGATCGCACAGAGAGGGAGAACGAATCAAAGACTCAGCCTTACAAAAAATTAGGTTTAAAAATTTTAAATGGTCGCCGCCGCCGCCACGATTATCTGCCGACCCTTCCAATATTTTTCCCAGCACCACTGCTTACTCCTCCACCCCCAGACATGAACCCAACCACCCCATCCAAGTAGATCACCAGAATTCGCCCCAAAACCTTTCCCAGTTCATCTCTGAACTGCTACTAGTATTATTAACTAAAAATTCCTATTTTACTTTTAAAAATTCTATTTTGAAGTATGAATTCAGGTTATATAAGTAAATCAAAGTTTCGTGACACTTGAAATTATCAGAATTTGAAGTTGCTCTGTATAATCCAATTTTTATTAACATATACACTTTTATTTTACTTGAAACAATTTTTAAATAATAACCAATACTTAAACAAACATGTTTGCTTTTTAAACCAAGGCCTATCAAAAATCAAGTAGTTTGATATTTGAATTTGTTGATCAGTCCATATGCTCTTAAGCAAGAAAAAAAAGGAGTTTCAACATATACAGACATACCCATCTGCATATATATATATATATATATATATATATATATATAGACAGAGAACAATTTACGTATATATATACACACATACTAAGAAACTTCAAACTCAAACATATTAATCATCAAATATAGATTTACTTAGTTGGATTTTAGTTTAGTTACTCACCCGTGTTTCCAAAATAGATGAAACAGAGTTGCTATTTGAATGAGGCTTGAACTTTGTTTGCTTTGAAATCATTTCTTCAATCTTCTAGTTGTATTGGTTGGTTAAGTTTAAGTAATAATATTCACTTCAGAATTTAGCTTGAAGGAACGAAACTATGATGAAGAGGCTGATATATATAAAAGAAATATCACAGGGATATGTCTTTGTACAGGTAATTGTTTCTTTTGTACTAGAAATGGTTTGTTAATGGTTTGATCAAAGACTTTTTCTTTTTCTTTTTCTTTTGTGGTTGAAGTGATATGGTTTTGGCTAGCATTTAATGCCAAGTACATATGTCTTCTATATGCTTGAATACTTAACATATTTATCCTTTTAATTTGTTTGTATGCGAATGTATTTGCACTGTCTTGTGGATGCAAATCTTATTTTGTATGCTTGCATTAATTGCTTAGTACATCTTCTTTTGTTGAATACCTGAATATACTTCTTTAGCAAGCGTCACATATATTTATTATTATTATTTTCAAGTGTATTCTCAGCCTACATACCTATATTTTCTTTGCTTGTACTTCTTTGTTTCTTTCTACAAGTTAATTCATATTTATCTATGTGAATTTGTTTTTCTCTCTTGCTTTGCATTCTAAATGAAGTTCTATGATGTTAGATTTAAGTTAATATGTTTACTTTGTTTTGTATGTGCTAGAGATATTTGCTGTCTTATTTTATAAGCTTATACCTTATTCTATTCTTTTATTCATACATACTTTTGTTTCTCTTTAGTTATTTGTTATAGTTTTTAACTTATGTGCAAAAAGATTCTATTTTGTTTGTTTGTACATATATGTTTATAATTGTGGTCTGGTTTGTTGTTTATATGTGAACGTATTTTATTTGCTATGCTTTTGTTTATTAATTTTATTTATTTCTTACTTCAACTGTTAATTTAACTTACATATTAATTTTCGACTTAAATTATCAAATATTTAATTACTTATTTTATAAGTATAACTTGGTTGTATTTTATTTTACTTTACAATATTTGTAAATCTCAATTCGAATTAAATTTAAATACATTTTTCCAGTAATTCATAGTTTAACTGATATTAAATATCAATTACCAAATTAATTTCACAAATTTTTATTCAAAATTAAAAATAAATTATCAATTTAAAATTAATTAAAATTCGAGATCGTTACATGTTTATACTCCAATTCGAACTCTGGGAAAGTGGAGTCCGTTCACACTCTGGGAACGATTTATTTGATGTTTATACTCCAATTCGCACTCTGGGAATTTGAAGTTAGTTGTAGGACTGTCTGTGTCGGTCCAGTTCAGCCTTTGATGTGATGGCTTGCCCCCGAGCTGAGGTTTCACTTAGTGAGTGGCCGGTCTTATCACAGTCACTCGATATTTGAATAAATTCCATTGTTCGATGGAACTTAGCTCTTCGTGCGTCGTGATTGTTGAATGTTGCATTCGGTGAATCACAGCTCCAGCTTGAAGAGAGAGTAATTTATTGCTGGAACGGAAAAACATGGCAAAGTCAATGCCTTATTACAAATTCAAACTTCAGAATGTAAAGGAAATTGTAAAGTATTCATGGATTAGATAAAGCCTGTCATGTGTAACAGTGACGAAGATCCTTGTCGTTCCAGGCTTCTGAAGTTGGTCCGCCACTGATGGCGTTTATCACCAATCTCCCGCGGGGACAGGTAGAGTCCTACTGTCTCGGTCGATCGGGTTCATTGTTTTGATTTGATGGGACCGCTCCTCCAGGCTGCGGTGCCCGCACAAACTGTTCCAGCTTCCTTTCTCTGATAAGTTTTTCTATGAGATCTTGCAAGTGACGATATTCATTCGTATCGTGCCCGTAGCTTTCATGGAACCTGCAAAATTTTCCCGTTTGGATTTGTCTCTCTGATGACGGTTTTGGAGAAGGTTTTTTGTATTGGATTGTATTACAGGTTTGTAAATACAGGTTCTCCAGTGATGTGTTCAAAGGAGTGTAGCTATCAAACATAGGACTCTTGCGCGGTGAGCGACGATTTTGATCTCGTTTCCTAGTTTGGTTCACATTCTCTTTTCGCGGAGTTTGTTTGTTTTGAAGGTTCAACTGAACTTTTTCGAAACTCTCACCGGATTGTCTGATCGCGACATTGCTTTGGATCCCTTCAGTGCTTGGCCCTGCATCAGTCTGCTTCCTAGACTGTTTCGCGTCTTCCCTTCTCAAGAATTTAGCCGCCTTAGCGTGGAAACGGTCCAACGATGTAGGGTTTTTCCAGCCAACCAGTTGCCAAACTCAGAATCGGGGTCAACCCCCTTAGTCAACGCCATAAGGATGGAGTTATCGTTCGGATTGCTGATTTCGGCGCATTTAGCGTGGAATCTCTCTAAGTAGTGTCTAAGCGTCTCTCCACGGGCTTGGGTGACGCTAGACAGAGTGTTGACGTCTTTCGGCCTTGCGACGTGCATGCGAAATTGCTCGATGAATTTAGTGGCCAATTGGTCAAAGGAGGACATAGATCGAGGTGGCAGTCGAGTGAACCACATGGTAGCGATGCCCCTCAAGGATATGGGGAAACTACGACACTTCACTGCATCGTCAGCTCTGGCAGCACTCATTGACCATTCATATTTCAGAATATGTTGGTTGGGGTCGCAGTTTCCCTCATACGTGGGTAGAGTTGGCATCCTGAATCGCCATAGGGGTTCAGAAGTAAGAATATCGTCCG
This sequence comes from Allium cepa, assembly GCA_030765085.1. Taxonomy (NCBI): domain Eukaryota; kingdom Viridiplantae; phylum Streptophyta; class Magnoliopsida; order Asparagales; family Amaryllidaceae; genus Allium; species Allium cepa. The sequence goes on from CM060942.1 coordinate 681,756,001, forward strand.
TGAAAGGAGTGTGACTTCTAGAGATTCCCCAGTCATCGTTCGTGAGACCCTGGCTCTCACGGATCATCTGACGTATCATGGTCGAAAGATCCGGCATTTGCACGTTTTGTGTGGCATGCGCCGGAGTGTGATTTCTTTTCATACTTTGGGGTTGGACCGGATGCTGTCGACGGTCCAAATCTTTCCTTCTTGGATTATAGTCCTCTGGGACGTATGGTTCAGGAGTACGTCCATAATGACGACGGTCCAGGTTCGACTGATCTTGAGCATCGACTCCTGGTTCAACCGCGACGTTCGTGGCGCGGTATTCTATGGTATAGTGAGGAATGGCACCTCCTCGGGAGGAGGGTCCGGTATGGAAACTGGTCGATCGGCCAACTCTCAGTTGTCCAACGGTTATTGCCGGTTGATTTCCAGCAGCTTGTATGTGACTCCCATCTAGCCGGGGTCGTGGAGATCAATGATGATAGTCAGAAGATGAAGAACTTTTGCTGGAGGAGTGAGAAGCATGATCTCTCTTAGATCTCATTCGCTTCTAGCAATCCAGCTGGTTGATCAGCTTGGCGTTAGCACGCAGCTGTTCTGTTAGTTGTTGCCGACTATGGGTCAGCTCTTGGAGTAGCAACTGGAACTCTTGCCTAGTAACCGAACCTGATGGTTCCGAGTGTCCGGTAGCGTCTTGGTTAGAGGGAGGCAGTGGCGCAGGATTATGTCTATCCTGTTCTCCTTGATTGACAGCGTTAGAGGTGGTCCTTGTGCTAACCATCTTGAAGGTTGAATTCCTTTCCTAGACTTTATGCAAATCTGAATAGAAGGGAAGGAACTTGGATTAGATGATCTGGATCTCTCTCTTAGATTTATTCAATCCGGTATCGATGACAGATCCAAAGAGCAGGAGAAAATCTGGGTTTTCTCAGTGAAAGCACCAAAGTGTTTGCACCAAAATTGGTCGCAACACTCTTCGGGAGTCTTTGAAAAGATAATAATGAAGAATGTAAAGTGAAAATGAGGATTATCTAACAAAAACTCCAAATAACAGTAGAGTAAATGCATAGACAAGCGTTTTAGAGTGGTTCGGCGTGTTGCCTACGTCCACTATGAAGTTTTTTGCAGTTTTATTGCTTCTCTTTCAATGATCACAAGCAAGTACATCAAACAACAACAAGTTACAACTGGAAATTTGAAATTGACTGCAAGAATATGGTGTAGGATGATGGAGATCTCGACCCGGCAGAGTTTCGGCGCTTCAGAGTCGAAAGATCCTTATTCTGTAGGTTCTGGGGCTCTATTTATAGGCGTAGGAGGCTGAGACTTCGCTCAAATATCGGGAGACTTTTTCTGGCACGTGAGTGGGCCCACGTGACCAACCTCAGGAAGTTTCAACTCGATCGACGATCGATACGAAATTATTTCATATCGATCGAGATGACGTCCAATCGAACTGAAATTTGGTGGAGACATTCCTCAGCATGTGTGCAATCTCCAGTGAAAATTTCATGGCATTTGGATCAATGGATTGGGAGAAAAACTCGATACGAAGTGGACCTCTTCGGTAGGCTGTTTGGTTCGAATCCATCCCTTCGAATCCATTGCTTCGAATCGATGTCGTCACGCGCTTTCGTGATGACGTAGAGCGCAATCTTCGCCTCGATCCGGTCTTTTCTCCGAGTTGACCGCGTCGACTCCATGTATCTCGGCTTGTTCGCATCGAGGGATGACACGTCATCCAGGTTCGTTGCTTCAATGGATTCGAATAAAGCCTCACTGATGGATTCGAACAAGGCTTCACTCATGGGTTTGAACGGCAGTCACTGATGGAGTCGAACAACTAGTGGTCGATGGATACGAACATGCCTTTCTTTGATGGATACGAGCCATGTAGCTTCTCCATGGATACGAGGTCAATCGATGCGAACTTGAACCATTTGATGGATACAAAGTAAGGTGACATGATGGATACGAACAGCAGCTGCTTGATGGATACGAAGAGAGGCTTCTATGATGGATGCGAAGTGGATACTGGCCGATCGTTACGAAGCGCTTCATCTGCTGATGGGTACGAAGTCCATCGATACGAACTCAATGGATTCGAACACGGCCAATCCAGAGCGATACGAACTCACGGGAGTTGACCGATACGAAGTAGGCTATCTACCAATGGATGTGAAGTGGGCCTTCTACCGATGGGTTCGAATGAGACCGAGTTGAACCGAGGCACTTCGATGGATTCGAACTTCGTCGTTACGAAGTGAGGCACTTCGATGGATTCAAAGTCGCTGGAACCTGATCGATACGAAAGTGATCGATACGAATTGCGGCACTTCGATGGATACGAAGTTGTTGAAATGTGATGGATACGAACAGGATCGATTCGAACCAGGGTTCGATGATGGATACGAAGTCATCCATAGTGATGGATACGAAATCTGAGCCATTTCCTCTAGATTGAATCGATCATAACGTGAGCGTATGAACTCGGATTGACTTGAAATTTTAGATGCTGACTTCTATGGATTTGCTTGTCATGTCCTATCAATTGTAGCTCAATCTGGACTTGGACAAAATTCAGCGATATCCATAGTGAAGCAAAGTATGACCAATCTTTGATACGAACTGTCTATTGTTTTCGATCGATCTTTTGGTATCACGGCATTGCCAAAAAGCGGGAAAACAGTTATTACTCATGTTAACTGTTTTTTTCATTGCTAGTATTGTTTTATGAAAAAATATATTTTATATGGAAAGCACAAATGCAAAATGGACTTTGTTTTTGTTGCTCAAATAGATCTAGTTTTGTTCATTTATCTAATATATATTTTGTGCAAATTTTGACTGAAATAAAAATCATGGTTTGAGGTTTTAGTTGAAATATAAAAATTACAGATGTATAATATTGGTGGATTCATGCTCAAAAGTATAGTTTGGCTTTTGAATCATTATTAAGAAAATGATGGAAGCTTTAAATAAACCCTTGAAATATCGATAAAATCGGTAGTTTTGGTTTTGAAAATTTTAAAGATCGAAACGATACAAACCCAAGTTTTCAAATTTATTAGATACCATGAAAATAGCCCGATGTTACCATCGAAACTCAAAAGTTATGATCGTCTTCATTTGGTTACTGTGCATTCTGGCTTGGAACTACTATATATTTTCTATTTTTGTTTGCAAATCATTGTTAGAATGAGAATACGCATGAAGTCTTGGAATCACGACAATCTTGGAGGTTTCATTTTTTAGAAAATAAAAATGATACCGAAACCAAGTTCTCATATCTTGATAAAATCCATAATATATGTGACAAGCTAACAATATTTTAACATAATATCACATATTATATACTACACTTACTAGAAAATCAGCAATTTCTAAATAATTCATTGTTGAAAATAAAAGCATAAAAATGGTATGTCACATTGATACATACATATCTCGAGTATGCAAGTGCAGTAAAAAGAACCTTCGGAAAATTGATGGAAGTTTTAACAAAGGAATTCGTCTCTTACTTTATATCAAAAATTAATGTATCATTACTTTTTGAATAATGTTGTTTAACTTAAGAACTTTGTATAACAATGTACATATACTTGGACTTATTTTCAGTAGAAGAGAAATGATGAGTACATAAATATATTAGTTGGAATGAGAACAACTTATGTTAAATCACAAGTAAACTACACGCAAGTTCTTGAAAGAGATAATGTCATTAGAGGGTTGCTTTACGTAGAACATACATAGGGTAAGATTCATTTGAAACAGTCATATTATCGCTTGTGCTCTTAATTTACTGTTATTAAAAATTAAGGGAGATCAAGATCCATATATAGCCAGCCCTTAACGATTTCATTGCCCATGCCAGATTTCATATTGTGCTCGTTTCAATTTTTCCAAGAATGGTTTTATAGTACATGACAAACAAACATTCAAAGTAGGACAATTAAACCTGGATTATGAGTACTTTTCTTTAGTTCATATTTTTTTACTTTAGAAGGAATTTCCAAGAACTCCTACCAAAAATAGCAATTAGGATATCTAAGAACTCCTACCAAAAATAGCAATTAGGCTACCCGTGAACTCCTCCTATAAATAGCGATTAGGCAATCCATGGACCATGAACTCCTGCCAAAAATGCAATTAAGTTGTGTAACCGACCCGCATACAAAATTAACAACCCACTGTTACATTTAGAGAACCACATATTATCACAAAACCAATTAACAATGTGAAAAGTGACCTCTTGATATTTATATAAGATTTGTTTTATGAATTGTCCGATTTCGAACTAATCTCAACAATGTTAAAATAATTAAAAAAAAAAAAAATATAACAAAGAGAAGAAGAAAAAGAGGGAAGAAGAAGAAATGAGTAACCAATAAATACTACATCTTTATTAATAACTTAATTGATAATTCAACAATACATTACTCATATTTATATTTAGATTACTTGAAACCTAAGTAATTATATAATAGAAAATATGATAACTGGTAAAACTACAAAATATAATTAATAAATAATAAACTGTGAAATCTTCAACAACAGTTTTTAACATCCCATCAAACTACTCAAGATGCATAGCAACTGGGGTTTGTTAATGAAAAATAACATCATTGGTAAAATAACTCATATAGTAACTCTTTATATCACTAATTAATTTGTGATAATATATGGTTCTCTAACATGGTATCAGAACAGGTTTTATATTTTGTACGCTTAACCATCACGTTTGTCTCACATCATCCAATATAAATATTCACATGTTTGACTCATGATATGCTACATGTGCAGGGGCATGTTGAAATTAGTCCCACATCAAGCAGAAATCATATATAAATACTAAGGGACTACTCTTCACATTACCAGATGGTTTTGCATTAATGCATGATTCTCTAACATTATGTAGAACCTGCATGTTTCAAACTATTATTGACTGTGTATTTGACATTCTACAAAATTAGCATAAATGCACTCATTCGCGTCTAATAAATAAAGAAATTTACTTTTAGTTTAAGAAGCATTTAATGTGGAAACCAATTTTAATGCAATAATGTCGTTTTTATTATACGTATGCTATAAGTGAAAAACCTTTGGTGATCACAGACACATTTATTTCAAGCACTCTTGTTGGTGGTAGGTATTGAATTCCATTGTTGGGTGATCATAAAGGGAATAGTGGTAGATGTTTGAAATGCGGATTATGGATCTTAAGCTAGAATAACACTAGAGGGGGGTGAATAGTTTTACGTGGATTTAATAAATCTTTTTCAAACTTATGTAATTTAATCACCAACAAATGCAATACACAGACATAGATATAATCACAGTATCAGATGTGAAGACCCACAAATCCGTACTCCTTGAATATACACTAATCTCCATAGATTAACTCAAGATGAACAGAAATACGAATTCTCATTGTTTAAGAAAAAGAAAAAAGTAGAAGAAGAGAGAAAAAGATAGAAAATAGAGAGAAAAGAAAATAGAACGGAAAGAAAACAACATAACAACATCAGAATCTCACAATCGCAGCGGAACAACATATAATAGATAAATGAATAATCTTTAAACAAAGAACTATATCAGTTATTACATTACATTACATTTCATTACATTACAATCATCAGAGTGTACAACAACAAACAACAACAAACAATGCAGCGGAAAAAGAAATACTATATACTAGTAATACGCCATGCCATCCAGCTTGCCTCCTGCAACTCCTGAATATCAGAATATCCTGATAAACTTGTCTCTTGACTGCCCGTGTGGAAATTGGTGGGCACCCAGAGTTTAGGAAGGAAAACAATAAACTCCGAGTCAGTCATGTGACTGGTGTGAGAACTCAAAATAGTTTATTTATCTTTAAAATCAAAATAGAGGAATATTTTTAAAGTCAATTCGCAATGCTTTTAAAAATGAGACTACCATAAGGCCTCCCGCACACACACACAATGCAAACGCAGAATCGGAGGAGATTTCTCCTTATGATAGTCAAAGATGCTTGATACGCATTAAAAAGAACATTTGATATTATTACTAGTGCATAGTGTAGGAAAATATTTCGAAAGTAAATATATAAATCTTAGCCAGCATAGACATTTCGCACTTATGCCTACTACAACTACCATGTTCAATAGCAGGTTACCGCCACATTCCATGGCCGGTTATACAACTAAAACCGTACAAGACCGTATTGTTCCTTTGGATTTCCAACGAATGGTCAGGCCAAGGAACTTCCCATTGCCACATGAGAACGCCTCTGGAAGGACGTCCCCGAGAACCTAACCGGATCTCTGCCAACACAAGGCCGAGTTACCCCTAACTGGGTAACTACTGACACGAGTATGCCATCCCCCGGTCCTTTGGGACCTTTATCCGAGCGCTCGTAATCAACATCACACCATAATAAATAAAGTGTTTCAACATGAGTAAGTATCTGGGCTCCATACCATGATACCACCCTTTTCCAGAAGGAAATGCACATACCCTAAAGGGAGCTACCCCTCATAACCTTGCCACATCTTTTCTGTTTTGACCATTCCGGGGTGTGAGGTTCGACGAAGTCTCGTCCACAAAGCCACGCTTTATACAAAAGCTGTGCTTTGGGTCAACAAATGATCATAGAAATGATCACAAAGATAAACGATCAAACAAATGATCATATCACAAATGATCAAACAATGATCATTTCACAGCAACACTCAGCATGTCACATTACCAAATTGGGAATATATCGCTGATAAGCATCAATTACATAACCTCTGAGTTCGTACGTCTCAGAGAAGGGTGTTAAGCTAAGAGAATAAATTCTCCGCCACCGGCAGAAATATATTTGAAAGAAATCAGCTTTATATCTCAAATTGTAATGTCAGACATAACAATCCATACAAGTCTGTTCTGGGTTCGAACAGAACCGAAGGCACTTCTTACGAAGCCCTTGCAATCCGGGTATTCACAATCCCGATCGGATTTCCCATCACTTAGGGAATCTCTATACCGTAGCTACTCGGTGCAGAGACAATCAATAGGTCATCCTATCGTTCTCGCAAATACCCGGTCTTCACCACCGGTCTTCAAATGCTATCCATAACGACGTATCACATATTCGGAATGGGTTATACGACCCAAAGGTCCTTTCCCGGCTAACCCGAATAGTGAACGCAACATTTAAAACATATGGATCTGGGATTTCAATTAAGTCACAACTTAAAAATCCAAAGCTTTTCTTTCAAATGGTTTAACAATTTACCATTTCCAATCTTTTAAAACAAAAGGATTTATTTCATAAAGTTCACCTAGTTTCTCAAAGATTCATTCCTGGATTTCAAAACAATTCCAATTCAATTGGATTTAGTTCATTAAATTTTTAAATTAAGATTTAACTTATATCTTTCAAAGTTCGTTCCCAAATATTCTCTTTCAAAATTCATTTCCAGATATTCATCTATAACTTGGAAGACTATTTCAGTTTAAACTTGAAATCCCTTTAATACAATTTGAAATTCATTCCTCCTATGAAAGCTTTTTATCATTTAGAAACAACAGTGTTATTTCGAAAAAACCTTATTTCATTTATACAAGATACAATCTTTAGGTTAATTCAAATTCTCAAAAGAACAATACTTCAAAAATGGTTTGACTCATATATAACTAGTATAATATCGTTAATCCCTAGTTTCAAATCATAGAATTAAATTTTAAGCATTGAATTCAAATTGAAATCAGAATATTTAAATTCGAAATCTTAATCAAGTTATTCAAAATAATTTCATCTTAAAAATCCCATTTCAAAAGCTTTTCATGTTTAACCCAATCCATTTCCAAAACATTTGAATTTAAATATTCAACTTTAAAAATAATTTCAAAACCTGTGACTTAATCGATTTCCTCGTGAAATCCATATTGGTGTGTGTATAAGTGTGGTCAAAGGGGTTTAACACAATAGTGCAACATCATTCAATCATCACAGATCAAACATAGAAATATAGTTGATAAGCGATATACCTATAAAGCTTATTGCCCATTCACAGATTCACAGATAATATACAAATGTAAATAAATGAATAATCATACACGGCTCAATCTACAGAACAAAATATCACAGATCAGATAGGGCAATCAATTCAAGGCATTTCATACAATATAATCATTCATAAGTATTAAGGTCAAGCATTTAATAACATTTATAAGCAGGATTAATTATTTGTTTAATCCTAATCAATTCAATTTATTTCCTATTAAATTGATTACCTATGAATTTATTATCTAATCCTGATTTATTAATTAATTACAAATAATTTGATATAAATTAATTTATCAAACACTTTAATTAATTCTTCTTAATTAATAAATTAATTAGATTAACCTTAAAGTTGATTTCATAATCTTTTAACCTTAATTTAATTTCATTTAAGAAATTAAACCTTTAATCATTTTCATTAGTTAATTAACCTTTGACTTATATTGGTTAATCTCAAATTAATTACTTAATTAATTTATTACATTTTCCATGAACTAATTATTGCTTAATCACTTGATTAATCAACTTGAACCATATTTTATAAAAATTTACTAACTATAAATAATCCATTAATTAATCCTAATTTATTAATTGGTTAAATGTTAATTGTAACTTAATGAATCTTAAATTGTTTTATCAATTAACTCTTAACCATTATCTAATAATCTAATCCTATCTAATTAATGATTTCTTGATTGAAATTAATTAATTCTTGATTAATTCATTTAAACCTTTAATTTATTAAATTAAACCCTTACTTTCTTAATTTATTAGATCAAAATCATTAATTAATTTAACATAACATTTTAATGAACTATCTTTGAGATAAAATCATAATTTTTATAATTGATTCAATTATCATTTCTCAAACACTTTTGAAAACATTTTGTTTCAAATTCACTTTTAAATTCCATTTCAAACTATTTGAATTTAAAATAACTACAGATTTAACTTTGCAATTTTAATCTATTTTAAATTCAAATTTTTCTCATACATTCAATTGCTTTTAAATTAACTTATTTAACTATGTAATTGAGATTTTTTTTTAAATAGATAAATTATTTAACTTGTAAATTCAAGTTTTAAACATTTGATAACTTGTTTTGAAACCTTGTTTCAAATTCCAAATTTTATTTTAAAATTTTAAGATTCAAAAGTTTCATTTCAAATTTTACTTTAAGTTTGAATTCAAACGCTGTTTAAAACCTGGACCAAATTCTGAATTTAAATTTCAAAACACTACTTACATCCTGCTTTAAAAAATTGAACTGAGTTTTAAAACCTGAAACAGTCAGGCTTAGCAAAAATCTGAAATGCTCCACTGTCTCGAGCCAACACAAACTAGCTTCGAGAAACAAACCCCCATCGCTTCGAGTCGAGCTCTTGTATAACCCGAGAATTATTAACACTTCGAGTTATCTTACAAATTTAAGCCTGGAAATGCTTCAGGCTACAACATTCCCAGATCATCAAACTCGTGCACGTGCATGCCTCCGTTCGCCACCTCCATTCACCACCAATGCTTCGAGCAAGTCGAAGGTCCTCCCCAGCTCCGATCCCAACCATCGAAACACATGCAACAACTCGAATTTGAAATTGAGCACTCGAGCCCAAACCTGGAACAATGACAGGAAACACCATTGAAACCTAGAACGCTCCAACCCATCTCCTCCATACCTGTCATCACCACGTTCTTCGAGCTCTGACCACCGAAAATCACGAAACTTTGGCCATCGTCTTCGCCTTCGTCTCCAGTTCACCCCCACCAAGTCCGGTCACACTCGATGCATTGAGGAATGCGCACGAGCCCAAAACCCAAACGTGTATTTTACTGTCCTTAAACCCTACTCCTCCTTCCAGTCAACGCCACGATGAACTAGGTCATGAGCCACCATTTTTCCCAACATCGCCATACTCCCTTCCACCTCCACGCGAAGCCCCGGCCTCTTCCATCAACGCGATCACCTACGGCGACCTAAAATGCTCAAAACAGTCGAGCGCAAACTGCACCTCACTCCCTCCTCTAAAAATCACGAATCTTGTTTTAAAAATCATATTTTTGTACACGAATTCTACTTATATTCATGAATTTGTGAATTAAGAAACTCGAAATTTCACACATTTGAAGATTGCTCTGTAGTTTTTTTTGAGTTATTCATCCTTTATATGTTTACTCTTCATGAAACTATTTTTATATCACAATTCATTCTTAAACACAACTCTTTTGTTTTCAACCTAAAGCCTAATATTGATTAGGAAAGAAGAATTTGAATTTTCTTTTTTTTTTCTTGAAAATCTTTTTATTGTATTCCCTGTAACTAAACAGAGAATAACTAAATGTTATATAACAAGTCAAAAATTATATTCAAACCCAAACATCTACAAACCACATTATCACTGGAAAATTTACTTAATACTTTGTGGTGTATGTTTACTCACAGATAAAAGAATCAAAGAAGTTTAGTTTTTAAAAAAAAAGAAAATTTGCTCACCTTTGATTAGTTTTAGAAATAAACAGAGCGTGCTTTTCCATGTTGATACAGCTTTGATATTTGCAAACTGGAATCTCTTCTTTCATATCTGGCTTTGTAGTTAATTTGTTTGATGAATTTTTTTTTAGTTTGGGATAACATTACTTCAGATTTGCTTTGGTTTGAGGAACGAACTTAAAATGCAAGGGGAAGGCTGATATAAATAAAAATTGTACAGGTGATGTTACTTGTACAATACTTGGCATGGTGGAGATAACTCAAGTCCTTTTTACTCGGCTGAGATCTTGCATTTCTTTGTTTATGTTTTATTCGTACTTATATTTTCATTTGTTTTATGAAACAAGATCTCGGCTAGAATGATGTTGTTATGGTGAGCTGCAGCTTTGTACAAATCTACATATATTTATTTAATTGGCTTGTTTACATGATGCTATATCTTTTGTTTATTATTTTACTTTATTTTGTTTACTTTGCATATTTATTTACAACTTTGTTTCTTTGTTTTGTTACTTTGTATTGCAAATAAATTTCTATTTTAATTATGTTGTTCGAATTTAGCTATATGTTACTTCATATTTTAAATTAAATATTTACTTCTAGAACTTTTTATATGTTCATTTCATAATTTATATAACTATAAATTTACTTAAATATTTGTTTAACATCAACACAAACTTTATTTCCATGTAAAGTTTAACTATCGACTATTTTATAATTTTCAAATACTCGATTATTAAAATTTTACTAACATTTTTTATAAATTACCAATTATTACACAATTTTTATTCAAAAATTAAATTAATTATCGAATTAAAATAAATTAAAACTCGGGATCGTTACATCAGACATAGATGCAAATAGTAAATAGAAGCAGTAAAGGAAAGAACATACCAGGATTTTATACTGGTTCGGAGTTACCCTACATCCAGTCCTGCACAATTGTACGGATTTCTTTTCAAAATAATCTCCCAGATTACACCCTCAATTTCAGGGCTACGAGGTGCACCCTCCTGTATTCGAGTCCGGGGCAAACTCCCTTGATTTACCAGGCCACAAGATCACTTAATTGATTTCTAGGGCAACAATCATGCCCAATTGATTTCAAGGCTCAACCGCACCTTTTACTCAACAGCTTGATTCACAAATAATCCTATAACTCTTAATAGTATTGAGATCTTATGGAGAGAGTGGAAAAGAATCAAACAAGAGATAATCAAGTTTGATTCACTTGGTATTTTGGCAGAGTATGGTTTGAGATTCTTTAGAATAAATGAGGAAGATGAAGAGGAGAGAAAGTGAATGAAAATCTACTAAAAATTCGTTTAGAACTTACTGGTATTTATAGAGATCAACAACCATATCTATTCGTGAAAGGATACGACGAATAGACACTTCTTTTGAAAATTTGAAAATTGAAAATTAACGGGCGTCATGTCAACAGAGGGGGGGGGTAGGAGTACGTCGACATGCTCTAGGAAAAAATGGTGATTTTGATTTTCTTATTAAAATTGGTTTTTATAATTTTTCTAAACTTTTATAAATATACTTAAATATAGTTCAACCATATAAAAGAGTTTAGAAAGTAATTTTTAATATATGATCTAAATCTGTAAAGTGATTTAAAAATCTGAATATATAAATATTTAAAAACAAATACTAAAGCTAGAGTTAGTTTAAAATCAAGGAAAATTTTGAAATCAAAATATTTAAAAATGATAAAGATAATTTTGAGGCTAAAGTATTTCAAACAGGAGAGATGCCTTTTTAAAAAGAAGGTTTTGAAAAACATTTTTAAAATAAGAGATATATTTTTGAAAAGCATTTTCATAAAATTAGTGGATATCAAAATAGGACCACTATTGTTCCACTAGATATTGTCGTGGGTTTCGTCCCACTAGGGTTCCATCCTTTTAACAGGCTCGAAGTGGATTCCAATCCACGAATATATTTTGAATAAAGATGTAAGTGCTTTCAAGAAGTTTTAACATAATTCCAGACTCAATACTTATCTTGCACTTTGAAATCTTGAACTCCTAATATCTTGATACTCATAAGTCTTCAATCTTGATATCTTCGGTCTTTAAAATCATTAGTCTTGTATCTTTATACTGTACAGTCTTCATTCTTGGTACCTGCATGTTTATATCCTGCATATACATATATATCTTTTTCTATAATGTTAGTAATTATATTTTATAATAAGTTCTAAGCTTGTTGTCATCAAAACGATCCTTCTCCAGGACTAACAATCTCCTTCTTATTGACGATGACAACCTATGTTTATAAAATATACTTCACCTTTACTATAACTCCCCCTAAACCGAATAACTCCCCCTAAAACTAATAACTTCCTCTTAATCTAAGCCTAATTACTCTATTTTATAATTCTCCCCATTTGTCATAAAAAAAACTAATCCTATACTAATATATATATATATAACTACCCCTTAATCTAATACTATCTAAATTAAATAGTGATAAGGAAGTATAATAAGCTAAACATAATTTACTATTATATACCATGTTATATTTACATATTTATATGAATTATAGACACACAAATATATTTAAGCACACAAGTTATAGAATTACACTTCTAACAAGAATTTTTGATAATCGGAGATTTGTGAATTGAACAATCTGGACAATGAAAACAAAAGTTTCCACATTGTTCAACCAAATTCCCATGTTTGTCAAAACACACCTCGCCTACGGAGGCCACCTTGTCCTCTTCTTCCATAGGTGCTTCTTCATCTTCATCTTCTTCCTCTTCTTCTTCTTCCTCTTCGCTGTGCTCTAAGGGGTAGGAGTATGTCGACATGCTCTAAGCAAAAATGGCGATTTTGATTTTTTTATTAAAATTGGTTTTTATAATTTTTCAAAACAATTTCTAAACTTTTATAAACATACTTAAATATAGTTTAACCATATAAAAGAGTTTAGAAACTAATTTTTAATATATAATCTAAATCTATAAAGTGATTTAAAAATCTGAGTATACAAGTATTTAAAAAAAAAATATTAAAACAAGAGATAATTTAAAATTAAGGACAATTTTGAAATCAAAATATTTAAAACTAATAAAGATAATTTGAAGCTAAAGTATTTCAAACAGGAGAGATGTCTTTTTGAAAAGAAGGTTTTGAAAAACATTTTTAAAATAAGAGATATACTTTTGAAAAGCATTTTCATAAAATTAGTGGACATCAAAACAGGACCACTATATGTTCCACTTGATATTACCATGGGTTCCATCCCACTAGGATTCCATCCCTTTAATAGGCTCGAAGTCGATTCCATTCCACGAATAAATTTTGAATAAAGATGTAAGTGCTTTCAAGAAGTTTTAACATAATTCTAGACTCAATACTTATCTTGCACTTTGAAATCTTGAACTCTTGATACCTTGATACTCATGAGTCTTCAATCTTGATATCTTCGATCTTTAAATTCATCAGTCTTATGTCTTTGTAAGGTAAAGTCTTCATTCTTGGTACCTGCACGTTTATATCCTACATATACATATATATCTTTATCTATAATGTTAGGAATTATATTTTATAATAAATTCTAAGGTTGTTGTCATCAAAACCATCCTTCTCCAGGAGTAACAGTAGATGTTACAAATCGGTGTTAGGTGTGGTTCGCATTTAAAAATGCATGGTTTGAACGTTAAGTCCCACATCGGAAGAAATATGGTGCATAACGTGGTATATATATGGGATTGGTAGCACGTAACATTGAGAATTCCTTTTGTTACAAGCAAGTATTTCCAAGGCCATCTATGTGCCCGTTCCAGGAGGCGATGAAGAGATGTTCAATCGGGACGCTTGCATATCGGAAGCTTCATTAAAATGGTGCTGTTGTAGATCAATGAAGCGTGCATTCATTGAAAGGCATTGGAGTGAAGAAACACAACATGGTATCAGAGCCGATGGTTCGAGGGACTATTATATAGTGCAAGAGTGACTGTAGCAAAGACTCATTGAGGTTTGCAGATATGTAGGTAGCCAACTTGTAACAACCCGCATATTTTACGATTATATATTTAAATATAGCATCGTTAGTCGGATTAAAGTTTGAAATGCTACTTTTAGTAAATATTCGAATTTGGACTCGAGACCACTTCCAATGAGTTCAAAATGGCGTTTGCGACTTTTTCGAGTATAAATATCGATATGTTTGGAGTTGAGTTGAATTTTCTATTTTTCTGTTGGGCTTTGGGTTTGGGTTTCAGCCAATTATCCCAACATAATACCCTAACCCCACCCATCTCCTCTTCATTCATTTTCATTTCCTAACACTCTCAAGCTAAAGTAAAAATGGGGAAAGAAAGGGAAAAAAAATTCCTACGCCGTAGTTTATTAGAAAATTCAAATTCAAGTTCTTGAAATCAAGGAGAAGCTTAAGTAAGCATCCTCTTTATCTTCTCTATCTCAATCTCTCTTCAATTTTTAGAAATTCCTAAGCCCTAACTTAGGAAAAACTTCACCTTTGATAATAAATTGAAGATTCTAGAGGTGTATCAAAGAGTAATTGGTCTTACTTTGTTTTTAAGCTTCTCATTCGTTGTCTTTGAGTTTTAAATGTGAGTTCTTGAACTCACATCTATGTCTATACATTTCATTGTTGTTAGGTACGAACTCCTAACATCTATTTCATGTTCAATTGCTTTTAATTTGAATTGATTTGGTAAATTTTCAAATTTTGGTGTTTTGAAGTCAAAATCTTTAAAGATCCTATCTTGGATATTTGGACATGTTTTTGGTGGTGTATCGAAGAGCCTATAGGGCTGAGTTGTCGCTTGGCATAAATCCCTAGCCTTCGTTGCTCGTTCGATTGCTTCCGTATCAATTTGGCCATCATGGACTAGGCAAACTGTTTCCCAGAACAAGCAACCAGACGTCTAGTTGGAAGGTCCAGACATCTGGTTAGGGCAGTAAGCAAAAAAATACGGCAGAATGAAAAAAATGGCAGAGACAAAATCCAGATGTCTGATTAGAGATTTAGACGTCTGGTTAGAATTCAGACGTCTAGCAGGTTTTTGAAATATTTTCAAAACCCAAATCCAGACGTCTGTTTGGTAATTTCAAACGTCTGGAACTGTCAATTTTTCCTATTTTGGCTGTTTTTGAGTGGATTTCCAGTTTTTATCGATTTTTGTTGATCCGATTGGTTGTTGTTATATATTATCGACTTTGATGACTTCTTTTCTGAATTTTTAGGAATACCCATTTGATTGGATTTGATATCGATTTTTGGGGTTTTAATACACGTCGTCGAATGCGAACTTTTGGTGATCGATTGTTTTTTTCAATCGTTTTATGTGATTTGTCACTTTAAAATACAAAGGTTTCTATACTAGTAGTAAATATGCTAACTCTTTCACAAAAACGATTTCAGCACTATTTCAATACAAAACTCGTTTTTAAATCCATTTTCTAATCTATACAAACCTTTACCTCTTTCATATGAGAAATCTAATTAAACGACTTAGCAAAACAAGTGGTATGAAACACTAGTGTTTACTTTTTCGGTTAATTCTTGGACTTGTTTGATTGAAGTCTTGTGACAATTTTCGAGTGGAAATCTACAATTTGTTCATAAATATTAAATTTAAGCCAATGGTTTTAAGACATGAAGCTAGCTCATTTATTTACTAGCTTAATGTAATTCACACTTTTTATTGATCAGTGGTGATTATTTTATGGTTTAGACTAGCGATATGCGATGTCTCTTTGTCCACGTGGGGGATTGTACCTCGTTTTATTGAGCTTTGTCTCGTTTCTTTTATAGGTTAACGACCTATGGGTTCTTTGGAGTTTCGACTCATTTTTATGGGCTAGCAACCCATGTTCTTTTATGGAGTTCGGTTCATCGTACATACCATTGTTGTACTACATCGTTGTTCCGGCTTATCAGGTTCATCGGGCGTACCATTATTATACTACGTCGTTGTTATGAATTACTCGAGTTTTAGGTTCCTCGGGCGTATCTTTGTTGTACTACGTCATTGCACTGGCTCTATGGTCAGCGACCATGGGATAGCGACCCATTTGTGATACACGTGTTGGTGAGTTTTCATGCTTCCGTTTTTGATAGGCCTCCCCCTTTGTGATTTTTGGATTTCTAATTGATGATCTCTGGAATTTGCGTTTCACCAATTTTTGCGAGTGGCATTGAAATGTTTTTTTCAATATTTGTGGTTTGGTGAATAAAATAACGAATATGACATTCTTTTTGGTGTTTGAGAAAATTTGAGATATAGTATGATTTTTTTTGTTATTTAATGTACACTTGTCATAGTATGGCATTATTGTTATCATACATTTTTGTCATATCTCTTATCTTATCTCATTTTATATGATATTTATAGCAAGACTGATCTATTTATTATTTTCTTCTTATATAATACTCAGGTCAGACCAAGATATTTCAGATGCTTCCACTTGACTTCTTAGCTAGGACTAGCTTTTGGCTAACTACTTAGCTTAGTAGTTTTTGCTTTTATACATTCGCGATAGAGATTCCTTGATGTATACATATTCTTTTTCTAGCACTTGTACCTATTCTTTAGAGGTGCAGTGGATCTTGTATGACCACTACTTTGATGTACACTTCTATGTATTATATTCATATCTGTTTCCGCCTTTGTGGTATGGATATCTATGACTGATTTTGTGTTATGCTTATTTTATATTTGTTTCCGAAGATCATATATCCACTGTGTAGTAGTTTTGAGTTTGTTATTGATGTGTCAGATTTCCTCTTGAAATGAAATGCATGTAATACTATCTGACATATCGGTAATCGCTCAAAGCAATTACATAGAAGGTCACCCCTCAACAGCCTTATTCTTCATGCTAGTTGACGGCATTACTCTGTAGTGTCCTTGGCTAGTGTGAGTATAGAGGTGGGGCGTCACACGACCTCACTACTAGATATGTAGCCTGATCTCCTGCGTTGTTGATGCTCCAAGATGGCTTTAGCAAAAGTACTCGCCTTAAGGTGGAGATTTAGTAACGCAGCCTCAGCAACTGCATAAAGAACTGGAAGCACACTAGACAACTGTAGTGCTTCTTCAGTATGCTCCAAATGAAGGTTAGAGGAAATGCCTGCCAAGGTGGAGATCTGTGGCTTGTATTTAAGAGTGCGTGCGTGGGACGTTAAGTCCCACATCGCAAGAAATATGGCGCATGATGTGGTATATATGTGGGATTGGTGGCACGTAACATTGAAAATTCTTTTTCTTACAAGCAATTGTTGCGAACACAATGTATATGCCCGTTCTAGGAGGCGATGGAGAAATGTTCAATTGTGACGCCGGCACATCGAAAGCTTTTATTAAGATGGTGCCGTTATGGATCAGTAAAATGTGTATTCACGGGGATGTGTTGGAGTGTCGAAACCCCATAAGGTATTGGAACTGATGGTTCAAGGGACCATTATACAATGCGAGAGTGACTAAAGCAAAGACTCCTTGAGGCTTGGAGATATGTAAGCAACCCGACCTCACTGCTAGATACACTGCTTGCTCTCCTGCGTTGCTGGTGCTCCAAGATGGCTCTAGCGAAAGCACTCGCCTCAAGGTAGAGATTTGGTAATGCGGCCCCACCAACTGTGTAAAGAAGTGGAAGCAGCCTGGCAACTACATAGCTTCTTCAGTATGCTCCAAATGAAGGTTATAGCAAATGCTCGTCAAGGTGGAGATCTGCTAGGTGTAGTGTGACGACCCGAAATTTTTAGGCATTTGAAATCGGGATATTTAATTGATTTTGAATATTTAAAAGTTAGATTGTAACTTAAGTTTCAAATACCACCATTATTTGGAAATTTATTTATTGAATTGAAAGGTGATTTGTTCAGTTTTGAAAATATATCGTTTAAATTGATATTTAAAAATAGCCTTCCGGGGTATAGTCTCGGAATTCGACGAAACCAGTTCCATTGGATCCGTAATATTGTATTATTATCGGGTTTCGATTTTCGTAGCATTTGGAGTTGTTGTGTGAGCGTACGATATATAAACGCGCTTAAATTTATATCGAAAATTCAATATAATAACTGGTCCAAAAAGCTATCTTCTCCATACGATCGAATTAGGATTCGAAACCTTTTCCATTATGTCCGGAATAGGTGTATAACATTATAAACACCTAGCGGTATGCCTCGTTAGAGGTCGGAATTTTTATTGTTAAATATGGGATATTTGATATTTGAAACTAAGTAATATTATAACGGGTCAAGTCAACCTTAGCCTAGCGTATAACCGAAGCCATCTCATTTTGTTCAACGCCAATATCTTATCCCTTTCTTCCCGTATCTTCCCCAGTAATTCAAATCAAACACTAACGAAAAAAAATGGCGCTGCCTACTCTTATAAAAATCACGGATTGAAGTAGAGGTATTCGCAAAGTAAAGGCGCTTCCCTTCCTCCCCCAAATCGAAATATACGAATTCGTTCATATAAAATAAAAAAAGAAGGGTAATGGCGGTCGAGCAAGAATAGCAAAGGCGTGTAGTGGGAGGTTGCGAGCACGAGGCGCGGTGAGGTCGATGATCTAGGGAGTGGTCAGGCTCGCGACCTGTGGCCGTCTCGAAGTCCTCGTGTTCTCGTAGGGTTTCGGTGTTGGCCGAGCTTGCATAAGTGGGAGCAGTCAATCGTGAAGACGTGTGCTTCGAGATGTGGGTTGCAACCGATGGTAGGGGTGGCCGCTGGTTCGATTTGTTGGGTCTTGATTTCGTCAGCAGCTAGGATTTCTTTCCGATAAGGCAGCGAAGGAATATGTATATATTTCTATGTTTATTTATTTAATTCTATATATATGTATGTACATATAGATTAGGAAAATAATAACAGTAAGTTTATAAAACTGTTTATTTTTCAATTTATATATTTATATATATAGTAAAGTTAATTACTGTTTATATTTCTTCATAGAAAAAGAGAAAAAAATCAATACATTTGCAGTAAAACGGAAAGGGAATTGACAGTAAGGTTTTAAGATTGAATCGGTTGTGTATATATATATATATAAGGATTTTGAATGTAGAAGAGTTTCTTTGAAATTAGACTTTGGATCCACATAAATAAATTTTTACAAGTATAAGGGTTTCAAAGAAAGTATGTCAATATAAATATATCCATATAAAAATACATATACATACACATTTTTATTTTACTAAATTATTGTAAAATAATTTATTTAAATGATTAGTTTGTTAACAAACTTATTTAATTATTTTAGTTACTAAAAATATTTATTATAGGGAATTAGTTTAAAATTTGATTATTAGTTAAAAACTAAATTATTAGTTTAAAATTAAATAAATTAATTGTAATTAATTTTTCGATCAATTCAAATATTAATAAATCATCTAATATTATATAAGGTCAAAAATCGAGAAAATACAAGTCGGAATGGAACTGGAGTGGAATAGACTGCAAACTAAAATCAAAAGTGAGTTAATCTCACTCATCTGGGTTATTTAAATTTAAATACTTAAATTTAAATAATTGATTGAATGAGTGAATTGTTTTGGATGTGCAATATTATATATAGTAGTGTGTATATATATATTTATATAGAATATATTGGAGTGATTGATTTCCCGCCTTATAAGCGGATGAGACCTTATGCGCCGCATAATACCGGATGATTTTACATTTAAAACCCATATACCATGATATTCCACCTCGAAGTGGAATTGGTATTTTATGTTGTGCTAACATCTGTGGATGCAGGGAAACAGGTTGGAGGGATCCAAATGGATTCCTCAAAATTATTTATATTGTTTAATATTCTCTGTTATGAATATTCGATATTCAGTGATGAATACTATTGATAATTGGAATATTGAATGCTATGGTTTACTTGAATATATTTCGGTACACTGAGTTATCAAAATATATAGAATTGGATTTTTGAAAATAAAAGGAAGAGAATTGTAAGTGAAATAATTATATAGAATTTAAATAAATTAAGAATGAACTGGATAAGAATAATAGTGGTTTTAAAATTCTAATAAATAAATTCCATATATGAAATGGGGGTTTTGAATAAACAGGAAGATAATGAATTTTAAACTTCAGTGTTACTATTTAAAAGAATAAAGCATTTATTTTAAATTTAAGATTTAAATTATTGGACAAATTAAAGAAGAAATTTGGGAAAAATCTAAAATTGGTGTTTTCAGTTAAAAGATTTTAAATCATAATTAAGGAATAAAATCTGTAGTCAATGGGTTTTGAAATAAATGAGTAAGGAAGGAGATTTATTTAAAGATGAAGAAATTTGGAAATCAATTTGAAAACTGATTTAAGTGTTTAAAATTGGAGTTTTAAACAGGAAATGAGACTATGACATTTATGGACTGGGTTAATAAAAGCAAAGTAATATATTAGTGGATATTTGAAGATTAACTTCACGATGGGAATTTATTAAAGAAATGAGAAATTTTGTTTAAATAAAATAGTGATTTATTTTTAAAGGATTTGAAGAGAAGTATTTTTCCCTGGATAGCCAAGTACGTTTCAAAGTAAATTTTTAAATATAAGTTAAAGTTTTAATGTCGTTTTAAAAAAAACATGTTTTAAAAAAAAAAAATTTCTAAATGTTTAAACTCTTAAGTAAGTATTTTTAAAATCGATTATAGTAATAATTATTTGAAGGTGACTTGATATTTTGTTTTAAAAAGTGAAAATCTAGTTTTATATTTTATAAAGTAGCCTTATTTTAAATATTCCTATAGTATATATTTTTAATAACGTATAAGTAATTTATAATTTTAATGTTTTAAAGGATAATTTATAATAAAGTGTTTTTAAATTATTTTAAAAATCTAAAATTTTTTGTTTGGTTGCTTTCAGTGGAAATAAATATTTGGAGATTTTAATTCATGAGAAGAGTGTGGATTGAAAACTGTTTTCAAAAAGGATTGAAAGTGGAAATATATCTTGCGAAGATATTTTGAGGTTAATAAATAATTTGGAGAAATTATTTATGTTTGATGGATGTTTGTGAATGTTAATTGATAGTTAAATAACCGACTATCAATATTGGCCAATGCGCTGATCGTTTCGAAGAGATCGGGATCGGGATTAATTTCTCGAAAACCACTTTCGATCCGGTTTGGACGTTTTCATAGGAAAAACGAGTTTGGAGTCGAAGATGGAGTAATGAAGTGCAAGGGCTAGTTGCTACTAATCCGGAGGATAATTCCAAAATGGATGTAGTAGGAATAGTGCCTTCGGTTCAGTTTGAACCCAGGATGGCTTGTATGGATGAATGCTTTCAGAACATCGTCAGGTGGACGATGGGCATTCTAATTAAAACGTTCTAAAAGGTAACACTTAGCCTCAAGCCTCATCAATCGAGAATGACTGAAAATCAGGGGTTATGCAGCAAGGCTAGGTGGGTAGCATCCATTTCAGGGTGAGGTCATCCCTGTCTAGATGTCCCTTTTATTTCAGCCTAGTGGTGTGGTTGCTGATCACAACCGTAGGGTGATCTTACTCGGGATTATTCAGTAAGGGGTAGTCCCGGTCTTGTGTTGCAGGGGGTCGGGAGTGATCGTCTGTACAGTGATCTAGGCGTCGTACCGTGACAGGTGGTACCCCAGTGCCTAGTCATTAGTTGGAAATCCATTCTCCCTACGCGCCTTTTACGAATTTTGTTTGTATTACCCACTTTTGTGGCTAGTAGCTGGAATTTAATAGATGTAACAATTTCGACTATTTTAATAAGTATTTGTAAATAGACCCTATTATAATATCAGAGGATTTTAATAAAAAATATTTTAGCTATCGTAAGGTAAAAACCCGACATGTTTATTTATGGCGTGGTCTTACGAGATTCTTTTCATTTTAAAAGGATTTTTGAAACTTTAATAATCAATTTGAGTGTGGTTTTCTCATGCTGGTATTCCAGACTGACTCGGGTGTTATTTAACTGTAATGCTTGGGTCAGACCGAGTATTATAGAATACAGGAAAGGATGTTGTGGAGCTCAGAGGACGAGCTGGATGGCGATACGTACGTCCGTATTTGATTATTATTCCACTGTGTATCCATTTGTATGTTATTGATGTGGAAGCCTGATGATGTATGTATAAAGAGATATAGTATTTGTTTTTGGTGTAAAGATCTGTGATTATCTATTATATTTTATTCCGCTGCGATAGTTAGATTCTGATGTTGTTTTCTACTTTCTTCTTCTACCTCTTCTTCTTTAACCCAAATGGTTCGTATTTTTGTACATCTTGATTTGATTGATGGAGAGTAGTGTTGACTCAAGGGGTATGGATTTGCGGTCGTTACAGTTGGTATCAGAGCCAGGTTGGTGATAACCTTGTCTATGTTGGGAATTACTCATTGAAAATAAAGTCCATAGTACTCTAGAATGAGTTTGAGCGTATTAATAAATATGAGCGCGTATTTGTTAGTGAATATAAATTGTTTTAATATTGTGTTGACTTATTGGTTGAGTGAAATATGAATTCTGATCGGGTAAGTTGGCCGCTATTCGAGAAGAGTTTATAAACACCTGACACGATAAATTGACATTGTATTGTTCTAAAGGTGGGTGAATGAAATAATTTTACCCAAAAATATATTTTGATATAAAAGAAAAGTTTTGGCAAACTATTTTAGCTAATATATGGTTGCTTGGAAGTTAGGAATGATAATATTAAATTATTATCATTGTTGTGTGGAGATTTAATTAGAAATTGGAAATATAACCAAAGGTTAAGGAAATAAATTCATTTGTAAAATGAAATTTATAAATATGAATTATAAATGTGATTTATAAATTGAAATATAATCAAATGGGAATCTGTGTGATGACCTGGAAATTTTTAACATTCGAAATGGAATATTTAATTGATTTTAAATATTTGGAGGTTAGTTTAACTTGAATTTCGAATATAAATATAAATTCAGCAATTAAATTATTGAATTTAATTTTTTTGAAGTTAGGTAAAAATTTGAATCTTTAGTTTTAAGCTTGTTAAAAATATTTTAAAGGCTTGTAAAATTTACATTGATAGTACTGAAGATAGTGAAAGCGTCAAACTTGAATTTGGAAGTGTTTTGTTCAATTTTTAAAATATATTGTTTAAATTGATATTTAAAATAGCCTTCCGAGGAACAGTCTCGGAATTCGACGAAATCAGTTCCATTTGATCCGTAATAATGTATTATTATCGGATTTCAATTTTTATAGTGATTGGAGTTGTTGTGTGAGCGTACGATATATAAACGCGCTAAAATTTATATTGAATCCAATTTAATAACTGAGTCTAAAAAGCTATCTTCTCCATACGATCGAATTAGGACTCGAAACCTTTTCCATTTCGTTCGAAATAGGGGCATAACATTACAAACGCCTAGCGGCATGCCTCGATAGGAGTTTGAGATTTTAGGTTGCATTTATCGAAACAATTTGAATTTGAGTTCAGTTTAAAATATATTTATATGCCATAGTCAACTTCAGCCTACTTTCTTTCACCATCACAACTTTTCCCTATCTTTTCCAAAGACTGTTGCAAGTTGAAGCTGGCACACTAGCATCTAATTGTGTCCCCTTTCTCCTCCTTAACTACAAATAGTTCAGAGAAGAAAGAAAAACAGAAATCAAAACGAAAGAAAATATCAGAGTCTCGTTCAAATCAAATAATGGCCGCAAGGCCGAGTAAATAATTTCTTTTGTTCAAAATCCATAGCCGCGTTTCCCCCAAATTCAAAATCAAATTCAAGAAATCATGGCCGAAGCCTCTTTTAACATTCAGAATTGAAATCGAAGAAAATAAGAAGATGGCCGAAAACGAAATCACAATTTGATTTCTCCCCTTCCTTAGTAACGTTCGAATGAAGAAACAAATCAGTCATAGGCAGGCTGCGTACATGCGTGCGAACGCGTGGTGCATGCGAGGAAGCTCGGCAGGGCGCATAGGTTCTCGAGCAAGCAAGGGGAGGCGACGAAGGCTAGGGCGGCGCAACGTAGGTAGTTGGCTCGGTCGCGTAGTCCAACTCGAGGCGCGAGCATAGCAAGGGAGGCTAGGGTTTCGAGCAGTGTTCATCGCGATCTGGTGGAGGCACGTGAAGCTAGGTAGAGCACGGTGGCGCGATAGTGGGGTTGCGAATCAGGCCGTGGGTTTGGGTTCGTCTTCGCACAGTGAAGGTATATGCAATTTATCAATTCAATTTAAATTTGTAAAAAATGAATTTAAATATGTACATAAAACATTAAAGGGAATTTAGTAAAAAAAGGAAAATCATTAGTTAAAATTAAAATTTGTTAAAAAGAAAATAATTAGTTTAAATGAAATCATTTGTTTAAATTATTAAATGGGAAATTAATTGTTCGATTAATTCGGATATTAATAATTGTATAAATTGTTTACAACGTCTAGAACTGTGAAGAAAACAATCTGGAATGAAAAGGGATTGTAAAATAAAAGCCAAGGTAAGATCTTCTCGCTCAATCGGATAACCGATTTAATTTAAATAATTAATTTAAATTATTGATTGTTGCTTGGATGATGATTGTTATTAATTGTATTAGTTTAGACCCTTTGTGCCACATAATGGCGGATGATATTATATTAAACCCATATACCGCGATATTCCACCTCGAAGTGGAATTGGTATTTAATTGTTATGCTAACGTTTGAGGATGCAGGGAAAACAGGTTGGAGGGATCCAACATAATTCCTCAAGTATTTGAATTAGTTTCAATATTGTGTGTTGATTATTTATAATCTGTGTGTGACAATTTGTGACTGAAACTGTTGAAGGCTATAATTTAGCCGAATATATTTTTGGTATCGTAGGATATCGGAAATAAATCAAATTGGATTTTTGAAATTTGGTAGAAAATTTATAATAAATTAATTTTAGAAAATTGAATAAATTTAAAAGAAGGAATTTGTTTCAAAAGATAATAAATTTGATGTTTGAAATAAATTTGAGAATCAAATTGAAATTTGATTTGGTGTTTTGAAAATAAATTAGAAAATCAAATTGATATTGATTTGGTAAAAATAATAAATATTTGGGAAATCGATCTAAAATTGACTTGGTGTTTAAAAAAATAATTTTTGAATGATTTTTAAAATCGATTTAAAAAACATGTATCAGTGAATATTTGGGAATTTGAATCCACAAATGGGAATTATATAAAAGAAGGAGAAATTTGTTTTATAAATAAATATTGTTTTATTTTTAAAAGTGTGGAAAGGAATTTATGGATTTGGATGGATTTATAAATTGATTTGAATGAATCATTTTATAATGGAAGGTGTACTTTCCCTGGAAAGCCGAGTCTGGTTTCAATATAGTCTATAAATATGAAATTGAAGTTGTGAAGATGGTTTTAAGGAAAGATTATTTTGGAGAAATTATTTACTTGGGTTATTTTGAAAATCTTTAAAGTAAAGATATATTTTAATTTATTATAGAAGTGATTATTTAAAGTTTTAAATTGATATTTATTTTAGAAAATGGATATTTAAATAGTTATATCCTATCTACTAATTTTATTTTAAAATTAGTTTGGACTTGAATTTTTATATGAGATTTTGATATAATATCTTCATAACTAATGTTTTAAATTAAGTGTTTTAAAATAGTTTTTATTCTGAATGTTCCAAGTATATATGTTTGAATAAGTAATTTGAATTATTTTAAAGTATTTGAACTTGGTAGATTTTCAGTGGAAATGAATAAATAATTGAAAATGTTTTTCCGCGTAAGGGAAATGATTTGAAATTTGCTTTTTCAAAGTATTGAAAGGTGAAAAGTGATTTGAAATTTGTTCTCAAATAGCTGAAGTGCTAAAATTTTATCTTGCGAAGATATTTTTGAAAATAAATAGTTGGAAAAAATATTTAAATCTTGGCGATTGTTGTGAATATTTATTGATAGTTAAATAACCGACTATCAATATTGGACTTTAAATGGCATTTGAATTTCGATGCGTCCGGGGGTTGGATTCCAAAAGGATATTCGAAACCCACATCGAATCATTGTGATTGTGATGGATCTTTTATTCAAAAGATCAAAGTGGAAATTGTTGTGATTTGTATGAAATCTGATTGAACACTTATTTTTAATAAACGCTCATTATTCAGATTAGCCGGGAGAGGACTTTATGTCATACAACCCATTTCGAATAATGATACGACGAAATAGGATTGCATTTGAAGACGGTGTTGAAGACTGGGTATTTTTGAAAACGAAAGGCTTACCTGTCGAATGTCTCCGCACCGGGTTGCTAAGATATAGAGATCTGATCACTCTTTGTGATGGGGATTCCAGACGTGATTAGTGAATATCCAGGTTTGCAAGGGCTTCTTTAAAGTGCCTTCGGTTCCGTTCGATCCCGGAACGGACTTGTATGGATGTGTGTTTGACATTACACTTTGAGATATAAAGCTGGTTTCTATCAAATACATTTTTGTTGGTGGCGGAGAATTTATTCTTTTAGCTTAACACCCTTCTCTGAGATGTACGAGCTCAGAGGTCATGTCATTGATGGTTACTAGTGATACATTCCCAAATTGGTAATGTGGCATACGAAGTGTTGCTGATCATTTGTTGATCAAAGCATGACTTTGCGAAAAGTGTAGCTTTGTGGACGAGACTTCATCGAACCTCACACCCCAGAAATGGTCGAAACAGGAAAGATGTGGCAAGGTTATGAGGGTCACGCCTTTTAGGGTATGTCATTTCCTTCTGGAAAAGGGTGGTATCATGTTATGGAGCCCAGATATTTAACCTATGTGGTTGCTGCAAATCTGTTACTCTTTGTGGTTATTGCTTTGTGGTAGAGGATCCTCAGATAAAGGTCGCAAACGACCGGGGGATGGCATACTCGTGTAGTAGTTACCTAGTTACAGAGGTAACCTGGCCTTGTGTTGGTAGAGAGCTGGTTAAGTTTTCGGGAAGTCCCTCCAGAGGCGTACCCATGTGGAAGTAGGAAGTTCCTTAGGCTGACCATTTGTTGGAAATCCAATCTCCAATACGCGCCTTGTACATTTTTAGTTGTGGAACCTGCCATTTAACATAGTAGCTACAGTAGACATACTATAATGGTACTTATGCTGGCTAAGATTAATATTATATTTTGAAATTTTTTATGTACTATGCACTAATGATAATATTAAAAAGATTTTGCGTATTAAGCATGTTTGACTATCATAAGGAGAAATCTCCTCCAATTCTGTGTTTGCATTGTGTGTGTGGCGGGAGGCCTTATGGCAGTTTCATTTTCCAAAAGCATAGCGGATTTCTTTTCCTTTTCTTTGTGAAAATAACTGTTTTTAATATCTCACACCAGTCCCACGACTGACCTGGAGTTTATTTTTCTCTTTCTAAACTCTGGGTGCCCACAATTTTCCACACGGGCAGCCTAGAGTCAGGTTGTCAATTATTCTGGAGCGAAGTCAAGAAGTTGCTGTGGAGATCAGGAGTTGAAGCTGGATGGCGAGGCGTATCACTTATATATGTAATATTTCTTTTCCGCTGTTTGTTGTTGTAAACTCTGACAATGTAATGTGATGTAATGTAACAACCGATATAGTTCTTTGTTTTAAAGATATTCATTTATCTATTATATTTGTTCCGCTGTGAAATGTGAGATTCTGTTATTGTTTTCTTTTCTTCTTCTATCTTCTTCTTCTTAAATCCTAACGGTTCGGTTTTCTGGCATTCGACTGTGCGACATTTGATACCGTGGACGTATTGATGTCGATTTTCGGGCATCGAAAAATCGGGTCGTTACAATGTTGTATCACAACAATTGGTTAAGCGATAACCTTGGCTCTGTTGGGTATTACTCATTAGAGATAGAGTTAGTAGTACTCTAGAATGAGTTTGAGTGTAATAATAGATATGAGCGCGTATTTGTTAGTGAATATAAAATTATTTTATATTGTGATGATTGGTTTGTTGAGCGGTATATGGATTCTGGTCGATATAGTCTGTACAACTCTATCGATAGGGATCTCTAAACACTCGTACAGAACAATTCGACACGATATTGTTTTAAAATCGGGTAAATGAAATAATTTTACCCAAATTATTTTTGTATATAAAAAGAAATGATTTCCATAAATTATATAGTATATGGTTGCTTGTTTGTTAGGAATTGATAATATTGATTTATTATCATTGATTATTGAATAAGAAGTTGAAATCATAACTTAAAGCTAAGGAAATAAATTCACATACAAATGGAATTTGAGAACATAAATTGTAAATGTGATTTATAATTTGAAACGGAATTCCAGAGAAGTATTTGGAAATGTTTCGAAAAGAATTTGAAAATTTTGGAGATTTGGAAAGTTTAAATCCCTTCTGACTTTGAACATGATTTTCAAAGGTTTTGTAAAAAAAAAAATTTGAAGGGATAAAAAGCTCTAAACTCTTTTCGGTCGCTGGAAAATAATTTTGATGATGATCACGACATCATCGGTGTTCATTTTCGAGTTCCTAAGAGAGGAATTGCTGCCAAATTGTTTTAAATTGAAGTTGTTCGGAAAACTGGGTTGGTTTTAGAAATTTAAAGGGATAATTTGAATTGATTCCAAAAATGGTTTTGAAATGTTGAAAAGACTTTGGAATCTAATAAAAATAGTTATGGTATAAAATTTTATAAGGTGGAAAATAAAGTTGTGAATGAATAAATAAATTTGCTATTGCCAGTAAATGAAAGTGAATTGAATGTTGAAATTCATTTCGAATTTATAAGTAAATAGAACCGGAGTTGGAATTGAAAATTGATTTGTGATAAACAAAGTGAAGTATTAAACTAAAATTAGTAAGTGAAACTAATCGATGAATGACCAAATGGGTAAGGTTTAAAATGAATTGAATCTAATATTTATAGATGAAAGTAAATTGAATTCATATAGAATTGGAAATCCAGTTTAATATAAGTGGTTATAAACCAGAATAGTGAATTAAAAATAAATATAAGAAGTGTATAGAATATTTGCATTGAACTTAAGAAATGGAGTGTGAAATTCTTAAGTAAATTTTGTATTGGGAATATACCAGGTTAATAATTAAGTGAAGGTTAAACTGAAAATCGTGAAATGGTAATTGTGAATAAAAGAATTAAAAAACTGGAATTGAAACTGAATATTGAAAACCAATTTGAATTGTGTGAAATAAAATGAAGTTGTAAAATTAGTTTGAAGTGAACTAAAGATAAAGGTGGGGAAAAGAAGGGGTTGATATAAAATGAATTGGAATGAATTAGTAAATGAAACTAATTTAAAATTAATGATATGAGTCAGTTGTGAATGAAAGATAATTGATAAAATTCAATATTCGGAAGATAAATTGAATCCAAATAGAATTGAAATTGTGAATTGAATTCAAATGAAATTGAAAATATAAGACTGAATGATAATGGATATATAACTTCAATAGTGAAGTAAAAATGGTATAAGAGAGAAGTATTCAAACTTTTGTAAAGAAATGTGCAAAAAATGATTTTTGAATGTTGAAATTGGACATTATGGATATCAGAATATACAGGTGTGTTAAAGACAAATGATAAATCGGATTTTGATTCTGAAGATAATTTAAATTGCTCGACAAAAAGGTATGTATTTAAATTTCAGTATGAAATTTGATGATTTTCTTGTCTAGCCACTTGACCTTTTGTTTTCTTTTTGAATCTAGGGGCCGTGGTGCCATTTTTGTAGTCGTACCGAGCTAGCCGTGCAAAGGAGACATTGGCGAAATTTTTCGGAAATTTAGGGAGTTAGAAGATTTTTGAGAAAATTTAGAAAATTTGAAAATTGAATTTAAATTTAAATTTGAATTATTGAGAAAACAATGTTGTTTGAAACTATGGAAGATTTTTGAAAGTTAGTTGAAATGATGACCTTTAATGAAAAGATTTGTTTTGGGCAAATTGATAAAACTGTTTAGTTTTGGAAAGATAACAAATGGGTTAAGGATCAATCTTCTTAACTAGAAATTTCGAGACGAAATTCTTTTAAGGGGGGAAGGATGTGACGACCCAGAAATTTTTAACACTTGAAATGGAATATTTAATTGATTTTAAATATTTGGAGGTTAGTTTAACTTGAATTTCGGATATAAATATAATTTGGCAATTAAATTATTGAATTTAATTTTTTAAAAGTTGGATAAAAATTTGAATCTTCAGTTTTATGCTTGTTAAAAATATTTTAAAGGTTTGTAAAATTTACATTGATAGCACTGAAGATAGTGAAAGCGTTAAACTTGAATTTGGAAGTGTTTTGTTCAGTTTTGAAAATATATCGTTTAAATTGATATTTAAAATAGCCTTCCGAGGCACAGTCTCGGAATTTGACGAAACCAGTACCTTTTGATCCGTAATAATGTATTATTATCATATTTCAGTTTTTGTAGTGATTGGAGTTGTTGTGTGAGCGTATGATATATAAACGCACTAAAATTTATATTGAATCCAATTTAATAATTGAGTCTAATAAGCTATCTTTTCCATATGATCGAATTAGGACTCGAAACCTTTTCCATTTCGTTCGAAATAGAGGTATAACATTATAAACGCCTAGCGACATGTCTCGATAGGAATTTAAGATGTTAGGTTGCATTTATCGAAACAATTTGAATTTTAGTTTAATTTAAAATATATTATATGCCCTAGTCAACTACAGCCTACTTTGCTTCACCATCACAACTTTTCCCTATCTTTTCCAAAGACTGTTTTAAGTTGAAGCTGGCTAGCTCGCATCTAATCGTGTCCCCTTCCTACTCCTTAACTACGAACAGTTCAGAGAAGAAAGCAAAACATAAATCAAAACGAAAGAAAATATCAAAGTCTCATTCAAATCAAATAATGGCCGCAGGGCCGAGTAAATAATTTCTTTCGTTCAAAATACATAGCCGTGTTTCCCCCAAATTCAAAATCAAATTCAAGAAATCATGGCCGAAGCCTCTTTTAACGTTTAGAATCGAAATCGAAGAAAATAAGAAGATGGCCGAAAACGAAATCGCAATTTGTTTTCTCCCCTCCTTCAGTAACATTCGAATGAAGAAACAAATCAGGCATAGGCAGGCCGCGTACATGCGTGCGAACGCGTGGTGCGTGCGATGGAAGCTTGGCAGGGCGCATAGGTTCTCGAGTAAGCAAGGGGAGGCGACGAACGCTAGGGCGGCGTGTCGTGCGTAGTTGGTTGGGTCGCGAAGTCCAACGCGAGGCGCGAGCACAGCAAGGGCCACTAGGGTTTCGAGCAGTGTTCATCGCGATCTGGTGGAGGCACATGAAGCTAGGGCAGAGCACGGTGGCGCGACAGTGGGGTCGCGAATCGGGCCGTGGGTTTGGGTTCGTCTTCATACAGTGAAGGTATATGCAATTTATCAATTCAATTTAAATTTGTAAAAAATGAATTTAAATATGTACAGAAAACATTAAAGGGAATTTAGTAAAAAAAGGAAAATCATTAGTTAAAATTAAAATTTATTAAAAAGAAAATAATTAGTTTAAATTAAATCATTTGTTTAAATTATTAAATGGGAAATTAATTGTTCGATTAATTCGGATATTAATAATTGTATAAATTATTTACAAGGTCTAGAACTGTGAAGAAAACAATCTGGAATGAAAAGGGATTGCAAAATAAAAGCCAAGGTGAGATCTTCTCACTCAATCGGATAACCGATTTAATTTAAATAGTTAATTTAAATTATTGATTATGTTTGGATGATGATTGTTATCAATTGTATTAGTTTAGACCCTATGCGTCGCATAATAGCGAATGATATTATATTAAACCCATATACCGCGATATTCCACCTCGTAGTGGAATTGGTATTTAATTGTTGTGCTAACGTTTGTGGATGCAGGAAAAACAGATTGGAGGGATCCAACTGGATTCCTCAAATATTTGAATTAGTTTCAATATTGTGTGTTGATAATTTATAATCTGTGTGTGAATATTTGTGATAAAAACTGTTGAAGGCTATAATTTAGCCGAATATATTTTTGGTATCGTAGGATACCAGAAATAAATCAAATTGGATTTTTTAAATTTGGTAGAAAATTTATAATAAATTAATTTTAGAAAATTGAATAAATTTAAAAGAAGGAATTTGTTTCAAAAGATAATAAATTTGATGTTTGAAATAAATTTGAGAATCGATTTGAAATTTGATTTGGTGTTTTGAAAATAAATTAGAAAATCAAATTGATATTGATTTGGTAAAAATAATAAATATTTAGGAAATTGAGTTAAAATTGACTTGGTGTTTAAAAAAATAATTTTTGAAACCCAATTTTAAAAATCGAATTGGTGTTGAAATAAATTTAGAAATCGATTTGGAAATTGATTTGGTATTTGTAAATGATTTTTAAAATCGATTTAAAAATCATATATCGGTGAATATTTGGGAATTTGAATCCACAAATGGGAATTTTATAAAAGAAAGACAAATTTGTTTTATAAATAAATATTGTTTTATTTTTAAAAGTGTGGAAAGGAATTTATGGATTTGGAACGTAAATTTAAAGTAAATCCAGAAGGATTTATAAATTGATTTGAATGAACCATTTTGGAATGGAAGGTGTACTTTCCCTAGAAAGCCGAGTATGTTTTCAATATAGTCTATAAATATGAAATTGAAGTTGTGAAGATGGTTTTAAGGAAAGATTATTTTGGAGAAATTATTTACTTGGTTATTTTGAAAATCTTAAAAGTAAAGATATATTTTAACTTATTGTAGAAGTTATTACTTAAAGTTTTAAATGGTATTTATTTTAGAAAATGGATATTTAAATAGTTATATCCTATCTACTAATTTTATTTTAAAATTAGTTTGGACTTGAATTTTTATATGAGATTTTAATATAATATCTTCATGACTAATCTTTTAAATAAAGTGTTTTAAAATGGTTTTTATTCTGAATGTTCCAAGTATATATGTTTGGATAAGTAATGTAAATTATTTTAAAGCATTTGAACTCGGTAGAATTTCAGTGGAAATGAGTAAATAATTGGAAATGTTTTTCCGCATAAGAAAAATGATTTGAAATTTGTTTTTTCAAAGTATTGAAAGGTGAAAAGTGATTTGAAATTTGTTTTCAAATAGTTGAAGTGCTAAAAATTTATCTTACGAAGATATTTTTGAAAATAAATAATTGGAAAAAATATTTAAAACTTGGTGATTGTTGTGAATATTTATTGATAGTTAAATAACCGACTACGAATACTGGCCTTTAGATGGCATTTGAATTTCGATGCGTCTAGGGGTCGGATTCCAAATGGATATTCGAAACCCACATCGAATCTTTGTAATTGTGATGGATCTTTTATTCAAAAAAATTGTTGTAATTTGTTTGAAATCTGATTGAACACTTATTTTTAATAAACGCTCATTATTCGGATTAGCCGGGAGAGGACTTTTTGTCATAAAATCCATTCCAAATAATGATACGACGAAACGGGATTGCATTTGAAGACGGTGTTGAAGACCAGGTATTTTCGAAAACGAAAGGATTACTTGTCGAATGTCTCTGCACCGGGTTGCTCCGGTATAGACATTTGATCACCCTTTGTGATGGGGATTTCAGGCGTGATTAGTGAATATCCGGATGTGCAATGGCTTCTTTGAAGTGCCTTCGGTTCCGTTCGATACGGGAACGGACTTGTATAGATGTGTGTTTAACATTACACTTTGAGATATAAAGCTGGTTTCTATCAAATACATTTCTGTTGGTGGCGGAGAATTTATTCTTTTAGCTTAACACCCTTCTCTGAGACGTACGAGCTCAGAGGTTAAGTAGTTGATGGTTACTAGTGATACATTCCCAAATTGGTAATGTGGCATACGAAGTGCTGCCGATCATTTGTTGATCAAAGCATGACTTTGTGAAAAGTGTAGCTTTATGGACGAGACTTCGTCGGACCTCACACCCCGAAAATGGTCGAAACAGGAAAGATGCGGCAAGGTTATGAGGGTCGCATCCTTTAGGGTATGTCATTTCCTTCTGGAAAAGGGTGGTATCATAGTATGGAGACCAGATATTTGACCTATGTGGTTGCTGCAAATCTATTACTCTTTGTGGTTGTTTCTTTGTGGTTGAGGATCCTCGGATAAAGGTCGCAAACGACTGGGGGATGACATACTCGTGTAGTCGTTACCTAGTTACAGAGGTAACCCGGCCTTGTGTTGGCAGAGAGATAGTTAAGTTCTCGGGACGTCCCTCCAGAGGCGTACCCATGTGGAAGTAGGAAGTTCCTTAGCCTGACCATTTGTCGGAAATCCAATTTGCAATACGCGCCTTGTACAGTTTTAGTTGTAGAACCTGCCATTTAACATGGTAGCTATAGTAGGCATACTATAATGGTACGTATGCTGGATAAGATTAATATTATATTTTCGAAATTTTTTCTGCACTATGAACTAATGATAATATTAAAAAGATTTTGCGTATTAAGCATGTTTGACTATCATAAGGAGAAATCTCCTCCAATTCTGCGTTTGCATTGTGTGTGTGGCGGGAGGCCTTATGGTAGTTTCATTTTCCAAAAGCATAGCAGATTTCTTTTCCTTTTCTTTGTGAAAATAACTGTTTTTAAGATCTCACACCAGTCCTACGACTGACCATGAGTTTATTGTTCCATTTCTAAACTCTGGGTGCCCACAATTTTCCATACGGGCAGCCTAGAGTTAGGTTGTCTATTATTCTGGAGCGAAGTCTTGAATTTGCTGTGGAGATCAGGAGTTGAAGCTGGATGGCGAGGCGTATCACTTATATATGTAATATTTCTTTTCCGCTGTTTGCTGTTGTGAACTCTGATAATGTAATGTGATGTGATGTAACAACTGATATAGTTCTTTGTTTCAAAGATATTCATTTATCTTTATATTTTTTCCGTTGTGAAATGTGAGATTCTGCTATTGTTTTCTTTTCTTCTTCTATCTTCTTCTTCTTAAATCCTAATGGTTCGGTTTTCCGGCATTTGACCGTGCGACATTTGATACAGTGGACGTATTGATGTCGACTTTCGGACGTCGAAAAATTGGGTCGTTACAATTTGTATGAGCATAAATTACACAAATGAATTATAGTTAAAATTTGATTTAAGTCAAAATTTGAAAATTTAAAACCCCAGAGATTTTGGAAGTGTTTTTCAAAGTGTTTTGAATATAAATAATAGTATTATTGTTTTAGAAGTATTTCTAAAAGGATGTTGTTTCAAATAAATTTTGGAAAGGGATATAGCATTGAGCTCACTTCAGTCGCTAGAAAATAACTTCAGTGATGACTACAGCATCATCGATGTTCATTTTTGAGTTTCTAAGTGACGGATTGCTTCCAAATTGATTTTTTCAGAAGTTTGTGTTTGAAATTTCAAAGGAAATTTGTTGGGGATAAAAACCAGGATTGGTTTAAAATTATGAGAAGTGTGATTTTGAGATAATGGTGATTTCAAAATGATTTGAACCAAAAGCCGGGTGTTTGAAAATCCTGATGAGATAGGTTATAAGCTTATAAATTAAGATGATTTTTAAATCAGGAAGTAAATATGAGCTTTGAATGTTAGAATTTAAAATTTAAAGTGAGAAGTTAAAAATGAAATTAACTTGGATTGAGGAAGAAAATTGAATCGAATTGAATTAAATAAATCTGAGTTAAAATAGAATTGAACTGGTATAAAATTCAGTTGAGTATAAGTGATATTGAATGGAATCAGATCCTTACGTAAGTTGGATAAGAAATAAGTTGGATGACAATTGGATTGGAATAAATGAATTAGAATAACTTATAAAAGAATTAATAATCCATGGAATAAAAGTACGCTTGGGTTATAAATGTAACGACCCAGGATTTTTAATTATTAAAATTTTAATATTTAATTAATTTTAAATATTAATAAGTGGATTTATAAGTCAAATAAATTTTAATTTGAATTATTGAATTTAATTGGATTATTAAATCGATAATTTAATACGTTAAATTATGGAAATAATTGAAAATCGAGTTAAATATGATTGAAAATGATTTGTAAAATTTTATTTTATCATATTGAAGTTAGAATGATATTTTAGAACTTTTAAAATCGAATTAAAAGTTAATTTGTGAAAATTGAATATTTTAATATTAAATCGACTAGTGAAAATAGTCAATTTTTGAACAGTCTCAGAATTGAACGAAACCAGTTCCATTGGATCCGTAATAGTTAGTTATTACCGGATTTCAATTTTCGTGTCAATCGGAGTTATCGTTTGATCGTGGCAGCTCGAAACGCATCGAATTGTTTTTAATTTTAATTTGGCGAGTTAAAATAGCCATTTTTCAAAAGGTCTCGGATTTCGACGAAACCAGTTTCATCGGATCCGTAATGTGATATTATTTTAAGGTTTCAAATTTCAAGCCAATTGGATTTACCGTTTGTCCGGTACAAATTAAAACACCTAGAAATCGATTTAAATCGGTTTAATTTAAATCGAACGTTTGTAGCCATAACTCGCACAGATGTCCGAATTAGCTTCCGAAACCTGTTCCATTGTGTCCAGAACGTGGGGTAAACCTTAGAAACGCTGGTTACGGCACGTAAATCGGAGTTCGAAATTTCCGAAATGAATAGTGTTTACGTTTGATTTTCTATAAAAGGAGACCCCTACCCTTCATAATTTGGAAAAAATAAATAAATATCTCTAATCCAAAACCCTAGCCGCCTCTTTACAAACCAATGGCCAGAATTTTTCAATTTTCATTCCTTAATCTCTTTCAATCCGTGAAGTTTTAGCCAAAGTGATCAACTACAACATTGTAGAGCATGAAGAGGGCTTTAAATCCATAAGGTGATGATGGAGTTTGGCGTCGCGTGGAGGGGGGAGAGTGGCTGCGTGCGTGCCGTGTATACTTGCGTGCGCGAGCATCAAGGAGTGGCCGAGCATGGAGAGGTTAGGGCCGAACCTAGAGCAAGCTATGGCCTTCGACATGGAGCTCCCTGATCGAGTTTATATCGAGTGATGGAGGAGCAAATGTTAACCCTAGTTTTCTATAATGGGTTTTGTGTGCGGCAAACTTCCTGAAGGAAGAACGTGTGATAGAGGAAGATGGAATGCACGGTCATGATGCTGTGGCAGTGAATCTAACGGCCTGTAGAAACTAGGTTTAAAATTTAATTATAAGTTGTAAATTTATATTAGTTTAAAATCGTGTAAACTTGTAAAATCAATAACTTTTTCATACGAGGTCGAAAACGCGCGAAACCAGTTGCGTTGGAATCGTATGGACGAGCACTACGCGATGGAATTGGATTGGAGTCGTTTGGAGTTAGTGGAAATTTTGGGTAAAATTAAACGTCCGTTTAATTTTATTCGAAATAAATCGCTAAAACGAAATTGAAATCAAGGTGAGAACTTCTCACTCAATCGAATCAGTTTCGATTTTATTTTAAATAGTTAGATTCAAAATATTTGAATGCATGTTTGAATGATGATTGTTATCTATTGATTGTTAAAATAGACATTATACGCCGTTAGTAAGCGGATGTTATTTAATAAAAACATATACCGCGAATATTTCATAAACAGTGAAATTGGTATTATATATAATAGCAATATATATATATTGGCATATGTATATATTGGAGTTATTGATTTCCCGCATTTTTTGTTTAGCGGATGAGACCCTATTACGCCGTTATTAAGCGGATAATATTTAAAATCCCATATACCGCGATAATTTCGTACTGGAGCGAAATTGGTATTGTGCTAATGTTTGTGGATGCAGGAAAACAGGTTGGAGGGATCCAACTGGATTCCTCAACAGTATTTATTTGATTATGGATATTTTGATATTCGTTGATTATCATATACGATATGTGATATCGTTGTTGTCGTGATTGACTATTTGGTATGTAGCATCATTGGACCAAATTTGGAACTTTAAAATGATTTCAAAGTGATTTTTGAAAGTATACGTTATAAAATATTTTTGGAATTGATTCATTTTAAAATAAATAAACGTATAATTTTTAAAGTTATAAAAATTATGATTTTTGAGAAATATAGTTAAAAAAACTGATTTTTGAGAATATGATGCTATTGATTTTATAAAATAGTTTAATTTGGGAAATTTGAATTTATTGTGAAAAGTTTAAATATAGGATTTATAAAATTTAATTATTTTATAAATCAAAATGGTGAAATTATAAAGGAGATTTAAGACGTTTTAAAAGAATAATATAAATTGAATTATATTAAGAGATTTATAAATTGACATTTATAAATTAAAAACCTTTGAATTATAAAACGAGTTTTTATAAGCGTTTGAATGAAGTGAAATTGAATTTTGTAAATGAATGGAATTTATAAAATAAAAAATGGTGAAGTTATAAATGAAATTTATAAATAGTAAGATTTATAAATTTTATAAAGTTATTAAAAGAATAGTTTTGAATAAATCATTGAATCTTATAAGTTATAAGATTTATAATTATGAAGTTCAAAGGAACGATTTTGCAAACGAATAAATTATAAGTATTTCACTTATAATATGAACCTTTGTTTTATAATTGAGTTATAAATCGAATAGGTTAATAAAAGAGATTTATAAAAAGTTGTTATAAATAAATAGAAATAGAATTTATAAACGTTGTTTTATAAATCCGCAAACTACTTATTTTGATAAATAAATTGTTGAAACTTATTTATGAAGCTATATTAACGTTTTAGACTATGAATAATCCTTTGAAATAAAATGAATAGAAGTGATGAAAATTTGTTAACGTAGTATATTCACGTTTTTGAATAGTGAATAATATGTTAAAGAAATTGTTTTGAATGTGATGTTTTAAACAGAATTAAAAAGATCTAACGATGTTTTAAAATGCATTGAGATTCGAAACCATAGATTTCAGCATTTATTGTTGAAATAGACGTTTTCGAAAAATAAAAGGAAATAGTGGACTATAACACTGTTGTTATAGTAAATGATTTCCGAAAAGAAGTGTTTTGTATAGTATTGGGATTTATATATCTATTTTAATTTCGAATCCCTATACTAGTGATTTTGGGTGGTCGTAACGATGTTTTACGCAACATTCGTTTTGGCCCAAATAAATATGTTTAAGAGAATGATTTCCTTAAAGAATGAAATATATACTTAATCTCGATTTAAGTATATTGAATATTTTCCAAGTGTTGAAAATAAATAAAATTTGTGAATTACTTATGAATAAATAAGTATGGAAATGTTTTCCAGTATAAGGTGAATATTAGAGAATTTATCTTTTTGAAGATAAATTGAAATGAATAATTGAAATCATATATGCATGGATATTGTGAAATATAAATTCACTATGGAATTTATAAAAGAAAGTGGAATTTGTATGAAAATAAATATTGATTTTTTTTTTGAAGTGTTGAAAATAATATATCTTGTAAAGATATTTTGGAAAATAAATAATTTGGAAAATTATTTGGAAACTGGTGATGTTGTGCATATCCATTGATAGTTCAATAACCGACTATCAATATTTCCCTTTGAATGGGTATTTGATGTGATTTGTTTGAATTTGAATGCCACACTTATTTTTGAATAAGCGCTCACTATTCGGGTTAACCGGGAAAGGACCATGGGGTCGTATAACCCACTCCGAATATGTGATATGTCGCTGTGAATTGCATTGAAGATCGGTGTTGAAGACCGAGTATTTGTGAAAGCGATAGGATGACCTATCGATTGTCTCTGCACTGGGTAGCTCCTGGTATAGAGATTCCTTAAGTGATGGGAAGTTCGATCGGGATTGTGAATACCCGGATTGCAAGGGCTTCGTAAGAAGTGCCTTCGGTTTTGTTCGAGCCCGGAACAGACTTGTATGGATTATATGTCTGACGTTACAAGTTGAGATATAAAGCCGATTTCTTTCAAATATATTTCTGTTGGTGGCAGAGAATTTATTCTTTTATCTTAACACCCTTCTCTGAGACGTACGAGCTCAGAGGTTATGTAGTTGAATGTTATCAGTGATATATTCCCAATTTGGTAATGTGACATGCTGAGTGATGCTGAAATGATCATTGTGTTGATTATTTGTGATAGGATCATTTGTTTGATCGTCTATCTTTGTGATCATCTCTATGATCATTTGTTGACCCAAAGCATGGCTTTTGTATAAAGTATGTTTTTGTGGACGTCACTTCGTCGAGCCTCACACCCCGTGAATGGTCAAAACAGGAAAGAAGCAGCAAGGTTATGAGGGGTAGCGCCCTTTAGGATGTGTGCATTTCCTTCTGGAAAAGGGTGGTATCATGGTATGGAGCCCAGATACTTACTCATGTTGAAAACACTTTGTTATGATTGTGTGAATTGATTACGAGCGCTCGGTGAAAAGGTCCCAAAGGACCGGGGGATGGCATATTCGGTCAGTTGTTACTCAGTTAGGGGTAACCCGGCCTTGTGTTGGTAGAGATCCGGTTTGGTTCCCGGGGATGTCCATCCAGAGGCATTCTCATGTGGCAATGGGAAGTTCCTTGGCCTGATCATTCGTTGGAAATCCAAAGAAACAATACGTGACTTGTACGGTTTTAGTTGTAGAACCTGCTTCCTCAGGAGGTAGCTATAGTAGGCATAATATAATGGTACCTATGCTGGCTAAGATTTATATTCTACTTTCGAAATGAATTTCTTCTACACTATGCACTAATAATAATATCAAAATTGATTTGATTTTAATGCGTATCAAGCATGTTTGGCTATCATAAGGAGAAATCTTCTCCAAGTCTGCGTTTGCATTGTGTGTGTGGCGGGAGGTCTTATGGTAGTCTCATTTTTAAAAGCATTGCGAATTGACTTTAAAAATATTCTTCTATTTTGATTTTAAAGATAAATAAACTGTTTTGAGTTCTCACACCAGTCACATGACTGACTCGGAGTTTATTGTTTTCCTTCCTAAACTCTGGGTGTCCACCAATTTTCACACGGGCAGTTAAGAGTTAGGTTTATCAGGATATTCTGGATATTCTGGAGTTGCTGGAGGCAAGCTGGATGGCATGGCGTATTATTAGTATATAGTATTTCTTTTTCCGCTGCACTGTTTGTTGTTGTATGATGTTGTACACTCTGATGATATGATGTAATGAAATGAAATGTAATGTAATGTAATAACTGATATAGTTCTTTGTTTAAAGATTATTCATTTATTATTATATGTTGTTCCGCTGCGAATTGTGAGATTCTGATGTTGTTTTGTTGTTTTATGTTCCGTTCTATGTGTTCTATTTTCTGTTTTCTTTTGCCTCCATTTTCTACCTTATCCATCTTCTACCTTCTTCTCTCTTCTTCTGCCTTTTTCTTTTCCTAAATTTTTCTTAAACCCCTAAGGGTTCGTATTTTCTTCATCTTGAATTAATCAATGGAGATTAGTGTCTATTCAAGGAGTACGGATTTACGGGTCTTTACAGTTGGTATCAGAGCATATGGTTAAGCGACAACCATGGTTCTGTTGGGTATTACTCATTAGAGATAGAGTCAGTAGTACTCTAGAATGAGTTTGAGTGTAATAATAGATATGAGAGCGTATTTGTTAGTGAATATAAAATTGTTTTATATTGTGTTGACTTATCGGTTGATTGTTTATGGATTCTGGTCGATGTAGTCTTGCTAACTATCGTAGATAGGAGTTTCTAAACTCTTAAACAAGATAAACCGACATAATATTGTTTTAAATTGGGTAAATGAAATAATTTTACCTTGATTATATTTTATATATAAAGGAATAATTTTTCAGAATTATTAAAGTATATAAGTTGATTGTTTGGTTGTTTGAATAATCTAAATAAAGGAATAATTGTATAAGCAAAAGGATTATAAGAATTGAATTTTAATTAAAGTGATTTACAATTGTGAAATAAACTTATATATATAAGAAGTGAAACTATATGAATATATTTATGAATATGAGTTGTAAATAAAAAATGAATTTAAAGTTAAATGGAAATATAACTTAAGATATGTTTAATGAAGTTGATATAGGTATCAAAGTAAATTAATAAAGTTAAGTAATGGATATGAACTTAAGTTATGTAAATGAAATTCAACTTTAGAAATTGAATTGGATTGAATGTAAATCAATTAAATGTAAATTTAAGTTGATATGAAATAATGAATATAAGTGTTAATTCATTAAAATCTAATGTTATTGGAAAGTTGAATAGTTGAATAACTGAATGAAAATCAATTTAATTAAACCAATTGTAAGCAAAGAAATTTGGTTGTAGTTAATATACATTGGTTGTTATATGATTGTTAGATTGATTGTATATAATTCATTAAGTATTAATGAAATTGAAAGCTAAAGTAATTGGAATTCAATTAGAAGTTAAGTGAATCTTAAATGAATTGAATTTGATTTGGAAGTGAACCAACTTGAATATGAATTAGTGAATATAAGCAAATTGAAAATGAATGTTAGTAAACCCAATGTAAATGAATCAAATGTGATTAAATTGAAAACCAATTCATTTAATATTAATGAGAATATGAATGAATATATATTGGTTATGAATTAGTTGGATGATAATTGGTTGATGTTTGCATTTGTTGCTTTTTCCTACATTTGCTATGTTGGCATATATAGTTATTATGTTGCTGTATGTTGTATATCGATACTATTTTCATATATGCATGTTCTCATGTTGTTTGTTGAGTGTTTAGTAGGTGCGGATCGCGTTTGCTTCGCATTTGGAGCTCGCTTTCGCGCTATATTAGCCGTATATGCTTGCTAATAAAATATAAGGTACATATCTCGGATTACATACCGTACTTTTATACTTTTTCCCTGCGGGATGCCTCATTACTTGATGAGATGTATATTTGTGATATATATACTGTCATTTTTTTTCGGATCGAGCCGCGCAAAGGAGACTATGGCGAATTTTTCCGAAAATTTAAGGCGTTAGAAAAAAATTTGAGAAAATTGGAAAATTTTTGAAAACTATAACTTTGTTTTAGAATTGAAAGTTAAACAATAGTAATTGTTTTTGAAAAGATAACTAAGTATGATTTGAAACTTAGTAAAGTATTATAAGAAGTTTAAACTATGAATTTTGGAAAATTAATAGATTCTGTAACTTTTCTTACTCGTTAATTTCGAGGACGAAATTCTTTTAAGGAGGGAAGATTGTAACGACGCAGGATTTTTAATTATTAAAATTTTAATATTTAATTAATTTTAAATA
Source organism: Allium cepa (assembly GCA_030765085.1). Lineage (NCBI taxonomy): Eukaryota > Viridiplantae > Streptophyta > Magnoliopsida > Asparagales > Amaryllidaceae > Allium > Allium cepa. Next base: position 681,799,736 of record CM060942.1, read on the forward strand.
TTAATAAGTGGATTTATAAGTCAAATAAATTTTAATTTGAATTATTGAATTTAATTGGATTATTAAATTGATAATTTAATACGTTAAATTATGGAAATAATTGAAAATCGAGTTAAATATGATTGAAAATGATTTGTAAAATTTTATTTTATCATATTGAAGTTAGAATGATATTTTAGAACTTTTAAAATCGAATTAAAAGTTAATTTGTGAAAATTGAATATTTTAATATTAAATCGACTAGTGAAAATAGTCAATTTTTGAACAGTCTCAGAATTGAACGAAACCAGTTCCATTGGATCCATAATAGTTAGTTATTACCGGATATCAATTTTCGTGTCAATCGGAGTTATCGTTTGATCGTGGCAGCTCGAAACGCATCGAATTGTTTTTAATTTTAATTTGGCGAGTTAAAATAGCCATTTTTCAAAAAGTCTCGGATTTCGACGAAACCAGTTTCATCGGATCCGTAATGTGATATTATTGTAAGGTTTCAAATTTCAAGTCAATTGGATTTACCGTTTGTCCGGTACAAATTAAAACGCCTAGAAATCGATTTAAATCGGTTTAATTTAAATCGAACGTTTGTAGCCATAACTCGCACAGATGTCCGAATTAGCTTCCGAAACCTATTCCATTGTGTCCGGAACGCGGGGTAAACCTTAGAAACGCTGGTTACGGCGCGTAAATCGAAGTTCGAAATTTCCGAAATGAATAGTGTTTACGTTTGATTTTCTATAAAAGGAGACCCCTACCCTTCATAATTTAGAAAAAATAAATAAATATCTCTAATCCAAAACCCTAGCCGCCTCTTTACAAACCAATGGCCAGAATTTTTCAATTTTCATTCCTTAATCTCTTCCAATCCATGAAGTTTTAGCCAAAGTGATCAACTACAACATTGTAGAGCATGAAGAGGGCTTTAAATCCATAAGGTGATGATGGAGTTTGGCGTCGCGTGGAGGGGGGAGAGTGGCTGCGTGCGTGCCGTGTATACTTGCGTGCACGAGCATCAAGGAGTGGATGAGCATGGAGAGGTTAGGGCCGAACCTAGAGCAAGCTATGGCCTTCGACATGGAGCTCCCTGATCGAGTTTATATCGAGTGATGGAGGAGCAAATGCTAACCCTAGTTTTCTATAATGGGTTTTGTATGCGGCAAACTTCCTGAAGGAAGAACGTGTGATAGAGGAAGATGGAATGCACGGTCATGATGATGTGGCAGAGAATCTAACGGCCTGTAGAAGCTAGGTTTAAAATTTAATTATAAGTTGTAAATTTATATTAGTTTAAAATCGTGTAAACTTGTAAAATCAATAACTTTTTCATACGAGGTCGAAAACGCGCGAAACTAGTTGCGTTGGAATCGTATGGACGAGCACTACGCGATGGAATTGGATTGGAGTCGTTTGGAGTTAGTGGAAATTTTGGGTAAAATTAAACGTCCGTTTAATTTTATTCGAAATAAATCGCTAAAACGAAATTGAAATCAAGGTGAGAACTTCTCACTCAATCGAATCAGTTTCGATTTTATTTTAAATAGTTAGATTCAAAATATTTGAATGCATGTTTGAATGATGATTGTTATCTATTGATTGTTAAAATAGACATTATACGCCGTTAGTAAGCGGATGTTATTTAATAAAAACATATACCGCGAATATTTCATAAACAGTGAAATTGGTATTATATATAATAGCAATATATATATATTGGCATATGTATATATTGGAGTTATTGATTTCCTGCATTTTTTGTTTAGCGGATGAGACCCTATTACGCCGTTATTAAGCGGATAATATTTAAAATCCCATATACCGCAATAATTTCGTACTGGAGCGAAATTGGTATTGTGCTAATGTTTGTGGATGCAGGAAAACAGGTTGGAGGGATCCAACTGGATTCCTCAACAGTATTTATTTGATTATGGATATTTTGATATTCGTTGATTATCATATACGATATGTGATATCGTTGTTGTCGTGATTGACTATTTGGTATGTAGCATCATTGGACCAAATTTGGAACTTTAAAATGATTTCAAAGTGATTTTTGAAAGTATACGTTATAAAATATTTTTGGAATTGATTCATTTTAAAATAAATAAACGTATAATTTTTAAAGTTATAAAAATTATGATTTTTGAGAAATATAGTTAAAAAAACTGATTTTTGAGAATATGATGCTATTGATTTTATAAAATAGTTTAATTTGGGAAATTTGAATTTATTGTGAAAAGTTTAAATATAGGATTTATAAAATTTAATTATTTTATAAATCAAAATGGTGAAATTATAAAGGAGATTTAAGACGTTTTAAAAGAATAATATAAATTGAATTATATTAAGAGATTTATAAATTGACATTTATAAATTAAAAACCTTTGAATTATAAAACGAGTTTTTATAAGTGTTTGAATGAAGTGAAATTGAATTTTGTAAATGAATGAAATTTATAAAATAAAAAATGGTGAAGTTATAAATGAAATTTATAAATAGTAAGATTTATAAATTTTATAAAGTTATTAAAAGAATAGTTTTGAATAAATCATTGAATCTTATAAGTTATAAGATTTATAATTATGAAGTTCAAAGGAACGATTTTGCAAACGAATAAATTATAAGTATTTCACTTATAATATGAACCTTTGTTTTATAATTGAGTTATAAATCGAATAGGTTAATAAAAGAGATTTATAAAAAGTTGTTATAAATAAATAGAAAAAGAATTTATAAACGTTGTTTTATAAATCCGCAAACTACTTATTTTGATAAGTAAATTGTTGAAACTTATTTATGAAGCTATATTAACGTTTTAGACTGTGAATAGTCTTTTGAAATAAAATGAATAGAAGTGATGAAAATTTGTTAACGTAGTATATTCACGTTTTTGAATAGTGAATAATATGTTAAAGAAATTGTTTTGAATGTGATGTTTTAAACAGAATTAAAACGATCTAACGATGTTTTAAAATGCGTTGAGATTCGAAACCATAGATTTCAACATTTATTGTTGAAATAGACGTTTTCGAAAAATAAAAGAAAATAGTGGACTATAACACTGTTGTTATAGTAAATGATTTCCGAAAAGAAGTGTTTTGTATAGTATTGGGATTTATATATCTATTTTAATTTCGAATCCCTATACTAGTGATTTTGGGTGGTCGTAACGATGTTTTACGCAACATTCGTTTTGGCCCAAATAAATATGTTTAAGAGAATGATTTCCTTAAAGAATGAAATATATACTTAATCTCGATTTAAGTATATTGAATATTTTCCAAGTGTTGAAAATAAATAAAATTTGTGAATTACTTATGAATAAATAAGTATGGAAATGTTTTCCAGTATAAGGTGAATATTAGAGAATTTATCTTTTTGAAGATAAATTGAAATGAATAATTGAAATCATATATGCATGGATATTGTGAAATATAAATTCACTATGGAATTTATAAAAGAAAGTGGAATTTGTATGAAAATAAATATTGATTTATTTTTGAAGTGTTGAAAATAATATATCTTGTAAAGATATTTTGGAAAATAAATAATTTGGAAAATTATTTGGAAACTGGTGATGTTGTGCATATCCATTGATAGTTCAATAACCGACTATCAATATTTCCCTTTGAATGGGTATTTGATGTGATTTGTTTGAATTTGAATGCCACACTTATTTTTGAATAAGCGCTCACTATTCGGGTTAACCGGGAAAGGACCATGGGGTCGTATAACCCACTCCGAATATGTGATATGTCGCTGTGAATTGCATTGAAGATCGGTGTTGAAGACCGAGTATTTGTGAAAGCGATAGGATGACCTATCGATTGTCTCTGCACTGGATAGCTCCTGGTATAGAGATTCCTTAAGTGATGGGAAGTTCGATCGGGATTGTGAATACCCGGATTGCAAGGGCTTCGTAAGAAGTGCCTTCGGTTTTGTTCGAGCCCGGAACAGACTTGTATGGATTGTATGTCTGACGTTACAAGTTGAGATATAAAGCCGATTTCTTTCAAATATATTTCTGTTGGTGGCGGAGAATTTATTCTTTTAGCTTAACACCCTTCTCTGAGACGTACGAGCTCAGAGGTTATGTAGTTGAATGTTATCAGTGATATATTCCCAATTTGGTAATGTGACATGCTGAGTGATGCTGAAATGATCATTGTGTTGATTATTTGTGATAGGATCATTTGTTTGATCGTCTATCTTTGTGATCGTCTCTATGATCATTTGTTGACCCAAAGCATGGCTTTTGTATAAAGTATGTTTTTGTGGACGTGACTTCGTCGAGCCTCACACCCCGTGAATGGTCAAAACAGGAAAGAAGCAACAAGGTTATGAGGGGTAGCGCCCTTTAGGATGTGTGCATTTCCTTCTGGAAAAGGGTGGTATCATGGTATGGAGCCCAAATACTTACTCATGTTGAAAACACTTTGTTATGATTGTGTGAATTGATTACGAGCGCTCGGTGAAAAGGTCCCAAAGGACCGGGGGATGGCATATTCGGTCAGTTGTTACTCAGTTAGGGGTAACCCGGCCTTGTGTTGGTAGAGATCCGGTTTGGTTCTCGGGGATGTCCATCCAGAGGCATTCTCATGTGGCAATGGGAAGTTCCTTGGCCTGATCATTCATTGGAAATCCAAAGAAACAATACGTGACTTGTACGATTTTAGTTGTAGAACCTGCTTCCTCAGGAGGTAGCTATAGTAGGCAAATATAATGGTACCTATGCTGGCTAAGATTTATATTCTACTTTCGAAATGAATTTCTTCTACACTATGCACTAATAATAATATCAAAATTGATTTGATTTTAATGCGTATCAAGCATGTTTGGCTATCATAAGGAGAAATCTTCTCCAAGTCTGCGTTTGCATTGTGTGTGTGGCGGGAGGTCTTATGGTAGTCTCATTTTTAAAAGCATTGCGAATTGACTTTAAAAATATTCTTCTATTTTGATTTTAAAGATAAATAAACTGTTTTGAGTTCTCACACCAGTCACATGACTGACTCGGAGTTTATTGTTTTCCTTCCTAAACTCTGGGTGCCCACCAATTTTCACACGGGCAGTTAAGAGTTAGGTTTATCAGGATATTCTGGATATTCTGGAGTTGCTGGAGGCAAGCTGGATGGCATGGCGTATTATTAGTATATAGTATTTTTTTTTCCGCTGCACTGTTTGTTGTTGTATGATGTTGTACACTCTGATGATATGATGTAATGAAATGAAATGTAATGTAATGTAATAACTGATATAGTTCTTTGTTTAAAGATTATTCATTTATTATTATATGTTGTTCCGCTGCGAATTGTGAGATTCTGATGTTGTTTTGTTGTTTTCTGTTCCGTTCTATGTGTTCTATTTTCTGTTTTCTTTTGCCTCCATTTTCTACCTTATCCATCTTCTACCTTCTTCTCTCTTCTTCTGCCTTTTTCTTTTCCTAAATTTTTCTTAAACCCCTAAGGGTTCGTATTTTCGTTCATCTTGAATTAATCAATGGAGATTAGTGTCTATTCAAGGAGTACGGATTTACGGGTCTTTACAATAAATAAGTGAAAAATTTTGAGTTAAAAAAAAAGATGAATATATTCAAGCCTAGAATGAATGGAAATGTGTAAAATAATAAGTTGTGACTTATAAAATTGAAAAGTGGGATAGAAAACCCAAATAAATATTGTTTGATGTTTTGGACAATGAAACAAAAATCCAAACTTGAATTATAAAATAAATTGAACTTAAGAAAATTAAATGAAGAGATTTTGAGATTAAAAATCAAGTATTGAATTATAAATAGGGGGAGAACTAATTAGATAATAAATTAGTCAATGAAATATGTAAATGGAACCTAATGTAGTTAAATAGAAGCTGAATTGTAAGCTAATAATGAAGTTTGGAAATAAAACTCGAGTTACAAATCAAATTCGACTTGAATCGTTAGTGAAGTAAATATAATTGAAAATATTGCCAAATAAAAAGAAATTGGATTAAAGTAGGGATGGTTTTAGTTGCAAATAAAACCCAGATGAGTGGGAATAAAATTGAAAATGGCCTTGTAATCAACTGAATGAATTGAATCTGAAAATTTAAAATTTATAATAACTAATCAAATAAATTTGTAGATTGAAATGAGATTTGATTGAAATAGAATCAAGTTAAATTGAAAAGAAAAATATATTTGTAAAATGAAAATGAGCTTAAGTATGAAATTTGAATAATTTGAAATAAATTAATGTAAGTTTAAAATTAGTGGAAGCTTGGCTTCGAGTAAGGGTAAAAGTCCATTAAATAAAAGCTTGGGTAAATTTAAATTGGGAAATGGTTATCAATATATAAGCATGGAATGGTTTAAGCTTAATAAAATGGTCTCAAACGAAATGAAGGCAAATATGAAATGATACGTAAATGAATGGATCATGAATAACATCAAATTTGCATAGAAAATTAATCATTTTATCATAAACGAAAGTAAATGTATTCACAGAGGTGAATAGAATTGATTTTATTAAATCAATTGGGATGATATGGGTTTGTTTAAAATTAAAAATGAATTGAATGTAAGCAAGTGGGTTGTATACCATTCAAATTGAATGAAAATGGTATATGAATTAATTGAAAACAGTTGAATAAGTATTAAAACTGTATAAATTACTTACGGATAGTGTTTAGTGTGCATTGCTTTTAGAATTCATGTGTTTAACTAATGTAAATAAGTGAAATGTTGTTAAATTTGGTATATATGACACTTACATGTTTTAATTGAGTAAGTACAGGTTCAGGGAAGTCGTTGGGCTGGATTTGATTGCGCAAAATGCTAATTAAATAAGCCGCTTGCTTAAAAATGCTAAAATAAAAGTACGCCTATGCAATAAAAAGAGGAAGTATGAACTGTTTTTGTTTTTCCGACCGGGTGGGTCGATGTATATATATTTATATCTTTTGTCAAACTGCAAAATCCCCTCCGTACAAAGGAGACTCTGCCCGAAAATTTTCGAAAATTTTTGAAAAATTTTTGTTAGCGACAAAACGATTTCAAATTGGAATTAAAATAAGGAATTTTGGAAATGGAAATTGAAACTAATTTAAAATAATGATATGAATCAGTTATAAATGGAAGATGAAATTTTATATTCAAAGTTAAAGATAAATTGGAATAGAAGTAGATATGAAAACCTCTGTAAGGAAATGTATAAAATGATTTTAAAAGTTATGACTGGATATTATTGCTAAGTAGGATATGCAGGTATTTTAAAGGAATAGGAAAATTGGTTTTGATTTTAGAAGATAAATTTGAATTTCCCGACTAAAAAGGTATGTGTTTAAATTTCTGTATGAAATTTGATTGGGTTTTGATCTAGCCACTTGGCCTTTTGTTTTCTTTTGTAATTTGGGAGCCCATAGAGGCCTTTTGTAGTTGTACCGATCTAGCCGTGCAAAGGAGACGCTGTCGAAATTTTTCGAAAATTTAGAGATTTAGAAATTTTTTGAGAAATTTTGAAAATTTAAAACTTGGTTTTGAATTATAATTTGAATGGTTAAATAAGTAAAGTTGTTTGGGAACTATGGAAAAGTTTGGAAAGTTAGTAAGATGGATAGTTTGTCTTTAATAAAGATTGTTGGGTTGTTGTTAAAAACTATTTGGTTTTGGAAAAAAATAGTAATGGGTATTGGATCATTCTTCTTAACTAGTAATTTCGGGGACGAAATTCTTTTAAGGGGGGAGGAATGTGACGACCCGAAATTTTTAGGCATTCGGGATATTTAATTGATTTTAAATATTTAAAAGTTAAATTGTAACCTAAATTTCAAATACCACCATTATTTGGAAATTTAATTATTGAATTTAAAGGTGATTTGTTCAGTTTTGAAAATATATCGTTTAAATTGATATTTAAAAATAGCATTCCGAAGCAAAGTCTTCGGAATTCGACGAAACCAGTTCCATTGGATCTGTAATATTGTATTATTACCAGATTTCAATTTTAGAAGCATTTAGAGTTGTTGTGTGAGCGTACGATATATAAACGCGCTTAAATCTATATGGAAAATTCAATATAATAACTGGTCCAAAAAGCTATCTTCTCCATACGATCGAATTAGGATTTGAAACCTTTTCCACTGTGTTCGAAATAGGTGTATAATATTATAAACGCCTAGCGGTATGCCTCGATTGGAGGTCAAAATTTTTATTGTTAAATATGGGATATTTGAAACTAAATAATATTATAACGGGTCAAGTCAACCTTAGCCTAGCGTATAACCGAAGCCATCTCATTTCGTTAAACGCCAATATCTTATCCCTTTCTTCCCGTATCTTCCCCAGTAATTCAAATCAAACACTAACGGAAAAAAATGGCGCTGCCTTCTCTTATAAAAATCACGGATTGAAGCAGAGGTATTCGCGAAATAAAGGCGCTTCCCTTCCTCCCCCAAATCGAAATATACGAATTGGTTCATATAAAAAAAAGAAGGGTAATGGCGGTCGAGCATGAACAACAGCGGCGCGTAGTGGGAGGTTGCGAGCACGAGGCACGGTGAGGTCGACGATCTGGTGAGTGGTCAGGCTCGCGACCTGTGGCCATCTCGAAGTCCTCGTGTTCTCGTAGGGTTTCGGTGTTAGCCGAGCTTGCGTGAGTGGAAGCATTCAATCATGGAGACGTGTGCTTCGAGATGTGGGTTGCGACTGATGGTAGGGGCGGCCGCTGGTTCGATTTGTCGGGTCTTGATTTTGTCAGCAGCTAGGATTTCTTTCCGATAAGGCAGCGAAGGTATATGTATATATTTTTATGTTTATTTATCTAATTCTATATATATATATATATATATTTGTGTGTGTGTGTGTGTGTGCGTGTGTGTACATATAGATTAGGAAAATGATAACAGTAAATTTATAAAACTGTTTATTTTTCAATTTATATATTTATATATATAGTAAACTTAATTACCGTTTATATTTTTTCACAGAAAAAGAGAAAAAAAGTCAATACATTTGCAGTAAAACTGAAAGGGAATTGACAGTAAGGTTTTTAAGATTGAATCAGTTTTATATATGTATATAAGGATTTTGAATGTAGAAGAGTTTCTTTGAAATTAGACTTTGAATCCACATAAATAAATTTGTACAAGTATAAGGGTTTCAAAGAAAGTATATTAATATAAATATATCCATATAAAAATACATATACATACATTTTTATTTTACTAAATTATTGTAAAATAATTTATTTAAATGATTAGTTTGTTAACAAACTTATGTAATTATTTTAGTTACAAAGAAATATTTATTGTAGGGAATTAGTTTAAAATTTGATTATTAGTTAAAAACTAAATTATTAGTTCAAAATTAAATAAATGAATAGTAATTAATTGTTCGATCGATTCAAATATTAATAAATCATCTAATATTATACAAGGTCAAAAATCGAGAAAATACAAGTCGGAATGGAACTGGAGTGGAATAGACTGCAAACTAAAATCAAAGGTGAGTTAATCTCACTCATCTGGGTTATTTAAATTTAAATAGTTAAATTTAAATAATTGATTGAATGAGTGAATTGTTTTGGATGTGCCATATTATATATGGTAGTGTGTGTGTGTGTGTGTATAAAATATATTAGAGTGATTGATTTCCCGCATTATATAGCGGATGAGACCCTATGCGCCGCATAATAGCGGATGCTTTTATATTTAAAACCCATATACCACGATATTCCACCTCGAAGTGGAATTTGTATTTTATATTGTGCCAACATCTGTGGATATAGGGAAACAGGTTGGAGGGATCCAACTGGATTTCTCAAAATTATTTATATTGTTTAATACTCTCTGTTATGAATATTCGATATTTTGTGATGAATATTATTGATAATTGGAATATTGAATGCTACGGTTTACTTGAATATATTTCGGTACACTGAGTTATCAAAATATATAGAATTAGATTTTTGAAAATAAAAGGAAGAGAATTGTAAGTGAAATAATTATATAGAATTTAAATAAATTAAGAATGAACCGGATAAGAATAATGTGGTTTTAAAATTCAAATAAATAAATTCCGTATATGAAAAGGGGATTTTGAATAAACAGGAAGATAATAAATTTTAAACTTTAGTGTTACTATTTAAAAGAATAAAGCATTTATTTTAAATTTAAGATTTAAATTATTGGAAAAATTAAAGAAGGAATTTGGGAAAAATCTAAAATTGGTGTTTTCAGTTAAAAGATTTTAAATCATAATTAAGGAATAAAATTTGAAGTCAATGGGTTTTGAAATAAATGAGTAAGGAAGGATATTTATTTAAAGGTGAAGAAATTTGGAAATCAATTTGAAAATTGATTTAAGTGTTTAAAATTGGAGTTTTAAACAGGAAATGAGACTATGACATTTACGGACTGGGTTTATAAAAGCAAAGTAATATATCAGTGGATATTTGAAGAATAACTTCACGATGGGAATTTATTAAAGAAATGAGAAATTTTGTTTAAAAATAAATAGTGATTTATTTTTATAGGATTTGAAGAGAGGTATATTTCCTTGGATAGCCAACTACGTTTCAAAGTAAATTTTTAAATATAAGTTAAAGTTTTAATGTCGTTTTAAAAAAACATGCTTTAAAAAAATTATTATTTCTAAATGTTTAAACTCTGAAGTAAGTATTTTTCAAATCGATTATAGTAGTAACTATTTGAAGGTGACTTGATATTTTGTTTTAAAAAGAGAAAATCTAGTTTTATATTTTATAAAGTAGCCTTATTTTAAATATTCCTATAGTATATATTTTTAATAAAGTATTAAAGTAATTTTTAATTTAAATGTTTTAAAGGATAATTTATAATAAAGTGTTTTTAAATTATTTTAAAAAACTAAAATTTTATGCTTGGTTGTTTTCAGTGGAAATAAATATTTGGAGATTTTAATTCATGAGAAGAGTGTGGGTTGAAAACTGTTTTCAAAAAGGTTTGAAAATTGAAATATATCTTGCGAAGATATTTTGAGGTTAATAAATAATTTGGAGAAATTATTTATGTTTGATGGACGTTTGTGAATGTTAATTGATAGTCAAATAACCGACTATCAATATTGGCCAATGCGTTGATCGTTTCGAAGAGACCGGGATCGAGATTAATTTCTCGAAAACCACTTCGATCCGGTTTGGACGTTTTTGTGGGAAAAACGAGTTCGGAGTCGAAGATGGAGAAATGAAGTGCAAGGGTTAGTCGCTACTAATCCTGAGGATAATTCCAAAATGGATGTAGTAGAAATAATGCCTTCGGTTCCGTTCGAACCCGGGACGGACTTGTATGGATGAATGCTTTCAGAACATCGTCAGGTGGACGATGGGCATTCTAAGTGAAATGTTCTAAAAGCTAACGCTTAGCCTCAAGCCTCGTCAACCGGGAATGACTGAAAATTAGGGGTTATGCAGCAAGGCTAGGTGTGTAGCACTCATTTCAAGGTGAGGTCATCCCTGTCTAGATGTCTCTTTTATTTCGGCTTAGTGGTGCGGTTGCTGATCACAACTTTGGGATGATCTTACTCGGGATTATCCAGTAAGGGGTAGTCCCGGTCTTGTGTTGTAGGGGGTCGGGAGTGATCGTCGGTGCAGTGATCTAGGCCACGTACCGTGATAGGTGGTACCCCAGTGCCTAGTCATTAGTTGGAAATCCATTCTCCCTACGCGCCTTTTACGAGTTTTGTTTGTATTACCCACTTTTGTGGCTAGTAGCTGGAATTTAATAGATGTAACAATTTCGGCTATTTTAGTAAGTATTTGTAAATAGATCCTATTATAATATCAGAGGATTTTAATAAAAAATGTTTTAGCTATTGTAAGGTAAAACCCGACATGTTTATTTGTGGCGTGGTCTTACGAGATGCTTTTGATTTTCAAAGGATTTTTGAAACTTTAATAATCAATTTGAGTGTGGTTTTTTCATGCTGGTATTCCAGACTGACTCGAGTTTTATTTAACTATAATGCTCGGGTCAGAACGAGTATTATAGAACACAGGAAAGGATGCTGTGGAGCTCATGAGACGAGCTGGATGGCGATACGTACGTCCGTATTTGATTATTATTCCGTTGTGTATCCATTTGTATGTTATTGATGTCGAACTCTGATGATGTATTCTGATGATTTACGTATAAACTGATATAGTATTTGTTTTTGGTGTAAAGATCTGTGATTATCTATTATATTTTATTCCGCTGCGATGGTTAGATTCTGATGTTGTTTTCTACTTTCTTCTTCTACCTCTTCTTCTTTAACCCGAATGGTTCGTATTTCCACACATCTTGAGTTGATTGATGGAGAATAGTGTTGACTCAAGGGGTACGGATTTGCGGGTCGTTACATGTAGCTTGCATTTGAGAGTGCGATGGTTGAATGTTAAGTCTCACATCGTAAGAAATATGGTGCATAATGTGGTATATATATAGGATTGGTGACACGTAACATTGAAAATTCGTTTTGTTACAAGCAAGTGTTGTCAAGACCACGTATGTGCTCGTTCCGGAAGGTGATGGAGGGATGTTCAATCAGGACGCTGGCACATCGAAAGCTTCACTAAGGTGGCGCCGTTATGGATCAATGAAGCGCGTGTTCATAGGCTCACGTTGGAGTGCCGAAACACAAGAATCAGCAGTGATATTCCATTGATGAGTGATCGAAAAGGTATGCTATCTGTAGTATTTTTGGAATTTCAAAGAACGCGATAGGAATCCTATTGGTTGAAATTTCATTAATAATAACTAGTACAAATCGTGCGTATGTACATCTAATAGCTAGATATATTTACTTTTATTTAAAAAATAATAATGAACGGATGTATGTTATAAGTGCAAAAACTTTGGTGGTCGCACCACATTTATTTTAAGTAGTTTTATTGATGGTGTCGATTGTAAATTGATAATGAAATTTCGTTGATGGACGGTCAGAAAGGGCATGGCGGCGAAGGTCGCAAATCGATGGTGGATGTATGGTATTTTCGGAATTTTAGAAGAACACATGGAAATCATATTTATTAAATTCTCTAAATTCAGATTAGAGATCGGAGATATACAAGATTTGATAGATCCATATATATTATTCCTTTAATTGATATATAATGTGATTCAAAATAAATCAAAAAGTCAAACCAGTAGGTCACAAGGTACCAACAGCTAGGGCTGTCAACGGATGCTTTCGGATACGGATAGTGCCATATCCGTATCCGTATCCGAAATCATTTTCGGATATCGGATATCCGTATCCGTTAAATTTTCGGATATCGGATATCCGTATCCGCTTAATTTTTGGATACGGACGGATATCGGATATTTATTCGCTCCACCAATAATTGATAAATTTAAAGGTATAAACGAAAAAGTTTAGATCAACATAAAACATTTTTTGTACTATTGTTTATAAAAAAACAAAGAAATAAAAAATATGGTGATAAAACATTGTTTTATACTAATATATGTTTGTGTATCCAAAAATATTCAAAAGTTAAACACTCGTGGCCCTATTTTCCTATTTTAAATTATATAAATATGCATCAGTTAATCGGACGGATATTTTTCGGATACGGATACCACTATAACCATATCCGTATCCGAAAAGCTTTTCGGATATCGGATATCCGTATCCGCTCTTCGGATAACGGATATTTTTCATATTTTCGGATACGGATTCGGACGGATATCGGATTTTTCGGGTACCCATTGACAGCCCTACCAACAGCAGAAAATTGACGAGGATCATTTAAGTTTAAACCTATAACAAGGTAATACCATTTAAAAAACAAATAATAATCGCTGCTATGAAGCAAGGCAAATGAAAGGTTGCCATATTAAGGATTTCGTTAAGGCATCTTTTTTAGATTAAAGAAGACATCGGGAAAAGAAATTATTTGGTGTGAGTGCATGCTTCATTGCAAAAACCTCCAAATGAATAATAACGTGTAAATTAAGAGTACAAAAATTTGGGCGTCTATATTACTTGATTTGCCAATGAAGCTAGGGAATTGCAGGAAAATGTAATTTCCATGGCGCATGGCTGAAAATGAGAAAAGATAACGAGATCATGATTCTGGACAAGGCCACTATTGGGTTTGGCTTTCTTAGGTCCATCACATTTTTTAAAGGACTTTTTGGGGGTGTGTATTGTGTATTTTATGAGACCACACCCGCTTTTTATTACTCACTTAAAAATATCTTCATGCAAATTGGGGTAAAATATGTGCTAGTAAAGGATGTATCATGTATATGTTTATGTTAAGTACCAATATGTTGCAAATTTATTTTAATGTAAAAGTGTTTCTCAATACAAGGAGGGTTCTCGATATTTATTGATATATTAACTGAAAATCAAAACTATCGACAAGTCTGACAGGTAACGTCTCGTAGAAAAAAACGTGAAATGTGATGTCATTACAAAGACGATCGGTCAAGTACTAAACTTTAACGAAGCACTTAAATACAAAATAAAAGATACTAATCATCACCAATTGGATATATGAAAGGTTTGATGCATGAAAATTATGCATTGACCTAAAGCACGAACGGTAATAGTTGATTTCTTCTTTCTTTAAACCTATAAATGGAGTTTACCACGTTATCAACACACTAGCTATTCCTTTGAGTTTTTTCCTTTTTTTTTTTTCCACACGTTTTATATGTTTGTTAGATCGTCATACTTGATGTTTATAGTCCTATTATGTAGATCCTGCATTGCAGATCTTCTTTTATACATAGGTTAGGGAAATTATTTTTTTGAGTAATAAGCCGTCATCAATAAGAGGAGAACACTTGTTAATTACAATAAACAGACTAAACAAAAGGTTATCAACATGTCTAAAAGGTAACGTCATACATAGATATAAACATGATTAATAATGCTTAATTAAAAAAAAACCAAAACTGTCAGCCTAGAGCTAATCGCTAAAAATGGTATCATTATTCAATATAGATGGTGATATACAACTCTTGAAAGTGCAAAAGAATTTGACTTGAATTCTAGTGTGGCTTACGTATGCTAACGGGTGGTTTATAAAAGATGGGTGGTTTACGTATGCTGACTTGAACGAGATGTCAACAGGTGTATTGAGCGTGCTGAACAGCACAGATGGGCTGAACCTGAAGTCCTGAACTAAGTTGAGCATTAACTGGCAAGTGTGATTCAAGTATAAGGCTTAATCTAGTTGAGCATTAACTAGTAAGTGTGATTCAAGTATAAGGCTTAATCTGGTTTGAAATGACACTAATAAGCCAAGCATGAACTAGGAGAGCTAGAATCTGATTTGAACTGCAATAATAAGCCAAGCATAATTATTTTATACATAATGCTTAAACGCTAAGTGACCTTGAGAGAGTTAGTGGTATGACTAGCTTCATAAACGATCTTGTTCATAATAAAAGCTATTGCCCTTTTGGAATAAAAAAGCATAAAAACGCAATGAAATATCAAATATGAAAATTGCAAAAGAAAAGAGAATACAAGATAAAAAAGAACACATAATTATTATAGTGGTTCGACAAATATCTAGCCTACGATACTACGTCCACTTGATCATTTTCTGTTGATTATCCTTTGTTTTTACAAAGTTGTTTTTAAAGCTCGGTTGCTTAAACTCGATAAGAATCCAGTAGAGTGTAATTCAGTAGTGTATTTCACAACTTGTCGAAATCAGAAGTCCGGAAATAAGAAGAAGTTAAAGTCCTTTTTCAAGTGATCTTATAACACCCCGCACCTCAGTGGGCTTAAATTTTCGCTAAATCGAAAACTCAAGTCCACTAAGATACGAACTTGAATTATCGCTAAATCAACATTGAGAAATACACAAGATATTGAAAGTGATCTTGGTCAGTACTATATGATTTATTATACTTTACTATTCTGCTATGAGTTATATCGATACTGATCTGATATGTATTTATTTGTTTATTTGTAGGATACCAAACCAGCGATATATATGTTGGTGGACTTAGGTTTTATTTAACGAAAATTCAGACCCATTGGGATGCGGGTTGTTACAGATCTCCACTCCTATTTATTGACGAAAATCTCCAAGATGGTCTCGAAAATAGCTCCACACGTTCTCCACGTGTTGTTCCATGAAAATCTCATAACCGTAGCCAAACTCACATTTCACAAGTCACTGACGATCCATGGCCCACAAATGTCACTGATCCGACTTAGATCCAACTCTGGGTTTACTTTGTGCTTTGGTCCAGGTTTTCTGATTGCCTACTTTTACATTCCTTCATGTCTTCACTTTCTACTCTGAGACTTTCATCATTTTTCTCTATGTCGACACCGGGCACAACTCTGCACCGATCTGAGCATACGACTAAGAGATTAGGGTCCACTTCTTCAACTAACTTTTGTGTATCTCTTCATTGTATCATGTTATGTTGCTTCACAAGTGATTCATATCCATTACTTCTACCGTTCTTCAATCTAGTTCAGTCATTCAAGTTTGCTTGGAGACTGTGGGAATTTTGCTGATAATACTTATTTGTTTTTTTATACCATGTTATATTATGATATAATTAATAAATTAATTAATTAATTTAAAGTGTATGAATAAGAAAATCCTTAATAAATATTATATGATTGCGATTGCAAGTTACAACCATGAGTAATCGATCATAACTTGAATAATATTTTATTTTAAATATTCCTGATTGAGATGATTTAAAAAATGATATCAATACATTGGTTAAGACGAAAGTATTCAACGCTTTTCAAATGTTACGCAATATACTACTCGTGGTTCCACTTGTATTTATTGGATAACTATAGAATGACTAGATCGAGTATTTATTGGAACCAGGTCGGGTTGTAGTAGGTAAATTTGGTAGATTTCAAAATAAATCCTAATACAGATCTTATTGGGTTTATGAAGTCTAAATTCACTATAAGAAAAATGACCATTAACAACCCATAATTGCAGCGTTTTGATACAGCATATGAAGTCTAAATTTACTACAAAAAAAGACCATTAACAACCCTTGATCGTAGTGTTTTAATACTAAATGGTATTTTTTAATATATTTTGGCGTATAGATAATCAATTCGACCGTTCGCCTTATTAGAAACGGGCCAGCCTGCAATGGAGTAAATAAGTGAATTCAAAAATAATTCTTTCATTTGGATCTTATTGGACCGATGAAGTCTAATTTATTTACATCTTATCTAAATTTATTTCGTATAAAATCAATATTTTGTTTCGTTTTAAAAAATCTTATTTATTATCAGGTTTGTGTTATATTATATGATATTTGTATCATATACACATATATGTGTACGTACACGTACGTCATAATATGATATACATAGTTTGACATGTTCGTGTATAGGTGTTGGGATTTACGCCGTAGCAGAAATTTTAGCCCCTCTGTATACATGAGTGCTATCAATTTATATATATATATGTGTGTGTGTGTGTGTGTGTGTGTATAAATTTATATATTATGAAATAATAATTATTTTATAAAATGATATAGTTATATATATGTATATATGTATGTATATTTCAAATTAACATCATCCTACTATATTAAATTAATTTAAATATTTATATGTATTTAAAATAATTTCAAATTATGTGATGACCTGGAATTTTGGACAATTCAAATTGGAATATTTAATTGACTTTAAATATTCAAAAGTTAATTTTTAAATCGAATTCATATATTATTATTATTTAGCAATTAAGTTATTGGATTTAATGAACTGAAATTGGGTAAATTATTGAATTTTCAGTTTTTAGCATGTTAAAAATAATTTGAAGGCTTATAAATTTATATTAATAATACTGAAGGTGATTGAACTTTTAAAAAATTGAATTTAATAATGATTCGTTCAGTTTTAATAATATATCGTTTAAATTGAATTTAAAAATAGCCTTCTGGGGGCACAGTCTCGGAATTCGACGAAACCAGTTCCATTGGATCCGTAATATTATATTATTATTGTATTTCAATTTTCGTAGTGTTCGAAGTTGTTGTGTGAGCGTATGACATATAAACGCGCTGAAATTTATATCGAATCCAATATAATAACTGGGTTCAAAAAGATATCTTCTCCATACGATCAAATCAAGAATCGAAACCTTTTCCATTGCGTTCGGAATAGGGGTGTAACATTATAAACGTTTAGCGGCACGTCTCGGTAGGAGTTCGAAATTGTAAGTTGCATTATCGAGACGATTTGAATTTAAAAAAAAATATCCTCGTCACCGTCAGCTGAAATTATTTCACTTCATAACTTTTTTCTTTCGTTTCAAGACCACTGTAGCTAGGCAAAGCTTCTCATGCAAGGTATCTTCCTCCTTTTATATTATCTGCCGAGCCTTTTCTAAACCATTCATTCAAAACAAATTAACGGCCGAGCAGTTCAAACCAAAAGCTCGTTCCTCATTCGAAATAAAATGCAGAAAGGAGATAATAAATCGCATGCTTTCTTTTCCTAATCCAAAGCTAATGGCCGCTTCTTTCTAGTCAATCCATTGATCGATTCGTTCGTCCTCCGCTTCCTTAAACACGGAGCTTCAGGCTTCTTCATTCCGCTTTGTCGATCGTCATAGTCGTTCTAGGGTATGCGATCGAGTCGATCGACATAGGGGAGGTTCACGATTGTCAATTGGGGGGGGGGGAGGAGAGCGAGCGTGGGCGACGATGGGAGGCGCTGCGTTCGAATCAGGATAGCGGGTGCTACCGCGTCAATTCGTGCAGAGGTGATGGGTTTTGGGCTCGCCTTCGAGAAGCTGTAGTCATGAGGCGGCGGCGGTCATTGGCAGAGTTGAGAGCGAGGCGTGGTGAGGGTACAATTTTGGATATCGGGCAGGAGCTCGACGATGTTGTTTGCCTGTCGAGTTAGTTAATTTGATTCTAAACATCTTTAATTTAACTTAAGTTAAAGCTGGTAATTTAATTTGTTTTATCTCATCCATCATAAAATTTCACAGTACAGTAAGTTACTCTTTTTGTCACCTACTGAGGAAATATATATATATATATATATATATATATATACACACACACACACACACACAGATCGAAAGAAGAAAAATTAAGGATTATATATGATTGTAAACCTGATGTTTAATTTTAAAATTTTGTATTAAGGTGATTAACTTATTTGATTAGCTTATTTAATTATCTTAGTCACTAAAAATAATTTATTTAAAGGGAAATAGTTTAAATTACATTATTGGTTAATTAAATTTATTAAGTGGTAATTGATTAGTTCAAATGATAATAAACTATAAATGTTTTTACAAGGTCAAAATTATGATGAAACCAAAGTCAAGATTGAAGTGGATTGCAATTAACAACAAAGATGAGTTAATCTCACTCTTCTGGATTTTTTTTAAATTTAAATGGTTAAATTTAAATAATTGGTTGGATGATTGAATTGATTTGATGTGCTATATTATATATAGTAGTATATAGTATATATTGGGTGATTGATTTTCCGCATTATTTAGCGGATGAGACCCTATGCGCCGCATAATAGCGGTTGATATTTTATAAATCCCATATACCGCGATATTCCACCTCGAAGTGGAATTAGTATTGTGCTAACATCTGTGGATGCAGGGAAACAGGTTGGAGGAACCCAACTGGATTCCTTAAAGTTATTTATATTGTTTAATATTCTGTGTTATGAATATTTGATATTCTGTGATGAATTATATTGATAATTGGAATATCGAATGTTATGGTTTGCTTGAATTTATTCCGGTACACCGAGTTATCAAATATATAGAATTGGATTTTTGAAAAGAAAATATAAGAATAAATTGGAAAGAAATAAAAGTGATATTTAAAAACTGAAGTTAAATTGTAAAGTAGAGATTTAAAGCAAGTTTTAAATCAAAGTAAAATCTGGAATTCAAGTTAGTGAATCTCAGTTTTTAAACAAATAAAGTTTTTAAATTTAAATTGTTTTGACAACTTGAATGTTAAAGTGCATTTTTAAATTGATTTGAATTTAAAAATGAATTTTGTTTTAAATTCCTTTAAACTTCTTTTATAAAATGAGTAATTTATTTATTTAATTAAGTAAATAAAAAGATAGTTAATTACAGGTTGAGATTAATCAAGAGTGATTAATATTGTGGTTTAATTAATGTAATTACTTTAGATTAGTATAAATTAAAATGATAAGTGATATATGAGAAATTAGTTAATATAAGTAATTAAGGATTAATGTAATTAATTATAGTTAATTAATTTGCTAAGTAATTAAAGATTAATTACTGTTTTGGGTTAAGTATAATTAATTTGAGTAATTAATTAAAGATAATTACTTGAATGTAATTAAAGGATAATTAATCCAGGGTGATTAATTAAGATGGGTAATTAAGGGATGATTAATTAATGGATTTGAAATTAATTAATGTCAAGTGAAGGAATCTAAGTGATTGAGGTTAGTAATTCAATTCGAAGTGATTAAATTTATTTTGGAAGTGATCAAATTTGCTATGGATGATTGAATGGTATTGGATGCCTTGAATGAGATTCGAAGAGACCGGGGTCGGGTATTAGAAAATATCCGAAACCACTTTGAATTTTTATAAGATTAATATGTGAAATCAATAGGCTGGAATGAAATGATTTAAGTGAATTGGATTATTTAATCTAAATTTTGGTACTTAGAAAATTGATGTGTGAAATGAGTGATGTCTATAACAAATTATGAATTTGTAAATTGATACGAGTTACCCCGGGTTTTATATAAGTTGTATGCTTTGTATTCCATGTTAGATGGGTTTACTCACGCTGATTTCTAGCCTGACCCGGGTGTTACTTTGATGTAATGCTCGGGTCAGACCGAGTATTATAGATTTTTAGGTAAGGACGTTCTGGAGCTCAAGAGACGGGCTGGATAACATGATCGTATGGAGAGTTCCCATTGTATTATATTGTTGTATATATCCGAGTCATGTTGATTGTATAAGTATATACGTTTTAACTCTGATGTATTAAAGTGAAATTTGACAAGTATAGTTTTCCTTTATATAACTGTTATTATTTGTTATTATATTTTATCCGCTGCGAATGTGAGATGTTGGTGTTTCTGTTCTTCTTATTCTTCTATCTCTTTCTTATTTTTTTTAAATATCTGAAATTTTCGGGATCGAAAATCTCGGGTCGTTACTGATGGTATCAGAGCTGAAAGGTTAAGCGAGAACCTTGGATCTGGTAGGATTACTCATTAAGGATAGGGTCAATAGTACCCTAGAATGAGTTGAGTGTATATATATGAGAGCATACTTTTTATTTGCTTATATAAAGATTTTAAATGATTTTATATAAGAATATATTTTGATATATAAAGCAATATTTCCTTCTAATAAATATTTAGGTGATTGGTTGTTAAATTATTGGAATTAAATTAAGAAGTAATATAATACAACCAAACTAAAATTGAAAAGGGGTTTAAATGGTGAAGTATTAAATCTAAGTGCAGAAAAATTAGGGAATTTGTTCTAAGTGTTTGAAAAAATAATATAAATAGTATTATTTGAATAAAAGAGCTTGATTCAAACAAGAGTTGCTTAAAAATTTATAGGAATTTGTTTTGAATTTAAAACGAAAGGTTAAAATTTAAAGTAACTTGGTGTGTAAAGGAAATAAATATGTATATTTGAAATAAACTCTAAGGATGAGTTTTGAATTTTCCTTGGAATGTGATGTGAAAACCCAAGTGATATAAGTTTTGAACTTATAAGTAAGGAAGAATATTATTAAAAATTGGATCTGATTTGAATTAATTGAATTTGTGATTGAAGATGTATAAGTTTAAAAATTTAAATGGAAAATTTGAATTGTATTGAATTGAAATGATTTGAAATTGAAGTGGGTTCAATTGATATTAGTCCAAATTGATTGGAATAATTGGAATTGTAATTGTTATCCCACCTTTTGGTCAAGGCTGGAATATCAACAAATTGGCAAGGAAGAATGGATATCAGGATTGGAGGTCGATTGGAAACAAGGCTGCAATCGATGTCATCAAAATTTGGCCGAGCTCCGATCAGGACGGAATCGATTGGAGATGATGATCAGGACTAGGAGAGGCTATGTTTCAAATTTCAGGTCAATCGGAGTTCGTATGATTGACATATGATCGATACAAGTCAGGGAAAAGGTGTTGTTCCTATCCATCCCAGAGTTTTGTTCGAATCAGTGCTATTCGAATCCATCTGGCATTGGACTCTTCGCATCGATCCAGAAGCGGTAGCATCGTATTGATTTAGCTCGTACCCATCATGGTCGAAACACTTCGTATCGATCAGGGGTGGACCCAGTTCAAATCGATCACAGAGGCTCAGTTCGTATCCATGTGGTTCGTGGTTATTCGAATCGATAGCGTACGAGTCGTTGTTCGTATCCATCATACTCAAACGAGGTCACTTTGTATCGATAGAAGTTGCAACGATCGATACGTAGTACACCAATAACAATCGATGCGAGAAAGGGCTACAACGAATCGATAACCGTTTTGAATAAGGACTGAAACAAATGGATGCCAATGAATGGTTGATACAAGCGAAACTTCGGCGTTAGATGCGAATAACTCGGTCAAACTCGGCACATAAAGTGGATCGATCCAGGAAACTCGCGCCACGTCACTATGCGCACGTGCTTCTGATCGATGCGAAAAGGATGGATACAAAATCATGGGTTCGAAATCTGCAGCCTTCGAAGAACACAGGATTACATCGATCATATCTTCTAAACCACAGGTCCAAATGCTACGAAATTTTCACATGAGCTTACGTACAAGCTAAAGAACATTCCTGCAAAGTTTCAGCTCAATTGGACCATTTTTTGATCGATACGAAATTGGTTCGTATCGATCACGAATCGAGTCAAAACTTTCCAGGATCGATCGCGTGGGCCCACTCACGTGCCAGAAGGAGTCTCCCGAAGTTTGAGCGCGATATCAGCCTCCTACACCTATAAATAGCCCCTTGAAGCCTTTAGAAAAAGGATCTTTTGGCTATTCAACATCCAGACTCTGCCGGATTCAATTCTACACTTCATCACAACTGTTTTACTCGAATTTCTCCATTGTAATTGCTGTAATCATCTGTAACCAGCAAGGAAATCAATAAAAGATAAACCTTTAAAGTGGACGTAGGCCGGAGATAGCCGAACCACTATAAATATCGTGTCCCTGATTGTTATTTCTGAATTGTTATACTTAATATTGCTTAGATATGGGATTTGTGTTTGGAATATTGTTGATCTATATTCATAATTTGGTGCTTTCACGATGCTTGGGGTTTGTGACCAATTTTGGCGCAAACAGTAATTAAAGTTGAATAGGTTTAGAATCAAATGGAATTTGATCTGAATTTGGAAAGAAATCAAGATTGATTCAACTTGAATTGGGGTTAAATCAATTTCAACGGAAATTGAAGTTATTCAAATTGGAATTGAGTCAATTTAAATGGAAGTGGAAATTTAAATTGAATTGATAGGGAAGTGAACAGTTTTGACTCTGGACTATTTTCAATATAAATTGTTTTAATATAAACTGTTTTTAATCTATTTTCCTTTCTATTTACTATACACAACCTTTCTTTTAAACCCCAAACTATTTTATACTTATTCTAAAATTATTTTGAAACTATTTAACAATTTTTCTGCTGTTTTATAAACTATATTTTCCAACTAGTTTACAAATTAATTACTATTTTTACAACTATTTTGCAATTAATTAACATTTCTATAACTATTTGACTATTTTCCAACAATTTTACAAACTATTAATTGTTTTTCGACTACTTACCTTTTTAAAAAAACTTTTCAAGCTATTTTCTAAATTTGAGCTGGACAGAGTTCAAACTGTTTATGATTGAATATTCATTTCGGATAAGGATTAAAGTGATAATCCAATGGAATTGAAAAAATTGTGACTACGTGGATAGAAATTAAAGGAAATGTGATTAGAAAGGGAAATTGATTTAGTTAATAATCAATGAAAATAGATACGTATGATGTACGTATATTATTCTATTCGCATAGTGATTTGATCCAGATTCGAGCACGGAATTTCGAGATAGTTATATAGATCCGAGTTGGGATTTTTCACTTGATTTTCGACGGCGAAGCTGGATATGGATTGTTGATTGGTTCTGGATATTCTCTATCATAGTTATGGCTATGCAAGGAGAATGACGGTTTATGATCAAGAAACCAGATCTGTGTCCGCACTAGGAAGTCGGGTGGACGGTACTAGTTCGAAAGTGATATTGTGTGATCGAGTGAGCGATCAGATTGGTATAGCATACAGATGATATGTGTACATCGTATGGATTTGAATGAAATTGATATTGGAAATTTGTGGATAAGAAATATGAAATGGTTTTTGAAATGAAAGGGTATATTTTGTGAAACATATGATGAAGTAAAATGGAAATTTGATATTTCTATGGTAAAAATTTACTTTATGGAAGTAAGTAAAATGGTAAGTGACTTTGTAGAGTAATCAAATTTGAATATTTGATTTGGAATAAACAAAGTTATATATCTTTGTTATATAAGATAAATCTTCCCTTATTGAACCTATTGCCGAAAGAAAAGGATTTCGAAAGTGTTTGAAGTATAAAAGGAGTTTTATACTGGTTTGAAATGATCCAAAGTTTAAAAAAAATTATATATATATATATATATATATATATATATATATAAATAGAGTTGTTGAGAATGGAAAAATCAAGGATTATAATTGAATCACTTTGTAATTTCAACACATGAATGTATAGTTAACTTAAGAGAAAGCATGTGACCACCACTATCTGGAAGGTAAATCAGTAATGTAGACTGAATAACCGCTAACTAAAGATCAAGAAACATAAGAGAATTTATAATAGTGAATTTATGCTCTCGTATGAAAAATGACTTTAAACTTATACCGAAATAAATAAATGAGGCTGTGAGAAGATTCTAGGAAAGATTCTTGTATGTACCACCTTAAAACATCTGGAATGAGAAAAGGAACTACTAGCACCAAAACAAGTAATGACAGAAGTCAATATATCGAGACGAAATGAGTACTGCAAGAGAAATCACCTTTCTAGTAGAAAGGAAGGAAAATTCAAACAAATCTACCACTTAGGAGTTGAATCACTATTCAATACTATGATTTTCAAACTATATGATTCAGACTAGATCTACAAAGATCATCGAAAAATAGGATAATAAGATTACAAAGCCATAAAAGATACCTTAGATTATGGTTTTTTCGAGTTCTAAAGCACTTATGATTTTCAGTCATAACTTACTTCGTATTCCAAAACACTCATAATCTCGGCTGGATAAAATTGTTTTACATAGATCGATTTTGGGATCGCACGGCTCCAACATGACTATGCTAATAACTTCTTTATGAATTTGAACCTACTTACCCAAACTGCTTAAGCCTTTAATCAACCAAATGTCACTTTAGCTTAAATTTGTTGAGATTAGTAAGGTTCGCTGAAATCCTCCTTACCAAAGTTCCTTTTTCCTTACGTCGAATTCTAAAAGCATTTATGATTCCAACATTGGCATTGATTCAGCATGAGATCAATGCAAAGTTATCCTAAATAATTATGGGATTTTCATCTATAAGATCGTGAGTATTAATTATAGAAAGCTGGCCTTTAATTACCAACGAAACCATAAAGTTTATTTGAATATGAATGTATCGAAAAGAAAAATTACACCTAAAATTACCTAAGAGTTACATATTTGTTATCCCACCTTTTGGAAAAGCCGAGATACCCACAAATTAACTGAAAATGAATAATAACAAGTCATGAATATCAACTATACATTGTAGGATAATCATGGATATCGATGAATTTTGTCCAAGTCCGAATCGGGCTGTAATTGACAAGACATGACAAGAAAAACCATAAAAGCCCGCATTCCAAATTTCAAGTCAATCCGAGTTTGTATGCTTAAGTTATGATCGATGCAAATTGAAGGTGATAACCCCATTTTCGTATCCATCACCAGCTCCGTTTCGAATCCATCAGATTCGTATCCATCAAAATGACTTCGCCTTGCTTCGAATCCATAAGGTTTGTATCCATCGGAATGACACCGCCTCAGTTTGTTCGAATCTATCAGGAGCTAGCGACTTCGAA
Organism: Allium cepa; assembly: GCA_030765085.1. NCBI lineage: Eukaryota > Viridiplantae > Streptophyta > Magnoliopsida > Asparagales > Amaryllidaceae > Allium > Allium cepa. The sequence continues at coordinate 681,825,871 of CM060942.1, forward strand.
TCGATCGTCTTCGAATCGATCAATCTCAAACCAATCAAAGAGACCTTACCTCGGCTCTGTACGAACCCATCAGGTTCGAACCGATCCCGAGCCGTGCTATTCGTGTCCATCGAGTTCGTATCGACTAGAGAACCCCTGATCGTGTCCATTGCTTGCCATGTTCGTGTCTACCATACAACTGCTATTCGTATCGATCCGCAAGCGCCACCAGTTTTTATCGATTTGATCTCTACATATTGGACCAAGATCGATCGGTATGAAAAATGATAAATTACCGGTGCGAATGGTGCTGCTTGCGATGGATGTGAAATGATCCTCATCAGTAAATAACGACGCGAACAAGGCGCACGAATAACTCGGTCAATACGCCACAAAAATTGGATCGATCCAGGAAACTCGCTCCACATCACTCCACGTCACTATGCGCACGTGCTCCTGATCGATGCGAAAGAGATGGATACGAAGCCATGGATTCGAACCGGACAGCCTTCTGAAGAACATCCACTCGTGTCGATCATATCTCCTAAACCATTGATCCAAATGCAACAAAATTTTCACAGCAGCTTGCATATAAGGTAAAGAATGTTCCTGCCAAGTTTTAGCTCGATTGGACCATTTCTTGATCGTTACGAAATCATTTCGTATCGATCACAGATCAAGTCGAAACTTGGTGGGACCGGTCACATGGGCCCCCTCACGTGCCGGAAGGAGTCTCCCGAAGTTTGAGCACGATATCAGCCTCCTACGCCTATAAATAGCCCCCTGAAGCCTAAAGATAAAAGGATCTTTTGGCTATTCAACGTCCAGACTCTGCCGGATTCAATTATACACCTTACCATTGCTATTATATTCGAATTCCTTCATTGTAACTGCTGCAATCATTTGTAATCAGCAAAGAACATCAATAAAAGATAATTACTTGAAGTGGACGTAGGCCAAAGATAGCCAAATCACTATAAATCCTGTGTCCTTGTTCGTTACTTGGATATTGCTGTTTGTTATTTGCTGAGATCTGCAACTTGTGCTTTAATATTGCTGATTTAAATTCATTATTTGGTGCTTTCACAATACTTGGGGTTTGTGACCATTTTTGGCGTAAACACTTTGGTGCTTTCACTAAGAAGAACTAGCACCCGCTACATCGGATTGAAGTTCAGATTTGAGAAGCTTGAAGAATTCAGACTTAGAGAAAATGGATCGACAATCAAGCAGAAGGCAAATAGCTAAGAGAAGCCAACAAGGAGGAAGCTAGGAGGCATCCTTTGGAGCTGGAGAAGGAAAGGCTTTGATCTACATCACCAGGGATGAGATGGAGGCCATTGCTAATTTAATTCATGAAAGGATGATATAGAGTCAACAGGAGATGCTGCAAAATTTCTTTGAACAGACGAGAGCAGCGAACGTGCAGAACCTTGGGCCAACTACATCGCTTGCAAGTGGAGGACAAGGAGTCAGGATTGCAGAAACCAATGAAGGTCGGGTTCAAGACCAGAATGCAAGACCTGAAGGCAATCAACAAAGACTTGGGGGCAGACCCTCAGGATCAGACACTGGAAGACCTATAGATGAAGTTCAATAGGTTGGAGTCAATGCTAATTTTACTGAGCCACATGAAGAGTATGCACCAGAATTCCCTTCAAGAATTGGGGGGCAGGATAGAAACATGACAAGGGGCCAGCCCTCGGATGGAGATGAAAGAATGATCGGTCTAGTGCGACGAATCATAAGAGGAGGATTGTCGAGTGAAGGATTGGAAAAGTCAGTCGGAGTCCGTTCACTCCGAATATCAAAAATGCAAGGAACCCTACAAAGTTTAAACTGCCTACCAGATACATCAGGCACATGGAAGTGCTGGGGGCAATCCGAGGAAGTGATGGCTCGATGCTTCCCTCTATACTTGTCAGATTTGGCCGCGCTTTGGTTTAAACAGCTGGAGACTGGATCAATCAGAACATGGGTCGAGCTTGTAGATTGCTTCATGAGACAGTTTAGGGTCCACGTGATGTGACCCAAGAGTGTGATGACTTTGGCTTCAATAAAGCAAAGGACCGGAGAGTCCATAAAATATTTCCTACTACGATTTAATGCAACGGTGGCTTCTGTAGATCGTATGGATCCATCAATGATCTTGATGGCGGCGGTGGCAGGAGTTGGGGAAGGCATCGAATTCAAAGATTCTTTGGCAAGAGATCCACCACAAGATCTTGGAGAATTTTATCATGAAGCTGAAAGATTCATTCGGGTGGAAGAATCACGAGCCGAAAGGCGAGAAGCAAATGCTGTGCAGGGCGAAGGGACCGCCAGAGAACAGTCTAGAGCAGACAAAGGAAAGAGAAAGCAGGATGACAGATACGATGGTCCTGGTAAATGGAAGAAATTCCGAGAGCCTAGATTCAGACAATACACAGATCTGACGGCAAGCCTATAAAGGATTTACACTAAAACTTGGGGGCAACTCCCCTATCGAAAACCACCCAGGAGAGATCCTACAGAGCGGGAGCGCATAAGCGGAAAATATTTCCTATTCCACGAGCTGGATAGGCACACTACCGATGAATGCCGCCACCTAAAAGATGAGGTGGAAGAACATGCTAGGAGTGGTAGATTGCCACAGTATATCAGAGAACGAACGGTGGCCGTAAGACCTGAACAATTGCTGCCTCCACCAAACAGAACTGATCCTGGATCGGGATCTCGACTCGTCGTCAACTGATTATGATGGCATGGGCCAAGTTCAGGATTTGGACTTTGTCGATTAGTTTTCTTTTTTAAAATAAACGGCTATTCCACTTACTCATGTACAGGAACCGGAGAGATCCCTTGGCATGCTCTGCGATGGAGATAGGCCGATCTGCCCGGAGAGGCAATGTTTAGTTTTTTCCAGATGTTTAAGATTGAACATCCAGGGCTTGAATTTAATAAACTCAAATTTCTTGAAATAAACCTTTGACCGGAGAGTTAAAGGATGAATGTTAAATACCAACATAAAAATGATCGCTTTATGACCCTGCCCAGAGAGACGGGGTCCGGAGTGCAAGAAGTTTGTTGTTTCGCTGGAGAGCGACAGGATCGACTCACTTAACATCGCTTCCCATTCACCGGAGAGTGATTAGAACGGGATTCAATAAGAGCCCGGAGAGGCTGTGATCGGCCAACGATTTAGGCCATGGCATCGCTTAATGTTCAGATACACTGAAACGGAGTGCAAGAAGTGAGTTGCTTTGCCGGAGAGCGACAGGATCGACTCACTTAACGCTACCTCCCCTTCACCGGAGAGTGATCGGATAGGACCCAGCAAGAGCCCGGAGAGGCTATGATCGGTTTAGAACAACCAAGACATCGCAGTATGCCCTAGCTGTGGCCGGAGTGCAAGGGGTAGAAAGCAACGCCGGAGTGCAATGGGATCTTTCTATTCAATCGCTAAGTCTGGAATGGGCTTGGCAAGGGTCTGGAGTGACCACCGATAGTCCGGAGAGACTGTAGAATTTCATTCTTAACTTCCACGGGAAGAGATGGATAACGATTTGGCTCCGAACAGCCATGAACTTGATTTAAAATGCTGTAAGCTTTGAATAAAACATGAACTCACTGCATTCGATTTGAGACTGATCAAAACTTTTACCAAAAGGCATGTTTTGGGGGGCAAAGTGTTATCCCACATTTTGGCAAAGCTGAGATACCCACAAATTAATTGAAAATCAAAAATAACAAGTCATGAATATAAACTATACATTGCAGGATAACCATGGATATCGATGAATTTTGTCCAAGTCCGGATGGGGCTGCAATTGACAAGACATGACAAGCAAAACCATAAAAGCCCGCATTCCAAATTTCAAGTCAACTCGAGTTCGTATGCTCAAGTTATGATCGATGCAAATTGAAGGTGATAACCCCATTTTTGTATCCATCACTGAGCTCCATTTCGAATCCATCAGATTCGTATCCATCAAAATGACTTCGCCTTGCTTCGAATCCATTAGGTTCGTATCCATTGGAACGACACCGCCTCAGTTTGTTCGAATCCATCAGGAGCTAGCGACTTCAAATCGATCGTCTTCGAATCGATCAATCTCAAACCAATCAAAGAGACCTCACCTCGGCCCTGTACGAACCCATCAGGTTCGAATCGAACCCGGGCCGTGCTATTCATGTCCATTGAGTTCGTATCGACTAGAGAACCCCTGATCGTGTCCATCGCATGCCATGTTCGTGTCTACCATACAACTGCTGTCCGTATCGATCCGCAAGCGCCACTAGTTCGTATCGATTTGATCGCTACGAACTGGACCAAGATCAAACGGTACAAACAATGATAAATTAGTGGTGCGAATGGAGCTGCTTGCAATGGATGTGAAATGATCCTCATCAGTAAATGATGACGCGAACAAGGCGCACGAATAACTCGATCAATATGCCACAAAAATTGGATCGATCCAGGAAACTCGCTCCACATCACTCCACGTCACTGTGCGCACATGCTCCTGATTGATACGAAAGGGATGGATACGAAGCCATGGATTCGAACCGGACAGCCTTTCGAAGAACATCGACTCGTATCGATCATATCTCCTAAACCATTGATCCAAATGCAACGAAATTTTCACAGAAGCTTGCATATAAGGTAAAGAATGTTCCTGCAAAGTTTCAGCTCGATTGGACCATTTCATGATCGATACGAAATCATTTCGTACCGATCACAGATCGAGTTGAAACTTGGTGGGACCGGTCGCGTGGTCCCCCTCACGTGCCAGAAGGAGTCTCCCAAAGTTTGAGCGCGATGTCAGCCTCCTACGCTTATAAATAGACCCCTGAAGCCTACAGAAAAAAGGATCTTTTGGCTATTCAACGTCCAGACTCGGCCGATTCAATTCTACACCTTACCATTGCTGTTATATTCGTATTCCTTCATTGTAACTGCTGCAATCATTTGTAATCAGCAAAGAACATCAATAAAAGATAATTACTTGAAGTGGACGTAGGCCGGAGATAGCCGAAACACTATAAATCCTGTGTCCCTGTTCGTTACTTTGATATTGATGTTTGTTATTTGCTGAGGTCTGCAACTTGTGCTTTAATATTGCTGATTTAAATTTATTGTTTGGTGCTTTCACAATACTTGGGGTTTGTGACCATTTTTGGCGCAAACACTATTAAAAAGAGTGCTCCCCAGCTCCTACTACATACTTTATAAAAAGCAAGTTGAATGGAATAACTACCACTTACACTAAAGGCATATCAAGCCGTAACATGATGAATTTTGCATGCATAAGAAATAATGATTCCAAATGAAGTTGAGGTTGAATGCCATTGGAAGGTAAAGAAATAAAAGAAAATTCCTGAATTTAATCAAGAACTAAGGAATGACGCAGTTGAACATGTGCCCGAATATCGACAAAGGATATTGAAATATTGTAACTTCAAATCTCTAGAAAGATCATTTAAAAAAGAGATTTAGTACTCTGAAAGGTTATGGTAAATACTATGAATCCATTGGATGGACGACTTGGGAAAAATTACGAAGGAACTCTAATAAAAAACAAAATAAATCTCACTGAAGACCTATAGACTATGCTGATCTGATGGTAATTTAATAGTAAGAACATGGAATGCTAAATGTTTATGACTACATTTCCCAACAATAGAAAAATAAAGAAGTTGAAAAAAGTATATCTACATGGTTGAGAAGTAAAACCCTCCTAAAGTAAAAGAAAAAGCCTAAAACACTACCTAAGATGGTAGTAAGGGGTGAAAAAGCTTTTGTCCTTGCAAGATGTCCTAGTTAAAGCACCTCCTAGAGGTTGATCAGAGTAAGTCTTAGGACCCATCTTAAAAGGCCTGACCAAAGCATCTGCAAGCCTTCTACACCCGCCTATGTGCCCTAGCCTAAGAGCCTACTAGATGGAGGATGGAGCTAGCCTTTTGTCCCATCTAAAATGTCCTGACCAAGCACCGAACCAGCCTTTAATACCGTCTCTAAGGCTTTAATAAAGCTCCTTCTAGATGGAGGTCGAGTAAGTCTTTGGTTCTACTTAAGATAGCTCACCAAATGCACTAAACACCGGACCTAAATCATCACCTAAGATAGTGATAGGAGGTTTGATCCAAGTTAAGAATGTCACATAAGATGGTCATAAAGAAAAGGGACTATGATGTCCAATGCCTAAAGAGAGATGCAAATAAACGAAACTAAGACATTCAAAGCCTAAAGAGAGGCGCAAAGAAAAGGGATTAAGACGTCCTAGGCCCAAAGAGAGGTGAAATAAGGTGTCCAAAACCTAAAAAGAGGCAAAAGAACTTGGTAAAAAATAGGCCGTTTATGCTCCAAAAAAGGAATCAAGTAATCTTCTAGAGAAAGATCTATAAAATATGAGCTGTTGTGCTATAAAGAAAGCGGGATTTTTTAGTGAAAGAAAGAAATATTGCCAGATGGATTTTCTAGTTTTCTTCTATTATTTAGAAATTATTATTGTCAGATGGTTTTCTTGTCATCTATTATTATTACTAGATGGAATTTTCGATCTTCTATTATCATCAGATGGATTTTCTAATCATCTATTATCATTGCTAGATGGATTTTCTGATCTTCTATTATTGGCAGATGGATTTTTTGGTCTTCTACTATTGGCAGATGGATTTTCTGGTCTTCTTCTATCATTACCATAAGGATTTTCTAGTCTTCTATTATTACCAGATAGATTTTCCAGTCTTCTATTATTATTAGATGGGTTTTTTGATCTTTTATTATTACTTCCAAATGGATTTTCTTGTCTTCTATTATTATCAAATGGGTTTTTCAATCTTCTATTATCATTGCTAGTTGGCTGTTTTGGTCTTCATTTATTGCCAAAAGGTTTTTTGGCCTTCTACCTAAAGGATTATGTTATTACTTGATAGTTTTCCGGTCTTCTATTTGAAATATTATTCCTATGGATAAAGGGTTCTCTAGTCTTAAAAATTAGCAAATTAATATTCTCAGATGGACTTTCTGATTTATGATATTGCCAGGGAATATAATCCTTCCCCTTACGAAATTACTAGATAACTTTCTAAGCTTTTTTTCGAGGAATTAGTCTTAGCAAATTAATAATCTTGACTAACACGGATAGTATGAGAGATCTATGACTATTTATAGCTTGACCACATCCAAGAAGGATTGCATAAAGTTAAAAACGAATTTAAATTTAATAATGAAAATTATCATTCACTTTATGTTTTACAGGAAAAAATAACTAAAAAGAATATCTTGCAAAGGAGTAAGAAATCAAGGAAATTCCTGGTTTTACATTAAAGTGTAAAAAGCTTCTTTTATACAAGAAGGGAGGGCAAATGTTATCCATATATTTTCCAAAGGACAAGCATAAGCACATCGAGTTGATGTTAGAACACTGTCAAATCTAAAGACAATATCACATTTCGTTGCAAACAAGGACGCTAAGTTGAAGCATAAGGCCTCTTATGTCGTCGGAGGAAAAAAGAATATTGCATGTACTACATTCTATCAAGGCAAAGATTGATGCCGCCTCTCTTAAATTCCACCTTTCAAGCAATGTTGCATTCCTTCAAAGCATCATATGAGTGTAAATTTAATGAGACACACGGTGAAAACACCAATGAGTGCATACATTTATGTAATGTGATCGAAGATTTGATTCACAGGAAGAAATTACAACAACTTGTGCAAGCCCAATAGGTGGCCAAGGAACATCAAACCCCTAACAGGGGAAAGCCGGTCCTGGTGTTGATGAGCCTAAGCAGCCTGAGAAGCGACTAGTGATCAATGCTATTATTGAAGGGTCACACCCAGTAGAGAAGAGTTGGAATGGGATGGAGCAATATGTCGATGCTTAAAAGCACGCAGTGAATGATAGTTGTTTTGCCGTCAATGACGATGTTCCGGCAAAACAACTTAGACCGATGGAAAATGGACTATTTTTTAGAAATCAACATGTTGATGGGGTAGAAGCCCAGAAGATTGACCCACTAATGATATTGGCCATGATTAGCCCTATTGTTGTAAGAAGGTGCATGTCGTCTATGGAAGCTCATTCAACAATTTGGTCAAGAAAGCCTACGGCTAGATGCTTCTAGAGGTAAAGTACTTAAAGTCGTGTAAATCTTAGATCTAGAGGTTTAACGGGACTGCTACTGAGCCAATAGGATGTGTGGATCTACCGATGGTTCTTGGAGAGGGCAATCGCAAGAGAGTGTAGTTTGTGCCTTTTATTGTATTGTATACTTATTCTGCTTATGAAGCTTTTTTGACCCGATCAACCTTGCTGAATTCCAAGCGGCTATAACTCTTTGGTGCTTAACGATGAAGTTCTGCTAGAAAATGGTGTAGGAATAGTGCAAGGGGATCAGGGGCTTGGCCAAGAACGTAATTTCACTATGCTAAAAGAGGAGAGGAGAAGAAAGGAAGGAAAGGGTATGGAGAAGACACTCTGCATCAAGGCTTTGGATGCATAGTAACCACCGCCTAAATCATGGCTCGGGCAGCATAGTCAGTTCCATAAATATATGGATCCGTGAAAAGTTCCATAAGAGGGAAGGGCAGCTACAGCCAAGTTAACAATTGAAGTCCCAATCAGCCAAGATGATCCTACACAGGTCCTAAAGGTCAAATTGCAGCTTGACGTAAAGATGATGAAAGACTTAGTTGGTTTTCTCTAAGTGATCCTAGATGTGTTCGTCTGGATTCACTCAGACATATGTGGAATATCATCAAATATAGAGAACCACGCATCAAATGTAAATCCTAAATGCATTCCTGAGAAATAGAAATGCCACAGTATGGGTTCGGAGAGATCCACTACACTCAAAGAAGAAGTGGAGAAGTTGAAAGACAATGGCTTCATCCATGACGCCCTATACCTGGAGTAGGTATCCAATCCAGACAAGGTGAAAGAAGCTAACAGAAACGGAGGACATGCATCGACTATTTAGACCTGAACAAGGCATGCCCGAAGGACAACTGCTCACCGTCGATGGTTGATCACCTGGTAGAATCGACGATCGGGAATAAGTTTCTCTCGTTCATGGTATGCATATCATGGATACAATTAGATCCCGATGCACATCCCAGACTAGGAACACACCCGCTTTATAACCTAGGATTGTACTACTATCTGTCATGCCATTTGGATTGAAGAATGTACGAGCAACTTCCCAGAGGCTAGTGAATAAGATATTCAAAGATCAGATGGGGCGCTCGATGGAGGTCTATGTAGACGATATGCTCGTGATGTCACAACGATTAAGGAACCAAATTGATCACTTGGAAGAGATGTTCACTGTTCTCCAAAAATACGGGATGAAACTTAATCCTTTGAAATGCTCATTCGACATTGCATCAGGGAAGTTCTTAGGATTCATCAGGACTCCCATGAAATTGAAGCCAATCTAGAGAAGATCGAAGCACCAAGGAACATCTAAGCCCTGGAAATGATCAAAGTGTCCTGAGCATGAATGGGATTGTCGTCGGCTTGAGTAGATTCATTTCCAAAGCCACCGACAAATGCATCCCTTTCTTCGAAGTTGAATATGCCAGTATATGATTTTTATTTGATGATAATAAACATATATATATATATATATATTCATTTAAATGTATTTGTTAGCGTACTATGTTATTTTCACATAATTAAATAAATATTTGCTGAATAAAATAAATAACACATAATTTAAAATTCAAACAGATATTTTTTTTCAAATAAATATTTTATTACAATTTTGAATAGTGTAAATTTGAGCTCTCACTTTATATACACAATTTCAAATTACAACACAACTTTTCACTATACAAATACCATTTACATTTTCACCTCAATAAGAATTGCTCGTTCACTCGTATTTAACTTCAACTCTATTCCATTGAATCCAGCATCTGAGTTATCTGCAAAATAAACAATGACGTAGTAAAATTGAAGAAGAAATATTTGTGTAGTGTACAATAAAATGTGTATTTTTGAAATTATTATTTTCCTCGGTTATTTGGGTTATTCGTCATCATTTAATTTTGGATTCATCTTATATGAACAGCTTGTATCATGCACAGTGTATCACTATACATTCCATACTGTCGTGCACACCAATATACGCTTGACAAAACTGCAGGCACAGGTGAGAACAAGGTCAAACCCAATCAAAAGCTAGGTTCAACTCAAGTGCAATGCAAATTAACTCATGACATGAGCACAAGGTCAAACCAGATCTATAAGCTGGATTCAACTAAGGTGCAATACAAAAAAAAATCCCGATGAAAGTGTACACAAAACTTCAGACTGCAAACAACAATCCAAATGAATGTACAAGATGACCAGCATTCAAGTACAAATGTTTTAGATATAAGTAAATGGATATGAAACTCGAAGTCTGAAAACAGTACAAGAAAATCCAGACAACATGTATATACATGTGCAACAAAGTAAAGATTCAAACATTTGGTTTTATTAAATAACCAATGAACAAGGAAATGGGTGAGGCAAAAAGAGGAGGAAATCATACAAAGGAGCAACACTAACATATATATGCTATGGATAAAAAGATTTCATATGGAACCAGATCTGGTAAAAATAGAAAGCAATTCAAGTTCATATGCACTGGCTCGAACCATACAAAACCGAGGTGGTTGCAGTAACAAGCACACATGCCTAGGCTCAAAGACATAAACAATAACACAACACAGTTGAACAAAAATTGACAATAGAAGTACAGAATGCACAATCAATGGTTCAAATGGTCAGACTCACAAGTCCAGTGACAAAAATAAACTCACTCGAAGTAACATGAATACAACTTAATGCAAAACAACCACTAGTGAAATAGAGACTCAAATGAACTCAATTATACTAAGACAAAATCCAAAATCATAATGAATCAGTACGAAAAGTGACATGCATAAGTAAAGCACTGAAACAAATACCACATAAACATATATACGTATATGCACATATATATGTATACACATATATGAGTTCAAAAGCAACAGCACATGTTAAACCAAGTGGATCAACATCTTATATATAAGGCAGTGAATGAATTACTATAACGACCCTGACTTGACCTTCGAAAATCGGCACTGAATACATCACACGTATTCGAATGCCGCAGATTCAAACGCCGAATCTGGTTTGCCGAAGCTTATAACACATTAAGTACAACAACACAGCGGAAGAAAAAGATAATATCATTTATATACAACAGATGATTACAACGATACAACACATTGATACAATTGATATCAATATCAGAAATACAAAAATAACAGCGGAAGAAAGTCTCCAAAATTCAGAAGTCCTTAAGATAGACACTCCAATTAACTGCAACACCATTACCATTGCTCCAAGACTATCGAATCTACATCTACAAGTTGATTATATGAAAATCTAACTCTAGAATGCCCGTGTGGAAAATTGTGGGCACCCAGAATTTAGAAAGGGAACAATAAACTTCAGGTCAGTCATGGGACTGGTATGACCAAACAAAAATAATTTTAAACAAAAACAACAACAAAAGAATTTAAGATTGAAATCTGCAATGGTTTTTGGAAAATGAAACTACCATAAGGCCTCCCCCCGCACACACAATGCAAACGCAGAAATGGAGAAGATTTCTCCTTATGATAGTCAAACATGCTTGATACGCAAAAAACGTTTTGATATTATTATTAGTAGTGCATAGCGGAAAACATTTGCAAGTATAATATTAATCTTAGCCAGCATACCACATTTCGTCGTATGCCTACTATAGCTACCATGTTCAATAGCAGGTTACCGTCACATTTCATGGCAGGTTATACATCTAAAACTGTACAGGGCTCGTATTGTTTTGTTTGGATTTCCAACAATGGTCAGGCAAAGGAACTTCCCACATCGAATGGAACGCCTCTGGAGGGACGCCCTCGAGAACCTAACCGAATCTCTGCCAACACATGGCCGGGTTGCTCCTTCCTGGAAGTAACTATTGACACGAGCATGCCATCCCCCGATCGATCGTTACCAACCTTTATCCGAGGTACCTCTCAACCAACAACCACAAAGCAATAAGTTTGCAGCGACCACAAAGTTAAGTATCTGGGCTCCATACCATGATACAACTCATAATTCAAAAGTAAATGAACATACCCTCAGGGGGCGCTATACCCAAATAACCTTGCTGCAACGATTTCTATTTTGACCATTACCAGGTTGTGAGGCTCGACGAAGTCTCGTCCACAAAGCTACACTTTTCACAAAGCCATGCTTTGATCAACAAATGATCAGCAGCACTTCGTATGCCACATTACCAAATTGGTAATGTATCACTACTAACCATCAACTACATAACCTCTGAGCTCGTACGTCTCAGAGAAGGGTGTTAAGCTAAGAGAATAAATTCTCGACCACCAAACAGAAATGTATTTGATAGAAATCAGCTTTACATCTCAAAGTGTAATGTCAGACACACATCCAAACAAGTTTGTTCCGGGTTCGAACAGAACCGATGGCACTTCCAAAGTAGCCCTTGCTCATCCGGATAAATCCTAATCACGTCTGGACTTCCCATCACAAAGGGTGATCAAATATCTATGCCGGGACCAGTTGGTGCAGAGACATTTGTCGAGTTATCCTTTCGCTTTTGAAAATATCCGGTCTTCACCACTGGTCTTCAAATGCAATCCATAACGTCGTATCATTATTCAGAATGGGATATATGACACAAGGTCCTCTCCCGACTAAACTGAATAATGAGTGCAATATTTAAAAACATATGGATATTGGGATCTCTGTTAAGTCACAACTTAAAACCCAATACCTTTCTTCAAATGGTTTAAAGAAATTACCATTTACAAATCTTTAAACAAAAATATTCACCTCACAAAGTTCACCAATCTTTCACAAAGATTCATTCACAACTTTCAAAACATTTTCCCTTTCAAATTGGATTAACTCATCCAATCTTTAAATCAAAGATTCAATTCATAGCTTTCGAAAACATTTCCAAAGATTTATAACTTCAAAAAACAATTCCATTTCAAATCTTTCATACCAAAAGACATACCTTTAAGATCCTCTTCAATTTCAAAACAAGGTTCAACAATCTTTCACAAAGATTTATTCATAGCTTTCAAAACTATTTCAATTCCATTTCAAACTTGAAATATTTCAATACAAATTTAAAATCCTTTCTTTATATGAAAGATATTATTATTTGAAAACAAATAGATTTCATTTCGGAAAAATCCGATTACATTTGCACAAGTTAAAGTCTTTCAATCTTGGGTAAATTTAAATTTCCAAAATAATACTTTTAAAATGATCTAAAACCCATTTAAACACATTTGTAACTTGTATAACCTTTTTAAACCATAATTTCCACACATAGAATTCAATTTCAAATCTTGAATTCAAATTTAAATCAAATCATTTAAATTTCAAAACTTTATCAAGATATTCAAAATATCTTTTATCTTTAAAACTCCTATTCAAAACTTTTCATATTTATTCCAATTCCATTTCCAAAGCTATTTGAATTCAAAATTCAACTTTAAAACCATTTCGTTAAATTCAAATGTCTGTGACTTAACCATTTTCCTCATGCAATCCATATTTGTGTGTGTATGGTGTAGTCCAAGGGTTTTACACAATAGTGCAACATCATCAATCATTACAGATTCAAACACATCAATATCGATAAGCGGTATAATCTTATAAAGCTTATCTTCATTCACAGATTCACAAATAAAATATATAAATCGCAGATAAATAAATTACATTCATCATAGCTCAAATCAAAATACTTCATATCACAAAGCAATACACACCAGGGATTTCATCAATTCAAAGCATACAATATAATTCAAACATCCATAAGTAAAATTAATTGATTATCTGATTAATTTTAAATCTGATTAATTACTTATAAGTAAATTACTAATATTTGTTAATTAATATTAATTAATATTAATTATCTGATTAATTGAAATCAGATTAATCACTAATACTGGTTGATTAACATTAATTAATTGCAATTTATTTTAATTAATTATCCTTTAATTATTTATTAATTAACCATAATTAATAAATCAATCAACCCTTAAATTATTAATAAATCAATCTTAATTAATAAATCAATCAACCTTAAATCATTAAAGAATTAATCTTAATTATTTAATTATCCTTAATTTATTACCCTTAATTAATTAACCCTTAATTGATTATTATTAAATTAAGTATCCTTATTATCCTAATCACTTATTTTAATAAATCACAAATTAATTACATTAAGTAATTATCCTCTTAATAAATCAAAAAGTGATTATCTTTAACTAATTAAATCAATTTATTTTAATTAACCATATTTAATCTAATAAATTACATTGAGTAATTAATCCCTTTAATTACTCCCATTAGTTAATTTCTTTTTAATTAATTGCCCATAATTACTTAGATTAATTATCTCTTAATTAATTAAGTAATTAACTATCCCTAATTCATACCAATTATCTTAAAATTAATTAAATTAATAAATCATCTCTTAATCACTAGTTAATGACCCTTAAATTAATTATACTCATTAACCATTCATTAATTAATTTCCTTAAGAAATTATACTTTGATTATTAATCATTAATTAATTAACTCTTGTTGATTTTATTAAGTGATTAACTTTTTATTTATTCCACTAATTTATTCATTCCTAATTAATCCCCACCTTACTTAGTTAAAAGACAATCCTTAATCTTAACACTTAATTTCATCATTAACTTCATTAGAAACCATTTAAGGAAAATAATATATAATTAAACAAAACAATTATAAATATTAAATTTACCATTTAAAATCCTGAAATCTTGTTCAACTTGTTTAATAAATTTAATAAGTAGTTATTCTTGAAAGCTTAATTATCATACCTCTTTAAAACTATTTTTTTAATATAATTTTAAAACTTGGTTAAACATTTTCCCTTTTGAAACAAATTATTTAAATAACTTTGAAACCATAAACACTTTGTTTCGTAGCATTATAAAACATTTTAATTTGGAAAACTTGTTTTTATTTTGCTTTAGAACTTTGAAGCTTTTTGAAAACTTGAGTTCTTTGTTTTAAATTTTTTTTTAACTTAACTTCCTTTTTAAAACCACACTAGCCAACAATCCCGAGTCAACTTCGATCACTAACCCGTGCAAACCCCGAGTCCCCTCGCGTTCACTAAAGCTTCGAGCCACGCACAAAATACACGAAAATGATCCTGAGCTACCTTCCTTTCCCCAAACTACAGAATAAACCTAATACACGAAGATACTCATGCATATGCACGATGATCAGAATGTCGTGGGCACCCTACCGACGATGCTAGATAGTCGACGGCAACCTATCCTAATACTCCGACCACCCAGCATCGTTTAATTCGCTCGAAATCGAAAGATGAGTTATACGAGCATCCTGGAACCAAAACCAAGACGACCAACCACCTTGCCGACGATGAACCATGCAACCAGAACTCAAACTGCTTCGACCACGGTCACGTCTCGAACCACCGAATCAATTCCTTCCTATGCGATCCATTCCGGTGCGCCACCGTCGCCATACCACCCTCGTCAAACCCGATCACCAAAACTTACCACCAAGCCCTACTTCCTCCTCCCCTGACCACCACGGACTAAGATAAAATCAACCACTATTTCTCCAGAGACTCCTGACACCCTGGCCACCTCCATGCCAAAACCCGAGCTCCCACTCGTCGCCGATCAACGGCAAATGGCCAAAATCTCAAAATCGAACAACTCACGAATTCTTGGCCAATACTCAATTAAAAATTACCAAATTTGTTCTAAAATTCATGATTTGTTATTACGAATCAGGTTATATAATTCAAAGATAAAATCATAGATATTGATTTTTAATAGAATTTTGATTTTTACTGTAATCTCCCATTTTAAATTTTATACTTAATATAAATTGTTTGAAACCATTTTTTAAATGGATGTTATAGTTTTACAACCATCTTTTATTTAGATGTCAGAACCTAAAAAGAACTAGGGAATAAGTTTTGAATTTTTTGAAGTTGATTTTAACCTGTAAACAAAGAACAGATTATATGTGTGTACATACATTCATACACAAAAACTTCATATATACACACACACACACATACAAACATATCCATATTCGTGCAATCAATTTCCATTACTTCTCATCCATTATTAATCAGAGATATCAAGATTAAGACGTTTAAGGTGGTAATTTGCTCACCTGGGCATGTTGACAGAGAGGAACAGAGAAGACAGGCTTGATTTGTTTTATTCTTTTGTTTCCAGGTTTCGCTTGCTTTCCTTTTCTGATTTTCTATTATTTTGAATTTTCTGCTAGACCTTACTGCATGCTTTGACTTCCAGACTTGAACTCAAGTTGTTGTTTGAATCTGAAAAACTTTGGCTTGCTTAAATGTTGGAATTTTGCTTGATCAGGTCCATGTTGATCAATTGAAATTTATTGAATTTATTATTTCCATCTTTTGATTTCCTTTGATCTTCTTTTCTGTTTTGTTTTAATCTCAGGCTTGATCTTTTAAAGTTTGTTTCACAATTAAATTTTCAAGAGGATGAGGAGTGAAGATTTTGAAATATTGAACTGAAATGAATCAAAAATCTTTTTCTAATATATGTTATTTAAATTCAAACTTAAAATGAGACACAACATTTTCCACTTGTCTACTTTAATTACACTTGTTCATACTCATGTTTAACTTCTTCACATTTGTTAAAATGAGTAATTTTATGTCTAAATCCTTCACTTAAATAAAATAAAAAATTATGTTTAAACCCTTTCATTTTATAAATTGCTTTATATCTCTATATGTTTACATTTTCAATTTAAACAAATCCATTTCCTTTTATTTATATATGTATTTCAAATTTAAAGAATATGGTTTAAATTAAATTAAACACTAATAAACAAATATATGTACATTAGGATTTAACTTTCAATTATAAATATGTATACATACATACATACATATATATATATATATATATATATATTTAAAATTGGAAAACAAACTTTCATTATTTTTTTTAAATATAAGGTTTTAAAATCTAATTTATTTTCAACATATTTATTTTTAAATTCCAAATCAAAATTCTATTCACAATTTATTGAATTTTCAAATCAATTCCTTTATTCACGGTCTTTTGATATATATTTATTCAAAATTTCAAATTAATCCACAATTAAATTTATATTTAAAGTATTATCCAAAACATTTATTTCTGAATTTCTAATTAGAAATTCTATTTTAAAATCATATTTATGTACATTTATATTAATAAACAAACAAATATCTATTTAAATTTGAAAAATACCAAATTAATTTACAATTTAACTTCCAAAATTAAATTAATTACCAATTTAATTTTGTTTTAAAAAACAGGAATGTTATAGAGTCCTCCCCTTAAGAAAATTTCGTCCCCGAAATTTGCCAGGGAGACAACAAAGAACAGATGAAAGATAGTGAAATATCTTTCTAGATCAAGCTGAATATCTATTCTATATTTGGATTACCAAATCAGAATATCAACAATAAATTCAATAACTTGTTCATTACTTCACAAGATACTCGGGCCACCAGATCTACGAAATATGCAGGGGCACTGGTTAGTTCGAAGGAATAACTAACTGTTCGTAGAATGAATCTAGACCCCAAAGAATAGACTAATGGATACAATCCAATTCAGATTGGAATATCCCAAAGTATTCACTAGCTTGTCCCTCTTCGGACTTTGATCTTCACAAGAAATCACAACAAATTTTCAAACTTTGGTTTTAATCGAAATTGTTTTATCCATACAATTCAATTTAACTTCATCTTTTGTTAACCAATTTATTTCAATTTAAAATTTCAAATTCATTAAAGTTAAAATAGAAAGCTGAGGGAAACAAATGATTAGAATACGAAATAGGAATTAGATTTTCTACAGCAATTCACAGGGCCATCATCACACCGAAGCTTCTCCTTACAGCTGCCACGAAGCCATCCAAAAGAATTGAAATTGGATCAAAGGAGATTGATAGAGAAAAGTTATTTCCGTTGTTGTAGGGTATCGACCATTTATAGTCATACTGCCATGTCCCTATCTCGTCCTCTTCTTGCGCTCATACTTACTATCAGTGGATAGCAAGAGAATTTACTGAGGCATACGGACGGATATCTTAGGGATATACTCATTCTAAGGTATACTTCACCCTATCTCTAATGAGTCACCTATTGTGTTATACTCCAAAAGCTAAAGTTCAACCTTCAGCTTTGATACCAAATATAAGGACCCTGACTTCACCTTCGAAAATCGGCACTGAATACATCACCCGTATTTGAATAGCGTAGATTCAAACGCCGAATCCGGTTTCCTGGAGCTTATAATACATTAAGTACAACAACACAGCGGAAGAAAAAGTTAATATTATTTATATACAACAGATGATTACAACGATACAACACATTGATACAATTGATATGAGTATTAGAGATACAAAAATAACAGCGGAAGAAAGTCTCCAAAAGATAATATCTTCAGAAGTCCTTAAGATAGATACTCCAATTAACTGCAACACCATTGCCAATGCTCCAAGACTATCGAATCTACATCTACTAGCTGATTATCTGAAAATCTAACTCTAGATTGCTCGTGTGGAAAATTGTGGGCACCCAGAGTTTAGAAAGGGAATAATAAACTCCGGGTTAGTCATGGGATTGGTATGAGCAAACAAAAACAGTTTTAAACAAAAAAAATAACAAAAGAATTTAAGATTGAAATCCGCAATGCTTTTTTGAAAAATGAAATTACCATAAGGCGTCCCACCGTACACACAATCCAAACGCAGAATTGGAGGAGATTTCTCCTTATGATAGTCAAACATGCTTGATACGCGAAAACCATTTGATATTATTATTGTTAGTGCATAGTGGAAAACATTTGCAAGTATAATATTAATCTTAGCCAGCATACCACATTTCATCGTATGCCAACTACAGCTAGGATGTTCAACAGTAGGTTAGCGCCACATTCCATTGCAAGTTATACGTCTAAAACCGTATAGGGCCCGTATTGTTTTGTTTGGATTTCCAACAATGGTCAGACAAAGGAACTTCCCACACCGAATGGAATGCCTCTGGAGGGACGCCCCCGAGAACCTAACCAGATCTCCTACAACATAAGGCCAGGTTACTCCTGCCCGAAAGTAACTACTAACATGAGCATGCCATCTCTTGGTCGTTACCAGCCTTTATCCGAGGTACATCTCAACCAACAACCATAAAGCAATAAGTTTGCAGCAATCATAAAATTAAGTATCTGGGCTCTATACCATGATACCACTTATAATCCAAAAGGAAATGGACATACCCTCAGGGGGCGCTACCCCCAAATAACCTTGCTGCAACGATTCCTGTTTCGACCATTACCGGGTTATGAGGCTCGGCGAAGTCTCGTCCACAAAGTTGCACTTTTCACAAAGCCATGCTTTGATCAACAAATGATCAGCAACACTTCGTATGCCACAATACCAAATTGGTAATGTATCACTAGTAACCATCAACAACATAACCTCTGAGCTCGTACGTCTCAAAGAAGGATGTTAAGCTAAGAGAATAAATTCTCCGCAACCAAACAGAAATGTATTTGATAGAAATCAGCATTACATCTCAAAGTGTAATTTCAGACACAGATCCGTACAAGTCTGTTCCGGGTTCGAACAGAACCGAAGGCACTTCCAAAGAAGCCCTTGCTCATCCGGATAATTCCTAATCACGTCTGGACTTCCCATCACAAAGGGTGATCAAATCTCTATGCCAGGGACCAGTCGGTGTAGAGACATTCAATGAGTTATCCTTTCGCTTTCGAAAATATCCGATCTTCACCGCCGGTCTTCAAATGCAATCCATAATGTCGTATCATTATTCGGAATGCGTTATATGACACAAGGGCCTCTCCAGGCTAAACCGAATAATGAGCGCAATATTTAAATCATATGGGTATTGGGATCTCAGTTAAGTCACAACTTAAAACCCAAAACCTTTCTTCGAATGGTTTAAACAAATTACCATTTACAAATCTTTAAACAAAAAGATTCACTTCACAAAGTTCACCAATCTTTCATAAAGATTCATTCACAACTTTCAAAACACTTTCCCTTTCAAATAGGATTAACTCATCCAATCTATAGATCAATGATTCAATTCATAGCTTTCAAAAACATTTCCAAAGATTTATATCTTTCAAAAACAATTCCATTTCAAATCTTTTATACAAAAGATATACCTTTAAGATCCTCTTCAATTTCAAAACGAGGTTCAACAATCTTTCACAAAGATTTATTCACAGCTTTCAAAACTATTTCAATTCCATTTCAAACTTGAAATCTTTCAATTCAAATTGGAAATCCTTTCTTTATATGAAAGCTATTATTATTTGAAAACAAATAGTTTTCATTTTGGAAAAATCCGGTTACATTTGCACAAGTTAAAGTCTTTCAAACTTGGGGTAAATTTAAATTTCCAAAGTAATACTTTTAAAATGGTTTAAAACCCATATAAACGCATTTGTAACTTGTATAACCTTTTTAAACCATAATTTTCAAACATAGAATTCAATTTCAAATCTCGAATTCAAATTTAAATCAAATTATTTAAATTTTAGAAGTTATCAAGTTACTCAAAATAACTTTTGTCTTCAAAACTCCTTTTCAAAACTTTTCATATTTATTCCAATTCCATTTCCAAAGCTATTTGAATTCATAATTCAACTTTAAAACTATTTCATTAAATTCAAATGTATGTGACTTAACCATTTTCCTTGTGCAATCCATATTTGTGTGCGTATGGTGTAGTCCATGGGTTTTACACAATAGTGAAACATAATCAATCATTACAGATTCAAACACATCAATATCGATAAGTGGTATAATCCTATAAAGCTTATCTTCATTCACAGATTCACAGATAAATAATATAAATTTATCACAGATAAATAAATTACATTCATCACAGCTCAAATCAAAATTCTTCATATCACAAAGCAGTATACACCAGGGATATCAACAATTCAAAGCATTCAATACAATTCAAACATCCATAAGTTAAATTAAATAATTATCTGATTAATTTTAAATCAGATTAATTACTTATGAGTAAATTACTAATTTTGGTTAATTAATAATAATTAATATTAATTATCTGATTAATTTAAATAAGATTAATCACTAATCCTGGTTGATTGACATTAATTAATTGCAATATATTTTAATTAATTATCCTTTAATTATTTATTAATTAACCTTAATTAATAAATCAGTCTACCCTTAAATTATTAATTAATAAACCTTAAATCATTAAAGAATTAATCTTAATTATTTAATTATCCTCAATTAATTACATTAATTAATTAATTAATTAACCCTTAATTGATTATCATTAAATTAAGTATCCTTAATTAATTACAATAAGTGATTACCCTAATCACTTATTTTAATAAATCACAAATTGATTACATTAAGTAATTATCTAATAAATCAACAAGTGATTATCTTTAATTAATTAAATTAATTTACTTTAATCAACCACATTTAATTTAATAAATTAGATTGAGTAATTAATCCCTATAATTACTTCCGTTAATTAATTGCCTTTAATTACTTAGAATTATTATCTCTTAATTAATTAAGTAATTAACTCCTAATTAATTTCCAATTATCTGAAAATTAATTACATTAATAAATCATCTCTTAATCACTAATTAATGACCCTTAAATTAATTATACTCGTTAACCATTCTTTAATTACTTTCCATAAGAAATTGTACTTTGATTATTAGTCATTAATTAATTTACTCTTGTTAATTTTATTAAGTGATTAACTTTTTATTTATTCCACTAGTTTATTCATTCCTAATTAATCCCAACCTTACTTAGTTAAAAGACAAATCCCTAATCTTAATACTTAATTTCATCATTAACTTCATTAGAAACCATTTTAGGAAAACAATTATATAATTAAACAAAACAATTATAAATATTAAATTTACCATTTAAAATCTTGAAATCTTGTTCAACTTGTTTAATAAATTTAATAAATAGTTATTCTTGAAAACTTAATTATCATACCTCTTTAAAACTATATTTTTAATATATTTTTAAAACTTGGTTAAACATTGTCCCTTTTGAAACAAATTATCTAAATAACTTTAAAACCTTTAAACACTTTGTTTCGTAGCGTTATAAATCATTTTAATTTGGAAAACTTTTTTCTATTTTGCTTTTGAACTTTGAAACTTTTTGAAAACTTGAGTTTTTTGTTTTAATAAAACTTGTTTTTACTTAACTTCCTTTTTAAAACCACACTAGCCAACAATCCTGAGTCAACTTCGATCACTACCCCGTGTAAACCTCGAGTCCCCTCGCATTCACTACAGCTTCGAGCCATAACCAAAAATACACGAGAATGAACCCGAGCTACCCTGCTTTCCCCAAACTACAGACCAAACCTGATATGCGAAGGCACTCGTTCACGTGCACAATGATCAGAACGTCACAGGAACCCTGCCGAGGATGCTAGAGAGTCGACGACAACCTATCCTAATACTCCGACCACCCAGCATCGTTTAACTCCCTCAAAATCGAAAGATGAGTTAAACGGGCATCCTGGAACCAAAACCTAGATGACTAACCACCTTGCCGACGATGAACTACGCCATGAAAACTCAAACTGCTTCGACCACGGTTGCATCTCGAACCACCGAATCCATTCCTCCCTGTGCGATCCATCCCGGTGTGCCACTTTCGTCGTACCACCCTCGTCAAACCAGATCAACAAAACTTACCACCAAGCCATACTTCCTCCTCCCTTGACCACCATGGCCTAAGATATAACCAACCACTATTTTTCCAGAGACTCCTGACACCCCTGCCACCTCCATGCCAAAACCCGAGCTCTCACTCGTCGCCGATCAATGGTAAATGACCAAAATCTCAAAATCAAACAACTCACGAATTCTCGGCCAATACTCAATTAAAAATTACCAAATTGGTTCTAAAATTCATGATTCATTATTACGAATCAGGTTATATAATTCAAAGATAAAATCGTAGATATTGATTTTTAACAGAATTTTGATTTTTACTGTAATCTCCCATTTTAAATTAAATACTTAATATAAATTGTTTGAAACTATTTTTTAAATGGATGTTATAGTTTTGCAACCATCTTTTATTTAGATGTCAGAACCTAAAAATAATTAGGGAATAAGTATTGAATTTTTTGAATTTGATTTTAACCTGTAAACCAAGAATATATTATATGTATGTACATACATTCATACATATAAAACTTCATATATATATATATATATGCATACTAATATATCCATATTCATGCAATCATCTTCCATTACTTCTCATCCATTATTAATCACAGATATCAAAATTGAGATGTTTAAGGTGGTAGTTTTCTCACCTGGGCATGTTGACAGAGAGGAACAGAGAAGACATGCTTGATTTGTTTTATTCTTTTGTTTCCAGGTTTTGCTTGCTTTCCTTTTTTTATTTTTTTATTTTGAATTTGCTGCTAGATCTTACTGCATGCTTTGATTTCCAGACTTGAACTCAAGTTGTTGTTTGAATCTGAAAAACTTTGGCTTGCTTAAATGTTGGAATTTTGCTTGATCAGGTTCATGTTGATCAATTGAAATTTATTGAATTTATTATTTCCTTCTTCTGATTTCCTTTGAAATTCTTTTCTATTTTGTTTTAATCTCAGGCTTGATCTTTTAAAGTTTGTTTCACAATTAAATTTTCAAGAGGATGAGGAGTGAAGAGTTTGAAATATTGAACTGAAATGAATCAAAAATCTTTTCTAATATATGTTATTTAAATTCGAACTTAAAAGGAGACATAATATTTGCCACTTGCCTACTTTAATTACACTTGTTCAAACTCATGTTTAACTTCTTCACATTTGTTAACATGAGTAATTTTAAGTCTAAATCCTTCACTTAAATAAAATAAAAAATTATGTTTAAACCCTTTCATTTTATAAATTGCTTTATATCTCCATATGTTTACATTTTCAATTTAAACAAATCCATTTCCTTTTATTTATATATGTATTTCAAATTTAAAGAATATGGTTTTAATTAAATTAAACACTAATAAACAAATGTATATGTACATACATTAGGATTTAACTATCAAATAAATACTTTCAAATATAAATAGGTATACATACATATATTTAAAATTGGAAAACAAACTTTCATTATTATTTTTAAAATACAAGGTTTTAAAATCCAATTTATTTTCAATATATTTATTTTTAAATTCCAAATCAAAATTCTATTCACAATTTATTGAACTTTCAAATCAATTCCTTTATTTACAATCTTTAATATATATTTATTCAAATTTTCAAATTAATCCACAATTGATTTATAATTAAAATATTATCCAAAACATTTATTTCTGAATTTCCAATTCGAAATTCTATTTTAAAATCATATTTATATACATTTATCTTAATAAACAAACAAATATCAAATTAAATTTGGAAAATACCAAATTAATTTACAATTTAACTTCAAAAATTAAATTAATTACCAATTTAAATTTGTTTTAAAAAACAGGAATGTTACATTAACTCAACTACATGAACAACAACATAGCAGCATGCAAGTGAGGCTACAACCTAGTACAGTTCAAATGAAAAAAGGTTATCTTCAAGTGAAAACAAAATGGTACAAGTGCAGCCTCAACAGTAAAGTCCAGTGAGAAAATCAATCAAGACTCCAAGCATGCAAATACAAGACGATGGCAAATAACATGAAAATGTACACAATTACATATGCAACTGAATACAAGTCGACATGCTCAGTTGCCAAGAAATGCAACAGAAATGATCATAGCAAAGTCACAAGAAATCTATAAGTCAAATGTTCAGTGACTCGAAGTTTATACAAGTGCACAAATCAAGTACACATGACTTGAGCAAATTCAACCTAGAGAATGTAACAAAAGTCAACATAAATTCAAAGTACAAAAGAATCAAAACCGTGGTGGCCAAGGAATCGAACAAGTCATAAAAGAAATAAAAAGAAAGCCGATTATCTCAACATATTATAACAAATTCAAAGTGGCCGAAGTCAAACCAGAAATTCAAGGAGCAATTTCAAATTCATAAAGCCATGATAATCAAGTAAAGAATTATGTAAAATAGAACCGATCAGGATTAATCACAAGAAACCAATCAAAATCGAACGACCAAGCTAAAATTATCAAACGAATTCAAATAATATATTCAAATAATATATTCGATCGAAAATTTAGAAAATTTAGAAAATTTAGAAAATAAAACCATCAACATCACTGGCATTAAATTGAATCGAGTTCAAGCATATCAACGAAAGAAAAAAGGAAATCACATATCAATTCAAAATCGAACTCGACGAATTGAAGCAGCCGTTCGCTAATCAAAGAGACAATCGATCGACAAAGCAAGGAACGCTAAATCATCTACTCGATCAAGTAACTAAAGTTGATGTCTTCAAATTTTCAGAAGCTCTAATTCTCAGAAAGAAAGAGGAACAAAGAAGCAATCATTTTTCACAGAGCATACGAGCCTAAGAGATAATATAGAAAAGAAAAGGGGAATTATTTTATCACTGTTTATTTTCTTTTGGGCCGACAATTTGTTGTTATAGGTTTGAACTCTTAAGGCTTTTGTTTTTATTTTTAAATTGAATTTTCTTTTCTTTCATATTCTAGTGTGTTTTTCTAGTCGAGTGATTAGGGATAAACTATGGTGGTGTAGTTTGAGAATTCACATGTAACGACCCGAAATTTCCGATCTAGAAAATTTCAGATAGTGAGGAAAAAGAAGAAAAGAAATAGAAGAGGGAACAGAAAAAAAATCGCAGATTCTCACATTCGCAGTGGATCAAAATATAATATCAAATAAAATAACAGTTATACAAGGAAAAACTGTATCGGTTAATTTATATCTATACATCAGAGTTACAACATTTACACAAAACACTGGACAGTTAAAATCAACATGTCCCAGATAAACTACAATATATCACAGCGGAATACACTCCATATGTTTCTGCTATCCAGCTCGCCTCCTGAGCTCCAGAACGTCCTAACCTAAAAATCTGAAATACTCGGTCTGACCCGAGCATTACATAAAAATAACACCCCGGTCAGGCTGGAAACCAGCGTGAGTGAACCTATAAAATGTTAAATATTAAATTATAAAATTAATTTGCAACCCGAGGTAACTCGTACCTTCCCACGAGTTCTTATCTTACAAAGTCATTCACTTATCAAAAACCATATCCAAACATTGTTACCCAGATTAAATGGACATTGTACTCTACTTATTCCATTCCAGCCTAACACAAATATATATTGAATTATTTTAGATTACAAATCGAAGTGGTTTCGGGTATTCGCGGAAACCCGACCTCGGTCTCTTTGAATCCCAAATCATCTTTACTTAAAATTATTTAAGTGAATTCAGTTCAATTTAATATATAGGTTGACACATTTACACAGTATCCATCATCATAGATAACCCACAAATCATAGTTTAATTCCCAAAACATCATATCATGGAATATCACAAATTATCAGACATATATTAATCTAATCATCCAATTCAATTTATCCATTGATAAACATGATTTATAAGTTGAACAATTCCTAATTAACTTAGTTAATCTCCAATTAATGTAATTTCTCAAGTTATCTCTAATCTTGCTAACTCAACATTAATTAATTACAAACCAATGGATAACTCAATCTTTAACTATCCAACTTAATTAATCTTCCTTAATTGATTATTCTCTAATTACATTAAGTAATTAGACATATATTAAATATCCTTAACCATTTACATTAATTAACCTTTAATTACCCTCATTAATTAATTGACTATAATTAATTACATAATTAATTAATCTTTAACTAATCATATTCATTAATTATCCTTAATTTATTACATTCATTAATTAATTATCCTTAATTAATTACATTAAATAATTCTTTAATTAATTACACTAAGTAATTAATTCTTAACTACTTTCATTAAGTACTTCCCTTAAGTAATTACTCTTCTATTTAATTACATTTAGTAATTACTTATTAATTACTTACACTAAGTAATTGTATTTTATAAATTATATTAAGTAATTATACTTAATCAATTTCCTTTGGTGATTAACTTTAATTAATTAACTAATTAATTATTTCAAATTAATTACCTTAATTAATTATCATAATCACCAGTTAATGATTCAATTTTAATGCAAAGATTAAATGGTTTAAGCTTGATTTAATAAATTTCTTAAACACTTACCCCCCCTCCCCCTATTTTTTTAACTTTAGAACTTGGAAAATTCTTATTTTATTTTGCTTATAAACTTGTATTCTTTTAAACTTGAAAACATAAATTTTCTTTCAGATGTAAACCTGGCAATGTTCTTCAGAACTTAAAACACGAATATGATTTTTTTAAAATCCTAGAATTGAAGCTTGCTGACTTAATCAGAAGCAAACCCGAGAATCTCAAACAAATTCCCGAGCGAAAACTGTTAGAACTTGCGAACTTACCCGAGGCATCTCTCCTTCTTCCCGATAACGAGTTCTAACCCATCCTCTCAACACAGCATCCACCAAAATAAAATGGACACGAAGCTAAACTGATGCACGTGCACATCAGAATCGATCATCGACGATCAATGCCGCGTCCATCCTCGAGTCATCATTGACCCCGCCGCCGTGTCCGATTCTCAGTTCCGCCGATTCCACCATCAAATCGGAAATGAACACATCCACTAGTCATGATTCCAAACCAATATGAAAAATCCCTTTGCGGACGATCATCCCGACACTAGAAAATCCGCCACTTCATCAATAGTTGCATCTCAACCTCCAGCATCATTTCCCTCTTACGTGATTGAGCCCGTCCTACTTCGATGTCACAAAAACCCTTAAACATCGTCGATAAAAATGGTTCGAAACCCTACATCACCGCTTTGCCGCCGCCTTATTGATCGTTGAACCCTTCGATCAATTTTCCCCAGACCTCCGCCCTTCAAAACACCTCCAGACACGATCTCAAACCCCTAGGTCCTCCACTTGCCAAAAATCAATGAAATCACCACTTCCGTTCTACCCCAAGTTGCTCAATCAATATTTGTTTAAAAATCTTGATTCTTATTTTAAAATTCATGGTTTTCAAAATCTAATCCAATAATATAAGTAAAACTTCAAGATTCAAATAATTAATTTCTTGACTTAGTTGAATTCTTACCGTTCTCCTTCTTTTGTTTAGAACCCAGCTTCAGAATCTACTTGGAAATATTTTTAAAATTGTTGTAACAAACAAAATGTATTTATACATCCATGTTTAAAAGGAATCAAGGAAAGAGATATTTGAATTTGATCAGGTTTTGAAACCTGGATAACCAGAACAGAGCATTTATTTGTATTCTGACATTCACACCATGAAATCACATATATATCTTCATGTTCATATAAATAAACATGAAAATACTTAACATACTATGTTCTAAGAATTACTGCATGCAACAGAATTTTAAAACAGATTAAAACTTGGTTTACTCATAAATAACCTGGAACAGAGAATTAACGTTTGATATACAAAAACCTAGAAATGGTTTGATCTTGATCTTATTAGATGAATTTTGAGTCTTGAATTGTTAGCTTGCTTTCGATCTGAACTTGATTGTGAGAGCTGAAGCTTGTTGTTTGATAATGCTGATTTGGTCTTGCTTTGATTTTCTGGTTTTCAAGTTTGTTTTGATTTTGATCATTTTTTAAGTCTTGTTTTCAGGTTTTTAGCTTCGAGAATAAAAGTTTTTGAAAAGTGAAAGATAGAAGAGGTAGGGATGTATTTAACCTTATTTTAAATTTTATTTATGTTTTTTTTTGAAAAATAAAAAGACAAAATAAAACTTGTTATTTTTGCATGTCATTAATTCAACAAATGTTATATTTATGATGAGATGATTACATTTGTTAATATTAAAATGTATTTGCCTTACATTTGTTTTAAATGCATTTTATCTTGTTTATAAATGTCTGCATATATATAAAAATTAATTTTTATCTCATGTTATTTATTTTTTATTTAAAAAAAAGTATTAAACCTTTCTTAAATCTTCTTAAAGCCTATATTTATTCTTGTCTTTTAATTATATTTCAAATTTAGATAAATAAATTCCTTTTTCTCAATTTATGTTTTATATTCATATTCATACCTTCCGTGATATTTACACATATATAACTTTTGAAAGAGAAGATCTTAAAAGCTTAATTATATACTAATAATAATCATATATTTATCCTTTTGGATATCAAACTATAAATTCAAATTCAATTTAAATCAACTTATATATATATATATTAAACAAACATATATTTAATTTGTTTGAAGATAATAAGTTTGCCTATTTTTAATAATTATATTAGGAGATTATCAATCTTAAAAATGTCAGTATAATTAATAGTTAAAATTAGTATTTCTATTAATTAACCCGGTTAATTATCAATTAACAGATGCCCAAAAAATTCGGGTTATCATATTCCTTCCCCTTTGAATCTTTTCGTCCTCGAAAAGAACGAAGCCAGAACTTATTTAATACTTAAAATTAGATAAATTACTCTTTGATCACTTCTAAAATACTTTTAAAATTTATATAATATTACCAAATAGCTTTATAAAAATTCTTTTTATAACTCGATGTCTCAGCAAGTCCATCCTTGTTCCCATAGAAATTCGATCATACATTGATCAGGCGTAAGAATGAAAATCTATAAGTGCTCGGTAAAACCTTTTTCAACACCCAGTGAAAATACTTGGAAAAATATATTTTGTTGAAAATATAGAAAACATTTTGAAAATAGAGGGAACATCTTTTGGTGAGAATGCTCCGGAAATCATCAACCCTATCCATGGTCGCAGTTAACCCGATGGTTACGTTGCCATCCCGGCAAAATCCATTGATAATTATAGGCACTCTGCGCCCCTCGATTACACCATGGAATTCGCTACAGATCGCAGCTACATCCGGGGTTACGTTGTTATCACAGCAAAAACCCATATAACTATAGGCATCAGCACCCTCGAATTTCGCTGCCAAATAAATGAAACTTCTCCACTCCACTCGACCATAGATCACAGTCTACCGATGTTACATTGCCTTCCCAGCAAAATCAAACGTAGACCATTGACACTCACCTCCATACGATTTCCGCTATGGTCCATAGTAGATCGCAGCGACATCGAGTTATATTTTCATCACAGCATAACCCAAATGCTTATGTAGGCATCAGCGCCCTCGACTTTCACTACCAAATAATCCTCAGGAACTTCAGTTTGTCCGGACTTCCTCACAAGATCCACTTTAGAGCTTTCCCCTTTGAGGCTCAAGGCAGTACCAACCTATGGTACTCCAAAGAAGTTCATTTCAAGGGAGCGCCTTTTTCCCCAGAGCCATTTTCAAAACACTTTATACTATACACATATAGTATTTTTCAAATCATACACCTAGTATGAATCCCATATAAATCTTCTTTCACAAAATCGAATATCCCAAAAATCGATAATTCTCAAATAGGCTTTCCAAATTTTCAAAATTGATTTTTCCCCAAAAGTCAAAAGCCTTTCCAAAATCCATAGGTTCCAAAAACTTTTCCTCAAAATCATTCTCATAAGAACCTTTATATATATATATAACTTGAAAATCTTTGGATCATTTCATACTTGTATAAAATCCCTTTTTATACTATAAATAATTTCAAAAAGCCCTTTTATTTTGGCTATAGATTCAACAAAGGGAGTTTATCAATTATATATACATAACTTTGTTTATGCCAAATTAATATTCAAGCTTGATTATTCTATAAAGTCAATTACTATATTACTTACTTCCATAAAGTAAATTTCTACCATAGAAATACCCAATTTCCACTTTATTTCATCAAATATTTCACAAAATATATTTTTCATTTCAAAAACCATTTTACAATTATTGTCCACAAATCTTAATATCAATTTCATTCAAATCCGTACGATGTACACACATCATCCGAATGCAATATCAATCTGATCGCTCACTCGATCACACAATTTCACTTCCGAACTAGTATCGTCCACCCGACTTCCTAGTGCGGACTCAGATCTGGTTTCTTCATTAGAAACCGTCATTCTCCTTGCATAGTCATAACTATGATAGAGAATTTCCAGAACCAATAAAATATCCATATCCAGGTTCGTCGTCGAAAATGGAGTGAAAAATCCCAACTCGTATCGATATACTATCTCGAAATTCTATGCTCGAATCCAGATCAAATCATTATACGAATAGAATTATATATGTACATCCTACGTATTTATCTTTATTGATTATTAGCTAAATCAATTCCTTTTTTATTCATATTCACAATTGCCTCAATTCTCCATTTGGATTATCACCTCAATTCTTATCTCAAATGGATATTTAATCATAAACAGTTTGCACTCTGACCAGCTTAAATTTAGAAAATAGCTTGAAAAGTTAAAAATAGGTAAGTAGTTGAAAAATAATTATTAGATGTAAAATAGCTGTAAAATAGTCAAGTAGTTATAAAATAGAAAATGGTTATAAAATAATTAGATAATTGCAAAATAGTTGTAAAATAGCAATTAGTTATAAAGTTGTTGAAAAATAATAATTAATTTATAGAACAGTTGAAAATTAAATAGTTCCAAAAGTAGTTGTAAACAAGTATAAGATAGTTTGGGTTTAAAAAGAACAGTTGTATAGTAAAAAAATAGGAAAATAGATTTAAAAATAGTTTATATTAAAATAATTTATTTGAAAATAGTTTTAGAGCAAACTGTTCAATTCCCAATCTCCATTTCCAATCAATTTCTCATCCCATTAAATTAATTCAATTCCAATTCAATTTGAATTAACTTCAATCCCTTTCCCAAACTCAAATCAATTCCCATTTGAATTTGTACTCATTAAATCTTCAATTTCATTTCAAATTAATCCAATTCAAAATTTTCCACTTGAATTTTAAACTTATCCATCTTCAATCACAATTCTAATTAATTCAAATCAAATTAAATTTGAACTAATTCAATTTACATCTCAACTTTAAACCATCTCGAATTATATAAATTCGAGTTAAATTTTAAAATGTTGATTTAATCAAATTAACCTTTACTTTTAAATTAAAAACTTATGTTTTTAAACCATTTATTTCCGAGTTCAATTTTAAAATTCCATTTTAAATTATTTTACTTAACTTATTTCAAAGTTCAAATAAGAGTTCAAAACAATTTTATCTTAAAAATTCAATTTATTACCCAATTTATCTCAATAATGGATATGTTATCACAATCCATTTCTTCATTCATTTAAACAAATCCAATTCACAGTTCAAGTTTATTAATAACAAAGGATGATATCATCTAAATTATTTAAAACATCCATCCATTTTCAATTTCCAGATCTCAAACCCATTTTGAGATCGCACAAATTCCCCATTCAATCAACCATTTTACTTCCCAAGTTAAATCTCAATTTCACTTTGAAATTTCGAATTCAGGTTACTTGTCCTAAACTTATTTAACTTTCCCTAAATTCAATTCAATTTACTCCAGTCAACATTATTCAATTTGAACTTCCATTTCAAATTTTAAACTTCTCATTAATAATCTTCCCACTTCAAATTTCAAATTTGTATCAATATTCTTTCTTACTTATAAGTTCAAAGACTTATACCACTTTGGGTTTTTATATCACACTTAAGCGAAAATCAAAACTCCATACCTTAGATTTATTTCAAATCATTATGTATATCCACACATATTCATTTCTTAGCATGCCAAGTCATACCTTAGGTTTGTGAACCACCTTTGGTTTTTAATTCAAAACAAGTTCCTTTAAAGTTTTTAAACAACTCTTGTTTGAAACAGACCCTTTAAATATTATTTATTATTTCTTTTAACACCTTGAAACAATTTCTTATTTCTGGACCTAGATTTAAAACTTCACAATTTAAATTATCTTCAATTCCAGTTTATAAGTCATACTCACCTAAATGTTTACTTCCTTAAAACATTTCATCATTTTAGGATAATAACCAAGGTTATTACAACTAGAAACCAATTCTCTTTTATCGTATTCTGAAAACTCTTCTCCAAATTCAGAATTTTAATTTCAGTGTGGATCCGTTTAAAACTTATCTTCAATCAATTTCAATTTGGTTTATCACTTAATTCTCATAATTTTATTTGATTCCAATAATCAAAAACCAATTCCTTTTATATATTAGAAAAATTATTGCTTTATATATCAAGATATAATCTCATATAAAATCATTTTTAGATCATTTTATAAGAAAATAACAAATACGCCCTCATATATACTACACTCAACTCATCCTAGGGTACCATTGGCTCTATCCTTAATGAGCAAACATGCCAGAGCCAAGGTTCTCGCTTAACCTTCTACTCTGATACCAAATGTAACGACCCGAAATTTCCGATCCATAAAATTTCAGATAGTTAGGAAAAAGAAGAAAAGAGACAGAAGAAGGAACAGAAAAAAAATCACAGATTCTCACATTCGCAGCGGATCAAAATATAATATCAAATAAAATAATAGTTATACAAGGAAAAACTGTATCGGTTAATTTATATCTATACATCAGAGTTACAACATTTACACAAAACACTGGACAGTTAAAATCAGCGTGTCCCAGATAAACTACAATATATCACAGCGGAATACACTCCATACGTTTATGCCATCCAGCTCGCCTCCTGAGCTCCAGAACGTCCTAACCTGAAAATTTGTAATTCTCGGTCTGACCCGAGCATTATATCAAAGTAACACCCTGGTCAGGTTGGAAACCAGCGTGAGTAAGCCCATAAAATATGAAATATTAAATTATAAAATTTATTTGCAATCCGAGGTAACTCGTACCTTCCCACGAGTTCTTATCTTACAAAGTCATTCACTTATCACAAATCATATCCAAACATTTTTACCCATATTAAATGGACATTGTACTCTACTTATTCCATTCCAGCCTACTTAGTTCTAAACATAAATCTATATTGAATTATTTTAGATTACAAATCGAAGTTGTTTCGGGTATTCGCTGAATCCCAACCCCGGTCTCTTCGAATCCCAAATCATCTTTAATTCAAATTATTTAAGTGAATTCAATTCAATTTAATATATAGGATGACACATTTACACAGTACCCGTCATCACAGATAACCTACAAATCATAGTTTAATTCCCAAAACATCATAGCATAGAATATCACAAATTATTAGACAAATATTAATCATCCAATTCAACTTATCCATTCATAAACAAGATTTATAAGTTGAACAATTCCTAATTAACTTAGTTAATCTCTGATTAATGTAATTTCTCAAATTATCTCTAATCTTGCTTACTCAACGTTAATTAATTACAAACCAATGGATAGCTCAACCTTTAACTATCCAACTTAATTAATCTTCCTTAATTAATTATTCTCTAATTACATTAAGTAATTAGCCATAGATTAATAATCCTTAACCACTTACATTAATTAATCTTTAATTACCCTCATTAGTTAATTGGCTACAATTAATTGCATAATTAATTAATATTTAATTGATCATATTCATTAATTATCCTTAATTTATTACATTAATTAATTAATTATCCTTAATTAATTATATTAACTAATTCTTTAATTAATTACACTAAGTAATTAATTCTTAACTACTTTCATTAAGTAATTATCCTTTAATTACTTCCCTTAAGTAATTACTCTTCTATTTAATTAAATTTAGTCCGTACCTATTAATTACTTACACTAAGTAATTATATTTTATAAATTACATCAAGTAATTATACTTAATCAATTTCCTTTGGTGATTAACTTTAATTAATTAATTAACTAATTAATTATTTCAAATTAATTACCTTAGTTAATCATCATAATCACTAGTTAATGTTTCAATTTTAATGCAAAGGTTAAATGGTTTAAACTTGATTTAATAAATTGCTTAAACACTTACCCCCCATTTTTTTAACTTTAAAACTTGGAAAATTCTTATTTTATTTTGCTTATAAAACTGTATTCTTTTAAACTTGAAAACTTAAATTTTCTTTAAGATTTAAACCTGGCAATGTTCTTTAGAACTTAAAACCTGAATATGATTTTTTTTTAAAATCCTGGAATTAAAGCTCGATGACTTAATCAGAAGCAAACCCGAGAATCTCAAACAAATCCCTGAGCAAAAACTGTAAGAACTTGCGATCTAACTTAAGGCATTTCTCCTTCTTCCCAATAATGAGTTCTAACCCATCCTCTCAACACAACATCCACCAAAATAAAACAGACATGAAGCTAAACTGGTGCATGTGCACATCAAAATCGATCACCGATAATCAACGCCGCGTCCATCCACGAGTCATCATTGACCCTGCCGCCCTGCCCGATTCTCAGTTCCGCCGATTCCACCATCAAATCAGAAATGAACACATTCACTAGTCTGGATTCCAAACCAATATGGCAAATCCCTTTGCTGATGATCATCCTGACCACTAGAAAATTCGACACTTCATCAAAGGTTGCATCTCAACCTCCAACATCATTTCTGACGCAGCGGATAATTAACAAAACGATATAGATCGATGAAAGTAGCAAACGGTGGATTAAAGATACTGGAATGCCCAAATTCGTTGATCACAAAGATACCGAATTCTAGCTATCTTCGACACGTTGATCGCGCACGATACCGTGAAAGAAGATCTTCAATTCTTCAAGCGTTGATCAAGCGCACTTGATTCCGCGAATCGGCTTCAACAATCGTTGATTCGAGCGCACTCGAATAACCGAAAGTGGAGATAGGAGATTACACTCTACTACCAATTTAGGATGAAAGCACACAGCAATCAAACAAGAATTTTATTCAAAAATCAACCAAATTTACAAGTTACAACGCACGCCTATTTATAGCACAGACCCTTAAGTCGTTGCCGACGTAACACTTCTTAAGTGGTTGTCGACCTAACAAACCCACATAACAACACATACGACTAAATTACAACCATTTGTACACAACTTATGACTTACAATATACGGCCGACCTAACTAGGTGCAACCTAAAACACAACCGACTTAAACAACACGACTCACGACTCACCTTGAGTCAGCAGCGACTTAGCAATAATACCTCACCCATATTACAGCACAACACATAGGTCGTAGGTGACCTAACTACGCACGACTTAAGGACATAACATTCAAACGACTCAAGCTTCATGCGGCATCCCTCTCTTGTGTCCTGTTAAGTCATGACTGACTTAGCGCCTCTTCCTTTGGTCGTGACCTGTTAGAGTTAGGTCGTTAACTCGGCACAACTTCCCCTCTGGTCTCCAGTTAGGTCGTGGACGACCTATAGTTTGAACCTTAAGTCGTGGACGACTTAACTCCATGCCGTTAGCTCGTATTGCTTCTCCCTTAGCTCCTATAGCTATAGGTCGTAACTCCTTCCCATGTGCCCTGTTAGGTCGAAGCCGACTTAAGCCTTGAAGTCGTAGCCGACTTAAGTCTTCACTACAACAATGCGGCAGGTCACTAGGTCCTTGGCTTTTAACTCGCAGCTCCTCCTCACGTGATTCCTTAGGTCGGGGCCGGTCTTCATTAACTCGTGAACGACCTAAACCTTGAGCTTCCGTAGGTCGTGCTGCATCATCCTCCCCTGGTTGAGAAAAATTCGTCCTCGAATTTGCAAATTCTGCTACATTAGATTGTTCATCTCCATAATATGGCAAAAGGTACTTAACATTGAACACGTCAGAAGTGTACACATCCTCCGGCAGCTTCAACTTATAAGCATTTTCATTGAATTTCTTTAGAATTTTAACTTGGCCAATTTTCCTAGCTTTCAACTTGTTATAAGCGCCCACTGGAAAACGATCCTTGGTTAACACAGCGTAAACCAAATCACCTTCGTTAAATTCAACACTTCGTCGCTTCAAATCTGCAGTTTGCTTATACTTCTCATTTGCTTTCTCCCATCGCTCCTGAACGATTTTATGACATTCAGTCAACTCATTAACAAAGTCTACAGCTCTTTTAATCGTCCCCTTCGTTTGTGGTACTACCGTTAAGTCCAACGGTCCCCTTGGTAAATTTGAATATACAATCTGAAATGGACTAAATCCCGTACTACGATTCACTGCATGATTATGAGCAAACTCTGCTTGGCATAACTTCATGTCCCAACTCTTCAGATTGTCCTTCACAAGACATCGTAACAAATTTCCCAACAATCTGTTAACAACTTCTGTCTTTCCATCTGTTTGCGGATGATAAGCGCTAGTAAAGTTTAACTTCGTTCCCACCATCTTCCACAAACTTAACCAAAAGTGACTCAGAAAACGAGTATCCCTATCCGACACAATAGATTCTGGCAATCCATGAAGTCGATAGATCTCCTTGAAAAATAATTAAGCGACATGAACAGCATCCGCCGTCTTCTTACACGCAATAAAATGTACCATCTTCGAGAAACGATCCACCACAACATATATCGAGTCATTTCCCCTTTGCGTTCTTGGCAACCCCAATACGAAATCCATACTAACGTCCACCCAAGGTTTTGTAGGTACAGGTAAAGGCATATACAAACCCGCATTTGTAGTTGTCCCTTTCGAAACTTGACAAACATGACAACTCTGAAAAAACCTTTCAACTTCCTTCCTCATCGATGGCCAATAGTAGGATTGAGAGATTAACTGCAATGTTCGGTCTCCACCCACATGTCCTTCCTCATGAAGCTCCTTTACTATCTTCATTCGCAAGCTACAATCCGGTACACACAATTGATTCCCCTTAAATAAGAAACCATCAATCAACACAAATTCATCAGAACTTCCCTCCTTGACTTTCTCAACAAATTTCTTAAAGTAAGGATCTTCTTCAAGCAATTCTGGCAATAGTTCAAACCCTGTCACCTCAACCTTCATTGTAGTCAACAAGTGATTCCTTCTGCTCAATGCATCTGCCACACGATTCGTCACCCCTGACTTATGATTCACGACAAAAGTAAACTGTTGTAGATACGCGACCCATGAAGCGTGCCTAGCTGAAATTTTGTCCTGCCCTTGCAGATGCTTCAAAGCTTCATGATCCGTATAGAGAACAAACTCCTTCTGAAACAGATAATGTCTCCAATGCTTCACTGCTTGAACAATTGCGTAAAACTCAACATCATAAGTGCTATATCTCAACTTAGCTCCAGACAACTTCTCACTGAAATAAGCAACTGGTCTTCCCTTCTGACTCAAAACTCCACCAATCCCAACCTTCGATGCATCAGTATGTAATTCAAACAACAACTGAAAATCCGGTAAAACTAGAATTGGTGCTGTCGTCAATAGTGTCTTCATTTTCTCAAAAGCAACCCCTGCTTCCTCTGACCACTCAAACTTATTTCCTTTCATGCAATCAGTTACAAGTGCCATCACACTACTAAAATGTGGAATGAATCTTCGATCGAAAGATACCAATCCATGAAAACTCCTTACTTCAGTAATTGTCTTTGGCTGTGGCCAACTCCTGACAGCTTCTACTTTACTTTCATCCACTTGAATTCCTTCCTTCGATAGAACATATCCCAGAAACAAAACACTGTCCGTCATAAACACGCACTTCTTTGTTGCAGCATAAAATTTCTCCTGTCGTAGAATCAACAGTACTTCACGCAAATGCTGGACATGCTTTTCCTTACTCCCACTGTAGATCAAAATATCATCAAAGTAAACAACCACGAATTTCCCAATGAATGGTCTGAAAATCTGGTTCATCACTCTCATAAAAGTACTCGGTGCATTCGATAAACCAAACGGCATAACCAACCATTCGTATAAACCTTCCCTGGTTTTGAAAGCAGTCTTCCATTCATCACACGGTCTAATACGAATTTGATGGTATCCACTCTTCAAATCAATCTTTGAAAACACAACAGCCCCACTCAGCTGATCGATCAAATCATCAAACCTCGGCATAGGAAACCTGTATCTCATAGTGATCTTGTTTAGAGCCCGACTATCCGTACACATTCTCCACGAACCATCCTTCTTTGGCACCAATAAAGCTGGCACTGCACAAGGACTCAAGCTCTCCTACACACGCCCCTGTTCTAACAACTCCTCCACCTGCCTTCTCAGTTCTTCATGCTCCTTAGGACTCATCCTATAATGTGGCCTGTGTGGTAATACTGCCCCTGGCACAAGATCAATCTGATGCTGAATATCCCTCAACGGTGGTAACTCCGTTGGTAACTCCTCAGGAAATACATCTCTGAATTCTTCCAATACCGGCTTGACTTCCTCTGGAACTTCTATAGATTCAGTAGTTTCACGCCCAATCAACAAAAACACCTCTGGACTCTCCTCTACTTCTTCGATAAATTCCTTCAAAGTCAACAAAGTCTTGAGCTCCTCAATCTCCTCTGACTTGCTTTCTTCTTGTTGTCTCTTCTTTGGAACCAAAATGATTTTAACACCTTCAGACATAAAACTGTAGCTATTGGTCCGACCGTCATGCTGCACTGCTCGATCATACTGCCATGGTCTTCCCAAAAGTAAATGACAAACATCCATCTCAACTACATCACACCAAATCTCGTCTTTATACTTCTTCCCAGTAGAAAATGGAACTCGAACTCTCCTGTCCACCTTCACTTCTCCTCCTTTTCTCAACCACGCTAACCTGTAAGGATTAGGATGTTTCTCCGTCTTCAACTTCAGCTTTCTCACAGCTTCAGTAGAAATAATATTGTCACAACTTCCAACGTCAATCACAAATTTACAAACCTTTCCCAGAATAGTGCAAGTTGACTGAAAGATGTTACTCCTCAACCAACTAGCTTCTTCTTCTTGCTTCGGTATTAAACAAGACCTCCTCATCATTAGATTACATCCTTCATCTCCTGACGCAATATCCTGTTCATCCTCCTCAACTGGGCTAGAATAACCTTCATCAACATCCTTACCTTCAACTTCAACAATCATAGTTCGCTTCTTCGGCTTCGGACATTCATTACTTTTGTGACCCACTTCCTGGCAATTGTAACATTTGAAACTGTTGTTGACCTTTGCCTTCGTAACTTCATTCGCAACTGGTTTTGTAACAGCTTTGGAAACATTGGAACTCGCACTAGCACCCTTCACTTGATTGTTGGAATTAGTAAACACACCACCTCCACGCCTTCCCTGCTTCTCCCAAGCCAACGCTTTCTGATGTGCTTCTGCTACAGATCTTAGATCAAACATATTCACCATATCCTGGATCTGTATCCTCAACCCTCCAACAAATCTAGCGGTCAGCTGTTCTTCTGTCTCCATAATATCATTTCGAGCAATCAGTTGATAAAATTCATTAGCATAATCATTAACAGTCTTCGTCCCTTGCCTCAGATTCTGCAATCTCTGATACATGAGTGATTGATAATTATAAGGTAAAAATGTAGCTTTCATCAACTTCTTCATCTTCTCCCATGATTCAATCTTTGACTTTCCCATTCTCTCCCGTGTAAGTTTAGTTTGCTGCCACCATGCTAAAGCTCTTCCCCTCAACCTAGTAGCAACCAACTTCACCCTTCTATGCTCAGGAACCTCCTTGAAATCAAAGATCTCTTCAACATTAGACAACCAATCAAGAAATTCTTCTGCTACCATTCCACCCTTGAATTCTGGAATTTCCATCTTTATACCCGATTCCCATCGACGATCATCATCTACCTCAAAATCAAATGTATGTCTGTATCGATCTCGTCTTTCTTCATCTCTATAGTCATGCATGGTCCTTCTACCCTGTCTATCCATATCGGGATGTGATTCATTTTCAAACTCACGTGGAGTTCTCCTCTCTTCATGTCCATAGTCATGGTGATCTCTTCTTGACGAAATTAATGTTTCTCTTCTTTCTCTAAAAGATTGCGGTGATACCCTCCTCGCTTCCGTAACCGATGGCGAAACTCTGTTTCCTCCATGGTTCGAGATTGGAGATCTCCTCCTTTGATTTTGATTCAAATCATTCATCAATTTCTCTAACTTTCCAATGCCTTCATCAAATTTCTCATTAATGTGTTGTTCCATTTGTTCGGCTTCTTCTCTTCTATACAACGCTTCAACATTCTGATGACGATTAGCTCTCCTTGGTGGCATGGTTGAACTTCACAACACTTCAACTAATACTTCAAAAATCTTCTACAAATCAAACTTCAAAACAAACTTCACCTAGGCTTGGCTACTTCTCACAAGTATACACGGCCTACTCTTCAAACTCTCGGCTTAAATTCAAACACCTTTCCAACTTTGATCCAAAATGAAATGGATCGAAAGCTTCTGACTTGTTGCAACTTCAAGATGAACACGATGAACACCAAACTTCAAACTCCTTGGCTCCAAGACTCGGCTTAGCTATGATTGGCTAAGTCTAGCTCTGATACCAAAAACTGACGCAGCGGATAATTAACAAAATGATATAGATTGATGAAAGTAGAAAACAGTGGACTAAAGATACTGGAATGCCCAAATTCGTTGATCACAAAGATACCGAATTCTAGCTATCTTCGACACGTTGATCGCGCACGATACCGTGAAAGAAGATCTTCAATTCTTCAAGCGTTGATCAAGCGCACTTGATTCCGCGAATCGGCTTCAACAATCGTTTATTCGAGCGCACTCGAATAACTGAAAGTGGAGATAGGAGATTACACTCAACTACCAATTTAGGATGAAAGCACACAACAATCAAACATGAATATTATTCAAAAATCAACCAAATTTACAAGTTACAACGCACGCCTATTTATAGCACAGACCCTTAAGTCGTTGCCGACCTAACACTTCTTAAGTCGTTGCTTACCTAACAAACCCACATAACAACACATACGACTCAATTACAACCATTTGTACACAACTTATGACTTACAATATACGGCCGACCTAACTAGGTGCGAC
Organism: Allium cepa; assembly: GCA_030765085.1. Classification (NCBI taxonomy): domain Eukaryota; kingdom Viridiplantae; phylum Streptophyta; class Magnoliopsida; order Asparagales; family Amaryllidaceae; genus Allium; species Allium cepa. The sequence continues at coordinate 681,867,959 of CM060942.1, forward strand.
CTAAAACACAACCGACTTAAGAACCTAACGACTTAAACAACACGACTCACGACTCGCCTTGAGTCGGCAGCGACTTAGCAATAATACCTCACCCATATTACAGCACAACACATAGGTCGTAGGTGACCTAACTACTCACGACTTAAGGACATAACTTCAAACGACTCAAGCTTCATGCGGCATCCCTCTCTTGTGTCCTGTTAAGTCGTGACTGACTTAGCGCCTCTTCCTTAGGTCGTGACCTGTTAGAGTTAGGTCGTTAACTCGGCACAACTTCCCCTCTGGTCTCCAATTAGGTCGTGGACGACCTATAGTTTGAACCTTAAGTCGTGGACGACTTAACTCCATGCTGTTAGCTCGTATTGCTTCTCCCTTAGCTCCTATAGCTATAGGTCTCCGACTTAAGCCTTTAAGTCGTAGCCGACTTAAGTCTTCACTACAACAATGCGGCAGATCACTAGGTCCTTGGCTTTTAACTCGCAGCTCCTCCTCACGTGATTCCTTAGGTCGGGGCCGGTCTTCATTAACTCGTGAACGACCTAAACCTTGAGCTTCCATAGGTCGTGCTGCATCAATTTCCCCCTTACGCGATTGAACCCGGTCCTATTTCGATGGCACAAAAACCCCTTAAACATCGTCGATAAAAACGGCTTAGAAACCCTAGATCCCCGCTTTACCACCGCCTTAGTGATTGTTGAACCCTCCGATCAATTTTCCCCAGACCTTCTCCCTTCCAAACAACTCAAGACACGATCTCGAACACCTCAGGTCCTCCAGTTGCCAGAAATCGATGAAATCACCACTTTCGTTCAACCCCAAATTACTCAATCAATATTTGTTTAAAAATCTTGATTATTATTTTAAAATTCATGGTTTTCAAAATCAAATCCGATAATATAAGTAAACCTTCAAGATTCAAACAATTAATTTCTTGACTTAGTTGAATTCTCGTCTTTTGTTTAGAACCCAGCTTCAGAATCTACTTGGAAATATTTTTAAAATTTACATCATGTTGTAACAAAAAAAATTTATTTGTACATCCATGTTTAAAATGAATAAGGGTAAGGATATTTGAATTTGATCAGATTTTGAAACCTGGATAACCATAATAGAGCATTTATTTGTATTCTGACATTCACACCATGAAATCACATATATATCTTCATGCAATTCACATAAATAAACATGCAAATACTTAACGTACTTTGTTCCAAGAATTACTGCATGCAACAAAATTTTAAAATGGATTAAAACTTGATTTAATCACAAATAACCCAGAATAGAGAATTATTGTTGAAATCCAAAAAGCTAGAAATGGTTTGATCTTGATCTTCTTAGATGAATTTTGAGTCTTGAATTGTTAGCTTGCTTTCGATCTGAACTTGATTATGAGGGCCGAAGCTTTATGTTTGATAACACTAATTTTTTCTTGCTTTGATTTTTTGGTTTTCAAGTTTGTTTTGATTTTTATCATTATTTTAAGTCTTGTTTTCAGGTTTTTATCTTTGAGAATAAAAATTTTTGAAAAATGAAGGATAGAAGAGGTAGGGATATATTTAACCTTGTTTTAAAGGGGAGTATGTGGAAATATTAGGTGGTAATCTGAGTTTCCCCATCACAAGCTCTCTTCTAATAAGTTATTTTAATTAGTTGCTTATTAGGTCTTTTGTATGTTTGCATGGTTGCTTCAACTAGCTAGTTAACATAGGCATGGATGTATACTAGGACTAGTTGTATACACATCCTTATGCTGTGTTTTGGTTGTTATGATTGCTTTGTTTGAGTTATACCAGTTTAGTTCATACTGTATTGGCATGTACATGTATACATTCGAACCTAGGATAAATACATATAGCTAATTATTCCATTTTATGCTAGGTAATTTTATATATACTATTTATTGTTTCTTTATTTGGCTTGCTTATGGACATGATTGTTTACTTGCACTTTGATAAGGATGTTGCATATGGATGTGTGGATGCGCACATATAGAGTAGGGGAATTTCACTAGAAGGACAAATTTTGTCGTACAATTAGTTTCTAGGACACACATCCACAAAAATTAGTTTCATGTCCAAAGTCAGCAGAATAATTACTTGTAAGGACAAAGTCAGCATTCCAAATACTTTTGAGGACATAATTTCATAGGTCTTTAGGCCTTAGAAACTAATTTTTTTGCATTTTGTTCTTAAAAATAATTATTTCAGTTGTGTGTCCTAGAAACTAATTGTACCTACTAAAGAGGCCCTTGTGGCTAATTTCCACTACAGAGTACGTGTGTGTATATATATAACTGCATATAATGTGATGTTTGTGTACATATTGGTTGCACTACATGTGCTTTCATATAGAAGGCCGATTTAATTAAATTTCACTCATATCGTTATCATCCTATTTTATCTATCATATGTATTATACACTTTCGGATGTGTTTTTTCTTGTATTGGACGGTGAATGTAGCCCTCTTTGTTCTATATATTTGTATGCTATAAAACGAGTTGCATTGTCCATCTCTTGGAATTTCGTGGAGGAAATTATATTAAGGGAGGGGAGAATGTAACAGCTTATAATTTTATGAAATTAAATAGTTAAATTAAAGTGGGTAAAATCGTAATTTCACATAAAAGGAAAAAATAGTAATTTTTACAAGATCTAGAATTAGGCTTCAAAACCTATTCCATTACACATAGAATGTCATTTAAAGTCAAAAAGTAAATTGCTAATTTTGGTTAAATGCCCTAGAAATTAGAAGAAGTCAAACCTAGTGGTATTTTCGTAATATATTAATTTTGAGATTTTAGCCTAGGATTGAGTTATTTCAGCCTATAAATAAAAATGAAAACTTATTGGTCACACCTTAGTCTTAACATCTTACCTCCAATCTTTATATCGTCTTCATCTACCTCTAAAAAAATTAATTCCCAATCCACTAAATCAAATCCAAATTAAATGAATTAATATATGGATCGGATCATCACGAAGAGAGCTACATAGATAAATCGAAGATAAGAATTTGGTATTTTCAAGGAAATTTTTTTCTAGATAGCGAAGAAGGAGGATTCACCTTAGATCGAAGAAGATACACGGTTGATCGTGAGTGGGATTTATTATATTTGTGCATATATTGATAAGACGTAGTAATTCATCTCTTATGATCTTAAACAAAATATATAAATGATGTAACTAATAATTAAAAATTAATTTTTTATACATACACCAGATCAAGATGTAGCGTGCCATGGCTAAATGGTTAAGAAGTAATTTTTTATATCAATCGTAGTCAGCAAAAGTTAATCTCCTTCTAATTAAAAGTGCGAAGTATACAAGTGTTCCAAATCAGACATATTATATGTCAAAATTGTAGTTCTTAGTGACATGAATCCACTGGTCGTGTTTGTTTGTCGATTGTGTGTATGGATTGATCAAAACATACGTTGGAAGTTTGAAAAACATAGAGTGTTCATTTCGTTCCAATGATGGAACAATGACTATATGATAATTGAAAAGCATGGCTATGTAGAGGAGGTCAAGTAGGTTGCCACAGTGGGTTCTAACCAACCATATAGGATCAAATATCGTGAAGAAAAAAACCAGTGTCTTTACTAGGGAGTGGTGGCACAGCTGTTGTTGGGTGGTCAAAGGGATGTGGTTAGGTCCAGATTGGCAAACGCGGCACCATGGATGCAGTGGATTGGAGGATGAACGTCGAGGTTAGTGTCGATGAGCAAACATATGAGGCATTGGAATGTGATTGAGGCCACTTTAGTCGCATGAAGGAAGATACTTATGAAGATTATAATAATATTATAAAATAAATAAGTAATTAAATTATTAAATAGATAATTATAATAAATGTCTTATCTTAAAATGCTCATAACTCTCGTATACGAACTCTGTTTCACACAGGATTCACTACATCAGGATCATGACGAGACGAGGAATGTTTCGGTATATTATCTTTTGTGGTTTAAGATACTTTGGAAAATTGTCTTAGTAGGACAAGTTCATTATATGGTTATATGCTTATAGATTGGGGCTTAATCGAGTAACTTCACAAAATGGTAAGGTAATAATGAGTTTTGGACTTGATTCCAATAGTTTCGTTGACCATTAGACAAATGTCTAGATGGACTTGACATTAATAGTCACATACGATTTCCACGACTATATCATGCATGGGCCACATGAGTTGTGACTTTGAGCTTAATAGTGTGGTATATGGTAGACGTCATGTACACTATTGTGGTGCCAGTGACGTCTACTGACAGTAAGTTGGGACTTTGAGCCCACCTGACAGTTGGCGATACACAAGTTAGGACTTTGAGCTCAATAGTGTATATACGATTTTGCAATAACAGGCTGAGACACGTAGTTCTTCGGTAGAAAATTGCATATGATTTTGTGATGGTGGCCTAGATACATAGATTTTCAATAAGGAGTCACATATGATTTTGCAATAGTGGGCTAAGACATGTAGATCTTCATAGCATGTTACATACATTTTCAGCATTCGAGTTGGGCCTTACGCTAGATCATGTCTACATGATTAGATATGCTTTGGATTTTAGTGATACCTTAGCATATGATGTCATTATAGTATTATTTCCTATTTAGCCGACTTGTTTGGTGCAGGAGTCACATGTTAATCTATGGCTTTCGAGCATAAGTGTTGTTTTACTAGCTTATTAATATTATATACTTATATGATGCATCTCACACACCAGACATATATTTGACCCCTCCATCATTTCTTCTTTTTAGTTATATTATAATAGGTCGATAAAGAGGACTGGTGTGATTTGGAAAGTGATGGTACGACGAAGGCATACGTTTATTTCTCTATTAGCTATCTGTTATTTTATATCAACTATTTCTAGACATTAGGCAGATTTTGTTGCTATATATATTAATGTTGCACGTGAACTTGATTTGGCATTGTATTGTTTTGCTTTTTCGGCATTATTATATTATTTAATATTAAATTTTATTCCTTTCGCTGTAAGTTTCATAAAGTGTAAAATATTAAAGATAGCTCGATTATTTATTTTATGTTTTACCTTAAAACGATCCATTGTCTACGAGATCTGCAATGCCAGTGCCGTTTTTAGATGTGGATTGGGACATCCTAAATTGAGTGTTGTTTCATATGGCAATATATTTCGTTTGATATTTGTTGAATATGCGCTTAAATAATTTTTGTTTGATGATAATAAACATATATACATTCGTTTAAATGTATTTGTTAATGTACTATTTTATTTTTCATATATTAAATAAATATTTGCTGAATAAAATTAAATAACAAAGAATTGGAATTCAAACAGAAATTTTATTCAAACAAATATTTATTACAATTTTGAATAGTACAAATTCAAGCTCTCACTATACATATACAATTTTGATTACAAATACATCATAATTTCATATTTACATTTAACCTCACTACACATCACTCATTCGCTCAATTCGTATTTTATCTTCAACTTCATTCCAGTTTTAATCCAGCATCTGAGCAATATGCAAAAATATTCACTAACGCAGTAAAATTGAAAAAGAAATATTTTTGCAATATAAAATAAAATATGGTTTTTGAAAATATTATTTGCCTCAGTTATTTGGGTTGTTCGTCATGATTTATATTTGAATTCATCACACACGAACAATGTGACATGCAGAGTGTATCACTGTACATGCCACAAGGTCGTGCACACCGATATACACTTGATAATGTTACAGGGACAGGTGAGCACAAGGTCAAACCCAAATAAAGAGACGAGTTCAACTCAGGTGCAACATAAATAAAATATCGACTTCAGCACAAGGTCAAACCCGAGTTGTGAAACTGGATTCAACACAGGTGCAAATGGCCAAAACTCAAGAATCAAGTGTCGACTAGTCCAATATAAACAAGACCAATATAATCACAAATGAACAAAACTATTTTCAAACTGAATCGGGCTAAAATACCAGACCAAACTGCATCAAGAAACTAAAACCAGAAAAGTACACAAACTAACCCGAGAGTAGCTCAAGTGCATGAACACAGTGAAATGCACAAAGGCATAGCAACTGCGCCAAACCAAAACCACTGACTCAAGTACACCAGTGACACCAATGGAGTCAAGACAGAGCAATACTAACACAAAGTAGTGGAACTGCAACAACTGGAAAGAGCACAACATCCATCAAAGAGTATGCAACAAACAACAACACAACAATGCATGAAAGCTTGAACAAGTGACTCAGGCAAATGATACCAAATGAAACCAAACTGCCGGGCTCTCAAATTCAAGGTATCAAAGTCAGAAGCTCAATAGTGTACTGAACAACTCACAAATATGCAGACCAAACCAAAGAAATGAAAACCAAAACTTCAAACAACTCAAAGTGAACAGAGCTAAGAAACTCGAGCTCCAAAAGCTACATCAACAATGCACCAATGAACACAAGACAGTGTACAACATCAACTACACAATGCAAAGACCAGTGATCAAACATGAACACTACAAGTCAGTAGAGAACCTATACTACATGAAATACATGGAGACAAATCCAAACTGCAACAATGGCCAGGCAATATGCATCATGCACAGGTCAGGCCGCAACAAAATGCAACAAAAGTAAGCCGAGGCTCAGTGGTGAACCAACAACAAAACTACAGTGCAGACCAAAGAGCAAAAGTAATTTGGATCAACGAATTGGATGAACAAGACACAGACCATCAATACACAAAGATGGTGATCAATATACAGATGTCAATGAAGCATGCAAACACCAAAAATGAAAACCAAAACAACATACAGCAACACCAAGCGAACTTCAAGTGTCATGATCAAACTTAATGCAACAAGACCAAGTCCAGCTACCAACTGTGTATACATGAATCAAGCTACCGCATGGCAGTGCAACAATAATAGGAAGTTTGAAGATAATGATATACAGGTTAAACCAAAACAGTAATGTTCAGGGACGAACAAGATGAACCATTAACGAAGTCACAGTGAAATCACCATGGAAAGCAAGTCATAAAATATACGAATGTGACAAAGTCAAATGTCACAAATTAAAGCCGTGGTCATCACGAAATTGAATCAACACCGTGTCAACCAAGTAACACAAGTTTATACGAAATTGAAAAAGTCAGTGAAATCATCAGCATCAAAGTGAAATCGAACGGCCGAACAAATTATTTGACAAATTCAAATAAGTTTATACGAATGAAAACAAAGGAGATCGAACGTATATATAACCCAGAATCATCACTGGCAATTGATCATCGACTTCAAGTAAGCATCAAACCAGCAAAGCAAAAGAAGAAAAGTACATACCGAAATCATAGACGAACTCGATCCAAATTGAAGAGCCGAGAGCTAATCAAAGAAACGAGCTAATCAGAGAAACAAGCAATCAAAAGCGACGACTACAATTTGAAAGCCCTAATTTAAGAGCACGGGATCGAAGGGACAAAGCCCTAATTTCAAAAAGAAGAACGAACGAGAGAACAAAGCCGCCACTAACAAAAATAAAGAGAATGGGCCGAATAATAAACAGAAGGGGTGGCTTATTTCTCTTTTATATTATATAAGGGCTTTTTATTTTTAAATTAGGGATATTTTATTTAAAATTGTTTTTAATTTGTATTTTCTTTTTTCAACCGTTTAATTTTCTAGTCGTGTGACTAGGGGACAAGCTACGTGGCGTAGCTTGAGAATTCGCAACTCAGTGGCTGAGTTGTGGCAGGGTTTTGAGCATAGAGTTAGGTTTAGTCGATAGCGGTTGTCGCGAGTTTACGTGTGTAAGCGTCTGACTATCTAATTTCTAGTAGAAACCTTGGGGTTAGCACGTAGGCAGGGTTTTACCGAAGCTGGGTAAATTCTGTGTCGTTCTATTTCTGCATTTATTATTCTGCTATTTTTCTGTGCTGTTATTAATCTGTTATATGTGTTGAAATAATTTTATAAGCTTCCGCAATTAATTTTTATAATTTATACTATCACCCTATTCACCCCCCTCTAGGGTTAAATCGATCCTACAAGTGGTATCGGAGCTAGGAACAAAAGCCGTTTTTGTTTCAAAAATTTGATTTTACAAAAACCAGTTTTTGTTTTAAAAATTCGTGTCTCAAAAAAGATCGGTTTTTGTTTTAAAAATTTGAATTATTAAAATGGCTTCTTTTAATACTGCTTTTGCTGAGGGTCAATCTATAATTAGACCACCAATGTTCAATGGTGAATATGCATACTGGAAAAATAGGATGGAAATCTTTCTGAAAACCATTGACGCTTGGAATATTGTTGAGACAGGTTATAGGACACCGACTATAACTGTAGATAATCGGGAAGTAGATAAACCAAAGGAATAATGGACAGAACTAGAAAATAAATTACAAAATACTTATGCTAAAGCTATGAATTCTATTATCTGTTCATTGGATCAATTTGAATTTAATCGTGTCTCACATTGTCTAACTGCGCAGGAAATATGGCACACACTAGAAGTGACTCACGAAGGAACATCTCAAGTCAAAGAATCTCGCCTTGCCATGCTAAGCAGCGAATACGAGAACTTCACAATGGCGAAGGAAGAAAATGTCAAAGAGATGCATGGACGACTTTCTAATATCGTATACAAATCAAAAGCTCTTGGAAAATCATACACAGAGTTGGAGATAGTCCGAAAAATCCTCAGAGTCCTTCCACGAAAATTTGAAGCGAAAGTGATTGCCATTCAAGAATCAAAAGACTTAAAACAAATGAAAGTTGAAGAATTCATCGGAAATCTCACCACTTATGATCTAGAAATGAAATTCAAGGAAGAGTGTGAAGGAAGTGACACTCGAAAGAAATCAATAGCGCTCAAAGGAACAACCGAAAGTGATGGTCATAACGAC